>CM061477.1:5465833-8195000 GCA_030770085.1 Oryza coarctata | reverse complement strand
TTAAGGAAGGCAGGGGAGCACAAGAATCGGGTGCTCTCTAAGGCCACGGCTGCTGATGGAACCAGATCGAAAGACGGGGACTTGATCAAGCAAGTGACAAGCATGGAGGAAGAAGGTGATGGCTCAGCGAGGGTGTCACTCGATCAGCAGCAGACCACCATGGCATCCCAACACTAAATCTGCTTCTCAGGTTAATAGTTAAATTCTTGTCAAGTTTTTATGTGCATCGTACCAAATGCAGTTATGTTGTCACCTGTGAATTAGTCATTTGGACCTCCTCTTGTCATTTAGCTTCAGGCTCTGAGCTTCTATTTGGGATTGCATTATTAGTGTTGGGGCCAAAATTTGAATTTGGTAGGTAGGAGAAGTCTTTTTGCACTTATTATACCAAACTTATCAATATCTGGTAATGTTCCTTGCATGTGAAAGGAAAATGGCTATTCATATTTTGAGGTATCTTTCTTTTCTTGTCGTAGTAGGTCAAAATAACTAAGATGCAATATGTTCAACATTAAAGAATGTGTTGGCAAATTGTTCTGTCCATGTCATTACAAGAAACCTTTTTTTTTGGTTGAACATGAATTAACTTATCCAATGTAGCTCTTTACAAAGTAACTCAGTTGTTTTGTATACAAATGTGTGGGTAAAAATGCTGTAAGGGTGTCCTTCAGAAAAGATGACGATCATACTTTATATGGCAAATGTTAATGCACAATTTACTGTAACGAGATTTATGCTATTAAACAACTAGACTAATGGTTAATCATGGAGTATGTCAAGATTCAGAGCATTGAAGTTCTTCAAATTTCTGCAATGATGTGTGTCTGGTTCAGTTATGCTTTTCTTCTTCAGGCTAAAGTTAACTTACGCAAATGGAAATCTTCTTGGTAATGGAATGTTCTTTGTGCATGCTTTTGTTAATATGCTTGCCTCTTTCAGCTATTCCTTAATTCCCTGTAAGTTAACTTGACTCCCAATATTCTTGCCTTTTCATGTTTGTCCACCCAGACCATATCTTAAGTTGAGATTCTTGTACTAACTTTGCAAGGCATACCTAAAAAGTGTAGAATCTTGGCACCTGATGTGAGATCCATTTCACATAATATTCCCTCAACTTTTACAAATATAAGGCACAGAGCAACCTAGACAATGTTTTTTTGTTTGTTTGTCTGGAAATGAAACAATCAGACATTTAAGAGCCTGCTCACACGTGCACATGCACACACATTTTCACAATTCCCTTTGTTGAGTTGGCTAGACATTCCAACATTTAGTCGATCTGTTTGCACGTTTATACATCGTTACTATCAAATGTTCATCCATATGCTACGGTCATCTAAACTGTAGCACTCACGCAGAATATGTGTCATTTTATTATCAAGTAATGGTATCACTGCTGGTGCAGATCATTATCATCATTATCATTATTAAAATATTTTAGTATCAAGTAAATTGGGATGGCTAGAAATAAATCCAACAGAAATCACAATGTTCATGTAAAAAATAAATATTTTTTATGTATTTCTATTAAGAACAAAACTTTTGAAAATATTTCAATATTTTAAATCTCTTTTTGTCACCTCTCATATAAACTCCTTATATTATTATCGCGCCTTAGGATCCCAATATACCTCTGAAAATCTCCGTTATATATGTCCAAAGCATCTTAATCGATATTGGACGATTGGTGCTACCTTAGTCTATCATATACATCATTATTCTAAACTTGATCTCTTATTCATCTATATCAATTTGATTCTATTACTAACATCTTCATCAATATCTCAATCTCTTTGTAGCAACAATTCTAAATAGTGAAAATATTCTTCTTGAGCACTACTTGTCCTTTTAAACTAATATTTTATATCTTATGTGTAGTAGTGCCAAAGTACATCTCATATATTTATTTTTAGTTTGGCTGAGCTTAAAACATTTTAACTTTAGAGTCTACCGTCACAACTCTAGTTTTCTATTTACTGTCTTGACTTTTATCAACTATCACTGCATTGTCGGAGAGAAGTCTAGGAATTTAGAATAGGTGACTGATTTTTTATTTGATGTCAAATGGTCATTGAACCAAGAGAACCAGAGAATAGGTTATTTTATGAATTATTTTCTTTTATAAAAAGGAAATCTAGTTAGTTTTCTCTAGATAACCGAGGCTAGTCGTTGTTCAAGACCACCGGTGATGGAAGGTGTTCAGGGCCGGTGAGGGGAGGCCGATTCTATGGTCTAGGGGTTGAAATGAACCTGTTCATGTAGCTTGTAGATGCTAACTTGCTAGCGATGAGTTGGGCAACAATGACTGGATGGTGCCAGCAGTGGTCATGCAATGTGGTGGCACTCTGGCAGAATTCTAGTAGGGCGGCATGGTTTGAGAGCACCAGAGGAGTATGGGGATTGTGGTAGTGGTAGTGGCAATTTAGACTGTGGTGGCTAGGAGGAGCTGGCATCATGAGGGTTGACAATGGCATGCTAGAGCCTAATGGAGCAAATGGTGGCAAGGGGCGATGTGGCACGGTTCCTACAACAGGATGGCTTGTGAAAGAGAGGCCAAAGGGGAAAATGGGATAGGTAATCCATTCCCACCTTAAATTATGGATGTGAGAGCATGAGCATGGTGAATTTTGGAATTGAAGCCAACAACCAATAACTCTAGCTTTGACCTGAATCACTTTTGCGATGGTAAGCACAACGACAGAGGATGGTGTGGCTTCTACTTGCAAGAAGAAGAGGTAAAGGTAGGCCCTTGTGTTATTGATGGCAATGCATAGGAGGCTCAAAGAAGCGGATGGAGGTGGAGGGAGAGGTGGCGGTTATGTTGATGCCTAGATTGAGCTTTGGTGTAGCTTTGCGATTGGATGAGGTTGTAGGTGAGCGAGCAGGAGAATAACACACACACGATGACTTAGTACATTAGCTGCATGGAAGGGGTGAAGGCGCATGGGCAAACGAGTGCACCAAAGAGGCAACAAGGGAGAAGGATGGTGAGCATGCTAGGTAGGCTGCTCAGCTTGGACTAGCATAGCCTTGGTTGGGCTGGCCTAGGCCAGGAGAAGAAAGATAGAAGAAAAAAAAAGAACAAGGAGAAAGGGAAAAGCAGGGCGGGTCAAGGGAAAAGCAAGTTGGTGATGGAGAAGGAAAAATGGGTTGGTGGTCTGAAGACGACTCGAATGAGTCTGTGAGGGTTTTGAACGTACATTTGCACTTTTGGTGAAAAACTAAAAAGAAAATAGACGAACAACATATGGATAAACAAATTTTTAAAATTGAATGAAAATAAAAACTCGACATGAATTTTTAAAATTCACAAAAAGAAAACTGATTTTCAAACTTATTCAATTTTATGGCAGTTATAGACCTACCCTTAAGAGAATCTCATGATTGTTATAGAGCTACCCTTAAGAGAATCTCATCCTCAAGACTCATCAGGCTGGTGAACCATTGTGTAACTTATTTTCCAATTTAGATCCTTACCAAACACAATACTCCTTCTATTCAACTGGTATTGCTATTCCGATTTAAGAACATGGGTCACTGGTGTTTCACTTAGTTTGATTGAACTCAACATTTGCGTCTATTCGCGTCGAATCTCGCGTGCCCGGCACGAATACGCCGACACCTGGGAGGTCTGCTTAACTCCAGTGTAGGTCGGCTCGTGGTACGCGCGGCGGGGCCCGTGGGGTTCGCTTGGCTTCGGCGCGACGGTGCGGGTGCGGACGTGCCAGTCAATTTGACCCTACGATTGATAAGGAGGTGAGGCGAATGGGTCAATCGAACGATGGGCCGATACAAGCTCTCGCTATTGGTTGGCCGCCGATAGGATCGAGTTGGTTATCGGTCGCGTTCAGATGGCTCCTGCTATCGGCTGGTTACCGATAGGTATTGGGATGCTCTTTCATCAGCTGGGATGTCGATGAAGGTGTGGATAGATATCGATGAAAGATGTGATGACTCTGGGTGTAGTGAAAGCGAGATCCTGATCCATCGGCCGCAGAGCCGAATGGTATTTAGAGAACAACAAAGCACGCGGGATCTCTCCTGGTTGTCGATGGAAGCTGTATCGCTCGTTCATCGGCTGGAAAGCCGATGAAGGCATATGCAAGCTGGCAGGGAATTATATAAAAGACATCAGCTATAAAGCCGATGCCGCTACGGATATAGCAGCATGAGACCTATTGCCTGCCGTGACGACGTCGCTAGCACTAAATCTCGAAGATCAGACCTAACCAAGACAGTACGAGACCAAGGCCAACGGCAACGGGACGGTGGACGCCAGATCGGTTGTGTTGATGTAAGGGCGAAGTGAACCCATCGGCTATCTATGCTGATGAGAAGACGTCTTTCTGAAGATAGGTGCGTATCGGCTGGAAGGCCGATGCACATGGCGTGGCGCTCAAGGGAAGTCTCTGAAGACTGGTGAGTATCGGTCGAGGAGCCGATATGCTGGGCGTGTTGCTCAATGTATAGATAACTCATCGGCTAACACTCCGATGAAACACCGTACAGAGACCTATAGGCCTAAAGCTCAATCTACTATCGATAGCCTCGTAGGTTAAACCTAACCGATGCAGCACGAGACCGATAATGTCGAAGAGAGCTTAATAGGCCGATAGACCCTACACGGACGTGATACGATACATTTGATCGGTCTAAAAGGTTGAACCTAAATGATACAGACTTAGATAGAGCGAGATATATCGGGATAGTGGCGGAACTTACCCCTTCGCCAGAGATCAAAGTTATCCAATGCAGCCCCGCGTCGAGAGCCCGACTCCACGGGTAAAAACCTAGATGAACTAGGGTGGCAATGCGTCGAAGTAGTATTAATTGAAAGATGTGTTGATACAGGCTCCTAGGGGGTCTATATTTATACTCTAGCATTACAGAGTTCAATGCATTTACAACAACCACCGGATGTTATTTCCTAACAAAGATAAAAGGAAAATATCTCTATGGAAGTTAACTAAACTAACTAAACCTTTCTAACTATATAAGATATGATTTACATAGATAGAATATCCTACTGTAAGTCCCACGGCTCCCCTCAAATTCGGCCTCATTTGGATAGTCTTCTATAATTGGACCGAATCATTCCTTTAATCGGCTTCTTTCTTGTAGCAATCAGACTCTTCTTTATTAAACCGATCGTCTTTCCAATTTTTTCCTAGGCTTTCTAAATTTTGACATTAACAGCGTCTTACCCAACACCATATATAAATGGTACATTGCTTAGCACTCACATCAAATTAATCCAAAGTAGATTCTGAGTTGAGGGGACATACCAAGCGTAGCGTCAGTGGCTTCATATGTATCATTGGCTAACACATGATTGACCTTTCCCTAAGCATGTCCAGGTTGAGGTCATCCTCATTCTATAGCAACTCCTTTAGGTTGTCTTCCATGGTTTGGTATTGCTCCTCCACGATTGGGAATTCCTAGTCCACACCCTGCTATGTTCTAGTTTTCCGTTATGGCATAGGGTATGGTACTCTATGCTGCACGGGCCTAAGCAATTTCTATCGGGAGGTGTCTCTATAGGCAGTTATGACAAAAATGTTCTAGTAATCTACAATGATAGCATTCATTATTATGCTTGTTTGGTAGGTGCTGGTTTCCACCATGATGTTGCAACCTTTGTGGCATTGGAGGCCTTGGCAACTCTTGCAGTGAGAAATGGTGAGGTTGTGTTGCTTGTATCATCATTCTTGGTCTTGGTGTGCTTGAAGAAGGCTTGATTTGTTGTGGTGCCTTGCACTTTCTACTTTCTTCAAGATCTTTTCTTCTACACTCAATGGGGACTTTCTCAAGCAATTTGACTATGTTCTTGTAATCCACACATGGGAGTTTGTACTTAATTGGCTCATCCAAGCTTTCAATGAATCACACCATCTTCTTCTTTTTAGTGTTCAAATCATCAAGACAATATCATGAGAGACACTAGAACTTATCATTATCTCTACATTTGACTTGTCATTCTATGTATGGTTCCTAAACTCCATCTTCACTATGATCAATCCTTTTGGAATGTGTACCTTCTAGAACTATGTTATGAGAACTCCTATGTGATTGCTTCCTTATCAGTATGGCTTGGTAATTTACCCACCATTTTGAAGATGGGTCGCTAAGTTGATGAGAAACATGCATGATCTACTCTTGATCAGTACCGTGAACTATGGCTAGCTTCCTTTCAATATTAAGTAGCCAATCATCTGGCTCTAAAGGCTCCAATGAGATAGAAAATGTCAGCGCTCTGGTTCTCTGAAAGTCTATCTATCTTAATCCTATAGTTGATCCTTCGGCAGATGTGCCTCTTGGCTATTGTATCATGCTAATAATTTGCTCAAATAACTTGGTGTAGTTCTTATCCATGGTCTACATCATCCTTGCAAGAATGGTTTGAATTTCCAGTGTCTACTCACATGCACTGCCATTTCTTTTTGTCCTTGTTGTTAATGTTTATATTGGCAATATTGAATATGAGGTTATATACTGAGCCTAAATCTCGATGGTGACACAAGGCAAGGGAATTCATATAGGTTCATGCTCTCTATTAGAGGTAATACCCTACTAATATTTGTTAGGAGGCCAGTGTAGTATTTCTAGGGTTTGTGTCGATGTGATTGCTCCTCAAATTGAGTTGTCCTATTCTTAGGACCCCATGCCCATGTTATATAGGTTGAGGGGTAGTTATACATAATATGTAACCTAGCCACATACGGTTTAGTTTGCTATGTATTTACAGTAAGTTCCCAAGATATTTAAATAGGACACTATCTTCTACGTATGGTAGGCCTGGCCTACCCCATATGGTAATAGAATCATGTCTTAAGGGTATCCCAAGTCTATATTCTCATGGTAGTCCTCGAGACCTTCATAGTTACCACCACCAACACTGACACCATTGGTGCGATCTTTTCTCACCTCGTACGTGACCATCACCATCAAGTCGATGCGTTGATCACCTTCGAGCTATGGAACCCCAACTTCAATAAGTGTAAAGCTACCACGCCTAGAAATTCACTAGTAATTTCCAATCAAATTTGTGCATTTAATCGTCATCAAGGAATCAACAATTTGAATATATAGTTTTAACAAAACTAAAGTAATAAATACTTACAAAAAAGGCACTTAGTTCTCACCACGAAGAAAACTTTAGTGGAAAGGGGAAACTAGAGAGGGCTCAACTCCACATCTACAAGTAGCTCAATTGGGGTATAAGCCAAGGGTCTTCTCCTTTAAAATCCTTCTTGAATTGAGGTTTATGATTATTGCAAGCTAATTATATGGAATACTCGGCAAGTTACACAACAAATATGCAGATGCACGGGTATGACAAAGGAAGGCATGATCTAGCACATTTGTAAAAGCAACATTTTTACAAACATTTGAGAGTAGTAAAATGGTAGAGTAATTAATCAATATTAAATCAATACCGAGCAGCACACCAGTGCTACATATGCCTAAACCAACTCTAAAAAGTCACTTCGGTTGCACATATCTAATATCTACATACAATGAGATAACCCATCATTATCAATTACTAAATTATTATCATTATTGAGTAGTATGGAACTAATCATTAAAAACATTGTTAGGGTGATCCATAATTGCGGTTACATATATTTAAACTATTTTACTCTAGCCAATGGTGTACAAATTTATCCATAAGATACAACCTCAACATCATATTAGCCAAGTGTCACAATAGCCGAAAATATCTAAATAGTGATTGTGATAGGACCCTTTGTATAATATGCCCAATAGAATGGTGGCCAAGTCTCTAGTAGAGGTGGTCCAACCTCTATATTAGAAAAACTCTTGGCTCCAAAATAAACTTAATACTGCCATGTAGGACTTACGCTTGTCACCATGAATTTATTAGCACTACTACCTATAAATTGAACACAACATGGTGCCTCTTGCTGGGATATGTTACACTACATATCTAGCTATTGCCCATGATGGCTTGTGGTTAGTATGATGAATACTTTACATCAATAGCTCATGAACCGGTCTTTATTAGTTATGAACATGACCATCACATCCATGTGCTCATAACTCTCAATTAGTTAAGTTTTAGTTAGCAAAGTATTAATTATTTATTAACCAAACACGAACAATGGTTGTGACCTACCATTAATTAACCATAAGTATAAGTGAAACATTAGTTTTCCAATTAGTGATTCTTGAGTTTCTAAGTATGGCTAAGCAATTACACTAAACATCTAACTTAATCATTAGATAAAATCCAAGCTAGCCAAATTATATCCAAGGTATCAAGTTATAAGGTAATTAATGCAAATTGTCCACAATAAATGATACACATTCACACCACCCAATGACATTCAAAAATAAATATATATTTTAAGTAAAGCAAAAATTTAAATATAAGATCAACATACTCAAAAAAATTTTGGATTTGTATGACTTGCGTCTTCAATTAATCCTTTAAACCTTTCTTGCGATCATCCGAAATGACAGAAACTATATGCTAACATGCAAAATGTGGAAAAAGACTAAGAAATTCCAAATAAACAATAGAAATAAAATTCATAAATAGGTAGATCTCAAGTTTCGATGAATTATGAGACTTGGACATCCTCATTCCAAGTTCTTATGAATTAATTATGAATTAATAAAATATTAATTTAATTAAAAAATATTAAAAAGATCTAAACAATTTATCACATCATATTTAATTATTTTTAAACTAGAAAAAGGATATTGATGATGTCAGCCAATAGAGAGATGGCTAAAGTCACTAACACATAGGACCTGCATATCATTAAGATGATGGAAATTGGTCTACCATAGACTCGATTGACCGAGAGAACCCATAGTAGGCCAAAAAGGATGGATGGCTAGGATCGGTTGACCTCCGTTAACCTACATCGAACCGTCAAAATTTGATTTAGCCGTATTGACCCCATGAGCTTGACTTGCAAGTGTCATGTGAATGGCCACGTGGGCGAGGACAAGTAGGTGGCGGTTGATGAGGCGACAACGTGGCAGCCACATCGAATCGTTGGTTGATAGTGGAGAGAGATGGAACATGTGAGGAGGCAACTAGGGCATGGGACAAACTCAGGATACGGTTAAAACAAGGCAAAGCAAAGTAGGGAGAGATCTGGCCGAACACGATAGGATAAGGACGACACAAGGCTAGGGTAATCTATGCTTTGCGAGATTGGGCAATGACGATTCTTTGGAATTTTCTATAAAATTGATGGGGAAAGAGGGAGGAGATCAAGAGGATTCTGTTTTCATGCTTTATTTTGAGAGATGTAACAGGGAAGCCAGATTTGGTATAGATGGTAGCGTTGGCATCGGGTTGCTATAAGACACTGGCTAGAGGAGGAAGACAACACTATAGTGTGTGAGTCCCATGCATCACTGGGTGGAGGTTTCACACAGCTAGGCTAGGAGTAGGGCTTGCAGGCGCTGCTAGGCTGGCTAGCCTTTGTGAGCCAAGGCACGGAAAGCAGATGTGTGACTGGGCTAAAGTAGCTTGGTAGGCATGGGGAGATGTGCTGGCACGAGGGCAGGCTAAGAGGAGAGAAATTAGACTGGCTTTGGGTGGGTCAAGGAAGGAGAAAAAGAACGGGAGTAAGGGAAAAGAGGGGGGACGTGAAGGAAGAAAATAGGCCACGTGCAAAGAGAAGAAAAGTGCAAGACCGAAAGAGAGAAAGGAATAGGTTAAAAATGGTCTAGGATTTTAATAGGATTTAATTTAAATAATTATCAAAATATTGTTTTGTTTATTAAAAATATTTTTCATGCTCAAATAATTCTAAAAAATCTTGAAAAATATTTGTGCATTCAAAGTATTTAATAAAAAATTATCCATGCCAATTTGATGTTGAAATTTATATATATTTTTTATTCAATCACTCCCTTTAATTATTAAATAATTTTTAGAAAATTTTTTTTCATAACAATTTATAATTAAGCGATTTTTATGGTGTGACAAAAGCCTTCTTCCACTCGATGTGTGGCAAATTCAATCTTCTCAACCTCACCATGGAACCGGAGCAGACCACCCGTGACGTGTGGCTCACCATCGATGCCCTCTTTCAAGCCCAAAAAGAGCCTCACGCTAGAGGCAAAGCTAGCAATTGAAAATAAGGGGCTTCCATAGCGATGGCGATCGGCAACCATGGCCGTGTGGGGAGAAGTCATGGATAAGTTGGCTCACCACTTGGATGTCGGAGCGATCAGCGTCAGCACTTGAGACCGTGACAAATCAGTGGCATAGTGTGGCCACGACGGATTACTGACATCGAACTCATCAAAACTAGATATTAGGGTTTTGGTGCATGACACCCTGAAAATTTCAATTAATAAATAGTAATTCAAAATTATGAACCATAAAAAACTTGCATTAAAATTACAACAGGCTGATGTTGTCTCATGTTTAATTACATTTATTATTGGTGACAACCAAAATAACTCATAAATTTCTTAAATTAAATCAAACCATAGTTAAATAATTAAAGTAATGAATGTTACAATTTAATTATTACCATTAGGCAAATATAAATTAGAACGCAATTTTATAAAATAATTATGGTAGAACTAAAACTCATAGAATAAAGGTCACCAAAATAATATTTTCATCTATTCTTGGCCAAAACACCAAAATGCCCTTTCTTTCTTTCTTTTTCTATTTCCTCCCCTTCTTTTTTTTCCCAAAGTGTTCGGCTTAATGACTAGGCGAGCTTGGCAGGCACCTAGGGACCAGTGGCGCCTTGCCATCCTCGCATGTGCATGCATGCATCAGCGCCGTCACCTCCCCACGGATCCGCAGTCGTCATCCTCTTCCTCGCCACTAAGAACGCACAACAGGGAAACCCGTGGCCGCCCATTCCTGGTGCGCGTCTCTGCTATCCCATCCGCTACGTCAGCATGCCAGCGCGTCGCCGCTCGTCCAATCCATAGCGCCAGCATCATTACTACCACGCCTACCCACGATGACCGCAATCCCCTTAGCGTCGTTAGCCGTCGACGTCGCAGCCTCGAAATCCAGCCACTCCACTTGTTACGTATGCCATCATGTTGCTGTCCGCATCGCCTCGATGGATGACCACCGCTATGTCGTGCTGTTGTCACCCTACCACCACACACCATCTCACTGGTAGTTAATTCGCCTCCCCGAATTGGACCACTGCCCATCGCCCTTGCACATCACCCACATTGGCATGTGTCACTAGCAGCATAGTGCCCTGCTAGATCTAGCCTAAGCCCTACTGCCCTAGCCGCCGTTGCATCCTTAATTTGATCACATCATCTTCTACGTGCTCATGCCCTAACCCCCAACCTTGACTGTTAGACCTATGCCGTCGTCGTGTCCCCCTTGCTAGGCCATGTCAGCCCCCCTACCTAGTGCTAGCCACATTCAAGTGCACCCGAGCTTCTCTCGCCCATGTAAGCCATGACCAAGCCGCCTTTTGCGCCATTACTCTCTTCTCCACCTTGTAACCTTTTCATCAAAACAACGATGAAGCAACTGAGCGAGCCATCATTGTACCAAAGGTCAAACATCTGTGAAGCCATGGCCACAAGGAAAGGAAGTGAGCAGCCATCGAGAAATGTAGGCTAGCTCTTTCACACATTTTGTTGAAAAATCCAAGCCCATCCATGGCGGTGCCATACTGTGCTAAGCACTGGCGTACTTGGTTATTGGGATTTGGCATGTGGGGATATGAAAGTTATGTTGCCATGACATCAAGGAAATGATCTGCAAAATGAAATTAAACTAAATAAATATTTCCAATCGAGACAGTGGTTGAATTGGGTGGTTTTGATATAATGTTAATATCACCCTAGTTAATTAAAGACCAAGCCATAAAACTATACATGAAACAAACCAAATAGGATTGTGCTTCTCATATAGATAAAGATATAGACATAGCGGAGTAAATATTTGAGTAAAGAGTGTAGTGGATTTATTTAGTTGTGAGCTAGACAGGGTGGTTATTTAGTGGATAAACGTCATATGGGTAACTTAAAATTAACTTAACTTAATTATAACATAACGGATATATGTGGCGTCCCCATTTAGAGACCATGTATGCCTAGGATGAATGAGGGCTCAAGTTCATAGAGCGGATACTGCTGAAGTGAGGTTATTAAAATACTTTGCTGTGATGTGTCTCATTCATTGGGACTTCAGCTCATTCATTGAAAGTCACGAAGTGTGGATAAAGTGTATATTCACTATAGTGTGAATGAATCGGTCTATTTAATTAGTCGTGCTCATGGTTATTGAGCACCAGGACATGTTACACACCTAGCTAGACTTGAATTTTTAAATGGATGGGTTGGGATGATGCATGTATTTTGTTTAGGTGATCAACTTCTCGAGAGGCGAGAAAGGGTGAACCTCAGAAAATCATGATGAAAAAAATTTAGATTAGTCAATACTAGGTGTTAGGCTTGTGAAAAGAGTTATAAATCTAGCTTTCTGCAAAATAACCTAAGCCACTTTTTGTTATGCCTAAGTAATTATATATTTACATGGCTTGTTGACTACGGTTATACTCACCTTTACTATTTTAAACATATCAGAGTTAGAGAATAAAATCACCGAAGACCAAGCTACAAAAGATGATGGTGCCTAGTAAATCTTAGTCCCAATGGTGCCTAGTAGGCCTTAGTCTCAATTGTTGCCATAGTGTTGCTGCCACCTATCTATCCACGACCTTATCTATTTCTGTATTTGGTTGTAATCCAGACATATCAACTCTATTATGCTGATGATTGGTATTATGATGTAATAAATATATGTAATACTAAGTGTACGAGTATTTGATACAATGTACACGCATATATTAAACTAATTTATCTATTTAGGAAATGGTAATTATACATGATGATTTATGAAAACAGGGCCGACATGATGCGATGTAATGGTCTCTAAATGACCAGATTACTAGATTAGGGAAGCTAAAGACGATCATCGTGGTTTTGTGCGAAGTAATGATCATATACGGTATTGGGGGGAAGAACTCAGCAAGTCACCTATGGCAGCTGCTTTGCTCAGGTGGTCAACACATGGCGGCGAGCATGCTGGTCAGACTTGGTGACGTCACGTCAACCGATGGAAAAATGCGATTGCCAATCAGAGACACTGGCCGCTGCGCACGTCACATTCGTGCGAGAAACTGAAGCGATGAGGCCTCACGAAGGCGAGGCGTCGACTTCTCTATCCAGTCTGGCTGGCTGACTTCTCATTATTTCTCTTGCTATTTGCTAATGGGCCGGTGCACGACTGACAACTGATAGTTGAGATTGGGTTAAGCGGGTTTCTGTGACCCAATAGTGGGTCATTGGCCCACTCTGTCACCCCTTGCTTCGCCACTACCTCGTGCTATCTACGTCAGCCACCAGTTCGATTCCATTTCGCAAGGTGATCACTCCATCGCCGATTAGTGTCGGCACATGAATACAGCTACCGATACACTACGCGATGTCGGCCACGCTGTCACCGAGTCTTAATTGGTGCTCAACCTTCTCCAAGGCCTCAATCTGCCATTCTGTGCTCCTGTGCTGCCGTCCTTCCAGTCGGAGGCCGCCCTGGTCACAGCTGGCGCCTCTTCCTCCTACGCCACGGGCACCTTTGCCTCCCACAGCAGCGGTGGTGGCCAAGCTTCGTAAGGTCGTGGCGAAAACAAACGAAACGGGCGGCCGGCGGCAGAACATCCAGCAACTGTGGGCAAAATTATAGCGAATTGAAGTCAGCAGCCTGAAAGATTTGATTATTAATGTACTGCTGCAAAATTTGATATCCCAGTAATAAAATAATGCTCTACTTTATCATGGTTCTCAATGTGAACTAATATGGTGGTTTTCAATTTCACATTCTAGATTATAATTGTTTTTGTGTAATGGTTTGAGGATAACTATCTTAAATCGATTCCATTGAAGCAGTCTAAATACAAAACAGGGGAAAAAGGAGTAGGGCCACTACACTTGCTCCTTAGGGGCAGAAAACAGATTGAAAAGAACGATATCTATTATAAGTATTATAATTGTAACCGTATAGTGGTTTCTAGCAACGTAATTGCACACAATATTCAGCTAGTTAAATTCTAAATGTAACAAAGGTTCTACTCTAGCTTTATATCCTTCGTCCATCATCTGCTCAGTTGAAGCCACCTAATACTTCATATATGTGGTCGCATTGTTTGTGCAGCTGGCCACCAGTAAGAAACCTGTGGAGCTTGCTATCTCCAACTTCAATCCAACTATAACCTGGGCACTTCTTAATGCCCTTGTCCTTCATGTCTGCTCGAAATTGTGCTGCATCATTCCACCTCATGGCTCTCGAGTAAATGTTTTTTAGCAGGATCCAGTAACCAGAATGTTGCGGATCCAACTCAATGAGATTCTTCGCCCAAATTTCTGCTAGGGTAACATTTCCATATATCCTGCAACTACTAAGTAATGCACCCCATACACAAGCAGTTGGCACTACTGACATTGATAACAGCATAAGGCCTGCCCAAGCAGTCCATTTCCCGGGATAAGTGATCACTAAGACATTCATTGAAAGTATTGATTTTTGAAGTCATTTCTGACGAAAATCTTTGGAACACTAGGCTTCCTACTTGGTACGCCAACTGTCAAAGAGTAATATCTGACTACAGTATTTAAAGGTGTAGAGTTTGGCTAATACTAAGATATCCATGAGATAGTAGTGAAAAGAAGAAACATATAGATTTTCATATAGGTTCGGACTCTTGTTTATATGTATTTGACAATTTGAACCACACAGAATACAAGATAGAAGAAATCTACTATATCTAGTCTATCAACTAGTATGAGGTAACTTATGCGATAAGATTTAGTCGGCAGCTAGTAGTGAGACAATTACTTATATCTTAGCTTAATGTGGCTTGTGTATACCTTGAGATTTTATTCGATACCCTCCTATGAGCTATTATATTTTTACCGATAGATATCCCCTTCTTAAAATAGAACTCAGAGAACTCTTTAAATAATACAACCGAGTAGATTGATTTGTACCTAGATCGGACTTTATAGTTCTATCTTAACCAAGCACGATTTCCTTTCTTAATCATATATAGTTTCATATTTAGAGATGTATGTCTATATGTATATGTATGTAGGTATGTGGTATTTTTCCAAAGATTTTTAGTCCAGGTATATGAGATATATCATATATAGGGACAATAGTGACTAACATCTATGCAAATTTACTTTCAACAGTTTTATCTTGCGTATCTTAGAAATCATGTTATCAGAAATATGAATGAAGTTAGAAGAATAGTATCGACAACATTGTTCTACTGTACGGATATGAGGACTATGTTGTTGGAAATTGAATCTAGATAGAGGTAAAAAAATATGATCTCATTCTACAATCCTGCTTGGAATATCGCCATTTTTCTTGGAATCTGAACCGTCACTGTGTATATAAAATCTAGTAGTGAGATTCATTTAGGTTTCGTTTTCCATCCTAAACTTTGACCTTTGGTCTTCCTAACGCCCGAGCCTTATAACCATCAACCCTAATTTTCTCACAACTCTCCCCAATACAGTCACCATGGATCTCCTATGATCTAACATCGATAGGTGGAGGGTGTGGTTCCTAGCCCGAGCACCATGTCTTGGATAGAAGAAGGTACACGTCCCAAACTTGCTACCGGCTTTATTTTGACTTTCATCACATTTGCCAGTGTGGGTTCATCCCTCCTTCCTCTAAATTTTTGTCAAATATCTTGGATATGTAATCCACCTTTTGCATCTAAACCCTAACTCCATAGAATTCATAGGTGTCACCCCATTCATAGATCTACAGAGATATTTTTATGAGCTCCAAATTATGAAGAGATCGAGAATAGCAGGCCATTACGGTTTCCAACTCCACAATACACTTAAGGACTCATATATTCCCATCACCACCCATACATTCAAAAAGGATTGGTGCCAGAGTTGACTTTATCTAGGTAGACAGCTGTGTCTGATAACCTTGATATCCCTACCAAAATGCCAGTAAAGAAAATATAGAAGAGTGGAACAAACCTGTAGACACATCCCTATCTCTCCAAACCTTTATCGACAAGATTCTTGCGTTTACAGTTTAGGGTTTGATAGCATATAAGGTCATTGAAGACTTGCGCCAATGGATTCAGCCTTTATAACTTCGTCCTCAGGTTATGTACATATACTCAAGTGATGAGGATGAATCCTGATGTCGCGCTGGATAAGTAGTATGCACATCTCTTTCTACTTTTTGCACTCATCTATTTCAAGGTCTAACTGTAATCTTCCAATATGTTTGCGCAGATCTTAGCTATGCAACAATCAAGAAAAGCATCAAGGAGGTAGTGACGGACCAGACGAGCTCAGCCGAGAACGTCTTCACTTCTCTATATGATCTCCTAGGACAAAATTATCAATGTAAGACCTTATTTATCAATAAGTTTTTTTAACTGTTATCAGGCATATAGAACTTATATACTAATAGCATCTTCCATAGGTTTTTTCTCTTTCTTTTGACATCAAATCACCAAAGGGGACAAAGAGAGTAGGTGATTGCTCGTCATCATCATAATCTTCTTCTTCTCACCCATTTTTATTTATTCGCCCTCCTATTCATTGCCATCTATCTCATCGTTCTCCTCCTCCTTTGTTTGATGAACACATTAATAGTTGGGAATTCTGATGACCGGAGTGGAAGTTCTGATGTATCTTAATGACCATTTTCTCAAAGGTTTTGCTCTCGGTTTAGTTGGCACAGGTGCAACTGGAAACTCCAATGATCGTTTCAATTTATTAATATTTAGAAATATGCCGCAATCAAATTTTGGTGGAATCTTCATGGTGATTTCATGTTGAAAGGTTTCATGCGAGACCTAATGCTCACCTCTCTCTTTTCGTATTAACTGTAGTGCCATCTCATGTTTTATCATATACGACATGCTATTTAGGAAAGTTTGGTTGCTTAGCTAGAATGAACTATAGCTCTGGTAGAAAGCTAGCCCATTTCCTATGACATCCATGCTGTGGCCAACCATTTGATTTTAAAGCTGAGCTAGCTTTTGGATTGGCTGGTTGTGTCGTCCACACGTCTTGCCGTCAAAAGCTAGCCAAGCCTGCTCCCTTCAAAAGCAAAGGATTTTATGGCTAAAGCTAACTATCTCCTAAAAACAAGATTTTTTAAGCAGATTCAAACACCAAATCTAGCTAAGCGAGGCTAGAAATTTTCTTGCCGAGGATCTAAGTGCACCGTTAATGCTATAAACTATAATTGGGGATATTTAATACCATAGATATAAACTTTGTTTGGCCTAGCTCCAAATACACACTGAATTTGAAGTTTGTATGTCAAATTAGAATGGTTTAAAATTTTGTATTTCATTTAAAATAGGAAAAATGATTTATCCAAATATTCCTAGCATTTAGACAAGCTGCACTTTTTTATATGAATAGTTTTATTATTAAATTAATCATATATTTTCTATATGAAAATTCATCTAGCAATTTTTTAAAGCAATTCATCAAGCTAATACTAAACAGTAAATTAGTATACTAAAGTGGCAAAATACTGCTGGGAAAGAAGAAAATGGAAAAAGAAAGCTCTCATCCCTCGCACTGCTCGCCAAGGTCACTCTGCTACTGCTCTACTAGGTCCAATTGCTTGTGGTTGCTTTTGCTGAATCCTTCACTTCTTTGCTTGCCGCTACTCCACTAGGCCTAAGTGCTCACGTACTGCTCCACCAAATCCTACACTCCTATCGCTCGCCCTCTCTGCTCCTCTTCTCTGTCTCGCTGCTTATGCCTCCTTGGATTGTCGCCCCTAGGTCTAAGTAGGTAGGAGAGAATGAGGGGACGATTATGGCTGCTAACAGGAAACGAAGATGATGACAATAATGAGAAGATGCTCGGCTGCTCCAATTGGCCGCAGCCATATTTGACTAAGCACAAGCTCCTAGCCACCAGATCTAGTGGCAGCGAGCTTGTCTATAACAAGCCTTACACCGAACAACTCGTAACTATTTGATTCAGCCTATAAATAGGATCGGTCGATAGAAAATACTGATCGGCTCGTGGGGTGAAGCCGATTGATATTGTAGACGAGCCGATCAAATGGGTGGAAGATGAATTCGGTTTGTTTAAAGATAAAAATTTATCCAGATAGAGTTGAGTCCAAAGAGGAATAATGAGGATAACGACATGTCAAATATTCGTATAGAATGTATTACGTAAGCTAAGTAAGTTTGAGTAGCTTTATAATTGCTTAGAGATATTTTCCTTTTATATTTTTAGAAAATAGCGTCCGATGGTTATTGTAACCGCGTTGTACTCTATAATACTAGGGTATAAATATAGACCCCCTAAAAACCTGTAAATATATCAACATATCAATAGATCAATCCAATAAACCTTCAGCGTATCGCCACCCTAGCTTTTCTAGATTTTTACTGGTAGGTTCTAGCTCTTGACGTGGGGCTGCATCGGTTAAGTTTGATCTTCGGTGAATGAGTAAGTCCCGTCACTATTCTGGTATATCTTGTTTTGTCTAAGGATGCATCGGTTAGGTTCGACCTCTTAGCCATATCGAGGGTACCGCATCATGTCCGTGCGGGGTCTATCGGTTTACCAAGCTCTCTCTGCCGTCATCGGTCTCGTGCTGTATCGGTTAGGTTCGACCTACCAAGCTGCCGACAATAGATTGAGCTGCAGGCCGATGTGTCGCTGCCTGGCATCTTATCGGAGTGAGTAGCCGACAAGTTATCCTCAACGCAGACCCCACATTCGTCTCGCGTATCGTCTAACAATCGATCCTCTAGAGGTCGATCCAGACACGTCAAGCACTTTCTGGTACTATCTCGGTTTGGTTTGATCTTCTAGGGCTCGCGGCTGATGTGGCCGGCGACATGACCTACACTGGAGGTAAGCAGATCTCGCAGGCCTTCATGTCACTGAGCCGCCATCTCTCCCTGGTCAAACCTCTGCTTGGTCCGGTCGGACCTTCCCCCGCGATGTTTGGCGGTGAGCATGCTCTTTGGCATGCTCGGTGGGACAAGACAACTACAACATAATGGCGAGTAAAGAGATTAACACAGACAACATGGTTCTAGTGACAATAAAAGATTTGACTGAAGATCAAAGGTACCTCTGTCTAGAATCTTTCAGCATGACCAGACAAGGGCCGATTCAGAAATCTCAAATGTTGAAGCCAGTTTTTGTAGGAGAATAGAGCCATTCACTACCTGTTAGTCCTCAGAAGCCATTGCAAGAGATGGTTGACGAAACTATTCACCATGCACTCATCAACCAATCAGGTGTGCTAGTGAATACCAGACATGGTGTTTATAGGATCTTTAGGAGATCGGTTCGATGAAGGGAGACGCTGGAGGAAATCAAATGTTACCTCGTCGGATTTGATCAAGAAATATTCCAGAATACAAGATGAAGAACGACGAGTCATAGCGGACAAGGAAAGGTATAATCTACATTAGGGTTGCCTATTTTTTCAGTATTGCTGGGATCATGATATGAGGTTGTCATCAATAGAAGATTGTCCTGAATGTAATAAACTGGGATCACAGTACATTGAGAAGAGCAGGATGTCGTATAATCGGCCACCTATCAAGCGGGCATCGGTACATAGCCAATTAGGGCTGATCAATGAAGACTATAGTCAAAAGTTAGCTGATGACAGGGAGTTACGTAAAGGACAATACAATCCAAATTCTCAGTGGTGTCCATCCGGGATCTTCACAAAAAATCAGAAGAGAAGGGCACAAAGGTTGCGACGCAAAGAACAGCACAAAAGACAGCGTCAGGACCATGAGGAAGCTGATCGAAGTTGAAAGACTAAAAGCGTAAGGCATGTGAAACAAAATGATGATGTTAGCACATCGGCTCCGACCAATATGGTGTTCTTCTTACCTCTAGAGTATAAATCATGTGCATCTGATGAAGAGGATCAAGATGAGATTTTTGCTCAATTGACACTGAAACCCAATCAAGCCATATTTGATAAGCCTAAAGAATCTAAGCATCGGCACTTAAAACCACTGTATATCAAAGGATATGTGGATGAGAAGCCAATGACGAAGATGCTAGTTGATGAAGGTGCGGCTATCAACCTGATGCCATATGCTACGTATCGCAAGATGGTATCATTGGATCATATTCCTAGAGAGCAGAATTTAGAGGACAATGATTTTGCTCAGATTGCTTCGGGATATCGGCTAGATAGAAAGGTGGAAGTTGAGATAGCCGATATTGAAAATCATATTGAAGCCAATGATTAGAGACCAGAAATTATTCAATATTTGCAAAATCCATCAAAATTGGTTTCTAAGAAACATCGGTATAAATTTGTTAAATATATACTACTTGATGAAGAACTGTATTATTCGGCTATTGATGAGGTTCTGTTAAGATGCTTGGGTGCCGAAGAAGCTGCAATTGTAATGAGTGAAATACATAAAGATGTTTGCGGAGCCCATCAATCGGCTAACAACATGAGATGGCTGATGAAGAGAGCTAGATACTTTTGACCGACAATCCTAGAGGATTGCTTCAAATATTACAAAGGATGCCAAAACTGTTAGAGGTTTGGGAATATGTAGCGAGCTCCAGCATCGGTTATGAATCCAATAATTAGGCCATGGTCATTCATAGGTTGGGGAATTGACATGACCGGCTAAATTTATCCTTCATCAAGTTGCTCACCGCCGAAAATCACGCGACCGGGGAAGGACGGCGGCTTGGTCATGCGAAGGCCTGGGAGGTCTACTTAACTCCAGTGCAGGTCCTTAAGCCTCGAGGTTCACGAGCATGCCAGTCAATTTGACCCTACAATTGATAAGAAAAAGGGGATAAGACATGTTCGCGGTCGGCCGGAAGGCCTGCCCGACTCTCCCTATCGGCTGGATGCCGATAGAGATGCGAATGCTAGCGCATCGGCTGAAAAGATGATGGAGGTGCGAGAGATAGACATGTGTAACGCACTAAAGGGCCTATCAACCAAAGAGTCGATGGCGCTACCCGTATCTGATACACGGAGCGGGAGCCGATCCCCCGTGAGGCCATGCGGGCGAGCAACAGTAGTAACGGCGCCGTTAGGGCCAGCCTCGATAGATCAGACCTAACCGAGACAGTATGAGGCCGGAGGCTAACGATACCAAAACGGCGGGGGCTCGGACTGAATATGACAACAAGGTAGGAGGGATGCCATCAGCTACCTACAGGCCTAACGCCTGAACCCATCGGCCGCACGACGATGGGGACCTACGTTTAGGATAACTCATTGGCTACTCACTCCGATGAGACGCCATAGAGAGACGTATAGACCTAAAACTCAATCCTCCGTCGGCAGACCCATAGGTCGACCTAACCGATGCAGCACGAGACCGACGACGATGGAGGAAGTTTGATAGGCCGATAGATCTTGCACGGACGTGATGCGGTATACCTGATCTGACTAAGAGTTCGAACTTAAATGATACAGCCTTGGATAGAACAAAGAATATCAGGAGAATGGCGGGACTTCCCCCTTCGCTAGAGATCGGACTTAACCGAAGCAGCCCCACGTCGAGAGCTAGAACCCACCGGTAAACACCTAGGTGAACTAGGGTGGCGATGTGCTGAAATTGTATATTGATCGAGAGATATGTTATATGTTTCCAGGGGGTCTATATTTATACCCTGGGTTTATAGAGTCCAACGCGTTTACAACTACCATCGGACATCATCTCTTAATAAAAATAACAGAAAACATCTCTAAAGCAGTTAACTAAACTTAACTAAGACTTCCTAACCATATAGGATACAATTTAACTAAAGATAGTACCCTACCATGAACCCATGGCTCCTCCATAAACTCAGTCTTATTTGAATAATCTTCTATTTTAGACCGAATCTTTCCTTGCTCTACTCGATTGGCCCCCTTCTTGTAGCAATCGGACCTCTTTTTACTCAAGCCAATCCTTTTCCAACCTCTCCTCAGGCTTCTCGGACCTGACCCCAATCGGATAATTTCCTGTCTTCAAACCGATCCAATCTTCTACTAATTTGATCAGCTTCTCTACGGTACCGATCGGCTTTATCTCATGAGCCGATCAGTATTTCCATCAGTCGATCCTGTTTACAGGCTGAATCAAATTATGGTGTTAACACAAGTAAAGGGCATAAGTTCATATTAGCGGCAATGGATTATTTCACAAAGTGGGTAGAGGCTATCCCTTTGAGGAAGTTACTTCTAAGGACACGGTTGAGTTTATCAAGAAACATATTATATATCCGTTTGGTATTCCACAGACAATTATTACCGATCAAGGTTCTATCTTTGTGTCTAAAGAGTTTTAAAAGTTTGCTGCCAGCATGGGGGTTAAGTTGCTAAATTCATCACCATATTATGCTCAAGCTAACGGAGAAGCCGAAGCTTCCAACAAGAGTTTAATTAAGTTTATCAAACGGAAGATTGATGAACAATCGTGGAGATGTCATGTTACATTAGACGATTCACTATGGGCCTATCGGAGAGTACCACCATATCAATTGGTATATGGGCATGAAGCAGTTCTCTCGTGGGAAGTTAACATCAGCTCCAGGAAGGTGTCTCTACAAGATCAATTGACAGCCAATGATTATTATAACCTGATGACCGATGAACTTGATGATTTGGCTCAGAGTTGGTTAGAGGTGTTTAAAAGGATCAAGAAAAACAAAGCAAAGGTTGCTACGCATTATAATAAGAGGGCGATGATTAAATCTTTTTCTAAGAGATATCTCGTTTGAAAATTAATTTTACCGATTGGATCTAAAGATAATAAGTTTGGAAAATAGTCGCCTAATTGGGAAGGGCTATCAGATCAATCACTGTGTGCCTAGTAATGTTTATATACTGAAGAGTCTTGAAGGGGAGAGATTTGCTAGAGTGCTCAACGAAAAATATTTGTATTATCCTAGTGTTTGGGTTGATGTCTAAATCGGTTAAGTATGGCCGATTTTTAATTCTCTTCAATATAGAAAAGCTTATAGATGTTATATTGGCTAATGATACTGTTTGCTTGAATCAGCTAATGTGAGGCCGGTTTCTAATATATAGAAGCCGATATGGTTATATTGGTTACAGATAGCTGATATCATTAAGATATCGCCTTTAGGGAATATATATATATATATATATATATATATATATATATATATATATATATACAGATTTCATTGATCAAGCCGATCAAGCTTTATTACAAGCGGTCAGGATGACATTTTGGGTTTTTCAAGGCTAAGATTTTACAGGTATTTCTTGATTGCCTTGATCACGCGTAGGTGGATTTGGTCTATTTCGTTGATGGCACGGATGTCATCTTCATTGGATCTGGGGATGGTTTTCAAGTTTCTCTGCTGATGAACTGTTTGATGAACTTTATCTGTTACCTTGGCCTCTTGATCTTGGATTTATTGTGGTAGTCCGATAAGATGGGATTCGGTAGATTCGATGTTGTAATGCACCTTGTCAAGTTCCGCCATCAAATCGGTTTCTCGTTTCTTCAAAAGGCCAAGCTTGGTGTTGGTGTACGTGTAGGTCAACTGCCATCTCATCAAGTTTCTTTTTTTCGGTCTGGGTGGATAGCCGATCGTTTTGGGCTAAACTGCTCTGTTCAGCTTGATTGGCTATATGTCGTCTGGTTGTGATCAGCTAGGTCCTTTAAAATTCCAAGTAGACAGCAGGTGTGAGTACGTCAGTCAGCTTTTTGGGTAGGAGGTGTTCAATCTCATTAAGTCTTCCCTGGATCGGCCTGCAATCTTTCACCAGCGAGTCAATTGGGATGTACAGTTGATGATATTTGACAATTGCTCGCATATATCGGCGGGTAGAAACGGTTCAATTGCTACACTAGTAGCTGAGTCTTCGTCTGAATCCAAGTATTTTCCAATGTCAAAGGAGAACAAGTCGGCTAATGACTGCACATTAACATCAGTAAATAGGAGGATCATGAGCCAGGGCATAAATAACATGTGGGGTGAACATACCTAGGATACAGCGGGAGCAGCTTGAACAATAATGTTGGTATCAGCCCGATGAGAGGAAATTAGGGGATTGGATAACATAACTTATGAGGTGACCATCGGCTTAGTTCTTGTAACAATATTTAGTGGTTGGGTTTCAAGAGCCAATGGTTCAGGCTGTAAAACAGAGGTGTCAAGATAAATGTGAAGATGGCAGAAAAGAAATAACATTGACACATACCAACGAGATTGAAGAGGTCAGGATCGTTACAGGAGAAGGGCCTTAGGGAACTAGTGCTATAGTTGTAATATCGGCGTTGGATTTTTGTTTCTTGGGAACCATCCGAGTAACCAGCTTCTTACGTTTCGTCCCTAACGTTCGCAGTACTCGGAGTAGAGCCGATGGAGATGGGGCACCTTGTCCAAGGATAGACATGGCCGATAGAGGTTGGTAGACAATCGGCCAACCACTTACGCTGGTTACAGGTGCTTCTCATGGAGATTATGTGACACAGTTGAGATTGAATACTATATGGAAAAGGTAGTGTAAGGAGAAAGATTATCTCTTTATCAGATTTGACATAGTCAGGATTAAGACGCAAACAATAATGTTGAACCGATAGACCGAACAAATGTCTTCCCCACTCCAACCACTATTGAGCGAAAAGTCTGGTATTGGATATGTAGGGCTCGAAGGTGGAGATGGTCCCCAAAGACATAGTTGTTGCAATCGATCTTAGCTGATCGTACTCCAGGCTGTTGTTTACTTCCCCTTGGACTTGGAGCTTGCCGATGAAGAATAAGCCAATTGGGAGTTGCCGAAACCCAATTGACGAGAGCTGACAGAAGGATGATAGAACTCGTACGATGGGTGTTGGGATCGGCCCAGCGAAAATCCAATTTGTAGAAGATTGGGGGTTATAGATGACAGGAATATGGTCTTCGATTCTTCATTGACTAGTGCATTCAGTGGGTGAAATCTGAAAGGCATCTTAAATAACGAATCGTCCTTGTACGTAAACTAGATGGTGACTTCTTTGGTAAAGCCGTAGTAAAAACATTTGAACCACTGGCTGAGTCCGAGGGGCGTCATTTTGCTTCTAGGAAGAGCCGATGTGGCATCACCCAGAGAAGTGCATCGGCGCCGGATGGACTTACCTTCTTCTAGGTAATCAGTCGAAAATATTAGAGAAGAAGAAGGGGTCCTAGGGATGACTCTAGAGGTATAGATGTTCAACTAAAGTTGTATGAACCACTAGGGATCACCAATATGACCGACTGGTTGACCTGCCGACAGTTTGTTCGTCACCTAATGAAGTAGTTGATAGGTGGCTTCAAGCAGATATTGCCCTAGTGGAATGTGGCATCGATTGACTAGGATCTCCGCCAAGCATTGCATATTGGTAGTTGGACTAAAAGTTGAACCATCGAATATAAACCGTTCCAGCCACAGGTTTAGGAATGCAACATGTTCCTGTTCATCGAATGGTCTGGAGGTCTTTTTGTGCAAGGATATGTATTTAGTCCACCCTCCGATGTTTTTGGTATTCAGCCGATGAGTGGATTTGAATCGGAGGATGGATGAATTTACATAATGAGTAGTGTTGAGGTAGGTCAACATGGTGACATCCATCAAGATGGGAGTCATTGGTCCATGTCCAAATATAAAGGCGTTAAGGATATCTAACCAGAAATAGGAGGCTGATGCGAGCAAAAGCTTATTCTTTTCCATATCAGCTAAAGAAAGATTGATACAGTGGTCGATTTCTAAGTCTTCACAGGATGATTTTTTGTAAGCCAAAATCCTAAGATACCAGTTTCTCCATCCTGAGAGTCTACTAGGCCAAGATCTAAAACTATTGGTCTAATCGGTGATAGTCATAGATGAATTTTTATATGGGATCCATTCTGTTTTGGAATTTATGAAGTCTGTTAGATCCTCACTACCCATAGGGCCAGGATAAAAGAAACTGGGGCGATCGAAAACTGGAATGTCAATCTAACCTTTGAGATCCTACAGTAAACAGGAACCCGACTATAGATGAAAAGATGGGATAGGATAGATTTGTTTAAAATGTGGAACAGAAGAACAAATGAAAGTTATCTCAGGAACTACGTGTGTCGACACCATCGCGCGAAGGAAAGAAGGGAGAAGGTCGGTGGTCAATGAAGCGATCTATGGAGGTTTGCCTTCAGTTGTTAGGGCTTGTCGAGGTTGGGGTCTCCGATGGTGAGGAAATGTGTGGAAGAAGGATGAAATGGTGGGATACATTATAGAGGCGAGGTGACCTATGCAGAAATCTAGGCCGATTAATTATCGTCTGCAGGCTATGGCGAGCCGTGTTGGTTTGTGGAGAATTCCAACGGCTCGAAATTTCGAAGTCTGTTGACAAACTCCGAAATTGGAGGCATGTGTTAACGTCGGAATTTGATTCGGCTTGTAAACAGGATCGGCTGATGCAAAATATTGATCGGCTCATGGTGTGAAACCGATTGATACTGTAGAAGAGCCAATCAAACGGGTGAAAGAAGGATTCAGTTTGTTTGTATAGAATGGAAAGTTATCCAGATGGAGTCGAGTCTAAAGAGGAATAATGAGGATAACAGTAGGTCAGATGTTTGTATAGAATGTATTATGTAAGTTAAGCAAATTTGAGTAGCTTTACAATTGCTTAGAGATATTTTCCTTTTATATTTTTAGGAAATAACATCCAATGGTTGTTGTAACCGTGTCAGACTTTGTAATACCAGGGTATAAATATAGACCCCTTGAAAGTTTGTAAATATATCAACATATCAATAGATCAATCCAATAAACCTTCGGTGCGACACCCTAGCTTGTCTAGGTTTTTACCAGCAAGTTCTAACTCTCGACGCGGGGCTGCATCGGTTAAGTTCGATCTCCGACGAAGGGGTAAGTCCCGCCACTATCTCGGTATATCTTGTTCTGTCCAAGGCTGCATCGGTTAGGTTCGACCTCTTAGTCAGATCGAGTGTACCGCATCATGTCCGTGCGGGGTCTATCGATTTACCAAGCTCTCTCGGCCATCGTCGGTCTCATGTTGTATCGGTTAGGTTCGACCTACCAGGCTGCCGACAGTAGATTGAACCGCAGGCCGATGTGTCCCTACCCAATGTCTCATTGGAGTGAGTAGCCGACGAGTTATCCTCAACGTAGGCCCTACATTTGTCTCGCGTATCGTCTAATGATCTATCCTCTAGAGGTCAATCCGGACACGTCGGGCACTTCCTGGTACTATCTCGGTTTGGTCTGATTTTCTAGGGCTTGTGACTGACGTGGACAGCGTCGAGATCTAGCGGGTCTCGTCCCCCATCGGCTCGAGCGCTCGATGGGTTTAGGTGTAGGCCTGCATCAAACGTTTGGCCGGTAGGTAGCTGATGACCTATTTTCTTTCCTCCCTCGTCGTAACGTTTGGTCTAATTTTCCATCGTCTCTGTGTTATTAGTCCCTATCCTCATACTGTCTTAATTCGATCCGATCTATCGAGGCTGGTCCTAATGACACCGTTACCATGGTCGCTGGTCCTCGTGGCCTCGTGTGGGATTGAGCCTCGCTCCGCTTTGGATGCCACGGAGCGTTATCGGCTCTTTGGCTAATAGGTCCTCTAGTATATTACACGCCTCTCATGCCTCCATCAGCTGTTCAGCCGATGCTCGAGTGCTGCCTTCCCTATCGGACCCAGCTAGCTGATAGGGAGTGCAGGACAGGCCCACCGTCCGACCAGCTCACATGTCTTACCCTATCTCTTTGTCAATTGCAAGATCAAATTGACAGGCATGCTATTCGTACTGAATCTTGGCGCGAGCACGCTGACACCTAGGAGGTCTGCTTAGCTCTAGTGCAGGCCGGTCGACTTCTCTCTATGGCACGAGGTGCGTGTACTAGGGCCCGTGGGTTTGGTCGACTCCACCGCGACGGTGCAGGTGCGGGCATACTAGTCAACTTGACCCTGCAATTGACGAGGAGGTGAGGCAAATGGGTTAGTTGGATGACGGGCCGATACGAGCCCTCGCTATCGGCTGGCTGCCGATAGGATCAAGTTAGTCATTGGCCGCATCTAGATGGCTCCTACTATCAGCTAATCGTCGATAGGAATCAAGGCGTGATTCCATTGGCTGGGGAGCCAATATAGGCGTAGGCAGATATCGACGAACGATACGATGCCTCTGGTGTAGCAGACGCGAGGCCCTGATCCATCGGCTGCCAAGCCGATGGAGGCACAGGATGGAGATGGCAGCACGAGACATGTCGTCTGCCAGGACGACGTCGCTAGCATCGAATCTCAAAGATCAGAGCTAACCGAGACGGTATGAGAATGAGGCCAATAACAATGGGACGGTAGACGCCGGATCGGACGTGATGAAGGAAGGGCGAAGCGAACCCATCGGCTAGCTGAGCCTATGAGAGGACGTCTCTCTGAGATAGGTGCGCATCGGCTGGAAGGCCGATGCGCTTGGCGCTACTCTCAAAGGAAAGTCTCTGAAGACCTGGTGCGTATCGGCTCGCTCAACGTTTAGATAACTCATCGGCTAACACTCCGATGAAATGCCGTATAGAGATCTATAGGCCTAAAGCTCATTATTCCGTCGGCAGCCTCGTAGGTCGAACCTAACTGATGTAGTACGAGACTGACGACAGCGGAGAGCTTGATAGACCGATAAACCTTGCACGAACGTGATGCGATACATCCTATTGACCTAAGAGGTCGAACCTAACCGATGTAGTCTTAAACAAAACGAGACATATCGAGATAGTGGTAGGACTTACTCCTTCGCCGGAGATCGGACCTAACCGATGTAGCCCCGCGTCGAGAGCCAAACCCTATCAGTAAAAACCTAGATAAACTAGGGTGGCGATGCACCGAAGTTGTATTGATCGAAGGATTGATGATCTTTTACATGTCTCTAGGGGTCTATATTTATACCCCGGGTTTACAGAGTCCGACGCGTCTACAACAACCATCAGACGTTATTTCCTAACAAAGATAGAGGAAAATATCTTTAAAGAAGTTAACTAATTAACTAAATCTTTCTATATAGGATAGACTACCCTACCGTGAACCACGGCTTCTTCTTAAACTCGGTCTTATCTAGATAGTCTTCTATTCCGGGACCGAGTCTTCCCTTGCTTTTAATCCGATCGGCTTCTTCCTTATAGTGATTGGACACCTCTCCAGCCGATCGGCTTTTTCCGATCCATCACCGGGCTGTCTAAATTTTGGCGTTAACACACGCCCTCGAACGTCGAAGCTTAAGGACCTACACTGGAGCTAAGCAGATCTCCCAGACCTTGCGTGACTGAGCCACCGTCTCTCCCTGGTCGGACCTCCGCTCGGTCCGATCGGATCTTCCCCATGAGGTTTGGCAGCGAGCAATAATTTGATTTGTCAAACATCTCTCTCCTTTAGATGCCATAACGTATCCTGTCATTAGATACGAGGTTGAGAGGTGAGTAGACAAAGATGTAATTTGTGTATTAGGAGAAGAAACGAGGATGAGAGAGAGAGTAGGGCAGTGACTTCCTCATTTCTCCTTGTATGTGTGGTGTAATGTGTGGTGTGCGACAAATTACGAAGTTATAGATATTCGAACAGGCTGCGAAATATAAATGTAACAAGTGCTATACTGTATATAATAAATTAAGTATGAATTCAATCAAACACGTCATAGTAGTAATATTTTGATAGGAACACGGACCGAAACAAGTGCAAAAGCCTTGAATGGCTGGATAGCGTGATTCAACTGCGTACACGGTACACCGAATCACGCGCGTGGCGGTTGTGGCCTCATCCATCCCGGCCGTTCATCTCGCGGTCCAGTCACGAATCCAACCGTCACCGTCTCGCTCCGGTCTAGAGCCTCCGCTTCTTATTCACTTCTTCCTTCCGCCGCCACCTTCTCCCTAACGCGCCACAGTTGGGAGTGAAACCCTCCTTTTCCTCCCAACCCCTCTTACCCAAACCCTAAAAGCCCACAAAAAAAAATCTGCAAAATTACCCCCGAAAATCCCCAAAAAAATCGCCGGAACTCTATCCTTCGATCGGATCCACCTATCCCCCTCCCCGGAGATGGCGGCGCAGGTTCAGGCGGTGCCGGCAGCTGGCGCGGTGGCGGAGGCTGGTGGCGCGCCGCCTCAGGCCAACGGGGTCGCGGCTGCGGGCTCTGCCGCCGCCGCTGCGGCGACCTTCCAGGCGACATCGCTGTACGTGGGGGACCTCGACGCGAGCGTGCAGGACGCGCAGCTGTTCGACGTGTTCAGCCAGGTCGGATCGGTGGTGTCGGTGCGCGTTTGTAGGGATGTCAATACCAGGCTGTCGCTGGGTTACGCCTATGCCAACTTCAACAGTCCCACCGATGGTGAGCTCCGTTCTTCTCCTCCATACAATTATTTGTTGGTTATGGGTCGTTAGGGTTCTGGCAACAATTCGAATTGCGTCAACTCCATTACTTTTTGATAGTCGCCAGCCCATTAATGGGTAGAATTCCTGTGCTATCAAATGATCCAAAACTATTTAGTCTGTTTTAACATGCTGATTTTACTCATTAACTGAGGTTTGCAACTTCTTCTGTGCGGCAAGGAGTATATAATAATATTTTTTTATTACGTTTTGTGTAGCTGTTTGTTGTCTCAGACATATCTAATTACACATAATAAGTCGAGTAAACAAGTTACCTCATGTCTCGCCAACAAAACTTTTTGAGGACAGGTGAATGGTTTTTCTTGGTGATACGGATTTATGTTCTCTCAATTTTAGCAAACTGTCCTCACTTGCAACAATATAACTCTAGATGTCTGTTTTACTGCACAATGTGGGGGATCCTTGATGTGAAATGCCTTTCCATAGTATTTGACATAATCAAGAGCATGTTACTTTCAATTGGTTCCAAAATTTTGAAAGCATGGCTTGCCATTTTGTCCTCATTTGCAACAATACAACTCTAGATGTTTGTTTTAGTGCACAATGTGGGGGATCCTTGATGTGAAAGGACCTTCCATAATATTCGACATAATCAAGAGCATGTTACTTTCAATTGGTTCCAAAATTTTGTAAGCATGGCTTGTCATTTTGTCCAGTTACTTGCAACGATATAACTCTAAATGTCTGTTTTAGTGCACAATGTGTCTTGATGTGAACGGCCCTTCCATAGTATTCGACATAATCAAGAGCATGTTACTTTCAATTGGTTCCAAAATTTTGTAAGCATGGCTTGTCATTTGCCTCTGAAGTTCTTGTGTAAGTTTTGCGCTTCTGTAAATGTTAAGTTAAATATGTGTTCTGCTTCTGATAATATATTTCAATCATATGATGTACATTAATTTGGTAAACTAGTTCTAATTGTTTATCAAACTCGAATTGCAACTTGCTTCTTTTCTTACTTTAAAATCTGTTGCAGCTGCAAGGGCACTGGAAATGCTGAACTTCACTCCTATTAACGGGAAGCCTATCAGGATAATGTATTCTAACCGTGACCCCAGCTTGCGTAAAAGTGGAGCAGCAAACATATTTATTAAGGTAGCACTTTCATGTTATGTATTCATTTCATAGATTATCAACAAAGAATATCTCTTTAACATCAGTTAATGTTGATAACAGAATCTTGACAAGTCAATAGATAACAAAGCTCTGTATGACACATTTTCTGTATTTGGGAATATTCTTTCATGTAAAGTTGCGACAGAAATGTCTGGAGAGTCGAAGGGGTATGGTTTTGTTCAGTTTGAGCTGGAAGAGGCAGCCCAGAATGCTATCAGTAAGCTCAATGGGATGCTTTTGAATGACAAAAAGGTCTATGTAGGGCCTTTTGTTCGTAAACAGGAGAGGGAAAATGTATCGGGCAATCCCAAATTTAACAATGTATATGTAAAGAACCTATCAGAAGCAACCACAGAAGATAATTTAAAGGAAATTTTTGGTAAATTTGGACCTATAACTAGTGTTGTTGTAATGTATGAGGGTGATGGGAAATCCAGATGCTTTGGATTTGTTAACTTCGAAAATCCAGATGCTGCTGCTCGAGCTGTTGAGGATTTGAATGGCAAGAAGTTTGATGACAAGGAATGGTATGTTGGTAGAGCACAGAAGAAGTCAGAAAGGGAGATGGAACTGAAAGAAAAATTTGAGAAGAACATCAAAGAAGCAGCAAATAAGAATCAGGGCACTAACTTGTATTTGAAAAACTTGGATGATAGCATTGATGATGATGAGAAATTAAAAGAACTTTTTGCTGAATTTGGTACTATTACTTCTTGTAAGGTTTGTTTCTTATCTCCCCTAGTTTGGCGTAATAATTAACACAATCTCTTCGCATACTTTGGTAGTTTGGTCAGTTTGCTGCTGCTGATTATAAATTATGTGGCAGATGATGTGTGATTTGAATGGTGTTAGTAAAGGATCTGGCTTTGTTGCATTTAAGTCTGCTGAAGATGCTTCACAAGCTGTGAGTTGTATTTATATCTCTGGGCATCATATTTAAAAACCATAGCCCAGGAAGTCCATTAACATATTTGTTCTGATGATTGTAGCTTGTGGCCATGAATGGTAAGATGGTTGGCAGTAAACCTCTCTATGTAGCACTTGCACAACGCAAGGAAGAAAGAAGGGCAAGGCTTCAGGTAACATTGGTGGATGAGATGTCCTGTATACATATTACTTAAATGCTGTTCTCTGTTTCTAATATGTCCATTTTATTTTTGCAAAACTAGATGAATGTGATTTTATTCTAACTCCTTCAATTAGAACAATAAGGAATTTTCTTTGCAATGCTATTCTATGCAATAGTGTTTTCTAATGGTCTGGAAAATAAACAGTCATTTCTGATACCCATCGCATCCATACATTGACGCTGTTTTTATTTTCTCTAAATATTCTGTGACTCAGCATTCATGTTGATGGCTTGTTTCAGGCGCAGTTTTCACAAATGCGCCCTATGGTGATGCCTCCTTCAGTTGCTCCTTGTATGCCCATGTATCCCCCTGGTGTTCCTGGTGTTGGCCAACCGCTGTTTTATGGCCAGCCACCTCCAGCTTTTGTTAACCCTCAGGTAGATGTAACATCATCTATCTAATTAATGAGTTATGAAAGTCCATCTGATCATCTACGTATACTGTTAAGGAATTTTTGAATCAGTATGTTGCTGTTGGATTAGAATAACTATAATTCTTCAAATAAACAATAGCTTGAATTTTGATTTTGCTGCCAACGTTTTGATATAGCTTGCATTATAAAATTTCAATTCCATTCTGGATTGAAGCTCATAATCTACTCAAACTTGCCAAAATAACTATACAAATTCCAACGATGAGCTTGTTACCAACTACTTGTCATTCATTTTGGAAGTATTATTCATAATTTTACTCTACTTAAGCACTGTTATTATTTTTAACACTTATTAACATTATTTTTCTGCATATAGTTTGCTTAGTTTTCTTGTCTGTTTTGACTAATTATACAAATTTAAAATAAAAACTGATGATGCAGGTTGTTGTTTGCCAACTTGCTAAGTGCTAACCATTACAACTGATGGAATACTTTTCTGTGCCCTAAATCTAGTGTACTTTCATAATTTTCCTTTCTGAATTGATTAGTAAAACTGTGCTGCACTACCAATTACGTTGTAATGTTTTATACTTTCATGTGTAATTTCTGCATTTACAGTAGCAGTGAGAAGTGCAGGAAAACATAAAACAAGATGGAACCTTGCTATTGATTGTGCATGGTAGTTTTGATGGACATTTAATGAACTAATTTCTCACATCAAGCTGCTTTGAAAAATTTCAGTACCAAGCATTTATCGAAGGAAAAAAAATGTACTTACATGTGAAAAATGGAGTTCACTAAATTAAAATGAGATTTCTGCATGAGTGACCACTTGTGACTTGTGAGGACTGTTTTGGAAACAACCACGTTGCCAACGTTGCTTGCAATTATAATGGATCTGTTTTATGTGAGAATAATCTAACCAAGTTGAACATTCCAGATAATATGAATGAACTGATTTCTTAATGGGTTAATACGACTGATGCCTCATGAGTATTATAATTGTTGTCGTCTATGTTCGATTTGCTTCAGTTTGGTTGTTTATTGATATAGTAATAGAAATTAAAGTGAATAAATATTCTGTATGTTATGGTCACCTGTAACTCTAGTTTAGGAGAGTATGTAGTGTAAGGAGGATTGTGCATTATCTCCAATATCATCCTTGTAAGGTGCATTGCTTAGCCAAAAGCCAATACCATGATGCTTGAAAAGATGTCCTTGTCTGCCATCCAAAGCTTCTCGGTAATTTGGTTATCTTTGGTGCTATTGGATAAGACTTCATTGCCCTCCTTGGCACTACTGTCACCTTGCCAATAGTTTGCTGTGAAAAATGACAAACTGCCCTTGGTTGTCTCTACTGGATTCTGTCATTCTCGGCAATGTTGTGGTGGATGCATGGGTGCTCAATGGGATGGTGAGGTCTAGCCTCACCACCCTGGGCCAGGTTGAGGCTGAAGGCGGGACTAGAGATAGATTTAACTTTATTTCTTGATTGATTCTTGAGGAAATGCTGTGCTCTCATATATATGGCCAGCCATGTAACAATTCTACTGACAGCTAGCTAATAACTTGTAAACTTACTGAATGCACGAGGAGCTGAGTTCTGCCCATAACATCTCCATCCCTCCTTCGAGACAGCTCATCCTCGAGTTGTAGTGGAAGCCATGGCTTAAGGCCAAGGGGTGTGGGTCACCCATACCATCCTAGTCCCTTTCCCCTCCTTCAGACGCAGCTCACCCTCAAGCTGCAAGCTAGTCTCCACACGAAGATTGACTTGGCATCTAGACTCATCCCCTATTATGAAGCCTTTTACATATCGGCTCTTAACATTATTTGGAAAGGAAAATAAATCTAAAATTATTTTGGTGTGCCATGCCATTCTTCTGCCAGCAGGCTCAGGTAGGTGGGCCACACCCAGAAGCCCTCAGCGAGAGGACTGGTCCATGCAATATCCAAAGCTTGAAAGTCCTGCTGGCCTGAGAACCCCAGTAAACCTTGGCTAAGTAACAGTTCGTGAGTAGCCTGCATTCTGGCTGTTGAGGGCCAATCCACAAGCCCATGTCCCACAATTTTGTGAAGACATGATGATGAGAACCCGCTAGGGTTTAGTCCCGATCTTTCGATGAGAGGTGGAGGATAACTCTATTGGGGGATGGAGGCGACGTTCACGTCCTGTCTACAACCGTCCAAGGACGATGCGCCTTAACAACCGATACACCGTCTCCAATGGTCAACGCGAACTTACGGTGCGTGACAACCCAACCACTAGGGCACTCGTCCTGCAAGCAATCGAAGAACAAGCAAGAACAACTAAAACAAACACTGAAATTGCTAGATATTGAGATGAAAGATTCACTCTAAATTCACAATATGGCGGGGTTCCGAAGACAAACAGACGGGCGGTCTAGCCGACACACGCGCTGTGTGCAAGTAGCAAGACGCTAACTCTAATCAACAAAACCCCCCTCTTCTTGGCGGCGGCTGAAGGTTTAAGAAGAGGGGAAGACCACAGGGGTGCTGGGGTCGTGCCCAACCCTAGGACGCGCCCCTAATAGGCCCAACTTGATACACGGCCCATTGGGCCCAAAAGAGGTGACGCAACACCGTGGACAGAAAAACACTCGGTAGAAAAATGACAATTGTGACAGCTCTAGAACAAATATTGACATGGGGCTAGATCCATTTGAAAGTAGACTTGATAACCTTTTCATTAAGTACTTGCAAGCCCAAATCGGAGTTCGCATGAAGTCGTGGCGGCCGTCAGAATTTGGCACTGTCCTGCAGTTCGAATCCACCCTGCGCTAATCCTCTTTCCGTTGGATCCTCTCCATCATTCCTGAGTAAAACAAGAGTGCACGTGTCTCTAGGGTATAAAGAAGAAGAATATAAACTCAAGAATGAACTTACCTGATAGTTGAGTTGACGTGCACGAGTGTGGATAATTGGACCATGAGTGGATGTATCAATAGTGTTGATGTTCTCATCACATGATCCATATACTGGATCCTAGTTGGAAGCTGCAGTGAGAGACCCAACAATCGGCCCAACAGAGGATAGGCTTCCTCTCGGGAGAACACCCTATCCTACCGCTTCTCACTGCGTACATCAGAAAGCTGTGCTGCCATCAGAAGATGGAGCCACACACCTGCTGCGTGGAAAAAGGAACACTGCTGTGCTCCTTCTGTGTGTAAGCCGCTACACATCCGTTCATCGTTGGTGTGACAAGTGATGCAGCGTACCTGCGGCGTGCAAGATGCGCCAACGCTGCGCACTGGTCACACCCCCAAACCAAGCTCCTGTCTGTGCAGCTTGTGCATCATCATGGGTTCGCGCAAGTGCAGCCCTCACCATTTGCAAAAGCAGTGCACCATGCTGATTGCATGGAGGCCGCCCCAACACATCAACAAATCGTGCCAAAACTTGAGGACTCCGCCTGCTTGCCACTCCAGCTACTCGTGAGGATAGCGCCACACATGGTGCCGGTAGAGAGCACCAAACTGCGCGCAATTGGACAGGGCACGCCTATCGCCACCAATCATGGCCCAGCTCCTCGCGTAGCCAGCCATTCTCGGCGATTCTGCCAGAAAATCGGATGCTTGAGTCCAATGTTATCTGATTGTTGATCAACCCTAATCTCCATGGCATCGATAAGATGATTAATCATTGATTAGGCCGATTAATGGACCCTTGTCTCATAACATAGAAGAGTAAAGGCAGGTCTTAGGATGAGGAAGCAGAGCAAAGGCAGGGAAGGGAAGCAGAGCAAACACATAGGAAGATGGAGAGGAAGTACACTAACCATTAGATGAGAGGTTCATCTTCGTACCCGGCATATGACGTTGTTTGAGGGTAAGAACTCAAGATTCCGTTTGAGGCAGGCTGCAGGCACTCAGGTAGACACGGTAGCCATCCAGTAGCAAAGTATCTAGAGGGGAGAGCAGAGAAGGTGGAAGCGAGAGTAGTTATGTTGAGAGCAGTGACACGACAGCGGCTTGGGGAGAGGGCGACTGCATCTGTGGGACAGGAGGGAGTAAACCCTATGGGGAATGGTCTGGCCCAACTTCTCAGGCAGGCAGCCGAAAGCCTAAACCTCAAGTCACAATTAATCGTACCCCTCTAATCTGCCGATTAATTGTGATTGACCGAAGATTAATCAAACGATTAAATTTCTAATCAGATGATCGAGTTGATTGCACCTAATGGAGTTAGGGGACCGATCAGGATGATTAATCATGATGATCAGATAACATTGCCAAAGTCACTACATGCCGCCTTGGTAGTCGACATTGCCACCATTGCCAAGGGCAACAGAGTGGATGAGGGCCACCATGAAGCTGCACAACCTTCGGAACACACTGACACTCAAGGGAACCAGTTGAAGACGTCTTGCTGCCGTGGTCACAGGAGGGAATGGTGACGGCGCGACATGATGGTCTCCCACGGCGATGGCTGACTTGATTGCTTACCGGTGAGTGCCGATAGGACTGTGGGAAGGCGTGGCAGCACCACCGCAGTTGCGAACACTGACGATTGCGAAGGGAGTGGCACTGCGGCTAGTGGCAGTGCCTCCGCCTCCAGCAGTGTGGCTGATGGTCGAGGGGACAGCACAGGAGGCAGCGTTATCATCAGTCCTAGTGCCATGTCCCCAGGAATATGCCCCTCCTCCGTTGCGGCATCCAGTGAGGTACTCCCAGACGCAAATGCCGGTTGGGGTGGTGGCAGCGGAGAGGTTGTTGCTGTTGTTGCCATTGTGAGCCCCGCGTGGAGTGCTAGCACTAAGTCCCTCACCTTATTGAGCCCAATCTTGAATTCCGTGCTGTGTTATGCATGGCAATGGATGGTCGACACAGGGTGTGGAGGTCATTGATTGCAGCCATGGTTGACTCTAGGAAAGTATTGCTGGAATCTGATACCAAGCTTTGGTGGTGGATGCGTGGGTTGCTAGACAGGATGGTGAGGTCTAGCCTTGCCACCCTGGAGCCAAGTTGAGGCCAAATGGGGGACTAGAGATAGATTTTACTTTATTTCTTGATTGATTCCAGAGGAAATGCTGTGCTCCCATACATTGGGCCAGCCACCCAACATTTTTCACTAACAACTAGATATTAACTTGCTTACAAATCTATTGAATGCATGAGGGGTTGAGTTCCGCCCATAACAGGCGATCGAGGACAACAATCCCCACAATGCACATGTTGCAGGAACTGCCGTACTGCGTTTGGATTATCCATGTTTGTCACACAGCATGTAGAAGGGAAGATGGATGAAGTGCATGCACGCTGAGAGGAGCAGTCAATGCACACTGGGGGCATGTTGGGGTGTGGGGGTGGGGGGGTCGGGTGGGGAGAACGGAATGACAAATCACTGTCCGCACAGTCGGCTGGGCATCGCAGCCTACAAGATGAATGAATGGGGGAAGATTGTGGAGGGGGAGAACTGTGCTTTGTATTTTGCAGTGAATTTGACAAGTGGCTTAGGCTCCGTCCAGAGCTGCATAGGAGTCCAAGAAATTTCATTTAATACTGTAGAAGGAAACTAATATTTTATTTTTTTTTGAAATGTAGTAAGGATTTTTCTTCTTTTTCCTTAGCTTTGTGGTTCACTGAGCAGTGTAGAGGTTAATTTTTAAGCTGGGATGCACCTAGAGAGTAAATATAGTATGAAGTTTCTTTTGCCATAACTTGTTGATTGCTTGATCTCTAGGATGACTTCCGTTTTCCCTGCACTATAGTTTTACATTTTTTTTTAAAAAATCTCTAGGATGATTTTACCTAGCGGGATTTTTGCAAAAAGATGAAAGAACAAAACCTATCAGATTACTTAATGTGCCATTGATATTTCTAGCTTTGTGCTTTGTTGAAATCTTCCATCATTGATTTCCAATAGAAACTAGGGGAAAAAACAAAGCTGAACAATTTAACCTCTGAAAGAGCATGGATATAAATAATCAGATAAGGCTGTGATTTGATTGTTTCTTTTACCAAATACATCAATATGTTTATACATATAAAGGTAGGGATGGCAAACAGCCTATGGTAAACTTCTGGTTTAAAAAGGCTGTAAAACTTTGTCCTCATTATTGCTACAATCAGTCTTTTACCAAATGCATCAATGTAATGCATAATTTGCAGTTCATGTACAATTTACTTGCACGTGTTATAATTACTCTCTTTTTTATTGCCTATCTCTCTCCTCATTGCCTTCTCATTTGTATTATCAAAATGTTACTTTCTGTAGCCTGGATTTGGCTTCCAGCAACATCTCATTCCTGGTATGAGGCCTAGTGTTGGTCCAATTCCAAATTTCGTCATGCCTATGGTCCAGCAAGGGCAACAACCACAACGTCCATCTGGAAGGCGTGCAGGCACTGGTGGAATTCAGCAACCACTGCCAATGGGCCACCAGCAGGTAATAATGCTTAGTTTGTAGTGACAGAATGAAACTCATTTTTTTAACTGACAAAGGGTTTGCTTTCTTGTCTAACCCTTGCATCTCCTGTTTTGACAGATGCTTCCAAGAGGTAGTCGCAGTGGCTACCGTTATGCTGCAGGTCGTGGCATGCCAGACAATGCATTCCGTGGTGTTGGAGGTTTAGTGCCATCCCTGTTTGAGATGGGAAAAATGCCTCTCAGTGATGCTGGTGCACCACCGCAGGTTCCAATTGGAGCATTGGCCTCTGCACTGGCCAATTCACCCCCAGATCAGCAAAGACTGGTTAGCTTATCCTTTTTGCTTTTATGCACATGCGGATCTAGGATAAATTTCAGTCTGGAACCGGGATTGTAACTTTCTGTCATGGCTGCAGATGCTTGGTGAAAGTTTGTACCCGCTTGTTGATCAGCTAGAGCATGATCAGGCAGCGAAGGTCACTGGCATGCTTTTGGAGATGGACCAGACTGAAGTTCTCCATCTCATTGAGTCACCTGATGCTCTGAAGGCCAAGGTCGCTGAAGCTATGGAAGTTCTCCGTAATGCTCAGCAGCAGCAGGCAAAAACCCCAACTAATCAGCTAGCTGCTCTCACCCTGAGCAACGGCGTCGTTCCTTAACTTTGTTGGCATCTTATACCTGGTACTGCAAGTTAAGTATATACTTGGTGTATTTTGGAACCTGAACCTGTGGGGAGTCTGTCTTTACCTTTGTTAAACGGCACTTCAGCTTACTTCAGCGTTGTGTGGATTTGGATCCAGACTATCCTATTTGTGTTTGCTTAATATATTGGGATTGCAATATGATTTACTCTTTGGATTGATGCCAATCCATTTATGATTGGGTGGGTATCTCGCTTTGATTTTATTTTTTAAATTCTAATACTAGTTTTTGGATCGATACTTTGGAAATGGAGTTTGCCGTGTTAGTTTTGCCAGCACATCGGCTATCATTGCACTTGGTCTCTGGGGCCGCGGGGACAGACGTTTGCTGGCTTTAGTTTTGTGTATCCAGGCATGATAATCCCTTCTTGCGCATTGTCCACAAGTTGATACACAACGGTCAAAACGGATAGTATAGTTTCTCATCCGGTCGAAAATGAATACAGGTGATCGAGAAAATGAATACAGGTGAACGATGCACAATTGTCAAAACAGAAGTGTAGTTTCTCATCCGGTTGAAAATGAATAAAGGTTAATGGGGCCAGTCGAAAATTAATACAAGAGGTATTAGTTTATTAATGTTAAAAAAATTGATAAGTTCGTAAACAGGATCTAATGGAAGATAAGCAAAGCTTAATCGGATAAATTAAAAATAGATTTGTTTTCATTAAAGACGAAAAGTTTATTCAGATAAGACCGAGTTTAAGAAAGAGACATAACTTATTAGAGAAAATTTATTTTTATGCTTAGAAAATAACGTCTGAAGGTTATTTGTATCTATGTCGGACTTTTGTAACTTTATGATATAAATATAGATCCTTCAAATCTTATAAAATATCAACAGATCACACATCAATATAAAATTTTGACGCATCGCCACCCTAACTCATCTAGGTTAATTTTGACGGATTCTGGCTCTTGACATTGGGTTGCATCAGTTAGGTCTAATCTTCGATGAAGGGGTATGTCCCGTCACTATTCTGACGTGTTCGTTCTGCTTAAAACTGTATCGGTTAGGTCCAATGTCTTAGTTCGATCGGACATACTGCATCACGCTCACGTGATGTCTACTGGCTAATCGGCCTCCCTCTATCGTCAACGGTCTCATGCTGCATCGCTTAAATCCAACCTTCTAGACCAGTGGTGATAGATCGAGCCATTAGCCGGTAGGTTCTCACGCGATGTTTCATCGGAGTGGCTAGCTAATTAGTTATCATTACTCGCGCCTCACGCCTAACGTATTGGCAACACACATATATATCTTAATCCGTTAGTGATCAATCTAGTCCCATTGGATCTGGCTTGATACTGTTAGGTCCATGTCCAATAGGGCTAGCGTCGGGATCTAGTTGTTTTTGTTTTCCCCATCGGCTTAGATAACTAATGAGGTTAGTAATACACCTGCATCAGACTCTCGGTCGATAGCAGCTGATGACTTTCCCTGTTTTTTCCGTCGTTATGTCCGATCTAGCCTCCGCTGTCTCTATGCCATTAGCCTCGGCCTCATACTGTCTCGGTTTAGTCCGATCTATCGAGACTAGCTATAATGATGCTGCTACAATGGTTATTGTGTCTTGTGCCTTCGGGAGATTGGGTCTCACTCCCTACTGTCTAACACGTACTCTGTTTAAAGCGTCATTGGCTCTTTGGCCGATAAGTCCTTTATTTTATTTCACGCCTTTTATCTACGGCTTCATCGACTTTTCAGCTGATGCACGAGTGCTATTGTCCTAACGGTAACCAACTGAGCAGTATCGGCCTATCGGCCTATTGGCTCATAGATCTTATCTTCTTTATCTTCTTGTTAATTGCAGAGTTAAATTAATTGGCATGCTCTCAAATCTTAGAGTCGAATGACCTACAATGGAGCTAAGCAGATCTCCCAATCTTCGACGTGTCCGCATGCGCCGGTATCAAACCTCTATTGGCTAACGCTTGTTCTCTCTCTAAGCGCACCCCTCTGCCTTGTTCGATCTTTCCCTAACGCACGTGAACATAGGTACAACAACTCTTAATGAAGAAACATTTATTTGGATGGTGGGCATCTGGGATATAAGCAATGCCCATCCTTCCTGCATAATGTGCTAACTACTATTTGTGGAGAATGCCGGGTCCGAGGGAAGGGATAATTCCATCCTTTATAAGCGATGTGCAAGAACATACAACAGATGGCTGCATCATTGCGAGAGTGGAGCAAGAGTACCTTTGTTTCGGTTTGTGTTAATGCCAAAATTTGGTTAGCTAATAGAGAAGGAGCACCCTATCCAAGATAGGGCCCAACGAATGGTGGTTTGTACATAATCGGCCAACCACTTGCACTAATTGTCGGTGCTTCTTTATCACTGGCCTGTAAGATTGTAGAAGTTGAGTGATATGATCAAAGAGAACAAAGTATGGAGAAGGATTACCTCTTCATCGGACCTGACGTAGTCAGGGTTGAGGCGTGAACAATACTGTTCGGCCGATGAACTGAACATGTGTCTTCTCCACTCCAACCACTATTGAGTGAAGAGTCTAGCGTTGGCAATACATGGCTTGATGGTGGTGATCTCATCCAAGGACATATATTCAGATATATTCTTAGCCGGTCATACTCCAAGGCACTACTTATATCTCCTTAGACATGGAGCTTACTAATGAAGAATAAGCCAATGGAAAGTTGGTTGAATCCTAATTGGCGATAGCCGACAGATGGATGATAAAATTTATATGATAAATGTTGGGATCAGCCCAATTAAAATCCGGTCAACAGAAGATTGGTAGTGATAGCCAATAAAAAAATATTCTTCGATTCTTCATCAGCTAGAGCATTAAGAGGATGGAATTTGAAAAACATTTCAAATGATGATGCATCCTTATATGCAAACCAAATGGTAGCTTCTTTGGTGAAACCATAGTAGAAATTCCGAGGAGAGTCATCTTGCTTCTAGAAAGAGCCGATGCAGCTTCATCTATCGAGATGTATTGGCATCAGCTAGTTTCACTATCCACTGGATAATCACCTAGGAAAGTTAGAGCGGTAAATGAGGTCCCGATGATGGCTCTGGAAGTATAAACGTTCAGCCATAGTTGAATAAACCACTAGGGGCCACTGATATGACCAACTGGTTGGCCAGCCGATAGCTTATTTGCTACTTGGTGGAGTAGTTGATTAGTGGCTCTAAGCAGATACTGCCCTAAGGAGATCTGATGATGATCGGCCAAGCACTTCGCTAGGCATTGCTTGTTGGTCATTGGGCCATGGGTCGCATCACTAAAGACAAACCACTCCAACCACAGATTCAGAAATGCAATGTGCTCCTGGTCATCAACTGATCTAGAAGTCTTGCTATGCAGAGATATATACTTAGTCCAGCCTCCGATGTACTTAGTGTTCAGCTAATGGGTGGGTTTAAATCAGAGGTTGTATGGGTTGAAGTAATATGTGGTGTTGAGAAGGGTTGAAGTAATATGTGGTGTTGAGACAGGTTAACATGATGACATCCATCAAGGAGGAGGCCATTGGCCGGTGACCGAACATAAAGGCGTTAAAGGTGTCTGACAAAAAGTAAGAAGCTGATGTAAGCAAAGGTTCATTTTTCTCTATATCAGCTAGGGATAGATTGATGCAGTGGCCAATTTCTATCTCTTCCCAGGCTATTCTATTGGTGGCCGATACTCTGAGGTACCAGTTCCTCCATCTGAGAAGTATACTAGGCTAAGATCTAAAGCTATTGGTCCAGTCGCCGATTGACATGGATGAGATTTTGTAGGGAACTCATTCTATTTCAAAGTTGATAAAATCCGTTAGATCCTCGCTACCCTTGGGGCCAAGATAGGAGAAATCTGAATGATTGGCGACTGGGATTAAGATCAGCCTTCTTAATCTTTATAGTAAATAAGAACCCGACAAGGAATAGGTGAAGAACAAGACAGATTAAATCTATCTAGATTGTGGAACAGGGGAGTGAATAAAAGGTTACCTTAAGGACTGCAGTCGTCGACGCCATCACACGAGGAAGAAATGAATGAAGATGAGTGATCAGTGAAGCAACTTGTGGTGATTCACCTGCATTCGTTGGAGCTTGTTGAGGTTTTCGGGGCTTTAGTGATGAGAAGGCATGAAGAAAGAAATCGAAGGGGTGAGATGCTTTATAGGGGTATGATGACCTAATAGGAATCTAGGCCGATTAGGTACATTTGTGGGCTGTAGTGGGCTACCTTGGTTTGAGGAGAATTCCAACAGCTCAAAATTTCAAAGTCTGTTAACAAACTTTGAAATTGGAGGGCATGTGTTAACGTCAAAATTTGGTCATCCTGTAAATATGATAGACCGATAGAGGAGGAACCGATCGGCTTATGGAAGGAAGCCGATTGATACAGTGAGAAAGCCGATCGGACGGATTGAGGATGGATTCGGTCCAGTCAAATACGGAAGGATATCCAGATAGGACCGAGTCTAAAGAAGAGTCGTAGAAACCATTGTAGGATACTTTATCTCTATAGAATATATCTTGTAAGAAAGACATATCAAATTAGTTTTGTTAACTTCTTAAAGATAGTTTCCTGTTATGTTTAGGAAATACTGTCCAGAGGTTGTTTATAACTGCATTAGACTATTGTAACTCTAGGCAATAGATCGAGCCGTTGGCCTAGTAGGTTCTCATACGACATTTCATCAGAGTGAGTAGCCAATGGTTATCCTTATCTCGTTCTTCATGCCTAACATATTGGCTATTCGGTTGATACACATATATATCTATCTTATTCCTCAATGATTAATCCACTAGCAATCGATCTGGTCCCATTGGATCCAGCTTAATACTGTCTTGGTTAGGTCTAATCTATCAGGTCCATGTCCAATATGGCTAGCGTCGGGATCTAGCAGTTATTGTTTCCCCCATCGGCTCAGATAGCTAGTGAGGTTAGTTATATGCCTGCATCAGACCCTTGGCCAATAGCAGCTGATGGCTTTTCCTGTTCCCTCCATCGTTATGTCCGATCTAGCCTCCGTCGTCTTTATGCCATTAACCTCATACTGTCTTGGTTTGGTCAAATCTATCGAGGCTAGCTCTAACGGTGTTATGATAGTGGTCGCTAGTTCTCGTGCATTCGAGGGAATTCAGGTATCGGCCCTACTTTTATCGCTTACTTTGTTTGGAGCTTCATCGGCTCTTCGGCCGAGCCGATGAGTCATTTATTTTATTCCACACCCTATTACATATCCTTCATCAGCTTTTCAATTGATGCTTGAGTGCTACTTCCTATCGACAACCAGTCGATAGGGGTGAGCCGTATCAGCCCATCGGTCAATTGGCTCATGGATCTCATCCACTTTATCTTCTTGTCAATTACAGGGTTAAATTTATTGGCATGCCCTTGAACCTCAGAGATAAGGACCTGCATAGGAGCTAAGCAGAGCTCCCAAGCCTTCACGTGAACAGCTCGCTCCCATCTCCGCCCGGTCTGATCAACGCCCACGCATTTTGGCACCCAACAGTTTACAAATAGATTCAGAGGTTAGAGACGAGGCTAAAAACTTTGAGTTCCTTTGCATGTATAGATGGCAACAACCATGGAGTGATTGAACAACTTTGCGATCTCTTCGAAAGAGTGGAAACTATGGCAAGAAAACGTTCTAGGATTGACTCGCTAAAACAGGACAATCACAACACAACCTTCTTCCATGCTTGAGCTTCAATGAGAAGATGTGCCAACAAGATCAAAATGCTCATCTTTCCAATTCTATGAGAACTCGTTCACCTCAGAGCAATGTAGTGGAAGAGGTCCTCGAGGCTATCCCTAGCAAGGGGAATGAACACATCAACGAAGAGCTATGCAAGCCATGAAATGATATGAAGATTAGGGAGGCACTCATCTAGGTGGGACAAACTAAAGTTCTAGGGCTAAATGGCTTTCCCACCCTTTTCTATCAAACTCATTGAGATTTCTTGAAGGAGGAAACTTGCAATGTGAGAGACTTTCGTTTGGGGGGAGAGATTGCAGAAGGTTTATGCGATTCCCAAGTGTGGCCTTGTATAACCCTTGTGGGCAAACATATATGCTAAACTATGTGCAGATTTAAACAAAGCTACATAGGCTGATGCACGATTTAAAATTATCTTCCTCGGGCTCCTGCTACTCTGAGATCTCCTTCACTACTTGCAATCGGCTTTCATGAACCGATACGGTCTACATCAATTATGCTAAACTATCAAACTCTCGGGAGAAAAACTTACTTCTAATATGCCTTGATAGTCCTTGAAAGGCTAGCTCTACTAATTGTTCATCGCTTAAGTCCAAGTTGTAGCATCGGCTTCGTACGTTATAGAATCTTTGAATATATTCTAAAAATGATTCATACTTCCTCTGCTTCACCGATATCAAATTTGTGAGCCACATCTTATAGATTCCCTCAGAGAAGTGTTTGTGAAATTATTCTTCTAGATCGGACCATCCTCTAATTGAACTTGGTGGTAAAAATGAAAATCAATTAAAAGCCGATTCGAATAGTTACAATGGAAACAACCTAACTTTTAGAGTTTCTTCTGCCGATGTCCACATGGAGCCAAGAATTGGCAAACATGTTTAATTGTTAACATGTATTGCCCTAAGAACTTAGAGAAGTTTGGCATCTTGTATCGGCGTGATAATGGTACTCTATCAAACCACTTAGGATATTGAGGCCGATACATGAAATTCTCCCCCTTCGATTTCAAGCCAAATAGTTATTTCATCACTTTGGATATATCGGTAGTCCACCCATCGTCTTCATTGTATTGCCCCCTAAACTAAATATTGCCATCGAACCAAGTGAATATCGGTATCTGTGGACTAATATCTACCGATGTATGAACTAGTGGCTCTTGAGTACATAATCTATCCACTCGTTTTCTTATCTGTGAACCCTTCAGATTGATCGTTCAGCATGTGATGTATAGCTTCATCAACTTGTTCTTGGAAGGATTACTATAGACTTGGAGCTATAGGTTGAGTTGTCTCACCGATCAGAGTTGGTCTTGTGAGTGAATTCTTCTAGATCGGTCCTTCTTGGGTCACACAAAAAGATTGTAAGCACAACTTCTCAAAATATTTCATAGATTGCTCCACCTGCTAGCTCTGTTCATCATTTGGATCTTCCAATGCAACCGGAATAATACTATCTTTATTAATTTCTACCTCCCACGAGCACGCCTTGACATCAACCTCTTGATTAAAACTATGTCCCTCTGGTCGATGAATGAAATTCTAAGTTCTAATCAAGCGATTGTATCGTCTCTTTGGTCTATGAGTGAAATCTTCAATCAATGAATGGTCCAACTGACTGACAAATGATGACTTCGGTCCCACTGGGCATGCCAAAAGAATGTTTGCGCTGCATCAGTCCTCCGTGTTCATCGATGGAGGTCCGATGCAATCATATGAACATGCCGAGACCTGGGAGATCTACTTGGCCCCAATGCTGCTCCTTTAGCTTTGAGATCCCTTCGTCAGGGTTGCTGGAGTTATGGGTGTGTCAGTCAATTTGATCATATAATAGACAAGGAGATAGACCGATGAGTCAGTCGGCCGATGACCTTATACGAACTTCGGCTATTGGCTGGTCGCCGATTGGGTTGAGATAGTTATCGGTTGTGTCCGATGCACTCCTGCTATCGGCTGGTTGCTGATAGGGGCTGAAGCACTCATCCATCGGCTAGAAAGTAGATGAAGACGTAGGCAGATGGCGAAGAAGGGAATGAAAGACACATTGGCTTTAGAGCCAACTACGTTTTGAATTGAGTAGTCAATAAGTGCTCACCGCCAAATCTCGTGGGGGGGTCCAACCGAGCTGAACGAAGGTCCAATCGGGGAAAGACGACGGCTTGGTCATACGAAGGCTTGGGAGATCTGCTTAGCTCCAGTGCAGGTACTTAATCTTCGAGGTCCGAGGATGTGCTAGTCAATTTGACCCTGCAATTGACAAGGACAGAGGATGAGATCCGTAAGCCGGTCGGCCGGTGAGCCTATCCAACTCACCCTATTGGCTGGGTGCTGGTAGGGAAGGCAGCGCTCAAGCATTGGCTGAACAGCCAATGAAGGCGGGAGCGATACACTCATGGAATAGAGTAGAGGACTTATCGGCTAAAGATCCGATGACGCTCTGCAGCATTCGAAGCTCGGAGCGGGGCCTAATCCCCCACGAAGCCACGAGGACCAGCAACCACAGTAATGGCATTGTTAGGACCAACTTCGATAGATCGGACCAAACCAAGACAGTATGAGGCTAGGGCTAATGGTACGGGGACAACGGATGCTTAGACCAAATGTAATGACGAGGGAGGAAAAGGCGAGGTCATGGGCTACCTACCGGCCGAACGTCCGACGCAGGCCTACACCTAAACCATCGGCTGTTTGAGCCAATGGGGAATGAAATCTTCTAGATTTCGACGCTGGCCCCATCAGACACAAGTCCAGATAAATTGGACCAAACCGAGATAGTACCAAGTCGCATCCGATGTGACCAGATCGATCTCTAGCAGATTAATCATTAGACAATATGCAAGATGGATATGAGGCTAGTGGTGAGGATTACTCATCGGCTACTCACTCCGATGAGACACAGCACAAAGACCCACCTAGGTGCTGGCTCGAACCACTGTCGCTGATCTTGTAGGTCAAACCTAACCAATGCAGCACGAGACTGTGGATGGAGGAGGTAGACTGACACACCGGCGAGGCTCATGCAGACGTGATGTGGTATGCTCGATCTGACTAAGAGGTCAAACCTAATCGATGCTGCCTTAGACAGAGCAAAATATACTAGGATAGTGGTGGGACTTACCCCTTCACCGGAGATCAAACTTAACCAATGCAGCCAAGCATCGAGAGCCAGAACTCATCGGTAAAAACCTAAATAAGATAGGGTGGCAATGCACCGAAGGTTTATTGGATTGATTTGTTCCTCATTACAAGCTTCCATGGGGTCTATATTTATACGCTGGGATTATAGAGTCCGACGCGGTTACAGCAACCACCGAACATTATTTCCTAAGAATATAAAAGGAAACTAATCTCTAAGAAATTGTAAAACTACCCAAACTTAGCCTACGTAATACATTCTGTATAGACACCCAACCTGCCGTTACCCTCACTATTCCTCTTTCAACTTGGTTCCATCTAGATAACTTTCCGTTTTCGAACAAACCGAATCCATCTTCCACCCTTTTGATCAGCTCTTCTATAGTATCAATCATTTTCACCCCATGAGATCACTATTTTCCCATCGGCCGATCCTGTTTACAGGCTGAATCAAATTCTAGCATTAACATATGCCCCCAATTTCGGAGTTTGTCAATAGACTTCAAAATTTCGAGTCATTGGAATTCTCCACAAACTAGGATGGCCCATCATAGCCTGCAGACGATAATTAATCTGCCTAGATTTCTACATAGGTCATCTTGCCCCTATAAAATATTCCATTGTTTCATACTTCTTCTACACACTTTCTTACCACCAGATCCCTTAACATCGACGAACCCCAACGACTGAAGGCGAATCTCTACAGATCGCTTCATTGACCACCGATCTTGTCCTTCCTTTCCTTCGCGTGATGGTGTCGACACACGTAGTCCTTGAAGTAACTTTCATCTATTCTTTTGTCCCACATTCTAAACGAACCTATCCCATCCCGTCTTTTTATCTGTAGTCGGGTTCCTGTTTATGTAAGGTTAGATTACCATTCCAGTTGTCAATCGCCCATGTTTCTTTTATCTCGGCCCCATGGGTAATGAGGATCCAATAGAGTTCATAAATTCTAAAATAGAACAAATCCCTTATAAAAACTCATCCATGTCTTTCACCGATTGGATCAACAGTTTTAGATCTTGGCCTAGTAGACTCATAGGCTGGAGAAACTAGTACCTCAGGGTTTCAGCTTCTAAAAATTATTCTAGGAAGACATGGAAATCGACCACTATATCAATCTTTCTCTAGCCGATATAGAGAGGAATGAGCCTTTGCTCGCATCAGCCTCCTATTTTTGGTCAGATATCCTCAATGCCTTCATGTTTGAACATGGACCAATGACTCCCACCTTGATGGATGTCACCATGTCGACCTGCCTCAACACTACTCACTATGTAAATCCATCCATCCTCCGATTCAAACCCACTCATCGGCTAAATACCAAAATAATTAGAGGGTGGACTAAATACATATCCTTGCACAGTAAGACCTCCATACTAGTTGATGAACGGGAACATGTTGCATTTCTAAGCCTGTTGTTGGAACGGTTTATCTTCGGCGGTTCAACCCTTGGTCCAACTACCAATATTCAATGCTTAGCGGAGCACCTGGCCAATCGACATCACATTCCACTAGGGCAATACCTCCTCAGAGCCACTTATCAACTACTTCATCAGGTGGTGAACAAGTTGTCCGTAGGTCAACTAGTCGATCACATTGGTGGTCCCTAGTAGTTCATATAACTTTGGTTGAACATCTATACCTCCAGACATCCTCAGGACCCCTTTTCCCTCTCTGACATTTTTGACTGATTACCTAGAAGAAAGTGAATCTAACCAGTGCTGATGCATAAAATGAATCTAGTCGACGCCGATGCACTTCTTTGGGTGAAGCTGCATTGACTCTTCCTGGAAGCAAAATGATCCCCCTCGGACTTAGCCGATGGTTCAAATGTTTTACTATGGCTTCTCCAAAGAGATCACCCTCTGGTTTGCATATGAGGACAATTCATCATTTGAGATGCCTTCCTGGTTTCACCACTAAATGCACTAGCCGATGAAGAGTCGAAGACCATATTCCTGTCATCTATAAACCCCAATCTTCTACCAATTGAATTTTCACTGAGCCGATCCCAACACCCATCGTATGAGTTCTATCATCACTCTATTAGCGCTCGTCAGTTAGATTTCGGCTAGCTCCTAATTGGCTTATTCTTCATCGGCAAACTCCAAGCCTGAGGAGAAATAAATAGCTGCCTAGAGTACGATCAGTTAAGTATGATTGCAAAATCTCTTTCCTTGGGGACCATCTCCATCTTCTAGCCCTGCATATCCAATACCAGACTATTCGCTCGATGGTGGTTGGAGTGGAGAAGGCATTTGTTCATTTTATCGGCTGAACGTTACTGTCCACGTCTTAATCCTGACTACATCGAATCCAAAGAAGAGGTAATCCTTCTTCTTACACTATCTTTTCCATATTGTATTTAATCTTGACTGTATCACTTAATCTCCATGGTCCCGTAGGCTAGTGACAAAGAAGCACCTATAACCAGCGCAAGCGATTGGCCAATTGTCAACCAACCTCCATGGGCCATGTCTATCCTTGGACAGAGTGCCCCATCTCCATCGGATCTACTCCGAGTACCATGAATGTCAGGGACAACACACAAGAAGCTAGTTACTTAGACGGTTTCCATGAAACAAAAATCCAACGCCAATGTTACAACTACAGTATCGACTCCCCAAGGCCCTTCTCCTGTGATGATTTTCGCTTGTTCATCTCTACTAGTATGTGTCCATCTTATTTCTTTTCTATCATCTTCATATTTATCTTGATATCTTTGCTTTGCAGCTTGAACCATCGGCTCCTAAAATCCAACTGCTAGATACTGCTACAAGAATTGAGCCAACGGTCACCCCAAAAGTTATGGTAGCTAATCCCCAAACTTCCTCTCATCAAGCTGATACCAATGTTGTTATTCAAGCTGCTCCCACTATATCCCAGGTACGTTTATCTTACTTTTTTATTTCTGCCCTGGCTCATGATCCTCCTATTTACCGATGTTAATGTGCAGTCATTGGCCGACTTGTTCTCCTTCGACATCAGCAAATACCTAGAGATGGATGAAGACTCAGCTACCAGTGCAGCGATCGAACCATTTCTACCAGCCAATGTACGCGAGCAATTATCGGATATCATGCATCGGCTAGACATTTCGATCGTCTCACTGGTGGAAGATTGCGGGCCAATCCAGGGAAGACTCACTAAGATTGAACACCTCCTGCCCGAAAAGCTTACTGACGTACGTACTCACACCTGCTGCCTACGTAGAATTCCACAGGGCCCAGTTGATCACGACCAGACGACGTATAGCTGATCGCGTTGAACAAAGCAGTTTAGCCCAAAATGATCAGCTATCCACCCAGACCGAAAAGGAAAAACATGACGAGATGATAGCTGACTTGTGAGAACCAACACCAAGCTAGGCCTACTGAAGAAACGAGAAGCCGATTTGATGGCGGAACTTGATAAGGTGCGTTGTGGCATTGAAGCCACCGAATTCCATCCACAATCAATCGAAGATCAAGAGGCCAAGGTAGCTAAAAAAGTACGTCAAGTAGCTCGTCGGCACAGGAACTTTAAAACTATCACTAGATCCAATGAAGATGATATTCTCTCGATCAACGAAATAGACCAAATCCGTCTGTGCGCGATCGAGGCAATCAAGAAATATCTATGAAATCTTAGCATTAAAAACCCACAATGTCATCATGAACATTGACTGCTTGTAATAAAGCTTGATCGGCTTGATCAATAAAATCTATATATATATATATTCCCTAAAGGCGATATCTTAACAATATAGCGGATATAACCATATCGACTTCTGTATTGAAGAAATATAAGAAACTGGCCACACCTTAGCTGATTCAAGCAAACAACATCATTTGGCAATAGAACATTATAGGCTTCTTTTTGTCTTGAAGAGAATTAAAAATTAGCCATACATAACCGATTTAGGTGTCAACCCAAACGTTAGGATAATACTTCTTCAAATATTTTCCATTGAGAGATCTGGCAAATCTCTCCCCTTTAAGCATTACTAGGCACACAGTGATTGATCCAATAGGGCCCTTCCTAATTAGGCAACTATTTTCCAAACTTATTATCTCTAGATCCAATCGGTAAAATCAATTTCCAAATGAGATCACCTTTAGAAAAAGATTTAATTATCACCCTTTTATTATAATGCCTGGTAATCTTAGTTTTATTTTCCTTGATCCTTTCAAACGCCCCCAGCCGACTCTAAACCAAATCATCAAGTTCATCGGTAATCAGGTTATAATAATCATCGGTTGCCAATTGATCCTGCAGAGACACCCTCCTAGAGCCAAAGTTAATTTCCCACGGGAGAACTGCTTCATGCCCATATACCACTTGACGCGGTGGTACTTAAGTAGATCCATGGCATGCCATCCGATAGACCCATAGTGAATCGTTTAATGTAACGTGCCATCTCCACTATTGTTCATCAATCTTGCATTTGATCAACTTGAGTAAACTCTTGTTGGAAGCTTCGGCTTGTCCTTTAGCTTGAGCATAATATGGTGACAAATTCAATAATTTAATCCCCATACTAGCAGCAAATATTTGAAACTCTTTAGACATAAAGATAGAACCCTGATCAGTAGTAACCATTTGTGGAATACCAAACCGATTTATAATATATTTCTTGATAAACTCAATCACGTCCTTAGAGGTAACTTTTCTCAAAGGGATAGCCTCTACCCACTTTGTAAAATAATCTATTGCTGCTAATATAAACTTATGCCCTTTACTTGATGAAGGATAAATATGGCCAATCATGTCGATTCTCCAACCTCTGAAAGACCATGGCTTAATTATTAGGTTCATAACCAATGCTAGGGCTCGCTGCACATTTCCAAACTTTTGATAGTCTTGGCATCCTTTGTAGTATTTGAAGCAATTCTCCAGCATTGTCGACCAAAAATATCTAGCTCTCCTCATCAGCCATCTCGTGTTGTGTGCTTGATTGACTGCCAAAAACATCTTCGTGTACTTCACTTATAACTACTACAGCTTCTTTGGTACCCAAGCATCTTAACAGAATCCTATCAATAGCCCGATAATACAGATCTTCATCAAGTAGTAGATATTTAACAGATTTATATTGAAGTTTCCTAGAAGCCAATTGTGACAGATTTTACAAATATTGAATATTTTCTCGTCTCCAATCATCGGCTTCAATATGATTTTCAATATTAGCTATATCAGATTCCACCTTCCTATCTAGCCGATATCTCAAAGCAATTTGAGCAAGATCATTGGCCTCCAGATTCTGCTTTCTAAGAATATGATACAATAATACCATCTTGAAATCCTTTAATAAACGTTGACATTCCTCATAATACAACCTCAAAACTTTATCCTTGCACTCATACTCCCCAGACAGCCATCTGATTACCACCAAAGAATTCCTAATGACCTCTACTGTATCGGCTCCAATTTCCCTCAGTAGCTGAAGATCTTTGAGTACCGCTTCATACTCTGCTTTGTTATTAGTCCAATAAGGCTTGATTGTAAAAGCAAACTCAAAGTTTGCCTTCCGAGGCGATATTATCACTAAGCCGATACCAGATCCATGCTTGCAAACCGACCCATCAAAGAATAGCATCCATGGAATCAGCTCCACAAAATTCTCTTAGACTCTATGTTCTACAATAAAATCGGCCACTGTTTGTCCTTTGATCGCCTTAACCGATTCATACCTTAGATCAAACTCCATCAGAGTGAATATTCATTTGCCAATTCGCCCTCTCAGGATTGGAGCTGATAGCATATATTTAACCACATCAGCTTTGTAAAGTACTATGCACTCAGCTGATAGAAGATAATGCCTTAACTTTGTTCATAAGAAGTATAAACACAGGCATAACTTTTGCACCGTAGGATATCTGGTCTCAGCATCCAAATGTCATTGGCTCAAATAGAATACCACTCATTCTTTTAATTCAATTTCTTATACCAGCATTGACCCGATAGACTTCTCATCGATTGGCATATATAACTTGAATGGTACCCCGTTCTGCGACGAAATCAATACTGGTGGAGAATTCAGATAATTTTTAATACGAACAAAAGTTCTCTGCTATTCAACACCCCACACGAACTCTTGATCGGCTCTTAACTTCAGCAAGGAAGTGAAAGGACTCAATCCTTCTAGATAGATTTGAAAGCAACCTCCTTATAAAGTTGAGCTTGCAAATCAAAGATTGTAACTGTGTTTTGTTGTTTGGTGGCTCGGTGTTCTGGATTGCCCTGATGCTTCACTGACTAATTTTGATTCCTCTCTCATGCACCATAAAGCTCAAGAATTGCCTAGCCAATATGCTAAAAGCATATTTATGAGAATTCATCCTAAGTCTATATTTTTGCGCCCACACTAGTACTTTTCGCAGATCGGCTATATGGTCTTCAATACTCTTAGATTTTACCACCATGTCATCAATATATATCTCCACCAACAGGCCAATGAGATCATGGAATATATAATTCATGGCTCTCTGATAAGTTGCACTAGCACTTTTCAAACCAAAGGTCATGACTATCTACTCGTACAAGCCGATAACTCTAGGACACCTGAATGTAATCTTGTGGATATCTTCTTCCGCCATAAAAACCTGATTGTAACCTGCATTCCCGTCTATAAAGCTAATGATCTTGTGAACCGATGCTACATCAATCAATAGATCTGCCATTGGCATCGAATACTCATCATTAGGGGTCGCTCTATTCAAATTTTAGAAGTCAATGCATATCCTTAGCTTCCCGTTCTTCTTCTCAACTAGGACGATGTTGGATATCCACTCAGCATATTAGCACGGTCTGATGAAGTTTGCATCATACAACCTTGTGATCTCTATCTTGATTACATTATGCAACTCTACTTTGAACCTTCTCTGCAGCTGCTTGAACGGCCGATATCCTGGTTTAATAAGAAGCTGATGTTCAACAATCGATCGGCTTAAACTTGTCATCTCATGGTAATCCCAAGCAAAACATTCTCGAAATTCCTTCAACAATTTTATTAACTCTTCTCGGAATTCAGTACATAAACTTTTACTAATATACGTTGGCCTTGGTCTATCTCCTAGTCCTATATCAACTTCCTCCAACTCATCGGCTGACATAAATCTTTGCCCTAATTTTCCTTCAAAATCTTCTATAGTTCCCATTAGAACAATAGCTCCGAGCCGACTTGCTGGATCAGCTTTATCCCCTTGCTAGTTACATCAAGGAAATCTCCATCCTAGGCTTTCCCGGACAAGCAATCAAACCCATCAGCTTTCTAGATTGGCAAATCGGTTACTGCAACACTAGTCGACTGACCGGCTATAATCACCTCAACTTGATCCCCTTGCCATTGTATGAGGCTTTGATGCATTGTGGAAGGAATACAATAGCTGGCGTGAATCTAGTCCCTACCGAGAAGTAGACTATATGATCCTTTACCATCGATGACAAAAAATATGGTGGGTGTCATCTTGCTTCTGACTATCAACTCCATGTTTAACACTCCCTTCGTCTTCGATGGATTTCCTCTGAAGTCTTTTAACACCATATTTGTTTTGATTAGGTCTTCGGCAATCTTCCCTAGCTTGCGATACGTAGTATATGGCATCAGGTTGACAACTACACCTCCATCAACTAGCATCTTCATCATCGGCTTCGCATCCACATGTCCTTTGATATACCATGGCTTTAAGTACCGATGCTTAAATTCTTCAGGCTTGTCAAATATCAGGTTACAGTGTCAATTGAGCAAAGACCTCTTCTTGATTCTCTTCATCATATGCTCATGCTTTATACTCCAGAGGCAAGAAAAACACCATATTGGTTGGAGCTGGTATGTTAACATCATCATCTTTATGTTTTACGCGCCATGCACTTTTAGTCTTTTGACTTCGATCAGCTTCGTCATGGTCCTAACGCTGCTTCTTATGCTGTTCTCTATGCCACAACCTTTGTGCCCTTCTCTTTTGATTTTTCATGAAGATTCTAGATGGACACCACAGAAAATTTGAGTTGTATCGTCCTTTACGCAACTCCCTATCATCAGCTAACTTTAGAGTATGGTTTTCATTGATCAGCCCTAATCTGCTATGTACCGATGCCCACTTAATAGGTGGCCAATCATATGACATCCTACTCTGCTCGATGTGCTATGATCTCAGTTTGTTACATTTAGGACAATCCTCACTCGATGGCAACCTCATGTCTTGATCCCAACAATACTAAAATAATAGGCAGCCCCAATGTGGATTATACTTTTCCTTATGTGCTATGGCTCGTCGTTCTTCATCCTATCTTCTGGAATATTTCTTGATCAGGTCCGACGAGGTGACATTTGATTTCCTCCAGCATCTCCTCTCATCGAATCAATCTCTCGAAGACCCTGCAAACACCTTGTTCAGACAAAAAGGATGCCCATCGATCTTCATCGGCTTTTTATCTTTAAATTTAATTCTCCCTTGTTCGACAGCCGATTGCAACTGTTGCCAAAAAACTCTGCATTCATTAGTATGATTAGATATTGAGTTGTGCCACTTACAATATTTCTTCTTTTTGAGTTCTTTAGATGATGGTAGTACATGGTTTGGTGGTAGTTGAATCTATTTCTCTTGCAGTAGAGATCGAATATCTTATTGGCTTTGTTGATATCGAAATTGTATCTTTCCTCCTTACCGGTACTCTTCATCTAGGGACATGATATAGGTTTCCTATTCCTGGTCCACTCTGCCAAACCCACTTCTACATCGGATTCCTCATCATCTGAGTCCGATGCATAAACCTGTAGCTGAGCAGCCTTCCGATGGAATCTCTTTTTCTTGGTTTCAACGAATCGACTTTCATGAGCCAATACCCTCTGGAGCAGATATGATAGGCTCTCAAATTCTTGAGAAGAGAAACGTTCCCTGATTGGAGCTAGCAACCCTTGAAAGGCCAAATTAGCTAATTGTCCATCGCTCAAAATAATACTATAACACCGGCTTTTCATATCCCAAAAATGTTGGATGTACTCCGAAACTGACTCATTAGGCCTCTGTCTGACTGATGTCAAATCTGACAGTCTCATCTCATGAATCCCAGCAAAGAAATACTTATGGAATTGCTTCTCTAGATTGACCCATCCCCCAATTGAGTTGGGAGGCAATGAAGAGAACCATGTGAAGGCCGATCCAAAGAGGGACAATGGAAAGAAACAGACTCTTAGGGATTCCTGAGCTGATGCTTCCACACATTGGGCCATGAATCGGCTGATGTGTTCCATTGTAGATACACTATCTTGCCCTAAGAATTTGGAGAAGTCCGGTATCCTATATTGGTGCTGCAGTGGAACTCTATCGAACCACTTCGAATAAGGGTGCTGATATATAAAAGCTTGTTCCTTAGGTTTGATGCCGAATTGCTCTCTGACCACTTCTGCAACTTTGGCAGACCAATCCTCCTCCCTTAGGTTCTATCTTTGGCAGTGTGGAGGCGAAGCTGGCACTTGGTACAGTCTAAAATGATCTACTGGATGATTGCTTGTGTCATTATTGCCACTTGGATATTCTTGCTAATATCCACTGTAGTAAGTCGTCCGATGATATCCTGGCATCATATCATCGCGTTGCTCCCCAATCTAATCTTGGACTGGCGGAAATATATTTGCTGATATGTCTCTTTGGGTTCAATAGTTAACCTGCGGTTGTTCTGTTTTCATTGGCAAATATACTGGCCCTCGATCAGGTTCTCGAACAGTTGATCTATCCGCTGTTTTCTTGATCAAATTGTGCAAAGTATTCACTAGCACACCTGATTAGCTCGATTCTCCTACCAAAATGAGCTTCGGCATTTAGGACTTCTGAATTGGTCGTTGTCTGGTCATAATGAAAGAGAAGAGGTCATTGGCTGCTTACCGGCCAAATGTCCGACATAGGCCTACACTTAAACCCATCTGCTATTTGAGCCGATGGGGAACAAAATCCTCTAGATTTTGACGCTGGCCCCATTAAACACGAGTCTTGGTAGATCGGACTAAATCGAGACAGTACCAAACCACATCCGACGTGACCAGATCGATCTCTAGCGGATTAATCGTTAGACAATATGCAAGATGGATATGAGGCTAGCGGTGAGGATAACTCGTCGGCTGCTCACTCCGACGAGACACCGCGTGAATGCCTACCGGGGCGCTGACTCGAACCACTACCACCGATCTCATAGGTTGAACCTAACCGATGCAACACGAGACCGTGGACGGAAGAGGTAGACCGACGCGCCGGCGAGCCTCACACGGACGTGATGCGGTATGCTCGATCTGACTAAGAGGTCGAACCTAACCGATGCAGCCTTAGACAGAGCAAAGTATACCAGGATAGTGGTGGGACTTACCCCTTTGCTAGAGATTGAACTTAACCAATGCAGTCGTGCAGCAAGAGCGAGAACCCACCGATAAAAATCTAGACGAGCTACGGTGGCAATGTGCCGAAGGTTTATTAGATTGATCTGGTCCTCATTACAAGCTTGCAGGAGGTCTATATTTATACCCTAGGATTACAGAGTCTGATGCGGTTACATCAACCACCAAACGTTATTTTCTAAGAATATAAAATGAAACTAATCTCTAAGAAATTGTAAAGCTACCTAAACATGCTTAGCCTACGTAATACATTCTATGTAGACACCGAACCTGTCATTACCCTCACTATTCCTCTTTGGACTAGGTTCCATCTAGATAACTTTTCATCATCAAACAAATTGAATCCATCTTTCACCCATTTGATTAGCTCTTCTATAGTACCAATCGGCTTCACCCCATGAGCCGATCAGTATTTTTCCATCGGCTGATCCTATTTACAGGCTTAATCAAATTCTGGCATTAACAATAAGCATGTATATGCAGTCCTCCTATTAGATGGTTGCCAATAGAAGCTATAGCACTTGTTCATCGGCTGGAAAATAGATGGAGGCATATGCGTAGTAAGGAATAAGATAAATGACCCATCAGCTAGAACTCCAAGTAAAATATACGATGAATAGCATGGAGCAAGATCTAATCTTCCAAAGATACAAGCGGCAAGATTGAACGCGTGAACAAAAGGAACTATCTAACCTATCAGCTAGATGTGCTGATGAGAGTAATTCTCTGAAGATATATGTGTATCGGCTGAGAAGCCAGTACAATAGGAATGAAGCTTTGTGTATGGAAAATTCATTGGCTGGCCGCTCCAATGAAATGTCACGTAAAGACCTGTTGACTTTTGACTCTATTTACTACCAACAATCTAGTAGGTTAGACCTAACCGATGAATCAAAAGACCAATAACAGTAGAAGAGCATGATAAGTCAATATAACCCACGTGAGTGTGATGTGGTATATCTGATTGTACTAAATAATCAGACCTAACTGATACAGCCATAGATAGAGCGGATATACTAGGATAGTGTAGGATTTACCCCTTCACCAGAGATCAGACTTAACCAATGCAGCCTAGCGTCGAGAGCTAGAACCCATCGATAAAAACCTAGATAAAGTAGGGTGACAATGCACCGAAGTTGTATTAGATAATTTACAAGGTCCTAGGACGCGGTTACAGACAACCTCTGGATGTTATTTCCTAAACATAAAAGAAAACTATTTATAAGAAGTTAATAAAAAACTAATTAAACTTGTCGACTTACAAGACATATTCTATAGAGATAAAGTACCCTGCCATGGTTTTCATGGCTACTCCTTATACTTAGTCCTATATGGATAACTTTCTGCCTTTTGACTGAACCAAACCATCATCAATCCGTTCGATCGTCTTTGGGACTAACCAAATTTTGGTGGAAAGACAAGGCCAACCATGGCTCTGCTTGCTCGAGAGCTTGCCTCCTCCCCTTTCTCTAGGGCACATGGGGCTCTCAAGCTCAAGCATAGGCAAAGCGTGGAGTCAACCTCACTAACGCCATCAACCCTAAACTCGTGAAGTGAAAATAATTTTTAACTATAATGTTTGGACATAATTTTTTTTTGTTGTTTTGCTATCGTAATGTTTGATCATAAGTCAATTTATTCTGATCGGCCCAATACCTATTCTCCAAAAGGAAAAAAAACTTCAACTTTAGATTTGTCTTACAGACCAATATATTTAACATTGTCAAACAGACATCCAATGTCACTAAATAGTAAATTAGGCTAGAAATCACACAAATAATTTAGCAAAATTAGTAGGAACATTATATGCGAAATTAAGAAAAAATGATTAAATATATTTTAATTCAGTAAGATAATTAAAAAAGGGTTATAGGGCTAAAACCATTAGAGTTACTGTTAAATAATAATTATTTCATTATTAAAATGAATACATCTTGTTGTATTAAAACAAAGACCAATAATGATTAATCTAAAACAGATGAGGAAATATATAGATATGCTTCTAAAAATTATAAATTAAAAAATGTAACTAATAAAGACTTGCAATAATTAATACGATAAATATTTTAGGATTTAACTTAGGTTTGAAATAATTTACGGTTAGAATAGATTATAAAGAAATATGTAGATATTATAATTAGTACGATGGCAGGCAACAACCACCATGGTAGCAAACAATACACCCCATGGTATCCTAGCACTCCGGGAATACTCGGTCAATCCCCTAGGCCCACAATGTCTTCGCTCCAACTCAGCAATCACCATCAGTGCAGCAACAACCCTCTCCGTAGTGGGATTTTTTGGTTTAGTGGTTGCCCTCAATCAACTGGCTATGAACTAGGGTTTCGCTCCCTGGGTCATGGACACCGGAGCCACACACCATATGAGTAGCCACACTAGTATCCTTCTCTCTCACTGCCCACCTTCCGCTTCCTCCATCATGGTTGGTGATGGCAACTCTATTGCCATCACTTACTAGGGTCACTCTCTTCTCGCAACTTCTTCATCTAATTATACTTTAACAAATGTCTTTGTGCTTCTTTCCCTCAATCGTAACCTTATTTATGTTCATCAATTCACTCATGACAATCAGTGTGCTATTGAATTTGACACTTTGGGCTTTTCAATTAAGGACCTTCGGACCAGTCGGGTGATGCTTCACTGCAATAGCTCCAATGATCTCTACACCTTCTCACCTATCGCCTACACCACTCATGCCTACATCACCGGCTTCAACCTTCCCAACATGTGCTTTGCTTGCCTTGGTCATCCCAGTCTTGCAGTTTAAGCTAGTCCTAAGCAGATCGCTCCATGTAATAAATTTACCACACGTGTTTGTCATGCTCGTCAACTTGGCAAACATGTTTGTATACCCTTCTCTAGTTCATCATCATGTACATCTGGTCCATTTGAACTACTACACTATGATGTATGATATCCCCTGTTTTGAGTATTTCTGGCAAATCTTATTATTTGGTTATCCTCAATGATTACACCCATTACTATTGGACTCTTCCTCTACAAAACAAATCCAATGCCCATTAGCACATTGTGCATTTTTATGCCTTTGTTCGCACATAGTTTGCCCTCTCCATCAAGTGCCTTCAAGCAGACAATGGAACTGAATTTGTGAACCATGCCACTACTAACTTCCTCGCAGCTAATGGCACTCTGCTCCGTCTCTCTTGTCCCTACACCTCGGCTCAGAATGACAAGGCTGAATGCATCCTATGCACAATCAACAATATTGTGTACACCCTTCTTCTCCACTCTTCCATGCCTTCTACATATTGGGCCGAAGCTCTCGCCACACCAACTTAACTCCTTAATCGCTGACCCTGCTCAGCCATAAACAATGAGATTCCCTTTTCTTGTCTCTGTGGTCAATAACCTGACTTGTCCCATCTCCATGTTTTTGGATGTCTCTGCTATCCAAATCTTAGAGCCACCACTGCTCACAAACTTGCTCCATGATCCAAGGTTACCCTTCTACCCACAAAGGCTATCGTTGCCTCAACTCTCCTCTCGCCGCATCATCATTTCTCGCCATGTTATTTTTGATGAGTTGTCATTTCCTTTCCTTACTAATTTTGTAGCTTCCTCTAACCCAACCTCCCTCGATTTCCTTGTCGATGACAGTGACACAGTCACACCATCCTCCATAGATATCGCACCCACTACGCCCGACAGGCATGATCTCGTGCCCTCGTCTAGGTCATTTCACTCAAGTAATCCCATCGACGTTACATGTGGTACACCCACTTCATCATCCTTTCCATCGCCGCCCCGCGGGCGTTTCGGCCATGCCTACGAGCAGCACGGTACCTCCACCATACCATTGGCAACTTCGATGCCACCAGTAGTCATGACTCTCAATATGTCACCGACATCCTTAGTGCCTTAGGCATCACTTGGGCTGCCATCACCACCCTTCGCTCCTTCCACAAATCCAATCGTAGGACGGGCTATGACGTGGTTGCAGACTGGCGCCATCCAGCCTGTCGACTATTGCAACGCTTTCATCACCACTGTTGTCGCTTCACCTCTACCTGCCTCTTATCACAGTGCTCTGGCTGATCCGTAGTGGCATGTAGCCATGGCCGATGAATATCAGGCCCTCATCAAAAACAACACCTAGTGCCTCATTCCCCAGCCTCCTCACACCAATGTGATCACTAGCAAGTGGATCTATAAACATAAGTTCCACGCTGACGGATCTCTCGCCCACCATAAGGCTCGTTGGGTCGTTCACAGCTTCTCATAGCAAAACAGCATGGACTATGAGACATTTAGCCCAGATGTCAAACTGACCACAATTCACATTGTCCTTAGCATCGCCGCCTCATGATCATGGCCAATTCACCAAGTCGACGTCAACAATGCCTTCCTTTATAGCACTCTTAACGAGACTGTCTACTCTCAACAACCCCCTAACTTCTTCGATACCTCTGTACTTGATCATGTCTATCTATTGCAGAAATCTCTCTACGGACTGAAGCAAACTCCTCACGTGTGGCAGCAATGCTTTGCCACGTATCTTCTTCACCTCAACTTTACACCCTCCGCTAGTGATACATCTCTCTTTATTTATAAAGATCGAGACAACATCGCTTACTTACTTTACATCGACGACATCGTCCTGTTAGCCTCTTCACTGACTCTCCTGCATTCCATCACCACATGCCTAAGCTTGGAGTTCGCGATGACTAACCTTGGTGCGTTCCATCACTTCCTTAGCATCTTAGTGACGTGTTCGTCCAACGGATAGTTTCTCTCGTAGCGCCAATACGTTGTTGAGCTTCTCCAGTGTGCTGGCATGTCCGAGTGCCACCCCACTATGACACATGTGAATTCTAAGTCCAAAATCTCAACTAGAGATGGTGTCCCAGTCGCCAACCTATTTGAATACCGCAGCCTCACCTAGGCGCTTCAGTACCTTACTCTCACCCGCCTCGACCTAGCCTATGTGGTCTAGCAAGTATGCCTCTGTATGCACGACCCTCGGGAGCTGCATCTTGCCCTTGTCAAACATATTCTCCATTACATCAAGGGCACTCTCTCAGGCATTCTACACATTGGCACTAATTCTTTTCAGTCTCTAATGGCATACTCCAATGCGGACTGGGCAGGGTGTCTTGACACCCACTGCTCCAAGTACGGCTACTGCATCTACCTTGGTGACAACTTGGAATATAGGTCATCCAAGCATTAGAACACCGTCTCTCACTCTAGTGCTGAAGCAGAGTACCGTGCAATCGCCCATGCCATTGTTGAATGCTGCTAGTTGCGCCAACTTCTCTAGGAGCTTCATCTATCGCTACCTTCTGCCACCTTTGTCTTATGTGACAACATTAGTGCTGTATACATGACAGATAACCCCATTCATCATTGTCAGACTAAGCACATGTAGATTGACATCCACTTCATCCGTGAGAAGGTCGCACTTGGTGAAGTTCGTGTTCTACATGTGCCATCCTCACATCAGTTTACCGACATCATGAAAAAGGGCCTACCTATTCAATTGTTCACTTATTTTTGGTCCTGTCTATGCATCTGTGAAACTCACGCTATGACTATGGGGGTGTTAGATATGTATACTCTAGTTCTTAGATATGTTTAGTCCTATGGGGTCCTTTGTGTAATTGTTCCTAGCCCCTGGCTATATATATATGAAAGCCTCCAACCCAAGTGGTACCAATCTACAAGAATAAAGGAGATCCAAAGTTGTACTAATTACCGGGGAATTAAGTTACTAATCCACACTATAAAGTTATGGGAGAGAGTTATCAAGCATCGTTTGAGAGGAACGACGTGGATCTCTACGAATCAATTTGGTTTCATGCCTGGAAGGTCAACCATAGAACCAATTTTCTTAATAAGATAGTTATAGAGCGGTTTAGAGAGCAGAAGAAAGATGTACATATGGTTTTTTATTCACTTGGAGAAGGCTTATGACAAGATACCAAGAAACGTTATGTGGTAGTTTTGAACAAATATAAAGTCCCAACAAAATATGTCTCTTTCATCAAGAATATGTACAAATATGTATAACAATACTATAACTAGTGTTTAAACAAATGATGGTAATACAGGTTACTTCCCAATTAAAATAGAACTACATCAAAGATCAGTCTTGAGCCATCTTAGTAATAGATAAGGTTATAAGAAACATACAAGGAGATATCTCTTGATATATGCTCTTTGTACATGATATAGTGTTAGTTGATAAGAATCGAGCGGGAGTAAATAGAAAACTAAATTTGTCCCGGCAAACTCTTGAGTCCAAAGGTTTTAGAATAAGTAGAACTAAGACTGAAAAACTTTAGGTGTTACTTTAGCACCATCACACATAAAGAGAGAGATATGAATTTAGAAGGTCAAGTTATACCCAAGAAGGACAGCTTTCGATATCTGAGATCAATGCTATGGATGGATGGAATATTAATGCAGATGTTAGCCATAGAATCAAAGCAGGCTAGATAAAGTGGTGCTAACCATCTGACATTCTCTATGATAAGAGGGTACCATAGATGTTAAAAGTTAAGTTTTATAGAATGACAATTAGACCTGCTATGCTGTATGGGGCAGAATGTTGACCTAAAAAAATGGCACGTTCAACCACTGAGTGTTGCAAGATTGCATATGTTACGCTAGAGTTATGGTCAAATAAGAATGGATCAAGTCTGAAACAAGGATATATGTGATCGGCTAGGGGTAGTATGAATTGAAGAAAAACTTTCCATCATCGGTTGAGGTTGTTTGGCCATATTAAAGAAGACCTCCAAAATCATAAGTGCGTTGTGGAATCCTAAGTCAAGATAATGATTTGTGGAATCTCAGTCTATGGGCCATGCAACCCATCCATATATGGGTCTGTTGCAATGCATGAGCATGGTACTAGTAAAAGAAAAAAGAGGGGTTGGATTAGGGTGGATTTCCTTAGTTTATTTCCTAGTTATTTTACCAAAAAAAAATAAACATCACAAATTAGTGCAACTCTCCTGGTAACCCTCTTAGGATTCCACACCCAAGTGCACCTAAAGGATGATTCATTATTTAATGACTTATGTCGTGTGTGTACTGAAATACTACATAACAAGGTTTCAAGGTAGCCCACACAAGCAACCCTCCTAGTCACTAAGATTCCTATGAGTGTACTTCACTCATATGTGAAATTATAAAACTATAAAAGATATTGTTTCAATAATGTTACAAGCTCCATGATTAGATGAATTAAGCTTCCTTACATGACATAATTTGATACGTTACGGTGTCCCAATATTCACGACGTAGGATCAATCACCAGATAACTAGCTATAGAACAGCCGGATAACCTGCTACAAGCAATGATAACTAGTGCAACCTGGCAAATAATACTAGAAGCCAACCACTGTCTTTAATCAGTAACTGAATCGATGATTCGCCCAACCACACTCTCAAAGAACCAACCAACACAGCCTACAATCAATCAAGAAAAACCTTAAAGGGAAAAGGAGCATCAATTGGGAGTTGATGAAGTCACCGCTTCTGTAATCCCGCGAAGGAAATCATAAGAGCAAAAGGGTAGAGATCACTCTCTCAATATTTGTTATCACATAGCTGAACAAGGGGTTCTATATTTCAGTCATCAAAAGTCTTCGATTGCTATGAGGCAATGGGGTATTTATACTAGGATCATCCCTCCTAGATAGGTGAAAATATGAAATAAAAATGATAAGTTAGACCATGTGAAAGGGCCTCACGAAATGAGCTCTGAGTTGTTCCTGCATGGCTATTGGTTTTCTGTGTAGTCTTCAGTGATTTGTCAATAACTCTACCTTGGAAAGTTGAAATGGCATGCCGTTGGTTGCATTGGAAATTTAACTTGATAAAAATTTACAGCATGTGTGGCATGTACCACGAAGTATTGTAGAATGGTACAGTTTTGCACGGGAACTTGAACATCAGGTTAAATATTGACCCTCCAACCAGTACGCACTAAAACTGGTCTGCTATTATAGTGGAAACTCCAAATTGGTCAGCTCTAGTGGCATTGAAAACTAGACTTAACAAGCTTTCCAACAAGTTCTCATGAGCCTTCATAGTTTTTGGAAATCAAAAGTTCTAACTAATTCTTTCTAATGGTTCTGTCATGCTGTTAACGCCAAAATTTGAAAAGCCCAAGGAAAGGTTGGAAAAAAGATCGGCTGAAGTAAAAGAAGAGTCTAGTTGATACAATGAGGAAGCTGATAGAATGAAGCAAGGAGAGACTCGGTCCAAGAATAGATGATTATCCAAATGAGACCGAGTTTGAGTACGAGCCGTGGCACTCACGACAGGGTATTTTATCTATATAAATTGTATCTTATGTAGGAAGATTTAGTTAGTTTAGTTAACTTTCTTAGAGATATTTTCTTTGATATCCGATGGTTGTTGTAACTGCGTCGAACTCTATAATGCCAGGGTATAAATATAGACCCCTAGAAACCTGTAAAAAAAATCAACACATCCTTCGATCAATACAATTTTGGCGCATCACCACCCTAGTTTATCTAGGTTTTTACCGGTGGATTCTGGCTCTCGATGTGGGGCTGCATTGGTTAATTTCGATCTCCAGCGAAGGGGTAAGTCCTGCCACTATCCCGATATGTCTCGATTTGTCTAAGGCTACATCGGTTAGGTTCGACCTCTTAGGGCGATCGGATGTATCGCATCACGTCTGTGCAGGGTCTATGGGCCTATTAAGCTCTCTTTGCCATCGTTGGTCTCGTGTTGTATCGGTTAGGTTTGACCTACAGGGTTGCCGACATAGATTGAGCATTAGGCCTATAGGTCTCTATACGGCGTTTCATCGGAGTATTAGCTGATGAGTTATCTATACATTGAGCACCACGCCCAGCGTATCGGCTTCTCGATCGATATGCACCAGTCTTCAAAGACTCCTCTCGAGCGCCACTCCAAGTGCATCAGCCTTCTAGCCGATGCGCGCCAATCTTCAGAGAGACGTCCTCTCATCGGCTTAGCCAGCCGATGGGTTTGCTTCGCCCTTGCCATATCTAGAGTGGCATTGGCTTTGTAGCCAGTGTGTCTTTTATACGATTCTTTACCACTTCACATATGCCTTCATCAGCTTTCCAGTCGATGAACGACCGCTACAGCTTCCGTTAACTATAGGGAGGGATCCTGCGTGCTTTGCTTTCAATATCCTTTGGTGCCTCCATCGACTCTGCGGCTGATGGATCAGGATCTTGCTTTTGCCACACCCGGAGCCACCATATCCTTCGTCGACATCTGTCCATGCCTTCATCGGCTTCTCAGCCGATGGAAGAGTGTCCTGATACCTATCGGCGATCAGCTGATAGTAGGAGCCATCTAGACGGGGTCGATGACCACCTCGATCCTATCGGTCTCCAGCCGATAGCGAGAGCTCATATTGGCCCATCGTCTGACTAACCCGTTCGCCTCACCTTCTTATGAGTTACAGGGTCAAATTGATTGGCACAACCGCACCCGCATCGTCGCGCTGGAGCCAAGCGGACCTCACGGGCCCCATCATGCATACCTTAAGCCATGGAAAGAAGCCAACCAGCCTGCACTAGAGCTAAGTAGACCTCCCAGGCATTGGCGTGGTCGCCTGAGACATTTTTCCACGCGTACCACATGCTGGACAGGTTTGAGCGTGGTCCTTCTCTATAGTCCACTCTTGTTGTGTTCTTATTATTCTACTTGGTGAACCTGAGCAATAGCAATGTGCACGACTTAGGCAGTATATAATTCTCATTAATATTAAAATAATTTTCAAAAAGTAGCGCGTTTACCTCTTGTTGTATCTTCTTAGCTCAACTACGTATAATCGGTCCATCAAATACTTGAGCTGATGTGGCTTGAATTGGTTGTGACCTTTTGTTTGTTGGTGTGGTCGGCATGGTCATATCATCCTCCCCCTCTTGAAAAGGAGTCATCCTCGACTCTAAAGCGCCTTCACTTGTGAAAGGTAAGAGGTCAACAACATTGAAGGTGTTGCTGATACCATAACTCTAGAAGATCTATCTTGTATGTATTATCATTGGTCTTTTTAAGGACACGAAATATACCATCTCCTCGTGGCATCAACTTGGATTTGTGCTTATCAGGAAAGCAATCCTTGGGCAAGTAAATCCACACCAAGTCTCCTGGTTTGAATAACATTTTCTTCCTATCTTTGTTCATACAGCACGCTTGGAGGCTTCCATGTTGGTTCTCTCCTGCAATGGAAGAGGCAACAAATCTATTGGAGCAATAGGTTTGAACCCATATACAATTTCAAAAGGACACAATTAGTAGTAGAGTGCGCTGCCCTGTTATAAGCAAACTTCACGTGTGGCAAGCAAACCTCCCAAACCTTCAAGTTCTTTTTTACCATTGTTCGTAGCAACATAGATAACGTTCAATTCATCACTTCAGTTTGCCCATCGGTTTGAGAGTAACAAGTAGTTGAGAACAGGAGCTTGGTCCCAAGCTTTGCCCATAATGTTTTCCAAAAATAGCTCACAAACTTGATGTCATGATTAGACACAATGGTCCTAGGCAAGCCATGTAGCCACACGATCTCCCTGAAAAACAAATTAGCAACATATGAAGCATCGTTGCTCTTATTACAGGGATAAAATGAGCCATCTTTGAAAATCTATCAACCACAACAAAAATACAATCTTTTCCTCTCTGAGTTCTAAGCAATCCCAAAATAAAATTCATGCTTATGTCTTCCCAAGGAATATTAGGAGTAGGTAAAGGAGTGTACAAGCCATGAGAATTCAATTTTGACTTAGCTTTGTGACAGGTGACGCATCATTGCACAAATCTGATGACATCTCTCCTCATCTTGGGCCAATAGAAGTGATCACCTAGCAGTTCGTAAGTTTTCTTTTGTCAAAAATGACCTGTTAGTCCACCTCCATGTGATTCCTATAGTAAAATCAATCTAACCGAAGAATTTGGAACACAAAGCTAGTTAGCTCTAAATAGAAATCCATCATGTATGTAATACTTTTCCCAACCTTTTCCATCTTTACAATGATTATATGGTTCTAAAAATTCAGTATCATTATTATACATATCTTTCAAACTTTCAAGACCTAAAACCTTTACCACGAGTTGGTTCAAAACACTTTTTTCACGACAAAGCATCAGCAACCACATTGTCCTTACCTTTCTTATATTTCACAATGTAAGGAAATATTTTGATGAACTCAACCCATTTGGCATGGTGGCAGTTTAGCTTAGCTTGGCCTTTCAAGTACTTCAAAGCTTCATGATTGGAATGAATAACAAACTCTTTTGATCATAAGTAATGCTGCCATGTCTCAAGCATATGCACCAAAGCATACAATTCTATCATACACAGAATAATTCAATTGAGCTCCTCCTAGTTTTTCACTAAAATATGCTACTAGCTTTCCTTGTTGCATTAAAACTCCTATTCCAATCCCACTAGCATCATATTCTACCTCAAAAGTTTTAGTGAAATCAAGAAGAACAAGTACGGGTGCTTTAGTTAAACATTTATTTAATTCTAAAAAGCATTTTCCTATGAGTTTCCCATTTAAAATCAACCCTTTTTTTGTCAATTCATTCAAAGGAGCAGCGATGGTACTAAAATTTATCACAAATCTTCTATAAAAACTAGCATGATCATAAAAACTTCTTACTTGACATACATTCGTAGGAGTTGGCCAATCCTTGATGGCTTTCACCTTGGTTTCATCCACTTTAATTCCTTCTCCTGAAATAACAAAGCCAAGAAATACAACATGGTCTGTGCAAAAACTGCACTTCTCAAGATAAGCAAATAATTTCTCTTTTCAAAGCTCATCCAAAACTTGACGAATGTGATTCACATGCTCCTCTAAAGACTTGTTATGAATCAAGATATCATCAAAGTAGACAACCACAAATTTTCCAATGAAAGCTCTGAAGACATGGTTCATTAATCTCATAAAAGTACTAAGAGCATTAGTCAAACCAAAGGGGCATAACCAACCATTCATACAGCCCAAATTTTGTTTTAAATGCGGTTTTCCATTCGTCTCTAGTTTCATTCTTATTTGATGGTAACCACTTTTCAAATCAATTTTAGTAAATATTATGGAGCCATTCAATTCATCAAGCATATCATTTAATCATGGAATCGGATGGCGGTAGCGAACGGTGATATTATTTATAGCTCTACAATCAACACACATCCTCCAAGAAACATCCTTTTTAGGTACTAATATCTCAAGAACAACACAAGGACTTAAACTTTCACGAATAAAACCTTTATCAAGAAGTTCTTGCATTTGCCTTTGTATTTCTTTTGTTTCTTCAGGATTGGTGTGGTAGAGTGGACGGTTGGGGAGTATAGCCCTTGGAATGAGATCAATTTGATGCTCAATCCCACGAATTGGAGATAATCTAGCCAGCGTTTCCTTTGGAAAAAATGTCTTCATAGTCCTGCAAAAGATGAGGCACAACACTAGGAAGAGTGGTGATATTGTTCGGTGAAATTAAAATGTGTTTGTACACTAGTACAAAGAGCACTTGATCTGGGTTGTTTCTCACTTCTCTCAGCTCAGATTTTTTGGCTAACATAACTAGATGAAATATTTCCCTCTTCTTTTTTTTATCTCTCAAATTTGTCTTGTGGCTCTAACTCACCAAATTGTTTATGGCACTCATTTTCTTTTGCTCTTCTCCTCCTTTACTTGCTAGACTAATTTCAGATTTCTTTTGTAAGTGCTTAGCCATTATTTGTTGAGATAGGCTTGAGTGCAAACTTCTTCCCTTTCAAATCCAGTGTGTACTAATTTGTCCTCTCATAATGCTAAGTATATCGATCATATTGCCAAGGTCTTCCAAGCAGCATATGGCACATAGACATTGGTGCCACATCACACTCCATAGTGTTAACATATTCACCAATCTTGAATAAAACTTTTACTTGATAACCAATCTTGATATCTCTCGAATCATTCAACCATTGGACATGGTATGGATGAGCATGCTACTGTAGCTTCAAACCAAGCTTGTCAACCATCTCACGACTAGCGAGATTATGGCAGCTCTTGCCATCAATGATCAATTTGACTACTTTATCTTATACTTTTGCTCTGTTTTGAAAAAGAATATGTTGCTATCTAATTTTAGCTTCCTTATCTGAACACTCAAGATTTGAGCCACTACAAGAGCAGCACCTTGCTCAAATTCACATCCAGTATATTCCTCATCTTCATGGGATTCATTAGCATACTCTTCCACAACTTCCTCTTCACTAGCTAGTTCATACTCTCCATTATCATTCATAATGATCATCTGGTTATTTGGACACTCGTTGACAACATGCCCACGGCCTCCACACTTTGAAGCATTGAATTCCACTACTCTTGGCTGTAGAACCCACTAAAGTAGAGGTGTATGCTCCTAGTTTAGAACTCATGCTTAGGGCAGTAGTGTTCTTCCCACTAAAAATACCTTAAACATTAGAACGTGAGCCTCCACTTGAGCTTTTCACCATGGATGGTGCAGTAGTAAACTTCGATATTGACTTGCTTCCTCTAGACGTATTCCTCATACCAAATGACAAGGATTTGCTGCTCTTAACATTTTGCTACAGTTGGCGTTCAACTTTGGTTGTTTGATGTACCAAATCAATAAGATGACAGTATGGCTGAAACTCAACAATGTACTGAATATTGTGATGTAACCTAGTCATGAAACGTACAATAGTTTACTCTTCATCTTCATATACATTGGCTCTAATCATAGCCTTCTCTATCTCTTTATAATACTCAATAGAGAAACTTACTTGCTTCAAATTCTGTAATTTATCGAAAAGATCACACCGATAGTGCTTCGGCACAAAACAAATTCTCATTTCTCTTTTCATTTCTTCCCGAGTTGCAATAGGATGTTCTCCATCTTCTTCACAATCATGGAGAAGCTGCTCCCACCATATCAGAGCAATATCCATCATTCTCCAAGGATGCCATTGCCAATTTCTTCTCCTCTGAATAATTATGTAAGTGAAAGATTTTATCCACCTTCAACACCCATGTGAAATAAGCTTCAGGATTAGATCCTCCATCAAATTTTGGCATGGTAAACTTCAGTTTGCCAAACCTCTCCTCATGGTTGCCTCCTCTATGATGTCGGCGACCAAAACGATATTTGGAATGATTTTCATTATCCTCATCTTCAGATTTATCATTGTCGTGATTTCTTTGACCTCCTCTTCCTCTACCATGTGCAGCACCTCGGTTCCTCCCCTCTTGATATCTTGATCTTCTAGCAGCAGCTCTTTCACTTTTTTCCCCATCTTCACCATGGTTGCTTGCACCGTGATGACTTGGGGACATCCTCTAATTTCAGCCATAAAGTCTTGAATATCTTGTGTTAACCAGTCTTGCTTATCTTCTAAGCTTTGCTTTAGTTTATTGAATTGTGCCATGATAACACAATCTTCTATCTCAACTTCACCCATCTTCCTATAAGGTTAGCTGAATATGAACAATAGGTATTTGTGGAAAATAAAAAATTGGTAGCTCTAACAACCTCACCTCTTGTACCAACCGAAACTCTTATGAAGTCCCTTCGGGTGATAGGAAAAACAGTATGTGGTGGTAATGAAAGTGATGGCTAGGCAAATACAGGACAAGAGAGTACTGATTATGATGGCTTGTATGTGGAGCATGGTGGGAAGTGATACACAAGGAATACAATTTGAAATCTAGTTGTTGTAAAGTTAAATAGCAATCCAAACAAGAAGTTCTCTACCTAGTGCTGACCACAAGATATGAAAGATATAAAAGGATCACACTCACATGCAAAGAAATTTTAGAGTTGATGCAAACAAGGAGTATGATTGGGATGCAAATGTTGCGATCAGACCCAACCAAAATTTTGCACCAAACAAAGATAGCAAATTAGTTACTCATTTGATATGAAAAACTTTGAGCACTTGTGTACATAAACCAACTGATGTTCAACTTTTCTCAACTCTTTTTTTGTTTATTTTTTCCACTTTTCTTTCTTCTTTTTTTTACACACTTTTTGTTATATATAGAACTAAATATAAGGATCAATTATAACACTTGCACACTTTATGATAAAAACAAAGATAACCAGTAGCTATAACTTAATAGGATCAAAGTTTACGGGAAGGATGATGATAATGGCTATAGATTTTTTGTGGGGATTTTAGATATATGAAAGAGGCACAAAGGACACACGAAGGATAATATGATCAACAGCTAAATCAAGACTCTGATGGACTAAAACTTAACAAAACTCACTAAAATAATAGATTGAAACAAAGTGCAATGACAAATATTTTTATGGCTTTTTAGTGGATAGGATGAACACAAAATATATTAACCTAAGGGTATAGAATCCTACCGTAGTAACGAAAGCTCTTATACTAGATGATATGTCACAGTGTCCCGATCTTCACGATGTAGGATCAATCACCAGATAACTGTTGCAGAACAGTCGGATAACTTGCTGTAAGCACTGACAACTAGTGCAACTACTCACTGCCAAAAAATCCTGCGACCAGGGAGGGACGGCGGCTCGATCACACGAAGGCCTGGGAGGTCTACTTATCTCCAATGCAGGTCCTTAAGCCTCGAGGTTCGCGAACGTGTCAGTTAATTTGACCCTGCAATTGACAAGGAAATGAGACGACCGAATCTGATACAGGCACTCACTATCGGTCAGCTACCGATAGGATTGGGATGCTCTTCGATCGGCTAGGGAGCCGATGTGGATAGGTGTCAACAAGGGGTCGACCGTAGAACCGATAGAGGAACCAGGGTGTGCTCAGAGGATATCGAGGCGCACGGGATCCCTCCGGACAGCCAAACAGTGATTCATCGGCTGGAAAAACCGATGAGTACACATGCGACCTAGGCAATGATTAGCACAAGAAGGCACGGGCTGCAAAGCCGATGCCGCTACGGATATGACAGCACGAAACCAGCCGGTAAACACCTAGATGAACTAGGGTGGCGATGTGCCAAATTTGTATATGATCGAGAGATCTCTTACATGTTTCCAGGGGGTCTATATTTATACCCTGGATTTACAGACAGAGTCTGATGCGTCTACGACCATCGGACATTATTTCCTAGTAAGAACAAAGGAAATATTCCTAAAGAAGTTAACTAACCAGCTAAACCTCCCTAATTGAGTAAGGTTATAATTTACAAAAATAAACACCCTGCCATGGAGTCCACGGCTCTTCCGCAAACCCGATTTCATCTGAATAATCTTTCAATTTATAACCGAGTCTTCCTTTACTGCAACCTGATCAACTTCTCCACTGTAGCTATCGGACCTTCTTTTAGTCAAGCCGATCCTTCTCCTTCCTTCCCTCGAGCTTCTCGGACCTGATCCCGATTGGACAATCCCCTGTCTTCAAGTCGATCCAATCTTCTACTAATTTAATCAGCTTTTCTACAGTTCTCCATCGGTTTTGTCTTAGTATCTCCATCGGCTGATGACTGCATTAAATCCTTCATCGGACCTCTCAGCCGATCGGCTTTAGCCCTATCGGATCTCCCAGCCGATCGGCTTTAGCGCCATTGGATCGTCCAAATTTTGGCCTAGCAAATAAAATTCAAAGCCAACCACTGTCTTTAACCAGCAACCTAAATCAAGGATTCATCCAACCACACTTTCAAAGAACCAACCAACATAGCCTACAATCAATCAATGAGAATCTTGAAGGGAGTAGGAGAACTAATTGAGAGTGCATGAAGCCGCCGCTTCTGTAATCCTACGAAGGAACTCACAAGAGCAAAGGGGTAGTGATCACTCTCTCGATATTTTTTAGTACACAGCTGAACAAGGGGTTCTATATTTCAATCATCAAAAGTCTTTGATTTCTATGAGGCAATAGGGTATTTATACTAGAACATCCCTCCTAGATAGATTAAAACACAAAATGAAAAAGATAAGTTAGACTATGTGAAAGGGCCTCCACAAAACGAGCTCTAAGTTATTCTCACGTCGCTATTGGTCTTCTGCTTAGTCTTCAGTATTTTGTCAATAACTCCACCTTACAAAGTCCAAATGACATGCCGTTGGTTGCATTGGAAAGTTAACTTGATAAGCTTTCACATCATGTATAGCATGTACCACGAAGTATTGTAGAATGGTACAATTTTGCATAGGAACTTGAACATCCAGCTGACTATTGACCCTCTGACTAGTATGCACTAAAACTACTTGGCTATCATAATAAAAACTCCAAACTGGTCAGCTCTAGTGGAATTGAAAACTAGACATAACAAGCTTTCCAACAAATCCTCATGGGCCTTCATAGCTTTTGCAAATCAGAAGTTATGACTGATTCTTTCTAACGATTCTTTCACGTTGGCCGGGTTCGAGCATGTCCTTCTCCGTAGTCCACTCTTGGTATGTTCTTTATCATTCTCTTTTGTAAATCTGAGCAATAGCAATATGCATGACATAAGCAGTATATAATTCTCATTAATATTAAAAAAATTTTCAAAAAGTATAGCTTTCAGATCTTGTTGTAGCTTCTTAGCTCGACTACATATAATTGATCCATTAAAGACTTGAGCTAGTGTAGCTTAAATTGATTGTGACCTATTGTTTATTGGCGTGGTCGGTTTGCTTGTTGGCGTGGTGAGCGTAGTCATGTCATAGCTCCATGGCTGATCAGAGTAGGCAACATGCTTACAAGACAATATTAACTACAGTGTCAATTAATACCTAAAGAAAAGAAACTTCTTTTGACTATGGAAGAAGAAAAATTTTCAGTGATCAATAAAACAATATATAAAATGTTTAATTGCATTAGACCACATATAGGTAGACAATAGATAACTTACTAGATAGATATAGCCTGTTGAACACATTTTCGGTAATCTACAAATATTGCTGGCAAGAAGTGCTCTTTCAAGTTGTTCACAAAAGCCAATAACCCATCATTCCTACAGAAATTTAAGAGCGATAATGAATCAAATTCATCAAAAGTTCTCACATTTCAAAGTTGGAAATTACAAATATAGCCTACAAGTTCTTTCTTTTAAACAAGTATAGAGCTTTTAGAAAAAGAACCGTACAGCTCGTACAGCTCTTACCCTCTGTTTTGTCTTGTACTTGTCCTTTTATCACAAAATGCAAGGAAGGTTTTTAGTCCTTTTGGTCTATGGTACTAACATAATTTCTATGATAAACCCAAAAACCGTACTTGTTTGTAGCCTAGTTTGAAATTTTTATTCTTTTTACTGCACACATTCTGAAATGGCATCTACTTGAGAGAACGAAGTAGATGTGAACAAAGACAACCATATATTGCAGGAAGTTGAGAAAAGCTATTTGGTCATCTAGATCGTCCAGGTGTTATCATTTGTATTCATAAAATCAAAGAAGTAATTTCAGTTACTCCCTCCGTTCCAATATATAAGCATTTCTGACTATACATGCGGACAGAGGAATTGTAGAAATTCTTGAATGCAGTAGTTATTTACATATTTATGCTAGCAGTAAATCAAAAGTGCTTTTGCAACATAAAGTTCAGACAAAATAGTACCTGTATCATTCCATATAAATAACTACAGTTTCCTTTTTTGGGGAGAAAGTGTCAGTTGCTGAGAACTGATCTTATGACACGAAATTATTTTTTGGGCAATGAAAAACAGTACTGATTAAGAAAAACATTATTTCCCAGTTTTGTTTTGGAAAAGCTCTAAGGTATTGTCAATTGCGCACAGTGCACGACAGGAATGTCTTTGGAGAAATTCCAGGTAATCGTATGCACAAAACTACAGAAGCCGTCCTTAAATGCTGAAGTTTCTCAATTAATAATACAAAGCCAATTTTTCTACTACATAAATAGGTACATCTGGACAAAAATCATGCTGAGAGGCTGTTTTGCAAGTTTTCAATTGCTCCAGACAGGCAATAGGAAGTATTATAGGACTCTTTTTAGATGATTTTTGTTTTCCGTAAGCAAGGTGAATATGCTGGTGAAAATTGATTAAAATTAGAGGTAGAGATGGATATTAAGATTTCTACAACAGAACTTATAAAATAACTCACTTGGCACAGCATAATCTAGTGACAGGTTTAAAATCCGAGCTCAAGATACTCCAAAAATAACACCCTTCTTATGTGTAAACTCTAGTGTGCATCTTGAAAAAAATTGAACCTGAGGTGCTCTAACATTATAACAAGTGACACTGGCACACAAAGCCACAATGACTTGTTTGGAACTCTAGTCTATACAGAGAAGCATGCATCTGCTACCATTTTTCATTCGTAGGGGGGAAGAAATATAATGGAAGAAATATGGTGCACTTTAAGTTACACTGCATATCATACAACTTCTACAGTTAACCAGGATATTAGAACGTAATCTTTGTATAGAAGAAGAAATTGTCGATTCATAGTCTCCACTGTGAAGAAAAATAGAAGTTGAGAGATCTGAGGCATTACCCAAGTTGCCAATATTTCTGCGGAAGCATCAGTCCTATTTTATCTCTATGAATAGCTTGGTAAATATACTGTGGTATGCATGTGCAACAGACAACTATGAGACAGGTCACCTCAAAGACAGGACGGTGAACTGACGCTGCAAGGAAAATCCCTTGGTCAGGTATGACACTTGCTGTTCCATAGCCTTCCTGTGGTACTGTTGAGTTTCTTCACCATCCTTGAACTGCAACTTTGATCGCTATACATTAGAATCAAGCATTTATGCCATTTACTTAAAATGTAAAAGCAAAATTAATGCAAAACATGAAAAGGCAGGACATGTAACATAAAAAAAAGGATTCGAGTCCATACAGTCCATGTTAAGCTGTTTAGTACGTACCTTCGCTTGGCACGGAGATTGCTGCATCCATAATACGAAAAGCAAAAGAAAGGTCTTCGGATATACAGTCACTATGAATCCCCCGAGTGTATACGAGGGGGTCGGGTGTATATATATACAGCCCAGGTCAATGGTCTGTCTAACACCCCCGCAGTCGCAGCGGGAGGGGAACGGACGCAGAAACTGGACCGAAAACTGGTGAACAAAGGCGTAGGCAGGCCTTTAATCATTATATCGGCAAACTGATGTGCCGATGGTACATGGAGCACCCGAACCTGTCCTAATACAACCTTATCACGGACAAAATGAATATCGATCTCGATGTGCTTGGTGCGTCGGTGATGGATCGGGTTGGCGGTCATGTAGACGGCATTGACGTTGTCACAGTAGACGACGGTCACGGTGGAGAGAGGTGCACGGAGCTCCTGGAGAAGCTGGCGAAGCCAACAGCACTCGGCGATGGCATAGGCGACGGCGCGGTACTCAGCTTCAGCGCTGGAGCGGGACACTGTAGCCTGGCGTTTTAAGGACCAGGATACGAGAGTGTCACCGAGATAGACGCAGTAGCCGGACGTAGAGCGTCGAGAGTCGGGGCAGCCTGCCCAGTCCGCGTCGGAATACGCGGTGAGGGAGTCGATGGGGCTGGAGCTGAGATGCAGCCCGCTGGAGAGGGTGCCCTTCACGTAGCGTAGGATGCGCTAGAGCAGTGCGAGGTGAGGTTCGTGCGGAGCATGTATGAAGAGGCACACTTGCTGGACAGCGTACGTGAGGTCGGGTCGGGTGAGTGTGAGGTATTGGAGAGCCCCGGCAAGACTCCGATAGTGAGAGGGATCGACAACGAGGGCGCCATTGGCGGCGGAGAGTTTGGCTCGAGTGTCGACTGTGGTGGCTGTGGGGTGACAGTCGGCCATGCTCGCACGCTGGAGGAGGTCGATGGCGTACTGACGTTGGGAAAGGAAGAGCCCGTGGATGGAACCGGTTACGAAGATGCCAAGGAAATGGTGGAGAGGACCAAGATCGGTCATGGCGAACTCAGAGTGGAGTCGGGCCATGATCTGGTCGAGGAGAGATGTCGAAGACGCTGTGAGGACAATGTTATCGACATAGAGAAGTAGATAGGCAGTGGCGGAGCCGATATGGAAAGTGAACAGGGAACTATCGGACGCAGAGGCCACGAAGCCGATGTGCCAAAGATAGGTAGCAAATCGTAGGTACCAAGCACGAGGGGCTTGTTTGAGGCCGTAGAGAGAGCGTTGAAGGAGACAGACGTCGTCAGGCCGAGAAGGGTCGACGAAGCCTGGGGGCTGCTGGCAGTAGACTGTTTCCGTCAGGTGGCCGTGAAGAAAGGCGTTCTTCACGTCTAGTTGATAGATCGGCTAGGAGCGAGAGGCAGCCAAGGTGAGGACGACTCGGATGGTGGCGGGTTTAACAACAGGACTGAAGGTCTCGTCGTAGTTGACACCGGGTCGTTGGGAGAAACCCCGGACTACCCAATGAGCCTTGTGACGGGCAAGGGAGCCATCGGCGTGGAATTTGTGTTTGAAAATCCACTTACCGGTCACAATGTTGGCGCCGAGAGGTCGGGGAATGAGGCGCTAGGTCTCGTTGTCCATTAGGGCCTTGTACTCGTCGGCCATGGCCGTGCGCCACTGAGGGTCGGCCAAGGCTGAGCAAGAAGTCCCCGGGATGGGCGAGATAGAGCTGTGGACGGCGGAGAGACCGTAGCGCGGATTGGGTCGGAGAGACCCGGTCTGGGAGCGGGTGACAATGTGAGAGGTGGAGGGAACTGGAGCGATGGGAGTGCGGGAGTAATGGGAAGAACTGGTCGGGTGGGGGCGTCATCGGCTCCGAGTCGGCGACTGTAGACAAGAGAAAAAGGAGGGATTAGATCGGCCTGAGCCGATGAGGTCGGTTGGGCCGAGTATTCCGATCGGTTCGATAGAGGTGGATCAGCCGATAGGGTGGGGGGAGCCGATAGGGTAGGGGGAGCCGATGAAAAGTGAGGAGCCGATGGAAGTGGGGTGTCCGATGGAGAGGGAACGGTATCGGCTGAAGGATAAATAGGATCGGTATCGGCCGATAAAGGTGGGTCCGATGGGGTCCGATGGTGGGGACATCGGACCGAGTAGTGGTGGGAGATGTGACGGGTAAATCCTCAGCAGCGGCCGATGACGGGGCCAATGGAGAGGGCAGTGGGGAAGACCTGGTCGGCACGGTGTTGGTGAGGAGGAAGTCGAGATCACTAGAGGAGGATCTCGGATGAAGGAGACCGAAGGGAAAACATGTCTCGTCCAAAATGACGTGACGAGAGACGAGGACCCGTCGGGTGGAAAGGTCGAGGCATCGGTATCCCTTGTGAGAGGTGGAATAGCCGAGGAGAATATAGGCGGTAGAGCGGGGAGCGAGTTTGTGGGAAGCTGTGGCGGTGAGATTTGGGTAGCAGAGGCACCCGAAAACGCGAAGGTGGGAGTAGTCGGGCGTCGTGCGGTAGAGAAGGGCATAGGGAACGTTGTTATGAACGGAGGAGCATGGGCGCCGATTGAGAAGGTACGTCGCAGTAGCCAGAGCTTCGGCCTAATAAGTGGCGGGTAGGTGGGCGTGAAGTAGCATGGTGCGACTGATATTGTTGAGGGTGCGAAGGAGGTGCTCGGCTTTGCCGTTCTGAGGAGATGTGTAGGGGCAGGAGAGCCGGAGATGGATGCCCTGCGAGGTGAGGAGGTTTGTGACGGTATGGTTGACAAATTCCGTACCGTTATCGGCTTGTAAAGCCTTGATGGGGAGGTTGAACTGAGTGGATACGTACGTGACGAAGTGAGTGAGGTGAGAGGCGACCTCGGATTTGTGGATGAGCGGGAAGGTCCAGCAATAGTGTGTGTAATCGTCAAGTATAGCGAGATAATACTGATTACTGGAGACACTTTTAACTGGGGACGTCCATACATCACAATGTATAAGTTCAAATGGACGCGAGGTACAGGAGAGAGAACTATAAAAGGGCAGATGCACATGTTTGCCAAGTTGACATGAGTGGCAAACTGTGGAGCTGCTGTGAGTACATCGGATGGAGGCGTTGCGACGGAGGATGGCGACAGCGTCGAGGCCGGGGTGGCCGAGACGAAGGTGCCAAAGGTTGGTGGAGAGGGCGACGCCGGCGTGTGGGGTGGACGGCGCATCGGAAATAGTGTAGAGGTCATCGCCATTATTGCAGCGAAGGATCTGTCGTCGGGTTAGGATATCCTTCACAGAGAAACTAGACGCGTCAAATTCAATGGAGTAGTGGTTATCTCGTATGAATTGACAGACAGATATAAGATTATGAATGAGAGAAGGGACAATAAGAACATTGCGTAGGGGGAGGTTAGTGGTGGATGTAGACAGAGAGGAGTCACCGCGGCATTGGACAGGAAGAGAGTGACCATTGCCGATAGTGACAAAAGGGGAGGAAGAGGGGTGACAGGAGCGAAGTATACCGGCTGATGACGCCATGTGTGAAGACGCCCCAGAGTCCAGCACCCAAGGGTGCTATGGTTGGAGCTTCATCTGGTGGAGGGCAGTGACGAGGCCAGCCTGTTTCCAGGAGGGAACCGACTGGGTGGTTGGGGTCGGTAGCATCGGCTGAGGCGGTAGAACGGGAGCTGATGCCAGGTGAGCCTAGGGATGGGCGCCGAGAACTCCGGGTTGCCAGCCGATGGGGCTGCGTGGCTAGGGCTGGGTCGCCCAGGGGTTGTAGCAGAGCCACGGACCCGTGGGACCGGTAGGGTGGGTAGGGACTGAGGTAGGTCGTGGTGGCGTCGGACCCTGCCAGGTCCTGCCTTTGCCTTTGCCCTTGCCTTTCCCGGTGCGGGCTGTGTTGCTGTGGCCGGAGCCAGGGCCACCAGGACCGCGGGAGGAAGGGACAGCGCAAGAAGCTCAGCAGCCATTATCGGCTGCGGCAAGAAGAGCGATGTGGGTCACTGTCTTCTCATCATTGGCCAGACGGAGTTCTTTAAGAACTAGCATGTCATGAGCCCGGGCGAACGATGGAAGAGGTGTAGCGTTGGTGATGTCATCGGCGGTGTTGAAGAAGCGAGGATTGAGGCCTCGCAGAAGGGCGAGGACGAGTTGAGAGTCGGCCACAGGGTGGCCGACATCCCGGAGAGCAGCAGCCTTGACTTTGAGGCGCTGACAGTACGAGGAGATAGAGGAGTCGCCTTATACCATGGAGTGGAACTCGTTGAGGAGGAAGTTGGCGCGAGGCTGCTTGTTGGCCAGGAAGATCCGCTCAATGGCCACCTAGAGGTCCCGGGCGGTGGGGTCGGTATCGTCCATGGCGAGGTCGAGGACAGAGTTGTCGACCGAGCCGAGCAGCCAGCTGCGCACGCAGCACTCGGCGATGTCCCACTGAGGATCATCGGGGCGAGGTGGAGCAGAGCCATCAATATGGGACCGGAGGCCGAATTTTCCACAGAGGGATTTGAAGAAGAAAACGCACTTGGAATAATTGGCATTAAGGTCAAGGGAGATAGGAACGTGAGATTTCACGTTCACAGTAGCGTAGGGAGGGGAGAAGATCGGCGAGGTGGCACCCGAGGTGTGGTCTATGGCACCGAGGGCCGGAGCAGATTCGGCGACTGGGAGAGTGCCGGAGCTGAGGGCGGACTCGATGGCCATGACGGGAGAACGGGAGCAAAGAGCCGATGGGAGATAGAAGCCGATGGAAGGGGAAAGCCGATGAGAGGACGGATCGGCCGATCAAGGACGTGAGAAGCCGATGGGAAGTGGGCAGCGGAGTAGGTGAGGACAGAGTGGGTGGGTCAGAGAGTGGTTGGGTCACGGACGTGCGAGGATTCACGTCCGTGAAGAGAAGATTCACGTCCGTGGACTCGTGGAGGCCAAGGAGTGGGGCGGACGCGAAAAAGCAGGGAGTGGCCGGATGCGAAGAGAAAATGTTCGCGTCCAGGAGGCAGGGATTCGTGTCCGTGGACACGTTGGACTGGCTCGGACGTGAGGGGAGAAGGTTTGCGTCCGAGAACTGTTGAGCGTGTCGGAAAGGGCAAGAACCGAGGGAGGTTTCCAGCCGACGGAGACGACGAGCGCGGAGGTGCGCCGACGTCAGAGAAGGAGAGATGCATGAAACAAGAGGAAGAGCGGAGATGGGTGCGAGGAGAGACGAGGAGGCGGATCGAGACCGTCGCCTGGTCGTGCGGAGGTGGGGCAGAGAAAATGTGACTGTGGGAGAGACGGGGAGAAGAAGAAATGGAGACGAGAGAGCGAGGGGAGTACCAGGAAGAGAGTCGGTGACGGGAAGAAGACGTCGACGACGAGGAGGAAAGGGTCGGCTCGCCGAAGGGAGAAGCTAGCGCGCCGAGATGTCTAGACTCGCTCTGATACCATGTAGAAAGTGTACAGTGACTATAAATTCCCTCGAGTATATACGAGGGGGTCGAGTCTATATATATACAACCCAGGCCAGTGGATCCATCCCTGCAGTCCAAAAGCTTGGTGATTTACTAATTAGGTATGTCAAAAGTCAAAATGATCAAATACAAGATTCTATATATATATATTGTGCACCATTTATATGGACCTTCATGGTGCCCGGGCTTGAAGGTTTGAAATACACGAATTGGCTCAAATTTTTGTTAATTTTCAATTTCTAAGTATATACCTAGCTGTAGGAATTTGATTCATACCCATACATGACAATAAAACAACTCAAATTCAATCTTATTTTACAATCCATTATTACATACTAAACTAATTATATGAATGGATGGTACATTCCTAGAATCAAAACCTGTTCAAACTTGTTTGAACTAGTCAGTAAACAAGTTATTGTTCTTAGCCAAAAAATCAATTTTTTTCCAAGTTGTTTAAATTGGATATATATACTCAAATTGAATCTTGAGGCATTGGCACCACGGTGCACCATTTAATTTTACTATATGAACAATGTAATTTATATATATATACTAATATATAGTAATTTTACTATACTAATATATAGTAATTACCTCCTTGTAACTGAAAACCCGGTTATTTTTTTGCCCTTGTAAACTCCAGTTTTCACTAAAAAATTGGGTAAATTTCCACCCTCAACATTCAAATAACACCTTATATCATATTCTGCTGTGCTTTTTTGTTTTGTGGCAGTGGTTTTCACTTGTGCAAATTATATTATGCGTGTTTTGCTTTGTTTTATGGCACTTGGTTATGTCCAAGTCAACACAACTTATGTAATTTTTTTTCTTGAATATGCATGAGAGCTGTTTATCATTCAAAACTTAAGTTCATGCCAGCAAAATCCCCTGCAATTTCAACCAAAACAACCATGGAATAGGGTTCTGGGTGTACCTTGTGCAGTTTTTAAGGTCATAATGAGAAATAACCAATAGAGTTTTGAGGGTAAACATTGGACTTAACCCTACAATTTGATTGAATCAACATAATTTGATTGAACCAACACCAATAATGAGAAATTTTATTTTTTGTACTCCCCTTTTTTCTCCATGCTTATCTATGTGAACATAAGTACAGATTCAGTAAGCTCGCCTCATGTGTCAAAAGAACATATCGAATCAGGAAGGGAACATTTAGATCGCTGGAATGTTTTGTCCAGCCAAGCTATGTCTAATTAGCCAAGTCAGACTAGACCCCATCATTGCAGATGTGTTCATTTGGTCTCATATCTGCTCAAAGAGAACTGCCTAAGCTCCTTGTTTGATGCTAGAGGAGAGCCGATTTGGCTCCCCTGCTTGGCAAGGATTTTGACGTAGTTATTGGCCATCTTGCCCTCGAAAGCCAGTATCATTTTCCTTGTACCAAATGCCTCTCCTTGCTAAGCAAGGGTGTAAATTTTCTAGCTTAAGATCTAAATGCACTTGAATACTCTGCACAACCAATCTCCAGAATTTTAGTGTTGCCATCCAATATCTTTGTAACTTAATTTATTATTTTCTCAAAATGGATGGTAGGAGCTCTGACATTCATTTAAGAGAGGAAAAAAGAACTACAACCACAAAAACCAATTGTGTAACTTAATTTATAAAAACTGCAGACATTCGTTTTAAAAGCAGGTTACAAACAAAAAATACTGTTCCGCAAAAAATGTAGAAAAGGAAGGTTATTTCACTGTTTTATTTTTTTTCTATCATATAATCTTGCAGGGAAATAATTAAACTTTACTAAATTCGTATTCAATCCCATCACTAAGATGCCCAATTGACATCTTAATCCTTTTGTAGGAAGATGCGTATCATTGCAAATGCTTTTGTCTACTTAGGTTTTCAAAAGGCTTCATAGCATTTGTAACATAAAGGTATAGCCTACAAAACCTCCTCAAGTTGTTCAGCAGAAATTATTACGGTTCTCAAAACGAACCACTTAGATGAAAAAAGAAACTAATACCAACAGTGTTTCTGGGACTCGGATTAGGGAATCTGATTCTGACTCAGGGTCAGATGCCTGATTCAGCATACTACAAAATAGGATTCTGGGGTTGACCTCATAAATTTATTTTATCATAAATAACATAGTAAGGCCAATTCATAAGGAGTATTCAGCATTAATCATATGCTGCATGTAAGGGATGAGAGATAGAGAGGTAGGAGCAGTAGACTCACAAAGAAGTGGATGTTATATGCATGTATGTGCACATATATGCCAATACCAACAGACTGCAGGGAAATGGAGCTCATAGATAGAGCAGCAACACAAAGTAGCAAGCAGGGAGAGAAATAAAGGACTCTTATGCACAGAATCACAGCTAGGTAGGTTTGTGAGCCTGACATCAATCAGATTCATCAACTATGTATTAATTAATACAGCTTTATTCCTAATCAATAGACAGAGGAATAAGATAAAGTCTGCAGGGTGTAGCTCAGCAGCCAAGCTTCTCTTGCTCCCATTTCATGATAGAGCAGCAATCGATACCTCCCTCCTTCCAATTGGAGTGCTTTACACCTAAGACATTGCTCACGGTGTCCGATGCATGTTGCACCAGAGTCAAACATAAGTTGACACAAAAATGTGTTGCATTGAGACACCAAAAGAATTTCGGACCTGAGTCCCAATAACACTGATTACAGATGCACATGACATCATACTTAAACAGAAAGCAATTACAGATGCACACAACATTAGGGTAAAATGATTACTAACCACTGATCAAGGATTACGAGGAAGCTTAATCACAATCTTATAACTTGTAAATATGTAACTAAAACAGTAAATAAAATGCTGGACATGAGATGAGGGGCTCTCATGTCGAAATTTATTATATGAGGGGTGAGGCTCAAACCTGGGTCAGCTAGCCCACCACCTTGTGGTGCTAGCCGGAAGACCCCCATGCCCTTCTCAGTAAAACAGTAAATCATTGTAACAGGTTATTTATAAGTGGATACTTGCCTTTTTTCCTTCACTGGGTCCTTATTTGCAAGCCTAGCTGTCTGAACAACTGCATCAGCAGTAGCAGCCTTTGGAGTTGCCCACAAGATTTCACACAGAAGCTGCTGACATTCACACTAACAGAAGAAACACAGCAAGGAAATAAATAGCATTAGAATAGCATTGCACAACAACACATGTTTCCCACTGATGATTGAAAGGCTTACATTTCATGTTTCGAAAAACCTTTTAAAGGAAAAGTATGATGCTTCAAAACAGAAAGGAAAAAAGCATGGGGTGAATTAGATTTTATAAAGAAAGGCTATGAGATTTCGAAGCATGTGTGTAGCTAAAAACATGCCTGGATTTTGCAACTGAGCAGAACATATTATGAGATTTTAAACCATCCATGCAGAACATATTATAATACATACAGACATCAAATTTGTGCAAAAATATGAGCATACGTATAATATACAAAAAGACATGAGTGGTCTCTCTTGGACAAAAGATAAGTTTTCTGTTTTTTTTTCTGTTTTGTAGAACACAGATGTTCATACTTCTAAGCATCTTTTTTGCAGGTCAGCACACTTTAATATTCTCTGCGTGTATGGTTTTTAGAATTTTCTAATGTATACAGATGCAAAATTTAAAGTAGGTGTAATCATGTAGATATACCCATATTTAGTTGGAAATTTTCAATATAGAGATAAACGTGTGTGATATATAAGCAGACCAAATATCATAATTAAAATAGCATAAAAGCTATAATAAAGGCTACCTGCGCAAAATGCAACAGTAAAACCACCAGTAGCCTGGGATTCCAGCTTGCATCCCCATTTACCATGTGAGGAGTGTTTGCATTATCAACTTCAGTTGATTAGTTCTGTTCAAGAAGCTCTCCAACAGTAATATGGTTCTCTGCCAAGTGAAAGCACTCTTTCATGCTTGCATAATCCACAAGATTTAGTTTTGTAAGGGTCACCCAAGTAACTGAGAACCCGCAAGTGGCTAGAGTTTGGCTCGAGAGGTGATAGCTAGGGTTTTGCTCAAACTGAATAGATGTATAGTGCATCGATCTCCATGTCTTTCTATATATAGGCTTTCTCACTTGAATTTAGAGGACCGTGGCTCAATAAAAGTCTACTCAGATCAATATCCGAATTGCGTTATTATCCGAATCATATTTAAATAAGTATTCCAACCCATTAAATGTGTGACCCTGTAGGTTTAATATTTGGTCATGACCCGAAAACGCCTTTTCAGTTATTCTATTAATAACGGTCTCTAATAATATATATTAACTCTAAAGTATATGTAAATCATATCGGTTGAACTTATAATGTTCTCATGTACGAATCCGTTTGCCTTATGGTATCGATTGTGCTCAATGCAAGACTTATATCATCCTCTTAATAGCTTAATCACTCTCTCAATTATTAATTTGGTAGGCGATCCTATGATATTTTCATAAATGTATGACCATATTATTAACTTGATATTTTCATACCATGATCCATAAGACATAATCATCAATCAATACATATGCTGATTTTATAATCATATTTGTTCCTCATATGATAAATGATTAGGATTCATTTAAAAATAATAACATTTGATATTAGGAGTCTTTTAAATAAGTCACATACTTATTGATCAATAATAATAATATCTATTTTAAGAAATAAATTAATATATAATAAATATTATATATAATATATATAACATCATATTGTCTCTAGGACATATATCACTAATAATGAGTTCACCTTATGTTTTGATTCATATGTAAAGGAGAATGTCCAATAGGGAGGTAGATTTGCATCACATAGTGCCTAGGACGTCTCCGTTTACTTAAGGTTAGTCAATCACTATTCTAAACCCATCCCTAATTATATGGGCCTAGACTATTACAACGTACGGGCATGTTACTAGTGAGAAGAAAAAATAATAGTGTGGACAGTGACCACGAGGACCTACATGTTAATAACAAATATTTGCAAATAACAAAACATAATATATATATATAGAAAATTACGATGATAATGATAATTTTCTTTAATTAAAATCACATTGTAACTAACGGCCTATATGCCTACGTAAACATATCATGTGGGGATGGCTTATAGTTCACAAATAGAATTGCTCCAAACCCACCTAACTGCTTATGAGAATATTTTGACACGATAGATTGTGAAACTCCGTGGGTTTGAAACTTATATTTTACACCACTGGGTCTGCATGTGGGAATAGTCTGAACTGCACAAACGGAATTGCTCGAAACTCACCCAAGGCATTTTTGTGTATTCGAGAGTGTTTTGACTATTGGTTGTGAAAATTATATTTTATACGACTAAGTTTACATGTAAAAAAGGTTTGTAGTGCACCAAAGGAATCGCTCTAAACCCAACTAAGGCAATTTTGTGCCTATAATAATGTCTTGATTACAAAACTTATATTTTACACAAGTCAACCCGCATATGGGAATGGTTTGTAGTACACCAATAGAATCACTCGAAACCCACCTAAGACATATTTGCGCTGATAGAAATTTTTTGACACCAAATTTTGTAAAACTTATATATTACACGAGTAGATTCGAATATTGGAATGGTTTATAGTGCGGCCACAGAATCGCTCGAAATGCACCTAAGGTATTTTTCGCACCTATGGGAATATTTTGACAACTTTGATTTTGAAAATTTTATTTTACACAACTGGGTCCACATATAGGAATGGTTTGTAGTACATTAATGGAATCGCTTGAAAACCCACCTAAGGCATTTTTTCCTACAGAAATGTTTTGACACTAATGGTTGCTAAAATTATATTTTATAAAACTAGGTCCTTATTTGGGAATGATTTGTAGTGCACCAACGAAATTGCTCGAAGCCCAAACATTTTTTCATCTATCGGAAAGTTTTTCTCCTTAAAAGAGGAGCAAGTTGGTGATTGTGTTACAGGTGAAGATATTCCATGTTAAGCAATTGATGATGTGAGACCTAGTGATGCGCCAAGTGAACAAGATAGGGTACTTGATCAATCACCATATAAAAGTGTGTGAGTTCCACCATGATGATGTTGTACAACAATGTTAAGCACATGGGGATGGGATTGATACCAAGGGCACGTAGAGCAAAGAAACACTAACCAAGCACAAGTCCCCCCGATGTAGAGCAAAGAGACACTAACCAAGCACAAGTCCCCCTCGATGCACCATCCACGGGTCCACAAAAGTATACAATGAGATTATCCCATTGATAACATTCTTAATAATAGAAGAATGGCAGTAACACTCATTCTCATGTCGCTAATTTTTCCAGATGTAACTCATTTGTCTCTTCTTTGCAACCTTTGAAGGTCGAGGAGGCACTTGTGGATGAGAATTGGGTGATGGCTATGCAAGAAGAACTCAATAACTTTACCCGTAACGGCGTTTGGACTTTAGTGGAAAGTCCATGGGAACAAAATGGGTGTTTTGCAACAAACAAGATGAACATGTGGTCGTCACTCAAAACAAAGCATGGTTTATGGTGAAGGGATTCACATAAGTCAAAGGTCTTGACTTTGATGAAACCTTTGTTCTAGTCTCACACCTTGAGTTCGTTTAAATTCTATTAGCTTTTGTTACTAACCATAACTTTAAGCTATATCAAATGGATGTCAATAGTGCATGTCTCAATGGGACAATCGAGGAGCTTGGAGCAACCATCAGGCTTTAAAGACCCAAAGCACCCTCAACATGTGTCCAAGCTTCATAAGGCACTCTACAAGCTCAAATATGCCCCTAGAGTTTGGTATGAATGCCTCCATATTTCTTTCTCAAAAATGACTTTAAGATAGGAAATGGGGACACTACTCTTTTTACTAAGAAATTGAAGAATGATCTATTTGTGTGTTAAATATATGCCGATGACATAATATTTGGCTCTACTAACAAAGAATTTAGCGATAAGTTTAGTAGGATGATGACGAAAAGATTCAAGATGTCAATGATGTCATTTAGTGGCCATAAAAAGATTATTAAGATATCTAATCTAGTTCATACTTTGAACCTATGGTTGTAGTAACCGAGAGGCTCAAACTTTGATTTAATTGACTATTCTGACTTGGACTATTCTGGTTGCAAAATAGATAGGAAAAGCACATTCGACGCTTGCCAATTTCTCGCGAGATCCCTTGTCTGTTAGTCTTCCAAGAAGCAAAACTTCATAGGGCTTATCTATGATCAAAGCCGAATAAATAGTCTCTAGAAGTTGTTGAGCTCAACTCCTTTGAATGAAGCAAACCCTCTGTAACTATTACTACAACATGACACATATTCCACTCCTATGTGATAATAAGACTGCCATCAAAAAAACAAATAATCATGTCGAACACTCAATGATATGTGGGTGTGCCCAACCTTGACGGCGTAGAATCAAAAATATTCATGAAACCTGACGAGTCTTGTGCAACCAACCATTGCATGTGCAACAACCTACAGCATGGAATTCACCCAACCTCACGTTGTCCACTCAACCAAGTCAAGTGGATTACAATCCTTCCTACAATAACAAAGAACTTGCAAGAACAATGGGAATGAATGCACAATCTCATAGATAATTCAGCCTGTGGCTAGAATACTCTAGAAAATGCATATAGCATATGTATTTGGTTCTCAAAACAAAAAAAATCCACCTAACAGATGAGAATACTCCTAATATATGGGAGCTAGACATTTTACATGGCTTAAGGCTAGTTATTTTGCATAACACCTAATTATAGCAAATAATGTTTTTGGCAGTTTCTGGTCGCCACATTAATTCATTGATAACTCAGCGCTTGGATTGAATTTAGGGATGGGGCCAGATCCATTGGAAAGCTTATGGAGATTTAAGATGCAGTTTCTATGAGCATTTTCTATGAGCATTTAAGATGCGGTTTCTATGAGTAGTTTCCAAGCTCTGGTCAAACATATTTATTGGATTTAAGATGCAGTTTCTATGAGCTTTTTACTCCCAACTGTTCACTAAAAACTGAAATGGCTTTCTTGCCATTCATTGCTTAATTAATGGCTATTAGATTATTTGGTGCTTCTCCTTGTCCACTCTTTAATATTTTCATACCTGAGAACAAGTAAATTATGGGCATTATGTAGCAATTAATTCTCATAGGTAATACTATTCTTACTCAGAAGCTAATTCACCTATTGGTTGATTTTTTTAGCACTGGCACGCGTTATTATTCCTTAGAATTGATTTTGAGTATCTTGATCCATTGTAGAGGAAGAAAATGATAGTGGTGCTATGTTACCTGTATCTCTGAAGAACTAAGCACATCGACATATGCAACAATTTCTTAAGAGACCATGAGCCAAAGGAGATATTTGCCTAATCCATGTCTCAACTAACAAACAACTCACTAACATCTTTATCAAGCCTGTAGATGAGCAACAATTTCTGAAGTTGAGAAATAAGCTAAACATTATTGATTCTCAAAAATCTCTTGAGTGGGACTATATATACTAGTTAAGTGCTTATTTAATCAATAAAACATGAGTTCTTGAGTCTAGAGATCTCACTTTACTAAGTGTAGGTCTTGACCCAAATTAAGAGCTCAAACATTCCCAAATTTTCATAAAAAATCAAAAAGTTTGCGAAAATCTTGTGTGCCTATTTTGATATTCAAAAATTTGAGTCCTACCCTAGGGAATCATAGTGTAATCAATGTTATGTATTTCTATTTGCTTACTGATTACACTAGGGGTCACATATGCTTGTCCATGCTTTTATTTATCTAGAAGGATCCATGTCGTGGAGTTTCTCCTTGGCCTTCAATGTCTCCAATTTAAAACTGTTCGGAGTATCCGGACCCCCTACTTGGAGTGTCGATCTGGTACTTCTGTCTTAGAATTTAATTCCTCTAGAGTCTCTATTTGAAATCTCTAGAACCTCCAGAGTCCAGAATCTCCGTCAAAAATCATCGGAGCTCCCATGATTTCCTTAAAATGTGCATCAACTTAAACATCACTTATGTGTATTCACATATTTAGGAGGGAGCTTCTTCTATCTGCTTTCAATCAAAACTTCTTTTATATCTCTCTTGTGAGCTCTATGAGTATTGTCATCAATTAACAAATGATTGAAAGTGCATCTAGGTCCCCAGTTGGTTTTGAGTGACAAATAACAAGAAATTAAGATAATATGTTATGACATAGCAATTTGTCTAGTAGGAGATTGTTTTGGTTAAAAGAAGACCCCCATGAAAGTTATAAAAGAAGAAAGGACTGGAACTGATGAAAAAGTAATTTTATTATTTTTTGAGTCCTTAGGATACATCGAACTGTTAAGAGGGGCTCAGGTTTAACTCACAAGTCTAGATGAGTGAATACTCATACAACGTACACCTTAGTGTTTTGGTTTTCTCTCCTGGTGTTTACATGTTTGTGTCTAGGCTTTGTAGAAATTGTGGATACGTTTCTCTATCAAACAGAGCTGAGTCTCCAGGCTGAGCTCTTTGTTCGGCAGAGAGGCTTGTTTGGAGTCTCCAATAGTTTAGACGGATACTTCAAACCTCTTCCTCCCTTTCGAAACAATGTGATGTGTCTGGAGTCTCCAGACCCTTTGGCATGAGTCTCCAGATGGAGCTCTTTGTCTATGCCAAAAGGCTTATCCAAAGTCTCCAAATTTTTAGAGCGGATACTCTGAAATGCAAAATTTTGTGAGTAATGACTAGCTTTAAGATGGGTGCATATTTAACCCTACCAATCCTATTTTGAGTAGGTGGATGCTCATTCTTTTTTACACCACTCTCAAGAGCTTTCTAGAGGTTCCCCACTTCACTCTCTTGGATCTTGAGTTTAATCCACTCTCTAAGTGTGCTTTTTGGGTTATTTGCAAGAGAGTAAATCTTGGGATTTGGGTGAGCACTTGTGGATCAATACTGGTGAAGACTCAAGTTTGTTACTCTTGGAGGACCACCTCCTAGACACCTAGTCCTTGTCCATGAGGATTTAACGTGTGAATTGCTCAGGACGTTGGTGAAGGTATTCCTCACCTTCATAAGAAAAAAGGTATATTAGTAAATTTTTGAGTTCTTTTTTAGATGTTTGGTTTGGTAGAGCAAGCTCTATAGAAAACAGGAGCACGGTGTCCTAGTAGAGACCTTGGTGGTCGTCTTGGATTTGGTGCTACACTTTGGTGAGTGCATGGAAGCCAAATTAGTCTCTAGGGTTAAACTTAGTGAGGCAAGGGATCGAGCGCAATCCGGCTCTTTGGAGCTTCTCAATGGAGACGTGAGATGGGTTGATCCAAACTTTAGTTAAAAATTACTTGTCTCATAGCATCCCATTAGCTATTTTCTTCTCTTTTATTTTGTTTCCTTACATCCTTCCTAACCCTCATGGTCCCCTTCATTTGAGTGTCCCTTGGACATTTTGATGGACTCTAGACTTGTTTCTTTATTTGACAGAAAGGCCGATTTGGATATTCCAAACATTAGGACTGAAAAGATTACTTTGCTTCCAATGACTTGAAAAATGACTTAGATCGTGCTAAAAAGGAAAAGCTTGAAAAGAGACCAATTGATAACCCGATTGTAGCTAAAGAAATATCAACAAAAAAATACATTGTTACTAAGAATGCTGAAATTAAATTGAAGGGTTTCATCATGTTAGCTACAAAATCTAACTTTGTGAGTTGAATGAATGTGATGTTTGTTGCTACGCACTTGTTTGCAAGGATGCCATGTTTACTTTGAATGTTGCATGAGGATGTACCTCCTAGTCCACCACTAATTCAAGGGATTAAGCATCAGATTGACTTGATTCTAGGAGCTACTTTGCTAAACGTGCGCCATATGGGACCAACCTAGAGGAGATGAAGGAGATTCAACATCAAGTGAAAGAATTGCTAGATGAAAGGTACGTACGAGAAAGTCTTAGTCCATGTGTTGTTCATGTCATTTTTTGTTCCGAAGAAATATGGGTTTTGGCATATGTGTATTAATGTGGAGCAATTAACATTATTATTATATATTACCAATAGGTTTGATAATATGCTAGATCAGTTGAGTAGCTCTATTGTGTTCTCCAAGATTGATTTGCATAGTGGATACCACCAAATAATTTGCGTAGTGGATACCACCAAATAAGGATGAAACTTGGTGATGAGTGGAAAACTGCTTTGCTGTGACCATGCATACAATCATTGCTCACATCATAGATCAACACAAAGACATTAATATCAAGCCATAAATGTTCTGGAATCCAATTCAATGACCTTAAATTATGCTTAATTCAAATGGATGCTAAATGTGCATACAAGCTCTATTTTGGGCATAAAAGTACTTGATGGAAAGATCGTAGAGTCCAATTTCGATTGGATATGGCCTTAGGTCCAAATTCCATTGGAGTCGCCCACAATAGAGATCTGCTTAGCTCTAGTACAGGCTGGTCGGCTTCTCTCCGTGGCTCGAGGTACGTGCGCCAGGGGCCGTGGGTTTCGGTCGACTCCAACGCGACGATGCGGGTGCGGGCGTGCCAGTCAATTTGACCCTGCAATTAACAAGGAGGTGAGGCAAACGGGTCAGTCGGACGACAGGCCGATATGAGCCCTAGCTATCGGCTAGCTGTCGATAGTTTTGAGTAAGTCATCAGCCACGTCTGGATGGCTCCTACTATTGGCTGGTCACCAATAGAAATCAGGACGCTCTTTTATCGGCTGGGGAGCCAATGTAGGCAAATGTCGATGAAGGATACGATGGCTCTGGGTGTAGCGAACGCGAGGCCCTGATCCATCGGCCGCAGAGCTGATAGAGGCACAGGATTGTATTCATGGAGTAGCAAGGCTCATCGGCTATGTGAAGCGGCAAGGATTCGTATAAAAGGGACTGGCTGCAAAGCCGATGCCGCTCCGAATATGGGCAACATGAGACCTGTCGCTCGCCGTGACGACACCACTAGCATCGAATCTCAAAGATCGAACCTAACCAAGATAGTAAGAGATCGAGGCCAAAGGCGACGAGACGGTGGACGCTAGATTGGATGTGCTGAAGGAAGGGCGAGCAAACCCACCAGCTAGCTGAGCCGATGAGAGGATGTCTCTCTTAAGACAAGCGCACATCGGCTTTCCAGCTGATGGTGTGGCACTCAAAGGAAGTCTTTGAAGACCTGGTGCATATCAGCTGAGGAACTGATGCGCTGGGTGTGTTGCTCAACATATAGATAACTCATCGGCTAACACTCCGATGAAACGCCGTATAGAGACCTATAAGCTAAAGCTCATTCTACCGTCGATAGCCTCATAGGTCGAACCTAACCGATGCAGCACGAGACCGATGATAGTGGAGAGAGCTTGATAGACCGATAGATACTGCACGGATGTGAAGCGATACATCATATCAGCCTAAGAGGTCATACCTAACCGATGCAGCCTTAGACAGAACGAAACATATCAAGATAGTGGTGGGACTTACCCCTTTGCTGGAGATTAGACATAACAGATGCAACCCCGCATTGAGAGCTAGATCCCACTGGTAGAAACCTAGATGAACTAGGGTGGCAATACGTCGAGGTTATATTGATCGAAGTATTGAAGGATCTTTTACATGTTTCCAAGGGTCTAAATTTATACCCTAGGTTTATAGAGTCCAACGCGTTTACAACAACCAACGGACATTATTTCCTAACAAAGATAAAGGAAAATATTTTTAAGCAAGTTAACTAACTAACTAAATCTTCCTATCCATATAAGATAGGATAGAATATTCTGCTATGAACCACGGCTCCTCAAAGTCGGTCTTCTCTAGATAATCTTCTATTCTAGGACCGAGTCTTTCCTTGACTCAATACGATCGGCTTCTTCCCCGTTGCAATCGGACACTTCTTCGCTTAAGCCAATCATCTTTCTAATCTATTGCTGGGCTTTCTAAATTTTGGCGTTAACAGGTGCGCCCAACCTAGTGGAGACAACCCTAGGAACCCCTTGGACATCCTCTCACTTCCTTGAAATAGCTAGCACCTCTTTATGGTTTCTCGGGTTTTGTTAGATAAAAATTTAGCCATTGCAACTTTACCTTGTAATTGCGTGTGTAATTCTATTGGCGTACTACAACCCATTCCTACATGCGGAACAACCCATGCAAAATATATGTTTTATAACCAATGTTGTCAAAACATTCCCATAGGTGCAAAAATACCATAGGTGGGTTTCAAGTGATTCCGTTGATTCCTACATGCGGAACCATTCCCAAATACAGACTCATTTGTGTAAAAACCATTCTTACTACAAAACATTGGTGTCAAGACATACATGTGGGCACATAAAACCATTCTCACATGCGTACTAAGTTGTGAAAAATATTAATTTTGCTACCAATTGTGTCAAAACGTTCTCATACGCGCAAAAATTCCTTATGTGGGTTTCAAGTGATTCCGTTGGCGCATTACAAACAATAACCACATGCAGACCCTATCGTGTAGAATAATAGTTTCATAATTAATTGTGTCAAAATTTTCTGATAGGTGCAACAATGCCTAAGGTAGCTTTCAAGCGATTCCATTAGCACACTAAAAACCATTCCTACATTTAGACCCAGTTGTATAAAATATAAGTTTTGCATCCAATGGCATCAAAACATTCTCGTAGGCTAAAAAATGCCTTAAGTGGGTTTTGAGAGATTGTGTTGGTGGACTGGAAACTAATCTCACATGCAGACCCATTTGTGTAAAATATAAGTTTCGCAATTAATCGTATCAAAGCATTCCTGTAAGTACAAAATGTCTTAGGTGGGTTTCGAGCGATTTCGTTGGTGTGCAAATACCATTACCACATGTGGATCCATGGATTCATGTTAAATATAGGTTTCACAATCAATGGTATCAAAACATTTCCATGGTCACAAAAATATCTTAAATGGATTTCAAATGTTTCCTTTGGCATGCAAAAACAATTCCCACATGCGGACCCATTTGTGTAAATAAAAAATTTACAACAAATGGTGTCAAAACATTCCTGTAGGTGCAAAAATTTCTTAGTACGTCCTGAGAGATTTTGTTGGCGCGCTATAAATCATTGCCACATTCGTATTAACTCGTGTAAAATATAAGTTTCATAACCAATGGTATCAAAACATTCTTATAGACATATAAATACCTTTGATGGATTTCGAACGATTCCTTTGGTCAAAAAAACAATTCCCACGCACAGACCCACTCGTGAAAAATATATGTTTTGCAACCAATGGTGTAAGGACATTCTCATAATGCAATAATACCTTACGTGGGTGTCAAGTGATTTTGTTTGTGCACTATAAACCATTCCCACATGTGGATCCACTCATGCAAAATATAAGTTTTCCAATCAATGGTGTCAGAACATTCCTATAGGTGCAAAAATACCTTATAGGTGGGTTTCAAGCAATTTTGTTGGCACACTAGAACCTTTCCCATGTGCGAACCTAGTTGTGTAAAATATAAGTTTCACAACCAATGGTGTGAGAACATTCCCATCGGCGCAAAAATGACTTAGGTGGGTTTTGAGCGATTTCATTGGTGCACTACAAACCATTCCCACATGCAGACCCACTCATGCAAAATATAAGTTTTGCAACCAATGCTATCAATATTCCCATGCAGCAGCATTGTTGTTGAATGTGGTTTAGATTGGGTTTTAGAATCCCAAAGGCCTTATTAGGTTGGGAAGTAGTCCATCCATACGTGCCCCATAGATTGAATCTTTCCAAAACAAGGTGTTTTAAGATAAGAAAGAAAAGATTCAATTCAGTGATGGGCATATTGTTCTAGATTGGATTATTACTTAATGAAACAATATATGAATTCAAAATTGCTAGGACAAACACTAAGCCCTCCAAGGTCCATAAATTTACTACTTGTGCTATTGTTCTTGAACTCTGAATTCGCTTAACCATCACCTTTGAGTTGTCTACTACTAGACATGTGTGATCTACCCCTCGTCTCAAAAAGGAAGGGTAAGAACACCGGCTAGTCAAAAGAGTGAGGTTGAGTGTATTCCACATATATATTCCACTAGTAGATACGTCTCGTGTTCTTTGTATGAAGTTGATGTTGCGCACTAGTTGTATTTTTTTGGATAAGGAATATGGTATAGCTACCAAATTGTTTCACTCAAGATACACAGTTAAGTTTGTTTCTTGTGCGATCACAATCGATGATTTGAGTATGGTCAACTTGGCGTATTGAGCTCATGGAGAAGTTGAACCAATTCACATGTCCACATCCTGATCCATATCAATTAGAGTAGACAAGTTGCAATCTTAGCATTGCAAAAAGAATAAAGGTGCCCTTCTCATTAGGAGAAATGTGAGATAATGTTGAGTGTGATGTGGTTCTAGTACCTATGTTATCATGTCATATATTATTGGGATGGCAATGGATGAAGAGTCAAAAGCTTAAATCTGATCCTAGCACAATTTTTTATTCATTGCTACAAAAGAGAAGACAGGTGATACTTCGGCCAATGCCTTCAACCTTATATCTTCCTTATCGGGAGAAAACGAAGCAAAGAGCAATAGGATATGTGTTATCTAAGAAGCAAGACTACATAGTCGAGCATGGGACTTCCCTTTGGCTAATGTGACATCTAGTGATGTTGCACTAGTTCATGGAATGCAACAGATCATGGTTGATGGCAAATACACCATTGCTGTATCATGGTCAACGCAAGATGAGATGCAAGAAAATCCATGTGTGGAAGAGAGCCATATAACCAAATCGCCGAATGACTAAATGTGAGGTTGAGTGCCTCCAAAATTTGACTGTGAGTGATACACCAGGAGAAAAGAGAGAAGCAAATGATAGTCCATGTGAGGTTATTTTTGAAACTATTGAATTAATCCCAACTTCTAGTGTTGTTTCTTACAAAAAGCACGATGAGCAAGAAGAGAAGATAGTCACGTGTGAGATTGGATGCTTGCTGTCCTGTGGTCACAATTCTAGGATAATGATGGTACATATCTTGACATGCCTCTTACAGTACCTATATTATATTTTGAGGATGCAAAAGGTAAATTTGGTGGTGTTGCAAATGTTGCAACTGAGCCATGTTTGTTTTTTTATCATAAGTCTATTGTTCCACATTTAGAATTTTATATGCTTAATTTACATGATGTGGAATTATTTACTCATAAGGAAGTGTTAACTGAAATACCCTTTGACGATTCTTTGTATGATAGAATGTTAACCAAACCTGCTCAGCTACCTTGCTTGATGAGAAAGTTTCTAAATTGTCATGTTTCATATCACTAGAGAGTTTATACTGCTATGTTTATATTATTATTATGTGTGCCAATTATGAAATAGTCATGAAATTTTATCTGTATGGATTATGCATAAGTTGTGACAAACTTGCTAGTTTGGGGTATATTATGCAACATCAATGTGCTGTACAAAGTTTTCAATTGCTTAGCACGAATGATGGTCATGGTAATGCTTTCTCTTTGAATCAAAATTTACTACATGATACTTCCTATGTTTCTACATCATGGTTTGAAAATCAGAGTAGTGCAGCTAAAGCACGGAAGAAAGTATGTTTGTTTTTAGGAAGTTGCAATACATTATTGTTGACATTTACCTCTTGTTCAACTTTGCAAAAGTTGGGGACAACTTTTCTTCAGGGGAGAGAGAATGATGTGAGTAGATATGATGTGAACAATTGGAAACAACTTGATAGAAACATTGATATAATGTCCTACGACAGCTATGCTTATTGTATTGTGGGAAAACAAGGAACCACGAGATTAATGACTTGTACATATGTCACCCATCATGTTGTTCTCTTTATTTACCACAATTTATGATTACCAAAAGCCGAGGATGGCTTTTCTTGAAGTTGGGGAGGATGATGTGGATCAACGTACCTATTGGACATTCTCTATTGCATGCAAATCAAAGCATAAGGTGAACTCATTTCTCTCTAAGTCAATGTGTGGAATGCTTGATAATTTGATGTTACAAATATTTGTCACTTGAATACTTTCAGACATGATAGATTTGATCCAATGGCATGGATAAACAACATGAGGGTCTGGTGGTATGTGAGGGGAGGTTGTGGCGCACAAGGAGAAAATTGGTTGCTTGTTCTGTACATGAAGTTCATGGCAAGTTGTGTGTAGAATCAAAGTTTGTTGGGATGCATGGCTTAATATTTGGAAAGCTTGACAAGTCTACTTTTCGACAGATCAAATAGCATATAATTCAAATCTCTCTATAACCGGTAAATCCTAGTTGAAGACATGTTGCATGAGAAGACTAGGTGGTGCACTAGCAGTGGCATTGTTGTTAAATGTGGGCCCTGCACAACATCTTTGGATGTGTTTCTATAATCCCAAGGCCCATATTGGGTTGGGAAGGAGTGCATCTACATGTACCCCATGGATTGAAGCCTTCCAAAACAAAGAGTTTGAAAATAAGTGGTTCGGCACGAGCACGCTGACGCCTGGGAAGTCTGCTTAACTCCAGTGCAGGCCGGTCAGCTTCTCTCCATGGTTCGAGGTACGCGTGTCGGGGGCCGTGGGTTTCACGTCGGCTCCGGCGTGACGGTGCGGGTGCGGGCATACCAGTCAATTTGACCTTGCAATTGACAAGGAGGTGAGGCAAACAGGTCAGTCGGATGACGGGCCGATACGAGCCCTTGCTATCAGCTGGCTACCGATAGGATCGAGTTAGTCATCGACCTTGTCCGGATGGCTCTTATTATCGACCGGTCGCCGATAGGAAACAGGATGTTCTTTCATCGGCTGGGGAGCCGATGTAGACGTAGGCGGATGTCAACAAAGGATAGGACAGCTCCGGGTGTAACGAACATGAGGCCCTAATCCATCAACCGCAGAGCTGATGGAGGCACAAGATTGTACTTAGAGAGTAGCAAGGTGCATTGGATCCCTTCTGGTGGTCGACGGAACCTGTCGCGGTCGTTCATCGGCTGGAAAACCAATGAAAGCGTATGCGAAGTAGCAAGGAATCATATAAAGGGGATCGGCCGCAAAGCTAATGCCGCATCGGAGATGGCAGCACGAGATCCGTCACCTGCCGTGACGACGCCGCTAGCGCCGAATCTCGAAGATCGAACCTAACCGAGACAGTAAGAGACCAAGGTCAACAATAACGGGACGGTGGACGCCAGATCGGATGTGTTGAAGGAAGGGCGAAGCGAACCCATCAGCTAGCTGAGCCGATGAGAGGACGTCTCTTTGAAGACAGGCGCATATCGGCTTCAAAGCCGATGTGCTTGGCGTGGCGCTCAAAGGAAAGTCTCTGAAGACTCGGTGCGTATCAGCCAAGAAGCCAATGCGCTGGGCGTGATGCAATACATCCGATTGGTATAGATAACTCGTCAGCTAACACTCTGATAAAACGCCGTACAGAGACATATAGGCCTAAAGCTCATTCTACCGTCGGTAGCCTCGTAGGACGAACCTAACCGATGCAGCATAAGACCGACGATGGTGGAGAGAGCTTGATAGACCAATAGATACTGCACGGACGTGATGCAATACATCCGATTGGTCTAAGAGGTCGAACCTAACTGATGCAACCTTAGACAGAGCGAGACATACCAAGATAGTGGTGGGACTTACCTCTTCACTGAAGATCGGACGTAACCGATGCAGCCCCGCGTCGAGAGCTAGACCCCGTCAGTAAAAACCTAGATGAACTATGGTGGCGATACGCCGAGGTTGTATTGATCGAAGGATTGAAGATCTTTTACATGTTTCGAGGGGTCTATTTTTATAACCTGGGTTTATAGAGTCCGACGTATTTACAACAACCATCAGACGTTATTTTCTAACAAAGATAAAGAAATATATCTCTAAGAAAGTTAAACTAACTAACTATATCTTCCTATCCATATAAGATAGGATAGAATACCCTGCCGTGAACCATGGCTCCTTCTCAAACTCGGTCTTATCTGGATAATTTTCTATTCTTGGACCAAATGTTTCCTTGCCTCAATTCGATTGGCTTCTTCTCTGTAGCAATCGAACACTTCTTTGCTTAAGTCGATCATCTTTCCAATCTATCGCTGGGCTTTTTAAATTTTGACGTTAACAATAAGACAAAAGATTCATTTTGGATTCAGTTTGGACCAGTCTAGACATACCTAGACTAAAACATTTGTTTCTCTCATCCAGAGTCTATTTTTGATGTTTGAGTACTCACTAGGAAAGCTAACTTCATGGCCTACGTGATGGATAGGGCCTATGACTCAAAAATGCCTTAGGTGCTTTTGCGTGATTCCATTAACATAATAGAAACCATTCCAGTATGCGGATCTACTTGTGCAAAATATAGGTTTTGCAACCAATGATGTTAAAGCATTCCTATTGGCGCAAAAAACACCTAACGTGGATTTTGACCAATTATGTTGGTGTCCCACAAACCTTTCCACATGCAGACTGAATCATGTTAAATATAAGTTTTACAATCAATGGTGTCAAAACATTTCTATTGGCGCAAAAATACCTTATATGGGTTTCTAGCGATTCCATTGGTGCAATAAGAAAAATTCCATCGGTGCAATAAGAAAAATTCCAACATACGAACATTCCGACATGCAGATCCACTCATACACAATATAAGTTTTGCAATCAATGGTGTCGAAATATTCCTAAAGGTGCAAAAATGCCTTAGGTGGGCTTTGAGCGATTCTATTGGTACACTACACACCATTCCTAGATGCCTACCATGTCGTGCAATGACAGGTTTGCTTTGTGACATGCATCCTTGTAGTTTGACTTGTGCAATGGTAGGTTTCAAATCACAGAGTTTACATGGATGGAAAGCAAACTAATAGCAAGTGCATGAAACAAAATTAGGTAAAATATGAAGGACATGCTAATCAAACTATGCAATGGTTAATTATTAAATTTGACAAAAAAAATTAACTACAACATGAAGCTATCATGGCAGTTATGACATATGACAAACATAGCATACAAATTGCAATTTAGAAAAGTCAATGTGTGTTGAAATGTGTGATAAAAAAAATTTAAAGTCCATTTCAGAAATATATGAGTCATATGATGACATAAAAGTAACATTTTGTACTAAAGAAACTAAATAAATAACTATGTACTGATTATATAAATGGACAACCTCTAGTCCGGTACTAATATGTACATATGTATTTATTAATAAACTAGTGAATAAGGAATTAAGGAACTAAATACTAAAACATTATTTATAGAAGTATTTAGAACTAATGCAAAACAATATTGCACTAGCTAAAGAGATACTATAAACTACTTAATGAGAACTAATTACACAATTGATGTACAAAACTAACTAAATAACAACAATAGTAACTATAACTAATTAAAGAACATCTCAAGCAAAGAACTATTTAAAACACCTCAACTGTTAATAAAATCACTAGTAGTAAGTAAATAACTACTTACATAACAAATTAAAATACTACACAAATAAGTAATTAAAATTTTTGTTCATCTCAGCTGTAGTACATAGAGAACAATTATAAAATGATGTACAAAACTAATAAGACCAAACAATTAAGAACTTAATTGTTGCCAAGCTCTTAAATTAATTAAAGAACTATTTCACTTTTGTTGTACTAGTAACATAACTATATTACTAAAAGGTATCGACAAGCTACAATGGTTCAACATATCTTGCTAATTAAAAAGAATATGATTTTGTTACTTTCTATCTCCATGTGGACTGAACTACACCACTTCATCTAATTAATCTCTTAATCTAACATTTAATTTTGCACACCAAATCTTATGTACCCTACACTGATATAGACAAGTTCATCTAATTGCATTTGTAAATTCAGCAAATTCTAGATGTTAACTACTAAATACAATTTATCTAGCTACATTGAAAGAAAAGTTCATCTACTAGGTTCATCTAGTTGCATACATGAGGTTCACTCTATTTCTATTCAACTACAGGAAAGAACAACACAAATAAAAGATAAAAGTACATACGTTGTCCTAGCTTTCTCACCACTCATTAGGATGTGAGGATGGCCTGAGTGGCGGGATCATGCCCAAGTTCGGTAACCTTTGATTCTAGCCACATCCACATGTTAAAATTACGACAAGAAATTTCCCATCAGCTCCTCAGTTGCTTCCTCGTGACTATCTTCCCTACCCTTTAAAACACCTTCCTCTTCAAAATTTATGTACCATTGTGATTTGGGGCTTGAGGAGGTGATGTTGCATGCTTGAATCTTCTCCAAGCAGCTCTCTAGGAAGGTGGAAATATCTTCCGAGGTCTAATGGGTTTGACCATCCACCATTTACCAACCAAGTCAAGTAACGTAGAGGGTGAAAGGAAATGATAATAACAACAAATGCAGTACATTGCCTCATTGGACGGGATGTGGTCCCAATCAACGTAGCACACAAATTTTGCCTGAGTGACTCACTAGACGAATGCACACACAACTTCAAAAGATTTAGCGACAATGTCGATGATGACGCCTGGATGAGGCATATGGCAGCAACAAGTCACACGAGGTCTAGTCTAAATCTAGATCAGGCACCACCAGGCGCTAGGCTCGTAACTCTCACGACCATGATGTAAAACAAGACAGGACAACTTAGCATAGGTAAGAGAATAACTAGGAAAATATTTGCATTTACATGCAAGTGGATAAGAGAATACCCCCTTTAGAGCTGGACACCATCAAGGGGCTAGGTGCTAGCTTTGGGTTGGGATGAGGAGATCTCATTAAGAAGGATAGAGGATGGTCCCAATGAATGTCCATGGCCAACTCGCAATGGGCAGGAGGGAGGGATAATACTATTCCTGTATCATGCATCCATAGGAGCATGGCACCAGTACGCGATTGGTACGTGCATGTGCCGAGATTTGTGTCACAACCACCTACCAGTAGAAGGGAGGGAGGGATAATACTACTCCTACATCATACTTCTTGCCTCTCTAGGCCATGGGGGCGAGAGGGGTTTAAATAGAGGCGAGCTCGGCTTCACCTCGCCAATGGCACCACCACTTTCTTCACCCGGCAATGCAAATCTCATCGAACTACATCGCACGAGATCATACTAGACAGGCAACCCCATGTGGGAAAGGCTGCACTGCCATAACTACAAGTGCTGACTAGGGAAACACCGACCACACCAGTTGTCTTTCTCCATCCTCAAGGATGCCTAGTGGCAGATAGTCTCACATTTCTTGTCTCCCAATGTGGAAAACCTTGCCCATGCATGACCCATCATTGTCACCCACATGCTTAATAGTGCCACGCTAAGCAAGACAATGAACGTGGCCTCACCAATGGACATAGAGGCATTGATTTCTTCCCTGGCCTCAATGGCCGCTTGGTAAAGTAGCACACTCACAAAGTGAATGAGGACAAGGACGATGATTAAAGGAAAGAGGATCGAGGACGATGAAGCAAAGGGGATCAAGGGCAACATGCTACTCTTCGGTAGGGGAAATGAAAATCTCATGATGACAGTTGCCTATGTTATGACCCTCGTTGCTCAACCACCTGACCTTTATAGCCCAGTTATCATACCATTTGACCTAGAAAAATGTTGCGGCCACTCATAACCCTATTAAAATTTGCACTTTTGAACATGCCCTCTATCTTCACATGATCATTCCTAGCAAATTTTTGTGTTACTCAAACCGATGTTCTAACTTATGCTTCATCGACCCCATATTCCTATTTGCATCCCTCCAGAAGAATGCTCCTTATTAAAGATTGCTGGGAATTGCCGTCTTCATTGCGTTTCTACGCTCGCATGGCCATGGTGGTGTGCCGACACGTCAGCAGCACGCTGGGAAGCTGTTGGCTTTGCTGCCTTCTGGTTGCTTGTCTCGGTGGCCACTAGATTGTCATCCAACGGTACTCCGGGCTCCTTATCTTGTTGTGCCTGCTGTCCGATCACAATCCAACGCTGGGGCCACTCACAGTTCTCTTGCTTTCTTCGCCACACTGATAGCTTCTATCCATTCATGGCGTTTGGTCTACAATGCCTTGGCACTGATAAGTGGGCCACCCATTCATCTTGTTGTTTGAAAGGACCATGAATTGGGTGCGCACACCAACATACTGCCTCGGGATTGTGCGCCCTGTGTGGGGCATATTGCTTGCTTCCATGGGAGATCATGTCGTCGGCCCCGTCTCTCTCAAGTCCCAACGCAACAGTAGTAATGCTGTGGTTGAGATCCGTAACAAGGTCGTGTAGTAGCCTTAGATTTGGCCGGCTAGACTTCGAGGTCTACAGGCTTAGAGTGCATATTACAACCCAAAAAGTATATTTACAGCTGATCATATTTTTATTTGGTTCAATTCTAGAATACATCATGGAATTCCTTATTAACTGTAGTATTGATTGTAACTGTACAATCATTTTGAGTACAATGGGAGGAAATTTATCGCTGCAAACTAACCGATCTTGCAAATTCACTATACATGTGATTTGTATAGGCCGAGCACAATTTAGGTAAATCATGATTCAATGCTTCTAGATAGTAATACTCTTATATTAGCTAAGACTATCAGAATCAGCTTGACCATTTTTTTTCTGGAGTTAGGCTTTGATATCTAGCAAACCAATGCCTGTGTACAATTTACCTTCTTATAGATGTTTTGGACAGATTTTGTTTCTTTCTACAAGATGTCCTGTAAGCTTCTAGAGAGTCATGCTTGACAACGAACACGTTGGCAGCAGCACAGTACCATTTAGCAGCATCTGACAAATAGTCATTAAAATGCATAACTGATACTCTGTTCGCTGTAAGATTTCTTACATATTAGCTGAAGAAAGTTGAGCTCCTACTCCAGCGTCCAGCATAGATGACTCTGGAGATGTTTATGTGCATTTATTTAGTATTGCATGATGGCTTCAATCATTATCTGCCCTCATGCACTTTAGAACTGTTTAATTTATAACATGATGTTCTTTTTGTGCATATGGATAAAAAGTGTGTTCTTTAGACATTATGACTATGGAATAAATCTAATATTGCTCACAGGAAGAAATTTAATACACATTTCATAGCCCATTGCATTGCTGCAGGTTTGTAGAGGTGATGCTCTTTACTGAGTTTGACCTGTTTGCAAGGTGTGTGACATCATTCTTGCTTTACATCTCTTATCATTTATCACTAATAAATTAATTCAAAATTTTTCATTTGGTTACAAAGTATTATATTTCATTGGATTTCTCCTTTTATGCAATATTTACAACAGTTAGTCGGAGAAGAAAAACCAGAGCTAGAAGACCTTTTCACTTTCTTTTTCATCAGTATATTTCAATTTCAGATCGATCTGTAACAAAAATTGGACATGAAAGCTTTGTTAGCTTGAGCCTGATGCCCAGCTTCCTCTCACTTTGGCAGCTTCAAAATGCCTGTAGCATACATGACTACATGATGTCAGGAAATTGATTTCCTTTTCTTAACTGTATTTCTTTTTTTTCCTAAGGTGAGCTGGAACGGTGCTTATTAAGGGTTGACATATTTGCCTCACCACTATAGGTTTAGAACTTCTATCGATCTTCAGCATTCATGTCCCTGTTCAAGATAGTCTACCAACCTCGCATCTTTGCTTTGTAGAATTTAAGGTGGGTATTATGTTATGGTGGCTGATTGTATGATAGCTTGTTAGAAGAAGCTTGTTAACTAAAACATGTACCTTTTGTTTTTCTTCTGTGAGAAGAAGCTGAGTACTTTGAATTAAGCTTATAGGAGGATTCCAAATTTGCAGTATAGATTCCACGCTAGTTTTTATACCATTTCATTATATATGTCATGTTCTCTATGAAAGTAAAGTTTTAGTTGATTGTCAGTTTACCAAATAAATTTACCTTGCACATAAATGTTTCATGATTTGGTTATTTGTGAACAAGAAATTGGTTGTAAGTTGTAGATGAAGATTATATATAGCCAAAAGTATTGAGTTTTCTTTTTCAGTTTGATATGACAATAATGACACTTAATGTTCACGGTCGTTTTTTCAAACTCTAGATGTAATGCCAATCTTTTTTGTTGATGTCTGGGAAGATCATTTTCCTTATATAATTTAAATATGATAATTAATAAGTATAATATTGCCCTCCCTGGTAATGCGCACAATGTGTGCCGCGAGTTCATATCAGTATTATAGTGCTAAAATCTCTGCCACTGACCCATCATGCCTCAGATTAATTAGCTCATCATAACACACACATCACAAACACGATATTTTTTCCTTACCTATACCTAAAATAAACAGCAAACAAAAAACACATAGCTATCTTACATAGCACCCTGGTGTGGCATCCAACGCTAGTAGTGTTAACGCACACATGCTCATTAACATGGAACAACAGATGTAAGTAGGAATTAAAGCATGTTACTGTTGCATAAAGAAAACAAGAGTGAGACGGTTACCATCAAGCATATGGTAGGTTTCTCAATTTGCAAACACGTGGTAGCATATCATATCAACTCTTCAAGTCAAGCCAATAATTTATCCCAGCTTATCCATTGTGTTATCTGCTCATTGTCGTCTTGAATTTCCACAAAAGAATTAATTTTGTGAGTAACAAGGCATTCCGTAAGTCTGGATGACCTACATCATTACGTTATTTCACAGCCTAGTATCTTCTTCCAGCTATACATTGTAGGAAAATGATTATTTCAGGTACCTCATCTTGTAGTTTATCCCTATAAGGATGACTCCCCATAAATATTCCTTTTAGCCCTACATGTATTTTCACCTTCAAACACGTAATACACAAATGCACACGCAGTAACGCATGATGGCTTGGGTTGCGTCGGTCCTCGGCAACAATTTTTTTTATTTGAGAACATTGAATTGGATTGCTCTTTGCACGAACCAACCTCTTACGGACAAGATTTTTTTTTATAAACACCGTCAGAAAAAAATAGCCGATGGGTGAGAAGATATTATAAATTAGAAATAACTTAAAATTGATATATGGATGATAAGAAATAACCTCTAAATAAAACTAATCTCATGACTCCAAATGAACTAGTGCTAGATTATCCATATAGTACTGTTTATCCACCCTGTACTGGTTTACCCGTTAGTGCGTCTTGACCTAGACCCAGCGCCAATAACACAAGCCTGATGAAAAAAAACTAAGGCTAATGAAAAAAAAAAACTAAACCCGGCTGAGTTTCACAGAACTGTACAGCTATAGTAGTAAGTGGCTTGAAAAATGTCACAGATCATTAATGTGTAATTAATCAAATATTAATTACTATAAACTTAGAAAATAGATTTATTTAATTTTTAAAAGAACTTCTATATAATTTTTTTATATAAAATGTAAAAAAATGAGAAAGTTATCGTCTCTGTCAACCTAAACAAACTCAGCCTTGGTGGCCTGGTTAGCGAAAGGACAACTTCTGTTTCTTTCTTTCTATTTTGAAACCAAGAAAGAAAAAAGAAAGAAAAATACAGCCTGATGAAAAACTGAAGGTTTAATCTGCCATGTTGGTTCATCTTGAATACGACAATGACTGTCTGACAGCTCGCAAGAGTCACAGTAACCTACAGGTGATGGGGAAAATTGCTCCATTGACATCCCTAACATATGGCTTCTATGTTTTGACATCTCAAAGATTGGGTTGGATAAAATGACATGCTCTTATTTGATTTTCTAACATTCCAACCTTTTTACATGTATTTCCTTTTCTTTTTTTATTATGGCCACATAAAATTTTACAGCATTATATAAGCAACAGTAATTCCGATTAACCTAAATCTAGGAATTTGCATCCCATAAGAAGCTTGGAAGAGAACATAAGAAATCTAAAATTCATTTTGACTAGTGATATGAGTAAAAAGAATATATATATATATACACATATATATATATATGGGGGGGGCATATCTTATTTACACATACTTAGTGCGCACCAACTAATAGTTTCACAAAAAAATCTAAAAAAAATTATACACCTACTTCCAATACCTATATATACAAAGTCTCATATACAAATTTATTATATTTTATTCAAAAAAAATTCTGATTATATATAATTTTTTTATGATGAAAATATAATAAATTTAAAGATGGTACTTTACATATATTTATAATACTATTGGAATTACATATACATTTCTTTTGTATTTGTTGGTTGGTGTGTACTAAGTGTGCCCTATAAGTTACCCTATAAGTTTGGATTCAGTTCCCCCTCACACATATATATATATATATACATAACAAATCTATTCTGCACCCGTCCTAACCACCTCCCTCTTACTTCTCTAAGTCCAAAACCCACTTGCCATGTCAGTCAAAGAGCGGTCAAAGCGCTTCCATTGTGGTCAATGCGAACTAACTTTCCCCATTCCCCTCTTTAATGTATTTGTCTCGCAAGAACAATATAATAACATAACAATCACCATGCAGTAACATAATATATTCACAACAGAATCAGCTATGTAAAGCACTTTTTTAGACATCATAGCTATGATACGAGATATATTACTAGATTTTTATTGTTTTAACTCTGCGCATACAATAATATTATAGCCGTACTAATTCTACTCTATGTTACGTATTACATGACGTAATTGTAAGAGTGTAGCAACAACGTACAAATTTTACAATAACATGGCATGTTACTATAATTTTTATGATAACATTACTACATTGTAATAATTTATAAGTTTTAATTTGGCTAACCTGCTACTGCAACTTATATTATGGCAAAGAAAATAATTAGAATCGGATCTCTAATTCTTGTTTTGAACGACTTTGAACGAATATACAAATTAAATATGTTGTAATCTCTAATTACAAAGTTTCACTAGATCAATTGGTTAAAGAAGATAACTATCAACTAGATCAAGTTCTAGTTTTTTTATCTTTCTTTTATTTAATTTTGTGTAGGAGGGAAGGAAGAGAGTTCTAATGAGAGAGTATGTGAGCTGAGGGAACGCTGGTCTTTGAGGGTGAGCAAGGCATGAAGACGCCTGTTTTTTCGAGGGGGATTGGTTTTTTCAGGCATCGGTTCTTTCGAGAGAAGGAGATTGGTTTTTCTTTCTAGGTGTACGAGGAGAGGTGCAGAAGAGCATGATTGAAGAAAGGTGCTTGGGCTTGGGCCAAGATAGGGAGTGGGAAGTGGATGTAGAATAGTTATACTACAGGAAGGATTTAGAATAGTGCTGTCTTAAAGATTAATCTTACTCACAACCTTGATGTGCCACGTCATCAGGATAACAAGGGCCATCAGATAAAATGCACATGCAATACATACCGTTGGATCAAGTCAATGTTTGGTCAAATAGCGAACTAACCCCAGGCCAGGGTGTTCTGGAGCGTTCCAGGCTTCTAGCGCGTCACCATCAGACCTCAGACATGGAAGAATGAAAACAAATGAAGAGAGAGAAAGAGGAGAAAATGAATTCTATTATAGATAAAAAATTATAGGTGAATTAAAAATATGTGAAACAAAATTATAGAAACTCATGAAGTGAAAATAATTTGTACCTATAATGTTTGTACATAATTTTTTTGTTGTTTTGTAATCGTAATGTTTGATGATAAGTCAATTCATTCCTAGAATGTTGATCGGCAAATACCTATTCTCCAAAAGGAAAAAAACTTCAACGTTAAATTTGTCTTATTATAGACCAAAATATATAACATTGTTAAAAAGACATTCAATGTCACTAAATAGTAAATTTTGCCAGAAATCACACAAATAATTTTGCAAAATCAGTCGAAACTTTATATACGAAATTAAGAAAAAAATAATTAAATATAATTTAATTCAGTAAGATAATTAAAAAAGGGTAAAGGGATAAAATCATTAGAATTACCGTTAAACAATAATTATTTCATTATTAAAACAAATGCATCTTGTTGTATTAAAATAAAGACCACTAATGATTAATCTAAAACAGATGAGAAAATATGTAGATATGCTTCTAAAAATTATAAATTAAAAAATGTAAGTAATAAAGACTTACAATAATTAATACAATAAATATTTTAGAATTTCATTAGGTTTGAAAGAATTAGAATAGATTATAAATAAATACGTTATAATTAGTTTAATAGTATGAAAAGAGCTATAATGAGATGATATAAGATAATTAGGTTCTTGGGTTTTAACTTTATCCTATCTCAACTTGCTTACTTATTGGTGTTACAGTATAATAAGGAAAGATTCATTTAACTCACATGTTTACATGATATAAAGAAATCAATAAGCTATAATAGTTGAAATTTTTAATTTTAGAGATGAGAACAAGCTTAGAATATCTTCACCAAACTCTTATAAATTTAAATCAAAATAATTGTAGATAAAGTGCAAGAATGCATTTTCTAGTATAATATAACAACAAGATGAAATAATATAGGAGAAGCCCATATATATGGTGTATGATGGAAAACTCTAAGAAGTCTTTATATCTTTTGAAGAAATCATAACTAAAAAAATAAATATAAAATTAATGGATGGCTTATCATTAAAAAATATAAATATGTTGATAAGCACTAAGCTAGGCCAGAAAATTATTAGTAAAATTACTATTTAGAGTCCACCACACAAGAATATATTAAAAAGTTAAGAATACTGAAAACAAGTAAAAAAATCTTTATAGAATGAAAATATAAAGAAAGAATATGTTATTAAAAAATAAAGAATGTTTAATGAAGATGATTGGAAGGTAATATAAAATTTTAAAGAAGTTTCCCAAAATACTTAATGAATTAAAGCAAGAAATAGATAACTTTTTAAGAAATAAAAAACATACGATGAAAAATTTAATATATTTTGTATATGGGATATGGGCAGTCAGACCAATACTAAAAATTGCTAAAATATAATAAATAAAAATTAAATTGATAAGGTATTATCAATTATTAAGGTACGATAAGACTAATAAATTACCATAGCTATTGAAAAACGAATGAATCTAAATTAGTTTCACTAATTCTTTTCTTGTGAGCTTGATGAATCCTTGGTGAATTTTTGTGCCCTGTGCAACTTCTGTGAAAGTGCTGTCAAAATGATATCAAAATTCTATCAAAATCTGTCAAAGTACGGTCACATTTGAGAGCAAATGTAAAGGGTATACTTGTCTTCTTACAGCTGATTTCACACCGTTAGTTGATCTTAACAGAGTGGAGGCAATCTAAAACTTCATTTGAAAAAAGCAAGGGCAAAATCACAAACCGTAAAAAAGAAGGGCAAATTCAGAATTGCAGCACAAAGTAAGGGCAAACACAATTGGCCCTTAGATTTTTGTTCTGGATAGCTGCAATGTAGCTGTTTATTTTTTCATCGAAGAGTCTCATGCTCAGTAACAGTCTCATGTGATTTTTTGGCAGTAACATGTGCCTTTTTTATGCAGAAACAGCCTTGTTGCTGCTGCTAGCGAGAATATTAGATAGAGAAAACTCATGCCTGAAGAAGCAGCTGAAGAAGAAGCTGAAGAAGCGCCTGCCTTTGGTGGAGCGTTCACTAGCCTTTGTAGGTAGTTGGAACCATTATTGAACCACTTGGGGGGTAAGCACAAAAAATAGGGCTGGCGGCATTGGAGAAATACGACAAGGAGGTTGAGCAGATGGTGTCTAATCTATACAAGGCTCAAGGCCACGTAGTGAGTGTGATAAGTGCACTTTGCAAGACAATCAATCCAAAGCTAATCTACAGCCAGAGATTAAAAAGAAGAAGTGGTGACCCCCTTCCTCAAGATCATCATGCAGTAACTGACCAATCAGCTGGCAGCAAGTGTCCCTTTTTTGTGCAGTAATGTATCTTTAGCCCAACACAAAGCATGTCCAGTGAATAATTCTTGTTACATCTAGCAGGCGATCATGGCAGAGTCCAGTCACCCACCAACACAACTGCAGCTGGTGCAACTGATGGGTTGGCAGAGGCGCTGAACAATTGCCACATTGATAGCTCATCCCATGCGCAGGATTAGAGTAGCTCTCCTACAGTAACCGATATTTAGAATGGCCGTAAGTAGTTCTTGTTTTTTATTTGCAGTAACGCACTACAGCTTTTGATGATATTCGTCTTCAGCGAATAACATTTCTCCTTTTCTCTGATTTTTTGTTGGTGATCTAGGTGAGGCTCATCAGGGGGCACCCGCAGATGCTGCTTGCCTAGGTGATGATCAGATTTTGGAAGTGGTTTAGCGAGAATTGAGAAGTTTGGTTACAAAGATATGGATAGATACTAGAGAGACTCCTATGACGACTGCTTCTCCTACTGACATGCCATCTCCCGCTGCACCAGCTCCTGCTTCTGCCGCCTGTGTACAAGCTGAGAAACCCCCTGATGTTGTAGTATTTTCATGGAGAAACATAGCTGATCAATTTGCCATAACCTGGATTGTATTATGTAGCAACATGATTTTCATTTTACAGTAACCTATATTGTTTTTGTGCAGTAACATGACTACCTTAATTTTTGCAGGATGAAGTAACATGCCTCTTGTTTTCTGTTTCCTTTATGCAGAGGGACCTAGTGCTACTAAAGGGACCACTACACCAGCTTTTGACGCTTCAAGGACCTCTCTCCTTGGAAGCATCCCTTTTGTGTTGAACAATAGTAGGCCAAATGCAAATCCCAAGTACACGTCTCCTGTCAAGCTTGACATTTCACAACCACGATGGGATGATGATTGTACTAAGGCAGCTGAGGTCCACAAACTCATATGCAGCGATCAACCTCAACCTGAACTTGAGGGGTAAACATTTTTCCTCTCATTTTCCCATTCGTCTTTATTTATTCTAAATGATTGCATTTTGAGTAACACATGGTATGCATCAAGTACTAATGTGTTTGTAGTAATGCTTTTGTTGTGCACCTTTTCCTTTTCTATTCATGTATTTATAGGGGGCATCGTATAAACTATGCAAATGAATAACCGGGAAGAATTGAAAAAGTGTTTTGGAATTGGGAAAAAGTCAGAAAATGATATGATGTTCTCTTGGTCACATTGCTTGTTTGATGACCAATCATTCAGGAAAGATAGTGTTGGCTACAGAGTCATCATCCCCACGAGTACCATTGTACATAACCTGCAACCTACCTTTTATCATTCTGTTTTGGTAGCATGGCACATTTTAATCTCTCTTTTGTTTGTGTTTTTATTTCTATGATATGACCGGAGCTGCTAAGTCCTGAAGATTCCAATCCTACTTACTCATTTGAGCTAGCTTACAAGAACATCAATAGTGATATCATGAAGTACTTACCCAACTCAAAGCTAGTTTGTTTTTTAGCACTTTCCTAACTTTTGTATCTTTTGCTTTCCTTTTTGATGTTTTTTAAGTAATGGCTGTTTTGCATTGTCTTAGATTTTCTATCCAAACATTGGACTGTCATGTTCGACAAACATGTGGAGGTTATCAATTCAATGGGAGCGATGAGGTCAAAAACATCCAAGGTGGAAGACAAGAAGATGAGACAAAAGTGGTATGCTCTAGTTTTTCTTTTTTATCTTTTGTGCTCTATGAAGTAGCTGCTTGCTGATGTAGTAGTATCAATTAGTTATGATTGCACAAGAGGGAGGGGATTGATGTTCCATTTTCCCTTTTTTTTGCACAAATTGGTAGGTTTCTCAATATGCTTGATATGATCTACCCAAATCAATTCACCCATGTTAGGAATTGGCATTGCTATCTTGCTAAAGTGCGATAACAATCCTTCGAATTTGATTGAGGGTTTTTGCTATGAAGTACATGCAGTTCTGGGATGGAGAAAATTGGTGAAGAAAGTTAGTGCATTTCTCAAGTGCCACAGCAATCCTTTTGCATATTACAATTGACCAAAATTTGTGTTTTTTTCTAGGAGGATGGAACACGCTATTGACAACATTACCTGTACTACGTGCTCTTCCACACGCTGAATGAGGCTAAGCTGCCTATGATTGTTGAGGAATGTAGGCCGAAGCTTATTAGTTCCTCCAAGTAGTTTCCTCGTTTTCTTTTTTATTTATTACTTGTCTGGAAAAACATGTACCTAGGTGGCTTTGACAATAACATACTTATATGTTGGTAGTAACTTACCTAAGTGTTGGCAGTAACACGGCCATTTGTATGTTTTTGCACAGTGATAGTATTGCAACTAGTAGTAGTAATATACACTTTTTTTCTGCCTTTTTGGTGCCACCAATGCAAATCTCCGTTGGTTGGATCCATTGTTGGAGTATTTTTGTTGTCTTTGTGGTGCAATCAATTATTAGCAAAAAAACCATTCTCAAATTTGGGTGAGACCACCCCTACGTTTATGCCCTAATGTCATGTCCTTGATTTTCTTTGAGGGACTTTAAATTATTTAATAATTTAAATTATAATTTCGATAAATATAACCTTTTAGCCATTTATGTTAAATTGGTAAATCCATTGAAGTCTAAACAAAATACAAGATGCTCTTTTTAAATTTCATCCCTACTAGAATAAATGGGAAATAAATCTCTACAAAGTCATAAATATGATTTGGGATGAAATGCATGATTGTATTGGTGTGACTTGAGTATTCTGGTATGTTTTTTATTTTCCTTTCAGTTGCATAATAGGTTCATATACAATGATAATATAATAAAAAAATTCTAAAAATAAATGGTGCAAGATAAAATCTTGGGAAAATTCGAAAAATTACTACACATCATACATGGTATATATTAATTTTAGTTTTATTTTTTAAATTGATTTAACATCTAAATAAAATCAGTATTACCGTACCAAATTTAAAAAATTACCACGGCAAAACCATAGCTCTTTTCACCTTCAATTCTGGCGTAGCTCTAGAACACAACCCCATCTACAACCAGTAAATCAACCACATTTTAAAACCCATGGGAGGTCAGTGGAACGAAGGGATACATATTGGTAGTTGCTACAGTACCCAGACAGCATCAGTGAGGTGTTCTTCTCCATCACTGAAAGTGGGCCCCAGAGACTGTGGTACCCACTTGTAAGTCTCAGAACACATCCCAGATCAACCCCACACCTAGAACGTGCGACACGCGCCCCGACAAGCATCAATGACGACGGCCTCAACCTCCCACCGACGCCACCGTGGAAACCTCCCTTGCCTCCATTTGCATCGCCCAGTCCTCCCTTTCAACAGCGAGCTGAAAGGACTGAGAGAACAGCCCTAAATCGCCCTCAAACCTGTCCACCTTGCCATCGGCCGCGAAGAAGATGGCAACCGCATTGGTCGAAGAACCTCGCTCGTCTCTCCCTTTTTCTTGTTTCGTCATCTCCTCTCGATGCCCTCTCTATTTCACCTAACTATGGCCAGTTCTGTGCAGTGGATCTCCAGAAACGCCGCCGCGCCACCGAAGCTCGGGAGCACGCACCGAGCGACGCCGCCATGACATCGTCATCATGCAGGTCACCACAGGACAAATCCGGCCGAGCTACCTCGCCTGCAGCTTCGGAGCCAAGACGCAGTGTACGCGGACATCGGCCACCTTCTTCCCCATCTCCAGCTAGACGCCGCCGCCGTCAAATCCTCCCTCACCGGTGAGCCACCGATCAATTTCCTGCACCGGCAGCTCCCCTAGGATACTACCAACCTCGTGCATGCTTGCGCTTGGCAGCTCGTTGGCCGAAACGCACTATCGTCGTCGACCCGTGGCTTGGAGCACCGCCGAGCCATCTTCAACGCCTCCGTTGCCGTCCAGACCTCGCCAGATCTCATGCGAACCTCGGTGAGCACCTTGGAGTCCTCTAGAGTCACATGCATGCAACAAGATGTGTATATCCTAGTGTAATAGATTAATCTTAATTAGTGGTATAGCTGTGTGGTTGTATGAGTCACCTCGACCTCTATGTATACTGATGTATTGATAGAAAATAGAATCAATCATTTCCATATTTTTATGGTGTCAGAGTGGTTTCGATCCGCTACCCTTCTGCAACCAAAACCAGTGCCCACCGCTGCCACTATTGCTGCCGTCGCCCGACCTTTGGTTTCAGTCCTCTGCCATTGCTGTGCTAGAGGAGGCTGCCGAGGTCCGATCGCTCGCCTTCGCAATGCCGCCGCTCCGTAGCTGCCTTCGCTTTTGAACCAGCGCCTGCCACCGATCCGATCGCCACCACCGTTGCTGACTACATATCACTGGGTGTGTCGCCAGTCTTATTGCCCACGTTGCCGATCCGATCGCCCGCCTTGTAGCTGCCCTCGTCACCGGGTGTGGCCACCGATCCGATCCTGCCTACGCTACCGAACCAGCGCCAACTGCTAATCCGATCGCCCACCGATCCGATTTGATCCTGCCTGTGCTCCCGAACCAGCGCCAGCCGCCGATCCGATCGCCACCATCGTTACTAACTTCATGTCATCAGGTGTGTCACCAGTCTCATCGCCCGCGCTACCGATCTGATTGCCCGCCCCGTAGCTGCCCTCGTCATCGAGTGTGGCCGCCGATCCTGCCTCCACTCCTAATCACTCGCCTTGCTACGTCACCGGGTGCAGCCATCGATCCTGCCCCTCATGGCCGGTGAAGAGGATGACGCCGTTACCAAGGCGGCTAAAGAAGCCGAAGACCGCCGTCTCGTGGCCGAAGCTGCTCGCGCTGAAGAAGCGCGTCGGGCTGAGGAGGCCCGCCTTTGCAACGCTGCCCTAGACACGTAGGAGAGCGCTCACAAGGCTCTCTAGCCGCAAGCCACCGTCGTCGTCAATTTCAAGGCACTCATCCCCATCGTCCTCGACAAGGCCATGGACACCTACACCAAGTGGCGCGGCATGTTCCTCACCGTCCTTGGTAAATATGCCCCCACCCACCACGTCCTCGAGGATGAGATGTTCCTCGCCCGCCCGGCGTGGATCTAGGCAGACTGTTGCGTCCTCACATGGGTATATGGCACCGTCTCCAGCGACATGCAGCAGTCGCTAATGATGCGGTAAGGTCATGCCCGCAATGCGTGGTGCTACCTCGAGGATGAATTTTACGGCCAGAAGAAGTTCCGTGCCCTTCTCCTGGAGACACAGTTCCGCACCTTCCGCCAGAAGTCTCTAAGCGTCACCGACTACTGCCGCCGCCTTGAGTCCATGGCTGCCTTACTCGTCGAATTTGGCGACCCCATTGGCCACCGACAGATGGTACTCACACTCCTCCATGGCCTTCGTGGCAAGTTTTGCCACATGGTACCCTTACTCAAGATGCACAGGCCATTTTCGACGTTCACTGAAGCCTGTACACACCTCCTATTGGAGGAGATGGAGATCGATGCTCATCCTCCGTCCCTACCAGCCGTCCTCGTTGCTGCGACGCCGTGTCCAGCGGCTCCTGGTGCGCCCGCTGCTCCACGTTCAGGAACGCCTCCTCGTCTGCGCCCCGCTGCACCAACCGGGGGCCAGTGCAATGGCCACCATCGTGGCCATGGTGGAAGTAGCGGGTGCTGGTGGTGGCCCTCTAGCGCCCTCTATTGGTGCGGCCCCGCACCCAAGTGGATAGGGCAGCGTCCCTCTCAGTACAGCCGTGTACCCGTTATTCGCCCACCCTTGGGCTAGCACCGTGCGCATGTGGCCGTACGACCAGTTAGGACAACCTTTGCCGCCACAGCCTGCGTTCCACGCAGCCCTACACTATGGTGGTTTTGGTGCTCTTTTTGGTGCCTATGGAGGTGCATACGGTGCCCCACCGTCCTCGTACGGCACGTACTATGAGGAAGATGCACCATCCGGCTTCTAGGCACCCTCACCAGCGTATCAAGCGGCGCCCTGGATGCCCACTCACAAAGGGTCTTGGCACCAGGACTGCCTGGCGCACTCCTTCAACACCATGATGCTAAACCCGTCGGCCTCTAAGTGGTATGCTGATTCAGGTGCTGGTTCACACATGACCTCGGATACTGGTATACTCTCCATCATTTTTCCACCCGCTTCATCTACTCCTTCATCTATCGTTGTGGGAAATGGTGCTTTACTTCCTGTCACAGCCACTGGATCGCATATTTTTTCCTTACCGCATCGTGATCTCGCTCTTAATAACATTCTGGTGTCACCCAACATTATTAAGAATTTAATTTTCATTCGTCATTTTACCATCGACAATAATTGTTCCATTGAGTTTGATCCATTTAGTCTTTTTGTGAAGGATTTGCAAACCAGGAATGTGATCGCTAGGTGCAATAGTTCCGGTGACCTCTACCCATTTTTTCACCCTCCATCAGCACCTTCGCGTTCATCACAGCACCCACCTCCCTTTGGCATCGCCGTCTCAGTCACCTTAGGCGTGAAGTTTTGTACAAACTTATTAGGTCCAATGTCATTTGCTATAATAAAGATGATATCGATCATATCTGTCATGCGTGCCAACTTAGTCGTCATATACATCTACCCTTCGGTTCATCTACTTTCGAGCTACTCATAATTTTGATTTAATCTATTGTGATTTATGGGCCTCTCCACTTGTTAGTGTGTCAGGATACAAATATTATCTTGTTATTCTTGATGACTGCTCTCACTACATTTGGACTTTTCCACTTCGTCTTAAATCTGAGACATTTTCTACTCTTTCTAATTTTTTTGCTTATGTTCGCACACAGTTTGGCACCACCATCAAGAGCATCCAGTGCGACAATAACCGTGAATTTGACAATTCCCAGGCCCGCACATTTTTCCTCTCCCACGGTGTTGCCCTCCGCATGTCGTGTCCATACACCTCCCAACAAAATGGTAAAGCAGAGCGTTCCCTTCGTACCATCAATAACACTCTGCGTTCCCTTTTGTTTCAGGCGAGTCTCCCTCCAGCTTACTGGGTTGAGGCCCTTCACACTGCCACATATCTTGTGAACTGCCTCCCCATCAAAACTCTCGCCTCCTCCACACCATACAACGCTCTCTTCTCTGCCCAGCCCTCATATGATCATTTCAAAGTTTTTGGTTGCACCTGTTACCCCAATATACTCTATAGCGCCCCACAAACTTGCCTCCTGTTCTTCTCTATGCGTTTTCCTCGGCTACTCCTCGGAGCACAAAGACTATCGATGCCTCGAGCTTCAGTCAAACCGAAGCCCTATTTCTAGACATGTCGTTTTTGATAAATCCTTTTTCCCTTTCTCCAACATGTCTAGCACACATATGACACCCTCCGCCCTAGACTTTCTTGTCGATGATCACAATCTTACCGCTTCAGTTCTTGGAGTTCGTTTTGTGTGTGCAAGTACAGTAGCACACCCTGTGCCCGAGGCCACCCTTACGCTATTGTGCCCTGGTGCAGGGCCATGGTCACCTGAGTCTAGCTCTGCTGCCCATGGCACCACCTCCACGCCACCGTCCGCGTCATTCGGTGCTGCTGCCCCTGTGCACCCCGCACAGGTCGCTACCAGTGGCACCACACTAACCAAGAGTGCTACCGGTCCTGCTGCCCCTACTGGTCGCGCACAGGTTGTCATCAATGGTACCAGCTGCACAGCTGCCACTCGACCGATCGTCATCCCTCTGGTCACCAATGTGCACTTGATGCGCACACATGGCAAGGCTGGCATCGCACAACCCGTGGATCACCTCAACCTCCACGCTATGCCCTTGTTGCCTCTTCTTCGCTCTATTCATGATGCACTGTCAGACCCCAATTGGCGATCCGCTATGCATGCTGAGTATGACACTTTGATTGCCAATGACACCTAGAGTCTTGTGCCTCACCCTCCTAGCGTCAATGTTGTGATTGGCAAGTGGATTTATCGACATAAATTGCTCGCCGATGGGACTCTTGATTGATATAAGGCTTGTTGGGTACTACGAGATTTCACACAGCGGCCTGGTGTTGATTATGATGAAACCTTTAGTCCCATTGTCAAGCCTACGACAGTTCGAGTTATTCTCTCCCTATCATTATCTTAGAACTGACCCATTCATCAACTAGATGTGAAGAATGCATTTCTCCATGGCACTCTCACTTAGACAGTGTACTGCATGCAGCCCTTTGGTTTTATGGATTCTTCTCGCTCAGATTTTGTCTATTAGCTCAACAAGTCCTTATATGGTTTGAAGCAGACTGCTCGTGCTTGGCATCACAGGTTCAACCCTCACCTCGTGTCACTTGGATTTGTTGACACAAAGTCCGATACTTCGCTCTTTATATATCGTCGTGGTCCTGACATGGCCTACTTACTGCTATATGTCGATGATATTGTCCTCACCACCTCCTCTGCTGGATTTCTCAAGCATATCAATGAGACTCTCTAGCGTGAGTTTACTATGACGGATATGGGTCAGCTGCATCACTATGATGGATTTCTTTGACACGCTTTGCAGATGGTCTATTCCTTTCTCAGCGGTAGTACAGTCAGGATATTTTAGAGCACACCGGGATGAGTGCATGCAAGCCATGCAGCATGCCTGTTGATCTACACTCTAAATTATCTGCTGATGGACCGCCTGTTGCTGACGCTACACAGTAACGCAGCCTAGCTGGCGCTCTGCAGTATCTAACTTTCAACTGACCAGACATTGCCTTTGCAGTTCAGCAAATATGCCTCTATATGCATGATCCTGAGGAGCCACACCTCGCTGCTCTCAAGCAGATTCTGTGCTACTTGCAGGGCATACTATCACTTGGGCTGACCATGCGCTGATCTTCACCTGTAGATATTGTTGTTTACACGGATGCCGACTGGGCTGGCTGTCCTGACACTCGCCGGTCGTCCTCTGACTACACAGTATTTCTCAAGGACAACTTGGTGTCCTGGTCTTCGAAGCGTCAGTATACGGTCTCCAGACCGAGTGCCGAAGGTGAATATCGTGCTGTGGTGAATGGTGTTGCTAAAACTACCTAACTACGTCAGCTGCTTCTTGAGCTTCGCCACCCCTCTTGCCATGCCACCTTAGTCTATTGCGACAATATCAGTGCTATATATCTCTCCAACAACCTAGTGCAGCATTAGCGGACGAAACATGTTGAGATTAATCTCCATTTTATTCAAGAGAAGGTCACTCTCGATCATGTTCGGGTCCTACAAGTTCCTCCGACATCGCAGTACACCGACGTCTTACCAAACGCCTTCCTATCTCACTATTTTAGGAGTTTCGGTCCAGACTAAATGTTATCGATGCTCCCAATTAGACTTCGGAGGAGTGTTAGTCTATTGTAATTATAGCAAGTGTAATTATAGTAGCTTAACCTTAATTAATGACATGGTTGTGTGATTACCTTATGATCCACCACGGCCTCTATATATACTGATACATTGACAGGAAATAGAATCAATCATTCTTACACTTTCGATCCAGCCTCCACCACGACATGCCAAGGCATACCAAGCCTAGTCACCGCTTGAACCGCCGCTGCCGACGATTCTGGTCACCATCCTCCGTGCATGTACTACCGATAGCTTCGCCGTGAACCTCTCTACATTTCTTCTTTTGGTAGTGTCCCGTGAAACCCAGCCGTCCGCCGCCAACGACGTCGCGAAGCTCGTCGGCGTCGTTGAGCTCGACCTCTCCCAGTCACTGTCTCGCTGACGTGTGGGCCCAACCTCATTAGCGTGCAGTGACTTTGTTTAGCAAACATTGAAAACACACAAGGTAAAAACACCAGTCACTTATATATGGCCTATGACTTGTATTAACTAAACTAGCATTTAACACGTGCAATGCAGTCGGTGCGGCTTTGCCGTGGTGAGCGCACGGAGCTGCCGACGCCAAGCGGCCGCACCACATGGCAATGCTTCGTGCCTACAGTGAGATGCCTTGATCGGTAGGTTGCCGATCTAAACATTTACTTTTCATATTAGTTCGTCTACTGCATGGATGGATGTGCCATGGGGACGATTCGTTGTCAGTTTTTTTATTTCTTAAATCGTTTTGATTTTGTTTGAGTAATCCCTATCTTCACACTGCTTACCTGCTCGATTTGCCCTCGCCGGTGAATCCTTCATGGCGGATTCCAGACTGACCCTCTCTGCAGCTTCACCCCATGGAGAATCTCCCCAGGGATTAGAATCCGGTGGCCAGCCTCACCGACGATCTCTTTGTCAGGATCCTCCGCCACCTCCCCGTCTTTAAGTTATTCAAGAAGATCAGACTTTTTAGGTGGATGCCCAAAGCCAAACAGGTCTTGTAAGGCCTTAAGCATTATCTTACCTCGTCGCATAACCTCGTGGCACCCAGACAAGACAAACTGTTGCTGTTATACATTGCCGCCACTTCTTAAGTTGTTAGCATGGCATTAGTGATTGAGTGCGACTCCCGCGAGCTCATGCTCCACCTGTGACCTGATCTCCCGAGGCCTGATAATGGCAGATTTGATCCTGATCATTTGATGAAGATGTATAACTCAATTAATGATTGAAACAATGTTTATGGTCTGACTACAACCATCTAAGGACACTGTGTCATAACAACCGATACACTAATTCCAATAGTTGAGCACGATCTTGTAGAGCACGATCAACATAGCTATAGGGGCACTCGTTCCATAAGCAATCAAAGAACAAGCAAAGACAAGTAGATGAAGGTGATCAAGATGCTATTTCATAGATTCTAAATAAATATATCATCAAAATATGCTACCACAAATTTTTCAATGAAAGCACGTACAACCTCGTTCATTAACGCCATGAAAGTGATATATGCATTAGTTAATCCAAAAGGTATAACTAACCACTCATATAGACCGAACATAGTTATAAAAGCAGTTTTCCATTTATTTCCTAATTTCATATTAATCCAGTGGTATCCACTATGCAAATCAACCTTTAAAAATATAAAAACACCACTCAATTCATCTAGCACATGATCTAAATGTGGATTAGTGTGATGATATCAAACGGTGATATTATTAATAGCCCTAAAATACACACATATACCATGTTCTATTTTTCTTGGGCACTAAAATAACTAGAAGAGCACAAGGATTAAGATACTCACGCATATAGCCTTTTATCGAGTAGTTCTTGCACTTGTCGCTGAATTTCTATGGTCTCCTTCTGATTTGTCCTATATGGCATATGGTTGGGTAATGATGCACCGGGAATAAAGTCAATCTTGTGCTTAATTCCTCGAGTTGGCGGCAACCCGAGTGGTATCTCACTTGGAAACACATTAGATTCCTCCTACAAAATGTTAGTTACAACAGGGGCAAAGATGATGGCGATCAAGTCATGGCAGGTTTACATATAAACAATCATGATCAAGTAAGCAAGTTATGGACCAGTTCTCAGCTTAAAGAACCAGGCCCAAGTCATATTTACAATTAATTTACGAAACAGCAGCTCTCTGGACAGATTCGTACTGGGCTAGTATTTTGGGCATAACTCTCTCATAAAGGCTCGGATTTGGGTGATTTAAATTTCTGTGATCAGATAATGAAATGGACTATCTTTTTTATGTTTTGAGTTTCTCCAGATTCCAGAGTCTTCTTGATCAAAACCTCGTGTCAAGTGAGCGTGGTTACTGAGGAGCCAGCCAGCATTTAGTTTCTTGGAACTTGCCTTTTGAGTCTTTCTATGTTTTAATTATATTTGAGAATTAGCAGTAGTAGTTAATGTTATTTTTATTGTGTTTTGATATTTACAAAAATAGTTAAGGAGTTAATAATTAGTAGGAAGTTTCTAGAGTTGAGTTGTATGGCTATATAAAGCCTAATTTCTGAATGTAAACTCACTTGTTGAATTATTATGAAAAAGTTTATCTTGAGTTGAGTTTATCTCCTCTTTTATCCTGCTGTGAGTTGAGAGTATCCTCCAGTTGTGATTTTATAGTTGAACGTGTGCGTGTCCTTGGACGATTCATAGCTCGAACGCTATCAGTTGGTATCAGAGCAGCAGGCGAAGGATGGTGCGACGTAGTGCTCGTGTCAATCCTCCTGAAGGCAACCAGCAAGCCGATCAAGATATTGAGTTGAACGAGTTGAGGCAGCATGTGCAACAACTCCAAGAGCGTCTAGCGCGCGTGGAGGCCGCTGGGAACAACCGCGATGATTCCTATCGTGGCTCAGATGGCGAAACTTATGGTGACGATGATGCCGAGTTCAACCCCTTCCACGACAACCACACCTTGGTGTCCAGTGATGAAGAGGCTCTCCATCAAAATCACACCCGAAGGAACCAGCAATTTCGACGGGCTTTTGATCTAAAAGCGGATATTCCTGTGTACGAAGGGCGCATACAACCCGATGAGTTCATAGATTGGCTCAATACGGTTGAACGTGTCTTTGAATACCAAGATGTCCCTGAGGAAGAGAAGGTGAAGATTGTTGCCATCAAATTAAAGAAGCATGCATCTATTTGGTGGGAGCAGTTGAAGATGAAGCAAGCCCGTGAGGGTAAGCAAAAAATCAGAACATGGGAAAAGATGGTGAAAGAGTTACGAAAGAAGTTTCTGCCGGAAGGGTACTTGCAAGAGGCCTTTTTTCAACTTCATGGCTTTGTTCAAGGTGATAAAACTGTGGCAGATTACACTGAAGAACTTGATCACCTCATGTTGAAATGTGGCGTTGTTGAGCCCGAAGAACAAACCATTGCACGATATCTTCGTGGCCTTCGCAAGGAGATTCATGATGTGGTAACTTTACAGCCCTTTATCTCTTATCATGATGTGTTTAAACTTGCCACAAAAGTTGAGAAGCAACTCAAGGAGAAAGAAGTCAGAAAAACAGCGAGCTTTGGTGGTAGCCGAGTTCTCAATCGAGGCCATCCAACAAGTCATGGGAGCAGTACGCAATCAGCCAAACCAACATCAAGTGCAGTGGCCAAATTTTCAGCAAAAACCGCAACCGCAGGACCCTCTAAACCAGCCCCTAAAGCTGTTCAATGCTATCGGTGCAAAGGGTACGGTCACATCATGTCCGAGTGCCCAAACCAGGGTATTTACCATTATTGAAGAACCCCTAGAAGAGGAGCAAACAGATTTTGATTCTCCACCCGTGTTTGATGAGGCAGCAGATGAGGAGGATGTCATTTATGGAGATACGGGTGAGATGTTGGTGATTAGGCGTGTGCTGAATTCCAGTCCCGTTCAAGATGATGTGTGGCTCCGTAACAATATCTTCCATACACGATGCACCTCTCATGGGAAGGTATGCGATGTTATCATTGATAGCGGGAGTTGTGAGAATGTTGTTTCTGAAATTATGGTACAAAAGTTGCCGCTTAAAACTGAAAAGCACCCAAAACCGTACAAACTCTCTTGGTTGGAAAAGGGTAAATGTGTGCAAGTTGACCAACGTTGTTTGGTTAATTTTTCTATTGGTGAGAAGTACCGAGATGAGGTATGGTGTGATGTAGTTCCTATGGATGCTTGTCATTTACTTTTGGGGAGACCTTGGCAGTTTGATAGAAAGGTACACCATGATGGTTTTAAAAACACTTATTCTTTTGAGCTGAATGGTGCTAAGATTACTTTGGGTCCTTCTAGAATGGAAATGAAATCTAAACCAGCCCTCAAGGATAGCAATTTCATTCTCTCAAAATCTGAATTTACTGAAATTTTTGAAGAATCCCAAATAGCCTTTGCATTGGTGGTGAAAGAAGTTAAGGGTGACAGAAGTCCTCTAATACCCAGACCAGTGGTACCTTTACTTGAACAATTTCAGAACCTTGTTCCAGATGAAATTCCAGCAGGTTTACCTCCAATGAGGAGTGTGCAACACTGCATAGATTTTGTTCCTGGTGCAATTTTGCCAAACAAAGCAGCATACCGAATGAACCCAACAGAAAATGCCGAGTTGCAGCGGCAAGTAGATGAGTTGATGAGAAAGGGTTTGGTGCGTGAAAGCATGAGTCCTTGTGCAGTTCCAGCCTTGCTTGTGCCAAAGAAAGATGGTTCTTTTCGCATGTGTGTGGATAGTAGAGCGGTCAACAAGATTACTATCAAGTATCGCTTCCCTATTCCTCGTCTAGATGACATGCTAGATCAGCTCCATGGTGCTAGTGTGTTTTCAAAGATTGATCTTAGAAGTGGGTACTATCAGATTCGTATGAGGCCTGGTGATGAATGGAAGACAGCATTTAAGACCCGTGATGGATTGTTTGAGTGGTTGGTGATGCCATTCGGACTCTCTAATGCTCCTAGTACTTTTATGAGACTAATGAATTTGGTGTTTAAGTCTTTTATTGGCAGATTTGTGGTGGTCTATTTTGATGACATACTCGTGTATAGCACGGGTAAAGAAGAGCATTTGGAGCACCTTCACCAAGTCTTTGAAGTGCTAGCTGAACAGAAACTCTACATCAACCTCAAGAAGTGTGAGTTCCTAACCAGCAACTTGGTGTTTTTAGGCTATGTGGTTTCAGCTGAAGGTATTCATGTTGATCCTTCTAAGGTGGATGCAATTGTTTCATGGCCAACACCAGCCAACATTCATGATGTGAGAAGTTTTCATGGACTGGCCTCATTCTATCGCTGGTTCATTCGAGATTTCAGCACTCTTGTCTCTCCAATCACCGAGTGCTTGAAAGGAGGAGTATTCAAATGGACGAAGGAAGCTGAAAAGAACTTTCAGCTCATCAAGGAGAAGATGACAGCAGCCCCAATTCTTGCTTTGCCCAACTTTGAGAATATTTTTGAGCTTGAATGTGATGCATCTGGTGTAGGCATTGGTGCGGTTCTCAATCAAGAGGGTCGACCTATTGCCTTCTTTAGTGAAAAGCTTTCAGATTCACGTAAGAACTACACTACATATGACAAAGAGTTCTATGCAATTGTACGAGCTCTTGGGCATTGGAGACACTACCTCATTTCCAAGGAGTTCATTCTCTACTCCGACCATGAGGCGCTGAAGTTCATAAATGGGCAGCACAAGCTCAAACCGAGACATGCAAGGTGGGTGGAATTTTTACAAGGCTACACATTCCACATCAAGCATAAAAGTGGTGCTTCAAATCAGGTGGCAGATGCTTTAAGTAGGAGGCATTCTTTGCTGTCCACAATGAAGGTAAATGTTCTTGGGTTTGAAGTGATCAAGGAGTTGTATTCTGATGATGAGTTCTTTGGCACGATAAAAGCTAAATGTGCAAAAGGTCCATATAAAGAATTTATGGTGAATGATGGATATATTTTCTATGGCAACCGTTTGTGCGTACCGAATTGTTCTTTGAGGTGGCAGATCATTAAAGAGGTTCATGACGGTGGGTTAAGTGGTCATTTTGGACGAGATAAAACTAGTGCATTACTCCAAGACCGTTTCTATTGGCCTAAAATGATGAAGGATGTGAACCATTACATTTTGAGATGTAGAACTTGCCATCTAGCAAAAACAAAGTCTCAAAATTTTGGACTTCACACTCCCCTTCCTGTTCCTAATGCACCGTGGGAAGATGTGAGCATGGACTTTGTGATGGGACTACCCCGAACTCAACGCAGCAAAGATTCAATCATGGTGGTGGTTGATCGGTTCTCTAAAATGGCACACTTTGTTCCTTGTGCAAAAACGATGGATGCCACTAACATAGCTGATCTTTATTTCAAGGAGATAGTGAAGTTGCATGGCATTCCAAATACCATAACATCTGACAGAGACCCGAAGTTTGTTGGGCATTTTTGGAGAACACTTTGGCGTAAGATGGGTACAAAGCTGCAGTTTAGTTCAGCCTATCATCCTCAAACCGATGGCCAAACTGAAATTGTGAATCGGAGTTTGGGCAATCTGTTGAGAAGCTTGGTGGGTGATAACATACGCCAATGGGACCTTGTTCTACCTCAAGCTGAATTCGCTTACAACAGGTCCAGCAGCAAGACGACAGGTAAAAGCCCTTTTGAAGTGGTGTATGGATGCAATCCGAAGACTCCTCTTGATCTTGTGTCATTGCCAATCAGCCATAGCTATAGTGGAGATGCAGATGAGCGTGCTAAAGCAATCAAGGGCTTGCATGAACAAGTCAGCAAGAGGATTGAGAAGCAAAATCAGAAGTATGAAAGACAAGCTAACAAGCACCGAAGGGCTGTGATTTTCAAAGAAGGTGATCTTGTGTGGGTGCATTTGAGCAAGGAGAGATTTCCACCTGGGCGCAATGCAAAGCTCACGCACCGTGGTGATGGACCGTTTAAAATCTTGCAGCGCATAGGTGACAATGCTTACAAGGTGGAGCTTCCCGGAGATTATGGTGTTTCATCCACATTCAATGTGAAGGATCTTTCTCCATACCATGGCGAAAATGAGCCGAACTCGTGGGCGAGTTCTTTTCAACCGGGGGAGAATGATGGCGATCAAGTCATGGCAGGTTTACATATAAACAATCATGATCAAGGAAGCAAGTTATGGACCAGTTCTCAGCTTAAAGAACCGGGCCCAAGTCATATTTACAATTAATTTACGAAACAGCAGCTCTCTGGACAGATTCATACTGGGCCAGTATTTTGGGCATAACTCTCTCATAAAGGCTCGGATTTGGGTGATTTAAATTTCTGTGATCAGATAATGAAATGGACTATCTTTTTTATGTTTTGAGTTTCTCCAGATTCCAGAGTCTTCTTGGTCAAAACCTCGTGTCAAGTGAGCGTGGTTACTGAGGAGCCAGCCAGCATTTAGTTTCTTGGAACTTGCCTTTTGAGTCTTTCTATGTTTTAATTATATTTGGGAATTAGCAGTAGTAGTTAATGTTGTTTTTATTGTGTTTTGATATTTGCAAAAATAGTTAAGGAGTTATTAATTAGTAGGAAGTTTCTAGAGTTGAGTTGTATGGCTATATAAAGCCTAATTTCTGAATGTAAACTCACTTGTTGAATTATTATGAAAAAGTTTATCTTGAGTTGAGTTTATCTCCTCTTTTATCCTGCTGTGAGTTGAGAGTATCCTCCAGTTGTGATTTTATAGTTGAACGTGTGCGTGTCCTTGGACGATTCATAGCTCGAACGCTATCAAAAGATTCTAGCATATTATGAAGAGAAATCAATGCATGTTTGCACACCAATGCATAGCAAGCAGAAGTAGAAGCAATCAATTCATTAATTTTATATTTTGTTGCAAGTAAACTTGCTCCTTTCAAAGTTATCTCATTTTTCTTCTCAAAAACATTGCAAGTAAACATGCTCCTTTCAAAGTTATCACATTTTTCTTCTGAAAATCAGATTTGTTTTATTTGTTATCATGTGTTTAACAAGTCCCTTTGCAACAATTTGGTTTTCACTTTTAGCATGGTGCAAAGATTTAAGTTTGCTAGCTCTAGCAACATCATCTTTTACAATAGCATAATTTTCTTATCATGGTGTAGAAAATAATATCAGTTCGATCTACCATGATACAATGAATCTGTATTAAATTGCCAAGGTCTACCTAGTAGAATAACACATGCTTACATTGGCACAATATCACATTTAATAACATATGATATGATCCGTTTGCGAAATTAATTTGCACCAGTCTAGTTACCTTTGCCTTACCATTGTTGTTGAGCCATTGGATGTAGCAAGGATGTGGGTATGGTTCAGTGGTAAGTGCAACCTTCTCTACCATGTCATTGCTGGCCAAATTGTTGCAGCTTCCTCCATAATTGATTGTGTCTGCCATAATTGTTGCAAGCTTCTCTACTATTGTTGTTGGATGTCAACGGTCCTACCCAACTTAGGGAGGAAGAGGGTGGGGGAGCACGTCTAGTCAGAAAAGTTGTTATGTGTGTCAGCCATAAGTTAGTTCTACCTACGAAAACATTAGTCTTAGTACTTACATGCCATTCCTGCACTTCCCTTTCAACCTTACAAGTAAGATGGAACAAACAAGTAATATTATTATATTATTTATAAGCAAGGATGTCCTAAATTTCATGATTTAATTTTCTCAAAAACATAGCTATCCCCACCTCCTCATTTTCCTCTATGTCAGCGTAATGTACCCATTTGTAACTCCTGATAGTATTTTTCTACACTCCTAGCACCCCACCTCAATTGTTGCAACTTATGTAACAAATCACGCGCATAATAAGAAGAAACAAATCTAGTCCGCATTATCCATTTTAATGCATCCCATGTTTGTGACATGTTATTAGAATCAACTCACTAGTTGCAGTCCTACCTCTTTTATTTTTTGGGAAACTCATGACATGCTATTTTTTTATCAACTACAATTTCCCAAGTAAAATATAGGGTCATATTTATCATATCTTAAATTTAAGGTTACCAAAAGCATTATTATTGTTGTGTACCTCATATCGGCAATACATACTTTTATGGTTGTGACGCAACCTATGGAGAAGACGAGCTTCCCAGTCACCATGTTCTGTGTTGGTAAAGTAGTCATCTTCAAGGTTACGATGTTATATACTTCTTACATGCTTAAGAGGGGCCATCGTGGTAAAGTGGTAGCTTGCTTTGTTGGATCTCGTGATGAAAAACATGAGAAACACTTATGAATATCTAAATCGCTTATTGCTAATATTCTAGGATGCACACATAAATTGTTTTTTAGGCATACTCCTCCAGCAGATCGAATTAGGTCGTGGTTAGCGCATACACAAATCATATGACTGGAGAGATGAGTATGTTCACATCCGTTATAGACAATAGAGGGCAACATGATAACATTGTGTTCGGTGATAACAGTAAAGGCAAAGTGATGGGTCTTGATAAAATTGCCATCTCAAATGACGTCTCAATCACAAATATGCTTTATGTTAAATTCTTGTGTTATAACTTGCTTTTCATTTCTCAATTATACAAAATAGGGTACAATTGTCTCTTTACCATTAAGGGTGTGACTATTTTTAGGCATGATGACGAGTCTATGACTTTCGTTGGTAAGTTGAAGGGTGATCTTTATCTCATTCACTTCTCACGGGATAGATTAAGTCCGAAGCTTGCTTGATTGCTAAATCTAGCAAGGGATGGTTTTGGTTTCGCCGGCTAGATAGCCCATGTCGGAATATGGAATTTATCAAAACTTCTAAAAGGAGACCATATTCTTGGTCTATCTAATGTGATCATTAAGAAGCATCGTGTGTGTAGGACTTGCCTAACAGGAAAACAAGTCGGAGCTCACCATCCGTCTTAAAACGTCATGACAACATCTCACCCCTTGGAGCTTGTTCACATTGATCTCTTTGGACCCTTGGCCTATCTAAGTACTAGAAGTAATAAGTATAGCTTTATTATTACTGATGACATAAGAATGGGGATAACACTCGTTCTTGTGTCGCTAATTTTTTCAGATGTTATTCATTTGTCTCTTCTTTGCAACCTTTGAAGGTCGAGGAGGCACTTGTAGATGTGAATTGGGCGATGGCTATGCAAGAAGAACTCAATAACTTCACCTGCAATGGGGTTTGGAATTTGGTGGAAAGACCATCGGAACAAAATGGGTGTTTTGCAACAAACAAGACGAACATGTGGTCGTCACTCAAAACAATGCAAGGTTAGTGGTCAAGGGATTCACACAAGTCGAAGGTCTTAACTTTGATAAAACCTTTGTGTCGGTCGCACACCTTGAGTTCGTTCAAATTCTATTAGCTTTTGTTACTAACCATAACTTTAAGCTATATCAAATAGACGTCAATAGTGCATGTCTCAACGGGACAATTGAGGAGCTTAGAGCAACCATCAGATTTTGAAGACCTAAAGCATCCTCAACATGTGTCCAAGCTTCACAACGCACTCTACAACCCCAAGCAAGCCCCGAGAGCCTAGTATGAATGCCTCCTTGTTTCCTTCTCAAAAATGACTTTAAGATAGGAAATGCGGACACTACTCTTTTCACTAAGAAATTCAAGAATGATCTATTTGTGTGCTAAATATATGTCGATGACATAATATTTGGCTCTACTAACAAATAATTTAGTGATGAGTTTAGTAGGATGATGATGAAAAGATTTGAGATGTCAATGATGGGCGAGCTCAAATTCTTCCTCAGATTTCAAATCATGCAACTAAAGGAAGAAACCTTTATTTCTCAAATGAGGTATCTCAACAATGTCTTAAAAAGTTTGAGATGGAGGGAGCCAAACCCATCAAGACTCTAATGCCATCAAATAGACTTCTCATCCTAGGTGAGAAGGTATCTCATTGACCAAAAGCTTTTTTATTCGACGATAGGTTTATTGCTTTACCTTTATGCATCTAGGCCCAGTATCATGCTTAGTCTATAAATGTGTGTTTGCTTTCAAGACTTTCTAAGAGAATGTCATTTAGTAGCCATAAAAAGACTATTAAGATATCTAGTTAATACTCCAAACCTATGGTTGTAGTACCCGAAAAGATCAAACTTTGATTTAATTGATTATTCTGACTTGGACTATTCCGGTTGCAAAATAGATAGGAAAAGCACCTCCGACGCTTGCAAATTTCTTAGGAGATCCCTTGTCTGTTAGTGTTTCAAGAAGCAAAACTTTATAGCCTTATCCATGACACATATTCCACTCCTATATAATAATGCGAGTGCCATCAAAATAGCAAATAATCATGTATATGTGGGTGAGCCCAACCTTCATGGCATAGAATCAAAGATATTTGTGAAACCTGACAAGTCTTGTGCAAGCAACCATTGCATGTGCAACAACCTATAGCACAGAGTTCGCCCAACCTCATGTTGTCTACTCAACCAAGTCAATTGGATTACAATCCTCAGTACAATCTCAAATAACTTGCAAGAACAATAGGAATAAATGGACAATCTCAGAGATAATTCAGCCTGTGGCTAGAATACTCAAGAAAAAGCATAGAGCATATTGTATTTGGTTCTCAAAATAAGAAAAACTCCCCCTAATAGATGAGAATCCTCCTAATATATGGAAGCTGGACGTTTTACATGGCTCAAGGTCAGTTATTTTGCATAAAACCCTAATTATAGCAAGTAATGTTTTTGGCAGTTTCTGGTCGCCACATTAATTTGTTGATATCTCAGCGCTTGGATTGAATTTTGGGATGGGGCCAGATCCGTTGGAAAGCTTTTGGAGATAAGCTTTCCAAGGTGTGGTTGAACACATTTATTGGATTTAAGATGAAGTTTTTATGAACATTTTACTCCTAGCTGACCACAACTGAAATGGCTTTCATGACATTCATTGCTTGATTAATGGCTGTTAGATTATTTGGTGCTGCTCTTTGGCCACACTTCAGTGTTTTCATACCTGAGGACAATTCAATTATGGGCATTATGTAGCAACTGATTCTCACAGGTAATATTATTCTTACTTAGGAGCAAATTCACCTATTGGTTGATTTGTTTAGCACGGGCATGAGTTATTGGTCCTTGGAATTGATTTTGAGTATCTTGATCAAATGTAGGGGAAGAAAATGATGGTGGTGCTATGTTACCCGTATCACTGAAGAACCAAGCACATCGACATACGCAACAATTTCTTAAGAGACCATGAGCCAAAGGAGATATTTGCCTAAGCCATGTCTCAACTGATAAACAACTCACAAACATATTTACCAAGCCTGTAGATGAGCAACAATTTCTAAAGATGAGAACTAAGCTAAACATTATTGATTCTCAAAAAAACTCTTGAGTGGGATTATATATAGGAGTTAAATGCTTAGTTAATCAATAAATCATGAGTTCTTGAGTATAGAGATCTCACTTTACTAAGTGTAGGTCTTGACCCAAATTAAGAGCTCAAACATTCCCAAATTTTTTGAAAAAATCAAAAAGTTTGCAAAAATCTTGTGTGCCTATTTTGATTTTGAAAAATTTGAGTCTTACCCTAGGGAATCATAGTGTAATCATTGTTATGTATTGCTATTTGCTTACTGATTACACTGGGTTCCCATATGTTGTTTGTCCATGCTTTTTTTTATCTAGAAGGCTAGAGTCTTTGGATCCATGTCGTGGAGTTTCTCCTTGGCCTTCTCTAGGTCCTCATGAAAGTTATAAAAGAAGAAAGAACTAATGAAAAAGTAATTTTATTATTTTTTGAGTCCTTAGGATACATCGAACTGTTAAGAGAGGCTTAGGTTTAACCAGTTTAAAAAGCAAGTACTTAATTAAACTTCCATGTCTAGATGAGCGAATACTCGTACAACGTGCACCTTGGTGTTTTGGTTTTCTCTCTGAGTATTTAGATGTTTTTATCTAGGCTTTATGGAAATTGTGGATAAGTTTCTCTATTAAACAGAGAAATCAGTTCAAAGTATCTAGATCCTTTAGCTGAGTCTTCGGACTAAGCTCTTTATCTAGTAGAGAGGCATGTCCGAAGTCTCCAATAGTTTAGATGGATACTTCAAACGTCTTCCTCTCTTTGGAAACTATGTGATGTGTCCGGAGTCTCTAGACCCTCTGGCATGAATCTCTAGACTGAGTTCTTTGTCTAGGCTGAAAGGCCTATCTGAAGCCTCCAGATTTTTAGAGCGGATACTTTGAAATATGCAATTTTGTGAGTAATGACTAGTTTTAAGATGGGTGCGTATTTAACCCTACCAATCCTATTTTGAGTAGGTGGCTGCTTATTCTTTTTTACACCAATCCCAAGAGCTTTCTAGAGGTTCCCCACTCTACTCTCTTAGATCTTGAGTTTAATCCACTCTCTAAATGTGCGTTTTGGGTTATTTGCAAGAGAGTGAATCTTGGGATTTGGGTCAGCACTTGTGGATCAACGTTGGTGATAACTCAAGGTTGTTACTCTTGGAGGACCACCTCCTAGATGACTAGACTTTGCTCATGAGGATTTAACGTGTGAATCGCTCGAGACATTTGTGAAGGTCTTCCTCGCCTATATAAGAAAAGAGGTATATTAGTGAATTTCTGAGTTATTTTTTAGATGTTGGTTTGGTAGAGCAAGCTCCATAGAAAGCAGGAGCATGGTGTCCTAGTGGAGATCTTAGTGGTTGTTTTGGATTAGGTGCTAGGCTTTGGTGAGAGCTTGAAAGTAAAACTAGTCTCTAAGGTTAAACTTGGTGAGGCAAGGGATCGAGTGCAATCCATCTCTTTGGAGCTTCTCAACGGAGAATTGAGATGGGTTAATCCAATCTTTGGTGAAAAATTACTTCTCATAGCATCCCATTGGCTATTTTGTTCTCTTTTATTTTATTTCCCTGCATCCTTCCTAACCCTCATGGTTCGCTTCCTTTAAGTGTACCTTGGACATTTTGATGGAGGTCCAAAATGTTTGAACCTTATATTCAGAGACTCTAGACTAGTTTCTTTGTCTAACAGAAAGGCTGATTCGGATATTCTGAACATTAGAACAAAAGACTCCAGAGGGAATTCTAATTTCTACTACTAGTTTAGTTAAGGATTAAAAGTGTACACATTCAACCGCCCATCTATCTGAGGGGATGATCATGTGACAACCACAAATGCACAGTTCTTGGACATATGATGAAGGATTGTCCAAAGCAGTTTGCCATGCTAGTAAATGACAGTTGTGACTACGCTTCTGCTAGTGAATGCAGAGACGATTGCGCTTTGGTTACAAGTAACAATTCAAGTGATGTCGAGGATGCTAATCAAGATGGTGGTGTGGAATTTTGTGCTGAACTTTTGGAGCAATATGAGAGCATCATCATGAAGCGTGTGCTAAGTGTTCAAATGGAGAGTGCAGAACAACAGCAATGCCACATCATGTTCCAATCCAAGTTTATCATCAAGGATCGATCTTTTCATGTGATTATTGATGGGTGTAGTTGCAACAACCTTGTTAGCACTGAGATGATCAAGTTGTTTGGCTTCGTTACACAACCACATCCATGGCCCTACCATATTCAGTGGTTCAATTCATACGGTAAGATGAAGGCAGCATGACTTATTAGAGTACCTTTCTCAATTGGCACGTATAATGACTAATGACTATGATGTAATTCCAATGCAAGCATCTTCCTGTTCACGCCGGATCTCCCACATGCAGCGCGAACACGCCGAAGCTTGAGAGCTCTGCTTAGCTCCATTGTAGGTCTATCGGCTTCTCTCTATGGCTCGAGGTACATGCACCGAGGCCTAGGAGGTCCGCTTAGCTCCGACGCGGGTATCTCGGCTCGCTCTCTATCGTGACGGTGTAGGTGTGGGCGTGCTAGTCAATTTAACCCTGCAATTGATAAGGAGGTGGGGCGAACGGGTCAGTCAGATGATGGGCCGATACGAGCTCTCGCTATCGGTTAGTCGCCGATAGGATCGAGTTGGTCATGGGCCACGTCCGTATGGCTCCTGCTATCAGACGCTCTTCCATCAATTTGGGAGCAAATAATAGTCCATGTGAGGTTATTTCTGAAACTAATGCATTAATCCCAACTTCTAGTGTTGTTTCTCACAAAAAGCAAGATGAGCAAGAGGAGAAGATAGTCACATGCGAGATTGGATGCTTGCTGTCCTGTGGTCACAATTCCAGGAAAATGATGGTACATATCTTGACATGCCGCTTACAGTACCTAAATTATATTTTGAGGATGCAAAAGGTCAATTTGGTGGTGTTGATTTATTATTGATTAGTAAATTTGAACATACAAATGTTGCAACTGAGCCATATTTGCTTTTTTTAATCATAAGTCTATTGTTCCACATTTAGAATCTTATATGCTTTATTTACATGATGTGGAATTGTTTACTCATAAGGAAGTGTTAACTGAAATAAATACCCTATGAAGATTCTTTGAATGATAGCATGCCGAACAAACCTGCTTAGCTACCTTGCTTGATGAGAAAGTTTCTGAATTGTCATGTTTCATATCACTAGAGAGTTTATACTGCTATATTTATATTATTATTATGTGTGGTGATTATGAAATAGTCATGAAATTTTATCTGTATGGATTATGCATAAGTTGTGACAAACTTGCTAATTTGGGGTATATTATGGAACATCAATGTGCTGTACAAAGTTTTGAATTGCTTAGCATGAATGATGGTCATGGTAATGCTTTCTCTTTGAATCAAAATTTACTACATGATACTTCCTATGTTTCTACGTCATGGTTTGAAAATCAGAGTAGCGCAGCTAAAGCACGGAAGAAAGTAAGTTTGTTTTTAGGAAGTTGCAATACATTATTGTTGACATTTACCTCTTGTTCAACTTTGCAAAAGTTGGGGACAACTTTTCTTTTGGGGAGAGGGAATGATATGAGTAGATATGCTGTGAAAAATTGGAAACACATTGATACAAACAATGATATAATGTCCTATGGCAACTATGCTTATTGTATTGTGGGAAAACAAGGGAATCATGAGATTAATGACTTGTACATATGCCACCCATACATGTTGTTCTCTTTATTTACCAGAATTTAAGATTACCAAAAGCCGAGGACAGCTTTCCTTGAATTTGGGGAGAATGATGTGGATCTACCTACCTATTGGACATTCTCCTTTGCATGCAAATCAAAGCATAAGGTGAACTCATTTCTCTCTAAGTCAATGTGTGGAATACTTGAGAATTTGATGCTACAAATATCTATCACTTAAATATTTTTAGACTTGATAGATTTGATCCATTGGCATGGATAAACAACATGAGGGTCCGGTAGGTGGTGAGGGAGGTTGTGGCACACAATGAGAAAATTGGTTGCTTGTTCTGTACATGAAGTTCATGGTGTGTGTAGAATCAAAGACTGTTGGGATGCATGGATTACATATTTGGAAAGCTTAGCAAGTCTACTTTTTGACAGATCAAATGGCATATAATTCAAATCTCTCTATAACCGGTAAATCCGAGTTGAAGACATGTTGCATGGGAAGACTAGGTGGCACACAAGCAGTGGCATTTTTGTTGAATATGGGCCCTGCACAACATCTTTGGATCTGTGTTCTATATTCCCAAGGCCTATATTGTGTTCAGAATGAGTCCATCTACAAGTTTGAAGATAAGACAAAAGATTGAATTTGAATTTGGTTTGGACTAGCCTAGACATACCTAGACTAAAACATTTGTTTGTCTCATCCAGAGTTTGTTTTCTCACAAGGAAAGCTAACTTCCCGGCCTACGTGATGGATAGGGCCTATGACTCAAAAATGCATTAGGTGGTTTTGTGTGATTCTGTTGGCATAATAGAAACAATTCCAACATGCGGATCTAGGTTTTGCAACCAATGATGTTAAAACATTCCTATAGGCGTAAAAAACACCTAAGGTGGGTTTTGACCAATTCTGTCGGTGCCCCACAAACCTTTCCCACATGTAGACCGATCGTGTTAAATATAAGTTTTACAACCAATGGTGTCAAAATATTTCCATTGGCAAAAAATACCATAGATGGGTTTCTAGTGATTCCATCCGTGCAATAAGAAAAATTCCTACATGTGAACATTCTGACATGCAGACCACTCATACACAAAATAAATTTTGCAATCAATGTTGTCAAAATATTCCCATAGGTGCAAAAATGCCTTAGGTGGGCTTCGAGTGATTCTATTGGTGCACTACAGACCATTCCTTGATGTCTACCAAGTCATGCTAAATATACCAATGGTGTCAAATTATTCCCATAGGTGCAAAAATGCCTTATGTGAGTTTTGAGCAATTCCCTTGGTGCTTTACAAACCATTCCCGCATGCAGACCGTATGATCTAAACTATAAGTTTTATGACCAATGGTGTCCAAACATTCCGATAGGTGCAAAAATGCCTTAGCTAGGTTTTGACCAAATCTGTTGGCACACTCCAAACCATTTCCTAAATGTGGACCCAGTTGGCTAAATAATTGGTTTCGCATTCGATTGCATCAAAACATTCCCTTTGGAACAATAATACCTTAGGTATATTTCAAGCGACCCCGTTCGCGCACTAGAAACCATTTACTCATATAGACCTATTCGCGTAAAATATAAGTTTTGTAACCAATGGTGTTAGAACATCCTATAAGTGCAAAAATACCTTAGGTGGGTTTCAAGCGATTCCATTGGCAAAAAAACCATTCCCACATGTGATCTACTCGTGTTAAATATAATTCTCTCAACCAATGGTGTCAAATATTCCTATAGGCACAAAAAATATAATAGATGGTTCCAAGTGATTCCTTTCAGTGAAGAAAAACAATTTCCAAGTGTGGAGCTAGTCGTGTTCGTAAATTTCCCAACCAATAGTGGCAAAAAAAATTATTGTAGGCGCAAAAATGCCTTAGGTGTGTTTTGAGCGATTTCGTTGGCACACTATCAAGCATTCCCATACTCGGTTACACTTATGTAAAATATAAGTTTTGTAACCAAGAGTGTAAAAACATTTCCATCAGCACAACAATGCATTAGTGATGTGACCAAGACTACTACACATACATCCACTGCTCACATCATATATCAATAAGAATTTTAGAAGAGAACATTAACACAAGAATGTTTTAAGAGACTAAAAAGGGATTTACTGTACAAAAATATATTAATATGAACCATATCAATATTTAACATGCACAAGTCTTATATAATCTGAAAGAAGAGCAATATTGTCAATGCAGACAGTAATATTTGACATGCACTACTAGTGGTAAAATGAAGTATAGCAATATTTCACAGCAATCAGGTAATATTAGCGATACAGACAGTTATATTTGACATGCACTAGTGTTCTTCTATAATTTGAAAGAAGAGCAATATGGGTGGCATATATCTGCATTGGATGATTTCTGCAATGGCAGGTTTGCTTTGTGACATGCAGCCTTGTAGTTTGATTTGTGCAATGGTATGTTTCAAATCACATAGTTTACACGGATGGAAAGCAAACTAATAGCAAGTGCATGAAAGAAAATTAGGTAAAATATGAAGTACATGCTGATCAAACTATGTAATGGTTAATTATTAAATTTGACAAAAAATAATAACTAGAACATGAAGCTGTCATGGCAGTTATGACATATGACAAATATTTGCAATTTAGAAAAGTCAATGTGTGTTGCTATGTGTGATGCAAAAATAAATTTTTAAAGACAATTTCAGAAACATATCTGAGGCATATGATGACATAAAACTGATAGTCAACCTTTTGTACTAAAGAACCTAAATAAATAACTATGTACTACAAGATTTTTAACTCGATCTCTAGTCCTTAAGTGTTCAATATGTTATATAAATTAATGAACTAGTGAATAATGAACTAATTAAAGAACTAAATACTGACATATTATTTATAGAAGTTTTTATAACTAATGCAAAACAGTATTGAACTAGTTAAAGAGATACTCTAACTAGTTTCAACTATTTAATGAACTAATTAATTTAAGAACTAATTAGACAATTGATGTACGGAACAAATTAAATAACAACATTAGTAATAAAATTACTAGAACTTCTCCAGCAAATAACTATTTAAAACACGTCAAATGTTACTAAAATCACATAAATAACTACTTACATAACAAATTAAAATACTACACAAATATTAAAAATTTGTTCATCTCAGCTGCAGTACATAGAGAACTAATTATAAAATGATGTAAATAACTAATAATACCAAAAAATTAAGAAGTTACCAAACTCTTAAATTAATTAATAAACTATTTCACCTTTGCAGTACTAGTAACATAACTATATTACTAAAAAGGTAAAAGGTAAGTTTGACCAGCTACAATGGTTCAATACATGATACATATCTTGCTAATTAAAAAGAATATGATTTTGGTACTTCCTATCTTCTTGTGAACTGAACTATACCGGTTCATCTAATTAATCTTTTAATCTAACATATATTGTTCATTTAATTTTGCACACCTAATATTATGTACCCCACATTGATGTAGACAAGTTCATCTAATTACATTTCTAAATTCAGCAAATTCTAGATGTTAACTACTAAATACTATTTATCTAGCAACATTAAAAGAAAAGTTCATCTAGTTGCATACATGAAGTTCACTCTATTTCTATTCAACTACAGGAAATAACAACACAAATAAAAGACAAAAGTACAAACATTGTCCTAGCTTTCCCACCACACATTAGGGTGTGAGGATGGCCTGAGACGCGGGATCATGCCCAAGTTCAATTTCAGCCACATCCAAATGATAAAATTACGACAAGAAATTTCCCATGAGCTCCTCCTCAATTGCTTCCTCGTGACTATCTTCCCTGCCCTTTCAAACATCTTCGTCTTCAAATTTTATGTACCCTTATGATTAGGAGGTGATGTTGCATGCTTAAATCTTCTCCAATCAGCTCTCTAGGAAGATGCAAATCTCTTCCTAGATCTAATGGGTTTGACCATCCACTATTTACCAATTCAAGTAATGTAGAGGGTGGAAGAAAATGATAATAACAATGAATGCAGTAAAATGACTCGTCGGACGGGATGTGGTCCCAATCGACATAGAACACAACTTTGCCTAGGTGACTTGCCAAATGAATATGCACACAACTTCAAAAGATTTAGTGACAATGCTAATGATGACGCCTGGACGAGGCGTATGGAAGCATCAAGTCGCACGAGGTCTAGTGTGAATCTAGATCGGGCACCACCAAGCGCTAGGTTCACAACTCTCACGACCATGATGCAAAACAAGATAGGACAGCTTAGCCTAGGTAAGAAGATAAGTAGGAAAATATTTGCATTTACATGCAAGTGGATAAGAGAATACCCCTTTAGGGTTGGACACCATCAAGGGCCTAGGTGCTAGCTTTGGGTTGGGATGAGGAGACCTCATTAAGAAGGATAGAGGATGGTCCTAGTGAATGTCCATGGCCAACTCACAACCGGCAGGAGGGAGGGATAATACTATTACTGTATGATTAAAAAAATATAAAGATGTTAATAAGCATTAAGCTAGGCCAGAAAAATATTAGTAAAATTACTATTTAGAGTCCACCGCAAAAGAAAATATTTGAAATAATTAAGAATACTGACAAAACCTTTATATTATGAAAACAATAAAGAATGTTTAACGAAGACGATTGGAAGGTAATATAAAATTTTAAGAAGTTTCTCAAAATATTTAATGAATTAAAGCAAGAAATAGACAAATTTTTAAGAAATAAAAAACATACGATAAAAAATTTAATATATTATGTTCTGATATGGATATGGATATGGACAGTCAGACCAATACTAAAAATAGCTAACATATATTAAATAATTAATTAATTAATTAAATTGATATGGTATTATCAATTATAAAGATACGATAAGACTAATAAATTACCATGCCTAATGATAAAATATTGAACCTAAATTAGTTACACCAATTATATATATCTGAAGAACCATTTTGAAAGGAGAATCTACGTCTCTGATAATATAAATCCCGGTAGAAAGATGACTTGATATGTAGAAAAGTGAGACATACATCTAACATATTTCCATTTTAACTAAAAAAGCCTTCCACTGTCTGATATTGCCAACTCATAATATATTATAAGAATGGTAGCTGACGAGCTTTCTATTCTGGCTTTAGAAGAGTGTCTCTATAACCACCCTCTAGTTGTAATAACATATTAGAAGCTCCTTACTAATATATTGGAGATTGTAACATAAGTTATATAAAGTGAGCGAATCTTATTTGTATCCTATTTCCGGGTTTTCGAAAAAGAAAACCATTTGTAGGTTTGTTAGTTAATTAATTCGGTGGTAGTTCTTGTTCATAGTTTGTATCATTAGAAAAACTTGTATTCATATAGAAGTGTTTCTTTCAGCTGATACTGTCTGAGTAGAACATAAACTCTTAACTCGAATAAATTGTGACTAGTAATAATTAAAGATTTTTCTTCTAAAACAAATAAGTATGAAAGATGGTGAGTACCGTGTAGCTGACCAGTAAAAATCTTGAGGATAAATTTTATCGAGTAAATAGTAACCTAAATAGTAGTAAATAGTAATAAATAATGGTGAATAGTAATCAACACTTGTGCTTTTATATACCAAATTATTACGCAGGGAATTTGTTAGTAATATTAACAAGCTAATTATATATCTACCAACTATAAACACTCATGAGAAGAATAAGACATTTGAATTACTAAATAATAAACAAATAAGCCTTCTTTTAATATTGAAAAAATATAAATAAAATTTGCCCATCATATACCACTTATTTTACAACACTTTCATACATAATATATATACATATAATCATACACCAAATCCTTCCCAATACACCTGCCTCCATCACACCAGCCCACCCTTATTTTACAATAATTTCATACATAATATATATATATAATCACACCTTAATTCCCTCTCAATCCACCTTCGCTCCCATCATGACAGCTCACCCTTACCTACCAAATCTCAGCCCAACTACCTATTCCCCTTACAAAAGGAAAAAGAAAACACACTCCCTCTTCTTGTCGAGAGACCCATGCCAAGAGAATCTTCATTGGCGATGTTTCCTTTTTTGCTGTGGCTACGGACACCGACAGTGCTAGGCGTGGGGAGGCTGCACCAAGCAAGAAGAGGAGTTGCAGCGGTGGCTGGCAGTGCGAGAAGTGGAGGGGCACCTGTTTCCTATTCCTTAGCGACTCCTAGCGATGGCCAGGAAAGAAGAGAAGAGGCAGCCACAGATGGTGGCAAGAGAAGTAGAGGGTGGCAGCATCAGCATCATGCAGTGACGAATGGCGGGTCTAAACCCAGTGATGTTGGCGGCTGTGAGTGGAGGGAGCCCTATTGCCTTCTCCTCGACCCCATTCCTTCCATTTCCATGATTTGTCGACGGTTGTTCTTTGGAGTCAGCGGTTGCGAAGAGTTGAGGGGCTCCCTATCCCTGCCTTCTCACCTTTGACCCTCCGTCTGGAGGTTGGGGGTGACTAGGAACGATAGCTATCAATTGGCGGTGCCAGGACTGCGACGGGGCTGCCGCTTTGCCCTATCCCCCTTCGGTCGGTTTTCCCCTCCTTTGCTGCCTTCTCTCCTAGCAAGATTTGTAGTGGCTAAGGGCAAGGCCGAGGTTGCTGTTTGACCCAAAATCCAACACCGTCATCCCAACTTTCAACAATGTGGCGAAGGCAGCAAAGGCAACACATGAGGATTTCTAGTGTTTCATCACACCTAGATGCCGATGTGGTGTGCACTAAGGATATAACTGTTCGATCCTTACTCACTTGATACCATACTCAGATCATGATATGGCGTGTCACGAGGGTGATGACTTGGTCCTTGTCCATTTAACACTATACTCGGATTCAGATATTGTGCGTCACTAAAAGGGTTATGTCCCAACAAGATTTTTTTGGGTTTCATCTATATAAAAGTAGCTAAGCTTTTACGTTGATTCGTAAAGCCTAACACAATACTTTTTCTTTATTAGGGTTTAGGATCTACTATGTTGAGACATCAAAGGTACCCCAACATTGGTGGAATTCTTTTTTTTCCCATCTCACAGCATTTGTGAGAAATTTGTTTGGTACTAATTCTTTTCTTGTGAGCTTGATGAATCCTCAGTGAATTTTTGTCCTGTGCTACTTCTGTGAAAGTGCTTTCAAAATGATATCAAAATTCTATCAAAATCTGTCAAAGTTCGGTCACATTTGAGGGCAAATGTAAAGGGTATACTTGTCTTCTTACAGCTGATTTCACACCGTTAGTTGATCTTAACAGAGTGGGGGCAATCTAAAACATCATTTGCAAGGGCAAAATCACAAACTGTAAAAAAGAAGGGCAAATTCAGAATTGCAGCACAAAGTAAGGGCAAGAACATAATTGGCCCTTAGATTTTTGTTCTGGATAGCTGCAATGTAGCTGTTTATTTTTGCATCGAACAGTCTCATGTGATTTTTTGGCAGAAACATGTGCCGTTTTTATGCAGAAACAGCCTAGTTTACTCGTAGTAACATTAACCTTTTGTGCATTAACAGTACCATATAACATGCATTGACTTGAATCTCTTTTGTGTAGTAACAGTGTCATATAACATGCATTTAACACGCAGCTATGTATATTTTTGCAAGTGTGCTATCTTGACAACCTTCTATCCAAGCAAATGCACACGAGGATGAGCCTCCCACGCTCACAATTTTTCAACTCTCGACTTAAAATAAATTGCGAAGCTCGACAAAATGAAAGACAAGGATGGCTCCATTACATTTGGGAAACTAAATGTGAGTTTGTTTTCTTACTCTTTTCTGTTGGACTAGGTGGTGGAGATTCTACAACACTAGCCTGGCCAATGCATGCATGCAGCTTAGGAGCAGGAATAACACATGCTACTGTGTTTCCAAGGGGAAGGAAAAGGTTGTTGCTGCTAGCGAGAATATTAGATAGAGAAAACACATGCCTGAAGAAGCAGCTGAAGAAGAAGCTGAAGAAGCGCCTGCCTTTGGTGGAGCATTCGCTAGCCTTTGTAGGCAGTTGGAACCCCTTATTGAACCACTTGGGGGGTAAGCACAAAAAAGTTGGGTTGGAGGCATTGGAGAAATACGACAAGGAGGTGGAGCAGATGGTGTCTAATCTATACAAGTCTCAAGGCCACGTAGTGAGTGTGATAAGTGCACTTTGCAAGACAATCAATCCAAAGCTAATCTACAGCCAGAGATCAAAAAGAAGTGGTGACCCCCTTCCTCAAGATCATCATGCAGTACCTGATCAATCAGCTGGCAGCAAGTGTTCCTTTTTTTGTGCAGTAATGTATCTTTAGCCTAACACAAAGCATGACCAGTGAATAATTCTTCTTACATCTAGCAGGCGATCATGGCAGAGTCCAGTCACCCACCAACACAACTGCAGCTGGTGCAACTGATGGGTTGGCAGAGGCGCTGAACAATTGCCATATTGATAGCTCATCCCATGCTCAGGATTAGAGTTGCTATCCTAAAGTAACCGATGTTTAGAATGACAGTAAGTAGTTCTTGTTTTGTATTTGCAGTAACGCACTACAGCTTTTGATGAAATTCGTCTTCAGCGAATAACATCTCTCCTTTTTTCTGATTTTTTGTTGGTGATCTAGGTAAGGCTCACCACGGGGCACTCGCAGATGCTGCTGGCCTAGGTGATGATCACATTTTGGAACTGGTTTAGCGAGAATTGAGCAGTTTGGTTACAAAGATATGCATAGATGCTAGAGAGACTCCTATGATGACTGCTTCTCCTACTGACATGCCATCTCCCGCTGCAACAGTTCCTGCTTCTGTCGCCTGTGTACAAGCTGAGAACCCCCCTGGTGTGTAGTATTTTCATGGAGAAACATAGCTGATCAATTTGCCATAACCTGGATTGTATTATGCACACTGCATGACTACCTTAATTTTTGCAGGTTGCAGTAACATGCCTTTTGTTTTCTATTTCGTTTATGCAGAGGGGCCTAGTGCTACTAAAGGGACCATACACCAGCTTTTGACGCTTCACGGACCTCTCTCCTTGGAAGCATCCCTTCTGTGATGGACAAGAGTAGGGCAAATGCAAATCCCATGCACACGTCTCCTGTCATGCTTCGACATTTCCCAACCACGATGGGATGATGATTGTACTAAGGCAGCTGAGGTCCACAAACTCATATGCAGTGATCGACCTCAACCTGAACTTGAGGGGTAAACATTTTTCCTCTCACTTTCCCATTCTTCTTTATTTATTCTAAATGATTGCATTTTGAGTAACACATGTATGCATTAACTACTAATGTGTTTGCAGTAATGCTTTTGTTGTTCACCTTTTGCTTTTCTATTCATGTATTTATAGGGGGCATCACATAAACTATGCAAATGAATCTATTACTTGGAACCGGGAAGAATTGAAAGTCTTTTGGAATTGGGAAAAAGTTAGTAAATGATGTGATGTTCTTTTGGTCACGATGCTTGTTTGATGACCAATCATTCAGTAAAGATAGTGTTGGCTACAGAGTCATCATCCCCAGGAGTACCATTGTACATAACCTGCAACCCATCTTTTATGTTTGTGTTTTGGAAGCATGGTATAGTTTAATCTCTCTTTTGTTTGTGTTTTTATTTCTATAATATGACCGGTGCTGCTATGTCGGGAAGATTCCAATTCTACTTACTCATTTGAGCTATAGCTTACAAGAACATCAACAGCGATATCATGGAGTACTTACTCAACTCAAAGCTGGTTTGTTTTTTAGCACTTTCCTAACTTGTTCGTATCTTTTGCTTTCTTTTTTGATGTTTTTTAAGTAATGGTTGTTTTGCATTCTCTTAGATTTTATATCCAATGATTGACAAAGAACATTGGACTATCATGTGCTTCAACATGATCGACAAACTTGTCGATGCTATCAATTCAATGGGAGCAATGAGGTTAAAAACAACCAAGGTGGAAGACGAAACAAAAGTGGTATGCCCTAGTTTTTCTTTTTTATCTTGTGTGCTCTATGAAGTAGCTGCTTGCTGATTTAGTAGGATCAATTAGTTATGATTGCACAAGAGGGGGACTGATGTTCCATTTTCCCTTTTTTTTCACAAATTGGTAGGTTTCTCGATATGCTTGATATGATCTACCCAAATCAATTCACCTATGTTAGGAATTGGCATTACTATCTTGCTAAAGTGCGACAACAATCCTTGGAATTTGATTGTGGGATTTTGCTATAAAGTACATGTAGTTCTGGGATGGCGGAAAATTGGTGAAGAAAGTCAGTGCATTTCTCAAGTGCCACAGCAATCCTTTTGCATATTACAATTACATGACCAAAATTTGTGTTTTTTCTAGGAGGATGGAACACGCTATTGGCAGCAGTACCTGTACTACGTGCTCTTCCACACGCTGAATGAGGCTAAGCTGCCTATGATTGTTGAGGAATGTAGGCCAAAGCTTATTAGTTCCTGATAGAGATTGTAAACGTGTTACACTAGGATTGTAACCGAGCATGTCTCAAGGATAGATGGACTTCTGTAATTTGCTATAGATAGAATAGAACTTAAGTTAGGAGTCCTAGTTTAAAACTATCTATATCTGTAATTCTTATTCTATATATAAACATGCAATCTATGGTGAGTCTAGGTTAGGCAACCATAGTTACTCCATATTTTTTCATGTATCAGAGCCGCCTCTTCCTAGAATAGATCTATAAAAATCTCGTCAAATTCTCGCAACAAGGGGGCTGCGACCTGCTCGTGACACTCCTCCCCGCGATCTGAATATCCCGTGACAAGAGGGCCGCGACCCCTGCTCGTGACGCTCCTCCCGCGACAAGATGTCTTCGTCCTCCGCTCATGGTGAAGGATACCCGTCCTCTCCTTTTGGACATCCGGTGTCTGACAAGCTGATACGGGATAACTTCGTCCTATGGAAGACGCAGTTCCTGCCCGCTGTCCGTGGCGCCAAGGCGCTTGGTTTTCTGGATGGAACCATCCCCGAGCCTCGACAAGTCCTTGAAGCTGAAGTCGACGGCAAGAAGAAGGAGATTCCCAACCCAGAGCATGACTCATGGGTAAAAAAAGATCAGCAGCTACTCAGCTACCTGGTGAATTCGGTCTCCAAGGAGGTCCTCGCCGGGATCACGACTGCAACAACCTCTGCGCAGGCATGGAAGGCGCTAGGGGCTATGTTTGCAGCACAATCAAGAGCGCGGGTTACAAATCTGCGCATGCAATTGGCCACCACCAAGAAGGGCAGCCTCACTACGACAGCCTATTTCAACAAGATGCAGAACATCAAGGATGAGCTCGCGTCAGCCGGCGTCACCGTCGGGGATGATGAGGTGGTTGCTCATCTACTTAATGGTTTAGACTTTGATTATCACCCCTTTGTTTCTTCTATGATGGGCCGATTAGGAGATCTTTCACTCTCTGAATTATATTCTCTACTCATGGAGTACGATCTTCGGCTCGAGATGTATCAAGGGACCGATCAATTCCAGTGTTCAGCTAACATGGCATCTCGCGGTCATGGAAACCGTGGTCGTTCTGGTGGTCGACGTGGTGGAGGCCGGTTCAATTCATCGCGCAATGGACAGAACAGCAACAACAATCAGAGTTACACCAACAATAATCAAGGCAATAGCTCGCAAGTCACAAAAAAGGCGCCCTGTTAAATCTGCAAGAAGACAAATCATGAAGCCAATCAATGCTATTTTCGCTATGAGGAAGACAATCAGTACCGTGGGCGACCAGCAGGAGCTTATGGTGTTGATACAAATTGATATGCGGACAGCGGGGCCACTAACCATATCACCAGCGAACTTGACAAGATGATCGTCCGTGATAAATATAGTGGCAATGAATAAGTTCATAACGCCAGCGGCAAAGGTCTCATGCCTATGCTCCCAACGCTACCGGCACAACGTTGCGCACATAGCCCAGGCTGCAGCTCCCAGGTGGAAACGCTGTCTCCTTCCAGCTCGTTGAACGGTGCTGTTTTGCTTGCTACACCGCCTAGGGGAACATCAGTACCGCTACCGACCGCTGTTGCTGTGCCAGAGGACAACAGTGTGGCGACAGGTGGGGGTAATGCGGTGGTGCCTGAGTCTCCACCTGGGACGTTGCATGCGTCTGAGGAGTCTCCACCACCGCTACATGCTACAGCATCAGGTGCACATGAATTTGTGCCACCCGGATCTTCTACAACATCTGGTTCTCCAACAGCCACACCTGATCCCCCGCGTCACCAAACACGGTTGCAAAGCGGTATTATCAAACCAAAGAAGCTATATGATGGTATGATTCGATATGGCATGTTTAGTGCTACTGGTGAACCTAATTCTGTTGATGAAGCTATTTCAGATCCAAAGTGGCGTGATGCAATGGAAGTGGAATTTCAAGCTCTAGCTAAGAATAAAACTTGGCATCTCATTTTAAGAAAAACTGGACAGAATATTATTGATTGCAAATGGGTTTTCAAAATCAAACGAAAAGCCGATGGGAGTATTGATAGATACAAAGCTCGATTAGTTGCCAAGGGATTCAAGCAACGCTATGGCATCGACTATGAAGACACTTTCAGCCCAGTTGTCAAGATAGCTACAATTAGATTGGTACTCTCTATTGCAGTGTCAAGGGGATGGTGCCTCGGACAACTTGATGTGCAGAATGCGTTCTTGTATGGTGTTCTGGAAGAGGAAGTTTATATGAAGCAGCCTCCGGGTTTTGAGGACACTAAAACACCGGGATATATATGTAAGTTGGACAAGGCTATCTATGGGCTGAAGCAGGCGCCCAGGGCGTGGTACTCCAGGTTAAGCTCCAAATTAATCAATCTAGGTTTTGTGCCGTCAAAATCAGACATGTCTCTTTTTATATATCATAGGGGTGGTACAACTATTTATATGCTTATCTATGTTGATGATATTATCGTTACAAGCTCATCACCTGGAGCGGTGACAACTCTTCTTGCTGATTTAAAAGAAGACTTTGCACTAAAGGATCTTGGCAAGTTACATTACTTCTTGGGTATAGAAGTTAAAGAAGAGTTAGATGGAATAACTCTATCTCAAGTTAAGTATACACAAGACTTATTGAAGCATGTTGGAATGCTCGGCTGCAAATCCTGCACGACTCCTTTATCTGCATCTGAGAAGCTGTCGAGCTATGATGGTGTTCCTCTCAGTCCAGAAGATGCTACTCGCTACAGAAGCATAGTTGGTGCTCTTCAGTATTTAACAAATACACGACCAGATTTATCCTTTGCTGTCAACAGAGTTTGCCAATTTCTTCATGCACCGACCTCAGTTCATTGGACTGCAGTTAAAAGAATACTTAGATATGTACAACACACCATTGGACTCAGGATGCATATTCAAAAGGTATTGTCGTCATTCATCAGTGACTTCTCTGATGCAGATTGGGCAGGTGATACAGATGATAGGCATTCTACTGGAGGCTTCGCAATATTTTATGGAAGTAATCTTATATCATGGAGTGCTAGAAAATAGCCAACTGTTTCAAGATCTAGTACAGAAGCAGAATATAAAGCGATGGCTAATGCTACTGCAGAAATAATATGGCTTGAACAACTGTTGACCGAACTTAGGGTTAAAGTGCATCGCACCTCAGTTCTTTGGTGTGATAATCTTGATGCAACATACTTATCAGCTAATCCCGTGTTTCATGCTAGAGCAAAGCATATTGAAATTGATTTTCACTTTGTGCGTGAAAGAGTTATGAGAAAACAGCTACACGTTCGGTTCATCGCTTCTGGAGATCAGTTGGCGGATGGATTTACAAAAGCCTTACCAGTTGCAAAGATAAATACATTTATTCGCAATCTCAAACTTCAAGGTGGTTAGGAAAGTTTAGATTGAACGGGGGTGTTAGAGATTGTAAACGTGTTACACTAGGATTATAACCGAGCATGTCTCAAGGATAGATAGACTCTTGTAATTTACTATAGATAGAATAGAACTTAAGTTAGGAGTCCTAATTTAAAACTATCTATATCTGTAATTCTTGTTCTATATATAAATATACAACCTATGGTAAGCCTAGTTACTCCATATTTTTTCAGTTTCTTCCTCGTTTTCTTTTTTATTTACTACTTGTCTAGGAAAACATGTACTTAGGTGGCTCTAACAGTAACATACTATGTTGGTAGTAACTTAGCGAAGTATTGGTTGTAACACAGCCACTTGTATGTTTTTGTATAGTAATGGTATTACAACTATTGATAGTAATATACACTTCTTTTCTAGCCTTTTTGGTGCCACCAATGCAAATCTCCATTGGCTGGATATATTGTTGGAGTATTTTTTTTGTTGTCTTTGTGGTGCAATCAATTATTAGCCAAAAAAACCATTCTCAAATTTGGGTGAGGCCACCCCTATGTTTATGCCCTAATGTCATGTCCTTGATTTTCTTTGACGGATTTGACAATTATTTAATAATTTAAATTTTAATTTCTATAAATAAAACCTTTTGGCCATTTATGTTAAATTGCTAAATCCATTTAAGTCTAAACAAAATACAAGATGCTCTTTTTAAAATTCATCCCTACTAGAATAAATGGGAAATAAATATCTGCAAAGTCATAACTATGAATTGGGATGAAATGCATGATTGTCTTGGTGTGACTTAGTTTTTTGGTATGTTTTTTATTTTCCTTTCAGTTGCATAATAGGTTTATATACATTGATAAGCTAACAAAAAAATCTAAAAATAAATGGTGAAAGAAAAATCTTGGGAAAATTCTCAAAAATACTACACATCATACTTGGTATATATTAATTTTAGTTTGATTTTTTCACTTGATTTAGTATCTAAATAAAATCATTCAAATCAGTATCAATGTGGAAAATAACAACACTAACATAGCTAATTCATATTCTCACCGTAATTTAACCTTGACACCTAAGGCTAACATGAATGGACTAGTGGATTCACTACATGTTAGACTATCCCCAGTATAAGGACCATAAATTTAATCACCCTCTAGCTCAATCATTAATACATGCAAGATCACTAAACTATCAGTTTCAGACAGTCTAGGAGTTGAGTTTAAGCTTAAGAACTAACTAAATTTGGCACTTTACCATAATTAAACCATAGATCTTTTTGAATACATGTTAGCTATAACGTTAACCGAATTGTACTCTATCCACCAGTAGTCTTATACCAATTTAATTTGCAAATAATTCACATGAAATGGAGTGCAAAGCCCCGAAGCAATTTAAATACTGCACTAAACAGTATTACCGTACCAAATTTAAAAAATTACCACGGCAAAACCATAGCTCTTTTCACCTTCAATTCTGGCGTAGCTGTAGAACACAACCCCATCTACTACCAGTAAATCAACCACATTTTAAAACGCATGGGAGGTCAGTGGAACCAAGGGATAAATATAGGTAGTTGCTACAGTACCCAGACAGTCTCAGTGAGGTGTTCTCCTTCTCCATGACTGAAAGTGGGCCCCAGAGACTGTGGTACCCACTTGTAAGTCTCAGAACACATCCCAGATCAACCCCGCACCTAGAACGTGCGACACGCGCCCCGACAAGCATCAATGACGACGGCCTCAACCTCCCACCGACGCCACCGTGGAAACCTCCCTTGCCTCCATTTGCATCGCCCAGTCCTCCCTTTCAACAGCGAGCTGAAAGGACTGAGAGAACAGCCCTAAATCGCCCTCAAACCTGTCCACCTTGCCGTCGCCACGAAGAAGATGGCAACCGCATTGGTCGATGAACCTCGCTCGTCTTTCCCTTTTTCTTGTTTCATCATCTCCTCTCAATGCCCTCTCTATTTCACCTAACCATGGCCAGTTCTGTGCAGTAGATCTCCAGAAACGCCGCCGCGACACCGAAGCTCGGGAGCACGCACCGAGCGACGCCGCCATGACATCGTCATCATGCAGGTCACCACAGGACAAATCCGGCCGAGCTACCTCGCCTGCAGCTTCGGAGCCAAGACGCAGTGTACGCGGACATCGGCCACCTTCTTCCCCATCTCCAGCTAGACGCCGCCGCCGTCAAATCCTCCCTCACCGGTGAGCCACCGATCAATTTCCTGCACCGGCAGCTCCCCTAGGATACTACCAACCTCGTGCATGCTTGCGCTTGGTAGCTCATTGGCCGAAACGCACTATCGTCGTCGTCCCGAGGCTTGGAGCACCGCCGAGCCATACTTAACGCCTCCGTTGCCGTCCAGATCTCGCCAGACCTCATGCGAACCTCGGTGAGCACCTTGGAGTCCTCTAGAGTCACATGCATGCAACAAGATGTGTATATCCGGCCTCCACCACGACATGCAAAGGCATACCGAGCCTAGTCGCCGCTTGTGCCGCCGCTGCCCACGATTACGGTCACCATCCTCCGTACATGTACCACCGATAGCTTCGCCGTGAGCCTCTCTACATTTCTTCTTTTGGTAGTGTCGCGTGAAACCCAGCCGTCCGCCGTCAACGACGTCGCAAAACTCGTCAGCGTCGTTGAGCTCGACCTCTCCCTTCTCAGGGCCGGGGCGGTGATGAGCGATGCCGGATTGAACTGGAACTCGGCGAGGAAGACGAACTGCAAAAGAACAGGGCCACGGCAGCGATGAACGACGCCGGCTTGAACTGGAACTCAGTGAACACAGAGTTTGGAGCAGGGGCAAAAGAACAGGGCCGGAGCAGGGGCATGTCCTCATACCCCATCTTTCTGAATACGCAGAAGTTGACATGCCCGAATCGGGCTTGCCAGAGCCACGCGTCCTCTATGGCGTGTGCTGCGAAGCACATCGGCCTTGCGATGTGGATGTCGAGCATGTAGAGCCGGCTTGAGCTCCAGTGGACTTTGGCTAGCATGCGGCACCCCTCGTGACGGATCCACATCACTCCTCCCTCGACGAGCACCTAAAACACCCACCTCATCAAACTGGCGGACGTTGATGATGTTCATGGTGAGTCAGGGGATGAAGTACATGTTGGCAAGGTTGTAGTGCTCTCTGTTCTTGCAAGCGAAGAGAATGGTGCTGTGACCCTCGATCTTGACAACGGAGTCATCGGTGAACCGCACCATGCAAACAATGCCGGTTCCTACGTCGGAGAAAGCATCGTGAGATCCGGTCGTGTGATTCGTCGCACCGGTATCTAGGACCTAGCGCTTTCTATCTCGGTCCTCCACCGCGTCGAAAGCGGCGAACACTTTTGCCTCCATGATCTTGACCTGGTGCAGTGTCGGGGCAGCATCAACAGCGGCAGTGGTGCCGGTGTTGGGGAGCGGTGCGGGTTTGACTTGATGCGGTGCAACATCAGCAGTGGTGGCGTTGGGGAGCAGAGAGAGTGTTTGAGTCACGAGGATGAGTGACGCATCCCCCTCAGCCGCATAGGTGAACATCAGTGTGGGCTCGTCATCAGGGTGAATGACGCATACCCCTCAGAGTAGTTGTCGCCATGGCCACGTGGCTTTCCACGGTGCTTGCCACGTCCTGCAGAGCTTGAACCACCATGGCCAGGCTCCTACTTCTTGTACCTCTCCAATCACTACTCCTCCGTGAGAAGCAGCTTGCCACCGACAACTTGGGGCGGCGTGGGCTCGACATCATCCACTGCCTTCAGCCGACCGGTGACCTGCTCGATCGAGAGCTAAGAGATGTCAAGCAGGGTCTCGATAGAATTGATGAGTTGACCCGATGATGCGTTGATTGTTGGCCACAACCTTGGTGTTAGGTTTGAGATCGCCAAGGGTTGCAAGCCCTAGATGATGCCGATGAGTCGCAGCGCAAAGTCTTCGATCGTCTTGCCATCATGAAGCGTGATCGCCTCATACTCAGCGCGGAGATTCTGCACTGTCGCCTTTTGAATGCGGTCGTCACCAATGCGGAGCATCTTGATGGCCTCCCAAACCTTCATCTCTGACTCCTTCACGGTGAGAGGGGCGACCATCTCCTAAGGTACGGCGCTGCATATGGTCTCCAATGTAGTGTGGTCATCATGGAACATGCCCTCGCCATGCATGAGGATGTCCCACAATGGCAGGCTTGAAGCTTCAGTTTCATCAACAACGACCACTCATTGTAATTAGTCTTTGTCTGCTGCAGCCAGTTGCCGGAGACGTTAGTCTTCCTGATGACACGCTCGACGATGACCTCCTGCGGATGACGTGCGTTGCGGGTGCTCAAACATCGTGCGTCGTGCGTGCATGCTCGAAGAATGGTTTGGAGAAGGTTTGCATGGTGACGTCTTGTTGCCTAAACAACTGCCCTTCTCCTGGTGTGGTATGGCCTTGGGGTCACGGCAGTGAAGCCATGGCTACCGCAGATCCCGATCAACCTTAGCTTTGATACCAATTGTTAGGGCTGGGGCGGCGATGAATGACACCGGCTTGAACTGGAACTCGGCGAGGAAGACGAACTACAAAAAAACAGGGCCGGGGCAGCGATGAACGATGCCGGCTTGAAATAGAACTCAGTGAACACAGAGTTTGGTGCTGCCCAAAAACTGCAGTGTTTTCTATTGTTTACTTCTCCTTTTATTATGCATTACAAAGAGCAAAGCTCTTGGTGGCTGGCTGCACACCGCGCTCACGACATGCGTCCAGAAAATATTGCCCAGGTTCGTGCGCGAGCTGTTCTCGCTGCTACTACCTCCTATGTGCACGGCGACCACAAACTCAGTGCCAGTGCACATGCAGAATAGAAAACTAAACATGCAGTCCTATCTAATTACAGCGCAAAACTTAATTGGCATCCCTATCGCTGTCTCGCTGACGTGTGGACCCGACCTCATTAGCGTGCAGTGACTTTGTTTAGCAAACATTTAACACACGAGGCTCAGACGTAAAAACACGTGCCTATGACTTATATGGGCTATGACTTATATGTAATATATGATTAGGTACTATTAACCAGACTAGCATTTAACACGTGCAAGGGCTGTCAATTGATTCCTTGAAAGCCTAGAGGCCTTTTTGCATATTGGCCAATCACTAGAAAAGGCAGCATCCTTAAAATCTGGAAAAATAAAGACAACGCACGAAAAAATCCAACCTGTATCCATTTCCCCATCCCTCCAATGCTGAAACCTACCTTCCATCTTAGTGAAAGACCAGTCAAAATCAATGCATGTCAGTTAGACCTATATCAACCTTAGCCACCCACTTCCCTACCACTGCCTCTTCTTAGTTCTTATCTGGCATGAACAATCAGTAACATGACAATTGAAATGCCACTTCTTATAAGAAGTAACATTGACAACCATCTCATCTCATAGTAACAATCATTAACACGACAATTATTACATAGAAATATCACTTCTTACTAGAAGTAACATTGACAACCATCTTGATGATCTACTTTTGGTAGGCACTTTTTTCTAAGCATCATGGTAAAAACGATTTAAAAAAAAATGTCATGTGAGATATTGCTCTCCAAAGATTGGTGTTTATTGTTTAACTCTCTAGATGTATTAATACTATAGCATTACCATTATGTTACTATAATTCTATCAAGTGCAGTAACTAGAGTATTTTTGTAGTATGCCATTTTACTGCAATTTTTACTACAAGAATATAAAAACAACTAATAAATTTTAGATATAAATTTTTTCGGTCTTAAATGCTTAGAATATATATCTAGATTATGTGTTTTAAGCCTAGTTACACTAATTTTTTTTCATTCTTTCATTTTCATTTCTTGTGAAGGTTTCTCCTCATTGAGAGAGAGGAAGCGGCTCGGTTTTCTCATGGAGAGAGGATGGTTTGCCTAAAGGCAAACAGTTTCCTCAGGGATAGGTAGGAGTCGGCTTGATATTTTTTTATAAGGGAGAGGAACCCGCTTGGTTTTCTTGAGAGGAGAATATGGTTTGTCTAAGAAGCATGTTTATGACAAAGATGATTGAGGGAGATGAGGTCAAGTTCAACGCTCGCAAGAATCAACATATACGTGCTTTTTGCAGTGACGACTTGTGTAATGTACAATAGCAGAGGTAATACCCAATCTTTTACTGCTTATTAGCTATATTATTACTATATTTATTACATGAGTAGTTGCTTAATTATCTAGTAACAGTACTACGTAGAGTTTATAGTAATCGGTGGGATGGTGCATCTTATCATATGTAGTTATGTTCATTATTGGATTTTTACATCAATTACAAAGAATGGTTTGGCGAATAACTCTTTACAATTTAAACTAATGATTGTAGGTTCAAATCTCACTAGATACATATTTTTTCTTATCTTTTACTTTAAAGGAAAAGATATAAAAGAAAATGATTAGAATTAGGTACCTAATTTTTTATTTAAATAAAGATATAAAACAAATAAGTTGTAGTATCTGTTCATAATGTTTTAGTTATATCAATTAGTCGTCAGAGTAGTTACTATGAAGGACATGGATAAGTCTTAATTTTTTTTACAAAATTCTTTTATTTTTCTATAGGTAAGGAGAGAGGATCTCGAGAGGAGAGATTGATCGGTATAGGGAGAGATGACCAATGGGGATAGAGGGACATGTGTTTTCTTGGAGAGAGAAATCGGTGGTTTTCTAGGGGAACGGAGGGACCGGTTTTGTTCACTGAGAGGAAAGGTTGGTTTTCTTTGGGGATGGTGCGGAGAGATTGGTTTGGTAGGTCTCGGGCGTGTGGGAGTGTGTACATATACATTACGTGGGGCTGTATAGAATATCTATTGTGTAACTCCCTTTGCAACTCAACTGATCCGATCTCTTCTCACGCGTCAGCCCGCACTCGAAGTGTGGATCTCACAGACTCACGGGTGTCCTGCAAGGCTGCAACGAGCCAATGACATTGCCACATTGGGGATTCGTCGCCGGCTAACCGCCCCTTCTAGGTCTTCTCGGTGACCGGCGGCCATCACAGGATCACAGCAAGGCAGCCGGTGCGGCTTTGCCAACGAGGGCGCTGGGTTTGCCAGCGCATGCGATGTGTGCTCCGTGGTGAGCGCACGGTGCTGCCGAGACCGAGCGGCCGCACCACATGGGAACGCTTCATGCCTACAGTGAGATGCCTTGATCGGTAGGTTCCCGATCTAAACATTTACTTTTCATATTAGTTCGTCTACTGCATGGATTGATGTGCCATGGTGATGATTCGTTGTCAGTTTTTTTATTTCTTAAATCGTTTTGATCTTGTTTGAGTAATCCCCATCTGCACACTGCTTACCTACTCGATTTGCCCTTGCCGGTGAATCCTTCTTGGCGGATTGCAGACTGACCCTCTCCGCAGCTTCACCTGATGGAGAATCTCCCTAGGGATCGAAACCCGGTGGCCAGCCTCACCGACGATCTCTTCGTCAAGATCCTCCGCCACCTCCCAGTCTGCTCCATGTGCTGCTTCAAGTGCGTTTGCCGGTCCTGGCACAAACTAATTACCGATCGTGAACACCGCAAGAATATATGTCACCACAAATCAACTGTGTAAGCAAAACGTAAGTAACAGCATCACCGATTTACAGTTACACGCAATGTAATTTTCACAAGATAAATACTATGTCCATCTAGAGATTTGGTTGAGATTGGATATATTAGATTCGTTTTGGCCAGTTTTACTTAATTAAGGTGCGGTGAGATGGGACCTCTATTATTACTCTTTCATTTTCTATGTAACTTTCCATCCTGCTTCCAATGTTTCCAATCTATATAGACACATGCCTTTTTTCTCACCCATCGACACCCATTAGCCCATGGGCCCACCTCTCCACCTAAGTCTATGTGGGCATGCTCATACTCTCATCACGTGCATTTCTCTCCCCCTGCATCCCATCATACTCCCATTTTCTTATCTGGATCCATGTGAGGGCATACCTTGCATTTTCTCTTCCCTGCCTCTCTCATCTATCTCTTTCTTTCTGATAAAATATCAAAAAATTATAGTAACGCACTATGTTATTGTAAAACATATAGATTATTACTGTAGAATTTATAGCTTGTTACTGCAAAACTATTCTACTGTGAAAAATTACCCTTGTGTAGTACCAAGACTGCAAATGTGCAGCCTCCAAAGCATATCCCCTAGTGCACCCTCCCTCCTATCAGCCATATGCAAGATCTCTCCCAAGCATTGTGAAGAAAATCGATCTTCATAAGAAAACCAATCTTCTTGTCAAAACACTTTTTAATAGCAAGCAGCATGCACCAACCCTCCATCGAAAAAACATACGAAACTTATAGTTGTTACCGGATTGTTGTAGTACCATTACGATGGGATTACATTAACATAGAATAGATAGATAGTATAAATAGTAATGCTATAGTATTATTGTATGTGAGGACATAAATTAAAAAAAACAAACCTTTAATGAGCAATATCTCTCACATCATGCGTTATTTTTTAAAATCGTTTGCACCATGATGTTAGAAAAATTATTTATCAAAAGTAGAACCTTCATGACTATATTTTACCGAAAGCATCATCTTTGTTGCGCGTACCTCACATTGGCGATGCATACCTTTATGGTTACTCAAGCTACGGCGATGAAGAGCTTCCCAGTCACCATGTTCTGTGTTAGCAGTGTACTCATCTTCAATGTCATTGTCACTATAACATCATCATTGTTGTTGTCTGGCTATTTATCAAATAGCCTCAATATGGTAGCAAGACTGTGATCGATTGCCGTAACAAAAACCTACAATGCAGCAAGATTGGTGTTGGTGTCAATCTGTGTTGTCTCCAACTGACAAAAGCGCTCATTAGCCACCTGCAAGTCTATATCAACTCCTTCTACATATAGCTTAACTTATCAATCAAAATGTTGTATGATGCGCTTTGTATGTGGAGACTATGGCATGTTACTACCATCCTGTGAGCCTGATATGGTTAGAAGAACAAGACAAACAAATAAAACATGTGAAAGTATAAAGTCCCTAAGCTATTAGGATGTAGCTACGGCAAGGCATGCACTCTCAACCTAATCACACAAGCTCTTACTAGTTCTTACCTAGCTCAACAGGAGGGGGTCATAATCCACAAGTCGGAAACTAGGAAAGGAGTGTTTGGCACCATAGCAACAGCACCTATCAAGTTGTAGTCAGATATGTGGAGCTGTAGGAGGGCTAAAAGTAATGCAACAGCAAGATACTAGTAATCACGTTAGTCTAAATAATCATTCAAGGTTGGCACCATGCTAGTTCTAGGCTAGAACATAATAGAGACATGAGTCTAACTACAAAGGATGCCATAAGACACCTAGCAAGAAACAATTAGCAAGGTGACACGAACAAGACTAAGAATGGAATGGACATATCACAAAGAAAAACAAGGTCCCTATGTGCTCATTTTTTTTCACTAGCGACTTAGGAGCACAGAGGAACCAACCACAAAAATCTTAAACTCAAATGGATATAGAATGTGTCTTCTAGAAAAATTAGGAGCATGATCTGAAGGTTGTTTCGAAGCTTCTCACCTTAGAAGCACAATCTTACAAGGGGAATTTCATAATTCTGATTTCATCAAACCATATGGAGTGGAGAAGTAGGTGTAAATTTTTTTGTAGATGTCTGTAGATATAAAATTTGCCTGATTTTGAGTTTGTATGCAAAAGTTATAACTGTTTTAAGGAAGGACTTCTAAGTCTAGGTTTTCATGTGGACCAGAGATACCGATATGGATGGCATGGGATGTAGGGGAGGAATTACCACAACCATACTCAAACACAATCTAAACCAGCAACCAGAAGACATTGACCTAGGGCACAAACTCAGAATTATAGACTCGGATTTATAAGGAAGGCAAACTAGCTCATTAGAGGCAACAAAACCAAATTAATAAAGATAACAACTCAACTTAGATACAAGGAAGGAAATATAGTGGTGTCACCTAAGAGACCAATGGTGATGGTGATGATGATAGCAATAGATGTGGCAAGAAATCAAAACTCTACATGACTAGACACTATGACTAGCAACTTGACACAACAATGTAACAAAAAAACTCAACAAACTAAGACTAAGCAAAACTAGTAAAATCCTCCAATTATATTAGATCATGAGCAATCTAATATACTATTTTTTTTGGTTTTTTGGACTGTGGGTAGGAAAAAAATTATGAAACAAGAAATCTATCACTGAGCAACAAAAGCTCTTATACCACTTGATGACAGATTTGATCCTGATCTTTCAATGGAGATGGATAACTCAATTGACGGTTGGAATGATGTTCAAGGCTGACTTCAACCATCTAGAGAGGCTACAGCTTAGCAACCGATATGTTGATTCCAATGAGTGCAATCAACCCATCCACGAGGGCGATTCTACAAGGAATCAAAGAACAAATTAAGATGAAAGATTCAATCTAAAAATACAATGAGAAAAGTAGAGTTCCAAAGATGAGTAAACAAGTGATCTAATCTATATGCGGGCTACATGTGATGTAGCAATGGTTAACTATCAATTTAACAAAGCCCGATCTATTTTATGGTGGCTCTAAAGATTATATATAGGTGGGAGGACAACCAAAGGGTGTCGGAGTCATGCTTTAACCCTAGGACACGTCTCTAATGGACCCAACTAGATACATAGGCCGTCAACCCAAAATAGGTTGACACAACACCATGGATAAACTAAGATCATCTTTTATTGAATGTGAGGCCGGATCCATTTGAATGTATACCTGATAAGCTTTTAGTTAAGTCCAAGAATGCCCATATCGGAGTTCGTATGCAACCATGGTGACCATTATAAGCTAGCATTGTTATGTAGCCTATGCGAATCACTCTCCTTTTCAGTGTTCTCCATCATTCCTAAGCAAAATAAGAGTTCTTATTGTCTAAATAAGTAGGGCACATAATTAAGAATGAACTCACCTAAAAAATAAATTAGTGAGCACGGTCACGAGTAAGCGGTCCAATGTATTTTATTCATGTAGATGGGGATATATCGAGGGTGTTGATATCCTCATCATCCGAGCTCAGAGAAAATGTGCGCGGGCAACCAAGTGCCCCTGAGTACAAAGCCGGGCCAAAAGTATCAGCCCGTGAGTGTGAGGTCAAGCTAGAGCTCTCAACTGATGTCGGTACTAGACAGGGTTGGAAAGTGTAGCATCCTATCTACTTCATTAGTGGAATTCTATCGGACTCAAGGACCCAATAAACATAGGCCCAAAAGATGCTATATGTGGTCTTAATTGTGTTCAGAAAATGCACCACTATTTCTAATAACACAAAATCTTGGTTGTTACTTCCTACGCACTAGGCCAAATCTTACACAACCACGAGAGCATCGATCATGTCATCAAGTGGGTGGTTGAGCTCATAGAATTTAACTTGCACATTGAAAGCCACCACCCCATCAATAGCCAAGCCTTGGCCAACTTTGTGACTAAGTGGATGAAATCGAGAGGCTAGAGTGTCACTTCGATGGCTTGGAGCTCTAGCACATCCCCCACCTGACAACATGCTCGCTGATGAGCTGTCGTGGCTAATATCTGCTCGAACATCAGTCCTAGTTGGAGCTTTAAAGAAAGACTCTTGCGGTCATCGGTATCGGCTGCCACGCGACATGAAGAAGAAACCCTGCATTTTTATGAAGCAAACTGAGTAGTAGCCCTACCAGGGCTTTCCATTGGGGCACCGTAGCCTGATGAATGCATCGAACTAATCATTTGTGCTCTAGAGGCCTCTGGATGGGGAAAATATAAGGGTTCGTGAAAAAAATTCTTCCTGACGATGATACTACTGTAGAGAGAATTGCATGATTTTTGAAATGCTATGCTTAGTGTATGGGGACCTCTACCGATGTGACGTGAAAGGCGTCTTCTTGAAGTGAATCTCGTGAGAAGAAGGTGACAAGCTATTTGAACAGGAGAGAGAGGGCAGAAGGTTTGGATCGTGAGGAATCTAATATCATGTACTCAACAACATGGCAGTTCAGCCCCCGGCGTCCACCAATGGTGGCAGGTAATGGACACCAATGCATTTTCACACATGTCCACCAATGATAACCTCTGGTTAGCCTCACCATATCCTAGTACATCTCAAGTTATTGTTCACAGTAGCTCTGTTATTCCTGTTTCTCAAACTGGTTTCACATCCTTTCTAGCCCCACAAGTCCTCTTCATTTTTCCAATGTTCTTGTCGTCCTAAGTCTCATTAAATATCCCTTTTCTTCTTGTTGTATAGTGTCATTGTACAAAACCCTGTCTTGTTTTCCATGTCATAATTTTATCCTCTAGCATTGTGAGGTGTGCTAATTCCATACAAAGCAAATCCACAAACCGGCCTAAACACTTTAAACCATCCCCCTTTCATGACCTTCTGCCATCTAAAGGATCGTTATCTTGCGCAGTCGACGGCTACATGTACTTAAAGCACACAACGACGTTGACTTCCTAAAGCACATATCAAGAACACTAATAATGGGCTGCATTATGAGCTGCCAGATACTAGCAAAGCCTAAAGCGCTATCACTAGCGCAATGTTTGGGCTTTGTCATTGAAGATCAGGGATTTTGTGCTCTGCTGCATCCAAAAGCATGTTAAAAAGAAAAAAAATATCCCCTATGTGAGATGGCCCCTTTCTCATGACTGGTGTTCTCCAATCTAGCTTCGTAATACTAGCCATGAATAACAAGACCCCACTCTAGAACCTATGGAATATCAAGCGCCTATACAAATTCTAGCTCTATGTGCAGTGTAAGTAAGGTAGTGCTTGGGCCAACTTGGATAGAACTTCATTCTCTTTAGGTTGGTCGAGGGCTCCCACCATGTATATTATATTAAACATATATGCGTAGCTCATTTAAAGTGCTTACTTCAATAGTCTCTTTTCAACTTTGTGCTTAGGGTATCTTTCTCCCTTTTATCTATTTGCAAGTCCACATGTTGTTGCACAAATGGTTACCTCTCTCCCTCGATCACAAGTAGGGGCCAGTCACAGCGTGTGCCTAGCTAATCTTGGTAGCTTGGCCCTACATGTTAAGTGTCTAGGATGTGCACAACGCCCCGAGCATCATCGAACTCCTAAGGTCTCGAGCAAGTCCTAGCTCGAGGAAGCTTAGACCCTTGCGATGGGCTATGATACTCAGCCTAGCCAATCCAATTGTAAGTACTTCTAAAGCTTAGGTGCCACGAGCTACTCAGTTATCCTCGCATGTTGCCAAAATTGGCTGACCAAGAGGCAACCAAGAGGTAGAGATAGGTTAACTAAGTAATGTGGCCTTGTATAACCATTGTGACCAAACATATATGCTAAACTATGCTAAACAAAGCTACATAGGATGATGCACGATTCAAAATTTTGTTCCTCGGGCTCCTACAACTCTGAGATCTCCTTCCCTGCTTCTTGCAATCGGCTTTCATGAGTAGATATGGTCTACATCAATTATGCTAAACTGTTAAACTCTCAGGAGAAAAACTTCCTTCTAATGTGCCTTGATAGTCCTTTAAAGGCTAGCTCTACTAACTATTCATCACTTAAGTCCAAGTTGTAGCATCGGCTTCGTACATTACAGAATCTTTGAATATATTCTGAAAATGATTCATCCTTCCTGTATTTCACCGATATCAAATTTGTGTGCCACATCTTGTGGATTGCCTCAGAGAAGTGTTTATGAAATTGTTCTTCTAGATCAGCCCATCCTCTAATTGAACTTGGTGGTAAAAATGAAAATTAATTAAAAGCCAATTCGGATAGTGACAATGGAAACAACCTAACTGTTAGAGCTTCTTCTGTTGATGCTTGTCCGCATTGAGCCAAGAATTGGAAAATATGTTTAATTGTTGGAGAAGTTTGGCATCTTGTATTGGCGTGGTAACGAAACCACTTGGGATATTGAGGCTGATACATGAAATTCTCCCCCTTCTGTTTCAAGCCAAATTGTTCCTTCATCACTTTGAATATTTTGGCAGTCCACTCATCATCTTCATTGTATTACCCCCTGAGCTGAATATTGCCATCGGATTGAGTGAATAACGGTATCTATGAACTAATATCTACCGATGTATGAACTAGTGGCTCTTGAGTATAATCTATCCACTCGTTTTCTTATATGTTGTGAAGCATACTTGTCAACCCTTTGGATTGATCGTTTAGCATGTGATGTATAGCTTCATCAACTAATTCTTGGATGGATTTCTATAGACTTAGAGCTACAGGTTGAGTTGTCTGCTGAGATCAAAGTTGGTCTTGGGAGTGAATCTTTTTGGATCGGTCCTTCTTGTGTCACATAAAAGGATTGTAAGCACAACTTCTTAAAATATTTCACATATTGCTCCACCTGCTGCCTCTGTAAATCAATCCGATCTTCCAATGCAAAAGAAATAAGAATATCTTCATTAACTTCTACCTCCCACGAGCATGCCTTGACATCAGCCTCTTCTTTAGACATATTGATTAAAACCGTGTCCCTTTGGTCGATTAATGAAATTTTGAGTTCTAGTCAAACGATTGTATCGTCTCTTCGGTCAATGAGTGAAATCTTCAGTCGATGAATGGTCCAACTGACCGACAAATAATGACTTCGATCCCACTGGGCATGCCAAAAGAATGTTCGTCGATTAGGTTGAGATAGGTATCGACTGGTCGCTGATTATGTAGAGATTGTTATTGGCTATGTCCGATGCACTCTTGCTATCGACTAGTTCCCGATACGGGCTGAACCACTCATCCATCAGCTAGAAAGCAGATGAAGGCATAGGCAGATGGAGACGAAGGGAATAAAAGACACATCGGCTTTAGCGCCAACAATGTTTTGGAATAGAATGGTTAATAAGCATGTATATGTACTCAACTATCAGATGGTTGCCAACAGAGACTGTAGCGCTCGTTCATCGGCTAAAAAATAGATGAAGGCATATGCGGATAGCAAGGAACAAGATTAATATGACCCATCGATTGCAAAGCCGATGGTACTTTGAGTAAAATATATGATGAATAGCAAGGAGCTAGATTGAACGCGCGAATAGAAGGAGCGGGCGAACCCATCGGCTAGTTGAGCCGATGAGAGTAATTCTCTAAAGATATATGTGTATCGGCTGAGAAGCCAATACACTAGGCATAAAGCTCTGTATATGGCTAACTCATCGGCTGACTACTCCAATGAAACATCACGTAAAGACTTATCGACTTATGACTCAATCTACTGCCAACAATCTAGTAGATCAGACCTAACCGATGCATCAGAAGGTCAATAACAGTAGAAGAGCACGATAAGTCAACAGAACCCATGTGAGTGTGATGTGGTATATCTGATTGGACTAAGAGATTAGACCTAACCGATATAACCATAGATATAGTAGATAAACTAGGATAGTTGCTGGATTTACCTCTTCACTGGAGATCAAACTTAACCGATGTAGCCTAGTGTCGAGAGCTGGAACCCACCGGTAAAAACTTAGATGAACTAGGGTGGCAATGCATTGATGTTGCATTGATCAAGAGATAATTTATATGGTCCTAGGACATAGTTACAGACAACCTCCGGACGTTATTTACTAAACATAAAAGAAAACTATCTATAAGAAGTTAACAAAAACTAATTAAACTTCCCAACTTACAAGATATATTCTATAGAGATAAAGTACCCTGCCGTGGTTTTCACAGCTCCTCATTAGACTTGGTCCTATCTAGATAACTTTTCGTCTTTTGACTGAACCAAATCCATCCTCAATCCATCCGATCGGCTCCTTTCCTATATCAATCGAACTCATTCCATAAGCTGATCGACTCTCCAATCCTGCCTACGGGACTTACCAAATTTTGGTGCAAACACAACCAGCCATGGCTCTACGTGCTTGGGAGCTTCCCTCCTTCCCTTCCCTAGGGCACATGGGGCTCTCAAGCTTAGGCATAGGCAAAGTGTGGAATCGACCTCACTAACAGCATCAACCCTAAAGACGTCCCCAACAAAAAAGAATGCAAGTGCAAAGCGTACCGAGGTTAACTAGTAAAAGCAAAGTACTTTACACTAGCAACAAAAGTTTTTAAATATACAAGTCCAAAGAAAAATAGAACCAAAGATGACCATATGCGCATTGTAGTGATTACATTTCTCTGCTACCTTTGCCATCGTCTCTGCCTTGCTACTCGTTGTCAAATAAAGAGTTAGAAGATATGTAAATCTCCTCAACCTCATCCTCAGTGTCCTTCTCTGCCTCTAGCTCGGGGGCCAATGCACTGCCCTCAAAAAGCTAGCAAGTTTGGCCATGGCCTTGGCCACCTCCTCGCAGGTCGTTCCCTTGCTCTCCTTAGGGATGCCTTCTAGAGACATCTTCAAAGAGGAGAAGGTCGCACACACTGTATGCGGTAAGGGTGTACTCAACCATGGACCATGCAAAGTGTGCCCCTTCTTCATCATCACCTTGGTGTACACGCGCTGGCAGCTCAGCGAAGCAATCGGTCACATGCAAGGGGTCCAACACGCAATGTCTGAGTGTGCGGCCGTCAACGTTAGTTGTCGGTCATCATGACTACTTGAGGACATCGGCCATCATGTTGCTAGCAGCCTAGATTTGGGTCTTCTTGGCACTTTTTCCCACCTCCGCTGTCTTCAATTTGTCCTCATCTTCTAGATCTGAAGGGCTAATGCCTCCATCCCAACTACGATGAGCACGCACTCGGTCTCCAAAATGGGTGCATTGCATGGCCTACACACAATGAGGTTGGCCTCTTATTTGACCATACTCTTCTTGGCCTTGTCCTAGCTTGTTCACACACAGCAATAGCCATCGTTCTCTCCACCGCCTCCTTCTTGGCACGCTCCAGAGCCTACATCCATGCACGATCTCTAGCACTAGATCCACTGCCTCCTTTTCAGCTCACTCTAGGGCCTGCTCTCGGGAGGTGGAGGTTGCCTCTTGATCTCCTACCTACTTCTCCAAGTTAGTGGCAGGGTCATCTTGTTTCATGAGTTTTTCACGCCACCAAGGAGGGTCGCCTCCGCTATTTTCACCTCCATGTCCCAAAGCGTGAGTTCGTCCTCCTTTTCAAACTACTTCTTGGTGAGGCGACATAGCCTGTCACCCTCTTGTGTGGGTATCTCCTCGTGGGTGATAGTCGTAGCTTCCGAAGTAGCAATCGCCTCTACTCGAGACCCAACCATGACTTCGTGAGTAGAAGTCACCTCCTCCTTGTGTGTTAGCTCGTCCTCATGGGCAATGACTTGCTAGGTGTGGGAGAGTGTCTCCCCCATCAACTATCAAGCCTCATCCATCCCTCTATAGTGCCAACTCTTTGGCATCATGGTTATACATCTTCTATGCTGCCACGATACAGGTCTCTAGCAAATTATGGCCCTTGATGGGGCATTCTTGCTCCGCCAACAGTGCAGCATGCTCTTTGTTGATGTCCTCTTGCTCCATAGTGGTTGTTTCCCAAATCTACTCAACTACCTCTCCTTCCCTCTTAAGCTCATCAAGAACCGCTTTGTGCCAGCATGCGTGCCTAGCTAAGCTAACACCGGTTGAACGAGGGCACAACCTCACCAAGGCCGCCTGATTGCCCTAGGGAGGTGAGTGATTGGGAGCCATGGTATCATGCTTGATCTCATCATGTTGGTGTTAAGAGAGGTGTCTCTGTTCCACAAATTGTCGTTAGCTCATCACTAGGCTCCGACACCTCTTCTACGTTTCGCCTTCTCCTTGGGTGTTGGCTCGCTATCCTTCATGAGGGGCACTTGGGACTCCTCACTACCTATCGAGGGCTTGCTAGCTGGTAGCTCAGCCACATCGGGGACATTTGTTGCCCTCAGGCACGGAGTGGCCATTGACACCCTAGGCCGACTAGGCAGAAAGAAAAAAAAAGAAAAAAAAAATCAACAAACAACCACGAAAGCGAATGCCAAATACACCATGTCGCTCTTTTGAAGGTCTTGCTAATGGAAAATTAGGATATGGTGTTCAAATTAGTCTTGATCCGACAAAGCTCCTATCTTGAGTGGATAGATGGTCCTTGAGATGTGTCGGGACCTTTGTCTTCTTATTCGCGGAGAGGCCATGAGCATAGCCCACACCTAGTTGCTACCAAGGAGAGCTCGCCATTCACCTAGACCTCGAGCATGCTTGTCGACCGAGCCACCACCACTATCGCCAGGGATGCATATCTATTTGGATCCTGCTCCTTAATCCTCTTTGCATCGTACTCAAGGAGGGTTTAGTAGATCACCAACATCCCATTGTGTAAGCACAGCGCGAGGTCTTCCCTGAGCAAGAGCATCGCCGCCACAACAGTTACCTCCATGATTGCCTTCAACATAAGGGCTAGCTCCTTTGGCATATAGTTTTTGCCCTCGCCAAAGTGTCCCATTAAGATCTTGGTTGCCAATATACAACCAGGCGACCGACTGCCATGATGCAGTGGGGCCAGCTGCAAGCAAAAAAACATCCTCCCAAGAGTCGATGTGGCCCACTGGCTAATTAGGGAAAAATAAGCGTGAGTGGACCAAGACAACAATGTACACCCAATCATCACACCATCTACATTGCTGTGAAATATATGTTCGCGCTGAGATCCCTCGTGCGCTCCGGCGCAAACACGCTGACGCCTGGGAGGTCTGCTTAGCTCCAGTGCAGGCTGGTCGGCTTCTCTTCGTGGCTCGAGGTATGCGCGCCAGGGGCCGTGGGGTTCGATCGGCTTTGGCATGTCGGTACGGGTGTGGGCGTGCCAGTCAATTTGACCCTGCAATTGATAAGGAGGTGAGACGAGCAGGTCCATCCGACAGTGGGCCGATACAGGCGCTCGCTATCGGTTGGCTACCGATAGGATCGGGATGGCTATCGACTGCGCCTAGAAGGCCCTTCGCTATCGGCTATTTGCCGATAGGAATCGGGAAGCTCTTCGATCGGCTGAGGAGCCGATATGGACAGGTGTCGATGAGGGATCGGCCGCAGAGCCGATGGAGGAACTGAGGTGTACTCAGAGGATAGCAAAGCACACAGGATCCCTCTGGATAGCCAACGAAAGCTGTAACAGTCATTCATCGACTGGAAAAACCGATGAAGGCACATGCGGACTGGCAAGGAATAGTATTAAAAGGGCATGGGTTGCAAAGCCGATTCCACTACGGATATGATAGCACAAGACCCGTCGCCCGCCGTGACAGTCCCATTAACACCGAACCTCAAAGATCGGACCTAACCAAGACAATACGAGGCCGAGGCCAACAGCGATGATACGGAGGACGCCGGATCGGCTGTGCTGAAAGAAAGATAGGAACAAACCCATCGGCTAGGTGAGCCGATGAGGGGACGCCTCTCTGAAAGCTGGTGCGTATCGACTGGGAGTGATACGCTTGGCGTTACGCATCAAGGGACACCTCTGAAGGCTGATGCGTATCGGCCGATGGGATGATGTGTATCGGTTGAGGGGCCGATGCACTGGGCGTGAAGCTCAGAGCATGGATAACTCATCGGCTAGCACTCCGATGATACGCCGTGCAGAAAACTATAAGTCTAAAGCTCAATCTACCGTCGGCAGCCCCGTAGGTCGAACCTAATCGATCCAGCACGAAATTGACGACGGCAGAGGGAGATTAACAAGCCGATAGGCCCTGCACGGACGTGATGCAATACGCCTGATCAGCCTAAGAGGTCTAACCTAACTGATGCGGCCTTAGACATAGTAGAACATATCGAGATGGTGGCAGGACTTACCCCTTCGTCGGAGATCGGACTTAACCAATGCAGCCCCGCGTCGAGAGCCAGAACCCGCCGGTAATACCTAGATGAACTACGGTGGCAATGCGCCAAATTTGTATTGATCGAGAGATAGATTACATGTCTCCAGGGGCCTGTGTTTATAACCTGGATTTATAGACATATTCCGACGCGTTTACAACCATCGGACGTTATTTCCTAACAAGAACAAAAGAAAATATCTCTAAAGAAGTTAACTAACTAACTAAATCTTCCTACTTAAATAAGGCTACAATTTACAAAGATAAAACATCCTGCCGTGGAGTCCACGGCTCTTCCGTAAACTCAGTTTTATCTGAATAGCCTTCCAATTTGGAACCGAGTCTTCCTTCGCTACAACCCAATCGGCTTCTTCACTATAGTCATCGACACCTCTTAGCCAATCGGCTTTAGCACCATCGGATCGTCTAGATTTTGGCGTTAACACATGCCCCATAATTTCAGAGTTTACCAACAGACTATGAAATTTTGAGCCGTTAGAAGTCTCCGGAAACTAGGATGACCCGTTAAAACCCACAGATTAATCGGCTCAGATTTCTGCCTAGGTCACTCCGCCTCTATAAAATATCTCTTCGCCTCATCCTTCTTCCACACACTTCTTACCATCAAAACCCCCAAACCTCGACGAGCTCCAATGACTGAAGGTGAACTTCCACAAATTACTTCATCGGCCACTACTCGTTCTTCCTCCGTGCGATGGCTTCTACACACGTAATCCCTGAGGTAACTATCATCTGCTCTTCCATCTCACACAAATCTTTCTCATCCCGTCTTCTCATCAGTAGTCGAGTTCTTGTTTACTATTGGATCTCACGAGTTAGATTGCCATCCCAATTTCTGACCACCCCGGTCACTTTTATCTTGGCCCTATGGGTAGCGAAGATCCAACTAATTTCATAAACTTTGAAATAGAAAGGATCCCGTTCAAAAACTCATCTATGGTCATCACCGATTGGGCTAACAGCTTTAGATCTTGGTCTAGCAAACTCCCAGGATGGAGAAACTGGTATCTCAGGGTTTTCGCCTCCAAAAAGTCTTTCTAGGAGGATTTGGAGATAGACCATTGTATCAACCTCTCCTTACCCGATATGGAAAAGAATGAATGTTTACTTGCATCGGCTTCTTACTTTTGGTCGGATATCCTGAATGCCTTCATGTTTGGGCATGGACCGATGACCCCCACTCTGATGGACGTTACTATGTTGACTTGCCTCAACACCAGCCACTACATAAACCCGTTCATCCTCAGATTCAAACCCACTCATCGGCTAAACACTAAGAACGTCGGAGGTTGGACTAAATATATTTCTCTGCACAAAAAGTCCTCCAGCCAAGTCGATGAGCGTGAACACGTAGTATTCTTGAATCTCTGGTTGGAACGGTTCGCCTTTAGTGGTTCAACTCTTGGTCCAACAACCAATATGCAGTGCCTGGTAGATCTCCTAGCCGATCAACGTCATATCCCACTAGGACAATATCTTCTTGGAGCTACTTATCAACTTCTCCATCAAGTGGCGAACAAGCTATCGGTAGGCCAACCAGTCGGTTATATTGGTGGTCCCTGGTGATTTATACAACTCTGATTGAATGTCTACACCTCCAGAGTTATCGCCAGGTCCTCTTTCCCTTCCATGACATATCCGACTGACTACCCAGAAGAAAATTAGGCCAACCGACGCCGATGTACATTCTTGGGTGAAGCTTCATTGGCTCTTACTGGAAGTAAAATGACCCCCCTCGGACTCAGCCAGTGGTTCAAATGTTTCTACTATGGCTTCACTAAAGGGGTCACCATCTGGTTCACATACGAGGATGACTCGTCTTTTGAAATGCCTTTCAGGTTTCACCCGATGAACGCCTTAGCGATGAAGAATCGAAGACAATCTTCTTATCATCCATAACTCCTAATCTTCTGCCGACTGGATTTTCACTGGGCCGATCCCAACACCCATCATACGAGTTCTACCATCCTTCGGTTGGTGCTCACCAATTGGGCTTTGGCCAACTCCCCATCGGCTTGTTCTTCATCGCAAGCTCCAAGCCAGAAGAGAAGTAAAAAGTGGCTTGGAGTACAATCGACTTAGGTTGATGGCATCATCCTTGTCCTTTGGGACTATCTCCACCTTCGAGCCCTGTATATCCAATACCAAAGTCTTTGCTCGATGGTCATCAGAATGGGGAAGGCACCTGTTCAGTCTATCGGCTGAAAATTACTGCTGCGCCTCAACCCCAACTATGTGGAATCCGATGAAGAGGTAATCTTTCTCCTTACACTATCTTTTTTTCATCATATTGAATTTCAACTATGTCCTGATTCCTATGATTCCATAGGCTGGCGACAAAAATGCACCTATGACCAGCGCAAGTGGTCGCCCAATTATTTATCAACCTCCATCGGCCATATCCCTCCTTGGACGGGGTGCTCTACCTCCATCGGCTCTCCTCCGAGTGTCGCGAACACCAGGGCTGAAGCGCAAGAAACTGGCTACTCGGACGGTTTCTAAGGAACAAAAATCCGACGCCGATGTCGCCATTATTACATCAGCCTCGCAAAGCCCTTCTTCTGTGGCCAGACTTCTGCATCTCCAATGGTATGTGTCAGCATCAATTCTTTTCCGTTGCTTTCTCCTTTATCCTGACACCTTTCATTTGTAGCCAAAACCATTGTCTCTTGAAGTCCAACCGCTGGACACTATTACTGGGGCTAAGCCGATGGTATCCTCAGAAGTCATGGCATCTACACGCCAAACTGCCCCACATCAAGCTGATACCCACATAATCGCTCAAACTGCTCCGGATGTATCCCAGGTATATCCATCCTACATGTTATTTTCTTGACTGATGATCCCCATATTTACTAATGTTATCATGCAGTAATTAGCCGATCTGTTTTCCTTTGACATCAATAAATACTTAGAAGCAGAGGAAGATTCAGCCACCAGTGCAGCAATTGAACCATCCTTACCAGCTAATGCATGTGAGCAGTTGTCAGATTTTATGCATCAGCTGGAAATTCCGATTAACTCGCTGGTGGAAGATTGCGGGCCGATCCGGGGAAGACTTGCTGAAATCGAACATCTTCTGCCTGAGAAACTGACCGACACACTCACGCCTACTGCCTACTTGGAATTCCAAAGGACCCAGCTGATCGCATCAAGACGACGCATAGCCAATCGCATTGAGCAAAACAATCTGGCTCATAACGATCGACTAACAGCCCAAAGCGAAAAGAAAAAGCTTGATGAAATGTTAGCTGACCTTCAATGCACCAGCACCAAGCTTGGCCTCTTGAAGAAACAAGAAGCCGATTTGACGGCGGAACTCAACAAGATTCATGATGACATCAACTCCACTGAGTCCCACTTCATTGGCCTACCAAAATCAATCCAAGATCAAGAGACCAAGGTAGCAGACCAAGTGCAGCTGAGGATCAGATGAGGATGACATCCGCGCCATCAATGAAATAGATCAAATCCGTCTGCGTGCGATCGAGGCCATTAAGAAATTCTTGTAAAATTTTAGCCTCAGAAAAAACCCCAGATGTCATCCTAAACATTAACTATTTGCAATAGATTTCAATCAGTTTGATCAACAAAAGTTGTATATACATATCCCCTAAAGACGATGTCTAAACGATATCGGCCATCCGTAACCGATATAATCATATCGGCTTCCGTATATTAAAAATCGGCTATGCCTCAGCCAATTTACGCAAACAGTATCATTAGCCGATACCACTTCTGAGAGCTCGTTCATCGTAAAAAGAAGAAATCGGCTATGCTCAGCCGATTTAGGCGTCTTTCCAATTGGGTGACTATTCTCTAGACTTATCATCCCAAAACCCAATCGGTAACTTCCAATGTGTCGACATCTCCTCTTTTCCTAATAATTAGCTCTCGTCAGCCGATGCCACATGCATCAGATGTGTTAAACTGTTGAACTCTTGCGAAGAAAATTTTCACCTGATGTGACTCGACAACCCCTGGAAAACCAAATCGGCTAATTATTCATCACTCAGAACAGGACTATAACATTGGCTTCTGATGTACTGAAAACGTTGGATGTATTCTTGAACGGACTCATTAGTCCTCTGTCTAACCGATGTCAAATCTAACAGTTTCATTTCTTAAATCCTAGTAAAGAAGTATTTATGGAATTGTTGCTCTAGATCGGTCCATCCTTCAATCAAGTTCGGTGGTAACGAAGAAAACCATGCAAAAGCCGATCCAGAGAGGGATAATGGAAATAGATGAATTCTGAGAGCTTCATCGGCCGATGCTTCTCCACACTGTGCTAAGAATCGGCTGATATGCTCCATTGTAGATATGTTGTCTTGTGTTGAGAATTTAGAGAAATCTGGTATCATGTATCGGCGAGGTAATGGAACTCTATCAAACCATTCTGGATATGGGTGCCAATACATAACTATTTGATCTTTGAGCTTGATACCAAATTGCTCTTCCATAGTGTCCACAGTCCTAGTTAACCAATCCTTCTCCCTTAGAGTATCTTCCTGATCATGTGGAGGTGGATATGGTACCCGATTCCTCTGAAAGAATTCTCCATAATGATTCCTCTGAAAAAATTCTAGAGGTACCTCCTACCGTTGTCCCTCGTATCGATCTTGTATTGGTAGATATATATTTGCCGATAGGTCTTTGTTTTGCCAAGTTTCCTCCGTCCCTATCGGCAAAGACACATGATCCTGATCAGACTCTTGAGCTGATGATTCTTGTATCATCTTCTTGATCAGATCTTGTAGTGTATCCATCCATACTCCCGATGGATTACTAAATGCTTGATAAAATGATTCATTGAACATCTCTTGCAACGTCTTGAAAGAATTCACAGGTGCTGAATGGCCTGATTCCTTCATCAAAACACATTTTGGTAACTGTACTTTTTGAATCGGCCCTTGTTTAGTCATACTAAAGGATTCCAAACAGAGCTTCTGAAAGTTGTCCATATTTTGCTCTATATGCCGCCTCTGGTCTTCATTCAAATCCTCCATGGTAACTGGGACTGTAATCTCCTCAGACGAATATGTCTTGAAATCAACCTTTTCTTTAGACATTGACAACAATCAACCTTTTCTTTAGACATTGACAACAAGATGCCCCCTCGGGTTGATGAGAAAAAATCTGACTTCTAATCAGACACTTGTAGAGTCCCGCTGGTTAATGAATAGAATTATACCAATAGTCGATGAAGGATCTTGAGTCGATGGACGATCTTTAGGTTTCTCCAGCCGATGAATGAAATCTAGTCCAATCGGCTAATGAATGAAGATTTCTACCCTATCGGCTGATGAATATAGTATGGTTCTTATCGACCGATGAATGAAATCTTCGGTCCCACCAGGCGTGCCAAAAAATATGTTCGCGCTGAGATCCCTCGCATGCCCTGGCGCGAACACACCGACGCCTGGGAGGTCTATTTAGCTCCAGTGCAGGCCGGTCTGCTTCTCTCCGTGGCTCGAGGTACGCACGCTAGGGGCTATGGGGTTCGATCGGCTCCGACGCGTCGGTATGGGTGCGAGCGTGCCAGTCAATTTGACCCTACAATTGACAAGGAGGTGAGACGAGCAGGTCCGTTGGATGGTGGGCCGATAGGATCGGGATGGCCATCGACCGTGCCTATAAGGCCCTTCGCTATCAGCTATTTGCCGATAGGAATTGGGAAGCTCTTCGATTGGCTGAGGAGCCGATGTGGATAGGTGTCGATGAGGGATCGACCGCAGAGCCGATGGAGGAACCGGGGTGTACTCAGAGGATAGCAAAACGCACAGGATCCCTCTGGATAGCCGACAAAAGCCGTAATAGTCATTCATCGGCTAGAAAAACCGACGAAGGCACATGTGGACTGGCAAGGAATAGTACTAAAAGGGCATAAGCTGCAAAGCCGATGCCGCTCCGGATATGACAGCATGAGACCTGTCGCCCACCGTGACAGCCTCATTAACACTGAACCTCAAAGATCGGACCTAACCAAGACAGTACGAGGCTGAGGCCAACAGCGATGATAGAGAGGACGCCGGATTAGCTGTGCTGAAGGAAAGACAGTAACAAACCCATCGGCTAGCTGAGCCGATAAGGGGACGCCTCTCTGAAGGCGGGTGCGTATCGGCTGTGAGACCGATATGCTCGGCATTACGTGTCAAGAGACACCTTTAAAGGCTAATCCGTATCAGCCGAGGGGCTAATGCGTTGGGCGTGAAGCTCAGAGCATGGATAACTCATTGGCTGGCACTCCAATGATACGCCGATGAACCCGCGTCGAGAGCCAGAACCCGCCGGTAATACCTAGATGAACTAGGGTGGCGATGCGCCGAATTTGTATTGATCGAGAGATAGATTACATATCTTTAAGGGGTCTATATTTATACCCTGGATTTACAGACAGAGTCCGACGCGTTTACAATCATCGGATGTTATTTCCTAACAAGAAAAAGGAAAATATCTCTAAATAAATTAACTAACTAACTAAACCTTCCTAATTAAATAAGGCTATAATTTACAAAGATAAAATATCATGCTGTGGAGTTTATAGCTCTTGCGCAAACTCGGTTTTATCTGAATTGTTTTTCAATTTAAAACCGAGTCTTCCTTTGCTACAACCCGATCGGCTTCTTCACTGTAGTCATCGGACACCTCTCAGCTAATCGGTTTTAGTACTATCGGATTGTCCAGATTTTGGCGTTAACGATATAATGGCCACCTGTCCTCAAGCAAGGGTAGAATGGCAGCACCCTATGGTTTTTGAATTGTCAGAGTTCTTCGCCACCAAACCATATGATGAAGAACCACCGAAATAACCCCACTTAGAACATCACTCAGATAAACATCTCACACAGATATTTGAAGATGGACATAATCACTCCAACGTTTGGCACCAAGTGTCAATTAGATATGCCTCTAGCATCACTATAAAGAAGGCCGAGAACAGCGATATCAACACAGAAAAGGCGTATAAGATGATAAAAACCACCGCATCAGGCTTCACCGGCACGAGTTGTGTATAAGTGTGTACACGTGCATACACATACTATGTATTATATATATTTATATAGTATGTATGCATATTCAGTTTACAGTTTTTATCTAACTAAATTGTAGTGTATAATGACATAATTGATACTAGATTATCCATTTAATTCAGAGAAAACAATGTACTCCCTCCGTTCAAATTATTTGACGTTATATATTTATTCTAAGTTAAACATATCTATCCTTATCTCATAAATTATGTATTATAAATTTATTTCTAAATCAAAAAACATACACTTTATTACATTGGACTATAAATTTCTAAAAATTGGTAGTCAAAATATAAAATGTTTAATCTATGATAAACTAAAACAACAAGTAGTGTGAATGATGATTTTATTAGAAAAGCATCCAAATAAATTATACAAAAAACAAATACAAAGGAAACATTGTGAAAAAAAATTACAATCAATGAGAAGGCATACACAAGAATATACCACCGCCTACACTTCTGATATACATTCAAACAAAGGGGAAAAACAAATAGCCAAAATAATAATAATAATAACTGCCGCAATAAAAGATACATAATGAAAATAATGTGGCATTAGTAACAGAATATATCTAAAGAAACCATCCTCGTATTCCAATTCATTTTATTGGCCCAAAATCTGAGAGATGCGTCGTTCAGCATTGATTGGCATCTCTCTTCCAGGAACATTAAACATAGGTCCACAAAATAGTATAGTAATGGTATGAAAAAGTTTAATAAGTGGCTTACTCTTTTGCAGAAAATAAATATTCATGTTCTGCAATAAATCCAAGCAAAGACTGCAGATGGAGAAATGGGTAAGAAAGATGGAAGGTACAAATATGGGTAGCATGCAAGCAGTTAGTGGTATAACTCAAAAGGCAAATTCAAGAGTTCGTAAATTGTCCTAACACGATCTATTCTCTGTTGGATGGCTTCACTGTCAATTGACGGTATGGCTTCTCTAGTGCAGGCCAATTGGCTTCACTTCGTGGCTCAAGGTATGCGCGCCAGGGGCCATGGGGTTCGATTGGCTCTAGCGCGTTGGTACAGGTGCAGGCGTGCCAGTCAATTTGACCCTGCAATTGACAAGGAGATGAGACGAATAGGTCTGTCGGACAGTGGACCGATACAGGCACTCACTATCGGCTGGCTGCCGATAGGCTCGGGATGGCCATCGGCCGCGCCCAGAAGGCCCTTCGCTATCGGCTATTTGCCGATATGAATCGGCAAGCTCTTCGATCGGCTGAGGAGCCGATATGGACAGGTGTCGACGAGTGATCGACCGTAGAGCCAATGGCGGAACTGGGGTGTACCTAGATGATAGCAAAGCACACAGGATCCTTCCAGATAGCCGACGAATGCCATAAAGTCGTTCATCGGCTGTAAAAATCGATGAAGGCATATGCGGGCTGGCAAGGAATAGTATTAAAAGGCACGGGCTGCAAAGCCGATTTCGCTCCGGATATGATAGCACAAGACCCGTCGCCTGCCGTAATAGTGCCACTAACACCAAACCTCGAAGATCAGACCTAACCGAGACAATACGAGGCCGAGGCCAACAGCAATGATACGGAGGACGCCGGATTGACTGTGCTGAAGCAAAGATAGGAATGAACCCATCAACTAGCTGAGCCAACGAGGGGATGCCTCTCTGAAGGTGGATGCGTATCGACCGAGGGGCCGATGCGCTGGGCGTGAACCTCAGAGCATGGATAACTCATCGGCTACACTCCGATGATATGCCGTGCAGAAAACTATAAGCTTGAAGCTCGATCTACCGTCGGCAGCCCCGTAGGTCGAACCTAACCGATGCAACACGAAATTGATGACGGCAGAGGGAGCTTAATAGGCCGATAGGCCCTGCACAGACGTTATGCGATATGTCTAACCGGCCTAAGAGGTCGAACGTAACCGATGCAGCCTTAGACGGAGCAAAACATATCGAGATAGTGGCGGGACTTACCCCTTCGCTAGAGATCGGACCTAACCAATGCAGCCCCGCATCGAGAGCTAGAACCTGCCGGTAGAAACCTAGATAAACTAGGATGGTGATGCACCGAGATTGTATTGATCGAGAGATAGATTACATGTCTCTAAGGGGTCTATATTTATACCCTAGATTTACAGAGTCCGATGCGTTTATAACCATCGAACGTTATTTCCTAACAAAAATAAGGAAAATATCTCTAAAGAAGTTAACTAACTAACTAAACCATCCTAATTAGATAGGATTACAATTAACAAAGATGAAACATCCTGCTGTGGATTCCACGACACTTCCGTAAACTCGGTCTTATCTGGATAGTTTTTCAATTTGGAACCGAGTCTTCTTGCGCTATAATCCGATTGGCTTCTTCACTATAGTCATCGGACATCTCTCAGCCGATCAGCTTTAGAACCATCGGGCTGTCCAAATTTTGGCGTTAATAGGTCTACACCAAAATACAGACGAGGAAATGCGAGGCTTGACACCTTGGTTAAATATGGGTGCATGAAGGTGTATGAATCTAAGGATATGTTCTACAAGACTCTCCACCTACAGCAACAAGCATCGCTTTAAACTTGGCTTCGACCTATATGAGATCATCAAAGCAAAATGATATAAAGTACAACAAACTAATCAAGTTTGTTAGGAGTGGAGAGAGAAAAAGCTCAAGAGAAGAAGCATATGTCTCAGCACTAGTTCTATACTTCATACATGCTTAAGAGGGGCCATCATGTTAAAGTGGTAGCTTGCTTTGTTGGATCTCATGGTGAAAAACCTAAGAAACACTTACGGATATCCAAATCGCTTATTGCTAATGTTCTAGGACCCAAACATAAATTGTTTTTTAGGCATACTCCTCCAGCGGTACGAGTTAGGTCGTGACTAGCGGATACACAAATCACATGACTAGAGAGAGGATTATGTTCACATCTATTATAGATGATAGAGGGCAACATGACAACACTATGTTTGGTGATAATAGTACAGGCTAAGTGATGGAACTTAGTAAAATTGTCATCTCAAATGACTTATCAATCACAAATATGCTTTGTGTTAAATTCTTGAGTTATAACTGGCTTTTCATTATACAAAATAGGGTACAATTGTCTCTTTACCATTGAGGGTGTGAGTATTTTTAGGCATGATGATGAGTCTGTGACTTTCATTGGCAAGTTGAAGGGTGATCTCTCGTGGACTTCTCATGGGATATATTAAGTCCGAAGCTTACTTGATTGCTAAATCTAGCAAGGATTGGTTTTGGTATCGCCGGCTAGCCCATGTTGGAACATAGAATTTATCAAAACTTTTAAAAGAAGACCATATTCTAGGTCTATATAATGTGATCATTAAGAAGCATCATGTGTGTAGGGCTTGCCTAATAGGAAAAACAAGTCAAAGCTCACCATTTGTCTTAAAACGTCATGACAACATCTCGTCTCTTGAAGCTTGTTCACATGGATCTCTTTTGACTCTTGGCCTATCTAAGTACTAGAGGTAATAAGTATAGATTTATCATTATTGATGATTATTCACACTGTAAGTGAGAAAGACTCTGTATTGTATATGGATAATCATAGCTTATAGGAGGATACAAATATATATAGGCAGAGGAGTTCAAGGGTTCAACGTGTGAACATTAAACTAGGAAGTCTCAGACCTAATTAACACATACTAAGCAGCACAAGTGCCTAGGCCGGCACATGGCTACAGCCAGAGCTCAAGGCCCAGGCACAAGAGTCTAGGAGACAAACATAACTTATTGCACAAGAGTCTAGGAGACAAAGCATAGGCACAAGAGTCTAAGAGACAAACATAACTTGCTGCATAGGAGTCTAGGAGACAAATATAACTTGCTAACACACACTACTCTTGTGTATTCTTTCTCCATGACAAAAGTGAAGCACAAGCTACATTCAAGAATTTGCATGCCAAGCCCAAAATGAGTTTGATCTAAAGATCACGACAGTGAGAAGTGAGAATGGCGGTGAGAATGGCAGCCTCTGTCTCGATGGCCGCACCGGCGCTAGATGCCACATGAGGATAGCCTGCGCTGGGTGCTGGTGGCGTGCCGATAGTCAGGGCTGCACGTGGCTGTGCAGGAACACCAATGAGAGCACCTATAGGAAATAAAGGTAGAGGCACACTGATAGAACTGGGCACGAGATTTACATCATTAGTTCAAAAATCAAGGGCTACCGGGTCGGTAGGAGATGACTGTTGTGAGAAAGGGAAAGAGTGTTCATCAAACACAACGTATCAAGAGATGACAACAGGATTTGCCACTCCTATGGCCACCTTTGCTGCCTCTACCACGGGCGCTGTGGCCACTACCTTTGCCACCAAGATTGCTCCCTTTACCACCCCTCGGGCCGGTGGTGGGATGCCCAGAGAGCTGCTAGGAGGCGGGGCAGGAGGATGAAGAGCCACTACCAGTGCCGACGACGAGAGCTATAGGAGGAGACGTGGTCAAGGGCCCCATGGTAAGCTCCTTGAGGATGTGCTCATCGCAGGCTTCTAAGAAGGAAGGGAAGGGATGGCCATGTCGAAGATGGTGGCCAATGGAGGCAAACCGCTCGTTTAAGCCTCGGATGAGGTTGAGGACGAGGGAGTCGCTGACTGGTTCACCAAGATCGACAAGGTTGTAGGCGATGGTCTTGAGGAGCTTGTAGTAGATGGTGACAGAGAGGTCCCCCTAGATGAGCGTACGAAGTTTGGCATCGAGGATGAGGCCTGTGCCTCCCGGTTACTGAGAAATTGGCTCTCAATGGGAAGCCAGGAGGTACGGCCAGTGATGCCTTGGTTGCTATGGCTCCTGACAATGTCGAGGAGGTTGTCAGAGAGGGTGCCATAGAGCCATGAATGGACAACACAACCCATGCACTGCCAGTCAGGTGATTTCAGGGGACGATCGTCATGATGGACATGGCCTTGAAGAGAATACTTGCCTAGGGTGAGCAGGAACTGCTCGCATCATGGAGCAAAGCTGTCGGAGTTGACATTGAGAACAACATGGACAAGGCTGTAGATTTTCTGAATGGCCATAGCTTGGGCGTGGAGGTTTAGAACCGTGGCGGCCTCCTGAAGAACCATGGCAGCGTAAACTGAGGGACGAGGGCCATCGAAGAGGGAAGAGATGACCTCGTCAGCGTCTTTCGACAGGTCTTTAGTGGGAGGTATGGCGGTGACATGCTCTAGGGCAGCATGGACGCACGCTGCGGCAGCGTCGCTCTTGATGGCCACGGTGGTGGCCTAAGCCTTGACCTCCTCTGCGCGGGCGAGGGCGGCATGGCGGGCCTTGGCTGCGGTGGCACGGGCATCCTCCAACCACTTGTGCTCGGCGTCATTGCCAGCAGCAGAGGGGTGGATAGAGCCAACCATGGAGGGAAGAGAGGGGCAGTGTAGGGGTAGTAGGCTGAAGGGGGTGGCACTAGAAGCCGTACAGCAGAGATGTAGAAGAAGAAGAAGAATCGGGTGGAACCCAAGCTCTGATACCATGTAAGTGAGAAAGACTTTGTATTATATATGGATAATCATAGATTACAGGAGGTTACAAATATATATAGGTAGGGGAGTTCACGGGTTTAAGGTGTAAACACTAAACTAGGAAGTCTCAGGCCTAATTAACACACACTAAGTAGCACAAGTGACTAGGCCGGCGCATGGCTCCAGCCAAAGCCCAAGGCACAGGCACAAGAGTCTAGGAGACAAACATAACTTGTCGTACAAAAGTCTAGGAGACAAAGCATAGGCACAAGAGTCTAGGAGACAAACATAACTTGCTAACACACACTACTCTTGTGTATTCTTTCTCTATGATAAAAGTGAAGCACAAGCTACCTTTAAGAAGTTTACATGCCAAGCCCAAAATGAGTTCAATTTAAAGATCACGACAGTGAAGTGAGAATGGCGGTGAGTTCAAGAGTACTCAAGTAGAGGAGTTTATCGATGAAGAAGGGTTCAAACACAAATTCTCTGCTCTACATGATCCTGTTGGTCGCCAAATCTCATAGTGCGCGATATGACTGGGCGAAGTCGTGAACGAGCTGGCAGAGGTCTGATCGGGGAAGACAACTCCTTGGTCACATGAAGGCCTAGGAGTTCTCCTTAGCTCCACTACAGGTCTTTAGTCATTAAGGTTCAAGTGTGTGCCAGTTAATTTGACCCTATAATTAACAAGGAGATAGAGGATGAGTGTACGAGCTAATTGGTTGCTGGGCCGATACGGCTCCCCTTATCGACTAGGTGCTGAGGAAGGAAGGGCTCAAGCATCGGCTAAAAAGCCGATGAAGGTAGGTGATAGATGCATAGAATAAATTAGAGGATTTATCAGCCAAAGAGCCAACAATGCTCTGGATAGGGTAGGTGACAAAAGCGCAGAGTAGGACCCGACCCCCCGAAGTCATGAGGACCAGGGACCACTGTAACAACACTATTAGAGCCAGTCTCGATAGATCGAACCAAACTGAGCTAGTTTGAGGTTGAGACACATAGATAATTGAGGCTATATCAAACATAATGACGAAAAAGGATGGGGTGAGATCATTGGCTGCTTATCGGCCAAATGTTCGATGCTTGCCTATATCTAACCTCATCGGTTATCTAGGCTGATGGGGAACGAAAACCTCTAGATCCTGATGCCAACCATATTGGACATGAACCTGATAGATTGAACCTAACCGAGATAGTATCAATCTAAACCTAACATGACTAGATCGATCACTATAGGATTAATCGTTGGGTGAGATATAAGATAGATATAAGCATCAAGTGGATGGTAATGATAACTCATTGACTACTCACTCTGATGAAACGCCGCATGAGAACTTGTCAGGCCAATAGCTTAATCCACCACCATTGATCATATGGTCAGACCTAACCAAAGTAGCACGAGCCTAGGGATGGTGAAGGGAGACCGATGTACCATCATGTCTTAAAAGAACATGATGCGGTACGTCTGATCGGACTAAGAGGTCGGACCTAATCGATACATTCTTAGACAAAGCAAATGAACTAGGATAATAGTGGGACTTATCACTTCGTCAGAGATCAAACTTAACCGATACAGCCCCTTGTCGAGAGCTAGAACCCACAGGAGTAAAAAGCTATGTGAGCTAGGGTGGCGATGTGCTAAAGTTGTGTTTGTAGATGATATTGTTGATATCTCGATAGGCTATAGGTATTTATACCCTGGATTTACAAGAGTCCGATGCGGTTATAGACAACCCTCGGACAATATTTCCTAAACATAGAAGGAAATTAATCTATTAGAAGTTATAAAGCTAACTAAAGTTGCTTAGCTTATATAATATATATATATGTATATATAAAGCACCCTGCCATGATTCTCATGACACCTCAAACTCGACCCTATCTAGATAACCTTCCATCTTCAATCAGACCGAATCTATCCTCAACCCATCCTATTGGCTCTCTCTTAGTGTTAATCAGTTTCTCTCTATGAGCCGATTAGTCTTCCCTTCATAGGTTGATCCTGTTTGCAAACTGACCAAATTCTAGCATTAACAGATCCTTCCAAAAATGGGATTATGAAGAGGTGGAACTGCACACTCATCAAGGCGGCGATGACTATGCTTGATGAAGACAAGACCTCTCACATCTTTTGGGTGGAGGCTATCAATATTGCGTGCCACACCATCAATCACTTCTACCTCCACAAGCTCTTAAATAAGACCGCCTATGAGCTTCTCACCGGTAAAAAGCTAAATGTTTTATATTTTCGAGTTATTAGTAACAAATACTACATCTTGAGCAAGATATCTTGTTCCTCAAAATTCTCCCTAAAAGTTGATGAATTTTTCTTACTCGGCTATGAGTCAAATGCTGAAGGCTATCGAGTCTTCAACAATACTAGAAGGTTAAGAGAGATGTGACATTTGATGAATTTAATGGCTTCCAAGAGGAGCAAGTTGGTGATTGTGTTGTAGGCAAAGAAATTCCTAGTAAAGCAATTGGTGATATGAGACCTAGTGATGCGCCAAGTGAACCATATGGTGTACTTGATTTGCCACCATATATAAGTATGCAAGTTCTAGAGAGATCCCATGGTGATGTTGTACAACAATGTCAAGCACATGTGGCTGGGATTGATACCAAGGGCACTTTAGAGCAAAGGGACACTAACGAAGCTCGAGTCCCCTCGGTGCACCATCGACGGGTCCATAAAAGTATGCAATGAGATTATCCCATCTACAACATTCTTAATAATATAAGAATGAGGGTAACACTCGTTCTCGTGTCGCTACTTTTTTCAGATGTTACTCATTTGTCTCTTCTTTGCAACATTTGAAGGTCGAGGAGGCACTTTGTGGATGTGAATTGGGTGATGGCTATGGAAGAGGAACTCAATAACTTCACTTGCAACGGCATTTGGACTTTAGTGGAAAGACCATTGGAACAAAATGGGTGTTTCACAACTAACTAAGACGAATGTGGTCATCCCTCAAAACAAAGCACGGTTAGTGGCGAAGGGATTCACACAAGTCGAAGGTCTTGACTTTGGTGAAACCTTGGTGCCGATCTCACACCTTGAGTCCATTCAAATTCTATTAGCTTTTGCTACTAACTATAACTTTAAGCTATATCAAATTGATGTCAATAATGCATGTCTCTACGGGACAATCGAGGAGCTCGTGTACGAGGAGCAACCATTAGGCTTTGAAGACCCAAAGCACCCACAACATGTGTCCTAGCTTCCCAAGGCGCTCTACAGGCTCAAGCAAGCCCCTGGAGCCCAGTATGATTGCCTCCATGATTTCCTTCTCAAAAATGACTTTAAGAAAGAAAATGCGGACACTACTCTTTTCACTAAGAAATTCAAGAATGATCTATTTGTGTGTTAAATATATGTCAATGACATAATATTTGGCTCCACTAACAAAGAATTTAGTGATGACTTTAGTAGGATGATGACAAAAAGATTCAAGATGTCAATGATGGGCAAGCTCAAATTCTTTCTCGGATTTTAAATCATGCAACTAAAGGAAGGAAACTTCATCTCTCAAATGAATTATCTCAACAATGTCTTAAAAAGTTTGAGATGGAGGGAGCCAAACCCATCAAGACCCCAATGATATCAAATAGACATCTCAACCTAGGTTAGGAAGGTAACTCATTCACCAAAAGCTTCATTGTTCAACGATAGGTTTATTGCTTTACCTTTGTGCATCTAGGCCCAATATCATGCTTAGTCTATAAATGTGTGTTTGCTTTCTATCCTTTCTAAGAGAAAGTCATTTAGTAGCCATAAAAACATTCTTAAGATATCTAGTTCATACTCCAAACCTACGGTTGTAGTACTCGAAAGGCTCAATTTGATTTAATTGACTATTCTTATTCTGACTTTGACTATTCTGGTTGCAAAATGGATAGGAAAAGCACCTTCGACGCTTACCAATTTCTTGGGAGATCCCTTGTTTGCTACTAGTCTTCCATGAAGCAAAACTTCATAGCCTTATCCATGTCCAAAGCTGAATAAATAGTTGCTAGAAGTAGATTTTGAGTGACAGATAACAAGAAATTAAGAAGCTAATATTAATGATTGAAAATCTCGTAGCAATTCATCTAGTAGGAGACTATTTTGGTTAAAAGATGACCCCCATGAAGGTTATAAAAGAAGAAAGGATTGGAACTGCTGAAATGGTAATTTTATTAATTTTTTGAATCCTTAGGATACATCAAACTATTAAGAGGGGCTTAGGTTTAACCGGTTTAAAAAGCAAGTGCTTAATCAAACTTCCAAGTCTAGATGAGTGAATACTCGTACAACGTACACCTTGGTGTTTTGGTTTTCTCTCCTAGTGTTTAGATGTTTGTGTCTAGGCTTTGTAGAAATTGTGGATAAGTTTACATATCAAATAGAGAAATTAGTTCAAAGTCTCTAGACCATTTAGCTAAGTCTCTGGACTAAGCTCTTTGTCTGGCCGAGAGGCATGTCCGAAGTCTCCAATAGTTTAGACAGATACTCCAAACTTCTTCCTCTCTTTTGAAATTATGTGATGTGTCCAAAGTCTCCAAACCCTTTGGCATGAGTCTCCAGACTGAACTCTTTGTCTAGGCCAAAAGGCCTGTCTGAAGTCTCTAGATTTTTAGAGCAGATACTCGGAAATGTGAAATTTTATGAGTAACAACTAGTTTTAAGATGGGTGCGTATTTAACCTTGCCAACCATGTTTCGAGTAGGTTGCTACTCATTCTTTTTTACACCACTCCCAAGAGCTTTCTAGAGGTTCCCCACTTCACTCTCTTGGATCTTGAGTTTAATCCACCATCTAAATGTGCTTTTCTGGGTTATTTGCAAGAGAGTGAATCTTGGGATTTGGGTGAGCACTTGTGGATCAACGTTGGTGAAGACTCAAGCTTGTAACTCTTTGAGGACCACTTCCTAGATGATTATGCGTTGCCCATGAGGATTTAACGTGTAAATCGCTTGGGACATTGGTGAAGGTCTTCCTCACCTCCGTAAGAAAAGAGGTATATTAGTAAATTTTTGAGTTCTTTTTTAGATGTTGGTTTGGTAGAGCAAGCTCCATAAGAAGCAGGAGCATGGTGGTCATCTTGGATTAGGTGCTACAGTTTGGTGAGAGCATGGAAGCCAAACTAGTTTCTAGAGTTAAACTTGGTGAGGCAAGGGATCGAGCGCAATCTAGCTCTTTGGAGCTTCTCAATGGAGATGTGAGATGAGTTGATCCAAATGTTGGTGAAAAATTGCTAGTCTCATAGCATCCCATTAGCTATTTTCTTCTCTGTTATTTTGTTTCCTTACATCCTTCCTAACCCTCATGGTTTGCTTCTTTTGAGTGTCCCTTGAACATTTTGATGGAGGCCCAGAATGTTCAAACCTTATATTCGAAGACTCTAGACTAGTTTCTTCGTCTGACAGAAAGGCCGATTCAGATATTCTGAACATTAGGACTGGAGACTCCAGAGGGAATTCTAATTTCCACTACTAGTTTATTTAAGGATTAAAAGTCTGCACATTCAACCGCCCATCTGTGTGACTCATGGTCTTTTCCATACTTAGTTGCTTCCATGGGATGATCACATGACAACCACAAATGCACAGTTATTGGACATATGATGAAGGATTGTCCAAATCAGTTTGCCATGCTGGTAAACAATTGTGACTAGTGAATGCAGAGATGATTGTGCTAGTGAATTCAGAGATGATTGTGCTTTGGTTATAGGTAACAATTCAAGTGATGATGAGGATGCTAATATAGATGGTGGTGTGGAATTTTGTGCTAAACTTTCAGAGCAATATGACAGCCCATCATGAAGTGTGTGCTAAGTGTTCAAATGGAGAGTGCAGAACAACACCAATGCCACAACATGTTCCAATCCAAGTTTGTCTTAAAGGATCGATCTTTTCATGTGATTATTGATGGGTGTAGTTGCAACAACCTTGTTAGCACTGAGATGATCAAGAAGTTTGGCTTCATTACACAACCACATCCATGGCCCTACCATATTCAGTGGTTCAATTCATATGGTAAGATGAAGGTAACATGACTTATTAGAGTACCTTTCTCAATTGGCACGTATAATGACTATTGATTGTGATGTAATTCCAATGCAAGCATGTTCCTTGTTGTGGTGTAGGCCATGGCAATATGATAGGAATGTTTTGCACCATGGTACTAGCAAATACAGGCTCTTTCATAATACTAAAAAGATTACTTTGCTTCCAATGACTTGAAAGATGAGTTTGATCGTGCTAGAAAGGAAAAGCTTGAGAAGAGACAAATTGATAGCCCGATTGTAGCTAAAGAAATATCAACAAAAAAGACTTTGTTACTAAGAATGCTGAAATTAAATTGAAGGGTCTCATCATGTTAGCTACAAAATCTGATTTTTGTGAGTTGAATGAATGTGATGTTTGTTGCTATGCACTTGTTTGCATGGATGCCATGTTTACTTTGAATGTCACATCAGGATGTTTTTCCTGCTGATGTACCTCTTAGTCTACCACTAATTGAAGGGATTAAGCATCAGATTGACTTGATTCTAGGAGCTGCTTTGCCAAACCGTGTGCCATATAGGACCAACCTAGAGGAGATGAAAGAGATTCAATGTCAAGTGAAAGAATTGCTAGATGAAAGTTACGTACGAGAAAGACTTAGTCCATGTGTTGTTCATGTCATTTTTGTTCCGAAGAAATATGGGTCTTGGTGTATGTGTATTGATGTGGAGTGATTAACAATATTATTATTATATATTATCATCCTATTCTTAGGTTAGATAATGTGCTAAATGAGTTGAGTAGCTCTATTATGTTCTCTAAGGTTGATTTGCATAATGGATACCACCAAATAAGGATGAAACATGGTGATGAGTGGAAAACTGCTTTTCTATGACCATGCATACTATGGATACAATCATTGCTCACATCATAGATCAACACAAAGACATTAAGAACAAGCCATAAACATTCTGGAATCCAATTCAGTGACCTTAAACTACGCTTAATTCAAACAGCTGCTAAATGTGCATACAAGCTCTATTTTGGGCGTATAAGTACTTGATGGAAAACTCTAAGAGTCCAATTTCGAATGGATCTGACCTCAACTCCAAATTCCATTTGAGCCGGCCATAATAGAGATAGTGTTGCCCCTCCTGTCATGAGCCTTTGGGCTTGTTACTTCGTCTTAAACCCTAGCCCAATTGAGCCCAAGTGGGGTGCGTCCAACTTGGTGGAGCACAACCCTAGGGACCCCTTGGACATCATCCCACTTCCTTAAAATAGCCTGCACCTCTTTAGGGTTTCTTGTGTTTTGTTAGATTAAAATTTAGCCATTGCTACTTTACCTTGTAATTGCGTGTGTAATTCTCTTGGCGTACTACAACCCATTCAAACATGCAAACCAGTCCATGCAAAATATATGTTTTGTAACCAATGTTGTCAAAACATTCTTATAGGCACAAAAATACCTTAGGTGGGTTTCGAGTGATTCCATTGATACTCTATGAACCATTCCCAAATATAGACTCATTTCTTAGCTACGTTTTGAGTGATTTTGTTGGCGCCCTATAAATCATTGCCACATTCGTATCAACTCATGTAAAATATAGGTTTCACAACCAATGGTATCAAAACGTTCTCATAGGCATACAAATACCTTTGATGGATTTTGAACGATTCCTTTGGACAAAAAAACAATTCCCATGTACAGACCTACTCGTGCAAAATATAAGTTTTGCAACCAATGGTGTCAGGACATTCCCATCAATGCAATAATGCCTTACGTGGGTTTCTAGTGATTTTGTTTGTGTTGGCGCCGGCTACTGGAATGGCTACACCGACGGCAATCTACAACGCTCCGGCGTGCACGCTCACCGCGGACACGGTGTAGTTCTCTTGCTCAGGGACGCAGAAAAACGAATGAACTCGCAAGAATGGCACTACCCAGCGTTGCAGCTTTCTCGGTCTTTTTGTTTCTATTTATTCATGGTGTTTACACGGTCTGTGACCCACGATCCCCCCCCCGCCATGTGCGCCTCACTCTGCGTCATGCCCGCCTTGTGTGCGGGAACGTTTCATACACGCATGGCAGTGACCACTCATAGCCACACCATGAACGCAGCATGGGCAGCAAAATGCAACTGAATGCAACTGCCTAATTACAGAATGATGGTTTAAGTATGCACGAGATTATGATAACATTTCACCCCCTAATCTCGCTGCACCTCTATCACACCTAGCTGCTGACGGAGCTCGACTAACCTGACGCGCCCAAGCGCTTTTGTCAGAATATCCGCAAGCTGTTCACCTGTGCTCACATGATCAATATCAACCTCTCCTCTATCAACACAATCTCTGATGAAATGATACTTTGTGTCGATGTGTTTACTTCTATCATGATGTACTGGATTCTTGCTTAGACCAATTGCTGATTTGTTGTCAACTAACAGCCTCACCTTTGGTGCTTGAATTCCCAGCAGTTCACCAAGTAATCGGCTGATCCAAATGCCTTGACACGCTGCATTTGCACTGGCAATATATTCAGCCTCGCAGGATGAGAGTGCTACCACTCTCTGCTTCTGTGACACCCAAGTCACTAGACTGTTCCCCAACAGAAACAATAAACCGCTTGTGCTCTTCCTGTCATCAACATCTCTAGCCAAGTCACTGTCGCTGTAGCCCAGCAGCTTGGTTTCAGTTGTGCCCATCTTCTTATATACACAGCCATAGTTCACTATCCCTGTCAAGTATCTGAGAATCTGCTTGACTGCTGCCTAGTGTTTTGCTCTTGGATCTTCCATGAACCTGCTTACAATCCCAGCAGCAAAGGCAATGTCTGGCCTCATGTTCACTAGGTATCTTAGGCTCCTAATTACACTTCTGTACTAGGTCTTGTCAACTGATGGTGACTCATCTTTCTTGCTTAATTTCAGCCTGTTTTCCATTGGAACACTGCAGGCGTTACAGCCTTTCAATCCTGCCTACTCCAAGATTTTTAGAGTGTATGAGCTCTGACATAATATGGTCACCCCTTTCATCTGATTCACCTGAATACCCAGATAGTAACTTAGCAGTCCTAAATCACTCATACTGAAGCTTCTCATCATCTCCTCCTTGAACACATCAATAATTTGCTTGCTGGACCCAGTAATTATTAGATCATCTACATAGACCCCTACCAGCAACAAGTCTGTGCCTTGACTTCTTCTGTACACAGCATGCTCAAGTGGATTTCTGATAAAACCGAGCTTCAGCAACTCCTTATCAAGCCGAGCATTCCAAGCTCTAGAGGCCTGACGCAACCCATACAGAGCTTTCTTCAGTTTGAGTATCATGCCACTACCATTCTTAACAACAAATTCAGGAGGTTGCTGAACATACACCTCCTCACTCAGATCACCATAAGAAAAGTTGATTTAACATCCATGTGATGCACTTGCCATCCTCTTTGTGCAGCTAAAGCAATCAACAGCTTTACTGTTTCAATTCTTGCCACTAGGGCATAAACCTCATCAAAGTCCACCCCCTCATGCTGAGCATACCCCTTTGCAACTAAACGAGCCTTGTATTTGTTGATCTTCCCATCTGGATCTCTTTTTACTTTGAAGACCCACTTCAATCCAATTGCTCGATGTCCAGGTGGCAGCACTATCAGCTCCCAGGTCTCGTTGGTCTAAATTAAATTCATTTCTGTGACCATGGCCTCCCTCCAACACTGTTCTCCCAATGCCTATTCTAGACTTCTAGGCTCCTCTGCAGCAAGATAACATAAGCCATTGTACTGAAAATCCTGAACCTCTTCAGTCTCATCATACAGGCTCTACAGTGTTCTGAATCTCCCTTCTCCACTTTTAGAGTTTCCTGCATCAGTGGGTGGTGTAGCAAACACCATCTCTTGCTCAATAGGACTTCCTGGTGGTGTGTTCTGATTTGATCCAGCACTAGAATCAGTGTTGATCTGCCATTGACCTTGAATGGGTGACTCTGAATCAGACCAGCCAGCTGCTGTCACTTCTTCAGTTTCACTGCTTGCACCTTCAGTTACTGTTCCTTGTCCGGCAATAGTATAAAATTCCACATCAAAAGCAGATGTCATTGGATTGGGCTGAGCTTTACCTTGCCAATCCCAAGCTTTAGCTTCTTCAAATATCACATCCCTTGATATGTGCAATTTCTTAGCTATCAAGTCATAGACTCGATATCCCTTTGTTCCTGTTTCATAGCCAATAAACACCATTGGTGTTGATCTGTCAGTTAACTTGGATATGCCCGGTCCTACTTTCTTCACATAAACAAGACAACCAAATGTTCTCATAAGGCTTCCTCTTATACCAAGCTTCATAAGGTGTTTTGCCCTGAAGACTCTTAGTGGGGGCTCGATTCAGCAGATACACTGCTGTGGTGACTGCCTATCCCTAGAATTCTCCAGGCATGTTCTTACTCTTCAACAGGCATTCGCCATTTCCACCACAGTCCTGTTGCGATGTTCCACAACACCGTTTTGTTGTGGTGTGTAGGGCGTGGTGGTGAAATGCTTGACACCCTGCTCATCACAATATTCTTTGAACTCTATGGAGTTAAATTCACCCCCTTGATCACTGCAAAAAGCACGAAGTTTTCCACCCAACTCAGTTTCTGTCAGAGCCTTCACATGCTTGAAACATCTGAATGCTTCATCTTTGGTTGCTAACAGCTCAATCCACATATACCGTGAATAGTCATCAACTAAAAGTAGGAAGTAGCTCTTACTCCTTGGTGTTTTTGGCTTGATCTGGCCACAAAGATCAGCATGGAACAAATCCAATGGATTATCTGCTCTGTATTTGCCACTTGTGGGAAAGGCTGTCGATGCTGCTTCCCTAGTGCACAGCAATCATAGAACTCCTCCACATGTTCCAATGGTGGCAAACCCTCCACCATTCCCTTTACACCGAGCTCCCTGAGTGCTCTGAAGTTGAGATGACCATATCGGCCATGCCACAGCCAGGCCTTTTCATTCACATTTGCGGCCAAATAGACAAGAGCAGCAAGCTGTACCTTAAGCAAATAAACGATTTCCCACTCGAGGTGCTTTTGCTAACAATGTGCGTTCAGTATCATACACACTGCAAAAACCATTTTCTAGCACAACCTTGCATCCCCCTTCCTCTAGTTTGCCTAAGCTGACTATGTTACTTTTCAACTTGGGAATGTAACAGACTTCAGTTAATACCTTGTGACCATGCTTCTTCGTTTGGAGCATGACAGAGCCCATGCCCTCGATCGCGATGAGTGAACCATCACCGAACCACACCATCCTGCCGACCGACGTGTCAAGCGACGTCAGTGCATCACACCGCCCGGTCATATGATTGCTGGCCCCGGTGTCTAGGATCCAGACGTCGTCGTCCTCATCACGATCAGCAAGAAAAACTTTCTCCTCAAGCAGATGCACGATTGGACCCGAAGCCCACCGTGTTACCTCCTAAACGCTCCCGGCGTTCATAGTGGCCAGTAGCAACGCCGGCTCCTCTGCTTGCACATGATGTGCCTCCTCCTTTCGCTCCTTCTTGGGCCTCTTGCAGTCCTTTGCCCAGTGGCCATATATGCCATAGTTCCTGCATCGCCCCTTGTGCCTTAGAGTCCCCATTGATGTGAGCTTGACGATGGCCTCTTTCTTCTCGCCACGGTCCCCGCGCCCACCACCGCCACCCGACTTTGGCTTCCACGACTTCTTTTCACCTCCGGACAACTAAGAGGATTCTGGCATGAGGCGATGATGGTTCCTCGATGCCCAATCCTCCTCTGTCAACAGGAGTTTACCAGCCTTGTCGGTGACAGTTTCTAGGCCGAGATGATCTTCGGCCATCTTCAGTCTCCCAACGAGCTCCTTGATCGTCAGAGTTTTCAGATCGTGTAGAGTCTCAATGGAGATGGCAATCTGCAGGTACCTCTTGGGGAGAACACGTAGCATCTTCTTCACCACCCGGGCATCTTCAATGGCCTCACCCGAGGTGCATAGATCCGCCACTAGAGCATTGATGCGCAGGGCAAAATCATCTACTATTTCTTCCTCCTTGAACGTGATATTCTCAAATTCTTGGAGCAGGCGCTGGGCGTTAGCTTCTTTCACGCGTTCAGCTCCAACGCGCATGCTCTTCACCGCCTCCCACGCCTCCGTGACAGTCTTCTTCGCACCCAGCATCTACCACATCTCCTAAGGAATGGATCTAAGGAGTCCGCCCATGGCTTGGCAATCTTGAGTCCTCTTCACCATGTCACCTCCAGGTTCGATCGCCTCCCAAACCTCCAAGATCTCGAAGTTGCACTTCATCAGGACTGCCCACTCGGCATAATTCGAGCGGGTGAGCATCGGCCACATCAGAGAGCCTTCACGAACTCCATGCGCCGATCCGCCTGACCCCGACACGCCCGACGCACTCGTGCCAGTCATCTCCGGCAGTGGCAGCGGTGGTAATCTTCGAGGGATGATAAACTTCTTGTGGGGTGGTTCATGCGGTGGGCTCACCGATCCACCGTAGAACATGCAACACAGCTCTGATACCAGTTGTTGGCGCCGGCTGACGGAATGGCTACACCGACGGCAATCTACAACTCTCTAGCGTGCATGCTCACCGTGGACACGGTGTCGTTCTCTTGCTCAGGGACGCAGAAAAACGAACGAACTCGCAAGAATGGCGCTACCCAGCGTTGTAGCTTTCTCGGTCTTTTTGTTTCTATTTATTCACGGTGTTTACACGGTCTGTGATCCACGACCCCCCCGCCGTACGTGCCTCACGCTGCATCGTGCCTGCCTTGTGTGTGGGAACGTTTCATACACGCATGGCGGTGACCACTCATAGCCACACCTTGAACGCAGCATGGGTAGCAAAATGCAACTGTCTAATTACAGAATGATGGTTTAAGTATGCACGAGATTATGACAACAGTTTGCACACTATAAACCATTCCCACATGTGGATCCACTCTTGTAAAATATAAGTTTCCCAACCAATGGTGTCAGGACATTCCTACAGGTGCAAAAAAACATTATAGGTGGGTTTCAAGCGATTCTGTTGGTGCACTACAACCTTTCCAATGTGCGAACCTAGTCATGTAAAGTATAAGTTTCACAACCAATGGTGTGAAAACATTTCTCACTGGCGTAAAAATGCCTTAGGTGGGTTTTGAGTGATTTCGTTGGTGCACTACAAACCATTCCCACATGCGGACCCACTCATGCAAAATATAAGTTTCACAACCAATGCTATCAACATTCCCCTACAGCAACATTGTTGTTGAATGTGGTTTGGATTAGGTTTTAGAATCCCAAGGCCCATATTGGGTTGGGAAGTAGTCCATCTATAAGTGCCCCACGGATTGAATCTTTCCAAAACAAGGGGTTTGAAGATAAGAAAGAAAAGATTCAATTCGGTGAAACAATATATAAATTCAAAATTGCTATGACAAACACTAAGCCTTCCATGGTCCATAAATTTAGTACTTGTGCCATTGTTCTTGAACTCTGAATTTGCTTAACCATCACCTTTAAGTTGTCTACAACTAGACGTGTGTGATCCCCCCCTCATCTCAAAAAAGAAGGGTAAGAACATCAGCTGGTCAAAAGAGTGAGGTTGAGTGTATTCCAGATATATATTCCACCAATAGATATGTCTTGTATTCTTTGTATGAAGTTGATGTTGCACACTAGTTGTATCTTTTTGGATAAGGAATATGGTATAGCTACCAAATTGTTTCACTCAAGATACACAGTTAAGTTTGTTTCTTGTGCGATCACAATCAATGATTTGAGTACGATCAACTTGGCGTATTGAGCTCATGGAGAAGTTGAACCAATTCACATGTCCACATCTGATCCATATCAATTAGTGTAGACAAGTTGCAATCTTAGCATTGCAAAAAGAGTAAAGATGCCCTTCTCATTAGGAGAAATGTTAGATAATGTTGAGTGTGATGTGGTTCTAGTACCTATGTCATCATGTCATATATTATTGGGATGGCAATGGATGAAGAGTCAAAAGCTTAAATCTGATCCTAGCACAATTTTTTATTGATTTCTACAAAAGAGAAGATAGGTGATACTTTGGCCAATGCCTTCAACCTTATATCTTCTTTATCAGGAGAAAAGGAAGCGAAGAGCAATGGGATATGTGTTATCTAAGAAGCAAGACTACATAGTCGAGCATGAGACTTCCCTTCGGCTAATGTGACATGTAGAGATGTTGCACTAGTTCATGCAGCGCAACAGATCATCGTTGATGGCAAATGCACCATTGCTGGATCGTGGTCAACGCAAGATGAGATGTAAGAAAATCCACGTGAGGAAGAGAGCCTTATAACCAAATAGCCCAATGACTAAATGTGAGGTTGAGTGCATCCAGAATTTGACTGTGAGTGATAACCAGGAGAAAAGAGAGAAGCAAATGATAGTCCATGTGAGGTTATTTCTGAATCTAATGCATTAATCCCAACTTCTAGTGTTGTTTCTCACAAAAAGCAGGATGAGCAAGAAGAGAAGATAGTCATGGTGCGAGATTGGATGCTTTCTGTCCTGTAGTCACAATTCCAGGATAATGATGGTACATATCTTGACATGCCTCTTACAGTACTACCACAATTCCAGAATAATGATGGTACATATCTTGACATGCCTCTTACAGTACCTATATTATATTTTGAGGATGCAAAAGGTAAATTTGGTGGTAATTTATTATTGATGAGTAAATCTAAACATACAATTGTTGCAACTTAGACATGTTTGTTTTTTTTATCATAAGTCTATTGTTCCACATTTAGAATCTTATATGCTTAATTTACATGATGTGGAATTGTTTACTCATAAGGAAGTGTTAACTGAAATACCCTCTCATGATTCTTTGTATGATAGCATGTTGAACAAACCTGCTCAGCTACCTTGCTTGATGAGAAAGTTTCTTAATTGTCATGTTTCATATCACTAGAGAGTTTATACTGCTATGTTTATATTATTGTTATGTGTGGTGATTATGAAATAGTCATGAAATTTTATCTGCATGGATTATGCATAAGTTGTGACAAACTTGCTAGTTTGGGGTATATTATGGAACATCAATGTGCTATACAAAGTTTTGAATTGCTTAGCATGAATGGTGGTCATGGTAATGCTTTCTCTTTGAATCAAAATTTAATACATACTTCCTATGTTTATGTTTCTACATCATGGTTTGAAAATCAGAGTAGTGCAGCTAAAGCATGGAAGAAAGTAAGTTTGTTTTTAAGAAGTTGCAATACATTATTGTTGACATTTACCTCTTGTTCAACCTTGCGAAAGTTGGGGACAACTTTTCTTCAGGGGAGAGGATATGAGCAGATATGATGTGAACAACTGGAAACACATTGATACAAACATTGATATAATGTCCTATGACAACTATGCTTATTGTATTGTGGGAAAACAAGGGGACCATGAGATTAATGACATGTACATATGTCACCCAAACATGTTGTTCTCTTTATTTACCACAATTTAAGATTACCAAAAGCCAAGGACAGCTTTTCTTGAAGTAGGAGAGGATGATGTGGATCAACCTACCTATTGGACATTCTCCTTTGCATGCAAATCAAAACATAAGGTGAACACATTTCTCTAAGTCAATGTGTGGAATACTTGAGAATTTGATGCTACAAGTATTTTTCACTTGAATACTTTTAGTCATGATAGATTTGATCCATTGGCATGAATAAACAACATGAGGGTCCGGTGGGAGGTGAGGGAAGTTGTGGTGCACAAGGAGAAAATTGGTTGCTTTTTCTATACATGAAGTTCATGGCAAGTTGTGTGTAGAATCAAAGACTATTGGGATGCATGGCTTACATATTTGAAAAGCTTGCCAAGTCTACTTTTCGACAAATGAAGTGGCATATAATTCAAAGCCCTCTATAACCGGTAATTCCAAGTTGAAGACATGTTGCATGGGAAGACTAGGTGGCGCACAAGCAGTGGCATTGTTGTTGAATGTGGGCCTGCACAACATCTTTGGATCTATTTCTATAATCCCAAGGCCCATATTGGGTTGGGAAGGAGTCCATCTACAACTGCCCCATGGATTGAAGCCTTCCAAAACAAAGAGTTTGAAGATAAGACAAAAGATTCAATTTGGATTATGTTTGGACTACCCTAGACATACCTTGACTAAAACATTTGTCTCTCTCATCCAGAGTCTATTTTGGACGTTTGAGTACTCACTGGGAAGCTAACTTCATGGCCTACATGATGGATAGGGCCTATGACTCAAAAATGCCTTAGGTGGTTTTGCGCAATTCCGTTGGCATAATAGAAACCATTCCAACATGCGGATCTACTTGTGCAAAATATAGGTTTTGAAACCAATGATGTTAAACACCTAAGGTTGGTTTTGACCAATTTGTTGGTGCCCCCACAAACCTTTCCCACATGCAGTCCGAATCGTGTTAAATATAAGTTTTACAACCAATGGTGTCAAAACATTCCCATTGGCACAAAAATACCTTAGACGGGTTTCTAGCAATTCCATCGGTGCAATAAGAAAAATTCCTACATGCGAACTTTCTGACATGCAGACCAATCATACAAAATATATGTTTTACAATCAATGGTGTCAAAATATTCCCATAGATGCAAAAATGCCTTTGGTGGGCTTCGAGTGATTCTATTGCTGAACTACAGACCATTCCTAGTTGCCTACCATGTTGTGCTAAATATATGTTTCATAACCAATGGTGTCAAATTATTCCCATAGGCGCAAAAATGCCTTGTGTGAGTTTTGAGCAATTCCCTTGGCGCTTTACAAACCATTCCCACATGCAAACCCTATCATCTAAACTATAAGTTTTGTGACCAACAGTGTCCAAACATTCCGACAGGTGCAAAAATGCCTTAGCTAGGTTTCAAGCGAATCCATTGGCACGCTATAAACCATTTCCTAATTGTGGACCCTATCGGTTAAATAATAGGTTTCACATTCGATTGCGTCAAAACATTACCTTAGGAACAATAATGCCTTGGGTAGATTTCGAGCAACTCCGTTCACACACAAGAAACCTCATATAGACCAATTCGTGTAAAATATATGTTTCGTTACCAATGGTGTTAAAACATCCTGTAAGTGGAAAAATGGCTTAGGTGGGTTTCGAACGATTCCATTGGCAAAAAAACCATTCCCACATGTGATCTACTCATGTTAAATATAATTCCCTCAACCAATGGTGTCAAATATTTCTATAGGCACAAAAATATAATAGATGGTTCTGAGCGATTCCTTTTGGTGAAGAAAAACAATTCCCAAGTGTGGAGCTAGTCGTGTTTGTAAATTTCCCAACCAATAGTAGCAAAAAAAATTTTTGTAGGCGCAAAAATGCCTTACGTGTGTTTCGAGCAATTTTGTTGGCACACTATAAATCATTCCCACACTCGGTTCCACTTATGTAAAATATAAGTTTTGTAACCAACAGCGTGAAATCATTTCCATCATCACAAAAATACATTAGTGATGTGACCAAGACTACTATACATACATCCATTGCTCACATCATATATCAATAAGAATTTGAGAAGAGAACATTAACACAAGAATGTTTGACGAGACTAAAAAGGGATTTACTGTACAGAGATATATTAATATGAACCATATCAATATTTAACATGCACAAGTCGTCTTATATAATCTGAAAGAAGAGCAATATTGTCAGACAGTAATATTTGACCTGCACTAGTGGTCTTGTATAATTAGCAAGAAGAGCAATATGGTGGCATATAGCATTGGATGATTTCTGCAACGGCAGGTTTGCTTTGTGACATGCAGCCTTGTAGTTTGATTTGTGCAATGGTAGTTTCAAATCACAGAGTTTACATGGATGGAAAGCAAATTGATAGCAAGTGCATGAAATTAGGTAAAATATGAAGGACATGCTGATTAAACTACGTAATATTTAATTATTAAATTTGACAAAAAAAATTAACTACAACATGAAGCTGTCATGGCAGTTATGACATATGACAAACATAGCTGCATACAAATTGCAAATTAGAAAAGTCAATGTGTGTCGCAATGTGTAATGCAAAAATAAATTTTTAAGGGCAATTTCAAAAACATATGTGAGCCATGTGATGACATAAAACTGATAGTGAACCTTTTGTACTAAAGAACCTAAATAAATAACCATGTACTGATTATATAAATGGACAAGATTTTTAACTTGAGCTCTAGTAGTGTTCAATATGTTACGTACGTACTATGTACATAGGTATTAATTAATGATCTAGTGAATAAGGTACTAATTACACAACTAAATACTAAAATATTATTTATACAAGTTTTTATAACTAATGAAAAACAATATTGAACAAGCTAAAGAGATACTATAACTAGTTTCAACTACTTAATGAAATAATTAATTTAACAACTAATAAATGTACTATAACTAATTAAAGAACTTATCCAGCAAAGAACTATTTAAAACACCTCAACTGTTAATAAAATCACTAGAAGTAAGTGAATAACTACTTACATAACAAATTAAAATACTACACAAATAAGTAATTAAAAATTTTGTTCATCAGTACATCAATAACTAATTATAAAATGATAAGACCAAACAATTAAGAACTTAATTGTTACCAAGCTCTTAAATTAATTAAAGAACTATTTCTCCTTTGCTGTACTAGTAAGTTTGACCAGCTTGGTTCTACATATCTTTCTAATTAAAAAAAGAATATGATTTTGTTACTTCCTATCTTCATGTGGACTGAACTGGTTCATCTAATTAATTTTTAATCTAACATTCATTTAATTTTGCACACCTAATTTTATGTACCTGATATAGACAAGTTCATCTAATTAAATTTGTAAATTCAGCAAATTGTAGATGTTAACTACTAAATACTGTTTATCTTCATCTACTAGGTTCATCTAGTTGCATACATGATGTTCACTCTATTTCTATTCAACTATAGGAAATAACAATACAACAAAAGATAAAAGTACATACGTTGTCCTAGCTTTCCCACCACTCATTAGGACATGAGGATACTGTTTATCTTCATCTACTAGGTTCATCTAGTTGCATACATGATGTTCACTCTATTTCTATTCAACTATAGGAAATAACAACACAACAAAAGATAAAAGTACATACGTTGTCCTAGCTTTCCCACCACTCATTAGGACATGAGGATGGCCTGAGTGGCGGGATAATACCCAAGTTCAATAACCTTTGATTTCAGCCACAACCACATGTTAAAATTACAATGAGAAATTTCCCATTAGCTCCTCAGTTGCTTCCTCGTGACTATCTTCCTTGCCCTTTCAAACATCTTCCTCTTCAAATTTTATGTACCCTTGTGATTTGGGGCTCGAGGAGGCGATGCTGCATGCTTTAATCTTCTCCAAGCAGCTCTCTAGGAAGACACAAATCTCTTCCTAGGTCTAATGGGTTTGACCATCCACCATTTACCAACCAAGTCAAGTAATGCAGAGGCTGAAAGGAAATGATAATAACAATGAATGTAGTACATTGCCTTGTCGGACGGGATGTGGTCCCAATCGACGTAGCACACAACTTTTGCCTTAGTGACTCGCTAGACGAATGCGCACACAACTTTAGAAGATTTAGTGACAATGTCAATTATGATGCCTGGACGAGGCATATGGCAACAACAAGTCATATGAGGTCTAGTTTGAATCTAGATCGAGTACCACCAGGCGCTAGGCTCGCAACTCTTACGACCATGATGCAAAACAAGATAGGACAACTTAGCGTAGGCAAGAGAATAACTAGGAAAATATTTACATTTACATACAAGTGGATAAGAGAATACCCCCTTCAGCGCTGGACACCATCAAGGGGCTAGGTGCTAGCATTGGGTTGGGATGAGGAGACCTCATTAAAAAGGATAGAGGATGGTTTGGGTGAATGTCCATGGCCAACTTGCAATGGGCAGGAGGGAGGGATAATTCTATTCCTATATTCCTGTATCATGCATCCACAATGATGGCGATCAAGTCATGGCAGGTTTACATATAAACAATCATGATCAAGGAAGCAAGTTATGGACCAGTTCTCAGCTTGAAGAACCAGGCCCAAGTCATATTTACAATTAATTTACGAAACAGCAGCTCTCTGGACAGATTCGTACTGGGCCAGTATTTTGGGCATAACTCTCTCATAAAGGCTCGGATTTGGGTGATTTAAATTTCTGTGATCAGATAATGAAATGGACTATCTTTTTTATGTTTTGAGTTTCTCCAGATTCCAGAGTCTTCTTGGTCAAAACCTCGTGTCAAGTGAGCGTGGTTACTGAGGAGCCAGCCAGCATTTAGTTTCTTGGAACTTGCCTTTTGAGTCTTTCTATGTTTTAATTATATTTGGGAATTAGCAGTAGTAGTTAATGTTGTTTTTATTGTGTTTTGATATTTGCAAAAATAGTTAAGGAGTTATTAATTAGTAGGAAGTTTCTAGAGTTGAGTTGTATGGCTATATAAAGCCTAATTTCTGAATGTAAACTCACTTGTTGAGTTATTATGAAAAAGTTTATCTTGAGTTGAGTTTATCTCCTCTTTTATCCTGCTGTGAGTTGAGAGTATCCTCCAGTTGTGATTTTATAGTTGAACGTGTGCGTGTCCTTGGACGATTCATAGCTCGAACGCTATCAGTTGGTATCAGAGCAGCAGGCGAAGGATGGTGCGACGTAGTGCTCGTGTCAATCCTCCTGAAGGCAACCAGCAAGCCGATCGAGATATTGAGTTGAACGAGTTGAGGCAGCATGTGCAACAACTCCAAGAGCGTCTAGCGCGCGTGGAGGCCGCTGGGAACAACCGCGATGATTCCTATCGTGGCTCAGATGGCGAAACTTATGGTGACGATGATGCCGAGTTCAACCCCTTCCACGACAACCACACCTTGGTGTCCAGTGATGAAGAGGCTCTCCATCAAAATCACACCCGAAGGAACCAGCAATTTCGACGGGCTTTTGATCTAAAAGCGGATATTCCTGTGTACGAAGGGCGCATACAACCCGATGAGTTCATAGATTGGCTCAATACGGTTGAACGTGTCTTTGAATACCAAGATGTCCCTGAGGAAGAGAAGGTGAAGATTGTTGCCATCAAATTAAAGAAGCATGCATCTATTTGGTGGGAGCAGTTGAAGATGAAGCGAGCCCGTGAGGGTAAGCAAAAAATCAGAACATGGAAAAAGATGGTGAAAGAGTTACGAAAGAAGTTTCTGCCGGAAGGGTACTTGCAAGAGGCCTTTTTTCAACTTCATGGCTTTGTTCAAGGTGATAAAACTGTGGCAGATTACACTGAAGAACTTGATCACCTCATGTTGAAATGTGGCGTTGTTGAGCCCGAAGAACAAACCATTGCACGATATCTTCGTGGCCTTCGCAAGGAGATTCATGATGTGGTAACTTTACAGCCCTTTATCTCTTATCATGATGTGTTTAAACTTGCCACAAAAGTTGAGAAGCAACTCAAGGAGAAAGAAGTCAGAAAAACAGCGAGCTTTGGTGGTAGCCGAGTTCTCAATCGAGGCCATCCAACAAGTCATGGGAGCAGTACGCAATCAGCCAAACCAACATCAAGTGCAGTGGCCAAATTTTCAGCAAAAACCGCAACCGCAGGACCCTCTAAACCAGCCCCTAAAGCTGTTCAATGCTATCGGTGCAAAGGGTACGGTCACATCATGTCCGAGTGCCCAAACCAGCGGGTATTTACCATTATTGAAGAACCCCTAGAAGAGGAGCAAACAGATTTTGATTCTCCACCCGTGTTTGATGAGGCAGCAGATGAGGAGGATGTCATTTATGGAGATACGGGTGAGATGTTGGTGATTAGGCGTGTGCTGAATTCCAGTCCCGTTCAAGATGATGTGTGGCTCCGTAACAATATCTTCCATATACGATGCACCTCTCATGGGAAGGTATGCGATGTTATCATTGATAGCGGGAGTTGTGAGAATGTTGTTTCTGAAATTATGGTACAAAAGTTGCCGCTTAAAACTGAAAAGCACCCAAAACCGTACAAACTCTCTTGGTTGGAAAAGGGTAAATGTGTGCAAGTTGACCAACGTTGTTTGGTTAATTTTTCTATTGGTGAGAAGTACCGAGATGAGGTATGGTGTGATGTAATTCCTATGGATGCTTGTCATTTACTTTTGGGGAGACCTTGGCAGTTTGATAGAAAGGTACACCATGATGGTTTTAAAAACACTTATTCTTTTGAGCTGAATGGTGCTAAGATTACTTTGGGTCCTTCTAGAATGGAAATGAAATCTAAACCAGCCCTCAAGGATAGCAATTTCATTCTCTCAAAATCTGAATTTACTGAAATTTTTGAAGAATCCCAAATAGCCTTTGCATTGGTGGTGAAAGAAGTTAAGGGTGACAGAAGTCCTCTAATACCCGGACCAGTGGTACCTTTACTTGAACAATTTCAGAACCTTGTTCCAGATGAAATTCCAGCAGGTTTACCTCCAATGAGGAGTGTGGAACACTGCATAGATTTTGTTCCTGGTGCAATTTTGCCAAACAAAGCAGCATACCGAATGAACCCAACAGAAAATGCCGAGTTGCAGCGGCAAGTAGATGAGTTGATGAGAAAGGGTTTGGTGCGTAAAAGCATGAGTCCTTGTGCAGTTCCAGCCTTGCTTGTGCCAAAGAAAGATGGTTCTTTTCGCATGTGTGTGGATAGTAGAGCGGTCAACAAGATTAATATCAAGTATCGCTTCCCTATTCCTCGTCTAGATGACATGCTAGATCAGCTCCATGGTGCTAGTGTGTTTTCAAAGATTGATCTTAGAAGTGGGTACCATCAGATTCGTATGAGGCCTGGTGATGAATGGAAGACAGCATTTAAGACCCGTGATGGATTGTTTGAGTGGTTGGTGATGCCATTCGGACTCTCTAATGCTCCTAGTACTTTTATGAGACTAATGAATTTGGTGTTTAAGTCTTTTATTGGCAGATTTGTGGTGGTCTATTTTGATGACATACTCGTGTATAGCACGGGTAAAGAAGAGCATTTGGAGCACCTTCACCAAGTCTTTGAAGTGCTAGCTGAACAGAAACTCTACATCAACCTCAAGAAGTGCGAGTTCCTAACCAGCAACTTGGTGTTTTTAGGCTATGTGGTTTCAGCTGAAGATATTCATGTTGATCCTTCTAAGGTGGATGCAATTGTTTCATGGCCAACACCAGCCAACATTCATGATATGAGAAGTTTTCATGGACTGGCCTCATTCTATCGCCGGTTCATTCGAGATTTCAGCACTCTTGTCTCTCCAATCACCGAGTGCTTGAAAGGAGGAGTATTCAAATGGACGAAGGAAGCTGAAAAGAACTTTCAGCTCATCAAGGAGAAGATGACAGCAGCCCCAATTCTTGCTTTGCCCAACTTTGAGAATATTTTTGAGCTTGAATGTGATGCATCTGGTGTAGGCATTGGTGCGGTTCTCAATCAAGAGGGTCGACCTATTGCCTTCTTAAGTGAAAAGCTTTCAGATTCACGTAAGCACTACACTACATATGACAAAGAGTTCTATGCAATTGTACGAGCTCTTGGGCATTGGAGACACTACCTCATTTCCAAGGAGTTCATTCTCTACTCCGACCATGAGGCGCTGAAGTTCATAAATGGGCAGCACAAGCTCAAACCGAGACATGCAAGGTGGGTGGAATTTTTACAAGGCTACACATTCCACATCAAGCATAAAAGTGGTGCTTCAAATCAGGTGGCAGATGCTTTAAGTAGGAGGCATTCTTTGCTGTACACAATGAAGGTAAATGTTCTTGGGTTTGAAGTGATCAAGGAGTTGTATTCTGATGATGAGTTCTTTGGCACGATAAAAGCTGAATGTGCAAAAGGTCCATATAAAGAATTTATGGTGAATGATGGATATATTTTCTATGGCAACCGTTTGTGCGTACCGAATTGTTCTTTGAGGTGGCAGATCATTAAAGAGGTTCATGATGGTGGGTTAAGTGGTCATTTTGGACGAGATAAAACTAGTGCATTACTCCAAGACCGTTTCTATTGGCCTAAAATGATGAAGGATGTGAACTATTACATTTTGAGATGTAGAACTTACCATCTAGCAAAAACAAAGTCTCAAAATTCTGGACTTTACACTTCCCTTCCTGTTCCTAATGCACCATGGGAAGATGTGAGCATGGACTTTGTGATGGGACTGCCCCGAACTCAACGCAGCAAAGATTCAATCATGGTGGTGGTTGATCGGTTCTCTAAAATGGCACACTTTGTTCCTTGTGCAAAAACGATGGATGCCACTAACATAGCTGATCTTTATTTCAAGGAGATAGTGAAGTTGCATGGCATTCCAAATACCATAACATCTGACAGAGACCCGAAGTTTGTTGGGCATTTTTGGAGAACACTTTGGCGTAAGATGGGTACAAAGCTGCAGTTTAGTTCAGCCTATCATCCTCAAACCGATGGCCAAACTGAAATTGTGAATCGGAGTTTGGGCAATCTGTTGAGAAGCTTGGTGGGTGATAACATACGCCAATGGGACCTTGTTCTACCTCAAGCTGAATTCGCTTACAACAGGTCCAGCAGCAAGACGACAGGTAAAAGCCCTTTTGAAGTGGTGTATGGATGCAATCCGAAGACTCCTCTTGATCTTGTGTCATTGCCAATCAGCCATAGCTATAGTGGAGATGCAGATGAGCGTGCTAAAGCAATCAAGGGCTTGCATGAACAAGTCAGCAAGAGGATTGAGAAGCAAAATCAGAAGTATGAAAGACAAGCTAACAAGCACCGAAGGGCTGTGATTTTCAAAGAAGGTGATCTTGTGTGGGTGCATTTGAGCAAGGAGAGATTTCCACCTGGGCGCAATGCAAAGCTCAAGCACCGTGGTGATGGACCGTTTAAAATCTTGCAGCGCATAGGTGACAATGCTTACAAGGTGGAGCTTCCCGGAGATTATGGTGTTTCATCCACATTCAATGTCAAGGATCTTTCTCCATACCATGGCGAAAATGAGCCGAACTTGTGGGCGAGTTCTTTTCAACCGGGGGAGAATGATGGCGATCAAGTCATGGCAGGTTTACATATAAACAATCATGATCAAGGAAGCAAGTTATGGACCAGTTCTCAGCTTGAAGAACCAGGCCCAAGTCATATTTACAATTAATTTACGAAACAGCAGCTCTCTGGACAGATTCGTACTGGGCCAGTATTTTGGGCATAACTCTCTCATAAAGGCTCGGATTTGGGTGATTTAAATTTCTGTGATCAGATAATGAAATGGACTATCTTTTTTATGTTTTGAGTTTCTCCAGATTCCAGAGTCTTCTTGGTCAAAACCTCGTGTCAAGTGAGCGTGGTTACTGAGGAGCCAGCCAGCATTTAGTTTCTTGGAACTTGCCTTTTGAGTCTTTCTATGTTTTAATTATATTTGGGAATTAGCAGTAGTAGTTAATGTTGTTTTTATTGTGTTTTGATATTTGCAAAAATAGTTAAGGAGTTATTAATTAGTAGGAAGTTTCTAGAGTTGAGTTGTATGGCTATATAAAGCCTAATTTCTGAATGTAAACTCACTTGTTGAGTTATTATGAAAAAGTTTATCTTGAGTTGAGTTTATCTCCTCTTTTATCCTGCTGTGAGTTGAGAGTATCCTCCAGTTGTGATTTTATAGTTGAACGTGTGCGTGTCCTTGGACGATTCATAGCTCGAACGCTATCACACAAGAGCATGGCACCAGTACACGACTGGTATATGTATGTGCCGAGATGTGTGTCACGAGCACCTACGAGAAGGTGGGATGGAGGGATAATACTACTCCTACATCATGGTCCTTGACTCTCTAGGCCATGGGGGTGAGAGGGGTTCAAATAGAGACGAGCTCGGCTTCACCTCACCAATGGTGCCTCCACCTTCTTCACCTGGTGATGCAAATCTCATCGAACTATGTCGCACGAGAGCATACTAGACGGGCAACCCCATGCGAGAAAGGCTGCACCACCACAACTACAACTGCTAACAGGGAAGCATCAGCCACACCAGCTGCCTTTCTCCGCCCTGGAGGATGCCTAGTGGCAGCTAGTCTCACATTTCTTGTCTCCCAATGCGGAAACCACTGCCCATGCATGACCCATCACTGTCACCCACATGCTTAACAGTGCCACACTGAGCAAGACAACGAACGTGACCTCACTAATGGACATAGAGGCATTGATTTATTCCCTGGCCTCAATGGCCGCTTGGTAAAGCAGCACACTCATAAAGTGAATGAGGACGAGGAGCATGATTGAAGGAAAAAGGATCAAGGATGATGAAGCAAAGGGGATCGAGGGCAACACGCTACTCTTCGGTAGGGGATATGAAAATCTCAAGAAGACGGTTGCCTACGTTATGATCCTCGTTGCTCAACCACCTGACCTTTATAGCCCTCAAACCTGTCCACCTTGCCGTCGGCCCTGATGAAGACGGCAACCGCATTGGTTGACGAACCTCGCTCGTCTCTCCCTTTTTCTTGTTTCATCATATCCTCTCCATGCCCTCTCAATTTCACCTAACCATGGCCAGTTCTGTGCAGTGGATCTCCAGAAACGCCGCCGCGCCACCGAAGCTCGGGAGCACGCACCGAGCGCCGCCGCCATGACATCGTCATCATGCAGGCCACCACAGGACAAATCCGGCCGATCTACCTCGCCTGAAGCATTGGAGCCAAGACGCAGTGTACGCGGACATCGGCCACCTTCTTCCCCATCTCCAGCTAGACGCCGCCGCCGCCAAATCCTCCCTCACCGGTGAGCCACCGATGAATTTCCTGCACCAGCAGCTCCCCTAGGATACTACCAACCTCGTGCATGCTTGCGCTTGGCAGCTCGTTGTCCGAAACGCACTATCGTCGTCGTCCCGAGGCTTGGAGAACCGCCGAGCCATCTTTAACGCCTCCGTTGCCGTCCAGACGTCGCCAGACCCCATTTGAACCTCGGTGAGCACCTTGGAGTCCTCTAGAGTCACATGCATGCAACAAGATGTGTATATCTGGCCTCCACCACGACATGCAAAGGCATACCGATCCTAGTCGCCGCTTGCGCCGCCGCTGCCGACGATTCCGGTCACCATCCAACGTGCATGTACCACCGATAGCTTCGCCGTGAACCTCTCTACACTTCTTCTTTTGGTAGTGTCGCGTCAAACCCAGCCGTCCGCCGCCAACGACATCGCGAAGCTCGTCGGCGTCTCGCTGACGTGTGGGCCCGACCTCATTAGCGTGCAGTGACTTTGTTTAGCAAACATTTAAAACACACAAGGTTCAGATGTATAAACACCAGTCACTTACATATGGGCCTATGACTTATATGTAATATATGGTTAAGTACTATTAACCAAACTTTGATTCCTTGAAAGCCTAGAGCCCTTTTTGCATATTGGCCAAACATCTTTAAAATACAACCCACAAAAAAGTCCTTTCCAATAGGAAAACCCTATCCATTTCCCTATCCCTCCAATGTTGAAACCTATCTTCCATCGTAGTCAAAGACTAGTCAAAATCAACGTATGTTGGTTAGACGTCAATCAACCTTGGCCACAAGCTTGTCTACCACCCACCCACAAGCTTTCCTACCACCCGCCTCTTCTTAGCTCTTATCTCACATGAACAAACAAACCTGACAATCATTACGTAGAAAAACTACTTCTTACTATCTTACTAAAAGTAACATTAACAACCATCTTATCTCACAGAAACAATCAGTAATACAACAATCATTACATAGAAACTCCACTTCTTACTTATAAGTAATATTGACAAATATCTTGCTAAAATATAATTACGATGGATCTACTTTTGGTAGACACTTTTTTCTAAGGATCATGGTAAAAACAATTTTTTTAAAAAATAAATGTCATGTGAGATATTGCTCTTCAAAGATATTGCATCATCACTTTTTTCAACCATCCACTTTCACGACCTTTCATCGTCCAAAGGCTAGACATCCTAGGATCGTTATCTTGCACCGTCGAGGGCTACATGTACCTCTACGTTGCTGTCAACAAACTTATCAAGTGGCCAGAAGCATTCCTAGTCCTTAAGATTGACAATCACTCGACGCTCAAGTTTATATGCGGCATTAGCACCTTCTTCGACACCCAATTCATGAGTAAGCTATTCGGGGACTACTTCAAGGATGCCAGGATCAACTTTGCTTCACCTTACATGCCAAAATTTTGAAAGGCCTCAAGACAAGAACATATAACATCCTCAAGAACACAAGGGATCAATTGGATCGACAAGCTACCCGCTATATTCCAAGTAATTGCACCACACTGACCCAAGCTACCAGGGAAACATCGTTATTCGTCATGTATGGCACTGAGGCCGTCCTCTTGTTCGAGCTCACTTTGGGCTCACCTTGGATCTACTTGTATGTTGAGGCAGATCAAGAGCCTATGAGGCACAACGATGTCAACTACCTAAAGCGCATATCAAGAACACTGATGATTGGCCGCACTATGAGCTGCTAGATACCAGCAGAGCCTAAAGCGCTATCACTAGCGCAATGTTTGGACCTTGTCACTATAGGTCAGGGATTTTGTGCTCTGCTGCATCCAAAAGCATGTTAAAAAGAAAAAAAACATCCCCTATGTGTCTCCAATCCAACTTTGTAATACTAGCTATGAATAACAAGACCCCGCTCTAGAACCTATGGAATATCAAGCGTCTATGCAAATTCTACCTCTATGTGTAGTGTAATGTAAGTAAGGTAGTGCTTGGGCCAACTAGAATAAAACTTTATTCTCTTTAGGTTGGTCAGGGCTCCCACCATATATATATTAAACATATATGCGGAGCTCATTTAAAGTGCTTACTTCAATAGTCTCTTTTCAACTTTGTGCTTAGGGAATCTTTCTCCCTTTTATCTATTTGCAGGTCCACATGTTGTTGCGCAAATGGTTACCTCTCTCCCTCAATCGTAGGTAGGGGCTAGTAATAGCGTGTGCCTAGTAATAGCCCCCAACTATGATGAGCATGTGCTTGGTCTCCAAAATGGGTGTAGTGCATGGCCCGAACACAGTAAGGTTGGCCTCATGTTTGACCACTCTTCTTGGTCTTGTCCTAGCTTTGTTCACACACAACAACAACCATCGTTCTCTCCACCGCCTCCTCGCCCACTCTAGAGCCTACAGCCATGCAACGATCTTCAACACCATATCCACCACCTCCTTTTCAGCCCACTCTAGGACCTGCTCTCGGGAGGTGGTGGTTGCCTCTCTATCTACCACCTACTCCAAGTTAGTGGTAGTGCCCTCCTGTTTCATGAGTTTTTCACGCAAGCAAAGAGGGCCACCTCCACTATGTTCACCTCCATGTCCTAAAGCATGAGTTCCTCCTTTTTTGAACTGCTTCTTGGTGAGGTGACAGCCTATCGCCCTTCTAGGTGGTCATCTTCTCGTGGGTGACAATCATAGCTTCCTAAGCAGCAACCGTCTCTACTTGTGAAAAAATTATAAAAAATGGTAGTCAAAATATAAAATGTTTAATCTATGATAAACTAAAACAAGTAATTTAAAACAAAGAGTGCGAATGATGATTTTATTAGAAAAGCATCCAGATAAATTATACAAGAAACAAATACAAAGGAAACTTTGTGAAAAAAATTACAATCAATGAGAAGGCATACACAAGAATATATCACCACCTACACTTCTGATATACATTCAAACAAAGGGGAAAAAAGAAATAGCCAAAATAATAATAATAATAACTGCCGCTATAAAAGATACATAAAGAAAATAATGAGGCATTAGTAACAGAATATATCTAAAGAAACCATCCTCCTATTCCAATTCATTTTATTGGCCCAAAATCTGAGAGATGCGTCGTTCAGCATCGATTGGCATCTCTCCTCTAGGAACATTGACCTTTAACACGCGAAGTATCTATGCAATAAAAGTGAATACAAATTAAACTTAGGTCCACAAAACAGTATTGTAATGGTATGAAAATGTTTAATAAGTGGCTTACTCTTTTGCAGAAAATAAATATTCATGTTCTGCAATAAATCCAAGCAAAGACTGCAGATGGAGAAATGGGTAAGAAAGATGGAAGGTATAAATATGAGTAGCATGTAAGCAGTTAGTGGTATACCTCAAAAGGCAAATTCAAGAGTTCGTAACTTGTCCTAACACGATCTATTCTCTGTTGGATGGCTTCACTGTCAATTGACGGTATGGCTGCCAACGCCTGCATTAAGAGTATTTTATTTGCAAAAAAGCGTAATGAATTAGGCCTCCATTATGTGTCAACAACCATATCAAACTGCAGTACAGTATAAAGGACTATACCAAAATACAGACGAGGCAATGTTTTATATCATACTGCACAAGAAAATTTTACCTGTTCTAGTGCTATAGAATTTCTGCATATTTGTTGGACACCTAACAAGTTGATCGACTTCATCTGAGCGAGTGCCTGAAAAAATATATCACGATTCAAGTTAGCGGAGAGCAAGAATAACAGAGTACAGAAAAACCAAACTATACCGGCCTTAACTAGCTAATTAGGGCAGTCAGATCAGCAAAGAAATCAGCTTTGGCTGTGGTACGAACATAGGTTGGTCTATCGTTGTTCAGGTTTGTTCTTATGCTTCAGGGATCAAACCAACCAAATAAACCGATTGGCTAACAAACACACAATCATACTTTCTAAGCTTCTCTCTTAAATTGATGTTGTTAGACATCATATAATTCACATGCAAAGATTGTTGGATCAGACTTCGAGTAATCAGGCTACGTGGATGCTGCAGCGTGACAAGATGGCAACACTCGTCTGGTGGGTTCCCAAGCAGTTGGCTGACACCGCAGTGCCTTAAGTTCACCGCAAGGTTCTTATTTCATTTCTTGTATCATGTTAATGGACAGTGTTTCCTATTGATTTGTTATTTATCATCAAGCATAAGTACTGAAACTGCATATGCTACAACATTTGGAGCTTCAAAACAGGGACAACGGCTGAACAGGGACATAATTATTGGAATACATTTAGATGTACTACTGTTGGGTTTCTTTTCTAGTATACTCTAATTTACATGGAGCTGAAAGACTTTTGATGTTGATTGATGTTAATTCACATGTAATACTGTAAGTGTATACACGATCATTTAGTGCTTTATCAAGCATTGATGACTTGTGAAATACTTGAACCGATAGGGTTGAATAAACCGACCAAAATGTTATTTAGTCAATTAGGTTCTGATTCAATTTTTAGCTGGGTAATTTGGGTTTCAATATCATTAAACCAAAATATATAGTTTGTTCTAAAATTTTCTAGCAACCGACCAAACCAGCTGAACGATTGCCATTCCAGTACGACAAGTATGACATCTGGAATTATTGCAAGAAGCATGACAAACCTTTATTCGATGCATTAGCAGCAACACTAGAAATCCAACCAAATACATAATTCCTTTTAGATTCTGCAATATAAGGAGCCATTTCTTCATCCCTGCGTGTGATCCATTCACATTGGAAAAATCAGTAGTCAGCGCATGTTGAATGGCTCACATAAGCTGAAAAGGTATTATTGCACACCATGTGCACACGAGTACCATATGGTACGTAAAACTAGATGCCTATGTACAAGAACCAATACTCCTATTGTCACTTTTACTATTCTAACCAGCTATTTATTTTTTACAGAATTATTTTACCAATCCTAATATACTTAAATCAGATTTGAGTTTAAATATTGCAAGACAGTTGCTCATTTTTGCCTTGTATAAAAGTATACCACTATCCGTAAAGTTTATACCAAGCACTCAGCCTTTTATGTACACATTGTTCAGTTCATAATTTCCATTGAGAGATCCTCCCATTTTGTGTAATATATTAGAAGGGGAAGGAAATATGCTAAGGGCTTAGATAATCCAATGCTTAGAATGTTGATTAAAAAAACATTATGTTTAACAACTGAGTGTTGTATAAAATATGTATGCTATATTAGATTTATGGTTATACAAGTTTAAAATGATAATATATATAATCGACTAATGATAGTACCAATTAAAGCTTGTTCAGTATCGATTGTGATGGTTTAACAATATTCAAAGGAGACCCGTTAAGACGTTAATACATTATGAAATCTTAAATTAAGATAATAATATAAGAAAAGATAAAGAAAGACTAAAATTAAAAGAGAATAATATAACTAAAGTTCTATACTTATATAGAAATATTTGAAAAGTAGATATTAACATGTCTGAACCGTGAATAGATGTTTTTGTTGGGTTTTAACTCGAGCCTAATCTAATTTGTTTGGGACTGAAAGACTATTATTGTTGGTGGTGGTGGCTTAGATAATCCAAAGTCCAAAGCACAGGGTATCAAAATTAAACAAAACTAAAAGAGGACCATACCTAAGTGCCTAAGTGATATGATTAAGTCATCAGGATCTTCAGCATCTTGATCTTCTACATATTCTCTTTTCTTCATTTTCTATTTAAAAATCATGCTAGTATCGAAATCTTGACATAACATAAATCCATCAATAAACATGTGGTGCTATAAAAGTATATACAACTTGAGTGCAATAGATATATAGCTTCTAATTGAATTTCCAATCTCAACACAATCAATTGCTAGCCTTCTATGCTCATTAGCAAATGATGCAAAGCTTTTTGGAATTGCACTAGTTGAGCAAGTATGGCGACCCTAGTGGATGTGATTTTTGTTCTCCAACATGGTGGATGAACTAATGAATGACTCTCCAAGCCTAAAATTCCCAACAAGACAAAAGTACAAGGATAGAACGTGGAAGAAAAGGCGCAAAACAACTGTATCAAATGCAATATGTTCCTAGATGTTCTTAACTTAGGACAAATTTCAAATCAGATGGGTGTTGAATTTTGAATACTACATTATGTTGCTATTTGCAGATTTGCAAAACATTTACGACTAGTGGAAATCAAACAACAGTTCGACAAAATGGGCATTCAATGTATTGAGCATAAAATAATTACCTTTCAACTGAATCCGCTAAATATTCCAATGAATCACTAAGAGATGCTAACAGTATCAATTTAGGGTCATCATGGATCAAGTTTCCATGCATACCCAGAGAAAAGGTTTCATTCAACAAATAACAGAAAAAAAAACTGTAAAACCAGAATCCTTCTGATGCCAATTGAACCAAACTAGCATAACAAACAGGGATTTCCATCCTTTTCTGGCGAGTGATGCACATGTATCTCAATTTGGCCACAACACATCAACCAAAAGCTTGCAACGTATGCACATGATATCAATTAGATAAGGCCATGCCAGAACTGTGATGTAGAAATAGCTGATCACATGGCATACATGTGAAACCGTTTGAGTTATGTCCCTCAACTCTTAAAGCAGTTTGTTTTTCATCCCGCTACCATCCCGATATGTCTTGTTCTGTCTGAGACTGCATCGGTTAGGTCCGACCTCTTAAATCAATCAGACGTATCGCATCATGTTAATGCTGGACCTATCGGCCTTTTAAGCTCCCTCTGTCATCGTTAATCTCGTGCTACATCAGTTAGGTTCGACTTACAAGGCTGCCGACGGTAGATCGAGCTTTAGGCCTATAGTCTTCTGCACGGCGTATCATTGGAGTGCTAGCCGATAAGTTATTCATGCTCTAAGCTTCACGCCCAGCGCATCGACCCCTCGGCCGATATGCATCAGCCTTCAAAGGAGTCCCTTGACGCGTAACGCCGAGCGTATCGGTCTCCTAGCCGATACGCACCCGCCTTTAGAGAGGCATCTCCACATCGGCTTAGCTAGCCGATGGGTTCGTTCCTATCCTTGCTACGGCATAGCCGATCCAGCGTCCTCCGTATCATCGCCGCGGCCCCGGCCTCGTACTGTCTCGGTTAGGTCCGATCTTCGAGTTTCGGTGTTAATGGCACTGTCACGGCGGACGACGGGTCTCGTGCTGTCATATCCGGAGCGGCATCGGATTTACAGCCCATGCCTTCTTATACTATTCCTTGCCTAGGCCGCATGCGCCTTCATCAGTTTTTTCAGCCGATGAATCACTGTTCGGCTGTCCGGAGAGATCCTGTACGCCTCGCTATCCTCTGAGCACACCCTGTTTTCTCCATCGGCTCTACGGTCGATCTCTCGTCGACACCTATCCATATCGGCTCCTCAGCCGATAGAAGAGCATCCCGATCCTATCGACAGCCAACCGATAGCGAGCGCCTATATCGAACCCGCTAGTCTCACTTACTTGTCAATTACAAAGTCAAATTGACTGGCACACTCGCGAACCTCGAGGCTTAAGGACCTGCACTAGAGCTAATCAAACCTCCTAGGCCTTCATGTGACCGAGCCACCGTCCCTCTCCGGTCGCGAGATTTTTGGCGGTAAGCATTGTGGTAGAAGATACCTGTTTTATTGGGCACATATCCAATAGGAGATCACTTAGTTCAATCTCTACTTCGACAGCTTCTGCATCTGGAATACTTTGGTCAAGTTGACTTGAAGAATTTTGTAACAAAAGATTTGCTGGATCCAGGCGCATTAAACTTTCAACATCATTCCTTGAGAGGAGAATATAGCATTGCTTTTCAAGTACAGCATACATTTTTTACACCACATAAAAGGAACATGAAGCTCCATGCATCAAGGAAAAAAATAGAGTATGATCTAAAACCCACTTTAAGATTTGTGGTTAGCCAAATCAGTGATTAGGTGGGCGCAGAGGTAGGTGGCTACGTGGTCTAGGCAGGAGGGTGCTACTAGCACATCAGACAGCGCCACCTCTTACATACAGTACTGTGTACTGATGCTTAGGTATTGCAACATATACAAATTTGTTTTACATTATTATTCAGAATAAACTAATACTAACAGTTACCACTAGACCTATTCACAAGTCTAACAAAACTACTATAAAATCTAGAATAATTGTTTTCACATGAAGTTCCAAAATGGTTAAACTATAATAGCCTCAAGGAAGATAAATTGACCTTGGGGATCCATTCTAAATTGGTTAAATTATAACAATGATGTACTACACAACTTAACATAGGGTTGTTCCATGGATGTAGTGCTTCAAAGTTCAAACAGGGAAGGTTCAAATGTGTTAGTCCACCAATGTTCTCTTATTTTAATATTGAATTATCTAATTATAAACACAGCACCGACCAGCCTTTATATGTTCATTTATTGTCTAATTACAAACATGGTGCCAAAACACAGAAGTTCACCTGCTGCAACAAAACTACACAATGTGCCAAAACTACACATTGTTTTCAGAAGAGAACTAGAGTGCTACAATGAAAATAGGGGTCGAAAAAAAGCATGGCTCGGATCAGCTTGTTTCAGGCTCCGCATGGATCGACTCGAGCTCGGAATTTTAATGAGCCGAGCCAGCTGTTTTGCTCGTTAAGCTAACGAGCTGATCCGAACCAGCTCGTGAGCCACTTGTTAGACTCATTAAAATCGTTACTTCAATTTCAACAGGCAGCTTCACTGCTACTCCCATGGCCCAATTAGGTGGCCCAGTCTACTAGACCAGTAGAAAACTTCTTCTCCACCCCAAGAACCCTAGCTAAACGCACAAGAAGCTAGGAGACCCTAACCACACGGCATGCCATCACACTCATGCGAGAGATGGCACCGCCTCGCTGCGTGCATTGTGTGCCCCGTCCGCCTTCGCATCACTGGCCTCACCATCCTTCTGCAGGGCCTCCCTACTCCTCCCGTAGGAGCTCACAGTCACAGCCCCTCTCCTGCAGGCTTCAGGGCCACACTGCCTCCCTGCACAGTTGCACCACCTCTCCTCTCCACCTAAAGGCAGGCGCCGTCCCCTGTGTCGCCTCAGCAATGCGCTACATGGCATGGAGCGCCGGTTGGCAAGCATGGAATTCAAGTGACGATCCTATTTTATTTTTTTATTCCTAGTGATTTCTAAATTCTAATGATCTGTGAGACTATGATCCTTTTTTTATTCCTTTATAAACTTGTTTACCACTAGATCATGCATTACTTATTAGATTTTTTATTCTGTAATGCTGAACAGAATTGGATTGCACAAGGATTCAAAGGAGGGTTCATTTTGTTAATGAGCTAAACGAGCCAACTCGAGTAAGCTTGCTGAGTCGGCATTTTAGCTCATTAGCCTTAACAAGCCGAGCTAGCTCATTATCGTAACTAGCCAGACCAAGCCGAGCTGGCTTGTTATCCACCCCTAAATGCAAATAGCAGTTTAAGCTAAGAGTTTGGCTAGAGACTTCTCCTTTTTGAACTTGTAACCCTGAATGTTGGAATAGCTTCATGTGCTATCTCCAAACAAAAAGTCCATTCTGGTATTTCTTTGTCTAAACTACATCGGCACACAATGCATGATCTACCAGAGAAGCCAATGTACAATGCACATAGAGGTGCTTCTACACTTTTTCCAAGCTTGGCAGATACTTTCCAGTACATTACAACTCAATGATCAAAAAGATACTTTCCGATGACCTTTACATCAACATGGACAGTTTTCAATCAAATATATATAATAGAGCATTGATAAATAATGGTGTCATACTGAGTAACGGCTACATTTGGAAACTCAAACTCCCCTTAGAGATAAAAGTTTTCTTATGGCACTTGCAGACCGGAGTAATTCTAACCAAAAATTTTTTTAGTAAAAACACAATGGAGAGGAAATTCTAAATGTTGTTTTTGTGATTTTAATGAAACTGCGCAAAATCTTTTTTTAATTGTATTTGTGTAAGGTTCATAAAATGTGTGATACAAATAGCTTCTGAACTACCACCACCTTTTTTTTAAAAAAAACAAAAGAATCTAATTTTGGTTGGGGCAACTGGTAGTGCTATATGTTGGGTTATATGAAGAAGTCATAATGATGTGGTTTTTGAGAATGCAAATGTTCATTCTCCTATGAAGGTACTCTTCAGGTGCACCCACTGGATTCGGTTTTTGGCTTAGCTGCAAAAGGAGGAATGGCACCACATGAAAGCGGCGCATTGTCTATTGGAGACTACTTTGATGAAAATATTCATTAAGGATGGATGGAAGTTTACTGATAGTATTTGTGCTTGACGCATTCCTATAATTAAATTTGTTCTCATTGGACCATTTACTGTTTTATGGTGCAGTTGACAAGAACTACAACTTTGTAACAAGAAAGGGCTACTGCTTTTGTAACAAGAAACAGATGTGAGCTGATATGATGATGCGGTTGAGATTTATTACCCTATCTCAATAAAATTCCCAGCACATTACTAATAATCATTTCAAACAACACAATTGTTGATGTACAAAAAGAGAGGCTGCATTAAAATAAATCTTCAAAATATAGAAAGTGCTTTAGCATTTTAGCATACCTCCATATAGGATGCACGGCATCTTTCATGTGTACGTTCTAAAAATTTGCGAACATACTCAACAAGGTCAGTGGCATAGTTCGGCATCAATTGAACCCATCCAAGTACCTAAGGAGAATTTGAGAAAACTATGATAAATATGATTTAAACTTACAGACAATGCAACACATCGATTGTTTGGCAAATACCCCTTTGGCTATTATATCGACAGCCAGAAGCACTTGTAGTACAGGACGTCCATTTTCGACTAATGGACTATATACAGAGGACGAATGGACGCGCGGTCTAAATGCGGCTGGACCTGCCAAAGGATGAAATATTACTTGTTCAAATATGTAAGGACCGTAACAAACAAGGAATAATTAATTCAGTAGCATCCCAAAGAAGCAAATTTAGGTGGATGACATTGCATTTAATCTGCTGCAAAACAATGTAGTAATGATTCGGTAGTTGCCAAATCGCACTGTTGTTCCTTGTTCCATCTCTAGCACTGGAAGCAATTTTACTGAGAAAAAGAACCCCACCATTGATCCTCTGTCTCTTCCATTCCTCATCCTTCTGTGACCGGCTCTCAGCATCTTATGTGTAATAACTCTATTGTGCATCTTGAAAAAAATTGTACCTGAGGTGGTGCTCTAACGTTATAACAAGTGACACTGGCACACAAAGCCACAATGACTTGTTTGGAATTCTAGTCTATACAGAGAAGCATGCATCTGCTACCATTTTTCGTTCGTAGGGGGGAAGAAATATAATGGAAATATGGTGGACTTTATGTTACACTGCATATCATACAACTTCTACAGTTAACCAGGATATTAGAAGGTAATCTTTGTATAGAAGAAGAAATTGAAGATTCATAGTCTCCACTGTGAAGAAGAATAGAAGTTGAGAGATCTGAGGCATTACCCAGGTTGCGAATATTTCTACGGAAGCATCAGTCCTATTTAATTCATAAACTGCAGAAAGTATACACATATCCCTATGAATAGCTTGGTAAGTATGCTGTGGTATGCATGTGCAACAGACAACTATGAGACAGGTCACCTCAAAGACAGGACGGTAAATTGACGCTGCATGGAAAATCCCTTGGTCAGGTATGACACTTGCTGTTCCATAGCCTTCCTGTGGTACTGTTGAGTTTCTTCACCATCCTTGACCTGCAACTTTGATCGCTAAACATTAGAATCAAGCATTTATGCCATTTACTTAAAATGTAAAAGCAAAGTTAATGCAAAATATGAAAAGGCAGGACATGTAACATAAAACAAAAGGATTCAAGTCCATACAGTCCATGTTAAGCTGTTTAGTACGTACTTTCGCTTGGCATGGAGATTGCTGCATCCATAATGCGAAAAGCAAAAGAAAGGCCTTCGGATCCATCCCTGCAGTCCAAAAGCTTGGTGATTTACTAATTAGGTATGTCAAAAGTCAAAACGATCAAATACAGGATTCTATATATATGGTGCACCATTTATATGGGCCTTCATGGTGCCCGGGCTTGAAGGTTTGAAATACACGAATTGGCTCAAATTTTTGACAATTTTCAATTTCTAAGTATATACCTAGGTGTAGGAATTTGATTCATACCCATACCTAACAATAAAACAACTCAAATTCAATCTTATTTCACAATCCATTATTACATACTAAACTAATTATATCTATGGATGGTACATTCCTAGAATCAAAACCTAATAAAAAAGGTTCAAACTTGTTTGAACTAGTTAGTAAACAAGTTAATGTTCTTAACCAAAAAAATCAATTTTTTCCTAGTTGTTTAAATTGGATATACTCAAATTAAATCTTGAGGCTTGGGCACCATGGTGCACCATTTAATTTTACTATATGAACAATTTAATTTATATATATATACTAATTACCTCCTTGTAACTGAAAACCTGGTTATTTTTTTGCCCTTGTACTCTTATAGAACTCCAGTTTTCACTAAAAAATTGGGTAAATTTCCACCCTCAACCTTCAAATAACATCTTATACCATATTCTGCAGTGCTTTTTTGTTTTGTGGCAGTGGTTTTCACTTGTGCAAATTATATTATGCATGCTTTGCTTTGTTTTATGGCACTTGGTTAGGTCCAAGTCAACACAACTTATGTAATTTTTTTATCGAATACGCATGAGAGCTGTGTATCATTCAAAACTTACCTGATAGGAGTTCATGCCAGCAAAATCCCCTGCAATTTCAACCAAAACAACCATGGAATAGGGTTCTGGGTGTACCTTGTGCAGTTTTTAAGGTCATAATGAGAAATAACCAATAGAGTTTTGAGGGGTAAAAAATGGACTTAACCCTATAATTTGATTGAATCAACATAATTTGATTGAACCAACACCAATTATGAGAAATTTTATTTTTTTCTCCATGCTTATCTATGTGAACATAAGTACAGATTCAGTAAGCTCGCCTCATGTGTCAAAAGAACATATCGAATCAGGAAGGAACATTTAGATCGCTGGAATGTTTTGTCCAGCCAAGCTATGTCTAATTAGCCAAGTCAGACTAGACCCCATCATTGCAGATGTGTTCATTTGGTCTCATATCTGCTCAAAGAGAACTACCTAAGCTCCTTGTTTGATGCTAGAGGAGAGCCAATTTGGCTTCCCCTGCTTGGCGAGGATTTTGACGTAGTTATTGGCCACCTTGCCTTCGAAAGCTAGTATCATTTTCCTTGTACCAAATGCCTCTCCTTGCTAAGCAAGGGTATAAAGTTTCTTGCTTAAGATCTAAATGACTGAATACTCTGCACAACCAATCTCCACAATTTTAGTGTTGCCATCCACTATCTTTGTAACTTAATTTATTATTTTCTCAAAATGTATGGTAGGAGCTTTGACATTCATTTAAGCGAGGAAAAAAGAACTACAACCACAAAAACCTATTAATTTATAAAAACTGCAGACATTCGTTTTAAAAGCAGGTTACAAAGAAAATACTGTTCCGCAAAAAATGTAGAAAAGGAAGGTTATTTCACTGTTTTATTTATTTTGTTTCTATCATATAATCTTGCAGGGAAATAATTAAACTTTACTAAATTCATATTCAATCCCATCACTAAGATGCTCAATTGGCATCTTAATCCTTTTGTAGGAAGATGCGTATCATCGCAAATGCTTTTGTCTACTTAGGTTTTCAAAAGGCTTCATAGCATTTGTAACATAAAGGTATAGCCTACAAAACCTCCTCAAATTGTTCAGCAGAAATTATTATGGTTCTCAAAACGAACCACTTAGATGAAAAAAAAAACTAATACCAACAGTGTTTCTGGGACTCGGATTAGGGAATCTGATTCTGACTCAGGGTCAGATGCCTGATTCAGCATACTACAAAATAGGATTCTGGGGTTGACCTCATAATAAAGGCTACCTGCGCAACTGACAAAGAGAATGCAACAGTAAAACCACCAGTAGCCTGGGAAGATTCGGAATCTGGATTCCAGCTTGCATCCCCATTTGCCATGTGAGGAGTGTTTGCATTATCAACTTCAGTTGATTAGTTCTGTTCAAGAAGCTCTCCAACAGTAATATGGTTCTCTGCCAAGTGAAAGCACTTTTCATGCTTGCATAATCCACAAGATTTAGTTTTGTAAGGGTCACCCAAGTAACTGAGAACATAGCACCTACCAAGAATGTCTACCAGGCATTCAAATATTGCACTAAGAAGTTGACCAGCTGCACACTGAGCATCTCCAGTGGGTGTCATAACTGGAGTGATGGGACTGACAACTAGTTGACTTGCCATTAGTGATGCACCATTTTTCGTCCTGTTTGAGCAGTTGGTAACGAGCAACATGTCCATTTGAGTGTGACACATCAGATATTCCTTTTTCAACTTTGTTTATATTGGACTTTGAAGTCTCTTCAGAATAGGCTCTTATCTTTGAGGTGATAACATCATGGATTGTAGGACGAACTCTTTGGCTGTTAAGAAAATACGGGCATAATCACCAAAAGGTAAAGTGAACATCAAAACAGCAGTGGCAAGTTCCAAGACGTCTGGGGGGAGTATTGTTCAGATACAAGCCTAATATCCCCCCAAACATCTCTTGCCCTTTTGTAATAGCTAATCTTGCCTGTGTGTTGTAATGGATGCCAAATAAGTATACTACAAGAGGATCTCAATTTTTCAGAAACATGGCATAATGATACAGCACTTTCGACCTTGCTACATTTTTGTTTAAACTTAACTATTTGGAACAAAGCCACTTATCCAATATATTAGCACAAAAATCAATTCTTAATAAAGATAGAACCTTTTTAGTGTGCAAAAATAAAAACAAAAAACAGAAGAATACCATAGTACAGCTCCAGCAGCCGCAACCTTTCCAAGCATGGATAAGCACTGCACCAATGTTCTCAAGTATTTCACACTGAGAGAAGCATCTGCCTTTGTCCTTGATTCCTAAAAGCAGCATTCAATATAAAAAATAAATAAATCAGGCAATTGACCAAGGAAAGTGTTTGACCATGATATAATAAGAAAAAAAATAAATCATACAAGAAACTCATCCGGTGTAGCACAGAAAACGAAAATTGGCACTTCCTTCGAAATACTTTTGGAATCCCTTCGACTACGTCCACCATCACTTTCACACATGTCTAGGCTACTATCATCATCTGGGCCATCAAATGAAGAACCGAAAGACAAAAGAAAAATCAGAAAATCCAGAATATGGCAGCATGCCTGATGTCAGTGTGTTCCATCTGTTTACACATATGATTATGAGTACTTCAGTCTGATAGAAACAACAAGAAATGGTTAATATAATTTTTCAAAGAAACCTAACAAGATAACACAATAGGGATAGCTTAAAACAACTCCGCGCACCTGTTACAATTAGTTGTACTGTTAAAGTAACTTGAAATGATGAAAGGTCATACATGTGTTTGACTGTTTGTCAAGCATTAGTTTAAAAAATAGTACTAGTCGCATATAGCAGATATTCAAGGTCATAAGATGCATCAAAATTCAAAACCTTTCAGCACAATATGAAGTTGCGAAAAGCTATTTCTGCACTGTGAGATAAAAAAATTCATTATCCCATTTACTTGGAAGCAGATAGAGAGTTGAACCTAACCTCCATCAACAGAATTGGTTTTAGGAATCCCATCTGCAGTGGCTGACGCACCAAAGTGATTATCACCTTTAATTGACCTAGGTCTCCTGGACAGAGGTTGCATGCTGTTTACTAAGCGACCAGTGGCCGTAGAAGTTGGTACTTCCTCATTATCAACCATGCTTAAAGTCACCGAGCTGCACAAAGAAATATTGGAATAAACAGTTGTTGATCAGAGACAGAATTTTAGTAAATAATCACATGACACATGCAGTGGCATTACCAAAATAGTTCGCAAGCCAACATTTAAAAGAGATAATCATTTAACACATATTGTGACAATTGCCAAAATTTGCCCTACCAATTCTTTGGCACTTTCAATAGAACTTTCTAGATGTTTGGATTGGTACCAATTTTTGCCAACACCATGTATTAGATAATAGCAACTTTACCCTACCTAATTTGGTTGTGCCAAAAGATGCCCAAACTTTGGAACTACCAAAATTTTGGTTGGGCATCAAACCAAAATGGCCTTAAAATTGAACAAGCCCTAGTAAAACAACTTGTTGCATGGGTATGATTAACTACACGAACTCAAAAATTGAGTGATCTGATACAAGAACTTGGTGAGTGGTAAGATTTTATACAAAAACATGACAATTGAACAATCCTGGTACAAGTTGATGAGCGGTATGTTGTAAGAGGCAACACAGGGATAATTAGCAATGTCAGCAGATCATCTAGGCACAGCCACATAGGTTGCCAAGCCACATTATCATAGATTTGAGTAATATACAAAATGCCATGTAGGTTTTGTTTCAGTTTTTCATATTCTGTTTCGCCTCTTGACTGTTGTCCTTCATGACACAGCATGTCGATAACAAGTTGCAATGTGGTAGGTGATGATGTCTGACGCACTATGTGCTTCACGTAACCAGCTAAACGAGGCGTCCTATTGGCATGGCCAATTATTCTATATGGCACCTCCAAGCCTAAGAACTCACACAAATGTTGTACCGGGTTCCTCAACTTGCAAACTATTGTACAAAAATAGCACCCACTAACCAAGTTGTACTGGATTGCTCAGTTCTAAAGATTTTGTCCTAAATCGACCCAATCATCAAGTAGTTGTAACGATTGCTCATTTTGCAAGTCCTGCTACTGAATCACACACATTGGCAAGTTGTACACACACCGCTATTTGTTATAACAATATGAGAATAATCCAAACAAAACAATAACAATCCGACATAAGAACGTACCTGTATTCTCCATTGTTGTATAGATGACTATGCAGCTCTTCCAGAATTTTATAAAATAGTACACCCTGCAGCTTTGTTAGATCAGAATGAACATCTTGAAATGCACCCACCTTGAAAACATTATTAGTATGTGATATTGCAATCATGAAAGAAATAATATGAACTCAGATCATGATAGCTTTAATGGCCATCACAAGGTACAGCACATAGGAAAACAAAGCACAGATGGTACATACAAATGATAAGTTAATCAACCTCTGAAATACACTCCATCATCACTTTGAGAAAAAAAATGCAGTAGTATCTACTGTCACAAGTAATTTCCACTTAACCAGTTACAGAAAAAGAATGGCATCTAAACTCTGGCACATGGTGCAGACACTGCATTATCACAGTCATGGTACAAATGGTAATACTAGCGTATTTATCACAAGAAAATTTATGTTAATACTAACCACTTGAAGGCCTTCTCGCTCTAGCATCAGCATTGACTGGACATGCAGCTGCACTGCAGCATAGAGCTGCTTCTCTGCAATCAAGTTTTCAATTCGAGCAGGAACCTGCTGGATTCACCAGGTTAGTAGGGATATTAACAATTTCTTAAAATTTGTGAACATAACACAAGATAAGGTCGGACATTGAAACAAAAAAGATAAAAGGAGCTGCCACGTGCAAAGGAATCAAGCGACCTTGCAGTCTGCTGGCAAGTAAGAGCAACAACCCTAACCACGCATCCAACCGGTCCTACAACAGATTGGGTCATAGCTATTGTTTAGTTAATTCGTTGTTTTGGCCCTGAATCACTTAGAACAATGCTATTTAAATTGGTTAATGGTTATTAGGACTGACTGCATAACCGCAAAATGAAATGGTATAAAGTGAGCCATTTTGGAGAATCTATCAACAACAACAAAAATGCTATCCCACCCCTTTTTAGTTCGAGATAACCCTAAAATGAAATCCATAGAAATGTCCAACCAAAGAGAAGTAGGAACAGGGAGGGACGTGTACAAACCATGGGGATTCAGGCGGGACTTAGCTTTTTGGCATATTGTGCAGCGTGCAACAAATCTCTCCACATCACGTCACATCTTGGACCAAAAGAAGTGAGCTGACAGGATGTCTTCTATTTTCTTAACACCAAAATGGCCCATGAGGGCGCCTCCATGTGCTTCCTGTAACAGCAAAAGGCGAATCGAGCTTGCTGGAATACACAGTTTGTTAGCACGAAACAAGGATCCATCATCCGTGTAAAACTTGCCCCAACCTTTACCAGCCTTGCATTGTAACAGTACGTCCTTGAAATCAGGATCAAGAACATATTGTTCTTTTATGGTTTGGAGGCCAAAAATTAGCAATAACATTAGCAATAACATTTTCTTTCCCTTTTTTGTGTTTGATGACATAAGGAAAAGATTCAATAAATTCAACCCACTTAGCATGTCTACGATTCAGATTCGTTTGACCATGAATATATTTTAAAGATTCATGATCTGAATGAATAACAAATTCGCAAGGCCATAAGTAATGCTGCCATGTTTGTAGGGTGCGAACCAACGCAAAAAGTTCTTTGTCATAAGTGGAGTAATTCAAACTAGCACCACTCAGTTTCTCGCTGAAATAAGTAACCGGTTTACCCTCTTGCAACAGCACTCCACCTAACCCAATGCCGCTAGCATCACATTCAAATTCAAACATTTTTGTGAAATCAGGAAGTTGCAGCAAGGGTGCATGGGTTAACTTATCTTTTAGAACCATGAAAGCCTCTGCTTGCGGTTGTCCCCAGGAGAATGGTGCACCCTTCTTTGTGAGTTCATGTAGTGGTGTAGCAAAGGTGCTGAAATCACGAACGAAACGACGATAGAAACCAGCAAGCCCGAGGAAGCTTCGAATCTGCGTCACTGAGGTGGGTGTTGGCCAGCTTTGTATAGCATCAATCTTGCTGCTATCCACCTCAATGCCCTGCGATGTAACAACATATCCAAGAAAAGACACAAGATTTGTGCAGAAACTGCACTTATTGAAGTTCCTAAATAGGCGGGCAGCACGCAAAGCATCAAAAACAACACGTAGGTGATCGAAACGTTTCTCCATAGATTTGCTGTAAATCAAGATATCATCAAAATAGAGCCATCTATGAAGGCCCGCAAAACTTCGTTCATTAAACGCATGAACACCCCTATGAAGGCCCACAAAACTTCATTCATTAAATGCATGAACGTGCTGGGAGCATTAGTTAAACCAAAAGGCATGACTAACCATTCATATAACCCAAATTTGGTTTTAAAAGCTGTTTTCCATTCATCCCTCAATTTTATGCGAATCTGATGGTACCCACTACGCAAATCAACCTTAGAGAACACAATAGCGCCACCGAGCTCATCAAGCATATCATCTAAGCGAGGTATAGGGTGCCTATATTTGATTGTAATATTATTAATAGCACGGCAATCTACACACATGCGCCAAGAGCCATCTTTCTTTGGTACCAATAGAACAGGGACGGAGCAGGGGCTAAGAGACTCACGAATGTAACCTTTGCCAAGCAATTCTTGCACTTGTCGCTGAATCTCTTTTGTCTCATCTGGATTGGTACGATAGGCAACATGGTTTGGCAATGGAGCCCCTGGGATGAGATCAATCTGATGTTCAATGCCACGAATGGGAGGAAGGCCAGCGGGTACCTCCTTTGGAAAAACATCCGCAAAGTCCTACAAAAGCTTAGTAACAGCAGGGGGTATATCCAAAAGTGCAGAGTCATCAAGTGAAACCAGCACATTAGTGCACATTAGAGCATAGCAAAGCGAATTGGGAACATTCAACTCGGTCAAATCAGCTAGTGTAGCGAATAAAATAGGAGCATTCAGTTTGATTTCTTTTTGTAGATTCGGTTGTGCACTTGGTTTGTGCTTTCTAGTGGCCCTAGCAAGGTCATCTTTTAAAATTTGTTCCGGTGACATTGGATGAAAAATAATTTGCTTGCCCTTAAACATGAGTGAGTATTGATTTGTGCGACCATGGTGCATGCTATCAGTATCATATTACCAAGGTCTACCTAGCAGCAACGAACATGCTTCCATTGGAATGACATCACAATCAGCATAATCATGATAGGAGCCCATAGAAAAATGAAAACGTACTGAGCGTGTTACCTTCAGTTTTCCACCCTGGTTGAGCCATTGAATGTGGTATGGATGTGGGTGTGGCCGAGTTTGAAGGGACTACTACTTTTCGACCAGATCCGTACTTGCCAAGTTGTTGCAGCTGCCGCCATCAATGATGATGCGAATCAATTGTTCTTGCACAACGCCTTTGGTGTGAAATAAGTTGCGTCGCTGGTGCTGTTCTGGTTATGCAACCTACGTACTGAGGACACACTGCACTACAAGGCTCTCATACTTGTCGGCATCAACAGCAGCAACATGTTCCTCCTCCTCATGTCCTAAAACGTCAGTGGCAAGCATAGCATATGTGGGTTTATCCAAATCACTAGCAGAAGAGTACTCACCATCCTCACGTACAATCAACACACGCTTGTTGGGGCAGTCATGAATAACATGGCCAAAGCCTTTGTAGCGATGACATTGGATGTCCTTGGTGCGCCCATTGGAAGAAGAAGAGGACCGTGTTGGTGTAGGTGCGGATGGAGTCTTTGTTGCTGCCGAATCACGCGAGGTGATGTTGGGTGGTGAGGGTGCAACTGATGATGAGGCAGCCTCAGGTTTAGTGGCTGGTTTGAAGGAGGTGGTGCGACCTGCAAAGGAGTTAGCATGTGTCCTTGTTTGGCATCCCTGCACTTCACGTTCAGCAATACAAGCAAGATGGAACAAACGAGTAATGGTATTGTACTCTTTATAGTCAAGCACAATCTGAATTTCATGGTTCAGCCCAACCAAAAATCGTGCCATAGCTGCATCATTATTTTCAACTAAACCACAACGAAGCATCCCAATTTGCAACTCCTGAAAATATTCCTCAACGGATTTGCTACCTTGCTGTAACCGCTGTAGTTTATTAAGCATATCGCGTGCATAGTAGGAAGGAACAAATCTATGTCGCATGAGAACTTTCAAAGCAGCCCAAGTGGGTGGAATGTGAGTGGGATGTTGGCTGCAATGTTCACGCCACCAAATCAAAGCAAAATCCGTAAACTCGCTAGTGGCAGCCCTAACTTGGTGTTGTTCAGGGATAGCATGGCATGCGAATTTTTAATCAACCGTAATTTCCCAATCAAGATAAGCATCAGGATCATATTTTCCATTAAACATAGGTATGGTGAATTTAATCTTGGCAAAAGAGTCATCCTGATTACGTAACACATGGCAAGGCCCTCGCGGCTGGTCAGGATCTTCTTGCTCGGTATCACCACAATAATCAAAGCCATCCCGTGCAGCAGCAAGTTGCTAGACTAATTCGTCGAGACGAGTCGTGATGGTGGCAAGGCTGGGTTGTGGTGGCTTGTGCTTGCTGTAGTTCCCTGAGCGTTGTACCTGTGGTAAGCTGAATGGTTTCAAGTTGGCCAAGGCGCTCATTAGTGACCCGAACATCTTCTGAGAGGTCATCCACGTGCTTGTTCATTAGGCGATCAAAGTGTTGGATGATGCATTTTAATCGAGGGGAGTATGGCATGGCATTCGGGTCCTCTGGCTCATCCGCGGATCCTGCCATGATTAGTGCCACTCAAACTAAAGGAATATGTCCTACGCCTACTGGAATGTGGGGCCGATCAGGTCACTCAAACTAAAAGCCGTTACCAAGCCCTTACCCATTCTTACCATGCAAACAGGGGTGACCTGGAACCAGCGGTGAAACCGACGAAGCTTGGATAGAGCGATTGCCAGAGGACACAACCTGCACGCTGTAGAAAATTTGTGGAGCTATGGGAAGGCTTCAATTTGTAGCAAGGATTAGCACAAGCATTCAGCAAATGCAAAGTTGAATAATCACTCAAAGCTGGTGTTGTGCTAGCCCTAGACTAGACCATACTAGAGACGTGAGCCCATGCTTAAAGATAGTCACAGAATTGCAAGAACAAAGAGTAAAAGACAGCGAGTACACACCCTTGGCTTCTCCTTTTGTTTTTTTTGTTTGTGGTGCGGCTCTTTTTGCACCTTTTGTCCTTTTTTTTTGGTGCGGCTCCATTTTTTTTATGCACCTCTGGCCTTTTTCAGTTGGATGACACTGCCAACACGTTGCACAACTCAAAGGGAAACAAAAGGAAATTAGGAACTCTTTCCTTTCATGTAGCCACAAACTGCCTGATCTCTCACGATCTCCTGTGATACACCCAAAATGAATCGCTAAGCCAGTGAGTATCCATTGGAAAGGGCACAAAATATGCTTTCCAAATTGTACCTAAACTTCCCAAACGGACTACGGATGCAACAGCTAAGGCCTGTTTCCTTGCCGAGATAAATCAAGACCCAAAATAAATTACTTTCCTTTTGTAGGTTGGAGGTTGGCGTGAACAAGGGGACAAAGGACGTGGGAAAGATTACAGGAGCACTGAGGACAAAGGAAAAGGAGGATCAAGTGCAAAGATGTGAACTAATACATGACAGGAACTCAAAACTCTAATGGACTAGACGCCAAGACCAGCACACGACACAGCGATGCAACCAAAAACTCAACAAAGCAATAGACTGAATGAAAGATGCAAAGGCTCAAAAGGTCTTGGATAGCGGTTCTAACCTAAAACTTTTTTGTTGGCTTTCCTAGTGGACAATAGGATGATAAACAAAACTACAAATAAAGGGAATAGATCTCACCGAGCAACCTAAAATCTGATACCACTTGATAAGGCTGAAGTGCCCGATCTTTCAGTAAGATGGATAAATTCGATTTGTGGAGGAGGTGACTCTCGTGATCCGACTACGAACGAATAGGTCATGGCGCCTTAGCAATCGCTGAATCAACTCCAATCGGTTATTGACCTTGCTGGATGGCATGATCAACCTAAACACGAGGTTCTGTTCCTACAAGTAATCAAAGAAACGAGCAAGAACAAGGAGTAGGCAAAACTGAATATCAATCACTCAGAAGTTGGGGTTCACAATGGTTGTCCACAGGTGGCCGTTGAGCACAACTGCAGTACAGAATGTTTGCACAAATGGCTAAACTTATCAAAAAAACACCCGCCGAACAAAGGGGGCGTGAGTAGGACTAAATAGGAGAAAGGTGGGGAGGGAATTTCGTCTAGCATGAATGGGTGGCTGAAATCCCCCACCTAACCTTTTCTAAATTAGCTATGTATTACATGGAAACAATCTTTCTAAAAGATAGGTGGCGCAGCACCCTTTATTGGCTTCCATAGATGGCGCAATCCTTAATGGTTGTCATTTCTGGACAGAATCTTCTCCTTCATTCCTTAAAAGGATCACATAATTCAGGTCATGTGCATGGGCTCGCGTTATTGGACCTTGAAACGTTTCTGGATTTAGGGTAGTGGAGAGTGACGTCGGTGCTGGTTCTGTTGTAGTAGCAGGTCCTGTGTAGGGGTTGATGTCCTCATCACTTAAGCAATCCCCTAGAGCTTGGTATGATTGCCTTCATGATTTTCTTATAAAAATGACTTTAAGATAGAAAATGTGGACACTACTCTTTTCACTAAGAAATTCAAGAATGATCTATTTGTGTGTTAAATATATGTTGATGACATAATATTTGGCTCTACTAACAAATAATTTAGTGATGAGTTTAGTAGGATGATGATGAAAAGATTTGAGATGTCAATGATGGGCGAGCTCAAATTCTTCCTCAGATTTCAAATCATGCAACTAAAGAAAGGAACCTTCATATCTCAAATGAGGTATCTCAACAATGTCTTAAAAAGTTTGAGATGGAGGGAGCCAAATCCATCAAGGCCCCAATGCCATCAAATAGACATCTTAACCTAGGTGAGGAAGGTAACTCGTTAACCAAAAGCTTTATTGTTCAACGATAGTTTTATTACTTTACCTTTATGCATCTAGGCCCAATATCATGCTTAGTCTGTAAATGTGTGTTCACTTTCAAGCCTTTATAAGAGAATGTCATTTAATAGCCATAAAAAGATTCCTAAGTGTTAGACAGACCACTGGCCTGGGCTGTATATATATAGACCCGACCCCTTGTATACACTCGGGGGGATTCATAGTCACTGTACACTTTCTACATGGTATTAGAGCGAGTCTAGACATCCCGGCGTGCTAGCTTCTCCCTCCGGCGAGCCGACCCTTTCCTCCTCATCGTCGACGTTTTCTTCCCGTCGCCGACTCTCTTCCCGGTACTCCCCTCGCTCTCTTGTCTCCATTTCTTCTTCTCCCCGTCTTTCCCGTAGTCACCTTTTCTCCGCCCCACCTCCGCGCGACCAGGCGATGGTCTCGATCCGCCTCCTCGTCCCTCATCGCACCCGTCTCCGCTCTTCCTCTTATTTTGTGCATCTCTCCTTCTTTGAGGCAGGCGCACCTTCGCACTCGTCGTCTCCATCGGCTGGAAACCTCCCTTAGTTCTTGCCCTTTCCAACACGCTCAACGGCTCTCAGACGCGAACCTTCTCCCCTCACGTCCGAGCCAGTCCAACGTGTCCACGTGTCCACGGACACGAATCCCTGCCTCCCGGACGCGAACATTTTCTCTTCGTGTCCGGCCACTCCCTGCCTTTTTCGCGTCTGCCACACTCCTTGGCCTCCACGAGTCCACAGACGTGAATCTTCTCTTCACGGACGTGAATCCTCGCACGTCCGTGACCCAACCACTCTCTGACCCATCCACTCTGTCCTCACCTACTCCGCTGCCTACTCCCCATCGGCCAACCGCTCCTCATCGGCTGGCCACTCCTCACCTACTCCGCTGCCTACTCCCCATCGGCCAACCAGTCCTCATTGGCTGGCCACTCCTCACCTACTCCGCTACCCACTTCCCATCGGCTTCTCACGTCCTTGATTGGCCGATCCGTCCTCTCATCAGCTTCCCCCTCCCATCGACTTCTCTCTCCCATCGGCTCTTTGCTCCCGTTCTCCCGTCGTGGCCACCGAGTCCACCCTCAGCTCCGGCACTCTCCCAGTCGTCGAATCTACTCCGGCCCTCGGTGCCATAGACCACACCTCGGGCACCACCTCGCCGATCTTCTCCCCTCCCTACGCTGCTGTGAACGTGAAATCTCACGTTCCTATCTCCCTTGACCATAACGCCAATTATTCTAAGTGGGTTTTCTTCTTCAAATCCCTCTGTGGAAAATTCGGCCTCCGGTCCCATATTGATGGCTCCGCTCCACCTCGCCCCGATGATCCTCAGTGGGACATCGTCGAGTGCTGTGTGCGCAGTTGGCTGCTCGGCTCGGTCGATGACTCTGTCCTCGACCTTGCCATGGACGATACCGACCCCACTGCCCGGGACCTCTGGGTGGCCATCGAGCGGATCTTCCTGGCCAACAAGCAGCCTTGCGCCATCTTCCTACTCAACGAGTTCCACTCCATGGTACAAGGCGACTCCTCTGTCTCCTCGTACTGTCAGCGCCTCAAAGTCAAGGCTGCTGCTCTCCGGGATGTCGGCCACCCTGTGGCTGACTCAACTCGTCCTCGCCCTTCTGTGAGGCCTCCATCCCCGCTTCTCCAACACCGCCGATGACATCGCCAACGCCACACCTCTTCCATCGTTCGCCCGAGCTCATGACATGCTGTTCTTAAAGAACTCCGTCTGGCCAATGATGAGAAGACATGGCCCACACTGCTCTTCTTGCCGCAGCCGATAATGGCTGCCGAGCTTCTTGCGCTGCCCCTTCCTCCCGCGGTCCTGGTGGCCATGGCTCCGGCCACAGCAACACAGCCCGCACCGGGAAAGACAAGGGCAAAGGCAAAGGCAGGACCTGGCAGGGTCCGACGCCACCACGACCTACCTCGGTCCCTACCCACCATGCCGGTCCCATGGGTCTGTGGCTCTGCTACAACCCCTGGGCGCCCCAGCCCCAGCCACGCAGCCCCATCGGCTGGCAACCCGGAGTTCTCGGCGCCCATCCCCAGGCTCACCTGGCATCGGCTCCCGTTCTGCCGCCTCAGCCAATGCTACCGACTCCAACCACCCAGTCAGTTCCCTCCTGGAACCAGGCTGGCCTCGTCGCTGCCCTCAACCAGATGACGCTCCAACCACAGCACCCTTGGGTGCTGGACTCTGGGGCGTCTTCACACATGGCGTCATCGGCCGGTATACTTCGCTCCTGTCACCCCTCTTCCTCCCCTTTTGTCACTATCAGCAATGGTCACTCTCTTCCTGTCCAATGCCGCGGTGACTCCTCTCTGTCTACATCCACCACTAACCTCCCCCTACGCAATGTTCTTATTGTCCCTTCTCTCATTCACAATCTTATATCTGTTCGTCAATTCACACGAGATAACCACTGCTCCATTGAATTTGACGCGTCTGGTTTCTCTGTGAAGGATATCCCAACCCGGTGACAGATCCTTCACTGCAATAGTGGCGGTGACCTCTACACCATTCCCGCTGCGCCGTCCACCCCACACGCCAGCGTCGCCCTCTCCACCAACCTTTGGCACCTTCGCCTCGGCCACCCCGGCCCCGACGCTGTCACCACCCTCCGTCGCAGCGCCTCCATCCGATGTACTCATAGCAGCTCCACAGTTTGCCACTCATGTCAACTTGGCAAACATGTGCGTTTGCCCTTTTCTAGTTCTCTCTCCTGTACCTCGCGTCCATTTGAACTTATACATTGTGATGTATGGACGTCCCCAGTTAAAAGTGTCTCCGGTAATCAGTATTATCTTGCTATACTTGACGATTACACACACTATTGCTGGACCTTCCCGCTCATCCACAAATCTGAGGTTGCCTCTCACCTCACTCACTTCGTCACGTACGTATCCACTCAGTTCAACCTCCCCATCAAGGCTTTACAAGCTGATAACGGTACGGAATTCGTCAACCATACCGTTACAAACCTCCTCACCTCGCAGGGCATCCATCTTCGGCTCTCCTGCCCCTACACCTCTCCTCAGAATGGCAAAGCCGAGCGCCTCCTTCGCACCCTCAACAACATCAGTCGCACCATGCTACTTCACGCCCACCTACCCGCCACATATTGGGCCGAAGCTCTGGCTACTGCGACGTACCTTCTCAATCGGCGCCCATGCTCCTCCATTCATAACAACGTTCCCTATGCCCTTCTCTACCGCACGGCACCCGACTACTCCCACCTTCGCATTTTCGGGTGCCTCTGCTACCCAAATCTCACCGCCAAAGCTTCCCACAAACTTGCTCCCCACTCCACCGCCTGTATTCTCCTCAGCTATTCCACCTCTCACAAGGGATACCGATGCCTCGACCTTTCCACCCGACGGGTCCTCGTCTCTCGTCACGTCATTTTTGACAAGACATGTTTTCCCTTCGGTCTCCTTCATCCGAGATCCTCCTCTAGTGATCTCGACTTCCTCATCACCAACACCGTGCCGACCAGGTTTTCCCCACTGCCCTCTCCATCGGCCCCCTCATCTACCGCTGCTGAGGATTTACCCGTCACATCTCCCACCACTACTCGGTCCGATGTCCCCACCATCGGACCCCCATCGGACCCACCTTTATCGGCCGATACCGATCCTATTTATCCTTCAGCCAATACCGTTCCCTCTCCATCGGACACCCCACTTCCATTGGCTCATCACTTTCCATCGGCTCCCCCCACCCTATCGGCTCCCCCTACCCTATGGGCTGATCCACCTCTATCGGACCGATCGGAATACTCGGCCCACCCGACCTTATCGGCTCAGGCCGATCTAATCCCTCCTTTTCCTCTTGTCTACAGTCACCGACTCGGAGCCGATGATGCCCCCACCCGACTAGTTCTTCCCATTACTCCCGCACCCCCATCGGCTCCAGTTCCCTCCACCTCTCACATTGTCACCCGCTCCTAGACCGTGTCTCTCCGACCCAATCCGCGCTACGGTCTCTCCGCCGTCCACAGCTCTATCTCGCCCATCCCGGCGACTTCTCGCTCAGCCTTGGCCGACCCTCAGTGGCACGCAGCCATGGCCGATGAGTACAAGGCCCTAATGGACAACGAGATCTGGTGCCTCGTTCCTCGACCTCCCGGCGCCAACATTGTGACCGGTAAGTGGATTTTCAAACATAAATTCCACGCCGATGGCTTCCTTGCCCATTACAAGGCTAGCTGGGTAGTCCGAGGTTTCTCCCAACGACCTGGTGTCGACTACGACGAGACCTTCAGTCTCGTTGTCAAACCCGCCACTATCCGAGTCGTCCTCACCTTGGCTGCCTCTCGCTCCTGGCCGATCCATCAACTAGACGTGAAGAACGCCTTTCTTCATGGCCACCTGACGAAAACAGTCTACTGCTAGCAGCCCCTAGGCTTTGTCGACCCTTCTCGGCCCGACGACGTCTGTCTCCTTCAACGCTCTCTCTACGGCCTCAAACAAGCCCCTCGTGCCTGGTACAAACGCTTTGCTGCCTATCTTTGGCACATCGGCTTCGTGGCCTCTGCGTCCGATAGTTCCCTGTTCACTTTCCATATCGGCTCTGCCACTGCCTATCTACTTCTCTATGTCGATGACATTGTCCTCACAGCGTTTTCTACATCTCTCCTCGACCAGATCATGGCCCGACTCCACTTTGAGTTCGCCATGACCAATCTTGGTCCTCTCCACCATTTCCTTGGCATCTCCGTAACCCGTTCCATCCACGGGCTCTTCCTTTCCCAACGCCAGTACGCCATCGACCTCCTCCAGCGTGCGGGCATGGCCGACTGTCACCCCACGACCACCCCAGTTGACACTCGAGCCAAACTCTCCGCCGCCGATGGCGCCCTCGTTGCCGATCCCTCTCACTATCAGAGTCTTGCCGGGGCTCTCCAATACCTCACACTCACCCGACCCAACCTCATGTACGCTGTCCAGCAAGTGTACCTCTTTATGCACGCTCCGCGCGAACCTCACCTCGCGCTGCTCAAGCGCATCCTACACTACGTGAAGGGCACTCTCTCCAGCGGGCTGCATCTCAGCTCCAGCCCTATCGACTCCCTCACCGCGTACTCCGACGCGGACTGGGCAAGCTGCCCCGACTCTCGACGCTCTACGTCCGGCTACTGCGTCTACCTCGGTGACACTCTCGTATCCTGGTCCTCAAAACGCCAGACAATAGTGTCCCGCTCCAGCGCTGAAGCCGAATACCGCGCCGTCGCCCACGCCATCGCCGAGTGCTGCTGGCTTCGCCAGCTTCTCCAGGAGCTCCATGCACCCCTTTCCACCGCGACCGTTGTCTACTGTGACAATGTCAGTGCCGTCTACATGACCGCCAACCCAGTCCATCACCGACGCACCAAGCACATCGAGATCGATATTCATTTTGCCCGTGACAAGGTTGCATTAGGACAGGTTCGGGTACTCCATGTACCATCGGCACATCAGTTTGCCGATATAATGACCAAAGGCCTGTCCTCGCCTTTGTTCACCAGTTTTCGGTCCAGTCTCTACGTCTGTTCCCCTCCCGTTTTGACTGCGGGGGGTGTTAGACAAACCACTGGCCTGGGCTGTATATATATAGACCCGACCCCCTCGTATACACTCGGGGGGATTCATAGTCACTATACACTTTCTACACTAAGATATCTAGTTCATACTCCAAACCTATGGTTTTAGTATCCAATAGGCTTAAACTTTGATTTAATTGACTATTCTAACTTGGACTATTCCGGTTGCAAAATGGATAGAAAAAGCACCTCCGACGCTTGCCAATTTCTTGGGAGATCCCTTGTTTGTTACTCTTCCAAGAAGCAAAACTTTATAGCATTATCCATGACCGAAGTCGAATACATAGTCACTAGAAGTTGTTGAACCCAACTCCTTTGAATGAAGCAAACCCTTCGTGACTATGAGTACAACATGACACATATTTGACTCCTGTGTGATAATGAGAGTGCCATCAAAATAACAAATAATCACGTCGAACACTCAATGACATCACGGTGTAGAATTGAAGATATTCGTGAAACCTAACGAGTCTTGTGCAGCCAACCGTTGCATGTGCAACAACCTATAGCACGGAGTTCACCCAACCTCACGTTGTCCACTCAACCAAGTCAAGCGAATTACAATTCTCGTTGCAATAATAAATAACTTGCAAGAACAACGGGAATGAATGTACAGTCTTAGAGATAATTCAGCCTATGGCTAGAATACTCAAGAAAATGCATATAGCATATTGTATTTGGTTCTCCAAAACTAACAGATGAGAATCCTCCTAAAATATGGGAGCTAGACATTTTACATGGCTCAAGGCCAGTTATGTTGCATAACACCCTAATTATAGCAAATAATGTTTTTGGCATTTACTAGTCGCCACATTAATTCGTTGATAACTCAACGTTTGGTTTGAATTCTGGGATGGGGCTGGATCCATTGTTGTGGTCCATTTATTGGATTTAAGATGTAGTTTCTATGAGCATTTTACTCCTAGCTAGTCACTGGAAACCGAAATGGCCTTTATGGCATTCATTGCTTAATTGATGGCTGTTAGATTATTTGGTGATGCTCCTTGGCCACTCTTCAATGTTTTTATACCTGAGGACAATTAAATTATGGGCATTATGTATCAATTATTTCTCATAGGTATATTATTCTTACTTAGGACTGAATTCACCTATTGGTTGATTTGTCTAGCACAAGCACGCGTTATTGTTCCTTGGAGTTGATTTGTAATCAACTGTAGGGAAAGAAATTGATAGTGGTGCTATGTTACCCGTATCACTGAAGAACCAAGTGCATCGGCATATGCAACAATTTCTTAAGAGACCATGAGACAATGGAGATATTTGCCTAAGCCATGTCTCAGGTGACAAACAGCTCGCTGACATCTTTACCAAGCCTATAGATGAGCAACGATTTCTAAAGTTGAGAAATAAGCTAAACATTATTGATTCTCAAAATATCTCTCGAGGGGGATTATATATAGGAGTTAAATACTTATTTAATCAATAAATAAGGATGAATCCTAAAATATTAAAAAAATCATGAGTTCTTGAGCCTAAATATCTCACTTTACTAAGTGTAGGTATTGACCCAAATTTTCTTAAAAAATCAAAAAGTTTGCAAAAATCTTATGTGCCTATTTTGATTTTCAAAAATTTGAGTCTTACCCTAGGGCATCATAGTGTAATCGTTGTTATGTATTGCTATTTGCTTACTGATTACAGTGGGGTTCCCATATGTTGCTTGTCCATGCTTTTTTTTTATCTAGAAGGCTAGAGTCTTTGGATCCATGTCGTGGAGTTTCTCTTTGGCTTTCTTTGTCTCAAATTTAAAACTGTCCGGCGTATCCAAACCTCCTACTTGGATCTTTGTCTCAGAATTTAATTCCTCTGGAGTCTCTGTTTGAAATCTTCGGAACCTTCGGAGTCTAGAATCTCCGTCAAAAATCATCGGAGCTCCCATGATTTCCTTAAAATGTGCATGAACTTAAACATCACTTATGTGTATTCACATATTTAGGGGGGAGCTTCTTCTATCTTCTTTCAATCAAAACATGTTCTTTTATATCTCTCTTGTAAGTATTCACATACTTATGAGTATTGTCATCAATTAATAAACAAGGGCGTGATTGAAAGTGCATCTAGGTGCCCTAGTAGGTTTTGAGTGACAGATAACAATTAAGAACCTAATATGTTATGATTGAAAATCTAGTATCAATTTGTCTAGTGGGAGATTGTTTTGGTAAAAAGACGACCCCCATGAAGGTTATAAAAGAAGAAAGGACTGGAAGTGATGAAAAAGTAATTTTATTATTTTTTGAGTCCTTAGGATACATCGAACTATTAAGAGGGGCTCAGGTTTAACCGTTTTGAAAATCAAGTACTAAATCAAACTTCCAAATGAGCAAATACTTGTACAATGTACTTTGGTGTTTTGGTTTTTTCTCCTAGTGTTTACATGTTTGTGTCTAGGCTTTTGTAGAAATTGTGGATAAGTTTCTCTATGAAACAGAGAAATCAGTTTGAAGTCTCTAAACCCTTTAGTCGAGTCTCCGGACTAAGCTCTTTGTCTAGCAGAGAGGCCTATATGGAGTCTCCAATAGTTTAGATGGATACTACAATCCTCTTCCTCTCTTTCGAAACTATGTGATGTGTTTGGAGTCTCCAGACCCTTTGGCATGAGTCTCCAGGCTGAGCTCTCTGTCTTGGCTGAAAGACCAGTCCAAAGTCATCAGATTTTTAGAGAGAATACTCTGAAATGTGAAATTTTGTGAGTAACGACTAGTTTTAAGATAGGTGCGTATTTAACCCTACCAACCTTGTTTTGAGTATGTGGCTGCTCATTCTTTTTTACACCACTCTCAAGATCGTTCTAGAGGATCCCCACTCCACTCTCTTGGATCTTGAGTTTAATCCACCCTCTAAGTGTGCTTTTTGGGTTATTTGTAAGAGAATCTTGGAATTTGAGTGAGTACTTATGGATCAATGCTAGTAAAGACTCAAGCTTGTTATTCTTGGAGGACCACCTCCTAAACGACTAAGCATTGCCCATGAGGATTTAACGTGTGAAGCGCTGAGTTATCAACGAATTAATGTGGCGACCAGAAACTGCCAAAAACAATATTTGCTATAATTAGGGTGTTATGCAACATAACTGGCCTTGAGCCATGTAAAACGTCTAGCTCCCTTATATTAGGAGCATTCTCATCTATTAGGAGGATACCTTTTGTTTTGGAGAACCAAATACAATATGCTATATGCATTTTCTTGAGTATTCTAGCCATAGGCTGAATTATCTCTGAGATTGTGCATTCCTTTCCATTGTTCTTGCAAGCTCTTTGTGGTTGTAGCGAGGATTGTAATCTGCTTGACTTGGTTGAGTGGACAACGTGAGGTTGGGTGAACTCCGTGCTGCAGGTTGTTGCACATGCAATGGTTGGCTGCACAAGACTCGTCAAGTTTCACGAATATCTTTGATTCTACGCCATGAAGGTTGGGCGCACCCGCGTATCAAGGAGTCCATCTACAAGTGCCCCATGGATTGAAGCCTTCCAAAACAAAGAGTTTAAAGATAAGACAAAAGATTCAATTTGAATTCGGTTTGGACCAGCCTAGACATACCTAGACTAAAACATTTGTTTCTCTCATCCAGAGTCTAACTTCATGGCCTACATGATGGATTGGGCCTATGATTAAAAAATGCCTTAGGTGGTTTTGCGCGATTCCGTTGGTGTAATAGAAACAATTCCAACATGTGTATCTACTTGTGCAAAATATTGGTTTCGCAACCAATGATGTTAAAACATTCCTATTGGCACAAAAACAACTAAGGTGGGTTTTGACCAATTCTGTTGGTGCCCCACAAACCTTTCCCACATGCAGACCGAATCGTGTTAAATATAAGTTTTACAACCAATGATGTCAAAACATTCCCATTGGCGCAAAAATACTTTAGATGGGTTTCTAGCGTTTCTGTAGGTGCAATAAGAAAAATTCCTACATGCGAACATTCCGACATTCAGACCCACTCATACAAAATATAAGTTTTGCAATCAATGGTGTCAAAATATTGTCAGGTGCAAAAATGCCTTAGGTAGGCTTTGAATTGGTGCACTACAGACCATTCCTAGATGCCTACCAAGTAGTGCTAAAATGTTTCGTAACCAATGGTGGTGTCAAAATTTTCCCATAGGTGCAAAAATGCCTTATGTGAGTTTTTAGCAATTCCCTTAGTGCTTTACAAACCATTCCCGCATGCAAACCCTATCATCTAAATGATAAATTTCGTGATCAATGGTGTCCAAACATTCCGATAGGCGCAAAAATGCCTTAGCTAGGTTTCGAATGAATTTGTTGGCGCAGAGCAAACCATTTCCTAAATGTATACCCTATCGGCTAAATAATAGGTTTCGCATTCGATTGCGTCAAAACATTCCCTTAGGAAGAATAATGCCTTAGGTAGATTTTGAGCGACTTCGTTCGCACACTAGAAACCATTTACTCATACAGACCCATTCATGTTGAAACATCCTACAAGTGCAAAAATGCATTAGGTGGGTTTCGAGCGATTCTATTGGCAAAAAAAAACCATTCCCACATGTGATCTACTCATGTTAAATATAATTCTCTCAACCAATGGTGTCAAATATTCCTATAGGCACAAAAATATAATAGATGGTTTCGAGCGATTCCTTTTGGTGAAGAAAAACAATTCCGAAGTGTGGAGCTAGTCATGTTTATAAATTTCCCAACCAATAGTGGCAAAAAAAATTTTGTAGGCACAAAAATGCCTTAGGTGTTTTTCGAACGATTTCGTTGGCACACTATAAACCATTCCCATACTCGGTTCCACTCATGTAAAATATAAGTTTTGTAACCAAGAGAGTGAAAACATTCCATTAGCACAAAAAAGCATTAGTGATGTGATCAAGACTACTACTACACATACATCCATTTTTCACATCATATATCAATAAGAATTTGAGAGGAGAACATTAACACAAGAATGTTTTAAGAGACTCAAAAAGGGATTTTTACTTACAAGGAAGAAAACATCACAAGGTCGAGTGGCGTAGTGTATCTCCTATATGACAAGTGGGACCTACTATCCCACATATGATGTAGGCGCTTACATATGGACCAAGAAGAGAAAGCAAATTGTAATATTTTTGACCTGCTTGGTATTTGCTTTTTGAGTTTTTGATTGTATCGTTGTGTTGTGTTGCTTTTAGAGTTTTGAGTTCTTATGATGTTTGGTATCACCTCTACCATCACCACTATGTAGTGCACCACAGCTCAACCTTGAGCTGATTTGATATATTACATTGAAATCAATCTGATTATATCATGCTTAGTTCAAGTAATTTTCTTTGCTCACTCTGAGTTGTTCGTTGATTTTGTGTTGCCTCCTTTGATAAGTTTGAGTTGCATTCCTTGATTTGGGATTAAAAAAAGATAAAAAAAGTGAAAAGGATATTAAGAAATGAAGAGAAGAAGTATGTGATAAGAGGACCTCTCTCTTACCTTAAAGATTTAAGTTTTGTCACCAAAGAAAAAAACAAGAGCTTCTAGTCTATGATCAATGGAATCATTTGTGTCTAAACTCACGTCTCTAGTACATTCTTGCCTAGGACTAGCATGGTACCATCTATTCAATTTGCTTTGACTAACATGGTTTTGGTATTTTCTTTTATAATTTTCTACCCTCCCATAGCTCCACAAACTCGACTAATGGTTGACAGATCCTAGCAACCAAAGCATATTTACACCTTCCATAGGAGTTCCTTCTAATGTTACAGTTGTAGCCACTTCTTGCCAAGTTTGTTGAGAACTTTATGAGCTTGATTGGAAAGTTGAGTTTGTGTGGCTTTTAAGCCTTCATTACCTAGTAGTTGATAGGAGTGTGCATGTTCTTGTGAATGTCCTGTTTCCTACTAATTGAAAGTGGTTCTACAACAAATCAATGTGAGTATGCTAATTCTAAAACAAAACTGTCCACTTTTCATGTTGTAGTAGAGCAATAAAAAGTGATACCCATTTATGCGATTCATTTGTCACAAGTTGATAAAGAAGAGTTGTGTAATAATGCTTCACTTATACCCAAGCCACAACTAGTGAATGACCAAGCTATTTGTATTGTTGATTCATTATCCATAGACTTGTAGCATGTTATTCACATTGCTATTGAGAATGATGAATATAAATTGTTATCTTCTTTAAATACTTTGGTGTATATTAAATTTGGTAATCTTTGTGAGATTACTAGAGTGAAGGACAATGGGAATTTTTTGACACCATTGGTTACGAAATTTATACATGCGAATACATCAGCTTGTAAGTTTTGTTTTAATTTGGAAAAGAAAATCGCTTGAAGCCCGAGTAAAATATTTTTGCATCTGTGGACATGTTTTTATACCATTGGTAAGGAAACTTACATTTTACATGACAAACTCTGCCAATGGGAATAGTTTGTAGTGCACCAAGGGAATCGCCCAAAACCCACCATTGGCCTTTTTGTTCCTATGGGAAATGTTTTAACACCATTGGTTGTGATAATTATATTTTGCACGTGTGGGTCTACATCTGGCAATTTGATTGTAGTGCGCCAACGAAATTGCTCGAAACAACCACCTAAGGAACTTTTGCACCAGGAGGAATATTTTGACACCATGGGTTGCAAAACTTATAATTCCAACAAGTTGATTAGGAATGAGGGAATGGCTTGCACGGCGTGACCGGAATTGCTCCACATGCACATAGGGCATTTTTGACATAATGCAAATGTTTTAACACCATCAGTTGCAAAATTTATAAAAGCGACTAGGTTTGCGTGTTTGAATTGTTCTTCTTTGCAAAAAGAAATCGCTCGAAACCCATCTAATATATTTTTGCACCAAAAAGAACGCTTTGATTCCATTGGTTGGGAAACATATATTTACACGACTAACTCCACCTGCGGGAATTGTTTCTAGTGCACCATTGGAATTGCCCAAAACCCACCAAACACATTTTTACACCTATGGGAATGTTTTTCTCGCCACAAGTTGTGATATTTGTATTTTTTACAAGTGAATTTGTCTGCATGTGGGAATTTGTTTGTCAAAGGAATCGCTTGAAACCTCACCTATGGTACTTTTGCACCAATAGGAATTTTTTGACACTAGGGTTGCTAAGCTTATATTTCAAACAAGTTGATTCGAATGTGGTGATTGTTTGTAAGCGTGACCAGAATTGCATAACACGCACATATGACATTTTTGCCACTATGGGGTTGTTTTGACACCATTGGTTGTGAAATTTATAAACACATCTAGGTTTGCGTATGGGAATTGTTTTTCTTCGCAAAAAGAAATCGCATGAAACCCATGTAATATATTTTTTAACTAACACGAATGTTTTACTACCATTGGTTGAGAAACTTATATTTTTAACGTCTAACTCCGCCTATGGGAATGGTTTGTAGGTCGCTAAGGAAATCTCCCAAAACCCACCAAGGGCATTATCGTGACTATGGAAATATTTTGACACCATTGGTTGTGATACTTATATTTTGCATGAGTAGGCATGTATGTGGCAATGGTTAGTATTGCACCAACAAAATCGCTAGAAACCTCTCCTAAGATATTTTTGATCCAATGGAAATGTTTTGATGCTATTGGTTGCAAAGTTTATATTTCCACAAGTGGATTGAAATGCTGGAATGGTTTGTAAGGTGCAACTGGAATCACTCAAAATGCACCTCGAGCATTTTGACCACTGCAGGAATGCTTTGACACCATTAGTAGATCTGCTTGTAGGACCTGTTTTAATTTGGAAAAAGAAAATGCTGCAAACCCGACTAATATATTTTTGCACCTATGGAAATGTTTTGATACCATCAGTAGGGAAAACTATATATTTACACGACTAACTCAGCATGTGGGATTAGTTTGTACTGTGCAAGGGGAATCGCCCGAAACACACCAATGGCATTTTGGCGCCTATGGGAATGTTTTCACACCATTGGTTGTGATACTTATATTTTGCACGAGTAGGACTATATGAAGCAATTTGATTGTAGCGTGCCAACGAAATCACTCATAACCATACCTAAGCACTGTTGTGCCAATAGGAATGTTTTTACTCTATGGGCGCAAGCTCATATTTCAAACTAGTTGATCTGAATGTGGGAATAGTTTGTACGGCGCAACCGCTATCGCTCGAGACACACGTAGGGCATTTTTGCCTGTACAGGAATGTTTTGACACCATTAGTTGTGAAATTCTTAAACGCAACTAGGTCTGCATGTTGGAATTATTTTTCTTTACAAAAACAAAATCGCTCGAAACCTGTGTAAAATATTTTTGCATCGAAATGAGTGTTTGGTATCAGAGCCTCCGTTTCCTCAGGATTATTCTTGTTTTCGGTAGGATAGAGTTTATATACCTACTATCCAATCATAGCCAAAAAGAAAACCTACAGCAATTCATATGTGCTCCTGATTTGTAGTTTGTATTATCGAGTTTTAATCCTTTGAGGACTTGTCTAGTTGCTGAAATTTTTTTTCTCTTTATCCATATTGTTCTATCTTTCATCCTTGATCTGATCGGCCTTTGTGCTGCATACATAAAACAAAAACAAACACCCACCCGTCCCACCCTTTGTGTGCTGCACCGACCCTTTGTGTGCTGCACACATTTCATCTCTATATTGTTGTTCTTTGATGAGCCGCCCCTAGTTCTAGTTGTGCTGAATTGATAAAAAAAAAAGAGAACACAACAAAAAGAAGAAAGATATATGAGAGTCGCATGCAGGTCTGAAACCAATGTGTTTCTGTTATAAAAAAAAGAGTTGTGATCAGCACGCCAAAAGGGGTTGAGCAGCATATCGATTGTTTCAATTCTCTCATTTCTCCCATCTTCTTTCTTTCTTTGCATCTTTCTTTATATTCCGCAACTTAGACTTATGTTTTTGGATTATTATTCAGTTTTGCATCACTGCATTTCAGTGCACTCCACTTACATATTAACCCCACCAAGCTCCACTTAAAGCACCGTGAGTTGTTGCACTGTCGTCGCTGTTACAATCACTCTTCCCTACAGATTGCAGCCCCGGTTCTTGCTCTTTTCAGAGAGAGAAAGAACTTGTTTTGTAAGTGGTGAGGGAGTGATTCCACATATTATTCTATCCTATATTATTGTTTGTACTAATATGGAAAGAATCGGAGATGGTACCGCTGTTTCGGCCAAGGAATTCCAGGAGCTGTGTACACAAATGGATAATCTGATGCAACAGCTCCAAACTCTCCAATTGAACATGCCACGTGGAGATCTGCCACCAAATGAGGATGATGACATTGAGGAGGATGATGATCCACCGCGTCGTCCCGCTGGCCGTGGACGTGGCAGGCGTGGTCTTCATTTTGCTAATTTTGGTCGTGCTCGGCGCATTCCTATTGGAGGTGGAGGAGATTATGATGGTGATGATGATATGTTGTCCGACATGGATGATCATCGACATGGTGGCCATCATGGTTATCGTGACCACCATCGTCATCGTAATGATGATGGTTTAAGAAACATGAAAGTGTCTATTCCCTCTTTCAGCGGACAGGAGAATGCTGATGCTTATTTTGAATGGGAGACCAAGGTGGAACAAATATTTGATTTGTATGAATACCCTGCTGAAAAGAAGGCAAAGCTTGCAGCCATTGAGTTTAAAGGCTATGCCATAACTTGGTGGAATCAGGTCCGTACTGAATATCAGAGAGTTGGGCATGTTCGTATAACTTGGGAAGACATGAAGAGAGAAATGCGACGTCGTTTTGTTCCTGCATATTACTCTCGTGATCTACATTTGAAGCTGAAACGTCTTGTGCCAGGTACTCATACTGTTGATGAATTTTTTCGAGAATTGGAAATGTGTTTACTTCGTACAGCAATAACTGAAGATGAGGAATCCACAATGGCTCGGTTTCTGGTTGGCCTAAATAAACCCATTGCTGATAAAGTGGATATGACAAACTACACATGTCTCATCGAGTTGGTTCATTGTGCAAAGAGGGCTGAAAGGCAAATTGCTACGTCTTACAAATACAATGCTTCATTGCACCATTCCCAACAGCAAGGGGATGTCATGCCTCAATTCCAACAGCAAGGAGCTGCAACGCCCAAATCCTCATCTCGTGGAGCACATAGATCTATTCCAACTTGTTTCAAACAATTGGATGTGAAAGGTAAAACTGTGAGTTCAAGTCAGCCCACTTCTTCTACTGTAGCCACCCAACGCAAGACAAGCAAGATTGAGTGTTTTAAGTGTGGTGGTCATGGGCATAAGCAAGCTGAATGTCCCAATCGTCGTACTGTTATTGCACTTGCTGATGGTTCTTATGATTCACAAAGTGAAGAGGAGGATGAGTTTAACAATGTATTTGCAGATCTTAATCTTGACACTTGTGAGTATTCAACAGAGGATGGTACATTTGAGCTAGGTCTAAATTGTTTAGTCATTCAACCTATTCCAACTTTTGCTCACAATGACATATTACAAGATGTTGTTTCTCCATCTTCCGATGAGATTACTAGTGATGAACACACCATCTCCTTCTTTGGTGGTGAGGCGAGTTCTTTCCACTCAATTTGTTGCTGCTGAACAAGGACAACGCCATAATTTGTTTTAATCCAGATGCAAAGTGAAAGGACAAGTGTGCCGTTTCATCATAGATGGTGGGAGCTGCCATAATTTTGTTAGTGCTTTGCTTGTTGAGAAGCTTGGTTTGCAGCCACGTCGCCATTCACATCCATACCATATGCAATGGTTGAATAATTCTGGGACAGTTAAGGTTTCAACCATGATTCGTTTGTCATTTTCCATTGGTGATTATCATGGAGAGGTGGATTGTGATATTGTCCCCATGCAAGCATGCCATTTGCTGCTTGGTCGGCCCTGGCAATTTGATGTGGACTCGGTGCATTTTGGATGGTCTAACAAACACACTTTCATTCACAATGACAAGAAGGTGGTTCTTGTTCCATTATCTCTAGAGGAGATACATGCTTCAGATATGGCTCGCAAGAAAAGAGAGGAATCTGACAAAAGAAAATTGAGTAAGATCCCTAACACAAGTAAGGGAGAGAGTTCTAACCCATCTAGCCACATAAAGCCTCATGCCAATCCTAAACAGCCACGCCACACTGAGTGTTTCTTTGTGAGCAAGAGTGAAATGAGAGAAGTGAGAAACACCATAGCCCCATTCTTTTTGCTCTTGTACAAGGAGGTCCTACTTTCAACTAACGATTTACCTTCATCGCTGTCTAGTGTTGTTCTTGATCTCTTATAGGACTTCGAAGATGATTTTCCCGATGAGATACCAGCTAGACTTCCTCCACTCCGTGGAATTGAGCATCAAATTGATTTGGTACTAGGTGCTTCTCTTCCAAATCGTCCAGCCTACCACACCAATCCCGCAGAGACAAAGGAAATTTAGCGACAGGTAAAAGAGCTTTTGGACAAAGGGTATGTTCGTGAATCCTTATCACCATGTGTTGTTCCCGTTCTTTTAGTTCCAAAGAAAGATGGCTCTTGTCGTGCTATCAATGCTATAACTGTTCGATATCGCTATCCCATTCCACGACTTGATGACATGTTTGATGAATTGAGTGGTTCCATCATTTTCACCAAGATTGATTTGCGTAGTGGCTATCATCAAATCTGCATCAAACTTGGTGACGAATGGAAAACAGCGTTTAAAACTAAAATTGGTCTCTATGAATGGCTTGTGATGCCATTTGGCTTGACAAATGCTCCTTCAACTTTTATGCGCTTAATGAATCATGTTTTACGAGCTTTCATTGGCAAGTTTGTAGTTATTTATTTTGATGATATTCTGATCTATAGCAAATCATTTGTTGAAAATCTTGATCATATCCGTCAAGTACTTGATGTTTTGAGGGAAGAGAAATTGTATGGCAACATTGCTAAGTGCACCTTTTGCACAGACTGTGTTGTTTTCCTTGGCTTTGTTGTTTCCGTAGATGGTATTCAGGTTGATGAAGAGAAGGTTAAAGCAATAAAGGATTGGCCTACACCGGTAAATGTGAGCCAAGTTCGAAGCTTTCATAGTCTTGCAAGTTTCTATAGGCACCCTCGCTGCACCCCTTAACAATCTCACAAAGAAGGATGTTCCATTCAAGTGGGGGCATGATGAAGACCAAGCATTTCACACACTGAAAACAAAGCTTTGTGAAGCACTGCTGCTACAACTTCCTGATTTTGGTAAGACATTTGAGATCGAATGTAATGCAAGTGGTATTGGCATAGGAGGTGTACTGCTGCAAGAAGGTAAACCTATTGCCTACTTTTCTGAAAAGCTAAATGGTCCACATCTGAATTACTCGGCTTATGACAAAGAGCTTTATGCCTTAGTTCGCGTTTTGGAAGTTTGGCAACATTACTTGTTACCTAAAGAATTTGTAATCCATTCTGATCATGAAGCGTTGAAATATCTTAAAAGCCAAGGCAAGCTGAACCGTCGACATGCTAAATGGATTGAGTTCATTGAAACGTTTCCCTATGTTGTCAAACATAAGCGTGGTAAAGATAACATTGTTGCCGATGCCTTGTCTAGAAGATGTGCATTGATTACACAACTAGATACAAAAGTGCTTGGTTTGGAATCCATTAAAACACTTTATGCTGTTGATGCTGATTTTAACGAACCTTTCTCTCGTTGCATTGATGGAAAAGGTTGGGATAAATATTATGTGCATGATGGCTTCTTGTTTCGGACTAACAAAATATGCATTCCAGCTTGTTCGATTCGTCAAGTTCTTTAGCAGGAAGCACATGCAGGTGGACTAGCTGGTCATTTTGGTGTCAAAAAGACATTGGACATGCTCTCTGATCATTTCTTTCGGCCACATATGCGACGTGATGTCCAGCGGCACGTTGGGTGCTGCATCGTATGCGACAAAGTCCCGCCTCAATCCCCATGGTTTATATACTCTATTACCTATTCCACATGTACCTTGGTAGATATATCTATGGACTTTGTTCTAGGGTTACCTCGGTCTCAGAGGGGGAGGGATTCTATTTTTGTTGTTGTAGATCGCTTATCTAAAATGACACATTTTATCCCATGTCATAAGAGCAATGATGCTTCACACATTGCTGATTTGTTTTTCAGGGAGATCGTTCGTTTACATGGAGTTCCAAAGACTATTGTTTTAGACTGGGATACAAAATTTCTCAACTACTTTTGGAAGACATTGTGGGCTAAGCTTGGCACAAAGTTGTTATTTTCAACCACTTGTCATCCACAAACGGATGGGCAAACAGAAGTTGTCAACCATACCTTGTCAACCATGTTGCGTGCTGTGTTGAAAAAGAATTTCAAGCTCTGGGAAGACTGCCTTCCATATGTTGAATTTGCTTATAACAGGGCAGTCCATTCTATAACAAATTCTTGTCCATTTGAAATTATTTATGGGTTTAAACCGCATACTCCCATGGATCTTTTGCCTTTACCATTACAGGAACAAGTTAACTTGGATGCTACGAAAAGATCAGACTTTATCAAGCGGTTACATGTGGAGACAAGAAAGAATATTGAGAAAAAATCAGCACAATATGCAAAGAAAGCGAACAAAGGTAAGAAGAAGATTACATTCCAGCCAGGAGATCTTGTATGGTTGCATCTACGCAAGGATCGCTTTCCCCAACAGCGTAAGAGTAAGTTATCTCCTAGGGGTGATGGTCCGTTCAAGGTTCTCCAACAGATAAATGATAATGCTTACAAACTTGAGCTGCCACCTGAATATTCCAATGTGAGTACCACACTGAATGTCAAAGACTTGCTTCCATTTCCTGGTGAGCCTAAGTCGAGGACGACTCCTTCTCAAGAGGGGGAGGCTAATGAAGACATTCCTAGCATTCACTCATCTCCAAATGAAGCTACACTTGATATAGCTGGTTCAATTACAAGGAGTAGAGCTAAACAATTGGAGAAGGAAATTCATTCTTAGGTGAACGCTAACCTTATGCTTAATAATCAGATTACATTGAATAAACCTATGCTTTTAAGTACTTGTTTCAATGTTCTTAGGAATGATGGAGTGCACGAACAAGCATGGGATGATGATGGATTCTGTCCGTGAAATATATGCAAGGAACCTGGACGTGCATGAGAGAGGAAAGGCCATTCAACTACCATGAATATCAGCCGTTGAAGTGCAAGCAAATAATTCGGGAGTTAGTAATGAATGCAACCAGCAACTGGGTTGCTGTCCACACACGCTCCAGCATGCATGCAGAGAATACCAACTAGCCAGGCGTCCTACTCGCTTGGTTATTAATAAAAGTAGTGCTGCAACTTCCCACTACATGTTCTCAATTATTTTCCGCCAAACTGAAACTCCACTAGTGCTATATATCCCTGTAATGGATGACGTGAACAGTAACTCGTGATTGCAATTTCAGAAATACTAACTCTTGGAATTGTTCCAGCGTGAGTCTCGAGAGGCTTGCAAACTTGTTCTTTTGATTCCTGAGGGAGTTGTAGAACGCCAAACTGCGGTTCACCCAGTTTGTGCCTTCACGTCTATACGGCGTGATTGCGTGGGCTGTTCGTCGGTACGTGGAAGGGTGATTGTCTCGGTAGTTCATCGCGTGGACAGTCTCGTGGTGCATTACCTCTTCACCAGGTCACGCAGCAATAATTTATCAAGTTCGCAGATCCTACGAGAAGATCGGGCCACAACAACTTGCTACACGTGCTACATAGACGTGTGCATATCACAAAGGCATTTTTGCATCTGTAAGAATGTTTTCACACTGATGGTTGCAATGCCTGAATTTTAAACAGGTGCATCTGAATGTGAGAATGGTTTGAACGGCGCGACAAGTGTCGCTCGAACACCCCTAGGGCATTGCTAGCACCACGGGATTGGTTTGATACCGTTGGCTACGAAATTTGTAAGCGCAACTAGGTCTAAAGGTACGAATGTTTTTCATCCCAAAAAGAAATAGCTCAAAACCAGTCGAATAAAATTGTGCACCAACGAAAATTACTTCACACCATTGGGTCGGAGACTTATATTATAATTGACTAATTCCGCTTGTGGGAGGAATTTGTAGGGAGGCAATGGAGTCGCCAGAAACCCATCATTGCACCTATGAGAGTGTTGACACCATTTGTTGGGAAACTTATATTTTGCACGAGCAGGTCTGCCTGCCGCAATGGTTAGTAGTGCGCCAACGAAATCACTCGAAAGCCCACCTATGGCGTATTTGTGCCGATAGGATTGTTTTGACACTGTGAGTTGTAAAGATTATATTTCAAACAAGAGGATCCAAATGTGGGAGTTGTTTGTATGACACGACCGAAATGGCTCGAAATACACCAAGATCATTTTTGCCGCTACGGGAATAATCGGACACCACTTGTTGCTAAATTTATTAACATGGCAAGGTCTGCGTGTGGGAATTTTTTTTTCTTCGCTAAAAGAAATCGCTCAAAAACCGTCTTATATCTTTTTGCACCTATGGGAATGCTAAACTGAACACTAAAATTTTTGTTAGTAAACACAAATATCATGTCATCAACATATATTTGGCACACAAATAGATCATTCTTGAACTTTTTTGTGGAGAGAGTGGAGTCTGCTTTTCCTATCTCAGAGTCATTTTTGAGAAGGAAATCACAGAGACATTTATACCATGCTCTAGGGGCTTGCTGAGTGCCTTGTGAAGTTGGTACACATGGTGATAGTCATTAGGATGTTTGAAGCCTGATGATGGTTGTTCCACGTACAGGAGCCTCTCAATAGCCCGTTTGGGAATTCACTTTTGACATCCATTTGATATAGCTTATAATTGTGTGAGTAGCAAAAGCCAAAATATACAAATGGACTCAAGACATGAAAATAGTACAAAGGTTTCACCAAAGTCGAGACCTTCGACTTGAGTGAATCCCTGTGCCACTAACCGTGCTTATTTTGGGTAAAAACTCCATGTTCATCTGGCTTGTTGCGAAACACCCATTTTGTTACTATTATGTTATTGCTTGGTCTTTCTACTAACGTACAAACACGGTTGTGGGTGAAATTATTTAATTATTCCTGCATAGCCATCACCCAATCCACATCCACTACAACTTCTTCAACCTTCAAAGGTTCCAACAAAAAGATGAACGAGTAATATCGACATAAATTAGCAACATGAGAGCGAGCCATTACCCCCTTTCTTACGTCGCTAAGAATCTTGTCAACAGGATGGTCTCGTTGGGGTAAAACACTTGTATCTCGTGCAACCCACTAGGGGCCCATTCTAGATTAGGGTTTACACCCTCCCACACCTCCTTGCTGTTGCCCATGTATAAATACATATAGCAGCCACCAAGATGAACTCGGGTTTTGTTTAGATGCAAGTATAGCTACTGCTACTTCCTAGTGAAAGCGTGTGTCAGCTAGACCACCCGATTTGGTTGATTCAAGACCCCAACTAGTAATTCAGGTTTCATTTGGTTCAGATCCATGAGTTTATTTGCTTGTTCATTTTGTTCTTGCTTGTTCTCGATTGCTAGTAGGTTCAAGGGTGTTCTTGGCACGGCAAGAACAGCCAACGTCGGAATTGGTGTACCTATTGCTAAGGCGCAGCATCCTGTGATTGTTGTAGTTGAACAGCCAACATCAATTCCACCCCCAAATCGAAGTTACACCTCCTGTCATCGAATGATTGGGATCAGCCTTGCCATATCATGTGGTATCAGAGCAAGGTTAATCGGTGAGAGTACCTACCCATTCTTTACTTTACCTACATTCCAAAAATACCCAAAAATATAGGCTAGATCTGAAATCCCAAAAACTAGTTTGAGCCCTTGCTGTTCTACCTAGTTCTTGGCTTGTTGAGTTTGTGGTTGCATCGTGGTGTCAAGTGCTGGTTCTTAGGATCTAATCCATTAGAGTTTCTTGTCATGTTTTTGTCACCATTAGATTCGCTGTCACTTTCCCCTGTTTCACGCCGCTGCATTTTCCCACTATTTTTCATAATCCCCACTTCCAGATCTGCACGAGAAGAAATCTGCTCTAATTCTTGCATCCGATCTCCAATTCAAGTGTTTAGATACATTCTAGAAGCTTACTTTGCGCTCTTTCAGGGAAAATTAACCTTGCCACCAAATTCTTTCTGAGCGCTTTGCAATCGCTATTTAGATCTCCGCATATCTGTTATGTAATCTATGCATCTAAAAGCAAGGAGGCTATGTGAAGTAATTGTTTTGTTTGATTGTGCCAAACATAACTTTTGAGGCCCCTGAAAAGAATAAAAAAAGAAGAAAAAAAAGAGGAAAAAAACAAAGGAAGAAATAAGAAGGAAAAGAAGAAAGGAAGAAAAAGAGTTCTTGTTGCTGCATTTCTCTCTTTGTATGCCTTGTTTGCCTCTGTTTGGTGACTACGTTTGTGTCTAGGCTCACGTCTCTAACATGCTTTAGCCTAGGATCAGCACAGTACCATTGTGAACATTTATTCAACTTGCTTTGGCTAATGTGGTTCTAGCTATTCCTTGATTTTTCTTGCAGCCACCTATAGCTCCACAAATTATCTACTACATCACAGGGTTGTGCTTGTGTAACATTTTGTGTTGTTCTTGCCGGCTGCCTACACCAACTTCCTAGCATGGTAAGAACATGCAAGAACTTGATGGCACAAGATTGAGAGAATAGAGTTTGCTGCCACCTAGTTCCACTAGTTGATAGAACATTTTTTCCTCTTGTTATTTTTGCTGCAAGCTAACCATGGCAGGAAATGAGGATGATAGACGAGCTCATTCACCTTGAACAAGGGCCATCATTCAACACTTTGAACGCTAAGTGAGGGTGCATGTTGAACACCTTGATGAGGATGTTCGAATCACCAACGAACGCCTTGGCCAATTGGAGGCCACGCAGATCGACACCAACACCAAGCTGACCTCAATGGAGAACACGCTTGGGGCTCTTAACACCTCTCTTTTTGGTATTTTGGAGTGTTTGGATAGGATGGACCAGGAGGGTCGTGATGGTACGAGACAGCACAACAACAACAACACCGAGGGTAGCATTGCTAGGCAAGATGAGGAAGAATATTTAGCTGATACGGAGTTTGATGGAGAAGTAAATGGCCAACATAACCAGCACTAGCACCGCCGTCGACATGGTGGACGTGCTCATCAACCACGACGTGAGGTACACGACAATGATGATTCTTTAGGGAAGAATAAATTTAGCATGCCCTCTTTTGATGGAAAATATGACCCCAATGCATATCTTACTTGGGAGCTTGCTGTTGATCAAAAATTTGCATGTCATGATTTTCCTGAAAACAAACGTGTCATGATTTTGCTTCTATTTGGTGGAGCGAATATGTGCGCAGCCACCCAAACAACACTCCACAAACTTGGGATGCTATGAAAAGAGTTATGCGAGCTAGATTTGTTCCCTCTTATCATGCACGTGATCTTTTACATAAGCTTCAACTTTTGAGATAGGGAAACAAATATGTAGAAGAGTATTATCAAGAGTTGCAAACAGGGATGCTTCATTGTGGTTTGGTAGAAAATAAGGATGCAGCTATGGCTAGGTTCATGGGTGGGCTGAATCGGGGAAATTCAGGATATTTTGGCTTACAAAGAATACAATTCGATCACTCGTTTGTTTCATCTTGCTTGTAAAGCTAAAAGGGAAGTACAGGGATGGAGAGCTAGCATGAGAACTAACATTTCTGCAGTTCGTGCTAACTCTTGGACGCCATCAAACCCTGCTGCCCAACTATACCGAGCCGCTGCCCCATCTTCATCAGGCAGCAAACCACGACCTTCGACAACGAACAACTCACCATGCCCTCCCGAAACAACAAAGGGGGCAGCTGCTGCACCAACCAAGAGTTCACCCTCAATTGCATCCTCGGGGCGAACGAGAGACATTCAATGCCTCCGCTGCAAAGGTTACGGTCATGTGCGCAGGGACTGCCCAAGCGCACGTGTGTTAGTTGTGTTCTGATGGTGAGTATTCCTCTGTTTAGATGAAGAAACATATACTTTGTTTGCAGCTAACAATGTAGGGGAAGATGAGGAGCACAACAAAAATGAGGAGCACATTGGAACAGAACACGCTGAACACTATGAGAGCCTCGTGGTGCAGCAAGTGTTGAGTGCACAAATGGAGAAGGCTGAACAAAATTAGCACCACACTTTATTTCAAACCAAGTGTGTGATCAAGGAGCGTTCTTGCTGAGTCATCATTGATGGAGGGAGCTGCAACAACTTGGCAAGTGCTGAAATGGTGGAGAAGCTTGCATTGTGCACTCAGCCACATCCGCAACCTTACTACATTCAATGGCTAAACAGTAGCGGTAAGGTGAAGGTAACACGGTTGGTGATAGTTAATTTTGCTATTGGTTCTTATCAAGATTCTATTGACTGTGATGTTGTACCCATGCAAGCATGTTCTATGTTGTTAGGTAGACCATGGCAGTTTGACATTGATTCTTTGCATCATGGTAAAACAAATCAATACTCTTTTATGCATAATGACAAGAAACTTGTTTTGCACCCAATGTCTCCTGAAGCTATTTTGAAAGATGAACTTGCTAGAGCTAGTAAAGTAAAGAATCAGGAGCATGCTAAGAGAGAAAATCAGATTGTGGCAAATGAACGTGAAAAGCACTAGAAGAAGAATACCGAATCTGCCCACAATAATAAAAATGAGATCAAGCTGAAAGAGTCATGTTTCATTGCAACCAAATCTGATTTGAATGAGAATGATGCTAATACTGTTGTTTGCTATGCTTTGATGTTAATCTGATTTGAAGAAGAATACCTTCTTCTTTGCCTGCTGCAGTCACTAACCTTTTGTAGGAGTACACGGACATTTTTCCAAAGGAGGTGCCACCGGGGCTGCCACCAACCCAAGGGATTGAGCACCAAATTGACCTTATTCCTGGAGCCTCATTGCCCAACCATGCGCCATACAGGACCAACCCCGAAGAAACTAAAGAGATTCAGCGCCAAGTGCAGGAATTGCTCGATAAAAGTTATGTGCGTGAGTCTCTTAGCCCCTGTGCTGTTCCTGTTCTTTTGTTTCCTAAGAAAAATGGATCTTGGCGTATGTGTGTAGATTATAGAGCGATTAATAACATTACAATCAGATATCGTCATCCTATTCCTAGGCTAGATGATATGCTTGATGAATTAAGTGGCTCAATTGTGTTCTCAAAAATTGATTTGCGTAGTGGTTACCACCAGATTCGCATGAAGCTAGGAGATGAATGGAAAACAACGTTTAAAACTAAAGTCGGTCTATATGAGTGGTTAGTTATGCCGTTTGGTCTCACTAATGCACCCAGCACTTTCATGAGATTAATGAATGAAGTTTTACATGCTTTCATTGGCAGATTTGTTGTGGTATATTTTGATGATATCTTGATATACAGCAGATCAATTGAGGAACATCTTGATCATTTGCATGATGTACATGATGCACGTTTGTTTGGTAACCTTGAGAAAACCTTGAGAATTGCACCTTTTGCACAGATCGAGTCTCTTTTCTTGGCTATGTTGTGACGCCACAGGATATTAAAGTTGATCAAGCTAAGATTGAAGCAATACATAGCTGGCCGGTTCCCACAATGGTCACGCAAGTGAGAAGCTTCCTCGGGCTTGCTAGATTCTATTGCCGTTTTGTAAAGGATTTCAGCACTATTGCAGCCCTATTGCACGAACTGACCAAGAAGAGTGTTACATTCACTTGGGCTGCAGCACACAAGAGTGCTTTCGACACATTGAAAGATAAGTTAACCCATGCCCCTTTGCTCCAACTCCCTGATTTCACTAAAAGTTTTGAACTTGAATGTGATGTTAGTGGAATTGGTTTGGAAGGTGTTTTATTACAAGAGGGAAAACCTGTAGCATATTTCAGTGAGAAGTTGAGTGGGCCTAGTTTGAACTATTCTACTTATGATAAAGAATTGCTTGCTCTAGTTCGGACTTTGAAAACATGGTAGCATTATTTATGGCCCAAAGAGTTCGTTATACATTCTGATCATGAAGCATTGAAACATATTTGAAGTCAAGCAAAACTGAACCGTAGCGATGCTCACTGGGTTGAATTCTGTCTTTTCCTTATGTCATCAAACACAAGAAAGGGAAGGAAAATATAAGTAGAATAGTTTAGACTAGGCTCACTCAATTTCTCGTTGAAATAGGCTATAGGTTTGCCATCTTGTAGTAGCACACCACTCAAACCAATTCCACTTGCATCACATTCAAGTTCAAATGTTTTATTGAAATCAGGAAGTTGGAGAAAAGGTGCATTTGTTAAGTTATCTTTAAGCATGTCGAAGGTATTTCTTTGTGCAGCAGCCCAAGTGAATGCTGCTCCCTTCTTGGTGAGTTCATGCAGTAGGGCAACAGTGCTGAAATCCTTCACAAAACGGTGGTAGAATCCAACAAGGCCTAGAAAACTTCTCACCTGAGTGACCGTGGTGGGAACTGGCCAGCTATATATGGCCTCAACCTTGGCGTGCTAAACTACAATCCCCTACGGTGTGACAACATTGCCAAGAAAAGAGACTCGATCGGTGCAAAAGGTGCACTTCTCAAGGTTACAAAATAAGTGTGCATCACATAGAGCATCAAAAATAGCGCACAAATGATCTAAATTTTACTCTATTGATCTGCTATATATGAGAATGTCATCAAAGTATACCACCACAAATCTACCAATGAAAGCACGCAAAACTTCATTCATTAATCGCATGAAGGTGCTAGGAGTATTAGTGAGACCAATTGGCATGACTAACCACACATACATGCCGAATTTAGTTTTGAAAATTGTTTTCCATTCATCTCCTAACTTCATGCGAATCTGGTGGTAATAACCACTACGCAAATCAATTTTAGAGAAAACAATTGAACCACTCAACTCATCGAGCATATCATTGAGCCTAGGAATAGGATGACGATATCTGATTGTGATGTTATTGATTGCTCTACAGTCTACACATGCGCCACGATCCGTCTTTCTTAGGAACTAAAAGCACAAGTTCAGCACATGGGCTAACTCACGCACATAACCTTTGTCGAGCAGTTCTTGAACTTGGTGCTGAATCTCTTTTGTTTCTTCTGGATTGGTCCAGTATGGTGCATGGTTGGACAAGGAGGCCCTAGGTATGAGGTCAATTTGGTGCTCTATCCCCCGAATTGGTGGTAGCCCCGTTGGTACCTCCTTTGGAAACACATCAGCATACTCTGCAAAAGATTAGTGACAGCACGGGACAAAGAAATAGGATGTGTCTTCAAGTGAAAATAAAGTTTCTTTGCACACCAAAGGATAGCAAACAACAGTACTAGCATCGATCTCATCCAAATCAGATTTGGTGGCTAGGTAACAAGAGCCTTTCAGCTTCATCTAATTTTTATTATGAAGAACAGATTTGCTACACTTCTTGTGTTTCTCAAGTTCATTACCGACAATATGATTTTCACTAGCAATATGCTCTTGATTCTTAAGTTTGCCAGCTCTAGCAAGTTCATCTCTTAGAATAATGTCAGGAGACATGGGGTGCAACACAATCTTCTTGTCATTATGCATAAAAGAGTATTGATTTGTTTTACCAAAGTGCAAGGAATCTTTATCAAACTGCCATGGTCTACCTAACAACATAGAGCATGGTCTACCTACCAAAGTGGTATTGGTCGCGCTGTACAAACCATTCCCACTTAAAGATCCCCTTCTTTGAAATATAATCTTTGCAACCCATAGTCTGAAAACAATCCTATTGGTACGAAAATGGCTCAGGCAGTGTCAAAACATTCACATGGTGGAAAAAATGCCATACGTGCGTGTCGAGCAATTCTGGTCACGCTGTACAAACCAAATGCACATTTGGATCCACTTGTTTGAAATATAAGCTTGGCAACCCATAGTGTCAAATCATTCCTATTGGCGTGAAACAACCTTAGGTGAGGTTTAAGGAGAGTCCATCCATGCACTACAAACAAATTGCCACATGCAGACTTACTGATGCAAAATATAAGATTCGCAACCAATGGTGTGAAAACATTTCCATAGGCACAAAAATGTCTTTGGTGGGTTTCGAGTGATTCCATTGGCACACTAAAGACCTTTCCCACAGGTGGAGTTAGCAATGTAAAATACAAGTTTTTCCAACCAATGGTATCAAATTATTCCCATATGTGCAAAAATATAACATTCGCGTTTCATGCGATTTATTTTTTTTTGAGCAAAAACAATTCCAACAAGTAGACCTAGTTGCCTTTATAAATTTCATAACCAATGGTCTCAAAACATTCTTGTAGTGGCCAAAATGCCTAAGGTGTGTTTTGAGTGATTCCGGTCACTCTGTACAAACCAATCTCACATTCACATGTTAAAATATAAAGCCTTGCAACCAGCTGTATCAAAGCATTCCTTTTGGCACAAAAATATCTTAGATGAGGTTTCCAATGGTTGGCACACTATTAACCATTACCACAAACAGACCCACTCGTTCAAAAAACATGTATCGCAACCAATGGTGTCAAAAGATTCCCATAGACACAAAAATGCCCATGGTGATTTTCGAGCAATTCCATTCACGGACTACAAACCATTCCAACATATGGTGTCAATCCTTTAAAATATAAGTTTCCCAACCAACGGTATCAAAACATTCTTGTTGGTGCAAAAATATATTAGTCGGGTTTTGAGCAATTTCTTTTTGTGAAGAAAAACAATTCCAGCAAGCTGACCTTGTGTTCATAAATTTCACAACCAATTGTGTCAAAACATTTTTGTAGTGGCGAAAATACCCGAGGTGCTTTTCAAGCGATTCTTATCATGCCATACAAACCATTCCCACATTTGGATCCACTTGGATGAAATATAAGCTTTACAACCAATATGTCAAAACATTCCTATTGGGGCAAAAATGTCTTAGATCGGTTTTCTAGCGATTCTGTTGGCACACTACTTACAATTGCCACATGCAAACCCACTCGTGCAAAATGTATGTTGCAAAACCAATGGTGGCAAAATATTCCATAGGCACAAATATGCCTTTGGTTAGTCTCGAGCGATTCCAATGGCACACTACAAACCATTCCCACAGGTGAAGCTAGTTGTGTGAAATATGATTCCCAACCAAAGGTATCAAAATTTTACAGTAGGTGCAAACATATATTAGAAATTTTGCATGTGCAAACCATAGATAAACAATTCCCATATGCAGAAATAGTTGTGTTATGAAATTTTGCAGAAAAAGATGTCAAAACATTCTCCATAGGTGTGTTTCAAGCGATTCGGGTCGAGTCTTACAAACCATTCCCACATTCAGATCCCCTAGTTGAAATATAAGCGTTGCAACCAATAGTGACAAACATTCCTATTCACGCAAAAACGCCTAAGGAGAGGTTTCGAACAATTTATTCCCATATTGGCAAAAATGCCCTACTGTACAAACCATTCCCACTTAAAGATCCCCTTCTTTTAAATATATGCTTTGTAACCCATAGTCTCAAAACAATCCTATTGGTACAAAAATGGCCTAGGCGGTTTTTCTAGCGATTCCATTAGCGCACTAAAAACAAATTTGGTGGGTTTCGTTCAATTCCATTCGCGCACTACAAATCATTCCCACAGGCGGAGTTAGTCATGTAAAATATAATTTTCCCAACCAATGGGATCAAAATATTCCCAAAAGTGCATAACTATATTATACGGGTTTCGTGCAATTTCTTTTTGTGAAGAAAAACAATTCCCACATGCTGACATAGTGCTGTTAATAAATTCCGTAACCTTTGGTACCAAAAAACATTCCTGTAGTGGCAAAAATATCCTACATGCATCTCGAGCGATTCCGATCATGCCATACAAACAGTTCCTAAATTCCACTTTGTTTGAAATATAAGCTTTGCAACCCATAGTGTCAAAAACATTCCTATTGGCACAAAAGTACCATAGGTCAGGTTTTGAGTGATTCTGTTGGCACACTTCAAACAAATTCATAGAAGCATACCCACTTGTGCAAAATATAAGTATCGCAACCAATGGTGTGAAAATATTCCGAAAGGCGCAAAAATACCTTTGGGAATGCCCTAGGTGTGTTTTGATCGATTCCAGTCGCTTCGTACAAACCATTTCCACATTTAGATCCACATGTTGAAATATAAGCTTTGAACCTAGTAGTGTCAAAACATTGCTATTGGCACAAACATATCTTAGATGGGGTTCACAATAGCTGTCTTACAAGTGGTCATCTGGCACAACTGAAGAACAGATATATTTACACAACAGCTAAAGGAGCAAAGCAAAACCGACACACAAAGGGGCTTTGTCTTGTCTAAATAGGAGAGAGGGAGGGGATTTCGGCCAGCAATAATGTCAGGGCGAAATCTCCTCCTATCCATTCCAATTTTTTCTAAGCTAGACCTATGCTCCAACCCAAAGGAAAGGTGATGTAGCACATATTTTTTTTATTTGCTGTCTACTTGACCCTCATTCCTTAGAAGCATGACATAGTTTAGTTCACGTGCACAAACTCATCGGTCCTCCTATCATATCTATATGTGTTTTGAGCGATTCCATTGGCACGATACAAACAAATTGAGACATGTAGACCAATTCGTGCCAAATATAAGTATCGCAACGAATGGTGTAAAAACATTCCCATAACCGCAAAAATGCCCACGGTGGGTTTTAGGGGATTGGCGCCCTACAAACCATTCTGACCGGCGAAGTTAGTCGTGTAAAATATATGTTTCACATCCAATGGTAACAACACTTTCCCGTGATATGGACAGGGTGCACGATCTTTCAGTGAGAGTGATTGGGAAGGAGATGATTCTCATGATTCGACTACAATAGAACAACTCGTGTGCACCTTAGCAATAGTTGAACCAAGTCACAATGGTTATTGACCTTGCTGCGAGTCACGATCAACTTGAACAAGAAGTTCAATTCCTGCACGCGATAGAAGAGCAAGAAGAACTAGATGTAGGCAAAAAAAAAACTCTCAAAGTCCACAATTGTCGTCTTACAGGTGGTTATCAGGCACAACTGAAGAACATAACTATTTACATAACGGCCATAGGAGCAAAGCAAATCCCACACACAAATGGGGCTCGACCTTGTCTAAATAGGAGAGAGGGAGGGGATTTCGGCTAGCAATAATGGCAAGGCGAAATCTCCTCCTATCCTTTCCAATTTTCTAAGCTAGACTTATGCTCCAGCCCAAGGAAAGGTGATGCAGCACATATTTTTTTTTGTTTCCTCTCTTCTAGACCCTCATTCCTTAGAATCATGACATAGCTTAGTTCAGGTGCACAAATGCAGAGGTCCTCGTATCATTTCTATATACGTGGCTGCAGTAGAGGACGTGGTTGGCAGCAAAGTAGTGTCCTCATCATTCCGTTGGTGCAAAAAAAATATTACATGGTTTTGAGCTATTTCTTTCTGCAAAAAAAATAATTTCAACCTGCCAACCAAGTCCCGTCTATAAATTTGGCAACCAATGGCGTCAAAGCATTCCCATAGTGGAAAAATGCCCTAGGTGCGTATTTAGCAATTCTGGTCACTCTGTACAAACTGTTCCTACGTTCATATCCACATGTTCAAATATAACCCTTACAACCAATGGTGTCAAAACATTTTCATTCACGGAAAAATGTCTTAGGTGGGGTTTCCGGCGTTTCTATTGGCACACTACTAACCATTGCCACATGTAGACCCACTCATGAAAAAATATAAGTATCGCGACCAATGGTGTCAAAACATTTTGAAAGGCGCAAAAAATGCCCTTTTGTGGGTTTGGAGGGAATCCATTGGCGCACTACCAACCTTCCTTTAGGCGGTGTTAGTCATGTAAAATAAAAATTTCGCAACCAATGGAACAAAAGCATTTATTGTAGGTGCAACAATATGTAAGACATGTTTTGAGCCTTTTCTTTTATCCAGAAAAAACAATTCCCACATGTTCAGTTGCGTTTATAAATTTGGAAACCAATCATGCCAAAGCATTCCCGTGGTGGCAAAACTGCCCAAGGTGCGTTTCAAGTGATTCCGGTCGCTCCATAAAAACTATTACCATATTCGGTTCCAGTTGTCTGATACATAAGCTTTGTAACACATAGTGTCAAAACATTCCTATCGACACTAAAATGCCTTAGGTGTGGTTTTGAGCGATTCCGTTGGCACCATTGCCACAGGCGTAGTCCTACAAAAGATAAGTATTATAACCAATGGTATCAAAACATTCAACGTAGGTGCGAAAATAAGTTAGACGGGTTTCAAGCAATTTCTTTTTGCAAAGAAAAACAATTCCCACATGCAAACCTAGGCACGTTTATAAATTTGGCAACCAGTGCTATTACAACATTCCCATATTGGCAAAAATGCCCTACTGTACAAACCATTCCCACTTAAAGATCCCCTTCTTTGAAATATATGCTTTGTAACCCATAGTCTCAAAACAATCCTATTGGTACAAAAATGGCCTAGGCGGTTTTTCTAGTGATTCCATTAGCGCACTAAAAACAAATTGAGACATGTAGACCCACTCATGCAAAATATAAGTATCTCAACCAATGGTGTCAAAACATTCCCATAAGCGCAAAAATACCCATGGTGGGTTTTAGGGGGATTACATTGGCACCCTACAAACCATTCTGACAAGCGAAATTAGTCGTGTAAAACATATGTTTCGCAACCATGGTAACAACACATTCCCATGATACGGACAGGGTGGCCAATCTTTCAGTAAGAGTGATTGGGAAGGAGGTGACTCTCGCGATTCAACTAAAACAAAACAACTCGTGTGCACCTTAGCAATAGTTGAACCAACTCACAATGGTTATTGACCTTGCTGTGAGGCACGAGCAACCTGAACAAGAAGTTTAATTCATGAACGCAACAGAAGAGCAAGCAGAACTAGATGTAGGCAAAAAAACTCTCAAATTGGGGTTCACAATGGTTGTCTTATAGGTGGTCATCTGACACAACTGAAGAACAGATCTATTTATACACAGGCTAAAGGAGCAAAGCAAAACCCACACACAATGGGGACTCAGCCTTGTCTAAATAGGAGAGAGGGAGGGGATTTCGGCCAGCAATAATGGCTAGACTTATGCTCCACCCATAGGAAGGTGATCCGGCACGTATTTTTTTTATTGGTGTCTTCTAGACCCTTATTCCTTATAAGCATGACAGTTTAGTTCGACGTACGCAAACTCATCGGTCCTCGTATCATTTCTATATGTGTGGCTGCAATAGAGGACGTGATTGGCAGCAAAGTAGTGTCCTCTTCATTGAGTTGGTGCAAAAAAATATTACACGGGTTTGAGCTATTTCTTTCTACAAAAAAAATTCCAACATGCCGACCAAGTGGCGGCAATGCATTCCCATAGTGGAAAAATGCCCTAGGTGCATTTTGAGCAATTCGGGTCACTCCGTAAAAATCGTTCCTACGTTCATATCCACCTTTTCAAATATAAGCCATAAAACCAATGGTGTCAAAACATTTTCATTGGTGGAAAAATGTCTTAGGTGGGGTTTCCAGCATTTCTTTTGGCGCACTACTAACCAAGGGTGAAAAAACATTTTGAAAGGCGCAAAAATGCCCTTTGTGGGTTTGGCGCGATTCCATTGGCACACTACCAACCATTCCTTTAGGCGGTGCTAGTCATGTAAAATATAAGTTTCCAACCAATGGCATTAACACATTTCTCGTTGGTGCAACAATATGTTAGACATGTTTTGAGCTTTTTCTTTTTTCCAGAAAAAAATAATTCCCACATGTAGACCGAGTTGCGTTTATAAATTTGGTAATCAACCATGTCAAACATTCCTGTTGTGGCAAAAATGCCCAAGGTGCATTTCAAGTTATTCCGTTCGCTCCGTACCATTACCATATTGGATTCAAGTTGTCTGATATGTAAGCTTTGTAACACATAGTGTCAAAACATTCCTATTGCCGCAAAAATGTCTTCATTGGGGTTTCAAGTAATCCTGGTGGTGCACTACTAATCAATGCCACAGGCGGATCCACTAGTGCAAAATATAAGTTATGCAACCACTGGTATCAAAACATTCCCATAGGCGCAAAAATGCCTTTGGTGGGTTTCTGGTGATTCCATTGGTGCACTACACACAATTCCTAGAGGTGGAGTTATTAGTAAAATATAAGTTTCCCAACGAACGGTATCAAAACAATCACGTAGGTGCAAAATATATTAGATGGGTCTCGAGCGATTTTTTGTTACAAAGAAAAACATTTTCGATATGCTAGTCTAGTTGCGTTTATAAATTTTGTAACCACTGGTGTCAAAACATTCCCATAGTTGCAAAAATTCCCTACATGCATGTCAAGCAGTTCCGGTCACACTGTACAAACCATTCCCACATTCCTATCCACTTGTTGAAATATAAGATGTGCAACCAATAGTGGCAAAACATTCCTACTGGCACAATGCCTTTGGTGGGGTTTCCAGCGATTCTATTAGCTCACTACTAACTATTGTCAAATGTAGACCCCACACGTGCAAAACACAAGTATCGTAACCAATGGTGTCAAAACATTCCCAAAGGCACAAAAAAGTCTTTGGTGGGTTTCTAACGAGTCCATTGGTACACTACAAACAATTCCTATAGGCAGTGTTAATCATGTAAGTTATATATTTCCTAACCAATGGTATCAAAATATTCATGTAGGTCCAAAAATATATTAGACGGGTTTCGAACGATTTCTTTTTGTGATGAAAAACAATTCCCACAGTCAGACCTAGTCGCGTTTATAAAATTTGAAACCAATGGTGTCAAAACATTTCTGTAGTGGCAAAAATGCCCTAGGTGCATTTCGAGCGATTCAAATTGTACTCTACGAGCCATTCACACTTTCATATTGACTTGGTTGAAATATAATCGTTGTAACCAAATGTGTCAAAAAAATTTCTATTGGCAAAAAAAGCCATTGGTGAGGTTTCATGCGATTCTGTTGGCGCACTACTCAACATTTCCGCAAGTAGAGTTACTCATGTAAATTATATGTTTGGCAACAAACAGTGTCAAAACATTCCTCTATGTGAAAAAATATTATACGGGTTTTGAGTGATTTCTTTTTTTGAAAAATAACAATTCCCACATGCAGACCTAGTCGCGTTCATAAATTTCGCAACCAATAGTGTCAAAACATTACCATTATGGTAATAGTGCCCTAGGTGCCTTTTGTGGCATTCCTTTTGCACCATACAAACCATTCCCATATTTTGATCCACTTGTTTCAAACATAAACTTTCCAACTAATAGTGTCAAAACATTCCTATTGCCCAAAAAATGTTGTAGGTGGAGTTTTGAGCGATTCCATTTGCACAATACTAACCATTACTAGTTGCAGACTCACTTGCACAAAAATATAAGTATCACAATCAGTGGTGTCAAAACATTTTCATTGTGCCACAAGTGCTTTTGGTGGGTTTCAAGCATTTCTATTAGCACACTAGAAACCATTCCTACACATGCAAAATGTATTTTTTTTCCCAACCAATAGTATCAAAACATTCTCATATGTGCCAAATGATATTGGATGGTTTTCGAGCGATTTCTATTGGCGAAGAAAAACAATTCCCACATGCAGATCTAGTTGCTTTTATAAATTTCACGACCAGTGTTGTAAAAGCATTCCCATAGTGGCAAAAATGAGCGCAAATAAGCCTTAGGTGGGGGTTTCAAGCGATTCCGTTGGTGCACTACAAACCAATGCAACAAGCAGGCCCACTAGTGCCAAATAATAGTATCGCAACAAATAGTGTCAAAACACACTCACAGGCACAAAAATGCCTTTGGTGAGTTTCGAGCGATTCCATTGGTGCACTACAAATTATTCCCACAACTGTAGTCACTCGAGTAAAATATAAGTTTACCACCCATTGTTATGAAAACTTTTCCGTTGGTGCAAAATTTTATTTGACAAATTTCAAGCGATTTCTCTTTGTGAAGAAAAACATTTCCAACATGCACACCTAGTCGCATTTATAATTTTTGCAACCAACGGTGTCAAAGCAATCCCATGGTGGCAGAAATCATTCCCACAGGTGGAGTTAGTCGTCTAAAATATAATTTTCCTAACCAATGATATCAAAACATTCCTATAGATGCATAAATATATTAGATGGGTTTTGGGTGATTTCTTTTTGGGAAGAAAAAAAATTGCCACATGCTGACATAGTTGCGTTAAGAAATTTTGCAATCAATGATGTCAAAACATTCCCAGAGTGGAAAATTTGCCCTACGTGTGTGTCGAGCAATTCCCATCATGCCATAGAAACAATTCCCAAATTCCACTTGTTTGAAATATAAGCTTTGCAAACCAATAGTGTTAAAACATTACTACTGGCGCAAAAGTGCCATAGGTCGGGTTTTGAGTGATTCCGTTGACGCACTACAAAAAAAATTGCCACATATAGACCCACTCATGGAAAATATAAGTATCGCAACCAATGGTGTGAAAACATTCTTAAAGGCGCGAAAATGCCTTTGGTGCACTACAAACAATTTCCATTACTGGAGTTAGTCATGTAAAATATAGATTTCCCAACCAATGGTATCAAAAACATAGCAGTAGGTGCAAAAATATATTAATCGGGTTTTGAGCATTTTCTTTTTCTGAAGAAAAACCATTCCCATAAGCAGACCTACTCACATTTGTAAAATTCAAAACCAATGGTGTCAAAGCAATCCCATAGTGATAAAATGATGTAGGTGCATTTCGAGCGATTCTAGTCTTGAAGTACAATCCATTCCCACATTCATATCCACTTGTTTAAAATATAACCCTTACAACCAATAGTGTCAAAACATTCCATGTGGTGCAAAAAGGCTTTAGGTGGTGTTCCAGCAATTCCGTTTGCGCACTTGCAAACAAATTGCCACATGTAGACACACTTTAGGCAAAATATAAGTATCGCAGCCAATGGCGTGAGAAAATTCCCATAAGGCTCAAAAATAGCTTTGGTGCATTTCGGGTAATAGTCTATTACATTGGGGCCGTACAAACCGTTCCAATAGGTGGAGTAAGTAATGTAAAATATAAGTTTCCTAACCAACCGTATCAAAATATTCCCGTTGGTGCAAACAATATTAGATGGGTATCGAGCGATTTCATTTCGCGAAGAAAAACAAATCTAACATGCAGACCTAGTCACGTTTATAAATTTTGCAACCAATTTTATCAAAACATTACCTTAGTGGCTAGAATGCCCTTCATCCATGTGGAGCAATTCCTGTCATGTCGTACAAACCGTTCCCACATTCGGATCAACTTGTGCAAAATACAAGCTTTTCAACCCATAGTGTCAAAATCTTCCTATTGGCGCAAAAGTGCCTTTTGGTGTGTTTTGGGCGATTACATTGGCACACTACAAACCATTCTCAAAGGCAGAGTTCATCTTTTAAAAGATAAGTTTTCCAATCAATGGTATCAAAATATTACCAAAGGAGCAAAAATATATTAGATGGGTTTTGAGCTATTTTTTTGGGAAGAAATATGATTCCAATATGGAGACCTAGTCGCGTTCCTAAAATTTGCAACCAAAGGTGTTAAAACATTGTCGTATTGGCAAAAATGCCCTACGTGCATGTCGAGCGATTCTGATCACGCCATACAAACCATTCCCCTATTCCGATCAACTTGTTAGAAATATAAGCTTGGCAACCCATAGTGTCAAATCATTCCTGTAGGCGTAGAAGTGCCTTAGGTGTAGTTTCAAGCTATTTCGTTCATGCTCTACAAACGAATTGCCACACGAAGACCCCCTTCTATAAAATATAAGCATCACAACCAATGGTGTGAAGGCATTCCCATTGGCACAACAAAGCCATTGGTGGGTTTCGAGCGATTCCATTGTTGCACTATAAACCATTCCCATAGGCGGAGTTAGTCTATTAAAATGTATGTTTCCCAACCAATGGTCTCTAATCATTTATGTACGTGCAAAACTATATTAGTCGAGTTTCAAGCAATTTCTTATTTTCGAAGAAAAACAATTCCTGCATGGACACCTAGTTGCGCTTATAAATTTTGTAACCAATGGTGTCAAATCATTCTCGTAGTGGCAAAAAAACCCAAGGTGCGTTTCAAGCGATTCTGGTCTCGCCATACATACCATTCCAACATTCGGATCAACATGTTCAAATATAAGCTTTGCAACCAATGGTGTCAAAATGTTCCTATTGATGCAAAAATCCCTTAGGAAAGGTTTACAGCGATTCCATTAGTGCAGTACAAACCATTTTCGCAGGTGTAGTTAGTCGTCTAAAATAGAAGTTTCCAACAAATGGGAGTAAAACATTCATGTCAGTGCAAAAATATTTTACACAGGTTTCGAGCGATTTTGTTTTTGCGAAGAAAAATAATTCCAACATGCAGACCTAGTCGCGTTTAAGAATTTCACAACCAAAGGTGTCAAAACATTTCCATACAGGCAAAAATGCCCTACGTGTGTCTCGAGCGATAGCGGTTGCGCTGTACAAACTATTCCCACATTCAGATCAACTAGTTTGAAATATGAGCTTCGCAACCCATAGTGTAAAAACATTCGTATTGGCACAACAGTGCTTAGGTATGGTTATGAGTGATTTCGTTGGCATGCTACAATCAAATTGCTTCATATAGACCTACTCGTGCAAAATATAAGTATCACAACCAATGGTGTGAAAACATTCCCATAGGCGCCAAAATGCCATTGGTGTGTTTCGGGCGATTCCCCTTGCACAGTACAAACTAATCCCACATGCTAAGTTAGTCATGTAAAATATAGTTTTCCCTACTAATGGTATCAGAAACATTTCCGTAGGTGCAAAAATATATTAGTCGGGTTTGGAGCATTTTCTTTTTCCAAATTAAAACAGATCCCACAAGCAGACCTACTAATGGTGTCAAAGCATTCCTACAGTGGTCAAAATGCTCGAGGTGCATTTTGAGTGATTCCAGTTGCACGTTACAAACCGTTCCAACATTTCGATTCACTTGTGGAAATATAAACTTTGCAACCAATAGCGTCAAAACATTTCCATTGGAGCAAAAATATCTTAGGAGAGGTTTCTAGCGATTTTGTTGGTGCAATACTAACCATTGCCGCATACATGCCTACTCATGCAAAATATAAGTATCAGAACCAATGGTGTCAAAATATTCCCATAGTCACTATAATGCCCTTGGTGGGTTTTGGGAGATTTCCTTAGCGACCTACAAACCATTCATATAGGTGGAGTTAGACATTAAAAATATAAGTTTCTCAACCAATGGTAGTAAAACATTAGCGTTAGTTAAAAAATATATTACATGGGTTTCACGCGATTTCTTTTTGCAAAGAAAAACAATTCCCATATGCAAACCTAGTTGTGTTTATAAATTTCACAACCAATGGTATCAAAACAACCCCATAGTGGCAAAAATGTCATATGTGTGTGTTACGCAATTCTGGTCATGCTTACGAACAATCCCCACATTCGGATCAACTTGTTTGAAATATAAGCATAGCAACCCTAGTGTCAAAAAATTCCTATTCGTGCAAAAGTACCATAGGTGAGGTTTCAAGTGATTCCTTTGGTGCACTAAAAACAAATTCCCACATGCAGATAGACTCACTTGTGAAAAATACAAGTATCACAACTTGTGGTGTGAAAACATTCCCATAGGCGTAAAAATGCTTTTGGTGGGTTTCGGGCAATTCCAATGGTGCACTAGAAACCATTCCCGCAGGTGGAGTTAGTCATGTAAAATATATGTTTCCCATCCAATGGAATCAAAGCGTTCCTTTTGGTGCAAAAATATATTAGATGGGTTTCGAGCGATTTCTTTTTGCAAAGAAGAACAATTCCAACATGCAAACCTAGTTGCTTTTATAAATTTTGCAACTGATGGTGTTAAAACATTTGCATTATGTCAAAAATGCCCTATGTGCATGTGGAGCAATTCCGGTCACGCCGTGCAAGCCATTCCCTCATTCCCAATCAACTTGTTGGAATTATAATCTTTCAACCCATGGTGTTAAAACATTCCTCCTGGTGCAAAAGTGCCTTAAGTGGTTCTTTCGAGCAATTTCGTTGGCGCACTACAATCAAATTGCCAGATGTAGGCCCACACGTGCAAAATATAATTATCACAACCAATGGTGTCAAAACATTTCCCATAGGAACAAAAAGGCCAATGGTGGGTTTTGGGCGATTCCCTTGGTGCACTACAAACTATTCCCATTGGCAGAGTTTGTCATGTAAAATGTAAGTTTCCTTACCAATGGTATAAAAACATGTCCACAGATGCAAAAATATGTTACTCGGGCTTCAAGCGATTTTCTTTTCCAAATTAAAACAAAACTTACAAGTTGACGTATTCGCATGTATAAATTTCATAACCAATGGTGTCAAAGAATTCCCACTATCCTTTACACTACTAATCTCACAAAGATTACCAAATTTAATATACACCAAAGTATTTAAAGAAGATAACAATTTATATTCATCATTCTCAATAGCAATGTGAATAACATGCTACAAGTCTATGGATAATGAATCAACAATACAAATCAGCTTGGTCATTCACTAGTTGTGGCTCAGATATAAGTGAAGCATTATTACACAACTCTTCTTTAACAACTTGTGACAAATGAATCGCAGAAATGGGTATCACTTTTTATTGCTCTATTACAACATGAAAAGTGGACAGTTTTGTTTTAGAATTAGCATACTCACATTGATTTGTTGTAGCACCACTTTCAATTAGTAGGAAACAGGACATTCACAAGAACATGCACACTCCTATCAACTACTAGGTAATGAAGGCTTAAAAGGCACACAAACTCAACTTTCCAATCAAGCTCATAAAGTTCTCAACAAACTTGGCAAGAAGTGGCTACAACCGTAACATTAGAACGAACTCCAATGGAAGGTGTAAATATGCTTTGGTTGCTAGGACCTATCAACCATTAGTCGAGTTTGTGGAGCTATGGGAGGGTAGAAAATTATAAAAGAAAATACCAAAACCATGTTAGTCAAAGCAAATTGAATAGATGGTACCATGCTAGTCCTAGGCAAGAATGTACTAGAGACGTGAGTTTAGACACAAATGATTCCATTGATCATAGACTCAAAGCTCTTGTTTTTTTCTTTGATAAGGTAAGAGAGAGGTCCTCTTATCACATACTTCTTCTCTTCATTTCTTAATCTCCTTTTCACTTTTGTTTTCTCATTTTTTAATCCCAAATCAAGGAATGCAACTCAAACTTATCAAAAGAGGCAACACAAAATCAACGAACAACTCAAAGTGAGCAAAAAAATTACTTGAACTAAGCATGATATAATCAGATTGATTTCAATTTAATATATCAAATCAGCTCAAGGTTGAGCTGTGGTACCCTACATAGTGGTGATGGTAGAGGTGATACCAAACATCATAAAAACTCAAAACTCTAAAAGCAACACAACACAATGATACAATCAAAAACTCAAAAAGCAAATACCATGAAGAACTAGTAAAAGCCTCAAATTGTTTTGGACTTATGAAAAACAATAAACAATTTCTTTTTGTGGTTTGTTCTAGACAGTAGATAGAAGAAAATGCAATGAAAGTCTCATCGATCAACCTTGACCAACTGTTGCACTCCTAGGTGATCTTCAATTGGAACGAGAAGACATCGACGACCTAACTACAACCGTCCAAAGATGTTGTGCCTTAGCGATCAATATACCAACTTCAAACTGGTGTTCACAATCTTGGTAGATCACAATCAACATAATCACAAGGGTATTTGTTCTTGCAAGCAATCAAGAACTAGCAGAACAAGATAAAAGGAAATTTGATACTGCAAATAAGTTATGGTTCTGTAAGGGAAAACAACGATCTAATCGATCATGGCTTTGCCGGGAAAGGTAGCAAAGGTTAAACTTTAATCTGAACAAAACCCAACTACATTTGAGGATGGGTGCCCTTTATACAGGTTGTTTAGGTTGGTTGCCATAGTGCCCACCTTTCCTACGATAGTTGCATATAATTGTGCTACAGTGTTATATGGGCACATATATGTACTTGTATGGCAAGTAACTTAGTTTGCAATGAACAAGTCAAAATTATATTGCAATTTGCTTTCTCTTCTTGGTCCATATGTAAGCGCCTACATCATATGTGGGATAGTAGGTCCCACATGTCATATAGGAGATACACTACGCCACTCGACCTTGTGATGTTTTCTTCCTTGTAAGTAAATCCCTTTTTGAGTCTCTTAAAACATTCTTGTGTTAATGTTCTCTCAAATTCTTATTGATATATGATGTGAGAAATGGATGTATGTGTAAGTAGTCTTGGTCACATCACTAATGCTTTTTTTTCTGATGGAAATGTTTTCACTCTCTTGCTTACAAAACTTATATTTTACATGAGTGGAACCGATTGTGGGAATGGTTTATAGTGTGCCAACGAAATCACTCGAAACACACCTAAGTCATTTTTGTGCCTACAAGAATTTTTTTGCCACTATTGATTGGGAAATTTATAAACATGACTAGCTCCACACGTGGGAATTGTTTTTCTTCACCAAAAGGAATCGCTCGAAACCATCTATTATATTTTTGTGCCTATAGGAATATTTGACACCATTGGTTGAGAGAATTATATTTAACACGAGTAGATCACATGTGAGAATGGTTTTTTTTGCCAATGGAATCGCTTGAAACCCACCTAATGCATTTTTGCACTTGTAGGATGTTTCAACACGAATGGGTCTGTATGAGTAAATGGTTTCTAGTGCGCGAACAAAGTCGCTCAAAATCTACCTAAGGTGTTATTCTTCCTAAGGGAATGTTTTGACGCAATCGAATGCGAAACCTATTATTTAGCTGATAGGGTACACATTTAGGAAATGGTTTGTTGTGCGCCAACAAATTCGTTTGAAACCTAGCTAAGGCATTTTTGCGCCTATCAGAATGTTTGGACACCATTGATCACGAAACTTATAGTTTAGATGATAGGGTTTGCATGCAGGAATGGTTTGTAAAGCACCAAGGGAATTGCTCAAAACTCACATAAGGCATTTTTGTGCCTATGGGAAAAATTTAACACCACCATTGGTTACAAAACATATATTTAGCACTACTTGGTAGGCATCTAGGAATGGTTTGTAGTGCACAAATTCAAAGCCTACCTAAGGCATTTTTGCACCTGAGAATATTTTGACACCATTGATTGCAAAACTTATATTTTGTATGAGTGGGTCTGCATGTTGGAATGTTCGCATGTAGGAATTTTTCTTGTTGCACCTACGGAATCGCAAGAAACCCATCTAAAGTATTTTTGCGCCAATGGGAATGTTTTGACATCATTGGTTGTAAAACTTATATTTAACATGATTCGGTCTGCATGTGGGAAAGGTTTGTGGGGCACCAACAGAATTGGTCAAAACCCACCTTAGGTGTTTTTGTGCCTATAGGAATGTTTTAACATCATTGGTTGCGAAACCAATATTTTGCACAAGTAGATCCACATGTTGGAATTGTTTCTATTATGCCAACAGAATCGCGCAAAACCACCTAAGGCATTTTTTAATCATAGGCCCAATCCATCATGTAGGCCATGAAGTTAGACTCTGGATGAGAGAAACAAATGTTTTAGTCTAGGTATGTCTAGGCTAGTCCAAACCGAATTCAAATTGAATCTTTTGTCTTATCTTCAAACTCTTTGTTTTGGAAGGCTTCAATCCATGGGGCACTTGTAGATGGACTCCTTGATACGCGGGTGTGCCCAACCTTCATGGTGTAGAATTGAAGATATTCGTGAAACCTGATGAGTCTTGTGCAGCTAACTGTTGCATGTGCAACAACTTGCAGCATGGAGTTCGCCCAACCTCACGTTGTCCACTCAACCAAGTCAAGCGGATTACAATCCTCGCTACAACCACAAAGAGCTTGCAAGAACAATGGAAAGGAATGCACAATCTCAGAGATAATTCATCCTGTGGCTAGAATACTCAAGGAAATGCATATGGCATATTGTACTTGGTTCTCCAAAACAAAAGTTATCCTCCTAATAGATGAGAATGCTCCTAATATATGGGAGCTAGACATTTTACATGGCTCAAGGTTAGTTATGTTGCATAACACCCTAATTATAGCAAATAATTTTTTTGGTAGTTTCTGGTCGCCACATTAATTCGTTGATAACTCAGCGCTTCATACGTTAAATCCTCATGGGCAACGCCTAGTCGTTTAGGAGGTGATCCTCCAAGAGTAACAAGCTTAAGTCTTCACTAGCGTTGATCCATAAGTACTCACTCAAATTCCAAGATTCACTCTCTTGCAAATAACCCAAAAGGCACACTTAGAGGGTGGATTAAACTCAAGATCTAAGAGAGTGGAGTGGGGATCCTCTAGAAAGCTCTTGGGAGTGATGTAAAAAAGAATGAGTAGCCACATACTCAAAACAGGGTTGGCAAGGTTAAATACGCACCCATATTAAAACTAGTCGTTACTCACAAAATTTCACATTTCAGAGTATCCGTTCTAAAAATCTAGAGACTTTGGACAGGCCTTTTGGCCAAGACAGAGAGCTCAACATGGAGACTCATGCCAAAGGGTCTAGAGACTCCAAACACATTTCGAAAGAGAGGAAGAGGATTGGAGTATCTGTCTAAACTATTGGAGACTCCGTATAGGCCTCTCTGCTAGACAAAGAGCTCAGTCCGAAAAATCGGCTAAAGGGTTTAGAGTCTTCAAACTAATTTCTTTGTTTCATAGAGAAACTTATCCACAATTTCTACAAAGTCTAGACACAAACATCTAAACACTAGGAGAGAAAACCAAAACACCAAGGTGTACGTTGTACAAGAATTCGCTCATCTAGACTTAGAAGTTTGATTAAGCACTTGCTTTTCAAAACGGTTAAACCTGAGCCCCTCTTAATAGTTCGATGTATCCTAAGGACTCAAAAAATAATAAAATTACTTTTTCATCACTTCCAGTCCTTTCTTCTTATATAACCTTCATGGGGGTCGTCTTTTAACCAAAACAATCTCCCACTAGACAAATTGCTACGAGATTTTCAATCATAACATATTAGGTTCTTAATTGTTATCTGTCACTCAAAACCTACTGGGGGACCTAGATGTACTTTCAATCACCCCCTTGTTTGTTAATTGATGACAATACTCATAGAGCTCACAAGAGAGATATAAAAGAAGATGTTTTGATTGAAAGAAGATAGAAGAAGCTCCCCCCTAAATATGTGAATACACATAAGTAATGTTTAAGTTCATGCACATTTTAAGGAAATCATGGGAGCTTCGATGATTTTTGATGGAGATTCTAGACTCTAAAGGTTCCGAAGATTTCAAACAGACTTCGGAGGAATTGAAGTCTGAGACAAAGATACCAGACTAAAGACTCCAAGTAGGAGGTTTGGATACTCTGGATAGTTTTAAATTTGAGACAAAAAAGGCCAAAGAGAAACTCCACGACAAGGATCCAAAGACTCTAGCCTTCTAGATAAAAAAAAGCATGGACAAGCAACACATGGGAACCCTGCTATAATTAGTAAGCAAATAGAAATACATAACAACGATTACACTATGATTCCCTAGGGTAAGACTCAAGGTGTGAGACCGGCACAAAGGTTTCATTAAAGTCAAGATCTTTGACTTGTGTGAATCCCTTCGCCACTAATCATGCTTTGTTTCGAGTGACGACCACATGTTCATCTTGTTTGTTGTGAAACACCCATTTTGTTCCGATGGTCTTTCCACTAAAGTCCAAACGCCGTTGCGAGTGAAGTTATTAAGTTCTTCTTGCATAGCCATCACCTAGTTCACATTTGCAAGTGCCTCCTCGACCTTCAAAGGTTGCAAAGAAGAGACAAATGAGTAACATCTAAAAAAATTAGTGACACGAGAAAATTAGTTACCCTCATTCTTATATTATTAAGAATGTTGTACTTTTATGGACCTGTGGATGATGCACTGGGAGGGCTCGAGCTTGGTTAGTGTCTCTTTACTCTACAGTTCCCATCCACATGTACTTGATATTGTTATACAACATCACCATGGGATCTCTCTAGAACTCACGTACTTATATATGGTGGTTGATCAAGTACCCCATCTTGTTCACTTGGTGTATCACAAGGTCTCACATCACCAATTGCTGAACATGGAATTTCTTCGTCTGCAACACAATCACCAACTTGCTCCTCTTGAAAGCCATTAGATTCATCAAACGTCATGTCTCTCTTAACTTTCTAGTATTTTTGAAGACTTAATAGGCTTGAGCATTTGACTCATAGCCGAGTAAGAAAATTTCATGAACTTTCAAGGAGAATTTTGAGGAACAAGATATCTTGCTCAAGATGTAGTATTTGTTACTAAAATCTCCAAAATATAAAACATTTAGCTTTTTACCGGTGAGAAGCTCATAAGTGGTCTTATTCAAGAGCTTGTGGATGTAGAAATGATTGATGGTGTGGCACGCGATATTGATGGTCTCCACCCAAAAGATGTCGGATGTCTTGTCTTCATCAAGCATAGTCATTGCCACCTTGATGAGTGTGTGGTTCCTCCTCTTCATAATCCCATTTTGGGATCTGTTAATGCCATAATTTGGTCAGTTTGCAAATGAAATCGGCCGATGAAGGGAAAATTGATCAGCTCGTAGAGTCAAGTTGACTAACACTGAGAGAGAGCCAATCAGACGGGTTGAGGACGAATTTAATCTGGTTGAATACGGAAGGTTATCTAGATAGGGCCAAGTTTGAGGAAGAGTTAGATGGAGCTAAGCAACTTTAGTTAGCTTTATGCATTCCCACTTGAGGACCCTGCCATGTAAAATATAAGTTTCATAACCATTTGTGTTAAAACATTCTCACAGGAACACTACAAACCATCCCCACATGCGCATCAAGTCGTGCAAAATATAAGTTTTGTAATCAATGGTATCAAAACATTCCCTTTGGCGCAAAAATGATTTGGAAGGATTTTGAGCAATTCCATTGACATACTACAAACCATTTTCACATCTGCACCAAGTCATTTAAAATATAAGTTTTGTAACCAATGTTGTCAAAATATTCTGATAGACAAAAAAATGTCTGGGCTTCAAGCAATTCCATTGGTGCACTACAAACCCTTCCGAAATAAGGACCCAATTTTATAAAATATAATTTTAGCAACCAATGGTCTCAAAACATTCTTGTAGGAAAAAAATGCCTTAGGTGGGTTTTCGAGCGATTCCATTGACGTACTACAAACCATTCCCAGATGCGGACCCAGTTGTGTAAAATAAAATTTTCGCAATCAAAGTTGTTAAAATATTCCCATAGGCATGGAAAATACCTTAGGTGCATTTCGAGCCATTCCCATATTCGAATCTACTCGTGTAATATATATGTTTTACAACTAATGTTGTCAAAAAATTTCTATTAGCGCAAATATGCCTTACGTGGGTTTCAAGGGATTCTGTTGATGCACTACAAACCATTCCCATATACAGATCGACTTGTGTAAAATATAAGTTTTGTAATCAAGACATTCTTATAGGCGCAAAATTGCCTTAGGTGGGTTTAGAGCTGCGCACTACAAACCTTTTCCACATGTGAATTTAGTCATGTAAAATATAATTTTTACAACCAATAGTCAAAACACTCTCAAATACACAAAAATGGCTTAGGTGAGTTTCGAGCAATTACGTTTGTGCAGTACAAACTATTCCCACATGCAGACCCAGTCGTGTAAAATATAAGTTTACAACCCATGGTGTCAAAACATTCATCCCATATGCACACCGAGTCGTATAAAAATATAAGTTTCACAATCAATGGTGTCAAAATATTCTCATAAGCACAAAAATACATTAGGTGAGTCCAGAGCAATTATATTTGTGAACTATAAGCCATCCCCACATGATATGTTTACATAGGCATATTGCCCGTAAGTTACAATGTGATTTTAATTAAAGAAAATTATCATTATCATCGTAATTTTCTATATATATATATTATCTTTTGTTATTTGCAAATATTTGTTATTAACATGTAGGTCCTCGGGGCCACTCTCCAAACTATCATTTTTTCTTCTTACTAGTACATGCTCCTATGTTGTAATAGTCTAGGACCATATAATTAGGGATGGGTTTAGAAGGGTGATTGAGGAACCTTACGTAAACGGAGACATGCTACGCACTATGTGATGCAAATCTACCTACCTAGATTTATATCTTGGGTTTACAAAGTCTGACACGTTTATAACAATCATTGGACGTTATTTCCTAACAAAGATAAAAGGAAAATATCTCTAAGAATGTTAACCAAACTAACTAAATCTTTCTATGCATATAAGATACGATAGAATATCATGCTGTGAACTATGGCTCCTCAAACTCAGTCTTATCTGGATAATCTTCTATTCTGTGATCGAATCTTTCCTTACTTCAATCCGATCGGCTTTCCCCTATAGAAATCGGACACTTCTTTGCTTAAGTCGATCATCTTTCCAATCTATCGCTGGGCTTTACAAATTTTGGCATTAACACGTGGTAACTATCTATGATCCCTCCTTCGCATAATATCCTGGTGTGCGTGGTAGACAAATTTTGTTTTATGCTATCGTAGCCTATGCTTACTCCTACACTCATTTTCTCTCTAAGTCTATCTGTATAATATTAGAGCACTTAGTGCTACATAATATTTGTCATTTAATACTTTTAGGCATGAGAGATTTAAACCATTGACATACATAGATAGTATGTGGGTCAAGCAGGAGGTGAGGGAGGTAGCGACGTATATGGAGAAAATCGGTTGTTGTTCTATTTATAAAGTTCTTGGTGAATTATGCATTGATATGAATTTTTAATGGATCAAATGTCACGTCATTTGGAGCTTTCTATTATTGACAATTATAAGTTGAACAAATGCTATGCACGAAGATTGGATGGTCTACGAGTAGCATCATTGATGATGAACATTGGTTTTACACGGCTTGTTTTGATAGATTCTAAATTGCCTAACTCACATTCAGCTTAGCTGACCAAACTCACTTATATAGAGTCAAGAGTCTATTTCGGTTTTACACGGCTTTATGGCATATTTAATGAGCAGGTTCACGAACATAAATTCATTCTAGTTTCATCGCAAAGACTTTGTCAAATTATCGATGGTCCTAATAAGTTTCTATATTGTGTTGTATTTGATTTCTATTTAGCTTATAACCCATGTAATGACTTTTCTTGGTCCTAATACACTTTTCTTGGTTGTGCATGCATTGCTTGATAATTAACATGATATTGTGCTGCAATTGACTATTGGTATTTTTCATGGCGATCTAAATCAGAGGAACTGAATCACGGTGTGCTTTGCAGTGTCATCAGTCCAATGGCATGGCCTTATCTTCTTCAAGAAAGGACAAAGTAACTTTGTATATATTCACTTGTTACCAAGTTCTACATGACCACTGCAATTACCATATCTATGTTACTGAGAGAGGAAACATCTGTAATTAAGTGGTACAAATAAAATATATACAATTCCTAAGTATTGATTCAATTCATTTTTAAAATGCAACTGTTGTTGTCAAAGGTTATATTTATAATGCAAATCCAGAAAAGAGCAGCATGCTAGAGCAAGGAATATTTAATTCACTTGCAAAAGAGGAAAAATGACAAATTAGTTATTTAAATTTCATTGTCAGATAAGTAGCAATTATTACTATAGTGATAAGAGGTACTACAGAAGTTAAAAATACAAGTTTTATAGAACGTCGATTAGACCTGTTATGCTATATGGGGCAGAATATTGGTCTAAAAAAGACGACATATTTAACTGCTGAGTATTGCTGAAATACGTATGTTCCGTTAGATTTATAGTTATATAAGAATGGATTGAGTCTGGAACAAAGATGTACATGATCGGTCAGGGGTAGCATCAATTAAAGAAAACTTATCCATTATCGTTTAAGATGGTTTGGCTATGTTCAAAGAATGCCTTTAAAGGTACTAATATATTGTGAAATTATAAGTCAAGCTAATAATTTGAGAAGAGGTAGAGGAAAATCGAAATTAACATGGGATGGGAAGGGGAAATAAGAAGTGATTTAAAAGAGTGAAATATATCTAAAAATCTGTATTTAAATTAGAGTGCTTCGAAAGTAGCTAGAATAGTGATTTGAAACTTGAAACTCTTGTTGAGTTTCAATTCTAGGCCATCTCAACTTGCTTAGACTAAAAGACTGTGTTATCGTTGTTGTAGTATTTAATTCAAACTCCATTGTTAATTCTGAATTTTCTAAACTACCAATCCTTGTAACAAATCTGCATCTCAGAACTCAATTCAATTTGTGCACACTATCCAGGATATCTATAAGAGCAGATATAGACTTAAAATTTTAATTTCTGAATTGAGAATGCATGGAGATATATATCAGTCCTTGTCCTGTTGCTAATTGATCCAATAAGATCCGGGTGGGGATCATGGTAGGTTTCAGAAATATTTGTAAAAGGTCCAGCACACAATGCAAAAAAGGGAACACCTGAATGAAGTGAATTGAACTGGTGTCCCTTCTGCACAATTCGTTAGTGTCTTCTATGATGGCCAGCCTATGGAAGGGATCGGCGACAGGGTGTTGTTCAGGGCATCAGGTAATGATGGCAGTGGCTATGCTGAGTACATCGTTCAGTAGGGGCGATGGCGAGGATGGGGCGGAGTTCGGGAGGTCAGTCAATGACGGTGGCAGCAGCTACGATGGGAAGGGGAGTGCAGTGGCTGGCAGAGGGAAGGCGTCAATGACGGAGCTCCATTCGGTGGTGAGTCAACGATGGCGGTGGCAGAAGGGGCGATGCAATGGGCAAGGAAGCGTAGTGGTTATCTGAGGGTAAGCGGAGAGTGATTGCCGGCCAAGGGGGTGATGAGTTCTGGGTGGGTGCAGGTGCATGTGTGGATGCAGGGAGGTGGGAGCGGGGGGGGGGGGATGGTTGCGTGTTTCCTCCAGAGAATCCTAAAATCAATCCTGTGTATTGGTTAGAGTTGATCCAAAGGATAGAAAAGACTTGTGTACACTTTCTAGAAGGATGTAGCAAAGATCTAGTTTCTACATTATAGTATAGATTTTGGTAATACGTATCATCTATCTCACATTTGCACAAATTTGGCATCAAACCATACCCATATTTTCAACTCTAATCTTGGTAGTGCCAAAACATGTTTAGGCTTTGGCACTACCAAAAATTTGGAAGGGCATCAAACCAAACCGGCCCTACATTCGCCATCTTCTCCAAGATGGTTCTTGCCATAGTTGTGCTACTCAGATGAATGTCCTTCAAGAATCCCTGCATATAGAGCTTTTTGAGGAAGATGTGGTTGATGCTCCTCAATTTGGCACAAGCTACGTGAGCATAGGCAATATATTGAGTTGATTCAAAGGGACTAGGGTTCAAGATGCTGAGAGCCGGTCACAGAAGGATGAGGAATGGAAGAGATAGGGGACCAATGGTGGGGTTCTTTTTCTTATATATATTTGATTGAAAACTATCCATGTTGATGTAAAGGTCATCGGAAAGTATCTTTTTGATCATTGAGTTGTAATGTACTGGTAAGTATCTGTCAAGCTTGGAAAAAGTGTAGAAGCACCTCTATGTGCATTGTACATTGGCTTCTCTGATAGATCATGCATTGTGCGCCTATGTAGTTTAGACAAAGAAATACCAGAATGGACCTTTTGTTTGGAGATAGCACATGAAGCTATTCCAACATTCAGGGTTACAAGTTCAAAAAGGAGAAGTCTCTAGCCAATCTCCTAGCTAGAACCATTGAAATTGCTATTTGCATTTAGGGGTGGATAACAAGCCAGCTCGGCTTGGTCTGGCTAGTTACCATAATGAGCCAGCTCGACTCGTTAAGGCTAATGAGCTAAAATGCCAACTCAGCAAGCTCGTTTAGTTCATTAACAAAATGAACCCTCCTTTGAATCCTTTGTGCAATCCAATTCAAAATTCTGCTATGTTCAACATTACAGAATAAAAAATCTAATTAGTAATGTGCATGATCCAGTGGTAAACAAGTTTATAAAGGAATAAAAAAGGATCATAGTCTCACAGATCATTAGAATTTAGAAATCACTAGGAATAAAAAAATAAAATAGGATCAGATATCATCAGTCACTTGGATTCCATGCTTGCCAACCAGCGCTCCTTGCCATGTAGCGCATTACTGAGGTGACACAGGGAGTGGTGCCGGCCTTCAGGTGGAGAGTAGGAGAGGTGGTGCAACCATGCAGGGAGGGTGTGGCCCTGAAACCTACAGGAGAGGGGCTGCGACTGTGAGCTCCTACGGGAGGAGTGGCGGTGCAGCCATGCTGGGGATGGGAAGGCCCTACAAAAGGACGGTGAGGCCGGCAATGTGAAGGCGGATGGGGCACACAACGCACGCAGCGAGGCGGTGCCATCTCACTCGCATGAGCGTGGCAACATGTCGTGTGGTTGGGGTCTCCTGGCTTCTTGTGTGTACAGCTAGGGTTCTTGGGGTGGACGAGGGGTTTTCTATTGGCCTAGTAGACTGGGCCACCTAATTGGGCCATGGGAGTAGCAGTGAGAAGCTGCCTGTTGAAATTGAAGTAATGATTTTAACGAGCCTAACAAGTGGCTCACGAGCTGGTTCGGGATCAGCTCATTAGCTTAACGAGAAAAACAACTAGTTTTGTTAGACTTGTGAATAGGTCTAGTGGTAACCGTTAGTATTAGTTTATTCTGAATAATAATGTAAAACAAATTTGTATATGTTGCAATACCTAAGCATCAGTACACAATATTGTATGTAAGAGGTGGCACTGTTTGATGTAGTAGCACCCTCCTGCCTAGGCCATGTAGCCACCTACCTCTACCTAGGCCCACCTAACCACTGATTTGGCTAACGACAAATCTTAAAGTGGGTTTTAGATCATACTCTATTTTCTTCCTTGATGCATGGAGCTTCATGTTCCTTTTTATGTGGTGTAAAAAGTGTGGCTGTCCTTGAAAAACATAGCTATATTCTCCTCTCAAGGAATGATGTTGAAAGTTTAATGCGCCTGGATCCACCAAATCTTTTGTTACAAAATTCTTCAAGTCAACTTGACCAAAGTATTCCAGACGCAGAAGCTGTTGAAGTAGAGATTGAACTAAGTGATCTCCTATTGGATATGTGCCCAATAAAACAGGTATCTTCTACCACATTCAAACCATTATGAATGTTTTTATGATTACCTATAATTGTCTGTAGCTATAATTATTTTTATTGGAAAAAAGTTCATATTTGGTACCTCAACTTTGGCCTCGGACTGATTTTTATCCCTCAACTATAAAATGGCCTAATTTGAGTCTCTAACCCTTAAGATCATTTGTTTTTCATCTCTCAGATCAATTTAGGTGGTTTTGTGTTGACATGGTGATGATGTGCCCCTCCTTTCTTAACATGGCATTCATGTAGAGTTGCTGATGTGGCCCATTAGCTAAAAAATATATCAGAAACATAGAGCCCACATGTCATACATTTGATGTCATCATCTTCTATATCTCTGACTTTTGTCCATTATTATATACTATATATAAAAAATAAAAATTTACACATCTATATCCCACAAAGATAAAAAGCGATCTTCACATACGTTGTTAAGGTCTAAGCTGTAATAATGTAAAATATCCTGCACCACATCTGTGATTTGAGATGTTTAGCTTGAAATTTGGAAGTACACAAGCACCAAATGATGGAAACTAGAAATTGTTGACCAAGAGATGAACAGGAACAGAAGATTAGATGAAAGAAAAAATGAGCATATATAAAATGAGAAAGAAACTTGGGGAGGTTGCCACCACTCCCACCTAGCGTCGGCAATCAAATTTGAAGTTAGTTTCACAATGAGTGTGCTTCTGCCACATGTTTTCCTTTCCATCGTCATCTCCTCTGCCTGTGTCCCTTGACAGTGGGCGTTGGCACCTTCCTCACCCACTTTCGCCGAGGTCCGATTTGCCTGGGTTGGCCGCTAGTTGTCTGCTTGTGCTGATCCAACATAGAGGCCTTAAGTGCTCAGGGAACTCTTACCATCCATTGTTGCGCCGAGCTAAGGATGTGGGGGAGAAAAAGATGAAGGCAGAAGGGGAGGAAGATGACATGTGGGGGCTATATTTTTTAAAAATTATTTTTGTTTGTTGCCATTTGACATGTATGCTATTTGGCACCCTTGTCATCTACTACCACGTCATCACATCATCATAACGACCACCTAAACTGTTAGAGGGATGAAAAACAAACAGCTTTAAGAGTTGAGGGGCATAACTCTAATGGTTTCATAGTTGACATGTATGCCATGTGATCAGTTGTTTCTACATCATAGTTCTGGCATGGCCTTATCTAATTGATATCATGTGCATACGTTGCAAGCTTTTGGTTGATGTGTTGTGGCCAAATTGAGATACATGTGCATCACCCGCCAGAAAAGGATGGAAAACCCTATTTGTTATGCTAGTTTGGTTCAATTGGCATCATAAGGATTTTGGTTTTACAGTTTTTTTCTGTTATTTGTTGAATGAAACCTTTTCTCTGGGTATGCATGGAAACTTGATCCACGATGACCATAAATTGATACTGTTGGCATCTCTTAGTGATTCATTGGTATATTTAGTGGATTCAGTTGTAAGGTAATCATTTTATGCTCAATACATTGAATGCCCATTTTGTCGAACTGTTGTTTGATTTCCACTAGTCGTAAATGTTTTGCAAATCTGCAAATAGCAACATAATGTAGTATTCAAAATTCAACACCCATCTGATTTGAAATTTGTCCTAAGCTAAGAACATCTAGGAACATATTGCATTTGATAAGCTATTTTGCGCCTTTTCTTCCACATTCATTAGTTCCATCATTTTTTGTCTTGTTGGGAATTTCAGGCTTGGAGTGTCATTCATTAGTTCATCCACCATGTTGGAGAACAAAAATCACATCCACCAGGGTCGCCATACTCGCTCAACTAGTGCAATTCCAAAAAGCTTTGCATCACTTGCTAATGAGCATAGAAGGCTAGCAATTGATTGTGTCAGAGTCTTGAGATTCAAAATGCAATTGGAAGCTATATATCTATTGCACTCAAGTTGTATATACTTTTATAGCACCACATGTTTATTGATGGATTTATGTTATGTCAAGATTTCGATACTAGCAGATTTTTAAGTAGGAAATGACAAAAAGAGAATATGTAGAAGATCAAGATGCTGAAGATCCTGATGACTTCATCATCTCACTAACAACTCAGGTATGGTGCTCTTTTAGTTTTGTTTAATTTTGATACCCTGTCTTTTGGACCTATGGGTTATCTAAGCCACCGCCACCAATAACAACAGCCTTTCAGTCCTAAATAAATTAGGTTATTTTCAAGTTGAAATCTAACAAAAACATCCAATCATGGTTCAGGCACGTAAATATCTACTTTTCAATTATTTCTATTCAAGTATTGAACTTTAGTTATATTATTCTCTTTTAATTTTATTATTTCTCTGTCTCTCCTTATATTATTATCTTAACTTAAGATTTCACAATTTATTGACGTTTTTAGGGGTCTTCTTTAAATATTACCAAATTATTTCAACCGATATTAAACAATTGTTTTTTCAATTGGTGCTATCGTTAGTTGATCATGTATATCCTTATTTCAGACTCGATAAATTCTTATATCACCACAAATTCAACATAACATACGATATTTCTACAACACTCAGTTGTTAAACATAATGTTTTTTTACACCAACATTTTACCCCATAAATCACTAGATTATCTAAGCCCTTGAGCATATTTCCTTCTTCCTCTGATATATCACATAAAATGGGAGGATCTCTCAATGGAAACTATGAACTAAACAATGTGTACATAAAAGGCAAAAATGAGCAACTGTCTTGCAATATTTAAACTCAAATCTGATTTAAGTATATTAGGATTGGTAAAATAATTTTCTGTAAAAAATAAATAGCTGGTTAGAATAGTAAAAGTGACAATAGTAGTATTGGTTCTTGTGCATATGCATCTAGTTTTACGTACCATATGGTGCTCTCGTGTGCACATGGTGTGCAATAATACCTTTTCAACTTATGTGAGCATTCAACATGCGCTGACTACTGATTTTTCCAATGTGAACAGATCACACGCGGGATGAAGAAATGGCTCATTATATTGCAGAATCTAAAAGGAATTATGTATTTGGTTGGATTTCTAGTGTTGCTGCTAATGCATCGAATAAAGGTTTGTTATGCTTCTTGCTATAATTCCAGATGTCATACTTGTCGTACTTGAATGGCAATCGTTTAGCTGGTTTGGTCGGTTGCTAGAAAATTTTAGACCAAACTATATATTTTGGTTTAATGATATTGAAACCCAAATTACCTAGCTAAAAATTGAATCAGAACCTAATTGACTGAATATCATTTCGGTTGGTTTATTCAACCCTATGGGTTCAAGTATTTCACAAGTCATCAATGCTTGATAAAGCACTAAATGATCATGTATACACTTACAGTAGTACATGTGAATTAACATCAATCAACATCATGTCTTTCAGCTCCATGTAAATTAGAGTATACTAGAAAAGAAACCCTATAGTAGTACAACTGAATGTATTCCAATAATTATATGTCCCTGTTCAGCTGTTGTCCCTGTTTTGAAGCTCCAAATGTTGTAGCATATGCAGGTTCAGTACTTATCCTTGATGATAAATAACAAATCAATAGGAAACACTGTCCATTAACATGATACAAGAAATGAAATAAGAACCTTGCGGTGAACTTAAGGCACTGCGGGATCAGCCAACTGCTTGGGAACCCACCAGATGAGCGTTGCCATCTTGTCATGCAGCAGCATCCACGTAGCCTGATTACGTGAAGTCTGATTCAACAACTTTTGCATGTGAATTATATGATGTCTAACAACATCAATTTAAGAGAGAAGCTTAGAAAGTATGATTGTGTGTTTGTTAGCCAATCGGTTTATTTGGTTGGTTTGATCTCTGAAGCATCAGAACGAACCTGAACAACGATAGACCAACCTATGTTCGTACCACAGCCGAAGCTGATTTCTTTGCTGATCTGACTGCCCTAATTAGCTAATTAAGGCTGGTACGGTTTGGTTTTTCAGTACTCTGATATTCTTGCTCCCCGTTAACTTGAATCGTAATATATTTTTTCAGGCACTCGCTCAGATGAAGTCGAACAACTTGTTGGGGGTCCAACAAATATGCAGAAATTCTATAGCACTAGAACAGCTAAAATTTTCTTGTGCAGTATGGTATAAAACATTGCCTCGTCTGTATTTTGGTATAGTCCTTTATACTGTACTGCAGTTTGATGTGATTGTTGACACATAATGGAGGCCTAATTCATTACTCGCTTTTGCAAATAAAATACTCTGAATGCAGGCGCTGGCAGCCATACCCTCAATTGACAGTGAAGCCGTCCAACAGAGAATAGATCGTGTTAGGACAATTTACGAACTCTTGAATTTGCCTTTTGAGGTATACCACTAACTGCTTACGTGCTACCCATATTTGTACCTTCCATCTTTCTTACCCATTTCTCCATCTGCATGCAGTCTTTGCTTGGATTTATTGCAGAACATGAATATTTATTTTCTGCAAAAGAGTATGCCACTCATTAACATTTTCATACCATTGCAATACTGTTTTGTGGACCTATGTTTAATTTGTATTCACTTTTATTGCATAGATACTTGAGCGTGTTAAAGGTCAATGTTCCTAGAATGTTCCTAGAAGAGAGATGCCAATCGATGCTGAACGACACATCTCTCAGATTTTGGGCCAATAAAATGAATTGGAATATGAGGATGGTTTCTTTAGATATATTCTGTTACTAATGCCTCATTATTTTCTTTATGTATCTTTTATAGCGGCAATTATCATTATTATTATTATGGCTATTTCTTTTTCTCCGTTTGTTTGAATGTATATCAGAAGTGTAGACAGTGGTATATTCTTGTGTATGCCTTCTCATTGATTGTAATTTTTTTCACAAAGTTTCCTTTGTATTTGTTTCTTGTGTAATTTATCTGGATGTTTTTCTAATAAAATCATCATTCGCACTCTTTGTTTTAAATTACTTATTGTTTTAGTTTATCATATATTAAATATTTTTTATTTTGACTACCAATTTTTTATAAATTTTTCTACGAGTAGAGGCGGTTGCTGCTTAGGAAGCTTTGAATGTAACCCATAAGGAGATGACCACGGCGACAGGCTGTGTTGCCTCGTCGAGAAGTAGTTTCAAAAGGAGGAACTCATCGGTCTATCTTCTTATCAATTGTGGAGTCAAATTGATTGCCCATAACTCGAACAACCCCTACAAAAGAATCTCAAAGCTGAAGGAGTTACATTGGGGCTAAGCAAATCTTCCAGATCTTGGCGTGTTCGTGCGATCGCATCGGACCTCCATTGGTGAACATAGAGGAGCGCGGATATTCTTCTAGTACGCCCAATGAAACCGAAGTTATCGTTTGTCTATTAGTTGGACCATTCATCAACTAAAGATTTTAGTCATAGACTGAAGAAACGATACAATCAATCGCCTGATTAGAACTTATAATTTCATTCATCTACCAGAGGGACATAGTTTTAATCAATATATCTGAAGAAGAGATTAATGTCAAGGCGTGCTTGTGGGAGGTAGAAAATTAATAAAGATATTATTATTCTGGTCACATTGGAAGATCTGAATGAACACAATCCTTTTGTGTGACACAATAAGGACCGATCCAGAAGAATTCACTCTCAAGACCAACTCTGATCGGTGAGATAACTCAACCTGCAGCTCCAAGTTTATAGAAATCTATCCAAGAACTAGTTGATGAAGCTATACATCACATGTTAAACGATTAATCCGAAGGGTTGACAAGGATGCTTCACAACTTATAAGAAAATGAGTGGATAGATTATATACTCAAGAGCCACTACTTTATACATCGGTAGATATTAGTCCACATATACCGATGTTCACTTAGTCTAATAGCATTATTTAACTTAGGGGGCAATATAATGAACACGATGAGTGGATTGCCAAAATAACCAAAGTGATGAAGGAATGGTTTGGCTTGAAACCGAAGAGAGAATTTATGCATTGGCCTTAATATCCTGAGTAGTTTGATAGAGTACCGTTACCACACCGATATAAGATGCTAGACTTCTCCAAGTTCTCAGGGCAAGACAACATGTCAATAATTAAATATGTTTACCAATTCTTGGCTCAATGCGGACAAGCATCGGCAGAAGAAGCTCTAAAAGTTAGGTTGTTTCCATTGTCACTATTCGAATCGGCTTTTAATTGATTTTCATTTTTACCATCAAGTTCAATCAGAGGATAGGCCAATCTAGAAGAACAATTTCACAAATATTTCTCTGAGGGAATACACAAGATGTGGCTCACAAATTTGATATCGGTGAAGCAGAGGAAGGATGAATCATTTTCAGAATATATTCAAAGATTCTGTAACGTACGAAGCCGATGCTACAACTTGGACTTAAGCGATGAACATTTAGTAAAGCTAGCCTTTCAAGGACTATCAAGGCGTATTAGAAGGAAGTTTTTCTCTCGAGAGTTTGACAGTTTAGCATACTTGATGTAGACCGTATCGGCTCATGAAAGTCGATTGCAAGAATCAGGGAAGGAGATCTCAGAGTTGTAGGAGCTCAAGGAAGATAATTTTGAATTGTGCATCATCCTACGTAGCTTTGTTTAAATTTGAACATAGTTTAGCATATATGTTTGCCCACAAGGGTTATACAAGACCACACTACTTAGTTAACCTATCTCTGCCTCTCGGTGGCATCTTGGTCAGCCAATTTTGGCAACATGTGAGGATAACCGAGTAGCTCATGGCACCTGAGCTTTAGAAGTACTTACGATGGAATTGGCTAGCCCTAGTACCATAGCCCATCGCTAGGGTCTAAGCTGCCCCGAGCTAGGACTTGCTCCAGACATCAAGCATTCGGTGATTTGTGCTTAACATGTAGGCACACGCTGTTACTGGCCCCTACCTGTGATCAAGGGAGAGAGAAAACCATTTGCACAACAACATGTGGACTTGCAAATATATAAAAGGGAGAAAGATTCTCTAAGCACAAAGTTGAAAAGAGACTATTGAAGTAAGCACTTTAAATGAGCTATGCATATATGTTTAATATAATATACATGGTGGGAGCCCCCGACCAACCTAAAGAGAATGAAGTTCTGTCCTAGTTGGTCTAAGCACTACCTTACTTACAAGCCCAAGCACTACCATGCTTACATTGCACATAGAGGTAGAATTTGCATAGGTGCTTGATATTCCATAGGTTTTGGAGCGGGGTCTTGTTATTCATGGCTAGTATTATGAAGCTAGATTGGAGAACACCGGTCACATGAAAGGGGCCATCTCACATAGGGGATAATTTTTTTCTTTTTAACATGCTTTTGGATGCATGTGACAAGGCCCAAACATTGCACTAGTGATAGCGCTTTAGGCTCTATTATCTGGCAGCTCATAGCACAGCCAATCGTTAGTGCTCGTGATATGTGCTTTAGGTAGTTGACGTCGTTGTGCCTCATAGGCTCTTGATTTGCCTCAACATACAGGTAAACCCGAGGTGAGCCCAAAGTAAGCTTGAACAGGAGGATGGCCTCGGTGCCATACATGACGAACAATGATGTTTCCCCGGTAGCTTAGCTCAGTGTGGTGCAATTACCTAGAGTATAGCAGGTAGCTCGTCAATCCCATGTGTTCTTGAGGAAGTTATATGTTCTATCTTGAGGCCTTTCAAAATTTTGGCATTGGCACTCTCTATGTGGTCATTGCTCTTCGAGTGGGCATGTGAGGTGAAGCAAAGTTGATCCTAGCATCCTTGTAGTACTCCCCGAATAGCTTACTCATGAATTGGGTGTCGAAGCGGGTGGTAATGCCACATATAAACTTGAGCGTCGAGTGCCTGTCAATCTTATTGACTGGGAATGCTTCTGTCCACTTGATAAATTTGTTGATAGTGACGTAGAGGTACATGTAGCCCTCGACGGCGTAAGATAATAATCCTAGGATGTCTAGCATCTAGACGGTGAAAGGTCATGAAAGGGGATGGTTGAAAGTGTTTAGGCCAGTTAGTAGAATTGCTTTGTATGGAATTAGCACGCCTTACAACGCTACAGGATAAAATTACAATGGGGGAAAACAAGACAGGGTTTTGTACAATGACACTATACAACAATTAAAAAAGGGATGTAGTGCAACTTGGTAGCATGTTTGTTTTGGGTACAATATGTCATGGGTTCAAATCCTATCATCCCTACCTATTACTTCTCCTATGGGCAGTAACGACAGATCAATTGAGATCATCAAATTGGACAAAATTCTAAGTTTCATTTTTCTATATGCATGTGGTACAAAAATCAACCTTTCCTCTACTACTTTATCTCCTGTCGTAAGAAAGCAATATTAGTTCAATTCAGTAGAACATGGGTTTGAAAAATCCAATGTTGTTGGTTCAAACAAAATGAGTATAATCATCAAGAATTGCCAAATAAATTGAAAGCCAGAATTGCTTTTTACAAGGGACGTCCAAACATAGCAATGCAAGAGTTGGAAAGGAAATTGAGCCCTAGATTGAGAAAATGGAAAGGGAAGCCTACTGTGTTTCCCAAGACGATGATCATGACAATTGCTAATACATGATTAATTACGTTGAAATGGAATTGATCACAAGATATGAGTAAAGGAATTGTGTCTAGGATGGCCAAGACGCTAGGGCCAAAGGTTAAAAGAAGTAGCGACAGACGCTTGAGCGGCCTGCAGTAATAGCGGATAAGGTCACCATCACTGTCACATCGGAGAAGCTTCATCTTCATGAAGAAATCATTAATAGAAAAGCCAAATTCATCAAATTCCACATAGACCGAATTATCACGTATAAGAGAGCGAACTGAAAGAAGCTTTTTAATGAGACTTAGGACGATGAGAACATTGGAAAAATGAAGAGGATGAGTGGGTGTTGGAAAGGATGTGAAACCAGTTTGAGAAAAGGAATAACAGAGCTGTTGCGAACAATAACTTGAGATGTACAAGGAGATGGTGAGGCTGACAAGAGGTTACCACTGGTGGGCATGTGTGAAGAGGTGTCGGTGTCCATTACCAGTCACTGTTGGTGGATACCAGGGGCTAAACTGCCATGTTGTTGAGTACAAGATATTAGATTCCTCATGATCCAAACCTTCTGCCATCTCTCTCCTGTTCAAATAGCTTGCCACCTTCTTCTCACGAGATTCACTTCAACAAGACGCCTTTCACACCACGTTGGTAGAGGTCCCTATACACTAAGCATAGTGTTTCAAAAGTTGTGCAATCCTCTCTACAGTAGTATCATCGTCTGGAAGAATTTTTTTCATGAACCCTCATATTTGACCAATCCAGTAGCCTCTAGAGCACCAACAGTCAGTTCGACGTGTTCATCAGGCTACGGTGCCCTAATGGAAAGCCCTAGTGGGGCTACTGCCTAGTTCACCTCACAAAAACGTAGGGTTTCACTTCATGTTCCGTGGCAATCGATACCGATGACCGCTTGAGTCTTTCTTCAAAAGCTCCAACTAGGACCGTTATCCTAGTAGATATTAGCCATGAGAGCTCATCAGCGAGTATGTTGTCGAGTGGGGGATGTGCCAAAGCTCCAAGTGATCGAAGTGACACTCTAGCCTCTCAATTTCATCCACTCAGTCACAAAGTTGGCCAAGGCTTGGTTATTGATGGGGTGGTGGCTTTCAATGTGCAAGTTAAATTCTATGAGCTCAACCACCCACATAATGACATGATCAATGCTCTCATGGTTGTGTAAGATTTGGCCTAGTGCATAGGAAGTAATCACCAAGATTTTGTGTTATTAGAAGTAGTGGTGCATTTTATGAACACAATCAAGACTGCATATAGCATCTTTTGGGCCTATGGTTATTGGGTCGTTGAGTCCCGTAGAACTCCACTAATGAAGTAGACAGGATGCTACACTTTCCAACCCCATCTAGTACCGACATCAGCTGAGAGCTCTGGCTTGACCTCACACTCAGGGGCTGGTACTTTTGGCTTGGTGGCCATGCACTTAGGGGCACTTGGTTACCCGAGCACGTTTTCTCTGAGCTTAGGTGATGAGGATATCAACACCCTCGATATATCCCTATCTATATAAATAGAATATACTAGACCGCTTACTCGTGACCGTGCTCGCTAATTTATTTGTTAGGTGAGTTCATTATTAATTATGTGTCCTACTTATTTAGACAATGAGAACTCTTGTTTTGCTTAGGCACGATGGAGAACACCGAAAAGAAGAGTGATCCATGCAAGCTACATAACAACGCCAACTTAACCACGATTGCATACGAACTCCGATATGGGCATTCTTGGACTTAACTAAAAGCTTATCAAGTATACATTCAAATGGATCCAGCCTCACATTCATATCTACTCAAAATCAGCTACAATTATCATTTCAATAGAGAGATCTTAGTTTATCCATTACTATGTCACCCAATTTTGGGTCGATGGCCTATGTATTCAGTTGGGTCCATTAGAGACACGTCCTAGCGTTGAAGCAAGACTCCAACACCCTTTTGGTTGTCCTCCCACCTGTATATAATCTTAAGAGATGCCATAAAATAGATAAGGCTTTGTTAAATTGAAATTTAACCATAGCTATTTCGCTTGTAGTGCGCATATAGACTAGATCGCTTGTCTATTCATCTTCGAAACTCTACTTTTCTCATTGTATTTTTAGACTGAATCCTTCATCTTAATTTGTTGTTTGATTCCTTGTGGAACGAGTGCCCTCATAGCTGAGTTGATCGCGCTTGACCATTGGAATCAGCATATCAGTTGCTAAGGTGCAGCCTCTCTGGATGGTTGTAGTCAGGCCTTGAACATCATTCTAACCATCAATTGAGTTATCAAGACCAAATATCCATCGAAAAATTAGGACCAAATCTGTCAAGTGGTATCAGAGCTTTTGTTGCTTAGTGATAGATTTCTTGTTTCATAATTTTTTCCTACCTACAGTCCAAAAAACAAAAAAAAGTATATTAGATTGCCCGTGATCTAAGACAATTCGAGCATTTTACTAGTTCTACTTAATCTTAGTTTGTTGAGTTTTTAGTTACATTGTTGTGTCAAGTTGCTAGTCATAGTGTCTAGTCATGTAGAGTTTTGAGTTCTTGCCACACCTATTGCTACTATCATCATCATCACTACTGGTCTCTTAGGTGATGCCACTATATTTCCTTCCTTGTGTCTGAGTTGTTATCTTTGTTAAGTCGGTTTCGCTGCCTCTCATGAACCAGTTTGCCTTCCTTATAAATCCGAGTCCATAATTCTAAGTTTTTGCCCTAGGTCAAGGTCTTCTAGTTGCTAGTTTATATTGTGTTTGAGTCTGGTTGTAGTAATTCTTCCATTGCATTCCATGCCATCCATATCGGTATGTTTGGTCCATACAAAAACCTAGATTTAGAGGTCCTTAAAACAATCATAACTTTTGCATACAAACTCAAAATCAGGCAAATTTATATCTACAGACATCTAAAAAAAAATTACACCTGCTTCTCCTCCACTTCACTAGGTTCAATGAAATCAGAATTATTAAATTCCCCTTACAAGATTGTATATTTGAGGCGAGAAGCTTCGAAACAACTTTCAGAGCATGCTCCTAATTTTTCTACAAGACACATTTTGTATTTGTTTGAGCTTAAGATTTTTGTGGTTGCTTCCTGTATGCTCCAAAGTTATATATATATATATAATATATATATATATATTAAGTTGCTAGTGAAAAAAAGAGGACATAGGGACCTTGTTTTTCATTGTGATACATCCATTCTGTTTCTCAGCCTTGTTCGTGCTTGCCTTACTAATTGTTTCCTAGTAGGTGTCTTATGGCGTCCTTTGTGATTAATCTCATGTCTCTATTATGTTCTAGCCTAGAACTAGCATGGTGCCAACCTTGAATGATTATTTAGACTAACGTGATTATTTTTATCTTCCTTATGCATTACTTTTAGCCCTCCTACAGCTCCACATATTTGACTAAAACTTGACAGGTGTTGTTGCTATGGTGCCAAACACTCCTTTCCTACTTTCCGTCTTGTGGGTTCCCAACTCCCTCCTGTTGAGCTAGATAAGGACTAGTAAGAGCTTGTGTGATTAGGTTGAGAGTGCGTGCCTTGTTGTAGCTACATCCTAATAGCTTAGGGACTTTCTACTTTCATATGTTTTATTTGTTTTTGTCTTCTAACCATGTTAGGCTCAGAGGATGGTAGTAACATGCCAAAGTCTCCACATACAAAGCACATCATACAACATTTTGATTAATAAGTTTAGCTACGCGTAGAAGGAGTTTATACACACTTGCAAGTGGCTAGTGAGCGGTTTGGTCAGTTGGTGATACGTCACGGGGTCTCGATCTTCACAATGTAGTATCAATCACTAGATAACTAGCTGTAGAACAGTCGGATAACTTGCTGCAAGCTACGATAACTTGTGCAGCCTGACAAATAAAACTCGAAGTTAGCCACCATCTTTAACCGGCAACCTGAATCGAGGATTCGCCCAACCACACTCTCAAAGATGATATATTGCTCATTTGTTCTTTAGAAAGATAGTTCATTTACATGGTGTGCCAAATACAACTATCTTTTATTGTGATAGTAAATTTCTTAGCCACTTTTGGAGAATTTTATGGGCTAAACTAGGAAATTTTAATTTTTACTACTTGTCATTCCCCAAATTGATGGTCAAACTAAAGTTGTGAATAAAACTTTGTCTGTAGTTTTGAAGAACATTAAAATGTGGGAAGATTACTGATTTGCTTATAATCATTCGTTGTATTCTACTACAAAGATGTGCACGTTTAAGATTGTTTATGGATTGGTGTCTCAAGCTCCAATTCATTTATTGTCTTTGCCATCTTCTAAAAAAATAAATTTGGATGCTAACCAACATGCTAAATTGATGTTAAAATTCCGTAAGACTATAAAAGAGAACATAAAGTAACTAAATTCTAAGTATAAGATTGCTGGTGATAAAGATAGAACGCAACTAATTTTTGAACCTATCCCCATAAAACTAGTCACCTCCCTGTACCGGTCAATCTCTCCCCATCTCGAGATCCTCTCTCTCCCTTACCTCCTATATCAAAATAAAAGATTTTTTTTAAAAAAATTAAGACTTACCCATGACCTTCATAGTTAACTACTCTCACTAATTGATCTAAGTAAAACATTGTGAACAAAGACTACAACTTATTTGTTTTATATCTTTATTCAAATAAAAAAATTATGTACCTAATTCTAATCATTTTCTTTTATATCTTTTCCTTTAAAGTAAAAGATAAGAAAAAATATGTATCTAGTGGGATTCAAACCTACAATCATTAGTTTAAATTCTAAATAGTTATCTGCCAAACCATTCTTTGCAATTGATGTAAAAATCCAATAATTAACATAACTACATATGATAAGATGCACCAACCCACCGATTACTATAAACTCTACCTACTATTAGATAATTAAGCAGCAACTCATGTAATAAATATAGTAATTATATAGCTAATAAGCAGTAACAGATTGGGCATAGCTCTGGTATTGTATATTACACAAGTCGTCGCTGGAAAAAGCACGTATATGTTAATGGTTGCCAGCGTTGAACTTGACCTCATCTCCCTCAATCATCTTTGGCATGAACATGCTTCCTATACTAACCACAATCTCCTCTCAAGAAAACCGAGAGGGTTCCTCTCCATTATAAAAAAATCAAGCCGACTCCTACCTATCCCTAAGGAAATTGTTTGCCTTCAAGCAAATTGTCCTCTCTCCATGAGAAAACCGAGCCACTTCCTCTCTCTCTCAATGAGGAGAAACCTTCACAAGAAATGAAAAAGAAAGAATGAAAAAAAAAAGTGTCACTAGGCTTAAAACACATAATCTCTACATTCTGAGATATATATTCTAACCACCAAAAAACTTTATATCTAGTTATTATATTCTTATTGTAACATTATAAGTAAATTGCTGTAACATGGCATACTATAAATATTCTGGTTACTTGATAGAATTATAGTAACATAGAATAGACGATAATAACAGTAATGCTATGGTATTAATACATGTAGAGAGTTAAACAATAAATACCAATCTTTGAAAGAAACATCTGACATTTATTATTTTTTTAAAAAAATGTTTTTACCATGATGCTTAGAAAAAAGTGCCTACCAAATGTAGATCCATCGTAATTATATTTTAGCAAGATATTTGTTAATGTTACTCGTAAGAAGTGACATTTTCACAGAATGATTATCATGTTACTGATTGTTTTTACGAGATAAGATGGTTGTTTATAATTACTTCTAAGTAAGAAGTAGCGTTTGTATATAATGATTGTCATGTTTGTTTGTTCATGTGAGATAAGAACTAAAAAGAGACAGGTGGTAGGGAAGCTTGTGGGTAGGTGGTAGACAAGATTGTGGCTAGGGTTGATCAAGGTCTAACCAACATATATTGATTTTAACTAGTCTTTGAATAAGATGGAAGATACTTTTCAACATTAGAGGGATAGCGAAATGGATAGGGTTTTGCTGTTAGTAAGGCTTTTTTCGTACGTTGTATTTTCAAGATGTTGCCTTTTTCCCGTGATTGGCCGATATGCAAAGAGGCCTCTAGGCTTCCAATGAATCGAAGTTTGGTTAATAGTACTTAACCATATATTACATATTAAGTCATAGGCCCATATGTGACTGGTGTTTTTACATCTGAACCTTGTGTGTTTTAAATGTTTGCTAAACAAAGTCACTGCACGCTAATGAGGTCGGGCCCACACATCAGCGAGACAGCGACTGGGAGAGGTCGAGCTCAACGTCGCCGACGAGCTTCGCGACGTCGTTGGCGGTGGACGGCTGGGTTTCACGCGACACTACCAAAAGAAGAAATGTAGAGAGGTTCACGGCGAAGCTATCGGTGGTACATGCACGGAGGATGGTGACCGGAATCGTCGGCAGCGGCGGGCGCAAGCGGCGACTAGGCTCGGTATGCCTTTGCATGTCGTGGTGGAGGCCGGATATACACATCTTGTTGCATGCATGTGACTCTAGAGGACTCCAAGGTGCTCACCGAGGTTCGCATGAGGTCTGGCGAGGTCTGGACGGGAACGGAGGCGTTAAAGATGGCTCGGCGGTGCTCCAAGCCTCGGGACGACGACGATAGTGCGTTTCGGCCAACGAGCTGCCAAGCGCAAGCATGCACGAGGTTGGTAGTATCCTAGGGGAGCTGCTGGTGCAGGAAATTCATCGGTGGCTCACCGGTGAGGGAGGATTTGACGGCGGCGGCGTCTAGCTGGAGATGGGGAAGAAGGTGGCCGATGTCCGCGTACACTGCGTCTTGGCTCCGAAGCTGCAGGCGAGGTAGCTCGGCCGGATTTGTCCTGTGGTGGCCTGCATGATGACGATGTCATAGCGGCGGCGCTCGGTGCGTGCTCCCGAGCTTCGGTGGCGCGGCGGCGTTTCTGGAGATCCACTGCACAGAACTGGCCATGCTTAGGTGAAATTGAGAGGGCATGGAGAGGAGATGATGAAACAAGAAAAAGGGAGAGACGAGCGAGGTTCATCGACCAATGCGGTTGCCGTCTTCTTCGCGGCCGACGGCAAGGTGGACAGGTTTGAGGGCGATTTAGGGCTGTTCTCTCAGTCCTTTCAGCTCGCTGTTGAAGGGGAGGACTGGACGATGCAATTGGAGGCAAGGGAGAGCAAGAAGATGGAGGTTTCCTCGGTGGCGTCGGTAGGAGGTTGCGGCCGTCGTTATTGATGCTTGTGGAGCGCGTGTCGCACGTTCTAGGTGTGGGGGTTGATCTGGGATGTCTTCTGAGACTTACAAGTGGGTACCACAGCCTCTGGGGCCCACTTTCAGTGATGGAGAAGGAGAACACCTCACAGAGGCTGTCTGGTACTGTAGCAACTACCTATATTATCCCTTGGTTCCACTCACCTCCCATGGGTTTTAAAATGTGGTTGATTTACTGGTAGTAGATGGAGTTGTGTTCTACAGCTATGCCAGGATTGAAGGTGAAAAGAGCTATGGTTTTACCGTGGTAATTTTTTAAATTTGGTACGGTAATACTGTTTAGTGCAGTATTTAAATTGCTTAGGGGCTTTGCACTAATCATTTCATGTGGATTATTTGCGAATTAAATTGGTATAAGAGTATTAGTGGATAGAGTACAATTTGTTTAACGTTATAGATAATATGTATTAAAAAAGGATCTATGGTTTAATTATGGTTAGTGCCAAATTTAGCTAGTTGTTAAGCTCAAACTCAGCTCCTCGACTGTCTGAAACTGATATAGTTTAGTGATTTTGCATGTATTAAATGATTGAACTAGAGGGTGATTAAATTTATGGTCCTTATACCGGGGATAGTCTAACATGTGAATCTGCTAGTCCATTCATGTTAGCCTTAGGTATTATCGCCGCCAAAAGTCCCGCGACCGAGGAGGGATGGCGGCTCGGTCACGCGAAGGCCTCGGAGGTCTGCTTATCTCCAGTGCAGGTTCTTAAGTATCGAGGTTCATGAGCATGCCAGTTAATTTGACCTTGCAATTGATAAGAGAGTGAGACGAGCGAGTTCGATACAGGCGCTTACTATCGGCTGGCTGCCGATAGGATCGGGATGCTCTTCGATCGGCTGGGGAGCCGATGTGGACAGGTATCGACGAGGGATCGACCGCAAAGCCGATAGAGGAACTAGGGTGTGCTCAGAGGATAACGAGGCGCACGGAATCCCTCTGGACAGCCGAACAGTGATTCATCAGCAGGAAAAACCAATGAAGGCGCATGCGGCCTGGCAAGTGCTGCCGCCAAAAAATTCCACGACTAGGGAGGAACGACGGCTCGATCACGCGAAGGCCTGGGAGGTCTACTTATCTTCAGTGCAGGTCCTTAAGCATCGAGATTCGCAGGCGTCCAGTCAATTTGACCCTGCAATTGACAAGGAGGTGAGATGAGCGGATCCGATACAGACGCTCGCTATAGGCCTAAAGCTCAATCTACTGTCGGTAGCCCTGTAGGTCGGACCTAACCGATGCAGCATGAAACTGACGATGGCAGAGGGAGCTTAACGGGCTTATAGGTCCAGCACGGACGTGATGCGATACGTCTGATCGGCCTAAGAGGTCGGACCTAACCGATGCAGCCTCAGATAGAGCTGGATATATCGGTATAGTGGAGGGACTTACCCCTTCGCCGGAGATTGAACTTAACCGATGTAGCCCCGCGTCGAGAGCCAGAACCCGCTGGTAAAACCTAGATGAACTAGGGTGGTGATGCGTTGAATTTGTATATTGATCGAGAGATATCTTACATGTTTCTAGGGGGTCTATATTTATACCTTGGATTTACGGATAGAATCTGACACGTCTATGACCATCGGACATTATTTTCTAGTAAGAACAAAGGAAAATATTCCCGAAGAAGTTAACTAACCAGCTAAATCTTCCTAATTAAGTAAGGTTACAATTTACAAAAACAAACATCCTGTCGTGGAGTCCACGGCTCTTCTGCAAACCCGGTTTCATCTGAATAATCTTCCAATTTGTAACCGAGTCTTCCTTTGCTGTAACCTGATCGGCTTCTCCACTGTAGCTATCGGACCTTCTTTTAGTCAAGCCGATCATTTTCCTTCTTTTCCTCAGGCTTCTCGAACCTGATCCCGATTGGACAATCCCCTGTCTTCAAGCTGATCGGCTTTTCTACTGTTCTCCATCGGTTTTGTCTCAGTATCTCCATCAGCCGATGACTGTATTAAACCTTCCATCGGACCTCTTAGCCGATCGGCTTTAGCACCATCGGATCGTCTAGATTTTGGTGTTAACAGGTGTCAAGCTTAAATTAGGGTGAGAATATGAAATAGCTATGCTAGTGTCGTTATTTTCCACATTGATACTTATTTGAATGATTTTATTTAGATATTAAATCAAGTGAAAAAATCAAACTAAAATTAATATATACCAAGTATGATGTGTAGTATTTTTGGGAATTTTCCCAAGAGTTTATCTTGCACCATTTATTTTTAGAATTTTTTTATTAGCTTATCAATGTATGTAAACCTAATATGCAACTGAAAGGAAAATAAAAAAAACATACCAAAAAACTCCAGTCACACCAAGACAATCATGAATTTCATCCTAAATCATATTTATGACTTTGTAGAGATTTAGTTCCCATTTATTCTAGTAGGGATGAATTTTAAAAAGTGCATCTTGTATTTTGTTTAGACTTAAATGGATTTACCAATTTAACATAAATGGGCAAATGGTTTTATTTATAGAAATTATAATTTAAATTATTAAATAATTTTGAAATCCCTCAAAGAAAATCAAGGACATGACATTAGGGCATAAACATAAGGGTGGCCTCACCCAAATTTGAGAATGGTTTTGTTTTTGGCTAATAATTAATTGCATCACAAAGACAAGAAAAATGCTTCAACAATGGATCCAACCAATGGAGATTTGCATTGGTGGCACCAAAAAGGCTTAAAAGAAGTGTATATTACTACCACTAGTTGCAATACCATTACTATGTAAAAACTTACACTACCAACACTTCGGTAAGTTACTGCCAACATACAAGTATGTTACTGTCAAAGCTAGCTAAGTACATGTTTTTCTAGAGAAGTAATAAATAAAAAAGAAAATGAGGAAATTACTTGGAGGAACTTATATGCTTCGGCCTACATTCCTCAACAATTATAGGCAGCTTAGCCTCATTTAGAGTGTGGAAGAGCACGTAGTACAGGTGCTATTGCCAATAGTGTGTTCCATCCTCCTAGAATAAAACACAATTTTTAGTCATGTAACTGTGATGTGAAAAAGGATTGATGTGGCACTTTAGAAATACATTGACTTTCTTCACCAATTTTCTGCCATCCCAAAACTACATGTACTTCATAGCAAAAACCCACAATCAAATTCCAAGGATTGTTGTCGCACTTTAGCAAGAGAGTAATGCCAATTCCTGACATGGGTGAATTGATTTGGGTAGAGCATATCAAGCATATCGAGAAACCTACCAATTTGTGTATAAAAAGGAAAAATGGAACATCAGTCCCCCCTCTTGTGCAATCATAACTAATTGATCCTACTAAATCAGCAACTAGCTACTTCATAGAGCACACAAGATAAAAAAGAAAAACTAGAGCATACCACTTTTGTCTCATCTTCTCGTCTTCGAGCTTGGTTGTTTTCGACCTCATTGCTCCCATTGAATTGATAACATCGACATGTTTATCAATCATGTTGAAGCACATGATAGTCTAATGTTCTTTTTCAATCATTGGATAGAAAATCTAAGAGAATGCAAAACAACCATTACTTAAAAAACATCAAAAAGGAAAGCAAAAGATACCAACAAGTTAGGAAAGTGCTAAAAAATAAGTACTCCATGATATCACTATTGATATTCTTGTAAGCTAGCTCAAATGAGTAAGTAGGATAGGAATCTTCAGGCCTTAGCAACTTCGGTCGTATCATAGAAATAAAAACACAAACAAAAGAGAGATTAAACTGTGACATGCTACCAAAACACAAAGATAAAAGGTGGGTTGTAGGTTTATGTACAATGGTACTCGTGGGCATGATGACTCTGTAGCCAACACTATCTTTCCTGAATGATTGGTGATTAAACAAGCAACGTGACCAAAAGAACATCATATCATTTCCTAACTTTTCCTAATTCCAAAAGACATTTTCAATTCTTCCCGGTTCCAAATAATAGATTCATTTGCATAGTTTATGCAATGCCCCCTATAAATACATGAATAGAAAAGCAAAAGGTGCACAACAAAACCATTACTGCAAACACATTAGTAGTTAATGCATACCATGTGTTACTCAAAATGCAATCATTTAGAATAAATAAAGAAGAATGGGAAAGTGAGAGGAAAAATGTTTAGCCCTCAAGTTCAGGTTGAAGTTGATCGCTTTATACGAGTTTGTGGACCTCAGCTACCTTAGTACCTGTTAACGCCAAAATCTGGACGATCCGATGGCGCTCAAGCCGATCGGCTAGGAGATCCGATGGGGCTAAAGCCGATCGGCTGAGAGGTCCGATGGAGGGTTTAATGCAGTCATCGGCCGATGAAGATGCTGAGACAAAGCCAATGGAGAACTGTAGAAAGGCCGATCAGATTAGTAGAAGATTGGATCGGCTGGAAGACAGGGGATTGTCCAATCAGGATCAGGTCCGAGAAACCCGAGGGAAGGAAGGAAAAGGATCGGCTTAGCTAAAAGAAGGTCCGATAGCTACAGTAGAGAAACCGATCAGGTTGTGGCAAAGGAAGACCCGGTTGCAAATTAGAAGATTATTCAGATGAAACCGGATTTGCGGAAGAGCCGTGGACTCCACGGCAGGGTGCTTATTTTTGTAAATTGTAACCTTACTCAATTAGGGAGGTTTAGCTGGTTAGTTAACTACTTTAGGAATATTTTCCTTTGTTCTTATTAGGAAATAATGTCCGATGGTCGTAGACGCGTCGGACCCTGTCTGTAAATCCAGGGTATAAATATAGACACCCTAGAAACATGTAACATATCTCTCAATCATATACAAATTTGGCGCATTGCCACCCTAGTTCATCTAGGTTTTACCAGTGGGTTCTGGCTCTCGACGCGGGGCTGCATCGGTTAAGTCCGATCTCCGGCGAAGGGGTAAGTCCCGTCACCATCCCGATATGTCCTGCTCTGTCTGAGGCTGCATCGGTTAGGTCTGACCTCTTAGGCCGATCGGATGTATCGCATCATGTCCGTGCTGGACCCATCGGCCCGTTAAGCTTCCTCTGCCGTCGTTAGTGTCGTGCTGCATCGGTTAGGTCTGACCTACGGGGCTGCCAATGGTAGATTGAGCTTCAGGCCTATAGCCTCCTGCACGGCGTATCATCGGAGTTTTAGCCGATGAGTTATCCATGCTCTGTGCTACACGCCCAGCGCATCGGCCCCTCGACCGATACGCATCAGCCTTTAGAGGCATCCAACGACGCGTAACGCCAAACGTATCGGACCCCCAGCTGATATGCACCCCGCCTTCAAAGAGGCGTCCCCTCATCGGCTCAGCTAGCCGATGGGTTCGTTCCTATCCTTGCTACGGCATAGCCGATCCGGCGTCCTCCGTATCATCGCCGCTGGCCCCGGCCTCGTACTGTCTCGGTTAGGTCCGATCTTCGAGGTTCGGTGTTGATGACGCTGCCACGGCAGGCGACGGGTTTCGTGCTGTCATATCCGGAGCGGCCTCGGCTTTGCAGCATGTGCCTTCTTGCGCTAATCATCGCCTAGGCCGCATGCGCACTCATCGGCTTTTCCAGCCGATGAGTCACTGTTCGGCTATCCGGAGGGATCCTGTGCGCCTCACAACCCTATGAATACACCTGGTTCCTCCATCGGCTCTGCGGTCGACCGCTCGTCGACACCTGTCCACATCGGCTCTCCAGCCGATTGAACAGCATCCCGAACCTATCGGCAGCCAGCCGATAGTGAGCGTCTGTATCGGACCTGCTCGTCTCACCTTCTTGTCAATTGCAGGTTCAAATTGACTGGCACGCCTGCAAACCTCGAGATCTAAGGACCTGCACTGGAGACAAGCAGATCTCCCAGGCCTTCGCGTGACCGAGCCGCCGTCCCTCCCCAGTCACGGGATTTTTTGACGGCGAGTAGTACCATCATCATCCCATTGTGGTTGGGAAATGTCAAGCTTGACAGGAGACGTGTGCTTGGGATTTGCATTTGGCCTACTCTTATTCAACACAGAAGGGATGCTTCCAAGGAGAGAGGTCCTTGAAGCGTCAAAAGCTGGTGTAGTGGTCCCTTTAGTAGCACTAGGTCCCTCTGCATAAAGGAAATAGAAAACAAGAGGCATGTCACTGCATCCTGCAAAAATTAAGGTAGTCATGTTACTGCACAAAAACAATATAGGTTATTGCAAAATGAAAATCATGTTACTGCATAATACAATCCAGGTTATGGCAAATTGATCAGCTATGTTTCTCCATGAAAATACTACACACCAGGAGGGTTCTCAGCTTGTACACAGGCGACAGAAGCAGGAACTGTTGCAGCGGGAGATGGCTTGTCAGTAGAAGCAGTCATCATAGGAGTCTCTCTAGCATCTATGCATATCTTTGTAACCAAACTGCTCAATTCTAGCTAAACCACTTCCAAAATCTGATCATCACCTAGGCCAGCAGCATCTGCCGGTGCCTCCTGGTGAGCCTCACCTAGATCACCAACAAAAAATCAGAAAAAAAGAGAAATGTTATTCGCTGAAGACGAATATCATCAAAAGCTATAGTGCGTTACTGCAAATAGAAAACAAGAACTACTTACTGCTATTCTGAACATCGGTTACTATAGGAGAGCTACTCTAATCCTCCGCATGGGATGAGCTATCAATATGGCAACTGTTCAGTGCCTCTGCCAACCCATCAGTTGCACCAGCTGCAGTTGTGTTGGTGGGTGACTAGACTCTGTCATGATCGCCTGCTAGATGTAACAAGAATTATTCACTGGACATGCTTTGTGTTAGGCTAAAGATACATTACTGCACAAAAAAAGGGACACTTGCTGCCAGTTGATTGGTCAGTTACTGCATGATGATCTTGAGGAAGGGGGTCACCACTTCTCCTTTTTGATCCCTGGCTATAGATTAGCTTTGGATTATTTGTCTTGCAAAGTGTACTTATCACACTCACTACGTGGCCTTGAGCCTTGTATAGATTAGACACCACCATCTACTCAACCTCCTTGTCGTATTTCTCCAATGCCTCCAGCCCATTTTTTTTGTGCTTACCCCCCAAGTGGTTCAATAAGGGGTTCCAACTGCCTACAAAAGCTAGCGAACGCTCCACCAAAGGCAGGCGCTCCTTCAGCTTCTTCTTCAGCTGCTTCTTCAGGCATGTGTTTTCTCTATCTAATATTCTCGCTAGCAGCAGCAACCTTTTCCTTCCTCTTGGAAACACAGTAGCATGTGTTCTTCCTGCTCCTAAGCTGCATGCATGCATAGGGCAGGTTAGTGTTGTAGAATCTCCACCACCTAGTCCAACAGAAAAGAGTAAAAAAACAAACTCACATTTAGTTTCCCAAATGTAATGGAGCCATCCTTGTCTTTGATTTTGTCGAGCTTCGCAATTTATTTTAAGTCAAGAGTTGAAAATTTGTGAGCGTGGGATGCTCATGGTCGTGTTTATTTGCTTGGATAGAAGGTTTTCCAGATAGCACACCTGCAAAAATATACATAGCTGCGAGCTAAATGCATGTTATATGTCACTGTTACTACACAAAAAGATTCAAGTTAATACATGTTATATGGTACTGTTAATGCACAAAAGGTTCCTGTTACTACGAGTAAACTAGGCTGTTTCTGCATAAAAGAGGCACATGTTTCTGCCAAAAAATCACATGAGACTGTTACTGCACATGAGACTGTTCGATGCAAAAATAAAGAGCTACATTGCAGCTATCCAGAACAAAATCTAAGGGCCAATTGTGTTCTTGCCCTTAATTTGTGCTTTTAGGGTTTGTGATTTTGCCTTTGCTTTTTTCAAATGAAGTTTTGGATTACCCCCACTCTATTAAGATCAACTAACGGAAATCAGTTGTATACCATCGGAGACTTATATTATAATACCCTAATTGCGCTTGTGGGAAGAACTTGTAGTGATGGAACCCGCTAGGGTTTTCCTGACCTTCGATGAGAGTTAGGGATAACTTCGATTTGGGGTGGATCTGACGTTGGCTGTCCGACTACAAAACCACAATGGCTGCACCTTAGCAACAGGTACACTGTCTTCGTTGGAATGTTCTTGCTGTGCCAAAAACACCTCTGAACCTGCTAGCAACCAAGAACAAGCAAGAACAAAACGAACAAGCAATTAACTCATGGATGGAAGATTCAAAGGCGAATCTGAATCATGAGTTGGAGTCTTGAATCAAGCAAACGGGTGGTCTAATCAACACATGCGCTCACAAGGAAGTAGTAGCAACTAAACTTACAACAGAACAAAATCCAACCTTCATCCTAACGGCTGCAGTAAGTATTTATGCTTGGAAGAGAGGCAGGAGGCATGGAGGGGTGTAAACCCTAACTTAGAAATGCCCCTAGTGAGATGAATGAGATACAAGGACCTCAGCCCAAGACTGGAGGTCTGAACATCTTTCTACAGTTTTTGGTCAACTCTGATACAATCTAGCGGTATTTCTAGATTCATTTGAAAGTGCTCATGGGCCTTAAACAACCTCCGAAGTGAATAGTTATGGTTGATTGAAGTTGTTGCTACCTGCAGTAGATCCAAACTTGATGTCTGTACTTGCAGTTCGATCTCTTGATCTGGTCGTCCTTTTAATTATGGCAACTTTCAATTCATACTTGTCATGGCTGCTCCTAGACCAATTTGGTTCCTCTCTTAAGTTCCTAAATAGAAGAATATTATCATAAAAATTTAGTAGTACCCTATTTATTAAGCAACTTGTTTGGACAGTAAGGAAGGATTTCACCTATGCAGCAGGTGTGGTTGTATCCATGGAAGGTGGAAGGGATGTCCACATCATCCTCCCCTTCTTGCATTTGAGTCGTCCTCGACTCAATTCCATCCTCTCCTCCCATATATGCTGTCAAATCTGCAATGTTAAAGGTGGGGCTAACCCCAAAATCTGCAGGGAGCTCTAGTTTGAATACATTATCATTAATCTTTTCTAACACTTTGAAAGGACCATCGGCTCTAGGTAACAATTTAGACTTTCTCAGATCAAGGAATCTATCCTTTCACAAATGAAGCCAAACAAGATCACCAGGTTCAAAAGTTACATGTTTCTTTCCTTTACTACCAGCAAGTTTGTAATTTGCTTTCATGCGCTCTATGTTCTCTTTAGTGGTTTCATACAACTTTAAGATCAGTTCAGCACGTTGTGTAGCATCAAAATTCACTCGCTTCGATGTAGGATGAGGAAACAAATCAATAAGAGCACGTGGCACAAAGCCATAAACGATCTCGAAAGGGCATTTCTTAGTGGTAGAATGTTGTGAACGATATAAGCAAACTCAACATGAGGCAAATACTCTTCCCACATTTTTATGTTCTTTTTCAAAACAGTCCTAAGTATGGTGGATAAAGTTTTGTTTACAACCTTAGTTTGACCATCTGTTTGTGGATGGCAAGTAGTGGAAAACAAAAGCTTAGTCCCCAACTTAGCCCACAAAGTTCTCCAAAAATAACTAAGAAATTTTACATCTCGATCATAAACAATGGTGTTTAGCGCACCATGCAATTGAACAATCTCATGAAAGAACAAATTAGCAACATGTGTAGCATCATCGCTCTTATGACATGGTGTAAAATGGGCCATTTTAGAAAATCTATCAACCACAACAAAGACACTATCCCTTCCCTTCTTTGTTCTAGGCAGTCCTAAAACAAAATCCATAGAAATATCCTACCATGGTGCATTTGGAACAGGTAAAGGTATATACAAACCGTGAGGATTGAGACATGACTTAGCTTTGTGGCATGTGGTGCAGCGAGCAACGAACCTCTCCACATCTGTCCTCATTTTGGGCCTAAAGAAATGATCAGCAAGGATGCGCTTCCTGTAACAACAATAGACTCATAGAGCTAGCTGGAATGCATAGCTTGTTTAAACACAAACCCGTTAGTGAGGACAAATTTGTTTCAAGTCTTCCCCTCCTTGTAATTTATCAACACATCCTTGAAATCCGCATCAGGGGCATATTGTACTTTAATTGTTTCCGATCCAAATATTTTGAAATCAAGTTGGGACAGCATGGTGTAACACCTAGACAAAGCATCATCAATGACATTTTCTTTATCCTTCTTATGTTTGATGACATAAGGAAAAGATTTAATGAACTCAACCCATTTAGTATGCCTACGGTTCAGTTTTGCTTGGCTTCAAATGTGTTTTAAGGACTCATGATCAGAATGTATAACAAATTTTTTAGGCCATTAATAATGCTGCCAAGTTTCCAAGGTCCTAACTAAAGCAAGCAATTCCTTATCATAAGTAGAATAGTTCAGACTAGGCCCACTCAATTTCTCGCTGAAAGAGGCTATAGGTTTGCCATCTTATAGCAGCACACCACTGCTCGCCGCCAAAAAATCCTGCGACCGAGGAGGGACGGCAGCTCGGTCACGTGAAGGCCTGGGAGGTCTGCTTATCTCCAATACATGTCCTTAGGTCTCGAGGTTCGTGGGCGTGCCAGTTAATTTAACCCTGCAATTGACAAGGAAGTAAGACGAGTGAATTCGATATAGACGCTCACTATCGGTTGGCTGCCGATAGGTTCGGGATGCTGTTCGATCGGTTGGGGAGCTGATGTGGATAGGTGTCGACGAGGGGTCGACCGCAGAGCCGATGAAGGAACCAGGGTGTGTTCAAAGGATGGCGAGATGCACAGGATCCCTCCAGACAGCCGAACAGTGATTTATCGGCTAGAAAAGCGATGAGTGCGCATGTGGCCTAGGCAATGATTAGCGTAAGAAGGCACGGGCTGCAAAGCCGATGCCGCTCTGGATATGACAGCATGAGACCCGTCGCTCACCGTGGTAGCGCCATCAACACCGAACCTCAAAGATTGAACCTAACCGAGACAGTACGAGGCCGGGGCCAGCAGCGATGATACGGAGTACGCCAGATCGGCTATGCCGTAGCAAGGATAGGAACGAACCCATCGGCTAGCTGAGCCGATGAGGGGACGCCTCTCTGAAGGCGGGTGCGTATCGGCTAGAGGACCGATAAGTTTGGCGTTACGTGTCGTGGGATGCCTCTAAAGGCTGATGCAGATCGGCCGAGGGGCCGATGCGCTGGGCGTGAAGCACAGAGCATGGATAACTCATCGGCTAGCACTCCGATGATACGCCGTGCAGGAGGCTAAATATGGCCGATCATGTCAATTCCCCAACCTCTAAACGGCCATGGCTTGACTATCGGATTCATAACCGACGCTGGAGCTCGCTGCACATTCCCAAACTTCTGACAATGTTGGCAGCCCTTGTAGTATTTAAAACAATCCTTCAGCATATTCGACCAAAAGTATCCAGCTCTCCTTATCATCCATCTCATGTTATGAGCCGACTGATGGGCTCCACAGATGCCTCCATGCACCTCGCTCATCACCAACATGACTTCTTCAGCACCCAAACATCTCAAGAGCACTCCATCGACTGATCGATAATACAACTCTTCATCAAGTAGAATGTATTTAATAGCCTTGTACCGAAGCTTCCTGGAAACCGATCTTGATAGATTCTGCAAATACTGAACGATCTCCCATCTCCAGTCATCGGCTTCCATACAGCTCTCGATATCGGCTATCTTAACTTCCACTCTATTGTTCAGCCGATTCCCTGAAGCAGTCTGAGCAAGATCATTGGCCTCCGTGTTTTGCTCTCTAGGAATATGATCCAATGTCACTATCTTGAAATCCTTTAACAACTGTTGACATTTTTCATAGTATGACTTCAGAATTTCATCATTGCATTTATATTCCCCAGATAATTGCTTGATTACCAACAAAGAATCCCCAATGACCTATATCGTATTGGCTCCAATTTCTCTCAGCAGCTGAAGTCCCTTGAGTACTGCCTCATATTCTGCTTGGTTATTTGTACTATACGGTTTGATTGTAAAGGCAAACTCAAAACTTGCCTCCCGAGGCAAAATAATCACCAAACCGATACCAGATCCATGTTTGCAAACCGATCCATCAAAGAATAACATCCATGGGATCGGCTCCACATAATTCTCTTGGACTCCTCTATGCTGTACAATAAAATCGGCTATTGCTTGTCCCTTGACTGCCTTAGCCGATTCATACCTCAGATCGAACTCCATCAGAGCGAATACCCATTTACCAACCCGTCCCCTCAAGACTGGAGTCGATAGCATGTATTTGATCACATCGGCTTTGCAAAGCACTGTATACTCAGCCGATAGAAGATAATGCCTTAATTTTGTACATGAGAAATATAAACATAGGTATAACTTTTCCACAGCAGGATACCTAGTCTCAGCATCCAGAAGTCGTCGGCACAAGTAAAATACTACTCGTTCTTTTGACTCAAACTCTTGTATAAGCACTGATCCGATTGACTTCTCATCAGCTGACAAATATAATTTGAATGGTATTCTCTTTTGCGGTGGAATCAGCACTGGTGGAGAATTCAAGTATTTCTGATATGATCAAAGGCTTTTTGCTGGTCATCACCCCACACAAACTCTTGATCGGCTCGTAACCTTAATAAAGGAGTGAACGACTCAATTCTTCCTGATAAGTTCGAGATAAATCTCCTTATAAAATTGAGTTTGCCAATCAAGGATTGCAACTATAGTTTGTTGCTGGGTGGCTCGGTGGTCTGGATAGCCCTGATGCTTCGTTGACTGACTTCAATTCCTCTCTCATGCACCATGAAACCCAAAAATTGTCCAGCCGATACGCCAAAAGCACACTTGTGAGGATTCATTTTGAGTCTGTATTTCTTCATCCTCTCAAGCACTTTTCGTAGATCGGCTATATGTTCTTTAATACCTTTGGATTTCACCACCACGTCATCAATGTATATCTCCACCAGCTGTCCAATAAGATCATGGAACATGTAGTTCATGGCTCTTTGATAGGTAGCACCGGCATTTTTCAATACGAAAGTCATGACTACCCACTCGTATAAACCAATAGCCCTAGGACACCTAAATGCAGTCTTGTGGATATCTTTTTCGGCCATAAAAAATTGATTGTAACTTGCATTTCCATCCATGAAGCTAATAATCTTGTGACCAGATGCAATGTCAATTAATAAATCTGCCATCGGCATCGGGTACTCGTCTTTAGGGATTGCCTTGTTCAAATCCCAAAAGTCGATGCATATTCTTAACATTCCATTTTTTTTCTTCACTGGGACAATATTGGATACCCATTGAGCATATCGGTATGGTCTGATGAAATTTGCATCGTATAACTTCGTGATCTCCGCCTTGATTTCATCATGCCACTCTGCCTTGAATCTCCTCTGTGGCTGCCTAAATGGCCGATATCCCGGTCTGATAGGAAGTCGATGTTCCACAATCGATCGGCTTAATCCTGGCATCTCATGGTAATCCCAAGCAAAGCATTTCCAGAATTCCTTTAATAAATTTATCAGCTTTTCTTCGAATTCAACACATAGATTTTTACTAATGTACGTCGGCCTCGACTTGTCTCCTGATCCTATGTCTATTTGTTCCAACTCATCGGCCGACGTAAAACCTTGCCCTAACTTTCCTTCGGAGTCTTCTAATGTTCCCATGGAAACAATGGATCCGAGCCGACTTGCTAAATCGGCTTTATTCCTTTATCAGTCACCTCCAGGAAATTTTTCACCCATGTTTGTCCGGATAGGCAGTTGAATCCATCGGCTTCCCAGAATGGCACGTTAGTTGTGGCCACGCTAGTCGTCTGATCGGTCATGATCACTTCAACTCTGTCTCCTTGCCATTGTATGAGGCTCTGATGCATTGTTGAAGGAATACAACAGTTGGCATGAATCCAATCCCTGCCAAGGAGTAGGCTATACGACCCCTTACTATCGATGACAAAAAATGTGGTAGGCAATGTCTTACTTCCAACCGTTAGCTCTACATTCAGCACTCCTTTGGTTTCTGATGGATTACCTCCGAAGTCTTTCAACACCATATTTGTCTTGACTAAGTCTTTAGCCGTCTTACCCAATTTACGGTATGTAGAATATGGCATCAAATTGATGGCTGCACCTACATCAACTAGCATCTTTGTCATCAGCTTACCATCTACATATCCGTTGATATATAATGGCTTTAGGTGCCGATGCTTGGATTCTTCTGGTTTGTCAAATATGGCTTGACTCGGTTCCAATATTAATTAGGCAAAATCCTCTTCTTGACTTTCTTCATCAGATATATATGCTTTATATTCTATTGGCAAGAAGAATACCATGTTAGCCTGAGCCGATGTACCAGCCTCTTCCTCTTTTTGCTTTACTTTCCATACTTTCTTACTTTTCTGGTTCCGATCGGCTTCTTCATGGTCATGCCGTTGTCTTTTATGCTGCTCTCTATGTTGCAGCCTTTGTGCCCTTCTCTTCTGATTCTTTGTAAAAATCCCGGATAGACACCACTGATCATCCTTCATGGAGTATAACCATTTGTTTAATTCCTGGTCCTTAACTGTCCTTTGACCATGCCCTTCGTTGATCGGCCCCAATCGGCTATGTGCCGATGCCCTAGTGATGGAAGGCCGATCATACAACGTTTGGCTCTGGTCACAGTACCAAAATCCTGGTTTATTGCATTCATGACAGTCCACGATTGATGGCAACCTCATATTTTGATCCCAACAGTACTAAAAAAAGGGACAACCCCAGTGTGGATTATACCTTTCTTGTTGTGTTGTGGCTCGTCTTTCTTCGTCCTGTAGTCTAGAATATTTTTTGATTAAGTCCGATGAAGTAACCTTTGACCTCTTCCAGTGTCTTTTTTTATCGAACTGATCTCCTGAGGTTCCTGCAATCACCATATTCAACGGGAAAGGATGCCCATCAACCTTCATTGGCCTTTTGTCCTCGAACATGATCCTCCCTTGTTCGACAGCCGATTGTAACTATTACCGGAAGACCTTGCACTCATTAGTATGATGAGATATTGAATTGTACCACTTGCAATACTTCTTTTTTCTAAGTTCTTTAGCAGCCGGGATTACATGGTTCGGTGGCAACTAAATCTGCTTCTCTTGGAGGAGAAGATCAAATATCTTGTCAGCTTTGTTAACATCAAAATCATATCTTTCTTTCTTTATTTACTTTCTTGATCCATGGACATAATACGGGTTTTTTATTCCTGGTCCATTCTGCCAGTCCCACCTCCGTATCGGATCCCTCATCATCCGAGTCCGATGCGTATACCTGTAGCTGATCGGCTTTTCGATGGAACCTTTCTTTCTTGGCACCTGCAAATCGGCTTTGATGAGCCGATACTCTCTGGAGTAGATGAGACAAACTTTCGAATTCTTGTGAAGAGAAACGCTCCCGAATCGGAGCCAATAATCCTTGGAAAGCCAAATCGGCTAGTTGTCTGTCACTTAAAATGAGATTGTAGCATCGGCTTCTGACGTCTTGGAAATGCTGGATGAATTCCGGGATGGATTCATCATGCCTTTGTCTAACCGATGTTAAGTCTGATAACCTCAACTCTTGAATTCCGGCAAAGAAATACTTATGAAACTGTTTCTCCAAATCAACCCATTCCCTGATTGAATTTAGAGGTAACGAAGAAAACCAAGAGAAGGCTGGTCCAGATAAAGACAATGGAAACAATCGGACCCTCAGAGCTTCATCAGCCGATGCCTCCCCACATTGAGCCAGGAATCAACTAATATGTTCCATCGTAGATACATTATCTTGCCCTAAGAACTTGGAGAAATCTGGAATTTTGAATCGGTGCGGCAGTGGAATTCTGTCGAACCACTCTAGGTAAGGGTGTCGATACATGAAAGTTTGTTCTTTAGGCTTGATGCCAAATTGCTCCCTTACAACTTCCGCAATCCTGGCAGTCCAATCTTCTTCCTTTAGATTCTCCTTTTGGTACTGTGGGATCGAAGTTGGTATCTGACATGATCCATAATGATTTCCTTGATAGTTATTACTAGGATATTCTTGTTTATATCCTCATAATAAGCTGTCCGATGATACCCTGGCATCATGTCTTCATGCTGCCCCCCAATCCGCTCTTGCACTGGCAGAAATATATTTGCCGATATATCCCTTCTGGATCCGTAAGTAACTTGTGGTTGTCCTGTTTTCATCGGCAAATACACCGGCCCTTGATCAGGTTTCTTAACAATAGATCCATCCACAGTTTTCTTGATTAAGTTGTGCAAAGTATTCACCAGTATACCCGATTGGTTAATGAGCGCATGGTGAACAGTTTCGTCAACTATCTCCTTTAGCGGCTTCTGAGGACTGATGGGTGGCGATCGGCTCGATTCTCCTTCCAAAACTGGCTTTGGCATTTTGGACTTTTGAATCGGCCCTTGTCGAGTCATACTGAAGGACTCCAGACACAGCTTTTGAAAATTAGCAGTGTTTTGCTCCACTTGGTATCTCTGTTCCTCAGTTAAATCTTTCATCGTTACTGGGATTATGTTGTCGGCATTGATTTCTTTACCCTCCATTTAAGCACCATTGATTGAAGGACTTTCAACTGATGAAAAAGGTCTTCTTATCCCACTGGGCATGCCAAGAAGCGTGCTCGCCGCCAAAAAATCCCGCGACCGGGGAGGGACGGCGGCTCGGTCACGCGAAGGCCTAGGAGGTCTATTTATCTCTAGTGCAGGTCCTTAGGTCTCGAGGTTCGCGGGCGTGCCAGTCAATTTGACCCCGCAATTGACAAGGAGGTGAGACGAGCGAATCCGATACAGGCGCTTACTATCGGCTGACTGTCGATAGGTTCGGGATGCTGTTCGATCGGCTGGGGAGCCGATGTGGATAGGTGTCAATGAGGCGTCGACCGCAGAGCCGATGAAGGAACAAGGGTGTGCTCAAAGGATGGCGAGATGCATAGGATCCCTCTGGACAGCCAAACAGTGATTCATCGGCTGGAAAAACCGATGAGTGCGCATGCGGCCTAGGCGATGATTAGCGCAAGAAGGCACGGGCTGCAAAGCCGATGTCGCTCCGGATATGATAGCACGAGACCCATTGCCAGCCGTGGCGGCGCCATCAACACAGAACCTCGAAGATCGGACCTAACGGAGAAAGTACGAGGCCGGGGCCAGCGGCGATGATACGGAGGACGCCGGATCGGCTATGCCGTAGCAAGGATAGGAACGAACCCATCGGCTAGCTGAGCCGATGAGGGGACGCCTCTCTGAAGGTGGGTGCGTATCGGCTAGAGGACCGATACGTTTGGTGTTACGCGTCGTGGGACGCCTCTAAAGGCTGATGCGGATCGGCCGAGGGGCCGATGCGCTGGGCGTGAAGCATAGAGCATGGATAACTCATCGGCTAGCACTCCGATGATATGCCGTGCAAGAGGCTATCGGCCTAAAACTCGATCTACCGTCGGTAGCCTCGTAGGTCGGACCTAACCGATGCAGCACGAAACTGACGACGGCAGAGGGAGCTTAACGGGCCGATAGGTCCAGCACGGACGTGATGCGATACATCCGATCATTCTAAGAGGTCGAACCTAACCGATGCAGCCTCAGGCAGAGCAGGACATAACGGAATGGTGGCGGGACTTACCCCTTCGCAGGAGATCAGACTTAACCGATGCAGCCCCACGTCGGGAGCCAGAACCCACCGGTAAAACCTAGATGAACTAGGGTGGTGATGCGCCAAATTTGTATATGATCGAGAGATATCTTACATGTTTTCAGGGGGTCTATATTTATACCCTGGATTTACAGACAGAGTCCGACACGTCTACGACCATCGGACATTATTTCCTAGTAAGAACAAAGGAAAATATTCCTAAAGAAGTTAACTAACTAGCTAAACCTCCCTAATTGAGTAAGGTTATAATTTACAAAAAGCACCCTGTCGTGGAGTCCACGGCTCTTACGCAAACCCAGTTTCATCTGAATAATCTTCCAATTTGTAACCTAGTCTTCCTTTGCTGTAACCTGATCGACTTCTCCACTGTAGCTATCAGACCTTCTTTTAGTCAAGTTGATCCTTCTCCTTCCTTCCCCTGGGCTTCTCGTACCTGATCCCGATTGGACAATCCCCTGTCTTCAAGCCGATCCAATTTTCTACTAATCTGATTGGCTTTTCTACAGTTCTCCATCGGCTTTGTCTCAGTATCTCCATCAGCCGATGACTGCATTAAACCCTTCATTAGACCTCTCAGCCAATCGGCTTTAGCCCCATCGGATCTCCCAGCCGATCGGCTTTAGCGCCATCGGATCATCCAGATTTTGGCGTTAACAACCACCCAAACCAATTCCACTTGCATCATATTCAAGTTCAAATGTTTTATTGAAATCAGGAAGTTGGACCAAAGGTGTGTTTGTTAACTTATCTTTAAGCATGTCAAAAATATTTCTTTGTGCAGCAGCCCAAGTGAATGCTACTCCCTTCTTGGTGAGTTCATGCAGCGGGGCTGCAATGGTGCTGAAATCCTTCACAAAATGATGGTAGAATCCAGCAAGGCATAGAAAACTTCTCACTTGAGTGACCGTGGTGGGAACTGACTAGCTATGTATGGCCTCAACCTTGGCGCGATCAACTTTAATCCCCTGCGGTGTGACAACATAGCCAAGAAAAAAGACTCGATTGGTGTAAAAGGTGCACTTCTCAAGGTTACCAAATAAGCGTGCATCATATAGAGCATCAAAAACAGCACGCAAATGATCTAAATGTTCCTCTATTGATCTGATATATATGAGAATGTCATCAAAGTATACCACCACAAATCTGCCAATGAAAGCATGCAAAACATCATTCATTAATCGCATGAAGGTGCTAGGAGCATTAGTGAGAACAAATGGCATGACTAACCAATCATACAGGCCAAATTTAGTTTTGAAAGTTGTTTTCCATTCATCTTCTAACTTCATGGGAATCTGGGGGTAACCACCATGCAAATCAATTTTAGAGAAAACAATTGAACCACTCAACTCATCGAGCATATCATTGAGCCTAGGAGTAGGATGGTGATATCTCATTGTGATGTTATTGATCGCTCTACAATCTACACACATGCACCATGATCCATCTTTCTTAGGAACTAAAAGCACAGGTATAGCTCACGTACATAACCTTTGTCGAGCAGTTCTTGAAGTTGGCGCTGAATCTCTTTTGTTTCTTTTGGATTGGTCCTGTATGACACACAATTGGGCAAGGAGGCCCTAGGAATGAGGTCAATTTGGTACTCTAGCCCCTAAATTGGTGGCAGCCCCGGTGGTACCTTCTTTGAAAACACATCAGCATACTCCTGCAAAAGATTAGTGACAACACGGGGCAAAGAAATAGATGTCTTCAAGTGAAAATAAAGTTTCTTTGCACACCAAAGCATAGCAAACAGCAGTACTAGCATCGATCTCATCCAAATCAGATTTGGTGACTAGGTAACAAGAGCCTTTTAGCTTGATCTCATTTTTATTATGATGAACAAATTTGCTAGACTTCTTCTTATGTTTCTCAAGTTCATTAACAACAATCTAATTTTCACTAGCAACATGCTCCTGATTCTTAAGTTTGCTAGCTCTAGCAAGTTTGTCTCTTAGAATAGCATCAGGAGACATGGGCTGCAACACAATCTTCTTGTTATTATGCACAAAAGAGTATTGATTTGTTTTACCAAAGTGCAAGGAATCTTTATGAAACTGCCATGGTCTATCTAACAAGAGCATGCTTGCATAGGCACAACATCATAATCAATGGAATCATGATAAGAACCAATGGAAAACTCTACTCTTACCAACTGTGTTACATTCACCTTGTCGCTACTATTGAGCCACTGAATGTAGTAAGGTTGCGGGTGTGGTTTCATGCTCAACAAAAACTTTTCCACCATTCAGCACTTGCCAAGTTGTTGCAGCTCCCTCCATCTATGATCATGCAGCAAGAGCATTCTTTGATCACACACTTGGTTTGAAACAAGATGTGGCACTGATTTTGTTCAACCCTCCCTATTTGTGCACTTAGCACTCGCTGCACCACGAGGCTCTTATAGTGCTCAGTAGCTTCAGCCCCGATGTGCTCTTTGTCTTGTTGAAAATCATCTCCCTTCCCTACATTGCTAGCAGCATGCAAAGCATATATTTCTTCATCGGAATCACTAGTAGAGGAGTACCCACCATCAGCTCACACAACCATCACACAAGTGCTTGGGCAGTCTTTGCATATGTGGCCATATCCTTTGCAGCGTAGGCATTGAATATCCCTTGTTCTCCCCGTAGATGCCATCGAGGATGAGCTCTTGGTTGGTGTAGCCGCTGCTCCTTTAGTTGGTTCCCTTAGGCATGGTACAGAATTTGTTGGAGAGGAGCATGGCTTGATGGTCGAGGAAGATGGTGGGGTTGCACGTGCGGATGGTGCAGCAGCATTGGAGGGTGTCCATGGCTTACAAGGAATGTTAGCTCTCATGCTAGCTCATCATCCCTGCACTTCCCGTTCAGCTTTACAAGCAAGGTGAAATAAACGATTGACAGAATTATATTCCTTGTAAGGTAGAATGTCTTGAATCTCTCGGCTCAACCCACCAAAGAATCTAGCTATAGCACCATCCTCATTTTCCTCTAACCCATAACGAAGCATACCCATTTGTAGTTCTTGATAGTACTCTTCTATAGATTTGGATCCTTGCCTCAATTGTTGCAACTTATGTAAAAGATCACGGGCATAATAAGAAGGAACAAATCTGGCCCGCATGATCCTTTTTAAGGTATCCCAATTTGGTGTATTGTTTGGATTCTTACGATGATATTCAGACCACCAAACAGAAGCAAAATAAGTAAACTCACTAGTGGTAGCCCTAAGATGTCCTTTGGAAAATCATGGCAACTAAATTTTTGATCAACATCTAGTTCCCATGTAAGATACGCATCAGGGTTATATTTTCCATCAAAAGAAGGCATGGTGAATTTAATTTGGCCCAATAAGTCATCAGCACGTACCTCTCGCCGTGGTGGGCACGTACCTTTACCATAACGGTTGTGATGTCACTGGTTGCGGTGATAGCCATTGAACTCATCATCAATCTCAGTGTCCGCCAAATATTCTTCCTCATCTCGACCCATAGTGTTCTTCTTCTAGGGATCAGCCTTGTCCATCTTATCCAATCTATCCAAAACGGCTGCAAGAGAAGTGTTCACATCCCTAATAGACCTCTCTAGTACAGCCAACCTGGTGTTGGTGTCGATTTGGGTTGTTTCCATTTGACCAATCCGCTCATTGGTGACTCGAACATCCTCATCCAAGTGTTCGGTATGAAGCTTCACTTTGCGCTCAAAGTGCTTCAACAAGGTCTTTGATCGTGGTGATTGTGGCAGAGTCCTTTCGTCCTCTCCTACCATGGTTAGTGTGCAGCAAGAGAATTCACAATAATACAAGCCTATCTCAACTAAGAACACCGGCTAGCATCAATCCATCAATCTCTCAAACTTGTCCAACCAAGCTCTTACATGTTCTCACCTTGCTATGCAGATGGTGTTGGAGACAGCAAGAACGACAGTAAATGGTGACACAAACACAACCTTGTGATGTCATAGATGATTTGTGGAGCTATAGGAGGCTGCAAGTAAAATCAAGGAACAGCTGGAACCACATTAGTTAAAGCAAGTTGAATGAACGTTTAGTGACAGCACTTGCTGGTCCTAGGCTAAACCATGCTAGAGACGCAAGCCTACACACAAGCGTTGTCACCTAGATCAACAACAATGATGCACAAAATGAACAGCTATGGAAGCACTTCTTATTCTTCTTCCCCCCTTTTCCTTTGTTTCCTCCTTTTTCTGTTTTTTTCTATTCTTTTTTTTTGTTCTTTTTTTTGCACAGCTAGCACATATCTGAAAACTTCTCACAAGGATTTCAGAATGACAATGTGCACACACTTTTTCTCTTTTTTTTTGAGCAGGAGTGAACTGGTAAAAAGAAGACCGTCTCTCTTTGTCCTAAACAAAATAACCCTTCCTTTGGGGATTGAACAGCCACAACAACGGGAAGCTTATTTGAACTAGCAGCGGATGGAAAAAAAAGAATGCAGTGGTGGTGGTGATGGTGGCGGCAGAACTGCTGGTGGTGGTGATGATGGCAGTGGATCTGGTGGTGGTGGCGATAAACGGGGTGGTGCTGGACGTAGAGATGGTGACCAAAAATGTGAGGAGAGCTCAAAACTCTAAAGGATTACACACCAAGAACTAGCAACTTGACGAACAATGCAACCGAAAATTTAACAAGCAAGAACTAAGCAGAACAAGCTTGGCTCAAACTTGTTTTGGGGATTTCAGTTCTATCCTATTTTTGGGGTTTCTGGATGTAGGTAATGTAAAGTATGGGTAGAATCTCTCACCGAAAAACCTTGCTCTAATACCACATGATGAAACTCGCTAGGTTTTGTTCCTGACCTTCGATGAGTTAGGGATAACTTCGATTTGGGGTGGATCCAACGTTGGCTATCCGACTACAACACCACAAGGGCTACGCCTTAGCAACAAGTACACCATCTCCGTTGGAATGTTCTTGTCGTGCCAGGAACACCTCTGAACCTGCTAGCAACCAAGAATAAGCAAGAACAAAATGAACAATCAATCAACTCATGGATGGAAGATTCAAAGGCGAATCTGAATCATGAGTTGGGGTCTTGAATCAAGCAAACGGGTGGTCTAATCGACACAAGCTCACAAGGAAGTAGCAGCAGCTAAACATACAACAGAACAAAACCCAACCTTCATCCTAGCGGCTGCTGCAAGTATTTATACTTCGGAGAGAGCCAGGAGGCATGGAGGGGTGTAAACCCTAACTTAGAAAGGACCCCTAGTGGGCTGAATGAGATACAAGGACCTCAGCCCAAGACTGGAGGTCTAAACATCTTTCTATAGTTTCTAGTCAGCTCCCATGGAATCTAGTAGTGTTTCTAGATTCATCTAAAAGAAGACATCAAGGTCTTTCCAGCAAGTGCTTATGGGTCTTAAACAACCTCCGGAGTGAATAGTTATGATCGATTGAAATTGTTGCTGCCTAGAGGTCCAAACTTAATATCCAAACTTGCAGTCCGATCCCTTAGTCTGGTCATCCTTTTGATCATGGCAGCTTCCCATTGATACTTGTCATGGCTGCTCTTAGACCAATCTGGTTCATCTCCCAAGTTCCTAAGTAGAAAAATATCATCACAAGAATTTAGTAGTACCCGATTCGCTAAGTAACTTGTTTGGACAGTAAGGAAGGATTTCACTTGATAGTTAAGTTGGCATGCTCTAGCTTGAGTTATTGGGTCCTGCTGTGTAGCAGGTGTGGTTGTATCCATGGAAAGGATATGCAGATCATGTAGTGTGCCAATGGAGTCGCCGAAATCCCATCACAGGCGTTTTTGCACCTATGAGAGTGTTTTGACACCATTTGTTGTGATACTTATATTTTTGCATGAGGCGGTCAGCATTTAGCAACCAGTTTTAAACAGGTGCATCCGAATGTGAGAATGGTTTGTACGGTGCAACAAGAATCACTCAAACACCCTTGGGGCATTGCTAGCACCATGTGATTGCTTTGACACCATTGGCTATGAAATTTGTAAGCGCAATTAGGTCTGATTGTGCGAAATGTTTTTCATCCCAAAAAGAAATAGATCAATGAATACCATTGGGTCAGAGACTTTTATTATAATAGACTAATTCCGCTTGTGGGAGGAATTTGTATGGTGGCAATGTAGTCACCGAAAACCCATCAAAGGCATTTTTGTGCGTATGAGAGTCTTTTGACACCATTTGTTGCGATACTTATATTTTGCACAAGCGGGTCTGCCTATCGCAATGGTTAGTAGTGCACCAACGGAGTGACTCGAGAGCCCACCTATGGCATATTTGTGCCGATAGGCATGTTTTGACACTATGAGTTGTAAAGCTTATATTTCAAACAAGAGGATCCGAATGTGGGAGTTGTTTGTACAACGCGACCGAAATCGCTCGAAACACACCAAGATCATTTTGCCGCCATAGGAATAATGGGACACCACTTGTTTCTAAATTTATTAACGTGGCAAGATCTGCATGTTGGAATTTTTTCCTTCACTAAAAGAAATTGCTCAAACACCATCTAATATCTTTTTGCACCTACGGAAATGTTAAACTCAACACTAAAATTTTTGTTAGTAGACACAAATATCATGTCATCAACATATATTTGGCACACAAATAAATCATTCTTCAACTTTTTTGTGAAGAGAGTGGAGTCTACTTTTCCTATCTCAAAGTCGTTTTAGAGAAGGAAATCACAGAGGCATTTATACCATTTGCTGGCTTGTGAAGCCCCTAGAGTGGCTTGTGAAGCTGGTACACATGGTGATGGTCACTAGGATGTTCGAAGCCCAATGATGTTTGTTCCACGTACACGAGCCTCTCAATAACCTATTTACGAATGCACTTTTGATGTCCATTTGATATAGCTTATAGTTGTTGTGAGTAGCAAAAGCCAATAATATATGAATGGACTCAAGACTTGAAACTGGTACAAAGGTTTCACCAAAATCAAGACCTTCAACTTGAGTGAATCCCTGTGACACTAACTATGCTTTATTTCGGATAAAAACTTCATGTTCATCTTGCTTGTTTTTTCTACTAACGTACAAACACGGTTGCGGGTGAAATTATTTAATTTTTTTGCATAGCCATCACCCAATCCATGTCCACTATAGCTTCTTCAACCTTCAAAGGTTCCAACAAAAAGATGAACGAGTAATATCCACATAAATTAACAGCAAGCAATCAGATTGTAGCCAAAGAACTTGTGCAACATAAAAAGAAAGAATCTAAATCTAACAATAAAAATATGATTCAATTGAAAGGTTCTTGCTTGCTTGCTGTTAAATCTGATGATGCCAATTTGGATACAACTGAAACTGTTTGCTATGCTTTCGTCTGCAAGGATGCTTTGTTTTCTTTTAAGGATATACCTGTTTATTTTCCTCCTGCGGTCACTAATCTTTTGCAGGAGTATGAGGATGTTTTTCCCCAGGAAGTACCACCGGGGCTGCCACTGGTGCATGGAATTGAGCATCAAATCGATTTGATTCCGGGGGCTTCACTACCAACCTGCGCGCCATACAGAACTAACCCTGATGAAACCAAGGAGATTTAGTGCCAGGTTTAGGAATTGCTTGATAAAGGGTACGTACGAGAGTCTCTTAGTCCATGTGCTGTGCCAGTGATTCTGGTGCCTAAGAAAGATGGATCTTTGCATATGTGTGTTGATTATAGAGCTATTAATAACATTAGCATTAGATATCATCATCCAATTCCTAGGTTAGACGATATGCTTGATGAATTGAGTGGTTCTACTATTTTCTCTAAAGTTGATTTGCATAGTGGATACCACCAGATTTGTATGAAGTTGGAAGATGAGTGGAAAACAGATTTTAAAACTAAGTTTGGATTATATGAGTGGTTAGTGATGCCTTTTGGTTTAACTAATGCACCTAGCACTTTCATGAGGTTGATGAATGAGGTTTTGCGTGCTTTCATTGGAAAATTTGTGGTGGTATACTATGATGATATTCTGATTTATAGAAAATCTTTAGAGGAACACCTTGATCATTTACGTGCTGTTTTTAATGTTTTGCGTGATGCACGTTTGTTTGGTAACCTTGCAAAGTGTAGTTTCTACACCGATCACATCTCGTTTCTTGGCTATGTTGTTACTCCGTAGGGAATTGAGGTTGATCAAGCCAAGGTCGAGGCAATTCAGAGTTGGCTGCCTCCTAAAACATTACATAGGTTCGAAGCTTTCTAGGACTTGCAGGATTTTTTCGCCGCTTTGTGTGGGATTTCAGCACCATTGTTGTATCGCTGAATGAGCTTACAAAGAAGGCAGCGCCTTTCACTTGGGGCACCACACAAGAGAATGCCTTCAACATGTTAAAAGATAGGTTGACACATGCACCTCTTCTCCAACTTCTAAATTTTAATAAGACTTTTGATGCTAGTGGGATTGGATTGGTGGTGTTTTGCTACAAGAGGAAAAACCCATTGTATATTTCAGTGAAAAATTGAATGGGCCTGTTTTGAATTATTCTACTTATGATAAACAATTGTATGCTCTTGTGAGAACTCTAGAAACTTGACAACATTATTTATGGCCCAAGGAATTTGTTATATATTCTAATCATGAATCTTTAAAATATATTCGTAGTCAAGGAAAACTGAATCATAGGCATGTTAAATGGGTTGAATTTATTAAATCTTTCCCTTATGTCATCAAACACAAGAAAGGGAAGGAGAATATCATTGCTGATGCTTTGTCTAGGAGATATACTTTGTTAACACAACTTGACTACAAAATCTTTGGCCTAGAAACAATTAAAGCCCAATATGTGAATGATGATGATTTTAAAGATGTGTTGTTGGACATGGAATAGATTCGTCTTCCATGATGGGTTTATTTTTAGAGCTAACAAGCTATGCATTCCAGCTAGCTCTGTTCGTTTGTTGTTGCCATAGGAAGCGCATGGCGGTGGGTTTATGGGGTATTTTGGTGCCAAGAATATGGAGGACATCCTTGCTAGCCATTTAGCCGAGGATGAGAAGAGACGTGGAGAGATTTGTGGCTCGCTGCACGACATGTCAAAAGGCTAAGTCACGCTTAAATCCACATGGTTTGTATATGCCTCTTCCTGTTCCTTGTGTTCCTTGGGAAGATATTTCAATGGATTTTGTGTTGGGCTTGCCTAGGACCAAGAGGGGTCAAGATAGCATTTTTGTGGTTGTGGATAGGTTTTCTAAAATGGCATATTTCATACCATGTCATAAAACTAATGATGCTACTCATATTGCCAAACACCATTGTTTCGAACCGTGACACTAAATTTCTCAGCCATTTTTGGAGATCTTTATGGGCTAAATTAGGGACTAAGCTTTTCTTTTCTACTACTTGTCATCCCCAAACTGATGGGTAAACTAAAGTTGTGAATTGGACTTTGTTTACTATGTTAAGGGTTGTTTTAAAGACAAATATTAAGATGTGGGAAGAATGTTTGCCTCATATTGAATTTGCATACAATCGTTCGTTGCATTCCACTACAAAGATGTGCACTTTTCAGATTGTTTATGGATTTTTGCCTCGTGCTCTTATTGATTTAATGCCTTTGACATCTTTTGAAAAATTGAATTTTGATGCTAAACAATGTGCTGAGTTGATGTTAAAACTGCATGAAACAACTAAAGAAAATATAGAGTGCATGAATGTTAACTATAAGCTTGCTGGTGACAAAGGTAGACGACAATTCAATTTTGAACCTGGTGATTTGGTTTGGTTACATTTGCGAAAGGAACGGTTTCCTGATTTGCAAAAGTCTAAGTTGATGCCTAGAGATGATGGACCTTTTAAAGTGCTTGAAAAAATTAATAAAAATGCATACAAGCTTGATCTCCCTGTAGATTTTGTGGTTAGTCTCACTTTTAACGTTGCAGATTTAAAGCAATATCTGGGAGAAGAAGATGAGCTTGAGTCGAGGACGACTCTAATACAAGAAGGGGAGGATGATGAGGACATCAACACTATCGATACATCCACTCATGGTCCAATTACCCACGCTCGTGCACGTCAACTCAACTATTAGGTGAGTTCATTCTTGAGTTTATGTTCCTCTTCTTTATACCCTAGAGACACATGCACTCTTGTTTTACTCAAGAACGATGGAGAGGATCCAACGAAAAGAGGATTAGCGCGGGGTGGATTCGGACTACAGGACAGTGCCAAATTCTGATGGCCACCACGACTTCATGCGAACTCCGATTTGGGCTTGCAAGTACTTAATGGAAAGGTTATCAAGGCTACTTTCAAATGGATCCAGCCCCATGTCAATATCTATTATGGAGCGGCCACAATTATCAATTATCTACCAAGTGTTTTTCTATCCACGGTGCTACGTCACCTCTTTTGGGCCCAATGGGCCGTGTATCAAGTTGGGCCCATTAGGGGCGCGTCCTAGGATTGAGCACAACCCCAGCACCCCAATGGTTGTCTTTCTCTCTTCTTGAACCTTCAACCACTGCCAAGAAGAGGGGGTTTTTATTAATTAAAGTTAGCATCTTGCTACTTGCACACAGCGCGCGTGTTGGCTAGACCGCCCGTTTGTTTGTCTTTGGAACCCTGCCATATTGTGAATTTAGAGTAAATCTTTTATCTCAATATCTAGCAATTTTAGTGCTTGTTTTACTTGTTCTTTCTTGTTCTTCAAGTGCCCTAGTGGCTGGGTTGTCGCACACCGTAAGTTCGTGTTGACCATCGAAGATGGTGTATTGGTTGCTAAGGCACATCATCCTTGGACGGTTGTAGTCGGGCCATGAATGTCGCCTCCATTCCCCAATCGAGTTATCCTCCACCTCTCATCGAAAGATCAGAACTAAACACTAGCGGGTTCTCATCACCAAGTCCCATCACTTTACCTTTATCTATGTCACTGAACACAATGTTGTCACATTCTTCTTCGTTGTCTTTAATATAGGTGAACATACTCTTTTTTCCAATCATATGATTTGTGCATCCACTATTCATGACCCAACTTGATCTACCGAAGGAGTATGCTTGCTAGACAAATTTATGCTTGGGATTTAGATATCTAAACTAGTCAAAGTTTGGGTCCTAGAACGTTAGCGCCGCCAAGTGACTTGGGTATCCACAAACATTTCTCATATTTTTCATTGTGAGAACCAACAAAGCGAGCTACCACTTTACCATAGTGATCTCACTTAAGCATGTAAAAAGCATAAAAATAACCGTTGAGGCATATGCTTCTTTTCTTGGACTTCTCTCTCTCCACTTCTCACAAATTTTCTTGGACTTGGGCTTGCTTCTCACAAACTTGACATTGCTTTGCTTTGATGGCTTGCTTTCATTTGGGTAGAAGATGAGTTCAAAGCGGTGCTTGTTGCTGTGAGTGGAGAGTGTCTTCTAGAACGTGCCCTTGGATTGAGATGTATTCATACAAATATTTTACCAAGTTGCCAAGTCTATATTCTTCTTCTTGAGCTCATCTAATTAATGTTTATTTTACCAAGTTGCTAGGTCGAATATTCTTCTTCTTGAGCTCATCTAATTAATGCTTGCATGTTAGTTGAATAAGAGTTCACATCAATATTAAATCATATAGCACATCCGTTGCTTGTGGAAGTCATATAGCACTTGGTCGCTTGAGTTGAGGGGGAGTTGTTACCCGAAATAGTCTCAAACATCACTTTTAAGAGATTTGTGAGTTTTTTTCAAACTCTCATATTTCACTACAATATGTTGTAGGAGCTATTTCACCTAAAGTGTTTGTGAATTCTTCAACCTTCTCCCTCTCCTTAGCCAATAACTTCTCAAGAGCAAAATTTCTCTTCTTCTAAAGGATGAGTAAGTCTTTTTGCTTCTCAAGAGTCTCCTCTTTGCTCTATATTACTTTAACAAGCTTGGCCATTTAAGATAGTTTGTTTTTGTTGAGATCCGCATAATTGAGTTCATCAATGTTATCATCACTGCTATCTAGAGGCTTAAAAGGAGATAGTACCATGCGCCTAGATGTCATGAGAAAAGTAGGAGCGTAATAGTTGTTGTCGTTGCTCACGTTGTTGAATAGTGACTCTTTTGGTGTTGAAGACTTGATGGCGATTGTCACCACTCTCTTCTCATTTTCGGAGCTAAAATCACTTTGGGAGTTCCACTCCTGTCTAATGTGAGTGTGCCCCGACTTCTTACGATACATGCTCTCATCTGTCTTGATCTTTCTTCTTCTTGGGACAATCGACGATGAAGGGTCCATACTCACCATATTCGTAGCAAGCTCTCTTGGAGTGACGAGTCTTGGACTTATGTGCGTCCTTTTCATACCTGCAACTTCTCAAAAACATCTTGAACTTTTTGATGACGAGAGCAAAGTCAACAAGATCACTCTCATCATCACTTGTTTTGCCTTTGCATTCAAGGCTACCTCCTTGTTCTTGGTGATGGAGGCATTTTTGGTGAGTGCCTTGACATGTTTGCCATCTTCTTCCAAGAGCTCATGAAAGATAATTCTTCAGAGAACATCAGTTAGGGTGATCCTTTTGAAGTTCTTATTTTTTCGGATGAGTGTCTCCAAGGTTGACTTCCTTGGCGCAAAGGCTCGGATAATCTTTTTAACCACCACATGGTTGGTCTTGGTCCTATCATTGCCTCTGAGGCCACGGATTTTGTTGATAATGGCCATCATGAGGTCATATATCTCTTACGATGTCTCATCATCTTCTATCACGAATTAACCAAGTTGTCACTTCAATAGCTTGATCTATGACTCTCGCACCCCGGATGATCCTTTGTGAACCAATTAAAGAGTTTCCCAAATCTATTTGGCCTCTTCAAGCTGGTCTACCTTATTGAACTCTTCAAAACTTAGAGACCCAAGAATCACACTAGCATCTTGCGCATTAAAATGAAAAATCGCCTCTTGAGCAGGAGTGAACTCAATGTTTTCTTCTAGAAATGTCGAGACTTGTAAGTATAATTTTCCACACGCTTATGTTTCTAGGCGACATAGTGTGTCCCATCGAAACGAGGAGCACACCTAAATGACACAGAGACAAAGTTGGTGGATGAGTTGGAATTGAGCTTATCATAGTCAAGGGGAATAGACACTCCATTCTTGTAGGAACTTTTTCATGTAGAGTCATTTTTATTCTCCTTGGTTAGATCAATTGATTCCTCTCCCATGTGTGGCATTTCTTCGAGTGGTAAAGACTTATAAGAAGAATCTTACTCTAATACCAATTGAAAGGACCTTAGGTCACACAAAAGCGGATGAATGTGCAAACTTCTAAATCTAAAATGTGTTAACAATGGAAATTAGTCTTTCCCTTAGAGTCTCTGATGAGGACATCCCTTCCATGGATACAACCACACCTACTAGATAGCTGGGCCCAATGACTCGAGCTAGAGCAAGCCAACTTAACTACCAGGTGAAATCATTCCTTACTGTCCAAACAAGTTCCTTAGCGAATGGGGTACTACTAAATTGTTGTGATGATATTCTTCTACTTAGGAACTTGGGAGATGAACCAGATTGGTCTAGGAGCAGCCATGACAAGTATCACATCAATTGGAAGCTGCCAGGATTAAAAGGACGACCAGATCAAGGGATCGACCTGTAAGTTCGGACATCAAGTTTGGACATCTAGGCAGCAACAACTTCAATCGACCATAACTCTTCACTCCGGATGTTGTTTAAGGCCCATGAGCACCTGTTGGAAAGGCCTTGATGTCTACTTTCAGATGAATCTAGAACCATAGCTAGATTCCATCGAAGCTGACCAAAAACTGCAGAAAGATGTTCAGACCCTAGACTTGGGCTGAGGTCCTTGTATCTCATTTGACCCACTAGGGGCCCTTTCTAAGTTAGGGTTTACACCCCTCCACGCCTCCTGGCTCTCTCTCAAGTATAAATACTTGCAGCAGCTGCCAGGAGGAAGGTGGGGTTTTGTTCTGTTGTATGTTTAGCTACTGCTACTTCCTTGTGATTGTGTGTGTCGATTAGACCACCCGTTTGCTTGATTCAAGACCCCAACTTGTGATTTAGATTCGCCTTTGAATCTCCCATCTATGAGTTCTTGTTCATCTTGTTCTTGCTTGTTCTTCGTTGCTAGCAGGTTCAGAGGTGTTTTTGGAACGGTAAAACATTCTAATCGGAGACGGTGTACCTGTTGCTAAGGCATAGCCCTTGTGGTGTGGTAGTATGACAGCCAACGTCGGATCCACCCCAAATCGAAGTTATCCCCAACTCTCATCGAAGGTCAGGAACAAACCTTAGCGGGTTCCATCAGTCTCCACTCCTATGGTCCGGAGTATCTAGACCAGTTTTTCTATCGGATAGAAAAGCTACTCCAGAGTCTCCGGTAGAATGGTTCGGAGATTCTGGACCTATTTTAAGATGTCTAGGGGACAAATAAAAGAAGTGAAGAGAGTAAGATAGCAAAATCACGTAAAAATACGATAGGAGATGATACGATTTTTTATTGAATTTCAGATCAAACGATCCAACGTCTCTGTTGAGATACTCCAAGGAGCCAGATCCCTTTTGAACCCCTACCCCACCATGTTCAGCCCTAAAAATTAGCTTAGGATTTAGTCTATGGTTACCACCAAGGTCTCCACTAGGACACGTACTCCCACTTTCTACATAGTTTGCCCCACAAAATCAATCTATAAGGAAGAGTTCAAGATATCACTAGAGTACCTCCCTTACAGACGTGAGGGAAACCTACACAAAATTCCTAGGCGATTCATAAGTTGAATCCTCGTGGGCTATACCTAGTCATCTAGAAGATGGATCTCCAAGAGTAAAGAAGCTTGAGTTTTTCACTAACATTGATCCAAAAGTTCTCATACAAATTATAAGGTTTCACTTCTCCCAAATCAACCAAAAAGCACTCTCAAAGTGTGTGTTTGGCTCAAGACTCAAGAGAGCAGAGTGGAGGATCTCTAGAGAGCCTTTGGGACTAAGAATACAATGAATGAATAGCCAACCCCTCAAAGTGGGGGTTGGTAGGATTAAATACCCACCACTCTTGAAGCTAGCTGTTACTTAGAAAATTCAATCTTCGGTGTATTCAGCAGGAATGCCCAAAGACTCTAGATAGACTTTTTGGCCTAAACATAGACCTCAATCCAAATATTTTGGTCAGAGGTTCAGAATATCCAAACAGCACTGAACTTAGAGAGGAGAATGGTTTGGTTCTAAACATTCAGAAACTTTAGACAAGTCTATCTGCTAGGCAGAGAATATGGTCTGAAGACTCCAGCCAAACAGTCTGGAGAGTCTAGCCAAACAGGTTTCTCTATCTACAAAGGCTGGACGCAAACATGCAAAATGCAGAGGATAAGAAGACCAAAAAAAATAAGGTGTACATGGTGCGGGTGTTTCCACATCTAGACTTGGATAATTATAGAGCACTTGCTTCTTAAACCGGTTAACCTTGACCTCTTTTTAATAGTTCGATTTCTCCTAAGAACTTAAGGTAAAAAAGAAAAAAATCTTCTTCATTCCATGTCTCATTTTCATTTTCTTTTCTCCATGGGAAATCTTCTTTGTAACAAAGCACTCTCCCTTTGATGAATTGCTACGAGATTCTTGATTATAAAACATTAGCTCCCTAATTTCTTGTCATCTATCACTCAAAATCCACTAGGGGTTCTAGATGAACATTCAAAAATGCACCTAGGGAATTTTTGCCAATACGGGAATATTTTGACTTCTTCGGATTCGTAATTTATAAACATGACCATGTCTGCATCTAAGGATTGTTTTTATACACAAAAAGAAATCGCTCGAAACCAATCTAATATTTTTTTTGCATGTACGAAAATGTTTACATACCCTGGGCTAGGAATCTTGTAATTTACATGACTAGCTCCACCTGTAGGAATAGTTTGTAATAAGCCAATGAAATCACCAAAAACCCACCGAAGGCATTTTTGTGCCTATGAGAATGTTTTGACACCATTGGTTGTGGTACTTATATTTTGCAAACCCAACCTATGGCATTTGTACCAGAAGGAATGTTTTGACACTATGAGTTGTAAAGCATATATTTTAAACAAGTTGATCCGAATGTGGGAATGGTTTGTATGGCGCTACCAAAATTGCTAAAACACCTAGCTTATTTTTGCTTCTACTGGATTGTTTTGGCACCATTGGTTGAGAAATTTATAAACGCAACTAGGTCTACATGTGGGAATTATTTTTCTTCAAAAAAATTAATCACTCAAAACCCATCTAATATATTTTTGCACCTATAGGAATGTTTTGATACTATTGGTTTGGAAACATATATTTTAAACGACTTACTCCCCATGTGGGAAGGGTTTGTAGTGCGCCAATGGAATCTCCCAAAACCCAACAAAAATTTTCCCACTGCGGGACTGTTGCAGCACAATTGGTTCAAAAATTCATAAACGTGACTAGGTCTGCATGTGGGCATTATTTTTCTTTGCAAAAACAAATCACTTGAAACTCATATAATATATTTTTGCACCTATGAGAATGTTTTGGTACTATTGATTGGGAAACTTATATTATGAGCGACTAACACTACCTATGGTTATGGTATTTAGTGTGCCAATGCAATTGCCCTAAACCCACCAAAGGCATTTTTGCTCCTGTGAGAGTGTTTTGACACCATTGGTTGCGGTACTTATATTTTGCACTAGCGGGTCTGCATGTGGCAATGATTAGTAGTGCGCCAATGGAATCGCTCAAAACAGCACCTAAGGCTTTTTGCATAAATAGAAATGTTTTGACACAATGGGTTGCAAAGCTTATTTTTAAACAAGTGATTTTGAATGTGGGAATGTTTTTTACAGCACGACAGGAATCACACGAAACACACCTAGGAATTTTTGCCACTACGGGATTGTTTGGACACCGTTGGTTGCAGAATTTATAAATGTGAATAGGTTTGCTTGTAGGAATTATTTTTCTTTGCATATTGAAATCGCTCGAAACCTGTATAATATATTTTTGTTCCTGCATGATTGTTTTGATACCATTGGTTGGGGAACATATATTTTAAATGACTAACTCCACTTGTGGCAATGGTTTATAGTGCACTAATGCAATCGACCAAAACCCACCAAAGGCATTATTGTACTAATGGCAATGTTTTGACATCACTGGTTGCAATACTTATATTTTGCACGAGTTGTTTTACATGTGGAAATGGTTGATACTGCACTCATGAATCGCTCATAATTCCACCTAAGGCATGTTTTGACTGATGGAAATATTTTGACATTGTTAGTTACACAGCATATATTTCAAATGAGTGGATCTGAATCTAGGAAATACTCAAAATGCACCAACATCATTTTTGCCCTTACGAGAATGTTTTATCACCTTTTGTTGTGAAATTTACAAATGCGACTGGTTCTGCATGTTGGAATATTTTCCTCACCAAAGAACTCACACGAAACCCGTTTAACATATTTTTGCACCTACGGGAATGGTTTCAGACCATTGATTGTGAAACTTATATTTTACATGACTAACTCCGCCTGTGGGAATGGTTTATAGTGTGCCAATGGAACCCAAAACCCTCCAAAAGCATTTTTGCGCCTATTGGAATATTTTGACACCATTGGTTATGATAATTATATTTTGCAGGTGTGGATCTGCAAGTTAGAATTGTTTGAAGTGCGTTGACGGAATCACTCAAAATCCCACCTAAGGCATGTTCTAATTGATGGAAATGTTTTGACACTATTGGATGAACAGCTTATATTTGAAACAAATGGATCCAAATGTGGGAATGGTTTATGCTGCACGATCGGAATAGCTTGAAACCCGCTTAACATATTTTTGCACCTACGGAATGCGTTCATACCATGGGTTGGAAACTTATATTTTACACGGCTAACACCACCTGTGGGAATGGTTTGTTTTGCACTAATGGAATCACTTGAAACCCACCAAAGGCATTTTTGTGCCTAAGGGAATGTGGTTCACACCATTGGTTGTGATAATTATATTTTGCATGAGTGGGTTTGTATGTGGCAATGGTTTGTTGTGTGCCTACAGAATAGATCAAAACCCCACCTATGGCATTTTTGCACAAATTTCTGACACTATTGGTTATATAGTTTGTATTTCAAACAAATAGACCAAATGTGGGACTGGTTTGTACTACACGATCAAAATTGCTTGAAACACACCTATGACATTTTTGCCCTTATGAGAATGATTTTACACCATTGGTTGCAAAATTGATAAACACGACTAGGTTTGCATCTGGAAATTGTTTTTCTTCACCAAACAAATCTCATGAAACCAGTTTGCACCTACAAGAATGTTTTGATACCATTGATTGGGAAACTTATATCTTACACAACTAACTCCGCCTATTGGAATGGTTTGTAGTGCACTAATGAAATCGCCCGAAACCCAACAAAGGTATTTTTGCTCCTATGGAAATGTTTTGACACCATTGGTTGCAATACTTATATCTTGCACGAGTGGGTTTGCATATGGGAATGGTTTGTAGTGTGCCAATGGAATTGCTTGAAACCCCACCGAAGGCATTTTTGTGCCAACAGAAATGTTTTGACTTTATTTGTTGTAAAGCTTATATTTTAAACAAGTGGATCCGAATGTGGGAATGGTTGATACTGCATGATTGGAATCGCTCGAAACACACCTAGTGTATTTCTGCCCCTGTGGGAATGTTTTGACACTTGGTTGGAAACTTATATTTTACACGACTGCATTGGAATGTGAGAATGGTTTGTATGATTGGCACACCTATGTAATTATGTTTTGAATGATCGCATTGGATTGTGAGAATGGTTTGTAGTGCTCTAACGAAATAGCTCAAAAGCCCACCCATGGCATGTTTCGACCAATTGGAATGTTTTGACACTGCTACTTGCACAGCTTATTTTTCAAATGAGAGGATCTGAATGTAGGAATGGTTTATACTGCGCCAATGGATATGGTCAAGACACACATGGCATTTTTGCCCATATGGGAATGTTTTGTCACCATTTGTTGTGAAATTTATAAACCCAACTATGTTTGCATCTGGGAATTGTTTTTCTTCACCAATGAAATCGCTTGAAACCCATCTAATATATTTTGGTACCTACAGGAATGTCTTGATATCATTGGTTAGGAAACTTATATTTTGCATGACTAACTCCACTTGTAGGGGGCCAATGGAATATTTTGAAACCCACCAATGGCATTTTTGTGCCTTAGGGTATGTTCTGACAACATTGGTTGTGATACTAATATTTTGCACGATTGGGTCTCTGTGTGGCGACGGATTGCAGTGCTTCAACGAAATAGCTTGAAACCCCACCTATGTCATTTTTGTGCCTATAGGAATGTTTTGACACTATTGGTTGCAAAGCTTGTATTTCAAACAAGATAATCCAAATGTGGGAGTAGTTTGTACTATGCGACCGAAATCGATTGAACCACACCACACCTAGGGCATTTTTGCCCCTACGGTAATGTTTTGATAGCATTAGATGCTATATTTATGTTTTGCATGATTGGATCTAAATGTGGGAATGGTTGTAGTGCGCTAACGGAATTGCTCAAAAGGCAAACCAAAGCACATTTCGACATTGTTGGGTGCACAACTTATGTTTCAAAGGAGGGGATCCAAATGTGGGAATGGTTTACATAGTGCCAACGGAAATGCTTGAAATGTGTCTATAGCATTTTTTCTCCTACGGGAATGTTTTGTCAACATTTTTTGCGAAATTTATTAACACGATTGGGTCTACATGTGGGAATTGTTTTTCTGCACTAAGGAAATCGCTCGAAATCTGTCTAGTATATTTTTGGATCAACGAGAATGCTTAGATACCATTGGTTACGGAACATATATTTTACAAGACAAACTTTGCATATAGGAATGGTTTGTAGTGCACTAATGTTATAGCCTGAAACCCACCAAAGGCATGTTTATGGGAATGTTTCGACTCCATTGGTTGCGATAATTATATTTTGCATGAGTGGGTCTACATGTGGCAAATATTTATATTGTTCCAACATAATCACTTGAAGCCCCACCAAAGGCATTTTTGTGCCAACAGTAATGTTTTGACACTACATGTTGCAAAGCTTATATTTCAAAACAAGTGGATCGAAATATGGGAGTGGTTCATACTGCATGCATGACAAGAATCGCTCAAAATGCACCTAGGGCATTTGTATCCCTACATGAATGTTTGGACAGCATTGGTTGCTTTACTTATTTTTTGCACAATTGGATCTGAATATGGGAATGGTTTTTAGTGCGCTAACGGAATCATTCAAAAGCCCACCCAAGGAATGTTTTGACTGAGTGGAATGTTTTGATATTGTTTGTTGCAAAACTTTTATTTCAAATGAGAGCATTCGAATGTGGAATGGTTTATACGGCACCAACAAAAATGCTCAAAACACACCTACGGCATTATCACCCCTATAGGAATGTTTTGTCACCTTTTGTTGCAAAATTTATAAACGTGACTATGTCTGCATGTGGGAACTGTTTTACTTCACCAAAGAAATTGCTCGAAACCTGTCTAATATATTTTTGCACCTACAAGGCAACTTCAAATAAAAACAGAGTAGGAATTCCGATTGATAAGAGACTCAAGGATGGTGTGGTGTAGGTGAGAGGGCAAAAGGATAGGATCATTTTGGTTAAACTTGTCATTTTGGTTAAACCAATTAGGTGACCATTTTCCAAACCAATTATCTCTAGACCCAATTGGTAAAATTAATTTCCAAACAAGGTTGCCTTCAGTAAATGATTTAGAAACAACTTTCTTACTATAGTGCCAAACCATTGTAGCTTTATTTTCTTGAATGCTATCTTCCTCAAGCTCATCCATCATCAAACTATGACAATCATTGGCTGTCGATGGATTTTGCAATGTTATCTTCCTTGAGCCGATGTGAGTTCCCACGGTAGTACCACTTCATGCCCATGGACCAATTGATAGGGCGGCACCTGAGTCGACCCATGACACACCATCCGATATGCCCATAACAAATTAGCCGATGTTGTATGCCATCTTCATGGTTGTTTTCCTATCATGCGCTTGATCAATTTTATCAAAATTTTATACAAAGTTTTGGCTTGACCATTGGCATGTGCATAATAAGCCGATGAATTTAGCAAATTAATTCCCATACTAGTAGCAATCTGTTGAAACTCATCGGATGTAAATATAGATCCTTGATCGGTTGTAATTGTCTAAGAAATCCCAAACCGATAAATGATATGTTCCCTAACAAAACCGATAGCATCCTTAGATGTAACTTTCTTCAATGGTATTGCATCTACACACTTAGTAAAATGTTGCTACCGATATGAATTTATGCCCTTTGATTGATGGTGGATTTATCTAGCCAATCATATCAAATCCCCATCCTCTAAACAATCAAGGCTTAACAATTTGGTTCATGGCCGATGGTGGATGCTCCCAAACTTCTAACAATCTTGACATCATTTGTAATATGTGAAACAATCTTCTAGTATTATTGGCCAAAAATACCCAACTCTCATCAACAACCATTTCATCTGATAAGCCAATTAATGGGTCCCATAAATCCCTTCATGTACTCACATAACCACTTTGGCTTCTTTTGAACTCAAACATTTCAGCAAGGCCGCCTTAATCGTTTGATAGTATAACTCCTCATCAAGCAATACATACTTCATAACTTTATAACGAAGCTTCCTTAGGACCGACTGTGACGGATTCTGTAGATAATCAACAATCACTTGTCACCAGTCATCAGCATAGATATTAGCGATCTCAACTTCTATCAGACTATTGGTCATTCGATATCCTGACGAAAGTTTTTGCCTCCAAAGAAATCGCTTGAAACACGTCTAATATATTTTTGCACATATGGAAAAGTGTAGATACCATTCATTGGGAAACTTATATTTTACTTGACTATCTCCACCTATTGGAATGGTTTAGGGTTTTCCACCTATGGAAAAAGCCTAGGAATGGTTTGTATTGCACCAATGCAATTGCCCGGAACCCGCCAAAGGCTTTTTTGTACCTATGGGAATGTTTTGTCACCATTGGTTGCGATTCTTATATTTTGCACAAGTGAATGCAGGAATGGTTTATAGAGTGCCAACAGAATCACTCGAAACACCACCTAAGGTATTTTTGCGCCAATAGGAATGTTTTGGCATTATTGGTTGTGAAACATATATTTCAAATGTGTGGATTCGAATGTGGGAATGGTTTGTAGTGCACAGCTAAAATCTCTCCAAACACTTATATGGCATTTTTGCGCTGATGGGAATTTTTTGACACTGTTGTAGCAAAGCTTATATATTAGACGAGTGGATCTGATTGTTGGAATGTTTTATAGTATGCGATCGGAAGTGCTCAAAATGTATCTAAGGCATTTTTACCCCTAGGGGAATGTTTTGACCCTATTTGTTGTGAAATTTATAAACGTGACTTGGTCTGCATGTAGGAATTGTTTTTCTATGCTATAGAAATTGCTCGAAACCCGTCCAATATATTTTTACAACTATGAGAATGTTTCGATACAATTGGTTGGGTAACTTATATTGTACACGACTAACTCTACATATGGGAATGGTTTGTAGTGCACTAATGGAATCGCCTGAAAGCAAGCAATGGCATTTTTGCACCAATAGGAACGTTTTGACACCATTAGTGCAATTCTTATATTTTACACAAGTTGGTCTACATACGGGATGGTTTATAGAGCTCCAACAAAATTGCTCAAAACCCCATCTAAGGTATTTTTGTTTTGATAGGAATGTTTTGGCAAGATTTGTTGCGAATCTTATATTTCAAACGAATGGTTACAAATGTCAAAATGGTTTGTAGTTCGCAGCCGTAATCACTCAAAACGCATATAGGGCATTCTTGCCCCTATGGAAGTGTTTTGACATCATTGGTTGTGGTACTTATATTTTGTATGAGTCTACATGTTGTAATGGTTTGTAGTGCGCCAACAAAATTACACAAAGCACAACCTAAGGCATGTCTCGACCAATGGGAATGTTTTGACACTATTGGTTTTACAGCTTATATTTAAAATGAGAGGATCTGAATGTGTGAATGGTTCACAGTGCGTGACCAAAATTGCTCGAAAGGCACCTAAGGTATTTTTACCCCTATGGGAGTGTTTTGACACCATTTGTTGCGAAATTTATAAATGCGACTAGGTCTGCATATGGGAATTATTTTTCGTCCCTAACGAAATTGCTCGAAACCAATCTAATATATTTTTGCTCCTATGGGAATGTTTTGATACAATTTAGTTGGGTGACTTATATTTTAGTCTACTATCCTATAGATTGGTTTGTATTGTGCCAATGGAATCGCCTGAAACCCACCAACGGCATTTTTGCACCTATGGGAATGTTTTGCTGCCATTGGTTGCAATTCTTATAATTTGCACAAGTGGATCTATGTGCGGGAATGAAAGGTTTGTAGTGCACAGCAAGAATCGCTTGAAGTGCACACAGGGCAGTTTTGCCCCTATGGGATTGTTATGACACCATTGTTTGTGATACTTATAATTTGAACGAGTGGGTCTGCATGTGGGAATGGTTTGTAGTGCTCTAAAAGAATTGCTCAAAACCCCACCTAAGGCATGTTTGAACCAATGGTAATGTTTTGATAGTCATGGTTGCATAGCTTATATTTCCAATGAGAGCATCCAAATGTGGGACTGGTTTATAGTGCACCAATAAAGATGCATGAAACACACTGATGGCAATTTTACCCTTTAAGGGTATGTTTTGTCACCATTTGTTGCACAATTTATAAACATGACTAGGTCTATATGTCATAATTGTTTTTCTTCACAAAAGAAATCGCTCGACACCCATCTAATATATTTTTGTAGCTAGGGAATTGTTTTGATACCACTAGCTAGGAAACTTATATTTTAGTAGACTAACTCCACCTGTGCGAATGGTTTGTAGTGCGCCAATGTTATCGCCCTAAAAACCACCAAAGGCATTTTCCCGCAAATGTGGGAATGGTTTATACTGCATGAACGGAATTGCTCAAAATGAACACAAGGCATTTTTGCACCTATGAGAATGCTTTAGGGTTTATAAAGGCGAATGGGTCTACATGTGGGAATTGTTTTTCTACATCAAAGAAATCGCTCAAAACCCATCTAACATATTTCTGCACTTACGAATGTTTTGATACCATTGGTTTGGGAACATATATTTTACACGACTAAGTTCGCATGTGGGATTGGTTTGTAGTGTGCCAATAGAATCGACCGAACCCACTCGTGCAAAATATAAGTATGAAAACCAATGGTGTCAAAACATTTTCATAGGTGCAAAAATGCGTTTGGTGGGTTTTGGTCAATTCTATTGGCGCACTACAAACTAATCCCACACGTGAACTTAGTCGTGTAAAATATATGTTCCCAAACCAATGGTATCAAAACATTCCTATAAGTGCAAAAATATATTAGATGGGTTTTGAGGCATAGAAAAACAATTCCCACATGTAGATTTATTTGCCTTTATAAACTCTAAAACATTCTCATAGGTGCAAAAATGCCTTGAGTGCATTTTGAGCAATTCCGTTCACGCACTATAAACCATTCCCACATTTGGATCCACTCATTTAAAATATAAGGTTTGCAACTATAGTATCAAAAATTACTATTGATGCAAAAATGCCTTAGGTGGTGTTTTGTTTTCACAAAATTAGTCATTAAACTTATGTTTTACACCACTCGGTGCAAACAAGATTGCTCAAAACTCATATGTGGCATTTTTTCACCCATGGGAATGATTTGACACCATTCGTTACTAAACTTATATTTTGCACTAGTGGGTTTGCAATTGGTATGTTTAGTAGGGCGCCAACAGAATCACTCAAAACCCCACATAAGGCATTTTTGCAGCAATGGGATTGTTTTGGCTGTATTGGTTAAAAAGCTTTTATTTCGAACTATAGGATCCAAAGGTGAGAATGGTTTGTAGTGCACCAACGAAATTACTCAAAAGACACCTTAGGCAGTTTTGCCTTTATGGGAATGTTTTTGAAACAATTTGTGGGGAAATTTATAAACACAACTATGTTTGCATGTGGGAATTGTTTTTCTATGCCAAAGAAATTGTTCTAAACCCATCTAATATATTTTTGCACCTACAGGAATGTTTTGGTACCATTGGTTGGGAAGACAAACACCACATGTGGTAATGCTTTGTAGTGCACCAATAAAATTTATAAACACGGTTATGTCTCCATACGGGAATTGTTTTTCTACGCCAAAGAAATTGCTCTAAACCCATCTAATATATTTTTGCATCTACGCGAATGTTTTACTATCATTGGTTGGAAAACTTATATTTTACATGACAAACTCCACATATATTAATGGTTTGTAGTGTGCCAATGGAATCGCCCAAAAGCCACCTAAGGCATTTTTGGGCCAATGGGAATCTTTTGACACAATTGGTTGCGAAACTAATATTTTGTATATGTAGGTTTGTATGTGGGATTGGTTCATAGTGCACTAATGGAATTGCTCGAAACCCCATGCATTATTGCATCGATGGGAATATTTTGACACTGTAATACATCTCATATTTTAAACGTCTGCATTTGAATATGGGAATAGTTTATAGTGTGCCAACAAAATTGCTCAAAATGCACTAAGGCATTTTTACCCCTATAGGAATGTTTTCACATGATTGGTTGCAAAATTTATAGACACGGCTTGGTCTGCAGGTGGGAATTTTTTTGCTCCACGAAAATCGCTTGAAACCTATCTAATGTATGTTTTCACCAACAAGAATCTTTTGGCACCAGTGGTTGAGAAACTAATATTTTACACGACTAACTCGGGCTATGGGAATGGTTTGTAGTGCGTGAAGAGAACCAATCGAAAGCCACCGAAGACATTTTTGCTCCTACAAAAATGTTTTGACACCTTTAATTGCAAAACTTATATTTGACATGAGTGGGTCTGCATGTGGAAATGGTTTGTACTGTGCCAATGGAATGGCTCAAAACCCCACCTAAGGCACTTTTTCACCGATAGGAATGTTTTGACAATATTGTTGCGAAGCTTATATTTTACACAAGTGGATCCAAATGAAGGAATGGTTTGTAGTGCACCGACAAAATTGCTTAAAATATTTTTACATTGATAAGAATATTTTGACACTATTGGTTGCAAAGCTTATATTTTACATGAGTGGATAAGAATGTGGGAATGGTTTGTAGTGCGCCAACGGGGCCACTCAAAACCCACCTAAGGCATTTTTGTTCGTACGACATGTTTTGACACCATTTCTTGTGAAACATAAAACACTAGTGGATTCGCATATGGGAATGTTCAATTGTGCGCCAACGGAATTGCTTGATGAGACGGGAGGAAGACGTGTAGGCTGTTTGACCCCTCATAGACTTAAGTGCGAGGAGGTGGAGTTGCACCGCAGGGGATGTCGACAGGGGGCGGCGACGGGATAAGCGAGAGGGAGAACGCGGTGGCGCGGGGCTTTGGGTAGAGGCTGTCTTTTTGCATTCGAGGGTCTTTTTTTGCAACACAATCCGAGAAGTGAAGCTAGTTACCATGATTTTACACAAGGTTAAGGATCTCTTTGAAAAAGCAAATATAAGATTGTTATTCATTAAAGTTTATGGAAATATAATCCTAAAACATAAACACAAGAAATATAATCACATAACAACAACATAAGAGTATTGGACTTAAACTTCTATACAAGTTAGTCGGATCTTCACAGGGAATAAGGGCCGAAGAATGATCCTAACCCCTGCTAGATCTTATGAGGACTTGTTTTTCTTCGTTGAATTCTGTGTGGAAACGAATTTTAACTATGCCATTCCTCTATTAGAAGAATTACTCATAGGACAATGGGGCCAATGATATCTCTACTACTAGCCAATGAATTGAATAAAGTTGTATGAAGAATCTTTTTGAAGTTGCAGTGAGGCATGGTTGGAGGTATAAAACTAGATAAAGAGAAGTGAGTTTTATACTCTCCCTTAAGTTCTAAACTCACTCCAGCGCATACATAAGGTAATTGAACATCCAGATCCAATTGAAACAATTTACAAAGGAATAGATGTCACTATACCCCTAAACGGAATGATCATCATCTGATATTATACATGACCAATCTCCAGATATTATTAAGTAGGAGATTAAGATGGCAGCACGCAGCAGATAGAGAAGAGGAAGAGGATTGGAAACAGAGAAGGATAGGGCCTCGTGTCCTCTAAAAAATAGGCTTGTTATGCTCAGCAAAGGCTCTGATTAGTGTGGGGACAAAGCCCTTAACTGAGTTTATTTTAAGTTTTAGTACAACGAGGCTAGCTTTATATATTGGTGCCAGCTAGACAAGGAACTAGAGCTATAATAGAAAAAACACCCAAACTAACAAATTATCCGAAAAAATAAAGCTTCTCACAACTGTAGAGAATTTCTTGCACTTTTCATAAACACAATCATAGTGCCGGTCTATAACAGAGATCTCCTGCGATACCAGAGCATGGAGCATGACTATCTCTTATAACACAGCGGCCCACTGATTTCTGTAATAATAGTTTATAAATTGTTGCTGGATTGCTGAAACTTCCCAAGTATGGAGTCTGTGTTGCATTTCATCAAGAAAGCACCCCAATAATTCACAATCCATGGGTTATTCTGTATCAATACACAGACTATACAAGATACAACATGAGAAATCAACAGTTTGCTATATAGCCATATTACCCTATGTTTATTTTTAAAAAAAATGATTCAGTGTGTTATCTTTCTATAACTACAACAGAACATTATATGAACCTTAAATAAGAATGCCCTAGATTTTGAATGTGAGAACTTCCAAGTCTGTGCTGGCAAATAGAAAGGAAGATCATGATTGCTTACTTCATATTAATTATGAATTTATTCAAAGCATTATAACTCTAGAGATGATGAAACCTCTTTCGAAGCACTATTACTAGAGATGATGAAAATTCTACTTCAAAACTCTCCGTCGAAGCATTATTACTAGAGATGACGAAAATTCTACTTCAAAACTCTCTCCATCAGGTGCGGCAGCGTGTTCTTCACGTCATCCTTCTCTCCCACTTCAACCATGAGGACATGGGCACCTCAGTACTTCTTTCCATGCCATTCATGCATCGAGAGTGCAGTTCCTCTTTACAGCTTTCTTCCCTTCTAAATGATGTTCTTCACCACAGAACGCTACAAGGAGAAAAGTGGTTTGTGTACTTGGATAAACTGCTTTTCATTGCTGTATGGACAATGGAGATAGGCAATATGAAAGAGAAGAACACAATTAAGGGGAACATAGAAAGTGCTCGAGTGAAATCTTCTTGCTGACATGCTTATTCAACAACAAGCAAGCCTTCAGGCTTTCACGTACAGTTCCCTTCCATTGGTTGTTATTATCTGCAGAAGTACAAAAAGGGAGAGCTCAATGTCATGTGTTGTTATACTCGTACAATCATGAAGCAAAGTAGCACAGACAAGCCGACAGATGTGTGGACTCAGAAATCCAAATGCTAACTAACCCATACAAATCCAAAGGCCTCACCTCATCAAATGTGCTCAGATAGCAGGTGAATGGCATTTGGCATCACAATGCTTAATGATCACTGCTCCCACTCTCAGACCACAAATGCCAGCCCTCCCACAAATGAAGGTCAAGAGCCTGCCCCTTACACCATGCAATCCAGTTACATCAATTAACTTACTAGCAATCTAACCAAAAGAGCTATAGAATGGTAGTAAGAAAGGGCTCATCATCTTATGGCATGGCATCCAATGCGGCGTTGTGCGTGCTACAATCCCGCCGTGGCTCCAGCTGACCTGGAAAGATTTGAACAAAAGCACTGTCCTGTACACGATGTAGAGCATGTAGCCCCTTCACCTTCGTGATGCACCCTGCTACATACATGCTTCCATGACCTGCACAAAGCAGGGGAATCAGGTGGGCACATGGTGCATGACCCAACCAAACCAATTAGAAGAAAAAGTAACGCATGTTGTAGGGTTAGATGACATCCAGTTTACCGTGTGTAGATGCATGGATTTGATATGGATGAACTGGATATCAGATAGTCCTTCAGTAAAAGGAAAAAGCACAAGATTGATGAACCCACTCAAGTCTTCCAGCCAGTACAGGTACTACCATGCAGTGCCTGAAGTTCAGCAGAATCCAACAGGTACTACCTCTTTTTTGACGCCTCCCTAGCCAAAATGGTGTATATATGGAAGCTAGGCATGCAATGACTAGTTTCCATTATGTGCAGAAACTCCAAGCACAAGTCTTTGTATCCATCCCTGGGTAATCCATCAATGAGCACTGTCTGTACAACGTCATCAGGATTCCAAGTCCTCATGAGCATGTTTTCAAAAGTAATCCGAGCTTCCTTTCTTCTGTGTAATTGGAATAAAGCACATATTAGTTCTTTATAACCATTAAGGTGAACCTCACAACCTTGAGTAGACTTATGCTTAAATATGCCGATAGCAAGGTCAACATTCCAGACTCTCAAAAGTGAACATAATAAGGAATTATATGCCTCCTGGTCTGGACATAAACCCTGACTAATCATACTTCCTAACAGCTCATTTGCCTCAAACCATCTCTCAGCTGTACTTAAGCTTGAAACTAGTGTATTGTGCATCTGAATCTCAAACAAGAATCTCGATCAGCATCTCGATCAGTGGTTTGATAACCAAAACTACAGTTTGAGACTACACATGGCAAGGCAGCAAGTTTCAAACCTTTAATCAAAACACCATATGTCCACAAGCCATATCTGAGGTCAGCAATTTGGCTTTACCTGAGTGCAGTACAGGTAACTTCATTGGGGCATAAGCCGTGATCCACCATTTCATGGAACAATCCAAAAGCCAACTCCGTTTTGCTTATCTTGCAAAAAGCACATATCAGTTCAGTGTAAGACCACTCGTCAGGTTTACACCCACTATCTCTCATAAGCTGTAGAATCCTAAGAGCGCCCCATGTCACATAATGCAATAATAGGGCCAGTACAAGTGTGCGTTGTCGGCAGAACACCACGCAATGTCATCTCCCTAATCAAATCAAATGCCTCATTAACCCTCCCACTATCACATAACCCATTGATTAATGTCGAGTATGTTACCGTGTTTGGCTCACAGCCCTCCTTAGCCATCTGATTGAAAACCTGCAATGCTGAATCCAAGTCATGTTTCCTACAGTGACCAAGAATCATCGACGTGCAGGTGAACGTGTCAGGCCTCATCTTGGATTCGAACACCTCGTGATTGTCTCTGCATCCGCTACATTGCCATCCTTGCACAATGCATTGATTATAGCATTGTAGATAAGTAAATCTGGCTGTAAGCATGTGGTGGTACCTGTCCATGACGGCACCAGTCATTCCAAGCCTGCTCAGATGGATCAACAGGGCGCTATACGCGAAGAGACCCATCCTGAGCCCGCTTTGGCTGAGCATATCCAGGAAACTCATTGTCCTCGCCATCGCCTCCTTGCTGTGGCAGGACTTGATCAGGTGGTTGCGCGCGCGCCCCGCGGCGGCATACTGGCGCGAGTCCACAAGGCGCCTGGCGAGCGCGGCAAACGTGCCCGGCCGGTACGAGTGCGAGAGCTCCCGCGACGGGAAGAGCAGGAGGTCGAGACCTCGCGCGACGATCGGGTGCGACTCCGCCACGGCAGCAGCCTGCGCGGGCGTGAGGGAGGCGAGCGCAGCGCTCCGGAGCCAGTCCGGCCGCGCCAGCGCCCAATGGGCCCTCTGCTCGCCACTAAATCTCGTGGGGAGAGGTCCGATCAGGGAGAAACGGCGGCTAGATCACACAAAAACCGAGAAAATCTGTTTAGTTACAGATCTTCAAGAGCATGTCAATTAATTTAACTCTAAAATTGATGAGTAGAGAGGATGAGACCCGTGAGCCGGTCAGTCGATGGGCCTGTCCGGCTCTCCCTATCGGCTGGGTGTCGATAGCAAAGGCAGCGCTCGAGCATCGGCTGAATAGCCGATGAAGATGTGAGAGATAGATGCATGTAATATACTAGAAGACCTATTGGCCAAATAGCTGATGACGCTACTCGGCATCTTAAGCGCGGAGCAAGAACCGATCCCCCACGAAGCTATGTGGGCCAGCAACTGTGATAATAGCACCGTTAGGACCAGCCTTGATAGATCGGACCAAACTTAGAAAATATAAGACCGGAGACTAATGACACAGAGACGACGAAGGCTTAGACCGAATGTGACGATGAGAGAGGAAAGAGAAGAGGCCATTGGCTATCTACCGGTCGAACGTCCGACGCAGGCCTACACCTAAACCCATTGGCCCCTCAAACCGATAGGGAACGATACCCGCTAAATCTCGACGCTAGCCATGTCAGCCATGGGCCCTAGAAGATCGGATCGAACCGAGACGGTACCAGGAAGCACCCGATGTGTTCGGATCAACCTCTAGAGGATTGATTGTTAGACGATACGCAAGACGGATGTGGGAACCTACGTTGGCGATAATTCATCAGCTACTTACTTCGATGAGACGCTGGGCAGAGACGTATAGGCCTACGGCTCGATCTACCGTCAGCCGCCTGGTAGGTCAAACCTAACCGATACAGCACGAGACAGGACGATGGCAGAGAGAGCCTAGTAAACCAATAGACCCCACGCGGACAATGATGCGGTACACTCGATCTGATTAAGAGGTCAAAACTAACCGATGTAGCCTTAGACAGAGAAAGATATACCAGGATAGTGGTGGGACTTACCCCTTCGTCAGAGTTCGAACTTGACCGATGCAGCCCCGCGTTGAGAGCCAGAACCCACCAGTAAAAACCGAGATATGCTAGGGTGGTGATGCGCTGAAATTGTATTGGATAGATCTGTTGATGTCTGTTATAGGTTTCCAGGAGGTCTATATTTATAACTTGGTATTATAGAGTCCGACGCGGTTACAACAACCATCGGATGTTATCTCCTAAAGATAGAAAAAGAAAATATCACTAAGCAATTGTAAAACTACTCAAACTTGCTTAGTTTACGTAATACATTATACAAACACCTGACCTGCCATTATCCTCATTACTCCTCTTTGGACCCGACTCCATCTGGATAACTTTCCGTCTTCAAACAAATCGATTCAATCTTCCACATCGGCTCATCTATAGTGTTAATTAGCTTCACCCTACGAGCCGATCAGTATTTTTCTATTGGTCGATCTTGTTTACAAGCTGAATCAAATTTCGGCGTTAACACATGCCCCCCTAATTGTTACTTCAGGGTTTCGGCTTCCAAAAAATTATTCTAGAAAGACTTAGAAATCGGCCACTGTATCAATCTCTTTAGCCAATATAGAAAATAATGAGCCTTTGCTTGCATCGGCCTCCTATTTTTGGTAAGATATCCTTAACGCCTTCATGTTTGGACATGGAGCAATGACTCCCACCTTGATGGATGTCACCATGTTGACATGGCTCAACACTACTCATTATGCAAATTCATTCAAACCCACTCATCGGCTGAACACCAAAAACATCGGAGGGTGTACTAAATACATATCCTTGCATAGTAAGACTTCCGGACCAATCGATGATCGGAACATGTTGCATTCCTAAACTTGTGACTGGAATGGTTTGTCTTTGGCGGTTCAACTCTTGGTCCAACTACCAACATGCAATGCTTGGCGGAGCTCCTAGCCAATCAATGCCACATTCCACTAGGGCAATATCTCCTTGGAGCCACCTATCAACTGCTTCAATAGGTGGCGAACAATCTATTGGCACATCAACCAGTCAATCATATTGGTGGTCCCTGGTGATTCATACAATTTTGGTTGAACATCTATACCTCTAGAGTCATCCCTAGGACCCCTTTTCCTTCTTTGACATTTTCGACTGATTACCCAGAAGAAGGTGAGTGCAGCTGGTGCCGATGCATTTCTTTCGGTGAAGCCGCATCGGCTCTTTCTAGAAGCAAAATGACTCTCCTCGAACTCAGCTAGTGGTTTAAATGTTTTTACTACGGCTTTACCAAAGAAGTCACCATGTGATTTGCATATGAGGACGATTCGTCTTTCAAGATGCCTTCCAAGTTTCATCCACTGAATGTACACTAACCGATGAAGAATCGAAGACCATATTCCTGTCATCTATAACACCAATCTTCTGCCAATTGGATTTTCCCTGGGCCGATCCCAACACCCGTTGTACGAGTTCTATCATCCTTCTGTCAGTGCTCGTCAGATGGGTTTCGGCCAGCTCCCAATTTGCTTATTCTTCACGGTAAGCTCTAGGTCCGAGGAGAAGTAAACAACAGCCTGGAGTATGATCGGCTATGATCGATTGCAACATCTCTGTCCTTAGGGACCATCTCCACCTTCGAGCCCTGCATATCCAACACCAGACTTTTTGCTCGATGGTGGTTGGAGTGGAGAAGGCATTTGTTCAGTATATCGGCTGAACGTTATTGTGTGCGCCTTAACCCTGACTACGTTGAATCCGATGAAGAGGTAATCCTTCTCCTTACACTACCTGTTCCACATCGTATTAAATCTCGACTGTGTCACTTAATCTCCATGACCCCGCAGGCTGGTGATAAAGAAGCACCTACAGCCATCACAACTGGTCAGCCGATTGTCTACCAACCTCCATCGGCCATGTCTTTCCTTAGACAAGGTGCCCCATCTCCATCGGCTCTACTCTGAGTACCATGAACATCAGGGACGAAACGTAAGAAGCTGGTTACTTAGACGGTTCCCAAGAAACAAAAATCCAATGCCGATGTTGCAACAATGGCACCAGTTCCCCAAGACCCTTCTCCTATGACGATCTTGACTTCTTCATCGCCGTTGGTATGTGTTAATGTAATTTCTTTTCTGCTATCTTCACATTTATCTTGACACCTCTGCTTTGTAGCCTGAACCATCGGCTCCTACAACCCAACCATTAGATACTGCTACAAGAACTGAGCCGATGGTCACCTCAAAAGTTATGGTATCCAATCCGCAAATCTCCTTTCATCAAGCTGATACCAACATTATTGTTCAGGCTGCTCCCGCTGTATCCCAGGTATGTCCACCCTACATGTTATTTCTGCCCTGGCTCATGATCTATTTATCGATGTTAATGTACAGTCATTAGCCGACTTGTTCTCCTTCGACATCAGTAAATACTTGGATTCAAACGAAGACTCAGCTACTAGTGCAGCAATTGAACCACTTCTACCAGCCGATGTACGTGAGCAACTATCAGATATCATGCATCGGCTGGACATCCCGATTGACTCGCTGGTGGAAGATTGCGGGCTGATCTGGGGAAGACTGGCTAAGATTAAACACCTTCTGCCCGAAAAGCTGACCGACGTACTCACACCTACTGCCTACTTAGAATTCCAAAGGACCCAGTTGATCACAAACAGACGACATATAGCCGATTGCGTTGAGCAGAGTAGTTTAGCCCAAAACGATCGGCTATCCACCTAGATCGAAAAGAAGAAACTTGATGAACTGACAGCTGACCTGCAATACACCAACATAAAGCTTGGCCTCTTGAAGAAATGAGAAGCCAACTTGATGGCAAAACTTGACAAGGTGCGTTGTGACATCGAATCCACCGAATTCCATCTTATTGGACTACCAAAATCAATCCAAGATCAAGAGGCCAAGGTAGCAGATAAAGTACGTCAAATAGTTCATCGGCATAGGAACTTGAAGACCATCCCCAGATCTGATGAGGATGACATCCACGCCATCAACGAAATAAACCAAATTTGTCTGCGCGTGATTGAGGCAATCAAGAAATACCAGTAAAATCTTAGCCTTGAGAAACCCAAAATGTCATCCTGAACATTGACCGCTTCTAATAAAACTTGATCAGCATGATTAATAAAATCTGTATATATATATTCCTTAAAGGCGATATGTTAACAATATCGGCTATCTATAACCGATATAACCATATCGGCTTCTGTGTGTTAGAAACCGGCCACACCTTACCTGATTCAAGCAAACAGTATCATTAGTTGATATAACATCTATAGGCTTTTTTGTCTTGAAGAGAATTAAAAATCGGCCATACTTAACCGATTTAGGTTTCTACCCAAACACTAGGATAATACTTTTTCAAATATTTTCCATTGAGCGCTCTAGCAAATCTCTCCCCTTCAAGCCTCTCTAATATATAAGCATTATCAGGCACAAACCGATTGATCCGATAGGGCCCTTCCCAATTAGGTGACCATTTTTAAACTTATTATCTCTAGATCTAATTAGTAAAATCAATTTCCAAATGATATCGCCTTTAGAAAAAGATTTAATCATCGCCCTCTTATTATAATGCCTAGCAACCTTAGCTTTGTTTTTCTTGATCCTTTCAAACACCCCTAACTAACTCTGAGCTAAATCATTAAGTTCATCGGTCATCAGGTCGTAATAATCATCGGCTGTCACTTGATGTTGCAAAGACACCCTCCTGGAGTTGATGATAACTTCCCACAGGAGAACTGCTTCATGCCCATATACCAATTGATACAGCGGTACTCGAGTAGATCCATGGCATGCCATCCAATAGGCTCATAGTGAATCGTTTAATGTAACGTGCCATCTCTGTGGTTGTTCATCAATCTTGCATTTGATCAACTTAATTAAACTCTTGTTGGAAGCTTTGGCTTGTCCATTAGCTTGAGCATAGCATGGTGATGAATTCAGCAACTTAACCCCCACACTGGCAGTAAACTTTTAAAACTCTTCAGACACAAAGATATAGAACCTTGATCGGTAGTAATCGTCTGTGGAATACCAAACCGATATATAATATGTTCCTTGATAAACTCAATCGCGTCTTTAGAAGTAACTTTTCTCAAAGGGATAGCCTCTACCCACTTTATGAAATAATCCGTTGCCGTCAATATGAACTGATGCCCTTTACTTGATGAAGGATAAATCTGGCCGATCATGTCGATTCGCCAACCTCTGAATTGCCATGGCTTAATTATTGGATTCATAACTGATGCTGGAGCTCGCTGCACATTCCTAAACCTGTGACAGTCTTGGCATCATTTGTAATATTTGAAGCAATCCTCCAGCATTGTCGGCCAAAAGTATCCAGTTCTCCTCATCAGCCATCTCATGTTGTGAGCCGATTGATGGCCTCCGCAAACGCCTTCCTGTACTTGACTCATTACTATTGCAGCTTCTTCGACACCCAAGTATCTTAATAGAACCCCATCAATAGCCCGATAATACAGTTCTTCATCAAGTAATATATTTAATAGATTTATACCAAAGTTTCTTAGAAACTGATTGTGATGGATTTTGCAAATATTGAATAATTTCTTGTCTCCAATCATCGGCCTCAATATGATTTTCAATATCAGCTATCTCAACCTCCACCTTCCTATCTAGCCGATATCCCGAAGCAATCTGAGCAAGATCATTGGCGTCCAAATTCTGCTCTCTAGGAATATGATCCAACAATATCATCTTGAAATCCTTTAATAAACTTTGACATTTTTCATAATACGACATCAAAGCTTCATCCTTGCACTTATACTCCCCAGATAGCTGCCTAATCACCAACAAAGAATCTCCAATGATCTTTACCATATCGGCTCCAATTTCCCTCAGCAGCTGAAGACCTTTGAGCACTACTTCATACTCTGCTTGGTTATTAGTATTATAAGGCTTGATTGTAAAAGCGAACTCAAAGCTTGCCCCCTGAGGCGATATAATCACCAAGCCAATACAAGATCCATGCTTGCAAATCGACCCGTCAAAGAATAGCGTCTACGGAATCGGCTCCATAAAATCCTCTTGGGCTCCCCTATGTTGTACAATAAAATCGACCACCGCTTATCCTTTGACTGCCATAGTCGATTCATACCTCAGATCGAACTCCATCAAAGCAAATATCCATTTACCAATCCGTCCTCTAAGGACTGGAGCTGATAGCATATATTTAATCACATTGGCTTTGCAAAGTACTGTGCACTTAGCCGATAGAAGATAATGCCTTAACTTTGTACACGAGAAGTATAAACATAGGCATAACTTTTCCACTGCAGGATATCTGGTCTCAGCATCTAGAAGGCATTGACTTAGATGGAATACCACCTGTTCTTTTGATTCAAATTCCTACACAAGCATTGACCTGATAAACCTCTCATTGGCTAATAGATATAAGTTGAATGGTACCCCTTTCTATGGCGGAATCAATACTGGTGGAGAATTCAGGTATTCTTTAATATGATCAAATGTTTTCTGCTGTTTGACGCCCCATACGAACTCTTGATTGGCTCGTAACTTCAATAAAGGAGTGAAGGACTCAATTCTCCCTGATAAATTCGAAAAAAACCTCCTTATAAAGTTGAGCTTGCTAATCAAAGTCTGTAACTGTGTTTTGTTGTTTGGTGGCTCGGTGGTCTGGATGGCTCTGATGCTTCGTTGACTAACTTCGATACCTCTCTCATGCACCATAAAGCCCAAGAATCGCCTAGCCAATACGCCAAAAGCACATTTATGAGGATTCATCCTGAGTCCATATTTCTTTGTTCTCTCCAGTACTTTTCGCAGATCGGCTATATGGTCTTCAATACACTTGGATTTTACCACCACGTCATCAGTATATATCTCCACCAGTAGGCCAATAAGATCATGAAATATATAATTCATGGCTCTCTGATAAGTTGCACCATCATTCTTCAAACTAAAAGTCATGATTACCACTCGTATAAGCCGATAGCTCTAGGACACCTAAACGCAGTCTTGTGGATATTTTTTTTCATCATAAAAATCTAATTGTAGCCTGTATTTCTATCCATAAAGCTAATGATCTTGTGACCCGATACTACATCAATTAATAGATCTGCTATTGGCATTGGATACTCATCTTTAGGGGTCAATCTATTCAAATTTCAAAAGTCGATGCATATCCTCAGCTTCCTGTTCTTCTTCTCCACCAGGATAATATTGGATACCCATTCAGTATATCGGCACGGTCTGATAAAATTTGCATCGTATAACCTCGTGATCTCTACATTGATTTCATCATGCAACTCTGCTGTGAACCTTCTGATATGACTACGCCATCAAGCAAGATGTCACAACCCTCAACTCAAGCTACACCAACTCAGGTCTCACCTACATCAACACCAGTCTAAGTAATTGATGGACCGATTACACGTAGTCGAGCAAAGAAGCTACAACAAGAGGTGCACGCGCTACTTTGTGAGATTTATTTTAATATTAATGAGAATTATATACTACCTAAGTCGTGTACATTATTAATGGTTAGGTTCACTAAGGAGGAAGACATGAACACACAAAGAGATGACTTCTGACCAGTTGCAGACCACTTCTGACCAGTTGCCGACCATGAACTACACTCAAATCAATTCAGCTCTGCAGAATCGTCTAGAAGAAATAGTCATATATTTTGATTCCCAGAAGCTATGGTGGTCTATGAGCACGTTTTGGAAAGCTCTTCAAGTCTAGTTTCCAATGAGTCTAGCCCCAACTAGTTTGGAGCTACCATTTGGGCACAGACCACCGTTTAGTCTATACTACTCAGAAGGTCAACAGCCAGCCTGATGCTAAAGTTCATGTATTAAACTGTACCATTCTATAATATTACGTGGTACATGGCATATATGGTTGGAAAGGGTGTCAAGTCAAGAATCCAACGCAATAAACCGTGCATCATTTGGACTTTCCTAGGTGGAGTTATTGCCAAAAATAATGAAGATTGCGCAGAAGACTAACAGCCACACGGAAACTCTCCAGGAGCTCATTTTGAAGAGGTCTTTTCACATAGTCAAACTAGTTATTTTCTTTTCGAGTTTCCACCTACCTAGCTGTTGATAGTATAAATAACCCCTAGACTCATTGTAATCACAGATTATGATATTGAGAATATAAACCACCTTTTTTAGCTGTGCGCTAGCAAACCCCTGAGAGTTGATCTCTACCCCTTTGCTCTTGTGACTTCCTTCGCAGGAATTACAGAAGCAGCGACTTCATCCGCTCCCAATTGGTGCTCCTACTCCCTTCGAGGTCTCCTCGATTGATTGTAGGCTATGTTGATTGGTTTCTTTGAGAGTGTGGTTGGGCGAATCCTCGATTCAGGTTGTCGTATTGAGATGGTGGTTGGCTTCGAGTTTTATTCATCAGGTTGCATTAGTTATCGCTGCTTGTAGCAAGTTATCTCGGCTTCTTCGAAGCTAGTTATCTGGTGATTGATCCTACGTCGTGAAAATCAGGACATCGAGGCATATCACCTTCTCTATGGCTGCTTGAATGGTCGATATTCTAGTTTAATAGGAAGCTGATGTTCAACAATCGATCAGCTCAAACCTGGTATCTCATGGTAATCCCAAGCAAAACATTCCTAAAATTCCTTTAACAATTTTATTAACTCTTCTAGGAATTCGGAACATAAATTTCTACTAATATACGCCGGCCTTGGTCAATCTCCTAGTCCTATATCAACTTTCTCCAACTCATCAGCCGACGTAAATCCTTATCCTAATTTTCCTTCAAAATCTTCTATGGTTCCCATTAGAGTAATAGTTCCGAGCCAACTTGCTGAACTGGCTTTATCCCCTTGTTGGTTACTTCAAAGAAATCTCCATCCCATGCTTTCCTGAACAAGCAATCAAACCCATCAGCTTCCTAGATTGGCATATCGGTTACTACAACACTGGTCGACTGATCGGCTGTAATCTCCTCAACTTGATCCCCTTGACATTGTATGAGGCTTTGATGCATTGTGGAAGGAATACAACAGTTGGTGTGAATCCAATCCCTGCCGAAAAGTAGATTATATGATCCTTTACCATCGATAACAAAAAATATGGTGGGCAACGTCTTGCTTTAGACTATTAACTCCACGTTTAGCACTCTCTTTGTCTCCAATGGATTTCCTTCAAAGTCTTTCAACACCATGTTTGTTTTGATTAGGTCTTCAGCAGTCTTTCTCAGCTTGCGATATGTAGCATATGTCATTAGGTTAATAGCTGTAGCTCCATCAACTAGCATCTTCGTCATCGGCTTCCTATCCACATATCCTTTGATATACAATGGTTTTAAGTGCCGATTCTTTGATTCTTTAGGCTTATCAAATATGGCTTGGTTAGGTTTCAGCGTTAATTGAGTAAAAACTTCTTCTTGATCCTCTTCATCAGATGCACACGCTTTATACTCTAAAGGCAAAAAGAACACCATGTTGGTTGGAACTAATGTGCTAACATCATCATCTTTTTGCTTCACGCGCCATACGCTTTTAGTCTTTCGACTTCGATTGGCTTCCTTATGGTCTTGACGCTGCCATTTGTGTTGTTCTTTGTGTCGCAACCTTTGTGGCCTTCTCTTCTATTTTTTTGTGAAGATCCCGGATGGACACCACTGAGAATTTAGGTTGTATTGTCCTTTACATAACTCCCTGTTATCAGCTAACTTTTGACTATCGTCTTCATTGATCGGCCCTAATCGGCTATATACCGATGCCCGCTTGATAGGTGGCCGATCATATGACATCCTGCTCTACTCGATGTACTGTGACCCTAGGTTATTACATTTAGGACAATCTTCTATCAATGGTAACCTCATATCTTGATCCCAGCAATACTGAAAAACTAGGCAACCCCAATGTGGATTATACCTTTCCTTGTGCTCTATGGCTCGTCGTTCTTCATCTTGTATTCCAGAATATTTCTTGATTAAATTCGACGAGGTGACATTTGATTTCCTCCAACATCTCCCTTCATTGAACTGATTTCTTGAAGATCCTGAAAACACAATATTCATAGGAAAAGGATGCCCATCGACCTTCATCGGCTTTTTATCTTTAAACTTAACTCTCCCTTGTTCGACAGCTGATTGTAATTGTTGCTAAAAAACTTTGCATTCATTAGTGTGGTGAGATATTGAGTTGTGTCACTTACAATATTTCCTCTTTTTGTGTTCTTCAGCTGATGGTAGTACATGGTTTGGTGGTAGTTGAATCTGCTTCTCTTGGAGAGGAAGATCGAATATCTTATCGGCTTTGTTGATATCAAAATCGTATTCTTTATCTAGGGACATGATATAGGTTTTTTATTCTTGGTCCACTCTGCCAAACCCACTTCTACATCAAATTCCTCATCATCTAAGTCCGATGCGTAAACTTGTAGCTGAGTAGCCTTCCGATGGAATCTCTCTTTCTTGGTTTCAGCGAATTGGCTTTCATGAGCCAATACCCTCTCCTCTGGAGAAGATGTGACAGGCTCTATAATTCTTGAGAAGAGAAGCATTCCCTGATTGGAGCCAGCAACCCTTGGAAGGCCATGTTAGCGAATTGCCCATCGCTCAGAATATGACTGTAACATCGGCTTCTGATATCCTAGAAACGTTGGTTGAACTCTGGAACTAACTCATCAGGCCTCTATCTAACTGATGTCAAATCTGACACTCTCATCTCTTGAATCCCAGTAAAGAAATATTTATGAAATTGCTTTTTCAGATCGGTCCATCCCCTAATTAAGTTTGGAGGCAATGAAGAGAACCAGTGAAGGCCGATCTAGAGAGGGACAATGGAAAGAAATGGACTCTCAGGGCTTCCTCAGCCAATGTTTTCCCACATTGGGCCAAGAATCGGCTGATGTGTTCCACTGTAGATACACTATCTTGTCCTGAGGATTTGGAGAAATCTAGAATCTTGTATCGATGCGGCAGCGGAACTCTGTTGAACCACTCTGGATAAGGGTGCCGATACATAAAAGTGATCTCCTTGATAATTGGTTGTATCATTATTGCCACCTGGATATTCATACCGATACCCCCCGTAGTAAGTCATCCGATGATATCCTGGCATCATATCATCGTGTTGCCCCCCAGTCCGATCTTGTACTGGTGGAAATATATTTGCTGATACGTCCCTTCTGGTTCCATAAGTAACCTGCGGTTGCTCTATTCTCATTGACAAATATACTAGCCCTCGATCAGGTTGCCAAGCAATTGATCCATCTACCGTTTTCTTGATCAGATTGTGCAAAGTATTCACTAGCACACCTGATTGGTTGATGAGTGCCTGGTGAATAGCTTCATTAACCATCTCTTGCAACGGCTTCTGAGGATTAACAGGTGGCGAATGGCTCAATTCTCCTAAAAAACTAGCTTTGATAGTTGGGATTTCTAAATCGGCCCTTGTCTGGTCATACAGAAAGATTCTAGATAGAGTTTTTAAAAATTAGCCGTGCTCACTGCCAAATCTCGTGAGGAGAGGTCTAACCGAGGAGAGATGGCTGCTCATCATGCGAAGGCCTGTGAGATCTGCTTAGCTCCAGTGCAGGTCCTTATGTTTCGAGGTTCGAGGGTGTGCTAGTCAATTTGACCCTGCAATTGACAAGGAGAGAGGATGAGACCCATGAGCCAGTCAGCCGATAGGCCTGTTTGGCTCTCCCAATCGGTTGGGTGCTGATAGAGAAGGTAGCGCTTAAGCATCAGCTGAATAGCTGATGGAGGTGTGAGAGATAGATGCGTGTAACATACTAGAGAACGTATCGGCCAAAGAGCCGATGACGCTACTCGGCATCCAAAGCGTGGAGCGAGAGCCGATCGCCTATGAAGTCACATGGGCCAGTGATCTCGGTAACAGCACTGTTAGGACCAACCTCAATAGATCAGACCGAACCGAGACAGTATGAGGCCGGGGACTAAAGACACGGAGACGATGCAGGCTTAGACCGAACGTGACGACGAGGGAGGAAAGAGAAGAGGCCATCGGCTACCTACCGGTCAAGTGTCTGATGCAGGCCTACACCTAAATCCATCGGCCGCTTGAGCTGATGGGGAATGAGACCCATTAGATCTCGGCACTGGCCACGTCAGCCACGAGCCTTGGAAGATCGGATCGAACCGAGACGGTAGCAGGAATCGCCCGACGTGTCCGGATCAACCTCTAGAGGATCATCGATCGTTAGACGATACGCGAGACAGATATGGGAACCTACGTTGGGGATAACACATTGGCTACTCACTCGGACGAGACACTGGTCACAGATGTATAGGCCTATAGCTCAATCTACCGTCGGCCGCCTGGTGGTCGAACCTAACTGATACAGCATGAGACGAATGACGGCAGAGAGAGTCTAGTAAATTGATAGACCCCGTAAGAACATGATGCGATACACTCGATCTGACTAAGAGGTCGAAACTAATCTATGCAGCCTTAGACAGAGCAAGATATATCAGGATAGTGGCGGGACTTACCGCTTCGCTGTAGATCGAACTTGACCGATGCAGCCCCGTGTCGAGAGTCAGAACCCACCGGTAAAAACCTAGACAGGTTAGGGTGGCGATACACCGAAGTTGTATTGGATAGATCTGTTGATGTTTGTTATAGGTTTCTAGGGGTCTATATTTATACCCTGGCATTATAAAGTCCGACGTAGTGACAACAACCATCGGACGTTATCTCCTAAAAATATAAAAAGAAAATATCACTAAGCAATTGTAAAACTACTCAAACTTGCTTAGCTTACGTAATACATTATACAAATACCTGACCTATCGTTATCCTCATTACTCCTCTTTGGACCCGAATCCATCTGGATAACTTTCCATCTTTAAACAAACCGATTCAATCTTTCACCAGTTTTATTGGCTCTTCTAAAGTGTCAATCGGCTTCACCCTACGAGCTGATCAGTATTTTTCCATTGGTCGATCTTGTTTACAGGCTGAATCAAATTTTGACGTTAACACCTTCTTGATCAGGGAGTCATCGCTTGGATCCAAATTCCTCCGCTCGCTAACGCCCTCTGGGTCCCCGAGCGGTGGCCGCTCAGAGCCTAGGCCCCAAGACGAGGAGGAGAAGGCGGAGACGAAGAGGACGAGCGGCCCCAGGCGGGCAGCCCGCGGGAGAGGCTAGAGGGGGTGGAGACGAGGAGGAGGCAGCGACTAGAGGGGGCTGGCATGGGGAGGAGGAGGTCGAAGGTGGTGGTGATGAATGGCGGAGGAAGAGGCCGCTCGGCTGACGCGGATCCTCTTTGGCTTGTCACTTGCAAGAAGAGGTAGGTCGGTCAAGTGCAGTGTCTACCGCCCGTTGCCATCCGACGGTCATCACTTTTCCATTTTTCTTATCGCTTTCGTTTTCCCCAACTTCTCCATCGATCAGTGAGATCAGATTTTATAGAGATGAGGCGAGGGAGTTGTGGTCACTAGGGTTTGTAAATTTGTTGAATACCACTCAAAATTCGAACCTATATGAGCCAGCTTGAAAGTAATTTTTAGTAGGATTCAATAGAATTTGATGAAATTCACAAAGTTCAATGGGGTCGCATTATGAACAGCATATAATGCTTGTTTTATTAGTTAAATATCTTCTTAATTTATACCTATCTAGCTTGCTTGCCATTAGCTAAAATGTAGTCTCATGTCTAAAACATTAGCAATAACAATTTAAGGGTGAAGTCTATTTTATCTACTCAACTATTATATTTTCTCAAAATCATCCATCATAACACCCTCCTCAACTCTTCAAACCATTTAATTTACCCTCTTCATAAAATAAAGTGATTTTTATCTACACTGACATGCATCACTAAAAATACTAATTATGAGTCACCGACTTAGAGTTTTGAAAAAAAAAACACTTGATGCATTGATGCTGAGGGTTTGCTAGGCTGGAGTCAAAGATTTTGGGTGCCATTGTGCCACGCACTTACGTGTTGAATTGCTTCTGCATGCCATTGTTGGGCCTTCACAAATAAATCATGCTTGTGTCTTTGGCCTCCGCTCAAGCCTCGCCATGTCGCCACCTTAAGATTTGGAAATTTGTTGTAGCATGTCTACTCCAATGTGATTGTGTGGAAACGTTAGGAGCCAATGCATCCAAGTTCAAAGGGATAAATGTGGTGCCCCAGTCATCACATCAAGGTTCTCTACTCTATAAACCTTTTGCAGCCAATATGGGCCACGTGACTAAGTGTTGTTGAATGGCTTCACCTCCTAAGTCCCAACCATGTGGTTTGTCTTGGAAACTGAGATATGCATGTCAATTTCCTATATAGAAACACTCAACTTAATGTTGTGCTTGCCTGAAGCCCAGGTAACCATCCAACCTACCTGGGAGGTAAATCTGCCCTTGTTTTTTTAGTCAAATTTTAAGTAACAAATAAGACATCTTGTACCATATGTGTTTGGAAGTTAAAAATGAGAAACTTAGAGACTGTTTGTTTTGGATGGATATGCCTAGGTGTAAGATGGCCATTAAGTTTTGAACGTGTTTAGTTCATAGATGAGTGGATGGGATGGCTGGGAAGAGAATATTCTATAAAAATGTTGGATAAGGCCATATAGCAAGATTGGACGAACAAAGCTATCTACTTGATCATTAGTAATTGATTAGTGATAATTAATTTGTTTTATTGTTAAGTAGTAATTATCATGTCAATATTAGTGTTGATTAAGGATAACTAGTCCATTTTGTTATTAATTAGTATCGATTATAATAAGATTAATGATAATTAATATATTCTATTATTAATTAACAGTTTACTTTTTTTTCTCTTCTCATCCACCAACCAAACATCATGGATCGCCTGTTACATCCAACCTTGCAATGGTTGACTTGTGATTGTAGATTATTTCTTTCATTGAAATCAAATGCTCACTTATGCAAATGAAAAACATGGTAGGATAGCCACATCCTTTAACATCATCATGCATACTATTGAAATATCGATCGTTACACGCTATAAATCTTGATGGGCATATGCACGGATATATTCATAGCCATTTGGTTTTGGTAAGGGATGTTGATGCCGATGATGATGATGATTAAGACTTGACTGTACTTATTTGCTGGAGGAATTAGAGATATATTTGTTTGGTTATGCGGTCTAGGTTTTATTCATTCCATCACTGATTTTATATGCAAAAAAAACTTTGGTTGTTCAACCAACTCATGTGAACTTGGCACTGTTGTGCTCTTGGTAGACTCATTTAGACTTTTTTCTATGACTTAGGTCTTCAAGGTTCATTCATGACCTGCTACGTTGAATAAAGTATACTTGCATCAGCCTGGTATGTTATTTCTATGTTTTACAAATTCGTCACTTTGTGCCGGCCTTAATCATATTTGAATGTACTTAAAAATGTTTAGTGTTGATAGAAAAATGGGAAAGAAAACAATTAAGTGGTGTGCTATATTGGTTTCATCCTTGGTTAGCATGAGGCATAGTAAAACTTTCCTCCTATACGATGAAAAAATGTAACTAAAAGACACTACAAAATTTTGGTTCTTGGCTGGTGGATACCTCTCCTATTAAAATATTATATCTAGCTAATTAGACGAAAGAGAAAAAAATAAATGTGGGTCCACTAGCGGTCTGCTCTTCCCGCTCTCCATCTTCTATCCTCTCCATCTCCTCTCTTGTGGACCATCTCCATGTGAGCAGTAGCAATAGGAGTCTAAAAGGATAATGAGAGGTCTAGAGAGGCGCGGGGATGTTGAATATGCTCCTTTTAGAAAAAATAAGTAAGCGTAAAGTAGAAGATGTCGGATATTCTAATATTAGGTCAGACACTTTGATGAATATTGGAATGTTTGAGCTAATATTGGATAATCTAGATGTACTAAGACAAATACAAACAAGCCGCACCCCTAATATAGTTGTATTTACCACTCATGCAACAATAAAGATGCACATAAAACAACTAATTAGAGTGGTATGACCGCAAAGCAACAGATGGAAGAAAATCACCAAGGTTTGTGTGATAGTGTATTTCTCGAAGTTCAAATCCTTAAAGGGATACTACTCTCCATTGAGGAGCTCACAAAGTGCCAGGTATTTTTTAACCATATCCTCGCAAGATTGCACAAATGCACTCCTCCACTAGTAGTATCTCTTTCCTTGCGGGGGAGAGATCCAACCTTCACAAACTTCTCCTAAGCAAACACAAGTAAATCGGTGGCTTAAGAGTGACACTTGGTGTAGGATCAAAGATGCCCTAGAGGGTGGGTGAATAGGATTCCTAAGAAACTTGGCTCAATTTAAAATTAAGCTTATGAAACAAAAGACTACTACCCTATGTGCTTATGTTTATCACAAGTGTGCCTCAAGTTTTGTATCCAAGTTGAAGTCCTAATAATTCTAGAGCAAAATAAGTATTAAAAGGAACAAGAATATAAAGTAAAGAGAGGAAGACGATAGGATCACCTCCGTGACCGGCTAGGCATGCTGGGATACCAAGAGTAACAAGAAGAAGCCTTTACTTGAAGCCCTTAAGAATAAGACTCTTGGTTGGTGCACACTAAGCTACTCTCAACTCAAACTAGCACTAAACTAGTGAAGAAAATTATCACAATTAGCTCAATGGTGTTATTGGACTCTCTCTTCAATTTGTCAGCTTACTAGGGTTCCAAAAGACATTAGTGAGTCCAAGCTAATGTGTTTCAACCAAGCTAACTAGTTATTTGTGGCCATTAGAAAGAAGTAGCCAAAATTGTAAGATGTCGGATAGTCCGACACTGGTCTAGACTATCTGACCCTTTATACATTTCCAATAGCAACTGGGCAAGTAACCATTGGGCCATAAAACCCCAGACAATCTGACACCACCTAGATTTTCCAGGACACCTTTTGTCCACATGTTGTTGGACAATCTGCCATGTTCAAAAACAATGACTAGCAACAGTCAAATGAACAGGCCAAATTGTCTAACGCCGTGTCGGACTGTCCGATAGTTGCCATATCAACTTGACGTCAAACAATCTGAGAGTTGTAAGACAATTTGGCAAGTTCATGTCTACTGTCCGGTTAACACATGACCATATGCAAACAATGTACTTACCGGACAATTCGACATCACATCAGATTGTCTGGTCAAATTGCTTTAGCAACTTTGGCAGGCGCTAGCTTTGACTATTCGACATCACCAGGACTATTCGGCTAGTACAACTTTAGGGTTGCAAAGGGCTTGCAACCTGGTCAAAACACATGAAACATCTTGATCATGACTTGATCCATCTTTCAGTTGAATGCTTGAAGAATGAACATTGCCTTGATTTGGGTCTTGATCATCTTGAGGTTGAGGATCAACTTGATCTTGACTTGGTTGAGATGGTTCCTCCATAGTGTCTTGAGGCTTGATTGCTTCAATAGTCATATTATTTAATTTAGTCGACATTAAGAATTATTAGCTTAAGAAACATGATTAATCATTTAACATGGACAACATAAATTAACACTTAACTTTAAATGTACCAACTTACCTCTGCTAATGTTCTTAATCATTTCATCAAATAATAACCATCTTAATCACATTACTTTAGAGAGAGTGAGTTTAACTTGTGCCTATACTTTGGAATCACCCATAGACACATCTCCATTAATTGGAAGCATGATGTATTCGAATATTGTATGACTCTCCAGTGTCTGCCTAGCTTTATCCACATGATACCCATATTTTGCAAGGCTAAGAATTGAATGTACATCTAGCCCCTAAGTGAATTTTGGATGATTAATGATAAAATGGTTCAGGAAATAATGACTTTATTAAGATGTTGCAGGAATTAGTCTAGTCCTAAGTTGCTTAGGGTGATACAAGGAGACCCCCACAAGCACAGTGCAACATGGCAAGAATACTTGGAGCTTGATTTAATTTTTTTGTATTTTGAATTTGAGTCTAGGAAAATTGTACTATTAATGAGGGGTTCCAAATGATTGTTTGTGTCTTACCAAATGCTTAAATTCATGTCTTTATCTAGTTGAGAGACATCATTGCACAACACTTTCAAGGGTTTGAGTGTAATTTGTTTTAGTGGGTCAAAGATTCATACCACCATGGTTGGAGGTTTCGACTCACATGTTCTAGCTTATGTGCTAAGTGTTGACAGGAGGTTCTGGATCTTAGGGATTAAAACATCCAATCTTTAAATCTATGAGTAATAGCTGAATGACACAAGGATGTGGATATTTAATCCCTCTGTCCCCTCCATTGTTTTTTTGGCCATTTTACTTTCATTTTCCTATCTTATAGTTTCTCTCATGGTTCCAAGACCTCTTCCACCTAGTTCTTGAGCTCCCATGTAGGTAGATCTAGGTTGGTTGTGAGTATTTCCACTTGTGAGTGAGCTAGGAAGACCTTGAGCACTTGGAGATCAATGTCAGGCTGTTGTTTGGAAGTTGTTACTCTTGGAGGGTGACCTCCTAGATGGTTAGTATCGCCCACAAGCTTCCTCAAGCTGTGGATTGTCACAAGCAAATTTGTGAAGGTGGACCTCACCTCCGAAAGGAAAAGAGGTAACTTTAAGTGAAAGCCAACTTGATCTTCGTGGTCACTTGGTGAGGCAAGGGGTTAATTGAGACCAGGCTCTCAAAAGCTCCTCAAAGGAGACATAGGATCTTCATATTCTAAACTTTGGGTAATAATTGCTTGTCTTCTCTCTACTTGCTCTCTTTTGTGTTTCTTGCTCTACTCTTTGTGGCTCGTGTAATTTTGTTTTTGTGTTGTGCTCTCTACATACTGCGTATTTGTTTAGGAATTTCTTTACCTATGATTTGCTTTTGCTGTGAATGGATCTTAGGAGAAACCCACAATCAATTAGAAATTTTGGGTCCAAAGACTAAAGGTTCCAACTAGCCTTCTTAGTTTGGGCAAAAAATCTGGTTAGAGGTTCCGACCCTTAGGATCAGAAGTTCTAGTCTATTGAATTTGACTGCTATGATTGAAGTAATTTTTAGGAACACCTATTCACCCCTCTCCTCGGAAACATCTAAGAGTTTTCAAGGATAACAAAGTGTAAATATTGATCTGAGCTCATCTACGTTCTACCTAGTAGATTATAGGATGACTCAACTATTGGCACTCATCTTGATCCTCTCAAGGGTGTGTTCCAACCAACTGTCTCATCCACCAACCATTGCATCACCTAGGGGTTTGTGGCCCCTAAGCCCACCGAAGGTTACATCAACACTCGCTCTCATATATTCCAAGCATCTCACACCTCTCAGTGGCCATTACTCATCGGCCTAAAATGATAATACACCAAAAGGCCGTAGAATTTCAACTCATAAAGCAGGTCCAATTTCTCGATCTTGTAGATGGGCATAAACTATGTCATTCATATTGGCACAAGGAGTTGATTTATTATTATTAATTTTAGAAAGACACAAATATAAATACATCCATAAATTGACCATAAGCATGCCCACAAGTCTAAATCATATGAAATCTACCATTTTACCAACAATAAACCATATGTGATGATAAGGTCCATATCAAAATAAGCAATTAAACATGTTTTCTAATTAATCAAGTTACAGTGTGCAAATCATGTTTTAGCCACATTTTATGTAATTAGACTCATTGGCTCATGAGGATGCAATAATAAATATTTTAAATTAGTCAGCCCATGCAACTAGTAATCCATGGTGTGTACCTATCAAATATTCTATTTAATGGGTTCAACATGTTCAAAGGAGCATGTTGATGCCAATCTAGCTAACTATCGGACATTCTCCTTTGCATGTGAATCAAAACATAAAGTGAACTTGTTTCTATCTAAGTTCATGTGCAGAATATTTAAGAGTTAGCTGCTACCTAATTGTCATGCACCAAATCTCGTGGGGCTGATCAGACTAGGCGAAGATGGGAGCAAGCTAGCAGAGGTCTAATTGGGGAAGATGGTGCCTTAGTTATGCGAAGGCCTGTGAGTTCTACTTAGCTTTAATGCAGATCCTTAGTCTTTGATGTTCAAGGACATGCTAGCCAATTTAACCCTGTAATTGATAAGGAGATAGAGAGGATGAGATCCATAGCCAATTAGCCGATGGACCGATACGGTTCACCCTATCGGCTGAATGTCGATAGGAAGGTAGTGTTTGAGCATCGGCTAAAAAGCCGATGAAGGCGTGAGTAATAAATGCATGGAATAAATCCATTTTGATAATGAAATAGGGGAATCAACCATATTATCAAAGTGGCTAACTCCCTCAATAAACTTTTTCCAAGAAAGTTCTAATTCTTCCATAAATTCATATGAATTTATCACTAATGCAATTTCTATTAAAGGTCTTATCGGTCAAAGAGCTGATGACGCTCTAAATAAGGTAGGTGATAAAACCAAGGAGTGAGACCCCAAGCCCTCCTCATGAAGTCACGAGGACCAACGACCACCGTGACGGCACAGTTAGAGCTAGCCTCGATAGATCGAACTAAATTGAGACAATATGAGGCTGAAGCTAATGACACAGAGATAGTGGGGACTAGATCGAACATAATGATGGAAAGGACAGGACGAGGTCATCGGCTGCTGATAGCCGAATATCCGACGTAGGCTTATAAATAATCTTATTGACTATCTGAGCTAATGAGGAATTAAACTCGCTAGACCCCGATGCCAACCCTATCAAACGCGAACCTAATAGATTAGATCTAACCGAGACAGTATCAAGCCAAATCCAATAGGACCAGATCGATCGTTAGCATATTAATCGTCGAGGATATAAGACAAATATATATATGTGTGTGTATCGGCCAAACAACCGTTATGCTAGGCATGTAGTGCAAGGTAAGGATAACTCATTGGCTACTTACTCTGATGAAACATCGTGAGAGAACCCATCGGGCCAACGGCTCGATACATCGCCACCAATCTCGTAGGTCAAACCTAACCAATACAGCATGAGGCCGAGCATGATGGAGAGAGACCAATGAACTGATAAGCCTCACATGAACATGTGACGATACGTTTGATCGGACTAAGAGGTCAGACCTAATTGATACAATCTTAGACAAAATAAATGGACCAAGATAGTGGTGAGACTTACCCCTTCACTAGAGATCGGACTTAACCGATGTAACCTTTCGTTGAGAGCCAGAACCCGCTAAAGTAAACCTAGACAAGTTAGGGTGGTGATGCATCGAGAGTTGTGTTGATGTATGATCTAATTGATTCCTTTGATAAGTTTCAGGGGTCTATATTTATACCTCAGAGTTAGAATAGTCCAAAGCGGTTACAGATAACCCTAAACATTATTTCCTAAATACATAAGAAAACTATCTCCAAAAAGTTTACAAAGTTAATTAAACTTGCCTAGCTTACATAACATATTCTATACAGGTAAAATACCCTGTTGTGGTTCCCACGACTTCTCCTCAGACTTGGTCCCATTTTGATATCCTTCCATCTTTGACTGGACCGAATCCATCATCAACTCATTCAATCGACTCTTTTATTGTATCAATCGGCTTCCTTCCATAAGCCGATTAGTTCCTCCTTCATCGGTCGATCATGTTTGCAGGTTGACCAAATTTTGGCGTTAACAGTAATATTTATCACTTTATTACTTTCAGACATGGGAGATTTTAAACTTTAGCATGCATAAACAACATGTGGGTCTGGCGGGAGGTGAGGGAGGTAGTGGCATAGGGAGAAGATCAGTTGCTATTCTACACATGAAGTTCAGAGTGAATTCTATGTAGACTCAAAGATTTTTAGCATGCAGGGCTTATATATTTGGAAAGCTTGTCAATTGTACTTTCCAACAAATCAAACGACATATGATTAGAAGCTTACTATCAACGGCAATTCCATGTTGAAGACATGATGCGTGGAAAGATTGAGTGACGAGCAAGCAACGATAGTATTGTTGAATGTGGGCCTTGCATGGCATGTTTGGATGAGGTTATACTATTTCAAGGTTGATACTGGATTGGGAAGGAGTCCATCTACATGTGCTCCATGGATTGAAGCCTTCCAAAACAAGGTGTTTGAACATAAGAACGAAAATACTCAATTCAGATTCGGTTTGGCCTAGCCTAGACATACCTGGACTACAATGTTTGTTTCTCCCTCATGCGGAATCTATTTTGGACATGTGAGTTCTAGTTGGAAAGCTAACTTCATGGCCCATGTGATGGATAGGGCCTAGGACTCGAAATCCTTTGATTGCACCACACAAGCCAAAATAAAAGGTTGGAAGTCCAGATAGGTTTTCATATTGTATTGCATTTGATTCCTAGTTAGTTTCTAACCCATGTATTGGCTAGATATGCCCTTTGTACATGACCCAAAAGGTTAGACCATGTTTATTCTATTGTAATTATGTAGCACATAATGCTCTTGTTCTTCTCATAAGGTTTGTGCCATTGTCACCAAACTAGAGAGAGGTATTGAGAATTTTTATCAGAGATTGTTCTTATTTTTCCTTGTAGGGAATGGAGAGAGCAACAAATCTACTTTTGAGTGGTCCAATGGATCGACCTATCATAGTGTGTGGTTTTGCAAATTTGTGGTGAAAGGTGTGTTGCACAGATAATGTATTGTTCATCTAGTTCATGGGGTTTCACGGTGTGTTTGGATCCTACATTGAGAAGGCCAGACATCCCTGTATCACCTAGGGATCATAGCACAATTGTCTCGGTAGGTTCTTTTACCATAGCTACATATTTTATTACTGTCCTATACACAAAAATCCTATAAAAATAGCCCATAGTTTTTAATCTGGTTCTAGTATTATTTTGTTATGTTTTGGTCCATTAGTCTTGTATTTGGTTGCTGATCTTAGTTTTCCTTCATGCTACCTTTGAGCTTATATATATTATGTTATGCATGTGCTAGGTTTTTTTTCTCTTATCGCGCTCTGAAATTTCAATGCATGTCATTCAGTAAAACTGTTGTCAAAGTTGCATGTAGAGTCCAAATTCAATGTTTAAATACTTGTTTGAAAGAGCACATGGTCTTCTACAAGTCTTTATGATAGGTCGAAGTCCCAATTCGGACATTTTCTATGTGTTTTTGACCCAACAAAGTTTGTTGCTTATTCAGAGATTGTGTCATCTTCTAGTTTCACTTTCAATTATATTTCAGTTTTGTGTGCTAAGTCCAGATATCAAAAATAAAAAAAATTGTGAGCCTATTTTATCCCATGTGAATACTTTTGAACCCATTGAGACTAGATGTAGGAAATTGCTCTTGGGGTTTGCACGGTTGTGTTTTGTAGTGATAATCATATTGTGCAATCTGGTGTGTTGATCATAATAGCAAAAGAAAAAAGAGTTCAGAAAAATGTTCAAAGGGAAAAACTTCAGAAAAAAAGAAAAGAAAAGGTCACCACATCGATTGATTGTTTTAGAAGTGAGTCTTTGCATAGTTTGTGCAAATCTTGTAGCCCAATTCTGAGTTCGAGAAATCTGCTAGCATGTCTCTTGTACTTTTGCAACACGAGCTTTGGGTCTAAATTCAGATTATGATAGCTCATTCCTTGGTTGCATAAATCCTATTATCGTTATGCATGAGTTGTCATATACTTCACATATATTTTGTAGTCAACAACTTGGCATTTTTTTCTAGCTTATATTATTACTCAACAAAACACTATCTTGAATTTAGAATTGCTAGGACAAACAATAAGCCCTCCAAACTCCACAAATTTACCACTGTGCAATTACTCGTCAACTGTGAATTCGCTTTACCATCACCTTTGAGTTGTTTACTACTAGCAGAGTGTAATCAGCCTTTCATCTCAAAAACTAAGGGTAAGAACTTTGGATTTGTAAAAATGTGAGCCACATACATACTTTAGGATATTTTTCTATAATCACTAACCATGGTAGGTAGAGAGTTGATGGAATTTCTATTCTATAGTAGCAATGACCTGGAGGACTATATTGAGTAGCAGCATAGAATTGGAAAAACCATTAAGTTTGAGAAGAATCTCAGAGAAAAAGAAGTGATGTGAGCCACAAAGGAGTTTCAAGACAACGCTTATGATTGGTGGCCAATGTTTCATTTGAAACAACTTATTACTTCATGCGAAGGTTTGAAGTCTACTATGCGATGTGAGTTTGTTCCACCCAACTACGAAGAAGAGTTACTTCGCCATGTCGAGAGTATCAAGTAAGGGTGTAATCCTATCCAATATTACTATGTTGAGTTGTGTTATGCATTGCGACATGCTGGTATCACAAGTGCATGTAAAATAAAGGCATACTTCAAAGGAGGGTTGAATTCTGATATTTGTGGTTCAATTGAAGATAAATATTTTGTTAGAGTCCATGATGTTGTGGATTGCACCATTAATAAGGAGAGGAGGATTGAGAAGCAGCAACAGCAATTTAGCTTGAGCCAAAATCACTCTCTTCATTTCTGATGCCTTTGCTGATCCATTGTACAAGAATTGCACATATTCAGTTCAGAACAAAGAACATGCTCCAATGCATAAAAGGTTGAATGGGAAGACAATCAAGCATGGGACATTCCCTTCAATCGATGCCACACATAGTGTCGCAATGCTTCATGTAGCACAATAGATCATGGCTGATGGCAAATACGCCATTGTTGGCCCATGGTTAATGGAGTATGAGATACAAGAAAACCCATGTGAGGAAGACAACCATATAGCCAAATCGAGTGACAGCACTAAAAAGAGTAAGCTGTGTGATTCCATTAAAAGTGAGGTTGAGTGCATCCAAAATTTAAGTGTGAGATACTCCAAAAGAAAAGAGGTAGATGATAATCCATGTAAGGTTATTTCTGAAACCAATGCATTAATCTCTACTTCTTGTGTTGTTTCTTACAAAAAGCATGATAAACAAGAAGAGGAGATAGCCACAGTGGGAGATTGGTTGCTTACTGTCCCATGGTCAAAATTCTAGTTGAATCACAGTACATATCTCAACATGTCTCTTACAGCACCTACATGTTTCATGGAGAGATTTGAAGGTAAGTATGAAGGTATTGATGCACTATTGCAACAAAACATGGTGAGAAAATTTGAATGTATATATGCTGCAATATATCCATGGTTGTTCTCTTGTGGTCAATTCATAGTTCCTCATTCTGAGTATTGTATGCTTAATTTACATAATATGGAATCGTTTACTTGTAAGGAAGTGTTAGCTAGAATACCTATCGTTGATTCTTTGTATGATAGAATGTTGAACTATCTTGCTTGGTTGAGAAAGTTTGTGGACTATTTTATTTCATATCACTAGATAGTACATTATGTTGTACTTCTTTAATTCTGATTAGTGATTATGAAATTGGCAATAAATTTTGTGTGCATAGATTATACATAAATTGTGACAACTTTATTGATTTATTCTAGAATAATATTGAATATCACTCAACTATGCAAACTTTTGAATTGATTGACATGAAAATTAGCATAGTCTTACATGTTGTTTACATAAAACTTTACTATATTATACTACATATTTTTGTGCAATAACATGCTTTTAAAATCAGAGTAGCATAGCTAAAGCAAGGAAGAACATAAGTATGCATTCACCAAATTACAGTACTTTATTCATGTTCCTTACCTCTTGTGTAATCTTGTGAAAGTCAAGGATGACTTTTTCTTTAGTGGAGGGGGAATGATACGAGTGGGTATGATGTGAACAACTGGAAACACATTGATAGAAACATTGATATAATGTCCTATGGTGGCTATGCTTACTTTATTGTGGGAAAACAAGAGAACCATGAGATTAATGACATGTACATATATATATTATGCATAGACGTTGTTCTCTTTGTTTAGCACAATTTTAGATTACCAAGAGTCAGGATGGCTTCTCTTGAAGAAGTAGAGGATGATGTGTATCTACCTAACTATTGTATCTTCTACTTTGCATATGAATCAAAATATAAGCTTGTTAACACCAAAATTTGGTAATCTCATAAACTGATTCGATTAAGAATTAGAAAGCCGATCGACTTATAGAAAGAGGACGATTGATAGATGGAAAGAGACAGTTAGATAATTGAAGATGAAAAATTATCTAGATAAGACCGAATCTATGAAGGAATCATGAAAACCATGACAGAGTGGTCTTGTGTCTATAAGATATTTATTGTAATTAGATAAGAGTAGTTCATTTTGTTATCTTCTTAGAGATATTTTTTTCTATTTAGAAAATAATATCCGAAGGTTGTTTGTAACCATCTTGGACTCATGTAATCCTGGGATATAAATACAAATACCTTAGAGCTTTGTAAATCTTCTCCATAGATCAATATAATTTTGATGCATTGTCACCCTAGTTCATCTAGGTTTTTCCTGGTGGGTTCTAGCTCTCAATGCGGGGTTGCATCGGTTAGGTCCGATCTTCAACGAAGGGTAAGTTTGACCATTATCATGGTATATCCGCTCTATTTAAGACTGCATCGGTTGAGTTCAACCTCTTAGTCTAATTGGATATATTACATCACGTTCATATGGGATCTATTGGCTTATCGAGCTATTTTTACCGTCATTGGTCTCATGCTGCATATGTTAGGTCCGACCTTCTCGATTGCTGATAGTAGATTAAGATTTAAGTCGGTGGGTCTTTACACGACGTTTCATTGGAGGAGCCAGCCGATGAGTTACCTTTAGACGGAGCTTCACGCTTAACGTATCGGCTTTTCAGCCAATATACATAAATCGTCCATGGTTAATCTACTAGCGATTGATCTAGGATGATCTATTAAGATTGTGTTTAATAAGGCTAGCATTGTGATCTATTAGGTTTTATTCTTCCCATCGGCTCAGCTAGCCGAAGAGGTTACCTGTTTATATTGTAGCTAGCTAATAAGTTTACCTATTCCTTTCGTTAGACAACTGATCTAGTTTCTATCAATTTAGTTTTGCTAGCTTTAGCCTTATACTGTCTCAATTCAGTCCAATCTAACAAGACCGGTTCTAGCAGTACGGTTATCGATGGTTGTTAGATCTTGTCTCTTCGAAAGACCAAATTTTGATCTTTAATGCTTATCTTCTATTACATTCTGAGTAGCATTGGCTCTATAGCCAATGTGTCTGCAATTTTATTCCTTGCTATCATTGGCTTTTTAGCTAATGCATAAGTGTTATAACTCTTATCAGCAACCAGCCGATAGCATGGATTTGTATTAGCCTATCGGTCAATTGGCTCGTCGACCTAATTTTTTCTATATCCGTATCAATAGAAGGGTCAAATTGACTGGCACACTCACGAATCTGGAGTTTAGGACCTGCACTAGAGCTAAGCAAATCTCCTACGCCTTCGTGTGTTTAAGCGCATCACATCGGATCTCCATTGGCGAACACGATGGACCGATATCTATGTGAACAAAGGTGAACTCGTTTATCTCAAAGTCTGTGTGGAATATTTGAGAATTTGATGCTACATAATATTTAACACTTGATTACTTTCAAACATGAGAGATTTGAACTATTCACATGCATAAACAACAAGTGGTCTGGCGGGAGGTGAGGAAGGTAGCGACGCACATGGAGAAGATCAGTTGTTATTTTGTACATGAAGTTCACGATGAATTTTGTGTAGACCCAAAGACCATTTAGCTTGTAGGGCTTACATATTTGCATAGTTTGTCAAGTCTATTTTTCAACGATTCAAGCGGCGTATGATTCAAAGCTCTCTATCAATAGCAATTTCAAGTTGAAGACAAGCTATGCGGGAAGACCGGGTGGCATGCAAGCAATGGTATTATTGTTGAATGTGGGCCTTGTACAACATGTCTGGATGGTGTTCTACTATCTCAAGGCCCATATTGGGTTGGAAAAGAGTCCACCTACAAGTGCCCCACAAATTAAAGCCTTCCAAAATAAGGAGTTTGAAGATAGGAATGACAATATTCAATTTGGATTTAGTTTGGGCCAACCTGGACATACCTAGACTAACATGTTTGTTTCTCTCTTATCTGGAATCCATTTTAGACATGTGAGTACTTGTTGGACAATTTACTTTATGGCACATGTGATGGATAAGGCACAAGAGTAGAAATCCTTCTGGTTTCACCACAAAAGCAAAAACAAAATGTCAGGTTTCCATATTATGTTGTATTTAATTCCTAACTAGTTTCTAACCCATGTAACAACTATATATGACTTTGTACATGACCCAAAAGGGAATGCCACATTTATTATATTGAAATTATGTGGTAAATATTGTTTTTGTTCTTCTCACAGGGTTTGTGCCACCGTCGCCAAACTAGAGAGAGGGATTAGGAGTTTCTGCCATAGATTGTTTTTGCTTCTCCTTGCAAGGAATTGAGGGAGCAATAGATCCACTTTGGCGTGGTCTAGTGGATCAACCCATCATAGCATGTGGTTTTGTGAATTTGTGGTGAAAGGTGCGTTACATGAGCAATGTGTTGTTCTATTTGTGGGGTTTCATGACATATCTTGATCCTACCTCAAGAAGGTCAGGCATCCCTGCATCACATGTCTTGCCTTCTAGCCCGATGTAGTCATACTAATCATCTCTTTCTTTGGCTGTGAAACTCATTTAACTTTTTTCTGTCCAAGTCTAGCACTTATTGTAATCTATTGAGACACACATATGCTCAACTAAGCAACAAATAAAAATACATAAAACACCAGAAAGTGTAAGACAAAGTGAAAGAGGGAGTGAAGATTCGTGGATTTTTTGGAGTTACAATGAGATGTAATCCCTAAAGGTCAAAATGAGGCCCTACTAAAGAAAGCTCATATTTGGGAGGGAGACAGTAGTTGTGGTGGCAAACTCGACCAAATGTGTTCAATCTTGAGTTTGGGAGATACAAAGCTATAGCTACATGTGGCACGAAAACATGTGCAGGCAACGATGAGTAGCTACTCTCTACTTCTCAAGGTAGAGGCGGTTGGGATGGATGGGCTGAGTTGCTTGGCTTAGTGTTTGCACCTAATTTTGGTAAGCCTTGCAGTTAGAATTAGAGAGTTGATCAGCTTATGTAAAGAGTTCGATTGATACATGAAAAGAGCCAATTGGATGGACAAAAAGACAAAAAGTTATACATATGAGACCGAGTTTGAGGAGGAGCTATGGAAACCACGACGGGGTACTTTTATCTCTATAGAATATATCTCATAAGATAAGTAAGTTTAATTAGTTTTGTTAACTTCTTAGAGAGTTTTCTTTTATGTTTAGGAAATAACGTCCATAGGTTATTTTTAACCGCGTCGTACTCTTGTGACTCCAGGGTATAAATATAGACCTCCTGAGACCTTGTAAATCATCTCTCAGATTAATATATCTTCAGTTCATTGCCACCCTAATTTATCTAGGTTTTTACCAACGGGTTCTGGCTCTTGACACGGGACTGCATTAGTTAGGTCTGAACCTCTTAGTTTGATCATATATATCACGTCACGTTTGAGTGGGATTTATCGACTTATCAATCTCTTTTTACTGTCATCAATCCCATGATGCATTGGTTAGGTTCGATCTACTAGACTACTGATAGTAGATTAAGCCATAAGCCGATGAGTCTTTATTCGGTGTTTCATCAGAGTAGCTAGCCGATGAGTTATCCATATATCAAGCATCATGCCTAGTGTATTGGTTCTTCATCCAATACTTAAACGTCTTAAGTAATTTCCTTTGAGCCTCACGTCTAATATATCAGCCACAGCCGATATACATATATCATTAGATAATTCTTCTCATCAGATCAGCTAGTAGCTGATGGGTTCATCCATTTCTTCTGTCTGCGTATTCGATCTAGTTTTCATCGTCTCTGTGCCATTAGTCTTAGTCTCATACTATCTCAGTTCGATCGATGTATCGAGCCTGGCTCTAACGGTACTATCATTATGGTCATTGGGTTGCACTTTCGGAAGATTGGGTCTCGCTCCTTGCTATTCATCGCATACTCTATTCAGAGCACCATCAACTTTAGAGCCGATGGGTTCTTTATATTATTCCTTGCCAATCCATATATGACTTCATCGGCTTTTTAGTCGATGAATGAGCGCTACAGCATCCATCGATAACCAACCGATAAGAGGATTCCACATACCTACTTATTAACCATCCTATTCAGAGTGCCATTGGCTCTACAACCGATGTGTCTTTTGTTCTCTTCGTTGCCATCTACCAACATCTTCATCGGCTGGAAAGCCGATGGAAGAGTGATTCAGTCCTTCTCGAGAACCCGTGAATAGCAGGAGCACGTCAGACATAGTCGATGACTATCTCAACCCTATCGGCAACCAGCTGATAGTAAGAGTTCGTATCAGCCCATTGTCCTACTGATCCATCTATTTATCTCCTTGTCAATTGCATGGTTAAATTGACTGGCACGCTCGCAACCCTAACAACCTTGACAAAGGGACCTCGAAGGCAAAGGATGTGCACTAGAGCGAAGTAGACCTCGTAAGCTTCGGCGTGTTTGCGCCATCACATCAGACCTACATCAGCAAACATGGAGGACCAATTTGGCACGAACACTTGGCTAGCCTAGATCGACTTGCCCTAGGTCAGCTTGATCTCACATGGCCAAAAATGAGGGAGAAAGGGATAAAGAGAGTAAGAAAAATGGATCATGGATTTCAGCATTAGCCATTGGTCCTCAATTGGCAAAATTTTTGTAGGAAGGATAGTCTAGAGTCTAAAGGGATACTAAATTGAGATTAATCACTAGAACCTTGGGAAGAACTTTGGGGAGAAATGAAATGGACCATGGTCCGAAAACCGTGTGTGGTTAAATTATTTTTGAAGTGCATTGTATTGAGTCAATTAGCAAGGTTAGGGCATGTGGCTTGCGCATATGCAAGCGATTGCATAAAATAAGCCATGGTTCACAATTGGTTGATGCGAACTAACTAGATCAAGAATAATTTTAGGTGTGAAAGGAGATGTTGGATGGGCTGCTTTGTGTACATGATATGTGACTTTCGCTATTCAAATTGTCAAACAAGGTGAGAGGTACACAACGAGATGATTAGGTCATGGCGCATATGATTGGGTCAATGCAAGTTTAGTGAGGATGGAGCTTGTTTTAGGTATAGAAAAGAGGTTATCTTCATCTAGTGATGTGGAATGTGGTGTGCTGATAATATGTGGTGTGAGATGAGGCAACATGAGCATTGTCATGATTTTCAGAGTAGGGGTAGGGTCCATATATTAAGAATAGGACTATATCGTATTGGCTTCAATGGCAATTGAAGTAAGGTGGTAGGAATAAGATTGTTTAGAAATTGAGTTTAGAAAGGTTTGGCTTTGTTGGAGGGAAGAAAGATGAGAACTTAAAAATAAGTTTAGGAAGAATTAAAGAAATGCCAAAATATTAGAAGGAGAAAAATCAAAGTCAAAATAAATCAGTTTTGAGGCTTTGGGTCAGTGATCGTCACCATACAAGCACTACACCCACACATCTAGTAGTTATCAACCACGCTCTCATATAACCGACCTTATGACAAAGGTTTTTCCTATAAACAATCAAAAAAATTTACAAGAACAAGAAATAACATAATTTGAATTGCAAATGAATGATTAGCATAGGATGTTAGGTTAAAGAAACTGATCTAATGAGAAAACTATGTAATGATAGAATGATGTAAGTGACACCTAAACCCTAACGGCGATGATGAGATCTACCTATTTATGATTCACATGAGGTGCAATATGAGCCGACGAAACAAGACTCTATTACAATGCCCAAGGTCAAATCAAACTTGAACTAGAAGAGGTACATTAATTGTTTTGCAGATTATGAGTAGCTTAGATGGAATTTTGTTGTAGGACCAAATCCATATGAAAATAGGCTTCATAATATTTCCAACAAGTACTCATGGACCCTAAAAAGCATTCTAGATCAGAGGCTACTGCCAAGAGGGCCAAAACTAAATAAAAAATATTCAAAAGTTTATATGTTGCATTCTTTGGCCAAAAGTGATATCATGGTATAGGAGAATACCTAGGGAAGGCCATGAGTTGGTCCCTAATAGAGCTAGAAATGAGACGTGATGAGCCTACCTCTATTCATTTTGTGAAAGCTTGCAACAATATCGGCTTGGCTTGGCTTAGCTCGGCTTAGCTCAGCTCATTTGTGAGCTCGAGCTAGCTCACGAGCCTATGAGAAAAATACTCTCTCATGTGATGGACAATGTGGGTTGGACGAGGGAGGGAGCCAGAGAGGGAAGGGAGGTGTGACGCCCCGCACTTTTAATAATATAGATAAAAATGATAGATTTTTAATTATGATTTGTCAAAATAAGAATCTGTTAAATAATAATAATAACATTTACACTTTTTCTATAGTGTTAAAAGTTCAGGGTGTCACAAGAGGCCACATCCAAACACCAGGAGAGTCATGCTCGTGAGTACAAGCCAGCAAGGAGAAGTGATAACTCTTTGGCTCCATAGTTGGGGAGGAAGGCTAGAGCCTATGGCAGTGGGGTAGCGAGTTGGTGGAGAGGCATGGTGAATTAGTGATTTCTTCCATGAGGGATGGCAACGAGCTGGCCAGCTGCTCCACCTCTACTATTCCTCTTGCATTGCATCATATGTCACTTCTGTTGTGTGAGTGTGAAAGTGATGCAATGACATCTAGGACTAGGAGTTAGGAGTTGGAAGCATAGGGGTTAGGTTTTCTTCATTGCCTAAAGGCCCCTAAGTTGGACTAATGTGGTAATGGCCTCACGAGCTTTTGTTAAAGGACCTTGATATCATCTAGAGGGGGTTAAATAGGCATTCCCGAAAAACACTCACAAAAAAAATTAAACATTGATTGGAACTTCTAATCCTAACAACCAAAAATTTTGATCAACACTCTTACCGAGATAGAGTGTTGATTAGAACTTTTGATACCTTTGATCAGAACATCTAGTACCCTGATCTAGCCATGAAGGAGAATGAACCAGAAGCCAAACTTGCACACAAAGAGGCCTGCAACTATGGAGAAAAGCACGGGTGCATATGATACAATAAGAAGGGACGACAACAACAACAACAATACAACCTTCAATCCCAAGCAAGTTGGGTAGGCTAGACTTAAAATAAGAGCCTCCAAATCATGGTTTAAGCACGTCAATAGCTAATTTTCAAATATTCCTATTTAAGTACAGATCTTTATATATATCCCACTTTTTCAAGTCCCTTCTTATTGTCTTTTCCTATTCTAATTTTGGTCTTTATCTACTTCTATTCATTTTATTATCTTGACTTAGGATTTCATAACGCACTAGCATCTCTGGGGTCTTCTTTGGACATGGCCAAACTATCTCAATCGATATTTGATAGGCTTTTCTTCAATTCGTGCTACCCCAAGTCGATCACGTATATCCTCATTTCGAACCCAATTCATTCCTGTATGACTATAAATCTAGCGTAGTATATGTATTTTCACAACACTCAGCTGTTAAACATGACGTCTTTTTATAGCGTAGTACATGTATTTTCACAACACTCAGCTGTTAAACATTCAGCCCCATATAGCATAGAAGGTCTAATTATCGTTCTATAAACCTTGTCTTTTACCTTCTAATGTACCCTCTAAGTACAGAGGATGCCAGATGCTTAGCGCCACTTTAATAAGCCCATTTTGATTCTCTAACCTTAGATTCTTGGATTCTTTGCACAAAGCTCCTATTAGTGTTATATGAAGAGTCGTCCAACTAGATGGTGGTGTCCTTATTTCCACCATTGAACAAATTATCAAAATACTCTTGGCATCTATGTCTAATCTCATCCTCCTTTACCAAGAATTATTCTCTCTCATCCTTTATACACTTCACTTGGTTGAAGTCTCTCATATTCCTATCACAAACTCTAGCCATTCTATAGAAGGAACAAAAGACATATTTTTTACCTGAAGTTCAGATCCAAAGATCTTACTCTCTATTCAGGTGCTCCATGGAGCCGGGTCTCTTATGATCCAAAAACTCACCAAGCTAGCAACTAGGAATAAGTTTTAACCTTCTAGCAAGCACCAAGACGTAGCACATTTCTATGTGACCACCAAGGTCCAAGCTTTGACAATGAGCTCCTACCTGCAATGATGCTTGCTCTACCAAGCAACATCTTGGAAGTTAGCTCAATTTTAACTCACCGATTACTCCATTTCTTTTCAGAGGTGGAGTAACATCCTTACAAACTTTCCCATGATATCCACAAGAGAAGGAGCTCACGACCGATGCCTATTTGGCCTGGAGGAGAACCTCTAAGAGTAACAAACTCGAAGACAAACAACATACGCTGATCCACACATGGGCACATTCTGAGAAAGAGGATTGGAACTTTTGATGGCAACCATCGGAGCTTCCATCCAACTATCTTTGTCTCAATGAGGAGCATCGATCAAAACTTCCGATGATCTCCATTGGAACTTTCAATCACCCCTCCTCGGCAGATAGAGAGCTCTGACCAAAGGTTTCGATTGCAACTATTGGAACTTTTGATCTTACAACTATACTAAGATTATTTTCCCTTGTAGGTATTGTGCAATGTCTCGCTCTCTAAATATCAAATGAGGATTGAGCACTAGGAGACACAAATGACGACATTGACTCGAACCCTGTTAAAAGTGCGACTTTTCCTATAACTCAAATTTGAAATAAAATATACATTTAAACAACTTGAGTCTTTTAGCCTTGCTTTCATTTGTAAGGGTTGTCAAGCTTTCACATTCACACAATTGAGACTAAACATGCACTAATCTTCAATAAACTAATTGTCCCCTTAATTAGTCTTTTTATCGATCATCCAAAACCTACTGTAGACCTAGATACACTTTTAGGCCGTGAGCCTAAAGGACTACTTACAAGCCAGCTCGAGCTTGGCTTGTTTTAGAAACGAACTAGAAAGGTGGCTCAAGGTCAGCTCATTTTGCTTTTGAGCTAAGTCGAGCCGAACCATACAAGCCCAAGCTTTTTCTCCACCCCCTATTCCCCAATCAAATTATTCATGAATTTCATATGCTCAGTTACTTCCCTTCATCCATTCAAATACTTCTGTAAACAAGAACATATAAAACTCATGGTATATTTTTATTGATGTGTACCATGAATCTTATATAGAAGGCATGCACCTTTGCTTATTGACATGTAATATAGGTATGGTCATATCCTAGCTAGTGATATCCTCATCACTACTAGTATAGCCATGTATTTGTTGTATCTTTTTCAAAAACTTCAAATTGTGCAATGCCTGGCAGCAAATTTGGCCTCTAAGATTCATGAAATTTACATAATTTCCAAAGAAATCAACTAACTTTCCACATGAATTCAGAAATTTGAGTACCAAAGAATTTCAAATAAGGCCTTTTATCTTATTAAGTAAATATCACAAAACATTACCACAATACCACATATTTAAGTGATATTATCTAACAAAAAGCCATATTATCATAGAGCCACACATTTGACGTTAAATTTATCACATGACTATATAGTTGCTCTCCTTTATTTTTTTACTACAAAATAAGCCCTCACATTAAGTCACATCATCAACAAATTAAAAGCTTTTGTATTAAAGCACAAATAATAATGACTATTATACATGCTATATTAATACTAGTCAAAAATACCAGTGTGTTGTAAGGGACTCATTAAAAAAACTAATGGTTCCTTTTTGCTGTTTTCATCCCTATATTTTGGGCCAGTTTTTTTTTGTCCTTTGAATAAATCTGTATTTTAGGTGAGGACGTGCATAAGTGGTAGCATTATTTTTATCTATTTTTTTGTTGAATAAATCTAGTTAAGTAGTTTAGACATAAGGCAAAATCTCTTCCACAATGACTATGAGACATTGTTTTTATCTATTTTTTGGTTGAATAAATCTAGTTAAGTAGTTTAGACATAAGGCAAAATCTCTTCCACAATGACTATTACATGTCAATTAAACATGTATCTACATCTTCAACCATATTAATTATACAAATCAAACATGCAGCTATCCAATCAAGCCATAGGAAAGAACTCTCTCATGTGGAAATGCTTGCAACGATAAAGCCCACTCAAAAAAGATATGCACATTACAAAAATGATCATTAAAAATCACACGCATTATAACAAATGATCATTAAAAAAGATATGCACATGTAATCATTAAAAAAATCAAATTAAATTGACAGCTAATTATGGTCCCATAGCACGGATGGTTACTTCGATGGCATCATTTCACACCTATGTCAGCAAAGGCATAAGCTCTATTACTTTACATGTAGAACAAGGTGAGTGTTCGGCTAACTTAAGAAACACGCTTTCTTTGACATAGAGCACTAAGAGCATCTCTAGTAATAGCCCCCATATTAAAGCCCCAAAGGCTGCCCATATGCTTTAAGCCTGAAATAATATCTCTAACTCCAATAGTAGTCCCCACTTTCGAGCTCCTAATTGTTTTTTCCTTATATTTCCACATATACTACATGTTTACTCCATGTTTCACACCATAATAATTCAATCATAAATATTTATAATGTATAAAATTCAACTATATCCAAATCTATAATTTCGTACATCACAATTCAATCATATTTGATAGAAAAAGTTCCACCAAAAATAAGACAAAATCACCTTTTTTTTTAAAATATTGCTCTCTTCTCTATGGGTGGAAACCATCATAGCGGATCACTATAGGTAAGAAGATTGGCACCGATAATCACAGCTAATGCAAGCAAAAATTAATGATGACAAAGATGAAAAGTGGGAAGATATAGACTGAGAAGGAAACATGCTAGCTCTCCGTGGCATCCATGAAGACACCAATAAAAAGGGGAAGTAGATGTAAGGGTGAGGAGACCTATGTTGCATAGAATGTCTCTATCATGACCCATCTCAACAGTGTTGGTAGGTGGCGCGTCCCTGCCCTCATGGATCAAGACAGCCTAGTTAGCCACTACCCCATGCCCCATGCTCATCAATCGGAGGAGGGTGGAGAGGATAGTGGCGGCTAAGATCATGGTGGTGAGTCATGGGGAAGGCCGAGGACAACTACAGACAGATGACAAAGTGAGTGCTGGAGCAAAGTCGGGAGGTAGCTACTCTCACAGGATAGAGAATATCGTGACAGGAAAGTTTCTTATGGGTGAAGTAATTGTTGATTAGGGCTCTAGTCTAAGCCCCCATAAATGGAGATGTGGGTGAATTTAGAGACCTTCCTACTTTACGGGTTTTAATAGGACTCTATTAGATTTTTTTTTGTCAGACCTCAAAAACTATTTGTTGCTGGGTTTAGTGGGTGTTTTCTCTTACATAATCCATTGAAGCAATAAATACACAATAAATAAGAAAACCATATTCTATTGGATTTTTTTGTTAGACCTCAAAAACTGTTTGGGGCTGGGCTTAGTGGGCCTGTTTTCTCTTGCATAATCCGTTGAAGAAATAAATACACAATAAATAAGGGAACTGTACAGGCAAGTTTTATGTGGATTAGCAAGTTCATTCTTCATCATTTGTGGTTTTCTGATTTTTCTTTACACATACACCAATATTTATTCTCCAATTGGAAATCATCTTGAAATTTTGATATTAAAGCATATAAATTCTTTTTGGTTTTCTTAATTCCTCACACACATATTTTTATTCTCATATTGCAAATCATCTTGATATCTTATTTTAATTTGAAATCTATCACCAACAACACCTTTAAAGTGGATTATCTTAGGTTTTATGCTGTCTACGCCATTAGTGGGTTTAGTAGATAAATTTTTACAGTATTCACCAATTTTGATGGTCCTTTTTGTTTACCATGCTAGAAATTTTGAATGATTGTTATTCACTATTTTGGTATTTTGAATGAAATTTTGAAATTTTGAATGAAATTTTGAAATTTTGAATGAAATTTTGAAAGATAAGAGCTGTTTGGGCTAACATAAGAAGTAATAACTATTATAAATTTTAAAAAATAAATTTATTTTATTTTAAAGTAACTTATATATAGATTTTTTTTAAAAAACACATTAATTTAGAAGACATTCTCTCAATAAACTAGATAAATGAAGAAGTAGCCGAGCAAATAATTTGTTTAGGCTGTGATTGCGAGGAGGAATTGGAAGTGGATAACTTGTTATATTTTAATAAATTTTGAATACTCTATTTGCTATATTTTAAAATAGATGGAGTAAGATATTAGTAACATCATGTTTTTTTTCCAAAAACTGCAAAATAAGTGTGTCAATGCACAGGATCATACTTATTGCAATGCTACATATATAATATTAAAAAGCTCTACCGTGTTAAAATTGTTGAGTACAGGTTCACAATAAAATTCAATGCCTTTTGTGATTCTCCACTTTAAATAAACTTGAAGCTAGGTCTAGTTTTATGATAAGTTCTAGAATAATCTTGCAAATCTTCATATATAAGAAAGAAAATTATAGGAGTAGAATCAAGATAGCATAAGGCACATATTTTTATCCTACGAGAATGGTAAAAAGTTAATTACAATGTTTAGTAAAATAAGTTTGGTGACAGAAAAAATGGAAAAAGTGAAAACAGATAAAAATAGATAGCCTAAAAAGAAAAAAAAGAAAAAGAGGAGGAGAAAAGAAACACGGCGACGAAAAATAGATAACAATAACGGACGGTGGTTTCCGCTGGCAGCCTCTCACACCGCCTCCTGTCTCCTCTCCCTTGGTTTGACCTTGACGTGCCAAAGCCAATTCCAACATCGCCACGACGCGACGCACGCCTATAACGATAGCCCCTCTCTTCCCTTCTCCGCTCCGCTTCCCAATTCCCCTCTCCACTCTCCTGCTCGACGAGGTACGGACACCCCCAATCCTTCCCTCCCTCGCGCCCCGTATCCTCGAATCCCCTGTGTCCTGCGGGGATTCGGCGCCGGCCGCCCCCCAATTGGTCGGCCTCGGTTCGGGAGACCGCCGATTCAGCGGGATCGTTGTTGGTACTTTTTTTGGGGGATTGTTCTTTCGTGCTTGCTGCTCGATTGGCCTGTGGGGGTTTCGATCCGCTAGCGTTAGTTGTTCCTAGGGTTTCTTGGGCAATCGTCTGGGTATGTAGGTGGATTCTTCCCTAGGGTTTCTAGTGAAATCGCGGTTAGGTTTTGGGATGCTGTTGTGCGAGGGCGATGGGTCGAGCAGGTGTTTGGGTTGTTACGGTTGCGCAGCTTCATCCCGTGGATGCACCGTAGTTGCTGGGTTCTGTTTAGGCTAGAATTTTCCCCCCTTTACTTAGCGTGGTAGTTTCGTGCGGCGTCTGGTAGGTTTTACTTTCTACGCACATGTTTTTACCTCTTGAGATTTGGTGTTGACTTCTGGTTAATTCCCCTCCGCAGCGAAGTTGACCCCATATGTGATTGATGGATGATGACCGTTCCAATGGATAAAGCTACTGCTTCCCCATCGTCAAGGGAGCTTGCGCAGCGGCTCTTAAAGAAGGTTTGTTCTTTCCATTGTTTCTTCAGTCTGCATTCTCCGTGAGTTTCTGTAGTAGTATGTAAGGAAAGATTAATGATATATGCATGAAAAAAATGTCATCAGCCCTCTACAAACAGCTGACATGGCAAAGTGTGGTCCCATGAACTGAGTTGCGCAGATGATCTCCGGTCACCATCTATACCTAATTCCATGCCTATGTGACTGTTCCTTCTGTCCTTCATTCCGGACATTGCATACTGAGCATTGACTTTCCTTGTCAGTGTGCAATCGCTGTATACATTGCATTGCTTTGTCTTCCTTGCACCAGATCATACGATCCTATTTAATGCTTTATTTCCTCTCTCTGTAACTGCAAATGTACCCAAGGATAACTTCAAATAGAAATAGAGTAAAAATTCTGATTGATGAGAGCCTCAAAGATGGTGTGGTGGAGGTGAGAAGGCAATGGGATATGATCATCTTAGTTAAACTTGTTATTAGTGATATAGTCTTAAACGTAATTGTGTATATGCCCCTCAAGTAGGCCCGAATGAGAATGCTAAGAGATATTTCTGGGAAGACTTAGATGGCTTGATATAGCTATATCTAGTAGCAAGAAGTTTTTTATAGGAGAGGATTTTAATGGTTATGTAGATGCAACAGGTACAGGTTTCGAAGTGGCACATGGAGGTTTTGGGTATGGTGGTAGGAATCAAGAGGGAGAGGAAATCTTGAATTTTGCTATTGCTTTTGATCTGATGATAGCCAACATTTTCTTTAGGAAGAGACTCTCATTTAGTGACTTTTAGTAGTAACCAACACTCTAGCCAGATTGACTTCGTCCTTATGAGAAAAGTAGATAAATGAGTGTGTGTGGATTGTAAGTTGATATCTGGAGAATGTGTGGTTTCTCAACATAAGCTGGTGGTGACCGATTTTTGCCTTTTGGTACCTGCTCGTGGGAATAAACAAGCCAAAATTGCAAGAACCAAGTGATGGAAGTTGGAAGAGGAGACATCAAATTCAAGGAAATGGTTATTAAAGAGGGCTCTTGGAAGGAAGAATATGCAAACAACATGTGAGAGAAGATGGCAACATGCATTCGAAAGATTGTTTCAGAGGTGTTTGGAGTGATCGAAGAGAGGATATGAAACTAAAAACACTTGGTGGTGGAACGAAGACGTCCAAAGAGCTATTAAGGAGAAAAAATAATGCTACGAACGCTTGTACCATGATAGAAGTGAGGACCTGAAGAAGTACAAGGTGGCAAAAAAGAACGCAAAAACGAGTTGTGAGCGAGGCAAAGGGGTGGGCTTTTGAGGATCTGTATCAACGTCTGAGTACAAAAGAAGAGGACATCTATAGAATGGATAGGGTTCATGATAGGAAGATCAGGGACATCAACCAAGTTAAGTGTATTAAGAATAAAAGTGAGCAGCTCTTGGTGATGGAGGATGAGATTAAATATAAATGGCAAGAGTATTTGATAATTTGTTCAATGGTGGGAACAAGGACACCACCGTCCAGTTGGATAACTCTTTGGATGACACTAATAGGAGTTTGGTGCGGATGATCTAAGAATCTAAGGTTAGAGAAGCTTTAAAAAGGATAAAGGGGGTAGGGCGATAGACCCTGATGGTATTCCAATTAAGGTGTGGAAATGTCTCAGGGATATAGCTATAGTATAGCTAACCAAGTTGTTCAATAATATTTTTCAATCGAACATGATGCATGAGGAGTGGAGGAGAAGTATGTTGGTACCAATCTATAGAAATAAGGGAGATATCTAAAGTTGTACTAATTACCGGGGAATTAAGTTGAGAGGAACGACGCGGAACTCTATGAAACAATTTGATTTCATACTCGGAAGATCAACCATAGAAGCAATTTTTTTAATAAGACAAGTTATAAAACGGTTTAGAGAGTAGAACAAGGACCTACATATGTTTTTTATTGACTTGGAAAGGGTTTATGATAAAATACCAATAAATATTATGTGGTAGGCTTTGGACAAATATAAAGTCTTAATAAAGTATGTCTCAAGGATATGTACAATAATGGTATGACTAATATTCAAATAAATGATGGTAACATAAGTTACTTTTCAATTAAAATAGAACTACATCGGGAATTAGCCTTGAGCCCATAATGGATGAGGTTACAAGAAACATATAAGCGGATATCCCTTGGTGTATGCTCTTTGCAGATGATGTAGTGTTAGTTGATGAAAACCAAATATGAGTAAATAGAAAACTAGAGTTGTGGCGGTAAACTCTTGAGTTCAAATGTTTTAGAGTAAGCAGAACTAAGACTGAATACTTGAGGTGTGACTTTGGTACCATCTGCAAAGAGCACCTTTCGATATTTAGGATAGATTCTACAGATGGATGATAATATTGATGTGGATGTTAGCCATAGAATCAAAACGGTCTGGTTAATGTAGCTCCAATCATCTGGCATCTTCTGTGATAAGAGGATATCGCAGAAGCTAAAATGCAAATTTTATAGAATGTCGTTTAGACCTGCTATAATATATGGGGTAGAATGTTAGCCTATAAAAAGATGTTTTGTTCAACAGCTGAGTATTACAAAAATACATATGCTATGCTGGATTTGTGGTCATATAAGAATAGATCGAGTCCGGAACGAGAATATACATGATTGATTAGGATATCATCAATTGAAGAAAAACTTGATCTAGTATTGGTTGAGATGATTTGGCCATATCCAAAAGAGACCCATAAAGGCATCATTACATTGTGGAATCCTATATCAAGATAATGTAAAAAGAGATAGAGAAAGACTAAAATTAACATGGAGAGAATAAAAAGTGACTTTAAAAAGTGAGATATATTTAAAGATCTGTACTTAATAGGAGTGTTTGGAAAGTTGTTATTGACGTGCCTAAACTGCGATTTGAGATTTTTGTTGGGTTTCAACTTTAATTTATCCTAACTTGATTGGGATTGAAAGATTGTATTGATGTTGTTGTGTTATAACTGTAATTGTCTAATCGTGTTTGTCGGTCTGTCCATGGTTATATTTTCTTGTAAAAAATGCAATAGTTACATTGTAGGTGATTTCCTTTTTCCTAAAAACATCTGTACTTGCCTGCCTTGTCACCTGTTCATAGCATGTTTGTAGGATATTTTTTGGATGCACTTTTACCATTAGGGAAAATACAGCAGAACTGTGCATATTATATCTTGTCCCCTGTGGGATATGCCTTGGTTTTGGCTTCTTCCCATTTGAACCACATTCTTCCCATGGTGCTATTTAGCTTGCACATTAATCGATAGTTGCACACAAACGTGCTTGAGTTGTAACTGTCCTTTTGTACCAGGAAATTCCCATTCCCTTTAAACAATTTCACTTGACCAAACAAACCTCATTAGCATGGCCAGCATTCCATTTTTCTTAATTGAAAAATGGAAATGTTCCAGGTGATGATTTTAAAGTGTTTAACTGTTTAATTTGATGGAAACTGTCTATTCTTATGTGCCAATGCAAGCTAAACTTGTACGGTTTTATGTTCCTTTGCTTTGTGATGTGGCATTTGTTAGCAACTGCTAGCTGTGAAGTGCATCCATTATGGGGCAAGTATTTAGTCATATTGATAAATAGATATAGAGCAAATGGGATGGTAGCAATACATGTATATGTCATGTTTGAATCATATATATTTTGCTGTACATGTATAGGTTCGTGTGTTGTTGAGGAAAATAACCTGTTTTTCAATCAATGCTGTATTTTTAAGTCCTGCATGTTGAAGACCAGTGGAAAAAGTGCCAAGAAGCAAAAAAACGTATATATGACTAGTTACCATACTGGAATGTGTACTTGTTTTCCTTTTTGTGTGTTAATGCTATCTGATGATGTGGAAGAGAAGTTTATGACCGTCATCACAATGTTCATGGAACTGAGTTCATTTTAAACTAGATGCATATTTGAAATGTATGTAATCCCACCAAATGAAAAATGTTGTGCATGGTTTTGTTGAACAGTTGACTGCATATTGTTTATAATATGTATATAGATATGTTGACTTTTTGGCTTTTGAGTTGAGATGTTAAAGTTTTTAGAATTTTGATGCCCTTGATCTATAAGAGTATAGCTTTGGAGTGCCTATTTCCTTTTACTATTGAATGCACATGGCCTATTTCCTTTTCCTATTTATCGAATGCTTATGTCTGTTCTTTTTAATTCCTTCACTAAAGTTCCTTCACATGACATTTCTTCTACTTCTATAGTTTGTTTCAAGACATGAAACCTTATGGTGATATAGATAGTGTATACTAGTGGGTAATGATAATGATGTTTGTGCAGAACGCTGAACATGAAAGTTGTCTGCGAAGGTCAGCACAGTCCAAAGTGCCATCAGATCCTAACATATGGTTTCAGATGCGTGAGAACTATGAAAAGATAATTCTTGCTGATCATGACTTCTCTGAAAAACATGAGATAGAATATCTTTTGTGGCAGTTGCACTACAAAAGAATTGAGGAATTTCGAGCTCATATTGTCTCTGCTGGGAAGAACAATGCCAATCCTGATCGGATCAAGAGGATCAGATCTTCTGTTAGAAGTTTCCTCTCAGAAGCAACTGGTTTCTATCATGACTTGATGCTGAAAATTCGGTCTACCTATGGGCTTCCGTTGGGCTACTTCTCTGAGGGTCCTGATAGTTCAGCTGTTCCTGATAATGATGAGAAGAAAATGGTTGGGGTGAAGAAAGGCTTGTTGTCATGCTATCGCTGTTTGATATATTTAGGAGATCTTACCCGATACAAAGGTCTGTATGGGGATGCGGATTATGCAAGTCGTGAATATGCTGCAGCCTCTATCTACTACAAGGAGGCAGCTTTGCTGTGCCCTTCGAATGGCAACCCACATCATCAGGTATGCCAGTATGTATACTGTTTCTTACTCTATAGTATTTTTCTGCATCACTAGTACAAAACTTGTTTTGTTTTGCTTGAATGGCGATGGTATTGATGAAAAAGTTTTTGCATTCTTGCCCAGCTTGCAATACTGGCATCATATGCTGGAGATGAGGTAACAGCTATCTATAGATACTTTCGTAGCTTAGCTGTGGATAATCCTTTTTCTGCTGCGAGAGAAAACTTGATTCTCGCATTTGACAAGGTATTATGCTCTCTTCATGATACCCCTTTAGTATGTTCCTTGTTTTCCAATTGTGATTGGGTGTTGAAACTATTTTTCCTTGGTGAACCTTAAAATGATACTGCATGATTTAATCAAGCTAGAAGATAGTTGATCTTGTTGGATTCCATTGTTAAACAGTTTGTACAACAGAAAATCCATAACTTTATGGATGGGTAGCCTAGTATTATCCACTTGTTGTGGAATTCTTATTTAGATTCCATAAGATAAGAACTGTTCTGCTGCTTACCTACTGAGTTAATAAAAACAGTTTTTCTTTTATGATTATCCTACAGCCCGTTCTTTCATTCAATTGCATGGGTGTCGTTCATACTCCCTCCGTATTAAATTATAGGGCATATAATATTTTGAAAATGTCAAACTTTGTACTTTTGACCAACATTTTGTCAAATTATAGATATATTTAGTGCATAAAAGTTATACCAATAGATTCATCCTTCTAAGAGCTTTTATTATAAAACATTAGCTCTATAGATATTATAAATATATTTTAAGCGCAATCAATGGTCAAAGTCTTGTCTTAAAAGACTATTTTCAAATAAAATATGTGCTATAATTTTCTGAGGGAGTTCTTTGTAGCATCTGATGCACATAATACAAGAATGGAAAAATGCATCATTGAACCTCATGCAAGTAAACTGTATCTATGGCTGCAGTAGATATGGACCAGTTTGTGCAAGTAATTCCTTGGGGTTTATCCTGACATATTCTCTTATTATATTTGATGATCAAATTCTCAGTCCGTGTGGTGGATCTCAAATGCTTATTGTTTCATATGCAGAATCATAAGATCTATGCTCAGCTATCAGGTAACAGTAAGGTTCCCAACGCTAAGAGCTTACCATCCAGATCAGTTGGTAGGGCCAGAGGAAGGGGTGAGACAAGATTTCAGCCCAAAGGTTCTAGTACAGAAGAAAATTCAAAGGAGCGAGAGCACAGTAGTATTCAAGAAATACTGAAGAGTTTCTATATTCGATTTGTTCGCCTGAATGGGATTCTTTTCACAAGGACAAGGTACTTGTAAAACACTTCTGTTGACTCATCCTATTCTCTTTTTGTTTGTCTCCTAAAATGTCTTGCTTTTGTCTAATAGCTTGGAAACATTTGGGGAGTTGTCTGCTACAGTTATCAGTGATTTGCAAATTCTTCTTTCATCTGGTCCTTATGAGGAGCATAATTTTGGTGTTGAGGCTGCTGAAAACACGCTATCTGTTGCTAAGCTTGTTGCTATCCTTATATTCACAGTACACAATGCAAACAAAGACGCAGATAATCAATCATATGCTGAAATTGTGCAACGCAGAGTTCTTCTTCAAAATGCATTTGCTGCTGCCTTTGAATTTGTTGGATACCTTCTCAAAAGATGCATAGAGCTTCATGATGTTGCGTCAAGTATCTACTTGCCGGCTATTTTGGTCTTCATTGAATGGCTGGCATGCCATCCAAATTTTGTGGCTTGTTCTGAGATGGATGAAAAGCAAGCTGATGCAAGATCTTTCTTCTGGAATCAATGTGTGCCATTTATGAATAAGCTCATTTTGACTGGTCTCGCATGCATTGATGGTGATAATGATGAAACATGCTTTTTTGACATGGGCACTTATGAGGAGGGTGAAACTGGGAACAGGCTTGCATTGTGGGAGGATGTTGAGTTAAGAGGGTTTTTGCCTTTGGTACCTGCACAAGGTATCTTGGATTTCTCCAACAAGCATGTTTTTGGAAGTGATGGAAGCACCAAGGAGAAAAAAGCACGTGTAGAAAGGATTCTTGCTGCAGGGAAGGTGCTGTTAAATTTCGTTCAAATTGATCAGCTGCGAATATATTTTGATGCATCTTCAAAAAAGTTCCTTATGGCTTCAGAACCTCCTTGTTCTGAATCTTCTGTTCCTCTTGTTGGATCTTCCAATGCGCACACAACAAATCACATAGAACAGGAACCTGAAGTCTCCAGTAAAATTGGTTCAGTTGCAGAAGATCTGGGTGTGCTTCAGTCAAAGGCACAACTCTATCCTGATGGAGATGATGATGAAGAAATTGTTTTCAAGCCTCTAGTTTCTGAAAAGCTTCTGAGAGTTACTTCAGAACAGACTAGTAATGAGTTCTTACAGCCAGTGGTGATGGCTAATGTCGATTGGTCAAATAATGGTGCACCACCACCAATGACATTTCAGAGCAATGGACTGGTTCCAACACCCAATGTTAATGTTCAGTCTCTCCCAATCTCTTCTATTGGTTGGGCAACCAATGCAGGGCAACACGTTATTCCTTGTGTTGGTCCAAGGTCAACATCTGATTTTTTTGAGCCTCTGAAAGCGCCTGATCATACCTGGGTAAGCACTGGTGCACCACTTGTTGGCTCTCTGGATACAGTCCCTATGCCAAGCTTTTCCAATATAATTTCAGATCAGCGTACACCTGCATCATCACTCGGTTGTTTCAGCAACCCAGATAATACAGCCATACTCCCTGGGCAAGATTCATTCTTAATGAGTGCATTAAAGAATGTTAACATAGGTGCAAGTGGATTTCTGGATCGAAGGGTGAATGGTGGACTGAGTGGATTACAATCTGGGGGAAGTGTGCCTCAGGGATCTCCTCAGGCTACTTTGAATAGTACAAATCCAATGATTGGTCAGTATAAACGTACTGAAGTTACTATCCCTTCGGCGTTTCATTCAGTTCTGCCATCAGTAATATCTTCTGTTGGCACATCAATGAAATCAATGGAAACACAGACAGGTGTAGCAAAGAAAAATTCTGTTAGCCATCCTGGAAGATATGTTGGCCCTCCTCCAGGATTTAACAATGCACCTTCAAAGCGGCAGGATGATTCCATTTTAGTTGGCAATGGCCAGCATGTTCAGACAAATAACGGCATCTGGTTGGATGGCTACAGGCCATCACTGGATCATATCAATAATCCGCGTTTTGCACATTCAAAAGTTACCACTGCCAGCAGTGCGTTCACCACTCCCTTTCCTTTTCCTGGGAAACAAGCTTTCAGCATGCATCCTAGAGGTAGCGATGAAAAACAGTGGCAGGATTTCCACCTTTTTGGGCCCACAAAGCAAATTCCAGAACTTAACTTTCAGCAAGGGAACCAGCAAAATGGTCCATTGGCGGAACCATTACCAGCAAAATGGTCTGGCAATTACCTTGTGTGACACTAGCTTGTAGCATGAAGATTACTGGTAAATTTTTTTCTTGGATGCCTCAATTTGATACGAGTTTTCAGATACAGCACTCACCACCTTTTGTTGTACAAATACACTGAAATTCTCTGGAGTTCAAATGTATTCTACTCTTTTTTGATTTCAGGATTTGCTGAGAATCTGTTGGAAGTAAGTGGCAAGGATTGACACTTGAATTCGGCCTTGCTAGGTGCAGCCCTGTCATGTAATGTTTCTTTTGGAAGATGCTTGTCTTGGAAGCATAGCAAGTGCTACCCTTGGAACTGGTGAGTTATGAATGTTATAATGGTACCATTTCTTTTTGTAAGGCATATATTTTCTTCAATGTTTTTGCAAAAATTCAAAGTATACATGTGAATTCATTGCTTCTATTCCTTGTTTGTCATTTTTCAGTCTCTCTTATACATTATTATCTCTCCTATTACACCTCACTAAAACCATTATTTTTCCTATTACCAAGAAATTGAAGTATGGGTAGCTATCTTTGGTTCATACTCTCTTTAATACTAGTGCTGACTCAAGGCAAGTCTTTTGAAAAGAAACAGATGGGATACCCTTTATCTAGCCCATTGGTTATTCCTTTGCCCACTAGACCGTTTATTTAAGATTGTGCATTTCTTGATAAATGAAAAATTGAACTGCATCTTCCTGATTCAATCGTTTATTTCCTTGCTGGTATTAGGTGTTTATTTTGTAATCCCCTGGAACGATTGTCTGCTATGGTACAATTTAGTTGATATATACCAGCTACGTAGATAGTGCAGTTTAATTATTCTGTTTTAATTTTGATATTTTGTTTTCTCTATTAATTTCTGCTTCATGGTACACTAGACAAATACCTTGCATTTCTAGAATATAAAGTTATCATCAAATTTTAACTTGAAAAATTGTATAATTTTTCAATTGAACGTCAATCCCCAAATAATTCAATTACAAACCACGACGTAATTATCCAGAGAGGATTCAACTAATAACAAAACATATGCATGTATCTAAACAACTAATGTATGTTAAACAATCAGATTATGTCAATTATGGATGTTTACCTTGTTGACTTGCTAGGTATGGCAGGTCTTCCAGGCTACGAAGGGGGATTTAAGATGATTAGTTCCATTGTCTGATGAGATTATGTACGGAGAGTTCTTTAACTGCTCAGACCCAGGGTTTGACCTAATGAGTAATCTGCATACGGGCAATTACTGAGATGTATCAGGTTAGTCCGTGGATTGGTTACTGACTTGGAAACTGAAGCCTTCACGAATGATGAATGGATTTAACTATGTTTTTGGTGGTACTCTTGTCGATCAGAGCTATGAATAAAGTTGGGTGATGACAGCTTCATGCTCGTGGATGTTCTTTTGAACTGTACTGTTCATGTGGTACATTGTTACTGCAAAGTCGTTTAAGTACACTTTGTTAAGGATAAATCAGTAATGCAGTTGCTATCATATGATGTCGTATGGTAGCAACGTCTCGTGCTGGTATTTGTGTGTGAACCAATGTATTATCAGATTGATGAGCTGATCTTTTAAAACGTACTATTGACTTGTAATATGTTGGACCGAATGTCGTGCTTGTTTTAATTTCTTTTGTTAGTTGCTTCAACATGAGACCGACAAATGATGATCATCAAACACGCTTGCAATCATTTTCCCCAGGATCTACTCGGTTACTCCATTTATTTGAGATCTCTGAAATTTTGCTGAACCGGGTAATGTTCATTGCGCTGAACCGAGCCTGCACAGTGCAGCATCTGCGGTTCTGTGGCACTCACGGCGATGACGGGCGGTTCTTGGCCGGAAAGAGGCGGTTACATCTGAAAGGTTACGGCGAGCCCGAGGTTGGAGCCTTGGAGGTAGGTTGGAGGCTTGGAGGCCGTCATGTGAGTAGGTGGCACCAAGGCATTAAGAAGTGATTTATCCCAGTGATTAATGTGCTTCAACGAAACATTCTAAAGGCAATTGTTTTGGTCTTCAATAAGCAAAGTGAAGAATAAAGACTCTTGTTTACTAGCTTACTACATCAAATGGGTTAGGGGTGTTTTGGTGATAGAATAGTGTTTTTTATTTGATTTGTACTATATAGAGAGAGCAGATGAAGTTAGTAGCTTTACTTTATTGCTAGGAATATACTAGGTCATTTTTTTAACACTAAATCTTTAGTGTATCTCAAGGGTGAGAAATGGGGTTGAGCCAGAGTAAAGTTTGAATTACAAATTAATAATTTGTCCTAAGGAATCAACGTACTGGATAGTTCGATGCCACACTATACAGTTTAGCCCATTAGATCATGTGATGATTTGGCATATTGTGTGCAACTATTAGATTTCAATGTTGACCGAATAGTCTGGCATTTCATCCAAACGGATCATACGTTGGCCCGAGCCATACTATGTGTATGAGTTGGACAATCTAATTGTGTGTTAGATTGTTCGATCGAATGATGTATTGGTCCATCCGTGTTGTGTGCACTTACCGAGCAGTCCAATTGTGTGTTGGACTATCTAGTGGGTAGATCGTGTGGATAGACAATGTGTTTGTTCGAGCCAACATGACACATGGACTAAATAGTATAGTTAAAGGTTAGATAATCTAGTCAAATCATGAGACCGACCTAAAATTTGTATGGACTAGACAATCCGGTGACTGATCGAACTATTCGTCTCATATATGGGTGGAACTGTCCATTTCTTTATGGTCCAACAACTAGTTCTTGTGACCGTTATAAAAAGTTATATAGAGTCGGACAGTCCTATGTGGTACCGGACTATCCACCTCTATGTAACTTTTTTTTTGCGTATTGCGACGGCTAGTTTGAGTGATTGGGGCTATATATACCCTATTTCTCGGAATTTTCCCTAGGCTTTGGAGCCCCTAAACACCTTGAGAACTTGATGAAGAGTTATAAAGTGACATAGATCATTTGTTTATCATTTGGGCAAGGATTAGCATTAACTAGCTCGCTAGACTTCGTGTCATGTGAAACTTTATCTTTTTACTCTTGGTATCTCAGCGTGCCTAATGGTTATGGAGACGATTCCGATGACTCTCAAGAAAGTTATGGGAGACTCGTGCAACATGTGAAGGGCTTAGGGCTCACCTATGCGTAGTGGAGAAGAGCTATCCCTAAAGAGCGCTCATAGACTTCATGACCATTGGAGGGAGCGATACTCTTATGTAGAGTGCTCCAATAAGAACTAATGGAGCTTGTCGAATCTTAGATACCTTGGAAAATGCTCTCCACGCCCTAATGTTTGAAATTCCTATCTCTTGCTCCATTCTATACTTGCAATATTTGTTTCTTTCAATACATAGCTTGTTCTAAAATTGTTTGGACCTTAGCTAGGCTCCAAAACTTGGGCCACACTATCTTTTGAACCTAGACACATAGGTTAGGTTTTATATTTTACATTTAAGTTGTCTGGGGAAGAGAGAAGATGTCTGGGGAAGAGATGAACCTTGGTAGAGCACCCAATTTCGATGGCACAAACTATCCATATTTGTTAACCCCAAAATTTGGAAAGCTCAACGATAGATTAGAAAGACGATCGGCTAAAGTGCAGAAGTGTCCGATTGCTATAGGGAATAAGCCGATCGGATTAAGGCAAGGAAAGACTTAGTACTAGAATAGGAGATTATCCAGATAAGACCGAGTTTAAGGAGGAGCCGTGGTTCACGGCAGGGTAATCTATCCTATCTTATATGGATAGGAAGATTTAGTTAGTTAGTTAACTACCTTAGATATATTTTTCTTTATTTTTATTAGGAAATGAGATTTGATGGTTGTTATAAACGCGTCGAACTCTATAAACCCAGGGTATAAATATAGATCCCCTGGAAATATGTGATTATCAATCCTTCGATCAATACAACCTTGGCGCATCGTCACCCTAGTTCATCTAGGTTTTTACCAGTGGGGTCTGGCTCTCAACGCATGGCTGCATCGGTTAGGTTTGACCTCTTAGGCTGATACGATGTATCGCATCACGTCCGTGTAGTATCAATCGATCTATCAAGCTCTCTTCGCCGTACGAGGCTGCTGACGGTAGAATGAGCTTTAGGCCTATAAGTCTCAGTACGGTGTTTCATCAGAGTGTTAGCCGATGAGTTGAGCGTGTCATCCGTGTAGTATCAATCGATATATATATTGAGCATCACGCCCAGTGTATCGGCTCCTCGACCAATATGCACCAGGTCTGCAGAGACTTTCCTTTGAGCGCCATGCTAAGCGTATTGGCTTTCCAGCCGATGCACGCCTGTCTTCAGAGAGACGTCCTCTCATCGGCTTAGCTAGCCGATGGTTCGCTTTGCCCTTACTTCAGCATGTCCGATCCGGCATCCACCGTCCTATTGCCGTTGGTCTCGGTCTCGTACTGTCTCGGTTATGTCCGATCTTTGAGATTCGGGGCTAGCGGTGTCATCACGACGAGCGACGGGTCTCGTGCTACCATCTCCATCCTGTGTCTCCATCAGCTCTGCAATTGATGGATCAGGGTCTCACGTCTGCTACACCCGGAGGCATTGTATCCTTCATCGACATCCGCCTACGCCTACATTGGCTCTCTAGCCGATGGAAGGGCGCCCTGATTCCTATCGGTGACCAGCCGATAGCAGGAGCCATCCGGACGCGGCCGATGACTAACTCGATCCTATTGGCAGCCAGCTGATAGCGAGAGCTCGTATCAACCCATTGTCCGACTGACCCGTTTGCCTCACCTCCTTGTCAATTGCAGGGTCAAACCCCACGGGCCTCGGCGCGCATATCTCGAGCCATGGAGAGAAGCCGATTGGCCTGAACTAGAGCTAAGCAGACCTCTCAGGCATCGATGTGCTTGCGCTGGGATCCGACGCGAACAATATTAGAAAGCACACATGTCATTCTATCTAGAAGCTTTGAGCCTTGATGTATAGAGAGGTGTTGACATCGGAGTCACCGCTCCCGTTAACCCATGTGAACATACCACGGCAGAGCGGAGGGACATCCTTTGGAATGCTCAAGCTAAGAATACTCTTTATAGTGCTTTAACTATACATGTCTTAACCGCATAAGAAATCTTTGGTCCGCTCATGAAATTTAGAATACTCTTGAAGAGATTCATAAGGGGATGGAAACTGTGCATGATGCAAAGCTATATGTGGTCAAAGAGCAATTTGATGCTTTTACCATGATGCATATGAGAATGATAATGAAATATTTCTTGCATGATCAAAATTCTTAATGAGCTCAAGGGACTCGGGTCTAACACCATTGATCAAGAGGTGTCAAGAAAGATGTTTGATGTTCTTCTTAAAAGATACAAGATGTTTGTATCATTTGTCACTCAAGAGAATTTGAGCACCATCACTCCTACTAAACTCTTAGAGAAAATCATCGCTCATGAGCTCTTCCTAAGAAAACATGGTTGCCATGATAGTGATGATTAAGAGTCCTCATCAAGCAAAATGATGAATTTTGCTTTCAAGTCCAATCTCAATAAGTAAGATGCAAGTGAAAGTGATAAAGATGGTGATGATGGGAGCTTCGACTAAGATGAAGCACAGCTTGAGAGAAGTGCAAGAAGGATTTGCAAGAAGCTTCATGACATCTCAATGATAAGAATTTTTCCTCAAGCAATAAGAATTCTTTTGCCAAGATCCAATGCCTCAATTGTAATGAGAAACATCTCTTACCAATGCAAGTGTAGAAAGAAGAAGCACAAGAAGGGCAAGGGCTTTTACAAGTGTGGTCACAAGAAGGAAAAGACAATTGCTCCTAGGTTTCATCAAGCAAAAATGAAGAACTTGTTAGGCTTAATCTTTGTGAATTGACTCCTCTACTACTATTATCAAGCAACTTGTGTCTATGGCAAATGGGGAAACTAAGGTAACAAATGACGATGATACTTCAAATGATGAGCTTGTTTACATGCTTGGAGAGCTTAATGATGACATACTTAAAGATAAAAAGAAATTCAAAGTTCTTAAAAATTTACACACCTCCGTCATGACTAAACATGAAGAGTTAAGTGCTATGTATGAGGAACTCTCTCACAAATTTGAGGGCCTCATAACCATGCATATGGAACTTACAGTTAATCATGAGGAGCTTGTTCTTAAGCATGGCAAATGCACTTCACATGATCTTGTAAATCACTTTAGTGATTCAAATGCTCTCTCTTTTGAAAATGCAAAAATCAATATGTCTACCTCATGTGATGATTTGCTTCATATGCAAGTTCTACCACTATTTGCTTTTAGATTAATGTTGTAAAGAAGAATGAGAGGCTCAAGGAGACGTAGACAAATTGAGCAAAGGCATTGAAAGATGCTTCAAAGGGAAAGCCACTCCTGACAAGATCCTTGGTGAACAATGGTATTCACTAGGCAAGGAAAGCTTAGGCTTCATAACTAAGATTGGAAAGCCAACCAACGCCAAGACCGTCTTCATCAAGGATAATGGATTATTTTGCTATAAATGCCATGAAGTGGGTCACCTACCTCAAGAATGTCCAATGGGTATGTGTTAGAAGATCATCAAGTCTGAGCCATGCTACACGATTAAGAAAGGAATAGATGGAAAGCCCATTGCAAGATTCATTGATGTGCTCGCATTTCATGAGAAGAAGAGATTCATTTGGGTTCCCATGTCACATAGCACTAACCCCATGCACCCAAGAAAATTTGGGTACCAAAAATAAAATGAAATCTTGATTTGTATGGTGTGTAGGTGAACTACAAAAATTAAAGGCCATCGATGGATATCTAGAATGCATCTTATATGACGCCAATTCATATATGTTCACATCACAAGAAGGAAGTGGATTCCATGTTATTCATAGAAATCATCAACAAAAGGTTTCTCTTTTATTTCATTTATGTTGATGATGATTTTTGGTTCCACTAACCTTGAATAGTGCAAAGAATTTCATTACTTGATCATCAAGAGCCTTGGGATGGATATGACTAATACTAATGCAAAACCTTGCATGGAAGAAAGAGGGCATCTTATCTTAGATGCTAAAGGTACTCCTATTTCTTAGTTGTTTTATTAATTGTAAGTATGTAGGCCTTGCATCTTATTTAGATTGCTAGCTTGTTTTTTTCTTCTTTACATACGGGGTATCAAATGTAGGGGGAGTATATCACTTGTTCATGTGATCATACTACTCAATATGTGAGATATATCAACTTAAGTGCAATGAGTCTCGATTCCTATTCTTTAGCCAAAATGTTTATGCATGCAAAGCTTAAAAGGGATTTACAAAGAAATCTTTAAATTTGCATACAAAACATTTTCTCTTGAAAAAATATTTGAAGGAATTTCTTTTTTTTAATGTTGCATATATAATAATCATTTTTTACAAGTGGTTTCTTGTAAGTTCTTAAACCCCAAAAAATCATTTAAAAGGATTATTCAGTTTTGGAAATCAACCTTAGAGCTTTAATTGTTGAGCTTCATGTCAAATGAGTAAATTATTCACAAAACTTAAGTTCTACATACTTGAGTTGTGTGTTAAATATGGATCTTACATTTTCTAGAAAGTAAAACCCCTCATGAGATCTTTGATATTTTCTTTTCGGGTGCTTAATGCTAACGGGGGAGAGATATGTTATGTTGGGGAAGGGGTAGATGAAAAAGGGAGAGTTTAACTTGTTATTCATGCCTTCAATATGGGGGAGATGGTTGCTTGTTTAAGGGGGAGTTGTTGCATGTATTTTCTCCTATGCATCTCTTATGAGCTTAAAGGTGAATTATGTTTTATTTCATCTATCATGCTATTGTGTTGTCATCAATCAACAAAAATGAGGAGATTAATGATAACTAATCATTAGGACTAACCATGTTTGCTAAGTGTGAAAGTATTTCAATATTCGATGATTAAATGTGCTACAATGATTCATTCATCAAGAAGTGATTCATCCTGGTGATTAAATGTGCATCAAAGATACATCGTAAAGTCAATTGTTTGGTATTCAACAAGCAAATTGAAGAGTAAGGACCCTTGTTTACTAGTTTACCATATCAAAGGAGTTAGGGTTGATGTGGTGATAGAGTAGGGTTTCTTTTTTTGATTATACTATAAAGAGGGGATGAAGTTAGTAGCTTGACTCTCTATTGCATGGAAGCTAGGTGTGATGCACACTAGGTCTTTTTCTAGCACTCAATCTTTGTGATATCCCAAGGAAGAGGAGTGGAGTTGAGTCAAGGAAAAGTTTGGATTGCAAATCAACAATTTATCCTATGGGTTCAATGTATTGGACAATTCAGTACCACACTACACATTCCACCACAACAAATCATGTGTTGATCCAATCGTACTATGTGTATGTATCAGATAGTTCGGTGTTGACAAGATAGTTAGGCATTTTTTGTCCAAACGGATCATGTCTTAGCTCGAGCCATACAATGTATGGGCCTACCAATCTGACTATGTGTCAAACTATCTGATGGATGGACAGTTCGATCAAACCATGTGTTGGTTCGAACCATGTTGTTTACACTTACTAGACAATCTAACTGTGTGTTGGACTGTCTGGTAGACAGATTGTGTATCCAGATAATACATGGATCAGATAGTCCAGTCAAGGTCAGACTATCCGATCAAACCATAGGGAGCACCTAAAGTTTATCTGGACCATATAATCCAGTGCATAACTGGACTATCAACCTCATATATGGGACAGACAACTCGAGAATGGTTGGATTGTTTGCCCTTTTATGTTCCAATGGTCTAGTGACCTTAGGAAAAAAGTTATATAGGGTTAAACAGTCCTATGCGGTACTAGATTGTCCACCTCTATATAACTTTTTTAGCATGTTACAATGGCTAGTTTGAGTGGTTGGGGCTATATATACCCTTTTGCTTGGACTTCCCTCGTGCCTTTAGAGTCCCAAAACACCTTGAGAACAGGATGGGGTGTTCAAGAGTGCCATAGATCATTTGTTGATCATTTGGGCAAAGATTAACATTAAACTTGTTGTTAAGTGCTAGTTATAGGCCTTATGTGCATTCACTAACTTGCTAGACTTTGTGTTAGTTGATTGAAGCTTTATCTTGTTACTCTTAGCATCTCGATGTGCCTAGACAATTGCAGAGGTCATTCTGGTGATGCCTCAAGAAGGTTGTGGGAGATCCAGATGATGTGTGAATGGCTCAGAGCTTGCCTATCCAATGTGGAGAAGAACTACCCCTAAAGAGCACTCATGGACTTCCTGACCATGAAAGGGAGTGAGACTTGTATGTAGAGTGCTCCAATGAGGACTAGTGAAGATTAGAGTGCTCTAACAAGGATTAGTGGAGATTTCCAAATTTTCGATACCATGGGAAAAACTCATCACACATTTGTGTTTGAAATTCCTATCTGTTGCTTTGTTCTTTACTTGCAATTTTTGTTTCTTTTAATACATACGTTGTTCTAGAATTTTTAGGACTTCAACACATAGGTTAGATTTTATATTCTGCATTTAAGTTTAAATTTGGCCAAGTATCATACAAATCCCATTCACCTAGATCTAAGGACATATTTGGTCCTACACTACGGATTGATTTTGTAATGTACTAATGTTTATGATTACTTGTTATAGTAAATTGTACTTTGCACATGAGAAATATATTGCTTCACAACTTACAATCTTGTTACTAACTTACTGTTGTCATTATTGATCATAGCATAAGCCATCATGAATTGTTGTGAAATAAAAAAGGTACTTCTTCCCAAAATATAGCTATTTCTGTTTACGAAGCTCAGAGGGAGTATCTACCTATGTTTTCTTTCAAGTTTATCTAAACTACTTTTATATAAAATATATACTTCCCCTGGTCAAAAATAGTAAAATGTTTATGAGAGGATTCGATCAAGCTATTAAAATTACAACAATCAATTTTCTATTAAAATAAGTTTATAAAACCTAATAAATTTACTTTTCAAGGCAAATCTATGTATATCAATTTTGTAAAACAAAACAAAGTATTTTAGAAATTATTAATGGATGAAAATTTTAAAATATCAGTGAATCTCATTGAAACATCAAATACTATTTTAAAGGTGGAAGTCCTATACATACTACTATAAGGGCATCTACAATGTGGCAATAGTAGGGATCATAAGCCCCATATAGCCTACTTATACATTGTAAGTATGGTCTTAAAACATCTAGGTCTCTATTATTAATTTTGATAATTAATGACAAGTGACAATTAAGATAATTTGAGTTAGGACCAAATGATGAGTATGCCGAGGACGATTATCGTGAATTAAAATTAAAATTTACTGTTTGTGTTTTATCGATCGAGGTGTTGGAGCAATCGAAACTTGCTAGGTTTTCTTTCTAGATTTGTTGTACTATCAAGAGGGGTGGTAATATTGACAATGAGGTGATTAATAGGCCATACTAGAGCATATGTATTGAGATTACACTTGAAGCTTTGATCCCTCTCTTTCATAGGAGGCCAGACGGACTGAGGTTATGGGGCTAGTCAGTCTAGAAGTGCCCCGAAGCCTAGGACAACCTTCTGGACAAGCCCTATCTTTTGGCTTGGGGACTGGCGTCTGGCCCTCCCATGCTAGTTGGTTCGACTGGCACATTAAATGCATGGCAATGGCTCTTTTGTAAACCATTGGTGCATAGGAACATACCATTTGACAGCTATATGGCGGTCGATCTGGCAGTGAGTAGTGTTGGGAGATTTCGCCCTCAACAGCTAGTTTTGGTGGGTGGCTGTATAAATAATCCCTACCAGTAGCAAGGAGTCTTTCTTAGCACTATATTCAATTTACTTAAGCCCTTGCATACACTGTAACACCACTTGAGCACTTGTTCATCCTTTGTGGGTGCTTGAGGGTAGATTAAGCCATATCAAGTGTATTGCTTCATTGGTTTAGCTAGTGTGACACTTGATCACCTCCAAGCCTAGTTGCTACTTGTAATTCTTGGAGGTTGTCGCCTCCTAGATGGCTTGGAGGCGTTACCCAGTGACCTCTCTGAGAAGGTTGTGCAGGAGGCTCAGTGTTAATTGTAAATGGTTTGGAGTTTACCACTTTCGGAGTGATGGAAGAACTACCTGAGTTATTGAGGCATATGGAGACTACTTTTGGACTGGCTCCCACCTTGCCCTTCTCTTGACAAAAGAGGTTCGGTGGTTTCAGCAGTGAAATTAGGCTCACATCAACAGTGACACAGGAAGCCAACAAACTTCTGAACATTGGGTAAAAAATTTGATTGTCTCTCGTTCATTCACTTATTGCATTTACATTTGAGAAATTTACTTTCATAGAGACTATTTGAGCCCTTGTCACCCTAGAATTGTAAAATTTAATCTAGTTGCCTAGTTAGAGTTATCCCTCACCAAGCCTAGCACTTAGGTTAGTTTTGATTAAGGTTATCCCCCTCTAGTTGACATCTTGATCCTACAAATGGTATCATAGCTTGTTATCTCTTGATTGGCTTCATTGGCTAGAGAGAAGAGATGACGGATGAGGTTCGTGATGTAGGTATTATTCTCATGTTTAATAGCACAAACTATTCTAATTGAAAAATTAAAACGTCTACTTACCTAAAACCCATGAGTTTGTGTGTTTCGAAAGTTGTTGATGAAGGTTGTGCTATGGTGCTTGATTTTGTGACTTCAACTCAACTTGAACAACACAACGCTCATCTCAATGCCCAAACTATGAATGCATTGTTCAACTCCTTGAGCCAAGAAGAGTTTAATAGGATAATCAACCTTGAGACTACTCATGAGATTTAGACTAAGTTGGGTGAAATTCATGAGAGCACAAATGAGTACAAGGATGCTAAGCTTCACTTTCTCAAGATACAATATGAAGATTATTGTATGATGCTGGTGGTCATGTCGAAAATGTCTCGGGCAACCACGCCGATGCCTAGGAGGTCTACTTAGCTCTAGTACAAGTTGGTCAGCTTCTCTACTTGACTCAAGGTACGCGCGCCAGGGCCCATGAGGTTTGCTCGGCTCCAGCACGATGGTACGGGTGCAGGCGTACCAGTCAATTTGACCCTGCAATTGACAAGGAGGTGAGGTGAACGGGTCAGTTGGATGATAGGCTGATATGAGCTCTCACTATCGGTTGGTCACCGATAGGATCGAAGTGGTCATCGGTTATGTCCGGATGGCTCCTGCTATTGGCTGGTCGCCGATAGGTATTGGGACACTCTTCCATTGGCTAGGGAGCTGATGAAGGTGTGGATAGATGTCAACGAAGGACGTCATGACTCTGGGTGTAGCGAAAGTGAGATCCTGATCCATCAGCTCTACGGCCGATGGAGGCACCAAAGGGTATTCAGAGAACAACAAAGCATGCGAGATCTCTCCTGGTTGCCGACGGAAGCTGTACCGCTCGTTCATCGGCTAGAAAGCCGATGAAGTCATATGTGAACTAGCAAAGAATCGTATAGAAGACATTAGCTGCAAAGCAAATGCCGCTCCGGATATAGCAGCATGAGACCCGTCGCTCACCGTAACGAAGCCGCTAGCACTGAATCTTGAAGATCGGACCTATTCAAGACAGTAAGAGACCGAGGCCAACGACAATGGGACGGTGGACGCCGAATGGTCGTGCTAAAGTAAGGGCGAAGCGAACCCATCGGCTAGCTGAAAGGACGTCTTTCTGAAGAGAGGCGCGTATCGGCTGGAAGGCCGATGTGCTTGGCGTGGCACTCGAGGGAAGTCTCTAAAGACTAGTGCGTATCGGCCGAGGAGCCGATACGTTGGGCGTGGTGCTTGGATTGAATCCTTAATTGCTTCGTTCGATCTGCTTCTTTCCTGTAGCAATCAGACTCTTCTTTACTAAACCGACCGTCCTTCCAAGCCCTGGGCTTACCAAATTTTGGCATTAATAGCTGGATGAGAATGTGAATGACTTGTATAGAAGGATCAATGTTATTGTCAATGACTTCAAGGGACTTGGGGCATCCTACACCGACTTGAGGTTGCTCAAAAGATGCTTAGGACTCTATTGGATAAGTATTAGACCCTAGTCACCTTTCTTATCAACTCCAACATATCAAGGATAACCCCACAAGCCTTTTGGGTAAGATGAACACAAATGGCATATACAAGTTGAAGAAGCAAGAGATCGAGGAATCCTCTCCATCTAAGAAGATTATATTGCTCTCAAGGGCAAAGTTTAAGACAAAGGAAAGGACAAAGTAGATGAATGCGAGAATAACTTGGAGGAAGAAATTGCTCTTCTCGTGAGAACATTCGATGAACTTTTAGGAAGGAGAAAGGGAAAAGAAAATGGATCTAGCTAACATAGAAGAAGAGGCATAAGAGAATCTTATAAGAGCATTTCCAACTTGAGGTGTTTTGAGTGTGGCGAGAAGGGGTATTTTGCCTCAAATTGTCCTTCCAAGGAAGATGAAGAAAAAAAAGTACTCAAAGAAGAACAAGAGTGAAAAAGAGAAGCTACTCAAGAAACTCAAGAAATAGAGAAAGAATATAGATGCCCTCATTAGAGAATGTGACTCAAATAAAGAAAGCTCCGGTTCACAATTTGGTTTCAATGCCAATGATAGTGATGTGGAGGAGAGTTCCAAGAAGAGAAGTATGGCTAGGATTGCTGTCAAGAAGGCTCCATCACTTTTCTCTCCATTTTGTCTTATGGCAAAAGGCTCCTCCAAGGTAACCTCTAGTAGGATAATGGAACTAATGATGATGACAATCTTTCTTACGATGAGCTTGAGTGCATGTTTAGAGAGTTCGACACATATAGTGATAACGAGATTGTAAAATTCAAGGCACTAAAGGACCATGTTTCGTTGGAGGCTTTGTATGAGGAGCTAATGTTTTTTTATGAGAAACTAACCATTTCTCATGAAGAACTTAAGGAGGCTCATGACACTCTCATTTGCACTACTCAACGTAGAGATCAAATTGATGTTAGTATATCTTGTGATTTGCTTGATGATAGTGCATCTTATTATATTGATCATATTGTGTCATCTAGCCTATCTACTTCTTGTAATGATCTTTTGGATATGCATAGCTTTAACTCTTGTGCTCCCTTGTGTGACCCCTTGCTCATCGTTGAGAACAAGAGCTTGGAGAGGTACTTTAAAGGTAAAAATACTCTTGACAAAATCTTAAGTGAGCAACTGTTCGTTCTCAATAAGGAGAGACTTAGTTTCATTCCTAAGAAGGGTAAGAAACACTCTCATTATTCCACTTGGTTTGTCAAGAGTGTATTACAAAAAGTGCCGTGAGAATTGGCACACGGTGAATGAGTGCCTTGGTTGTAAGCCTTCTAAAACTTGTGTATTTTATTCTTATTATATGCTAAGGAAGGGTTATGATGGTATTATTTATGGTAGATATATTGGCATTGTTATACTTAGTGGGAAAATGAATGATATTTGGGTGCCCAAAGTCTTGGTTACTAACCTCTAAGGATCCAAATAAGGTTGTGTACCTAAAAATGTTTGATATTCATTTATAGGTAAATTATCACATTGACAAGAGCGATTGGGTGCTTGATAGTGGATGCAATCAATGTTTGACCGGTGATAAGAAAATATTCACTGTGTTTAAAGTAGGTAATACAGATCAGAGAGTCACCTTTGGAGACAATAGAAAAAAGGTAATTGGGTTAGAAAAAATTGCTATCTTCAATGATGTGTCAATTTTGAATGCCTCTCTTACTGAGTTTCTAAGATTCAATTTATTTTTGGTTGCCTAAATTTGTATCATGCAAAGTTAATCCTCAAAAAGCTCTTGTTACTGGTCTCCATAATAACTCATTTGTTTTTAAAGACTTTCGGTATGAAAATCTTTATTTGATTATTTCTCTTAAAATAAGAATATCGGTAGTATTATTGATAACTACTCAATGTTCATTTGGTATTCTTTTTGAAGGACAAAACTAAGGCCATTGAGATTTTTAAAAAGTTTGCAAAAAGGTTCCAAGTGAATTCCATTTTTCTCTTGTGAAAATTATGAGTGACAATGGTTCTATGTTGAAGAATACAAATATTAAGGATTATTGTGATGACATTGAAATTAAACATGAACATTTCGCTACCTATCCACCATAAGAAAATGGTATAGTGAAGAGAAAAAAATCATACATCTATTGAAATAGCAAAAACATACTTAATGAATGTGGTGTTTTTGATTCATTTTGGACGGAAGCCATAAACATTAATTGTCATACAACAAATCGGTCGTCTTTTCAAAAGTTATTTGTTGCTAGAAAGCTAAATATTATTTATTTTTATGTTTTTAGTTTTAAATGTTTTATTTATCAAAAGAATATAAGATTAATTAAATTTGAAAGTTGGTGTAATGAAGTGCTTTTTTGAATATACCTCCAATAACAACATACTGTAATAGCCCGACTTTTCAGTTATATCTTGGTCATGCTAGCGGTGTTAATTGAGCCACAATGCTAGCCTAGACCTATTAATTTGTTGAATTGTCGTTTCTACTTTGTATTTCCTGGTGTATTAATTGATTGTCCATCGTTCGACTATTAAGTCATATGCATATGCATTCTTGTTGGTTGGAGTAAACCCCTTGTGAGTGGGTTAAGTTTAAACTGTGGTTCAAGTGCCACGTTGCTGGGCATGTCCTTGTGGGCTTTAGTCGCCACATATGCCATTGCGAGTGGTACACAGATGCACAATAGAAATCACAATAAAAACTATAGTTTTTTATTCATAAATTGTCCAGCTACAAACCTTGCATACATGCATACATCCCATAAATTGCATTTGTATTACAAGAATAACTAAACTCACATAATCTCTATATATGCAAATCAAAAGAAAAAAATTAAGTAAACAGGAAATGTTTGCGTGACCCTAGTTCACACAATTACTTTAGGAGGTTTGCATTTTAAAGTTTTAGTAGTGGTAAAAAAGGAATTTTTTCAAGTTACTACAATCTACAAATTTTCATCCAACCATATAGGGGCACAAAATGTGTAAACTGAGCCATCTCAACCAAAATCTCAAAATTTATCCATTTTGCAGAAAAACTTCTGAGTTTTAGGACAATTATAAATCAGTCCCTAAACTCAGAGTAACCTTCAAAATTCCTAAACCTTATGGACTAGACAGGAAAAATAATAAGTATCCCATATCCCACATCAATCCCATTTAATTGAAAATTTGTGAAAAACCCTCAAAGCTATTCACCGAATGAGCTACGCTTATGTGTCAATCAAGGAGGCAGCCACAAAAACACAAGCAGGTGAATCACCAGTAGCCACCGATTCACAAAATCACTGAAGTGTATTCATCTAGTGTGGATTCTTTCCAATCCAAACCAAGCCATCTTGTCGTAGAGACCAAGAACAGCAGCAGCCATAGCAGAGCAACCTAGCAACACTAGTCGCGAGCAGTCATAGCAGTAATAGTACTAGTACCTGCGGCTGCATATAGGTGCAGTAGCACCAAATAGTTCGGCTAGAAAGCTAGCATAGCCAGAGAAATAGTTCAGTAGTAGTCCAGTGCAAACCACACATCCTCACAGCCGCAACAACCATGACAAGGCAAGCAGAGAGGGTAATTTGCAAGCAAGAGAACTCACCATCACCTAGCCATGATATCCATGGCTGAACAAGAAGATGGAGATCAGAGGGTAGGATTAGAAGAAAAAAGGTGCACAATCTCAGGAGAAACCAAGGACTGTAGCTCAAGAAGGACAAGAGACATCCAGTTGCAGTTTGAAGCAGGAAGCTCCAGCTAAAGGTGCTAATGAAGTATATAAGATGTAGAAGTCATAACCACCAACAAATAAAGGAGAAGTATTCATCAGAGACTAGAGGGGCAGAGGGCTCCTGTACCGGGAAGAAAAGCCATAACCAAGAAACTAGGAGTAGCTGCAGAACCAGAGAAGGAAACCGTACAACCTTCACAGCCGCACTAGAACCATCAACAAGGTAATCGGAGATAAAAGTGATAAAGTCAAATCATGGCATAACCTTGATCTGTGCACATTCTAGTATGAGTAGGATTTGAACGTATGAGTCTGATTTCATTTCAAAGTATTCAAGATCAACCCAGATTTAATAGAGGAATCATTTAAATCATCTGAGTGAAGAATAACATGTACAACCAACAGGATATGACCATTTGGATTGAATAAACATCAAGAAGATTAGTTGTAGTTCAGATTCATTGTCTGATCATGTAGCTAACAGTAAGAAATATTTTAAATCAGTTAGAAAATATATATAAGTGCATTTGGGTTAAGAACTGCATCTATATCTAGTATTTGTGACAAGATTCAGTAAAGAGCCTATAGGATGAATCTTGATTTCATAAATAGTTGGAATTAGCTATAACCTTAAGAATTTAATACAGGCTCACATGACATCACTTGTTCAGGTTTATGCCAAATAAAACATATAGAGATCATGTAGTAGCAGGTTCAGTAATGGAATAAAATTGAGTAGAGTTAATGAGAAGAGACATAGTTCTCTATAGCAGAGCATCTAGAGCAGATGATTGTAGATAAGATCATGGTATCTATCAGTTTTCATAGGTGATAATCAATATAAATTTTATCTCACTCTGAGAAACTGTAGCAAGCAACTCATGATCAATGTAATTTATTAAGTAGCAGTATCAAGGATCAACCAATGCACGAGTTCATAAATGCAATTAATACTGAACCTATAGGATTTATATGGGTAGCATGTGCATAGGTATATCTTTATTTCTTCAGTTTAAGTATAAATTGGTAGTAGTTCATGAAGTCATCAGGAAATCAATAGAACATCCATAATGACCTGATGCTAGGGTATTAACCATTCCAGTATCTCCATTACTTCTATATGCAAGCATATATAAGGACCCAATTATGTTAGTGTGGTTCAAATTTCAGTACTGCATTTTCACGACCTTTCTGTGAGCATTCATATATTCATAAGCATATAGCCATCACCTATTCAGAGTGAGTCAATTAGCCTAGAAACCTTGAACTAACAGATATAACCATTAACAGAGCACATCAAGCAGATCATTAGGATCAGTCCATAGTCATCACAAATAACAGGGCATAGCATAACAGTACACAGGACATGAGAGAACACCAACCATAGCAGGAATAGAAGGATAAAGAGAAGGGGAGGAGTTCACGTCTAGAGGAGAGGACTGCAGTCGCCGGAGTTTCCTGTGCAAGCACTGGCCCTCTCCACGGCGACCACACCGGAGGCCGAGTGCCAAGGGCAGGAAGTTGAGCGACTAGGGTTAGCAGGAGTGAGCTCGTGGGAGTCCGGGACTTCGATTCGCGCCATTGAAGGCAGTAGGCCGGCCATCGGAGGCTAGAAATGGCGGCCGGAACGCGAGGCGCGGCGGCGCCGGCGGCAGCAGCAGCACAGGTGGGAGTACTGCTGGCCTAGGAGAGATGAAGAGACGGAGGAGAAGGAGAAGAGAAAAAGGAAGGAAGAGGTGAGGATGAGGAGGCGGGGGAGGCGGCAGCGGCAGCGGCAGCGGCGCGCCCTCCCAACCGAGCGCGCTGCGCTTGTTCTCAGGGGTGGGGAAAAGACCGAGAAAGAGACAAAGGAAGAAAAGAAACAAGAGAAAATAAAATAAAGAAAGGAAAATATTTTGTCTTGACAAATAAAAATTTAATGTAATTAACAATATTATAAATCAAACTAAATAAAGTTATAGTTTAGCTAGTCTATCATTTATTGTGACAATAAATTTTTTAAGATAAGTAATAGATAACCTAAAGTCAATTTCTAAAGAATTTAATCCCTTCAATTCTTAACCTAATACAAAATATTAAGTCGCAAATAATTATATTGACAAATCCATCATAATCAAATATTATTTTCCTCAAAGTAAAAGTACAATGAAATCACAAAATCATAAGAATAAATTAAATGTACAGTTACTAATATTGAGTCTTACAGAATACAAGTAAAATAACAATATGCTTAAAAAATATAACTTATTAATTATCTTAGCAAGCAAACTAAATAAAATATGTAATCAATCTTTTATACAAATGTATCATCGTCAAACACTAAAACCATTTTTATCATTTAACAATAATTCCCTGTATTCAAGTTATCTAGTGGGTAGTTAACTATTACAAATTAAACATATTATTAAGATTAGTGCTCGCTGCCAAAAAATTCCGCGACCGAGGAGCGACGGCGGCTCGGTCACGCGAAGGCCTGAGAGGTCTGCTTGTCTCCAGTGCAGGTCCTTAGGTCTTGAGGTTCATGAACGTGCCAATCAATTTAATTCTGCAATTGACAAGGAGGTGAGACGAGCGGGTCCGATACAGACGCTCGCTATCGGCTGGCTGCCGATAGGTTCGGGATGCTGTTTGATCGACTGGGGAGCCAATGTGGACAGGTGTCGATGAGCGGTCGACCGTAGAGTCAATAGAGGAACCAGGGTGTGCTCAGAGGATATCGAGGCGCACGGGATCCCTCCGGACAGCCGAACAGTGATCCATCAGCTGGAAAAACCGATGAAAGCGGATGCGGCCTAGGCGATGATTAGCGCAAGAAGGCATGGGCTGCAAAGCCGATGCCGCTCCGGATATGACAGCAAGAGACCCACCGCCCGCCGTGGCAGCACCATCAATACCGAACCTTGAAAATCGGACCTAACCGAGATAGTACGAGGCCGGGGCCAGCGGCGATGATACGGAGGATGCCAGATCGGCTATGCCGTAGCAAGGATAGGAACGAACCCATCGGCTAGCTGAGCCGATAAGGGGACGCCACTCTGAAGGCGGGTGCGTATCGGCTGAAGGTCCGATACGTTTGGCGTTACGCATCATGAGACGCTTCTAAAGGTTGATGCGGATCGGCCAAGAGGCCGATGCGCTGGGCGTGAAGCATAGAGCATGGATAACTCATCGGCTAGCACTCTGATGATACACCGTGCAGGAGACTATAGGCCTGAAGCTCAATCTACCGTTGGCAGCCCCATAGGTTGGACCTAACCGATGCAGCACGAGACCGACGACGGCAGAGAGAGCTTAACAGGCCGATAGGTCTAGCACGGACGTGATGCGATACATCCGATCGGTCTAAGAGGTCGGACCTAACCGATGCAGCCTTAGACAGAGCAGGACATATTGGGATGGTGGCGGGACTTACCCCTTCATCGGAGATCGAACTTAACCAATGTAGCCCCGCGTCGAGAGCCAGAACCTGCCGGTAGAACCTAGATGAACTAGGGTGGTGATGCGCCGAATTTGAATATAATCGAGAGATATTTTACATGTTTCCATGGGGTATATATTTATACCCTGAATTTACAGATAGAGTCCGACGCATCTACGACCATCGGACATTATTTCCTAGTAAGAACAAAGGAAAATATTCCTAAAGGAGTTAACTAACCGGCTAGACCTCCCTAATTGAATAAGGTTATAATTTACAAAAATAAGCACCCTGCCGTGGAGTCCACGGCTCCTCCGCAAACCCGGTTTCATCTGAATAATCTTCCAATTTGTAACCGAGTCTTCCTTTGCTGCAACCTGATCGGCTTCTCCACTGTAGCTATCGGATCTTTTTTAGTCAAGCCGATCCTTCTCCTTCCTTCCCTCAGGCTTCTCGGACCTGATCCCGATTGGTCAATTCCCTGTCTTCAAGCCGATCCAATCTTCTACTAATCTAATAAGCTTTTCTACAGTTCTCCATCGGCTTTGTCTCAATATCTCCATCGGCCGATGGCTGCATCAAACCCTCTAACAGACCTCTCAGCCAATCAGCTTTAGCGCCATCGGATCCGCCAAATTTTGGCGTTAACACATACCCCCTAATTTCGGAGTTTGCCAACAGACTATGAAATTCCGAGCCGTTAGAAACCTCCGCAAACTAGGATGACCTGTTAAAACCCCATTAATCAGTTCAGATCTCTGCCTAAGTTGTTCCGCCTCTATAAAATATATCCTCTCCTCAGCCTTCTTCCACACACTTCTTCTCATCAAAAACCCCAAACCTCGATGAGCTCCACAGGCATCCACAAATTTCTGTGAATCTCGACGGGCTCAGAAGACTAAAGGTGAGCTCTCGCAGATTTCTTCATCGGCCACTACTCCTTCGTTTGCGCAATGACTTCCACACACATAATCCCTAAGGTAACCATTATCTGCTCTTTCATCCTATGTTTTGCACGATTCTTCCCCATCCCAATTTCTCATCAGTGGTCGGGTTCTGGTTTCTGTAGGATCTTAAGAGTTAGATCACTATTCCAATCTCTAACCGTCCGGTCACTTCTTTCTTGGCCCTATGGGTAACGAGGATCCGACTGATTTCATCAACTCCGAAACAGAAAGGATCCCGTTCAAGAACTCATCCATGGCCATCACCGATTGGGCTCACAGCTTCAGATCCTAGCCTAGCAAACTCCCTGAATGGAGGAACTGGTACCTTAGAGTTTCTGCCTCCAAAAAGACTTTATGGGAGGATCTGGAAATAGACCATTGCATTAACCTTTCCTTAGCCGATATGGAAAGGAACGAACCTCTGCTTGCATCGGCTTCTTACTTCTGGTTGGACATCTTGAATGCCTTCATATTCGGGCATGGGCCGATGACTCCCACCTTGATGGATGTTACTATGTTGACCTGCCTCAACACCACCCACTACATGAACCTTTTCAGCCTCAGCTTCAAACCTAAGCATCGACTAAACACCAAGAATGTCGGAGGTTGGACTAAGTATATTTCCTTGCATAACAAATCCTCCGGCTTAGTTGATGGACGTGAACATGTAGCGTTCTTGAATCTTTGGCTAGAACGATTCTTCTTTGGTGGTTCAACTCTCGGTCCAACAACGAACATGCAATGTTTGGCAGAGCTCCTAGCCGATCACCGCCAAATTCCCCTGGGGTATTATCTTCTCCGAGCAACTTATCATCTGCTCCATCAAGTTGTGACCAAGCTATCAACAGGCCATCCAGTCGGACATATCGGTGCACCCTGGTGGTTTATACAACTTTGGTTGAACGTCTACACCTCCAAAGTCATTGCCAGGCCCCCTTTCCCTTTCATGACATTCCCGGCTGATTACCTAGAAGAAAATGAGGCCAGCCGACGCCGATGCATTTCGCTGGGTGAAGCTTCATCGGCTCTTCCTGGAAGCAAAATGACCCCCCTTGGACTCAGCCGATGGTTTAAGTGTTTCTACTATGGCTTTACCAAAGAGGTCACCATCTGGTTCGCGTACGAGGATGACTCGTCCTTTGAAATGCCTTCTAGGTTTCATCCAATGAATACCTTAGCCGATGAAGAATCGAAGACCATCTTTTTATCCTCCATAACTCCTTGTCTTCTGCCGATCGGATTTTCAATGGGTCGATCCCAACATCCATCATACGAGTTCTACCATCCTTCGGTTAGTGCTCGTCAGTTGGGCTTCGGCCAACTCCCCATCGGCTTGTTCTTCATCGGCAAACTCCGAGCCCGCGGAGAAGTGAAAAGTGGCTTGGAGTATGACCGACTTAGTTCGATGACATTGAACTTGTCCTTAGGGACTATCTCCACCTTCGAGCCTTGCATATCCAATACCAAAATCTTCGCTCGATGGTGGTCAGAATGGGAAAGGCACTTATATAGTCTATCGGCTGAACATTATTGTTTTCGCCTCTCCCGACTACGTGGAATTCGATGAAGAGGTAATCCTTCTCTCACTATCATGTCTTCATCGTATTGAATTTCAACTGTATCTTGATTCCCATGATTCCACAGGCTGGCGACAAAGACGCACCTTCGACTAGCGCAAGTGGTCGGCCGATTATCTATCAACCTCCATCGGCCAGATCCCTCCTTGGGCAAAGCAGTCCACCTCCATCGGCTCTCCTCCGAGTGTCGCAGGTGTCAGGGTCAAAGCGCAAGAAACCGGCTGCTTGATCGGTTTCTAAGAGACGGAAACCCGACGCCGATGTTGTCATCGTTGCATCGGCTTCGCGAAGCCCTTCTCCTGCGGCAATTCTAACTCCTCCCGCATCTCCGCTGGTAGGTGTCAGCGTCAATTCTCTGTTGCCTTTATTTTATCCTGACACCTTCGCTTTGCAGCCTGAACCATCGACTCCCGAGGTCCAAACGTCGGACCCTGTTACTGGGGCTGAGCTGATGGTATCCTCTGAAGTTTTAGCATCTACTCACACTACCCCACATCAAGCTGATACCCGCACAAGAACTGCTCCCACTGTCTCTCAAGTACGTCCATCATACATGTTATTTTTCTTGACTTATCATCTCCAAGTTTACTAATGTTGTTATGCAGTTATTAGCCGATCTGTTCTCCTTCGACATCGGTAAATACCTAGAAGCAGAGGAAGACTCTTCGAAACATTTTTGCCAGCCGATGCACGTGAGCAGTTGTCAGATATTATGCATCGGCTAGAGGTTCTGATTGACTCGCTGGTGGAAGATTGCGGGTCGATCTGGGGAAGACTTGCAGAAATTCAACACCTCCTCCCTGCAGAACTGTCGGATGCACTCACGCCTGCTGCTTATTTGGAATTCTAAAGGACCCAGCTGACTGCATCAAGACGACACATAGCCGATCGCGCTGAGCAAAGCCACCTGGCTCACAATGATCGGCTAACTGCGCTTGATGAAAAGAAGAAACTTGATGAAATTTTAGCTGACCTTCAACACGCCAACACCAAGCTTGGCCTCTTGAAGAAATGAGAAGCCGATTTGATGGTAGAACTCGACAAGGTTCGTGAAGACATCAATTCCACTAAGTTCCATCTCATCGGCCTACCAAAGTCGATCCAAAACCAAGAGGCCAAGGTAGCAGACAAAGTGCGGCTAGCAGTTCACCGGCACAAGAACTTGAAAACTATCCTCGGATCAGACGAGGATGACATCCGCGCTATCAATGATATAGATCAAATCCGTCTGCGCCCGATCGAGGCCATTAAGAAATTCTTGTAAAATTTTAGCCTCGGAGAAATCCAGATGTCATCTTGAACATTAACTTTTTGCAGTAAACTTCAATCAGCTTGATCAACAAAAGTTGTGTATATATATTTTCTGATGATGACGTCTTAAACTGTATCGGCCATCTGTAACCGATATAATCATATCGGCTTTCGTATATTAGGAATCGGCTACGCCTCAGCCGATTTAAACAGTATCACTAGCCGATACCAATTTCGAGAACCCGTCCGTCTTGAAAAGGAGAAATCGGCTATGCTCAGCCGATTTAGATGTCTTCCCGATTGGGTCGCCGTTCTCCAGACTTATCATCCCAAGACCCAATCGGTAACTTCTGATGTGTCAGTATCTCCTCTTTTCTTGATAATCGTCTCTCGTAAGCCGATACCATATGCATCAGATGTGTTAAACCATTGAACTCCTGGGCAGAAAATTTCCACCTGATGCGACTTGATAACCCCTGGAAGGCCAAATCGGCTAATTGTTCATCGCTCAGAACAAGACTATAACATTAGCTTCTGATGTCCTGGAAACGTTGGATGTATTCCAGAACTGACTCATTATGCCTCTGTTTAACCGATGTCAAATTTGGCAGTCTCGTTTCTTGAATCCCAGTACAGAAATGTCCATGGAACCGTTGTTCCAGATCGGCCCATCCTTCAATCGAGTTCGATGGTAACGAAGAAAACCATGCGAAGGCTGATCCAAAGAGGGATAAAGGAAAGAAACGGACTCTGAGAGCTTCCTCAGCCGATGCTTCTCCACACTGTATTAAGAATCGGCTGATGTGTTCCAATGTAGATATGCTATGCTGTCTTGTCCTAAGAATATTGAGAAATCTGGTATCGTGTATCGGTGAGGTAGTGGAACTCTGTTAAACCATTCTGGATATGGGTGCCAATACATTACTGTTTGATCTTTGGGTTTGATACCAAATTGCTCTTCCACCGTATCCACAATTCTGGTTAACCAATTCTTCTTTCTTAAAGTGTCTTCCTGATCATGTGGAGGTGGATATGGTACCCGATTCTGCTTATGATATTCTCCATAATGATTTCTCTGACAAAATATTGGAGGTTCCTCCTGCCGTTGCCCCCCAAGTCGATCTTGTATTGGTGGATACATATTTGCCGATAGGTCCTTGTTTTCCTCCGTCTCTATCGGCAAAGGCACATGATCCTGATCGGTTTTGTTGAGCCGATGACTCTTGTATCGCCTTCCCGATCAGATCCTATAGTGTATCCATCCATACTCCTGATGGATTACTGAATGCTTGATAAAATGAGTTGTTGAACATCTCTTGCAACGGCTTGGAAGAATTCACGGGTGCTGAATGGCCTGATTCTTTCATCAAAACACATTTTGGTAATTGTGTTTTTTGAATCGGCCCTTGTTTAGTCATACTGAAAGATTCCAAACAGAGCTTCTGAAAGTTGTCCATATTTTGCTCTATATGCCGCCACTGGTCTTCATTCAAATCCTCCATGGTAACCGGAATTGTTATCTCCTCATCAGCTTCATCTTCAGATAAATATGTCTTGGAATCCACCTTTTCTTTAGACATATCGACAACAAGATGCCCCCAGGTTGATGAGAAAAATCTGACTTCCAATCAGGCACTTGTAGAGTCCCGCTGGTTGATGAATGGAATTATATCACCAGCCGATGAAGGATCTTCAGCCGATAAATGGTCTTCAGGTTTCTCCAGCCGATGAATCCAATCCAATCGGCTAATGAATGAAGATTTCTATCCGATCGGCCGATGAATAAAGTACAGTTCTTATCGGTCGATGAATAAAACCTTCGGTCCCACCGGGCGTGCCAAGAGGCGTGCTCGCCGCCAAAAAATCCCTTGTGTCAAGAGGCGTGCTTTGTAGATCCCTTGTGCCAAGAGGCGTGCTTTGTAGATCCCTTGTGCCAAGAGGCGTGCTTTGTAGATCCCTTGTGTCACAGTTATCCAAGAAACAAAACTCCGTAGCACTCTCTACCTCTGAGGCAAAATACACTTCGATGTGTAGCTATTGTACCCAATTGCTTTTGATGAGACAAGCCCCATTCCTATGTTGGACTGTGGCATAGACTTCACCCAAACCCTACTCTTATGTTATAATGATAGTGCCATAAAGATATCCAACAACTAGATCCGGCACTCAAGAATCAAGCATATTGGCATTCCACCACTTCTTAAGATACCATGTTACCAAGGGTAATACAGTCATAAGCCACATAAGAACTGAGGATCAACTATTGAACAGCTTTACCAACCTTCTTTATGAAACCCAATTTTGCATGTTGAGGAATGAGTTAAATATCATAGATTTTTTTAATTTTGCTTGAGATCATGCACCATGGTTGCCTCGTGTAATTTCATACCTATTACTCTTTTGTACTCTCTCTTTTGGATTTAATGGATTTTGGCTCTTCTTTGTTAAAATGGGGAGTATGGCACCTCTCATATGTGCATTATCACTCTTAGAGTGTGAGAAAAGTGACAAAAGTACTAAAAGAGCTTTGAAAATACCTAGTTTGACCAAAAGTCAAATATTTGAAAAAATTGACATTACTTCAAATCTATCGTTTGTGAAATGTTTCAAAAGGAGAATATATGTTTTGTAAGCTTCAGCTAGCAAGAAAATTGAATTCTAAATGAAAATGCCATTTTGGCCAATTAACTAGATTCTAGTTTTTGGCCAAAATGGATTTTATCTCCAAAATGAGTTTAACAAGGAATTTGAAAAAGAGCCCAAAACAAAGTTGATAGAGTGGACAATTTCAAATGTTTTTGCTATTCAAACCTATTTCAAAAACTAAATCATTCAAATGTTTTTTGTGTTTGAAATTCTCCCAAAAAAAACCCTCATAGACCATAAAATATCACCTCCTAGAACTTTAGTGATAAATGTTGAAAAAATCCATAAAAACATCAATTTTATGGATGATTGTCAATATTTGATCTGATACATTCAAAATGGCACCTTAGTGTGAGTTGTTTTTCCCATAAAATTCAAAAAGGGTTTTTGAGTGTTTTCTGTTTGGTCGCATAGCCGTAGGCGGTTAGTCTAGTCGAGGCACCCTTGTCTGTCTGGCCCTTATAGGGTGCACCGACCAGTGGTGAGCACCCAGGCCAACCTGCAACTCAACTGCAGTCGGTCTCGAGTTAGGGTAAGGGCCCACAAAAACATACCCCTTCGGAGTTTGTTCTTCCTTTCTCACCTCATTCATCCCCAACTCAAGGGTTCTCTCCTCTCCCAAGCCTTAGCTCTCCATCTTGCTTGAATCCTCTTGAACCAATTGCGATTTCATTCCCGGTTTGTCCATAAGTGACTCTCCTCCATTTTCTCTCTATTTCATGATTTGTATTTGTTTTTTTCCCTTGTGTTTTAAACCATGGTATAGAACCCTAGGTGGAGGGAGTGGAGTTCTTGGATTGGCACCATTAGAGGGTATTTCTTAGTGTGAATCAAATCTTCTCAATCCGTAATCCTCTCTCCCTAACTCCTTTCTTTCAATTTCTTCTGTCCTTTAAATTTTTCTAGGGTTAGGGTTAATTGCATGTGTTAGGGTTTGTGGCATTAGGTGTTCTCTCCACTAGTACTATTCATCTTGCTTCATGCCACATGCATTTGTTTTATCTTTAGGTAGCTAGACTCTTTGGTAGAAAGATTATTTTGTGGAGAAATGATCTCTGCCTAGAGGCAAACTGACTAGCAGCCTCACTGTAGTCCGTCTAGCTTGTTGGATGGTCCGACAACTCTACTGCATATTGGCCAGCTAGTCTGATCAGCATGAAGGAGCTAGATCGACTGGCCCTAGTCAAAGACCATCTACCAAACATGTTTCTTTCCTTTCATTGCCTCTAACTTTCTTCCAATTCTTAACTTTTCACCATTGTTCTCAATGATGGGTCCTCTTACCCGGTACGGTCATGGCAAGCGCAACACTCATGCAATTGTAGAGGAATGCTACTAGGATGAATAACAAGATGAGGAGATAGATTCCACGAATGACGAGGAAGAGGATGAGGACAATGTGGCTAAGGAAGAAGCCAATGAACTAGAAAAACAACCTAGGGTGCAATCTAGGGCTATGGATCCAAGGGTTCAAACAATTAACACACCTTCTTCCATCTCAAACATGGAGTTTGACTAGATAGACCCCTCCATTGAGCTTGTGCTGCAGCAAGATGATCAGCTACAGTATGCATCTCTCCGTGTGCATGATCAATTAAAGAGGCCTCGTGACACTGACAACCCTAATTTCCACACTAAGTTTTAGAAGGATTTCTTTTAGCAAATCTATATATCTCAGAAGGCTTTTGCTGATCAAAAGTACATTTCTTGGGAGGAGATAGCTAAGACAGCGGTTCTTAGATGTTTGCAAAACATGTTTGATAAAGTAGGGATTAACAAGTTGGTCATAATCAAGCAAGGTTGTGACAATAAGTTGATTGTTCAATTTTATGACACTCATTGGATCAAGGTTGACTTTGCTAAGATTAAGTGGATGAGTGGGGACACTCCTTGTGTAGCTTCAAAGTTAGAGCTTCAAAATTTGCTTGAGCTGATGTGTCCCAGGGGAGTTAATCTTCACGAGGAACTTGAGTGAACACCTTTCACTATTCAAAGCCAACCTCAATACAATGATACAAATAAAACTTGTTCTTTTGGCACTGTGATGGGCTTGAGGGTAGTCCCCATGGTGATTAACCAGATTTTTTGGGCTCCATTGTTCCAAGGTGTGTGAACAAAGATGTGTGAGGGATATCTTAGCATGTTCGTGGTGCCATTTCTCGTGGGAGAAAATTTGATGTGGTAGATCTAATGCTCCATGAAATGGAGATCTCTAAGGGCATTTTCACCCAAGACATCTATTATGCCCCATACATAATAAAGCTTATCATCTCTAAGCTTGGGGACATAGGCGAAGACCACACTCCTCATAAACCATACAAGCCTCGCCTCCCTCCAAGTGTTCCAACTCCAACCGAGCAAGCTAGTATGAATCAAAGGCAATCCTCCCAAGCCGCTCAAGAGCCCACTTTTGATGTGCCTCCTCCTCCCCAAGGTTTTGGTGACTACTTCACTCTTCACTATCAATGCCCTCAATGAAAATTCCATAAGGATGAACATCGGTTTTGATGGGTTGTCCCAAGATGTGAGAGGCCTACACATAGACATTGGCCACTTGACCTGAACGGTTAAGAGGTTGGATCTTTGTGTTGGGGGTGTGGAGTCAAGGATGGCATAGCTTGGAGTGCTCTCATCCTATTGACTACCATCGCCACCACGGTCCTCCTCAAGATCCACCACAATCTCCTTCTCCTCAAGAATGATGGTTTTTGGTCTTTGATGCCAAAAGGGGGAGAAGAATTATCTCTCTATGTTTTGTTATGTTGGATGGAACTAGTACTAGTGAGGTTAGCCCTCTTATTAATTAGGTTAAGTGGTTGGATCATATGTGTATAGGATAAGCTCGGGCTATACATTATATGTTGTGTGCTTTGTGAGTTTTATTTAGACACCTTGTGTTATTTCAATCCTTCATTGTCATTTGGATGTAATAGGCTAGTTGAGCACTCTTTTATGTGTAATGGACCATTTGTGATATCTATGTGAATTTGTGGTAAATCATTGTGTTTCATTGGCTATGATGGATTGTTGATGATCTTTTTTTATTATTGTGACATCCTATGCTTGATGGTGCTTTTGTGAACTTATTGCATATGATTCATAGTTATTTATGTTTATTGTTGAGAAAATGTGAAATATAGTGTAAACTCCTTCTAATGTCATTCATTTGCTCTTGTGTTGGATATGAACATGTTTACGAGAGCTTATCATATATTTTATATTTTGTAGCAAAATTCATTCATATTTATTTATATATGTGGTGTTTGTCAACAATTACCAAAAAATGTAGATTGAAGTATCTAGGCCCTGTTATTACTTTTGGTAATAAATGGTAAGTGCTAATTGTGAACTAACTATTTTATTTCATTGAGACAATTTGAATTAGGACTACATGATGAGTATGTCAAGGATAATTACCGCAGATTAAAATTGATGGTGCAAAGCAATAAGTCGAAGGTGATAAATCTAATATTTTTATTTTATCGATCAAGGTGTTGGGATGATCTAAACTTGCTAGGTTTTCTTTCTAGCTTTGCCATACTATCATGTGAGGTGGTAATATCAGCTATGAGGTGATGAAAATGCCAAACTAGAGCATATGAATTGAGATTGCACTTGAGGCTTTGATCCTTGTCTTTTAGAGGAGTCCCAACGGACTAGGGTTGTGGGGCTAGCTGGTCTTGAGATGTCCTGAAGCTTGGGACAACCTTCGAGACATGGCTAAATGAACCGGGCCCCCGGGCGATTGGTTTCGGCATGTCTCGAAGCTCTCCCCTGCTTTCTAGGAGAGGCCGAACGAACCAGGCCCTCGGGCCAGTTGGTTCAAGCATGTCATGAAGCCTTGGCCTAATGGTCTAGCTCTCCCATGCCAGTTGATCTAGTTGGCACATTAAATGTGCATCAACGTCTTTTTTTAAAAGTGTTTGTGCATGGGGCCAAACCGTCCAACGGCGATATGCCGGTTGGTCCTACAGTGTGCAATGTTGGAGTATTTCATCCTTAACAGCTAGTTTTGGTGGGTAGGGGTATAAATACCCTCCACTAGTAGTAAGGAGTCTCTCTTGGCACTTTGTTCAATTCACTTGTGTCCTTGCATACACTCTCACACCACTTGAGCACTTGTTGATCCTCTGTAGTTTTTTGAAAGTAGATTAAGCCAATTCAAGTGTATTACTTCATTGATTGAGCTGGTGTGTCACTTGATCACCTCTGAACCCATTTGCTACTTGTTACTCTAGGAGGTTGCCACCTCCTAGAAGGCTTGGGAGGCATTGCATGGTGACCTCCCTGAGAAGGATGTGGAGGAGCCCTAGTATTGATTATGAATGTTTTGGAGTTCACTACCTTGAGAGTGAAGGAAGAACTATCTCGAGTGATTGAGGCTTGTATAGACCTATCCAAAATCGGCTCTCACCTTGCCCATCCCATGATGAAAGGGTTTAGAGGATTGGTAGTTGGAGTGGTGAAGTTGGGTTTGTCTCAACGGTGATGTAGGAGGCCAACAAGCTTTCAAACATCGGGTGAAAATTTTGGTTGTTTCTTATCCATTCACGAATTACATTTACATTTGAGCTATTTACTTTCATAGAGACTACTTGAGCTCTTGTCACCCTTAGATTGAAAAACTTAATCTAGGACCAATCCTCATGGTCCCATCTATAATGACTAGTTAAGCAATATGCATTGCTCATGCCCTAAGATAACCTCAAGTAAAAGATGCAAGAAGAAAAAGAAGACATAGGAGGCGGCATTGATAAGAGAACCCCCATGACCCCACTGCCTCGAGTCCACGATGACTCAATGCCCACAACCCACCTTTATGCTATGAATAATGCAAGTATCCTAGAGTCATGCCCTTATTAAAAAATGAAAGTTCCACATAGGTATGTTTTGAGGCAACCCTCTTCTCAATATGAGTGGCTCGATGTGACAGGCTTCAAATTTAATGTTTTAGCAATTTGTAATTTGCACTCCAGCCCCTGTGCTATTCTCTATTAAGCTATGAGGCTAAACTTTTACACAACCATCCTTAATGTTGACCCCATCGTACATCTCTCTCCATTTAATTCTCTTTCTTCAACCTCTTAACTGCCTCATTTCTTCCCCATTCACACCATCTGGCTTGCCCATGAATGCCGATCTCCTTTTCTGCATGCTCGAATCTGCTATGGGCATAAGAAAATAAACCCCAACACTAATCTCCCCCAAACAGTAGTTCATGTGCATTCATAAGATCTGATGTGATTTCTTGCTTGAAGCATGGATTCTAGGGGATGCACACCATGAGTCCTCCCAACAAGGTCTGCTACTTGGATGTGACGTCACTCTTGCCACAAAGAGCATCTGTCCTATTAGAGTTTGTTATTTTTTCCATAAGTACTTCGCTCTGTTTTCTCCTATACTTCTGATTTTGTTTCTGCAAGTCATTTAGAGATAAGGAAGGTATTGGCCTATATATGTACTTGTGCATCTATGAATAGATCATTGCATTGAGTCTATCCCCTTTTATATCGTATTAGTATAAGGGAAGGCGTAGACCATGATAGCATAAAATAAAAACTTTTCTACCACGCACACCAAGACATTATGTGAAGAAGGGATCATGGACCATTACCATGAGACACATAGTACAGCAGAAATAGTGTTGGAGAAGTTGATCCAATCACGCGCGAGTTGAGGTGGTAGATGAAGCAGTTGATCACCGTGATCCTGATGCTGATGAACACCGCAATGAGCAATGCCTCCACTAGTATGCACATGTTTGGGGCTAGAACGCTGATTGCGGGTGTACTAGCACTCGCAAGCTAGTAAGGTTTTTGCTCGAGGTGAATAGAGATATCTCTCCTCAACATCCTCACCTCTCTATATATATGCTTCCCTACTTGGGCCAAAGGGATTGTGGCCCAATAGGAGTCTACTCAGATCTCTATTCTAATTGAGCGTTTATCCGAATTACATTCGAATAAGCATTCTAACCTGTTAAGCATTCTAACCCTATATAGGTTCACGTATATTTGGTCGTGATCTAGAAATACCTTTTCAATCACCTTGTTAATAGCGGTCTCTAACAAGTCATATTAACCCTAAAGTATACGTAAACATTATATCAGTTGAACTTCTAATGTTTTCATGTACGAAACTCTTTGCCTTATGGTATAGATCGAGCTCAAAGCGAGACTTGTGTCATCCTCCTAATATTGTCCAATGGTTGTTGTAACCATGTCGGACTCTTGTAATCCCAAAGTATTAATATAGACCCCATAGAAGCTTGTAAATTATCAATAAATCAATCAAATATAACTTCGGTGTATTGCCACCCTAACTCATCTAAGGTTTTCCTAGTGGGTTTTGGCTCTCGATGCAAGGCTACATCGATTATGTTCGATCTTCAGCAAAGAGATAAGTCCTGCTATTATCATAGTTTGTTCTATTCTGTTTAAGGTTACATCGGTTAGGTCCGACCTCTTAATCTGATCAGGCATATCTTATCACGTCCGTGTGAGGCTCGTCGGTACATTGGTCTCCTTCTCTGCCCCCAGTATCATGCTGCATCAATTAGGTTCAACCTACGAGATCGGTAGTGGTGGATCGAGCCGTTGGCCCAACGGCTGTTCATGCGACGTTTCAACGGAGTAGGTAGCCAACGAGTTATCCTTACCGCTAGGTTCAAATCTAGTTTGCATATTCCTCAACGATTAATCTGCTGGCGATTGTTCACATCGGATTGACATGATACTGTCTTGATTAGGTTTGATCTCTTTGGTTCGTATCCGACGGGGCTAGCATCGAGATCTGGATTGTTTCATTCCCCATCGGCTCAGATAGCTGATGAGGTTAGATATAGGCCTGCGTCAGACGTTCAGCCGATAAGCAACCAATGACCTCGTCCTTTTCTTTCTCGTCGTTACGTTTGATTTAGCATCCATCGTCTTTGTGCCGTTACTCCTAGTCTAATATTGTATTGGTTTGGTCTAATCTATCAAGGCAAGTCCTAATGGTGCCATTACGATGGTTGCTGGTCCTCGTAGCTTCATGGGAGATTAGGCCCCACTCTGCGCCTTCGTTGCCTTCATCCTATGGAGCGTCATCGACTCTTTAGCTAATAAGCCTTGTATTTTATTCCACACATCTATCGCCTACGCCTTTATTAGCTTTTCAGCCAATGCTCAAGTGCTACTTTTTCCATCATCACCAATCAATAGGGTGAGCTGTAATGGCCCACTGGCTGATTGGCTCACAGATCTCATCCTTTGTCTCCTTGTCAACTGCAGGATTAAATTGACTAGCATACCCTCGAACCTTGAAGATTAAGGACTTGAACTAGAGTTAAGCAGATCTCATAGGCCTTCGTGTGACCAGGGTGTTGTCTCCCCTGAATGGATCTCCATTGGCTCGATTGGACTGTGCAAGATTTGGCGACCAGCATGCTCTTTGGCACGTCTGGTGGGATAAGACAACTTCAACTCAATGGCAAGAAAAGAGATAAACTCAAAGAACATAATTCTAATGATAACGGATGACTTGATTGAGGATCAGGTAACAGATAGAGGAAAGCACGGTTAACTTTTACAAACTCTATCTAGAGTCTTTCAGTATGACCACGCAATGGCCAATTCAAAAGTCCCAAATGCCGAAACCCGTTTTAGTAGAAGAATCAAGCCATTCACCGCCGTGAGTCCTCCAAAGCCATTGCAAGAGATGGTTAATGAAGTTGTTCACCATGCACTCATCAACCAGTCGGGAGTGTCGGTGAATACTTTACACAATCTGATCATGAAGACCATGGACGGATAAATTGTTTGGGAACTGGATCAAGGTCCAGTGTATTTGCCGATGAAAACGGAGCAACCACATGTTACTTATGGAGCCAAGGAGAGATATATCGGCAAATCTTTTTCAACCAGTACAAGATCAAATTGAGGGGCAACGCGATGATATCATGCCAGGGTATCATCGGATGGCTTACTACGGAGGATATCGACAAGACTACCTAGGTGGCAATCCTGATACAAGCAATCATCTAGTAGATCATCCTAGATAGTATCAAGCACCAAATCCACCTCTAGAATAGCTCAGAGAGAATCCAAGAAAGGAGGATTGGTCTACTAGGGTTGTAGAGGTGGTCAGAGAGTAGTTCGATATCAAACCCAAGGAGCAAGCTTTTATGTATCGGCACCCTTACCCGGAGTGCTTCGATAGAGTTCCATTACCATATCGATACAGGATACCAAACCGCCCTGACAGTCCGTTTCTTTTCGCTATCCCTCTCTGGATCGGCCTTCACATGGTTCTCTTCATTACCTCCCAACTCAATTAAGGGATGGGTCGATCTGCAGAAGCAATTCCACAAGTATTTCTTTGGTGGGATTCATGAGATGAGATTAACAGATTTAACATCAGTTAGATAGAGAATTGATGAGTCAGTCCCGAAATACATCCAATGTTTCTAGGATATTAGAAGTCAATGTTATAGTCTTATCTTAAGAGATGGATAGCTAGCTAATTTGGCCTTCCAAGGGTTGCTTGCTCCGATCAGGGAACATTTTTCGTCTCAAGAGTTTAAGAGCTTAGCACATCTTCTACAGAAGGTATCGGCTTATGAAAGCCAATTTGTCAATGCCAAGAAAGAGAGATTCCATTGGCAGGCTATTCTGCTATAGGTTTATGCATCAGACTCAGATAATGAGGAATCCAATGTAGATGTTCATTTGGTAGGGTGGACTAGGAATAGGAAATCTATACCATATTCTTGGGTGAAGAGTATTAGCAAGGAGGAAAAATATAACTTTGATAACAATAAAGCCAATAAGATCTTCGATCTCCTACATCAAGAGAAGCAGATTCAGCTTCCGTCAAACCATGTATTACCATCAGCCAAAGAACTCAAAAAGAAGAAATACTACAAGTGGTGTGATTCAATATCTCTTCATACTAATGAGTACAGAGTTTTTTGGCAATAATTGCAATCGGTTGTTGAGCAAGCAAGAATTAAATTCGAAGATAAAAAGTCGATGAAGATCGATGAGTATCCTTTTCCTATGATTATGGTGTTTGCAGGGTCTTCAAGAGATCGGTCTGATGAAGGGAGACGTTGAAGAAAATCAGAAGTTACCTCATCAGATTTGGTTGAAAAATATTCTAGACGCCAGGACGAAGAACAGTGGACCATGACACATAAGGAGAAGTATAATTTTCTGGGATCAAGACATGAGGTTGTCATCGATTGAAGATTGTCCTGAGTGTAACAAGCTAAGATCATAGTGTGTTGAGCAGAAGAGGATTTCATATGATCGATCACCTATTAAGCAGGCATCGATACATAGTCGATTAGGGCCGATCAATGATGACCATAGTCAAGAGGGAGCTAATGACAAGGAGTTGCATGAAGGACAATACAATTCTAATTTCCAGTGGTGTCTGTCTGGAATCTTCATGAAGAATTAGAAGAGAAGGGCACAAAGATTGCATCACAGGGTGCAGCACAAGAAGCAATGATGGGACAATGAGGAAGCTAGTCGAAGTCAAAAGACTAAACACATATGGTGCGTTAAACATAAAGATGATGAGGTTGACACATTGGCTCTGACGAACATGGTGTTCGTCTTGCCTCTAGAGTATAAAGCATTTGCATCTAATGAAGAAGATTAAGAAGAGGTCTTTGCTTAATTAACGCTGTAGCCTGATCAAGCTATATTTGACAAGCCTGAAGAGTCTATGTATCGGCACCTAAATCCATTATACATCAAAGGGTATGTGGATGGAAAGCCGATGATAAAGATATTAGTTGAGAGAGGTGCAGGTGTCAACCTGATGACATACGCTACAAATCACTCGCTAGGGAAGACTGCCAAAGATCTGATCAAAACAAATACAGTGGAAAGGATAATAAGTTGAGGTGGTTCTAGTCGATCAGTCAACTAGTATTGCGGTTACCGATATGTCAATCTGAGAACCTGAGGGGGTTGATTGCATGTCTAGAAAGATATAGGATAGAGATTTCCTTGGTGTAACCAGTAAGGAATTAAAACCAATCCAGTAAGTCGACTCAGAACTATTGCTCTAATGGGCACCTGTTAACGCCAAAATTTGGAAAGCTCGATGATGGATAGAAAAAAGTCGATCAGCTAAAGAGGTGTCAGATCGCTATAGGGAAGAAGCAGATTGGATTAAAGTAAGGGAAGACTTGGTCCCGGAATTGAAGACTATCCACATAAGACCGAGTTTGCAGAGGAGCCGTGGAACCCACGGCCGGGTACTTTATCTTTTGTAAATCATATCCTATCTAATTATGAAGGTTTAGTTAGTTTAGGTAACTACCCTAGAGATATTTTTTCTGTTATCTATGTAAAGAGATAACGTACGATAGTTGAAAACGCGTTGGACTTTGTAAACCCAAGGTATAAATATAGACCCCCCTGAAAATATGTAATCATCATCCATCCTTCGATTAATACAACCTCGGCGCATTGCCATCCTAGTTCATCTAGGTTTCTACCGACGAGGTCTAGTTCTTGACATAGCGCTGCATTGGTTAGGTCCGATCTCCGGCGAAGGGATAAGTTCCGCCACTATCTCGATAATGTCTCGTTCTGTCTAAGGCTGCATCGGTTAGGTTTGACCTCTTAGACCGATAGGATGTATCGTCGGTCCCGTGCTGCATCGATTAGGTTTGACCTATAAGGTAGCCAACGGTAGAATGAGCTTTAGACCTATAGGTTTCTATATGGCATTTCATTGGAGTGCTAGCCAATGAGTTATCTATACGTGGAGCGTCACGCCCAGCGTATCGGCTCCTCGGCCGATACGCGCCAGTCTTCAGACACTTTCCTTTGAGCGCCACGCCAAGCACATCGGCCTTCCAGCCAATGCGCGCTTGTCTTTAGAGAGACGTCCTCTCATCGGCTCAACTAGCCGATGGGTTGGCTTCGCCCTTGCTTTAGCATGTCCAATCCAGTGTCCACCGTCCCGTCGCATTTAGCCCCGTTCTTGTACTATCTCCGTTAGGTTTGATCTTCGAGATTCGGTGCCATCAGCGTCGTCGCGGTGAGCGACGGGTCTCGTGCTGCTATCTCCATCTTGTCCTGCGCCCTGATTTCTATTGGCTATCAGCCGATAGAAGGAGCCATCCAGATGCGGCCGATGACCAACCCGATCCTATTGGCAGCCAGCCGATAGCGAGCACTCGTATCGGCTCGTCGTTCAAGTGACCCGTTTGTCTCACCTCCTTGTCAATTGCAGGGTCAAATTAACTGGCACGCCCGCACCCGTACCGTCACGCCCGAGCCGATGTGAAACCCACAGCCTCCAGCGCGCGTACCTCGAGCCACGGAGAGAAGCCTATCAGCTTGCACTGGACCTAAGCAGACCTCCCAGCGACGGCGTGCTCGTGCCGGGATCCGGCGCGAACAACACCATTGAAGATTTTAAAGGAAAATTAGTGCAAGGATTTACGTCGATCAATGAGTTGGAAGATGTTGACATATGACTAGGAGATAGACCAAGGTTGACATATATTAGTAAAAAAAATTGTACCAAGTTTCGGGAAAAGTTAATAGATTTGTTGAAGAAATTTAAGGAATATTTTGCCTTGGATTACCATGAGATGCCAAGTTTAAGCTGATCGATTGTTGAACATCGACTTCCTATCAAACTACGATATTGGTTATTCAAGCAGCCTCAAAGAGGATTCAAAGCAGAGTTACACAATGCAATCAAGGCAAAGATCACAAATCTGTATGATGCAAACTTCATTAGATTGTGCTAATATGCTGAGTGGATATCCAACATCGTCCTGGTAGAGAAGAAGAACGGAAAACTAAGGATATGCATCGACTTCTGAGATTTGAACAAGGCTACCTCTAAGATGAGTATCCGATGCCAATGGCAGATGTGTTAATTAAGGCAGCATCGACTCACAAGATCATTAGCTTTATGGACGGTAATGCAAGTTATAATCAAATTTTTATATCAGAGGAAGGTATTCACAAGACTGTGTTCAGATGTCCTGGAGCTATCAGCTTGTACAAGTGGGTAGTTATGACTTTTGAACTGAAAAGTGCTAGTGTGACTTGTTAGAGAGCCATGAATTATATATTTTATGATCTTATTGGCCTATTGGTGGAGATATATATTGATGACGTGCTGGTCAAATCCAAAAGTGTTGAAGACTGTATAGCCAATCTATGAAAAATACTAGAGAGGGCGAAGAAATATGGACTTAGGATAAATCCTAATAAATATGCTTTTGGTGTATCGACTAGGCAATTCTTGGGCTTACATGAGAGATGAATTAAAGTTAGTCAACAAAGTATTAGGGCTATCCAGAGCACCAAGCCACCAACTAATAAGACGCAGCTACAATCTTTAATCGGCAAGCTTAACTTGGTGAGGAGGTTTATTCAAATCTATCGGAAAAGATTGAGTCCTTCACTCCCTTGCTGAAATTGCGAGCCGATCAAGAGTTCGTGTAGGGTGTTGAGCAGCAGAAAGCATTTGATCAAATAAAAAATTATCAGAATTTTCCACCGGTATTGATTCTACCGTAGAAAGTTATACCGTTCAAGTTCATCGAGTTAGTGTTGATACAAGAATTTGAAGAAAAAGAATGAGTGGTATTCTATCTCTGCCGATGACTTTTGGATGCAAAGATAAGATATTCTACGGTGGAAAAGTTATGCCTGTGCTTATATTTTCCATGTACCAAGTTAAGGCATTACCTTTTATTGTCAAAGTGCACAGTGGTTTATAAGGCTGAGGTGGTTAAGTATATGTTATCGGCTCTAGTTTTAAGAGAGCAAATTGGTAAATGGATATTTTCTCTAATAGAATTCGATCTAAGGTATGAATCGGCTAAGGCGGCCAAAGGACAAGCGGTGGCCGATTTCATCGTACAACAAAGAGGGATCCATAAGGATTTCATAGAGCCAAATCTGTGGACTTTATTCTTTGATGAATCACTTTGCAAGCATGGATCTGGTATTGGCTTGCTGATTATATTGTCTCGGGGGCAAGTTTTGAGTTCACTTTTACAATCAAGCCTTATCAGACTGATAATCAAGCAGAGTATGAAGCGGCGCTCAAAGGTCTTTAATTGTCGAGGGAAATTGGATCCGATGCGGTAGAGATCATTGGGAATAATTTGCTGGTGATCAAGTAGTTGTCTAGGAAGTATGAATGCAAGGATGATGTCTTGAGATTACGTTATGAAGAATGTCAATATTTATTAAAAGATTTCAAGATGGTGTCGTTGGATCATATTTCTAGAGAGAAGAATTTAGAAACCAATGATTTTGCTTAAATTGCTTCGGGATATCGGCTAGATAGGAAGGTCAAAGCTGAAATAGCCGATATTGAAAATCATATTAAAGTCGATGATTTGCAAATTCCATCACAATCGGCTTCTAGAAAACTTTAGTATAAGTCTCTAAATATGTAGTACTTGATGAGGAATTGTATTATCGGACCATTGATGGTGTTCTATTAAGATGCTTGGTATAGAAGAGGTTACAATAACTATGAGCGAAGTACACGAAAGTGTTTGCGGAGCCCATCAATTAGCTCATAAGAATGAGACGGCTGATGTGAAGAGCTAGGTATTTTTGGCCAACAATGCTAGAGAATTGCTTCAACTACCACAAAGGATGCCAAGACTATCAAAAGTTTGGGAATGTGTAGCAAGCTCCAGCATCGGCTATGAACCCAATAATCAAGCCGTCATCGTTGAGAGGTTGGAGAATCGACATAATCAGCCAAATTTATCCTTTATCAAGTAAAGAGTATAAGTTCGTATTGGTGGCAGCAAATTATTTTATTAATTCCCTTTGAAAAAAGTTACCTCTAAGGATATGATTGAGTTCATCAATAAATATATTATACATCGGTTTGGTATTCCATGGATAATTACCACCGATCAGGGTTCTATCTTTGTATCTGATGAATTTAAACAGTTTGCTGCTAGTATGAGAATTAAGTTATTAAATTTGTCACTATATTATGCTCAAGTAAATGGACAAGCCGAAGCTTCCAACAAAAGTTTAATCAAGTTGATCAAGTGCAAGATTGATGAATAGCCGCAGAGATGGCACATTACATTAGCCAATTCATTATAGACCTATCAAAAGACATGCCATGGATCTACTTGAGTACCACTATATCAGTTGGTATATGGGTATGAAGCAGTTCTACCGTGTGAAATTAACGTCGGCTCTAGAATGGTGTCTCTATAGGATCAATTGCAGCCAATGATTACTATAACTTGATGGTAGATGAACTTGATGATTTGGCTCAGAATTGGCTGAGGGTGCCTGAGAGAATCAAGGAAATTAAAACCAAGGTTGCCAGGCATTACAACAAAAAAGTGATGATTAAAATTTTTTTTCTAAAGGATGGAAATTGGTTTTGTCGATTGGGTCTAGAGATAATAAGTTTAGAAAATGGTCACCTAACTCGGAAGTGCCCTATCGAATCAATCATTGTGTGCCTGGTAATGCATATATACTAGAAAGTCTTGACAAGGAGAAGTTTGACAAAGCGCTCAATGGAAAGTATCTAAAGAAGTATTCTCCTAGCGTTTGGGTTGATGCCTAAATCGGTTATGTGCAGTCAATTTCTAATTCTCTTCAAGACAAAAAGCTAATAGTGTTAGATTGACTAATGGTACTGTTTACCTAAATCAGCTAAGTGCAGCTGATTTCTAATATTTCTTCAAGACAAAAACCAATATAGTTATATCGACTACAGATAGTCCATATCTCTAAGATATCGCCTTTAGAGAATATATATAAAAAAATTAATTAACTAAGCCGATCAAATTCCATTGTAGTCAATCAATGTTTTGGGATGACATTATGGGTTTTCAACATCAAAGTTTTACAAATATTTCTTGATCGCCTCAATCGCATGTAAACAGATTTCATAGATCTCGTTGATGGTGCATATGTCTTCCTCATTGGATCCAGGAATTGAAATTGGTTTTGTCGATTGGGTCTAGAGATAATAAGTTTAGAAAATGGTCACCTAACTCGGAAGTGCCCTATCGAATCAATCATTGTGTGCCTGGTAATGCATATATACTAGAAAGTCTTGACAAGGAGAAGTTTGCCAAAGCGCTCAATGGAAAGTATCTAAAGAAGTATTCTCCTAGCGTTTGGGTTGATGCCTAAATCGGTTATGTGCAGTCAATTTCTAATTCTCTTCAAGACAAAAAGCTAATAGTGTTAGATTGACTAATGGTACTGTTTACCTAAATCGGCTAAGTGCAGCTGATTTCTAATATTTCTTCAAGACAAAAACCAATATAGTTATATCGACTACAGATAGTCCATATCTCTAAGATATCGCCTTTAGAGAATATATATAAAAAAATTAATTAACTAAGCCGATCAAATTCCATTGTAGTCAATCAATGTTTTGGGATGACATTATGGATTTTCAACATCAAAGTTTTACAAATATTTCTTGATCACCTCAATCGCGCATAAACGGATTTCATAGATCTCGTTGATGGTGCATATGTCTTCCTCATTGGATCCAGGAATTGTTTTCAAGCTCCTTTGCCAATGAGTTGCTTGACGTACTCTTTATGTTTTGGCCTCTTGATCTTGAATTGATTGTGACAACTCGATAAGATGGGGTTTGGTGAGATCAATATCACAACACACCTTATTGTGTTCCACCATCAAATTAGCTTCTCACTTCTTCAGTTGGCCTAGCTTGGTTTGGGAATCATGTGAATCAACTATCATTATATCGAGTTTCCTCTTCTCAGTCTAGGTGAATAGCCAATCATTTTGAGCTAAGTCTCTCTATTCAGCGCGATCGGCTATACATTGCCTAGTCATGATCAACTAGGTATTATGGAATTCCATGTAGGCAATAGGCCTTAGTACACCGGTGAGTTCTTCGGGCAGAAGGTGTTTAATCTCAATAAGTCTTCCTTTGATTGGTCCGCAGTATTCCACCAGTGAGCTGATCAAAATTTCCAGCCGATGCATGATATCCAATAATTGCTCACGTACATCTACTAATAGAAATGGTTCGATTGCTACACTAGTAGCTGTGTCTTCAACCATCTCCAAGTATTTTCCTATGTCGAAGAAGAACAAATCAGCCAAAGACATTAACATCAGTAAATAGGAGAACTGTGAGCTAAGGCAGAAATACAAATATAGGTTATACGTACCTAATACATAGCGAGAGTGGCATGATGAGTAACATCGATATCGTCTTGATGAGTAGTTTCCTGAGTATGGTGATGACTGATGTGGAGGTGACGCGGACTACTTGAGTGTTTTCTATTTGGGGATTGGTTGCTATTGATTATGTCATAACTTCTAAAGCAATCGTCAACTCAATATTCATCGTAGTCTCTAGCAACTGGACTTCGAAAGTTGATGGTTCAAGCTACAAAGCGAAAATATCAGGAAAAGTGTGAAGACAATGAAGAAAAAAATTAAATCATCACATACCACCAAAGGTGAAGGAACCGATGTCGAAGTGGGAGGAGGTCCTTGGGAGATTGGTACCATGACTATGACATCGGCACTGGATTTTTGTTTCTTGGAAGCTATCAGAGTAGCCGGCTTCTTGTGTTTAGTCCTAGATGGTTGTAGTACCTGGAGCAAAGCTGATGAAGAGGGAGCACCATGTCCAAGGTGGGGCTCAGCCGATGGTGGTTGATACATAATCAACGCCGCTAGTGCTTGTTGTAGGTGCTTCTTTATAATCGGCATGTAGGGTCAGGGAAGATGAACAATGCATTCAAGGTAAAACTAAGTATGGAAATAGAGTCTAGAGAAGGTGTGAGCAGTAGTGTTTAGCCGATGAACTAAACAAATGTCTTTTTCACTCCGACCACCATTGAGCGAAGAGTCTAGTGTTGGACATACATGACTCAAGGGTGGTGATTGTGCCTAAGGACAGAGATTCGGCTATTATTTTTAGCCAATCATACTCCAAGCCGCTATTGACATCTCCTCAGACTTGGAGCTTGATGACAAAGAATAAGCCAAATGGGAGCTAGCCAAAACGCAACTAACGAGTACTAACAGATAGATGATAGAACTCGTATGATGGGTGTTGGGATCAACCCAATGAGAATCCAATCGGTAGAATATTGGGTGTTTTGGCCAACAGAAATATGGTCTTCGATTCTTTATCGGCTAGAGCATTGAGAGGGTGAAATCTAGAAGGCATCTCAAATGATGAAGTGTCTTCGTATGCAAAACAGAGGGTGGCTTCCTTGGGAAAGCCATAGTAAAAGCATTTGAACCATTAGCTGAGTCCAAGAGCAGCCATTTTGCTTCTAGAAAGAGTCGATGCAACTTCACCCAGTGAAATACATTAGCGTCGACTGGCTTCACTTTCCTCTAGATGAATGGCTAGGAAAGTTAGAGAAGACAAGGCAGTCTTGGAGATTACTTTGGAGGTATAAATGTTCAACTACAATTGTATAAACCACCAAGGACTACCAATATGAACGACCAGTTGGCTAACCGATAGCTTGTTCACCACTTAATGGAACAGTTGATAGATGGCTCCAAGAAGATACTACCCCAAAGGGATCTACCATCGATCAGCTAAGCACTCTGCTAAGCACTACATGTTGTTCATCGGGCTAAGGGTTGAACCACCAAACACAAACCACTCTAACCACATATTTAAAAATGCAACATGCTCCTGGTCATCAACTGGTCCGGAAGTCTTACTGTGTAGGGATATGTATCTAGTCCACCCTCTGATGTTTTTAGTGTTTAGCCGATGGGTGAGTTTGAATCGAAGGATGGATGGATTTAAGTAATGTATGGTGTTGAGGCAAATCAACATGACAATATCTATCAAGGTGGGAATCATCGGCCCATGGTCAAATATGAAAGCATTGAGGGCGTCCGACCAAAAGTAAGAGGCCAATGCGAGCAGAGGCTCATTCATTTCCATATCAGATAAGGAGAGGTTGATACAATGGCTGATTTTCAAGTCCTCCTAAATTGATTTTTTGGAAGTTGATACTCTAAGGTACCAATTCCTCCATCCTGGGAGTCTACTGGGCTAATATCTAAAGTTGTTAATCCACTCACCAATTGTCATGGGCTAATTTTTATGGGGGATCTGTTCTGTTTCAGAATTGATAAACTATGTTAGATCCTCACTACCCATAGGGCCTAAATACAAGAAGCCTAGGTGGTCAGCAACTAGGATCGCGATCCGACTTTTGACGCTCTATAGTAAACAAGAACCAGACAAAGAACAGATGAAGAGGCAGGATGGACCAAATCTGTCTAGAATATAGAGTAGAGGTGTGGATAGAAGATTACCTCAAAAAATGTGGTTGTTGATGCCATCACGTGAGAAAAAAAGCAGAAGAAGATCGGTGGTCGATGGAGCCATCTACAAAGATTCGCCTTCGGGCGTCGAAGCTCATCGAGGTTTTGGGGGCTCTGGTGAAGAGGAGGCAAGGAGAAGAAGGATGAAGGTACAAAATGGTTTATAAAGGTATGATGACTTAGCAGCAATCTATGCTGATTAGGTATTGTTTGCAGGCTGTAGTGAGCTGTCTTGGTTTGCAGGGAATTCCAATAGCTTGAAATTTCAAAGTCCATTAACAAACTCCGAATTTGGAGGGCATGTGTTAACGCCAAAATTTGGTTAGCCTGCAATAGGATCGGTCAATGAAGAGAAGATTGATTGGCCCATAGAGGAAATCCGATTGACATAGTGAGAGAGCTGATTGGACGGGTTGATCATAGATTCGATCCGATTGAAAATAGAAGATTATCTAGATGGGACCAAGTCTAAGGAGGAGTCTTGAGAATCACAGTAGGATATTTTATATGTATAGAATATATTATATAAGTTAGGCAAAGTTACCTTTACAACTTCTTATAGATTAGTTTCCCTATATGTTTAGGAAATATTGTATAGGGGTTGTCTGTAACCGCATTGGACTCTTGTAAATCCGGGGTATAAATATGAACTCCCTGGAACCTATTGAGATATCAACAAGATCATACACAATATAACTTTGGTGCATCACCACCTTAGCTCGTTTAGGTTTTACTTCGGAGGGTTCTGGCTCTCGACATAGGGCTGTATCGGTTAAGTTCAATCTTCGGTAAAAGGGTAAGTCCCGCAATTATCATGGTCCATTTTACTCTGTCTAAGACTACATCGGTTAGGTCTAATCTCTTAGTCTGGTCAGGCATACCGCATCACGTTCGTGTAAGGTTCGTCACTACATCGGTCTTCCTTCATCGTCCCCGAAATTGTGCTACATCAATTAAGTCCAATCTATGAAATTGGTGGCTATGGATCGAGTCATTGGCCTGACGGGTTCTTGTGCGGCGTTTCATCAGAGTTATCATTACTATGTGCCTTATATCTGTTTTACATCTCATCCAATGATTAATTCGCTAGCGATCGATCTAGTCATGTTGGATTCAGCCTGATACTATCTCAGTTAGGTTCGATCTATCAGGTTCATGTCTGATGAGGCTAGCGTTGAGATCTAGAAAGTTTCATTTCCCCATCGGCTATCTGAGCTGATCAAGTTAGATATAGGCCTGCGTCGGACATTTGATCGATAAGTGGTTGATTACCTCGCCCCTTTCTTTTTCGTTGTTATATTCGATCTAGCATTCGTCATCTCTGTGCCGTTAGCCCTAGCCTCATATTGTCTCAGTTCGGTCCGATCTATCAAGGCTGATTCTAACGGTGTTATTACAGTAGTCGTTGGTCCTCGTGACTTTGTGAAAGATCGGGTCCCGTTCTGTGCTTTCATCACCTAACATATCTAGAGCGTCATCGACTCTTTGGTCGACAAGTCCTTTATTTTATTCATGCGTCTTTCACCTATGTCTTCATCAGTTTTTTTGCCGATGCTCGAGCGTTGTCTTCTTATTAGCACCCAGTTGATAGGGAGAGCCATATCGACCCTCAGCTGATTGTCTCATGATTCTCATCCGCTATCTCCTTGTCAATTGTAGGATTAAATTAACTGACACGTTCTCGAATCTCGAAGACTAAAGACCTATACTAGAGCTTAAGCAGATCTCTTAGTCCTTCGCGTGACCAAAGCGCCTTCCTCCCGATCGAACTTTCAACGGCTCGTTCATAACTTCGTCTTATCCGATTGGTCTCCGCGAGATTTGGCGACGAACAGATTGAGTATCCATGCCAACAAATTGACACAACGAACCAACAAATATTTTTTAAAACAAAATGAAATGGCCTATCGACTACAAACTGTGGATGGCAGTACAAGATGCAGCAAAATATTACCAGCTGTTCATAGAAGAAAAGTCAATATCCATGTCCGGATTATTCAACCAAAGCAAGCGCGATAATCATAATATTCACATCGAAACAGGACAATCGAACAAATAAAAATGCCGTGTTAGCTTCAGTCATACGGTGCTTGGGTGTAGAAATCAGATCAATGAACCAAACAAAGAAATTACGAATGCCTGAGCAACCTACTAGACAATTCGACAAAACAGTCGCCCTTGCAGCGAATTAAGAGTGGACATATGCTGCTGTATTTTGGACCATGCCCAAAAACTAAAACAGAAATTGAGCTCTAAATCAGTCGAAATCAAGCATCAAGAATTAATTTTTAGAGCTATTTAACTTGCAGCCACATGAGAACATTACAAAATCTACCATCGTAATAAAAGTTTGGTACTGATGACGAGTGTTATATGACACAATATTATTTTTATCATCAGTTGCATTATAAGTTCATTTTATCATCTAGATACTATTTTTGGACAGAAATGCCCTTGATCAAATGGTTTAGCCTGGCCATATTTTCTTCTTCTTCCTAACGCCGAATCAAGTAGCTCTCGTCTTCGGCAGTGCATCCTCAATAGCACTGCCTCCTGTCCCAGCACCACATCCCCACGCACTGCACCGCCTTCCAGCCTATGCCCTGGCGCCGCATCCTGTCCAGCGCTGCATTCGCACCAATAACGGCCCTACATCCGAAGCCATGTCACTGCCTCTACGTGACCTCCTCATCAACGACTTCTGCACTTGTGATGTCATAAGGTAGCTACTGAAGTGGTGGAGTGTAAATCATGGACAAATGGTGGTGGATTTTTTTAAAATGTAAGAACTATGAAGAATATGAAAGTAGTTGATGTCATTTTGCTTGAGTTTTTGTTATTTTGCATTGAATATTGAGATAGATTCCAAACCCTTGCAGCTTATTCATCCCTATGTTGATTGCTTCCATGTCGACTGATTGTGCAATTGTGAAGGGAAAGGAAGGCGATGAAGTGAATTTAGATGGATAGATGATGAATCCTATGCAAGGTGTTAAAGTAAAATTGGATAAGTTAGTGAATTTGGATCAGTTAATTGTGATGCTTTTAAATGATTTCCTAGGTCATGCTAATAGCATTGTTATCTATAAGAAGGCCAAATTGTATTGGATCAGTTATTTTGTGAATGACATGTGGATCTCAGTTATCAATGTCATGTGTGCATGTTTATTTGGCATGTAAATTCATGTGTATCTGATCTGTAATCGAAAATGTAAAAAATGAATAGATACAGATTAGATAACATAGTATAATGGACACAAACCAAAACATGCCAATGAATCAAATACAATTGCACTGATACATAATCCAGAAAAGTACCAAATAATGGTCAGTACAGCACCATCACATATAATGGTCACAAAAGTGCCATCACCATCACTCGAACATCATAAATAAGGTTCACAACTGATAAATGCCATCACCATCACCAGAACACCACATATAAGGTTCATAGCAAATAAAAATCACATATAAGGTTCACATATAGGTTCACAAAAGATAAACACTACCATCACACTTGGTTGAAATATAAGCTCACATCTATGGCTCACAAAGCTTCGTTTTCTCCTCAGGCTTAGCTCCTTGGCAATGTCGTCTTGGATGTAGGTGCTGACTGGGAGTTTATACCTTCTATATGGGGTTGATTCATTGCCCTCTTGGATATAGGTGTTAAAGTGGAAAATATTTTTTTCTACTACGCATACTAAGATATTATGTGAAAAGGAGATCATAAACTATTACCATAAGACACATAGTGCATTGGAAGTAAGGTTGGAGAAACTAATTCAACCATACGCGCATCGAGGTGATAGATAAAGCAGTTGATCGTCACTGTCCTAATTCTGATCAATGCCACAACATGCAGTGCCTCTACCGATATCTACATGTCTAGGGCTGGAACACCAATTGTGAGTATACTAGCATTCGCAAGTGGCTAGAATTTGACTCTCAAGGTGGCAGCTATTGTTTTTTGCTCGAGGTAAACAAAGGTATCTCTCCTCGACCTCCCTGCCTCCTTATATATATTGGCTTTCTCACTTGGCTAAGGGGACCGTGGTCCAATAAGAGTCTACTCGGATTTCTATTCGAATTAAGTCCTTATCTGAATCACATTCAAATAAGTATTCCAACCCGTTTAGCGTGAAACCTTATAGATTCACGTATATTTGGTTGCGACCAAAAATGTCTTTCCGGTCACCCTGTTAATAGCGGTCCCTAGCAAGATATATTAACCCTAAAGTATACGTAAAGATCATATTGACTGAACTTGTAATGATCTCAAGTATGAATCTATTTACCTTACGATATCGATCGAGTTTAAAGCGAGACTTGTCATTCTTTTAACAACTCAATCACTGACTCCTCAATCACCTAAGCATGGTTATTAACTTCCATAATCTATTACATCGAGAGGGCCAGAGATATCTCTCACATAGGAGGGATAAATTCTATCTTGATCACTCACATTCCACACATATTTTATAGCAAATCCGAAGACTATTTTTATGACTATCCTGTTAATGAGTAGTTTTGTTAGTCTTAAAATATCTATAACGTATATTGGAAACCATGATGATCTTAAGTCTAAGAACTCCACATAAATACTTCTTGACATTAACTGATAATATATAAAATCTCTATAGTATCTTGTAGGGTGTCTATCTAACATATATTTACTAATATATATCCATATTATCGATTTGTTATCTCTATATCATGATCTATAAGACATGCTCATCACTCAATACATATATTGATCTTACAATCATATTTATTTTTTATATGATATATGATTAAGGATCATTTAGAAATAATAGCATCTAATATTAGAAATCATATGAATAAACTGTGTACTCATTCATCAAAAATGATAATATTTATTTAAAAAACAATTCAAAATATCATAAATATAGTATATAATATATACAACATCTTTGCCTTTAGGGCATATCACTAAAAGTCTCCCATTTTCACTAGAGTCAGGTATCTAATACACATTCCACTAATGTGGGCCTTGTGCTTTAGCTAGAGAAGTGTCTTGGTCAATAAATTTGCAATATTTAAATTTGTTTCTACTTTGCATATCTTTATATAGCCTATCTCCACTATCTTGTAGATAAGGTGAAAACGTCGTAGAATGTGTTTGGACTTCTAGTTCGATCTAGGCTCCTTGCCTTGCGCAATAGCCCCACTATTATTACAATAGAGGTCCATTGGAATGATGGCACTAGTCATTATACATAAGTTCATAAACAAATTTATTTATCCAAATAGTCTCTTTAGCAGCTTCAAAAGCTGCAATGTACTTGACTTTTGTTATAGAATCAACAACCGTATCATGTTTAGAACTTTTCTAGTTCACCGCACCACCATTTAAACAGAACACAAATCCAGATTGTGATCTAAAAATCGTCTTTGTCAGTTTGAAAGCTAGCATCGATATAACCATTTACAACGAGCTCTTTCTCACCTCTATAGACTAGGAACACATATTTAGTTTTTTCTCAAGTACTTTAAGATATTCTTTACAGTAATCTAGTGACCTATATCTGGATCTAATTGGTATCTACTCATACCACTTAAAGCATACGAGACATCTGAACATATATAAAGCATGACATAAATAATCAACCCAATAGCCAAAGCATATGGAATCGTATTTATCTTATCACGCTCATCACATGTACTAAGACACTGACTCTTACTAAGATTTATACCATGTGACAGATAGAAAACCATTCTTGGAGTTCTGCATATTGAACCTTTTTTATTTCTTGTTAATGTACGTATCTTGGCATAATCCAATTAGTTTCTTGATTTGTCTCATCTTGATGCCTAGAATGTATGATGTCTCTCTTAACCCTTTTATAAATAAACTACTTAACATAATCGAGCTTAGGAATGTTATTTTCGATTAATAATATGTCATCTTTATATAAGACCAGAAATATACAAGTGTGCTCCAATTGGCTTTCTTATAAATACAAAGCTCTTATTCGTTCTTGATGAAACCAAACCGTGTAATTATTTCATCAAAACGAATATTCCAACTCCGAGATGCCTGCTTTAATTCATAAATAGATTTTTACAGCTTACATATATTTCTAGCTAATTGTGGATCGATAAAACCTATAGGTTGTGTCATGTACACATCTTCACTAAGATTTCCATTAAGAAAATCTATTTTGACATTCATTTGTCATATCTCATAGTTAAAATATGCAGTAATTTTTAGAATAATCTAAATAGACTTCAGCATTGTGACGGGCGAAAAAGTTTTATCATAATTAACACCTTAAATTTGTTTGAAACCCTTAACCACCAATTATGCTTTAAAGATATGAACATTTTCATCTATATTTACCTTTTTGTTGAAACCCGATTCGCATTTAATAGTTTAACACCATAAGAGAATTAATCAAATTCCAAGCTTGGAAATTTAACAAAATCTCTAAACTCCTTGGAAAAAGTATATTTCTATGTTTTTAAACGAACATTTCTATATTTTTTATCCTCCTCTTCATATTTATATTCTTATTAAAATATTATATTTTTTTCTATTTTTTTAAAATGTTTTAATCCTGCGTTGCCTTAAACCGTATTTGGGTTGCAAATTTATGTTGGTTCTTTGAAATATAAACTTGTAATTATAAACTTTAACATTAAATTATTGTAAAATTCATCTGTTGTTCCCATCGGGTGTCGAAACAGCGAAAGACAAAAAAAAGTAACACATGCCACGCATTCACGCACGGCACGGGACACTGACAACTGATGCCGTCCCCGAGACCGGGCGCGTCGAAACAGCTAATCCCCGACCGCAACGTGGCGTGCGGACGCCAAAAGTTGCGTGAAAACGGGAACGCTTTCACAGCAGTGCTACGTACTTACTGTACGCGCATTCCCGTTTCCTTCTTAAACTGATAAAATAGGCACGAATCGTTCTTTAGCGTCGTCAGTACTACCACCATTACCACAGCACAGCAGAGCAGTAGTTGCGCCATGCCCCCTTTCAGCCGACCTCAGTATAACTCCGGAACTCTCCATCCAAATCTCCCCCATTCCCCTCTCTTCCTCCTCCACCTCGCGCAGTCGCGCCGCATTTCGCATCGGGGAGGGAGGGGCAGGCGCGCGCGTCCGGGCGGACGATCGATGGTGGGGAACGACTGGATCAACAGCTACCTGGAGGCGATCCTCGACGCGGGCGGGGCCGCGGGGGAAATCTCCGCCGTGGCGGGAGGAGGTGGAGGTGGAGGCGGCGGTGGAGATGGAGCGGCGGCCGCCGGGGAGAAGCGGGACAAGTCGTCGCTTATGCTGCGGGAGAGGGGCCGGTTCAGCCCCGCGCGCTACTTCGTCGAGGAGGTCATCTCCGTGTTCGACGAGACCGACCTCTACAAGACCTGGGTCCGCGTAAGCGCGTCGCCTCTCTCGCTCCCCGCTCACCCGTCATCGCTGCCGTTGTTTTCGCTAACCTGTCACAAAGTTTTCGGGGTGATTTTTGGTGATGTTTCTCAACTTTGTCTGTTTAGACAGCGGCGATGAGGAGCCCGCAGGAGAGGAACACGCGGCTGGAGAACATGTCGTGGAGGATCTGGAACCTTGCCAGGAAGAAGAAGCAGGTATATGCATGTTCCGGTGGATCGACAGATGATGATGGCTTGATTGGCTCGTCACTTCTCTTATCTAAATATTTTCTAGTTATGCACAACAAATTGTGCGTTTAATAAACATGTCGACAACAATTATATTTTATAGTAACATTGGTTTGACTGTGGGGGAGTGTCAGCTCTCAGCCCCCCTCGCATGGAGATTGAGTTAACTGCCGTTGGTAAAATAGTAGTAGTTGTGGCCTTGTTATGTAGTGGCCTGGTGGGTTGTTACCATGTTAGCTTTTGTTGCATGCAGGGAATACTTCATGTTACTTGTGCTGCATTTGTCTTGACTCTTCTGGTGGTGTTGTAGATTACCATGACAGCATTGTGGGTGTCCACATTTTGCTGATTCTTGTAGTTGGCTAGAAAGTCTAAATTTTGGTGTATTTGGAGGGATTTCTCTCATGCCAGAGAGAACACATATGCCTGTTTGAGGATCGGGTACACTGTACATGTACAGGAGTGGAACTCCATTGTGTATCTTGGCGTTCAGGTTGAAGGAAGTAGTTTTAGCTGCATTGATTGTTGATATATTATATACATCAGATAAAAACAGATTAGTTGTGAATGAAACTATATGCATGTAAGCATATTCTTGCCTTTCTCTAATTTATACAGTGCAGTTTTCATCCAAATATATGGTTTCATGTCACTGCTCAAACTAGAGTAGTACCTGCTGAGTAGAATTTTAGTTGTCAAGTAGTTAACTAATGCTTTTCTTAATAGGTCTTCTAATGCATTTCATGATGCTTAAACCTATCATGTGCAAGAATGTTATGTTTTATGTATGGAGTTGTAATACTCCCTCAAGTTTATAAGAATGTTTTAATGAACAGCTTGAACTGGTAATTTTTGCGGAATAATATTATCAACAAAATTTTGACAAAATATTAAATTAATTATTGTGCCTAGTTTTGACACCTACGATACTTTAAAGTTGAAATTCACCAGCACGCATGCAAAAACGACATTCCTTTGGAAAGGATGGACTATTTGTTACTGCAATTTTTCTACAAATTGGTGCATCTGGAATTCCTTTGACAGATCACCCTATCTGATCTGTCACTGATAAAATTGCTATCTCCAACCATCTCCATTATTCTACACTGAACTGGCTAGACCTGTGTCTGAAACCATATTTCATCAAATTTCCGGACAAATCTAAAGTGACTTAACCTGATGGTGTACTTGAGTTTTGAGCAAAGAAGATAACTGCAAAAACGTTATTATTGTTCTTTATTCTCCATCTGTAAATGCTAAGTGTTTCTGTTACATTAAAACTTGATAAAATTCCAGCATTTTATTTTATTACTGAGTTTTAATTTGCTTAATACAGATTGAAGGTGAAGAAGCCTCCCGTTTAGCTAAACAATGTCTGGAGCGTGAGAAGGCTCATAGATATGCTGCTGCTGATATGTCTGAAGACCTATCTGAGGGTGAAAAGGGAGAAAACATTGATGAATCATCATCTATTCATGATGAGAGCACAAGGGGGACAATACCTAGGATAGATTCAACAGATGCTATTGAGGCATGGGCAAGTCAGCACAAGGATAAAAAGCTATACATTATTCTGATAAGGTATGGTGCTAATTGTTCTGCTCTGGAGATGATATTGATCTTGGTCTACTTGTTCTCTTCCATACTCAAGGGCGTGCTGTGCTTTGATGCTTGGAATAAACATAGAATCTGTCCATCAGTCAATTGATTTTAGTGGTTGTATATTATGTTATATGCAACAATGGACGATTTAGCTTTATATTGTTGTTCTTTTGCCAAGCTTTGTTTTTGTTGTTCATTTCATAGTTAATAGCTTAGTGCTTGTATTTATCCATTTCATTCGTGGCCCCTCTTATTTTTGGTGCCTTAGCTATCAATTTTATCATGAGAAAATTCCTTTATTTTATCATGAGAAAATTCCTTTATTTTATCATGAGAAAATTCCTTTCACATACTCTTAAGCAGTAATTATTATTCTGTAGAATGGCAATTATTTAGGCAGGATATTTTTCCTGCACTCTGTACATATAATGTCATAGGCCCAGACTTAGAACTTAGTTCCAATGTATGCATGCGTAGAGTTTTGTCCTTGCTGTACCCAAAATGATAACAATTCACTTTTTAAGAGCAACATGGTACCAACCCACCAGTGGTATGCATGGGCCATACGGGTCACTGTTTCCAAAATCCAAATTGTTCAAATTGGGTTCCAGTGTTTCACCCAACCCTTTCTAAAAGGTTTAGTATTTGGCAGCACATACATGATAAATACCTAGAACTGCCCCATCAGTATGTATTTGAATGCAACTTTTCATATTTTGAAGAGCACAGGTATATGCAAGGCATGGCAGTTACTGATTCGTTTTGAGTGGAGCATGCTAAGGCTTGATCATGCTACATGTATTTAATACAAGATCAATTTCTTTTTAGTTGAATTAATGCTGCTTTCACACTTTTCTGTAAAGAATTAGTAAACAAGTTTTAGTATTCAAATACGTTACCATTTCTTTTTCTGACAGTGTTTTCTCCTTTGCGTGAATGAGGAGTGGACCATGACCCACACTCATGCATGCACAATACTGACAATAATGGAATTCCTTTAGGCCTCATGAATCTCGTGAATTATACTAATTTTCCTGCTTGCTTTGCTTGCCCTTTTTTGCTTTATGTATTTCATGAGACCTCACAACTACTTCAATCATCCTTGCTTTTCTGTCCTTTTATTTTGCTTTTCTCAAACAGTTGCGTGTTCCAGGGTACACTGATAGCATGCGATTATAATGATTTAGTTTAATATCTTGTGGAGTCATGGTTTGAGAAATGTTTGATTACCTCTACTACTTGAAAAGTGGAGTTTGTGATTGTGACTGTGCTCTACGCATAACATTGAAAATCTTTCTTGGATCGATCTATGTTGGTGTGTGTGCCATTTGTAGGATGGCCAATGGCCGGTTGATGTGGTTTGAATTATGTTTGCAATCTTGAAGGCATGAGCATAATTGCTTTTTCCATTCTCTGTGTTTAGAATTTTTTTATACTTATTTGAGATCAGTATCAACATATGGTGTTTTTATTTTTTTAATAATGGAAATGTAGTACATCCCCGGCCTCTACCATACGGGACATAGCCAATAAGTGCTTTAGCTGAATAAAAACGGTAGGCGATAGGACAAACCCCTAACTACCCTAAGAAAGAAAACCATGGATTAAAGAACCACAGATTCCAACAAGTAAGCCTATATATATTACGTCACCCATAGTGGAATAAAAGACCTTTCGGTACCAACTCCTGGAGTGTACCATTGCGTATAATATCCTGCTTCTCCTGTTGTAACATGATAGACTAATATTGGAGTCAGCTGGATGACATGAAGATAGTAGTAGATAATTTTTTTGTTATTAATAACTTTATCATTTCGGCAACACCAAATTGACCAACACAGTGCACTAGCCCCAAATAAAACCATTTTTTCAAGCATCTATGCACTCCCTGGAGCCAGTTACCAAAAAATATTTTTGGCACTTCGAGGAGGGATATTGAAAGAAAAGAAAACCGCCATGCAAAATGAGCAACATGGCAATCAAAAAATAGGTTTTGAATTGTTTCTTGCACATTGCAGAAACTACATCGCTTGTTTCCTCTCCAATTCCTTTTAGCAAGGTTATCTTTTGTTAAGATTACTTTTATTTGAGATGCAGTTGCTGCACATTGGCTGCGTGCTTGCACTCGTATTACATAGTAGTCTGAGGAAGCTTAATACTAATCTATTCGTTTGTTGCTTGTTGTCCTAGGAGGCTTTTGCCTAGACCCATTTCGAGGTGGACACGAATTTTGGCATGTCTAGTGGGACACGGAATTTCGACACAATGGCTGGAAAGTAGATTAACACAGGCAACGTGATTTTAGACACAATGGATGATATGAGCGAAGAGCAAAGATAGCAAGTAGAGCAGAATATTAAGAAGCACTATTTAGAATCTTTTAGTATGATGAGACAAGGGCCCATTCAAAAGTCATAGTTTTTAAAACCTATTTTGATAGAAGAATCGAGCTAGTCACCATCTATAAGTCCTTTGAAGCCATGATTAATGAAGCAGTACACCATACACTTATCAACCAATCGGGATTGTTGGTGAATACATTATAGAATCTGATGAAGAAGACGATGGATGTATTAATTGCTTAAGAGCTTAATCAAGTTCCTATATATTTGTAGATAAAAACAGAGCCGCCTCAAGGAACTTATGGTACTAGAATCGATGTATCAGTGAATCTATTTCCACCAATGTAGAATTGGATTGGGGAGCAACAGGATGATATACTTCTAGGGTATCATCGAATTGCCTATTATGGGGGTATTAGTAGGACTATTCAGGTGATATTCCTGATTCAAACAATTATCATGGAGAATATCCTATGCAGAATCGGTTATCAACTCCACCTCCATAATATCAAAGAAAAATCCTAAGGGAGGAGAATTAGTCAGCAAAGGTTGCAGAAGTGGTACGAAAGCAATTTGGTATAAAACCAAAAGAGTAGACATTTATGTATCGGCACTCATATCCTAAATAGTTTGATAGAGTTTTGTTGCCACACCAATATAGAGTACTAGATTCTCTAAATTCTCAAGGCAAGACAATACATCTATAGTGGAGCATATTAGCCGATTCTTAGATCAGTATGGAAAAGCATCAGTTAAAGAAGACTTGAGAGTTAGATTTTTTCCACTGTCCCTGTCTGGATCGGCTTTTACATAGTTTTCTTCATTAGCACGAAATTCAATTCGGGGATGGGCTGATATGAAGAAACAATTTTACAAGTACTTTTTGTTGGGATTTATAAAATGAGATTAATAGATTTAATATTGGTTAAACAGAAGCCAGATGAATCAGTCCTAGAAAATATCGAGCGATTTTGGGATGTTAGAAGCCGACGCTAGCTGAGTTGGCCTTCCTGGTTTTATTGGCTCCAATTAAAGAACTTTTCTCATCACAAGAATTTGAGAGTTTAGCACACTTGTTACAGAAGGCATCGGCTCACGAAAGTCGATTTCAGGAGGCTAGAAAGGAAAAATTCCAATGAAGGGTTACTCAAGTACAAGTTTATTCATCGGATTCAGACAATGAGAGATCTAATGCTGAAGTTGGGTTAGTAGAATGGGCTAGAAATAATAAATCAGTATCATGCCCATGGATGAAGAATATCGGTAAGGAGGAGTGATATGATTTTGAAATCAATAAGGCCGATAAATTCTTCGATCTATTACTTCAAGAAAAGCAAATTCAACTACTGATAAATCATGTGATTCCATTGGTAAAAGAACATAAGAAGAAATATTACAAATGGCACAATATGATATCACATCATACTAAAGAATACAAAGTTTTTCAGCAGTAGATACAATCGGCTATTGAACAGGAAAGAATTAAATTCAAAGATAAAAAGCCAATAAAAATTGATAGACATCTATTCTACTTGAACATGGCTTTACATGGGATCTTCGAGAGATTCGACCATTAAAAATTACTTCATTAGACCTAATAGAGAAGTATTCTAAGCACAAAGATGAAGAATGATGGATTATGTCAAACAAAGAAAAATATAAGCCACATTGGCATTGTCCGTTCTTTCAATTATGTTGGGATCAGGGTATGAGACTGCATTAATTGAAGATTGTCCTGAATGCAATAATCTAAGGTCTGTACATATTGTGTACGAAAAATTGTCACAAGATTGGTCGCTTACGAAACGAGCATCGGTTCATAGTTGACTAGGATCGATCCATGAAGAATGTTTTTAAGAAAATGGCGATAAAGAAATGCATGAAGAATGGCGAATCCAGAATCCTCAGTAGTGTCCAAGTAGAATCTTTATGAGAAATCAAAAAAGAAGGGCACAATGATTACGACATAGGGAGCAACAAAATAAGCAATGACAAGACCATGAGAAAGCTGATCGCTATCCTAAAAGGACTAAACGAGTATGGTGCATCAAGCAAAAAAATGATGAGGTTGATGCATCGGCTCCAACAAATATGGTATTCTTCTTGCCTCAAGAGTATAAAACACTTTATCCGATGAGGAGGACAATGAAAAAGTTTTTGTTCAATTAATGTACAATTTGATCAAGTTATATTTGACAAACCTGAGGAGTCTAAGCATCGGCATCTGAAACCATTATATATCAAGAGATATGTAGATGGGAAGCTGATAATAAAAATGTTAGTTGATGGGGTTGCAGTTGTCAATTTAACACCATATGCAACTTATCACAAGTTCGGAAAAACTGACTTCAGTAGAAATCCATTGGAGACGAAGGACGTGTTGAATGTGGACTTAATAGTGGGGAACAAGACATTGCCTACCACGTTCTTCGTTATCGATGGAAAAGAATCATGTAGTTTACTCCTTGGTAGGACTGGATTCATGCAAATTGTTGTGTGCCATCTACGATGCATCAAAGTATAATTCAGTGACAAGGAGATGAAATCGAGATATTCCCAGCCAATCAATCATCTAATTTTGTAATGACTGATCTGCCGATCTAGGAAACCTATGGAGTCGATTGCTTATCTAGAAAAGTATGGGAAGGTGATTACCTCGAGGTCACCAGCCACGGAATACAACCGATCTAGCAAATTGGCTTGAAGTTATTGCTCTGATGGGCACTATCAAAAATTTTAAAGGAAAATTGGGCAAGGGTTTACGTCGGCTGATGATTTAGAAGAAGTTGATATAGGTCTAGGAGATAGGCCAAGGCCAATGTACATAAGTAAAAAATTATGTACCAAATTCCATGAAGAATTAATAAAATTATCAAAGGAGTATCGGGAATGTTTTGCCTAGAAATATCGTGAAATGCCATGTCTAAGATGATCGATTGTTGAGTATCAACTTTCTATCAAACCAGGGTATTGGCCATTCAAATAGCATCATAGGAGATTTAAAACAGAGTTATATAATACAATCAAAGTAGATAAAAGATGTACATAAACATAGTGCCAAACTTTGCATATTCTTATGTTGTAGATCATGTCAACTAACACCGCAAGCGGTTCCTTTAATTTGCAATTTATTCTTGAGAAAGAAAAGATAAATAGAACAAGTTTTATAGATTGCTATTACAATTTAAGAATTATTCTTAAGCAAGAGCGTAAAAAGTATGTTCTTTAGACTCCTTTACCTGATAACTTGTTTGATAATTCTACTATGGCTGGACGGAGAGCTCATGAGAAATAAATGAATGATTTTGTTGATTTGATTTGTCTTATTCTTTCCACAATGTCCTCTAAGCCTCACAAGCAATATGAGAACACGAATGACTACAATATAATTGTGGGGCTATGTGCTATGTTTAAGAATCAAAGAAGGGCTGAGAGGTTCAACACTTTAAAGTCTTTGTTTACGTGTAGACTTGAGGAACGAAATCCCATCATCCCTCATGTGATTATGATGATTGGCTATATTGAGAGTTTAGAAAAGCTTGGTTTTTCTCTTAGCTAAGAGTTGGCTACTAATGTGATTCTCCAGTCACTCCATTTGAGTTTTGAGCCATTTATATTGAACTATCATATGAACAATATGGACAGAATCTTGGTTGAGTTACATGTGATACTAAAATCTACCGAGGACAACATTAAGAAAAGCACTAATCATATGATGATGATGAAGAAAAGCAAGGGCAACTCAATGTCAAGAAAATTGCAGTCAAGAGAAAGTTGACTCTCGATCAGATTGCGAGCAACTCTCAGGCTGCTAAGCGAGATAAGAAGGATGCTACTCCTAATGCAACTTGCTTTTATTGTAAAGGATCAGGACAATAGAAAAGGAATTGTCCAAAGTACTTGAAGAATCTTAAGAAGAAGGGAAATGCGACTTCCGCTTTAGGTATAAATGTTATAGAGATCAATCTTGCTACTTTATCTACTAATTTTTGGGTATTTGATACTGGATCAGTTGCTCATATATGCAAATCGTTGCAGGGGCTAACAAGAAGTAGAAGTTTGAGAAGGAGCGAAGTAGACATTTGTGTTGGCAATAGAGCAAAAATTGCTATAGTGGTTGTTGGCACCATACCATTGTCTTTACCTTTAGAATGAGTTGTGGAATTAAATAATTATTATTGCGTTCCATCTCAATCTATAACCATTTTTTTTGCTTCTTGTTTGCAAGAAGAATGTTATTACTTTAGATCTATGGACAATGATTGTTCTCTTTATTTTAAAGATATATTCTATTGTCATACTCTATTGGTGAATGGGTTATACATTCTAAAGTTTGAAGGGATACCGGTCTATAACATTAATACAAAGAGGCAATGTTCTAATTATTTAGATCCTACATTCATATGGTATTGTTGCTTGGGCCACATAAATGAGAAACACATGGAGAGACTCCGTAGAGATGGTTTTCTACACTCATTTGATTTTAAATTATTTGAGACATGTGAATCTTATTTACTTGGCAAGATGACAAAGGCACCTTTCACCAGTCAAGAAAAAAGGACAAGTGACTTATTGGTACTCGTGTATACTAATGTATGTGGACCAATGAGCTTTACAGCCAGAGGTGGTCTTCAATACTTCATAACTTTTACTGATGACTTTAGTAGATATGAGTATATCTACCAAATGAAGCATAAGTTTGAATCCATTGAAAAGTTTAAGGAATTCAAAAATAAAGTACAAAATCATTTAAACAAAACAATCAAGTTTTACTATCTGATCATGGAGGCAAGTATTTGAGCCATGAGTTTGGCGATCATCTAAAGGATTGGGGAATTGTTTCATAGTTGACTCCACTAGGTACACCTTAATGAAATGGGGTATCTAAATGGAGAAATCACACCTTATTAGACATGGTGCAGTCCATAATGAGTCAAAGTGATTTTCCATTGTTCTTTTAGGGATACACTCTTGAAACAATTGTGTTTACATTAAACAAGGTTCCATCTAAGTTAGTAGAAAAGATACCATATGAGATGTGGATGGGACAATGTCCTTGTCTTTTCTTAAGATTTGGACATGTGAGGTTGATGTAAAACATTTACAATCTGATAAGCTCACTTTTAAATCTGACAAATGCTTCTTTATCGAGTATACTAAGAAGACAAAAGGATATTACATATGTAATCAAGGAGAAGGCAAAGTATATATCGCTCAACATGGTGTTTTCTTAGAGAATGAGTTTCTCTCAAGAAAGGATAATTCAAGAACGATGCAACTCGAAGAAATTCAAGAAATATCTAAAAATGTTTCAAATCATACACAACAACAATAGGTTGAACAAAGTGTTGAAAAACCTATTGTAGACACACTGGCATCATGTGGGTCCAAGAGGTCACGTCGTGCACTTGAGAGCTACTTGTTCTTGACTACTCAACAAAGAGACATATTATTGTTAGACAACAATGAGTCTAAAACCATTGATTTCAAATGGGTTTTCAAGAAAAAGAAAGACATAGATGGAAATGCTCACATCTATAAGGCACGATTGGTGGCTAAAGGTTTTTAAAAAATTCAAGTTGTTGATTATGATGATACTATTTCACCCATCATAATACTGAAGTCTATTCGGATCATTCTAGCAATTGTTGCATATTTTGACTATGAGATATGGCAAATGGATGTCAAAACATCTTTCCTTAATGGAAATCTAAGTGAGGATGTGCACATGATGCAACCGATGGGTTTTATCGATCCACAATCAGCTGAAAAGATATACAAGCTGTAAAAATCCATTTATGGATTAAAGAAGGCATCTCAGAGTTGCAATATTCATTTTGATGAAGTGATTAAAGGATTTGGTTTCATCTAGAATGAAGAAGAGCGTTGCCTTTGTAAGAAGGCTAGTGGAAGCACACTTATATTTCTGGTCTTATATGTGGATGATATATTATTGACCAAAATTATATTCCTATACTCAAATCTATTAAGTTTTCATTGAAAAGTAGTTTCTCCATGAAAGAATTAGGATAGAAGGCCTACATTCTAGGCATCAAGATCTATAGAGATAGATCAAGAGGCTAATTGGATTATGCCAAGATACTTATATTAAAAAGGTATTGAAAAGGATTAACATGTAGGACTCTAAGAAATGTTTTCTACCTATGTTACATGGTATAAATCTTACTAAGAGTTAGTGTCCTAGTACACCAGATGAGCAAGATAAGATAAATACGATTCCTTATGCTTTGGCTATTGGGTCAATTATGCATGCCAAGCTTTGTACACGTTAGGATGTCTTGTATGCTTTAAGTGCTACGAGTAGATATCAATCAGATCGAGGTGAAGATAACTAAATTATTGTAAAGAACATCTTTAAGTACTTGAGAAGAACTAAAGATGTGTTCCTAGTCTATGGAGGTGAGGAAGAGCTCATTATAAATGGTTATACCAATGCTAGCATCCAAACTTAGAAAGATGATTTTATATCGTAATCTGGATTTGTGTTCTGTCTAAATGACGGTGTGGTGAGTTGGAAGAGTTCCAAGTAGGATATGATTGCTGATTCTATAACGGAAGCCAACTACATTGTAGCTTCTAAAGCTGCTAAAGAAGCTGTTTGGATTAAGAAATTTATTTTCAAACTTGGTGTGGTGACTAGTGCCATCAGTCCAATAGACCTCTATTGTAATAAAGGGGGCCATTGAGCAAGCCAACGAGCCTAGATCACACCAAAAGTCCAATTACATTCTACAGCGTTTTCACCTCATCCATGAGACAATGGAGAGAGGCTGCATAATATCTGTAAAGTAGAAATAGATTTGAACAGTACAAATCCATTAACAAAGTGGCTTCTCTATCTAAAGCATGAAGCCCATATTATGGCAATGGGTATTACATACCTACATGACTGACACTAGTGTAAGTGGGAGACTGTTAGTAATATGCCATATAGGCAATATGAAGATGTTGTAAATATCACATACTATATTTATAATATATTGATTTGTTTCTTAAAGTAGATGTTACCATTATTGATCAATGAGTATGTGACTTATTCATGAGACTCCTAATATCAAATGTTGATATTTCTAAATGATACCTCATCACATAGCATATGAGGAATAAATATGATTATAAGATCAACATATCTATTGATTGATAATTATGTCTAATTTATTGTGGTATGCAAATACTAAATCGATAATATGAAAATATGTTAGTGAACATATGTTGGATAGACCCGCTATGAAATGCTACAGAGATTTTATGTGCCATTAGTTAATCTCAAGTAGTGTTTATGTGGAGTCCGTAGACTTAAGATCATCATGATTCCTAACATACATAGTAGCTTATTCTGAATCTACCAAATAGTACTATGTAACAGAATGGTCATAAAAGTGGTCTTTGGGTTTGCTATGAAATATGCAGTGCAATGTGAGTGATCAAGATAGAATTTGCCTCTCCTATAGAAAAGATATCTCTCGGCCCTTTGATGTAATGGATCATGGAAGTGCATGGCCATACCAAGATGATTGAGGGGTCAATCATAAGTTTATAAACTATGTTAGGATCGAGAGAGTGATTGAGCTATTAAGAGGATGACACAAGCCTCATCTTGAGCTAGATCGATATCGTAAGGCAAAGAGATTTGTACATGAGAACATTATATGTTTAACTGATATGATGTTTATGTATACTTTGGGATTAATATTCCTTACTAGAGAATGCTATTAACATGGTGACCACAAAGATGTTTTCGGGTCGTGACCAAATATATGTGAACCTACAGGGTTGAACGTTTAACGGTTGGAATGTTTATCCGAATGTGATTCTAATTAGGGTTCAATTCGGATAAAGATCTAAATAAACTCCTATTGGAGCACGGTTCCCTAGATCCAAGTAAGGAAGGCTATATATAGGGAGGTGGGGAGGTCGAGGAGATACTTCTATTCACCTCGAGCAAAAACCCTAGCCACCACCTCCCAAGCTAAACCCAAGCCGCTAGTGAGTGCTAGTATGCCTGCAATCGACATTCCTGCTCCGGATATGTGGATACCGGTGAAGGTGATGCTTGTTACAGTATTGATTGGCATCAAGATCACTGTAATTAATTGTTTTATTTACCACCTCAACGAGCGTGAGATTGGATCGGCTTCTCCAACCCTAATTCAGTTACACTGTGCGTCTTGTTGTAATGGTCCATGATCCTTTCTTCCCATAATGTTCTAGTGTGTACAGTAGAAATTTTTTTATTTTATCGTATCGTAGCCTATGCCTTCCCCTTTACTTGGCTCATTGCTTGACTACATGTAGGGATTCTTGGTAGTGCTACTCTAAACAGCCCATGGATGTGGAATGGAGGTAGGCATGATGTTTTTTTGCTAAAGTGATGGCACCAATAGTTGTGTGACAGACGTGCTAATAGGCAGCTACAGAGATTAGGTTAGCTATGTTAAACTAGATGTTATGTAGGGTTTAAAAGTGAATAACTTGCTATTAACATGGAGATCGGTCTAGGCGAGAGGCACATTAAGAGAGAGCACGTTCGTTGATGGATGTCTGATCGATGTATCTAAATATGCGAAGGTCTGGGAGATCTATATAGCTCCAATGTAGGCCTTTAAGCTCTTTGGAGTCTTTGGGTTATTGGGATTCAGGGCGTGCCATCAATTTGACCTCTAATTTATAAGAAAGATAGATAGAGTTAGATTATTGACCCAATCAACGGATAGACCAGTACAAACTTCTGCCATCGGCTGGATGTACCGATAGAACTGAGATAGTTATCGTTTGTGAGTCCGATGCACTCCTACTATTAGCTGGTTGCTAATAGTGGTTATAGTACCTTATACATCGACTAGAAAGCTAATGATGGCATAAACAAATAGCGAGGAATAATATAAAATATGTATCGGCTATAGAGCCTATAACGCTTTGAATAAAATATACAATAAGCAGTAAAAAGTAAAGCCTGGTCTTCTAAAGAGATAAGACCTAATAAGCACCGATAATCATACCAGTAGAGCCAGTCTTGATAAATCGGACCAAACCGAGATAGTATAAAGCTAAAACTAACATTGCTAAAACGGAGGAAGCTAGATCGGTCGTGCTGATGGAGTAAACGGATAAACCCATTAGCAAGCTATGATATAAAGCCATCAGCAAGCTATAATACAAATAGGTAAACTCATTAGCTAACTGAGTAGATGGGAGGAACGAAATCCCGCTAGATCATGATGCCAGCCCTATTAGATATAGGCTTAATAGATTGGACCTAACCAAAATAGTATAAGGCCAGATCTAGTAGAACCGATTAATCGATCGTTAGTAGATTAATCGTGGGCAATCCCTAGCCGAAAAATACCAATACATTAGACGTGAAGCTCAATGTAAAGGTAACTCACCAGCTGGCTACTTCGATGAAACGTCACATAAAGACCCACCGATTTAAGTCTCAATCTACTATCAATATTATAAAAGTTTGGATCTAACCGATGCAGCATAAGACTAATGATGGTAAAAGAAGCTCGATAAGGTAATAGATCCCATGTGAACATGATATGATATATCCGATTGGACTAAGAGGTCGGACCTAACCGATGTAACATTAGACAGAGCAGATACATTAAGATAATGATGGAACTTAACTTTTTTTATCAGAGATCGGACCTACTCGATATAGTTCCACGTTAAGAGTTAGAACCTATCAGAAAAATTCAAGATGAACTAAAATGGCGATGCACCAAAATTATATTGATCTGTAGAGATAATTTACAAGACTCTAGGAGATTTATATTTATACCCTGAGATTATATAAATCCCACATGAATACGAGATAAACTTTTCTAATAATAAAATATAATCTATTTTAGAGATAAAAGGAAAACTAATTAATTTACTTACAATATATATTTTACAAAGATAAAAATCATTCTACCGTGGTTTCCACAATTTCTCATTAGATTCGGTCTTATCTATATAACTTTCTATCTATAAATCGACCTATGTCTATGAGCCGAGTGGCACTCCAATCCTTAACCGAATCTGTTTGTGGGCTTACTAAATTTTGGCATTTATACTTGCCCACTAATAATGAATGACTCAACTGTCCTTAAGTTGCACATACACATTATAGGGATATTACAAGTGAAACTTATGCTGCTGTGAGAATGTCTTTATATATTGTGGTTATCTCCCGATATAACAGAAAATACACTAGATGTTCTACTTGGCTTTGTGTAGCATCTAGTTTCCTCTCTGTTCTAGCTCTTGTGTAGATGTAGAATTGCTTGTCCATCTAGAATCCTGCTTGCATTGAAAGTGTAGTGCCAGCTAAGGACTTTAGAATTTGCTCCTGTGAGTGTCTTATTTCAATATAAATACTTGGAAAATCCATGAGTTATTCTTACCGAGTCCTGAGCCAACGCCCAGAGTTTCATAGTTTTTTGACACATATAACCACTTGTAGAAATTTGCATAGTGTTAACACCCAAATTTGACACTAGGAATAAAATATAACAAAGCTTAGCCAAATTTAGAAAGAGATCCAAGCCTTCTTTACATAGCTAGACCGAATGGTGGCATGCTCTGAACCTTCCGTGTATGTCTAGACCATCCTACGTCGTAAGGGCAGACCATCTAGCATCATAGGTCAACCATCCTCAAGCACGGAGGACCATCCAACCAGCCTAACGGACAAACCGGTAGACTCCAAGTTTAACAACAAATTGAGGTTTTCTCATTTTTCTTTGCTTAGACCTGAGGTTTCCTTTGTTGTAAATGTTTCCAAGACATACAAGGATGTAGAGAAGGTCTAGGATTACAAGATCAAACCTTTTATAAAGGATATGGTTGGTTCAATTAGACACATCAACAACCAAGAATATAATTAGACAATTGAATCGTTCTTTTAGTTTTCAATCTACGTTTTGACCTAGTTTATACACTAGTTCATCTATCTTCATCCATTTGCATTGTAAGCCATTCATCCTTACTGCAAGAGTATGAATCCCTTCGTAGGTTTGTCCTAAAAACCTTCCGTTCCACCTAGATGGGCGTTTACCTATTTTTTGTCCAAATCAGTTGCACTAGCTGGTCTTGATCTCTAAACCCATCTTAATCATGAGCTTCTCAGGTTGAAGGTGGTTAGAAACTCTAGTCAACACCGCAAGGCTTTAAGTGATTTGTCGTGGTGAACAAAAAAGGCATCAACATAATTTTTAGCAACTCCACTAGGGAGTTCCACATCGACATCATGAGCATGCGCAAGGAAGAAGATCCTAGCAATATCATTCCTTTTACCATTGAGGATTTAACCAAGGAGGAACAACAATAGATCAAGGAGCAGAAGATGACTATTGAGAACGCAATGCTTGCATGCTACATCAAGAACCACCAGGGTGTTTAAAAAAGAAATGTCCCGCTACTTCTAATAATCGTCTTCGAAGAGGTAAATCCTAAGTTCCATGATATATCCTCTACTATTGAGCGACTTGTAGCGAAGTTTGTAGATGCGTCCATAAACACCACTTTTGCCAATAGATTAGATGCCACTGAGTTCTTTCTTTGATAGTAGAATGGAAAAGATGGCTTCACAATTTGGCTCTTTGATGGCCAAATTGCTATCACAAGATTTAAAACCTAGGTCTAGTGAATTCCTTGTGCAACAAATCTAAATTAACACCAACAAAATAGTAAAACATATGACACATTACGTACTGGTTGAACCAAACCAAAACTCTCGTGCTGGCCAAATTGGTCTGTCTTAACCAGTCCGTTTGGCAACATGCCCATCGGAATTGACCGGCTACCAGGTTGGTCCGCCCGTGCCTCTAACTGCCAATCAGTCTGGCCCCTAGGCCAATCTAACTCGTGCAATTGTGCAATTTAGTAGGTCGATCCGATCACCAATAATTATGTTCTATATCACTATCCTCTCTTATTACTATTGTTAATCCTATTGCTCCACCAATGCTACCTCCAATACCCAATGTTAACAATAATCCTAATCCTATACAAGCTTTTGGTGGATATCGGCAAGATACATGATATGGTTAGCATAATTATGTTGCGCCATCACCATCTCTTTGCCCTCAAAATCATTAATGAATGCCTAAGAACATGGAGGAACCTATATGCTCTATAGTAAATTTTTACAATTAAGTCAAGGTATCAGGAGCTTATCAAAAGTCATATCTTAACTATTTTGATAATATTTCCTCATGGTTTCAAAGTTCCTGAATTTACAAAATTATGAGGATAGTACAACAACATGAGAACATGTAACACTAATGCTTTTTAATTATACTTACTTTTATTATCTTTGCCAGGTACTACTTTTTTTACTTGGTTTACTTATTTACTAGCAAATTCTATTTATACTTGCACCCAAGTAGATAACTTCGTAAAACTGAGTGGAAGACAGCTATCACCACTGTTCACAGAGTTTATTTGAGTATTCTCCTTCTCTTTCAATAGCAAGTGGGCCCACGGTCCCCTTGGCCCCACCTTGTAGCCACACCACCATGACACCACAGTTGTCCCAGAGGACGCGTGGACTCCCGGGAGCACAGCCATGGCATGGCCACCTCACACCCTAAGGTGACAAGGTCAAGAACCTTGTCCTGTATCCACCCAACAGAGTTACTTGACATTTCACGTTCTAGCCATTGCTCTCAAGAACGAGAGCTTCTGAGCTCTCCTTCTCCCTCAAATCCATCGGCGGCTGCGAAGAAGACGACCGCGCAATCTGCCGACGAGTCGCCATGTTCTCCATATACTTCTTGTTCCCAACTGTCCTCTCGATGCCTAAGCTAACCCAGCCGGCCTCTTTCTATTTCATGCAGCCATCCTCCGGAAACACGAGCGCGCCACTGGATCTCTTGATTGCGCTCCAGACGCTGCCGACGGCGCCAACCTCGTTTTCCAGCCGCCTCGGTGGAGATCTGACCAAACCCATGCGCCAACACCATTACCACGACATTCCCCACAAGATCCCCAACTGCCATGGTTGGAGTGCAGCGAAAGAGGAGATAGGCCTTCTGGCCGAAGGACCTCGCCGTCGATTCCCCGCTCTCCTGTGAGTCGCAGCTCGATTCCTCGCAACCGTAGCCTCCCCAAGACCGCACATCTAAACATGTTGGCTTGCCAGCTTGTTGACCGAAGCAGGTAGTTGCCATGCGCCCGGAGCCCTTGACGCCGCCGGGACGTTCCAGCTGTAACCGCAGCCGTCCAGACCTCGCCGGGCCTCGAGTGCAGCTTGGTGACCATCAAGAGCCCCCTAGAACACACATGCATGCTTTCGTTTGGTTCAATTTGATCCATAGCTCGACATACATGTTCATGTCGAGACTCGCCGCCGCTTGCATCGCCGCTGGCATCGACTCTGGTCGCCATCCGCCGTGCATGTGCCACCCGATGCGTTTGCCATGAACCACTCTACATTTTTTCTTTTGGCCTCCATCGAAGCCGAGCCACCGCCGGCTGCCATTGCCAGCCAAGCCCGGCCTCCGTCTCAATGACGTATGCGCCTGGACGGCTAACCAGCGATTAATGCGCTAAGGACTACGTTTAGTTAATATTTAAACCATCGGGTACTAATAGTATAATTTATAGCCACTTACATGTGGACCCAAGAAGCTACATGCAAATATAATCAAACTCGTTCACTCTTTATGAAGGTGGTTCAAACCACGTGCTGCACCTCAGGTTCTAATTCAAGAACCACAGGGGCCTTCATGCATAATGCCAGATACTGACCAGTGGACCCCCCTATATTTAAAATCTGGAAAATAGAGTAAATTATTTGTAGGCTTTTCTATCGAACTTAAAAATGTGTTAAATTTAAAAATGTGTAGAAAATTCATATTAGCTCCATTTAATATGAAGAAAGTTTAAGGAGATTCAAAAAATTATAATCTTCAATACCGTGAAATAAAATATTGCACTTTCATTACTAGAAACATCACTAAATTTTTGTCTAGTAAAATAATTACTATAATGCAAACTACAACTTGTAAAATTTATTGAAAATGCACGCTAACTTCAAATGAGCTGAACCAAAATTTTATAGAACCAAAAAATTATACCCTTTATTACTGGGAACTGAAAGTTGGCACATTATGTACAGAGAACACCTCTAAAATTTTGTATAGAAAAACAATTGACATAAAGTGCACACTACAACATATAAAAATGCATTAAAAATTCATATTAACTTAAAAATTGATGAACTCGGTTTTCTTACTTATAAAACTATTCTTTTTAGCACTGCAAAGTTAAATTTTACTTAACTACCTCTTAAAAATATTCCAAACAATTACCTAAAAAATAAATGACACATTCAAGTCTATAACTTGTACAATTCAAATCTGCAAAAATTAAAGTGATAAAAAAGAAATACTTTCACATAAATCCACCTTAAGTTTGTACCTATCCACTGTATGAAACTCACACATATTAGTGCATGTTGGATTTTTCACATATTTTGCTATTTACTTTGCATATATGTTATAATTGTATAGATAATAAATACGTCGATGGTGAAGGAGCAAATTTAGTTGCTGTCCAGAATGAATAAGAGCAAGGCAAGTGCCCCCATTTAAACATATTGAATCCTGTGATTTATGGATTGTAAATTTGCAGGTGCTATTTGATATAAAACTTTATATAAAAATAGTGAAACGATATATATTACCTGATTGCTGCATAATCACCTTCAAACTTGAATCCCCTGCTGTTGATAACCTTTTTGACTACTTCTCAAGTGCTTAGCTAGTTATATACCCCTTTAAACATATTGAATCCTATGATTTATGGACAAATGTTTTGTTTGTAAATTTGCACATGCTTTTTAATATAAAACTTTATATAAAAATAGTGAAACGATATATATTACCTGATTGCTGCATAATCACCTTCAAACTCGAATCCCCTGCTGTTGATAACCATTTTGACTACTTCTCAAGTGCTTAGATAGGTATATACTTGCTTATTTTTCTATATGCTTTAGCCATGCTTAATAATTTGCCAAATGACATTATGATCATTTTATACCTGTAAAAATGTGAATTTTATAACTTGTTGACAAAGGTGTATTCTCTGGTTATTTATGAACTAAAATATTAAAAAAAACATGTTTTAAGACTTAAGTGGCAAGTGGTATATATGGTGGTAGTTGTATAGTAATATAGGGAGTGTTTGCCTGAGTCGATTAAGTAGCAAACTTTATGTTATCAATTATTATTTACCGTGCAACCACATATGCTAGGATCGAATGGCTTCAGCTCATTAAGTTGTCTATTTGCTCGTCGCCAAATCTCATGGGGGAAGGGACTTATCCATTCACCGGATATCAAAATTAACCGATCTAACCCTATGTCGAGAGCCAACTCTATCGGTAAAAACCTAAACTAGCTAGGGTGACGATGTGTCAAAATTATATTGATCAAGAGATGATTTACAGGCTTCTAGAGGGTTTATATTTATACCCTGCCATTAGAGAGTCCAGCGTGGTTACAATAAACATCAGACGTTATTTCCTAAAAAATATAATAGAAAAATTTCTCTAAGGAAATAAACTGAAGTCACTAAACATTTCTATCAATATAAGATACAATTTACATAAATAAATTATTCTGCTATGAGTTCCATAGCTCCTACTTAGACTCGGCCTCATTTGGATAGTCTTCTATAATTGGATCGAATCATTTCTCGCTTCATTCGATCGTCTTCTTTCCTGTAGCAATCGGACTCTTCTTTACTAAATCGATGAGCTTATCAAATTTTAGCGTTAACACTATTATCTATCTTTATGTTCAGGAGGCCATTGTAATAACGATAGTGCCTACGACTGAAATAATGCCTACTACTGAAATATAGGGCTATCTGTGTGAGGGTTGTCCACATGTGTTTGAACTATAAGGGAACATCTGTACTGATCTGCCTTTCATGTTTATATTATGTTGAGTTTAACTCATTGTGCTCATGCAAAGATTATATAGTAGATAATGTGAAAGCTAAGTTGTGACTACTAGTCCGCACTCAATGTGTAGAGTGTGGGGTACCAATGAGTACCGAAACAACTAGAGTTTAGCCGATCGGTTTCTATCATATTATATCATGTAGATAAAGTTGTATAAACTTTGTAAAATCTAATTGATTAGTCATACTCGTGGTCATGAACGATATAGTGAGTGCCATGTGTATTGTCTTATGCTTTTTAAATGTGCATTATGAAAATAGGATGGGAAAAGGTGTTTTATTATATTAATGATGATTATGGTAACTTATTGTCATGGAGGATGGAAAGAGTATATTTATTATATGATGGTGATGGTTATTATTAGTTTCAAATTTTTTATTAAATACTTTTGCAAAATGTTTGTGAAACAAAAGTTGCTTTATGTCAAATTGAGAGTACAAATAGCATTTCCTTGCGTATAGCACATAAGGTTTGATTTTCCTAATGTACTGACACTTGTTATTGTTATATGTTGTTATTCTAGATTCTTTTGTAGGTGGCATTGATGCTTAGGTTGAGTGCTATGAGGTCCATTGCTTCTTTAGGACGGTTCTACTATGGGCCTACCTCTAGTCGACTTACTTGTGGGAATAGGTAGACAAGCTTTCACTAAACTCTGAATATTTGACCAGTCAGCCTATGTAATTTTCTGTAGTTGTAAATATGAAATTTAATTATATGTATGCCCTAATGTCATATATCATTATTTGAGATGAAATTACAACACTAATCCTTATCCTAAGAACTATGAGCATGAGCATGGGCTTAGGAACATTTGAGATAATAGTAGGATTTGACACTGTGAATCGAGTCCTCTAAGGTATGTACTATGTTTGGTCACCGCCTTCGTGTGGTTTGACAGACATATCTCAGATAGGACTGGTAAGCTATCATATTGAATATATCTCTTGTTCCGAGTCCGGCACTTTGGGTTTCATGTCATGTTTGGTATTTCACATGCAAGGTCATCTATGAGGTTGCATTTATGCTATTATTATTTGAGTTTTATTTCGGACCATATCTAACTAGAGAGTTGATGTTGTCATGTTTAATAGCTTGTACGATATCAAACTCGAGTGTCCTACAACTGGACTGCAATAATGTTTCTTTTTCCAAAGCGAATTCAAAGAATGGATCTGTCTTTTCTATGAGGTTTCCATAGCAGGATCGTCGTATGCGTTGCCCCTTAGATTTTACTTTTATTTATAATGTTAGGTAAAATACAATTCTACACCTAATTTGTTTTTCATAGCATAATGTGAATAGTATGGCCATATTGTATGTATGTGATGCATGTATTATTGTTTCCATAATCTACGAGTAATGCTTATTTCAGCCTCGTTGGCTATCTTTATTGTATGACCTACATGTTGCATTTATACTTGTTTCTATCTATGTAATCTTCTTTTACTAGCTATTAGTAGTAGTAGCTTAGTTTTGAAGATATACATGACAAGCATGGTGGCTCAAGAAAGATGTGTGGAGTTTGGAGATCGTCTACAAACGCATGAAGATAGAGATCACCATTTATTGGACCGTACTATTTCACTATTGAATGTGTTTATCTGTAATGTTTATCTATCTTACTTTCACACAATTATATATGTGATATGTTGACATGATCTATAGGATAGAATCCCTAATAAAAATTAGGTTCTATGATACCCTTCCAATAGTTGCACCTATCAAGGTTGTAATCATTATATGGTAGGACTAGCAAAGGAGGGTGCCACTTATTAACATAATAAAGTATGATAGATATGATTAGGTGGGATAGAGATGTTAGCCAACAGTTGTTAACACTAAAATTTAGTAAGACCCGTAGATAGGATCGGAGAGCTGATCGGCTTATGCATAGAGACCAATTGATATAGGGAAAAAGCCGATTGGACAGAGGTGAAGATTGATTTGGTTCGGTCAGGAAGATTATTCAGATGAGACCGAATCTGAGTAGGAGTCATAGAAGTCATGGTATGATGGTTGTATCTTTATAAAATATATCTTATAAGATAGGTAAGTTTTATTAACTTTTTAGGTAGAGTATCCTTTTCTGCTTAGTAAGTAATGTCCGGAGGTTGTTTGTAACCTGTTAACGCCAAAATCTGGAAAGACCCGATGGCCCTAATGTCGATCGGCTGAGAGGTGTCTGATGACTACAGTGTGGAAGCCGATCGGATGGTAGCGAAGGAAGACTCGGTTCCAGATTGGAAGACTATCCAGATAAGATCGAGTTTGCGGAGGAGCCGTGGAATCCACGGCAAGGTATTTTATCTTTGTAAATTGTAACCTTATCTAATTAGGAAGGTTTAGTTAGTTAGTTAACTTCTTTAGAGATATTTTCCTTTGTTTTTGTTAGGAAATAACATCCGATGGTTGTAAACGTGTTGGACTCTGTAAATGTAGGGTATAAATATAGACCCCCTGAAAACATGTAAGATATCTCTCGATCAATATACAATTTCGGCGCGTCGCCACCCTAGTTCGTCTAGGTGTTTACCGGTGGGTTCTGGCTCTCGACACGGGGCTGCATCGGTTAAGTCCGATCTCCGGCAAAGGGGTAAGTCCCGCCACTATCTCGATATGTTCTGATCCGTTTAAGGCTGCATCGGTTAGGTTTGACCTCTTAGGCCGATCAGATGTATCGCATCACGTCTGTGCAGGGCCTATCGGCCTGTTAAGCTCCCTCTGCTGTCGTCAATTTCATGCCGCATCGGTTAGGTTCGACCTACGGGGCTGCCGATGGTAGATCGAGCTTCAAGCTTATAGTTTTCTACATGGCGTATCATCGGAGTGCTAGCCGATGAGTTATCCATGCTCCGAGCTTCACGCCCAGCGCATCGGCCCCTCGGCCGATACACATCAGCCTTTAGAGGTGTCCCTTGACGCGTAACGCTAAGCGCATCGGTCCCCTAGCCGATACGCCCCCGCCTTCAGAGAGGAGTCCCCTCATCGGCTCATCTAGCCGATGGGTTCATTCCTATCTTTCTTTCAGCACAGCCGATCCGGCATCCTCCATATCATCGCTGTTGGTCTCGGTCTTGTACTGTCTCAGTTAGGTCTGATCTTCGAGGTTTGGTGTTAATGGCGTTGTCACGGCGGGCGACGGGTCTCATGCTGTCATATCCGAAGTGGCATCGGCTTTGCAGCCCATGCCTTTTAATACTATTCCTTGCCAGTCCGCATGTGCCTTCATCGGTTTTTTCAGCTGATGAACGACTGTTTCGGCTTCCGTTGGCTATTCGGAAGGATCCTGTGCGCTTTGCTATCCTCTAAGTACACTCCGTTTCCTCCATCGGCTCTGCAGCCGATCCCTCATCGACACCTATCCACATCGACTCTCCAGTCGATTGAAGAGCGTCCCAATTCCTATCGGCAAATAGCCGATAGCGAAGGGCCTTCCGGACGCGGCCGATGGCTATCCCGATCTTATCGGCAGCTAGCCGATAGCGAGCGCCTATATTAGCCCACCGTCCGATGGACCTGCTTATCTCACATCCTTATCAATTGTAGGGTTAAATTAAGTGGCACGTCTACACCCATACCATCACGCCGGAGTCGATCAAACCCCACGGCCCTTGGTGCACGTATCTCGAGCCACAGAGAGAAGCCGACCGGTCTGCACTGGAGCTAAGCAGACCTCCTAGGCATCAGCGTGTTCGTGCTGGGGCGCGCGAGAGATCTCGGCGCGAACATAACCATATTGGACTCGTGTAACCCTAAGGTATAAATATAGACCCTCTCGAGGGTTGTAAATCATCCACAAAGATCAATATAATCTCAGCGCATCGCCACCCTAGTTTATCTAGGTGTTTACTAGCGAGTTCTGACTCTCGACACGAGGCTACATTGGTTAAGTCCAAACTACAATGAAGGGGTAAGTCTCACCATTATCTTAGTATATCCGTTCTATCTAAGACTACATCGGTTAGGTCCGACCTCTTAATCTAATTGAATATATCATATTATGTTCGCATGGGATCTATCGGCTTATCGAGTTCATTTTACAATTATCATTCTCGTGTTGCATTGGTTAGGCCTGACCTACTTAGACTGCTGATAGAAGATTGAGCCTTAAACCGATGAGTCTTTACTCGGCGTTTCATCGGAGCAACCAGCCGATGAGTTATCTCTACATGGAGCATCACGCTTAGAGTATCAGCTTTTCAGCCACTATACATATATTGTTAGCAATTAATCCACTAGCGATCGATCTAGTTTTGTTAGATCTGGCTTATACTGTCTCGTTTAGGACTGATCTATCAAGATTGTGTTTAACAGAGCTGGTATCGAGATCTAGCAGATTTCATTCCTCCTATCGGCTTAGCTTGTCGATGAGTTTACTTATATGACTACATCAAACTCATAGTCGATGAGTTCACCCGGTCCCTCCATCGATGCATCTGATCTAGCTCCCACCATTTCAGTGTCGTTAGCCTAAGCTTTATACTATCTTGGTTTGGTCCGATTTATCAAGGCTGCCTCTAACGGTATCATCATCGATGGTTGCTAGGTCTATTCCCTTCTTAAGATTGGACCTCGCTCTCTACTACTCATCACATATTTTGTTCAGAGCGTTATCGGCTCTATAGCCATTGAGTCCTTTACTTTATTCTTCGCTATTTGTCTATGACGTCATTGGCTTTCTAGTTGATGTATAAGTGCTATAGCCTTTATCGGCAACTAATTGATAGTAGAAGTGCATCGAACTCATAGCCGATGGCTATCATAACTCTATGGGTATATCCATCCGATAGCAGGAGACCGTATCAGCCTATCAGCCAATTGGCTAGATGATCTAATTCTATCTGTCTTCCTTATCAATTAGATGCCAAATTGATTGGCACACCTGCAACTATAATAACCCAAAGATTTCAACGAGCCAAAGGACCTACACTAGAGCTAAGCAGATCTCTTAGATATTCACGTGTTCGGGTGTGATCGCATCGGACTTCCATTGGCTAACTCGCTTGCCCTCTCAGCGCGCCTCTTCGCCTTGTCCGATCTCCCCATGTGTGAACAATAGTATAAGTGTCATGTGATGTGATTAGCAATGTGTTACTTACCTATTTTACTAGTTATCTAGTAGTGATGCTAAATCTCACTACATATTAGTAAAATTGGATCTTGACCCAATATATTAGTTAGAGGAAACTGAGTATCTTTTAATAAATTATTTAATGAAAGATAAATATAAACGTAGTGATAAACTTTGTATATATTTTCTTTTATAGATCATGGCAACCAATGTATCATTCAGTTTTATTTTGTGATCTATTCTTGAAAAAGAAAAGTTGAATGGAATAACATCGTAACTTAAGAATTGTTATGAAGCAAGAGTGCAAAGAGTTTGTACTCAAGATTTCTCATTCTCAGGATCTGCCTACGAATGCTAATATTGTTGCATGTAGAGACCACGAGAAGCAGACTAATGATCATCTTGATGTGGGTTGCCTAATGCTTTCTACAATGTTCTTAGAGCATCGAAGCAATATGATGTATCAAATGCTTACACTATTATTGTAGGACTACGTACCATGTTTGAAAAATAAGCTAAGGCTAAGAGATTAGCAAAGGAAAGAACTCGAATCATGTGATGATTATGCATTAGTACAAGTGCAATATCAAGAAACTTTGTCACAAAAGGAGGATGACTCCTAATGAAATCGTGAGCAACTCAAGCTCTAGGACCAAAGTTTAGAAAACTAGGTTTGCTAATGATGCGGAGTGTTTCTTTTGCAAGGAGACATGTCATTGGAAGAGGAATTGCAAGAAATACCTAGAACACGTCAAGAAGTAGTTGGACGAAAAGAGTTCCATCTCAAGTATTGATGTTATAGAAATTAATCTCACCACTTCCTCTACTGATTCTTGGGTATTTGATACCACATCAATTGCTCACATATGCAAGTCGTTGTAGGGGTTGAGAAGAAGTCAAAACATGGCAAGAAGTGAAGTTAACATTTGCATGGGCAATGAAGCAAGAGTTCCTACAGTTGCAATTGGCACTATGCCATTATCTTTAACTTTGAGATTAGTTTTGGAATTAAATATTTTTTATTTTGTTCCAGCTTTGTGTAAGAACGTTTTCTCTACTTCATGTTTGAAAGCATAGGGTTATGGTTTTTGTTTAGTCTATCTTGCTGATATTTTCTACTTTCATGCACCCTTGATGAATGGCTTATACATTGTCAATCTTGATGAGAAGTTAGTCTATAACATTAATGCAAAAAGGCCACATCTGAATTATTTGAATCCCACATTTATGTGGCATTGTCGCTTGGGTCATATAAATGAGAAACGTATGGGGAAGCTATATAGAGATGGTCTTCTAAACTCTTTCAATTTTGAATCATTTGGGACATACAAATCTTATTTACTTGGCAAGATGACAAAGGCGCCTTTCACGAGTTACAGCGAGAGGGCAAGTGAACTATTGGGACTTGTAAATACTGATGTATGTGGACCAATGAGTGCACTAGCTAGGGGTGGTTTATAGTACTTCATTACTTTTACCGATGACTTTAGTATATATAAATATATCTATCTAATGAGACATAAGTCTAAATTCATTGATAAGTTCAAGGAATTTCATAATGAATTATAAAATCATTTAGCCAAGATAATCAATTTTCTACGATCAGATCGTAGAGACAAGTATTTGAGCCACGAGTTTGGTAATCATCAGAGGACTATGGAATTGTTCCACAACTGACACTACCTAAAACACCTAAATAGAATGGGATATCTAAATGGAGAAATCATACTTTGTTAGACATGATATGATCAGTGATGAGCCAATCTGATCTTCCATTATCCTTTTAAGGTTTGCTCTAGAAACTATAGCAATCACACTAAATCGGGTTTCATCAAAGTCAATAAAAAAGACACCATATGAGATATGGACTAGGAAGCGTACTAGTTTGTCTTTTCTAAATATTTAGGATAGTGAGGCTCATGTAAAATGTTTACAAATAGATAAGATCACACCTAAGTTTGAGAGTGTTTCTTCATGGGGTATCCTAAGAAAACAAAACGATATTATTTCTAAAATCGAAAAGACAACAAACTGTTTGTTGTCCAACATGGTATCTTCTTGGAAAAAGAGTTTCTTTCAAGAAGGGCTAGTGGGAGCAAAGTGCATCTCAAAGAAGTTCGGGAAACACCAAAAAATGTTTCAACTCCCACAGAGCAACAACAGGATTAACAAGTTGTTGTAGAACTTATTATAGATACACCAAACCCACATAGGTTGGGAAGGATACGTCATGCACCTATGAGGTATATGTTGTTGAGTTCCAAAAAATGTGACGTATTGTTGTTAGACAATGATGAGCCTACAACTATGAAGAAACTAGATGGTCGGACTAGATTCGGAGAAATGGCTTGAACCCATAAGATCCAAAATAGAATCCATGTATGACAATCATGTTTGGAACTTGGTTGATCGACCTGATTGTGTAAAAACCATTGAGTGCAAATACGTCTTTAAGAAAAGATAGATATAGGTGAAAATGTTCATATCTATAAGGCATGATTATGATGAAATTTTCTCACATGTCACGATGCTAAAGTCTATTCAGATCATTCTAGCAATTGCGGCCTATTTTGATTATGAGATATGATAGATGGATGTCAAAATAGCTTTAAACCTAAGTGAAGATGTGTGCATGATATAGCTTAAGAGTTTGTCAATCCATAATCAATTAGAAAGATATGCAAATTGCAAAAATCCATTAATGGGTTAAAGCAAGCATCTCGGAGTTAGAATATTTGCTTTGATGAAGTGGTCAAAGAGGTTTCATCAAAAACAAAGAAGAGTGTTTTGTTTACAAAAAGGTTAGTGGGAGCACACTTGTATTTCTAATCTTATATGTAGATGATATATTGTTGATTGGAAATAATATTTCTATGCTATAATCCATTAAGACATTATTGAAAATAGTTTTTTTATTAAGGACTTAGGAGAAGCATCATATATTCTAGGAATAAAGATCTATAAAGATAGATCAAAGAGGCTAATTGGATTAAGCTAGAGTACATATATTGCAAGGTATCAAAGATGCTCAATATGCCAGATTTCAACAAAGGTTTCTTACCTATGTCACATGGCATTAATCTTAGTAAGAATCAGTGTCCTTAGACGATTGATAAGCAAAACAAGATTAATATGGTTCGGCAATAGGATCCATAATGTATGCCATGCTTTGTACACACCTAGATATTTCATATGCACTAAGTATAACAAGCAGATACCAATTGGATCTAAGTAAGAATTACTGGATAGATGTAAAAAAACATCCTAAAGTACTTGAGAAGGATAAAGGATGAGTTTTTAGTCTATGGAGGGGAGAAGAGCTTGTTGTAAGTGGTTATACCGATGCAAGCTTTCAAACCGACAAAGATTATTTTACATTGCAATCTAAATTTGTTTTTTTACCTAAATGGCAAAATAGTGAGCTAGAAGAGTTCTAAGCAAGATACAATCACTGTTTCTATAACAGAGGCCAAATATATAGTGGCTTTGAAGCTACTAAGGAGACTGTTTGGATAAAGAAATTTATTTCTCAACTTGGTGTGATGACTAGTGTTTTTGTTCCAATGGACCTCATTGTAATAATAGTGGGACCATTGCATAAGACAAGGAGCCTAGATCATATTAGAAGTCTAAACACATTTTACGATAGTATCAATTAATTCGTAAGATAGTGGAAAGAACTAATGTAAATATATTCAAAATACAAACAGATTTGAATATACCAAATCCTTTGACAAAGCCACTACCTCTTCAAGGTATGAGGCGTACACTAGAGCAATGGATATTAGATAATTAACTCTAATGCAAGTAGGAGATAGTGATATGCCCTAAAGGCAATCATAAAGATTTTTATATCACGCAGTTATTTATGGATTTATATAATACAACACTCTTTAAAATAGATAATTTATTATTGATCAGTATGTAACTTGTTCACGAGACTTTATGTATGCTGCTATTTCTAAATAATCTATGGTCATATATTATACATAGAACAAATATAATTAAAAAATTAAATTGATAATCATATCTCATGGATCATGATACATATCAAAATAATAATATAGACACGTGTTGGATAATATGCTATTGGATAGACCCAACCTAAGATAAAATGAAGCAAATATCCAAAATGAAAATTATGTAACTATCAATGCGTATGGTTCATCATAAATCATGCTGTCACTATCACAAACTGGAAAATTCAGGTGACACACTCAGTCAACACTTTATTCAGATACCATACAGCTAACCTCAAGAATCATACGTCAGAATCCACTAAAATACTTATTACAGAAACCATATGATACATTGCAACATATGAAGATATAAGATTTGAAAACCTTTGTTCTTGCCGCTAAACGATAAATATCTGGAACCTCAGATTGCTTATGATGCTTGGGGTATGCCACTTGGCCATATAGATCATACTTGTCAATTAACGTGAGTATAGATGTCAAAACAGCTGAATTTGTGCTTGACATTTCATCAATAACATCACGGTTACCCATGATAAGTGTCTGCAGAAAAAAAGATTACTATCAGTGAAGAGAATGAGCATTATCTAGAGAGGATTAAAAAAATACTATAAATAGAATAATCACCTAGAGGTGTATCACCTAGAAAGGGCATAGAAACTTCATTACTAACTAGACCACTAGATAAAAAGAACAACAAGCGCATTATCACATTGGACAAGCTCACGCACAAGGTTTGCTAAATTTCTCAATTCACGATGTTCACCAAATGCCTTGACCAGTGTAGTGATATTCTTCTTAGGATCTGGACGAGCAAGAGCTAGAATCATGGGCTTACGAGGGTTGGAGAAGAAGCGCATTATCTGAAATTATTTGAAACAGGATAGTGAGTAAATATAGCAAGGGATCTCAGTGGCACATCACCAAATTTATTCCTAGATATCCTATTGTAGAATATAATGGAACCACATACATCAGCCCAAATAGGTGGATCTGGTAAACCTGAGTCATCTTCATTAGCTTCACCATCCTGATCAACATCATGAGGCACTGTATGGCTAAACTCCATGCCAGGAGGAATTGCCTAATAATTTAATAAAACAATAAACATCAGATATGTCAATGTTAAGGCAATGAAGTGCATTCAAACTGAAACGAGTTGATGCAGATGTACTTACAATCATACGAGGCATGTAGCGACCATAGCAGCTCACACAACGCTTTATTCTTGCTCTAAGTTTCCTTGCCATGGTTAAATCAAAACCGTCATATAATCCCCATTGTTGTTCTATCTCTTGTCTAGTGCTTGTAATTATGATTTCAGATGCATCAAGACAAAGCTCCTCAGCCTCAATTCGACGCATTATCTTGTATATTGTATTTATTTCATCCCTGTTTTGACGCCCTTGCTTCAAATGTTGTTCCAACTTGTCTCTACCAAGAGAATGACCTGTGAATACCATTGGGACGTTTAGTGCCCCAGATAACAAAGCAGCAGAGTCACCTGCATCGGCATAGTGTCCATGGATAACAACAGGCCATACTAGCTGACCACTGCCAACTTGTTCTCCAAGAACCTTGGACATCTGCATGATATGGACAAGTGCACCATCAACAAATTCCTGGATGTGGGGCCAGAGATGCTCTTTGGGGATGTATTTATCTCATGGTCCAAAATGTATCCTGACAATATAAGCACCACTGCTTTCACCCATATCATGCCCAAAGTTGTCTGAATTTCTTGGACTCAACATCTCTGTAGGTTCCCCATAACTCCAATCAACATCAGATGCAGAAATCTGCCTTGTCAGAAGATCGACCCTAAATACTCCAGGTGTTGAACCTAATGCCCTAGCAAGTTCTACAACATATTTGACCTGCACGTTATGGAACTAATTAGTAAAATTCAAGCATTGTTGGACTCCAAACTGAAGGTAACCACCAGACAAAATAACAATCATGTCAAGTAGGTATAACAAAATCAGGCACAAATATCAAGATGACACAAAGGCATAGACATGAAAAACAGGAGACGCATTTAAGCACCTGACCACCTGTGTCTGAATCACTCCCAAGCTCCATATTTTCACCACGTATAAGACCATGAATGCTGTAAGACAAAGAATAAATAGAAATGATCAAGAGAAAGGAAGAAAAGCTTCAATGCAAATAATGTCCACATGAAAAAACACACAAAAAATCAACTGGTTTCTAAGGTATAGCTATAAAATCTAGCAACATCACAAAGACAAAACTTCCTCCTTTTGTTTTTATTTGTCACGTTGGACAATAATAAATTCTCCAGGACATGAGCTATAAATCTAAAAACGTGAACTCTCCAATTCTTCCTTAGTTTTAATCAATACCATTTCCATATGACAAATTGAAAGTCTTTATGTAAACAGGTCAAAATTTTAAAATGTTGACTCATATTGCATGGTGCACTGAAAGTCATGTTCACCAATGAAGGTCTAATGTGACGCGCCTATACACGCGAAGATCTAGGAGATCTGCTTAGCTCTACTGAAGTCCTAAACCATTCGTGGGCATGCTAGTTTAGTTGATCCTAGAATTGACTAGGAGATAGAAAAAATTAGGTTGATGATCCAATCGCCCGATAGGCTGATATGGACTCCTGTTATCCGTTGATTGTCGATAGAGATTGTAGCACTTATACATCGGCTAGAAATCTAACGATGGCATAGGCAAATAGCGAGAAATAAAAAAAGACATATGAGATATAGAGTCAATGATACTTTAAATAAAATTGACAATAAGCAGTAAATAGCGAAGTCCGATCTTTCGAAGAGATGAGACCTAGCGACTACCGATGATCGTACCGTTAGAACCAGCCTTGATAGATTGGATCGAAGTGACAAAGTGTAAGGGTGAAGCTAACGACACTAAAACGATGGAAGCTAGATCGATCATGCTAACGGAAAGAAGAGGTAAACTCATCGGCTAGCTAAGCCGATGGGATGTATGAAACCTGCTAGATCATGATGTTAACCCTATGAAATATAATCTTAATGGATTGGATCTAACCAAGACAGTATAAGGCTAGATCTAATTAACCATAGGCAATCCCTATATATCGGTTGATAAGCTGATAGGTTAGGCATGAAGCCCAGTATAAAGATAACTCATTGGCTGGCTACTACGATGATACATCGTGTAAAGATCCATCGACTTAAGCTTCAATTTACTATCAACAGTTTATAAGGTCGGACCTAATTGATATAACACGAGACTAATATCGGTAAAAGGAGCTCGATAAGTTGATAGATACCACGTAAATATGATATGATATATTTTATTCGATTAAGAGGTCGAACCTAACTGATACAGTCTTAGACATAGCAGATATACTAGGATAATGGCGAGACTTATCTCATCATTAGAGATCGGACCTAACTGATGTAGCCCCGTGTCGAGAGCTAAAACCTGCCAAAAAAACCTAGATGAACTAACGTGGCGATGCACCAAAGTTATATTGATCGCTAGAGATATCTTACAAGATTCTTACGAGTTTGTATTTATATCTGAGGATTACACGAGTTCGAGATGGTTACAAACAACATCCGAACATTATTTCTTAAATAGAAAAAAAAAACTATCTCTAAGAAATTAATAAAATTAACTACTCATATTTAATTAGAATAGATATCTTACAGATATAAACCACTCTACCATAGTTTCTATGATTTCTTTGTAGAATCGGTCTCATGTAGATAATCATCCACTTATGAATTGAATCGAATCTATCTTCTGTCTGATTGGCTCTTTCCATCCATCAATCAGCCAATCCGATCAACTCTCCATCTATTAATCGATTTTTTTCCATAAACCAATCGTCTCTGATTCTTAATTGATTATATTTACGAGCTTATCAAATTTTGGCGTTAACAGTCACCTACGAAAATGTTTTTTAAGTAGTGAATACCAATGGCGGTTCTGTCCTACAACAACCAATTTTCTGCAGTTGCTCTAGTTTAGAATTGTAACTGGCAATGGATTATCACCGGTGATTCTTGGTTCTCATGTTATTCGTCGTATAGAATTAGTGTTAATGTATAACCCACAAAAACAATAGTACCTGTGACAATGTGTTTGTTGAACCTATATGTTTTTTAGATAATGAGGAACTTTTATTGGAGCGCACGGTGTACTATATTGATCTCCACTTCTCCAGCCTCTGCCAAAATGCATGTGTCCCAAGCTTGTTCTGCTAAAAGTAGAGGAGGCGAAACGTGAAAATCCCCTGCCTCAGTCAAAATTAAAATGCTAGCGAGGAGGAACAAAACCTAAGCCTAGTTCGCCACCCTGGCTAATCGGGTAAGAGTTCCATGGTTACCAACTCTAATCGTATGACTCCATTGATAAAGTCCTGTTGGACCACCTATTGCTGCATGGTTATCTCAAACATAAGTGTATGTGAGTTTCTATGGTAGTGCGATTATCTTTAACTGTTTAATTCTGCCATAGAGGGCAAATATTATTATCGAGAAGAAACATGGATGATTTTATTGACGAAGGGGGTGGAATCCTTACAAAAGAATGAAACATGGAAGTTGGTTTTAGTTTTAAAAATGAATAAGGTGCATATAAGACCAGGTGGCCGGAAGCCAGGAATTCGTATACAAGACCAAGAGAGCTAGATGTTCAAGATGTTATGTTGGACCAATACTAGAGTACTCCTAGTATTCTGTGAAGGTACATAGTGTGCTCATCTGCCATTGATGGTCAGTCATATGCCAAGCACATCTTCTATATGGCCATGAACAACAGGGATACTAGAGAAATCTCACTTAAGTAAAACTAGAATTGAAAAAGAGAACAAAGACACATTATTGGTATCTCCTGTCGATTTAGGGAATAAGTTGACACCAATTTTGGCTCATGTCCTAAATATGTTTATTCAACTATAAATTAATATATTCTCTCAAATATACTGTATAAAAATAATGCATAAGAATGTTATTGGGAATAAAAAACAGAGATAGATGAATGAATAAACAAAATAACGATACAAAATATATGGCATGAAATAAAATAAGATTTACCCAGTTAGCATAAAATAATTTCTGGTGCAAAATGAAAATGAAAATTTGCATGCCCATGCCATGTAAAAAAAAATAGAGAAATGGCATGGAAGCGTGTCTCATCAAATAAAAATAAAAAATAATTAGATAGCATGAAGAAATATTTTCTCCACACTTTTTACCCATCCGCCGAATGCTAATTCTTTGTGTTGTCGTCATATTCATTTATAAAATTCATGATATAATAATAATGGAACAACATACAAACCATATAAAATATATTTAGACTACAGTCATCCAATAAAAAAAGTCATGAGCTCCATGAAATAAGGATTACCCGCTAGCGCAAAACAGACGTGTTCCAAATATTCTAAGGTGTAAAATGAAAATGTGTGCCGCAGGTGCACCGACATAACAAGCCTATATATACGTGTGCTCTATGAAAATAAATACTGTGTTGAATAAATCAATATTTTATCACTACGCGTACCATCCTCGGCCTAATATCTAGCCATGGCGGTATATTCCTAAAATGCAAATTTTGCTACAATATAAATAAAAAAAAGCATCCGTGCCGTATATAATATATTCATGGCAATTGCCTGTTCGATTAAAATAGTGGTATAGTAAAATACATATACGCGCCTAAAGAAAAGAGATGGAAGAAAGGAGTGGTATATAGACCGTATAAAATATATTCAGACATGATGTCACTGAGAAGATACGCTCTCGTCACTCTCACGTTAACCATCTGATTTTAAAAAAAGAGGAGGGAAAAAAGAAAGAGATGATTGGGTCCACAGGACTAGGTCAGCACCATGCATGCATGCATGTTCACCACGTTCAACGAAATCAGTCAAATTAAAAGGGGCCACATGTCAAAGTGACCACATGTCAGTCAAAGAAATGAAGCTTGCGGTCAAGCCCACGATCTTACGTTCTGCGGCATATGCGAGCGTGCTGTTGTTCAAAATCTTGGAGGGAAAAATCAGTGTGTTAGGCCCTTGATCCTCTATAAATAGAGAGCAAGGAGCAGGCAGGAAGAAGAGTTCGGGGTGAGTTGGTGTCAGGGCTAGACCTGAGCGAGAGGTTGCTACGCTGAATTGCTGCTAGTCTGTTACTGCAATTTTGCAATACTGTTGCGGCGCTAGTTGCTCTGCTTCACCAGCAAATTTGCTTCTTCGATCTGCTGTGCTGGAAGATCACAGGTGCTGCAAGGTGGGAAACGGGCTCCTCCATTCCTAGGCTCGACCATGGAGTACGAGTCAGCAACCATCTCTTTTTTTATGCTGTGAGTTGATTGGAATGATTTATTATATTTTATACTCATAACAACATAAAAACCAACCTAACACAATTAGAGTAAATTACAAACCTAGTATAATTATATTATGCTAATACTCTCCCGCAGTCTAATCGGGAGCTCCACGAGCGTTTAGACAACGTACTGGGATGTTATGGGAATATAAAATACCCGAACATGAGAGCGACTCGTTCCTAAATAAAATTAAGATCAATCTCAACATACTTTGTGCGCTGATGCTAGACTAAATTGCTAGAGAGATAAACAGCACTAATATTGTCAAAGTAGACCAAAATGGCACGATGAGATGAGTGGCGAAGCTCCATAAGTAGTTGGTATAGCCAAGTAGCTTCAGCGACACCATTAGCCATAGCTTGATATTCAGCCTCTATACTCAATCAGAAGACTGTATGCTAACACTTGAAGGACCAGGACACCAAATTATGCCCGAGAAATATTGCAAAACCAAAGGTCGATCGACGAGTGTTGGGATAGCCAGCCCAGTTGGCATCGGTGTAAACAACAAACTCAGCAGGTGGAGAGCGGCGTAGAGTCAAGCCAAGAGAAAGAGTACCCTATAATTAGCATAGTATCCGCTTGAGAGCAGTAGGTATGGCTTGCGAGGATCATGCATGTAGAGGCAAATCTGCTGGATGGCATAGGTAATATCTGAACGAGTAAATATCAATTACTATAATGCACCAACCAAGCTGTGGTACTATGTAGAGTCGGCAACTTGAGGACCGTCCGCAGATAATTTGGAGTGTAGGTCGACAGGGGTACTACAAGGCTTACAAGCACTCATCCCAGCATGCTCCAAAATGTCCAGAGTATACTGCCGTTGAGAGAAAAATAAGTTATCATCGTAATACGTGACGGTGATACCTATAAAATGATGAAGCTGGCCTATGTCTGTCATAGCAAACCCATGCTGTAGAGTGGCAATAATGTGTTGAAGAAGGCTAGCAGACGAGACAGTGAGAATAATGTCATCCACATACAGCAGCAGATAGGCAGTGTCGGATCTCCAATGATATGTAAATAATAAAGTATCTGACTTAGCCTCAACAAAACCAAGGGACAAATGGTGAGTGGCAAACTTATTGTGCCAAGCACGGGGAGTCTGCTTTACTCCATAGAGAGACTGATATGCCTCGATGTCCCGATCTTCATGACGTAGGATCAATCACCAGATAACTAGCTTCGAAGAAGCCAAGATAACTTGCTGCAAGCAGCGATAACTAGTGCAACCTGATGAATAAAACTCGAAGCCAACCACCGTCTCAATACGGCAACCTAAATCGAGGATTCGCCCAACCACACTCTCAAAGAAACCAACCAACACAGCCTACAATCAATTAAGGAGACCTCGAAGGGAGTAGGAGCACCAATTGGGAGCGGATGAAGCCGCTGCTTCTGTAATTCCTGTGAAGGAAGTCACAAGAGCAAAGGGGTAGAGATCAACTCTCAAGGGTTTGCTAGCGCACAGCTGAATAAAGTGGTCTATATTCTCAATATCATAATCTATGATTACAATGAGTCTAGGGGGTATTTATACTAGCAACAGCCCTGCTAGATAGGTGGAAACTCGAAAAGAAAATAACTAGTTCGACTATGTGAAAAGACCTCTTCAAAATGAGCTCTGGAGAGTTTCCGCGTGGCTGTTAGTCTTCTGCGCAATCTTCATTGTTTTGGTAATAACTCCACCTAGAATAGTCCAAATGATGCACAGTTTGTTGCGTTGGATTCTTGACTTGAAAACCTTTCCAACCATGTATGCCATGCACCACGTAATATTATAGAATGGTACAGTTTAATACATGAACTTTAGCATCAGGCTGGCTATTGACCTTCCGAGCAGTATATACTAAACGGTGGTCTGTGCCCAAATGGCAGCTCCAAACTGGTCGGGGCTAGACTCATTGGAAACTAGACTTGAAGAGATTTCCAAAACGTGCTCATAGACCACCATAGCTTGTGGGAATCAAAATATATGACTATTTCTTCTAGACGGTTCTGCAGAGCTGAACTAGTTCGAGTGTAGTTCATGGTTGGTAACTGGTCTGAAGTGGTCTGCAGTTGGTTGGAAGTCATCTCCTTGTGTGTTCATATCTTCCTCCTTAGTGAACCTAACCATTAATAATATACATGACTTAGGTAGTATATAATTCTCATTAATATTAAAATGAATCTCACAAAGTAGCACGTGCACCTCTTGTTATAGCTTCTTTGCTCGACTATGTGTAATCGGTCCATCAATTACTTGGACTGGTGTTGATGTAGGTGAGACCTGAATTGGTGTAGCTTGAGTTGAGGGTTGTGACATCTTGGTTGATGGCGTGGTCATATCAGAGACTTATTGAGTCGACCGACAAAATCTAGTCATGACGAGTCGACAAAACCAGAGGGCTGTACACAGTAGACCATCTCTATTAGAGTGCCATATAAGAACGCATTCTTAACATCGAGCTAATGAATAGGCCAGTTGTGAGTTAGAGCCAAAGACAGAACCACCCAAACTGTCGCTGGCTTGACCACTAGACTAGAGGTATCGTCATAATCAACACTCGGTCGTTGTGTAAAACCCCACAGAATCTAGCGAGACTTGTAGCAATCAAGCAAACCATCTGCAAGTAGCTTTTGACGATAAATCCACTTACCAGTTACCAGATTGACTCTATGAGGCCTAGGAATAAGGCTCCAGGCGTCATTGGTGAGAAGTACATCATACTCAACTTGCATAGCAGAGTGCCAATTGGTGTCTGATAGAGCATTACGAACAGGATGCGGCAGGGGCAACATGGGCACAATGTAGAGGTTAAGACAATCCACAGGTTGTGTGATGCCAGCTTTGTCGCACGTGTGCATGGAGTACACATTGGTGACCAGGATGATGAAGACTGGCCTAATAGCAGTGGAACGGCCAATGCCGCTGGCAATAGCCTGTGTAGGAGCAACAGGGGCAGCGACACCGGCAGTATGGGTGGGCGCTGTGGAGGACAAGGCGGCGAAGCTATTAGCAGCAGCCTGTGCTGGATGCATAGGGGCAACAACACCGAGTGGTATGAAAGATCCAAGTGACGGTGGCTCTGGCAACCATGGCCCAAGGGAGGGTGGTGCAAAGGCATGCTTGGGTGCAGCAACATGCCCACAGATTGGCACAGGGTTGTGCACAGCATGCGGGGGCACTGACCCCGGAATAGCCGAGGCAATTGACGAAGGACCTACACGCACAAGATGGGCTCTACAGTATGAAGTGGTAAGATCATGTTCATCAGTCAAAAAATCTAGGGCAGAAGGTGCCATGGGCGTGGTGGACATGTCAGAGAGATGAGAATGTGGTTTTACTAGGGCTCAAGACACCGATAGCCCTTGTGTTTCAAGGAGTAACCTAGAAAAATGCATAAGGAGAAGAGGGGAGCGAGTTTGTGGTGTGCCGTGGAGGACATGTTGGGATAGCGGGTACACCCAAAAACTTGAAGTTGGGCATAGGAGGGCTGGGTGGAATAGAGGGAGGTCTATTGTGTCAAGAAAACGAGGGTTTTAGTAGAGAGCCGATTCATAAGGTAGGTCGCAGTGTGAAGGGTCTCAACCTAGTAAACCGAAAGGAGACTTTCCTGAAACAAAAGGGAACGCATAATGTTATTAATGGTCTAAAGAGAACGTTCTGATGTCCCATTTTATTGAGATTTATATGGACACGACATGCGGAGTGCAACACCGTGGGAGAGTAAGAACGTGTGGGCCTAGGAATTGTCAAATTCATGGCTGTTATCACACTGGATGCTCTTGATGGTAGTACCAAATTGCGTATGAATATGAGCATGAAAATGAGAAACAACAGAAAAAAGTCTCGGATTTGAGACATAGAGGAAATGTTCAAATGTAGTGTGAGCAATCATCAAGAATAAAAAGGTAGTACTTATATCTAGACACACTAAGAATAGGAGATATCCAAAGATCATAATGTATTAAATCAAAATTATGAAGAGCACTAGAGTTAGATGATCTGAACGGGAGACGGACATGATGACCAAGTTGGCACGTATGACAAATATGGCCAAGATCATCCTTATGATAGGAAATGACACTAGAACTGTTAAGTTTGGATAGAGCTCCACATCCAAGGTGCCTAAGATGACGATGCCAAAGAGAGGTGAATGCGACAATGAATGCGGAGGTGCTGGTGGAGAGTAGGTAAAGTCCCTAGAGCTATTGCACCTGGCGATCACGTTCCTAGTGTAAAAATCCTTCACAAAAAGGACAAAAGGATCAAACACAATGGAACAATTATTATGGATCGTAAAACGACAAATGGAAATTAGATTCTTAATAATGTTGGGAGAGACCAAGACATTTCTAAGAACAAGATTACGATGTGGTAAACAAAATGTATGTGATCTAGTGGTAGTGATAAGAAGTGACGCCCCCTTACCCAAAATGATAGATGAAGGAATAGATGAGGATAGTGGAAAAATGGAGGAGAGTTTACCAGCATCCGCGGTCATATTAGAACCAGCTCCTGAATCGGCATACCATTCAGAGGAGAGTGCTAGCGGGTTGAGCGTCACGGTGTTGAACGAGTGCGCTAGGGAGTCCTGATTCCATGAACCACCATGGATAGAATTCCAGGGCGTGGGTGGTGTGGACCAGGGCACTGCCAAGAGGGCTTGGAAGGCTGACAAGGGTCTCTAGAAGGCTAGAAAAGGACCCTAATAGGTTGAGGGAGGCAGCACAGGTGATGAAGGCGAGGCTCCCCTGTAATACGAGCTGTAATGGGAGGGCGGTAGGTGCTGCCATAGACGCTGCCGTCGGGGATGCTACTGAGGTTGCCACCATAATAGGGCATGGCGGTGAAAACCAGAGGAGCCATCAAATGCCAACCATACCGGTCATATGGCCAAATCTGAATGGTACCCGCCCATGGACGTGTGAAGGATGGGTGTAGACCTGGCGGCACGCCACCAGTGGGTGTAGGGGGGCCACCACGACCACTATGGCCGCACCGGCGGCCATTGTGTTGTCAACCAAAGCTAGGGTTGGGTGTAGATGAGACACCAGAAGGTCACCCGAGGGGAGGTGGAAGTGTCCCCGGGCGTGGAGGTGCTACAGTCTCATGCACCGCCGATCAGGGTACTACAGCAACGAGAGCAAAGGATGGTGATGGTGGTCAGGCCTCGATCTCTACCTCCTCTAGTAGGAGATGCATTCGAGCCTCCACAAAGGTTGGGAACGGGCGATGCATCTTGAGGATAGATACCATGTGGTGGAAGTGGTCGTTCAGGCCATAGAGGAGCATGAGAACCATCTACCAATCGCCGATCGGGTTGTCGAACTTGGTGAGGAAGGTGGCCATCGAGTCAAGGCGGCAAACGTAGTCAATGATGCTTAGGGAGCCTTGGCGTTGGTTGCAAAATTGTCTCTAGGAGGAGCACACGGAACTATTTCTGGCCGAGGAACTCATCCACGAGAAAACACCAGGCACCGCGAGCCGAGAACTGTCGCAACATTAGTGATTACTGCAGGTCGTTGGAGATAGTGTCATAGATCCACGTCAGGATGGTGCAGTCCATTTGCATCCATGCCAGGCGTGAGAGAAAGGACTCATCCTCAAGGACATGGTAAGTGAGATCATGTTTGCCGAGGACAATGAGGAACAGACCATACCACTTGCTGTAGTTGTTGGTGGCCTGCTCGAGCATGATGGGGATGAGGACACGGATGTTGATGATGGTGGTGGCCTATGCCTAGAGAGATTCGTGGGTGGCTTTGTACTCGTCCAAAGCAGCGGTGCGGTGGGCAGCCTCGGCCTCCATGGCATCAATTGTAGTTTTCTCCGCGCTATGGTCTTTGACATCATCCGCCATTGGTGTTGACAAATTCGGCAACGCGACGATGCAATGATTCCTGATGGCAGAGTCAGCGGCGTGGGCGGTGACACGCCTGATGAAGGATTTAGCTACGTGATGGGGCGGCGATTCAGTCGGCGTAAGGCTTGGCAACGGAGTCAGTGACGTGCATAGCAACCGGATCAGAGTGGAGACAGCGATAGGGCAGTGACGGTGTCGGCCGCGTTACACACGAACGTCACCGGTGGCGTGGTGTAGTGGAATTTTAGCAGATTGTAAATGCTCTGATACCATGTGAGATTATTAGAATGATTGATTATATTTTATATCATGTAAGATTATTGGAATGATTGATTATATTTTATATCATGTAAGATTATTGGAATGATTGATTATATTTTATATCGTGTACAGTATATATATATAGACATCGGAGTGACATGGAAGTCAACTATAGAGTTATACTAGGTTCACGTAATTAGGAGAAACTACTATAATTACATTATGCTAACACATCTCTTGTGTTCTGTTTGATTTTTCCTAGGGTCGGCCATTATGAGTACGAGCCAAAGTAATTTCTTTCTTGCTAAGTCCTTCGGCTCAGCCATTGTGTATGAGCCAAGGAATTCTTCTCTATGAATTTTCTATGTGATCTCGTAATTTTTTCCTAAGGCCAGGACAATGAGTACGAGCACACGAACTCATCTCGTGTCATGTTTTCTTGTCTTACATCATGCCCTCTAATTTGGTCCCGTCAGTGGATAAAAGGTATTAGGAAAGTTAAGAACCTTCCATATAACGTCTCTTCTATTCTTGTAAGCTACGTCAGAGGCTTTTCCTGGTTATATATAACATACAGGTGGCACAAGGTCAAGTACACGCTTCAAGCTCTTTGATTATCTTTTATGGTATCAGAGCCATCAAACAATAATAAATTAGATCTATCTTCCATCACGTCAACCTCCTATACCACCATCAATCCCTTGGTCGACCAAGCTATCTCCGAGAAGCTGACCAAGAACAACCATTCACTGTAGAAGATGCAAGTGCTTGCCATCATGAGGGGTGCACGTCTGGAGGGATTTCTCACAGGTGCCACAAAGACCCCCGCGTCTACCATGAGGACAACAGTAGATGGCAAAGAAGTAGAGGTGCAGAACCCACTCTACGTTGAATGGGGTGCTACAGATCAATAGGTCCTGAGATTCCTGCTCTTTTCTATCACTCCAAATATTGTCTTAGTTAACTGCTTGCAAGACTGCTGCTGTAGTATGGAGTGCTATTGAGGCCATGTTCACCTCGATGTCAAAAGTGTGCACCGTCAACACTAGGATTGCGCTTGCCACAACGAAGAAGGGCAATCGCTCCATGGTGGAATACGTCACCAAGATGCGGTCTCTCGCCGATGAGATCGCGTCTGCTGGTAAGGCCATCGATGACGATGAGCTGGTCTCCTACGTTCTCGCTGGCCTCGATTTTGACTACAATCCCATCGTCTCAGCCCTAGTTGCCAGGACTGAGCTAATTAGTGTGGAGAGATGTACTCCCAGTTGCTCTCATTTGAGCAGTGTATGGATCTTCTCCAACCTGATAGCCACTCCTCGGTTAATTCCGCCAATTGAGGGCGCTCGCGTGGGGGTGCTCCATCTCGCGGGCGTGGCCGAAGCAATGGGCAGCGCTAGCAAAATCAAGGCCCACAAAATAATTAGTAGCATGGGCCTGACAACAGACCTAGGTATCAGGTTTGTAAGATAAAAGGACATACTACTGACTTATGTTGGTACAGATTTGACGAAGACTTCGTACTAGAAGAAAAATATGTAGGTGCAATGTCTACGTCCTACGGAGTAGACACCAACTGGTACATGGATTTAGACGCTACAAATAACATCACCAGCAACTTGGGGAAACTGTCGATCTGTGACAGGTACAAGGGCCACGATCAGATCCACACGGCGAGTGTGATAGGTATGGAAATCAGTCACATTGGTCATTCTACTATTACAACCCCTAGTCATGATCTTCATCTCAGTAGTGTTCTATATGTTCCCAAGGCCAACAAAAATCTTGTTTCTGTTCATCATTTCACATCTGATAATTCTACCTTTATAGAATTTTATCCTAATTTTTTCTTGATTAAGGATCAAGCAACGAAAAAAACTCTGCTTAGGGGACACTGTGATCATGGCCTCTATCCTCTCCTGCTAGGCGCACAATAAAGCAAGTCTATGGAGCTGTAAAAATTTCTTTTGATAGATGGCATTCTCGTTTAGGTCATCCAGCTGCTCCGATTGTAAAAAAAGTTATCAGCCAATTTAATCTTCCTATTTTAGTAGATTCAAATAAACATTCAGTGTGTGATGCATGTCAAAAAGCCAAGAGCCATCAGTTACCTTTTCCTCATTCTAGCTCTATTTCCTAGCATCCTTTAGAAACTATTTATTCTGATATGTGGGGTCCTGTGTCCAAATCAGTTGGTGGATACAAATACTATGTAAGTTTCATTGATAATTATAGTAAGTTCACCTAGATTTACCTCCTTAAATTCAAATCTGAGGTATTTATCAAATTTTGAGAATTTCAATATCTTGTTGAGCGCTTATTTAATCGTAAGATTATAACAATGCAGACCGACTGAAGGGATGAATATCAAAAACTACATCCCTTTTTCACCTAAGTTGGCATCACACACCATATTTCCTACCCGCATACACATCAATAGAATGGGACAGCCGAACGCAAGCATCGCCATATCGTCGAAGTTGGTCTAGCTCTTCTTGCTCACGCCAACATGCCACTAAAATTTTGGCCTGATGCCTTTCTTTCCGCCACACATTTGATAAATAGAACACCTAGTCGGTTACTATCATATGACACGCCCCTCTTTTGGTTGTTTAACCAACAGCCAGATTATTCCTCTCTTTGTGTCTTCGAATTTGCTTGTTGGCTTAATCTACAACCCTACAATACCCATAAACTCCAATTCTGCTCTAAGCAATGCATTTTCTTAGGATATAGTTCGTTTCATAAAGGGTTTAAGTGCCTGGATCCTGATTCTGAAAGGATTTACATTTCTCAAGATGTAACTTTTGATGAATCTCTATTTTCCTTTCAATTTCTTGGTCCTAATGCTGGCCATAGGTTTCAAAATGAAATTAATCTTTTACCTACCTATTTGTTAAATCTGACTAGTGAGATTTGTACCATAAGTGATCATGTGGATTATTCTCCAATTAATCCTGCTAACAATGATTTCCTAGCGCATGAAGTCATGCAGGAATTGCCGTCATCGCATACGGGGGTACCCGGAGCTCCTTCTGTCGGAGCTGACCCCCAAGGCGATTCACCTGTGCCTCCAACGACTTCTGCGGGTGTATCTGCCGAGGAGTCCGAGCCCGACGTATCGTCTCATGACACATTGCCTGGGCCAACGACCGCCTCTCTAACGCGTGCGAGTGTTTCTGCATCCGGCGCACCCGACATGATCAGGGCGCTAAATCTAGAGCCCCCGGCGGCCGTATCCACTCTGGATCCTGTGCTGGGATTTTCTACGGCACCTTCAGCTGGGGGCGAGCTACATCAAAGGCCAAAGACCCATTTATAAAGTGGCATTCGCAAGGAGAAGCGCTACACCGATGGTATGGTTAAATATTTTTTCTTAATATCAACCGGTGAGCCACAAAACTTATCAAAAGCATTAGAGGATAATAATTGGAAATAGGCAATGGATGCTGAATCTGATGTGTTAATGAAAAATAAAACATGGCATTTGGTTCCTCCTCAGAAAGGGCATAATATTATTGATTGCAAGTGGGTATATAAAATCAAACATAAACAAGATGGCAGCTTAGATAGATACAAGACTCAGTTGGTTGCAAAAGGTTTTAAGCAATGATATGGTATTGATTATGAAGATACTTTCAGTCCTGTTGTTAAAGCTACCACTATTCGAGTTGTTCTCTCTATTGCTATATCTAGGGGTTGGACTATTAGACAATTGGATGTTCACAATGCTTTCTTACATGGGCTTCTTGAAGAAGATGTCTATATATAGCAGCCTCCTAGATACAAGGACAATTCTAGAAAAAACTATGTATGCAAGTTAGATAAGGCACTATATGGATTGAAGCACGCGTCTAGAGCATGGTTCTCAAGATTAAGTAATAAACTTTATACCCTTCGTTTTAAAGGATCCAAAGCCGATACTTATTCTATTACAGTAAGGACGACATTGTTATATTCATGTTAATTTATGTTGATGACATAATTGTGGTTAGTTCTAAACAAGAGACAGTGGCCGCATTACTTCAGAATCTCTATAATGATTTTCCATTAAAAGATTTAGGTGACTTACACTATTTCCTCGGTATCGAAGTTGCCAAGATTAAGCATGAAATTATTTTGATACAAGAAAAATATGTAAATGATCTGTTGAAAAGAGCAAATATGGTGGATTGCAAGCTGGTAAGCACACCTCTATCCACTAGATGCATTAAGATATAGGAGTATTATAGGAGTCTTATAGTATCTTACATTGACAAGACCTGAGAAAAGACATTGTTTTCTCAGTAAATAAGATTTGTCAATTTTTTCATGCACCAACAACTACATTGGGTGGCTGTTAAAAGAATATTGAGATATCTAGTCATGTGCAAAGCTTGGTCTAAAGATAAACAAGTCATTTTTCTTCTTGGTAAGTGCATATTTAGATGCTAATTGGGCTGGCTGTCTTGATGACAGAAGATCAACAGGTGGCTTTGCAGTATTTCTGGGAAATAATCTTGTATCATGGCATGCAAAGAAACAAGCTACAGTATCAGGTCAAGTACTAAATCTAAGTATAAATCATTGGCTAATGCAACTGCTGAGATTATTTAGATTCAGACTTTGTTAAAAGAATTAAAGGTATCCAGTCCACCTGTTGCACGATTGTGGTGTGATAACATGGGGGCCAAATATCTTGCATCAAATCCTGTGTTCCATTCTAGAATTAAACACATTGAAGTTGATTTTCATTTTGTCAGAGAACGGGTAAATAGTAAATTACTTTAGATTGATATTGTTCCTTCTGAAGATCAAGTGGCAGATGGTTTCACCAAAGCTTGAAGAATTTTAAGTACCATATCAACTTAGGAAAGTTGTGATTGAGAAGGAGTATTAGGAAAGTTAAGAACCTTTCATATAACGCCTCTTCTAATATATAAATCTTCTGTAATTAGTTACGAATCTTTTATATGACGTCTCTTCTATTCTTATAAGCTACGTTAGAGGCTCTTTCTAGCTATATATAACACGCAGACGGTACGAGGTTAAGTGCATACTTTAAACCCTCTAATTATCTTTGACGAGAATTCTGTTTCTAGCTCTCAGGTTCGGTCCTCTACAAGGGGATACAAATCGTGGACATAAACGTGACTCTTTCATATTGAAATAACTCACAATAAATTGAACGATCGCTCGCTTCGGTCAGGCTTCATGGTGTTACGCCGTGCTAGTAGTGATACAGGCAGAGTTATAAACAAAATTAGTTGATCACGTTAATTGGCATTCATATTTGCCCATATTGACATGTTCTCAGCAACGTTTCTCTAACAGGAATAAAAATAATGTGGCATTCATTTTTTCCATGATCAGGAATAAGAAATAGATGCACGCTTGCATTCATTTCCCCCCTTAATAGGTTCACCCATGAGTGGTCTCTGTATGGCGAACAAAAAAGGAATTATGCATAGAGTCACAACAATCGATTGTAAAATCAACAAGCACTCGCTTCGGTTACGCTTCTCGGCTTCGAGCCGTGTCAGTAGTAATACAGACAGTGAAAAAGCAAAACTATTTACGCCTATGTCAAATTCATTGCACACAAATATTTGCTCGCGGCAACATATATGCACTGCATCTCATATATAAAAGGGCAGTGGAAAAAGAAACGTGACATACATGCATGCATGCATGCTATAGTATCGACATGTTTAAACTAAAAAATATAGGCTGGAGATAAAAAAAATTCCAACAACGTGCCATTGCCAATAATAATAATCAAATTTTAAAGTGGACAAACGCTCAGACGGTTACGCCTAGTTGAATTACAGCACATTGGTAGTAATACATATATAAATAGTTAAGAAAATTAGTTAGAGATTATACGCCTGCTACATATAAAAAAATATAGCATCATTCAACTTTGTGTTCTGTGCGTAGGCTCCATAAGAGTGAGTACTGTGTCATAAAATAGTAGCCCTAAAATTTTCTCTAATCATATTATGCATATATATCGAGCAGAATATAAATACACGCGTGCATTTTGTGCACAAAAGATGTTCTGTGGCATGAATGGGTCAAATACATATTAAATTCATGAAACATACGCAATGTGTCAAAAAAATATAGCATCGTCATAATAAAAGAAAATCAAATACGTAATGTTGGAGATATCTGTTCGCTATATTATGCAAACAAGCGCCATGCCATACGTTAACTTTACCAAAAAATATCATTGCATGTGCGAAACTGAATAGGGCACGAATAAATAAGTTCACGCTCTCCACATGCATAAAGAAAAACACTCTGTCGTCGTACAAGCAGGCAAATTAAAAAATCAACAAATTACATCAGGCATTCAATATTCTTAAATGTCCAAAATAAACTGATGGACGAAATCTGCAAACATGTCCAAAATAAACTGCTGCGACATCAGGACCTTTTATAGCTTTATAGCGGCCATGTACATTTTCTTTTCTTCTTGTTGGAATTCCTAATCACGGGTTTTCCAGTAGGACATTCTTCTCCCCTCATCTGTGAGTTCCAACATATAGACCGCGACACGCAAATAAAACAAAAAGACGAAAAGAAATATCCATATGCTTTACTGGAAAATTCATGTGGCACTTGCCAAAAGCTATCTGAAATACATCCATGCGTTACTGAATATTTAATGGTTTGGTTTTACAGAACCAGATGAAGCATCAACGTATGTATATGTCTGAGAAAACTAACATATGGTTTTCTTTATTTGAAGTATATCTGAGAAAGTTCAACCATTTGTCACGCTGTGCTTTGGCTCGCTCTGGGTGAATCATTGCTGGAGAAATGAAGTTTAGTATCGGCTTGTAATCTCTGTACAACCGGTATAAGCAATCTAGAATTAAAAATAAATATTTTAGTAGCTATTAGTATTAATAATCAGTACTAAAATATTCTGTTTTGTACTATTTATTTTGTGTTTTATTTATTAGTGTACTGCTTTATATATATATATATATTATAAACATATTATATATACATATATATATATATCAATACATATATATAATTATGGGTATTATTTATGTATAATTAGAATTAAATATATGTAATTAATATATTACAAATATATAACGTTAAAATGACTCTTCTAATAGCGTGTCTAAAATTAACGATCTCGTCCATACTAAATTTCGTGAGTTATTTTTGAATAACCTTACGAGATTTACTAGGAAGGATTGTTGCATTATTTTTAAAAAAATGAATATATTAAATCAATAATTTAATACAATGAGAAAAATATAAATTATGTATGAATGGTGTTTACGTACTTGAAGTATTAATTACTTGTGCAAGATGTGAAATAATTCACAAACGTGGTAACCACATAAGTTGTTCCTCTTTTCCTATCTCAAACACAAGCAAAAACAAATGAGATGTATATTTTTGTCCTTATATGTACCATAAAGTTGATCCTCACAACAAGTGTTTCCTTGAATGGACCATAGATATATTTATAGAACCATGCCCATGCCATGTAATTAAAAACAACTTGGTGCATATAATATCGATAGAAGCATGCATAATTATAGTAGAATATATGATATTACTTATTATGCAATTCTATGATTTTTTTAAAAATCCTCTATCGATTTCTGTAAGAAGTCCATGATATGTATCTACTTTCAACAACACCTATCACAAGGAGTAGCCGGTGGAATCTACATATTATATTAATTAATAGACAGAATATTATATGTCCACATGAAGGAGAAGGGTACAAAAGGCGATAAAAACTCACTTAAAGTTGCAAGGCAAAAGTATGAATGTCTTGTAATGTTGTTATACTAGGAATTTACGAATGTTCATCTCTGTGTCTTGTGGAAATTCTTTGAACACTCTTCTCATCAATAACCACGGGATCCATCAAACCCACCTTAAAGTATCCCTCCCTACGGCATCTTTGAATCTCTATTCTACAGCACATAGAAAAAACAAGTGAGAAAATCCACACATGGTAAATAGAGTGATGATACATACAAATGAACTAAGGAAAGAAATAAAATGACACTTACAAAACCCAACAACTCACAAAAGATAGGTCAAGAGCATCTTGATGACATACTTCATAGATTTCGTTGAAGTTCACCCATATCTCAAACTCCCTACGAAAGTAATCACTATCTTTAATCCAACAAAAGAACATGATCCTATCTTTTTTCTCAAATGTTCCATGCACTAACTTTGGAATCAATATATTTGTGTTAGTAGCGTCTTGACCAACTCTAGCCTAACAAGTGGTTCGCCAAGCTTAAATTTAGGCTTGATAGCAGATTGTGATACCTTGTCGATAAGGGCCACCCCTAGTAGTTGATCTTTGGTGAGACTTGTATCTTCTATAAACTAATGCAAATTGATTTCTTATTTAGATGGTATTGGGTCAACCGCTTGTCTTGCTTGCTATTTGAGCTTGGAAATAACACTGGACTACCCTCTTTCATCTTCTGAAAGGACTTGATGAGTGAGCATTCGCAGTTCGATATGATATTCATCTTCGTTGGTTCGCTCATCTTTTGAAAGAAATGCCCTTGTTGCTAGGACTATTGGAGCATTTTTCTCTAGACTTCACCACTGGAAGGGCTCCTTCACCTATCTAGACACTTTTGCTTTAGTCTCCTCATCTGTCATATCGTACAATCTTTTCTTTAATACAAATTTCTTTGGCTCGTCCTATGAGTATTTCTTCTTTTATTGATACCTTGATGGTGTGGGAGGAGGTGAGTGCAGTGGAGACCGATGTTGGGGATCAGAGGTGGAGACCGATGATGAGGGACCTCTGGTAGGAATCAATGTTGCCACCTGCCTGGGAAGCATGATTTAGCACTTGCGTCATAAGATGGTGCACTGGGTACCGAGGGAGCCTGATCATTACAACCGGTACTAAAAAAAAACATTAGTACCTATTGGTGTTACCAACTAGTAGTAATAATCCCATGTGGCCTCAAGCCTTTAGACCTGGTACTTAAAACCATCTTTAGTATTGAGTCTTCTACTAGCCGATATATTTGTGTTTTGCTCCGTTCGACTAAGGACCATTTTTCTAGTAGTGAATGTTCCCTTTGGTCCATTTCAGGTTGCCAACAAGAGATCTCACATATAAGTCTACAAGAAAACATAAAGGACGAGACAATTTGTCCAGTGTTTATACAAGCCATGTGCATTTGTTTGGTGTTTGTTTTCTAAATTAGCTTGCATACATTTGCCCTCATGTTAGATTATTTACATGTGACACTTTGTCTAGTGATTGTATCTTATAGACTGGTGCGATCAAGTCATGTTAAAATGTGTTAACCAAATGGTCTAGCTCCCTCTCCTAAGGCGGCAAAGTCAAAGAGATGTTTATGCTAGATAAGCGAGTAGACACCATTTAATTATCATTGTTGTTCCTAAGTGAAGTCATGTTTCTAATGGTTTGTTTATGTACAAATACCATGACTTAGCTGGCCAATGGTTCATTCATACATCTCCTATTCCATTTCAAAACACCTATAAAAATTAAGAAGGAGCACAAGGGGAACAAGCAATCGAGAGAACGATGGAGGAGGAGCGGCTGCTCCAAGTCGCCAAGAGGTGACTCTCCGCAAGGCAGCTAGATCCCTCCTCATAGAGCCACACGAGAAGATTCACATCGATAACGAGGAGGGCGAGGCCTCAAGGAAGGCGATTAAGATCGTCGACTGCAAGCTCTCTAAGCTCTTCAAAGTCAAAAGTCAATTCCGAGCTCGTCAAGATGGTGAAGAAGGTCGACTAGGAGGAGAATTCTAGGTCTAACTTGATTAATATTGTATTGTATATGTTATATTAATAATACTGTATAGATGGTTTTAATATATATTATCATGTTCTTTATTTTTTGCCATTGAGGGTTATTGTTGCTTAATCTTTGCTAAACAACCTACTTAGCTTGAAGGAATTTTAACCCATTGAAATAAGAAAAATAAAGGAATAAGAATGCATGCACACATCAATCTGTAGGAATTTTTTCTAGAGGTTTGAGTGGATAAAAACATTTCTATGTTTTCTCTCTACAACTTGTTGCAAAGGAAATTTCCCATGGTTTTCCTATACCTCATTCCGACAAACTGGATGACACTTATTGGAATTTATCCTTAGGGATCCAAATTCTCTGTTTTTACTTCAAACTGAACATATTTTGGAATGGCAGGAGTATATAATACACTTTGGTAATATGACAACTATGTAAGTATTTAGAAAAAAATGTAAAAAAAAGAATGGTCAAAGTTTGAATATGAAATTAAAATTTGTAAATCCTTGGTTTTTCCTTCAAACCAAACACATTTTTGAATGGATGGAGTAGATAATACACTTTTTATAACATGGCATGTATTTTAGTATTTAGAATTTTTTTAAAAAAAGATAAATAGCCAAAGTTTTAATATGAATAGTGCTCGGTGACAAATATAAAGGAACCAAGGGAGTACCTATAGGACAATCCGGGTTAAAAAAGGTAATCAATGGATAATATGGTGTCATAGTTTTTTAAGAAAATTTCAGATACAAATAGTACTAAGTGTGCCCACCAGATAGATGATAGGAGAACAAGACCATGAGGTAGGCCTCTTATAATCTAGTGTTCTAAAAACAAACTGGAGTAGCGAAGATACAAGCTCCGCGAGATGGGCCTTTTAGAACAATGGGCCACATTCTGTGGGTAAACAGGATGTTTCGGGACACGGCTTACCAAAACAGCCCTTTTGCACTTTGCTTATCCTAGTATGTTCACAACAAGTAAAGTTTAGTTCTGTCCCTCATCCTACAAAATTAATTATTGAGTCAATGAGTAGTTCTCTATTACCATTTAAAGGCCAATTTTTTTGTCGCATAACCCAGTTAGGCACTATTTTTGTATTGCGAATGCATCCGGCGTTCATGTCTCAGCCCTTATTTTTGACCCACACATGTCATTCTGGTCATCTTGAACTGCAACTCACCTACCATTATAGCACCTCATATTTCTTTTTTCCCCACCCATCTGCCTTGCGCTGCCCCATCTCACCACTTCTCACCATCTAGCACTGTTTTGGACCAAAGGGGATGATGTTGCACCACCCTGTCTCATCTGTAACACACCTTGTCACCGAATGGACACCTTCATTGATGAGAATCACTACCACTACACGATCCCTCTAGGCCTAGGTTTTTACCTTGTCACCGAATGGACACCTTCATTGATGAGAATCACTACCACTACAAGGGGCTTGTGATCCACTTCAAGGCCATTGATTTGTGATGGGCAACGCTTCTATAGTGGTATAACACCTAGTTCCTCCCCTCTCCTCAATATTCATCCAAATCCAATGCAAATACAATGAAATTTTATACACATTTTAGTGCAATTAGATGAAGGCTTGATTAATCGCCTAGCATGATGTCTATACACAATACTATCTACGGGGATGCTCAACCCCTCATTGACCTAAGGTTGGTGGTAACTTCCCTTCGGATGAGTAGATGGCTCCACTTTTTTGAGAGCTGCTCTATGCTAGAATGGACCACATGCCTGACATGATTAACCTTGAGATGAAGGTGATTCTCACAGCACTTAGGAGGACCTTGTTTCCATGGATTGGCACTGCCAATTTCATCATAAGTCTACAGCAATGGCTCCTCCTATGCATCATCTATGGACAACTGTTCGACATTGTTGACATTTTCATTGCTGAGATGGAGGACATGATCTTCGATGGGATGGGCATATCCCGACAGCAGCCACATGCTCACTTTATATCATACTTGTGGAGCAAGATAAAAAATGACACATTGGATTACTCTCGAATGTACCAAACATTGGAGATACGATTTTGGCTGTGCATCTAGTTTGCACTAGGAGACTGATGCCATGGGTAGAGGGCCATGAAGCAGGTCAAAGAGCAATGAACTTAGGCTAGCTGTCATGTAGAAGCTTTGCAGGGCATGGAACTTCTCCAAGCAGAGAAATTTTTGCTAGCTTACTTTGCCTTGAATAATGGTAGTGACAGTGATGGTGACAATGTTGAGTACGTCTTTCCTAGCAAGAACAACAACCAGGAGGTAGCTGGCTTGGGTTCTACATGAGCAGTCGCGACACCTCTCGTAACTCATGGAAAAGCCAACCAATCGTTACAGCTTGAAGGTGTCCTCAATGGACTGCTTGAGAAAATAGAAATCAGCAAGAGCAGACCCGAGCGTTGATTCAAGCAGAAACAAGGCAAGAGAACTGACACAACATGTTCAGAGAGCAGATGAAGTGCGTGCAAACAACTTATTATCATCCCATAAAAACTTCCATGAACCAAATGTTCACCATGTTCTTAGGATGCATCAAGGATTTGCACAACAAGATCAGATTACTACAACCTACCTTAATACTACAAGAACCTATTCTTGCTCTAGCTTTATGTCAACCACCCAACAGTGTTGACATGTTGGGCCCTATGCCTCTAGCAATTCTCCCTTAGATTCCTCAAAATGTGTCATGCCCTTAGCCAGATGGACAATTGTCCATGCCAAATTCCTCTTAGGTGTCTTCGCTGCTTAACATACATCCACTAACTTCTCAGGACACACCAAGCCTAACACTATCAACTCCTAGTTCGAAAGTTGGTCACATAGCTCTAGTTATGCATGCTAAGCAGAGTGTTGTGATTGATGTCCTAGAGACAATACCTACTCCTACAACCATTATTAGTTCACCTATTATGTACAATCATGGATGATCAAGCTGTGGTGGCTACACATACTCCTAATCCTCTAGTTAGTATGCTTGCACTAGAGATGAACGATGCTTTTGCCTCATTAGTTTTAGCACCACCAATCAGTGGACCTATGTTTGAGGAGGTAGATACAGTGGCTAACATTGTGGAAATCAATGAGGCTAAAACTAAGTATCAAACTATGTCAGCTACACATACTCCAACTCCTACTATTAGTGTGCCTGCATTGGAGACAAACAATGCTTCAGCCTCGCTAGTTTTAGCACCACTAATCAATGGACCTATGCTTGAGGATGTGGATGCCTCGACTGTCAATCCAGATATGAAAGACAATACCACTAAGGATCAAGCTTTGGTGTCCATTGTGCCCAATCTAGAGGTTACTAATGATGAATCTGATTTGATCTTTGCTTCACAATTCTACCTTTGTCCTTGTCCCATTGCAACGACAATGACTTCTTGTGATGACGTGGCTACCAATAAGGTAGGATTATATTTTTTGGGCTAGTAGAGGAGGCACATTGCTAGATAATTTCATGGCTGATCAAATTAGGGACCTATTTTGCTTACTATAGCCTATTTATATTGGAACTATGGAATATTAACTTAATTTATCTAGAAATGATTTTAGGCATTGTACTTAGGTACTATAAAGATTGATACAGGTTCCACGGAGAACCAACGTCGACTTGCTTTTTTATGTGTTACTATCTAAGAACAATGGCATGAATGTGGAGGATGAGGCTAAGCTTACCTAGGTGGAGATGGATGGGAATTTAGCCATTAAGCTCTAGTTGGAGTTTTAGGAGGTAGAGTCTCGTGAGGCTGCTCGGTCTGTGGAGGATGCTAAGGTTGCTAGTAGTATAGCTGTGCACGATGTCCAAAACACAATTCAAAGTCAATGTGAGAAACTTATGGTTGTAGCAGATATGAGAAAGAGTGATCGCATGAGTGTTGAATTTACAGGTACCATTACTACTCTTGCAATAGATAGCCAGAGTGCTCCTCAGCATCGGTCAACTGCATGGTGGTTCAATGTGAAAACCTCCTCTTCCAGGAGAAGGAAATGGAAAAAATTAGTGTGCAACAAATCTTTAGCAATGGCATAAGAAATGTGTAGAGCACAATTGGGTGTTTACCGAGGCTTTTTTCAATTTTTAAATTCAGATTAATGGATGTAATAATGTCACCATAGATGATACTATATGTTAGAGGGAACACATTGCTTCATATGTAAAGGGCTTGCCCAAATAAACTTTGTGAGGACTATCTTGTTGTATACAAAAAATCCAGTGTTTGTATCACCTAGTGGTCTATCTGATGGATTCCCAGAATATTTGCATTACACACCATATTTCTGGTTATGGCATTCCTGAATACACAAAGTGTTGGAACTAGAAGTCCCCAATCTACTTCCCTAGCTAGTATATTAATTTCTAGAGTAACTAATAAGCATAGTGTAATAATTTAGTTCTATAACTTAAAAGAGAAAGAGGGCTAGAACCTCCTCCTCTTTGATGGCTAGTTGTCACAGGAGGATTTAGAGTTCTCGCCACCATCTTCCTCGTCCTTGTCTTCATGGTCCTCGTCCTCATCTTCCTCACCCTCCTTGTTCTTGTCCTGCCACTGCTCTGACTTTAGCTGCTCCCCTTGCTGCTGCTGCTCTAGCTGCTCCCCTTGTTGCTACTGGTCCTATTGCTCTGGTTGCTTGGGTTGCTACTACTGCTCATGATCATCTAGGTCCGTCTCTTCCTCGGTCTCCACCACCTCCTTCTCCTCCTCATCGTCTGACAAATATTTATTGTTATACTAGCAACTCCCATTGAACGACGATTGGGTTATCTTCCTCGGTGACCTCTTCTCTGTGCTTGTAATGCCACCTCCTTTTTTGCTTTCTAGGCATAGAGCTATGCCCACTTGCTAGCTGCCTCCTTGCGACAAGCCCTCTTGGACTCAATATTCTCTTCCTCCATTTCAGTTGGACAATAAAAGGCTAAAACCATGAGACAGAGATAACATCAATAGCAACTACAACTATGAAATGGAGAAAACTAACAACCTTAGACAATCAGACGATCTTATAGGCATTCTTGAAAGTTGGAGAATTGGATCCTAGGGTGTGGTGCAGCCACATCACTTCCATTCACATGGAACGCAAGCACTACAAGCATTATAGACAATCGAATGACACATTAACCAATTTTAGAGTATTCAATATTTGCATATCGTACAAAATGTACATATCAAATTGTTACCAGCGAACTAACTAGTGTCTGCTAGAAGTGGGTTTTATGGAGAAAATGGGTTTGTTCGAGCATCGGGGTAGTTTATTGCCTGTAGGTTTGTCAGATAAAGCGAGGAGGTCATTATGGCTTTGCACTCTTAGATTATCACAACTTAAAATTTTACAATTGGCACATTCTCCTATGTACTCACCTTAAGAGTTTTAACTAGAATTTTAATATGAGTATAGCATCAGATGTCTAAAAAGTGTGAACATCGGAGTAAATGGTTGATCCATGGGACTGTCCGGTGTTCATCTTTGAGTTTATTTTATAGTCTCAAAGCATATATGTTTTAAAAAATTATTGTAATCTTTTGTCAACATAATGTAAGTCTGGCACTTGCTAGTAATCAACCCTAAATTAAACTAATGATATGTGTGCATTCATGGGCAATGAACGTGTTCATTGTAAAACATCCACACGTTGGAAAGACAATCAAGATTTAGATTGTTCTATAATGATTACAATTGAACACCAGATGTGAACGCTAGAGTAATTATACCAACATGTGGTATTTTGTTTGTACCGATCTATGCATTTTACACTGATCAACTCTCTCAACTATATCAATCTTTTGCCACTTTATCAAGGAAGCTGGAGTGCTAAAATAAATCCCTATGCCTGAAATGACCACCCTGACACCGCAATAGTGAAGTGTCACTATAGACTAGCTCAACGACTTCATTTTATCCCACCAGAGTAAATAGTTGTTCCACAGGACTATAGATTGTTCTATTTTGATTACAGTTGAACACTGGATCTAAGGAAAAGAGAACACTAGAGTAATTATACTAATATGTTGTTTTTTGGTTGTACTGATCTATGCATTTTACACTTGTCAACTATCTCAACTATACTTATTCACAGAGCACATTTTGAGATGAAACAAAAAGGATAGGACAATCTTTTGCTACAGTTGTCTTAGACCGAGTCTTGAAGTGTCATTGTACATTAGCTCAATGACTCAATTTTATTCCAACAGAGTAAACAGAGTAAATGGCTGTTCCACAAGACTGTGTGGTGTACTAATTTGATTGCAATTGAACATCAATTGTATGGAAATATGAATGCCAGAGTAATTATTCTAACATGTTGTATTTTGGTTGTATGTCACAACTATACTCATTCATATAGCACATTTTGAGATTGAACAGAGGGAGAGAATAATATTTTGCCACTATACCAAGCAAGTTGGAGTGCTAGACTGATTACCCATGCTTGAAATGACTGCCCTAACACTGTAACAGTGCAGTGTCAATGTACACTAGCTCAATTACTCGATTTTATCCCCATCACCACTCACACCACTCTCCATAAGCCCAAGAACTAAAAACCCTCCTCTAGTATCGCCCTACCACTTCCCCTAGATGTCATACCCCAATATTCACTAGGCAAGTGTTCAATCTCTTCAATCGCCTCTTGTGCTCCTACCCAATTTAGCTCTAGATTTTTCAAATGGCGGTCATATTGACTTGTGTGTTAACATGGCTGACAGCAGCAAGAGGAAGGTGCTGGTTGAGTAAGGAGATGGGCATGACAAGAAAGGGAAGCGACCCATGGTGGCAGACGATGAGGAAAAGCAGAATTTGTTACTTATGTCACTAGGAGAGTCGTATTGGCAAATTTGTTTCCACCAGCACAAGATCGGATTGGGGGCAACGTGATGATATTCTTCTAGGGTATCATCGGACTGATTACTATGGAGGATATCAGAAAGACTAACCAGGTGGCAATCTCGATACAAGCATTCATCTTGGAGATTATCCCTGATAGTATCGAGCACCAACTCCACCTCCACAATACTATGGAGATATCCCATGGGAGGAGGATTGGTTTGCCAGGGTTGCAGAGGTGGTCAGGAAGCAGTTCGTCATCAAGCCCAAGGAGCAAACTTTTATGTATTGGCACCCTTACCCGGATTGGTTCGACAAAGTTCTGCTACTATGATACTAGACTTCCTCAAATTCTTAGGATAGGATAACATATCTACGGTAGAATACATCTACTGATTCTTAGCCCAATGTGGGGAGGCATCGACTAAGGAAGCCCCGAGAGTTCGGTTCGTGCTAAAGTAAAGTTTGCTAAAGTGCTCAATAGAAATTATCTGAAGAAATGTTATCCTAGCATTTAGTTTAATGCCTAAATCAGCTAAGTGCAACCAATTTCTAATTCTCTTTAAGACAAAAGGCTAATATTTTTCAATCGGCTAATGGTATTGTTTACCTAAATCGGCGAAGTGCGGCTAATTTCTAATATTTCTCAAGACAAAAGCCAATATGGTTATATCGACTACAAATAGCTGATATTATTAGATATCACCATTAGAGAATATAAGAAAAATTAATAGAGCCAATCAAATTCTAATATAGGCAATAAATGTTTTGAAATGACATTATAGGTTTTCAACATTAAAGTTTTATAGATATTTCTAGATTGCCTCGATCGTGCGTAGATGGATTTTGTCTATCACGTTGAGGGTGCGGATATCTTTTTCATCGGATCTGGGGATGGATTTCAAACTCTTGTGCCGATGAGCTACTTGACATACTTTTGGTACTATTTTGGCCTCCTAGTTTTGGATTAAGCCAATAAGGTCGGTTTTTGTGACTTCGATATCGTGGCGCACCTTATGGAGCTCTGCCATCAGATTGGTTTCTTGTTTCTTCAGTTGGCTTAGCTTGGTTTAGGAATCCTACAAATCAACTACATTTCATCGAGTTTCTTCTTCTTAGTCTAGGCGGATAGCCGATCGTTTTGAGCTAAGTCTCTCTATTTAGTGTGATCAGCTATACATTGCCTGGTCATGATCAGCTGGGTATTGTAAAATTCCAAGTAAGCAACAGGCGTTAGTATGTCGGTGAGTTCTTTGGGCAGAAGGTGTTCAATCTCAACAAGTCTTCCCCAGATCGGTTCATAGTCTTCCACCAATGAGCCAATCAAAATTTCAAGCCAATGCACGATATTCGATAATTGCTCATGTACATTTACTAGTAGAAATGGTTCGATCACTACACTGGTAGTTGTGTCTTCATCCGTCTCCAAGTATTTGCCAATGTCGAAGGAGAACAAATCGGCCCAAGACTGCACATTAACATCGGTAAATAGGAGAACCATGAGCGAAATGCAAATATGGAGTGAACATATCTAAGACATAGCGGGAGTGGCATGATGAGTAACATCGGTGTCAACCTAATGGGGAGTAGTTTCAGGAGTATGGCCATTGACCAATGTGGAGGTGATGCGGACTACTTGGGTGTTCTCTATTTAGGGATTGGCTGCTGTTGAAGATGTCAGAACTTCTATAGCAACCATTGGCTCAATATTCATCGTGGTCTCTAGCAACTGGACTTCAGAAGCTGATGGTTCAAGTTGCAAAGTGAATATATTAGGAGAAGTGTGAAGACAATGGAGAACAAATGAAATCAGCACATACCAGCAAAGGTGAAGGAACTGATGTCAAAGTGGGAGGAGGTCCTTGGGAGATTGGTACTGTAACTATGACATCGGCACTAGATTTTTGTTTCTTGGAAGCCATCTTCTTGCATTTGGTCCCTGATGGTCACGGTACTCGGAGCAAAGCCGATGGAGAGGGAGCACCATGTCCATGTTGGGGCTCGGCCGATGTAAGTTGATACATGTTAATGCAAAAATCTGATAAGCCCATGGATGGATTGGAAAGATGATCGGTTTAGTAAAGAAGAGTCCAATTGCTACAGGGAAGAAGCTAATCGAACGAAGTTAGGAAGGATTTGGTCCAATTATAAAAGACTATCCAAATGAGGCCGAGTATAAGGAGGAGCTATGGAACTCATGGTAGGGTAATTTATCTATGTAAATCATATCTTATATTGATAGAAAGGTTTAGTTAGTTTAGTTAACTTCCTTAGAGATATTTTTTTATATTTTTTTAGGAAATAATGTCCGATGGTTATTGTAATCGCGTTGGACTCTGTAATGCTAGGGTATAAATATAGACCCCCCTAGAAGCCTGTAAGAAATCAATCGATCAACCCAATTAACCTTCGGCGCATCGCCACCCTAGCTCATCTAGGTTTTTACTAGTAGGTTCTGGCTCTTGACGCGGGGCTGCATCGGTTAAGTTCGATCTCTAGCGAATGGGTAAGTCCTGCCACTATCCTGGTATACTATGCTCTGTCCAAAGCTGCGTCGGTTAGGTTCAACCTCTTAGCCCGATTAGGCGTACCGCATCATGTCCGCGTGAGGCTCGCCGGTGTGTCGGGCTCCCTCCTACGTCAATGGTCTCGGGCTACATCGGTTAGGTTCGACCTACGAGATCGGTGACGGTGGTTCGAGCCGGTGCTCCAGCAAGTCTTCGCGTGGCATCTCATCGGAGTGAGTAGCCAACGAGTTATCCTCACCATAGGCCTCGCATTCGTCTCATGTATCGTCTAACGATTGATCCGCTAGAGATCGATTTGGACACGTCGGACGCTTCCTAGTACTGTCTTGGTTCTGTCCGATCTTCTAGGACTTGCGTTTGATGTGGCCGGCATCAGGTTCTAGAGGGTCTCGTTCCTCTTTGGCTCAAAAGGCCGATAGGTTTAGGTGTAGGCCTGTGTTAGATGTTCGATCGTTAGGTATCCGATGAGCCTGCCTTTTCCTCCCTTGTCATCATGTTCGATTTACGCCTCCGTCATCTCCGCGCCGTTAGCACTGGCCTCATATCGTCTCGGTTCGGTCCAATGTATCAAGGCTGGTCCTAACGGCATAGTTATCACGATCGCTAACCCACGTGGCTTCGCGAGGGATCGGGCCCGCTCCGTGCTTCGGATGCCGTGGAGTGTCATCAACTCTTTGGCCGATAGGTCCTCTAATCTATTTCACGCATCTATCTCTCATATCTCCATTGGCTATTCAGCCAATGCTTGAGCACTGCCTTCCCTATCGGCACCCAGCCGATAGGGTGAGCTGGACGGGCCCACCGGCCGATCGACTGACGGGTCTCATCCTCTCTCCTTGTCAATTGCAGGGTCAAATTGACTAGCACGCCCTCAGACCTCGAAGCTTTAGGACCTGCACTGGAGCTAAGTAGATCTCCCAGACCTTCACGTGACCGAGCCACCATCTCTCCCCGATCGGACCTCCACTCGGCTCGGTCGAACCTCAACTCAGCCCGGTCAGACCTTCCCCTCGCACAAGGTTTGGCGGCGAGCAATACATAATCGGCCGCCTGCTTGCACTTGTTGTAGGTGCTTCTTTATCACTGGCCTATAGTGTCATGGAAGCTGAACAATGCATTCAAGGTAAAATGGAGTATGAAAAATAGAGTATTGTTAACGCCAGAATTTGATTTAGCCTGTAAACAGGATCGGCCGATGGAAATACTGATCGGCTCATGGAACAAAGCCGATCGGTACTATAGAGAATCCGATGAGGCTAGTGGAAGATTGTATTGATTTGAGGATAGAGAACTATCTAGATGGAGTTGGGTCATGGAGGAGTTTTAATGATAGGATCTAGACAAGCCCGGGGAGAGGATGGAAAAGGATCGGCTTGAGTGAAAGGAGGTCCAATTGCTATAGGGAAGAAGCCGATCGGATTAAAGCAATGGAAGACTCGGTCCCGGAATAGGAGATTATCTAGATAAGACCGAGTTTGCAGAGGAGCCGTGGAACCCACAGCAGGGTATTTTATCTTTTGTAAATCTTATCTTATATAGGAAGATTTAGTTAGTTAATTAACTTCTTTACACATATTTTCCTTTATTTTTGTTAGGAAATAACATCCGATGGTTGAAAATGCATCGGACTCTGTAAACCCAGGGTATAAATATCAGACCCTTGGAGACATGTAAATCGTCTCTCGATCAATACAATCTCGGCACATCACCACCCTAGTTCATCTAGGTTTCTACTGGTGGGTTCTGGCTCTCGATGCGGGGCTACATCGGTTAGGTACGATCTCCGGCAAAGGGGTAAGTCCCGTCACTATCTCAATATGTTCTGCTCCATCTAAGGCTGCATCAGTTAGGTTCGACCTCTTAGGCCAATCAGATGTATCGCATCATGACCGTGCAGGGCCTATCGGCCTGTTAAGCTCCCTCTGCTGTCGTCAATTTCATGCTGCATTGGTTAGGTTCGACCTATGGGGTTGCTGACAGTAGATTGAGCTTTAGATTTATAATTTTCTACACGGCGTATCATCGGAGTGCTAGCTGATGAGTTATCCACGATCTGATCTTCACACCAGGCCTTTAGTGGTTAATGGCACTGTCATGGTGGGCGACAGGTCTCGTGCTGTCATATCCAGAGCGGCATCGGCTTTGCAGCCCGTGCCGTTAATGCGATTCCTTGCCATTCCACATGTGCCTTCATCGATTTTCTAGCCGATGAACGATCGTTACCACTTCTATCGACTATCAGGATGGATCTTGTGCGCTTTGCTGAGTACACCCCGGTTCCTCCATTGGCTCTGTGGCCGATCCCTCGTCGACACCTATCCACGCCTTCGTTGGCTCCCTATCCGATTGAAGAGCGTTCTGATTCCTATCTGCAAATAGCCGATAGCGAAGGATCTTTCAGACTCAGTCGATGGCCATCCTGATCCTATCGGTAGCCAGCCGACAGCGAGCGCCTGTATCGGCCCACCGTCCGACGAACCTGTTCGTCTCACTTCCTTGTCAATTACAAGGTCAAATTGACTGGCATGTCCGCACCCATACCATTGTGCCAGAGCCCATCGAACCCCATGGCCCCTGGCACGCGTACCTCGAGCCACGGAGAGAAGTCGACTAGCCTGCACTGGAGCTAAGCAGACCTCCCAGGCGTCGGTGTGTTCGCGCCGGGCGCACGAGATCCAGTGCAAACATATTTTTTGGCACGCCCGGTGGGACCGAAGGTTTCATTCATCGGCCGATAAGAACCATACTATATTCATCGGCCGATATGGTAGAAATCTTCATTCATCAGCCAATTGGACAGGATTTCATTAATCGGCTGGAGAAACCTGAAGACCGTCCGTCGGCTGAAGATCCTTCATCAGCCAATTGGACGGCATATAATTCCATTCATCAACCAGTGGGACTCTACAAGTGCCTGATTAGAAGTCAGATTTTTACTCATCAACCCGAGGGGCATCTTGTTGTCAATATGTCTAAAGAAAAGGTTGATTCCAAGGCATATTCATCCGAAGATGAAGCCGATGAGGAGATTATAGTTCCAGTTACCATGGATGATTTGAATGAAGACCAGAGGAAGCATATAGAGCAGAATGTAGACAATTTTCAGAAGCTCTGTTTGGAATCCTTTAGTATGACTGAACAAGGGCTGATTCAAGAGGCGTAGTTACCAAAATGTGTTTTGATGAAGGAATCAGGCCATTCATCTCTTGTGAATTTTTCCAAACCATTGCAAGAGATGTTCGATGAGTCATTTTACCAAGTATTCAGTAATCCATCGGGAGTATGGATGGATACATTACAAGATATGATCAAGAAGATGATACAAGAATTATCGGCTCAAGCGCCTGATCAGGATCATGTGCCTTTGCCGATAGAGATGAAGGAAACTTGGCAAAACAAGGACCTATTGGCAAATATGTATCCACCAACACAAGATCGATTCGGGGGACAACTGCAGGAGGTACCTCCAGAATTCTTTCAGAGTAATCATTATGGAGAATATCGCAGGCAGAATCGGGTACCATATCTGCCTCTACATGATCAGGAAGATACTCTAAGGGAGAAGGATTGGTTAACCAGAGTTGTGGACATGGTGAAAGAGCAATTTGATATCAAGCCTAAAGATCAAACAGTTATTTATTAGCACCCGTATCCAGAATGGTTTGATAGAGTTTCATTAGCTCGCTGATACACAATACCAGATTTCTCAAAATTTTCAAGGCAAGACAATATATCTACAATAGAGCATATCAGCCGATTCTTAGCACAGTGTGGGGAAGCATCGGCCGAGGAAGCTCTTAGAGTCCGTTTCTTTCCATTGTCCCTCTCTGGATCAGCCTTTGTATGGTTTTCTTCGTTACCATCGAACTCGATTGAAGGATGGGCTGATCTAGAGCAACAGTTCCATAGACATTTCTGTACTGGTATTCAAGAAATGAGATTGTCAGACTTGACATCGGTTAGATGGGCCTAATGAGTCAGTTATAGAATACATCCAACGTTTCCAGAACATCAGAGCCTGATGTTACAGTCTTGTTCTGAGCGAGGAAAAGTTAGCTGATCTGGCCTTCCAAGGGCTATCGAGTTGCATCAGGTGGAAATTGTCTTCGCAAGAGTTCAACAATTTAGCACATGTGATGCATGTGGTATCTGCTTACGAGAGCCGATTATCGGGAAAAGAGGAGATGCCGAAGCATTGGAAGTCCAATCAGAACTCGTATGGAAATTGATTTTACCGATTGGATCTAGGGATGATAAGTCTGGAGAATGGACACCCAATTGGGAAGAGCCTTATCGGATCAATCGGTGTGTGCTTGGCAATGCTTATATTCTAGAGAGACTTGAAGGGGACAAATTTACCAAAGCGCTCAATGGAAAATATTTGAAGAGGTATTATCCGAGCGTTTGGCGCTTAAATCGGTTGAGCATAGCTGATTTTTAATTCTTTTCAAGACGGACGAGTTCTCAGAAGTAGTATCGGCTAATAGTACTATTTGCATAAATCGACTGAGACGTAGCCGATTCCTAATATACGGAAGCCGATATGATAATATCGGTTATGGATGGTCGATATCGTTAAGATATCACCATTGGGGAATATATATATACAAATTTTATTAATGAAGTTGATTGAATTATATTGCAAGCAGTTAATGTTCAGGATGACATCTTAGGTTTTTCTCCGAGGCTAAAATTTTACAGGAATTTCTTAATGGTCTCGATCGCGCGCAAGCGGATTTAGTCTCTTTCGTTGATGGCACGGATGTCATCCTCATCGGATCCGGGGATGTTCTTCAAATTCTTATGCGGATGATCTGCAAGGCATACACTATCTGCTACCTTGGCCTCTTGATCTTGGATTGAGATGGGACTCGGTGGATTTGTGTCATCACACACTTTGTCGAGTTTCGCCATCAAATTGGCTTCTCGTTTCTTCAGGAGGCCAAGCTTGGTGCTGGTGCATTGAAGGTCAGCTGTCATCTCATCAAGCTTCTTCTTTTCGCTTTGGGCGGATAGCCGATCGTTCTGAAATAGACTGCTTTGCTCAACTTGATCGGCTATGCATCGTCTTAATGCAATCAGCTGGGTCCTTTGAAATTCCAAGTAGGCAGCAAGTGTGAGTACGTCGGTCAGCTCCTCAGGCAGGAGATGTTCAATTTCAGCAAGTCTTCCTCGGATCGGCCCGCAATCTTCCACCAGCGAGTCAATCGGAATTTTCAGCTGATGCATAATATCTGACAATTGCTCACGTGCATCGGCTGGTAAAGATGGTTCAATTGCTACACTGGTGGTTGAATCTTCCTCTGTATCCAAGTATTTACCGATGTCGAAGGAAAACAGGTCAGCTACTGACTGCACGTTAACATCGGTAAAAATGAGGATCATGAGCAAGGAAAAAATAACATGTAGGATGGATATACCTGGGATACAGCAGGAGCAACTTGAATGATTATGCGGGTATCAGCTTGACGTGAGGTGATTTGAGGTTCGGATGCTATGACTTCTAAAGAGACCATCGGCTCAATCCTGGTAATAGTGTCCAGCGGTTAGATTCAGGAGCCGATGGTTCAAACTGCAAAGTAAAGGTATTAAGATAAAGGTGAAAGCAACGGAGAAGAATTGATGCTGACACATATCGATGAAGCTGAAGAAGTCAAGATCATCGCAGGAGAAGGGCTTCGTGAAGCTGATGTGAGGATGGCAACATCAGCGTCGGGTTTTTGCTTCATAGAAACTGTCCGAGTAGCTGGTTTCTTGCGCTTCAGCCCTAATGTTCGTGTCACTTAGAGGAGAGTTGATGGAGGTGGAGCACCTTGTCCAAGGATGGATCTGGCCGATTGAGGTTGATAAGTAATTGGCCAACAACTTGCGCTGGTTGTAGGTGCATCTTTGTCACTAGCCTGTGGAATCATGGGAATCAAGACGCAGTTAAAATTCAATACGATGAAGAAAAGATAGTACAAGGAGAAAGATTACCTCTTTATCGAATTCCACGTAGTCAGGGTTAAGACACAGGCAAAAATTTTCAGCCGATAGACTGAATAAGTGCCTTCCCCATTCCAACCACCATTGAGCAAAAAGTTTGGTATTGGATATGCAGGGCTCAAAGGTGAAGATGGTCTCTAAGGACAAGGATGTTTCCATCATCCTAAGCTGATTATACTCCAAGCCGCTGTTTACTTCTCCTCGGGCTTGGAGTTTACCGATGAAGAATAAGCCGATGGGGAGTTGGATAAAGCCCAACTGATGAGCACCGACTGAAGAATGGTAGAACTCGTATGATGCGTGTTGGGATCGGCCTGATAAAAATCCAGTCGGCAGAAGAATGGGAGTTATGGATGATAAGAAGATTGTCTTCGATTCTTCATCGGCTAATGCATTCATTGGATGAAACCTAGAAGGCATTTCAAAAGACGAATCGTCCTCGTACGCAAACCAGATGGTGACATCTTTAGTAAAGCCATAGTAAAAGCATTTGAACCACTGGCTAAGTCCGAGGGGGGTCATTTTTCTTCCAGGAAGAGCCGATGTGGCTTCATCCAGAGAAGTACATCAGCGCCGGCTGGCCTCATCGTCTTTTGGATAATCAGTCGGATATGTTAGAGAAGGGAAAGGGGTCCTGGCGATAACTCTGGAGGTGTAGACGTTCAACCAGAGTTGTATGAACCACGAGGGACCACCAATATGATCGACCGGTTGGCCTGCCGATAGCTTGTTCGTCACCTAATGAAGCAGTTGATAGGTGGCTCCAAGAAGATATTGCCCCAATGGAATGCGGCGTTGATTGGCTAGGAGCTCCGCCAAGCACTGCAAGTTGGTGGTTGGACCAAGAGTTGAACCACCGAAGGCAAACCGTTCCATCCAAAGATTCAGGAATGCTACATGTTCACACTCATCGACTTAGTCGGAGGTATTTTTATGCAGGGAGATGTATTTAGTCCAACCTCCGATATTTTTGGTGTTCAGCCGATGAGTGGGTTTGAATCTAAGGATGAACAGATTTACATAGTGGGTGGTGTTAAGGCAGGTCAACATGGTGACATCCATTAGGGTGGGGGTCATTGGTCCATGCCCAAACATGAAGGCATTTAGAATATCCGACCAGAAGTAAGAAGCCGATGCGAGTAAAGGTTCATTTTTTTTCATATCAACTAAAGAGAGGTTGATGCAGTGGTCTATTTCCAAGTCTTCCCAGAAAGACTTTTTAGAGGCAGAAACCCTGAGATACCAGTTTCTCCATCCCGGAAGTTTACCAGGCCAAGATCTGAAACTATTGGTCCAATCGGTGATGGCTATGGACGAGTGTTTATACGGGATCCTTTCTGTTTCAGAGTTTATGAAATCAGTTGGATCTTCGTTACCCATAGGGCCAAGGTAAAAGTGACTAGGGCGATCGGAAACTGGGATAGCAATCTGACTCTTGAGATTCTACAGTGAACAAAAACCTGACTACCAATAAGAAGACAAGATGGGGAAGATTTGTTTGAAATATTGGATGGAAGAGCAAATGATAGTTACCTCAGGGACTGCGTGTGTCGAAGCCATCGCGCGAAGGAGAAGGAGAGAAGTTTAGCGGCCGATGAAGTGATCTACAGAAGTTCGCTTTTAGTCGTCGGAGCTCATCGAGGTTGGGGTTTCTGAAAGGGAGGAAGTGTGTGGAAAAAGGATGAGGCGATGGGATATTTTATAGAGGAGTGACTTAGGCAGGAATCAGGGCCAATTAATTATCATTTGCGAGTTATAATGAGTCATCCTGGTTTGCGGAGACTTCCAACGGCTCGAAATTTCGTAGTCTGTTGGCAAACCCCAAAATTGGGGGCATGTGTTAACATCGGAATTTGATTCAGCTCGTACACAGGATCGACCAATGGAAATAGTGATTGGCTCGTGGGATAAAGCCGATTGGTATTGTAGAGAAGCCAATGAGGCTAGTGGAAGATTAGATCGATTTGAGGATAGAGAACTATTCAGATGGAGTCGGGTCCAAGGAGGAGTTTTAACGACAGGATCTAGACAAGCCCAGGGAGAGGTTGGAAAAGGATCGGCTTGAGTGAAAGGAGGTCCGATTGCTACAGGGAAGAAGATGATCAAATTAAAGTAATGGAAGACTCGGTCCCAGAATAGGAGATTATCCAGATAAGACCGAGTTTATGGAGGAGCCGTGGAACCCACGGCAGGGTATTTTATCTTTTATAAATCTTATCTTATATAGGAAGATTTACTAAGTTAGTTAACTTTTTTAGAGATATTTTCCTTTATTTTTGTTAGGAAATAACGTCCGATGGTTGAAAACGAGTCGGACTCTGTAAACCCAAGGTATAAATATCAGACCCCTGGAGACATGTAAATCATTTCTCGATCAATACAATCGCGATGCATCACCACCCTGGTTCATCTAGGTTTCTACCGGAGGGTTCTGGCTCTCAACGCGGGGCTGCATCGTTTAGGTCCAATCACTGATGAAGGGGTAAGTCCTGCCACTATCTCGATATGTTCTGCTCCGTCTAAGGCTGTATTGGTTAGGTTTGACCTCTTAGGCCGATCAGATGTATCGCATCACGACCGTGCGAGGCCTATCGGCTTGTTAAGTTCCCTTTGCCATTATCAATTTCGCGCTGCATTGGTTAGGTTCGACCTACGGGGCTACCGACAGTAGATTGAGCTTTAGGTTTATAGTTTTCTGCACGGCATCTCATCGGAGTGCTGGCCGATGAGTTATCCACGCTCTAAGCTTCACGCCCAGCGTATCGGCTTCTCGGCGGATACGCGCTAGGCCTTTAGAGGTTTCCCTTGATGCACCACACCGAGCACATCGGTCTCCTAGCCAATACGCGCCCACCTTCAGAGAGACGTCCTCTCATTGGCTTAGCTAGCTGATGGGTTCGTTCCTGTGTTTACTTCAGCACAGCCGATCCGGCATCCTCCGTATCATCGTTGTTGGCCTTGGCCTCACACTGTCTTGGTTAGTTCTGATCTTCGAGGTTCGGTGTTAATGGCGCTATCACGGCGGGCGACGGGTCTCGTGCTGTCATATCTAGAGCGGCATCGGCTTTGTAGCCCGTGCCTTTTAATACGATTCCTTGCCAGTCCGCATGTACCTTCATCAGTTTTCCAGCCAATGAATGACCGTTACGGCTTTCATCGACTATCCGGAGGGATCCTGTGCGCTTTGCTATCCTCTGAGTACAACCCAGTTCCTCCATTGGCTCTACGGCCAATCCCTCGTCGATATTTGTCCATGCCTTCATCGGTTCCCCAACCGATTGAAGAGGTTCCCGATTCCTATCAGCAAATAGCCGATAGCGAAGAGCCTTCTAGACACGGTCAATGGCCAACCCGATCCTATTGGTAGCTAGCCGATAGCGAGCGCCTGTATCTGCCCATCGTCCGACGGACCTGTTCATCTCACCTCCTTGTCAATTGTAGGGTCAAATTCACTAGCATGCCCACACCCGTACCATCACGTCGGAGCCGATCAAACCCCACGGTCCCCGGCGTGCGTACCTCGAGCCATGGATAGAAGTCGACTGGCCTGTACTGGAGCTAAGCAGACCTCCTAGGTGTTGGCATGTTCACGCCGGGGCGCGCGAGATCCGGCACGAACAGCTGGTTCAGGAATGGAGGCAGGATCGGATCGGTGGCCACACCCGGTGACGAGGGCAGCTAGGGGCGAGCAATCGGATCTACACTGTGGACGATGAGTCCGACAACACACCCAGCGACATGTAGTCAGCAACGGTGGTGGTGATCGGAACGGTAACGGGCGCTGGTTCGGGAGCGGCGGTGTTGTGAAGGCGGGCGATCGGACCTCGGCAGCCTCCTACAGCGCAATAATGGCGGAGGACTGAAACCGAAGGTTGGGCGACGGTAGCAACGGCGGTGGCGGCGGGCGTTGGTTTTGGTTGCGAAAGGATAGTGGATCGGAACCGCTTTGATACCATAAAGTGTGAAAATGATTGATTCTATTGCTTGTCAATGTATTAGTACATATAAGGCTGACAGTCATCTTATAAATTAAGATTAAATTACTACAATTATACTTTTTATAATTATAATAGGCTAACGAAGTTTGTCCCAAATTTATCCGCTTCGTGCAAAGAAACTAGGGACTGAAAGTTTAGTTCGGCATTCTTGGCAAGACCGAGAAGGACGACCAAAAGTTCCTATTATTCAAACCTCCGATCAATTTGAAACCACCTTTTTTTAAGATTGTATATTCAATCCCCCTAGACGACAGCATCCTTTCACGGCCGTGCCCGAGCCAACACGATTTGGCGTGGCCCATTAGGCCACTTATAGGTGAGAATATGTGAAGTCAAACGTGGTGGGAGGGGTGTGATTTCTTCCCCTGTCAACTGCAATAACAGGAAGTCATTTACCTTACTAACATGAACACATGAACAAGGAAAAGGCTATGGTTTCGATCTAGTGACACATAAACAATCTAATAAAGGTTTTACTCGAGAGGATACTCTGATATTCAGTTCTAGTCTTTAGAGTGGTTGGGTCTTCTTCATTTCTTTTGCATTGCCCCTTTTATCACATCTTATCTTTATCGTGGGAAATATTTGGTATGCATTTTTCATATTCCAGTTTTAGTCTTGTGTGAGTGTATATTTGGGAGCATCACAATAGGCATGTCTCACAATATATCTGCAATAACTAATTAACTTATAACTATTATTTTTTATAAAAATTATAATTGTATCATTCCGCTTGCGCTATTCAGCGTCCGGGGCACCGCCCAAGAATGTACAACATATCGCCTCACCACCGCTAATTGGCTCATAATCACAATAAATACTTCGACGGAGTAGTAAATTCCTTCGAGCACCCCGTTTATTTATGTCAAGGAATTTACCATGAAAGGCCAATTTACGGTTGCGAGGGTTCATTTATGGCTACGGAAAAAATCGTCAGCAATATTTTTGTACAGTCTCAGGGACTGGTGAGCTGGTAGCGCCCGGGTGCCAAATAGCACAAGAGTGTATTGTTTCGGTGATATGTACAATGCAAAAAATCTCTTGATGTATTCTTTTCATTTATTTGGCAACAACATTGACATTTGGGAAATGTATTGTATAAATACTAATTATAGAAAGTTACAAGCAGAACTTTTTTAGATTTTTTTTGTTAATGCTTTGAATACCACCGAACAAATTCCTTCCAAACATATAATAGTGGTACAGATAAAATCCCTAAATCTAGAAGCGTTTAGATCACTATAATATTTGCTTCCTGTTATATATTTACAAACATCTCTATATAAACAGAGATTTGCTGCTCTGACAAAGCATATCATATCCATCATTAAAGAAAAAATACAGTCAAGGAAAAACACCTTATCGAATAGGTGATGGTGAAGGGCAAAACAAGCACCTATAGGAAAAAGATTGTCGAAAAGGGTGACAAACTTGATGTTTGCTTCTCAAAACGTCGTCGACGCCTATTCAGTAAAGCTGGTGAGCTTTCAATGTTATGTGATGCAAATATTGCTTGTGTCGTGTTTTCTCCAGCTGTTAGGGGTTTATCCTTCGGCCATCTCTCTGTTGATATTGTTGCTGACCAATTAGCGTCCATGGCCGTTGGCACTCCCAACATCCCATCCTTGGGTGGTGGGAGTCATGATAGCGGTGAGGTGACAGGCATAGTGCAACAGATGAAGCTTGAGCACGTGGAGCGGTAAAAATCATTGGAAACCGAGGAAAATAAAGAGGAGATGAGTGGGGAGGCAACGAAGAAGAAGATGGGAGGACATATTATGCCATGGGGCTGGATGAATTGGAAGGAGCTGCACAACAAACTCTCAGCACTACATGACACTCTAGGTGCAAATCTCTACCAGATACTGCAAGATGCAAGGGAACATAGCGTGCTATTGCCACAACCACATATGGAAATGGCATGGCCATCACAGTTCCCCTCTGAAGGGCAGACTATTACACCCATGAATGCTGATCTTCCAGAATCTACCTATGGCCTGATTGATGATCTTGATTCCAATTACATGCTTACTGTGTCCATGGCTGGTGGCTCTGGGGGCTGCTTCCATTCAACGGACAATTTGGAGGGTGATTCCAATGGCTAGGCTATGTTTTAGAATCATAGTGGTTAAGATTATATGCTCAAACCTTTCATGGGTGATAAACAAGAATTACTTTAAGTACTTTGTATTTCAAACCTGAATTTACATATCCACATATATCTAGCATATGTAACTGTTTGAATTTTCTAAGAACATTTTTCTTACATCCAATAGTATGATGCAGTCGAGGTTTCATTTTAGTAGTCTCGTGATCATGTAATCACTGCCACCAAGTAGCATATCAGTGTTGCCATTATCAGTATCATAAAACCCGATACTGATGATAGTTTCTTGCCCTACAAAACACTTTCGCGCTGTGCACAGACAAGGCCTTGCACCGATGAGAAGACATCAATATCGGTTCGTATCAATAACTGGTTAGCGCACTGATACACACCATCAGTGCTAGTTTAAACTACAAACCAGCATTGATAATGAACCAATTAGTGCCAGTTTAAACCGTTTGGAATAGAATAGGTTGGTTTGTTGGCGGGAAAAGATATCAGCGTGAGGTTATAACAATATCCGACACTACGAGAGTAACATCAGTGCAAGATATTGTTATGACCAACACTGATAACTTGGCTATATAAATATTGTTTTTAGTACTAATGAATTTCTAATATAATATTGTTTTGAGTTAATTAGAGATAATAATAATACATATTGGTTAATATTTTCGACATTATATATGAAATTCATAAAAAAATGGCTTTAGTTTCATCAATAACCGGTCCAATGGACATCTCACACTAATGATTTTGTCTGGTAACATCCAGCACTAATGAGCCTCATCAGCGCTAGATATAGCTTTCACCTAGTATCTAAGACAAATCCCTTTATAAGGGGTTGAGGCCATCTAGAATGTCTAAGTCCCAAAGACACTAAAGGACTCATGCCCCAAGTCACTGTTGGCTCGTGCCACACCGCATAGCGCTAACCCTCACCACCCCCTATCACCGCTGCATCCTATAGCCCTTCAAGAGGATGATCCCACCGCTACAATGAAAAAAACTAAGAAAAATCTTCTTAACTTCATTAAGCCTATTTGGTTAGACCATCTTTATGCTGAGGTCTTGATAAGACTTTATTTTTTTCACAAGGCTAACTTCATCTTTATCAACATGATGATGTCTTTGGCTTGATGACTATTAAGCTATAGTGTCATCCATTAGGCTCATCATGATAGGGCCTATTACTTTGCACAACTCAAAGAAAATATTAGTCCTAATAATTCAGTTGTCATCCTCCACTTAATGACTAATCGGCAACAAGTTAAAGATATGAATACATTTGTTTAGTATTCATTAACACCAAAGTGCCATATATTAAAATATTAGCTCAATTGCAAAGATCAAAAATAAGATATATGGAAACAAAAATGGATCTAGAATATATATAACAAATATATAGGATTTGGTCTCTCCTAAATATATGCATACAAAATGTATCCATGAAAGCTTAAGTGTATGCATAATTAATTGAGAACCAATTAGAGTTTATCCTATTCAAGTATAGAAGGCTTGTGACAATGATATATGTAAGCATAAAGATATATTGTCATGATTTCCATGTTCTCAATAACTAAATAAGATAAGGCTCAATTAAATATTAGTATCACACAAATATATCAATAACATGAAAATCATATACATGAAGCTATCCAAATGTAGATGGAGATATGGAGTGATACATATCACTGATCTCCATGGATTTCATCCATGTCATGATGAAGGTCCATTGCCAAAGAAAGCATATCTACTGTATCTTATTACCATGAAGTAACCTAGTAGTCACCGCCAAAATATCCCGCGACCGGGGAGGGACAGCGGCTCGGTCACGCGAAGGCCTGGGAGGTCTGCTTATCTCCAGTGCAGGTCCTTAGGTCTTGAGGTTCGCGGGCGTGCCAATCAATTTGACCCTATAATTGATAAGGAGGTGAGACGAGCGAATCCAATACAGACACTCGCTATCGGCTAGCTGCCGATAGGTTCGGGATGATGTTCGATCGTCTGGTGAGCCGATGTGGACAAGTGTCGATGAGACGTCGACCACAGAGCCGATGGAGGAACCAGGGTGAGCTCAGAGGATGGCGAGGCGCATGGGATTTCTCCGGACAGCCGAATAGTGATTCATCGGCTGGAAAAACCAATGAGTGCGCATGCGGCCTAAGCGATGATTAGCGCAAGAAGGCACGGGTTGCAAAGCCGATGCCGCTCCGGATATGACAGCACAAGACCCGTCGCCCGCTGTGGCAGCGCTATCAACACCGAACCTCAAAGATCAGACCTAACCGAGACAGTATAAGGCCGAGGCCAGCGGCGATGATACGGACGACGCCGGAACGGCTATGCCGTAGTAAGGATAAGAAATAACCTATTGGCTAGCTGAGCCGATGAGGGGATGCCTCTCTGAAGGCCGGTGCGTATCAGCTGGGAGTCCGATACGTTTGGCGTTACGCGTCACGGGACGCCTCTAAAGGCTGATGCGTATCGGCCGAGGGGCCGATGCGCTGGGCGTGAAGCACAGAGCATGGATAACTCATCAGCTAGCACTCTGATGATACGCCGTGCAGGAGGCTATAGGCCTGAAGCTCGATCTACCGTCGGTGGCCCTGTAGGTTAGACCTAACCGATGCAGCACGAAACTGACGACGACAGAGAGAGCTTAACGGACCGATAGATTCAGTACGGACGTGATACGATACATCCGATCGGCCTAAGAGGTCGGACCTAACCGAAGCAGCCTCAGACAGAGCAGGACATATCGGGATGGTGGCGGGACTTACCCCTTCGCCGGAAATCGGACTTAACCGATGCAGCCCCGCGTCGAGAGCCAGAACCCACCAGTAAACCTAGATGAACTAGGGTGGCGATGCGCCGAATTTGTATATGATCGAGAGATATTTTACATGTTTCCAGCGGGTCTATATTTATACCCTAGATTTACAGATAGAGTTCGACGCGTCGACAACCATCAGACATTATTTCCTAGCAAGAACAAAGGAAAATATTTCTAAAGCAGTTAACTAACTAGCTAAATCTCCCTAATTGAGTAAGGTTACAATTTACAAAAATAAGCACCCTGCCGTGTAGTCCACGGCTCTTCCGCAAACCCGGTTTCATCTGAATAATCTTCCAATTTGCAACCGGGTCTTCCTTTGCCGCAACCTGATCGGCTTCTGCACTGTAGCTATCGGACCTTCTTTTAGCCAGGCCGATCTTTTTCCTTACTTCCCTCGGGCTTCTTGGACCTGATCCCGATTGGACAATTCCTTGTCTTTAAGCCGATCTAATCTTCTACTAATCTGATCGGTTTTTCTACAGTTCTCTATCGGCTTTATCTCAGTATCTCCATCGGCCGATGACTACATTAAAACCTCCATCGGACCTCTCAGCCGATCGGCTTTAGCCCCATCGGATCTCCCAGCCGATCGGCTTGAGCGCCATCGGATCGTCCAGATTTTGGCGTTAACACATGCCCCCCAATTTTGGAGTTTGCCAACAGACTACGAAATTTTGAGCCGTTAGAAACCTCCGCAAACCAGGATGACCCGTTAAAACCCACATTAATCGGCTCAGATCTCTGCCTAGGTCGTTCCGCCTCTATAAAATATATCCCCTCAGCCTTCTTCCACACACTTCTTCTCATCAAAAACCCCAAACCTCGACGAGCTCCATAGGAATCTACAAATTCCCGCGAATCTCGACGGGCTTAGAAGACTGAAGGCGAGTTCTCGCAAATTTCATCATCGGCTGCTATTCTTTCATTTGCACAATGGCTTCCACACATATAATCCCTGAGATAACCATTATCTACTCTTTCATCCTATGTTTTGCACGATTCTTCCCCATCCCGATTTCTCATCAGTAATCGGGTTCTGGTTTCTGTAGGATCTTAAGAGCCAGATCGCTATTCCAATCTCCGACTACCCCGGTCACTTCTTTCTTGGCCCCATGGGTAGCGAGGATCCGACTGATTTCATCAACTCCAAAACAGAAAGGATCTCGTTCAAGAACTCATCTATGGCCATCACCGATTGGGATCACAACTCCAGATCCTGGCCTAGCAAAATTCCTGAATGGAGGAACTGGTACCTTAGGGTTTCTGCCTCCAAAAAGACTTTATGGAAGGATCTAGAAATAGACCATTGCATTAACCTTTTCTTAGCTGATATGAAAAGGAACGAACCTCTGCTTGCATCGGCTTCTTACTTCCGGTCGGACATCTTGAATGCCTTCATGTTCGGGTATGAGCTGATGACCCCCACCTTGATGGATGTTACTATGTTGACCTGCCTCAACACCACCCACTACATGAACCTTTTCAGTCTCAGATTCAAACCTAAGCATCGACTAAACACCAAGAATGTTGAAGGTTGGACTAAGTACATTTCCTTGCATAACAAATCCTCCGGCCCAGTCGATGGACGTGAACATGTAGCGTTCTTGAATCTTTAGCTGGAACAATTCTTCTTCGGTGGTTTGACTCTTGGTCCAATAACAAACAAGCAATGTCTAGCAGAGCTCCTGGCCGATCACCGCCAAATTCCCCTGGGGCATTATCTTCTCGGAGCAACTTATCATCTGCTCCATTAAGTTGCGACCAAGCTGTCAACAGCCCATCCAGTCGGACATATCGGCGGACCCTAGTGGTTTATACAACTTTGGCTGAACGTCTACACCTCCAATGTCATTGCCAGACCCCCTTTCTCTTCCATGACATACCCGACTGATTATCCAGAAGAAAATGAGGCCAGCCGACGCCGATGCATTTCGCTGGGTGAAGCTTCATCGGCTCTTTCTGGAAGCAAAATGACCCCCCTCGGACTCAGCCGATGATTTAAGTGTTTCTACTACGGCTTTACCAAAGAGGTCACCATCTGGTTCGTGTACTAGGATGACTCGTTCTTTGAAATGCCTTCCAGGTTTCATCCGATGAATGCCTTAGCCGATGAAGAATCGAAGACCATTTTTTATCCTCCAGAACTCCTTGTTTTCTGCCGATCGGATTTTCAATGGGCCGATCCCAATATCCATCATACGAGTTCTACCATCCTTCGGTTAGTGCTCGTTAGTTGGGCTTCGGCCAACGCCCCATCGGCTTGTTCTTCATCGGCAAGCTCCGAGCCCGCGGAGAAGTGAAAAGCGGCTTGGAGTATGACCGACTTAGTTCGATGACATCGAACTTGTCCTTAGGGACTATCTCCACCTTTGAGCCCTGCATATCCAATACCAAAATCTTCGCTCGATGGTGGTCAGAATGGGGAAGGCACTTATATATTCTATCGGCTGAACATTATTGCCTTCGCCTCAATCCCGACTACATGAAATCCGATGAAGAGGTAATCCTTCTTTCACTATCATGTCTTCATCGTATTGAATTTCAACTGTATCTTGATTCCCGTGATTCCATAGGCTAGCGACAAAGACGCACCTTCGACCAGCGCAAGTGGTCGGCCGATTATCTATCAACCTCCATCGGCCAAATCCCTCCTTGGGTAAAGCGGTCCACCTCCATCGGCTCTCCTCCGAGTGTCGCAAGTGTCAGGGTCAAAGCGCAAGAAACCGGCTGCTCGGTCGGTTTCTAAGAAATGGAAACCCGACGCCGATGTTGTCATTGTTGCATCGCCTTCGCGAAGCGTTTCTCCTGCGGCAATTCTAACTCCTTCCACATCTCCGTTGGTATGTGTCAGTATCAATTCTTTGTTGCCTTTGTTTTATCCTGACACCTCCGCTTTGCAGCCTGAACCATCGGCTCCTGAGGTCCAAACGTCGAACCCTGTTACTGGGGCTGAGCCGATGGTATTCTCTGAAGTTTTGGCATCTACTCACACTGCTCCACATCAAGCTAATACCCACACAAGAACTGCTCCCACTGTCTATCAGGTACGTCCATCATACATGTTATTTTTCTTGACTTATGATCTCCATATTTGCTAATGTTGTTATGCAGTCATTAGCCGATCTGTTTTCCTTTGACATCGGTAAATACCTGGAAGCAGAGGAAGACTCAGCCACCAGCACAGCGATCGAACTATTTTTGCCAACCGATGCACGTGAGCAGTTGTCAGATATTATGCATCAGCTGGAGGTTCCGATTGACTCGCTGGTAGAAGATTGCGGATCGATCCAGGGAAGACTTGCAGAAATTCAACACCTCCTGCCTGCGGAACTGTCGGATGCACTCACACCTGCTGCTTACTTGGAATTTCCAAAGGACCCAGCTGACTGCATCAAGACGACGCATAGCCGATCGCGTTGAGTAAAGCCACCTGGCTCACAACGATCGGCTGACTGCCCTTGATGAAAAGAAGAAACTTGATAAAATGTCAGCTGACCTTCAACACGCCAACACCAAGCTTGGCCTCTTGAAGAAACGAGAAGCCGATTTGATGCCGGAACTCGACAAGGTTCATGAAGACATCAATTCCACCGAGTCCCATCTCATCGGCCTACCAAAATCGATCCAAAATCAAGAGGCTAAGGTAGTAGACAATGTGCGGCTAGAAGTTCGCCGACACAAGAACTTGAAAACTATCCCTAGATTAGACGAGGATGACATCCGCGTTATCAATGATATAGATCAAATTCATCTACGTGCGATTGAGGCCATTAAGAAATTCTTGTAAAACTTTAGCCTCGGAGAAATCCAGATGTCATCTTGAACAATAACTTTTTGCAGTAAACTTCAATCAGCTTGATCAACAAAAGTTGCATATATGTATATTTTCTAAAGGCGATATCTCCACAATATCAGCTGTATGTAACCGATACAAACTATATCGGCTTCCATACATGGTCCATCGGCTATGTCCCAGCCGATCACACGGATGGTACCGTCAGCTGGTACTGCCTCTGAAATCTTATCTGTCTTGAATCGGCTATGCTCAGCCGATTTAGGTGCCTACCCACACGCTAGGATAATACTTTTTCAAATATTTGCCATTAAACGCTTTGGTAAACTTCTCTCCTTCAAGACTTTCCAACATGTAAGCATTGCCAGGCACACACCGATTGATCCGATAAGGTCCTTCCCAATTCGGTGACCATTTTCCAAACTTATTATCCCTAGATCCAATCGGCAAAATTAACTTACAAACGAGATCTCTTTCAGAAAAGGATTTGGTCATTACTTTTTTGTTATAATGCCTAGCGACCTTAGCCTTGTTTTTCTTGATCTTCTTAAATGCTTCTAACCGACTCTGAGTCAAATCATCAAGCTCATCGGTCATCAACGTGTAATAATCATCGGCTGTCAACTAATCTTGTAAAGACACCCTCCTGGAGCCGATGTTAACTTCCCACGGAAGAACTACTTCATGACCGTATACCAACTGATATGGTGGCATCTGGGTAGATCCATGACACGTCATCCGATAGGCCCACAACGCATCGTTCAAAGTGACATGCCACCTCCGTGGTTGTTCATCAGTCTTACGCTTGATCAATTTTATTAAACTCTTGTTAGAAGCTTCCGCTTGTCCAGTAGCTTGAGCATAATATGGTGACGAATTTAGCAACTTAATCCCCATACTGCCAGCAAACCTTTGAAACTCTTCTGATATAAAGATAGAACCCTGATCAGTGGTAATTGTCTGTGGAATTCCAAATCGATGTATGATATGTCCCTTGATGAATTCAATCGCGTCCCTAGAAGTAACCTTCTTCAAGGGAATAGCTTCTACCCACTTTGTAAAGTAGTATGTTGCCACCAATATGAACATATACCCTTTATTGGATGAAGGATAAATCTGGCCGATCATGTCAACTCTCTAACCTCTAAACGGCCATGGCTTGACTATCGGATTCATAACCGACGCTGGAGCTCGTTGCACATTCCCAAACTTCTGACAATCTTGGTAGCCCTTGTAGTATTTAAAACAATCCTCCAGCATACTCGGCCAAAAGTATCCAGCCCTCCTCATCATCCATCTCATGTTATGAGCCGATTGATGGGCTCCACAGATGCCTTCAAGCACCTCGCTCATCACCAACGTGACTTCTTCAGCACCCAAACATCTCAAGAGCACTCCATCGACTGATCGATAATACAACTCTTCATCAAGTAGAATGTACTTAATAGCCTTGTACCAAAGCTTCCTAGAAACCGATCTTGATGGATTCTGTAAATACTGAACAATCTCCCATCTCCAATCATCAGCTTCCATACGGCTCTCGATATCAGCTATCTCAACTTCTATTCTACTATTCAGCCGATACCCTAAAGCAGTTTGAACAAGATCATTGTCCTTCGTGTTTTGCTCTTTAGGAATATGATCCAATATCACTATCTTAAAATCCTTTAACAATTTGTTGATATTTTTCATAGTATGACTTCAGAATTTCATCCTTGCATTCATATTCCCCAGATAATTGTTTGATTACCAACAAAGAATCCCCAATGACCTCTATCGTATCGGCTCCAATTTCTCTCAGCAGCTGAAGTCCCTTGAGTACTGCCTCATATTCTGCTTGGTTATTTGTACTATACGGTTTGATTGTGAAGGCAAACTCGAAACTTGCCTCCCGAGGCAAAATAATTACCAAACCGATACCAGATCCATGTTTGCAAACCGATCTATCAAAGAATAACGTCCACGGGATCGGCTCCACATAATTCTCTTGGACTCCTCTATACTGTATAATAAAATCGGCTACCGCTTGTCCCTTGACTGCCTTAGCCGATTCATATCTCAGATCGAACTCCATCAGAGTGAATATCCATTTACCAACCCGTCCCCTCAAGACTGGAGCCGATAGCATATATTTGATCACATCGGCTTTGCAAAGCATTGTACACTCAGCCGATAGAAGATAATGCCTTAATTTTGTACGTGAGAAATACAAATATAGGCATAACTTTTCCACAGCAAGATATCTAATCTCAGCATCCAGAAGTCATCGGCTTAAGTAAAATACTACTCGTTCTTAGGGTAGAGGTTCATTCAAGCAAGAGAGGGAATCATGCGGCCCTAAAATGCGAGTTCAAAGTGTGCCCTTTTATGTTCGTACCTTGCTTTTGAAAACCAAAAAAAAGTGTTTGCATAAGAGTGATATAACAACATTTAGATTTTTAGAATCAATATATTTATGTGAAATGAAAGAAGATATACAATCTTTGAATTGAATTTGCCATTGACTTTAGGGATTGACCAAACCATTAATCCTTGGGTTGAAAAGAGGTTCCCCTTGATAAAGCATTTGTAAACCCAAAAGGAGGGCTCTGACCCGACTAAAGGCTTCCATCCAAAACAAGTGCAAGGCAACCCAAAGCAATAGCTTAGTCTTCCCCAAAAGAAGGAACCAACTGTAGGCTCTCCGTTCGCATTAGATGATGCTATATGGGTCATTTTATAGTATGCTCTATGTGTCCCATTCTATATTGGACGTAGTTCATAAGATAATTATCTCCATGAAAAGTGCGAGATAGCTCGTTGTTAAGAAACATTTGCCAAGAAATTATCTATGATGATTCTTCTCTGAACGTATGCTCATGCACATGCGTAAGCAAAATATTAACATGTGCATGTTCTATATGAGCGTGCATACATGTGTGCGCATGATTGTCTCCTCATAGAAACCTTTCCTTTGTCAAAGTTGAAACCCTTCAACTCAACTTGATTACAACTTTTGTAAAATTTGATGAAATCCCTCACCGTCAGAAGAGTGTGAAACTTGCACCCTTCTTATCAAAGACCCAACAGAATCTATAACGGCTCCTCATGGTAGAGGTTCATTCTAATTAAGGGAGGGAATCATGCGTGGGCACGTATATAAGATTATATGCCCACATGTGTGTGTTAATAGATTACACTTGCACGTGTGTATGTGTGCAAGGCTTGACGAAGCATACGTCATTGTTCGCACGTGGGGAGATCAAACCAGGCAAAGAGGCGTGTCGAGAAGGCCAACGAGTTAGCCAATGAGAGGTCTGATGTGATCGCGCCCAAACACTCAAAGTCTAGGAAATCTGATTAGCTTGAGTGAAGGTACTTCAGCACATTGGGGCCTTTTCATAGTTGAAGTTGTGGGTGAGCCAGTCAATTTAATCTCTAATTGATAAGAAAAACATAAGCCAATCGGTTGATACGAACTGTTACTATCGGTTGGATGTGCCGATAGAGTTAAGAGTCCTATGCACTCCAGCTAATATCTGGTTGTTGATAGGAGCTGTAACACTCATATATCGGCTAGAAAGGTGATGACAACATATGCAAATAGCAAGAAATAAAATAAAAAACTCATCGGCTATAGAGTCGATGACACTCCGAATAAAATATACGATAAGCGGTAGAAAGCGAGGTTCGATCTTCCAAAAGGACAAGACCTAACGACCATCAATGATGATACCATTAGAGCTAGTCTTGATAGATCAGACCGAATTAAGATAGTATAATGCTAGGGCTAATGGCATCGAAATGACAGGAGCTAAATCGAACGTTCTGACAAAAGGAAGAGGTAAACCCATCGGTTGCTATTAGCTATGGGTCCAATACAGGCATATAAGTAAATTCATCGACTAGGTGAGTCGAATGGGGGACCAAAACCCATTAGATCTCAATGCCAGATCTAACAGAACCAGATTGATCGCTAGTGAATTAATCGCTAGGCAAGATATATGTATATCGGTTGAGAAGCTGATACAGTAAGCGTGAAACTCAGTATGTGGATAACTCATCGGCTGACTACTTTGATAAAACGTCATATAAAGACCTATCAACCTAAACCTTAATATACTATAAGGAGTCTAAAAGATTAGATCTAACCGATACAGTACAAGGCCGATAACAATAGAAGAAGCTCAATAAGCCGACACGTAGTTAATGATGGGACTTACCCCTTTACCGAAGATCGCACTTAACCGATATAGCTCCACGTTAAGAGCTACAATCACCGATAAAAATCTAGATGAAATAGAATGGTGATACGTCAAAATTATATTGATCTATGTGAATAATTTATAAGCCTCTCTGTGAAGTCTATATATACACTAGGATTATCTCTGTACGTTACTTCCTAAATAAGATATATTTTACGAAGATGTGTCTTTCATAACTCCACAAATCCGGTTTTATCAACATCATTACCCATCCGATTGGCTATTTTCAATGTATCTTTTCATAAACCAATCAACTCCTTTAATATCAAATTTTTACGTTAGAAGTTATGCTTATATACACATGCATTAAACATTTTTATCCCAATTAAAATTTCAAAATTAAATTTTAGATATGTTACAACGTGGAAACTAAAATTTTTAGTTGAAAAATGAGAATTTTTCTCACAAAAAATTTCCAAATAAAAATAAAAATCCTATTCTTCATATCTATATTCCTAAAAAAACACCAATGATGATGGGGATTTTGCCACCACCATCAGCTATCCACGGTCATGTGGAGCGTACATATAGTGAATAGCCTTAGAAATTTGTTTGGACAAAAAGTCTACACTGATTTTTCTCCATTATTTATTAGAAGCAACAATCATACATGTTAGATACAACCGACAAAACTTTAGATTCAACCGACAAAACTTTAGATTGATGCAAGAATAGTCTGATGAGTCGAAAATGGAGAATGATTTTAGAAAGATGAGTTGTCTTAGAACTCCATTGCGTAGGAACATTTAGCTTGTATATATAAACTTCTATCGAATTACAATGCGACTGGATTTGAAATATAAAAAAACAGCAATGATAAAAAGGACAAAATATGGATCATTAGCGATGAAATGTGAGGATGTTAAAAAGATAATTTTAGCTGAGCTCCCCAGTGTCAGTGAGTCAAACGGCGCAACCAACCGGGCGGGGGCGCACAGAACATCTTCCATACACCCAAAATTTGCTCCATTCCAATTCAAGCTCTCCATTTTTTTTAACCTATGCGCATTATCATTTAAACTTATTATTAGCTCGATCTTGATTTTAAATGGGATCTTGATGGAGTCGAACCATCACTCCCTGCAATTGCTCGCTAGGATGCTCTTTCCAGTTCAGAGCCATAAGATCCACGATGTTCATAAAGTTCATTATAAAGCAGCTTTCGAAAGAATTAAGAGTAAAGGTAATGCCAACAAACCACTGAAGTACCGTCTTGACACCTTCCCGATGCGATGATAAACGCCAGCGTGTACAGAAATATAATAATTTAACTAAGGTCTTGACACCTCTCCGTTTTGTAATTATTATAAGTCACCCAAATCAAACATCTTTAATTTAACTAAGGTTATAAAAAATATAATAATTTTTTAACACAAAAAATATATTATTAAAATATATTAAACTAATTTAGTTTTATAGATATTAATATATTTTCTATAAACTTAATTGGTTAATATATTATTAAAACATATTAAATAATAGATTTAATAAAAATAATTTTATATTATAGATATTAGTATTACCAAACAAAAAAATTGTATTGCCAGCCAGGTTTGAGTCCTGATTATAAATCAACAAGTTGACTGAAACAGAGACTTTCCTATTAACAAATTGTGTTCGTCTTGTAATGAAAATTTTTTATTCTACAGAAAAAGGAAAAGCCTTGGTTATATAGAGATTATTTCTACTGTTCTATGGCAAACGCAAAATTCTAAACTCGGCTATTTGCCAAAAATTCAGCTTACACCTCCCTTCGATATCACCTTTCAACATCTTATTTATCTAAAATAACTTTCATCTTTAAAAATATAATAGATATTAAAGTTTATAAAAGTAAAAACATCATAGAATGTATTAAAGTTATTAAAAGTAAAAACATAGTATAACTAGATAAAATAAAAAAACAATTACATCGAAACCAATTGATAAAGTAAATTGGTTAGAAATTGATAAAGTACATAACACTATAGTCATTTTACCTTTTTTTATATGTGAAGTGAAAAATTGAAGTTATTTTGAAAAAGGTAATATTTTAACAAGAAAATAACAGATAGGCGTAAGGCAGATAATTTTAATCAGTTGACAAATATTTTCAAGCACTGTTTGTATTTGTAAATACAAGACAGATGGCATAAAAGTAAAAAAATATATATTCACCAAGCATATTTTAATACCATGCAGGATATATAACATAAAAATGCAGAGCACAAAATGCTGTTATTAATTCATAAAATTCCCCATATAGCTACTTTCCATGATGAAACATCTCTTTTTGTATTAAAAGAAAATGCAACTAGCCCCTAACAAATTGTTAGGACTTAAAAAGTTGCAATCAAACAATCAAATGATGGCGAAACACCGAAATTTCTTAGTAATAATTATACAAAATGATAAGCCCCAAAATGTTGTTAAGAGGTTGCAAACAAACAGTAACACCCGTTCATTTTCTTTGTATATGATATAACACCACTATAAGAATAAAAGAATAAGCTGTTAAACCCAAATGCTGAAAATAGATTGTACAACAGCTAGGAATTAAGAAATAAGTCAAATATGGATATGAGACCAATGCCAAACACTTCACCTTAGTAAAATCTGGCAAAAGGTAGATTCAGGGTAATACAATAGATAACCAATCTAGAGAAGAGGCCTAACCAAATGGCAAAATCCATAGGATGGGTCCCAAATTCAAATTCCATAGAAAGGGTAAAATCATAGGAGGGTAAAATCTGGGCCTCTACAAATTGCCGTAGTGACCCAAAGATCTACATGCTTGAATTATTTATCAAGCATCACCAGGCGTGCAGTCATTATATATCACCAGCGTATCCTCCCCGCCGCGAGCAACGAGCAGCAAATATTATCCGATTTTCACCCCCACCGCAGCGAGCAACGAGCAGCAAATATAAGTAAATATAAGTAACCCAAATCAAAAATATGCAGGGTTCAGTCGTGGTGTCACCCTAAATGGGGCCGAACTCAGACGAATCAACGTCACATATTTCAGAATCTTCCCAGTATAACTGATCCCCTGATTTTCCTGGCTCAATGCCAAAAAAACCACCGGAAAAGCTTCTTTTCGACCAATACCGGTTTCGCCTTGTCTTTTCCTGCATCAATGGCACAAAAACCACAGAACAGCTTCTTTCAGACCAATACCGCTTTCACCTGGTGTCTTCCTCAACCAATTCCACATTAGCCGGATTCACCATCTTCCACCAGGACATCGCCTTGTATCTTCCACAATCAATCCCAGGTTCGCCTTCTATCTTCCATCATGAACCAGTCCCCTTCAAGGCCAAGTTGGTGCAGGCTGCAGCATGATGATGAATACTAGCTCCTGAGAGCAGCTGGCTAAAATACTAACAGAAAGCATACTCAAATGATAACAGTTGCGGACATGCATAGCAAGCACCTGTCTAGCACCTTGAACTCTTTTTTTTTTGTACAACAAAAATCATAAACAGTGACAGGAATGAAGCACCCCTTGACATATCAACACCACATACATTTTTTACTGTACTAGGCCACAATGAAATGTAACATGGACATCACCAAAACAATGTTCAGGAGATAATAGTAGTCAATACCGAACGATTTGAGATACTTCATGATTTACCTTTTGTGGCGATGTAAGGAAATAAAAACAATTAAACATCTACAAATGTGGAATGAATAGAAAGCCTGGTATGCATCACCCAAATCACGTATGGTTGTGCAGCAAAGTGGCAGGTTACTTAATTAAGGACAAATTTAATATTATATTTTCATCCTAGTTAAGGGCAAGGTTTTTAAGCTAATCTACAAACCGCATGCAGACTATATCGGGGAAAAGTATAGCTTAAGCGTAACAGCAAGTGACCGACCGTATTAAGTTTTCAGTACAATAAGTTAATTTTAGTTGTTTTAAATTAGCTGAAATTGCTAGTTGCAGTATTGCCTCAAGGCAAATTAATAATGATTCATAATTAGCCACATGAAGGACTGAGTAAATTATGTGTACCTTCGATATGTAGTTATCCATGAGATGTACCGTTGATGATCTTCGGTGTGTAACTGATTATGCGCGTGCCAGCATTGGTAGGAATCATTAAAGCGCATAGTCACACACCACATGAACACCAGGACGGAACAGAGAACACAGCGGAGACAGGGACACCAGGTCGGGGTGAAGAACCCGGGGCAAAGTAAAATAAATAGTTCCCCGTGCGATCACCACCCCAACAAGAAGGAAAATATCTTTGTATTGTCTTGTGGCCTGCCAAGCGAGCGCACCCAACATGGCAAAGGCTTTCCTGCCCTAATCCTCGATACATATGTAGTGTAGTACAACATAGTAGATAATACATGCACATACATGTGCATCAGCTTACCTTATATTCTGGTCGGGAGATATGGAGATACATCATCTAATTTAGCAGCACATCAATCATCAAACAATAAACATCATCATCATCACGATTCCTAGATGAAGCTCATGGCACCATTGCAAGGAAGGACAGCATGTGCGCATGTCAGGAAGAACTTGGGAGTCTCTGGCTATTATTAACCAAGAAATCGTCGGTACATGGTTACAGCTCCACTCCCAAAAGATCAGTTACAGCACACAGGCCACCAGTTGCAAAGTGGACAACACGGATAAAGAAGCAAAAATCTCATCACATAATCTGCAGAAACAAAAGAACAAAATTAGGCTGAAACTATACGCGTAGTTCTTTCTACCAAGAAAAGGTCTATAAACCTTCCAATTTAACAGGGATTAAAGTCAGATGTATAGGAAAAACTAACATAAGAAAAAGGTTTAGAAATATGACAATTTAACAGGGATTCAAGTCAGATCTATAGACACTAGAGGAAAAACTTATCTAATTTATAAAACCTATCGAGAAGTGATAAAATTCAACCACCACCACCCTGAGAAGGCAAATCAGATCGAGAAACACCCCAACAAATCAGGAGAGGTAACTAGCAACCATAGTAACTTAGTAAGTAAAATGAAGAAAACAATATTCCGAGGGAAATTAACCGATATACAATGATCTAATGAGGTGCGGCTTATATCAGCTAAAGTAACGCAAACAGATCTTGATCTATGAAATATGGCGCATAAATCCAAAACAGGACGAAATTGAACCTTAAAATCTACTCCTCCATCCATGCAAAACAAAAGTAAATAAATATTCCACTATAATGATCAACCGTCAACCAATCCATCTACTAATCTGCTAATAATAAATAAATCGTAAGAAGGGAGGAACGAACCTAACGAATCAAGAAGAGAACTAGCGTGCTCGCGCCGAGGCGATGAGAGAAAAGGGTTGGGAGGGGAAGGCGATATATACAGGCGTGGCTACCTAGTTGGCGGTGGAAACCAAGTCGGCTCGGGTAATGGACGGTTGGGATGACATCCTGGGTGGAGCCGGAGTTCGGGTCGGTCACGGATCCCATGGGCCGAGGCGAGGCCTTGCGTGTCGGATGCGGTTTCTCGATGGTTCCCGTGCGTGGCCTTGCTGCTGGTCACGTATACGAATGACATAGCTGCTCGTTTACGTCATCCCTTGCGTCACATCGACCGCCTGTGCCCGTCCAGCCGTATGGTCTGATTTGCGCGTAGCTCGTGGGCGCGAAGCCGCGAAGTTATCCTGACGATAAGGCGCGAGAACAAGGTTAGTCAAATCGACTTCACTGACGAATAGCAGATCGATAAAAACTAGTTGGATTTGATAGAATTCGGTAAAAGTTGATAAGATTTTTTACTAGGGCGATAGAGCATTGGTTCCGTGATCTTTGCTGAAAACAGGTTAAACATTAAGAGGCTATTTGGTTAAATATTATATTTTGTTACACCTAATGTTAGACAGGCCGTAATTTTTTAGGTGTTTAAGTTTATCTTACAATTATAATTTGTTATTATATATGTCACATATATTTTTTATAAATAGTTAAATCACAATCAGCATGGAATAATTAAACATTTTACAAATAGTTAAATCCTCCCACCAACATACACAACAACAAAAGAGCTACTAATTCGGTCAACATTTTTTATTGTGTTTGCTTTATTATCTAATTTTTTATCTATAAATTTTTTTTACAATTATATAAAAGGTATCAAATGAGCTAAGTTTCATTCCAGTGGGTTAATTAACCCTCTCCAATTATCTAATCCTATTAATCTAGCTAAGCTTCCTTCGCTATTGCAAGTGCAACTTTGCTAAAAAAATTCAAGAAAATAAGCATGCATGCGCTTTTAAGCAAGGTTTTACTATTTATAATGTGGTTTTCAGATCTTACACTGTAAATCCTAAGTTTTGCAATGAAATTTTTCTACGTCTCACTATATATGATAACTATGATTTAAAAATGATTTATTGTCTGCTAATAAAAAAGATACATACAAATTAATACATAAAAAAGAAAAAAGGAAGAGAGAGAAGAGTATAATAAGTAAACATCCCACCGAACAACCTTGCACAGCCGAGCAATTACGTTCAAAATTTTGACCGACATCCATCCGAAAAGTGGCGGCCGTTTTTTAGCCGAATCTAAAAAGAAGTTGGCAAGCAAAAATTTAAACCTAGCCAATTTCTGTGCACACCAAGCATAGCAAAATCTATAACTTAGAGAAATCTTTTGTTATAAGATATGTATCTGTTGTTAAACAAATCAATAAATTGAATATGTTATGCATAATCACTACTAAAGGAAATTATTTTTATAGGTAAAAGCAAAATAATTTTTTAGGCGGGCGAGTCATGAGCTGAATATATTTTCACATACAGTCTATACGATGAACACCTTATAAACTGTCATCTCTATTTTTCAAACCAAAAAAATAGGTTCTTCCTTTTTATCTTTCCATCCTGTCTCTCTCTTTCCCACTCTCTTCTCATCTTCTCTCCTGCACTCACTCTGCACTCACTCTTCACTCTCACCCTCTCTCTTCCTTCCCATCTCATCTAGGACGAAGGTCGTACGATTTAATAGATGTGATCATAGCGAATAGAGACAGTGCTACGTGGATAAAGGCCTCTCTATCTCGATTAGAGATGGAGGATGCTAGATCTAGCTGCAAGCTTGCAACCCCTTCTTGCCTTGCGAGAATTAAAGGATATGGCAGTGGGACAGTGTGGAGGAATTCAATGGTGCTCAACCGTAACGACCACGGTGGGAGGATCGCTTATATAGATGAGTGGATCAAGGCGACGTGGCCTAGCAAGCAATGGAAAGGTGGTGGTGAAGCATGGGATGCGGGATCGTCGCTGGCGAGAGGAACCTAGAGATGGAGCCAGCATCAACAGCACGCCACGAGCTCAGGTTGGCGCGGTTGCCCACGTGGGTGAAAATCGGGCGGCTGTTGGTTACCTGATGACGTATAGCACTAATTTTACCTAGTGGGTTCTAATTATATAAAAAGAAATGAATTAGCGGCTACTAAAATTTAAAATTTAAAATTTAATTTTAGGAATGATTTTAAAATATTTTCAACGTTGCATTTAAGTTGCTAATGACACACGTATAAATGTTTTATTTATAGATTATTTGTTGTCGCTAATAAACAGTATGGGATATAATCAGCTCTCGACTAACCAAACTGATAGGCTCTAAATGCCATCATTTAGTACCATGGAATGAGCCGGATTATCCAAATATCCAAACACAACCCTCTGTAGATATACGTATATAACTATAATTTTGCCAGAAATAAATTAATGGAAAATATGTTTTTATCTCTTGTGAGGACAAATTATCATTTTTTATGCCAGTTATCAAAAATAAAAAATAAAAAATTTATTAAGATAGATTAATATGAGATATATCAGATTTCTATAGGTTGTAATAAAAAAAGAAAATATAATTATGAAGTTTAATTTAATTTTTTAATAACTTATAGAAGTTAAATTTAATATTATATGTTTATGGAGTAATATATTTAATATCATTTTATTTTGTTAATTTTTTAAAATTTTTATGGTGACATACAATACAATATTTTCGTGGGATGAAAATTCATCTCCAGTACAAGTAAAAAAAGAGGAAAACAAAATTGAATGATTGTGTCTTTGTCATCATTATCACCAGGTAGGTGCTGTTATTATTACACAAAATTCATAAACTACCAATCCGACGTGTATGTACGTATGTATGCTCCATCATCATCTTTCGTTGTCCGGCCCGATCGTATGTGCTTGTATCAATATAATGTACTCTGCATCGATCAATAAGCCGCTGTTGGCGAGCCAGTCGAGGAGTGACCGGAATTTCTTGGCGACGGCACCCTTCTGTGATCGGAGCCAGCTCCACCGGCTTCCCACCAGCACCGGGTGCAGCCCCAGGGTGTGCTCCGGCATGAAGTCGTGCCTCGTCAGGATCCCCACCACCGGCTACCTCTACTACGATCACACGAATGTATAATCTTGAATTAGTTTGTAACAATGGAACAAAAAGTTTGTAATTTTAAAGAAAATTAAAGTTTGGAATTTGTATTGGAGCAGGTGTTTAATTTGATCATCGACAGTGGTGGACTTACGTCGCAGGACTAGGGCACGAGAAGGTGGCGCAGGCTGACCTCGCGGAAGAGGACGAGGTCAACGACGAAGACGACGACGTAGCCAGCCAATCAAGAATTATCGGCACCATTTTCATCCCTAGCATCCACCATGAATGTTCTCCCTAGGTTTGATATGTTCAATCATCCATTAATATGACCAAATTTTCTATGACCATTCATGATGATTCGTAATATTTTACCATATTAATTTGAATAGTGTGTTGGTTCATATTTGCGCCTTGGGTTATACAAAATATTATTGCCTATAATGCAAAGAACTAGGAATAAATACTAAGCACAACATAATAAGAAGAATTCCATATTTAATTTGCTACTGAAAATTATGCATAATCCTTTATTTGCTACTTATTCTCTCAATGGTTCAGTGGCATATTATAAATAATTTATACAAAGAAAAAATACCTTTAAGATATATATTCATACAAACTAGTTGCGATGTCATTTCCTAAGGGTTAATTGCATTCTTGTCCTATTTTTAATGTAATTTTAGAGTTTGTGATTTTGCCCTCGTTTTTAAACTAAACTCGGATTTACCCTTGATCTGTTAAGTCAATTTGACGGTGTGTTAAGTATGTGATAAAGAAACATTTATACTCTTGCATGTTGTTGCATATTCACCCCTATTTTTTATCACTTGTGTTTTTGCGTCTGTTTTGATCTTATTTTTAAATAGTTTAAATCTGAGATGAATTTTATCAAACATATAAAAAGTTTGATAAATATGACAATTTTGATAGCACATCCATTACATAGCTCCCCAAAAAAAATACATACATGCATGTAAATGTACTAAAAGAAAAAAAACAAACTACCATCATTATTATTAAATCTGGTGATTTATTTGAGCTAAATGATTGCATTAACATGGTAATAGCCTGTCTTCATCTTTACCGACTAACAACTTTATACTTATAAACCAAAATTTATTTTTTCAAGCTACAAAACAAATATATGAGGAAAAGTATGAAGACGACGAAGGAGAAATTAAATCGGCACATACCAGCGAGGGTGAAAGGGTCGATGTTGAAGTAGGAGGTCCTTGTGTGAAATCGGTATTGTGATAGTCACTGGATTTTTGTTTCTTTGAAGCCATCTGAGTAGCCAGTTTCTTACGTTGATCCCTGATGGTCACGATACTCGGAGCAAAGCCGATAGAGATGGAACACCATGTCCAAGGTAGGGCTTGGAAGATGGGGATTGATACATAATCGGCCGGTCACTTGCACTTGTTGTAAGTGTTTCCTTATCACTAGACTGCAGGGTCATGGAGGCTAAATGATGTATTCAAGATGAAATGCAGTATGGGAAGCAGACTATGAAGAAGAATTATCTCTTCATCGGATTCGACGATAGTCGGGATTAAGGTGCAAGCAGTAGTGTTTAGCTGATGAACTGAACAAATATCTTCTCCACTCCAACCATCATCGAGGGAAGAGTTTGGTGTTAGATATACATAGCTCGAAGTTGGTGATGGTCCTCAAGGACAGAGATCTGGCTATCATCCTTTGCTGATCATATCCCAAACTGTTATTTACATCTTCTCGGACTTAGAGCCTACCAATGAAGAATAAGTCAATTAAGAGTTAGCCAAAACCTAACTGACGAGTGTTGACAAATGGATGATAAAACTCGTATGATGGATGTTAAAGATTGGTCCAATGAAAATCCAATCGGCAAAATAATGGAAGTTATGACTGATAGAAATATTATCTTTGATTCTTTATCGGCGAGGGCGTTGAGAGAGTGAAATCTAGAAAACATCTCAAATGATGAAGCGTCCTCGTACGCAAACCAGAGGGTGACGTCCTTGGTAAAGCCATAGTAAAAGCATTTGAACCACTGGTTGAGTCTGAGGGGAGTCATTTTGCTTCTAGAAAGAACGGATGCGGCATCACGTAGTGAAAAACAATGGTTGGCTTCGCATTCCTTTAAATCATTAGCTAGAAAAGTCAGAGAGGAGGAGGTCCTCGAGATGACTTTAGAAGTGTAGATGTTCAACCATCATTGTATGAACAACCGTGGACAACCAATGTGACCTATTGATTGGCTATCCACTTAATGAAACAGTTGATAGGTGGCTCTAAGGAGATATTGCCCCAACAGGATCTGGTGCCAATCAATCAAGCACTCTGCTAAGCATTGCATATTGGTAGTCAGGCCAAAGGTCGAACCGCTCCAAGTATAGATTCAAGAATACAACATGCTCCTAGTCATCAACTGGTCCGAAAGTCTTACTGTGCAGAGATATATATTTAGTCTACCCTTCGATGTTTTGGTGTTCAACCGATGAGTGGGTTTGAATCAGAGAATGGATGGATTTAAGTAATGTGTGGTGTTGAGGCAAGTCAACATAATGACATCTATCAGGGTAGGATTCATTAGTCCATGTCCAAACATAAAAATGTTGAGAGTCTGACAAAAAGTAGGAGGCTGATGCAAACAAAGGCTTGTTCTTTTCCATATCGGCTAGGAAAATGTTGATACAGCGATCAATTTTTGAGTCGTCTCAAATCGATTATTTGAAAGCCGATACTCTAAGGTACTAATTTCTCCATCTCGAGAGTTTACTAGACCAAAATCTAAAGCTATTGGTCCAATCACTAATTGTCATGGGTGAGTTTTATAGGGGATCCATTCCATTTTGGGAATTGATAAAGTCTATTTGATACTCACTACCCATCGAGCCTAAAAAGAAGAAACATAGGTAGTCGGCAACTGAAATTACATTCTAACCATTGGGTCTCTACAATAAACAAAACATAACAAAGAACACGTGAAAAGGCATGATGGACTAAATCTATCTAGAATGTAGAGCAATGGAACGAATAAAATATTACCTCAAGAATTGCGTTTGTTGACACCATAGTACGAGAAAGAAGGAGAAGAAGATCGGTGGTCAGTGAAGCAATCTATAGAGGTTCACCTTTGGTCGTTGGAGCTCATCAAGGTTTTGGAGGCTTTGGTGATGAGGAGGCGTGAAGAAGGATGAAGGGGTAGAATGCTTTATACACGAATGTTGACCTAGCGGGAATCTAGGGCGATTAGGTGTTGTTTGCGGGTTGTAATGAGCCGTCTTGGTTTGTGAAGAATTCCAATAACTCAGAATTTCAATGTCCATTAACAAACTCTAAAATTAGGGGGCATGTGTTGACATCAAAATTTGATTAGCTTGTAGACAGAATCGATTGATGAGGGGAAGACTGATCAGCTCGTAGAGGGAAGCCGATTGACACAGTAAAGAGTGTCAATTGGATAGGTTGAGAACGGATTTGGTCTAGTTGAAGACAGAAGGTTATCTAGATAGGATGTTGTTTAAGGAGTCGTGAGAATCACGGGAGCTGCTTTATCTATATAGAAATGTTATGTAAGCTAGGTAAGTTTAGTTAGATTTACAACTTTTATAGATTGGTTTCCTTATATGTTTAAGAAATATTGTCCGGGGTTATCTGTAACTGTGTCAGACTCTTGTAAATCTGAGGTATAAATATAGACCCCCGAGAACCTATCAGTATCATCAAACATAGCTCATACAATACAATCTCGGTGCATCACCTCCCTAGCTTATTTAGGTTTTTTCTGACAGGTTCTTTCTCTCGACATGAGGCTGTATCAGTTATGTTTGATCTCTAACGAAGGGGTAAGTCCTATCATTATTATGGTTCGTTTTGCTATATCTAAGGTTGTATTGGTTATGTTCGATCTATTAGTCTGATCAGGCATACCACATCACATTCGTGTGAGGCTCGTTAGTACATTAGTCTCCTTTCGCTTTTCCTGATATCATGCTACATCGTTTAGGTTCAACTTACGAGATTAGTGGCAGTGGATCGAGCCGTTGGCCCGACGGGTATTCATGCAACATTTCGTTGGAGTAGCCAATGAGTTATTATTACCGTGTGCTTCATATCTACTTTGCATATAGTATAACGATAAATCTACTAGCGATCGATCTAGTCGCGTTAGATTTGACCTGATACTGTCTTGGTTAAGTCCAATCTATTAGGTTCGTGTCTGACAGGACTGCGTCAAAATCTAGAGGATAATCGATGAGGTTAGATATAGGCCTGCATCAGACATTTGGCCAATAAGTAGCCGATAACCTCATCCTTTCCTTTTTCATCATTATGTCTAATCTAGTCTCTGTCGTCTCTGTATCGTTAGCCTTGGCCTCATACTATCTCGGTTTTAGTTCAATCTATCGAGGCTGGTTCTAACTGTGCCGTTATAGTGGTCGCCGATCCTCGTGATTTTATGGGGGATAGTGTCCTGCTCCGCTCTTTCATTGCCTATCATATACGGAGCATCATCGGTTGTTTGGTCGATAAGTCATTTTATTTTATTTCATACATCTACCATATACACTTTTATTGGCTTTTTAGCCGATCCTCGAGCGCTATCTTGCTAATACTTTAAAATTTGGGGGTATGTGTTTCCACCAAATTTTGGTAAGCCCCGTGGATAGATTGGAGAGTCGATCAACCTATTGAAAAGAGTCTGATTGATACAAGTAAAGAGCCGATCAAATGGATCAAGGAAGGATTCGGTTCAGTTAAAAATAGAAGATTATCAAGATGGGACCAAATTTGAGAAGCCATAAAAGCTATGGCAAGATACTTTATCTATATAGAAGATATCTTATAAAGATAGCCATGTTTAGTTTGTTTTTAACTTCTCTAGAAATATTTTCTTTTTATGTTTTTAGGAAATAACGTCCGATGATTGTTGTAAATGCATCTAACTCTTGTAATCACATGGTATAAATATAGACCCTAGAAACTTGTAATTTATCTCACGATCAAATACATTTTTGGCATATTACCACCCTAGTTTAAGTAGGTTTTTTATCAGCAGGTTCTGGTTTTTGACGCTAGGCTACATCGGTTAATCTAAACTCCGGTAAAGAGGTAAGTCTCACCATTATCCTAGTATATTCGCTCTATCTAAGACTATATTGGTTAGATCCGACTTCTTAGTCCGATTGAATATACTACATCACGTCCGTGTGGAATCTATTAGCTTATCATCTACCCACTCCTTCATTGACTTTCCAACAGATGGATGAGTGCTTTAGCCTCTATCGTCAACTAGCCGATAGTAGGAGTTCGTATCGGTCTATCAATCGATTAACTCATCGATTTATCTTTTTATCAATTGCAGGGTTAAATTAACTGGCACGCTCACATCTCCATCGTCTCGACGAGGGGACAACAAAGCCAAAGGACCTTGGCGAGCTCTCGAACCAATCAACTAAGCCAAAGGACAATCTAGAGCGCACGCCATCCAACAAAGCAGAAGGAAATGCACTAAAGCGAAGCAGATCTCCCAGGCCATGGCGTGTTTGCGAGTTTTGATGCGAACAATCTCATTCTCTATCTCCTTGTCAATTACAGAGTCAAATTGATTAGCGTACTCTCGAACCTCGAAGACTAATGATCTGCACTAGAGGTAAACAGATCTTTCAAGCCTTCACGTAACTAAGGCGTTGTACTCCCTGATCAGATCTTTGCCGGCCCCGTTCACGAGTTCGCCTGATCCAATCGTCCTCCACAAGATTCAGTGACCAACATATGATGGGAAGGAAGTAAAACACCTCTTACATAGTATGCGGTTGACCATTGACCGGTGGAAGTGAAAGCTCATTGTACGTATTAAATTTTATCATGGTATTGAGTATTTAGAATCAAGCCCCATACAGTTTGGATCAATTGAGCACTTGCCCTCTACAGTCCACCCCTCAAAGAGACTCCTCTGACGTACTGCCCTTTGACATGGATAGCTGACATGTAGATCCGCTAGTCGTGAGGTCCATATATTAGGCACTTTAGTTCAAGAATAGTTAGAGGATCTGCTTTTGTCTGTCCCTTGTATTAAACAAATTAATACTCAACGAGTCTCTCAACAATGATTCTGTGGATCATTGTGGTAATATGTAAAATTTTCTTGTACCAATGCATTGCTCTAATCATAATATCTCCGTTGATTTTTCTCCTACAGTATCTCTGACGATTTTTATAGAATGTTTTTATTTTTAAAAAGTCTTAAAAATTAAACTTTGACCATTTATTTCTCAGAAATACTCATAATAGGTATAAAATGAACATTCTGTGAAATCAATTTGAAAGAGTATTGGCATGTGATTTGACTAACTAATGCACATAAAGTTTGACTTTTTGAAACAAAAATACACAGTAAAAATCACTGGAATTACCTGGAACACGGGCATGCATACCATACTCACACATTCGTAAGTGTGCCTCCCAACACATGCTTAAAAAGACAGAAATCAATAACAACTCTGTAACTTACTAAAATTATATTGAAAGTATACCTGCATGTACATAATATTCATTGGCACTCATATTTAAAATTTAGTGGATAGAGTCATACGGCTACGACTTTATTACCACACCATCAGTGCTTCAAGGGGCTACTAAATAAATATGGAGTTGCCATCTATTCTGGTAAAAGAAAACAGTGCAAGATCAGTGTGGAATCCTTACCACATTCCTTCCGTGTACTGATTAATTGCTGTGTGTTCATGGGAGGACAGCCTATCAACTGGCATCAGTAGTTAGATTAACATCAAGTTCATTACGTGGAAACATCAACTTGTTCAGAGCAGAGCATCTTTAGAGTAAATCATGACATCCAAACACCTAGTTCATAACTTATAGCTTAGTTAATAGTACAACCTTTAAAATGAGCATCAACATCTGAATTGGTTATGGCCAAGATTAGCATGTTTTCAGTAACGCATATAAAGATAATAGACAGACATAAATAAATTCGATAGCAGTAGATCATCTAGTGTAATTAAACAACACATGTTCAGTTCCAGGATCAAGTTACAAGGTATATAGTTTCAAAAATCAGTAGTGTGACATTGTCCTGACCCAAAGTACTAAGCAGTATTTCATACATCAATTATCACGATTTCAGTAAACAGGTATAAGGACATGATCATGTATTTCCATTGATATGATTTCTGCAAGCATTCCGTTCATTCATAGCATGTAGTCATTGTCCAACACACCAAGTCTACTGACAATTGGACCTATAATTCTAGAGATAACCATGAGCAGAGCACCATCAAGGTGACCATTAGGACCAGTCCATAATTATCATTAGTGCATCACAGTTCACAGTACAAAAGGAGAACACCAAGCACAGTACAACACATCATAAGTGTAGAGGGAGAAGGAGATGGGGCCATAGGGGAAGTTCACCAGTGAGTGGAGAAGACAGAGGCCACCAGAATAACAGCTATAAATAATCATAACGGTACTAAAATTAGAGGTTCTATTGTGTATAGGAATTTCTTAGTACATTTTCGTTGAACATAGTCAGTCAAGAACAAAATGATCTACACCATTGACTTTACAACCTGAAAAAGAAAACTTATTTCTAACTGTAGTCTGATGGAAGCTGAGGAAAACAAACCCATGGCATCCACATGGCAAAATGGAATGTGTTTTGATACTATATTTGTTTTCTGTTAAAAATGTTAATATATTTTCTATAAACTTAGATAAAATTAAAGAAGTTTGAATTAAAAAAAATCAAATCATCTTATAATATGAAATAGCGGGAGTAAGTAATTAATTCATTCAAGATGCATCTGCTTGCAAATGAGTTGTTGAAGCGTAATTAATTCATCCAAGATGCATCTGCTTGCAAATGAGTTGTTGAAGCTGGTGATTGAATGCGTGCACAATAAAAAGTGAGGTGACTGTTGATTACTCTCAAGTTTCAACTAATTTGTCATTGTAAACATCAGTCCCTAATTATGAATCAAGCCAATTGTCTAGTAAATTCTCTTCTCTAGTTTCAGGCAGACAAAAGGATCAGTCTCCATATTCATCAATGGATCAAATTTAAAAGTGGACAATAAACAATAACTCAACTAGCGCACGAATCAAGATCTACACCATAACAATCGTTTAGTTCTTCTATATAGCTAATTTACTCCATTACAACAATCGTTTAGTTATTCTACATAATTAATTTGCTCCATCCTAATCGTGGCAATGCCAACGCTACCCAGCCCGGCACAAGACGAACCCTAAACAAGGAATGGAATTGCATTCTTGGAGGCGGCACAAACCTATTTTGACTCGCTGCCGCTTAAACCACACCGACCGGCACATGGTGTTTCGCTTCCGATCCCCATCGCTTCTGTTCGCTATGGACTCGAGAGGGAGGACGCGCGATGTGGAGGCCGCTGGCAGCGTAGTAGAAGATTCGATGGAAGGCGGTCCAGTGATGATGCGGTGGAAGGAGAAAGGGTGGGGGGAGATCGCGCCGGCGCCGGCGCCGGCGTTAAGACTCGACTATCCAGAGGCCCAGATCCCTTGCAATCTCTCTCTAGAGCACGTTTGGTTTCTTTACCGATTTTAAGACGAGCCACGTTACCTACTGGAAACGAGCAAGCAGCAGATTCGCTTGAGTTGGGTGGGCCGGAGATGGACACGGCATGTCGACTATGACGCAAGGATCGGTTTGATTTGGATGGTCCAGGATTCAGACTGCCACTGGCCCATGATTCTGATTCATTCCACGTTTTCAAATTATCTATCCTATTTTATACTATAATTGAGCAGCTTGGATAGACACGCTCAGTCCTAACAATTCGATCGTGAAACCAATGGTCTAGATCCATCCAGCTACTCTACTCAGATGATTCGCACGCACCACCTCCAGAGTAAATCGCGTGTCTATCGCCCTCCCCCAATTGCCGCACGCTGCGCGTGCATTCATCCTTTCCCCCCTCCCCCATCAGCACCCGCTGCACCATGCATCAATCAACCATCCCACATGTATGCCACCGTCCACCGTGCGTCTTCGTGTAAGAACATGTACAATGAGAGTAAAACCTCAATTCTATAAGGGGGTCGGGTCTATATATATACAGTGAGTGGTTCAGTGATCTAACCTACTGTAGTCGCAGCGGAAGGAGAATGAACGCAGAGACTGGACCGAAAACTGGTGAAGAAATGCATGGAGAGGCCTTTGGTCATAATATCGGCAATCTGATGCGCCGATGATACATGAAGCACCTGAACCTGTCCTAGGACGATCTTGTCACGGATAAAATTGATATCGATCTCTATGTGCTTGGTGCGTCGATGATGAACCGGATTGGCGGGTCATGTAGACAGCACTGACGTTGTCACAGTAGACGACGGTCGCAGAGGACAGGGGTGCATGGAGCTCTTGGAGAAGCTAGCGAAGGGCGACGACGCGGTACTCGGCTTTGGTGCTGGACCGTGACACTGTAGTCTGGCGTTTTGAGGGCCAGGAGACTAGAGCGTCACCGAGGAAGACACAGTAGCCGGACGTGGAGCGTCAAGAGTCGGGGCAACCTGCCCAGTCCGCGTCGGAGTACGCAGTGAGGGAGTCGATAGGGCTAGAGTTGAGGTGCAGCCTGCTAGAGAGTGTGTCCTTCACGTAACGCAGGATGCGCTTGAGCAGCGTGAGGTGAGGTTCGCGCGGAGCGTGCATGAAGAGGCACACTTGCTGGACGGCGTAGGTGAGATCCGGCCGTGTGAGGGTGAGGTATTGGAGGGCACCGGCAAGACTCCGATACTGAGAGGGATCAGCGACGAGTGAGCTATCGGCAGCGGAGAGTTTGGCTCGAGTATCGATCGGGGTGGCCGTAGGGTGGCAATCGGCCATGCCCGCACACTCGAGAAGATCGATGGCGTAGCGCTAGGAAAGGAATAGCCCGTGTGAAGAACGGGTGACGGAGATGCCAAGGAAGTGGTGGAGTGGACTAAGATTAGTCATGGCAAACTCAGAGTGGAGTCAGGCCATAATCTGGTGTAGGAGGGACGTCGAAGACGCTGTAAGAACAATGTCATTGACGTATAGAGGGAGATAGGCGGTAGCGTTGCCGATGTGAAGAGTGAAGAGAGAGCTATCGGACGCAGTGGCTACAAAGCCAATGTGCCAAAGGTAGGCAGCAAAACGCTGGTACCAGGCTCGAGGGGCTTGTTTGAGGCCATAGAGAGAGTGTTGAAGGAGGCAGACATCGTCGAGACGAGAGGGGTCGACGAAGCCTAGAGGCTACTGACAGTAGACCGTTTCTGTCAAATGACCGTGAAGAAAAGCGTTCTTCACGTCAAGCTGATGGATCTGCCAGGAGTGCGAGGTAGCTAAGGTGAGAACGACCCAGATGGTGGCGGGTTTGACGATGGGACTGAAAGTCTCATCGTAATTAACACCGGGGCATTGGAAGAAACCCCGAACTACCCAGCATGCCTTGTGATGGGCAAGGGAGCCATCGGTATGGAACTTGTGCTTAAAGATCTACTTGCCGGTCACAATGTTGGTGTCGAGAGGACGGGGGACGAGGCGCCAGGTCTCGTTGTCCATGAGGGCTTTGTACTCGTCGGCCATGGCCGTGTGCCACTAAGGGTCGGCCAGGGCAGAACGAGAAGTTGCCGAGATGGGCGAGATAGAGCAGTGGACGGCAGAGAGCCCGTAGCGCTTGGTGGGACGGAGAGACCCAGTCTATGAGCGGGTAACCATGTGAGAGGTGGAGGGGACGGGAGCCGATGAGAGTGTGGTAGGTGTGGGGAGGACTGGTTAGGGAGGGGCGTCATCGGCAATGGATCGTCGGCTGTATATGAGAGGAAAGGGGGGAACTAGATCGGCTTGAGTCAATGGAGTTGGATGGGCCGATCGGTTCGGTCGGTTCGATAGAGATGGAGCAGCCGATAGGGAGGGGGGAGCCGATGAGGACTGAGGAGCCGATGGGGCTAAGGTGTCCATTGCAAAGAGGACAGGATCGGCCGAAGCCGATGAGAGTGGTGGGGCCGATTGGGGTCTGATGGGAGGGACATCGTACCGAACAGTAGTGGGATAACTGAAGGGTAAGTCCTCAGCAGCGGCCGATGAAGGGGCCGATGGGAAGAACGGTGGAGGAGACCGGGACGGCACGGTATTGGTAAGGAGAAAGTCGAGATCACTAGATGAGGATCTCGGAGTAAGTAGGCCGAAGGGAAAGCATGTCTCGTTAAAGATGACATGACGAGAGACGATGACCTGACGGGTGGAAAGGTCGAGACATTGGTATCCCTTGTGAGATGAGGGATAGCCGAGGAGAATATAGGTGGTGGAGCGGGGAGCAAGTTTGTGGGGAGCAGTGGCGGTGAGGTTTGGGTAGCAGAGGCACCCGAAGACGCGAAGGTGGGAGTAGTCGAGGGCCGTGCGGTAAAGAAGGGTGTATGGAACGTTGTGGCGAACAGAGGAGCATGGGCACTGATTGAGGAGGTAAGTCGCAGCGGTAAGTGCTTCTGCCCAGTAAGTTACAAGTAAGTGGCCATGAAGTAGCATAGTGAGACTTATGTTGTTGAGGGTGCGAAGGAGGCGTTCGGTCTTGCCGTTCTGGGAGAGGTGTAGGGGCAGGAGAGGTGTAGATGGATGCCCTGCGAGGTGAGAAAGGTTTGAACAGTACGGTTAACGAACTCCATATCGTTATTGGCTTGTAGAGCCTTGATAGGGAGGTTGAACTGGGTAGAAACGTAGATGGTGAAGTTAGCTAGATGGGAGGCGACCTTGGATTTGCTGATGAGCAGAAAAGTCCAGCAATAGTGTGTGCAATCGTCAAGTATGGTAAGATAATACTGATTACCGGAGACACTTTTAACCGGAGAAGTCCATACATCACAATGTATAAGCTCAAACGGTCGCGAGCTACAAGAGAGAGACCTAGAAATAGGCAGATGCACATGTTTGCTAAGTTGACATGAGTGGCAAACTGTAGAGCTGCTGTGGGTACATTGGATGGAGGTGCTGCAACAGAGGTTGACGATAGCGTCAGGGCCGAGGTGTCCGAGGCGATGATGTCAGTGGTTGGTGGAGAGGGCGACGCTGGCGTGTGGAGTAGACGGCGCAGTGGGAATGGTGTAGAGGTCGCTGCCACTATTGTAGGAAAGGATCTATCGCCTGGTTGGGATATCCTTCATAGAGAAACCAGAAGCATCAAATTCAATTGAGCAATTATTATCTCGTGTGAATTGGCGAACAGATACGAGATTGTGAATAAGGGAGGGTACAATAAGGATATTGTGAATGGGGAGGTTAGTGGTGGGTGTAGACAGAGAGGAGTCACCACGGCATTGGACAGGAAGAGAGTGGCCATTGCCGATGATGACAAAGGGGAAGGAGGAGGGATGACAAGAACAGAGTATACCAATCGATGACGCCATGTGGGAGGATGCCCTAGAGTCCAGCACCCAAGGGTGCTATGATTGGAGCGTCATCTGGTTGAGGGCGGCGATGAGGCCAGCCTGGTTCTAGGAGGGAACCGACTAGGTGGGTGGTGTCGGTAGCATTGGCTGAGGTAGTAGGATGGAAGCCGATACCAGGTGGGCCTAAGGATGGATGCCGAGGACTCCTGGTTGCCATCCGATGGGGCTGCGTGGTAGGGGCTAGGGTGCCTAGGGGTTGTAGCAGAGCCATGGACCCGTGGGACCAGCAGGCTGTGCAGGGACTGAAGTAGGTCGCGATTGCATCAGACCATGCCAATTCTTGCCCTTGCCTTGGCCCTTGCCTTTGTAGTTATGGGCTACGTTGCCATGGTTAGAGCCATGGCCGCCAGAGCCACAGGAGGGAGCGGCAGCGCAGGATGCTCGATAGCTATTATCGGCTGCGGCGAGGAGAGCGGTGGGGGCCACGGTCTTCTCGTCGTTGGCTAGACGGAGTTCTTTAAGAACTAGCATGTCATGAGTCCAAGCAAATGACGGAAGGGGTGTGGCGTTGGCAATGTCGTTGGCGATGTTTGAGAAGCGGGGGTTGAGGCCTCGCAGGAGGGTGAGAACGAGTTGAGAGTCAGCCACAGGGTGGCTGACATGCCGGAGAGCAGCAGCCTTTACCTTAAGGCGCTGGCAGTACGAGGAGATAGAGGAGTCTCCTTGTACCATGGAATGAAACTCGTTGAGGAGGAAGATGGTGTGGGGGTGCTTGTTTGCGAGGAAGATCCGCTCGATAGCCACCTAGAGATCTCGGGTGGTGAGGTCGGTATCTTCCATGGCGAGGTCGAGGACAGAGTCGTCGACCGAGCCGAGCAGCTAGCTGCGCATGCAGCACTCGGCGATGTCCCACTAGGAGTCATCGGGTCGAGGTTGAGCGGAGCCATCGATGTGTGACCGTAGGCCAAACTTTCCATAGAGGGATTTAAAGAAGAAAACCCACTTGGAGTAGTTGGCGTTAACGTCAAGAGAGATAGGAACGCAAGATTTCACGTTCACAGCAGCATAGGGAGGTGAGAAGATCGACGAGGTGGTGCCCGAGGTGTGGTTTGGGGCACCGAGAGCCGGAGCAGATTTGGCGACTGGGAGAGTGCGGAGCTGATGGCGGACTCGGTGGCCATGACGAGAGGAGAACCGGGACAAGGAGCCGATGGGAGTAAGAAGTCGATGGGAGGAGAGATCGGTTGATCAAAGAAGTGAGAAGCCAATCGGGAGTAGGCCAACCAGCCGATGGGGAGTAAGTAGCGGAGTAGGTTTGGAAAAAGATGGTGGCAGAGTAGGTAGGTCAGAGAGTGGTTGGGTCACGGACGTGCGAAGATTCACGTCCGTGAAGAGAAGATGCACGTCGGTGAACTCATGGAGGCCAAGGAGTGGAGCAGATGCGAAAAACATGGAGAGGGGCCGGACGCGAAGAGAAGGGGTTCGCGTTCGAGAGGCAGAGATTCGTGTCCATGGACACGTCAGAGTGGCTCGGACGTGAGAGGAGAAGGTTCGCGTTTGAGAGCAGTTGAGCGTGTTGAAAAAGCAGGAACCAAGAGAGGGTTTCAGCCGATGGGGGGCCGGACGAGTTCAGCCGATGGAGACGACGAGCGCAGAGGTGTGCCGGCGTCGGAGGAGAAAGGATGCACGGAGCAAGAAGAGGAGTGAAGACGGGTGTGAGGCGAGACGAGGAGGCGAATGGAGACCGTCGCCTTATTGCATGGAGGAGCAAGGGATGGGAGAGGGTGGTGGAAAGGAGAAAGGAAAAAATGTCTGCGGAGAAGACGGGAAAAAGAAAGGAACCGAGACGAGAGAGCGAGGAGGGAGTACCGGGAAGAAGGTCGGCGATGGGAAGAAACGTTGACGATGGGGAGAAAAGATCGGCTCGCCGATGGAAGAATGCTAGCGCGCTAGAGATGTCTAGACTTGCTCTGATATCATGTAAGAATGTATACAGTGAGACTAAGACCCCAACTCTATACAGGAGGGGTCGGATCAGTGGTCTAACACTTCGCCACTCTTTCCCTTTGGAGGTCTTGCAGGTATGGCGCCTGCTCCTGTACCGAGGTCTTGCAGCCAATGCTCGGGTAGGAAGGAGGTGGAAGGAAGAAGGGTGTGGAGCAGGTTGTCCAGTTCCAGCGAGCACCATTCATGGAGTAAGGAGGGTGAGTATCATTTGGATTTGTACATCTTGGTTTGACTTGTCCCGAGCCTTGCTCGATCTTGATTTGTTTCGATTACAAATGCAGGATGAAATATCATGGCAGAGCTCGGAATCTTTCCCAAGCCCAAATAAGTGCAAGATGATTGGTTGCATCACAAACAACATTAGCATCACTGCATCAGTACCAAGAAGTGCTTCGAAAGTGTTTGTGGAAATGTCTTGTTCGGGATGATGGCGGATGCCCCAATACAGGATGAGCACAATTTTTGCTACAGTATTACGTGATTCCTTCTGGTGTTTGTATCTTTCATTCAGGTTTGAACTGTTCATCATTTCTGAGCGCTAATCACCTAAGTTGACCAATATATATGCTTCTTCAAAACAAGCTTCTGATATGATATTCTTGAATTCTCTTTGCGTAAAGATCAAATTCTCTTTGTTTCTGAAGGTTGACCTTTGCTTCCAAAAGGTGATTAACATTATTCTTTCCAGTTCATTAACCGACGCGCTTATTCTGCCACTGAAATGTGTTATGTAGGCTGCAGCAGAAGGTAATAGAGTGCTGGATGTATCAATTTTGTACCAATTTTATAATTTTTATTTTTATTTTAATAAGCATAATAGATGATCAATGTAATTTGTATTTGCACATCATTATATATATAATGTAAGTCTAGTATAATTAAAAATCAAGTGAAATTAATAATTTATTATAAGAAATATTTCTTACTAGAACTTATAAGCATTAACTTGTTGGACTTGTGCATTTTTTTAATAAATTGAGAACTGATCTCAATTATAATATAAATTATAAGAAATTATATGCACCTTACTTTTTAACCAAGCTATATCTTTTACCAATGAAAATATTAAGAATCGGGTTTCGGTTATATACAAATTTTTTCAAATTCATAATAAGCATTCTCATTAAAAAAAGTACGACCATACATTTTCTTAATCTTTTCTTATACTTTTCATACCACATATTTTTAATCCGTTTTATATTTCTCATAACATATTATTACTTTTAAAACGATAGGAAAGTTTAATCAAGATTTAATTCAAATTATCGTTCCATTTAAGTAGTCATAAATAACATACATATAGAAATATAAAAAACCTCATATCTTATAACATAATAATACACGTGAATTACATGTAGTGTCCATTATTTAAAATATTTTTCTTTTTGAATAAAGAACACACAAAAAACTATTAGAAATAAACCCTATATGATGAATAATCCTAAGTTCTTCCCTTAGACGAGTAAAATGAGAAGAATTCAAAGTTTTATAAAAATATCTACCCATTGATGTTTAGTGTTCATATGATATGATGAAGTACTATATTAACTTTTTTCAATATGATCTCTAAGAAAGTAAAATCTAATATCAATATGTTTTATCCTAAAGTGTTGAATTAGGTTTAGTAATACAAATGGCATCACTGAAAATATGAACATTTTGTAAAGTAATACCATAATCTTTTAAGTGTAGCTATTGTCTAAAGAATTTGCAAACAACAATTAAAAATATGCTAAAATTTATCTTTATTACCTCAATTAGAGCATGAAAGAACCTCATTAGTAGCAAGATAATTTTTTTATTAAGCAATTTTAATATTAGTATCTTTTAACTTTAACTGAAGTAATTGCAATAATCATAATAATTAGATTTTTCTACTACATATATGTGCTTATTATTTTTCTCTTTTTCAAGATTAAGTTCCTTCAAAATAGAAGTATGCATATCTCTTATAGAAGTAAATTCAGCATAGACTAAATCACATAATTTACAAAAATTATCTATAAAAGTTAGGGTTTTAAGTCTTGCAATTTTATTATTTAAATGTTTAACTAAAACATATTGTTTCTTAATATGGATATTTAAGACAAAGATGATTAAGCAAGCAACATTAAAACATCTTTGAGGTTCTCCGTCATTTGTTCTTTTTCTGGATTAAACATTCTACAAAACTCTTATGAATCATGTGGAGAGAAGTGCCAAATCATCCTTTGGTAGTTGTTTTTATCGTTCATTATCACTAGTAGAGTTGCTAGCTTGTGAAGCAATATTTTTTCTAACAAAAACATCTAGCTCATTAGCTTTTAATTTAGAATAAAGCACATGTAAAGTAAGTGCACTCATGGTACTGGATTCTCTAATTGATGTTATCTCTATCTTCCATATAAATATATCTAAAACTTCTAGCAATTGACAAAAATTTTTAGCTTCAGAATAAATAATATTAACATAATACAAGTCACTAAGAATCTTATTAAGGCGAGCAAAGAGTTCATCAAGAGATTTACCAGGATTCATCTTAAAACACATGTATTCCTTTTTATATATATCCTGATGTACCACTTTTAACGTGTCTGATCCTTCATGCTAATCACTAAGTATTCTCTATACCTCCTATGCTCACTTGAAATGTACAACACAGTCAAAGTTGCCTCTTCCTTACCCTTAAATAATCAAATTCCTTACCTTACTGTTAGCCTCCACATATGATAGGTTTGTTGCTATCATTGTATCATTTTTGGGAACTTGATATGACTTGTAGATCTTCTCTTATGAGCTTGAATGTATGCCTCCATCTAGGCCTTCTAATATTGAAAATCAACACCATCCAAAACACAAGATTTTGTGAAATACCTATTCATCGACATATTTTCTAATCAACAGTTAAGATCAATTAGAAAATATAAAAAAAGTAAAATAACCTTACTCTGATAGCACTTTTGGGATTGACATAGGCAATTAGAGTGGAGTGAATAATTGCGAAAGACAAAATTAAATTTTCACAAATTACATTAACCACAAAACATGAAAAAATGTGTTTTTTGAATCTGTACAGAACATCATTTCGCTACTAAATAGACTATAGTCATAGATCCATAACTCCAATTAACATAGATATTTTTGCAGAATAAACATGACAAAATTTTCAAACAAACCTAACTGAAATTATCTCGAGATATTAATAAAACAAAATTACTGAACAGAAGATTCATTTAAATTAATTAAAGACAAATTAATTAATAACACGAGATATAAAAATAATTTCATTGATCAAACTTTTCAAAAAACTAGAAATCAAAGAGAGATTAATAGAAAATAAATTAATCTAAAATCGAACCCAAGGTATGAAAAAAGAGAGATTAATTACTGCACAAATCTTTCATAAACTTTATCTTTATTTTTAAAATTGCATTTACAATTTTCTTAAAAAATATCTCTCAATTTTTGGTGTCTGAATTTCTAACTTCATACCCCTTTATGGCATAAAATCCCAAAGAAAAAAATCCTTAAGATTTCATAACTCTATGTTTATTATTAGCCGTTAGATCTGAAACGAACATTTTAGAGTACATCATATCACCCGTTATACTAAGTGCTATAGAGTCTGACACGTTTTCATAGAGAATCTAGCTTGATTACTATCCTAGCATGTCTAATCCAATCGTATTACACCATGTCATCTCAAGATCTCCTATGACTATATGCACGCTCACTCATTCGTGCACAATATGTCACTTGTTTTAGCCCTACCTGTTAGACGCACTCTCACCGCACCCGCATGCCCTCATTGCTAGGCTATTTTCTAGCATCAGCACACTTTGTTGGCCTGCTGACTTCTTAGCCTGCCTTCTAAGTCAGTCCACTCCGTTAGCCCAGTCATACTCGGACAGCTTTAGCCCATGCCAGGCTATTTACATGTAGCTTTTAGCCTATCTGCTGCTGGGCTGAATCTATGCTAATCATTTGGCTTAGTAGCAAATCTAGTATGTTAGTGTAGCCAAAATTAATTTATCAATTTTCATCCAAAATTTCTCTAAATGTTTTTGTCAATTTTTTAAATTTAATTCTTATACAAAAATAAACAAAAAAAATTTTGACATAGATTTTTACAACCTGACTTATGTCAACGCACACACATGCTCATCATATTTTTAGTAAATAATTTAAAATATAAACCAATTAAATAATAACAATATTAATATAAATTAATTTTGTTAATTTTTATATAAATTATATTACTAATTTTGCTTAAATCAAATTTTCATTATTATTATTTAACTCAATAGCTAGGCTGCTTCGCTCATAAACTTAAAGCGTGAGTAGTTAAATCAACTGAGTTTGCCCTTTGCTAACTCTTCAACCTTTGTAAGTTGTAATTTTAGTAATTAAATTTCTGATTAAGTTTCTTATTAATTGATTTTTGATGTGGTTCCATGTATTTACCCTCTCTACCTGTAGATAGTGTCAATTCTGATTAAAAATTAACTATAATGTGCTCTGAATTGAGGAGGTGGCTATACGAACTAATTGAGCTTTAGCAGTGTGAATCATGTTGTGGATGTCGCCCTCAATCACTGTCCTCATAGCGTTACGCCTTCTGTTGCCCATAGGTTGATAATACCAACATTACTATTACTATTGTGGCACCCAATTTTAGCACCTCAGAATATATATATATAAACTCAAGCCTTCTTCACAGGACCGGTCCGACCGACAGTTCAATACTGGTTTGACCAATGGCATAGGGTAGTCCAATTGGGAAACCCGACGGTTGGAATGTCAGATTTAGAAACCAAGTTCAATTATGATGTTTCTCGTATTTTCTTACTTGGGCTTAAGGTTTTCTGAGTTCTATTTAAACTCTAAACCTAGATGATCTTGTGGTGGCAAGACAACCCCTTTGTAAGGGTTATAACTGATTCAATTGAGGACACGATCTACGATCGACATAATTAGCCAATTGAATCGTTTTTTCAGCTTTACATCTACATTTTGCATTAGTTTTTACTCTAACTCATCCATCTTCATCGGTTTGCACTGTAAGCAGTCTGCCTTCGCTGTGAGATGTGATACCATTTATAGATAGATATGTCTTGTAAACCTTTCGTTCCACCCACGAGATGGGTGTTCACTTTAATTTGTCTAAATCGGCTCTGCTAGCCGGTTTTGATCTTCTAAGCCCATCTCGATCAAGAGTTTCTCTAGATCAAGGTTTTTGGTGACTCCAATCAACACCGCAAGGTTTTAGGTGGATCCAATCATATTGGTGGCGTGACCAAAAAAGGTGTCAACATGATTTTTGGTGACTCTACTAGGGATGTCTATGTTGACATCATGAGTAAGCATGAGAAGGTAGATACAAGGAATGTCATTCCTCTTACCATGAAAGACTTGACCAAAGAGGAGCGAATGGAGATTGAGGTTGGTGGTGATGAAGGAGGCAATGCTTTCATGCTTAAAAAAACATGCTGCCATTGCAAATTGTCTTCTTACAAGAGGTAACTCACAAGTCCTATGGTATCCCTTCTACTATTGAGCAATTTGTAACAATTTCCATAGATACATCTATGAATGCCACTTTTGCTAATAGATTAGATGCCACTATGAGTTCTTCTTTCATAGTAGAATGAAAAAGATGGCTTTGCAATTTGTCTCCATGAAGGCCAATTTGCCACCACAAAGTTCAAAACCTAGCATTAGTGAATTTTCAATCTAACAAATTTACAATAGAACCGATGGTGCTATAGGAAAATGCATGACAAATTATGTGGGAGAAAGCCAAACCAAAACCCTACTACAAGTCTGACCTGGTATCTAGTCGATACGATCGACAATTTCCCTACCAGTCCGATCGGCTGCCAGGCTAGTCCAACTATGCATGTGACTACTGGTAAGATCAGGCCCTGGACCAATTTGACTAGCACACTAGGGCTAGTTCAAGAAGTTGATCCCATCACAAATAACTTGGTTTTATATCACCATGCACTTTTTTGCTACTCTTAATCCAATTATTCCAACAATATAAATTCCAATGTATAATGCTTATAATGAGGCTAATCCTAACCAAGTTTTTGATGGGTATCTACAACATGCATGTTATGGCTAGCATAATTATGTTGCACTGCTAACACCGCCACCTCTTAGGCCTCAAAACCAACTATAAAGGTCTAAGGATATGGAGAAATGGATATGCTCTATAGTTTGGGAAGCTTTTAGAACTGGGCCAATGAATCAGGCTAGGGTTTATCACAGGCTATTGATTATTTTAACAACATCCTATATCTTCAAAGTTCTAAAGTTCTTGAATTTACAAAGTTTAATGGTGAGGAAAATAGAACCACGTGGGAACATATAGGCTAATTCTTAGCACAATGTGGTGAAATGAGTAAGACCAATGTTTTTAAATTATAGTTGCTTGCATTATCTTTGTTTGATACTGGTTTACTTCTTTACTGAGAAATTCTATTTATACTTGGGCTGAATTAGAACAAAAATTTCATGACTATTTCTATATTGGTAAAATTGAGCTTTGGTTGATAGACTTGACATTGGTTAAATAGAATTATAATGAATCTATTACTGATTATATCAAAAAGTTGATAGATGCTAGAAACCGATGTTTTAGTTTGAATATAATTGAAAGAGATTTGGCCGTCCTTGATTATAATGAGTTACTTGTTTTTATTAAGGAGAGATTAGATGACCAATAATTTCTTGATGTTAGTCAAGTTTTGCAAAAAGCCTTGGCTCAAGAAAGCTGACCTAAAGAAACTAAAATTTTTTATTAGAACTAATGACAAAAACCTAGTATGAATGTGCTTAATTGTTATGATGGTGAATCATAGGGTGATGATAAAGATCATGATGTTTTTACATAGCCAAATAGTTGTGGAGTAATAAAAATAAACCATTCGTTTGTATGTGACTCGAGCTAGATATCGTGTAAGTTATTAAGCATGATAAAATGAACTTTCTAGTTAGATGGGGTTTGAAATAAAACCTAAATAAGAACGGAAACCATCCAACCTCATCACCGATCTAGCATGTGAAATACCAAACTTGACATAAAATCCAAGGCACTAGACTCGCAACAAGGGAGATATTTGATATGATAGCTTATGAGTCCTCCCTAAGACATACCTATCAAACTCAACAAGGCGGTGACCAAACATGATACTTACCTAAGAGGAATCAATTCACAATGCTAAATCCCATAATTATCTCAAATATTCCTAAGTTAATGTATCGGCAAAGGAAAATCAAACCTACTATACTACATGTAGCTCATATCAAGGAAAAGGCATTTGTAGTCTCAATTTGGCATAAAGCAAATTTTGTTTCACAAATGTTTTGCAATGATATTTAGTAAAGCATTTGAAACATGTATATAATATAAATCATAATATCCATCATCATCATATTATAAATACAACATTGTTGTCCTCCATTACAACAAGTTACCATAGTCTTTATCATAATCATCATAGGTGTAATAAATCATCATTTTTCATCCCATTTTCACAAGAAACATTTATAAAGAATAAAAACTATATTCATGGAACTCACTATGTAGCTTATGACAGCGAACATGACTAATCGATTAGTTTTGACTCTACAGAGTTTGTACTGCTTTACCCACATGATGCTATCACTATACTCTATACATTGAATGCAATCTAGAGGTCATAACAAAGCTTTTATATTATCTGTTGTCTAATCCTTGCATGATCACAATGAGTGAAAAATCCACACTAAGTGCAGGTTCTTAATGTCATTAGGTTGGGGTATTTTCCAACCTAACAACATAGGCAGAATAGTCAGTCATCCTCCATGTGGCACTCACCATTGTACGTGAGGCGGAGCAGTACAGTAGTCTCCTCACATGGAACAATATAGTTGTTCCCTACCAATCACACATACACAAGTGAGGTGGATCGGTATAGTCATCCCCTCATATGTAAGAAACACATGCCATGTGAATCAATATAGTCGTCCCCTTATAATGCATACACACATGGGCAACCCCAACAAATAGCACAACAATTCAGTTATACGTGTTATCGTTATTATAATAGCCTCTCGAATGCAATGATAGATAATAAACATAAAGGATGGGTGAAATTTTAGAAAAGGATGGGCAGAACCACGAATGTCAGCATATGATCGATTGTCTTCATCAAGCAAAAGCCAGTTTTAATCAAAGAATTGGTTTGAAGAGAGAAGAGGTGGGGAAAAGCACATCAAGGTGTGTACTATGACTTCATAGGTGATTACCATCAAGGTAGGGCCCCATAATGTTCAAATACTCACTAAGGATACATCAAAGGTGGTCCAAGAAGAGAAAACCGATGATAGAGCCATATGCTTGCTGATGACGGTGGTCTGATTAGGCCCCAAGGCTGGTTCGACCGTTGTTACCTAGAAGCGAAGATGGCATATTGGCAAGTGACTAGTTCGATCGGGCATCGAGGCCAGTTCGACGGGTAATTTCCAGTGGGTTCGATTGGGTTGTGTGGTAGGACCGACCAGAAGGTGTTAGAAGTGAAGTGCGAACAACTTGAGAGCATCACAGGAGCATCTAGTTCATGCAAAAATATTATAAGTCATTATTTAGCTCACAGAATACAACCAAAGCCGAGGTGGATTTCTTCAGATTTAACCCCTTCCTAAAAGAAGTGATTACAATATCTTCAAGCCAAAGAATTAAAGGAAAAGGAGGCTAAAGAATTTAGAGATAAAATGTTCAATGAGTTGAGACCTCCCACCAAGACAAGAGTAGAAACCCAAATCAATGGAGGTTGAGAAGCCGGTGATTACCAAAGTGATGACGAGGGTGATTCTTTAGAAGAAGAATCTTTGGTTGTTAGTAGCAATTTGCCACCATGGAAAAATATGGATATTTACATGGTGCTTGCTTTACCTATAGAATTTTATGCCATGCATGAGGTCAAAATTTCCTAATTTTCACTAGGTCTAAGAGATGTGGTTTTTGAGAAGCCTGAAGAATCTGATCGTCATATGAGGCCACTTTATCTCATAGGGCACATTGATAGAAGACCAATTTATTGGATTTTGGTGGATGGAGGTGATATCATAAACTTCATGCCATATTCACTATTTAAGTTGGGGCATGAAGATGGTGAGTTGAAGAAGACCAACATGATGCTTAATGACTTCAATGGTGAATCAATGGAGGTGAAGGGAATATTCTCTATCGTGCTTACCCTGGGAAACAAGACATTTCCAACTGCTTTCTTCATTGTGTACATGCACAGTAACTATAGTGTTATTTTGGGTCGTTGTTGGATTTAAGTCAATCGCTGCGTTCCTTCTACTTTGCACCAATGTTTAATTCAATGGAACAACAATGAAATTGAGATCATTGAAACGGATGTATCGGCCAAAGCTGCAATGGTCGATGCTTAAATTAAGTGGCAACATGGATATATTTCATGTTTATTAGGATTAGATCTTTCTGGCTATGATTTATTAGTGTTTCCAAAGATTGTTTTGTACCTGTTTTTGTAAAGTTAGCTAATCTAGCATGTCTAGGTAATATTATAAAATATCATGACTAAAGAAGGCAATTTAGAGTGGTTGCAAAGGTAGGTGCAAGAATATCGGTCTATAAATAATGATAATGGAGAATCCATAGAAAACTTTCATGAAGTAGAGAAGTTGAGTCAAGGTGTTACATTGCCCAATCCATTGGAAGAAGTAGATGTAGGTGATGGTTCTATTCTAAGGCCGACTTTTTTAAACAAAAACATAAGATCCGATTATAAGGCTCAAATAATTAATTTTTTTAAAGAGTACATTGATTGTCTTTGATGAAAATATCATGAGATGCTAAGACTTAGCTGTGAGCTTGTTGAGCATTGGCTTTCTATTAAATCTAGGGTTTAGCCCTCATAAAAAACTGCCTCGTCACCATAATTCTAACACATACAATCGTGTCTAGGAGGAAATAGACCGATTGTTGAAGGCATGGTTCATTAGGCCATGTAGATATGTGGAGGGGGTATCTAATATCGTTCCGGTTGAGTAGAAAAGTATTAGTAAGATTAGAGTATGCATTGACTTTAGAGATTTAAATTGAGCTACTCCAAAAGATGGATATTCTATGCCTATAACTAACAAGTTGATCAATGATGCTTTGGATATAGAGTGATTAGCTTTCTAGATGGTATTGCCTATTGCAATCAAATCTTTATGGTTCCAGAAGTCATGTTCAAAATGACCTTTAGGTGTCCTGGTTCTATCAGCTTGTATGAGTGGGTTGTTAAGACTTTTGGTTTAAAAAATATCGATGCAACATATCATAGGGCAATGAACTTAATCTTTCATGATTTGTGAGCTATAATCTTATAATCTATATTAATGATATTGTTGTCAAATCAGATGGTATGGATGGTCACTTAGCTGATTTGCGTTTAGCTTTTGAGAGGATGCATTGGTATGGTTTGAAGATGAATCCACTAAGTGTGCTTTTGGTGTGTCGGAGGGAAGGTTCTTAGGATTCATGGTCCATAAGAGGGGTGTTGAGATTGATCTTAGGATGATAGAACAGATTAGAGAGTTCAAACCATGAACATGACAGAAACATGCTCAAAAGTTGCTAGGCAATGCGAACTATTTGAGAATGTTAATATTTAACTTGTCCGGGAAGATCGATGCTTTTGTCCCTATATTTCCATTGAAAAAGGAAGCCAATTTTGCTTAGTGATCAAGACAATAAGAGGTGTTTGATAAGATTGAAAGGTATTTGTTATCTCCACCTGTCGTGAGAGCATCTAAATCTAGTATTCCATTTTGGCTTTACATTGTTGTTGAGGATAATGTCATTGGCACTATTTTGACACAAAAAGTGGATGCCAAGGAGCATATCATTACATTTTTGAGCCGCTATCTTTTGGATGCTGAAACAAGGTATGTTTTTATGGAGAGATTATGCTTATCTTTATCAAATCAATGTTATATAATACGTATTACAAAGGTCAATTCTAAGTTAGAGAATTGGCAAATAGGTGTATGTTTTAATTGAACATGATTTGACTGATGAGTCGTTGAAATCTATGAAAGGCCAAATTATAGCTAATTTTTTATGGATATCACATTGATATTGATTATGAGAATGAGGTCCATATGTTTGATGTTACTTCTTGGAAACATTATTTTGATTGTTCTTTTTGCAAAGAGATGTATGGTATAGGTGTAGTTTTGGTTTGCCTAATGGTGCTATGTTTGAAACATCGGTTTGGCTAAAATATCCTTGTACTAATAATCAATTCAAATATGATGCTTTATTATTCAGCTTATAAGTAATGGAAGCTATAGGTGAAAAACATGTAGAAATCTTAGGTGATTCTCAATTAGTAGTGCAACAAGTTACCAGGCTGTATCATGCTTTGATGGGTCATTAAATAGTATTTTGATCAATGCTTAGATATTATTGCCAATTTCAATGATTTTGTCATCAGACATGTGTCTAGGTAATAAAATTTTAGAGCAAATAATTTAGCACAATAAGCATCTTGTTATTTTGTCAAGAGAGGGTTGTTCTAGTTTAAAAAAGCCAATGCTTGATTATAAAAGATTAGGCAAAATTGACAAAAATGCTATCCACTAGTAGTCTGACTAGCTCTCTATTGCCCATCCAACCGGGGGGTATGTGGCTGGTCCAAACAGCCAAATGGCACTGGTCAGTTTGGGGACATCCAGAACAAAATAGGATGCTTTAGCATCATACCCTCTTCTGCAGCGGGCCGGGGGTAGGGTGCATGATTCTATACATGTTTCTATGACTGAATTAAATGTTAATTTGGTTATATATAGTCTTGATCAAGATAGTGATTGGAGAGTCCCTTTGGTTGATTATTTGAGGAATCCTAGGGTCAAGGTTGATTGAAAGGTTTAGTGACAGGCTTTTAAGTATATTTGCTTGTTGATTTGTTATATGGCTTAACCGTAGATGGGATACTATTGAAGTGTTTAGATAATGATTAGTCCACGACGTGCAACAGAAGACAGTGAGCCTGCGACATGCGCAGAACCGCTGAAGGAGCAGCACGCGTGAGGGACGCGCACGGCAAGGCCACCACTAGTGGCTAAGTTTGAAAGGGTTAGTTTAGTTTCCTATTTTTAGTCCATAATTCTAGAAGCAATTGGCTAAGTTTGGAAGGTTAGTTTAGTTTTCTATTTTTAGTCCATAATTATAGGAGCAATTAGCTAAGTTTGGAAGGTTAGTTTAGTTTTCTATATTTAGTCTATAATTCTAGAAGCAATCGACTCTGATTAGGTTGAGGCCCTTGGCTATATATTCATGTAATTGAACACTAGAAGGGGTAAGCAAGAATTATTTCCTGAATCTCCTCCTTCTCTTTCTCCAACCGCAATAGGAGTGCTGAGGGGTAAAACCTCGCCTCAACTATGGATCGTGACTATAAACTCCATAGTCATGGTTCAGCTATCCTAGGTCTCGGTGATCTTGACAACCTAGTATCATGATCCCGACGATCCTCGTCTTTCCGTTCCACCTCTCCATCCCCATCGCCAGCCGCCGCGCCACCCTTTCCCATGATCCCCTCCACCGCGTCATCCTACGCCGCCGCCATGGGTGACCAAACCAACCTCAAGACCGCCGTGGAGACACTAGCCGCCACCATCAACATGCTGCAAGCCACTGCAGAGGCCAATGCCAAAGCAATCCAAGCCTTGTCTGCTGGCTGTTCCTCTTTCTCAAGCGGCAAGCAGGCCTTTGGCGAGCACCACAACGATCGGCCGCCGAGGTTCTAGAAGATGGATTTCCTATGGTTCGACGGGAAGTCTGACCCGCTCATCTTTATAAACCGCTGCGAGTCGTATTTTCATCAACAGAGGATCATGGAGAAGGAGAAGGTGTGGATGGCGTCATACAATTTGGAGGAGGGTGCCCAAATGTGGTATATCCAGGTCCAACAGGACGAGGGTACTCCTTCCTGGTGCCGCTTCACCGATCTACTCAACTTGCGCTACGGACATCCGCTGCGATCTGTGCCGCTGTTCGAGTTGGCTGATTGCCGCCGCACGAGCACGGTCGCCGAGTACCAAGACCGATTCCAAGTGCTCCTGGCATGCGCCGGTCCTCTGGAGGAATCACAGAAGGTACAGCTCGTCATGGGGGGTCTCCTGCCGCTGCTCATCATCGACGTGCGCATCCAGAACCCCCAGTCGCTGGCGGCCGCCATGAGCCTGGCACGACAGCTAGAATTGCAGGAGGAGCACATGTTGGCGTCGACTAAGCCCACGATCCGCGGCCTGCTGCCTGCCCCAGCCTCACGCCTTGTCCTGCCGGCTCCTCCGGTTGACAAAGCCACACCACTCGCGATCACGGTGGCGGGCCATCCGGTGAAGCGTCTGTCCTAGGCGGAACAGGAGGAGCACCGCAGACTCGGCCTCTGCTATAACTGCAACGAAAAGTATACACGTGGACACAACTACGTCTGTAGGAGGCTCTTCTACATCGACGGCGTAGAGATCGCCGACCTCAACGACACCGTGGCGACCGAGGCACCGGACACCGAGACACCGGTCTTCTCCTTGCACGCAGTCGCTGGTGTGCCGATTTGCAACACAATGCAGATCAGTGTATCTCTGGGCACCACCACTCTCGTTGCGTTCCTCAACAATTTCATCGCCGAGGCCACCGCTCTCTGTACTAGGCTACCCGTCCAACCCCGACCGCACCTCACGGCAACCGTGGCCAACGGAGAAAGGATCACCTGCCTCGGTGTTCTCCGGCAAGCTCCAATCTCCATCGATGACAATGAGTTCTGCGTCGACCTCTTTGTCATGCCACTTGCAGGGTATGACCTGGTCCTAGGGATGCAGTGGATGGCCACCCTCGAACCGATCGTCTAGGATTTCACTACGCGCACCATGTCATTCTACCGACACGGCCGTGCAGTCTGCTAGACAGGCATAGCGACGTCGTGTACGTGGGTCCTCTCCACTATAGGGGCCAGCGACTCTCTCCTTGACAAGCTGTTGGCTTCTTTCGGGGACGTCTTCGCCGAGCCCAAGGGGCTGCCACCTAAGTGTGCCTGTGACCACAGTATTGTCCTCAAACCGGGCGTGCCACCAGTGCCAGTCCGGCCGTACAGGTATCCGGCGGCTCACAAGGATGAGCTCCAGCGGCAGTGCGCCGCTATGATTGAGCAGGGCATCGTCCACCGCAGCGACTCGGTGTTCTCTTCACCGATCATCCTCATCAAGAAAGCAGATGGCTCGTGGTTGTTCTGCATCGACTACCGTGCCTTGAATGTGCTCACTGTCAAGGATGTGTTCCCCATCCCCATCGTCGATGAACTTCTCGACGAGCTCCACGGTGCGCGGTTCTTCACCAAGCTGGACTTGCGGTTAGGGTACCATTAGGTGCGGATGCGGCCGAAAGATGTCCACAAGATGGCGTTCCGTACCCACGACGGCCTCTATGAGTTCTTGGTAATGCCGTTCGGGCTGTGCAACGCCCCAGCGACATTCCAAGCCCTCATGAATGACGTCCTCCGGTCATTCCTTCATCGCTTTGTCTGTCTTCTTTAACGATATTTTGCTCTATAGCACGACATGGGCGGATCACCTTTGCCACCTTCGCTTCGTCCTAACTGAGCTCCGATGGCACCAGCTCTTCATCAAGCGCGCCAAGTGCGCCTTCGGTGTCGCTTCCGTCGCGTACCTCGGCCACGTCATTTCAGCGGCGGGCGTTGCCATGGACCTGGCCAAGGCGCAGGCCGTCCATGACTAGCCGGTTCCTCGCTCGGCGCGGGCGGTGCATGGTTTCCTCGGCATGGCGGGATACTACTATAAATTCATCCACAACTATGGTATCATCGCCGCACCACTGACGGCTCTCCTCAAGAAGGATGGCTTTTCCTGGAACGAGGCGGCGGCTGTGGCGTTCGACGCGCTCAAGGCTGCGATCACCTCAGCCCCGATCCTCGCCATGCCAGACTTCGCCAAGATGTTCATCATCGAATGCGACGCCTCATCCCACGGGTTTGGCGTGGTGCTCGTCCAAGATGGCCATCCGATTGCCTTCTTCAGTCGGCCAGTCGCGCCTCAGCATCGCGTCCTCGCCGCTTATGAGTAGGAGCTCATCGGACTCGTCCACGCCATTCGGCACTGGCTTCCGTATCTGTGGGGCCTCCGATTCCTCGTCAAGATGGATCATTACAGCCTCAAATACTTATTGGATCAGCGGCTCGCCACAATTCCCTAACACCATTGGGTGGGGGAGCTTTTGGGCTTTGATTTCTCTGTCGAATACAAGGGCGAAAAGGCGAACACGGTGGTGGATGTCCTCTCACGGCGTGACATGGTGGACGACAGGGCCATCTTAGTCCTCTTGGCTCCTCACTTTGAATTCGTCACGTGTCTCCGCCAAGCACAGCTCTTCGACCCGGCTCTCGTCGCGCTCCAGGACGAAGTACGTGCGGGGTCCAGAGGAGCACCGTGGGCGATCATCGACGACATGGTGTAGTTCGGCGGGCGCCTCTACATCCCTCCGGTGTCCTCCCCCGTGCAGGAAATCATGGCAGCCATCCACAAGGACGGGCACGAAGGGGCCCAGCGCATGTTGCACCGGCTGCGACATGATTTCCACTTTTCTTACATGAAACAGCTCGTGCAGGATTTCGTGCATGCGTGCACCACTTGTTAGCGTTACAAGTCAGAGCATTTACACCCAGTTGGGCTCCTACTCCCACTGCCCATGCCGTAGGGTGTCTAGACAGACATCACCCTTGATTTCGTCAAAGCACTGCCATATGTTCAAGGCAAGTCAGTCATATTGACGGTGATCGATAGGTTCAGCAAGTACTACCACTTCATTCCCTTGGCGCATCCGTACTCCACCGAGACAGTCGCTCAAGCATTCTTTGCCGACATCGTCCGTTTACACGGCGTACCATATTCCATGGTGTCCGACCATGATCCGGTCTTCACCTCAAAGTTCTGGTGCGAGCTTATGCGCTTGGTAGTCACCAAGTTACACATGACCACTACTTTCCACCCCTAGTCGGATGGGCAATCGGAGGCCGCCAACCGTGCCATCATCATGTACCTACGCTACCTCATGGGAGACCGGCCGTGACAATGGTTGCAGTGGCTACCATGGGCGGAGTTCATTTTCAACACCGCTTACCAGACTTCGTTGCGGGACACGCCGTTCCACATCATCTATGGGCGCGATCTGTCATCCATCCAGTCGTATGAACCGGGGGACACGCTAGTGGCCGCCGTCGCCAAGAGCATGAAAGAACGCGAAGAGTTCCTCGCCGACATCCGCTACAGGCTGGAGCAGGCGCAGGCAATCCAAAAGCTTCACTACGACAAAGCTCATTGCCACGTCTCGTATCAGGTGGGCGACTGGGCGCTCCTCCATCTCCGGCAGCGCGCGGCATCGTCCCTGCCCCAGGCAGTCACCGGCAAGCTCAAGCCACGATTCTATGGGCCCTACCGTGTCATTGAGTTGATCAACGACGTCGCCGTCTGTCTCGCTCTGTCTTCCTGGGCTTGACTTCACGATGTGTTCCACGTCGGCCTCCTTAAGAAGTTCCAGGGGCCGCCCACGGATGCTCCGCCACCTCTGCCTCCTATTCATCATGGAGCCATTGCTCCGGAGCCAGATAGTGCAGTGCGGACACGCTTGGCGCCAGGTCCTGATCCAGTGGAAAGGAGAGTCCTCGGCATCGGCGACATGAGAAGACGTTGAGCCGTTCCGTGCCAAGTACCCTGCGTTTCAGCTTGAGGACGAGCTGCTCCTCAACGGGGGGAGAGATGTCATGTGGGGGCATACGTATAACAGACGACAGCGAGCCCACGACGTGGGCAGAGCCATTGAAGGAGTAGCACGCACGAGGGACGCGCACGGCAAGGCAACCACCAGTCGCTAAGTTTAAAAGGATTAGTTTAGTTTGCTATTTTTAGTCCATAATTTTAGGAGCAATTGGCTAAGTTTAAGTTTAGAAGGTTAGTTTAGTTTTCTATTTTTAGTCTATAATTATAGGAGCAATTGGCTGAGTTTGAAAGGTTAGTTTAGTTTTCTATATTTAGTCTATAATTCTAGGAGCAATCGGCTCTGATTAGGTTGAGGCCCTTAGCTATATATTCATGTAATTGAACACTAGAAGGGGTAAGCAAGAATTATTTGTTAAATCTCCTCCTTCTCTTTCTCTAACCCTAAGGGATAAAATCTCGTCTCAACTACGGATGGTGACTACGAAATCCGTAGTCGTGGTCCAGCTACCCTAGGTCTCGGTGATCTTGACATGTCCCTCATGAATGGCGCCACTATCTCGCATTCTGGGCGTTGGAGAACGTCATTGGAGCTACAAAAGAGGTCGACATGCTCATTTTCCGTCAAAAAAGGTTTGTATGCTTAGCAGAGCGGATTTACCTCTTACTACTGATCTAGTGTTTGTTACTATGGGCTATCCAGTTACGTTTTTGTTGGAAGAGGAGAGCTTTGAGCCTGCAATTCCTGTTCATGATCAATGGATCTAGATGACAATGCTGCGGCTGAGAAGGATGCTTCCAAGGATGGAGTAGAGGATCAGATGGCTACACGTCCTAAAGAAGCTGATGCCAATCCGTCGACAGAGCTCAGGGCCATCTCCAATGCAACTGAACCTGACGCCTTTCGGAAATTGCCGGCTACCCCCTTCTCCTCGTCCAATTGTTCTACATATGGGAAAGCTTACAACGTCGTCGTCAAGTCGACTTCAGGGAGCACAAGGAAGTACACAGTTTCAGATTCATCTTTGTTAGCAGGGAAGAATACTAAGGCAATAGAATCATCACTTTCTTAGCCGGTGAGCGCCTCGGTCATAGAGGTTCCATTGGTGGCAGTGTTTGGCTCACTGCCAGGCTCCTTGCTCACAGAACCTGCAAGTAAGGCTGCGGTGGCAATGCCGGGGTCGCCCACGATCCCTCCGTCGTCACCAACGTCACCACCTACGGTCATGCAAACGCCGAGCCCAAAGGCAACTTCTTCACCGCCAAAGCAAGCTTTCATACTGAATTTGAAGGCGGGCTCTCTGGTTGGATCTCTGGCGCGTACTGACGTGGCTGCAGCAGCAGCGGTGGATTCACCGGGGGTTGCTGCTGCAGCGGCAGCATCAGTGGCATCGGTGGCTAGTCCCTCGACTCTATCTTTTGACGTAAAGGTGGCTGCAGCACCTGCCCCGGTTCAGAGTAAGCTGGTTGCTCAGCCGGCTGTGCTGCGCCGCCGGAGTGGACGATCGAATTCAGAAACAACACCTGGCATTGCAATCGCAGATGATGACTCGATGATCAAGGCAATGAGAAGGGCTGCAGATCGCAATCTTGACTACTCATTTGCTTCACAGGTGGTCTCGGCGACAAAGTCCGTCCAGTCGCTCTCGGCATCTCCTATAGTCTGTTCTCCATATGGTACAACAAAAAATCCTTCCTTTTCACTTCCGTATTTACCTCAAGACAGTTTTACTTCAAGTTTAAGTAAATTAGGAGAATCTTTTGGTAAGAATAATAGTGAAGTGGCAATGTCAGTTAAGATGTTGAAACATATTGATATAGACAAATTGAATGTAGTACCTAAATCCAATGAGCCACGACAGTCAAAAATGTTTTTGTCAGCCACAGAAAATAATCCTTTTGGGACCAGTGGCGACGAGGGTGACAATTCTGATAGACTTAGTCAAGGATATTATAGAGGTTCAATTGGAAGATATGGACCTAAGTATAAAAATTTGTGACTTGTTGGTTTCTGATAGTGTTAACGCTAAAATTTGGTAAGCTTGTAAATATATTCGGTTATGTATTGGAGAGTCGATCGGCTTATAGAAAGATGCCAACTGATAGATAGAGAAGCTGATCGGCTTATGAAAAGAGATCGATTGATATAGAAAAAGAGCCGATTGAACATATGAAAATGAGTTCGGCTTAGTCGAAGGTGGAAGATTATTCAGATGAGACCAAATCTAAAAAGTAAACGTAGAAACCATGGTAGAGAGGATTTGTATCTATAAGATATCTTTTGTAATTAGATAGGAGTAATTAATTTTATTATTTTCTTAGAGATAGGAAATAATATCTGGAGGTTTTTTAACCATTTCGGACTTATGTAATTCTGGTTACAAATACAAACACTCCGAAGCCATGTAAATCATTTTCACAGATCGATACAAATTTGGACCATAGTTACCCTAGTTTATCTATGTTTTTTTGGCATGTTTTGGCTCTCGACGTGGGGTTATATTGGTTAGGTCCGATCTCCAGCGAAAAGGTAAGCCTCGCTCTCATCCTAATATATCCGCTCTGTCTAAGACTGTATCGGTTGTGATTAAGTTCTTAGTCTCATTGGATATATCACATCTCGTTTATATGGGATATATTGGCTTATCGAGCTCTTTTTACCATCATTAGTTTTATGCTGCATCGGTTAGGTCCGATCATTTAGACTGCTGATAGTAGATTGAGCCTTAAGTTGGAAGGGTCTTTAGCAACGTTTTATCAGAGTAGCCAGTCGATGAATTACCTTTACACTGAGCTTCACATTTAACGTATTGGCTTTTCAGCCGATATATATAGATTGCCCATGATTAATCTGCTAGCGATCTTTCTGGTTTTATTGGATCCAATCTTATTTGTCTCGGTTAGGTCCGATCTATCAAGCTTGTGCTTAATATGGCTAGTATCATGATCTAGTAGATTTCATTCCTCTCATTGGCTCAGCTAGCCGATGAGTTTACCTATTTATATCATGTTTATATGCCTGCATAGGACTAATAGCTAATAACTATCTTAACTCTATTGACATATCCAGCCGATAGCAAGAGTCCGTCTTAGCCTATCAGCTAATTGGATCGATGATCTAACTTCATCTGCCTTTCTTATCAATTAGAGGTTAAATTTATTGGCATGCCCTAAACCCCAATGACCTAGAGATGCCAAAGAGTATAAGGACCTACCGTGGAGCTAAATATGTCTCTGAGGCTTTCATATGTTTAGGCTAATCACATTGTGATAGCGTTCGAGCTATGAATCGTCCAAGGACACGCACACGTTCAACTATAAAATCACAACTGGAGGATACTCTCAACTCACAGCAGGATAAAAGAGGAGATAAACTCAACTCAAGATAAACTTTTTCATAATAATTCAACAAGTGAGTTTACATTCAGAAATTAGGCTTTATATAGCCATACAACTCAACTCTAGAAACTTCCTACTAATTAATAACTCCTTAACTATTTTTGCAAATATCAAAACACAATAAAAACAACATTAACTACTACTGCTAATTCCCAAATATAATTAAAACATAAAAAGACTCAAAAGGCAAGTTCCAAGAAACTAAATGCTGGCTGGCTCCTCAGTAACCACGCTCACTTGACACGAGGTTTTGACCAAGAAGACTCTGGAATCTGGAGAAACTCAAAACATAAAAAAGATAGTCCATTTCATTATCTGATCACAGAAATTTAAATCACCCAAATCCGAGCCTTTATGAGAGAGTTATGCCCAAAATACTGGCCCAGTACGAATCTGTCCAGAGAGCTGCTGTTTCGTAAATTAATTGTAAATATGACTTGGGCCTGGTTCTTCAAGCTGAGAACTGGTCCATAACTTGCTTCCTTGATCATGATTGTTTATATGTAAACCTGCCATGACTTGATCGCCATCACATTGGACCTCCATCGGTGAACATGCCTCTTGGCGTGTCTTTTGATGGGAATGATTTCCATACAAACATCTTGTTTTGGCATGCCCGGTGGGATAGAATTTTAATCAGTATGTCTGAAGAAGAGGTTGATGCAAAGACTCACCCGTCCGATGAAGATGTTGATAAAGATATCATTATTCCAATCACATTAGAAGATTTGACAGATACGCAGATGCAGCAGGTGGAGCAATTTGTGAAGGATTTTAAGAAGTCGTGCTTGCAATCCTTTAGTATGATGCAAGAAGGACTGATCTAGGAAAATTTGTTCCTAAAACCAACTTGATCGGTGAAGCAACTCAACCTGTATCTTCATGTCCATAGAAATTTGTGTGAGAATTAGTTGATGAAGCTATATGTCATGTACTGATCGATCAATCCAGAGGGTTGATAAATATGCTTAGGACTTGATTACGAAAATAGTGGATGGATTAATTGCTCAAGAGCCACTTGTTTATACATCAACAACTATTGGTCCACAGATGCTGATGTTCAATTGGCTCAATGTCTATGTTCAATTCAGGGGCCAGCACAATAGAGACAATGAGTGGACTACAATGGTATTAAAAGTAAGGATGGAACAGTTTGGCTTGAAACCATAGGAGAATAATTTTGTGTATCGAAATCCATACCTTGGAAGGTTTGATAGAATACCATTATCATGCCAATACAAGATATCAGACTTCTCTAAGTTTTTAGAGCAAGACAATATGTATACAGTTGAACACGTTTGCTGATTCATAGCTTAGTGTAGAGGAGCATCTGTAGAAGAGGATATGAGAGTTAGGTTGTTACCATTGTCACTATCTAGATCGGTTTTTACTTGATTTTCATTATTGCCACCAAATTCAATTAGAGGATGGATCGATCTAGAGCAATAATTTCACAAGCACTTCTTTGTGGGAATCCATGATATGTGGCTCATAAATTTGATATTGGTGAAGCAGAAGGCGAAGGCATTGATTCTAGAATATATTCAAAGATTTTGCAATATACAAAGTCAATGCTATATCTTAGACTTAAGTGATGAACAATTAGTAAAGCTAGCCTTCCAAGGATTATCAAGTTGCATTAGAAGGATGTTTTTCTCCCAAGAGTTTGATAGCTTAGCGTATTTGATGCAGACAATATCGGCTCATGAAAGTCAATTGCAAGAAGTAAGGGAGGAGATTTCTAAGTCATGTGAGTCTAAAGAAGATAATTTTGAAGCATGAGTTCTCATACTCTGAAATTGGGAGACATGTGTTAACGCCAAAATTTAGTAAGCCCATAAACAGATTCGGTTAAGGATCAGAGATTTGATCGGCTTATAGAAAAAAGGCTGATTGATAGATGGAGAAGCCGATCAGCTTATGGAAATATGCTAATTGATATAGGGAAGGAGATAATTGGACAGATGAAAATGTATTCGGTTTAGTTGAAGATAGAAGATTATCTAGATGAGATTGAGTCTGAAAAAAAAGTGGAAACCACAACAAAGTGGTTTTGTATCTATCAGATATCTCTTGTAATTAGGAAGCAGTAGTTAATTTTATTATTTTCTTAGAAATAGTTTCTTTTTCTATTTAAAAAATAATATCCAAAGATTGTTTGTAACTAATGAGGACATGCCACCGGTTACTCAAGTTACACATAAGCAAGTGTATGAAGGGCCAATTACGCATAGCCATGCAAACTACTCCAAAAAAGGGGAACTCACTCCTAATTGAATTTAACTTCAATATACATGAGAATATTATACTACCTAAGTGTTCTACTTTGGTTGTACTTAGGTATACACATAAAGATGAGGATGCTACTCTACGTGGGGACAAACTACGTCAATTGGACCAAGAGGATCCAACCATTAGTTTGGACCATCACAAGTAGCCATAACTCCTTATTCCCATAACCTTTGGAGGTGAATAAGTACTTTTTTGGAAAGCTTATCAAGTCCACTTTCCATCCTAAAAAATGTCACATCATTTGGACTTCAAAGTAGAGAGTAATGATTATTTTACTGAAGGCTACACAGAAGCCTAGGAGACGCGCGGAAATTAAAGACCACTTCGTAAATGACTCAACTAGTTGGGCTTTCACCTCCCAACGTGGTGACTTCAGTTCATACCTAACTAGGAGGGTTGTTCCTAGCATGAATATCACCTATATGCAACTAGAAAAGGTACTTTTGATCATTTGATAACCTGATATGGTATTGTAGGTAAGCTGCCGAGTGTCTTACACACCTTTTTTCTTGCGATTTCTTCTTGGGCTTGTGAGAGATCTCTCTGAAGTCCCCTATTTGTGCTCTACGGTATCTAGTTAGACTACACCGTTTTATGTGGATTAGTCCCGGTTTGTGGTTCTGTGATTGTTCGGAGATCGAGTCGATGTCCTTAAGGTTTTGGTGCCTCTCTCCTCGTCGCTTGGTGGCATCCAACCTTGGTCAGGTATAAAGATAGGTACCCACTATTTCTACTACAAGTTATCCTTTATTCTTAAATCTACTGTTGTGAAGATCGGGCTATCCCCTTGCCGATTCATATCGGAACCTATCATGTGGTAATAAGAGCTATCGTTGTCATGGTAGGGTTTGTTATCACCCACTTATCTATCCTATCATTTACCATTTGTTATTGTTTTCATCCGTCACATATATTTATTTTAACATATCCTATAGTCCACTAAAAAGCCTCACAAAAATCCAATATCCTTTTGTTGGTACTATTAATCTCGTGTCATTTGCATTCATCTAGTTGTTAGTCACCTTTTTTTTACCTCCATTTTCTTTTCATTTCTCTATCCACACCCCATATTTGTTATCTTGTGTTTGCTGAAAAAAAATAAAAAAAGATCAGAAAGAAAGAGTGAAAAAGGGTAAAAAAAGGAAGAAGAAGTTGAAAGGGGTTATATTGTGGATGCTATAAGTTTTAAATTCAGAACGTCAAGTTTGTGATGCTTGTGACAACAACATTACACATCTTTTGAGTGGCTTACGCACTTGAATTTTTAGTATCATAGCCTTCCTTGAACAGCCACCTATAGCTCCACAAAAATCTGAAACCAGATCTCTCGTCTTGTATTTCTTTTGATCTCTTAATAACAGCTGTGGTACTACCACTTCAGCACACTCAGAGTCCTTGAGAATGAGTAGGAACATTGGTAAGTAAGAGGTGAGGTTGTGTGACTCCACAAATTTTACCTATTCCACTTTCCATTGCACTGTTCTAACACTGTAGGATCTGATTCGAGTGTTCATGGTGGTCATCATGGCGATCAAGAACCCCCAGTTGAGCTACACTAACTACAAAACTCATTGTTGGAGGTCATGGAGAGGATGTTCAATGAATGTCTTCCTACGGCGGGTGGTCGAGGTCCACATCATCAACATCAAGACAATCACCGTGAAGAATTTGGTGATGAAAATTCTGGTTTTGGGAATGGTTTCTATGACCGTTTCAGAGATGGTCATGGCGGTCATGATGGTGGTAGGCATATTGATTATGATGACCAGCGTGAAGGAGGACATGGACATGGTCGTCATGTACACTTTGATGATGAAGAGGAAATTCATAATGATTCTGATGAAGGATTTGATGATATTGAAAACCTTTTTGCTGGCCATGGGCAGTTTGGACAACGCCAAGATCGCCGTTGCTGGTCATGATGGAGGACAACATGGTCATCACAACAGGGATGATCCGGACAACATTGCTCAAGTCAAGTTTAGAGTCCCTAAATTCACTGAAAGAGAAGATGCAGATGCATATCTTGAGTGGGAAGAGCAATGTGATCAGATTTTTAGAGTGCATAATCTCTCTAATCAGAGACATGTAAACCTTGCTTCCGTTGAGTTCTCTAGTTATGCTCTCACTTGGTGGAATCAAATACAAGAAAATCAACTTGTGCTGGGGAGTGATCATATCAACACTTGGGATGAGATGAAGAGAGTGATGAGGAGACGATTTGTACCATCAAGCTATTAGCGTGACCTTTGCAATAAGTTGCAAATGTTGAAGAAAGGAAAAAGATCGGTTGATGTTATAAGGATTTGGAGTTGCTGTTAGTGCGGACTAGAATTAGAGAGGATCCCAAGTCAAAAATGGCATGATTTTTGGTTGGTCTCAATGAAGAAATTTCTAATTTTGTTGTGATGTTTCCATATTATATTTTGCAAGACCTTGTTGATCAAGCTATGCACACTAAGAGAAAATTTCAGCAAGAGACACGTGGAAGGTCTTATACAAGCCATTCCATTGCAGCTCCATGGTAGTAGCCTGGTATCTCTTTTGGTGGAGGTCGGTCCCAAGGTGCTACAAATAGATCTTCCCCATCTATTGCTCCTTCGAATATGGTAGTCTCTATAGCTTCATTACCTACGACCCAACAACGCACTGCTGAAAATACAACAACCCCTATTGTTGCTTCGGCTGCTACTTCCTCTACTGGTAGCCGCGAAATTGTGTGCCACAAGTGCCATAGTCGTGGACATGTTGTTGCTAAATGTCCTAGTAGAAGGACCATGGTTGTGAATGAGAAAGGTGAATGGGAATTTAAAAGTGATGCTAAGGAAGATGGCCCAAGATATGATGAAGAACATGAAAATGATGAGAATGTGATTCAACTTGATGAAGGTGATAATAATTGCTTTATTTCTCTTGATGAGTGCTTAGTGTTACTGCTACGAAAGAAGAGAATGAACAGCGACACAATCTTTTTCATACTCGATGCATGATCAAGGACAAATTATACATGATCATTGTTGATAATGGTAGCTGTAATAATATTGCAAGTCAAGAATTGGTTGACAGAATGGGCTTAAAATAGCAGCGTCATCCTTCTCCATATAAAATGCAATAGCTTAATGATTATGGTGCGCTACGTGTAACCAACATTTCGACTGTTCCTTTTTCTATTGGAAGATGCAATGATCAAGTAGAATGTGATGTGGTGCCAATGCAAGCCTGCTAGCTGCTATTGGGAAGACATTGGTTGTATGAGCATGATGTTCAGATTTATCATCGATCCAACAAGATTGTTCTCAAGTACAAAGCAGAGCGAGTCACTTTGCTTCCTTTGTCACTGAAGGAGATTTTAAAGGATGATTTAAAAAGAAAACAACGAGATAGTGAGAAATATTTACGAGTGACCCACAGACATAGTGAGGGAGTGTCTCCATGGCCATATAAGACTCCACAACTGCAAAGAACTAAGCCAATGAGAAAAGCAGGTTTAGTTATCATGGCTAGGAAAAGGGATTTAAAAGAATTGAGTAAATCCAATAACATGTTCTTTGTACTCCTATACAAGGGTAATTTTCTTTCCACTAACGACTTACCCTCTACCTTGCCTAGTGATATTTTTGATGTGTTACAAGAATATAAAGACCTATTTTCGAAGGAAGTACCACCAGGGCTGCCACCAAAGAGAGGAATTGAGCAACAGATCGATCTTGTTCTTGGTGCTCCACATCGTAACCATGCACCATACTAAACCAACCTAGAGGAGACAAAAGAAATTCAGTGCCAAGTACAAGAGACAAAGGTTACGTAAAGGAAAGTCTCTCACCATGTGTTGTTCCTGTTCTTTTAGTTTAAAGAAAGATGGCTTATGGAGAATGTGTGTTGAATGTTGAGCCATTAATAACATCACCATAAGGTATAGACATCCCATACCTCGACTTGATGACATGCTTGATGAGGTTAGTAGTGCTATCATTTTCACAAAAAAATATTTAAGAAGACGCCAAAGTGCTTAAGGATCTACACTGGAGATAAGCGGATCTCATAAGCATTCGTGTGTTTAGGCTCATCGCATCAGACCTCCGGCGAACACGCCTCTTGGTGGCATGTTTTGGTAGAACCGATTTCTACACAGACAGCTAGAAAACCCAAATCGACTACCGAAAAGAAAGGGCGGATGGCCCATGCAGCTATGTTTAAAACCCAAAAAATGTTTCCTAATGAAAGGCATTTCTTGGAATAGCAGAGGTCAATTAGACTTTGCTAAATACCGCTATGTGGCAGATTGCATTAAAAAAGAGAAATTAGACTTTGTCACGATTTTGGAAACAAGAAAGATATGTCGAAAAGGAATCTAGATCATCTAGTAGGGGATAGATTTTATTTGGCATTATCTTCCCCCATGTGGCAAGTCCAGGGGTATTCTTATTGGGATAAATGCTACCGTGTTGGAGTTATCTCTAATAGTTGAAGGGGAATTTAATATTAAATTTCATCTGATCAACAAGGATGATAAATTCAAGTGGATTCTTATGGCTGTGTGCAGGCTTGCACAAGATGATTTTAAGTCAAATTTCTTGGTATAATTGGTTTGTACATGTCAACAAAACCACTTCCCGATTTTAATTGGTGGAGATCTCAATGGAGTAGTTCTTAAAAGAATAATGACCGATAGAACAACCATTGACCTTTTCTTTTCAATGCTGTAATTAATAGCTTTGATCTTAGAGAAATTGCTTTAATGAGTAGACAATTCACTTGGGCAAACTCATTTCTAAATCCATTGGAGGTATATCAAATCAAACACCTTTATTACTTAGACAATTGAACTTGCCTAGTTTTGTCTTAGGATTTCTATGATCATGTTATCGAGATATGGAATAAGCTGGTTAAGGGTTGTAACTCTATCCAATGATACAACAACAAAGTGAGTGCATCGTAGACATCTAAGAAGTTGGGCAGCCCATACCAGTAGCATGCAGAAACAATAAAAATCCAACTTACAAACTACCTTTGATGTTCTTGATATTGGAGCTGTGGAATGAGTTCTAACTGAACTGGAAAGAGAGTATCTTGCTCAGTCTAGAGATCATTTAGCTAAACTTCTTCGAGGAGAAGAGATCAAATAGTATCAAAGGGTGAAAGCTTCTGATGTTCTCCTAGTTGTTAATAATACCAAATATTATCACATGATTGCCAATGGCAAACATAGGAAGAATCGGATCTTCCTCAAACAGGATAAAGGGAAGATCGAGGGTAATGAAGCTTTGAAGAATTATGTAACTAATGTTTTATAAGAACCTATTTGGACCATTGGATAAGAACTCCTTGACAATAGTTGAACCTAGAACCAAGGACATTTCTCAAGTGACTGAGTTAGAACATGAATTACTTACTACACTACTCTCCAAAAAAGAGGTATGGGATGAGCTGTTTTACATGGAAAGCAATAAGGCTCCTAGATCTGACGGTGTCCATGTAGAGTTTTACCAAAAATTTTGGGAAGTAGTTAAGCACGATTTGTTGAATTTTTTCAATGAATTTCATGTTGGTGACCTCCCATTATTTGGTCTAAATTTTGGGGTGATTACACTACTTCCAAAATTTAAAGAGACTAATCATATCCAACAGGTCAATATGTCTTTAGCTTTAAAATTTTCACTAAGGTTGCCACAAATAGAATCAATTCAATGGTGGAACATATAGTGAGCCCGACACAAACTACTTTTATACATAGCTAAAACATACTTGATGGAGTCGTTGTCATACATGAGGCAATTCATGAAAAGCATCGAAAGAAACTGAGTGGGGCAATTTTGAAAATTGACTTTGACAAGGCCTATGATAAAGTTAAATGGACATTCTTGTTACAATCTTTATGAATGAAATGATTCTCATCCAAATGGATTTCTTGGACTGACTCTTTCATTTTAGGTGGAAGTAAAGTGATAAAAGTCAACGATGATGTTTGATGTTTCTTTCAAACAAAGAAAGGCCTTCAACAAGGCAACCCCCTATCTCTAGTACTTTTTAATGTTATAGCTGATATGCTCACCGTTCTGATGAGAGAGCTAAGGCCAATGGGCAAATTGAGGGAGTAATTCCACATCTAATTGATGGTGGTTTGTCTATTCTACAATATGCCATTGATTTGGTTCTATTTGTGGAACAGTATCTAGAAAAGGCTTGAAACTTGAAAATACTGCTCAACGTTTTCGAACAGCTATCAGGACATAAGATCAATTTTCATAAAAGTGAAATATATTATTTTGGTGAAGTGCAAGCCTTTCAAACTCAGTACACCAACCTTTTTGGATGTAGAACAGGTGAATTTCCTTTTTGATATCTTGGTATTCCTATATACTATAGTAAATTAAGAATGGATTGGAAAGTAGTGATAGAATGGTTTGAGAAAAAACTTAGCAGCGGGAAAGGAAATCTTCTATCATTTGGGGTTGACTTACATTGTTTGATTCAACACTTAGCAGTCTTGTAATGTATATTATATATTTCTTTGCCATACCTAGGAGTGTTCTCGAGAAACTTGATTACTTCCACTCTAGATTTTACTGGCAGAGTCAACATCAACATCAAAGCATTTCAGTCCCAAGCAAATTGGAGTAGACTAGAAATAAAGTATCAACTTGTGAAGTGGCACATTATGTGCCACTCTAAAGATCAAGGGGGTTTAGGAATTCATGATTTGGAAGTAAATAATGTCACTTTACTTAGCAAATGGTTGCATGAGTTGTTCTCAACTAATTGTTTGTGGGTAAAAATGGTATGCAACAAATATTTTCAATCACAACCTCTACCACGAGTTCAATGGAAAACTAGGGATTCACATTTTTGGGCTAGTTGTCACACCCTGCCCTAGCACCATCTACCATGACACTAGAGAGGGTGTACCATAGGAGATAGGCACAAATCAATTCCCACATGATAGTGATGATGGTACCGGTTCTACGATATAATGATGGTACCCATGGTCAATGAAGATGCATCATTGCCATCCTTAGGTTAGATTATTCCTTTAGGAGGGTCACATCTTCAGAACAACTCTAGGAGTGTAACTGGCAAGCAGAGAGCAGCAATGGAATCTAGCACAGCTAGAACCTAATTCACAAGCAATGGCTTAGGTCTAGGAAGAAAACCTTAATCTTCAATTTCATCTTCCTGGATGAGGGAAAAAACAATGGTTATTTACTTACTTACATACTTCGCAAGTCATAGGGAAATGTGTATAATGCAAGCTTTAAAGGAATGTTGGGGTTTATTTTGCTAGCCTTTCTCTTTAAAAACATTTTCCAAAACACTAAGTGTGAGTTGTAAACCTAGATGGATGGCCATATGCTTTTGCCTGCATTCAGGCCGAGAGTTTCTTTGTAACAATTCAAGCAAACTAGGTAAATTTTAGTTAATTAATTGAACCAATAAAATGTAATACCATGCCTGTTCGTGCCGGCTTAAAGACATCTGCCCTCAAGTAGATTTCACTTTCAATCTTATTTATTAGCTTCTTATTTTCTCTCTTTCAAGGACATCAACCAATATCATATCTCAACCAATATCTTCTCAAAGTGCATTGCTTATTGTTGGGAAGCCTTATCTATGAGCCACTTGGCATCCAATGTCACATATGCTTGTTTCAGATGACTCAAGTCATCCATCGACTACCAAGACCGATTTTGGTAATGATTCCCATGCCACAAAATATTTTTTTGTAAAGCATTGGAAAATAAATCTATGCTATGAAAATCACTTTACATTCATCCATAATTGTGGGCACGATTGTTCGAACATTTTTTAATCTTTGAAAAGGGTGCATGCTTACCCACATGACACAAGCTTACTCCAATTATCAAGCACGTGTTAGCTATGCACGGCCAGTGAAGGAAGATTCATGACAAGGCCTTTCCAAAGCAAGTCCAAGATAGTCCATTTCCACCTAGGACGGTCCTGCCGACTATGTACTTCCTATACCTATGATCCCGAGTATATCACCCTAGGGCACCCAGTGGGTATATCACCCTGTTAGTGATATGCCCTAGAGGCAATATGGGGATGTTGTACATATATCATACTATGTTAATGATATATTAATTTGTTGCTTGAAATAGGCATTATTATTGTTGATCGACAAGTATCTAACTTATTCAAGAGACTCCTAATGTTAGATGTTGCTATTTCTAAATGTTCCCTGGTCATATATCATATTTGGACTAAGATCAACATATATATTAATTGATGATATGTGTGATGAATTATAGTTTGGAGATACCAAATCGATAATATGGACATGCGTTAGTGAACATATAGCAGATATTTTACATGTCACTAGTTAATCTCAAGTAGTGTTTATATGAAGTTTATAGACTTGAGATCATCATGATTTCTAACATACGTAGTAGCTTATTTCGAGACTACAAAACACTACTCCGTAACAGGATAGTTATAAAAGTTGTCTTCAGGTTTATTATGAAATATATAGTGGGATGCGAGTAATCAAGATAAAATTTGCCCTCCTATGTGAGAAATATCTCTAGGCTCTTCGATGTAGTGGATTATTAAAGTGCATGACCATGCCAAGATGATTGATCGGTCAATCATAAGTTTATAATCCATCACAGGATTAAGAGAATGATTAGCTATAAAGTGGATGACACAAGTCTTGCCTTGAGCTCGATCGATATCGTAAGGCAAAGGGATTCGCACATGAGAACATTACAGTTTCAGCCAATATGATCTTTACGTATACTTCGGAGTTAATATACCTTGGTAGAGATTACTATTAAAAGGATGACTAAAAAGGCATTTTTGGACGCGACCAAATATACATAAACCTACAGGATCACACACTTAATGGGTTGAAAAGCTTATTCGAATGTGATTTGGATAAGGGCTCTATTTGGATAGAGATCCGAGTAGAATCCTATTAGGCCACGGTCCCCCAGGCATAAGTGAGGAAACCTATATATAGGGAGGTAGAGAGGTCAAGGAGAGATACCTTGGTTCACCTCGAGCAGAAACCCTAGCCACCACCTCTCGAGCCAAATCCTAGCTGCTTGAGAGTGCTAGTACACCCGCAATCAACGTTCTAGCCCCGAATGTGTGGATACCGACAGAGGTGCTACTCATTGCAGTGTTGATCGGCATCATGATCACGGCAATCAACTGCTTCATTTATCGCCTCGCTATGCGTGTGATCGGATTGGCTTCTCCAACACTACTTCCGCTGCACTGCGCAACATGTGGTAACGATCCATGATCCCTTATTCGCATGATGTCCTAGTGTGCACGGTAGAAAAAAATTATTGTATCCTATCGTAGCCTACGCCTTCACCTTTACACCCTTTGGCACCATAGCAACTCCTCAATTATTGGCAACACGATGATCCTAGATCCACTAATTACATGTCTAGTGGCGTCTCATACTACCCATGTGGTCATACTACGAGATGCTTGGATGGAATTCCCTAAGGAATATGTCCTTATATGCGAATACAAAGTACCACCAAATATGCGATCACTTTGTATTGTTGGGTTTTCATACACAATTTTCTTTTCCCAAACACACTGACAACATTTGTTGAGTTTTCAAAACTTTTGAAAGCCCATTTTTCCATAGTGATCAATAGGTGTGTTTAGGGTGGAGCCATGGATATCCATGCTTGAAGAGCATGGATATCGATGTATCATAAGGTGGAGCAACAAGGGAGGGGGTCATCAAAGTCTTGCCGAAATAATGCAACTATTGGGCTGATTAAATTTAATGTGCATGCTTAGATACCATTTTAAAAACAAAATATTTTAAAACTAGGATCAATATGGTCAATAGGTAACTTGCCTTTATCTTCATCTTCAAAGTCTTTAAAATTTTTTGTTCAAAAGAATTTTCATCGTTATCAACTAAGCACAAAAGGGAGTCAACAGCACAAAAGCCTAAACATAAAATAGCTCCATTGGTTGATCTCAATTTTAGAAAAATTTAGAAACTACATCAGGGTCAATCGAAGTTACGGATAGGGAGATATGAATATTAGGAGTTTAATTAATTTTCTAGAAATATAAAATGTTTTATTTAATTCAGAAATGAAATATTATTGAGAATATTCTTCACACTGAAAAGTGGGGCCTAGTGTTAGTGGAAGGAGGAGGGGAGCTCAGCCTATGGTCCTTGGTGGACCAGTTGTACGAGAGGGAGAAATAGGAGGGCTATGAGCTTAGTGGTCTGTCAAGGCCAGCCCAGAGGCCTTCGGCCTATCTTACCAAGGGCGAGCCAAGGTGGCACTGGGGTCCTTGCTCGGTCCAAGGTGGCGGCGGCATGTAACCACATCAGCTTGGATCGGGCACGGTTGACCTAGACACCGATCGATGGCTGCCAATGGTTAGGATTGATCTAGTGAATGGCGGTGGTTTGGGAGGAGCAAGATATGGTGGGAGGATGAGGGAGGAATGATGAAATCAGTGAATGGCTTGGATGGGGTCATGGTGGACTAGATGTGGCTGGAGCTAGCGGTGCTTTTGCCGGTGTTGGCAATGTACAAGAGGTTACTAGGGCTGACCACTCTAGGAGGTGAGCTCACCGAGAGAGGATGAATTGTGGTAGTGGTTAACAAGCTCAAGCTTGGCTGGGCACGGTGACGTGGCAAGACTGAGCGTGGCGGCGTGACTAAGGTTGAGAAGAAAGGAGGGGATGACTACTATTTATAATGACGGAGTGGCATAAGGCTAAAAGGGACAAAGGAGATGGCATAGGTGAGATATTTTGTTTGAGATTTTCTTTTTTGGCGGTGGCAAGATGCAAAGAATGTGGTGTAGGTGATAAAGGAAAGGACGGTGACGAGGTGTTGGGTGGTGCATAGGATAGCGGTGGAGTGGGGATGGCTAGACATGAGAGGGTTGCAGAGGAGATATTTTTTACTAGAGATATTTTGCGCTAGGGGGAATTTCATTGAGAATGTGGTGTTCATGGAGAGAAAGGCAGAGTAGGAAGATGACTATGTGCGGTGTGGGTGCGCACTAGGCTAGTGGTGGCTGATGGCCATGGCTTGCCAAATGAAGCAAATGGTGGGCACTCGCTTGCTGGTTGACGCACAGGCAGGCGTGGTGGTGCACATGAGTGGGCCGTCGTGGAAGCGTGGACATGAGGGTGCATGTGAGTAGGCCGTGGACCATCACATGCACGGGTGGTGGAAAGTGGACTAGGCCATCTTGGCGCTTGGGCTGTGTGAGTGAAAAGAAAAGAAGTGGAGAGGTGTCTTGAGCGGACCAAAGGGAGAGAAAGGAGCCTAGTTGAATAGTGTGGTTGTATAATTTTCTAAAAATGGATGTAGGATAGAAGAGAGGCTTTTGATGGAAACTTGTATTTTGGGAATATGTTTGGATTTGAAGAAGTTTTGGGGGAAGTTTAGGAAGGAAAGAAGTGGATTCAAGGGAGGATTTGAATTCAAAACATGAATTTTGAACTCATAGGATTTGAAGAGAAATTTAAGGGTAGGATTAAGAGGTAACCTTGAAAGGATGTTGTATTCAAAATTTTGAATTTTTGACCAAAGTCTGAGATGAGAGAATATATTGGATCAAGGAGAATTTAGGATTGGATTTACTTTGGATAGGTTGAAAGAGGCATTCAAATTTAAAAATTTGAGGCTTGAAATTTTTTTAGATGGAATTTTAGGATGAGATTTTTGGGGTCATAATGATCTCAGGCACGTAGTTAATTAATCTCACCGAAAGAACTAGATTTTTAAAAATAAGGTTTTTATCAAAATAATTTTTAACTACATGAAAAACCGAGGCGTTACACTAGTCCCAAAATCAGATTTGGGAACCATCTTTAATCCCATCCTATACTATTGAAGTGGTTCTCATCCATTAGATTTGGTGAATGTAAGAGTTTTGGTTTTATTTGTAATACAATGTATGTCGTTTTTTATTGCAGTGGAAAAATGTTGTGTTACCATACCAACTAATATTATACTTCTCAAGATATCTTTGTGCACACATTACTATTATATTGCAATGAATCCACATTAGCTGAAAATGTCAAAAGTAGCAAATGGCTCCAATATTATTAAATATCAAAGTAGATGGTTGCAGATAAAGAATCAATCAATTTTTATGACATGGTTTTAGTTATACATATCTTTCTTCAAAAATAGAAATTGTAACATCATATTTGTATCTTCATTGTCACCTTATGTTTCAGAAGTTGAGGTTGTTTACCACACAGAAAAAGTTGTTCTTGAGGGTATTGAAAGTACATTTGCATTTGATCTTACCATGATGGTATGAAACTCTCTTTCTGCTGAACTCAAACAGAAGCATTCAGGGCAGTACCCTCGATGTTTTGCTCTACCATATACTTCATTGTCTAATAATATAAGTATATGTAGGCCTTTTTTAGGAGGGATTAAGGTTGAGAGAAAGTACTTTAAAGCCAATTATTAAATGATGGATGAATGAGGGTAGAAGGGTAGTTGGGGGTAAGATGGTAAGTCATTTGAATGAGAGTAGCTTGATGGGACAAGTTGTTTTTTTATAATGGAAACTTCATTGAACTTAGCCAATTACATCAAGGTGATACAACCGTACTGAGAATACACCCAATCTCTGCATAACTAAGATGCACACAGCATAAACACACTCACACTAGTTTTGAAAGAAAGAAAGAAGCAAAAAGCATCAATGTTTAAGGGGCCATCAATCTGTATATTAGATCGCCACCCACGCTTCAGGTAAAAAATTCCGTAGCCACCCAGTCCAATTGCTGGCATGCCACGACAATAAAATCCTACAAACCTGACTTCTAAAAGATAGCCAAGGAATGGAGCCAATATGTAATTAATGACCTACAAAGGACAATCAATCTTTCTGTTATCAAAAACCACTTCATTATTGGATAAACATAATGACAAGCATGTAGCAGCCGCTCTACAAGGACTAAAAGTATCAAATCTTTAGACAAATGTGAAGGCTAACTCCCAAACATATGTGAAACATTATGGGGTGGATGTAGGTTTGAAACTATTTGGATGAAAGGCCAAACTGAATGAGCTAAAAGATATTGGAAGAATAAATGTTTAATCGTCTGTTCTTTATGGGAAAAACAACATATCTTGCTACCTTACTAATTACAGTTTGCATGATTATCCTTTGTTAGCGCTACACCATAGCATAAGTACCAAAGAAAGATCTTGAATTTTAGAGGAGCCTTTAATTTCCAAAGTTATTTATTTATATTGGGAACACCACTATGTACTAGAGCAAGACGGTAAGATTTAACTGAGAATTCCTTATTTGGGGTTAGATTCCACCAAAATTCATCCTCTACATGTTTAGCACAATATTAGTGATGCAAGACAACAAGTTATGCCACACCCCTAATTTTAAGCCAATAAGATCATGTTTCCACGAAAAGTTGAGAGGATTTGTTTGGAAAACATCTGAAATGGATGCCTGTTTTTGCCTAAGGGATACTAGTCTCGCAAGGTTGTTGCCCAACCATTTCTCTTCCCAAAATATAATTTTAGAGCTGCCCATAATGGAGAAAGTAATGTTTGGCCTTCATAAGACTAGCGCAAAAATATGAATCCCTAGCTTTTCATTGGACTTGTTATAAAGGTTGTGATCCCAAATATTTGTTGCGTATCATTTGTTGCCACATGCCCTCAGTTTTAAGCTACTTATGCAACCATTTGCTTAGTAGTGATGTTCTTTACATTGAAATCATGAATTCTTAACCACCTTTGATCCTTAGGATGACACATAATGTCCCATTTCGAAAGTCGATACTTCTTTTTGTGATCGTCACTCTATTAGTAAAATCTAGATGAGAAGTAGTCAAGTTTATTGAGAACTCCACTAGCTATGGTAAAGAAAGACATCATATACATTGAGAGACTACTAATGGTGCATTCGGCAACACTGGTTGCCAACATTTCGCCCCTTGTTTTCTATGCGCAAGCTTCATGAACTTCTCAACGGTGAGTTTTTACAAAAAAATTCTATAGGAAATTTTATTTGAAAAATCATACTAATATATTTTTTAAAGTTTTTTAGTTAATACTTAATTAATCATGAGCTAATCCATTGCTCCATTTTGCCTGCTGAAGGAGAAGGTTTCCCAGCCCCTTCTCTTAAACACAGCCTAAATAATCAATTAATCAGTGTGAGTCTTCCCCCAAGTGAGATAACTTTTCCTTTCTAGCTGCTAAGTCTTTTCTAAAACTGTTCTATCACTCCTTTACAATCTGAATTTCTTAATTTTCTATAGCGTATCGGAATACCAAGATATCAGAAATGAAATTCACCTATTATACATCCAAAAAGTTCGGTATATTGATCTTGAGAGTTTTGCATTTTGCAAAACAATATAATTCATTTTTATGAAAATTGATCTTAAGACATGGTAGCTGTTCGAAATTGTTAAGTAATATTTTCAAACTGTAAGCCTTTTCTAGATGGTGTTCCACAAAGAGAATAGTATCATCAGTGTGTTGTAGGATACACAAATCACCATCAATGAGATATGTCACTATTCCCTCAATCTGCCCATTGGCCTTAGCTTTGTGAATTAGAATGATGAGCATGTCAAGGCCTTTCTTTGTCTAAAAGAAACACAACATCATCATTGACTTTTATAGCTACAGTTACTCCTAAAATGAAAGGCTCAATCCATGAAAACCATTTAGATAAGAAACCATTTCATTTGCAAAGTTTGTAACTAGAATGGTCATTTGACTTTATCAAAGCCTTCTTGAAGTCAATTTTGGAAATTACCCCAGTCATATTCTTTTGATGCATTTCATGGATTGCCTCATGTATGACAGTGACTGACTCTATCAAGGATATTTCACCCATGCATAAAAGCAGTCTATGTCGGGCTCACTCTATGGTCAGCCGCCAAATTAATTCTCTTTGTGGCAACCTTAATGAGAATTTTGAAGTTGACATTTAACAAATAGATTGGTTTGTATTGTAAGGATATGATTAGCCTCTCTATCTTTTGGAAGCAGTGCACTCCAAACTTTAAACCAAATAAAAGGAGGTCTCCAACATGAAATTCATTGAATAAATTTAGCATATCATGCTTAATTACTTTCCAAAACTTTTGGTGAAACTCTACTAGGAAATTATCAGATCTAGGAGATTTGTTGTTTTCCATGTCAAACACCACATCCTGTACCTCCTTTTCGTCAAACGGTGCAGTAAGGAATTCATTTTATGCATTAATCACTTGAGAAATATCCTCAGTTCTAGATTCATCTAATGTCAAGGACTTATTGTCCGGTGGTCCAAAAGGCTTCTTATAAAAATTAGTGATGTAATTCTTCGAAGCTTCATTACCCTCGATCTTATTCAAGAAAGAAGATCTATATTTTTCCCTATATTTGCCATTGGCAATAATGTGATACTACTTCGTATTATTATCATCTCATAGAACATCCGAAGTGTTCACCCTTTGATACCATTTGATTTCTTCTTCATGAAGAAGTTTGGTTTACTGATCTTCGGACTGGGCAAGAAGCTCTCTGAAGATGATAATAATACGATCATAGAAATCCTCACATAAGGAGCCAGTGAAAGCCAGCATTACAGTAAGTAATAAAGGTGTACGATGTGATATGTCTCTACCGAGAGCATGAACCAATACCAGTGGATATTTGGACTCCCATTCTGTGGTCATTAAAATTCAATCTAACATCTCATGTGTAGGAGGTTTTGGATGTGAGTTTTCTACCCATTAAAGCAATTTCTTTAAGATCAAAGCTAGCATTTACAGCATTAAAAAGAAAATGCCAACGGCTATTAAAATGGTCATTATTCTTTTTGGTACTACTCCTTAGTATATTGAAATCCCCTCAAGTAAGGTTGGAAGATCATTTTGTTGACATGTATGAACCAATTCTACCATGAACTTAAATTCATCTTGTGCAGGCCCATACACTGCCATTAGAATCCACTTGAAATTATCCTCAGATGGAATTTATTATTGAATTCCCCTTCAACAAACAAAGATAACTCCAAACGGTAGCATTTATCCTAAGAAGAATACACCTGGACCTGCCACAAGGAGGAAATCCGCGCCTCCTGCTAGGCGATCTAGATTTGTCTTTGACATATTTTTCTTCCTTGTTTTCAAAATTGTGACAATGTCTACTTTGTTTTTCCTAATACCTTCTGCAACATACTGGTATTTAAACAAGTCGAATCTACCTCTGCTCTTATAGAAAATTCCTTTGACTAGGAAAAACTTTTGGGGGATGTCAACTTAGTCGCAAGGGCCTTCTGCCCTTTCTTTTTAGTAGTTGATTTGGATTTTCTAGCAGAAACCAACTAGTCATAATTTTTTGTGCTTTGGTCCACATCCTCCATATCAACCTCCAAGATGTCTTTGACTAAGTGTGTAAATAGGGTGCCATCATAATTGTCACCCTCGTCATCACTACTCTAAGAATAATCGTTTTCCATCGCTGATAAGAAGTTTTTCGACAGTCTCAGCTCATTGGATTTAGGTACAACTTTCATTCTGTCGATATCAATATGTTTCAACGTCTTAACTGAGATTGCCACTTCACTATTTTTCTTACCCAAAGACACTCTTAATTTACTGATGTTTTAGGTAAAACTATCTTGAAGTAAAGACGGTAGTGAAGAGGAAAGGTTTTGTTTTTTTCCTTGAGAAGAGACTATAGGAGATGTCGAGAGCGACTGGACGAACTTTGTCGCCGAGACCACCTGTGAAGCAAACGAGTGGTCCAGATTACGAGCCGCTGCCCTTCTCATTGCCTTGAGCATCGAGTCATCATCCGCCATTGCAATTCCATTTGTTGTCTCTGAATTCGAATGTCCACTCCGGCGACGCAGCACAGCCAACTGAGCAACCGGCTTTGCCTGAACCTGGGTAGGTGCTGCAGCACCTTTGTGTCGAGAGTTGAGTCGCGGAAGCAGACGTCTTTGCCACCACTGCCGCTGACGCTGCAGCAGCAGTAATGTCTGTGTCTGCAAGAGAGCCCGCCACCTTCATCTGTGGCGTAAGAACGGGCTTTGGCGGTGAACAAGATGCTGGCACCGTGGAGTTCGCCATTGGGCTCGGTGTTTGCTTGACCACAGCTGGTGCCATTGGTGGCGCCGGCAAGCTTGCCGGCGAACCAGGCATTGCCACCGCATCCTTGGCTGCAAGTGCTTCGAACAAAGGGCATGGCGGTGAAAGCAGCGCTGCCACCGCAGGTGCTTCTGTCACTGAGGTGCACGCCGGCAAACACTGTTATGGCTCCACTGCTATACCACTCTTCCCAGTTGACAAAGCTGAAACTGATCCTGTGTTCCTTGCGCTCCCTGAGTTTGATTTAAGAACAACATTGTAAGCTTTTCCATCTAGTACAATCGTACGAGGAGGAGGTGGCCGGCAATTTCTGAAAGGCGTCACGGTCAGCTGCATTGGAGATGGTGCTGAGCTCTGGTGATATGCTGTAGAAATGATATTGTATATATAATACATTATGTTATATATTAATTTATTTATTTAAATAGATATACTCATTATTGATTATTAATAAGAATTCTAATATCATATGTTACTATTTTTAAATGATTCATAATCATATATCATATCAGGACAAAATATGATTATAAAATTATATGTATTGATTGATAATTATGTCTTATGAGATATCAAATCGATAATATAAATATACGTTAATGAATATATGTTGGGTAAACCCGCTATGAGATATAGCAGAGATTTTATGTGTTTATGTGAAGTTTTTAGACTTAAGATCATTATGCTTCTTAACATACGTAGTAGCTTATTTCGATACTACAAAATACTACATAGGTTAGTTATAAAAGTAGTTTTTAGGTTTGTTATAAAATATATAGTGGGATGTGAGCGATCAATATAGAATTTGCTTTTCTATGTGAAAGATATCTCTGGGCGTTTTGAAGTAATAGATCATGAAATTGCATGTCAATACTAAAGTGATTGAGAAATCAAGAGAGTGATTAGCTATAAAGTGGCTGACACAAGTCTCATCTTCAATTCGATCGATATCATAAGACAATGGGATCAGTACATGAGAATATTATAGGTTCAGCCGATATAATCTATACGTATACTTTGAGGTTAATATACCTTGCCAAAAGACTTATTGGTTGCCGAATCTCATGGAGACCGATCAGATCGGGTGAAGTCGTGAACAGGTTTGCGAAGGTTTGATCGAGCAGTACGACACCTTGGTCACGTGAAGACCTACGAGATTTGTTTAGCTCCATTGCTGATCGTTAGTCTTTAAGTTTGAGAGTATGCCAATCAATTTGACAATACAATTGATAAGGAGATAGAGGATAACATCTACGACCATCGCTAATGGGCTGATACGGCTCACCTTATCGGTTGGGTGCCGATAGGAAGGTAACGCTTAAGCATCGGCTGAAAAGTCAGGGAAGATGTATATGGTAGACATGTGAAATAAAATAAAAGGACTTATCAGCTAAAGAGCTGATGATGCTCTACATATGGCAGGAAACAAAAGAGTGGAGCGGGGCGCAATCCCCCATGAAGTCACGAGGACAAGTGACCGCCATAAGGTCATTGGCTACTTACCGACAGAATGTCCGATGCAGGCCTATATTAACCCCATCGGCTATCTAAGCCAATGGGGAATGAAACCCTTTAGGTCATGACGCCAGCCCTATCAGACACGAACCTAACAGATTAGACCTAACCAAGACATTATTAGGCCAAACCTGACGTGACTAGATTGATCTCTAGCGGATTAATTGTTAGATGACATGCAAAGCAAATATAAGGCACATCGTGATGATAGCTTATCGGCTACTCACTCCAATGAAACGTCATACGAATACCCATCGGGCCAATGGCTTAATCTACTGCCACCGATCTCATAGGTAGAACCTAACCGATGTAGCATGATACTGGGAACAACAATGGAAATTGATATACTGACGAGCCTCACACAAATGTGATGCGATATGTCACATCAGACTAAGAGGTCAAACCTAGCAGATGCAGCCTAAAATAGAGCAAAATGAACCATGATAATGGTGGGACTTATCCCTTCTCTAGAGATGAAGTTAACAGATGTAGCCCGTGTCAAGAGACAGAACCCGTCGGGAAAAAAACATAGACGAGCTAGGGTGTGATGCGCCAAGATTATATTTTGTGATCTATATTTGATAAATCAATAGGTTCCAGAGGGTTCATATTTATATCCTGGATTTAGAAGAGTCCAATACAGTTACAGACAACCATTGGATAATATTTTCTAAACATATGTAAGGAGATGAATTCTGTAAGAAGTTGTACAACTAACTAAATTTGCTTAGCTTACATAATATATTCTACATAGATAAAGCACCTTGCCGTGATTCTCATGACTCCTCAGACTCGGTCCCATCTAGATATCCTTCTGTTTTCAACTAGACCGAATCTCTCCTTAACCTGTGGGACTGGTTCTCTTACTATGTCAATCGATTTCCCTCTACGAGCCGATCAATCTTCCCTTATCGGCCTATCCCATCTACAGACTCTCCAAATTCTGGCATCAACATATTCCTCCCAATTTCAGAGTTTGTTAACAGACATGGAAATTCCGAGCCGTTGGAATTCTCCGTAAACCAAGATGGCCCATTACAGCCTGCAAACAACACCTAGCCAATGTAGATTCTTGCTAGGTCATCCTACCTATATAAAGCATCCTACTCCTTCATCCTTCTTCTTCACACCTCCTTATTACCAGAGCCCCTAAAACCTCGACGAACTCCAATGACCATCGATCTTCTCCTCCTTCCTCACGCAATTGGGGTCAACAAATGCAGTTCCTGGGGTAATCTTTTATCCATTCCTCTACTCTACATTCTAGATATATTTGGTCTATCTGACCCTTTCATCTATTCTTCATTGTGATTTTGTTTACTGTAGAGTCTCAAAGGTCAGATCGCAATTTCAATTGCTGACCACTCGTGTTTCTTCTATTTAGGCCCTATAGCTTGTGAGAATATAATAGACTTTATCAATTCTGAAATAGGATGGATCCCCTACAAAAACTCACCCATGACAATCTGTGATTGGACCAACAACTTTAGATCTTGACCCAGTAGACTCCCATGGTGGAGGAATTGGTACCTCAAGGTATCGGCTTCCAAAAAATTGATTTGGGAAGACATGGAAATTGGCCATTGAATCAACCATTCCATAGTAGATATGAAAAAGAATGAGCCTTTGCTCGCATCGGGCTCCTACTTTTGGTTAGACACCCTCAACACTTTTATGTTTGGACAAGGGCCGATGACTCCCACCTTGGTGGATGTCATTATGTTGACTTGCTTCAACACCACACATTATGTAAATCCATCCATCCTCCAATTCAAACCCACTCATCGGCTGAATACCAAAAACATCGAAGGGTGGACTAAATATATAACTCTACATAATAAGACTTCTAGACCAATTGATGACTGGGAGCATGTTGCATTCCTGAATATGTGGTTGAGGCGGTTCGTCTTTGGTGATTCAACCCTAGCCCTACTAACAATATGAAATGCTTAGCAGAGTGTTTGGCCGATCGGCGTCATATTCCATTGGGGCAGTATCTCCTTGGAGCCACCTATCAACTACTTCATTAAGTAGCAAATAAGCTATCGACTAGCCAACCAGTTGGTCACATTAGCGGTCCCTAGTGGTTCATACACCTATGGTTGAACATCTACATTTCTAAAGTTATCCCCAAGACCTCCTTCTCCTCTTTGACTTTTTTGGCCTATCATTTAGAGAAAAGAGAAGCTAGTCGACGCCAATGTATCTCACTGGGTGAAGTCGCATTAGTGCTTTTTGGAAGCAAAATGATTCCCCTTAGACTCAGTCAGTGGTTCAAATGTTTTTACTATAGCTTTACCAAGGACACCACCCTTTGGTTTGCTTATGAGGACACTTTGTCATTTGAGATGCCCTAGACTTCATCCTCTCAAAGCCCTAGCCGATGAGGAATCGAAGATATTTTTCCTATCAGCCATAAGTGCTAATCTTCTATCGATTGGATTTTCATTGCACCAATCCCAACACCCATCATACGAGTTTTATCATCCATCCGTCAGCGCTTATCAGTTGTGTTTCGGCCAGCTCCCAATCGGCTTATTCTTCATCGGCAAACTCCAAGTCCGAGGAGATGTAAATAGTGGCTTAGAGTATGATCGGCTAAGGATGATACCACTCGTTCTTTTCCTTCATATTCTTGTATCAACATTGACTAGATGGACTTCTCATCGGTTGACAAATATAACTTGAATGATATTCCCTTCTGCGGCGAAATCAATACTGGTGGAGAATTCAGACAATCTTTGATTTGATCAAATGCTTTCTGTTGCTCGACACCTTACACGAATTTTTGACCGGTTTGTAACTTCAGCAATGGTGTGAAGGAGTCAATCCTTACCGATAAATTTGAAATAAACCTGCTCACAAAGTTAAGCTTATTGATCAAGAATTGTAACTTGGTCTTGTTGACTGGTGGCTCAGTGCTCTTGATAGACTTGATGCTTCACTAACTAACCTCAATTCCCTTTCATGCATCATAAAACCTAAGAATTGTCCAGCCGATAGCCAAAAGCACATTTACGAGGATTCACCCTAAGTTCATATTTATGTACCCTCTTCAATACTCTTCGCAAATCGGCTATATGATCTTCTACTCTCTTGGATTTAACCACCGCATCATCAATGTATATCTCCACCAATAGGCCAATGAAATCATAAAATATATAATTCATAACTCTTTGGTAAGTCACACTGGCAGTTTTTAATCCAAAGGTCATGACCACCCACTCATACAAGTTGATTGCTCTAGGACATCTGAACATAGTCTTGTGAATATCTTCCTCCGCCATACAAATCTGATTATAATCTACATTACCATCCATGAAACTAATGATCTTGTGATCTGATGCCGCATCAATTAACATATTTGCCATCGGCATCATATACTCGTCCTTAGGGGTAGGGTTCATATCCTAGAAGTCAATATATATCCTCAGTTTTCTATTCTTCTTTTTTACTAAGATAATGTTAGATATCGACTCATAATATCAACATGGCCTAATGAAATTTGCATCAATAGCCTTGTGATCTCCTTCTTGATTGCATCATATAATTCTTCCTTGAATCTTCTTGGAGGTTGCTTGCATGTCCGATATCCTAGTTTGATAGGAAGCCGATATTCAACAATTGATCGGCTTAAACCAGACATCTCATGATAATCCCATTCCAAACATTCCCAAAACTTCTTAAGCAATTTTATTAACTCTTCTCAGAACTCGGTATGTAGATTTATACTAATATACGTTAGCCTTGGCCTATGTTGCTAGTCCCATATCAACTTCCTCTAATTCATCAGCCAACGTAAATACTTGCCCAATTTTCCTTCAAAATCTTCAATGGTGCCCATTAGAGCAATAGTTCTAAGCCAACTTGCTAGATCGGCTTTATTCCCTTACTGGTTACATCAATGAAATCTCCATCCCATATCTTCCTGGATAGGTAATCAACCCCATCAGCTTCCTAGATTGGAAGATCGGTTACTGCTATGTTGGTTGACTAATCGACTAGAATCACCTCAATGTGATCTCACTGCCACTATACGAGGCTCTGATGAATTGTAGAAGGAATACAACAATTAGCGTGAATCTAGTCCATGCTAAGTAATAAACTATATGATCCTTTGCCATCGATAACGAAGAGCGCCTCCATCAACCAACATCTTCATTATTGGCTTCCTATCTACATATCCTTTGATATATAATGGCTTCAAGTGCCGATGCTTGGATTCGTCAGGTTTGTTGAATATGAGATCAGGCTGCAATGTCAATTGGGCAAAAACCACTTCTTGATCTTCTTCATCGAATGAAAAAGCCTTGTACTCTAGAGGCAAGAAGAACACCATGTTAGGTGGAGCTATTATGTCAACACCATCGTCTTTATGCTTGACGCGCCAGACATGTCTAGTCTTTTGACTCTGATCAGTTTCCTCATGGTCCTGCCACTACTTCTTGTGCTGCTCGCTGTGCTGCAATCATTGTGCCTTCCTTTTCTAATTCTTCGTGAAGATTCCAAACAGACACCACTACAAACTGGAATTGTACTGTCCTTCATGCAACTCCCTATCTTCATCTAACTTTTGAATGTGGTCTTCATTAATTAGCTCTAATCGGCTATGTACCGATGCCCGCTTAATGGGTGGATGGTTATATGAAGTCCTCTCTTACTCAGCCCATAGCGATCTTAGCTTGTTGCACTTAGGAAAATCTTTAGTCATTGGCAACCTCATATCTTGATCCTAGCAATATAAAAAGAATGGATAACCTCAATGTGGATTATACTTTTCCTTATGCGCCATGGATCACCGCTCTTTGTCTTGACGTCTGGAATATTTTTTGATTAGGTTCGATGAGGTAACTTTTGATTTACCCCGATGTCTCCCTTCAACGACCCGATCTCTTGAAGACTCCTCAAATACAATGTTCACAGGAAAAGGATACCCATCAATCTTCATCAGCTTTTTATCCTCAAATTTGATCCTTCCTTGTTCAACAGACAATTGTAATTTGTTGCTAAAAACTCTACACTCATTAGTATGATGAGAGATTGAATTATGCCATTTGTAGTATTTCTTCTTTTTGTGTTTCTCGGCTGACGGTAATACATGGTTTGGCAGAAGCTGAATCTGCTTGTCTTAAAGTAGCAAATCAAAGATCTTGTCGGCTTTGTGGATATCAAAGTCATATGTTTCCTCTTTACAGATACTCTTCACACAGGGACAAGATATGTATTTCTTATTCCTTGTCCATTCTGCCAAACCAACCGCTACAATGAATTTCTCATTGTCTGAGTCCGATGCATAACTTGTAACTGAGTAGCTTTCTAGTAGAATTTCTCTTTCTTAGCTTCAATAAATCAACTTTCATGAGCCGATACCTTCTGAAGAAGATGTGCAATGCTCTCGAACTCTTGAGATGAAAAATGTTCTCTGATAGGAGCCAGCAACCCTTGCAAGGCCAACTTAGCTAGCAGTCCATCACTCAAGATAAGACTGTAACATCGACTTTTGATATTCTAAAATCATTGGATGTATTTCTTGAACTAACTCATCAGATCTCTGTCTAATCAATGTCAGATTTGTCTGCCTCATCACATGAATTCTAGCGAAGAAATATTTATGGAATTACTGCTCCAGATTGACCCATCCTTGAATTGAGTTAGGAGGAAATGAAGAGAACCATGTGAATGTCGATCTAGAGAGGGACAGTGGAAAGAAACAGACTCCCAGGGCTTCCTTAGCCAATGCCTCACCACATTGGACTAAGAATTGGCTAATGTGTTCCACTGTAGATATGTTATCCTGCCTCGAGAATTTGGAGAAGTCCGATATCCTATAATGGTATGGAAGTGGAACTCTATTGAATCACCCCGAGTAAGGTTGTCGATACATAAAAGTCTGCTACTTGGGCTTGATACTGAATTGTTCCCTGACCACCTTTGCAACCCTGGTAGACCAATCCTCCTCTCTTGGACTCTCTCTTTGGTATTGTGAAGATAGAGTTGGTGCTCGATACTGTTTGGGAAAATGTCCTCGATGATTGCTTGTATCAGGATTGCCATCTAGGTAGTCTTGCCAATATCCTCCATAGTAAGTTGTCTGATAATACCCTGGCAGCATATCAACATGTTGCCCCCAAATCGGATCTTATGCTGGTGGAAACAATTTTATCGATACGTCTCTCTTGGTTCCATAGGTAATTTGTGGTTGCTCTGTCTTCATCGGCAAATATACTAGAACTTGATCAGGTTGTTGAACAATTGATCAGTCTACCATGTTCTTGATTAGATTGTGTAAAATGTTCACCAACACTCCCAACTAATTAATGACTGCATGGTGAATAGCTTCATTGACCATCTCTTGCAATGACTTTTGAGGACTTACGAGCGGCGGATGGCTGAATTCTCCCACTAAAATGGTCTTCAGCATCTAGGACTTCTGGTCATACTAAAAGCCTCCACACAGAGCTTCTAAAAGTTACCCATATTCTGCTCTATCTGTTGCCTTTGATCCGTAGTCAAATCCTCCATTGTTGTTCGAATTATGTTCTCTGAGTTGATCTCTTTACCCGCTATTGTGTTGAAGTTGTCTGGTCCCACTAAGTGTGCCAAAGAGCATGTTGGTCACTAAATCTCGTGGAGGCCAATTGGACCGAGCATAGTTATGAACGGGCCAGCGAAGGTTTGATCGGGGAGTACGGCTCCTTGGTCAGGCGAAGGGCTAGGATATCTACTTAGCTCCAGTGCAGGTCCTTAGCCTTTAAAGTTTGAGGATGTGCCAGTCAATTTAACCCTGCAATTGACAAGGAGATAGATGATTTGATCTATGAGCCAATCGACCGATAGGCTGATACAACTCATCCTCTTGGGTGGGTGCCAATAGGAAGGTAGTGCTAAAGCATCAGCTGAAAAGCCAATGAAGGCGTATATGCTAGACACATGGAATAAAATAAAAAGACTTATTGGCAAAAGAGTCGATGTCTCTCTGTATATGACAGGCGACGAAAGTGTGAAATGGGAACCGATTGATTAGACCAAACTGAGATAGTATGAGGCTAAGGCTAACAACACAGAGACAACCGAGATTAGATCGGACATAATGATGAGAAGGGAAAAGGGCATGGTCATCGGCTGCTTACCTACCAAATGTCCAACGTAGGCCTATACCTCATTGGCCATCTTGATCTCGATGCCAAACCTCTAGATCTCAATGCCATCCTCGTCAGATATGAGCCTGATAGATCAAACCTAATCGAGACAGTATCAGGCCAAACCTAATGTGACCAGATTGATCGCTAGTGGATTAATCGATAGACATGCAAAGCAAATATAAGGTACGGTGATGATAGCTCATTAGCTACTCACTCCGATGAAACGTTGCATGAATACCCATCGGACCAACGGCTTGACCCACCGTCGTTGATCTTTTAGGTCGAACTAACTGATGCAGCATGATACCGAGGACAGCAATGGGAAACTGATGTACCGACAAGAATCACACAAATATGATGCGGTACACCTAATTAGACTAAGAGGTCTGACCTAATCGATGTAGCCTTAGACAGAGCAAAATGAACCATGATAATGGCGGGACTTATTTCTTCATCGAAGATCAAACTTAACTAATGCAGCCCCGCTTCGAGAGCCATAACACATCGAGAAAAAAAACCTAGATGAGATAGGGTTGTGATGCACTGAGATTGTAGTGATCTATATTTGATAATTCAATAGGTTCCAGGGAGTCTATTTATGCCACAGATTTACAAGAGTCCAATGCAATTACATACAACATTTCGACAATAATTCCTAAACATATATAAAGAAACAATTTCTATAAGAAGTTGTATAGCTAAATAAAATGGCCTAGCTTACATAATATATTCTATATAGATAAAGCACCCTATCGTGATTCTTATGACTCCTCCTTAGACTCAGTCCCATCTAGATAACCTTTCGTCTTCGATTAGACCGAATCCATCCTTAACCCATCCGATTGGCTCTCTTACTATGTCAATCGGCTTCCCTCTACAAGCCAATTGGTCTTCCTCTCATTGGTTGATCCCATCTGCAATTGACCAAATTCTGGTGTCAACAAGACCCGTATTAATAGGATGACTAGAAAGGCTTTCTTGGGTCGCGACCAAATATACGTGAATCTATAGGGTCACATGCTTAACTGGTCGGAATGCTTATTCAAACGTGATTTGTATAAGGGCTCAATTCGGATAGAGATCCGAGTAGACTCCTATTGGGCCATGATCGCCTATATCTAAGTAAGGAAGCCTATATATAGGGATGCTGAGAGGTCGAGGAGAGATACCTCTATTCACCTTGAGCAAAAAGCCTAGCTGCCACCTCCGGAGCCAAACCCTAGCCGCTTGTGAGTGCTAGTACACCCACAATCGGTATTCCAGTCCTGAACGTGTGGATACTGGTTGAGGCACTGCTCATTGCATGGTATAAAAAATTTATTTTATGATATTATAGCCTACGCCTTCCGCTTTACTATCTAGATTAAAATAGATTGGCATCAGTTTTTTAGTATGCTTAGCCATCTGATCCTCTCCTCTATCCTTGGAAGCATCCTACTATGCCATAGCATCATTGTTGCAATCCATTGGAAAGCCCATAATACCAAACACTAGATCAGTAGTTAGAGGTAAATCCGCTCTACTAAACATACACACCTTTATTTGGATGACTCCCTTTTGACAGAAAGTGAGCATATCTACTTCTTGAGTTGCTCCAATGACACTTCCCAATGCCTAGAATGCAAGATAGTGTGATGCCATTCAAGAGGGACATCAAAAACATGAAACTACACCTGGTCGATGTGGTAAGCTGGAGTCACATCTGCTGAAGACTTCCATTCTCTATTATAGTCATCACCACACCATGGTTCTTCAATTAAAATTCCACATCATCCATCCGTTTTAGTTCTTCCATGGAAGGGAAAGTGACTAAGAATGAATTCTCACCATGTGGCGATGAATCCCAGTTCCAATCAGACCAAACCAAATTTGAAAGCTCACCCTGAACTACCTCAATTATAAGTTGTCCTCCATGATGGACACTAGTGTAGTAGGAGCTGGAGAGGGTGTCTTCAATTTGAAATCAAAATTAGGGATTTGAAGGAATCGCAAATTCGTCTTCCCAAAACTGAATAGAGTACTTGTTGGCTTAGACAACATGAGGATTTGACACTTGTTGGAAAAATATGTGTCTTTCTTATTGCAAATGATACAATCAAGATTGGCCTTGCATTCGTGCAATGTATGTCTATTGCGATTACAGCGGTGGCATAGTGGAGGTCTTGCTAACTAGTTCAATCTAAAAATTTTAAACCAATGAGAAAAGACCGGTAGTTTACTTATATTAGAAAAAACACAAATAGTGATAAGAACATAAAACCGAGGGAATATTTTCTTTAACGTTTGTCTAGGTGGCACATAAGAAGTTTAAACAGAAGTTTTCCGCTCTACCTGAAAACATCGGCCTGCGGAAATTCTCTTTTTCCACATGCGCAAAGTTAGCAACTAGTGGGAAACCATTTTTATGGGTGGCCTACGAAAGACCACTGCCTTTGAAAACATTTTCTTACGGGTGGTGTTTGGAGTACAACTACCTAGATAAATACATTACACAGGCGGATCACTTATCTTACCGCCTAGTTTTTATTTTTTACATAGTTTGTCTCGGACAAAGGACCACCTGAACATCACAATTAATCTCCGGCAGATATTGTAAGTACTCCAATTGTATAATTGATCAAATCCATAAATATCAGATTTCCATGCAGAAACGCATCCATTATTAGGTAGAAAATAGAATGATTCATCTCAAAACTAAATGCATTATCTCATCACATGTATCGTAAAGAATAAGAGGATTTGATCCTCTATTTACAACACTTGCCAACCAAATGTTTAGATCATGCTCATGCCAACTCAATTTACAGTCTACAATTCACCATCCAATTATAGGATAAAATTTGGAGTTATAATGTTCACATTGTTAGACTACCCTACATTCAAGTTATGGAGCTCTAGATTCATGGTAACATCAATCTTATGATCAAAATAATTACCTCTCATAGTAGATCTCATGGCGGACGAACCGGTACATGTTAGCTTGAACAAAAATAATCTCGAAGTTAGTAAGGATAGCTCCAGCATGTTCCACGGCCTCCTGCATTGATACAACACTGAAAAGAGTAATGAAAAAGGCATTATGGTGAATAATAAAACCACAAAATAATTACCTCTCATAATAGATCTCATGGCAAACGAACCGGTACATGTTAGCTTGAACAAAAACAATCTTGAAGTTAGATAGGATAGCTCCAGCTTGTTCCACGGGCCCCTGCATTGATACAACACTGAAAAGAGTAATGAATAAGGCATTATGGTGAATAATAAAACCAGTAGCTGTTGACACTATGAATTTTGTAATCTCCTTGTCATAGTTATTCTCATACCTCCCTTCCAGCCTTAGAAACTCACAAATAAGGACCACTAATTTGTCATTAGTAGGATAGAGCACTATTAAAATGTAGTGAAGGCCGTAAAGCATAGCTATGTTACTATTTGGGATGTTGGAGTTTGTAGATTCTATTAGATTTATTGGAATTACTTGAAGTGGTAATGAGCAAATATTTTATCTTTGTCTTGCAATGCAGCCATGGAGCGTCCTACATACAAAGCCATCTTTTTCTATTTATCCCTGATGATATCCTTTAGAACTACCTTTCTTTGTTTTGCACTTAGGGACTCCATATTTTCTGATAGTTTTGCTCTCGTGTTACTCTGGCAAATACGTTGAGGTCAAGGTAGTTGACCTTGCATCCTTCTTGGCAATATCATGTTGCATTCAGCATGCATAGAAAGCTATGAATCACTAGGGCAATGAGTACAAGAGTGTAAATGAAATGGTACTTTTTAACTTATAGGCACTAGAAGGATATGAAGTTGATGTCTAGCATATCGTGGCGGTACAATGCATGGAATTCCTTGAAATCAACTCACAAATGTTGAGCACCATCTCTGTGAAATATTTCTTATGGGACCGCACCATAGTTTGCTATATCCCCAAAAGAACTTTCTGGCATGTACCATTCATACATTCTCTTGAGGTCTCACGTACCATTGTTGAGTTCATCACTGTGTTTGTGCTGGATCCTGGTGCGAGCACGCCAATGCCTGTGAGGTCTGCTCAACTCTAGTGCAGGTCGGTCAGCTTCTCTCCATGGCTCGAGGTGCATGTGCTAGGGGCCGTGGGTTTCGCTCGGCTCCGGCACAACGGTGCGGGTCTGGGCGTGCCAGTCAATTTAACCCTGCAATTGATAAGGAGGTGAGGCGAATGGGTCAGTCAAACGACGGGCTGATATGAGCCCTCGCTATCGGCTGGCTGCCGATAGGATCGACTTAGTCATAGGCCGCGTCCGGATGGCTCCTGCTATCGGCTGATCGCCGATAGAAATCAGAGCGCGCTTCCATCAGCTACGGAGCCGACGCAGGCATAGGCTGATGTCGACGATGGATACGACGCCTCTGGGTGTAGTGGACGCGAGGCCCTCATCCATCGGCCGCAGAGCCGATGGAGGCACAGGATGGAGATGGTAGTACGAGACACATCGCCCGCCATGATGATGCCGCTGGCACCAAATCTCGAAGATCGGACCTAACCAAGCAGTACGAGAATGAGGCCAATGATAACGAGATGGTAGACATCGGATCGGATGTACTGAACCAAGGGTGAAGCGAATCCATTGGCTAGGTGAGTCAATGAGGGGACGTCTCTACGAAGACAGGCGCGCCTCGGCTAGAAGGCCGACACGCTTGGCATTGCGCTCCAAGGAAAGTTTCTGCAGACCAGGTGCGTATCGGCCGAGCAGCCGATATGCTGGGCGTGATGCTCAATGTATAGATAACTCATCAGCTAACACTCTGATGAAACACCATACAGTGACCTATAGGCCTAAAGCTTATTCTACCATTGGCAGCCTCGTAGGTCAAAACTAACCGATGCATCATGAGACCGACGATAGCGGAGAGAGCTTGATAGACTAATAGACCCTGCACGGACATGATGTGATACATCCTATCAACCTTAGAGGTCGAACCTAACCGATGTAGCCATAGACAGAATGAGACATATTGAAATAGTGGTAAGATTTACCCCTTCGTCGGAGATCGGACCTAACCGATGCAGCCCCACGTCGAGAGCCAGATCCTGCTTGTAAAAACCTAGATAAACTAGGGTGTCAATGTACCAAGGTTGTATTGATCGAAGGATTGATGATGATTACATATTTCTAGGAGGTCTTTATTTATACCCTAGGTTTATAGAGTCCGACGCATTACAACAACCATCGGATATTATTTCTTAACAAAAATAAAGGAAAATATCTCTAAAGAAGTTAACTAATTAAGTAAATCATCCTATCCATATAAGATATTATAGAATACCCTGCTGTGAACCATGGCTGCTCCTCAAACTCGGTCTTATCTAGATAGTCTTCTATTGTAGGACCGAGTCTTCCCTTGCTTTAATCCGTTCAGCTTCTTCCCTGTAGCGATCGGACACCTCTTCAGCTGATCGGTATTTTCCAATTCATCATCAGGCTGTCTAAATTTTGGCATTAACACATACCCCCCAATTTTGAGGTATGAGGACTCATGCTTCGAAATTCTCTTCCTCAGGCCTCTACTGCTTTGACATCTCCTCTTTTCCTGATAATCGGCTCTCGTAAGCCAATACCACATGCATTAGATGTGCTAAACTGTTGAACTCTTGGTAAGAAAATTTCCACTTGATGCGACTCGACAACCATTGGAAGGCCAAATCAGCTATCTATTCATTGCTTAGAACAAGACTATAACATTGGCTTCTAATGTCCTGAAAACGTTGGATATACTCCAAAACTGACTCATTAGGCCTCTGTCTAACCGATGTCAAATCTGACAATCTTATTTCTTGAATCCCAGCAAAGAAATATTTATCTAATTGAGAACATTGGAATATTCAGTTGGCAGCTCAAGTTTGTAAGCATTATCATTTATCTGTTGGAGAACCTTGAACGGACCATCACCCCTAGGAGATAACTTACTCTTACGCTATTGGGGAAAGCGATCCTTGCGTAGATGCAATCATACAAGATCTCCTGGCTGGAATGTAACCTTCTTTTTACCTTTGTTCGCTTGCTTTGCATATTGTGCTGATTTCTTCTCAATATTCTTTCTTGTCTCCGCTTGTAACCACTTGATAAAGTCTGATCATTTCGTAGCATCCAAGTTAACTTGTTCTTGTAATGGCAAAGGCAAAAGATCCATGGGAGTATGCGGTTTAAATCCATAAACAATTTTAAATGGACAAGAGTTTGTTGTAGAATGGACTGCCCTATTATAAGCAAATTCAACATGTGGAAGGCAGTCTTCCCAGAGCTTCAAATTCTTTTTCAACACAGCGCACAACATGGTTGACAAAGTATGGTTGACAACTTCTATTTGCCCATCCATTTGTGGATGACAAGTGGTTGAAAATAACAACTTTGTGCCAAGCTTAGCCCACAATGTCTTCCAAAAGTAGCTGAGAAATTTTGTATCCCGGTCTAAAACAATAGTCTTTGGAACTACATGTAAACGAACGATCTCCCTAAAAAACAAATCAGCAACGTGTGAAGCATCATCGCTCTTATGACATGGGATAAAATGTGCCATTTTAGAAAAGTGATCTACAACAACAAAAGTAGAATCCCTCCCCCTCTGAGACCGAGGTAACCCCAGAACAAAGTCCATAGATATATCTTCCCAAGGTACATGTGGAATAGGTAATGGAGTATATAAACCATGGGGATTGAGGCGGGACTTAGCTTTCAAGCAAACGATGCTGCACCCAACGTGCCGCTAGACATCACGTCGCATATGTGGCCAAAAGAAATGATCAGAGAGCATGTCCAATGTCTTTTTGACACCAAAATGACCACAAAAGAACTTGACGAATCGAACAAGCTGGAATGCATATTTTGTTAGTCCGAAACAAGAAGCCATCATGCACATAATATTTATCCCAACCTTTTCCATCAATGCAATGAGAGAAAGGTTCATTAAAATCAGCATCAATAGCATAAAGTGTTTTAATGGATTCCAAACCAAGCACTTTGGTATCTAGTTGTGTAATCAATGCACATCTTCTAGACAAGGCATAGGCAACAATATTATCTTTACCACGCTTATGTTTGACAACATAGGGAAACATTTCAATGAACTCAATCCATTTAGCATGTCGACGGTTCAGCTTGCCTTGGCTTTCAAGATATTTCAAAGCTTCATGATCAGAATGGATTACAAATTCTTTAGGTAACAAGTAATGTTGCCAAACTTCCAAAACACGAACTAAGGCATAAAGCTCTTTGTCATAAACCGAGTAATTCAGATGTGGACCATTTAGCTTTTTAGAAAACTAGGCAACAGGTTTACCTTCTTGCAGCAGTACACCTCCTATGCCAATACCACTTGCATCACATTTGATCTCAAATGTCTTACCAAAATTAGGAAGTTGTAGCAGCGGTGCTTCACAAAGCTTTGTTTTTAGTGTGTGAAATGCTTGGTCTTCATCATGCCCCCACTTGAATGGAACATCCTTCTTTGTGAGATTGTTAAGGGGTGTAGCAAGGGTGCTGAAATCTTTGACAAAACGCCTATAGAAACATGCAAGACCATGAAAGCTTCGAACTTGGCTCACATTTACCGGTGTAGGCCAATCCTTTATTGCTTTAACCTTCTCTTCATCAACCAGAATACCATCTGCGAAAACAACAAAGCCAAGGAAAACAACATGGTCTATGCAAAAGGTGCACTTAGCAATGTTGCCATACGATTTCTCTTCCCTCAAAATAGCAAGTACTTGACGGATATGATCAAGATGTTCATCAAATGATTTGCTATAGATTAGAATATCATCAAAATAAACAACTACAAACTTGCCAATGAAAGCTCGTCAAACATGATTCATTAAGCACATAAAAGTTGAAGGAGCATTTGTCAAGCCAAATGGCATCACAAGCCATTCATAGAGACCAATTTTAGTTTTAAACGCTGTTTTCCATTCATCACCAAGTTTGATGTGGATTTGATGATAGCCGCTACGCAAATCAACCTTGGTGAAAATGATGGAACCACTCAATTCATCTAACATGTCATCAAGTCGTGGAATGGGATGGCGATATCGAACAGTTATAGCATTGATAGCATGACAATCAACACACATGCGCCAGGAGCCATCTTTCTTTGGAACTAAAAAAATGGGAACAACACATGGTGATAAGGATTCACGAACATACCCTTTGTCCAAAAGCTCTTTTATCTATCGCTGAATTTCCTTTGTCTCTGCGGGATTGGTGCAGTAGGCTGGACGATTTGGAAGAGAAGCACCTGGTACCAAATCAATTTGATGCTCAATTTCACGGAGTGGAGGAAGTCCAGCTGGTATCTCATTGGGAAAAACATCTTCGAAGTCTTGTAAGAGATCAAGAACAACACTAGGCAGCGATGATGGTAAATCGTTAGTTGAAAGTAGGACCTCCTTGTGCAAGAGCACAAAGAATGGGGCTGTGGTGCTTCTCACTTCTCTCATATCACTCTTGCTCACAAAGAGACACTCAGTGTGGCATGGCTGTTTAGGATTGGCATAAGGCTTTATGTGGCTGGATGGGTTAGAACTCTCTCCCTTACTTGTGTTGGGGATCTCACTCAATTTTCTTTTGTCAGATTCCTCTCTTTTCTTGCGAGCCATATCTGAAGCATGTATCTCCTCTGGAGATAATGGAACAAGAACCACCTTCTTGTCATTGTAAATGAAAGTGTGTTTGTTACACCGTCCAAAATGCACCGAGTTCACATCAAATTGCCAGGGCCGACCAAGCAGCAAATGGCATGCTTGCATGGGGACAATATCACAATCCACCTCTCCATGATAATCACCAATGGAAAAAGACAAATGAATCATGGTTGAAACCTTAATTGTCCCAGAATTATTCAACCATTGCATATGGTATGGATGTGGATGGCGACATAGCTGCAAACCAAGCTTCTCAATAAGCAAAGCACTAACAATATTATTGCAGCTCCCACCATCTATGATGAAATGGCACACTTGTCCTTTCACTTTGCATCTGGATTGAAACAAATTATGGCATTGTCCTTGTTCAGCAGTAACAAATTGAGTGGAAAGAACTCGCCTCACCACCAAAGAAGGAGATGGTGTGTTCATTATAGAAGGTGTCAAATCAGGAAAATAGCAAGCAACTCATCAAAATCAGCACTAGTAATCTCGTCGGAAGATGGAGAAACAACATCTTGTAATATGTCATTGTGAGCAAAAGTTAGAATAGGTTGAATGGCTAAACAATTTAGACCTAGCTCAAATGTACCATCCTCTACTAAAAACTCACAAGTGTAAAGATTAAGATCTGCAAATACATTGTTAAACTCGTCCTCCTCTTCACTTTGTAAATTATAAGAACCATCAGCAAGTGCAATAATAGTACGACGATTGGGACATTCAGCTTGCTTATGCCTATGACCACCACACTTAAAACACTCAATCTTGCTTGTCTTGTGTTGGGTGGCTGCAGTAGAAGAAGTGAGCTGACTTGAACTCACAGCTTTACCTTTCACATCCAATTGTTTGGAAGAAGTTGGAATAGATCTATTTGCTCCACGAGATGAGGATTTGAGCGTTGCAGCTCCTTGCTGTTGGAATTGAGGTGTGACATCCCCTTGCTGTTGGGAATGATGCAATGAAGCATTGTATTTGTAAGACGTAGCAATTTGCCTTTCAGCCCTCTTTGCAAAATGAACCAACTCGGTGAGACATGTGTAGTTTGTCATATCCACTTTATCAGCAATGGGTTTATTGAGGCCAACCAGAAACCGAGCCATTGTGGATTCCTTATCTTCAGTTATCCCTGTACGAAGTAAACACATTTCCAATTCTTGAAAATATTCGTCAATAGTATGAGTACCTTGCACAAGATGTTTTAGTTTCAAATGTAGATCATGAGAGTAAAATGTAGGAGCAAAACGACATCGCATTTCCCTCTTCATGTCTTCCCAAGGTATACAAACATGCCCAACTCTCTGATATTCAGTACGAACCTAATTCCACCAAGTTATGGCATAGCCTTTAAACTCAATGGCTGCAAGCTTTGCCTTCTTTTCAGTAGGGTATTCATACAAATCAAATATTTGCTCCACCTTGGTCTCCTATTCAAAAGAAGCATCAGCATTCTCCTATCCGCTGAAAGGGGGAATAGACACTTTCACGTTTCTCAAACCATCATCATTACGATGACGATGGCGGTCACGATAACCATGATGGCCACCATGTCGATGATCATCCATGTCGGACAACATATCATCATCACCATCATAATCTCCTCCACCTCCAATAGGAATGCGCTGAGCACGATCAAAATTAGCAAAACCAAGACCACGCCCGCCACGTCCACGGCTAGCGGGACGACGCGGTGGATCATCCTCCTCCTCAATGTCATCATCCTCATTTGGTGCCGGATCTCCACGTGGCATATTCAATTGGAGAGTTTGGAGCTGTTGCATCAGATTATCCATTTGTGTACGCAGCTCCTGGAATTCCTCCGTCGAAACAATGGCACCATCTCCGATTCCTGCCATATTAGTACAAACAACAGTATAGGATAGAATAATATGTGGAATCACTCCCTCACCACTTACAAAACAAGTTCTTTCTCTCCCTGAAAAGAGCAAGAACCGGGCCTGCAATCTGTAGGGAAGAGTGATTGTAACAGCGACGACGGTGCAGCAACTCACGATGCTTTAAGTGGAGCTTGGTGGGATTAATATGTAAGTGGAGTGCACTGAAATGCAGTGATGCAAAACTGAATAATATTCCAAAAACACAAGTCTAAGTTGTTGTATAAAGAAAGATGCAAAGAAAGAAAGAAGATGGGAGAAAGGAGAGAATTGAAACAATTGATATGCTGCTCAACCCCTTTTGGCGTGCTGATCACAACTCTTCTTTTTTTTTTATAACAGAAACATATTGGTTTCAGACCTGCATGCGACTCACATATATCTTTCTTCTTTTTGTTGTGTTCTCTTTTTTTTTTGATCAATTTAGCACAACTAGAACTAGGGGTGGCTCATCAAAGAACAACAATATAGAGATGAAACGTGTGCAGCACACAAAGGGTGGGACGGGTGGGTGTTTGTTTTTGTTTTATGTTTGCAGCACAAAGGCCGATCAGATCAAGGATGAAAGATAGAACAATATGAATAAAGAGAAAAAAAATTTCAGCAACTAGACAAGTTCTCAAAGGATTAAAACTTGATAATACAAACTACAAATCAGGAGCACATATGAATTGTTGTAGGTTTTCTTTTTGGCTATGATTGGACAGTAGGTATATAAACTCTATTCTACCGAAAACAAGAATAATCCTACTGAGGAAACGGAGGCTGTGATACCAGATGATATGCACACGTCTATGCAGCACGTGTAGCAAGTTGTTGTGGCCCGATCTTCTCGTAGGATCTGCAAACTTGATAAATTGTCACTGCATGACCTGGTGAAGAGGCAATGCACCGCGAGGCTATCCACGCGATGAACTACCGAGACAATCACCCTTCCACGTACCGAGACGCAATCACGCTGTATAGACGTGAAGGCACAAACTAGGTGAACCGCAGTTCAGCGTTCTACAACTCCCTCAGGAATCAAAAGAACAAGTTTGCAGGCCTCTTAAGTCTCACGCTGGAACAAGAATTCCAAGAGTTGGTATTTGTGAAATTGCAATCACGAGATACTGTTCACATTATCCATTACAGGGATATATAGCACTAGTGGACTTTCAGTTTGGTGGAAAATAATTGAGAACATGTAGTGGGAAGTTGCAGCACTACTTTTATTAATAACCAAGCCTAGTAGGATGCCTGGCTGGTTGGTATTCTCTGTATGCATGCTGGAGCGTGTGTGGACAGCAACCCAGTTGCTAGTTGCATGCATTCCTAACTCCTGAATTATTTGCTTGCACTTCAATGGCTGATATTCATGGTAGCTGAATGGCCTTTCCTCTCTCATGCACGTCCAGGTTCCTTGCATATATTTGGCGGGCAGAATCCATCATCATCCCATGCTTGTTCGTGCACTCCATCATTCCTAAGAACATTGAAACAAGTACTCAAAAGCATAGGTTTATTCAATGTAATCTGATTATTAGGCATAAGGCTAGCGTTCACCTGAGAATGAATTTCCTTCTCCAATTGTTTAGCTCTACTACATGTAATTGGACTAGCTATATCAAGTGTAGCTTCATTTGGAGATGAGTGAATGCTAGGAATGTCTTCATTACCAGGGGCCATGGGTTTTGCTCGGCTCCGGCATGACGGTGTAGGTGCAGGTGTGCCAGTCAATTTGATCCTGCAATTGACAAGAAGGTGAGGCAAATGGATCAGTCGGACGATGGGCCAATACGAGCCCTCACTATCGACTGGCTGCCAATAGGACCGAGTTAGTCATCGACCGCATCCGGATGGCTCCTGCTATCGGCTGATCGCCGATAGGAATCAGGTCATACTTCCATCGGCTGGGGAGCCGATGCAGGCACGGATGTCGACAAAGGATACGATGCCTCGGGGTGTAGTGGACATGAGGCCCTGATCCATCAGCTAGAGAGCCAATGGAGGCATAGGATGGAGATCGCAGCACGAGACCCGTCGCCCGCCGTGACGCTGGCACCAAATCTCAAAGATCAGACCTAACCGAGATAGTACGAGAACAAGGCCAATGACAAAGGAACAGTAGACGCTGGATCGGACGTGCTGAAGCAAGGGTGAAGCGAACCCATTAGCTAGGTGAGCCGATGAGAGGACGTCTCTCTGAAGACAGGCACGCATCGGCTGGAAGACCGACACGCTTGGCGTTGCACTCAAAGGAAAGTCTCTGCAAACCTGGTGCATATCGGTCGTAGAGCCAATACGCTGGGTGTGACGCTCAACGTATAGATAACTCATCGGCTAACACTCCGATGAAATGCTGTACAGAGACCTATAGGCCTAATGCTCATTCTACCATCGGCAGCCTCATATATCGAACCTAACCGATGCAGCACGAGTCTGACGACGGTGGAGAGAGCTTGATAGACTGATACACCCTGTACGGACGTGATGCGATACATCCTATCGGCCTAAGAGGTTGAACCTAATCGATGCAGCCTTAGACAGAATGAGACATATCGAGATAGTAGAGGGACTTAACCCTTCATCGGAGATCGGACCTAATCGATGCAACCCCGCGTTAAGAGCCAGACCCCACCGGTAAAATCCTAGATAAACTAGGGTGGCGATGCGCCGAGGTTGTATTGATCAAAGGATTGATGATGATTACATATTTCCAGGGGGTCTATATTTATACCCTGGGTTTACAGAGTCTGACGTGTTTACAACAACCATCGGACGTTATTTCCTAACAAAAATAAAGGAAAATATCTCTAAAGAATTTAACTAATTAACTAAATCTTCCTATCCATATAATAGAGGATAGACTACCCTGTCATGAACCATAGCTCCTCCTCAAACTCGGTCTTATCTGGATAGTCTTCTATTCCGGGACCGAGTCTTCCCTTGCTTTGATATGAACGGCTTCTTCCCTGTAGCGATCGGACACCTCTTCAGCCGATCGGCCTTTTCCAATCCATCATCATGTTGTCCAAATTTTGGCATTAACATACTAATGATGAATAGCTTGCTGAGCTCAAATTTTTTGGTAACCTTATGGAGGCACTAATCCACACTATTACTTGAACTAGATTTTTTGTCCATTGACCACTTATAGGGGTTGGACCTCTTTAGTTAAAGTCCTATTTAGGGGGTGGACCTCTTTAGAGAGCTTGGATAACCTAGTGACCAAATTTGTAAAGTGGAATGGTAACTCGTACACACCAAGGCCCTCAATGAGGACCTTGTTTACTTGCACCTTTGAGTACCTCAGTAGGACAATACCATTATCATTTATCTCTTTATCCCCATATGCCACGCCATCTACAAGTTACACTTCCATGTCTCCATGTTTGAGCATGATGAGTAGCTTACACTTGGTGCCCTCCTTTATATCATCCACATGGTGATTCTTAATTGTGAGAGGTTCGAGAGGTATGGAACTAACACTGTATGAATACCCCCTGGGTTTGGGTTCCCTCTAGTACCCCTAGTTGTTATGCCTGTTTTTCCTCCTCGCCACCCTTCAATCTCCCAAACTCCTCCCCATCAAGGTATCTCATGGTCCCCTACAAGCTCCTCGTATGTTGATAACGCATCTTTCATGTGTCCTTGAACTCTGGGAACACATGCTTGAAGGACACTTTACTTTGAATACACTGAGTGCAATCAGACTATTCCCTGTTCCATAAAGTAGCTATTAGACTAGCTTTTTAGCATACTCTGCCAACTTCTTCATTACTTTGAATAATTCTAGTGAAATTGTGTTGTCAATCTCACCCTTCTTACCTAGATGCCTTTTCTTAGAGGAGTGCTTAGCATATACCTTGTTTTTGCTACACCTGCTACAATTTTCCACAGGGTTAGCTATCCTAGCCACCTCGTCTTGTTGTTCTAGAAGCCTCTCTTCATCTTCCATCCCTGAGTGCCCACCCAATCCCAACTAATGGGGTTAGCACTTAAGCTTCACTAGCATCTTATTTGCCTCACTCAATCTCTTTGCTGCATCGGTTGCCTGGTATAGACAAATGTCATCCCATTGTTGCTTTGTTATCTTACCATATGTTTTAAAATTGGTCAAGCCTTTCTGATTAGTTCAGATTTTCTGTACTTCCACATCTTTCCCATATTATTTGGAGCATTGTGCTTGCAAATTCTCCTATGATCTACAAGGAATATGATGGTTTTCCTCAACTCTATCCATAGTACTTTTTTGATTGCCTCGTTGACCTAGGGCCAAGTCTTTATGTTGATTATCACATTTTCTCTAGAAAGATATCCGCAAGTTTTGCCAAACTTGTACAATACCTTTTTAGGTTGTATTGGCTCCCCAGCATCAATGACACATGTCACAACCCAAACACCCACAGGCAATTTGTTCGTACTTCGCTGACCCCTCCTTTTCTTTTATGATGTAGTTGTCATTGCAGTACTAGTTACCCCAGTTTACGAAGGATAAGGAGAATTGTTTTTTATGTAGATTTGTGTTGATTTCTTCTTGGCTCCATCTATAGGTAGGAAATTAAAAAGGAGATGAGAAAATAGGGACATACACATGAGTAAAAGGCATTTGTTGGGATAAAGAACCACATACCTCATTTGTCAGATTGTAGTCAGCGTCAACTTCTCCTTATCTAGGTGGTTGTTCACACGGTATTGAGTAGTGCAAGTCATACAAGGTTTGTTATTCGCTACCACTATCTTCTCCCCATGGTATAACCGGGCTCAGCTATGGGATTCACAGCATCGATAGCCTTAGGTTCCACATTTGCTAATGGTTGAGCCACTGCTTCCACATTTGATTGTATATGTACATTTTCAACATCGGGTAAAGGGGTGTCATGTTGATTTTCAATCTCCCCCAATTGGACGTAGAAGTCCACATCATTTTGTACTTGGACCTCCTGTTTAGTTGGTCACTATGGCTCTTCACTCTCTAGAATAATCTCCTCTGCGGTGCAGGGCTGCAGAGTCATGCTGCTTTCTTCTTCCCCATATTATAATTGATTCACATTTTAATTCTACATTACCTCTGATTTTCATTTCTGCTACAATTAATTTGGGAAAATAAAATATTGGCACTTACCTGCAATGGGGGTTGGGGTTACTTCCCACCGGTGGGTGAAGTTGAAGCGGATCCCATCCTAAGTTGAACAAGAATGCCGATCACCTTTAGCTTCAATCAGTCTTGAGTGTCATGTTTGACCGTCTCGTCGTTGAAAGAGCTCATTGAACGATTCGGACTGTCCACCCAAAGTGTGTCCAAATCCATCTATATGTTGTTAATCGCCGCATGCTCCACTTTGCCCCCATGTCCTTCCCCAGACATCATCTACGAGAGGCATGGTGTAGGGCACCTCTAATACCACTTGTTAGAAAACCGGCCCTGATATAGATATCGGTAGCCAAACACGGATGCATTCGATAAAAGATGTAAACTTGATTATGACACCAAAATACGATATTTGTTAATGAGGTTCAGCCATAGCCTAATCTCTAGATCATAATTACAGATGCTCCTTCCTAATCTAGCATAATTACGTATCAAGGTTACATAACCCTCGAACAGTTATACTACCGGCCAGTCGATCTTTCACTTATGCTAAGTCACCATACGGTTACAATAGATCTAACCCTTTATTTAACAGAGAGCCTAAGAGAGTGCTTAACTCTAACTTCACCCTACATCCTAAACTATAATCAGCTATATATACATATTTGACACACTTGGTGGAGCATGAGAATAGGTAGATAGTGGTGTGTGAGTAGGTCATGCTGAAGTACTGCTGGCTTGTATATATATGTACTGCATCAGTTCAGTTAAGTTGAGTGAGAAGAAAAGAAAAAACGATTCAATTTAGCGCGTCACCATGTTCTTGTTCCTTCTACATACTAAATATGGGGAATTAGTGAGTAATTCCTTGAGGGAGATCAGTGAGTGACTTCCACGAGGGAGCTGAGCGAATCACCTCCAACATAAGCTGTACTACAAGAACTCCAACCTGGAGTTCTAGTAATCTGTTTTCTGCTTCTTTTGTTTCATGCACCGTGGATGTTTGCATACCTCTTCTTGCAGAGCTTGCAGTTGGATACATGGATTGAATGCCTCTTCCTGAAGATGTTGATGTGGCTATCAGCATCAGTCATCGAAGCGCAGCTTCTATGAAGCTGAAAATATCAAAAGCTACCAAATAGGGACAATTCCTTCTATCTGCGAACAGGTGATATCCGTCGAAACAACGGAGGCATATGCCGAAATGTCTAATAATTAGGCTTCAACTTATATCCATATATTATTTTGTTGGTGCACTGGAATGTTACTGTATTTTGATTGAGAAGTTTATTGCTTGCATGCTATATTAATGCACTAATGAGCAGGTGTAGCTTTAAATTTTAATTGTCACACAATACTGTTACTTTTTACTGTTGTACTTGGAAGCTGTTTATTCTTTGGTGGTGCTGATTATGTGCTGTTAGGGAGCCGTTCGATCTGAACTGCCAGACAAATTTGACAAAAAAGCTGTTACATCTGGAGGGCTTTATCTGAGAAACGATTTTACAGTAGCCAGTTGTGTGTTTTTGTTCTATTTTTTACGTACATGGAATGCTAATATGATGTTTTTACGTTGATGCCTGCCTGCTAGCGCGCTATGTAGCCAATTCCTCCACTGCAGACTGACACGGCAATGCGGGAGTAGTTGAACTACTTACATGCACAAGGCCCCCCTCTTTCTTTAATTCCTGTAATTGTAGCAGGAATCTTTGGGCAAAAAAAAAATGTATCAGGAAGCAGTCTTCTCTTTGATCCCTGATAATAGAAATGATATCATCCATTAAAAGGTAAGGTATGTTTGTATCTATTATACCTGTATCACACTACCACCTAACAACTCATCAGTGCCAAATCAATTAGTGAAACCCAATTATGATATGGTTTCCTTCAGCTCGTGCTATACAGAGGCTGCACCAGCACAGATGAGAAAATACCAACGCCAAATCATATCAAGACCGAGTTATGCTACTAACTAGTACTGATGATTAACCCATTAATACCAGATCCAGACAATTAGCCAAGATGGGCTGTCCTTTTTCAGGAAAAGTTATCACCGCTAGTCATAAAAATATCTGACACTGATGCCACACATATGTTAGTTGTGTTATTTATGAGTTATGTATGCACATATAATTAATTATTGTTCACGTAGATATCTACTATTTTATAAATAATCATTGCAATTTCTACCATCTCTTTGAAATATGCATTAAAATAAATGCAATATTTATGTGTGTTAGGTATGTTCATATTGGTGTGTTAAAATTATTAATTGTTAGCAACAAAGTGATTTTTCCATGTCTCATTAGTCATGGAGATCATCATAGCTATATACGTATAGATATTTCTAAATGATTTTGAGATATAGTTAAGTAAACTATAAGGAAAATTTTATTTCTTGACATATATGTGTAGAATTTATGAGCCCTTTTTGTGTTTTTTTATAAAATCAAACTAACATGTAGATGATCGAAAGTAGATGTACCATATGAAACGTACATCCTAGAGTACATTGTAGGAGTAGGTACATTTCTAAGCTTGGCAGATGAACTCAAGGCATGCGAAAATATGGACTATGCCCATGTGTTAATTGCAAAAACAAGAGAGGACTTCCCATACAAGACATCCATCAATACTTGATGGCATGTGGTTTTATGCCTGTATATACTTGTTGGAGCAAGCATAGTAAGGAGGATGAGATGCTTATTGGAGCAAGGGCATCTGCTAATGACATGTAGAATGAGGTTGCGAATGAGATTCTTGACGATGTTTAAGCCCGGTGTACTGATGACCTCCTTATTTAAGATGATCTAAATCAGATGATGTGTGATGGGGAGGGTGACGAGTACAAGGCTAATGATAGGGATGGATAGAAGTTTGACCAAATGCGTAAGGACAACGAGACACCACTTTTGCCTAGCTCAAAAGAGACAAAGTTGCATACGGTCGTCTCACTACTCCTGCTCAATGCAAGCAACGGATAGTTGGACAAGAGCTTCACAGAGCTACTATCTCTTTTGGCGGAGATTTTTCCAAAGGATCACGTCCTACTGAAAATAACATACCAACCCAAAAAGGTTATATCACCACTTGGGCTATAAGTGCAAAAGATAAACACATGCTCGAATGATTGCATTCTTTATCGTAAGCAATATGCACATCTGGATACATGCCTAGTGTCCTAGGCTTCACATTACAAGAAACAAAAATGATGCTAATCAAGAGGACACCATGGGCCAGTGCAAGAAACGAATCCTAGCTAAGGTGGTGTGGTACTTTATTTTAATCCCATGGCTAAAATGTCTATATGCGATGGCACACCAAAGAGCACAAGAAGAATGGAATGCTTCGACATCTAGCTAATGGGTCCTAGTGGAGGAACATTGGTAGTCTATACCACAACTTTGTAGGAGAAAAAAGAAATATAATGTTTGGATTGATTACAGATGGATTGAATCCATTTGGTGATATTAGCAGTTCCCATGGCACTTGGCCAATGACACTTTGTATCTATAGCCTTCCTTCCTAGCTTTGTGTGAAACACAAGTACATGAGGATCCCACTGATTATCCAAGGTCCAAAGAAACCCAAAAATAATATTTATCTATTTTTGAAGCTATTGGTGGAAGATCTTGTCAACTTGGGGACTAATGGAGTACAAGTTTGGGATGCATACAAGAAGTCCTACTTTGAGTTGCATGCAATGCTATTCGTCAAGATCAATGATTATCCTATGCTTGAAAACATAGCAGGCAGACCATTAAATGTGCTAATGCATGTGTGCGGTGCTTAGATGACACTGCGCACCTATAGCTCCCCCACTTAAGAAAAATGGTTTACATGTGTCATCATAGGTTTGTCAAAAAATTGCACCTTTACCACTGTAACAAGAAAGATTTTGATTGGACCTAGAAAGATGGTATTGCTTCTAAACATAAAAGTGGGGAACAAATCTATGAATTGACGAAGGACATGAGAGTTACCTTGGGGAATAACAACAAAGATTTTTATCGAACCCAGGAAGATGGTACTGCTTCTAAACATAAAAGTGGGGAACAAATCAATGAATCGGTGAAGAACATCAGAGTTACCTTGGGCATATGATGTTGTGATGCAACAACATGTGATGAGCCAACCCTATAGAAGAAGAAATCTTTTTTTAGGACTTGTCATATTAGTAGGACTCAGATGTTTGTCACACAATCAATGTCAAGCATGTTGAGAAGAACATATGTGATAGCCTTGTTGGTACTTTGCTGAACATGCCTGAGAAAATAAAAGATACACTGAAGTCAAGAAATGAGCTGAAAGAACTTTAAATAAGGAAAGAGTTGCACCCTCATTAGAAGGATGGTGGATGTCACTACCTCCCGACTACCTGCCACACCCTCATCAAGGCCGAAAAAATAGCTTTTGTGAATATTTCCATAGAGTCAAAGTCCCATCTAGTTACTCATCAAATATTAGAAGATGGGTCAATGAGAGAAGAAATTAGTTGGCATTAAGTCACATGACTGTCATGTGATGACAACCCAACTACTCCCCATTGTGAGTAGAGGTATTTTGCTAGAGAAGGTCCAGGGACCAATAACAAAGTTGTGTGTTTTTTTCAATGCGATCTCATAGAACATCAATCCTACAAAGCTGCAGAAACTATATGAAGATGTGGTTATTACGCTATGGTAGTTTGATATGTGTTTTCCTCTCTCATTTTTTGATATCATGGTGCACCTCATCGTTTATCTTGTGAAAGAGATTAAGATTCTAGGCTCCGTGTATATGCATCAGATGTACCCTTTTGAGAGGCTCATGGGGGTTTTGAAGGGTTTATGCATAACAGGTCCTATCCAAAGGATAGCATTGTCAAGGGTTTTGCAAATGAGGAGGTCATTGATTTATGTCTCTGTTATATGGATCTCCAGTCAATTGGCTCCCATTCTCTCACCATAAGAGGAGGCTATAGGGTAAAGGAACTATCAGTCAGAAATCAGTGTACCAGAAAGATGTTACATCAATTAGGCAAGCTTAATTTGTGGTGCTACAAAAGAATCCATAGTAATGTCCTTGTATTTTGACATGCATATGAACTTACCACAAAGCAAGAACCCTGGAAGGTTAGAGAAAGGATTCTACAACAACATAGGCTTCATTTTGATGATTAGTTGAAGTTGCATATCATTAACATGGGGACTAACAATGAGCTTCTGCAACATTTGTCTTGGGGACCATCTGACACCATCATGACATTCCAAGCATATCATATTAACTAGTTCAACTTTTATACGAACAAGCAGGATGCAAAGAGTATAAACTAGAATTCTATTGTCCAAATGGTTGTGTACAATAGCAAAGGGCACGAAGACACATACTATGGAGTCATAACTAATATCTAGCAACTCGACTATGGCCCCCTCAAGGTACCTTTGTTTCGATGCCGATGGATTGATTCGAAGAAAGGCACAAAGGTTGATAAGGATAGAGTGACTATCATAGATCTAAGGTGCCTTCATCTATGCTATTGTTGTCCCAGTCCCCACCTCCATCCTACTCATGGGCCCCGTGTGCTAGAGGAGGAGGAAGAGCATCAACAAGGGGCCCCCAGCAGAGGCCAAGGGGTGAAGCCACCTCCATCTACATCACCATCGTCCCCATTCTGCCTCCATCCTACTTGTGGGCCCTATATCCTACTGCCTGTGCTAGAGGAGGAAGAGTAACAACAAGGGGTCCCTCGCCCGAGGCCAAGGGGCGATGCGACCTCCATCCATGACGCTATCATCTCTATCTTGGCCTCCATCCCACTCGTGAGCTAGATCCCACCATCTATGGAGGTGATTTCTCTACTCATTCTTTTTTTTTGCTTATGTGATACGTTAAAGGACTCCTCGATAATGAAATGGTGATCCTAATATTGTATGTGGTAGAATTTCTATTGTATTTTGCTAGATGTAACACTATGAATTGCACTGAAATTTCTCACAATTTGTGCATCTAAAAATTGTGCATTGCAATAGTGTGGGGCACTACTTGATGTTTTTTTGCTATGGGCATATGATGTGAATTGCTATAAATTACTCTAACTAAAATGAAATTGGCTTAACAATAATGTAGAAGAGGGAAATTAATGGAGTGATATCACATTTTTGTTAGATGTTGCATAATGTGCATGTTCAAAGGACATTGGCCTAATATTTCTATCCACATAAATACTTGCTATCAAGATCTGTGGATTGTTATGAAATTTCTTTTAATTTTCATCAATTAAGTCATTTCTTGCTATGCCTCTATTTTTTTGTGCTATGATGACCCATGAAGTTCTTAAATATTTTTTGTCCTATTCTAGAAGAATTTTGGTTAGTACTCTTATACTTGAGAATTGCTATACTTGTTGTCTCTGCTTATATTACTATACACAATTGATGATGACATGTACACCTAGTGTAGCATGGAGGCCATTAAGTTGGTAGTGCACCATTGCATGGCAAGGAGGCCATTAGGCAACCTGCCATGTAAGAGCAAAATTTGTAGTCTATTTCTGTTGTTTATTATTAATTTGAGCATTATTGTACGTGACGATATGTAATCTTGTACTTTGTAAATATTGTATTTGCTTATTATTAAAGAACTAATATATAAATTTATTTGAATTTTGTAAATGAACATATTACATAAATAAGACGGAGCCAAAATGGGATGAACAATTGCAACATATGGTGGACAACATTGTTCAACTAGTCATGTTAGGCTGTAGTAGAAGATCGAAGAACTAATCCTTTGCGAGAAAACTAGAATTCGCTGCTCACGGCACCTTGGTATCAAGAGGAACTCAAGAAGAGGAGGTGAACTAGAGCATAGTTGAGGCTCACATTAAGTCCTTGCAAGGAGAGTTCATGCTAGACCATGAGAATGATGAATTAACTCTCATCCTTGGGAACAAAGAGCACCGTGGCCCCATAAGGGGAATCAGAGGTGTATCATGGAAGTATGGATTTCCAGAGTTACCTGATAGCTATAAATCCCATAACAAGAACAAACATATAGAGGAGGAAATTATATGAGAAAGGATTAGTGCTGAGGTCTCTATTGCAAAGGCTATGTTATTGGCATAGTTTGCAAAACATCTAGAAGAGGCACTATCTCAGTTTCAAAGTAGCAGGGTGGTACTACCAAGCCCAATAGAAGTGAACCCACCTGGTCTGAGGAAGAACAGTTGTGCATCCACTCAGCATCGACCAACACACTATCCTGTGGATAATATCACCAGACCAACACATTGCAAGCTTCATGTACTATGGGCAAACCTAAGCAAAGAGGTGGCCTCTACCATGGCTCAACCCATACGAGCCAAGAATGGTGCTACATGGAAATATACTTCTAGATGGGTATGCGAGGGTAGATGTGGAGCGTGTGAAGCCAAAGTACAGGAATCAGAAGTTGGATATCCCACCTAAGGAACATGTCACAACTCTTAGACAAGTTATACATATACCCGTGGCATGGCCAAAGCGCTACATTCTTCTACATTCTTCTAGATGATGCAGAGATATCTTCTTTACAACATCTTGTCCAAACGTCACCATAAGAGCAACAACCTGAACCAAGATAGAAGAGTCCGACCCCACCATCCCCTCCACCTTCTCTGATCAACAAAAAGAGGGGGTGTGGTACTACTGCGTGGAATCCCACATGAATGTGGAAATGAACGTCCTTGCATAATCGTGAACCAATTCTTGAGGGCCCTAAGGAAATGTGTGGGTGTATCACGTCACTGCTCAAACTAAATGAGAGGAAGAAGGAAGAACCGGTGACTCCTCAAGCAACTAAATTCTTCGTTGGCTTGTTGAAGAGATAGGGCACTCTTGATCCTCTTAAGTCAAATTTTGCACATACCATGGGAAAAAAGCACGTGCAAAAAGAAGCCCATTACATGATCTTAGATTTCATGGGTTAGAAAATAATTGTTCACTTGATGCAAATTGAAAACCCAATGATAGACTTGCTCATAAATATCAATTGGGATCTCCTCTAGGTAGGCCAAAACATATAAGCGGTCTACGTAACCAAATGTGGAGATTACATGAGTGGTACATGATGGAGTCAAGAAAGAGCACTTACCATCTCAATGATTTGGATTTTGTAAGTACTATGTATATTATGTACAACACGATTAAAAAAATATTGTAACAATCTGTAAGTGCTGGATGCATATCTAACATTTCTTAGTTTGCAGAAGTTGTGCGATGAGATATAGGAGCAACAAATTATCAATTGGCTTTCTTGACCCATAGATTATGAACATGACATATATGCTAGCCAACCCGAAGAAGGTGGTGGACTACATAGTGAGCGCTTTGCATAAGCATAGACACAAGGACACAATCCTCATTCCATAGCTAATGACATATGTGTCTCACTATCATTTGATCATATTTACTATTAGCATCTCTACTTCATCGTGCAACTAATCATATCCATCATACAACTATGTGCACAAGAATCATTGGATTCTCCTTGTCATGGAGGCATGTAGGGACTGCATTATAAAAAAAAGCCAAATTCTAGGAAGTCTTTGACATACACAATAGGGCATTCATTCACTACAAGAAATCAACAAACAAGACAAAATTTAGTGTGTGGATGGGCTTCAAATGTCTGCTACAATCCCAAATGAACAATCAATGTTGCTTTTATGTGATGCGATTTACCCCAAAGAAACTACTTGTATCTTGAGGATATAGAGGTATATATCTCCTAGTGATGCATGTATATTACAACATTATTATGTTCGATATTTTCCGTGATGCTAATTGATTGTGATGTAGAGACAAGCCACAAGTAAATTTGTAATCTGAGGCCTTCAAGATGAATTTCTCCAAGAGGGGCATATCATTTATCGAGAGGTCGCTATATCACAGAAGAAAAAGAAGGTCTAGCATTTCTACAAGACATTGATTTGCCAAGTTCTTCAATGACAAAGTACTATTTCTTATTTACTATCTATGTTTTATTAATGACGATATGATGTTTTATTGAATTTATGTATCTAATAATACATTGCACTTTTTATTACTGATCAAAATTACTCGTTACTATGACTTTTGTAGCTAAAATTAAATTCTAAAATTACATATCATAATTTTTTTTAGTTTCAAATAAGATATATCTACCATGTATTATCTACACCTAGCATATATAAGTCTATATTAGTGTCGAGTTTAGCTGACTCCACACATGAGTCCATATTAGTACCGAGTTTAAATTAGACCCAGAGTAGATGAGTCTATCTAGATCCTACCCAAGTGCTCCTAGCCCCATCTATGTCAGGTCAGGAACCGACACTAATGGGGGTTATCAGTGACAAAGTTTTGTGGCAAGTTCATTTTTGGTACTGATGTCAGTTACGAACTGGTATTGGTTCCTTTTTACGTAGTAGTGGCACTATCATTATTTAGTGTTGGTTACCTTAAAAAACCAATCTGTCATATGTTTGTTTACGCGTTGAGATCGGTCCACCAGGTTCGTTGATAGAGGTCCAATGCGATTGTGCCTTAACACGTGAAGGTCTGAGAAATCTGCTTAACTTTAGTGTAGGTACTTTGACTTTTTGGAGTCTTCAAGTTGTTGGAGTTAAGGCGTGCTAGTCAATTTGACATCTAATTAACAAGGAAAACAGATAGAGTTAGATTATTGAGCCAATCGATTGATAGGCCGGTACAAACTCCTACTATCGATTTGATGTGCCGATAGATAGCCATCGGCTATGAGTCTGATGCACTCCTGCTATCGGCTGGTTACCGATAGGTACTATAGCACTCATATATCAGCTAATAAGCTGATGACGACATAGGCAAATAGCGAGAAATAAAATAAAAGACACATTAGCTATAGAGCCGACAACACTCTAAATAAAATATAAGATGAGCTATAAAGAGTGAAGCCCAATTTTATAAAGAGACGAGACCTAGTGACCACCGTGATCGTCCCATTAGAGCTAGCCTTGATAGACTGGACCAAACAGAGATATTATAAGGCTAAGGCTAACGACACCATACGGTGGAAGCTAGATTGAACATGCCAACGAAAAGACCGGGTAAACCCATTGCCTGCTATCAGTCGTGAGTCCAATGGAGGCATATGAATAAACTCATCGGCTAGTTGAGCTAATGAGAGAAATGAAACCTGCTAGATCTTAATGCTAGCTCTATTAGACACAGCCTTGAAAAATAGGACCGAACCGAGATAGTATAATGTCAGATCTAATAAAACCACATCGATCACTAGCAGATTAATGGGCAATATATGTATATCGGCTAAAAAGCCGATACGTTAGGCGTGAAACTTAGTGTAGAGATAACAAATCGGCTAGCTACTCCGATGAAATATCGAGTAAAGATCTATGGACATAAGGCTGAATCTACTATCAACAGTCTAGTAGGTTAGACCTAACCAATACAACACGAGACTGATGATGGTAAAAGAAGCTCGATAAGCTGATAGATCACACGCAAATATAATGTAATACATCCGATCAGACTAAGCAATCGGACATAACCGATGCAGCCTTAGATAGAGCGAATATACTAGAATAATGGTAAGACTTAATCCTTCATTGGAGTTTGGACTTAACCGATATAACCCCATGTCGAGAGCCATAACTCGCAGGTAAAACCTAGATAATCTAGAGTGGCGATTCACCGAGATTATATTGATTAGTGTATATGATTTACAATCTTATATAGAGTCTATATTTATACATTGTGGTTACACAAATTACATAAATATAGGATAAAATTTTTTAATAATAAAACATAATTTATTTTAGAGATAAAAGAAAAACTAACTAAACTTCTATATCTATAAGATATATTTTACAAGCATACAACTATCCTATCGTGGCTTCTACGACTCCTCCTTAGATTCGATCTAATCTGGATAATCTTTTATTTTTGACTGAACTGAATCAATCTGTGATCAGCTTTTTCCCTATATCAATCGGGCTCCTTCCATGAGCCAATCCAATCTCTGTTACTGTTTGTGGTGCTTACCTAATATTGTATTAACAATAGCTCAGGTGAATAATTCTTAATTCATTTCATTATGAACCTAAAGATGTTCTTCTATTCCCCAGCTCCATTGGTAATTGAGCGGTGGTGCTAACCTAATTGCCAGGTTATTTTTTTATACGTTTGTTAGCTAGTTAACTATTGGATAAGACTTGTTTGCAGGATTGTTAGCAGTCATCATTAGATAGATTTGATAGATGTATTGTTTGTTCTGTGATGATACGCACTATTGGGAACCTCAGGTTCTTCTATCAAAATTGTATTTCAGTTTATCAAGTTCTGAATTTAATTGGTACTAATACTTTTTTGCAGAGACAGAGAATTTCAATATTGTAAACGTGTTAATTTATGTTAATGAAAATCATCTACCGGAAGAATATTCAAATGCTGGCAGCAGTCTACTTTTTGGCCCATTTATTGCACTGTGTTGGTTTTCTCCATTCTGTTTGGGTCTCTTCTAGTACTTCTAGTTCCGAACTTCTGATGCTGAAAACAGTTCATTTTGACGGCATAATGGCCCTCGTTCTAGACAAATTGGCCCTGTTACGTATAAAAGTGCAGATGCTTCAATACATAGCTCATTTATTGTCTGATTGTCCAAAATGTGGAACACCAAGAATGAACTTTGTATTTTGTATTAAGAAAGAAGCAACTCAATCCCACTGAATTTAATTTTACAGGAGATGATGAGAATCTCGCCTCGAACCCTGGCCACGCCGTGCCGCACTGGCAGCTCCAATGCAGTAGTTTTATGTGTGATGACTGATGACTAGGAATAACCTAATTACTTGCATATGATATATATAAACACTGTACACCACATTTTTTTTGGTCTGCTTGATGATTTCCAGTCTATTTGGTAGATAAACAAATAAAATATATCTTCCTGATGCAAATCATGTCATTTTTCCTGTTTATTATGCTAATCCACCTCACTGACCTCTTGCAATGATTAATGCTACTGGCCCACACCTCATAGTGCAATCACGATTAGGGTCTTTGACAGCTATTATGGTCTTACCTTCAATCCTATGCAGAGCCATACACATGGAGGTTTCCTCGATGAACCTGACCATGAGCAGTGCCACCCAGATGATGGCTGTCAGCCTGTTTCCATTGAACCTGATTCTGATGCTATTAGCGGAGTTGTCTCTTTTTGTGCGTTTCTTACCATTGAAAATGATTGTGCCATTACTAGAGCTGTTTCACTCATATTGTTTGTTTCTCGGTGTTCTATGGATGCAGCTTCATAGTGGTTTCTCTGTCACATTCTCTTTCACCATGGTAATCTGTGTTCGTGTTTGCTTGTTGAATAGCTCCTCCGATTCTCTACATGGAGATCCTCCTTAGTGGCAACAAAGAGGCCAGTGAGTATTGCTGAGCAATCCACCAATGTTGTCTTGCTGTCTTGGAGATGATCTCAGTAGTTGGTGTGCGTGCAGCTGCTCTGCATGTTACATGTCACTGGGAGGAAATGGATAGGTCTAGGACAGAACTTAGAACTTTAGCTTTTGTGGACAATTTTGTTTGTCAAGTCCTAGAGTGGAATATTTTGTACTTTTTTTCTTATTAACCTCATCCCCAACATTTATGTTATCCTTCAGTTGGCCAAAATAGTGAAATTTCGTAAGTGTTCGATACCGTTAATACACATATTTAATTAATTGTTTTATTTAAATTTTTTTATACAAATATGTAAAAATATAAATCATGTTTAAAATATTTGTAATAATAAATTAATTAATTAATTATTATATATTTTTCAAATAATACGAGCGATCAAACTTATATCCACGAGTTAAAGAAGAGAGTGGGAATACATGGTTTTGTCGTTCACTACAATAGTAGAATGACTCATAATGATAGTAGAGAGTTTTAGGCCTTTTTCTTCTTCGCAGAGCTCCCTACTCAGCTTTCACACATGACGAGACCAGAAATTCTTTTTGTTGCATCAGATGCAAAAGATATATTTTATTTCATGAGAAAGAAATGAATTATCTTATTGCTTGCCTCAAGTAATTTCACCTAATCCTTCAGGCACAGATTTTATCTGAGTTTTTTTTTTTTTGCTTTGCTGATGATTTTGACGTCGCAGTCAAAATATTTTATTAGTGCTCGTAGTTTTCGTACAACTAGCCAGAAAACCCTCATGCATGCGTAGGCATTTTATTTATATTATCAACACCGTAAAATTGATAATACACTTTCATTACAAATTACCATACTAGAGTAAAAGAAAAGAAAGATGCCTACGAGGTTTATTTGTAAACCATTATCACCATTTTCTTAAAATTTAAGGTGTATTAGCTTTTTACACAGTATCTAACATTATAAATGAACTATTATTTTGTTTTATAATATGTTAATAATAAGACATCACATAAAATTACTTTGAAATACAGATTAGATTAGCTAGTAGTCAACATATATAAATATCAACTTATTATCATTGTCTTAAAATCTGTGCATTTTTGCATAGAGGAAATTGTCTCTACATAACCAAAACAAGAATAACACCAAGTAAAACAAACAAAAACTTTCTACCTTATTCTTTACTTGGCAATAAGTGTCCAAGCATCACTTTCATATAAATTTGTGTAAAAATAACGTAAAGATATCACTTTTGCCACGTAATGGGATGACACCATTAAAATGAAATATGATCCTACACTTTGTGAAGTCAATTTTAATGTATATGCCTTTTATCTCTAATGCGCCAAAGCCTTGGTTCGAGTATCGCCATGCTCTTAAGATCCATACTAATGTACCTTCTCAAGCTGTTCTAGGCACATATCACACACCCATTAGGCCATCCTCCACCGCATAGGCTCGCCTAATTCCTTTCCAATGATATGAAGCACTAGCTCCACCATTGATGCAGCTGTGCCCATGGAGACCAACATGGTGCATGTCAACTTCCCCATCATTGTGTTTCTAGATATATGCATTTACACTCCCACTCAAACTCCCTATATACACATCCATTAGAAGCCATGTATTGGCTCACCATAATGAGATTCGATGTTGAAGCACCTCTACTTCTCCACATTTGGTCACTAGTTCATCATCATCACACTCATAGAAGACTACATCATGAGTTGGTTAGTTGAGCTCTATCCCCAACCCCAACCTCCCACTAGGGCACACCTTATCTCAGCCATCCACACAGCTGTGATAATTCACATCATCTTACCAAACTGTGTTCTCCATGTTTCGATGGCAACCATTAGGGAGAATAGAGAGAAGAGTTCGGGAGACAAAGTTAAGATGACGAAACTGAAGAATTAATAATGGGATATAGGAGGGTATCTTTATATGCTCATCGAGATGGCAAATGCAATAGATATGACATAAGTGGTAATTTTTCATTTTGATGTTTTGAGTCTATTTGTGATATAGGGGAGACACGATTTTTTTCAGGTAGCACTTAAATTATATTGACAAATTTTAGTAGAGATATAATTTTCTCTTTTGAATATGAATATGGTAAATTGTTTGACACTATTTTAAAAAATATAGAGTGGTCAAGAGACATACCACCATGGAAATATATAGAGCAAGAGCTATCATCATTGAAATATAACAATAGCTTTACTAGAACACATTACTACTTATTTGGAGCACATGTATAGTCACATGAATGGGGCACTAATAGCGTCTTGTGCTAGTTTATTTTGCTTATTTTGCTATATATGTGTAATTTTCTCTACAAAAGGTGCGTAGTGACAAACAATGATTTACCAATAACCGAAGCGTGGTCTATATGATTGAATCTCATAGTCATTCTTATTCATTTGGTAGAACCAAATCCATATCATATTAGATCATTCCCTTTTTTAATTGGTAGATCCAAGTCCATGCCTCATTAGATCTTTCTCTTTGTTATTGTTAATGAGGTAATTTAGAGCCACTCAGAGGAAATATGGTGAGATATTTTTTATATTATATTTATAATTTATAATATATCATAAGAAATTAAATAAGATGCCTGGTATATGTAAGGAATTACATAGAGAGGAGGAAGCGAGCAAGCAAGAATAACAGGAGGCCAGCCTACCCGTACGAACATACATACGTAAGCTGTGAGGGGATAGGGATGGTTTTTTTTTCCTTTTAATAGATGTTATCTGATGTTAAGGTTACTGAGTCCACCGGTTTAAATGAAATTCAATGGTTTATTGTTTCTTTCTCAGAATTTCTAATTACAGTACCACATGGTGGTTTACGTTTGTAGGATATTTAATAAATTTATAGTATATAAAAATAGATGAATCAATCTTTTTATTTTTTGGTTATGTTAATAGATGTCTTTTCAGAAATTTTAATTTTGGACAGTGATAGTTCTGGTATGTAGTAGTGTTTGAGTTGCCGTGGGACGTTAATCCAAAAATAGTACATGAGATTCAAACAACGCTTGGAATATCTGACTTTCCGAGTAGGTAATTCTTATTTTTGCAATGTGAAGTAAAAAATGATATAGTTATATATATGCAAAACTGCAGTACAAATTATAATGTTGAATGACTTCTTTTATTCCATGACTATGGTCCTATTTGCTTTCCACATTTAAGACAGAAAACCACTTTCAAACTCATATGACTAGTTTTCTATAGATCATCGTGTAGCCACGTATAGAAATTAGGAAACTACTCTGAAGTTTTCCTGACTTTAGGTGAATAATGTTGAACTCACAGGAGTAATTCGGTTAGTATGACAAGATTGGAATGATGTGAGATGATTAGAATAATTGATTATATTTCATATCGTGCATATAGACATCAGGTGCCATACAAGCCAACCACAGTTATAATATCTTTCATACGTTAAAACCTATTATAATTATATTATTCTAGCATAAAAACCTAGTATAATTACATTATACTAACACTCTCCATAGTCTAATCGGGAGCTCAGTGGACATTTAGGCTGAATCGAAACTCCTGAAATACAGAGGTAGGAAGGCTCTTGGCAAGATGTCGGTGTACTGGGATGTCATAGAAACATAAAGTATCTGAACGTGACTGAGAACAACCCGCCCTCGAACAAAATGGAGATCTCAACATGCTTCATGCATTGATGCTGGACTGGGTTGCTAGAAAAATAAACAGTACTATTGTTGTCACAGTAGACCAAGGTGGCATGATGAGATGAGTGGCGAAGCCCCATGAGTAGCTGGTGTAGCCAAGTAGCTTCAGCGACATCATTGGCCATAGCTCGATATTCAGCCTCTGCACTCGATCGGGAGACTGTATGCTAACATTTGGATGACCAAGGCACCGAATTATCTCTGAAGAACATTGCATAGCTAGAGGTCGATTGTTGAGTATCTGGACAATAGGCCTAGTCGGCATTGGTGTAAACAATAAACTCAGTAGGTGGAGATCGTCGCAGAGTCAAGTTGAGAGAAAGAGTACCCTGTAAGTAGCGTAGTATCCGCTTGAGGGTAGCAAGGTGTGGCTCGCAAGTATCATGCATGTAGAGGCAAATCTGCTAAACGGCATAGACAATGTCTGGATGAGTGAATGTCAGGTACTATAATGCACCAGCTAAGCTACGATATTGTGTGGAGTAGGCAACTAGAGGACCGTTCACAAACAATTTGAAGTGTAGGTCAACAAGGGTACTACAAGACTTGCAAGCACTCATCCTGGTGCACTCCAAAATGTCTAGAGTATACTGTCATTGAGAGAAATAAAGTATCATCGCAATACATGACGGAGATGCCTAGTTGTCATAGCAAACTCACGCTGAAGAGCTGTAATAATGTGTTGAAGAAGCCTAGCTAACGAGGCGGTGAGAACAATATCATCCACATACAGCAGCAGATAGGCAGTGTCGGATCCCCGATGATATGTAAATAACGAAGTATCTAACTTGGCCTCAACAAAACTAAGGGACGGGAGGTGAATGGCAAACCTATTGTGCCAAGTACGGAGAGCCTGCTTTGGTCTATAGAGAAACTTATTGAGTCGACAGACAAAATCTGGTTGTGATGAGTTGACAAAACCAGAGGATTGTACATAGTTAGACTATCTCTGTTAGAGTGCCATGTAAGAACACATTCTTAATATCCAGCTAATGAATAGGCCAGTTGTGAGATAGAGCCAAAAACATAACCATCTGAAATGTCCATGGCTTGACCTCTAGACTAAAAGTCTTATTATAATCAACACCCGATCGCTGTGTAAAACCCTGCAAAACCCAGCGAGGCTTATAGCGATCAAGCAAACCATCTGTAAGCAACTTGTGACGATAAATCCACTTGCCGGTCACCAAATTGCCTCTAGGAGGCCAAGGAAAAAGTAGGTGTCATTGGCGAGAAGTGCATCATACTCAACTTGTATAGTGGAGCATCATTTAGGGTCTAACAGTAGTGGTATGGCTGGTGCCACTGGCAATAGCCTATGCGGGAGCAACAAGGGCAGCGGTACGAGTAGTACAGCGGGCGCCATGGATGACGAGACGACGGTGCTATTGGCAACGGCCTATGCTGGATGCATAGAGGCAGCAATGCCGAGTGGTACAAAGGATCCGGGCGATGGTGGCTCTGATGACCATGGCCCTAGGGAGGGTGGTGCAGAGGCATGCTTGGGTGCAGCAACAGGCCCATGGATCTGCATAGGGTTGTGCACATCATGTGGGGGCGCCAACCCCAGAGCAGCCAGGGCGATCGACGGAGGACTTGCACACACAAGACAGGCTCCAACGGGTGGAACGGTAAGATCATGTTCATGAGTCAAAAAATCCAAGACAAAAGGTGTCATGGGCATGGTGGACATGTTAAAGAATGGAAAAAAGAATTCATCAAAAACCACATGGCAAGAGATGAGAATACGGTTTGACTGGAGCTCAAGACACTAATAGCCCTTATTTTCTGAGGAGCGGACTGCGAGTTTGTGGGGTGTCGTGGAGGACATGATGGGATAGAAGGCACACCCAAAAACTCAAAGGTTGGCATAGGAGGGCTGGGTCGAATAGAGAAATGTGTATGGTGTCGAGAAAGTAAGGGTTTTAGTAGGGAGCTAGTTCATAAGGTAGGTCACAGTGTGAAGGGCCTGAACCCAGTAAACTAGAGGAAGACTCGCCTGAAATGAAAGGGAACGTAGAATGTTACTAATGGTGCAAAGGGAACATTCTGCTATCCCATTTTGTTGGGACGTATATGGACACGACATGCGGAGTTCAACACCGTGGGAGAGGAAGAACGTGCGGGCCTGGGAATCATCAAATTCACCACCGTTATCGTAGTGGACACTCTTGATGGTGGTGCCAAATTGCGTGCAAATATGAGCAATAAAATGAGAAATAATAGAAAAAATCTCGGATTTGAGGCAAAGAGGAAATATCCAAATGTAGTGTGAGCAATCATCAAGAATAATAAGGTAGTACTTGTATCCAGACACACTAAAATAGGAGATGTCCAAATATCACAATGTATTAAATCAAAATTATGAAGAGATCTAGAGTTAGATGATCTAAACGGGAAACAGACATGACGACCAAGTTGGCACGCATGACAAATATAATCAAGCTCATCCTGATGATAGGAAATGACACTGGAACTGATAAGTTTGGATAGAGCTTCATGCCCAAGGTACCTAAGACAACGATGCCAAAGTGAGGTAGATGCGGCAATGAACGCGGAGGTGCTGGTGGAGAGTGGATAGAATGGGTAGAGGTCCCTAAAGCTATTGCACCTAGCCATCACGTTCCTGGTGTGCAAATCCTTCACAGAAAAGCTGAAAGGATCAAACTCAATGGAACAATTATTATCAGTAGTTAAACAACGAATAGAAATCGAATTCTTAATAATGTTGGAAGAGACCAAGACATTGTTAATAACAAGATTATGATGTGGTAAAGAAAAGGTACGTGATCTAGTGGTAGTGATAGGAAGTGATGTCCTATTACCCACAATGATAGATGAAGGAGGATGCCGACGGGTTGAGCGTCATGGTGTTAAAAGAGTGCACCAAGGAGTTATGATTCCACAAACCACCATGGATAGGGTTCCAGGGCATGGGTGGTGTAGACCAAGACATCGCCGAGGGGGCCTAGAAGGCCGGTGAGAGTCCCTGGAAGGCTGGCAAAGGTTCCTGGTAGATCGAGGGAGGTAGCGCAGGTGATGAAGGCGATGCTCCCTCGTAGTATGAACCATACTGGGGAGGGTCGTAGGTGCTGCCATAGACGCCATCACCGGGCACACTGCCGAGGTTGCTACCATAATGGGGCACAACGCTGAAAACTGAAGGAGCTATCGGAGGACGGCCAGATCAATCATACGGCCACATTTGGACTGTACCCGCCCATGAATGCATGAAGGATGGGTGTAGACCTGGCGACGTGCCACCAGTGGGTGTAGGGGGCCCACCACGATCACCATGGCCGCGCCGGTGGCCGTTGCGCTGTCAACCAGCGCCAGGGTTTGGCACGGACGAGACACCAAAAGGTTACTCGGGAGGAGGTGGAAGCTTCCCTGGGCGTGAAGGTACTGTAGTCCCATGCACCACCGGTAGGGGTGCTGTGGCAACGAGAGTAGAGGACAGCGATGGTGGCCGGGCCTCGATCTCACCTCATCCAGCAGGAGATGCGTCCAAGCCTCTACAAAGGTTAGGAATAAGCGATACATCTTAAGGATAGACACCATGTGGCAAAATTGATCGTTCAGGCCACGGAGGAGCGTGAGAACTATCTATCGGTCGCCGAACTAGGCGAGGAATGTGGCCATCGACTCAAGGCGGCGACAATAGTTGGTGATGCTCAGGGAGGCTTAGTGGAGGTTGCGAAATTGTGTCTCTAGGAGGAGCGCACAGAACTCTTTCTAGCTGAGGAACTTATCTGCAAGAAAGCACCAAGCACCGCGAGTAGAGAACTATTGCAGCATTAGTGATTGTTGCAGATCATTGGAGATAGTGCCTTAGATCCACGTCAGGACGATGTAGTTCGTCTGCACCTATGCCGGGCGCGAGGGAAAGGACTTGTTCTCAAGGACGTGGCAAGTGAGACCGTATTTGCCAAGGACAATGAGGAACAAGCCACGCCACTTGCTATATTTGTTGGTGGCCTAGTTGAGCACGACAGGGATGAGGGTGTAGACGTTGATGATGGTGGTGGCTTGTGCCCAAAGAGATTCATGGACGGTGGGTGACCTTGGTGGCGGCGTCGGCACGGTGGGCGGCCTCGGCATTGGCCGTGGTCTTCTCAGTGTGGTGGGTGGCGTCGGCCACAGTTTTCTTTGTATGGTGGCTTTGGCAGCGTCAGTCATCGGTGTCGATGGATTTAGCGACATGACAGGGCGGTGATTCCTGATGGTGGAGTTAGTGACATGGACGGCGACGCGCCGTCACGCCATTTAGTCGGCGTTGTGCTTGCTGATGGAGTCAACGACATGCCCACCGACGTAGTAGGCGACGTGCCCGGCGATGAAGTCAACAATACGCACGGTGACTGGATCAGAGCGGAGTTAGTGATAGGGTGGCTACGGAGTCAGATTTAGTGTCGTTCCCAGTGATGCGCATGGTGATAGGGCAGCAGGGCACAGCGGCGTCAGCGAGGCGTGGTGAACAGCGTCGGCCGCGTTACGCACGGGCATCGCCGGCGGTGTGGTGTAGCAGAATTTTAGTGGATAGTAACCGCTCTGATGCAAATGAGATGATTGGAATTATTGATTATAATGTGAGATGATGGAAATGATTTATTATATTCCATATCTGAGTACACGTGTATATATAGGCATCGGGGTGGCATGGAAGCCAAACACACAATTAGAGGAAATTACTTTATATAGAAAACCTATTATAATTATAATATGCTAGCATAAAAGATAACCACACAATTATAGTAGATTACGCATAGCCTACTATATTTAGAAAAAACTACTATAATTACACCTGTTAGTGTTTAGGCTTCTAGGTGCACTGTTCGCTGTTGTTTGAGAGAAGGTACTGCGGTTTCTTTTAATCTTGTGATAATGGAATTGTTTATAATAGATTGCAACACTTCAATATAAACTTCTGCCCAAATTACAATGTTAAACAAGGCGAGGAACAATACGTGATACCATATATATATATAGACATGGGCTGATCGCATAATTGTACCTATTGTGCATGGAAATTATAGGTTTAACATTCTGCCTGCCCTTTAGCTGTTCTAAACATACGCCCATTGCGTGAGAAATGGAAGAAAAGCAACACGATAGTAAGTATGATGCATTTGTCTGATTAATTCTGCTACCGACTATGATGCAGTCCTCTGATTAATTCTGCTACCGACAATGATTTGAATCCCATCTGGAATAAGCACTAAGAAGTTGTGGTTGAGGACGCATCTACCCAACACCTAACTGAGTATAATGGATTTGATGTTAACTAGAAGAAATCAAACAAGCTGAATTCTCGATACGGTAGTCCATAAAAACAAGTCAAATTACTAAACAAAGATTTCATGGTGCAATATCACTAAAATAGATCTCATTCAATCCATAAAAACATACATGATTTGGCTCTTAATAAATATTAAAGACATACAAGCCAAATCGTATCAAATAAAGTATATACCCACTGACCAATTCTACCACTCAAAATTAGCCTTTGTAAAATATATTTGATAATATCAATTTAAAAAGAAAAATACATGTCCTAGATGACATAATATTTTAGTGTGCATAGGTGTAATATAATGATAAACATAGCAAACACATGCCTCGCTTTAGCATAAAAAAATGATGGCTCAAACACATACCATCGGTCTTTCTTTTTTTGCAAACTTAGGTCTTCACATTTGTGTAGGTAATGCTCATGGCCTTTGAATTGTTGCACAATAGCTTGCTCATGTTTTCAGCATTTTTCTCCTTTTGATCTTTGGAGCGAAGACGTTGTAGTCACCTCTTTTGGGAGCAAGATAAACTGGAAGGTGTCTACTTTGGCTATGGTTAGGTTTCAGGTACTAAGTAATGACTTTTGATATTTTTGTATGAGTTGGAAGCTCCTATGCTACTCTTAGGTTGTCCCATCGATTATGGTGCTCTCGATTGGACCAGCAACTAGCCCGACCGGCATGATGCCGTACCGGCCCAAATGATTCTGCATGCTCCCATTTGGATAGGCTTTGAGACCTAGTTAGACCAGTGCCATGCCACATCGACTTAGGTGGTTCTAGATGTTGCCGATCAAACCAGTCTCAAGGCCTAGTTGGACCAGTTAGAAGTTGCAAGTGGGATTGGCCTTTTGGCCTAGTCGGACCATTGGTACGATGAGTGGTCTTGCTTGCTTTGGCAACCATGGCTCTATCTTTGGTTTTTTCCTCTTGTGTGATTTGTATTGGGACGTCAGACAAGTCACCTCACTAGGAATGAACTCCCAATCTTAATTTTTCACCTTTGATTGACTAGACCAATTTTTTTGTGGGAAATTGTCTTGACTAGAATTAGATAGATGACTTAGTACTGACCTTGATGATTTCATCCATTGTTGATGAAATTGCATAGGTGATGAGTATGAAAATGGCATTGGCAACTAAGGCATCTATGACATGTGATATATTAAAGGATAACTAGGCGTTGACATTGGATATGAATACCATGGTGTTGCAATCGGAGGTTTGTAAGGAGTTATATTGTTGGTGACTAATTATTTTGGTGTCAGACCAAATATCTTCTAGGAGGTGATCAGACAACTATGGAATTGTTAACTCGCTAATCTCTTTTTTACTTAACCATTAGCACGTTGAATGTAAGCTTTAACTTTAGAATTTATTTTTATAGATATTAAAAATACTCGACCTTGAAATTATTGGAACTATATGGGTTCTATTTTTTAATCATATAATCCTTGGCCATGTCATTCTTGGATCTAATCACCTCGGGCCGAGGATCCCCAATAATAACATTCTTCACTCTTGTGGATTTGTCTTGACTTGTTGAATCAACACTTTCAATCAATAGGGAGAGGATCATGAACAACTTTAGTCTTATACATTGGTGTAATCGAAATAGTGTTATAAGCGACGGATGAATCATCAATCAGTCTTTGCTCTTTTGGAATTGCATCTCTAAAATAACCGTGAAACTCATGCTCTATTTATAACTAAGTAGAAAATGAATTTGGAGTAAGTAAACTATGTAGATGCAAATCTTGACAAAGAAAGAGGAAATAATTTGATCTTCAATATATCATCACTACTGGCTTCTTCACATTGATCAAAGTGGATATGCTCAATTGTTGTTCTATTCTTATCTGTGAATTTTATAAAGTTAGCCATCTCTAATACTTATGGGTTTAGAACCGAATGTATATGCTCAGGATATGGGTTTCCACATATATGCATCTATTTTGTTACTACCCAACAAGGTGAAATCAATCTTTTCTTTAATACTCGTAAAGCTCTTTAGATAAAAATGATATTTCACAATACAATCCAAACAAATATTTAGTTCATCTATACTTATTATTATATCATTTTCTATACTAGCACACCAACTATTATTATCTACTCGGCTTTATCTAGCAAAAATTGATTAACATCAAGGAATCCCTAGACATTTAATTTATCATTAACAAGACCAAGTAATCCATCAAAAACATTATTGGCTAGAAATTTATTAATGCCAATATAACCAAAACATTCGTCTTTGTGGTTCATAGATCTCTTAATATAATCAGCTTCATCAACCTATTGTTCAACCTATGTCAAATTACATAGTCAAATTTCAATTTCATTAGTATAGAAATAATCATTGAACTTCTGCTCTAATCATGCCCAAGTAAAAAAAGATTTAGCAAATAAAAAAATACACTATGTAAAAGCAAAATGAAATAAATGCAATTTAAGAATATCGAAACTACTTGCTTCACCACATTAATATAAAAATTGCTCTATACGTTCTCATGTTACTATTATCATTACCACTAAATTTTATGAACAACAACATGAAATCACGAGTATATGGGATTGTGTCAAATTATTAGGATAATGGTTCTGACTGCATAATTCTTTGGATAAATTTTAAAAGCTTTTTTAACTGTGACATATATCCTTTCATATAAATCTTCGAAAGTTTTAGGTCTTAATTAATAATCCTCTTGTTCTTGTGGCCCAAAGGGTATGGGCGCAATAGGGTTTTGAGAGTGACCCATCTATTGGCCATAATGTGTGTTTTGTGGTCATCTATAAATTCTATGCTTTAGGATTGGCTTGTAATAACTATTGCTGGGAATGTATGGGTGGAATAATAGGACCATTTGTACTAACGGTATACATATAACTGCTAAGAACACCATCTTTAGTAGTGGTATATAAATCTTAAAAAGACAGAAAGGCACCAATTGGATCAGCTATAGACAGTCCAGTCTAATTAGGTATCTAGTTTGACTTAGCTATGGCTATAGGAGACACGGTCTCTAAGGTAGGACATTGACTGACCAGCCATAGTGGGCATGGTCTGATTGGCTAAGAGAGCGGTCAAACTGGCATCACGTCCAATTTGACCATTGGCTAAGTTTTTAGTTTAACAGATTCTCATGTAAACAATCATGTAAATACCCATCGACACATTCATCATGCTATATGTATGTTGTAAAGGGCAAAACTAGCGATAACATTAGGTAATTGAAAATTGAGAGCCAATTTGCTTCATGACATCGTTTAACATACTATTGAAAGCATGATTTAAAGCATCGTCTAATAGAAGCATCTATATAACGGATAATAGTTTCTTGATTAGCGAGCCATGGATTGTACTGATTAGAAGTTCCCTCATGTAAAACCACTATTCGAGATAGCAGGAAGTCTCTTTTAACGATGTCTTACCACGTCTTGACGTAACTCCCCAGCATTGCCACCTCAATCACTGCCTTCCACCTTGTGCCACTCCTCGGTCAAATCCAACTTTTCGAGCTTGATATTCTCGTCCCTAATTTTGGCCAGATTAATTATGGCCGAAATCTTTTGACGCTATAAATCAAGCGACAAAGAAGTTCCTGGTACTCCCAACGTGTGCGCTTAGTAAAATTTGGAAAATTAACCGATCTCAGGAATCAAAGATCGATTGTGCTATATTTTTGATAAAAAATCACAGATCGATCTTCTACTAGCGTACCACCTATGACCTTGTCGACGTGAACTCTATGGCTAGGATACTAGGACACGATCGATCTGCTGCTGCTTGTGTCTTGGGGGCTAGATAGATTATTTTCTCGGTGCCCGTGTGCAACAAGATGAACTTGTTTTTCCCTGCTGCTCCGTTGATGCGAACAGGATGGCAAGCTGCAGTAGTAGATGACGATGGCAAGCTGCAGCAGTAGGCAACAAAGCTGCACATAAGCCAGCCATCAGTTTATAATTAATTGAGTATTAATTATTATAAATTTAAAATTAGGTTTATTTGATTTTATAAATAACTTATATATTTTTTATAAAAAAATATATCGTTTAGCAGTTTAAGAATTGTGGTAACGAGAAAGCTGTCCTATCCAATAGTAGATTCGAACGAGCCCAAAGTCAATGTTGAACTGTCCAGAGCATTGTAGCCAAATAGAATGAGCAAAAGTGATGTATATAGATTAGTTTTCAGCTAGATTGAAGGTCAAAAGCTTCGATCTCCCAGCAGAGTCATGAAATCATTTTTGCACCTTTTTCAGTCAACTGAGATGCGGAGTCGCCAACCACCTTAATCCACAAAAACTCTTGACCAAGTTGAGTTCAGAAAACATCAAAACCGGCTTGTAGAGCCCATTTGGATATCAAACTAGCCTCTAAGCTAATTTAAATCAATTAAAAGATAACCACCCGTCTCATAGACAAATCAAAAGGTTTATGATAAACCTACAAAGAATACTGAAGATGGATGATTTACAGCACAAATCAATATAGGGTACTATGTAGAATGTAAAGTAGAAAATATGATTGAAAAGTAAGGAAAAACAACAATTTGATTTGTTGTTGTTGGGTGTGGTAGAATCAAATTGCCCATAGCTCTTATAAAGGAGTTGGTTTTGTATCCACAAGCCTTCTTCACATTCTATTAGGTTTAAAGATTAATAAGAACTTTAGAAACCTTAGGCTCAAACAATCAAACATGAGAATTATGTTAATTAGATTTGGACTTGGCTATCGATCTGACCACCCAAACACCTACCGTCTGACTGTAGTTCACCCGCTAATCCAATATGCCACACAATGACGGTCTAACTGGCTACCATAGAAAAGCCTTGGTCTTTTTTAGATAGCACTAAATTTTTTTATAAATTTATTCTAACACTAAATTTGGTTGTTAACACGATCTTAAATTGGCAGTGTCCCAAAGGGCTACGGGAGATGATGCTAAACTGCTGGATTTTTTCAAAGTGATCAATGGTGATATTAATTGTTCCTGGTGTTCTCGATTTTCTGAAAAGCGGTGAGCTTCCTCCAGTGGTTAATGAGACAACTATTGGGTTAATACCAAAGTTATGGTATCCACAGTTCATTACTCGAGTATATCCGATCTGACTTTGTGATGTTGTGTGCAAGATACCTGCAAAGGCTGTCGCTACAAGAATGAGATCAGTACTGGATGACAATGATATATTATCAGTGAGGAATAGAGTGCTTTCGTTCCTGCACGATGGCTACGGATAATGTCCTTCTTGCATATCGATGTGTGCGCTCTAGGAATGAAAGAAGCCCAAGAAACGGTATTGTGCATCTGTGCTGTTAAGCTTTGATATGATGAAGGGATATGACTGGCTGGAGTTGCAATGTTAGACAAGGTAACCCAATGTTGTCTTATTCCTTCAATGTGCTGAAGGTTTTTTTGCATTGCTGAATTCATATATCCTGGGTTTATTTATGGTGCCATCTATTTGAGAAATATATCCCCATGGATTCCCCTCTCCTTTTAGCAGATGAGAGCTTGATTTTTACGGAAGCTACCCTGCAGAGTGCAGTTCGGCTAAACAATATTTTGAGGAGCTATGCTGCAGTTTAGGGACAGATGGTGAATAGAGAAAAATGTTGGGTTATTTTCGGCCTGAGTACCTCAGCAGGCATTCAGCGAAGTATCTGGTTCTCCGGACAGCTGTATGAAGATTGTATTTGAAGCCTTCGACAAAATTCTTGAGCATTTTTTTAATTTTTTTGAGGGATTTTTTTTCTTTTTTGAGCAAATTAGAAGCAAGATTCAAGGTTGGTCCGAAAGGAATTTGTCTATTGCAAGCAAGGATGCTCTTGTGAAGTTATGAAGTCAATAATCCAAAAGATGCCGACCTGAACACTATGAGTTGTTTAACTAAATAGTGGTGGAGCATCTCCCTTTCCGAAAGATCACTTCAATTAGGCAAAAATTGGATCCTAGGATTATGTAAAACATGAAGTGATCACTTCAATTAGACATTTCTTGGGGAAAAATTGCAACTCCTAGGTCGTAAATGCTGAGGTGGTATGGGTTTCTTTTTTATATCCAGTTACGTTACTTGCCTTTTTGCAAAGCAGGTTTGGCGTCTGACTACCTAGCCTTGAGTTGTCAAAAAGGTATTTACTAGATTTTAGGCGCCTGCACAATCACGTAAATTTATACATTGCAAATTCTAAATTTGCAAGACTATTTAATGTGTAATTTATATGGTTTAACTTATTTTTTACTAAGTTTGATATTTTTATGTAGTTTTAAAATTTTAAGTTTGTTTCATGTAATTTTGTACATTTTTATGTAGAATAACTTACTGTTTAATATTTTATCTAACAAAGAAAGGAGTTTTTTAAATAAATAATAGGAAGATGATAAGAAATATTTTGTTGTTTTTATCACTCAAGGATGAGAAAAGTGACTAGAATTTTGAAAATTTCAGCCGACAGTCTGTGTAACAACTGACTGGAATTTTTTTTATATCAATCAAATTTTCGATCGTAGGACTATGTTGGTGGGGACCACGTGTCAATCATCCAAAGCCCGTGTTCTGCGCGCTGTCTCAACCTCTTCCCATGTATTGTTGGGTTGGGTAGATATGGGTTTGTTTGGACAACCGATGGTTAGCAAATCCCAAAATGTCGTGGCTGGTCAGGGTCGAACCGAACTGAAACGCTTAGAAGGCATTGCACCCCGTGCCTCTTTCCCCAGACCCTCGCGTCCGCCCCTGCTCCGCCGACCACACGGCCGCACCATGACAACGCCGCCACCGCCAGAGCTCGTGGACGACGTCACCGCCCCGCTCCCGCCGGAGCTCCTCCCCGACATCTTCCTCCGCCTCCAACCGGACGAGCCCGAGCACCTCTTCCGCGCTGCCCTCGTCTACAAGGCATGGCTCCGCGCCATCTGCAACGCCGGCTTCCTCAGCCGCTACCGCGCCTTCCACGAATCCCCGCCACCGCTCGCCTCCTTCAAAGGCGCAAAGTCATACAGGGAGAGCCCGCCACCTGCCTCGCCCACACCGCAGCAGGACCCCTCTTCCCCGATCCCGCCTTTTGTTGGGCCATCGACTGCCGCCATGGCCGCGTCCTCCTCGACGCATCGGACGATGGTTTCTTATTTCATTGTCTGGGACCCCGTCACGGGCGATCAGCACCACATGCCGGAGGCTGGCATCCCGTGTATGATCTACTCCGCCGCATTGTTCTGTGCCGTGAGTGGCTGTGACCACCTCGACTGCCACGACGGTCCCTCCAGGGTGGTTTTTTGTGGCCACCGACTAACTTGTTAAGGCCAGTGTGTAACCGTCGGAGAAGGATGCATGGAGCACGCAGGTAACACTTGATGATGGTTGTCAACCGTGGCAACAGCGTTTGCAAGCCATCAGTAGAGGTGAATTATGCCGTACACCTCATGTCCAGCCTTGGCGAGGTGCCCTTGTCGGAGATGAAATCTACTTCACACTTCGGAACGATAATGCAATCACGAAGTACATACTGGGGCATGAATAGCTTATCTAAGATTGATCCGCCATCACCAGACGTGTATGATATTGCCCTCATGGAGATGGAGAACGGTTCACTGGATTTTACCTGCAGTCAGGGTTCAGCCTTTTGTGTGGTCGAGGAAGCTGAATACAGAAGGGGTGGCAGAATGGGTACAGTGCTGGGTCATTGTGCTGGAGAAAAGGATACCCGTTGCCAATCGCGGTGATGAAGCACTTGTTGTTTGGCTCTGCAGAGGGTGTGGGTGTCATCTTGGTGAGCACAGGTGTTGGCTTATTCACGATCGAGCTCATGTCAAGGCTGGTGAAGAAGGTTGAAGAGCCAGGGGTCTACTTTAGCGTCTTACGTTACATGAGTTTCTACACTCATAGTATTGTATTAAACATTGCTTATCTGCTGTCCAGCATTTTCTTTACTGCTTATATATATTTGCTTTGTCATAATGTAACTGCAATATATGTAATATCGATTAACAAACACAATTTTGTGCATTGCAAACCAGAACCTTAATTTTTGTAGAGATTTTACTTGTTAAGAACCATGACCATGTATTGGTCTAATTGCTAATATGGATACAAACTTGTTGATCTGGTATTATTTGTCACTCTGTTACTTTCTAGCATAGCTGAAGCCGGGAAAGTATTTTTGTCACTCGATTACACATACACTCGTTCATACATGCCACCTAAAAAGTTTTCAAAAAAATTGAACAAAATTGGTAAGATAGGTCCATAGTGGAGATGCATTAAATGAGTGTATGTCCACTGGAGTGATAAAAAACCACTTACTACCTGAAGTCTATTTCTCAGGCTCAGTTGACACTACTATGAAATGGGTAATCACTGGTCGGCCGAATTAGTTTTCTTGACGGTCAGCGCTGCCGCCAGTGACCGCTAGTCAAAGAAAATACATCATTTTCACTGGCGTTCGCCAACTACCACCGCAGAACATTTTTGCTAGCAGGCGACGTAGCCCAGACGCCAGCAAAAATGGTCTTCGCAAGCGGTTAGGTAACGACAGCTACCAGTGAAAATGTTCTTCGCAGACAGTCTAGCAATGTGCCTCACCTATGAATATGTTTTCACAGGAATCCAAATAGCATTGCTGGCCGCCTCTGATGATTTTTCATCATTTTTTCCTGCCAATTTTAAATTTATTTTTATTGTATATAGAATCGATATGGTTATACAATCAATAAAAATAATCGATAATATATATAATATTAATGAGTTAAGACAAGCTATTAATTAATATATTTATATATTACCTATATACATACTAATTAAATATTTTATAACTCGATCTACATATACAATTTATATAATTATAGGAGACTTGTGTTATGGGTTTGTGTTCAAAAGCCGTTTTTTATAGAAAAATCGCCCAAGTCAGTGACAACACTATGATATAACACATGTCGTGTTGTATACTCTCAATGGTTGGTTTTATTAGGTAGCTCCTTCCTATGCTTGGGCATTCTATAAAGCTACATCCAGAACATGGAAAAAATTATTAGCATTTAAAAATTAGTAACTAATTTAATGAATATATTGATGATTTACTTACATCTGAAGGGTTCATGCAATATCCCCCTTCAACCTTAAGATATTCGTAGATATAATATTCACATAGTACAATTCCATTTGCTTATGTAAATTAATTATAGGAATTAGCATGTTGACTTATAATTAAGTAGTGCATGTTCACTCACTTATTAAATACAAGCAACCTATCTCTTTTTTTTAACTGTTCTCCACCCACTCTATAGTAGAGCTAGTAGACATTGTCTGAGCAAATAGAGGGAGTTACTCGTACATAATAAAATATTGTGAATGAGAAGTCTATGGGTCAAATTTATATATATCACTTCTAATCTAAAATTGAGAGAAATTCACTATAGCCAATATCCTACATGTCGAGAGAGTCCAATACCATAGCTTCGCCATACTTTGGATATAAAATAAAACAAATCTAATTGTTGTTACATAAAATAACATGAAATATTTTGTTAGTCGAGTTGACATACATGTGTATCTTTTGATTTGTGCCTATGTGCTCTTATCTTAACTGTCATGACGTTAACAATTTCTTCATCCTAGGTAGCAGCCTCAACATTCTCCAGTTGTGTACCCACTTTAAAATGGACATGAATCATTCATATGGCCATATCTAATACACGTACAAAGGCCCAACTGTAATTATTTAAGACATAATATGAATCATAAGGTACACCATCATATCAAAAAATAAAGGAGGAAAACACAACTTAAGATGGCACGTGGTCTCCATCATGAATACATAAAGATGACCAAATTTTTTAGTATCAATTACTTTATGTGAAATTGCATTGAAGAAGTAACACAGTTTTATGACGATCACATTTACATTTACTGGTTCGATTGCCTTCATAGCAATAGTAAGAAATACCATGAGTATTATATGGTGGTTATGAGAATTACTGCCCAACATCAACACTAGCCGCTTAATATTTGATGAGAAACCTATCAGCACTCTCATCTCATATAGGTATTTGTATAATGATTTTTTCTCCTCATTTGTTAAGGTGTAGCTAGCCAACACAAGATACACTTTTCCATTACCTTCTTTCATAGGCTGAAGCTTTTTCCTGCTCTCTACATTAACAAGGTCATTATGTGACTTTAGTTCATTCTTTTGTCTTACTTGGTATGTTTAATAAGGTCCCAATAGTATTGTCAAACACATTTTTTTCTAGGTGTATGACACTCATAGAATGATAAATCTTTCAATCCTTTTAGTATAGTATGTACTTAAAGAAAATGAAATGTTTTTTGAATGGCACTTTAGGTTTGTCTACATTTCTCTTTAGCTCTGTTTCCTTCTTTTTCATCATTTCAAATACTCTCTCTCCACTATAGGATTCTTATGTAGGATCAATGTCTTCCGTTTTATTGTAATGTTTCACCTTGAAGTGGTATATATTATTGGGGCTTAAGAAATGCCGATGCTACATATATATAGTACGTTATTTGATCCTAGAAGGTCCTTATATATGATTCCATTCACACAAATTATACATCTTATCTTCCCATTGATCTGTACTGATAAGGAAAATATTGTGAGATAGTCGTTGATGGTAATAAAAATAATTGCATGTACCGTGAAGTACTCCCATAAGAATTCATTCCAAACTGAAATCCCATCTTTCCATAGTTACACCATATCCTTCATCAAAGGTTTGAGAAACACATCTATATCAATAACATATTGCCATGATCTGTGTATAAGAATAGTTAACAAAACATTTTTTCTCATAGAACCAAGTAGAAAAGTTGTACATGGTTAGGAGTACTAGCTAAATGATGTGGGAGTTGCTCAAGTCACCAAATATGTTCATTCCATCAATGCTCAATGTAATACTTACATTTCTTGAACCTATACAAAATCTAGGTATAATTGATCCAAGTTTTTCCACTATCGAGCATCTGCTTAGTGTTGAAGTTTTCTATCATTTTTTGCACTTCTCATGATGCCAACGCGTAAGTTTGGCATCCCTAGGGGTTGAGAAAAAACGCTTGAAACAATCTTTAGGTGAAAGATACAACATCACCAATCACAAAATCTTCTTCTTGTTGTTCTTGCGTGGGGTAGAATCTTGCTCATCTGTAGTGACTAGTGTTGCATTTTGGGAAAGTATCCAAAGTCTTGTACTCTTTAAGGTAAAAAAATAGGATATAGTGGTTAACACATACAGATATTCTTTGCTCACCAAGTGACAATAGGTAGATAAGCTTCTTTCCTTTATATGTGTTGGTTGGCAAGGAATTAGACTTTGTTAGCAATTTTTTCAACATAACCAACAAATCATTCAAACTATTGTCTAACTAACTATTTTTGGCCATCAATCTTAGAAGTACAAGTACCAAACACAACACTGTGAACTCCTTGTCACATTCCTTTAATTCCTTGTACAATAGTTCCTTTGCTGCCTTCTATAATGTATCAAAATTAACCAAACCTCTAGTAGAGGCCGTTAGCACTTACAGTTCTGCATGTCATAGCATCTCGTCTAAATCCAAACCATTATCATCACTACCATCGGTATCATCCATCATTACATGACCATCACCAACATCATCATTATCTAGCTCAGCGTTCTTAGGTTCATCTACTACCATGAAATCTCCACCCTTCACGATTTCATGATTATCATACCACTCTTGAAAAGGAACTCTATTATGGGAGCTTATTTCATATACATTATCGATGGGAGCAAGTTGTGTAATTCTTTATAAATCCATGCAACATCAAGTATGCACCGATTACAATTGGATTTTCTAAAACTTTTTAATTTTTGCACTGCATGGACAATTTATTTCCTTCAACTTCTTTGTTATAGCATTCTCTTAGCAGTTTTAAAAAAATTATAAATTTGTTCAATGAATGGCTCATGTGTATCATACATCCATGCCTGTCCACTTTTGAATTACTACACAAATAAATAATTATCATGTATTTAAATTCGAGGAAACCTTGTAAATCATATTTTAAATACATGACAATAAATATAGTACCAAAAAAGTGCAACAAAATTTTACCAAGGTTTTATGTGACAAAAATAATTAATTCATAAATATTTAAATTAAAAAAGTCATCCTAAAGCGTGTTAAAATATTACGTTAGTTTCCTCAGCAAACTACATGATGAAACTACATAGATCTAACAAAAATTACCGAGCACCTCTTTCTTCTCTCATCTTAAACTAGATTATGCCAACATATATAACTACCTATTGTATTATTAATGTGTAAATTATGTGGTAAAACAATATTGCACAGCAATTGCCTAAAAATTGTGAACAATTTGAGCTCCAATTTACAAACCAAATACTTAATGTATAAAGTATATGTACATAGCATAAAATAGTAAATCCACATTAAATGCATAAAAAGGATAGAAAAGTTCAAACATAGGAAGACAAGGTAGAACTCACCTTAAATAGCAAACTTGAAAATCGGGATAGAAATTAGCAAAGCTCGAGCTGTGTCTTATATACTGGGAAAAAAATTCTCTGGTGATCTACTGAAGCCTCCGCAACTGATAGTACCCCTTAGGTAGAGCCTTTAGTGGACCGCGGTGGCATTACAGGCTGCCTGTGATAATAATTCTACACAGGCGGCTCGTCTACCCCTCCCCTCTCCTCCTCCAACCTGCATTCAACGTTGATGCAGACGGTAGTGGTATGTGACCGTCAGCGAAAAAAAGTGGATGCCGCCAGAGAAAAACTGTTTTTTAGTAGTGTACTTTGAAGTCATTTTCTTTTCGGCAGTATAAATATGAGCAATGTAAGTAATCATGTTCGAATTTATCCTTCTGACCACGAACTGTATTCAGTTCAACATGTCTATCATTTTTCAATTGGGCTGAGTACATGAAACGATAATTATGTTGACTTACGTTGCTTCCATTCAGAGATCTTCAAGTCATTCTAAGCTGAATAGATGTATCATGTTTACTTTGATTACAGCCTTACAGGAATAGGCCAACTGTCCCGCCCCATGACATGTTTGCTCAAAGATCATTTGCAACTATGCAAGCTTAGTTGATAGGCGTCAGCTACCATAATTTCTTTCTCTGAATTTTATTTTATCAATGTTTCAGTGTACTCTGAACTTTATTAGTGATATCGCCCTTGTATGTTATTTACCTCTGACGTTGTTTCTTCATTTTGTTTGGCTGGGCGATTCATGCGTCCCGTGCTAGTACTAGGTTGCTACTTGCTAGACAGAGCTGTGTTTGCCTTTGGCTAAGTCAGTTTTGCTGTACCTTGGTTGGATTAGTTTAACCTGTAACCTATGTAATAAAACTTTTAACCACTCTTGTATCTTGCTGTTACACCTCAATGAAATATACTCTAACTAGTTGTTTCATGGTTACATGATTGCATCGAAATTCAAAATAAGCAGCTACAAACACCTATTAAGGTATGGAATTAACATTTCCAATCCTCTTTATTCCCTAGGGTAAGGGATTAACCCAACAGTGCCTTGTGTGACTGAAACGTTACCCTGAACGTTCTGAACTTTCTGAAGATACGAATGTGTCTTCATTTCCTAAGTTGGGTCTTGACCACGAACTCCTGGAATTATTAGCTGATAGGGGATATTTTATTTGCTCCTGATGCCGTGGAATTTTTTTTAATTGTGTTACATCTGAATGGAGGCAAAGGATTTTGTTGTATGGTCATTGTAGACATCTGGCATCTACTCCGTTAAGCGTACATACTGTGCCCCTGGTGAATCAGAAAATTCTGGCATGACCACATAAGCAGAACTTCCACATGTTGCAGTAGACACGTCTCAATACACAAATTCCAGCGCCCTTCCATGCAAAATATTGGCCCGCATCATCCAAAAACGCAGCTGTCAGATCACGCCTGCAGCTTGTATGACAAATGGTGCATTTCTGAAATAGTTTAGCAGTCTTAGGTGTTGTTTATTTCTAGTAGAGATGAAGATGAAGTTAGTGAATATAAAAGAAAGCCATTAGTGTTTGAATAATTAAATTTTAATTATTACAAACTTAAAAAATAAATTTATTACATATTTTAAAGCAATTTACAAAATCCAAGTAATGCTAATTAGAAAACAATAGGCTTTAAATAGTAGAAAATATCAAAATCTTCTCACTAAGTCAGCAATTCTATAAATATAAATTAGGTAGATTATCTGTCAGCAGTTATAACACTGAAACTATATGTCAATGACCAGCTATAGGTAAAGGTTCTTTGTTAGATTTTGATTAAATGGCCTACTACAATCTGTCCACCCAACAACCCTAGCTCCATCCTCTCCCTCCTCTCTTCTAGCCCCAGCCCAACACCAAACCATTCCCCGTGTCTCTCATGTTGGCGACACCACACCTAGCGACTCTATATGCAAGCTCAAGTGACCACGCATGTGTAAAGAATGGTGTTGGATGTCGACATAGGCACCGCCTCCTCTATGAAGTCATTGTCTTCGTCCCTATCCATAACATTTTTGCCCATGCCAAGATAGGTCATGACAGTTGGCGACATCATCACAATGACGACCGTGATACTTATCTTCATTGTACTTATGCTCATGTTCATCTTGCTCTAGTGCCATTGTGACAAGAAGCACCATGCCATGATGATGTCATCATCAATGAGCAACCTCTACAGCAAAACAAGTCACTAGAAACAACTTAATTCCTATGGTTTATCAAACTGTCTCTATCAAACTTAATCAAGTTGTGGCTGGTGGTGGTTGCATAGGTCCAGTGGTATAATGTGTAATGCAAAGAACTGTAAGAAGCATCAAGCTCACCCTCAAAATAACTTGTTATGTATGGATTTGTAATAGGCATAGTATGTAACCTAAGTTAATTGTATTTACTTAAATAATTAATTATGTGTTCAGACTTTTCAATTATGCTTTTGTTGAATGTTTCCTTATAGAATTTCATTCAAGATGAGTGAACTTATCAAGTGATATCAAGTACTTTATATGTATTATCTATTTATAAAAGTTGTGTCTTGTGGTTATGTCATAGAAAACAACTCAACATCCTGCTGTAAGGCAATTTGTCTTGAGGTGAATTTCTTTCTTCTACGTGATGTTTTCTTGTAGACTGTGTTTCCTAAATGAATTTCATTTAAGATAAATGTCCCTATTTTGGGACGTCGAGTCATTTGCTATGCTTTAAACTGTTAGGGACAATCACTATATTTATAATGCAAGTTAGAAATAAGGAGTACTTAATTTGCATCATTCATCTACATATGTTGTTTCTTACAGTTCTGTCATAGAAAACAGCTTGACTTCATGCAGTAGTTGATATTTCTTAAAGAAAATTTGTTAAAGAGGAGTGCAGTTTCTTATGTGATGTATCTGATGAGTTTTAAATGTGTATGTAATCGTTGATTGTATTTTTTTTAAAGTGAATGCTATTTTTGTCAGTGTAATCGTCAATGTGAATAATAATGTGTATGCGATTGTGGATCGTATTATAGTAACTAGATCTTTTCAACACTGGATGTCCCTATAAGGCCATGGGGTAATTAATGGTCTAGATTATCCAGACATCCTATAGGACTGTACGGCCACTCACATAGTATAGATGGTCTGAACAAGTCTTGAAATGCCCAGACTATCAGGCTTATCATCTGGGCCATCCGGCCGTTCAATCAGCATGAACGGTCTGGACAAGCCGTTTGGACTGTTTGGCCTATTGTCTGGAATGTCTGTATAATATTTTTTCACCACTAAAGCCAGTATCACTGCCTGTTTGTGAGGTGAATTAGCAGTGATACATGGAGTATCATTGCCAGTTTATTTGATAAACTGGTAGTGTTGCTCAACTTATCACTACCAGTTTACCCGTTCGATAGGTAGTGGTACTAAAACTAATTAGTGTTGCTTCTAAGCAACACTACTGTCTATGTTTATAAAAGGCAGTGATGTATTTTTAAACCGATAGTGATACCCTTTTTATAGTAGCAAATGCATGCAAATGCACATGTTTCTCATTTCATTTAATTTATAGCTTAGCTAATATAGAATGATGGTAGATATCTTAGCACCATAATAGATATCTCTATTTGGAAGACAGTTTTTTTTAACATGCAAAAGAAGATGAACTATGCGAGAGATTTTAAGAAGCAAATATCTTTTTAGGATATATCTTTTAGAAGAGCTATCGGCCTAGCTAGATAAAGTAGATGCTTGGAACAGACCTGTTTTGCACATCAACCTACACTATGGCAGGGAGAGTTTCAAATGGAACCTACATGTATCTAGAAAATTATTGTCCATTCTATGTACATGGCATTTTTAAATGGCCACATGCAACGGTGGCTTTGGCAAATCTAGAGAAAAAGATCACTGTTGAAGGTAAAGATTTTTTTCTTGGTACCATCTAGAAGATGGAAATACTTTTAAAGATAACCTAGCTAAAAGAAAATTCAAAGGTACTAAGCAAAGCGTTTTTTCTACATTATGGTCAATGGTGGAGACTGTATGCAGCAGCGATCGGTCGGAAGATATGAAGATATGGGATATTTTGATATGCCCAGTAAAGTTGTGACCAAAGAGAGGGATTCTACTTAAATACGTATCATTTTTGCGAATCCAACAAACTTCACAACTGTGAGAACACTGAGATCGTGTTTGATTTCTAGTTATATCAACCTTCTGACCCACTGGTTGACCTCACAATACCTTTTTCATCTCAGGATGTAGATAACATGATTTTTTCAATGCCAGTGGATAAAGCACCAGGCCCTGATGGCTTCAATGGACTTTTTGTGAAATATTCATGGAGTATTATATCACAGGATTTTTGTAGATTATGCTTGGTTTTTCAAGCAGGGGTTACTAATCTTCAAAGCATCAACCATTATTGCATAACTATGGTACCAAAGAAGAACACTCCAGAAAAAAGAGAGTAACTATAGGACATCTCATTGATGAATATCAGCTTAAAGATAATTTCCGAGCTACTGGCTAATTGACTCCAAAGGAAAATGGTTAAAGTGGTACACCAAAATCAGTATGGCTTTATCAAAACTAGAACAATCCTGGAATGTTTGCAATGGGCTTTTGAGTATCTACACTAATGTAATCATTCAAGAAGGGATGCCATTGTTTCAAAGTAGTATTTTGAGAATGCTTTTGAAACAACTGAGAATTCATCTATTTTAAAACTAATGAAAGCAATGTGTTATTGAATGGAGTACCGAGAAAATAATTTCAATGTAAGAGAGGGGTAAGGCTAGGGGATCCCTTTTCTGCTTTACTTTTTGCCATTGGGGCAGATTGTTACAGGGCATAATAAATGGTGCTACCCAAAGAGGGCTTCATAAGCTACTTCCATCAAGAGGAGATGATTGCTTCCCAATTATGTGTACTTCACTCTTTTACAAGCCTTGGCTAGAAGATTGATTTGCCTCAAAGCTCTGCTGAAGAGTTTTTCATGCACGATTGGTCTAAAGGTTAATTATGGAAAATTTGTTATGGTCTCAACCAATGTTCATGAGGAGAAAGCTCAAGTTTTAGCTAATACCTTTTGTTGTGTAATTGCTAGTTTACCTATCACATATCTTGGGCTGCCACTTGGTACGACTAGGCCGAAAACATTGAAAGACAGTTAACTACTACATCAACTTTTATAGCATGTGGAGAACGCCTCACCCTGATCAATTCAATTTTCTCTCTCTGTCCACCTAAGCTCTGCCTACCAAAGTACCTATTACATGTGCTGTTTGGTTTTTCCGATTTCAATCATTGAAACAACTGATAGAGCAAGAAGACATTGGCTATGAATAGGTTCAGATATTAATTATAACAAAAAGTCTCTTGTAGCATGACAAAAGTGTGGAAGCAAAAGGTGAAAGGGGGATTAGGTATAATTGATCTACTTCTTAAAAACAAAAGCTCTTTTATTCCAGCAACTACGCAAGTTCGATTCCTCAGCTCTAGTGCCCTGGGATTAACTCACCTAGAATTCATATTACACAGAGAAAGTGCTTCATATTTTCCTTCCCCGAGGCTCCTTTTTGTGGATAGATATACATTTATTTAAAGTGGTATTTCGTGGAATTGCAAAGTGCCTTGTTGAAAAAGGGTAATTCTATCTTCTTGTTTTTGGTAGGTTGTTTGGAATGATAAAGCTAATGCTGTTAGTCATCCGAGGTTTTTTGCTTTTGTCCAATATACAGAAGATTTAATCAAAACATTTTTTTTGCTAGGCCAAACGAGAAGCAATCCACTATAGAGGGTGCTTATGCAAAATTTCAGTCCATTCATATAAGCCTCTTTTTTGCTCATATTCAACTACCAATCACTTTTAGATGGATTTGGCAATGTAAGTTAAGAATGAAGATTAACGTTTTCATGTGATTGCTTCTGAATGATCGACTTTTTAGAAGAGATATGTTGAATAGGAAAAATTGTTCCTAGGAAATGCAGATTTGAGATGCCCTCTTTGTAATACAGCACCAAGGGAAACCAGAGAGCGTATCTTCTTCAGTTGTACCATTTAGTGTAGCCTGCTGGTCTTCCATTGTTTTAACTGGACTTCAATCATCGATAGATTCTTTCTAACCATTTTTCCACCCTGAGATTGTTTAGTTTTTCTTCCACCCTCATGTACATGAACCATCTTTTAATATAATTACACCATAAGGATTTCCCTACTGTTTCTTGGTAAGAAAAAAACTACAGAACATGTATGCATATGTCGCTCAACTAGGTGCCACTTACGCAATTTCTCCTATATTTGATGTGTAGAAACGGGGGGAGCAGGTGAAAAGGAAGGGACGACAATCTCGGAAATGCGAGGATCCGACGGGAATCAGCAGGTATATCAAGCACATGAGACAGGCCCAGATCTCATTAACAACATTATAGCAACTTGAAATACCTCATTAATTGCTAATATCTCAAGGTAACCGACAGTATAGCATAGCAAATGGATCTAATTAAAGTAATTCCCACGATAACACATCCAAGTAGTTTTCATCTAGATGGCACATAACCCTTTGATACATCTAGATGGTGCACACATCCATGGTATTAGAAACATAAATTAATTTTGTGTACTAGTTTGGGTACAATATGAAAGACAGTTCCTTCTTGTCCTATCAATCGAGCAGTTGGCATGTAACTCTTCAAGGTGTTTAGACCTGGAGCTAGGTTCGGTGCTACATTTTGTCCAACAAACGAGGAGGTCATTGTTGTTTGCTTGGCATTCTTAACCTCATGGTATAAATAAACGATGCGATCTATTATACTGAGGTGGCTTTTGAATGCCTCCAACTCATGTAGCCCCAGCGCAGTAACATCAGTAGCTAGCCATTGCATCATCACATGCTTACAACTCTCGACGTCCACTGCCTTCTGCAACATCTTATTTCTCTGGTTCTCAACCTCAATCTCCTGCTGCAACTGCTGGTACTTCAGATTCAGCTCATGCAATATGTTGGTCTCATCACCACTGTCATTACTCCCATCATCAGTGGTAGGGTTACTAGGACGCATATCGAGTAAGCGACAAGAGATAGCTTCAACAGTGGGGTAGCCAAAGCAGAACTGCTTACCAGCAGGAGAGACCACAACAACAGCAACATGCCCACCACATAATACGCCATGCTCGTTAGCCTTCCTAATTATAACTTGTCGGCGCTTGGAGAAGCATACATCACGAGCCTTCTCGTTTGTAATGTGTTTGATCTCAACTTTTCCCCTTCTCATGGCTGCTTACCCTTCACTATCACCTAAATTAAAATGTGTTCTCTATAGTTTTTTCATGGGATACCACAAATACCTTTATATAGACATGTATGGACATGAAATAGGAAGTGATTAGTCTATGACATTTATTGTGTTACTCATAAGATGTCCAAATTAATTGTTGCCAAAAATGTAGCCAATGTTAACAAGTTTTCTTGCAAGATTGACATATAATAATAAAAGGATATGCTAGAATTAAAATAACGCAAGTTTTAGAGAAACTAATATACTGATCATTTTGTTTAAGAGTGATGCAGGCCAAATCCATGGGTCAGGCTTGTAACGCCCTAGTTTTTAGGAAGCGTTGTTACTCCACTTGAGTGAAATCTTAATCTCAAATTTTCCTTTTTTGAGTGTCGTCTCAAAAGTTGTGCCAAGGATCTCAAGTTACACCGTTCTTCCCTTTCCAGAAAAAATCAGATTCATAAATCTCAAGTCTGAGCCGTTTTTTCTACCGCCTCCGATCTGTTTTTTCAACAATTCAAATATTCAAATCCCTTCTAAATTTTTTATACTTAGTTTTTTTCACCTTATTTACTAGATTGTTGAAATGGATTATTTGCTCCACTCTTCAAAAAATACATTTTCATAAAAAAACTTTCATCTACTGTATTGCTTAGACAAATTATTTTGTTAAGTTTATATTACAAAATATTTAATTTAACCCTATAATCAAGTAGATAATCTGTAGTAACATCAATCGACTCAATAACCTGTTTCAAACTGAACCATAATCTTATTCCCTCAAATCCAAACTAAGAAGACCATATCCAAATTCCAAATGCCAAATTATAGGTCCAGATCAAATATTAAATGAAAAGTCCAATAAAGTCTGCCAGAAATTCTCTTGTCATACACGTTCAAAAGTTCCTCTTATCCATTTTGAATGCTAGAGCAAGAAGACGCATTCAAGTTGATCAATTATGCCCAGCACGGTTGTTCGTATTTCATTTTCTTCTTCCAAGCTGACACACTTCTTATAAAAGAAAGTTCTCACTAAATTACTTAGTAAATCTCGTCCTACTTTTTTTTTTACCCATCTTGCCTTTCTAGGTTGGTAAGCAATTTCACCATTCAGCCATGGATGCTTTAGTGATTGAACTAGGTTTTATTTGAGAGAGAACCAGGTTTTAACTCCTTCTCGAGCTAGTGTTTGTTCTGTTAAGAGGGTTCAGGAAAAGATGGACTAGGAAGACGTGTTTCTAGAACCAACAAGATAAGGGTAGATATAACGAAGTTAGCAAAGTTAGACAAGATTGGAATGGGCATAGGAACATGCATTGATACTAGAGACTTTATTATTGGTGTATCGATCGGTATAGCATAGATTGAAATAGGAGCATGTTCGACAAGTAGCTTTTTAAAATACAGTGCACATAGGTAAATAAGAAATAAGATGAATACAGACGTTAAATGAGCATCCCACACTCAAAACGTACCCCACACATGCCTTCATTGAACCCCTCGTCACTAATGTAAACAAAGTAAAAAAAAAGTACCAATTTTTGTAGCAGTTCTGGAAGAGCAAAACAAAGGGGATATTTTGTTAATGGGAATAAGGAACTGTTTATAACTGTAAAAATATAAATAACTATTCTCATCCGAACTGCAAGAATATGTACATATGAAATACAAGAATTTCCCCCTTTTTGAAGATATGGTGGTGCTACCAAAGACTTAAATGAATAGCTTAAGAACAACCAAGATCCAATGAGAATTTGCATATAGCTTTTTGTCTTTAACATAAAAAATTAAGTTGTAATAACAAAACTTATATTTTCTATAAACAATCAAAGGATTTCGGATGCTTTGCATGGAATGACAGAATTCTCCTTGCTTAGTTTTCTCTCTGCTCGTGCAGGGCACTCCTTGCTTGCGGGGTGGCATATCGGAAAAAGAAGGATCGACTTTTTATATGGCCCATCTCCTAACTAACAATTATGCTGCTATCCCTTTCTGTAATCTTTTTTTTCTTAAATACACCACTAATTTGTATGGCCTTCTTAGTCACACTATCCACTTTCGTTGGTTCTTGGGATAAAGATATTTTGATGATTTATCCCTCCATAGGTGGAAAACGCATGGGTGAGTAGAGTCTATACTTTGCTTTGGGTTCTGTTCAAGCAAAACTACAGCCTATCTATCTACACATCTCCAAACATGATAATCTCGAGTACCCAGAACCATGTTCAATGCTGCAAAAGCATAGCTGTAGCCCCTAAAATCTTTGGCTCATCATTTTTATTTAATTATCAAATTACTTATTTTGATAGAGATTTGTAGCATCATTCAAGTAGATACCAATTGAGATCATCGAAACATGAGCTTGTGATATAGCTACACCTATTTTCAGATTGATTAATGCTAGAACTATAAATAAGGGGCCAACATTTCCAACAAATATAAAATATTATTCAGAACTAGCATAGTCCAAGCAAACCCATTTAAAATCTTTACTAAACTATTACTGGCCATCATATTAGAAAATAAACTGTATTCTTAATTTTAATGCATAAAAACAATAAGAGATTAGCACAACGAGTACTTAAAAAAACTGATAGTGGCAGTTGGACTCCCGTAGGTAATAAGAAGATAAAAAATTAAAGCCCATGTCTTTGAAATCCAACAATCCTAATGTCTATAAAAATGGAAAATGAAAGAGCAAACTTAATGAGAAAATGACTTGTCACTATAAAGCTAAAAGTATCATACCCTGGGGATTATGAAATAACGAAAAAGTAAAAGTGACCAAGATACGAGGGAAAAACTTTTGTTTTACATTTCCAGAAAGACCACCTACTTGTTCGTTTAACAGGTTGAGCACAAAATCATAAATAAGCTCAACCAAGGATTGGCATGCATTCGGCACTGACTTTCCCTACCCTTTTTTTAACAACACCAATAACAACACCGAATAAAGATGGCATCAAAACAATAGGTAAATACATATATAGGGATTCATATGTGAATGATAAATAAAAGTTACTCATATCTAAACCAAATACTGGATCAATGAAAAATTGATCCGAGGGGAAATTGCTTGAGCCGTTAGTAGGGCCGGCTTCCATTGTAATACCAGGAGCTTGCTCACCTCCTTGACTAGAGATACTTTTTCGCCCACTCCTACTCTTATCTTGAAGGTTTCACTTACAGTTTCATTTTCTTCTAAATCCTAGAGTTGTTAAAGAAATTTGAGATCATTGCTTTTTGCATGTACACAATCGGCCTCAACCAGAATATTGCCTGGATCATGGCCAATCATTAATTTCTCCATTTCTTCGTATATAACCCTCTAAAAATCAATATCCTTTCATCAGTAGAGTTCAGATCTAGATAGTCTTCAGAAATTCCAGTTTAAGTCCCCTTAATAGGAATACCATTAGCGTTACAACTCGTATAAGATCTTAATCCTTCTATCATTGTCTTAAGAGAACTGGTGGTTGTATGAATGGAACTCTCGGATCAGTTCAGACTCCTCTTCCTTCGTTCTTTCTTACTTCTCCTCTTCCCCTCTTCAGTATGGCCCAGCCCAACACTACTCTAGTGCAGTATCACCGTCCTCTCTTCCATTCACCCTTCTCCTAGAGCAGGCACCGTCCTCTCTTATTGTGCAGGCATCCTCAATCTTGGTTGTGTGCATGTTTGTCAGTTCACTACTCATCGACTATAGTAATGTTGGACATTTAAATCAGCATGTGTGGGCACCATGTTTTTCGTCATCTAGGGTCCAAATGTCATGCGATCAAAGCCTATGCCTTGCTCCCCACAGCACATGTCCTTTACTCTTGTTTTTTTTCCTTACGTGCCTAAGCGGTCACCATTCTGTCGCACTGCCAGCTTGCCAACTCGGCATTATCACCCTCAACTACTCCACTTTATGTTGATGCAATGCAGATTCATTTGTCTTATTCCTGATGTTGTGATCCTTAATTCAGAGGGATAAAACGGAAAAAACTTCATATTTTGAAAGGTTATCTAGTCTACTTTCCAACGGATCAAACGTCACATGATTTTGATGCTCCTATCAAAAAGGGGCAGCAATTTTGTTGCAGGATGTACAATGTCTAAGTGACTCATGAGGATTGCTAAAATTGGAGAGATTGCGTGTTATATGGCATTATTAGATGCTGCTCATCTGTTCCAAGATTGTTCATAAGTTGGCAAAGATCCACATATACACATCTACCACGAATCCAAGTCTTTTCAAATGAGGAATTTTAAGATAGGAAGGATTGGACTCAATTTGGATTTGGTATGGACAGCCTGGACAATCATACAGAAAATAGTCATGGATTTTGCATACGCACTCTATTAAGGGCATTTGAATACTTGTTGGCAAGATATTTTCATGCCCCATGTGATGGATATGGGCCAAGACTCTATCTCGTTCTGGTTTGTGTGAAGTAACAGAAAAAAAAAAGAAAGACAAATGCAGCAAAGTTTCTTGCTTTGTGTTTATTTCCTATTTACTGGGTCTTCAGATTGGTACACAAGCTATGGGTTTGCATCCATGAAATTGAGACTCAACATTATGAATAAAATTAGCTTTTAGCTGCAACCATATGAAAGTCTGATCACTTGTTCTTCCTATGTTTGGGCACAGCCTAATAGAGGGGGAACAGGGTGCCATAATCGTGCTTGCTTTTCCACATGGACTCGAGGATTCGTTAGTTACCTACCATGTTTTGTACTTCTTCGATGATGAGAGGAAATGTGTGCTATGCCGGTTGCATGTTGTTCATTCACTTTGTCAGCCACATGGTGTTTTAGATCCTAAGCTAACAAGGTCTGGCCAACCCCTGTATCACCACTCTCTTAATTTCCTCTCTACCATCCACCCATTGTCTCTCTCTCCACCAGCATACATAGGGAGCTTGATGAGACATCACTTTGAGCCAGAGCAACATCATCTAGTTGCCGATGTAGATATTGCCTATGAGTAGTCTAGACCTCCCTTCTTAGTGGGTAATTCAACACTGTCGTTTTGTGCCTTCACAGGTTCCATAGTTTTGGATCATGGCTATCTAACATACGACCCCTTTTCCATGTCCATTCCTAACCTGATCATATAGCCAACCTACAGTTTCATATAATAGGACTACATATAATAGACTAAATTTGATTGATCGGTTATATGGATAGGAGTAAAATTACTCCCTCCAGTCAAAAATATTTGACGTTGGGTGAACTACATCAAATAAATATAAATGGAGGGAGTACATTATTTTTGATGGCATAAGGGGTTGTCATGACATGTAAGAGAAGCCACCAAGTAGCATTGGCTTGTCTATGCATCCTCTACTATTGTATTGGATGACCTCACGAACCACACCACCTGTCCTCATAGGATCCTAAACCTCTGTTTAATCAAATGGCCCATAAATTAATATTTCCATGTTGGCCCAACAAGTAAGTCATCGTAACAGCAGGCAAGCAACTAATGTAAGTTTGATATGTGGCGGTATTGCCACATATCATAGTTATATAAAATTGGCTATGTATGTTTCTATCATTATGGTGCATAATTTAATTTTTTGCATCATCAATCCATGTTAATAAAACTGAATCAAATTTGAACCCTAATTGGCTGAAACAATGGACCTGTAAAATGTGTGACAAATTGAACAGAAGTATACAATTGACATAAATAATTAAATCTTGTAGAATTGTCAAAATCAGTTTAGTTCCTGTAAAAAGTGCATCAAGTTTCAGCAAGAATTCTTTTGTTTGAATTTCAAGGAGCAATGCATTTCAAAGTTCAAATTCCCACCTTGCCAAAAGGATATTAGGTACCTGTCTATCTATAAATATAATGGATATTAAGTTCAAACTTTGCCCACAAATGTCAGATATTTTAGAGTACTACTATAACAATCCATCCAATCACTACATTTATGGCTTATTGGTAGTTGTATTGCTAGGTGTGACCTTTCCTCAAATTTTCTATTCCAAATCATCCACCATCTTCATGCGCCCAAGCATGAACGTCCGGTGACAAACCCCAACCGATTCTAACTTTAGAAATCTTACCCTCTTCCTAGTCCCTAGTCACTTAGCATGATCACTGCTCACTTCATGTGCTCATCAAAGACAAATAAAACATATTCTAGAAACAAGTTTATCCCAATTCGATCCACTTTAGTTAATAATCATTTCTCCAATTATTCATCACACCAATTACTCATGACCCCCATACTAGATTTTAGAGTGTCATTGATGTGCCATAGGGTGTGGCTTTGATTGGCCCGATCTTTTGGTGAGGGATAACTACCATTTTGAGGTAGAGAATGGTGCTGACGATGTGGCTACAAACCCGAGGTCAGGACACCATACCTTGTCACTATCAAATATGGCACGCCTGGCTGAGCTATTCACGAAGAACGTTTCCCACAACATAAACAAAGAATGTAGCAAGAAATAGATTCAAACAATTTAGATTGCTAGATAGGTAATTGTGCAAAAATATGAAGAGACCAAACTTGTATTTGCTACATAATGAAGTGGTGAACTGATAAGCAAAGAGGTTTTGAAGATACAAATGGCAATCTATTCGATCAGGGCTAATATCTAGGTGTAGCTAAAGAGGAAAATACAACCACAACAAAACCTAAGAAATCTTGAAGGAGTATCTAGTTATTTAAGAAGGTGGGAGGATAACCAAGGAGCACCTAGGGTCATGCTTCACTAGGTTGGGGTGCACTTAAGTTGGGCTCTATTTGGACGGGGGTCCCATATGAGGTTACAAGCCCAAAGGCCCTTAACAGGTGGCACGGTACATTGTTTCTTCGGTTGTAGCTAGATTACATGGAATTTAGAGGTAATGCTAGATCCATGGAAAGAGGTCTCCAATAGTTTTCCATCAAGTACTAATATGGCCAAATAGAGGTTGTATGCAAATTGGCAGCCGTTTGAAGTTAGTGCTATCTCGCAAAGCTAAATTAGATTCTAGAACTTAGACTGCTTGATCTCTATGTCTTCATGCATCACAAGTGGTGTGTTCAACTTCCATAGGTATCCCCATACATGTAGTTCACTCCTAAACAACTAAATGTATATATTTCTGTCTCAGGTAGCACCATATTCTTAATACAATCAAGTTGGACAATGTTAAGAAATGAATTCACATGTTGATACATGATGGGAGCATTAGTTGTATCCATGCTAGTCTTGGTTAAATCAAACATAATGCCATACCCCGCCTTTTCTTACTGACCTCTAGACACTTTCACCATCCCTCCACTATGCACCTTTGTGTTGATAAAGCATCATGCTTAGGGCACCCATTAATCCAATTTTGATTCATATTATTAAAGAGAGCCAAAAACATCCAATTTCTCCTTGTTGGGCCACCGAGTTCTATTGCTTCTCTACTGGTAAGATCATGGTCTCATTGTACTTGGCTACACCATCTTCAGAGCAAGGCATCCTATAACATAGGCCTATAGCAACTCCAATGATATGGCCCTAATATGGGGCATGGACACGATCTTCACAACTCCCAAACTAAAAACTTGACTCAAATAGAATAAGATAAGTAGCTACAAGCAACCAACATGACATAGCAGTCTAAATCCAAGGTTCGCCTAACCAAAAGTTACCAACCAACACAACATCAATCAAGGGCAAACCTTTAAGGAAGTAGAAGCACTAATTTAAGGGTGGCTAACACCGATAAGTTGGATTGTATTGTTTCATATTTAATCTCTAGAGAAATAGAGCAAAATTTTTACTTTCGCCTATTGTATTCCAGTGGTGTGAAATTACCCTGACTTAAGTAGGACATTGGTGTTTACTTTTGAGTAGGGATAAAAACAGCTTGGAAACAGACGGAAACTACCTTTCATATTTGTTTTTATATTTTTTGCAAATCAGAATAAGAAACTGAAACCCCGGATATGAAAATAAAATAGAATAGAATCACATACAAATATGGAGTGAATATGAATCGAAACAAATATGGTCACGGATATTTATTGTAACATGAAAACCCCTGCTTCCAAGATCAATGGAGACATATATAACTAGTTCGTTTATCCAAAAGAATATACTACATCCATGTCGAATATAGTATGCCATTGTAAATTAAACTCTTCAGCTTTTAAAGGACTTAAAACCTTAGAATTATAAATATGAAGTTGTATCCATATTAAAATCTCAATTTTAAATGTTATTTATTAAATTCTAAAATTAATAATTAGCAAATGTAATTGACATGGACTCTTCTCTTTTTTATGAAAGAAAGTTAATTCTGTATTAAAAAGAATAAATTTATTTAATAAATTATTAACTTATTAATATTTTTTATCAAATAATAGTACCGAATATAGTGTATGGTTTGAAAAGGCAAATATGGGTAGCTACATACCGTATTTCTAAAAAAATATATTTGACAAATATGTGGGGCTATAGATGTGGGATTAAAGTTCGTGGTACATAGGCTAGACTTTTATTTACTTAAACTATCCAGATAACTATCCAAAAATTATATAGATTGTTTCGGACTGTTTTCCGTTTCACTGGATATAAGCCTTATCGTATTCATCTCTGTTTCCAAAAAGAAAAACTGAATTCGTTTCCGTTTCTACAACTATCTAAAAATTATCCAACCGACATTATCCGATTTCAAAAAAGCGTCTAGATAGAGGAAACTATCCGAGACAATTTCGTCAGGAAATTGTTTTACCAGTGATAGGAGAGGATTACCTTTTAATTAAGTGAGATATTGGTGTTTACTTTGAGTTAATTATTTTACTAGCAATATTCGAGGGAGGAAAGTTGAGACGGTTGTAAATGGTGGTAATTGTTTTACCAGGGATCGATAGGAGAGGGAGGGGTGCAGGTGGTTATTGTTTTACTAGAGTGGGAGGGGTGTGAGATAGGGGAGGAGGAGGGAAACATAAAACCAAAAACGAGAAATGGTGAAGAAGGACGGGCAAGACAGGCATAGAGGAGCGCTACTTAGTACGGAGAGCACACAATGAGCTGTCTAGTGCAACGGAAGACTATACTATAAATTTTGGTCTTCTTGAATAATGGTGGCATAAATGCTTCGTTTCTCCCCGCCAATGCACCAACGCACTGGGCCCAGCGGTCACCTCCTCTGCCTTGCCAGCGACCTCTCTAGCCGTGTTGGCAGCCTCCTCCACCCCTAAGACGTCAACTTCCACCTCCACCTTGTCCCCTCTCTTGCAGCTCCCTTTCTCTCCCTTTGTCGCTCCAAGTTGGAGCTAGAACGATGGCAGTCTGGCACACTCGCTAGGCTTCGGCAGAGCGCCTCCTTCCTTCCATGATGTGGTCCTGGCGTCCATGGGTCCGATCTCCTCGGCTGTCTCGGTGGTGCCAGGGGTGACGGCTGCGACGGATTTGGCCCACGCAGTTGCGACGGTGGCAACCGGTGCTCCTACAGGTCCCAAGATCTCTCTTCTCTGTAGAATGTCCTGTGGGTGGCATGGTGTCGCTATGACCAGCCCTTGCCACCTGATCCCAATAGTTGGCAAAAGGTCAAATCCCACAGCACGCGACGACATCAATGTCGCCTCCAAGAAGCCCATTCCCGGTGTCCAATACTGGTAGCCCTAACCAGCAAAAGTTTCAACTATTTTCTCCATGGCACACAGCGTGGCCCAGTGTCACCAGTGTACCCATTGTTTTCGCAGCCGTTCCCTTGGGCACCAATCGTGTGCGTGTCCTGGGTTGCGCAATGACGAACATGGCATCCAGGTGAGGCTGTCTCAGGTGTAGGTCCCTGTCTGGTGGCATATTGCTCCTCCTCCTATGGTGCGAGTCCCTATCTAGCAGCGTACTACTCCTACTCCTATGGCACGGGTCCCCATCTGGCGGTGCATATCTCTAGTTCTTGAGCTCATCGCCATCTTTGCCTCTCTACTTTCTTTTACAGCGGCCATGGATGGAGAGGAAGGTCAAAGTAACGAGGCCAGGTTGGGAGCTACCACGGAACAACCTCGTCGTCGCCGCAATTGACCACGTTATCGCTAGAAAAGCAGACAGTGATCACTCTAGCTCTCCACCGGCGCCCAACCCTCAACCTGATACGGCAGCGATGACAACATCATCAAGCTCATCTAAAGACTCTAAAGTTCCTCCGTGCATTATTGACTGGACCTATCGCATTGCCTAGGTAGAAGAAGATCTCTCTCAGGCGGTGATTGTATCAGTCTTTAGCATAGAACTAAATGTTGTGACTGAGGAAGTAGATGCTATGATCGTTGATAATTTGTCAATGGAAGTTGGTACCCTGGTTCTGCATCGGGCCTCAGCATCAAGCTTTCTGCTCATGCTCCCCACCGAACATTTGTTCATCTTCGTCATCTTTTTAGCCTACTGTGCAAGTAGTAGTCGTGGCTAGCTAGGGCAACTGACCGCATTCTACCTACCTGGTTGATTTTAACATACGAGACATTCCATTTCATGTTTGGGAGACATCAACCGTGCAATAGCTACTATGTCCACATGCTCTGCCCAAGAAGCATTCATCGGCAAGATTACCGAGGACGTTGTAGCTCCGACTCCATCCTAGTCACATTGCGAGGTGGAGGCTATGCCCCCCTTCTTCGACAACTTTAGGTTCTACAACTGGTGGGGACACAGTAGCTCTAGCTCCGTCTTCTGTCTCTGCCCATGAAGCAGTATCAGCAAGCTCAGTAAGCATACAGTCAGTCTGTTGCACACTCCAGCAAGGACTAAGCAGAGTGGATTGATAGCACCACCATCTGTTACCCCACAGTGTAGCTGTTGGTTAGCAGGAGCCCACGTGGAATTCCATATGGGAGACTTGAGTAGAAGATCAAAGAAGAAAGCTATGAAGGCCCTCGATATCTTAGGCAAACAAGGAGGTATTGACCAGCAAGCACAAGAAGAATATGAGAAACTTTTTGGTCAGCCTATGTCAAATTCACACCCGTAGGCTTTAGCAACGCTATTTAAATGGACCATTCACAATCTAGATCCACATAGGGGAAGGAGAGGGTGTGGTGTAGCTATGCTGCTACTAGCTCTAACCTGTCCTGAGTTGTATAATGTCATTTCTCTTGCTATTGTTTATGGATCGAAAGAAAATTTTTGTTTAGAATGTGCAGGGTCTTAACCCGGTAGCCCACAAGACTCAGTGTGCACAATGCTGGAAGCCTCTCGATCTGACATTGTTTGCATTCAAGAGACAAAGGTCACAACAATTTCTCAACGAGTTCTTTTGTTTGCCTTAAGGCCTGGTTTCTCAGATTTTATTGTACTGCCAGCAGTGCGTGCTAGTGGCAGAATCCTAGTTGCATGGCACCGACATGTAGAGATCACTAGAAATCGTGGAGTTGATGCTCATAGTGTGTCTATTCAGTTTTGTCTAGAGAGTGGAGCTTCTTGGTGGCTCACTTGTGTCTACGGACCTCAAGGCACTGAAGAGAAAATTCAGTTTTTGCAAGAGCTATGGGATATCCAAAGTGCTTGCACTAGTCCTTGGCTCTTGGTTGGGGACTTCAACTTGATTTATAGAGATGAAGATAAAAATAGTGCCAACAATAATTAGGCGATGATGGGATGGTTTCGATGGCTAATTGATGATCTTGCACTTAAGGAAGTTCTGCTTCATGGGTGAAAATTTACATGGTCAAATCAGCAAGACTCTCCCACTCTTGTCAAGCTAGATAAAGTCCTTTGTTCAGTTGATTGGGAGGACCTCTATCCAAATTGCTTACTACAAAGCTTATCTTTGGATGACTCATATCAATGTCCCCTTTTACTAGGGCTGCATGACAACAAGACAGGATAGAGATGTTTTCATTTTGAGTCCTTCTAGCCAAAATTGGAAGGGTTCTAAGAGGCAGTCGCTGCAGCATGGGGCTCAGTACAAGAGGGATTGTGTCCTTTTTCGGTGTTGGATAATAAGCTTAAATCTAGAGGGTTACAGAGTTGCAGCTACAAGATAATGGGACATGTTAGTTCTCAACATGCTTTGGCTCGGGAGCTACTCCATCAGTTTGAGATTGCCAACGACAAGCACCACCTATCTTTGGAGAAGTCTTGGCTAAAACATAACCTTACGAAGCACTGTCTTGCCCTCTCTTCTCTCAAAAGGACTATTGCCTGGATGCATTCATGAATTGGGTGGTTGCGAGATGGAGATACTAACAATAAACTCTTTCACCTTCATGCCAGCCATCGCAAGAGCAAAATTTTATTAGCAAGTTGGTCTTGGATGAACAAGTTTTTACCAATCATGAAGACATGGCAAGACTTATTTATGAATTCTTTGACAGGCTGCTCGGTACGAACTTGGACCGAGAACGTACCATATACCTCATAGAATTGGGGATTCAATCACATAATCTTGCTAACCATGACTTGCCATTCTCGGAGGAAGAAGTGAGGGATACTATCAAACAATTACCACCAAATAAAGCCTAGGCCCCGACGGGTTCACGAGTCATTTCTATAAGGTATGTTGGCCAATCATAGAACAGGACATCATGGCAGTGGTCTCGACTGCGTGGAGAAGAAAGTTTTTGGGTTTTAGATCTCTAAACACAGCCTACATTACCCTCCTCCCCGAAAAAGAAATTGCTGAGCAACCTAAGGATTTCAGTCCCATAAGTTTGGTTCATAGCATTGCCAAGCTGATCACTAAAATGCTAGCTAATAGATTGGCAAGTTGGCTGCAACACTTGGTATCTCCTAACCAAAGTGCTTTCATCAAGGGGCGATTTATTCAAGACAACTTCTTGCTAGTGTAGCAGACAACAAGATTTTTTCATCAGCAAAAACTATCATGTTTCCTATTAAAACATGACATCACCAAAGCTTTTGATAGTGTAGCCTGGCCTTTCTTACTTGAAGTCCAGCAACAACTTGGTTTTGGACAAGTTTGGCAAGACATGGTTAGTGGGTTGCGCTTCACTTCATCTACTCATGTTCTATTAAATGGAATTCCTGGTAACCGTATCTTCCATAGGCGTGGTTTGAGACAGGGAGATCCCTCATCGCCAGTGCTCTTCATTTTGGTTATGGATATACTTGGGCACATAGTGTCAAAGGCGGATGATGAAGGGCTGCTACAACTGCTCTCACGACGTGCCATCTAGCACCATATATCTCTTTATGCAGATGATGTGGTGATGTTTCTCTATCCAGAGGCTATTGACATTGCCATCACTATGGATTTGCTACAATTATATGGGGATTCATCTCGACTCAAGACGAACCTACAAAAAAGAGTAATGTGTTGCCAATTCGATGTTGTGAATCTGAGCTTGGCATACTGCACCAATTGCTCCCCTGTGATATTTTAGTTTTCCATTGTAAGTATCTTGCTCTGCCACTCTTCCTAGAAAAACTTAAGAAGGAGCACATCCAACCTATCATCGATAGAATTGCCGATCAACTACTAGGGTGGAAGGCAAACCTCATGACACGAGTAGGAAGAAAGGTACAAGTGCATTTCATACTAACTGGGATGCTAATTTATCTAGTGATGGATGTGGATTTTCCACAATGGGCCATCAGAACAGTGGATAAAATTCGTCGAGGCTATATATAGTGAGGTCGCAAGGAAGCGCAAGGTGGCCATTGCCTTGTGGCATGGAGTACAATTTGCATTCCAATACAGCTTGAAGGCCTTGGTATCTCTAATCTCAAGAATTTGATGTGGGCATTGAGAATGAGATGGGTGTGGCCGCAAAATATAGAGCCTCATCACCCTTGGGCAATTCTGTCTATACAGGTACAAGCATAGGTCCAAGCCTTCTTCTCGATTGCCCTCAAAACTGAAATAGGTGATGGCTCATGAACTTTATGTTGGACCAATTATTGGATCCATGGGCAATGCATTGCTGATTTGGCTCCTCGCTTGTTTGCTATAATTCCAAAGAAAAGAATTTAGAGATGCACTGTTCAAAAAGTCCTAACAAACCGTACTTGGGTCCTGGGAGCACTTTCAGTGGATGTTCTAATTGAATGTTTACATCTTTAGGATCTCTTATCAGATTTCACACTACAAGTTGATATCGAAGATAAACACATCTAGCAATTCTCTTCGAGTGGGCAATACTCGACCAAATCTGCATATGAGAGCCTTTTCATAAGTGCTATTTAGTTCAGGCCTTGGGAGAGAATTTGGAAAACTTGGGCACCTGCTAAATGTTGTTTCTTTCTGTGGTTGGTCACTCATAATCGCTGCTGAACGGCGGATCGTCCTGCGAAGTGAGGCCTACCTAAACCTGAGCAATTCCCTTTATGTGACCAAGATAAAGAAAATATCAATCACCTCCTCACTTCCTATGTGTTCACTAGACAATTTTGGTTTCTTTTTCTTACACAGGTTGGGCTTCACTCTCTAGCTCCTCAACCATCAGATCAATTCTTTGACGTTTGGTGGGAGAGAGTCAATGGAGCAACTAGTGATATGGTCCAGCGTGGGCTCAAATCTCTGTTAATTTTGGTGCTTGGATCATATACAACCACTAGAACCATTGTGTTTTTGACGGTATGACTCCTAATGTTTCTTAAGCCCTGATCATGGTAGAAGAATAGCGTCAGCTTTGGTTTATGGCAAGGGCTAAAGGAATCTGCTTCTTGAGTGTGGTTTTCTAGACCGGTCGTTTTATGTCCTATGTTTAATCGGCACATTTGCAACATATGTGTGGCGTTTGTATTGTGTGTTGTAACTGGATTCTTGTCCTATTTTATTCTTAATATAATGAAGTGTAGCTCTCCTGCATTTTTAAGAAAAAATTATGGTCTTCTTGATATTTTAGTAATACATAGGATACTAGAAGCATGACACCTTTTCCTAATGCCTCATCTGTTCGGTGATCAGAAATTATCGTGAAACATAAGCATAAACTGTATCAAGCTGCCAATGTTGCCATTGAGTGTGATTAGTGCGGTTTCTCCAAGTTGGATTGATTTTTTTATCAGAAGTTACTGCCTTGTAGATTATACATAAGCTATTTGCTCTCTTGATTCCCTTGCTCTTTGTTTTTTGTGGTACCGGATGATTCAAGCGCATCTATATCTATGAACAAATAATACCATCCGAATGTATGATTCCAACAAAAAAATGGTTTGGCCGGATTGCCTATATAGCATCCTTTGCTCCATGGTTTGACGACTGTGAACACCTTGTCAAAAAAAAAGATTGTGAACAGCATTGATAACTCAAACAATCAAACTGTTAGTAGGCGCAAATAACTCCAACTGGCGAACATGACATAACACATGTAAAGTAACAGAATACACAAAATAAGTAGATACCATGCATGATCACCCTTTTGACAAACGAAATTGGTGGAGAGCAAATACAAACCAAACGACACCTTCATATATTTATCGGTAAACATAGCTGAACACATATAGAATAACAGACAACACGAATTGGTCTAAATGGGCCAACTTGATAAGATAACATGATACACAATTTGGTACACACGAACTATGTTGTATAGATTGACCCATGTACAATAAATAATTTAACATTCCTCATAATGCATATTTTTTAGATAATGAGGCAAACTCTCGTCTTTGCTTTAAAGAAGCTACAATCACTTATTACAAACACGGTTTGCTCAACGTAGAGCTACTAAAAATTCCAAATAACTGGGTATGCATAGAATTTTTGATAATTTATCATTGCACATAAGCTACTTTTCATTACCTATATTTTGACAAAAGGTTTTCATGCAAATGTAGCTTAGAAAGTCTAGAGCTTGGCAATGTGGCACAGTCTACGGGGCTCCCAAACCATGAAATAAACCTTATATGGAGCTTCCGATCCGGATATCTGTTTGACTGCCTAAACAGAAGTGAGGGCTTCAAGGATAGCTTCGCTACCCATGCAGGGGCATTTGCTTGCACTACAAAACCACTTCTTGTCTGGAGCACAAGGCCTTTTAGCGATGTGGCTGTCCTCCACAATTTGAAATGTTAGCTCAATCAACCTCTTTGCAGATTAAAATCTAGATGGATACTATTGTAAGGTTGTCATGGCAGAATTATGGAAACTGTGTTACATCTTACACATGTGATGAAACTTTACAACGATCTTGAAGATTTTAGTCCTGCATTATATTATTATGTTCACTAGCCTGCACATGATCAATGCTGATGTCACGATCCTCCAATAACAAAATATAGAGGTAAAATTTCATAATAAATGCTCATTTCATAATTTTAAGTAAGCACAGATTAAGAAAATAATAGAGTCCAGAGACTGGATATGTTATGTACTAGTTGATCTAAAAAAAATACCACGTTATTTTTATAGATATTAGTATAGAAAGTGACTTTAGTGCTGGTTCATAGACTGGCTATCATTGCCGGTTTTGAACTGGCACTAACCAGGTGGCAGTGATACCTACGGTTGGCTCATAGCTATGTGATAAATGAGAAATGTTCCCTATATTTTCAGAAAAGGAGACTGTCGAAATAAGAAAAAGCGGTGGCACTCAAAGGAAGGGTTGTAATCTTAGAAACACAAGGATTCAGGAGGAAGGAGACTTTGTTGAAATGAGGGAAAGAGGTGGCCCTCAAAAGGAAGGACATCATGGCTTAGTACACACTGGACAGGCCCAAATCTCATTAATAACGTTACAGTAACTTGAAATACCTCATTAATGGTGAATATGTCATGGTAACCAATAGTATTGCAACATAATAGCAAATATCTCACTAATTGGTATTGTAATAACAACTGCATATACAGCCAGCAAACGGATCTAATGAAAAAAATGATTGAAGCATTCCCACGGTAACACGGCCAAGTCATATTTATGTGGATGGCTCATAGCCCTTAATACATCTGGATTTTGCACGCATACATGTATTGATTTGAAACATTTCAGAGCTGGAAATCTTATTTGAAAGAAGAATTAAGTCTAGATTTTTTGACTTGAAATAAAGTCCAGATTTGGCTAGGCTTAAGAAAGATGATAATTTGTGGTTCTATAATACTTACTATTTTAGATAAGGTTGAGATCAAGTTTTTAGAATATTAATTATGAATATATTTTAAAATATTTATTTTAAAAGTATGAAAACTACATGTAGAGATTAATTTTAAAAGATATTTTAATAATATCAAATATTTATTGATATTTCATATATTAATAAAAAAATAGTGGTTAAATTTATGTTTAAAAAATAATATCCTTATCAAAACGATTTTGATAAGTATTATAGAAGAGGGGAATCACTCGTGTGAAATTTTTTTAGTTTACCTCAAAATTCCGTCCGTCCAATCAAGCTTCAAGGTCTGTGTTTTTTTGTCTTGCCCGCAGTCAGGTCCAGGATCGAAACCCATTTCCCTGTCCCGAGCACGAGTCTGACGAATTAAGGGGAACAGCCGTACCATGCCACTGGCCGCCGCTGCTACCGGAGCACGAGCGTCCTTCCCCTCCTACGCAGCCGCCGGCGCGTCCTAGTCGCGGCCCTTGGTCGCTTTTGACCACTAACACCACCCGTACCGGTCTCTCGCTGCTGCCGCCCTTGCCGTGGCACGGAAGCGCCGACGGCTCCTCCAGATGGGCGCATCCGGGACGGAGTCCACCGGCATGTCTGTTGGATTCTGCGCGCCTCTATTCGAGGTACTTCTGATTGCTTGAGCTTCTTTCTCCGAATTTCTCTGGTTTGTAATGGAGTTCAGGGATTGATTGCACTCAGTTTCATGTTGGTTTGCCCCCTACTCTGTGTCATAAAATTTGATTTTGCCAATCCTGCTAACGGGATCGCTGCTGCTGTTTTGTGTGGTATGAATGTGACCCATGCAGTATAGCCTTTGTTGTTGGCAATGTTGTCTGATCTATATAGATTACTGTTTTTTTTTTCATCCTTCTGATCTGCTTCAGAGAATGGAGTTAGGGAGGTAGAGGCATCTGATCTGCTTCAGAGAGAATGGAGAATGGAATTAGGGGGGAGGGGGATGGGGGAATTCTCCTTGGCTGCTTTTAGATGTGCCCCTCCATGGGCACAGGCAAACCAGCAAAGAATTCTCTCTGAAAATTGTTGTCATACACTATGAACTTGTTTTCTATTCTCTATACTATGCTATATAAAGATAGATTTTGTGATATCTTCCGAAATTTTTAAGTGCTAAAAATTGCAGTATATATTTGTCTCTGGAATATACAGGACTTGCATTAGTTGGATTTCAAATGGACAATTTAGTCACTCTGCAGTTGGTATTGCTTAATTTCTAAAATATTGATAGCTAGTTCTCTCTTTTTAGCTACTATGAGTAAGTAGTATTGCTTGTTAACTTACTGCACTTTGTTTTGTCGTCATGGGAGCTACTTAGTACATAGTTCGACGAATTTTTCTCTAGTTCCGCATTATACTGAGACATTCTTATGTAATATGATTTTGTATTAGGAATGTCCAGAAGAATTTTTTCTATTTATTTCTGATTTGGACATTGCGTTAATTTTGTATTTCTATAGAGAGGAATAGAATGCCACACACCCAATGGGGGGACACAATTGATATATATATATCCAATACATCGTTTGTCCTCGATTAGAGGAAATATATATGGCAACAAGAGATAAGATGGCTATATAAATCAACAACATATATAACTTCCTTTAATACCTGCCTGCACCTATAATGGGAGGATCATGAAAGCAAATACTAAGACAAGCCTTTGGTTAAGATGTCTCTAAACTGGTGAGACGATGGGACAAACATCACCGCGAACCCCAATTCAAGTTGCTCGAGGGACAAATTTGAGGTACATGGTACACAACCTATAAAAAACTATGGTACTATAGGTTATACCCCTTTAGGATGATAATTTAGGACATGGGACGTGAACCCAATAAATTTGGGCCGATGACCTAGGTCATTAACACAGCCGATGATATGAAAGAATAGGTATGTAGTTTTTATACCATAAGAATTGATATGAAAGAAAGGGAAAATGAAAAAACAACCTGCAAGCCAATATATCTACTTTGGTAGTTCACAAAACCCAATCAGCATCCTATAGAGTCCAACGGCTTAGGGCAATACCCTAAAGTGTGCATATAGATCGATCGATCAGCGTCTCACATACCACTTCCTCTTCGCCCTCCTCGCGCTACCTGCCTCCTGCTTCTCACCATTTGCATCCTTAATTCCTCTTAATGTGTGGACATGCTCCTCCTCCTCGTGCCTTCTCTTTGTGTCACTTTCTAGTCTCCGTTTCTCCATCTATGCTGCTCCATAGAGGGAGAAGAGAAAGCATGTAGAGATAGAGAGGAGGGAGTTGCAACTCCTATGTCGATAGGGATGTTGAACCATATTGACCATGACCCACGAATTGGGATGATGAACCTATGTCGAGGGACAAGGCATCCAACTCGAATTCTATGACCTTGGATGGGACATGTAAAACACAAACTTGTCCTAGGGCAACCTTCCCACGGACGAAGTGGATGTTGATCTCAATAAGCTTTGAGAGATGATGATGAATAGGATTGGTTGTCATATAGACAATGCTAACATTGTCACAGTAAACAACTATAGCCAAAGCAACAATAGAGACATGAAGCTATACAAGAAGTTAGGAAAGCTAACAACACTTGGTAATGGTATGAGCAACAGCATGGTACTCCGCCTCAACACTAGAGAGTGGGAGACGGTGGTCTGGCACTTGGAAGACCAAGAAACCATATTGTTGCTGAGGAAGACAAAATAGCCAGAGGTCAAATGACGAGAATCGAGAATGCCTACCCAATTCGCATTAGAATAAGCCGTCAGGGACTGAACATGGGCTATGCCGATGTGAAGCCCAGAGTGCCCTTCATGTAGCGTAGAATAGCTTGATCAACGTAAGATGAGGCTTGTGTGGATCATGCATGAAGAGACACACCTGTTGAACAGCATAGGCCAACTCTAATCGAGTCCAAAGTTAGGTACCGAAGAGCACCAGCTAGACTCCTATACTTGGTGGCGTCAACAACTGGAGCATGAAAGTGTGGCCTGATGGCGGCACTAGGGCTATGAGAACGTGAGAAAGCTGAAGTTTGATACCATGCAATTGATATATATATATAGCCAATACACTAGTAGTTACAACAGATCCTCAATTAGAGGAGATATTCATGGCAATAAGAGATAAGATGGCTATACAAATCTACAACATCTATAACTTCCTTTAATAATTTTTGATTTATTTTTTTGTTGAAATTTCATCTAGCATAGTCTGGCTTTGTTCCGTAGTTTCTTATGCTGGGTCTTCATTAAGTTCACTAATAGTACTTAGGTCAAATGACATTATGGGGTTAGTTTAACTAATAACGATATGTTTTCCAATTTGTTTTTTTGTTAAAATTTCATCTAACAGAGTGTAGTTATGTTCTTTGGTGCAGCAATGGAGAGAACTTAGATTTGTTAAGACTATCTAGTTTTGTTTTCTCTGTGCATTATTAGTTGTGTTAACAAATTTCAATGGAATCAGGAAAATTACATTTGTTTTGTTTTCAATGAAGAGAACACTAGTGGTTTTGTATTTCAGGGTATTAATTAAGTTCACTAAAAGTACTTAGTTTTGTTTGTTAGTAATATTACTAATAGTACCTAGATTTGTTTGTCTTGTCATCTCCCACGACCAGTCTATAAAAATATCTACACAAAATTTGTACATACTAGTTTTGTCAGATACTAAGAATTCCTAGAAAATTTGTTAGTTCACTGATAATAAGTAGTTCTATGAGTTATTAGGAATTCCAAGTTTTGTTGGTTTTATCATCTACTAATATTTAGTTTTGTTTGCTATGGTAGTTTTGTCTTCTACTAACTTTACTTATAGTTTTTGTTTTGTGTCATTTCTTCTTCCCTACCATATTGTACACATGGTTTTCATTAATTTCACATACCATTTCAACCTACCATATTGTTCTATATGATATTTGACTATATTCGAAACTTGTAAGCTAGCAATATCTGATTTTAGATTCAAATTTGTACCTGGGGTTCTGTTCGAATTTGTTAAGAACCTATAAGGCTAGAAATCCATCCTTCTTAATCTAAACTTGTAATGCCCAGTATCTTCTATTTCTGTGCCTTTGTGAATTCTAAGTTTTCATTCTAATGCTTGACAAGACTAGTTGGCAAACTAATTATAAAACCGCGCAATAAGTTGTTCAGGCCGAATCGGTCCATCGGGTTAGTCAATAGAGGTCCGATGCGATGCGTCTAAACATGCAAAGGCCTAGAAGATCTGCTTAACTCCTGTGTAGATTCTAAACTTGAGGTTCGCGAGTATGGCAGTCAATTGGGCCTTCAATTGACAAAGAGATAAAAAGAATTATGTCAACGGGCCAATCGGCCGATAGGCCGATACGGACTCCTACTATCGGCTAGTTGCCGATAGGGTTTGTAGCACTTATACATCGGCTAGAAAGCCGATAATAAAATCACAGACACATCAACTACAGAGCCGATGATGCTCTAAATGAAATAGACGATAAACAGTAAAGAACTAAATCTATTATTCCAAAGAGACGAGACCTATCAACCACCGATAACCGTACTATTAGAACCAATCTTGATAGATTGGACCAAACTGAAATAGTATAAGACTAAAGCCAACCGCACTAAAATGGCAGAAACTAGATCAATTGTGCTAATGGAAGGAACAGATAAACTTATCGGCTAGCTATAATATAAATAGCTAAACTCATCAGCTAGCTAAGCTGATAGGAGGAACAAAACCTATTATATCACGATACTAGCCTTATTAAACACAATCTTGATAGATCGAACCTAATCAAGATAGTATAAGGTTAGATCTAATAGAACCAGATCGATTGCTAGTAGATTAATATATGTTTATCGGCTGATATGTCGATACATTAGACGTCAAGCTTAGTGTAAAGGTAACTAATCGGCTGACTAATATGATGAAACGTCATATAAAAACCTACTGACTTAAGATTTAATCTACTATAAGCAGTCTAGATAGTTAGACCTAACCGATGAAACACGATACTGCTGACGATAAAAGGAGCTTGATAAGTCGATAAAACCCACATGAACAAGATGTGATATATCTGATTGGATTGAGAGATCGGACCCAACCGATATAGTGTTAGACAGAGCGAATATACTAGAATAATGGTAGGACTTACCCTTTTACCAAATATCGAACCTAACCGATACAACCTTGCGTCAAGAGCCAAAATCTATCGGAAAAAATCTAGATGAATTAGAATGGCGATGTGCCAAAATTGTATTGATCTATGGAGATGACTCACAAGGCTTCAGAGTTTTTGTATTTATACCCTAGGATTACATGAGTCCGAGATAATTATAAATAACCTCTAGATATTATTTTCTAAATAGAAAAGAAAATTATCTTTAAGAAAATAAAGAAATTAACACTCTTACCTAATTTCAATAGATATCTAAAAGATATAAGACCACTATACCGTGGTTTTTATAATTCTTCGATCTCATCTTAATAATCTTCAATAGTAAACTATTTGATAAGCTATTTCTATCTATCAATTGGCATATTTCTATAAGTTGATGGGCTCTCCGATCGTTGGTATTAACACAAGCACCGCAAGACCTTGTGATCACTGTATTCATGGTTTTTATTACTATCGCAAAGTAACAATCCAACTTATGTACATTTTATTTCACTCCCAAAACAATGCTTGATGTATCAAAGTTAGGGTAACAGAATACTTTTTTTTTGCCACGTGTTTTTCACACAGTGGCTGAATATTTGCATTTTTTGGAAGGAGCTATGCATCATTTTTTATTCTGCTAAATGTGGCAACATATGTACTTACTCTCTTTTGTTCCATTATGTTCTATTTTTAAGAGATATACTATTCTGAAAAAAAATTATGCAAAACATATGAATTATCAAATCTAGGATTTTTTTAATCTGAATTCATAATATTGCAGAATTTATATCCTCATGTACCCTCTGAGATTTTTCAGCTTCTGTAATTTTTTTTCATAGTTTCATTTTTTTTTCATAATCATTGAAGCTTCGTGCTTCTTTTGTTAGATATTTCATTGCATGCAGAAGCTTGTAAGCCTAAAAATGATTTTTCGTCAAAAATCATTACTGAAAAACTTTGAATTTAATCAGTAACTAGTATAAACTAGTATAAACTTTGAATTTAATCAGTAACTTTTTTTTTGTTATGTTAGTCATATATTTCTCTCTAGTTGCAGCATATGCCCTCTTTACTGATGGAACTTGCAGAAAAGTTAAGACATACTACTACAAATGAATAATAGCAGATTCATCAGAATTTATATAACTCTAGGTTTCTTATTAGTTGAGAAATCTAGTCTAGCTGTGTATTTTTGGTCCGGGCATTTTTGTAGTGTCACTGTACAAGTTGCTGTTTCAATTTCGGACTGTGTATATAACAATCATTTTGTTATGCCTTGTATTTTGGTGGTCAGCATCTTAATGAAGCCACATTCTCTGTTCTAGACTTTAAATGAACAAATACCACTTTGCAGACACTTCTATGAAATCACACTTAAATATATATTTGGTTTGTAACAGCGGATCTGAAGTGGGTGCTGTTGAACAAATTTCATTTGGATTAGAGTTTTTGATACTGCTAGTTGAAGACCAAACTCTTGGCTGTCTGAGCTTCTAGATCTCACAAATTGAACTGACTGATGCTTTTAGATTAAATTGGTGTTTATCTCTCGAGTAGACAAGTCCATTACCAATTCTGGAGGATTGTTCTATTCGTCACGGTATAATGTTTCCAATGATGATGCATTTTTATACTTTCGTTCTTTTGAAGCTGCGAAATAGATGAACAATTTGGAGACCTGAACTGAGTGGGTTCATCGATATCTTATATTTGTTTTTTCTTTACTTTGAAACTCTGTGATTCTTGGATGATCCAAGTGTTGATTTGTGATTATGTTGAAGTAGTGACTTGATTCATATGGTTGAAGTGTATTATTATCACGTAGAGGGATCTTGCATTGTGTCAGAAAAAAATATATTATTTTCGTCTTTGATTTGCAAAAAATTCAGTCCTCGAATGATTGATTCAACCATGCTGCTCCTGATGACTGCAGCATGTGTCGGTTTCAGCCTTGTCTGAAGAAATTAACAATCTGAAATGAGATCTACATGCATGCATGTAATGACTTCTGAGGGTGCTTCCGTGGAAATTGAATTAATCAATCTTCTTAATTAATGTTCGAATTTGTCAGATTTTCGCTAGTATCTGTATCTGATGATGAAGTATGGACTTTGTGGTCTTTTTCTTGTTGGGGCAATAGATTTGTTCTAAGCTTTTCTTCAACCGCCTAAACCAAGAATTTGTTTATCTATGTGGTATTGAGCGACCTCTTTAGTACCGGTTGGTAACCGGTGCTAAGTGTTTTTTTTGTTGTACTACTTTTGGCTATTTATTTTGCTACAGTGATTACTTGTTATTTTCTTTCTTGCTATATATATGTATATAATTAATACTCTTATCCATAATAAATTATTCTTAAATAGGTCTTATGTAATCCACTATTGTTTTGGAAATGGTAACAACATCGGCAGTAGTGTCATCGGTGGGCGGACGCACGGTGACAGTGACGGTCGAGATGAGGACGACGGTAGCATAGATGGTAGTGTTGTCGATGGAAAGAGGGGGCGCACAATAGTGCCGGTGCGAATGGCGTCGTTGTCGAGAACGTAGTATGAAGAGGCAAAAAAAACACAATATAAAAAAAAGACGAGAGAACGGTATTTATATACCATTACTGGTTGTATAAAACAAAAGTTTTTTCTTGACTAAAATATGTTTAGTCTCGGTTGATATAAACAATAGGACTAAAAAGATATATTCTTTTGTACTAGTTATTAAAGAGTTTTTTCACTCGACCAAAATATTTTTAATCTCATTTGGTACTAATGATTTTTAGTACTGGTTCATAAAATTTAGAAAACGTGAAAAATACGAAAAATAATTTAAAAAACTAAAAAATTATAGGATAAAGAAATTTAAGAAAAAAAAAGAAAACTAACATTATTAATTTTAAAAACTTCGAGGATAAAAAACTTTTTATTCTAATTTTCTATTCTTTTTCTTTCATTTTTCTATAATTTTCTTTTGTTTTCCCTTTTTTAACATTTTTTCTTAAGTTTCTTGTATTTTTGCTACTATGAAATACTCTTATTATTGCTAGATTACTTTTATTTATACAATTAAAACATACTCTTATTTTCTCAAAAATTTTATTCTTTACTCATCCATTTTTATATTTTTAGCTCTTGAGTGAAATTACTTAAAAAAAACTTATAAAAATATTTGGCAGCACCTCCCACTTCCTCTTCCAGGGATCTGTGGTAGCGGTTAAAAATAATAATCGGTACTAATAACTATATAATAATACCGGTTGGTATCTCTAACTGGTGCTAACATGTTCAATAACATTAGTAACGATTGATAATACCAATTAGAACTAATGTATGATCTTTAGTACTATATGGTGATAACAATCTTGTGTACGGTGACCAATAGTAAAGGCCATGGTGGGTTTTAATAACAATCTGTATATTTGTATTTTGATCTGCTGGACAAAGCACTTTTTTTTTTCAGTGACGGACGCTCACGCGGCGCCATGCAAGATACGCACGAAGCGCACGTTGGAGAAGAGACATGGCGAGATTGTTTTCATCCAACGGCTGGAAATTTGAGAGTAATCACAAATTTTTTTCACTTGAGTAACACCTAGACAGTCCACCCTTGCATCAATCATGGATAGATTTTTCTGACCGTTTTTCACCCTGAGATGGTTTTGTTTTTCTTCCAATCATGTAAACCATCTTTTAATATAATTATACCGTAGGGATTTCCCAACTGTACCCTGGAAAAAAAACCCTTCATAACATGTATACATATGTCGCTCAACTAGGTGCCAATCGAGCAATATCTCCTATATTTGATGTGTCGAAACTAGGGAAATTGGTGGCACAGAAAGGGAAGGGACGGCATTCGGGAAATAGAAGGATTCAACGGGAGTCAGCGAGGATGATATGTTTTGGGCGTGCACGAGACATGCACAGATATCATTAACAACATTATAGCAACTTGAAATACCTCGTTAGTTCCGAATATCTCATGTTAACCAATAGTATAGCAAGCAAATATCACATTAATTTCAACTATAATCAAAATAACAACAGCATAACGAATGGATCTAATGAAAAAAGGATTAAAGCTATTCCCATGGTAACCATCTAAGTTGTTTTTATCTAGATGGCACATAGCCCTTGATACATCCGGATGGTGCACACATACATGGCACTGATTACAAACATAAATTATTTTTGTGAACTTGTTGTGGTACATTAAGAAAGACAGTTCCTTCGCCTCCTATCAATGGAGCAGTTGACATGTAACTCTTCAAGGTGTTTAGAACTGGAGCTAGGTTCAAGGAAATATTGGTGCTACATTCTGTCCAACAAACGAGGAGGTCATTGTTGTTTGCTTGGCATTCTTAACCTCATGGTATAAATAAACGACGCAATCTATTGAGGTTGCTTTTGAATGCCTCCAACTCATGTAGCCCCAGCGCAGTAACATCAGTAACTAGCCATTGTGTCATCACATGCTTTCCACTCTCGACGTCAACTGCCTGCTGCAACATCTTATTTCTCTGGTTCTCAACCTCAATCTCCTGCAGAAACTGCTGGTACTTCAGATTCAGCTCATGCAGTATGTTAGTCTCATCACCACTGTCATTGCTCCCATCACCCATGGTAGGGTTACTAGGACGCATACCGAGTGAGCGACGAGTGACAGCTTCAACAGTAGGGCAGCCAAAGAAAAAGGGCTTACCAGCAGGAGAGAACACAGCAACAGCAACATTGACGCCACACAATATGTTGAGCTCGTTAGCCTTCTTGATTACAACCTGTCGGCGCTTTGAGAAGCATACATCACGAGCGTTCTCATTTGTAATGGGTTTGATCTCAACTTTTCCCCTTCTCATGGATGCTTACCCTTCACTATCACCGAAATAAAAATGTGTTTTCTATATTTTTTTTCATGGGAAAGGCCCAATTTAACATTCCAAAATTTTAAATTTTGTAAATTGAACGTTCATAGTAATGAAATAACATTATTCTTTGTGCTAGCTTATTTTTGAGTGTTTTTTATTATTTTCTTTCATGTCATAATAGGATTCATAGACATTAAATTGGCTAAGAAAATTTTACTAAATTAATATGTGCAACATAAAATTCCACAAAAAATTCTCAAAAGTACTTCAGATCACAAATATCTTACTTTAATTTTTAGCTTACTTTAATATTTAGTCAGTTATCACTTGAAACTGTTACCTCAACTAATCGGTCAAAACAGTCAAACATGAGATGAGATTGAACTAAACCCTAATCAGACAAATTAATACAACCTAAAGATGTTCAATATTCTACACAGAAGTATATACATAAAATAATTTATTCAAGGACAAGGTTATTTATCAATAATTAATATAATTTGTCCAAAATATATCTCAATAGTTTAAACCCTGAATAAATTCAAGCCAAATTCAAATGACCCTCTTTGTTTGAATTTCTGGGAGTAATTCAAATCAAATTTCACATTCCATTCTCTAACATGTTACGCCAAAATTGCCAAGGCTTGAAACTACCTGGAACTTGGTCAATTATAATCGATCAGTACCAGCGATTCTACCCACACCTCCTGGACCCTACCTGGCAGTCACTTAGGCTTGCTTCACGTCCTCCTCTCCCCAGCCCTGTCGCCGGTCAAAGAGACATATGGACGGACATGCTCGACGCGTGGATGTGAAAGTGTCCGAAGCCAACGCCTCCCATCAAATGAATTGCACGAGCTTCATCACCTCGCCATAGTTGCCATTTGGTCTAACTCCAACCCCACGGCCCTCTTTCTCCAAGGTTTCTCTCACCGTGTGTGTGGAGCGGATGTCAATTATAGCTTTTTTGCAGACGGATGCTAGCGAAACCCTCATTATTGCTGGCAGCTATCCACTGCGAAAAAGCTATGGATTTTACAAACGGTCATCTTAAGCAACTGCCTACTATGGTATTTTTATTGGGATTACAATAATGTCACCCACTACAGTCCTAAACCAAGCCTTTGTTCATTTCATCCCGATTTTCTCTCTAAAAAAAGCAAAATGTAGGAATATAACGTTTTTAACTAGAAATCTTAAGTGGATTTTGACTATCTAAGATCATCTTGTTCTACTATGTTATTGAAGTTTTCTTCCAATTTTGTAAGTTTAATGAAGAGATTTTAGTATAGAGCTATATGTTTACTTTGCAAATTGGAGCTTAAAATGGTCAAAAAAATTTTGTAAGGCAGTCATTGTGCAATGTTGTGTTGCCACGCAAATTATAAATTTTCATGAGTCAATGATAAAGTGGATAGTTTTATTTGTTAGCATAATCTAGATCTAGTTTAAACAGACAGAAGACAGATGGCAATTTTTTGTTAAATCTATGCAGTTTGATGAGGACATGCCACCGGTTACTCAATTTATACATAAGCAAGTGTATAAAGGCCAATTACATGTAACCGTGCAAAACTACTCTAAAAGATGAACTCACTCCTAACTGAAATTAACTTCAATATACATGCAAAAGCCCAGGAGACGTGCGGGAATTGAAGACCACATCGTAAATGCCTCAACCAGGGTCTTTCACCTCCCAACATGGTGACTTCAGTTCATACCCAACAAGGAGGGTTGTTCCTAGTATAAATATCACCTATATGCTACTAGAAAAGACACTTTTGATTATTTAATAACCCGATATGGTATTGCAGCCAAGTTACTGAGTGTCTTACACACCTTTATTTTTACGAGTTCTTCTTGGGCTTATGAGAGATCTCTCTGAGATCCTCTACTTCGTGCTATGCAATTTCCAGTTAGGCTGCACCGTTTTGTGTGGATTAGTCCCAGTTTGTAGTTTTGTGATTATTCGGAGATCAAGTCGAAATCCTCAAGGTTTTGGTGCCTCTCTCGCCATCACTTGGTTGCATCCAACCTTGGTCAGGTATAAAGTTAGTTACCCGCTATTTCTATAGCAAGTTATCCTTTGTTATTAAATCTACTGTCATGAAGATCGGGCCATCCTCTTGCTGATTCATGTCAGAACCTATCATGTGATAATCAGAGTTATCGTTGTCACAATAGGTTTTGTTACCACCCACTTATCTATCCTATTGTTTACCATCTGTTACTGTTTTCATCCATCACATATATTTGTTTTGCCATATCCTATAGTCCACTAAAAAACCCCACAAAAAACCCAATAGCTTTTTGTTGGTACTGTTAATCTCATGTCGTTTGCATTCATCTAGTTGTTAGTCACCATTTTTTTAGCATGGTGTTTTTTTCATTTCATTATCCGCACCCCATATTTGTTATCTTGTGCTTGCTGAAAAATATAAAAAAAATATCAGAAAGAAAGAGTGAAAAAAAGGGTAAAGAAATAAAAGAAGAAGTTGAAATGGGTTATATTGTGGATTGTGTAGCTACAAGTTTTAAATTGCGAACCTTAAGTTTGTGGTGCTTGTGACAGCAACGTTACACATCTTTTAAGTGTCTTACGCACTTGAATTTTTAGTGCTATAGCCTTCCTTGAATAGCCACCTATAACTCCACAAAAACCTAAAACCGGATCTCTCATCTTATATTGCTTTCGATCGCTTAATCACAGCTGAGATACTGCCACTTCAACACACTCATAGTCCTTGAGAACGAGTAGGAACGTTGGTAAGTAAGAGGTGAGGTTGTGTGACTCCATAAATTTTACCTATTCCACTTTCCATTGCACTATTCTAACATGGCAGGATCTAATTCAAGTGTTCGTGGCAGTCATTATGGCGATCAAGAACCCCTAGTTGCGCGAGCTAAGTTACACCAACTACAAAACTCATTGTTGGAGGCCATGGAGAGGATGTTCAATAAACGTCTTCTTGCGGTGGGTGGTCGAGGTCCACATCATCAACATCAAGACAATCACTGTGAAGAATTTGGTGATGAAAATTCTAGTTTTGGCAATGGTTTCCATGACCATTTCAGAGATGGTCGTTGTAGCCGTGGTGGTGGTAGTAGGCATGCTGATTATGATGACCAGTGTGAAGGACATGGAGATGGTCGTCGTGTGCACTTTGATGATGAAGAGGAAATTCATAATAAAAACCCTTTTGCTAGCCATGGATGGTTTGGACAGCACCAAGATTGCCATCGAGGTGCTAGTCATGATGGAGGATAGCATCGTGGTCATCACAATAGGGATGATCCAGACAACATTGTTCAAGTCAAGTTGAGTGTCCCTAAATTCAATAGAAGAGAAGATGTAGATGCATATCTTGAGTGGGAAGAGTATGTGATCAGATTTTGAGAGTGCATAATCTCTCTAATCAGAGACGTGTAAACCTTGCGTCCGTTGAATTTTCTGGTTATGCTCTCACTTGATGGAATCAAATACAAGAAAATCAGCTTGTATTGGGGCATGATCATATCAACACTTGGGATGAGATGAAGAGAGTGATGAGGAGACGATTTGTACCATCAGCATGACCTTTGCAATAGGATGCAAATGTTGAAGCAAGGAAAAAGATCATTTGATGTGTATTATAAGGAGATGGAGTTGTTGTTAGTTCAAGGTGCAATTTGAGAGGATCCCAAGTCAAAAATGGCAAAATTTTTGGGCGGTCTCAATGAAGAAATTTATGATTTTGTTGAGATGTTTCCATATCATACTTTACAAGACCTTGATGATCAAGCTATGCATACTGAGAGGAAAATTTAGCAAGAGACACATGGAAGGTCTTATGCAAGCCATTCCATTGTAGCCCCATGGTGCAAGCAGCAGCCCGATATATCTTTTGGTGGAGGTTAGTCCCAAGGTGCTACAAATAGATCTTCCCCATCTATTACTCCTTCAAATATGGTGGTCTCTACAGCTTCATCACCTACGACCTAACAATGCCCTGTTGGAAATACAATAGCCCCTATTATTCTTCGATTGCTACCTCCTCTACATGTAGCCACGAAATTGTGTGCCAAAAGTGTCATGGTCGTGGACATGTTGCTGCTCGATGTCCTTATAGAAGGACCATGATTGTGAATGAGCAAAATGAATGGCAATCTGAAAGTTATCCTAAGGAAGATGGTCCAAGATATTATGAAGAACATGAAAATGATGAGAATGTGATTCATCCCGATGAAGGTGATAATAATTGCTTTATTTCTCTTCGAGTGCTTAGTGTTATTGCTGCAGAAGAAGAAAATAGATAGTGACATAATGCTTTTCATACTTGAGGTATGATCAAGGACAAATTATGCAGGATCATTGTTGATAATGGCAGCTGCAATAATATTACAAGTCACGAATTGGTTGAGAGAATGGGCTTAAAATAGTGGCACCATCCTTCTCCATATAGCATGCAATGGCTTGATGATTGTGGTGTGTTGTGTGTAACCAACATTGCAACTATTCCTTTTTCTATTGGAAGATACAATGATCAAGCCTGCCAGTTGTTGTTGGGAAGACCTTGGTTGTATGATTGTAATGTTCAGATTTGTGGTCGATCCAACAAGGGTGTTCTCATGTACAAAGGAGAGCAAGTCATTTTGCTTCCTTTGTCACCGGAAGAGATTTTAAAGGATAATCTAAAATGAAAACAGTGAGATAGTAAGAAACAATTGTGAGTGATCCATAAACATAATGAGGTAGTGTCTCTAAGGCCAAATAAAACTCCACGGTTGCAAAGAACCGAGCCAGTGGGAAAAGAGGGTTTATTTATGATGGCTAGGAAAAGGGATTTAAAAGAATTGAGTTAACACAATGCCATATTCTTTGTACTCTAGTTTAAGGGCAATTTTCTTTCCACTAACGACTTACCCTCTACTTTGCCTAGTAATGTCTTTGATGTGTTACAGAAATATGAAGACATATTTCTAGAGGAAGTACCACCAGGGCTGCCACTAAAGAGAAGAATTGAGCATTAGATCGATCTTGTTTCTGGTGCTACACTTCCTAACCGTGCACCATATCGGACCAACCTAGAGGAGACAAAAAATGTTCAGCGCCAAGTACAAGAGCTCATCGATAAAGGTTACAAAAAGGAAAGTCTCTCACCATGTATTGTTCTTTTAGTTCCAAAGAAAGATAGCTCATGGAGAATGTGTGTTGATTGCTGAGCCATTAATAACATCACCATAAGGTAAAGAAATCCCATATCTCGACTTGATGACATGCTTGATGAGCTTAGTGGTGCTATCATTTTTACAAAAATTGATTTGAGAAGTGGCTATCACCAAATCCACATGAGAGAAGTTTGGGCTATACGAATGGTTGGTGATGCCATTTGGTTTGACCAATGCACCTAGCACCTTCATGAGATTGATGAATCATGTGCTTTAGGACTTTCATTGGTATGTTTGTTGTAGTTTACTTTGATGATATCTTGATTTACAGCATTTGGTTTGACCAATGCACCTAGCACATTCATGAGATTGATGAATCTTGTTCTTAGGACTTTCATTGGCAAGTTTTTTTAGTTTACTTTGATGATATCTTGATTTACAACAAGTCTCTTGAACATATAAATGTGTGCTTGCTGTTTTGAGGAAGGAATGCTTGTATGCTAACCTTGCCAAGTGCACCTTTTGCACCGACAAGGTTGTATTTTTTGGCTTTGTTATTTGAGCTCATGGCGTGGAGGCGGATGAGAAAAAGATCAAAGTTGTTTAAGAATGGCTGCCCCCACAAAATGTGAGTCAAGTACGAAGCTTCCTTGTACTTGCCGGTTTCTATCGTCAGTTTGTGAAAGATTTTAGTATCATTGCTACCCCAATCAGTGAGTTGACAAAGAAGAAAGTACCATTCCACTAGGGTGAAGCATAAGATAAAGCATTTGAAGAGTTGAAAAAGAAGTTGACAACAACCCCACTCCTTGCACTTCCATATTTTGGTAAGACTTTGAAATTGAATGTGATGCAAGTGGTGTGGGATTGGTGGTGTGCTCATGTAGGAAGGAAGGCCTATTGCATACTTCAATGAAAAGCTAAGTGGTTTACCTCTAAATTACTTTGTTTATGATAACTAACTATATGCTCTTGTGAGGTGTTTGGAGACTTGGCAACACTATCTTTTATCTGAAGAATTTGTGATCCATTCAGACCATGAATCTTTAAAACATCTTAAAGGTCAACTAAAACTGAACTGAAGACATGCTAAATGGAGTGAATTCATTTAGACTTTTCCTCACATTGTAAAGTACAAGAAAGGGAAGGATAATGTTGTTGCTGATGTTTTGTCTAGATGACATGCTTTACTATCACAATTTGATTCTAAAATTCTTAGATTGGAAAGTATTAAAATATTTTATGAAACTAACACATACTTTGCTGAACCATTTTCTAAATATTGTGATGGATAAGGCTATGGAAAATTCTATTTGCATGATGGGTTTTTGTTTTGCGCTAACAAACTTTGCATTCCAAGTTGTTTTGTTTGCCTCATGTTTTTGTAGGAAGCTCATGCTAGTGTACTTATGGGCCACTTTGGTTCCAAGAAAACAAAGCAAGTGCTAGCTGATCATTTCTTTTGGCCAAAAATACGGCGAGATGTGAAGTGACATGTTCTTCACTGCGTAACATACCACAAAGCTAAGTCACCTTTGAACCTTCATGGTTTACATACCCCTTTGCCTATTCCTAGTACCTTTTGAAAAGATATTTCTGTGGACTTTATTCTTGGTTTACCTCGAACCAAGAGGAGGAGGGATTCAATCTTTGTTGTGGTTGATCGTTTTAGCAAAATGACACACTTTATTCTCTGCCATAAGAGCGATGATGCTTCACAAATTGCTAAATTATTTTTCAGGAAAATTGTGCGTTTACATGGAGTTCCACAGACTATTGTTTCTGATCGTGACATAAAGTTTTTGAGCTATTTTTGGAAGACCTTGTGGGGAAAACTTGGGACAAGGTTACTATTCTCCACAACGTGTCAACCGCAAACTGATGGACAAACTAAAGCTGTAAACCGTACATTGTCAACATTACTACGAGCTATCCAAAAGAAGAACTTGAAACTATGGGAAGAAAGCTTGTCACATGTGGAGTTTGCAGACAACAGGGCGATACACTCGACCACAAAATTTTGTCCATTTGAGATTGTATATGGTTTCAAACCTATTGCTCCCATCGATCTTTTGCCTTTGCCTATGCAAGAATGTGTGAACTTGGATGCAAGCAAGTGAGCTGAATTTGTCAAGAACCTTCATGACAGAGCTAGAGCAAACATTGAGAAGATGATCAAGATGTATGAGAAGCACACCAACAAGGGTCGCAAGAAGATGTTATTTGAACCAGGAGACTTGGTTTGGGTGCATTTACACAAGGATCATTTTTCTGAACAACACAAGAGCAAGTTGCAGCCCCAAGCTAATGGTCTATTCAAAGAGATTCACAAGATCAATAACAACGCATATAAAATTGATCTTCCAAGTACTTATGGTATGAGTAGAAGTTTTAATGTCACCGATCTATCTCCATTCTTTGGATTGGAAGAGTCGAGGATGACTCCTTTTCAAGAGGGGGAGGATGATGAGGACATGCCACCGACAACTCAAGTTACACATAAGCAAGTGTATGAAAAGCCAATTACACGTAGCCATGCAAAACTACTTTAAAAAGAGGTAAACTTACTCCTAACTAAAACTAACTTCAATATACATGAGAATATTATACTAACTAAGTGTTCTACTTTGTTTATACTTCAGTATACGCATAAAGATGAGGATGCTACTCTACGTGGGGATGAACTAGAGCAATTGGACCATGAGGATTGGACCATCAGTTTGGACTATCAAATGAAGCAGCCATAACTCCTTATTCCCATAACCTTTGGAGGAGAATAAGTACTTGTTAGAAAGCTTATCAAGTCTATTTTCCAACCCAACAAATGGCACATCATTTGGACTTCCGAGCAGAGAGTAATGACCATTTTACTGAAGGCTATGTCGAAGCCCACAAGACGCATGGGAATTGAAGACCACTTTATAAATGCCTCAACCAGTTGGCCTTCCACCTCCCAACGTGGTGACTTTAGTTCATAACCAACTAGGAGGGTTGCTTCTAGTATAAATATTACCTATATGCTACTAGAAAAGACACTTTTGATCATTTGATAACATGATATGGTATAGCAGCCATGTTGCTGGGTATCTTACACACCTTTATTTTTGCAAGTTCTTCTTAGGCTTGTGAGAGATTTCTTTGAGGTCTCCTACTTTGTGCTCTACGGTTTCTAGTTAGGCTGCACTGTTTTATGTGGGTTAGTACCGGTTTGTGGTTGTGCGATCGTTCAAAGAACGAGTCGAGGTCCTCAAGCTTTTAGTGCCTCTCTTCCCGTCACTTGGCCGCATCCAACCTTGGTCAGGTATAAAGCTAGATACCCGATGTTTCTATAGCAAGTTATCCTTTGTTCTTAAACCTACTATAGTAAAGATCGGGTCATCCCATTGCCGATTCATCTCGAAACCTATCAAGTTTCATCATGTATTTTGTAAGTTGAAATACTGTAATATTTTTAACATGATCGAGCGAACTATGTTGCTAAAATTATCACAAATTTAAAATATGATTTGCATGGTTTCTTTTAATACTTGTAAATTAATTATTTTCACATGAATACATAAATGGACATGGCATGTATATATGATATACCAAGATTTCATGCGTCATATATTGCAAGGATTTCAAAATTTATTGTAGTTACCAAGGTGAATTCTACAAGTAAGAAGTCGAAAGAAATATATTGTCCATATGTTGACTACAAAACCAGATAGTATAGGAAAATCCAACTATAATCAAGACACACTTGGTGACGCATAGATTTCTTAAGTAAATAACTTGGTGTCATCACGTGGAGGAAAATGTCTATGAAACAAGCTTTCATGGGAGAGTTGCCTACCAAGGGAATGGTAATCATGATTTCATACGTAGTGGCAATTTCATTGTAGTAGATGAATCTGATAATGCTAAGTTGGATGATGATGGTGATGATAGTAATGATGATGACGATATTATGATGGATGATGCTAATGGTTCTGATTGTAATGATTTTGATTTAGAAGAGATGCTGCGTCATCCTCAACCGGAAGTGCTAATGGGGTCTACGAGATGTTTAGATAATTTTGATGCATTACAGAAGACAATGAAGGAACTTTTGTTCCATGAGTCAAAGGGATGTGACACACGTTCGGTGCTTGAAATATTGAGATTGACGCCTAGAAATGGTTGGTAGGAGAATAGTTTCAATGATTTTTTAGTCTATTGAAAGAGTTGCAACCTAAACCTAACTCATTGCCAACCAACACATATTAAGTGAAGAAACTTATCTACCTATTGATGCTAAGTGTGTAAAGGATACACGTATGTGTTAACCACTATATCCTATACCAATACTTCTCACTATTTACAACCTTTCTATATGGGTTTGTTAAAAACGAAAGTATGTTTTGTTGTCCATCCTTGTATAGGGACCATTATAACCTAGTTCGATATAGATGTTTTTTCTTGAACCTTTGATGGAAGATATAGCAGAAGTATGGAAAGATAGGATCCGAGTGTGGGATGAATTCTCATGGGAGTACTTAATGGTTAGAGGCATTATTTTTGTTACCATCAATGATTATCGCGTAATGTTTTATTTATCAAGAGATGTATCACCTATTTGGATGGAACCATATAGAAGTACCTTCTAGGATCAAACAACCTAGTGCATACATAGCACCGACGTTTCTTAACCACTAATCACAAATACCACTACAAGATGAAACATTTTGACAACACTGAAGAGATTGGTGTTTCGATAGAATCTTGTAGTAGGCAAAGAGTATTCAAATTGATGAAGAACATCAAAGTTGTTTTTGGAAGGCGGAGAAGAAGGAAACAAAGTGGAATTGAAATATAGACTAACCCAACATGCTATTTAAGAAACATTCCATTTTCTTGAAGTATTTACCATACTAAAAAGATTTGGAGATTCATCATTTCATCAATGTCATCACCTTTAGAAGAATGTGTTTGACAACACCATTGGGCTCTTATTAGATATACTGAATAAGACAAAGGGATAAACTAAAGTCACATAACGACCTCCTTAATATGGAGATTAGGGAAGAGTTTCACCCTGTGGATGCAGTAATGGAAAAAAACTACCTTCCACTAGTTAGCTACACCTTGACACATAAGGAGAAAAAGGCATTGTGCAAATGCCAATATAGGGTGAGATTGTCTACTTGTTTCTAATCAAACATTAAGTGACTAGTGTTGATAAAAGATCTGTTGATGTCAAGCTGTAATTCTCATGACTACCATGTGATGCTTAAGCATTTCTCGCTATTGCAATTAGGGCAACCGAACCAGTACATATAAAGATCGTTATCACAAGGTTGTGTTACTTCTTCAATACAATTTCACAGAAGCCAATTAATCCTAAAGAATTTGCTACTCTTCATGTATTCATGATGGAGACCATGTGCTAGCTTGACATGTGCTTCTCTGTATCATTTTTTGATATAATGGTGCACCTCATAGTTCACACCATGCCTTAGATAATTTTAATTGTGCCTTTGTACTTCTACCAGATGTGGCCATATGAGTGGTACATATCCATTCTAAAGGGCAACACATGGAGCTGTGCGTATCCATAGGGATCGATGATAGAGAGTACACCACTAAGAAAGTCATTGAGTGTTGAATAGATTATTTACAAGATGAAAAAATAAATTGGTTTACTAGTACCTCAACATAAGTGTAGATTATCTAGGAGGGGGGACAAAAGGAAAGAAAAGAATAATCAACCATCATTACAAAACATTGAAAGATGTACATTAGAGTATCCTGCAATAGCTCATGATATTGGAACAATACATAGAGCAACACCTAAATCAAATAAAAGTTAAAAATGTTAGTTGCTTAGATGCTTAGATTATGAAAATGCAAAAGCATCGCTTCACCGATAAGTTAAAGGACTAGAAACCATGGAGGAAAAACCATAAAAAGGTTAGCATGTGGCCCATCAAGTGTTTACACCTCATGAAAACCATATGACACTAATGGGTACAAGTTTTATACTAAAGCAAAGGACAAAAAGAGTGTATACTAAAACATCAGTGTTGGAGTAAATGAAATTGACATAGTAGTGCAAAAGAGCACATACTATGGGATTATAGAAGATATTGGGAACTCAATTATGAACTGACTATGTTGATCCCATTGTTTTGGTGCCAATGGGTCTAACACGCAAATGGTGTGTGTTCATCGACAACTTCAGACTTATAATTATTGACTTCGGCAATGTAGGCCATAAGGGCGACCCGTGGGTACTCGTTATCATGTCGCGCATATTTTCTATGTAATAGATCTAGCGAATTTGAAGAAAGACATATCTCTTTCCATGAAACAAAGAATCTTGGGAGTTGATGTTGTTGAAGAAATTGAAGAATACAATCAGTATGCCCACATGCCACTCTTTATAGGTCATTGAAACAAGATTAAGCTCATCAAAGCAACCATCAATGAATCTCTAATGTCCTACATGTGCAAGGATGGCATAGGGAAGAATGTGATAGGCTAATATATGTAACATGTATTCATATTTTCCATGTGTAGTTGTTCTATAATGTGTGAGTAATCTAGATGAATTTGAGTGAATGTAACAAAAATCTAGGTGAACGTGGATGATGTGAAGAATTTTGGAGCAACCCCGTGCAGTTTATATTGGTTAGGGTATTATAAACCTAATTTTCTATTACTTAAGAAAATACAAATTAGTTATCAATTTAAAAATTATAGTCTCAAAATAAAAATGTTAGAAAACTAGCTATTTGTAAAAGAATGTTCAACAGCAAATTAATAAAACATAGTTGTTTAATTCAAAATAATTTTTCAAACCAACACTTAAAAATGTTACAATTAAAAATATCTTAAGAAAAAAAATAGCTGTAAATTAAAAATAATGTTTCAAATCAACTATTAGAAGCCTAAATGCCCACCCATCTTTGATAAGCATTATCACTAGCGGGCACTTAGGTGGCCCTTCTGGGATTATCATGGCCACCTAAGAACGCATGCACCAGCAATGATATTTTGCATTTAAGAAGGCATGTGTGAGGGGCAAATTTTTTCCTAAGTACCGCGCGCACCAACCGTAGAGACTCCATTGGACGCTGCTCACGAGGTGTACTAAGTAATACATACACTTACCGTGAACTTTTCATTCATGAGGTGTTGTTATTTATGACCAACTCTCTCTATTTACTTGAACACCCGTAAGTGCTATCCATAGGGTGGAGAACAATTAGTACAAAGAGAACAATTGCTGATCCATAATAAGTGACCGGTAATGATCGACATACGTTACTTATAAGTTTGCTTACTAATCTATATTATGTTTTACAAAGTGCTACAAGCAACCCAAAGACAGTGTCGTATGTAGATATTACGTCTACCAGTATCTCAAGATCAATGAAGATACTCCATGAACTGGTTTATGAACCAGCACTAACCAAGCGGCAGTGATACCCACTGTTGGTTCAAGCCACAAACTGGCAATGGTAGTCCTGTTTTTGTTTACTAGTCATATATACATGACATACATGGATATGCCACTCAACTATGTGCCAAATGAACAATGTCCCCCATGTTTTCAAGGGAAGGACACTGAGGTGGCACACACAGGAAGGGTTGTAATTTTGGAAATGCCGGGATTCAGCAGGAAGGAGACTGCATCGAAATGAGAGAAAAAGGTAGCACTTAAAGGAAGGACGTCATGGCTTGGTACGCACGGGACAGACCTAGATCTATATGGCATTGATTAGAAACATGTCAGGGCAGGAAATCTTATTTGAAAGAAGAATAAAGTGTAGATTTTTTGACTTGAAATAAAGTGTAGATTTGCCTAGGCTTAAGGAAAATGGTAAACCCTTGCGTCAATCATTGATAGATTCTTTCTAACCTTTTTTCACCCTAAGAGGGTTTTGCTTTTCTTCCAACCATGCACATAGACCATCAATCATGGATATCTTTTGATATATCTGTATCCTGGTAAAAAAAAAAAACTTCACGACATATATGCATACGTCGCTCAGTTAGGTCCCATGGAAGGGACAGCAATTCGGGAAATGCAAGGATTCAGCGGGAATCTACGACTATAGCAAGCATATGGGACAAGCCCAGATCTCATTAACAACATTATAGCAACTTGAAATACCTCATTAATTGTGAATATCTCATCGTAACCGACAATATAGCAAGCAAATATCTCATTAATTTCAAGTATAATCTAAATAACAATAGCATATCAAACGGATTTAATGAAAAAATGATTCAAGCTATTCCCATGGCAACACATCCAAGTTGTTTTTATCTAGATGGCACATAACCCTTGATACATCTGGATGGTGAATGCATAGATGGCACTGATTACAAACATAAATTATTTTTTGTGTACTTGTTTGGGTACAATATGAAATACAGTTCCTTTGCATTATATCAATGGAGCAGTTGACATGTAACTCTTCAAGGTGTTTAGAACTGGAGCTAGGTTCAAGAAAATGTTCGTGCTACATTCTGCCCAACAAACGGGGAGGTCTTTGTTGTTTGCTTGGCATTCTTAACCTCATGGTATAAATAAACAATGTTATCTATTATATTGAGGTTGCTTTTGAATGCCTCCAACTCATGTAGTCCCAGCGCAGTGACATAAGTAGCTAGCCATTGCATCACCACAGCTTACCACTCTTGCTGTCAACGAGTTAAATTCCAAATTGCTCTAATTTTGAGCTTTAACGCCACCTGTCGCCGCCGGCGCCGTTGATTCCAGGCCGGCGAGCTCCCCGAGTTCGATTCCTTTGGCTCCGCCTCAAATAGAGGCCGCCTTCCTCCCTTCTTTTTTCTTTTGCTCTCGCTACCCGAACAAATTGCTCGCACGCTGTCGCGTCACTACCGTTCCCCGTTCCTCGCCATCGCACTGCTTCGGCCGCCGCTCGGTGATGCATCTATTTGGTAGGATCTTTAGGTGAGACGATAAATCAATTTATGGAGGCACGAGTTTGATAATCCAGCTAACCGCACACGACTAGAACCCTGCAATTGCTAAACCATGCTTTCAAGATGTTATCAACCATGCCAAGAACGTGGTTGACCTGATCACGAGTATCAATTCCTGCAAGCAACCTTGAACAAAAAGAGAAATCTAAAAATTGCTAGGTATAAAAGTTGCATAAATAGTATGGTGAGGTATTATAACATGTGTTCTAATCGACACAAGAGATAGTATGGAGTTTGCAGCGCACGGGGGCCTAAACTAATCTTTAAAAAAACCTAAATTGATTTGCGGCGGGGCTACATATTTATCAACGATCGACCAAGTGGTAGCTTCATTATTACGGGTTCAGGGCGCAATCCGCCTTGAGCGCACAGCTCCTTCTTGGGCTCTGTTCTTGTGAGTGGCGACGAAGCCCATAGACCAATATGGGCTGTCAGCAAGAAAGCCCATAGACTATCCCTCAGGTTAAATTGTATGGATTTGTTTGTTGCCGATTGGGACCTGGCATTAACTTCGCGTGGAAAAGGAAAACTGAACGGGCTCCTTGGTTGATGAGCCAAGCAATCTGTTAGTGCGGTACAGAGTTTCAAGATTGACCTTGCAATACTTTCTGCTTTGATCTCTCTTCTGATTTTCTTGTGGATCCATGCCAATACTTCTGAATAATTAAACAAATGGGAATAATAGCAGTCTATTCTTGAACAAACAAATATTTAACTGTAGAAACGAGTTTACCTAATATTTAAATATTTTAATTACAAAAGGTTATGTGTTTCTATAGTAACTATGTGCTCATCACTAGGCGTCGCTCGAGACGCCTTAAAGCTTCAGCAACCCTATCTTTGGGTTTGCTATCTCCTTCCAACGACCATCTCTGCTATGCCATCGACCTCCTGGTACATGCTCCTCGTCTTTTAATCTAAAGCTGCCACCGTAGTCATGACCTCTGACCGCTTCTTCTCCATTGTTGAGACCCACTATCGTCTTCACCATCGTCTCCTCAACTTCATCCCTACGAGCCTGAGCCATCTATCACTCCTTCCTAGGCGTCAACCACTATCCTTGCCTCTAGCTGTTGCGTATGTTTGTTGAGCTTTACCGTGCTGCCCTTTGCTGTTTGGCATCTCATGCACCTCCTATCATCGCACCGTTGATTGTCACTGGCGACTAACGTGCACTGGCACCACGTTGTTTGGCTGTGCCAACATGGCCACCACATGGCTACAACATAGGGTCCACGCATTGGTCGCCCATGATATGTATCATTGGGACCTGACGCCTATAAATCCTCTTGGTGAACTAGTTTACCATGGCGCTAAGGGTATGGATAGTGCTCCCATGTCTGGTGGACTCGGTCCGTACCCTCCTCTCTCCCATGTCTGGTGAACTCGGTCCGTAATCATATTTTCCTTTAGAAAAATAAATCAAAAATCTGAAATATTCAATTGAACAGCATATAAACTTTAAATGCCCACATCTTTGACTATTTAAACTTGGAATTGACCCATTGAAATTACTAATTTCCCTTTAAGGTGTCGAGAATCCACTCATGTGCTTTGTTTCTAATGTTTATGTAGATTTCTTAGCTTTTGCGTTTGCTGTGTAGAGGCTGTAGATATGTAAGATTCACCGTACCTCGAGTTGGATTTCCAAGACTTGGGAAGCGAGCAATGCAAGTCATATCAATTCCCCGACCATTTTACTTTCCTATATTCCTTGACCTTAAACTATTGTATTTCACTTTATTAATTTTATTATGACTATAATTGTTTTACTTAGCCATGCCTATATTCCTCGTTATGCCTCTATTATTTGTATAGTGTATGCCTTGACAACCCTATGTGGTGATTACTATAAACTTTAAGTCGGTCACTAGTGAAGTAATCTAATATAGAATCAAGTGAATAATTTTGATATTGAAAAGATGGCACAAATCTCACCTTTAGCTTGATCCATATCATGAGGCAAATGGGTTGTTGCTGATATATGGACTAAAAAGGGGTTTTCGGTACGTTGCAACCAAATATACATGAACCTACGAGATCACACACTTAATAGGTGTTGTAGTGCCTTAATAAGATAGAAATCATATAGTGGCTCAATTCGGATAGGGATATGAGTGGACTTTGTAATAGGCATATGACACATAGTTAGAAGTTCTATATATTGAAAAATGAGGGGTTGAGGTCAACGAGACATGCACGTAAGTGACAAACCCTAGCCGCACAAATCCCCACGAGCAAAACCCTAGTCATACATGTAGCACATTCACACACAACATTCCACTCCTAGACGTGTGGATACCATTACAAGCACTACTGCATTGTGACACAAATCGGTGTGGGAATGTGAGAAGATGGCCACGCAAGGAGGAAACGATCGGGTTACTAAGATCGACTATATTTTCTACAATGACGCACACTCCATCAGACTAGCCTGCTCTGAATCTTTTTCCACAGCTCAAGATGTCAGGTGGTAATATCTATGATCTCATACTCATATGATTTCCTAATTTATATAGTAGAATAATTTTATTTTATATTATCATAGCCTACCTGTCTACAGAGGGTTTAGGTCAAGGGTTGGGTCCCTGCTAGGACCCCTTTTTCCTTGTTTTCTTCTTTAGGCCAATGCGAAGGAGGAAGTCAAGGTGGTCCAAGCCCATTGCTAACCATGCTAACATAGGGATATGTGCCGACATGGGAAAAAATTTGTGACACAGGGTGTCCTCCTTACAGTGACTACTAGTGCTCAAGAAACAGTCTAGATATTTAAAAGCCAGTAAGCAGGGCATTGTTTGTATTGTTGTTCACATGTCAGAGTAAATGAAATATCAAAGTTAGATTGTTCGACACACATTAGTGTCACCTGTCGCAACCAAAGCAGTAATTCAATTGTACTAACAGCAAATTAATATAATGTAGGGCGTGTTTACTTTATTGTCAAAATAAACCTTACCTTTTGTTAATAAAGACAAAGATACGCAATATGCCTAATTTAGACATGGTTAAAAAGCTGAATGTGGTTTGATGCCTTTACCCAATTTTGATGTAGTTTTGTGAGCAAAAGGTCTTAGAATTATTAAACTTTGCTTAAGTGATAAGACTGTAATGGTAAAATCTTCTTTAGTTTATTAGCATATCAAAATTTGGCAATGCCAAAATTTGGTAAGATTTATTTTGGCAATGATTGAACAAGCCAGTAGATACACAGAGTGCCATACTAAACATTTATAGGCCAAGCAAATGACAATCTTATCCATTCTTTCTTTACCAGATCAATAGTTTCCCTGAACCAAAATTAGTTTCCATTAATATTAGCATCTTTCTCATGCATAGAAATCACATCTTACATCCTACTGAATCTATCATACGATACTTTGTAGGTTAATTTCATTCAGAGAAGGTTTATAAGCCTGCATACCATGAAAAATACGAAGGGACTGTCTAAATATCTTTCGACACATAATCGGGGCAAAAGCAGGCAAACCTCCTTTGACCCGATTAACGACCGAGATTAACGTACGGGCCAATGAGGTACTGTTTATTTAACCTATTATTTGACCTCAATTATCAGCTTATTATTAGCAGAACTATATATTTTTTATTTGACATACTTTTCAGAAAAATCAGTCAGTTTTGTATAGTGCATAGGAACAACAAACTGTTTCAGAAAAATAATATCAAGCATAGAAAGACCATTAACATACAAATTAACAACTTTGCTTGGCTTAAAAACATAACCAAAATTTATTTATCATTTAAAAGTTTGAAATAATAATCTACTAAGTTATAATATAAATATACTATAATTAATTATAACTATATTTTAATTATATTGTAATTACCTTGTAAGTGCCCTGTATCTTTTTTTGCCTCATCATTTATCTTATATGGAATCAAATCAGTAGTTGTCAACAATTTTAGAATATTTTAAACATGATTTCTTTTACTGCATTAACTTTTAAGTTTTACTTATAAATTATTTTTTTAATCATTATTAAATCATTTCACCTTATAATTAACTTCCAACCAACGAGGCCAGTAAAAAAGAAGATATCATTCACGAGGTATAAAGTATAGATGGTGTGAACACGGTTAAGACTTTTGCCTTGCGTAGAGGAAAGAAATTAGACTGTGTGAATGCATTAAGTATTTCCATGTGGCATAGGAGCTGCACGAACCTCAGATGAGCGGAAAATCCACTGAGTTTGTGCAGAAAATATGGCGAAATTTTTTTCCAAATCCGAAATATAAATTCTAAGAAACTAATTTGGTTTAAAAAATGCGTAGTAAAATTAGGGGAATTGTTATCTTCAGAACCATCTCTCTGATCCAAATTTATCGTCCGGGAAAAGTCAAAGGCAAGGTAGCTGTCTGAAATTGTATTGAGAAGAAATAGCAAATTTTATGTACAGGGCATTAATCAGGCAAGATATATTTAAAAAAAGGATTAAGAACAAAAATCAAGTATTTTGTAGATAGTGTCCTCAGTTAAAAATAAAAACTATGATAACTGGAGGAATATTTGCTTTTATTTTGCTCCTATTATTGCGCGTGCCAAGACTTTTGATTTTAAACTGGAAGGTGATATTTCATTCTCAAAGTATTGTAGGAGTCATCGAATTATAGGTCAACATGCTCACCATTATTTATTTGATCCGCTAGCAAGGTTATGTACTTATGTCAGCTTGAGATTGGTTTGGCTCATGAATAGTCCTGGGTTGACAAAGGTTTGCTGACCTGTATGCATCATTCTTACGCAGCCAAGACCAATCATCTGTACCATCTCTCGCTAGCCCAGCCACAGATAAGAGGCCATCTCCAATAACACCAGAAATGGTAATGCAACGGTAATTTGTTAAATTACAAAGTTTAGAAATTTTTTTATGTCTGCGGCAGTCGATATGTAGATGCTGCTGCCATGTATCGGTGAGTACTTTAGTGAGGAGACATTGAATTTTGGAATGCCGCGTACGCTCTGTGGTAGACGAAATGACAGTGCTTGTAGATCTACTAATGTGTAAATAAGTTGTACAGGATTCCAAATGATGCTCCACCGAGTGTTGCCCCCTGTCTCAGTAGAAAGATGACAAATGAATAAGTGTGGCAAACAAATGTTCAATGGTTAAGTTGGCATCAAAACGTGCAAATGACCTGGGCTTAATCAAAAGGAAAGGTCTGATAGTTGATTACAGAGATGTATATAGAGGTTGGCTCAACATAAACTCTAACAAGAGGGGGACTGATGACCGATCCATAGCTGATGCAAGTACATTGAGCCGTTGACATAAGTATTAGAGCGAAGCGGTAATCTATATAGTGGTGCCCGCAGGACTCCATAGACTGAACTAACTATACAGTACAATTTAGTTGTATTCAGGCTGTACTACATACATAGGGAAAGATTGGTGAAGTGGGTATTGAACATACCCAGTGTTCCCTTTGTACGGTGGAGTTGAAATGTTTTGTAATGCCCAAAGTGGTGAAGATCTATCCATGCAGGAGACATCGGTGTCATTTGTAACACACGATCATTGAGTCGTCAGTGTGCCATCCGTACTTCGGTTCACTGTGTAAACAAAGGAACAAACCCATAAATAAATCACACTAAATAAATGCCAAAACCCGCATTTTCGTACAGCTCTCAAGTCGCAATATTGCTGGTGGAATCAAGAAAGAAGCAGTTGTATGCAGTGCAGCAGATGATCTGAGATTTCAGAAGTGGAAGAGATGAAGCCCAAGGGGAATGGAGGGGAAAGATGGAGGCAGAGGTGGGGAGAGCCGCTAAATTGGATGGCAATGGCTGTGGAGTTGGTGAACGCGGTGCAGTAGAATGGCTATGAGCGACGGTGGCTCCGGCGTGCAAGTGTAGAGGAAGCGGTGTGAAGGAGTCTCAAGAGTGGCCAAAGCAAGAGAGGGGTCATATGTCATTCATAGTGCACTTATGTGGCATTCATATCTAAGATGCCACCTAGGAGATTTCCTTCCATATTTGCATTTGTCGCACCCTATGAAGACTAGCGTATCTTCACATAGAGAGTCCTGACTGCAATTGAGGCCTATGACACAGCCCCCCTTCCTCTCCAACCCAACCTAACTTTGGCACGTAGCCTAGCAAGAAGGCAGTGGACGGGATTGTGAAGGGAGAACGAGAGTGGAGAAGGGAGGGGAGGGCTACTAGCGACGATGACCTCAACCATGGATGCCATAGGGCACTCCCTTCGCTCAAGCTCAATCCACCACCGCTAGAGGGAAGGGGTAGAGGAAGGTGAGGAGACGACGAGGAAGAGCCTAGCTTGGCAGAGGTGGAAAAAGGACAGGCGTCACTGATAGAGGAGGAACACGACACCATTTTAGAGGGGAGAAAGGGGGAATACTATCAGAGATGGAAAGGGGAGAAGCAGGCAGGTGGTGCTATCATGGGTGGAGGCTATGCTATTGCAGGCAAAGATGGAGAGGTGCATTCGGTGGGAAGAAAGAGAGCATGTGATAGGAGGGAGAAGAAAAAGAGTGGAAGGGAGAGGCTAACAGATGTGCCCGCAAGATAGCTAAGGTTAAATGTGTATGTTTTTTCTATTGCCATAGGTATAAAATATAAAAGTTTCAATTGATTTGCTAATAAAAAGTAGTATAAAGGCTAGCATAACATTAATTAGAGGAGGATAAAATATAAAAACAATATAAATTGGCTTGCATTGTAGGGTAGTGTCCCTATAGTTTCTAATCCCACATGGCATAACATTTTGTGGTCACAAGCCACACGCATTCGTTACAATGGAGGGGTAGGTGTTGCGTGGTCTTCGTCTAGAGAGGGCCATGCTCCCTCCTTAAGTCATCTCCGATCGAGTACAGGCTAGCTCGAGCTAGACTGTTGGGCTGTCCGGGAGTGTTAGGGGAGCTCGACTGATCCACCGGGTGAGCAATGACAAGCTCAAGCCCAATGTGTGGCCCATCAGGCGAAGACGAGTTATGATGAGTTTAAGCCTAACTATGTCTATGGCATGGTGGCAGCATCGATCATAACCGCCAGCCAGGATCGTGCTTCACTGGTGACTACTGAAGGCACGGAAGGTGAGCGGCGTTGGCTGTTGGCCGTTGGGCATCGTATATTCGTCTCTCTCCAGCATGTCCTTGTGGTCTTGTAGGCATCTTGCCAGTGCAGTAACCAAGATCATGCATTCCGAACCGAAGTAACAAAGAGATTATGCTTTAGGTGAAGTTACTTTTGTTCATAGACGTGTCGCACAGAGAAGCATGGTCCTTCCTATGAACAAAGGACTGAGTTCCCTTCAAATTTTGAATTTTCTTTCCAACAAAGTGGGCCATTGTTCTCATAAATTCTTGATAGCGTGGCATGCAGTCTTCCAACTAGATGTGTACGCGCGGCGTAACACCGCACGATTGTTTTCTTTTCTTTTCTTTTGGATGTTGTAGAATTCATTTGGATTGGTAGTTCCGGGCTTCTTGGTTTTTTTCATGATCCATGGATCGAGGCAATTGTATAAGCCATGACTGATCTACTACAGATCACAGCAAGTGCACCTTTGTAATTCTACTTTTGGTGTTCGGGTGTTAAACATGTATAGAAAGAGAACGTAACACATTATGGACAAATAATGGAGCCAAAATATAGATATATTAGAATCAATTCCATCGTACATGTATGGAATCGAAGGACAGATATACAACAATGAGTATAAAAATGGTGATTATACTACTTGCACACCTTTGGACATTGTATAAAGTACGACAGAAGAGACAATGATACTGTGGATCAACTTGCCAGCACCTTTTTTTGTTAACCTTGAATCTGTCATGTAATGTTAGGTTCATCAAACAATTCCTATAAAAGGGAGTTGAGAACGAAAATGGTAGAAACGCCAATATATTGTCTTTGCATCGGGCACGCGCATATATATATATCCGTTAATTTGTGCAAACAAATGGATTAATTAGATTTAAATGTCTATATGTTACCAACTAATCAGAAAACAACAATATGTGATTGCTTCACCTATTTTTCTTAGAAATGGAACCATGAGCTAGCGTTTGTTGAATCGCCTATACATGTAAGTACTCCAAACCTGCTGTTTGCTTGCCACTAATTAGAATCTACAGAGAAGGTGGTATCATTCGGCTAAACATACAAAACTTGTTTTTTGTTTTGCTACAATTGTATGCATAAAACAATGCGTTAATTAGATTCATGCTACTATGATTTTCACGATTTTAAAATAAGCCACTAAGATGAACACGAGAGGAGAAATAAGACAGAGGTAGTTTTATCCAAATATTTTTAAAAATGCCTTGATGGAGTAAATAGTATATATCGAATAACTATGAAATTATAATGGCATGACTTCAAATAGATGAATAATAATGTTATATTTTAACCCTAAAACAATTCCATCGTGACTGAAATATACATTTTCATTTAGCTATTAAATCATTTTCAGCCTGAGGTTGGAAAAGAATTTGTAATTCTGACATGCATAGGAAATCAATAACTGAAATATACATTAGTACATCTTCAGAATGACCGTGTAGCAGGAGGCAGGAGACAAGCATCTCAGAAAGGTAGCCATGAGACACAGCATAGTGTGGTACGATCAAGATGATGAGAAGTGATGAATACTAAGGAAAAAGTGCTACATCGAGATAAGACTAAGAGTAAGTACTCACCAAATAATTAATAGTGAAACCTCAATTTTCAAACAAGTAGGATAACTTTACTCAGTAGCAGAAATTAATAACATTTCAGCAGATTATACTTATGATGTTGTTGATCGCCAAATCTTACGGTAGTCGATTGGACCGAACGAAGTTATGAACCGGCCAAAGGTCCGATCGAGGAGGACGACGCTTTCGTTATGCGAAGGCTTGAGAAATATGGTTTGATTCAATGCAGGTCCATAGTATTTAAGGTTCGAGAATGTGCCAGTTAATTTAATTCTGTAATTGATAAAAAGATGGAGAATGAGATTCACAAGCCATTTTACTGATGGGCCGATATGGCTCACCCTACCAGTTAGTTACTGATAGGAATGTAGCACTCGAGCATCGGCTGAAAAGTCAATGAAGATGTATCTGGTAGACGTGTGAAATAAAATAAAATAACTTATCGGCCAAAGAACTGATGACACTCCGTACATGATAAGCGACGAAAGATCAGAGCAAGACCTAATCCCCCGTGAAGGCACAAGGACCAGCGACCACTGTGATGGTACGGTTAGAACCAGTCTCAATAGATTGGACCGAACCGACACAGTATGAGGCCAAAACTAACAACACAAAGACGACAGAGGCTAGATCGGACGTAACGACGAAAAAAGTAACCGGTTAGGATATCGGCTACTTATCGGCCGAATATCCGACTGTTAACGCCGGAATTTAATTCCTGTAAACAGGATCGGCCGATGGAAATACTGATCGGCTCATGGGACAAAGCAGATCGACACTGTAGAGAAGCCGATCAAACTAGTGGAAGATTGGATCGGTTTGACAGAGAACTATCTGGATGGAGTCGGGTCCAAGGAGGAGTTTTAACGACAAGACCTAGACAAGCCTAGGGAGAGGTTGGAAAACAATCGGCTTAAGTGAAGGGAGGTCTGGTTGCTATAGGGAAGAAGCCGATCGGGTGGAGCAAGGAGATATTCGGTCTAAGAATAGAAGATTATCTAGATAAGACCGAGTTTGCGGACGAGCCGTGGAACCAACGGTAGGGTATTTTATCTTTTATAAATCTTATCTTATATGGATAGAAAGATTTAGTTAGTTAGTTAACTTCTTTAGATATTTTCCTTTATTTTTATTAGGAAATAACGTCCGATGGTTAAAAATGCGTCGGACTCTATAAAGCCAGGATATAAATATAGACCCCTAGACATGTAAAGATATCTCTTGATCAATATAATACTCAGCGCATCGTCACCCTAGTTCATCTAGGTCTTTTACCGGTGGGGTCTGGCTCTCGACATGGGGCTGCATCAGTTAGATCCGATCACCGGCGAAGAGGTAAGTCCCACCACTATCTCGATATGTTATGCTCTGTCTAAGGCTGCATCGGTTAGGTTCGACCTCTTAGGCCAATCAGATTTATCGCATCACGTCCGTGTAGGGCCTATCGGTTTATTAAGCTCCCTCCGCCATTGTCAGTCTTGTGCTATATCGGTTAGATTCGACCTATGGAGCTACCGACGGTAGGTAGAGCTTTAGGCTTATAGTTTTCTGCACGGCGCCTCATCGAAGTGCTAGCCAATGAGTTATTCATGCTCTGAGCTTCACGTACAGCGTATCGGCTCCTCGGCCGATACACGCCAGCCTTTAGAGGTTTCCCTTGATGCACCACACCAAGCGCATCGGTCTTCCAACCGATGGGCACCCGCTTTCAGAGAGGCATCCCCTCATCGGCTCAGCTAGCCGATAGGTTCGCTCCTATCTTTACTTTAGCACGGCCGATCCGGCGTCCTCCGTATCGTCACTATTGGCCTCGGTCTCTTACTGTCTCGGTTAGGTCCGATCTTTGAGTTTTAGTGTTAACGGCGCCGTCACGGCAGGCGACGGGTCATCGTGATGCCATCTCCAGAGCGGTATCGGCTTTGCAGCCCGTGCCTTTTATACGATTCCATGCCACTCTGTATATGCATTCATCGGCTTTGCAGCCGATGCGTCTATATGATTTTTCTTGCCACTCCGTATATGCCTTCATCGGCTTTCCACCCGATGGATGACCACTACAGCTCTCGTTGGCTATCAGGAAGGATCTTGTGCGCTTTGCTATCCTCTGAATACGCTCCGGTGCCTCTATCAGCTCTGCGGCCGATCCCTCGTCGATACCTGCCCGTGCCTTCATCGGCTCCCTAACCGATTGAAGAGCGTCCCGATTCCTATCGGCAAATAGCCGATAGCGAAGGGCCTTCCGGACGCGGCCGATGACCAATCCGATCCTATCGGCAGCCAGCCGATAGCGAGGGCCCATATCGATCCATCGTTCAACCGACCTGTTCGTCTCGCTTCCTTATCAATAGCAGGGTCAAATTGACTAGCACGCTCGCATTCGCACCGTCACGCTGGAGCCGATCGAACCCCATGGCCCTTGGCGTGCGTACCTCGAGCCACGGAGAGAAGCCGATTGGCCTGCACTGGAGCTAAGCAGACCTCCTAGGCGTCGCGCCTGGTGCGAACACCGACGTAAGCCTATAGTTAACCTCATCGGCAGCGCGAACACCGACGTAAGGCTATAGTTAACCTCATCGGCTATCTAAGTCAATGGGGGAATGAAACCCTCTAAATCTCGAAGCCAAGCCTGTTAAATACGAACTTGATAGATCAAATCTAACTAGGACATTATTAGGTCAAATACAACGCGATAGGATTGATTACTATCAGATTAATCATTAGACGATATATAATGCAGATATGAGACACACGATAATGATAACTTATTGGCTACTCACTCTGACAAAACGTCGCACGAGAACCTATCTAGCCAATGGCTCAATCCACCGTCACCGATCTTGTAAGTCGAATCTAATCGATACAGTATGGGAGAAGATGAAAAAAACACGTCGTGTCCTTTATGAAAGCGTCACTTCAAAGGAATAGTGTGACGGTGACCGTTATTGGGCTTTGATGGTTGTGACTGTGACATGAATGACCGATTTACTGTTCAGTTACTCGTTATCTTCTACTTTAGTTTTACTTCAGTTGTTAACGGTGATGTAAGAAAAATTTGATGATGTAAGAAAAATTTGATGGGTAAAATGATCGGCCGCTGATTTCGAAGATGTTACTTGCTGATTTGAGAAAAACAATTACTACATATAACCTGCAAGCTATTACAAAACAACGGTTACAGTTCCTTGCTAACCATAGATAGAAGTTATTTTCTCAAATTTAGGTTAGGGTTCCATGTAGTTCTTACTTTCAATCAAGTTGTGACCTTTCAGTTGTGACTTTTTTAAGTCACAGTATTTGGCTTGCAATCTTTTTTAATAATTAGTTGTTGCTTCTTTCACGCAAAAGCCAGAATAAATTCTATTATCTAAAAAAATCTTTTAGCATATGATACGATCGGCTGAACAATCGGGCATAAATTTTGGTGACTCTATTTTGTGACTTCAAGTTCAATTTCACGATGACATATCTTCTTTATTGACTTGGACTTCGGGACCTTGCTGCAAGGGTTTGAGAAGAACAAGACTAAAAGCAGTTTATATTATGTTTTATCAACCACAAATGGTTATCAGTGTTTAATTTGTTATCTTGCTGTCCATCAATTGTGTTATGTAATTTGTAGTCATTGACTGTAAACTTTATAATATTTGGTTATAACTTATTTGAAGTAAAGCCTGGAATAAATTTTCCATTATCTAAAAAAATTTAGCTAGTTGTATTAGTTTGCAAAAAATAATGATTATGTTGTGGCAGTTTTGGAAAGTTAGAAATAATAACAATTTTAAAACCAAACAATGGGAACCAAATCAGATACGTAGCATAATGAATAGAAACTAAGTATAACACGTGTCTATAAATATATATATATATAATCCTTATAAAACTGACCATTATTAATTGATTTTATCTCATATGATTTTTTTGAGAGGTTTTTAACATAAAATAATACATGAAGCGGTATCACCTTGAGATTGATCTGCTACCACGCCATTCTAGACCTAGCTGTTACACCGATCCAATCCATCAACAAGATCGATCTGCTATTACTACCAAACTACTAGTCGGCGTCGTTGAGTGGTGTCGTCTTGGTGAGCCTAAGGCATCTCCGGCCTTCTCCTGAGGTTGAATGAAGGCCACTACCTAAGCACGTTGTGCCGATGCACGCTTTACCATTATCGCCAGCATTGTCACCTAGGACGCTCTAAGCTCCACGTGCACCTCCTTCTAACATTGTTGACCGCCTCCGCATCCTCTAGCATGAGCTTCATTATTAATATAGGTGCCTCCCTCCCATGGAGCTAGAGTGACTAAACGAAGGACATATAGGAGGACAACCAACGCACAGCCTCTAGTGCATTGCTGGAGATGAAAGCAATGACAGTGCAGAGTGAACTAGCGTGGTGACATGACGGTCCTAGTCGGCGACAGCGTCCTAGATCTGGCAGCATGATGAGCTCCAGGCGAGAAGTAGCCCGCAATAGAGCCACTTCTCTAGACCTGCTTCCATATCGCCTACTCTCTTCGGAGAAGCCAAGCGGCAACCATAGGCACAGTAAGAGTTGGAGGTCAAGTCATTGTCGACAATAGATCTACGCAAGCGGCGCACTAGGGATCATGCACAAGCGAGCTGTTCTAGTGCAACTACGACTAGCAGCCCCCTTCTTCGCATAGACCTCTCCACTGCCTCTGGTAGGCCTCCACCTTTGCCCTATCTATGCCAGCTATCTCCACTACCGGCGCCCAAGGAAATGGGATCTATGACGGCTGACGTCGATGCCTAACCCCTACTCTGCTCTATCATCGACGAGGGCCATGTCCTCAATTCCTACCTTCGAAACCTACTCTCCTCTAGACCTCTCCTCCAGCCAGTGGCCACTAACCCCTCTTCTGGCCTAGGCTCCATCACAAGCTCTAAGCCACTGTACCGGACCACCTTCCTACCACCACCTCAACGTGCCTGCACCGCCAACTATGTTCGTGGCCCATCTGGCGTGGTCCTTCACGTGCGGGGAGGAGGATGAAGCTCTTTTGTTATTTTGTTAGATGTGCAGATATTTTATCATATATGGCCTTGATTGTATTAATGAGGATTAGCAGTATTACTACTGTTCATGGCTGAAACGTTTTACTACCACTATCCTATCGTATTGGTAAAATGGAGTAAAAAAATTATTGACAAGGAAAACAGAGTAAATAAATTACTATTCTAACCATCCTGAGTCGAATGAGAGTAAATTTTCACTCGGCACTCTTCTGATGGTGTTTACTTGCGGCCCAACATGAGGAGTTTTCGGTCAGTAATTTTTGATCGTAATATTTTTACTTGCCGCGCAATAAATAGGGAGTAGGGATGAGATTGATGGTAATACTTTTACTTCCGGCCAACAAATGGTGATCTGGGATAAGAAGGGGAAAGCGGGATGGCATTGATGGTAATACTTTTACTTGCGGCTAAATGGATAGGGACTGTCTACTGCTCATTCGCATGATTTTGGGAGCCCATCTCAGTCAAAAAAAAAAAAGGACGGCTGGGATCCTTCTTAGTCACCAGCCCAAAATTTCGAATGCAGCGCACAAAAAAATTCATTCGAATGAATGAACGTCGTGATCAGCCCATGCAAAAATAGAATGATTCTTCTTAAGAAACCAGCCCAACATTAACAGTTCTTCTTAAAAAACCGAGGACAGCCCAAAACGAAAAACGCAGCAGAGAGAGGAAAGCAGCCCAAACGAAGGACAAAAAAGAAAGCAGGCCAGACCAAAAACAAAGAAAACAAGATGCTCAAGATGATGGCGTCATCTTCTACCTCGTGAATACGCTATTGATAGCAACAGAGCTTCAGTACAGTTAAGCCATTGGTAGTAACAGAGCCTCAGATCCAGAAAAGAGAAAAAGAGACAAACCTGCAGTGAAAATTCACAGATCAAAAATTGAAAGAATGGGTGAGAAACGGGAACTAGATGGACAAGGTAAGAACCTGCCCTATCTTTTCCCTTATATATAAGCACTATGATCAGAAAAAGAAGTCCCCCATCTGATTGGATGTTTTTCATTAGACTAACGTAGCAGTGATTGATGATTTTTACCAAATTTCTGATGTGCTGGTCTATATCTGCCATATACTTTCATTTATAAGTAGTAAAAAAACATAATAATTTGTGCATATTTTCTGATTGATTCGATGCAGCACTGAGAGATGCTTTTAGTTGAATTTATCTGTAAATGATTTTACCTCTGGTTGCTGATTGTTGGTGTACTATAGTTATTTCCTAATGTTCTTATGCACCCACCCCAACTATGAAAACACACAGTCCTTCACAAAAAGAAAACAACATGTAATTGGTTGTACAGAAAGAGCTGGATCTCAGAACATTCGGATTTAGTTTTACCTCCTGTTGTAGAACTGCACCACTGAAAAATTGTTAACTCAGTAGTTCAGCTGTTCTCCAATTATATAGAATGCACTTGTCCTCCAGATGGCTTTCCTCCAAAATATGCTTTTAATTGTAACACTAGATGAACAACACAAGAATAAGAATTCAATAGGAAGAAATCAAAAGAGGAAGGCAAAAGATAATCCACCTGACTAGTGTCAAGTGCCCATATGTACAAGCAACTCAAAGCCTAATAAATTATCTCTGACTATGCAAATATACAAAATAAAATGATTACAAAAGATGGTACATCTAGTCATCTACAAATATATATGACTCTAAAATATGTACATCTACAAATAATATGTTAATGGTTAACTCGGGGAGTGAAAAGTAACATAGAATTCAACTACCATGAAGTAAAATTGAACAGAATCATTTGAGCAACAACTCAGTAAGGAAAGAACCCATCATCGTGACCTTTGGATTTTATCGTCCAATCCCTGCATGTTAAAAAACAAGGTACAAGGTAAGCAACATGATTGTCACCTCCTCTCATTCCTGAAATATAGGAATAGAGCATAGTAATGGAATAGTACTTGATCCGTAGCTTCTTCAAAATTTGAGGAAAGAATGGCTCCCTCTCATCTACAGAAAATTTAAATAAAAAAAGAAGAAGAAGAAGAAGAAGAGGCATAAGAGAAATAAAAATAATAAGAGGAATAAGCCTAAATTTGAAGAGTAATAAGAATTCAGAACATGCAAATAAGAAAATTGAGGAATTAGAGTAGTAACAACGGAAGAAAAAACAGGAACAAGAAGAAAAAGACAAACTTTTAAAATAGGAATAGGAAGAAGAAAATTGAGGAAAAACAAATATCAACAAAAATTCAGCAAGAGGAAGAGGAAGAGGAAGGAGAAGAACAATAATAAGAGAGAGGGAGAGGGAGGGAAATAGGAATGCAACATTCAAAAAAGAAATTCAGTGATGTTATAACATGAATAAAGTTCCATTTTTTTACTGCAGTTACTCCACTCAGATGCAGTCTATTTAAAAAAGGTATCACAAAAAATCCTTTAGCCATCACAGGAATCCTTCACTCTTGCTGCAATGGGGACACCAGCTACCTTTATCTTCTCTGCAATTGCCTGAACTTGCTCCTTAATCAGTAACTGCTAAACAAAAATGACCAAAGACTTCTCTGATACTTCCTTTGCCACCTTCAGCACCAAGAAAAAAATCCTTGAAATTGAGAATATCTTGATAATGTTGGTTTTTGCAGCTGCAAGTGGGTTCACATATAAACACACATCAACTCTTAACCAAAGAAAGAGTTCTACATCTAACCTTCAACCCTACATTAAGAAAACCAAAACATAACAGATAAAATTCCTGCTTGAAAAGAGAATTTCATTTGGCGAGATACATTATGTCGACAAAAGTTCAGGCTCACTATCATCATTGAATTTCCCTACCATGAAAAAAATAGAATGCTTGAAAAGTTGTATCAGATACAACATAGAAAAAATAGCTGCGAGTACCCAACCATAATTCATCACAAAATTTTGGAGCACATTAAATTTCACTCAGTTGTGGTATATACAAAGAACAAAAGGATTAATGTTTCTACCACCAAATCATTGCACCTGTTTCACTGTAACAATATAGATTTCAGAAAAAAAAAACAGAAGTTTCTGACCCCAAAAATATCAGTGTGTATGATTTACCAACGAATTAATGCATTGTCATCAGTACTAACCTTGCATGATATAAATAACTGATGGTATAAAGGGATAAACAAATTCTGCAGATTGAATAAATGGTGAACAAAATTAAACATCAACAGATCTGAATAAACACGCTTTCATAGTGGGAGCTCTTTGCCAACAATGAGGAGAAGCTGACCTTCAGCACACTAGAAATCAAATCTCACTACCAGAGAAAAGAGTCCTTGCAAGATGAAATCAGTCTGACAGCAACACACCTGCAAAAAAAAAAGTATGACAACGAGCATTGAGATAATGCTCAGTACACACAAAAGTCATGATAGAACAATCACTATAAGTAGATTGAATAGCCAAAACAGAAGGGAGATGACCTTGGCGAGGAAGAGATTTAATCACTGGAGGTAGTTTGTTTCCAGGTGAATCTAGCCGCTAGAATGTCAATATCACCGAGACCTAGGTAGCTGGACTACGATTACAAAGTTCGTAGTCACGATCCGTAGTTGAGGCGAGGTTTTACCCCTCAGCACTTCTGTTGGGGTTAGAGAAAGAGAAGGAGATTTAGGAAATAATTTTTACTTATGTTCAATTACATAAATATATAGCCAAGAGCCTTAATTTAATCAGAGCTGATTGCTTCTAGAATTATGGACTAAATATAGGAAACTAAAGTAACCTTTTAAACTTAGCTAATTGCTCCTATAATTATAAACTAAAAATAGAAAACTAAATTAACCTTTTAAACTTAACCCATTGCTCTTAGAATTATTGACTAAAAATAAAAAACTAAACTAATCCTTTCAAACTTAGCTGCTAGAGATTGCCTTGCCGTGCGCGTTCCTCATGCGTGCTACTCCTTCAGCGGCTCTACGTATATTACAGACTCGCTATCATCTATTGTACGTGAGGCTCACATAACATAACAACATAACATAGAAGTAGATGCTGGCGGAGATTGCTGCCGGCGACGCCCACGAAATCACAACAAAAATTCGCCGCTGTAGCAGAACTCTCACTCGATGAGGGGAAATGCTCGACACAGAAGTAGCCGAACGAATCCCCACAACGTCCATGGTGTAGGCGGCTACCGGCGACGAGAATAACAAAAAAAAAATCATCGCTGCAAGCCTGCAACGAAGCTCGATGCCTTAGAAAGCCTCGATCAACCCACCACGAAGTCAATGCTACAGAAGGGGCTTGCGACCGGACGCAGCTGCCGGCGAGTCGGCGACAACGACGAAGAGCAAATCCTTGCAGCTTCATTTTCTTCTCTTCTCTAACGGAGACATACGTTACAGTACAGAGGTGGGGATCCCATGGCGCGTGGCACAGCGTGGAGGATAGGATTCGAATAAAAAATTCGTAAAAGGCCAAACCACGATTCTCTTGCACGAATCACCGCATGGGATCGGACGGTCCAAAAAGTGAATGAAATCGAACAAGAAAAACATGCAACAGATTTTTAGCACATCCGTAATATTTTTACTTGGCTAAGTGGAAGAGGAGCGGGGAGAGGTAGAGGCGTGCGGAAAAACACGAACGGAAAGAGGGGCGTGCGGAGAAAAAAGGGAAAAAATAGGAGATGGGGAGAAAAAAAGGAAAAAGAGAGAGGCTGAGGGGAGGGGGGTGAGATGTGATGCACTAATTAATCCGTAGCAAGCAGCGCGTTGACTAATGTGTTAACGCTAAAATCTGGACGATCCGATGGTACTAAAGTCGATCGGCTAGAAGATCCGATGGGCTAAAGCCGATCGGTTGAGAGGTCCGATGAAAGGTTAATGCAATCATCGGACGATGGAGATACTGAGACAAAGCCGATAGAGAACTATAGAAAAGCCGATCAGATTAGTACAAGATTGGATCGGCTTGAAGACAGGGGATTGTCCAATCGGGATCAGGTCCGAGAAGCCCGAGGAAAGAAAGGAGAAGGATCGGCTTGACTAAAAAAGATCCGATAGCTACAGTGGAGAAACCAATCAGGTTGCAACAAAGGAAAACTCGATTACAAATTGAAAGATTATTCAGATGAAGCCGGGTTTACGGAAGAGCCGTGGACTCCACGGCAGAATGTTTATTTTTCTAAATTGTAACCTTACTCAATTAGGGAGGTTTAGCTGGTTAGTTAACTGCTTTAGGAATATTTTCCTTTGTTCTTACTAGTAAATAATGTCCGATGGTCATAGACGCGTCGGACTCTGTCTGTAAATCCAGGGTATAAATATAGACCCCATGGAAACATGTAACATATCCCTCGATCATATACAAATTCGGCGCATCGCCATCCTAGTTCATATAGGTTTTACCGGCGGGTTCTGGCTCTCGATGCGGGGCTGCATCGGTTAAGTCCAATCTTCGACGAAGGGGTAAGTCCCACCACCATCCCGATATATCCTGCTCTGTCTGAGGCTGCATCGGTTAGGTCCGACCTCTTAGGCCGATCGGATGTATCGCATCAGGTCCGTGCTGGACCTATCGGCCTGTTAAGCTCCCTCTGCCGTTGTCAGTGTCGTGCTGCATCGGTTAGGTCCGACCTACGGGGCTGCCGACGGTAGATCGAGCTTCAGGCCTATAGGATTCTGCACGGCGTATCATCGGAGTGCTAGCCGATGAGTTATCCATGCTTTGTGCTTCACGCCCAGCGCATCGGCCCCTCGGCCGATACGAATTAGCTTTTAGAGACGTCCCACGACGCGTAACACCAAACGTATCGGACCCCCAGCCGATACACACCCGCCTTTAGAGAGGCCTCCCCTCATCGGCTCAGCTAGCCGATGGGTTCGTTCCTATCCTTACTACGGCATAGCCGATCCGGCGTCCTCCGTATCATCGCCGCTGGCCCTGGCCTCGTACTGTCTCGGTTAGATCCGATCTTCGAGATTCGGTGTTGATGGCGCTGACACGGCGAGCGACGGGTCTCTTGCTGTCATATCCGGAGCGGCATCGGCTTTGCAGCCCGTGCGTTCTTGCGCTAATCATCGCCTAGGCCGCATCTGCACTCATCGGTTTTCCCAGCCGATGAATCACTGTTCGGCTGTCCGGAGGGATCCCGTGCCCCTCGCCATCCTCTGAGATCACCCTGGTTCCTCCATTGGCTCTACGGTTAACCGCTTGTCAACACCTGTCCACATCGGCTCCCCAGCCAATCAAACAGCATCCCGAATCTATCGGCAGCCTGCCAATAGTGAGCGTCTATATCGGACCCACTCGTCTCACCTCCTTGTCAATTGCAGGGTCAAATTGACTGGCACGGCCACGAATCTCGAGACCTAAGGACCTGCACTGAAGACAAGCAGACCTCCCAGCCTTCACGTGACCGAGCCGCTGTCCCTCCCCGGTCACGGGATTTTTTGGCAGCAAGCACGCTTCTTGGCATGCCCGGTGGGACCGAATGTTTCATTCATCGGCCGATAAGAACTGTACTTTATTCATCGGCCAATCGGGTAGAAATCTTCATTCATTAGCCGATTGGACTGGATTCATCGGCTAGAGAAACCTGAAGACCGTTTATCAGCTGAAGATCCTTCATCGGCTGGTGATATAATTCCATTCATCAACCAAGGGGGCATCTTATTGTCAATATGTCTAAAGAAAAGGTGGATTCCAAGACATATTCATCTGAAGATGAAGCCGATGAGAAGATAACAATTCCAGTTACCATGGAGGATTTGAATGAAGACCAGAGACGACATATAGAGCAAAATATGGACAACTTTCAGAAGCTCTATTTGAAATCCTTCAATATGACTAAATAAGGGCCGATTCAAAAAACACAATTACCAAAATGTGTTTTGATAAAAGAATCAGGCCATTCAGCACCCGTGAATTCTTCGAAGCCGTTGCAAGGGATGTTCAACAAATCATTTTATCAAGCATTCAGTAATCCATCAGGAGTATGGATGGATACACTACAGGATCTAATCGGGAAGGTGATACAAGAGTCATCGGCTCAAGAAACCGATCAGGATCATGTGCCTTTGCCGATAATGACGGAGGAAAACAAGGACCTATCGGCAAATAGGTATCCACCAATACAAGATCGACTCGGGGGGCAACGGCAGGAGGAACCTCTAGAATTTTGTCGGAGAAATCATTATGGAGAATATCGTAAGCAGAATCGGGTACCATATCCACCTCCACATGATCAAGAAGACACTTTAAAAGAGAAGAATTGGTTAACCAGAATTATGGATACGGTGGAAGAGCAATTTGGTATCAAACCCAAAGATCAAACAGTAATGTATCGGCACCCATATCCAGAATGGTTTAACAGAGTTTCACTACCTCGCCGATACATGATACCAGATTTCTCAATATTCTCAGGACAAGACAACATATCTACATTGAAACACATCAGCCGATTCTTAACACAGTGTGGAGAAGCATCGTCTGAGGAAGCTCTCAGAGTCCGTTTCTTTCCTTTATCCCTCTCTGGATCGGCCTTCGTATGGTTTTCTTCGTTACCGTCGAACTCGATTGAAGGATGGGCCGATCTGGAACAACGGTTCCATGGATATTTCTATACTGGGATTCAAGAAACGAGACTGTCAGATTTGACATTGGTTAAACAGAGGCATAATGAGTCAGTTCTGAAATACATCCAACGTTTCCAGAACATCAGAAGCCGATGTTGTAGTCTTGTTCTGAGCGATGAACAATTAATCGATTTGGCCTTCCAGGGGTTATCAAGTCGCATCAGGTGGAAATTTTCTGCCCAGGAGTTCAACGGTTTAACACATCTGATGCATGTGGCATCGGCTTACGAGAAATAATTATCAAGAAAGAGGAAATGCCGATACATCGGAAGTTACCGATTGGGTCTTGTGATGATAAGTCTGGAGAACGGCCACCCAATCGGGAAGACATCTAAATCGGCTGAGCATAGCCGATTTCTCCTTTTCAAGACGGACGGGTTCTCAGAATTGGTATCGGCTAGTGATACTGTTTAAATCGGCTGAGGCGTAGCCGATTCCTAATGTACGAAAGCCGATATGATTATATCGGTTACAGATGGCCGATATAGTTTAAGACGTCGTCATCAGAAAATATATATACAACTTTTGTTGATCTAGCTGATTGAAGTTTACTGCAAAAGTTAATGTTCAAGATGACATCTGGATTTCTCCGAGGCTAAAGTTTTACAAGAATTTTCTAATGGCCTCAATCGCGCATAGACGGATTTGATCTATAATATTGATAGCGCGGATGTCATCCTCGTCTGATTCGGGGATAGTTTTCAAGTTCTTGTGCTGGCGAACTGCTAGCCGCACTTTGTCTGCTACCTTGGCCTCTTGATTTTGGATCGATTTTGGTAGGCCGATGAGATGGGACTCGGTGGAATTGATGTCTTCACGAACCTTGTCGAGTTCCGCCATCAAATCGGCTTCTCGTTTCTTCAAGAGGCCAAGCTTGGTGTTGGTGTGTTGAAGGTCAGCTGACATTTCATCAAGTTTCTTCTTTTCATCGAGGGCAGTCAGCCGATCGTTGTGAGCCAGGGTGGATTTGCTCCGCGCGATCGGCTATGCGTCGTCTTGATGCAGTCAGCTGGGTCCTTTGGAATTCCAAGTAAGCAGCAGGCGTGAGTGCATCCAACAGTTCCACAGGTAGGAGGTGTTGAATTTCTACAAGTCTTCCCCGGATCGACCCGCAATCTTCCACCAGCGAGTCAATCAGAACCTCCAGCCGATGCATAATATCTGACAACTGCTCACGTGCATCGGCTGTCAAAAATGGTTCGGTCGCTGTGCTGGTGGCTGAGTCTTCCTCTGCTTCCAGGTATTTGCCGATGTCGAAAGAGAACAAATCGGCTAGTGACTGCATAACAACATTAGCAATCATGGAGATCATAAGTCAAGAAAAATGACATGTATGATGGACGTACCTGAGAGATAGTGGGAGCAGTTCTTGCGCGGGTATCAGCTTGATGTGGGGCAGTGTGAGTAGATGCCAAAACTTCAGAGGATACCATCGGCTCAGCCCCAGTAATAGGGTCCAACGTTTGGACCTCAGGAGCCGATGGTTCAGGCTGCAAAGCGAAGGTGTCAGGATAAAACAAAGCCAACAGAAAATTGACGCTGACAAAAGGGCTTCGTGAAGCCGATGCAACGATGACAACATCGGCATCGGGTTTCCGTCTCTTAGAAACCGATTGAGCAGCCGGTTTCTTGCGCTTTGACCCTGACACATGCGACACTCGGAGGAGAGCCGATGGAGGTGGACCGCTTTGCCCAAGGAGGGATCTGGCCGATGGAGGTTGATAGATAATCGGCCGACCACTTGCGTTTGTCGAAGGTGCGTCTTTGTCGCCAGCCTGTGGAATCACGGGAATCAAGATACAGTTGAAATTCAATACGATGAAGACATGATAGTGAGAGAAAGATTACCTCTTCATCGGATTCCACGTAGTCGGAATTGAGGCGAAGGTAATAATGTTCAGCCGATAGACTATATAAATGCCTTCCCCATTCTGACCACCATCGAGCGAAGATTTTGGTATTGGATATGCAGGGCTCGAAGGTGGAGATAGTCCCTAAGGACAAGTTTGATGTCATCGAACTAAGTCGGTCATACTCCAAGCCGCTTTTCACTTCTCCATGGGCTCGGAGCTTGCCGATGAAGAACAAGCCGATGGGGAGTCGGCCGAAGCCCAACTGACGAGCACTATCCGAAGGATGATAAAACTCGTATGATGGATGTTGGGATCGGCCTATTAAAAATCCGATCGGCAGAAGACAAGGAGTTATGGAGGATAAAAAGATGGTCTTCGATTCTTCATCGGCTAAGGCATTCATCGGATGAAACCTGGAAGGCATTTCAAAGGACGAGTCATCCTCGTACGCGAACTAGATGGTGACCTCTTTGGTAAAGCCGTAGTAGAAACACTTAAACCATCGGCTGAGTCCGAAGGGGTCATTTTACTTCCAGGAAGAGTCGATGAAGCTTCACCCAGTGAAATGCATCGGCGTCGGCTGGCCTCGTTTTCTTCCGGGTAGTCAGTCGGGAATGTCATGGAAGAGAAGGGGGGCCTGGCAATGACTTTGGAGGTGTAGACGTTTAGCCAAAGTTGTATAAACCACCAGGATTCGCCGATATGTCCGACTGGATGGCCTGTTGACAGCTTGGTCGCAACTTGATGGAGCAGATGATAAGTTTCTTCGAGAAGATAATGCCCTAGGGGAATTTGGCGGTGATCGACCAGGAGCTCTGCCAAACATTGCATGTTCGTTGTTGGATCGAGAGTTGAACCACCAAAGAAGAATCGTTCCAGCCAAAGATTCAAGAACGCTACATGTTCACGTCCATCGACTGGGGCGGAGGATTTGTTATGTAAGGAAATGTACTTAGTCCAACCTCCGACATTCTTGGTGTTTAGTCGATGCTTAGGTTTGAATCTGAGGCTGAAAAGGTTCATGTAGTGGGTGGTGTTGAGGCAGGTCAACATAGTAACATCCATCAAGGTGGGGGTCATCGGCCCATGCCCGAACATGAAGGCATTCAAGATGTCCAACCAGAAGTAAGAAGCCGATGCAAGCAGAGGTTCGTTCCTTTCCATATCGGCTAAAGAAAGGTTAATGCAATGGTCTATCTCCAGATCCTCCCATAAAGTATTTTTGGAGACAGAAACCCTAAGGTACTAGTTCCTCCATTCAGGGAGTTTGCTAGGCCAGGATCTGAAGCTGTAAGCCCAATCGGTGATGGCCATGGATGAGTTCTTGAACGGGATCATTTCTGTTTTGGAGTAGATAAAATCAGTCGGATCCTCGCTACCCATAGGACCAAGAAAGAAGTGACCGGGGCGGTCGGAGATTGGAATAGCGATCTGGCTCTTAAGATCCTACAGAAAACAGAACCCGACTACTGATGAGAAATCGGGATGGGGAAGAATCGTGCAAAACATAGGATGAAAGAGCAGATAATGGTTACCTCAGGGATTACATGTGTGGAAGCCATTGCGCAAATGAAGGAGTAGTAACCGATGAAGAAATCTGTGAGAGCTCGCCTTCAGTCTTCTGAGCCCGTCGAGATTCGCAGAAATTTGGGGATGCCTGTGGAGCTTGTCGAGGTTTTGGGTTTTTGATGAGAAGAAGTGTGTGGAAGAAGGTTGAGGGGATATATTTTATAGTGGCGGAACGACCTATGCAGAGATCTGAGCCGATTAATGCGGGTTTTAACGGGTCATCCTGGTTTGCGGAGGTTTCTAATGGCTCGGAATTTCGTAGTGTGTTGGCAAACTCCAAAATTAGGGGGCATGTGTTAACGCCAAAATCTGGACGATCCGATGACGCTAAAGCCGATCGGCTGGGAGATCCGATGGGGCTAAAGCCGATCGGCTGAGAGGTCCGATGGAGGGTTTAATGCAGTCATCGGCCGATGGAGATACCGAGACAAAGCCGATGGAGAACTATAGAAAAGCCGATCAGATTAGTAGAAGATTAGATCGGCTTGAAGACAGGGGATTGTCCAATCGGGATCAGGTCCGAGAAGCCCGAGGGAAGGAAGGAGAAGGATCGGCTTGACTAAAAAAGGTTCGATAGCTACAGTGGAGAAGCCGATCAGGTTGCAACAAAGGAAGACTTGGTTACAAATTAGAAGATTATTCAGATGAAACCGGGTTTGCGGAAGAGCCGTGGACTCCACAGCAGGGTGTTTATTTTTCTAAATTGTAACCTTACTCAATTAGGGAAGTTTAGCTGGTTAGTTAACTGCTTTAGTAATATTTTCCTTTGTTCTTACTAGTAAATAATGTCCGATGGTCATAGACGCATCGGACTTTGTCTGTAAATCCAGGGTATAAATATAGACCTCCTGGAAACATGTAACATATCCCTCGATCATATACAAATTCGGCGCATCGCCACCCTAGTTCATGTAGGTTTTACCGGCGGGTTCTAGCTCTCGACGCGGGGTTGCATCGGTTAAGTCCGATCTCCGGTGAAGGGGTAAGTCCCACCACCATCCCGATATGTCCTGCTCTGTCTGAGGCTGCATCGGTTAGGTCCGACCTCTTAGGCCGATCGGATTTATCGCATCACGTCCGTGCAGGGCTTATCGGTTTATTAAGCTCCCTTTGCCATTGTCGGTCTTGTGCTGCATTGGTTAAGTCCGATCTCCGGCGAAGGGGTAAGTCCCACCACCATCCCGATATGTCCTGCTCTATCTGAGGCTGCATCGGTTAGGTCCAACCTCTTAGGCCGATTGGATGTATCGCATCACATTCGTGCTGGACCTATCGGCCTGTTAAGCTCCCTCTGCCATCGTCAGTGTCGTGCTGCATCGGTTAGGTCCGACCTACGGGGCTGCCGACGGTAGATCGAGCTTTAGGCCTATAGGCTTCTACACGGCGTATCATCGGAGTGCTAGCCGATGAGTTATCTATGCTCTGTGCTTCACGCCCAGTGCATTGGTCCCTCGGCCGATACGCATTAGCCTTTAGAGGCGTCCCACGACACGTAACACCAAACGTATCGAACCCCCAGTCGATACACACCCGCCTTTAGAGAGGCCTCCCCTCATCGGCTCAGCTAGCCGATGGGTTCGTTCCTATCCTTGCTACGGTATAGCCGATTCGGTGTCCTCCGTATCATCGCCACTGGCTCCGGTCTCGTACTGTCTCGGTTAGGTCCGATCTTCGAGGTTCGGTGTTGATGGCGCTGCCACGGCGAGCGACGGGTCTCTTGCTGTCATATCCGGAGCGGCATCGGCTTTGCAGCCCGTGCCTTCTTGCGCTAATCATCGCCTAGGCCGCATCCGCACTTATCAGTTTTCCCAGCCGATGAATCACTGTTTGGCTGTCCGGAGCGATCCCGTGCGCCTTGCCATCCTCTGAGATCACCCTGGTTCCTCTATCGGCTCTGCGGTTGACCGCTCGTCGACACCTGTCCACATCGGATCCCCAGCCGATCAAACAACATCTCGAACCTATCGGTAGCCAGCTGATGGCAAGTGTCTGTATCGGACCCGCTCGTCTCACCTACTTGTCAATTGCAAGGTCAAATTGACTGGCACGTCTACGAACCTCGAGACCTAAGGACCTGTACTGGAGACAAGCAAACCTCCCAGACCTTCGCGTGACCGAGCCGCTGTCCCTGGTTGCGGGATTTTTTGGTGGCGAGCATAACGTTACTGTTAAAATAAATTAAAAAATCATAATATAAATAGTTCGATGCGAGAGATCTTCAACAAATAGAATATTGCAATGCTATTAATACTTTACATCCTCACTCTGTTTTTTCTGTTCATCATGTCATCGGCATCTCGGAGAAGAAATCTCAATAAGAATCGTCATCTCGGAGAGGATTTCTCAATAAGAATCGTACAATAATTTATCAACTTGTTCTTCATTCAACTCTTGGTGGAAAATACTCTTTCAACGAATATTGTCGTCACGGATAAGCATCACTACCAATTTTTCTTATAAAAAAAAGATGACAGTGGTATGAAAGGATATATACGAAGACTTCAGCGCCCCACCGTAGTCACTGCCAATGCCGTCGTGTCGTGCCGCCCCGCCACCTCGTCGGGCCCCGCTGCATGCTTAGCCCCTCGCAGCCCGCGCGTCGCCGCGACGACCTACTGGCCGACCGATGTTGCGACGACCAACTCCTCTATGCTATGCGGCGTCCTCGCTTCACAAGGATCGGTTACGTCACGCGCCCTATAAAAACCCGCGTCGAACGAATGACCAAATCCGCTTGGCCACCTATAAAAAACGGCCACTGGTGCTGAACGCCGCCGAGGCGACGAGAAACCGTAACCAGACTACCAGAGCAGGCGCGCGTTTCCGATCTGCTCTGGCCTGATACGTTACATCCTTCCCCCTCACGCTCTCCCCCGCCTCTTTTCCTGGCTGCCGTCCGTGGTCCCGACCACCTGCGTGCCCGAGCGCTACTGTCGTCGCTGGCACGCTGTCAAGCCCATAGCCAGTAGAGAGTCTCGTGTGCCCATGGTAGCAAACGCCGAGAAGAATCCCGTTCCGTCGTCAAATCACCAGAGGTAAACGCGCAAAACGCCCCTCTTGCGTTCTGTTCCTGCACTGCCGTGTCGTCAACCGATCGATCCTCACTCTAAGGTGAGTTCCCGTCCTATTCCTTTCCTGTTGACCTTTTCCATGCCACTTTGGTCCTTCTCCCCATACAATTTGAACTCTGCTCAGGGACCGCTGCCGACGAGAAGTCAGGCCGGCCGCCTCTGCTCGCTGTCACCTGGCCCCACGCCCAGAGGGCAGACGCCCAGACCACCACCGTCCGTTCTAAGTTCTAACAGAACCGACGAGGTTGTCTCTGTCCATGAGTTCTGTTTTTCTCATCCTGAGACGGCAAGCCCCAACATGTGTCTGGCAGCCGGTGAGTCCCCCCTTCTCTATCCCAATGCTATCCTCTGAACGATAGGTAGTAGTCGTAGAATACGACCCGCCTCTCTCTTTCTCCCTCTCCGTTAATTATCCTGACAGCTGAATCCAGTAATCCCTAATCAATTAAGTCAAAAAACAATGTTCCACTCCCCAGAAAAAAAATAGTAACAATTTTCCACATAAAATAGTAAGAGCATGGCCTACAGCAGTGTAAAATAGATTCCAATCCTAAATTTTTATAGTTTTTAGAAAAAAAAAGTGGATCCAATAATACTTAAAATCCGCATTACATATTGCCAAAACGAGATTTAGAGAAAACAATTTTAGACTGTTTTGGCTATGCTCTAGTAATAATATTACTATTATTATTATTGATTAATTAAAAGCAACAAATTAGTTTTCACATTATTTCTAATATTATATTTTATAGTCACGCTAAATAATATTTAGCATGCTACGTAATACTTAGCGTGACTTAGAGCACTCTCACTTTTTTTTCTGTTTTTCTGTTTCTCTCTCACTCCTACTTCCTATTTCTTAGTTTTTCCATTCTATCCACTCTCACCTCGCCCTTTTTTTTTTTTAATTTTTCCTTTCTATCCCCTCCCCCACGTCCCATTTTGAGTAAGAGAATTACTAACCTCCGTCGTTCCCTTCCCCTCGTTCCCATGTCCTTGGTAGAGGAGTTAGAATTACTACTCCATCTGTTTCTTTTTTGCGATATGTTCTGAAATTTGTCCGTTCACCCCGTCCCATGATTGAGTAAAAAAATTACTATACGGCAAAAACAAAAAAAAACTCCCCTGTATTGTTGCCTCGGTAACAAAATAACTCCGAAAATGCTTCTTTTGACCGGAGAGAAAAATCGGACGCTCTAAAGCAGCAGTACACTGGGGACCCACAACCACAAGAGAGCAACAACTAGGAGCAGCACAGGAGGCCCACGTGAGAGAACCAGCTAGCATGGAGGGATGTGAGATGTCATGCCAATCTTATATTTTTAAAATGTTAAAGGGTTTTAAATAATTTTTTTCTAAATTACATCTACATACGATTATATTATTATATTTATTAAAATTAAATCTTGATAATAAAATATTATAAAATGCATCTGCTTGAAACATTTTCTACCAAACAATAAAATAAAATAGTTTCCTATAAATTATTAAACACCTGAAATATTTTTTCTTAAAATATTTTTTAACAAGTTATAAAACATCTAAAATATTTATTTACATGTGATGAAACAATGTTCAACATTTTGCAAATATTAGTAGTCCGAACCATAGAGCTCTCCAAATTACCCTATGATAAAACATTTATTCTATATTATCACAGTCGGTTATCAATAATAGCTACGTCAAATTGTATTACTAATGGCAAAATTTTAACCCTATTTATGTGTAACAGTAATCTATTTACTCGGGCGGATGACATATAGCACACAACGAGGAAGCAACATGTCAAGGACGACAGTGATGCTGTGGATCCAGAGGCCATCGCCGAGTCCTACCTTAATCTTGCTCCATCAGCCAATACCACCCAGATCCCATGGTGGCCTGGTGTGGTCTAGGGGCACGACCTATTACCATGTTTAGCAATTCAATGCTGCTCTACCCTTTGCCATGCTTGATGTTCTTGTCGTACGCAACACTGCTTCCTCGCTGTTGGTCGGTGCATCCCAACACCACTTGATTCTTGCCACCCCACCAACAGATCTGAGGCCACTGGCCTTTGAACCTCCGAATAGTAGATCTACCGATTGCCACCTGTTGTAACTTGGAGCAAACCATACGTCATGTCGCTGGACACCAATATTGTCCAATATTAGAGATAGAGCACCGAGGAGGTTACCAATATTGTCGGTGCAGTAGATAGGCGCGGATCCTGCCATATGTCATGTCGCTGGACACTACCTGCTCCCTAGAATGTGCCGCTGGACATTGTTTTGCTAGTCAACATGTGGTCGTGCCCATCCATTAAAAGTCATTGTCTCTATGTGCTTCTCTTAGGAAACCACACCCATTTCCTCTCGTCAGGAACCACCTCTATCACCTCTTGCTATTGTGAATACTGTTGGTAGACCTGAGAAAAAATTAGGATGCATAATGGAGAGGTGACATAAGCAGTAAAATAATTATCACGGAGGGAGATGTGATGTGGGTGGGAGGAGATGGGGATCTATCAGGTTGTGTGCGTGCTAGGTAGCTTAAATAGTGCATAGTTTGCCATACAATATTTCTCTATATTTTAACCATTATTTTTTATAATACATTATTAACAACTAGAAAATTAAAAAAATTAAAGATAAATATAATAATATTGTATTTATAACCCTAAATTAATTGTTTTTTTAAACAAGAGCGTCCGAGGCAAGAGGCATTAGAATAGATTGACCATAAAATATTTAAAGCTAGCTCCAAATCCTCAGCTTGGCACCTAGGAACCTATTTAAGCCATGACCGGACAAAAAATTCACTGCCTTAAAGATGGAATAGTCGCGAGGCCAACAACTATTAAATAAAAAATATCCCTTAAATATTTATGGTCAACCCAAGAAACAAGAAACAAGGATAGGTTAGAAAGCACAAAGAGGCCCAACCTGACCCCAGATTTGTAACTTATCCTCTTGTTCGCCTCAGTCGTGAACTAAGTCATACTATTAACCAAAATTATTTTGTTCTAGTCGGCTAAGCCTGTCGTAGCCCAACAACAAACAGCTTGAGCTTACAAGTATAAGTAAAAAAAATTAAAACATTGATTTTAGAGTTTTCATTGTAATTTATTTTCTAGCATTTATATTTAAATCGCTAAACATTATTTATATATTATTTTTTTAATTATTAATAAGATGGTTTATTTATAATAAGTATAAACCAAACGATAAAGATTTCTTTTAGATCACTCGGCTAAGATAGGAAGTCTAACTGGCATACGATATAGGACATTGGCCCTTTTTACAGGTTTATAAAACTAAAGACGTCCGACTAAGGTTAAGTGAAAAAAAGAAACGAAAAAAAGCCCGAAATCTCTTCTAAAATTAAGGTCTACATATCAAAATTGTCTGTGGCTTGTAAGGCGCAACTCCAACAAGCAGGCCATAAACTGTAGATATCCAATGGAGCCATTAACCGTAGAGCAGAAAGGATGTCGCCAGCTTTTTGGAAGTACAACTTTCGGTGTCTACGTATTAAATACAATGCACACATTTGTTACTCTTCCATGATCTAAAGATGCCAAAATGCTCGCGTGAAGGAAACTCTAAAATAAACGATTCAATCTCGGTAAATAAAATGCAGATTTAAGTTTTATCCAGAAATAACAAATAAAAATCCTCCGACTTCTAGCTTTAATCCACAGTATATTTGCAGGTAATGGCAATTAGGTCTTTAAGTACCCTCCCTACACTAATTGTGGTGTTTGCACTAAAATTTAGAAAGTCTTATGGATAGATTATAGAGCCTATTGGACTATTATAGAGAAAGAGCTGATTGAACAGATCAGGAAAGAATTCTGTATAGTTAAAAATAGAAAATTATTCAGATGCAATTGAATCTAAGAAAGAACGGTGGAAGTCACGATAGAGTATTTTATTTATATAGGAGATATCTGGTAAAAATAGGAATGTTTAATTAGTTTTAATAAATTCTTAGAGATATTTTCCTTTTATGTTTTTAGAAAATAATGTCCAATAGTTGTTGTAACTATATCAGACTCATGTAACTCTTAAGATATAAATACAAACCCTCTAGAAACTTATAATTTATCTCTCGATCAAATACATCTTTGACGCATCATCACCCTAGTTTATTTAGATTTTTTATCGGCGGGTTCTAACTCTCAAAGCGAGCCTACTTTAGTTAGGTTTGAACTCCAATAAAGAATAAGTTCCACCATTATCTTAGTATATTCGCTTTGTCTAATATTAGGTCTGACATTTTAGTTTGATCGAATATACCATATCACATTTGTATGTGATCTATCCGCTTATCAAGCTCTTTTAACAGTCATCAGTCTTGCGTTGTATCGATTAGGTTAGTAGACTGCTGATGCGCTTTATCGGTGTAGCTAGCCAATGAGTTAGCCACACTTCGAGTATCACACTCAGTATATCGGCTCCTCAGCAGATACACATACATCATCAGTGACTTCTCTTGAATATCATGCCTAGGGTATTGGCCTCTTAGTAAATACACACATATCTTCAGATATCTTCTCTTATCAGCTCAGCTAGCCGATGGGTTTGCCCTTTCCTTCTGCCCGCATGTCTGATCTAACGTCTACTATCTTATTGTCGTTAGCCTTAGTCTTATACTATTTTAGTTTAGTCAGATCTATCGAGGCTGACTCTAATGGTACCGTCACAGTGGTCACTGGGTCTTATACTTTCGGAGGATCATATCTCGTTCTTTCTTATTCACCGCATATTATATTCGGAACATCATCGGCTTTTCAGCCGGTCGATCTTTTATATTATTTCTTGTCAATCTATATAGAGCTTCATCGGCTTTTCAGCCAATGAACGAGCGTTATAACCTCTATCGATAACCAGTCGATAGGAGGATCCCGCGTGCTATTATTTAAATACCCTATTTCAGAGTACCATTAACTTTGTAGCCAATGGAATCGTTATCATATTTTTTAAATATATTTTTATGCTTTTATCGGCTTTGAAGGACTAGTGTTATGCCTTCGTTATATTTAGAGTGACATTGATTTTACAGCCGATATATCTTTTATTCCCTTCATCGCCATATGTTTACACATTTATCGGCTTCCCAACCGATGGAAAAGTATTTCAGTCCTTATTAACAATCAGTCGATAGCAGTAGCACGTCCGACGCAGCCGATAACTATCTCAACCCTATCGGCAGCCAGCCGATAGCAAGAGTTCGTATCGATTCATTACCTGATTGACCTATTCTCTTTTATCTCTTTATCAATTGTAGAGTAAAATTAACTAGTATGTCCGTATCTTCATCATCCCGACAAGAAGAAAATAAAGCCGAAGGATCTCGGCACGCTCTTGAATCAATCAATAAAACCGAAGGACAATCGAGAGCGCACGTCATCCAATAAAGTCAAACTGTAGGATCGAAGCAGATTCCTACGCTTGATGTGTTCACGCGTTCACATCGGATTAGACATCATCGCTCTGTTCTGTCCAGCCGGTGGCCATGAGTTTCAACGTGAACAACGGAACACCGAATCTCCATAGTAAGCAGAGAACCAGGGTCATCCTAGCTTGATATACCACCTGAGAGGTAGTACGAGGTCTCGAGTGCTTCTACCAGCAACGCAACTATGCTGATATTTGGTTGACGCCTAACCTTATTATAACTAAGCTTACATAAGTTATGGCATGGTGACATAATTGTGACTAAGAAATAGTTGATCATAAGTGTGACATAATTAGCTTCAAATTTGCGAGTGTAACATGTGGGGTCCCAAGGCTAAGAAAGTGTGGTATGATATAATTGTGCCAGTGAAACAAACACAGGACCAATAAACTGTAAAATGACTAAAGCGTGACAGTGCCAAAGTGAGACAACCAATCAAATACCCTCTTACTACCAGCAAGGGGACTATGAGGCTTTAGGCTTGGCCAAACCTACAGCAAACAACCTTGTGACCTTGTGTGGTTGTGTCCACCTTGAGATGCGGTCTCAGCCTGCGATGGTCGTACAAAAAGACGACGTCTGCTAAGGGCCAGTTGCCCGCATTGCTGGTAACTAGCAGTGAGTGGCTACACAAACAGACAAACAAAATCGCCTCCCTTAGTTATAACCCTAATCTATTTCGCATCCTTCAACGAAAAAACAATTATAAAAGCTCTCTCAACTATCAAATTTAACTCCCTGAGTGATTTGGATGGAGGTTTTATCCTGTATATCACGTATTTATCCAACATGACACCTATTACAGATAGCAAACTAAAAATAAAAAATATCGTAGCCTCACATATGAGTCTCTTAAGACAAAAAAATAAAAATACAATAGGACCCATATAAAATCCTCTCTCTCTCCTTCCCCTCTGTATCTACTAGTGTCGACAACTGCCCCCTACACTGCTACTTCCATCGCCATTGGGATGGGGGTCACACCACATCTACTGCATCTGCCTTCCCACCGCCGCATCCTTTCTGGGTCTCGAGCTCCTGCTAAAAAGGAGGAGCATGAGAACACTGCCACATCCAAGAAGAAGGAGACCAACGACCATGATCTTCGATGGTGGCAACAGCAATACCAAATCTGAGATCTTGGCAAAGCGCGCGAGTGAGGTAGTGCAGACGAGATCTCCTTCACACCTCTTCGGTGGCTACCAATGCCGCCTTGTTGCCTACACCATCGATGAGGTCGCCTTTCTCCACATGTGTGTTGCGGAGTTGTGTGCTGCTGACACTCGTGGTGGAGAGGAAGGTGAGAGAGATGAGAGAGAGATAGGGAGGAGGAGGTAGAGTTGAATGAGCGGCGATAGAGGGCAACGAGCTTCACATATATGGTGATAAGGGAGAGAAGGGTTTCCCATTTACAATGCCACCGTGACACAAGTTTCCACCAAGTGCTGCCCATACTCAGTGTCATTACCAAGACAGATGCGACTGCGGGTATCTCAAGGGCTCAATGGCAGGGCTCGTCCTAGTAACTAGTGGCAATGATCCCTCAACATCAATGGAGATAGTAACTTAGGCGTTGGTAGCCAACGCTGGTGGAGACAGAGAGGAAGGGAGGAGAGTGAGAGAAGAGAAAGAAGAGAGAGAATGACACAAGGGTCTAACTATTTTTTTTATTTTTCCCTAAGGGATTAAAATGCGGGACCACTATATATATTTTTTATTTTTAGTTTGTTGACTATAATGCTATATAACCACCATGTAGATACCACGTTAGATAAATAACATGTCAATGTACCATGGAGACACCACATAGGAAAAAACAATTGTCCAAATCATTCGAGAAGACAAAATAAGCCGTTTTAATAGATAAGGAAACCATATCCTTAGTTTTGTGGTTGAGATATGTTAATCAGATTGGGAAGGGAGACAAAATTGATGTTTTCCCACAAACAAGTATCTTGCTTCCCGGCTACCCACTCTACCTAAGGTTGCGAATCTTGTACTAGCAAGTACTCTTTAGGGTGCATTCTAAATAGCTATTTGAATGTTACTTTTTTTGTTTTCTATAAATATGCTTATCAACAGTGTGTTTCATGTAAACGTTTTTATCGGCAATTTTTTTGTGTGCAACTTAGGCGATAGGATAGAACCAGCGCGCCCATCATATGTGCCATCATCACCCTTTTGAGAAGGAGACGTGGGCTATTAGATAGCATAGTTTACTACCATGCTATCTGACAGGCCCCACAATCTTTTCACATATTCACCATCTGAAACCGACAAGCGAGCCCCGTTGTCAGCAATGAAACTTTAGGCTTCCATTGCAAGTATTCTATGACCATGTAGAACGCATGGCAGAACAAGCATGACATCGATCTAAGTTGGCCCGAAGGAGGACTTATCGAGGCTCATTGCTCAACTCTACTTGTCAGTAAGCGAAAAGACTAGACTTATCTAACTTCTACGCAATAGGGTCCATTTTTTTTAGTGATCAGCCAAGTATTTCTCTATTGACTATAAGGGAAGAGTCAAGATCCTCGAGAGGAGGTTCCAAAGCCAAAAGCAAAATAGTTTATAAGCTTTATAAAAAGTGTAAGGGAAGAATATACAGTATCCTTCTACATGGTCTAAACCAATATAACCACTTTCATCTCAATTATTACAATTTTCACTTTGGACTAGCCCTCCTGCGCTCCCTGGATTGAACTCATAAGGGGTCTATTGATTCCTTGCTAGAAAAGTTTATTCTCTAATAATTTCTTATATAAAATATTCTTAAAAAATTAAATAAATCAATCTTTTAAAATTTTTATAATTAATACTCGATTAATCGTATATTCCTCATATTGAAAATATCGTAGCTAACGGTTAGCCTTAGCTAAAGTGTAGATTATTTTAAAAAAGTGCCCAGCTTTACTTGTCTTTCTCACGAGAAATTTTGATATTTGCCACCTAATTCGCTTTTAGCAATTACTGCCCAATTCGTATGTCTTTAAAAATTTACTAATGGGGGTGCGAATTTGTTCCTTCCCTGCATCTCCGTCCATCGTTCCGTCAGATGTCGTTGCCGTCGCCGTTCCGCGCTGCCGCCACCGCGCCCGAGCAGCCGGTTCGATCTACGCACGCGTCGTCCCCGAGCTCGACCTCACTTGCGCTGTCCCTATCGACGAAGTATTTCGCCGTCGCCGTCGTCGGGCTCGGCCTCCTCCCCAGCCATCCCAGGCTCGAGCTCCGTCTCCGCTGGACAGTGGTAGTGGCGTCGAGGTCGATGCCTCGAGCGCAATGGCGGAGACGACGACGACGGAGGGTAAAGGGGAACTGGTGGCCGGAGTGGCACCTTCCAGAAGATTCCTCGTCCTCTCCCTCTTTCCTCTCATGGCGTCCGCACCGAGCACCACTGCGTCCAGCCTCGCGCCGCTGTCTTTCTCCATGGCCCGCGGTGTGCGCCTCCCCGCCGCGTTACGCCTCCCGCCGCCCACTCACCAGCCTCCGACGCTGGGTCGCATTCGCGTGGTGGTGCCCGCTGCCCCGGGCAGCAGCCTGAAGTTAGTCGGCCAGAGCGATGGCCGGCGAAGGAGGCGGCGGTCCGGAACGACGATGATGACGGCGACTCGGACTGGCGACGGCACGATGGACGGAGTGCCACCGAACGAAAGAAATCATATTCTCGGTGTAAATTTTAAAAGGCACATAAATTAGGTGGTAATTCGGTAATTCCAGCGAATTGGATGGCAAATACTGAAATTTTCTTCTCCCACCCTCCCTTTCTTCCTGACTTACAAAAGTTGAAGTGTGTTTACAAGAGTATTTTCTCCTTTGACTTACATGTACTGTGGTTTTGTTATTCAGTTTATGATCTATGACCCGTGCAGATACTACTATAATTAATTGTGTCTTGCATATGAGTGCACTTACTTGTCACACGGCGTTAATATTTCAGGTTTTACCGTAAAATAGATTGAAAAGGTAGTGCCAAGGCTAAGAAACTTGCTGCTCAAAATTTTCTGGGCATAAATGGCTGAGGCCGTGATTCTTTTTGCTGTGAAGAAGATCGGTGTTGCATTGGGAAATGAAGCAACCAGTCAGGCTCTTTCGTATTTCAGGAAGTTTGTTACGCAGCTAACAGAGCTTCATGGCAGCATGGGCCGCATCAGGAGGGAGCTCCGGTTGATGCATGAGTTTCTCTGTCGAATGGATGTACGCAACCGCAATAACCAGACATATGAAATCTGGGTGGAGGAGGTGCGAGTGCTTGTACATGGGATCGAAGACATTGTGGACGAATACTTGCATCTTGTAGGTCAGAAGCTTGACACTGGATGGAGCACCTATCTGAAGAAAGGAATCAAGCGACTCAATGCCGTGGTCTCCCTGAACATGATAGCTTCATCGGTTAAAGAAGCCGAGGTCAATCTGGTGCACCTGTTTCAGGCGAAGGACCGATGGGTCATGCTTCCAAGTGGCAGTGGGATTACCAGCGACAACTCAAGCTACATTGTTGAGAGGTCTCAGCATTTGGCAGCCACTTCACGTTCCATCAGTGACGAAGATCTTGTGGGAGTTGATGATTGCAGGAGGGATCTGGAAAAGTGGCTTGAAGATGATGAACCTGCACACCTTGTGATAGCCCTGCTTGGGATGGGAGGGCCTTGTAAAACAGCCCTGGCTGCAAATGTCTACAGGAGGGCGAAGGAAAAGTTTGAATGCCATGCCTGGGTATCCATCTCTCAAACATATTCAAGACAAGGTGTTTTGAGAAATTTAATTGAGGAGCTTTTCAAAGATATAGAGGATGTACCAACTGACCTTGCCACGATGGACATCACGACCCTTGAAGTGAAACTGCGTATTTTTCTAGTGGAGAAGAAATACTTGATCGTACTAGATGATGTTTGGAGTCCAGAAGCATTCACTGACTTGTCTGATGCACTTGTTTATAACGGCACAGGAAGCAGGCTGGTAATTACATCACGAGAAGGTCAAGTTGCCGGGCTTGCTTCTGAGAATCATGTCCTTGAACTGAAAACTTTACCAAATGACAAGGCAATGGAGTTGTTCTGTAAAAAGGCCTTTCGGAATGATACGGATAAAGAATGTCTTGCGAAGCTAAATGATCTTTCCGAGGAAATTGTCAGCAAGTGCAAAAGCTTGCCTCTTGCTATTGTCTCTGTTGGTAGTCTCTTGTTTGTGCGTGAGAAAACCCTAGAAGAATGGAAACGGATTAATGATCAGCTCAGCTGGGAGATAATCAACAATCCAAGGCTAGATCATGTCAGGAATGTATTATTCTTGAGCTTCATATACCTTCCTTCGTACCTGAAAAGTTGTTTCCTATACTGCAGTTTGTTCCCAGAGGACTATCCTCTTAAAAGAAAGAAACTTATACGGCTATGGGTGGCAGAAGGGTTCATTGTGAAGAAGGGTGAAAGCACACTAGAGGAAGTGGCAGAAGGCTACCTAAAAGAGTTGGTTCACAGGAACATGCTGCAACTGGTCCAAAAGAACTCATTTGATAGGATAAGAAGATTCAAAATGCATGATATCGTGCATGAGCTGGCGGTCGACTTGTGTCGGAGAGAATGCTTTGGCATTACATATGAGGATGGTAAGCATGGGAGATCCCTCGAGGAGAATGATGAACGTCGACTGGTAATACAAAAATTCCATGAGGATGTTGGTCAGTCGGTTTTAGGTGTGTACCGGTTCCGTTCTATCATTGCCCTGGATAAGAGCACCCCATCATCCACTATTTTATCCTCTGTGTTGGACAGCTCCAGGTACATGTCCGTGCTTGAGCTAAGTGGAGTACCCATTGAGACAGTTCCCAATGCTATTGGTAATCTTTTCAATCTGCACCATTTGGGCCTGAGGGGCTCCAAGGTGAAGTTCCTCCCGAAGTCCATCGAGAAGTCGTCTAATCTGATGACGCTGGACCTTTCCGGATCAGACATACGGTGTCTGCCAAGAGGGATTGTCAAGCTGAAGAAGCTTAGGAACTTATTTGCCGAGAAACTGCACGATGCAACCTGGAGAAATTTCCGTTGCTGCACTGGTGTGCGCATTCACAAGGGTCTTGGTAACCTGACAAGCCTTCAGACGCTACAAGGGTTGGAAGCACAGGAGGAGTCCATCAGGCACCTGGGAGAGCTGAGGCAGCTACGAAGCCTCAGGGTGTGGAATGTGAAAAGAGCCTACTGTGGACGCCTGTGCACATCTCTTGTTAAGCTGCAATTCCTGTCCAACCTGTACATTGTAGCGAGCAACGAAAATGAGGCTCTCCAGCTGGAAGAGATGAACTCGCCGCCTCCCAACCTTCAGAGGCTATTCCTGCGAGGGCGGCTAGCAGATGACATATTGCAGGAGGAGTCTCCTCTCTTCCAGCACACAGCTAGGCAAAACCTGTATGAGCTACGGCTGTATTGGTCCCAACTGGAACAAAACCCCCTGCCATCCCTCTCCCTGCTGTTAAATCTGACAGACCTGCGACTAACCAACACATACATTGGACCGAGGCTGGTCTTTCTTTCTGAGTGGTTCCCCAACCTTAGGATACTCTTCTTAAGAGACATGCCTAATCTGAAGTGGCTGGAGGTGCAAGAGGACGCCATGAAGAAACTGCAACGACTAACACTGGTTAACCTCAACAACCTGACGGACGTCCCGTCTGGCATTCAGTTCCTCATGCCCCTCAAATATCTAGGCTTTCTGGAGATCACCAAGGAATTCCTAAAGACATTGCAGTCCTCTTTAATTAAAGATTCTCGGTGGCAGTATTCTCTACGAGACTCTGAGGCCAGTGCTGATCGCTAGATAGCTGCTGGTCTTTGACACTCTCACTAGACAATGTAGGTGCCTTCAACCTGCCCCCATCTTAATTGTCATCTTAGCAAGCCTTTCGCATCATGTCATACTGGCAGGAAAATGTTTTCGACAAGTATCATCGATCCTCTTGCACCAAAAAATGCTCAAGGCTTGCCGTTTTCATTTCCGTTTCATGAATAAATGAAAGTCAAGTGGTCCTTGAAACCTACTTGTTCTGTCAACATTTTTATCTGCTTGTTTCCATTCGTAAAATACATGTGGACTACGATACCTGTTTCAGTTCTACACTACTGAGTACTGAGTACTGACTACGGAGTACTAGGCTTTTGTCTGATCCCTACTGTGCTCTACTATATTATTCAGGAGTTCTTTATATTGTTTGGGACTGATAGTCTTATGTTGATGTACCAGAGCATGAGATTGGGTACTTGTTTATACAAGTTTTCCCAGGTTTTATTAGTTCTATGTATCCCACGAAAATTATATTTGCTGTTCTGTTTTTAAATAGCCCAACTGGTTTGCAAAAGATGGTTTTATAATTGTTAGCCGTTTATTATAAAGCTTCATAATTTCTTAAACTTTTATGGTGGCTTCCTGACATCTGCATTTATAGTTACATTTTTATTTCAGGTGAACTGTTTGTTTAAGTTTAGATTCAAAATTACAGCTAATATCTCCAATGGTGAACAAAACATAATATCCAATTTTCTTGTAACTATTAATCAAGGAAAAAATTTCTGGGATGTTAAAGTCCCTTAAAAACTGAAAAAGGCATTGACAAGGTAGAGTCACCTTCTGACAGGCTAACACTACGGAATTTAAGAATCAAGATTTTGTTTGTCAAAACTTGTGCAATGAAGAAGGGTTATATCTTCCATCCAAAAAAAAGGGTTATATCTTTCTGGGCTATACAGTGTTGGCTACTTTATTGATCCAATTCGGAATTTGGGAGGAAGATATCATCATCCTAAAGGAAGAACACACAGCAGGAAAAGCTGAAGCCTGTCCCAGACTCGTCAGAGATGGATTCAAAAACTGATAACCAGCAATACTTATCCATGCTGTTCTGAATTTTCCATAGACATCACTTGTGTTCTTATCCAACCAAGTTAATGTTCTTATCCAACCAAGTTAACTGACTAAGCAAAAGCAAACACAACCCTGTCCAGCAAGAAGCAGTCCAGTAGCAGCACGGGCCACATGAAACACCCAGTCAGCCAAAACGAAGAAACCACGTCAGAGGTAAATAGCATACAAGGGCGAGATCACTAAGTTCAGAGAACACTAATAAAGTTTGGAGACATTTAAAAAATATAATTCAGAGCTAGAAATTCTGATAGCTGATGCCTATCCACTATGCATGCAGACGACAGAGCCATCATGGCCTCATGGGCATGTTGATGCTCATTCTGATAGTTGGCCCATTCCTGTATGGCTGGAATCAAAGCAAACATTACCGGAGCCATCATGGGCGTGTTGATGCTCGATATAATCAGAGAAACCATATTAATGAAAGTGCGTACCATGCTCTCAAAATGAACAATAAAAAATAGGGTGCCAGCTATTCAGCTTAGCACGACCTGCAGATCTCTGAATAGAAGCAACATAAGTCACAGAATTTCAGTTTCATGTACCTGAGCCCAAAATAAACCAAACAATAACTGAAATTTGCCAGACATGTTAAACTGCTTACAGTTCGTGGTCGGTAGGATGAATTCGACACAACAACCACATTCGAACATGATGACTTGCACTGTTAATACTTATCTTGCCCAAGCCCAACAGAAAATAAACAACTTCATAGTAGAAGCTCTGGAAGAAGTCAATGGCAGTAGATTCAAGACAACGGATTTGTTCATTTTGCAACATGTTACTCTTAAGTGTGACATCAAAGATCAGTGAGTCCTCGCTAGCGATAACAATGTGCCATGATCTGAAAAGACACCAAGCACGCAAGTGAACAACTCATAACCAACAGATTCCAGCTCCAAATTTACAATTTAACGAGCTATGCACTTAGAGCTAGTTCCAAAGGTAATAAGATTGGGTCTGACTGTGAGCTTCAGCTATGCTAGAGAGCAGCATAATACTTCATAAAGAAAACCTGAAGCGACACAATAGGACAATACTATATCAACAAGGTTCTTTAAATATTTAGCAATATCCATTTTAGCCTACTAGCCACTTCATGCTTCATCAACTACATCAACTATTCCATGAATCAATTGAGCCTGAGAAGTTAGCTTCAGCTATGCCAGAAAACTAACAGAAACATTCATACCAGCTAACAGATAATACAAGATCAACAATTTTGTATGCATATTAGCAATTAGACCAAAGCATGGTCATCTTTATTAACAAGTCAAATCTCAATAAAAAAATTTAGATTCTGATTTCCAATGCCGTATATTCAGTATTCTCTAGCATACACAAAACTGTCTTTGTCAATCCATATAACAAATATTGCAGTTATATTATGACTAAGAAAATATATAGAAGCTGTAAAGAAAATGCATACAGCAGATAAGCAATGCTTAGTACAATACCAGGAGTGTAGAAGCTCATGTAGGGTAAGACGCTAAAGGAGACCTCAGGCTCTGCAACCTTCTTTATCCACCTTGACTTGAGCTCGATTGTGAACAAGCCAACACCTGTGTTCACAAATATGACACCCACACCCTCTCCAGAGACAATCACAAATGCTTCATCACTGAGATTGGCAACAGGTATCATTTTCTCCAGCTTGATCACCCTGAATTGTACAATTCTGCAGCCCCTTCTGAATTCACCTTCCTCGACCACACATAAAGGCTGGAATCCTGAATGCAGGCAAACCCCAGTGAACCGTTCTCCATCTCCATGAGGGCAATGCCATTCATGTCTAGTGACAGCGGGTCAATTTTAGATAAGCAGTTGATGCCCTAGTTGTACTTGATGGCATTATCCTCCTGAAGTGTTAAGTACATGTCATATCTGACAAGGGCAACTCGCCTAGGCATGACATAAGGTGGGCGGCACAATTCACCTCTACTCTGTGCATCTTGCCAACACTGTTCCCAGGATTCAAAACAATCATCAAGAATTACTGGGGTGCTCCACGCACCAGTCTCTGATGAGTACACGCTCGGCTTAACGAGATCTTTGTACTCATCGGTGACCATAAAGACCACTCGGAAGAGACCGCCGTGGCAGTCGAGGTGGTCAGCCGCTCACGCCACAGACCACAGCACCGGAGTAGATCAGCCACGGGATGCCAGGCTCTGGTATGCGGTGCTGTTCGCCCATGACAGGGTTCCAGACAATGAGATACCAATCATCGTCCGAAGCGTCGAAGAGGACGCGGCCATGGCGGCAGTCCGGATAGGGGGAGAGGGGTACTGTGGTGGTGCGGGCGAGCTGGGGGGCGGGGTCGCCCTGTAGGACTTGGCGGCTGTGAAGGAGGCCGAGCAGGGGAGGGGATCCATGGAAGGCGAGGTAGCGGCGGAGGAAGCCGGGGTCGCAGATGGCGCGGAGCCACGCCTTGCAGACGGGGGCTGCGCGGAAGAGGTGCTCGGGCTCGTCTGGCGGGAGGTGGAGGATCGGAGAGGAGCTCCGGCGCGAGCGAGGCGGTGACGTCGTCCATGACCTCCGGCGGCGGCGGCGCCATGTTGCGCCCGTGGACGGCAGCCCGGGAGCATACGCGAGGGTTTGGGACTTTGGGTGGAGAATGAGCAGGCACGGGCCGCACTGCCTTCTATCCGGTTCGGTTCGACCCTCATCAGCTACAAAAATTTGGGTTTGCTTTTTTTAAAAAAATCTTAAATTTTGGGTTTGCTAACCTTGAGTTGAGTTTAAAAAATAGTTTTCAGTTGAATTTCCGACCGTTTGATCTGCAAATCTGTGTTGGATTATGAACCTTGCATCAAGAATTGAAACGTGGTGTTGGTTTTGTTATCAGAAATACCAGCCTATGGTTGGTCAGGCAAGGCGATGACGACATTTCTATGACAGAGTGTTTGGCGACAGGATGAGGAAGCCTTGGCTTCTGGCGTGCCAACCGGTGAGGCTGCCCACTACGGCTTCATTCGGTAGGCGGGTAAAACTTCCAGGGAGATCCACCTCAGCTGGGGGATTAGGGGGATTAGGTTAATCCCCTCGAATCAGGCATGGGTAAAGCAAATTTATCCCTAACCTGGTGCCTACCTTCGTTTAGAACTTAATATAGCAAGTACGGTATATAAGTAGATCCCCGATGGCTCGCTCTTATATTAATAATATATTAATAGATAGATAATTTAATAAATAATAATATAATCAATAAATTATAAAATTATTACATAAGATATAATTTTATTAAATTTTAAAATTTTAAATGGGCCAAGTACGAGAGATTAACTAAAATTTATATTAGATTGAATATATTAGATTGAGTATGGATTTGGTATGAGTAAAATATAAAACCCATTTACCGACCGCTGACTGGTTGTGGACAATCATTCCCATATGAAAAGAAATGAAGCTCATGTCCATGCCTGATAGGCATGGTATTTAATGATACCTGGACCCGTGGATTAAATTTTCATCCCTACCATTCCCCTTCCAATCCGCCTGTATAATGAGATAAAATATTTTGCTTGTTTGAATTAGACGAAAAGGAAGGGGAGTGATGGGACACTCTGTATTTCTTATCTAAATAAAAAAATTTAGAATCTAAGAACTGTAGCAATCATGAAGTTTAAAAATAGCTTTACCTAAATTTAAAATAGAAAATAGAGTAAATTTCGTAAAACTGTAAATATTTGGTCATATCACTTTACTGCAGCTTTAACTGCATATTTTATAAAAAGTGAAACTTTTAAGCAAATGATTTTATTAAATAACTGCAACTTTATTCCCTAAGTTTGTATAACATGTGGGTAAAACTTATAACAACATTAATATTGCATTTCTGTATTACACATGGGCCCAAACTTGCCAAACAAATTTCTCTGAAATGCCTGATTAAAGTTGTTGCAAAGTAACATTTTTGACAAAATAGTTGTACTTTGCTAAGATTTACTCTTTAAAAAATTCACAAAAAATGGAATTTAAATCATTGTAATAAGGTCAAATAAACCTATAGAAAATTTGACATATTGTAAAAAATTAAAAAAAATATTAAGAATATGAGAAAAAAACTGAAGACTATTTTTAAAAAAATCCCAAAAATTCTGAAAAAAAAGGTTGTAGTAGAATTCAGTTAGTAACTAGTAATTGTAACAATAGTACACAAAACATGACTAACCTTTTAAAATAATAGTGTATGCTGCGCAATACAACAATCGGGAGCGGTGATAGATTTTACAGGGAGGGAAGGCGGCAATAGTGTTGGGGAAAGGGAGAAGGGAGGTGGTGGTGCTGATGGAGGGAGGCGGTAGTGCTAGTGGAGGGAGGTATTATAAGAGAAGACGTAGGTTATGATAACATAAAATAATTTTTTTTATCATGCACATTAAGACATTATATGGACATAGACCATTATCACGAGACACGTAATATAATGGAAGTAGGGTTGGAGGAGCCAATTCAACCACGTTAGGTGGTAGGTGAAGCAATTAATCACCACGATCCTGATGTCAATTAATGCCGTAACGAGCAGCACCTTCACCGGTATCCACATGTCTAGGGCTAGAATGCCGATTGCAGGTGTACTAGCACTCACAAGCGGCTAGAGTTTGGCTTGAAAGGTGGCGGGTAGGATTTTTGCTTGAGGTGAATAGATATATCTCTACTCGATCTTTCCACCTCTCTATATATAGGCTTCCCTATTTAGGGCTAAGGAACCATAATCCAATAGGAGTCTATTTAGATCTCTATTTGAATTGAGCCCTTATCCGAATCACATTCGAATAAGTATTCTAACCCGTTAAGCGTGCGACCATATAGGTTCACATATATTTGGTTGTGACCCAAAAACGTCTTTCCGATCACCCTATTAATAGTGGTCTCTAGCAAAACATATTAACCCTAAAATATACATAAAGATTATATCGGCTAAACCTATAATGTTCTCATGTATAAATCCATTTGACTTAAGATATCGATCGTGCTCAATCAATAATATGTTATCCATGACCATAAATACAAGTATGCTCCCACTAGCTTCTTGTAGACACAACACTCTTTTTCGTTCATGATGAAACCAAACCCTTTTATCACTTCATGAAAATGAATATTCCAACTCCAAAATGCCTACTTTAATCCATAAGTAGATTTTTACAGCTTGCATATCTTTCTAGCTAATTGTGGATCGACAAAACCTGTGAGTTGTGTCATGTACACATCCTCACTTAGATTTCCATTAAGAAAAATTGTTTTGACATCCATTTGCCATATCTCATAGTCAAAATATGTATCAATCGCTAGAATGATCCGAATAGACTTCAGCATTGTGATAGACGAAAAAGATTCATCATAATCAACACCATGAATTTATTTGAAACCTTTAGCCACCAATCGTGCCTTATAGATGTGAACATTTCAATCTATGTCTATCTTTTTCATAAAAACCCATTCATACTAAATGGTTTTAACACCATCAAGGGTATCAACTAAGTTCCAAACTAGATTACTATGCATGAATTCAATTTTGGATCTCATGGCTTCAAGTCATTGCTCAGAGTTTGGTCCCACCATCGTTTCTTCATAGGTCTTAGGCTTATTCTTGTCTAACAACAATATGTCTCTTTGTTCAGTAGTCAAGAACATGTACCTCTCAGGTGTATGACGTGACCTCTCTAACTTACGTGGTTTTGGTATGTCTACAATAGGTTCTTCAACACTTTGTTCAACCTACTATGGTTGTGTAGGAGTTGAAACATTTTCAGGTGTTTCTCAAATTTCTTCGAGTTGCACCGTTTTCCTACCATCCTTTCTTGAGAGAAACTCTCTCTAAGAAAACACTATATTGGGCGACAAATAGTTTGCCTTCTCCTTGATTATAGAAGTAATATTCTTTTGTCTCCTTTGGGTACCCGATAAAGAAGCATTTGTTGGACTTAGGAGTGAGCTTATTAGATTGTAAACGTTTTATGTAAGCCTCACATCTCCAAATCTTAAGAAAAGGCAAGGTAGGACATTGTCCTGTCCACATTTTATATGGTGTCTTTTCTACTAACTTAGATGAAACCTTTTTTTAATGTGAATGCGGCTACAGAAGGACAAGGGAATATCACTTTGGCTCATCATGGATCACACCATGTCTAATAAGGTGTGATTTCTCCATTTAGATACCCCATTCCATTGAGGTGTATCTGGTGGAGTCAACTGTGGAACAATTCCACAATCCTTTAGTTGATTACCAATCTCATAGCTCAAATACTCACCTCCACAATCAGATCGTAGAAACTTCATTGTTTTGCCTAAATGATTTTGTATTTCATTTTAGAATTCCTTAAACTTTTCAAGGCATTCAGACTTATGCTTCATTAGGTAGATATACCCATATCTACTAAAGTCATCAGTTAAAGTGATGAAGTATTGAAAGCCACCTCTGGCTGTAGAGCTCATTGGCCCACATACATCAGTATTCATGAGTGCTAATAATTTACTAGTCCATTCACCTTGACTGGTGAAAGGTAACCTTGTTATCTTAACAAGTAAACAAGATTCACATGTCTCAAATGATTGAAAATTAAATAAGTGTAGAAGACCATCTATATGGAGCATCTCCATGCGTATCTCATTTATGTGGCCCAAGCGACAATGCCATATGAACATAGGGTTCAAATCATTAGGATGTTGACTCTTTGTAGGTATTTGTGTTCTCATATTACTTCTAAAGCTTAGAGGACACTGTGGCAAGTATGAGACAACTCACATCAAGGGAATCATCTGTGTATTTCTCATAAGCTCTCCATGCAGCCACATTAGCATTATTTGGCAAGTTATCAGGTAAAGAAGTCTCAATGTTATACTCATTGCGCTCTTGCTTGAGAATAATTCTCAAGTTACAATATCAATCCATAAAATTTGTTCCATTTAGCTTTTATTTCTTAAAAATAGATCACAAATTAAAAGAACCGGTTGTGGTGTTAGCTGACATGATCTACAACATAAGAATATGCAAAGTTTTAGCACTATGTTTATGTACATCTTTCATTAAACTATTTAATAAAAGACTCCCACAATGTATTTTGCAACAAAACTCTCCCTAAATGACATAGTGGGTCAAGATCCTCATCTCACTAATTCCTAGTTAGTTTTGGCTTCATGGTTAGAAAACTAATGACATGGGTAAACAACACTTTGTAATCACATCCCTGTGATTCTTGTTTGTTGTGTGGCATCAATATGCTCTGGCCTTAACCTATACCACAAGATCCAAAACTGTTTTGGCATGTAGATGTCCAACATCTACCCCAAGTACTGATAATAACCATGTGTACCCTACTTTGGTAGGTCTACTATATGGTGATCATTCTTTTTAGGTGCAATATATGGAAGGACACAAATACCTAAATTTTACTATGAAGGACTCTATCCTACTATAGCAACAATAGAGATAGCTAACAGTAGCTGAAATAATCATGACATGCAGGCCATAAACGAATGTTACATGCATCACATATATCTCATACATTTCAAATAAGTTATACGGCCATACTATTCACATCATTTTCTGCAAAAATAAGTTAGGCGTAGAATCGTATTCTACCTAACGATGTTATCGGGCGGTCAAGGGGGGAGCCGCTACGAAATTCATAGATCCAATCTATAAAATCGCTATAGAAAAACTATATGGCACAACCACCTTATGTTGATCCAAGACACTCTCAAGAATACTAGTTTTTTCACTGGCCCATGGCAATCAGATCCATAATCTACTATAATTTTACATAACAACCTTATGCCGATCCAAGACAATCTCAAGTATAATAGTAGTTTCATTGACATAATCCATAACCTACTAGTATTCGGCATAACAACCTTATACCGGTCTGAGACACTCTCAAGGAGGTTACTAGTTCCAATGATCCAAGGCTATACATCCATAACCTATTAGTACTTGGTATAACAGCCTTATGCTGGTCCGAGACACTCTCAAGGACATTACTAGTGCTATGATCCATGCCTTATATAATCCCTATTCACCAATTGATCTCATCAACCCGTGCTACCATCGATCCATCACATGAATTGACTAATCTAGATTGTAATACATCTAATCTACTACTACCGCATATCAACATATGCGTTGATCCAGATAGCAAACAACGCAAGATGGCTCTGATACCACTATTAGTAAAGGCATAGGCTACGATAGCATAAAATAAAAATTTTTTACTGCGCACACCAAGACATCATGTGAAAAAGAGATCATGGACTGTTACCACGAGATGTGCAGTGCAACAGAAGTAGGGTTAGAGAAGACGATCCAACCACACATGTGTCAAGGTAGTAGATAAAACAGTTAATCGTTGCGATCCTGATGCTGATCAATGCTACAACAAGCAATGCCTTCACCGGTATCCACACATTCGGGCCTGGAATGCTGATTGCAGTTGTACTAGCACTCGCAAATGGCTACGGTTTATCTTGGGAGGTGACAACTAGGGTTTTTGCTCAAGGTGAATAGATATATCTCTCCTTGACCTCCTTGCCTCTCTATATATAGACTTCCCCACTTGTGGCTAGAGGATTGTGGCCAAATAGGAGTATACTCAGATCTCTATTCAAATTGAGCCCTCATTCGAATCACATCTGAATAAGCATTCCAACCAGTTAAGCGTGTGTTAACACCAGAATGTGGTTAGCTTGCAAACAGATTTCCCGATGAAGGGAAGACTGATCGGCTCGTAGAGGGAAGCCGATTGACACAATGAAAGTGCCGATCGAATGGGTTGATGATAGATTCGGTCTGGTTAAAAATAGAAGATTATCCAGATGGGACCGAGTTTAAGAAGGAGTCATGAGATTCACGGCAGGGTGCTTTATCTGTATAGAATATATTATGTAAGCTCGGCAAGTTTAGTTAGCTTTGCAACTTATAGATTAGTTTTCTTATAAGTTTAGGAAATGTTGTCCAAGGATTGTTTGTAACCGCATTGGACTCTAGTAAATCCTAGGTATATATGTGGAACCCCTGGAATGTATTAAGATATCAACCAGATCACACACAATACAATTTTGTTGCATCACCATCCTAGCTCGTCTAGGTTTTACTCCGGTGGGTTCTGGCTTTTGATGTGGGGCTACATCGGTTAAGGTTGTTCCCTGGAGAAGGGGTAAGTCTTGCCATTATCATGGTTCATTTTGCTCTATCTAAGGCTGTATCGGTTAGGTTTGACCTCTTAGTCTGATCAGGCACACTGCATCACGTTCATGTGAGGCTCGTCGGTACATCAATCTCCCTTTATCATCCCCGATATCACGCTACATTGGTTAGGTTCAACCTACGAGATCATTGGCGGTCGATTGAGTCGTTGGCTCGATGGGTTCTCATGCTGTGTTTCATTAGTGTGAGTAGCCGATGAGTTATCATTACCGCAGGCCTCATATGTGTTTTGCATATCTTCTAACGATTAATCTACTTGCGATCGATCCAGTCGTGTCGGAGTTGACCTGATACTATCTCGGTTGGGTCTAATCTATCAGGTTAGGATCTGATGAGGGCTGGTGTCAAGATCTAGAGGATTTCAGCCCCCATCAGCTCAGATAGCCAATGAGGTTAGATATAGGTTTGTGTCACCTTTTCCTTTTTTTGTTGTTACGTCCTATTTAGCCTCTGTAGTCTCTATGCCATTAGCCTTGGCCTCATAGTATCTCGGTTCGGTCTAATCTATCAAGGCTAGTTCTAATGGTGTCGGTATGGTGGTTGCTAGTCTTCATGACTTCTTAGGGGATTAGGTCCCGCTCCGCTCTTTTGTAGCCTACTATATGTAGAGCGTCATCGGCTTTTTGACCAATAAGTCTTTTATTTTATTCACACATCTATTACCTACGCCTGATTGACTTTTTAGCCGATGCTTGAGCTCTACCTTCTTATTAGCACCCAGCCGATAGAGTGAGTCAGATTGGCCCATCAGCCGATTGGCTCATGGATCTCATCCTTTATCTCATTGTCAATTATAAGGTCAAATTGACTGGCATGCTCTCGAACCTCAAAGACTAAGGACCTGCATTGGAGCCAAGTAGAACTCCAAGTCCTTCACCTGACCATGACACCATCTTCCTCGGTCAGATCACCATTGACTTGTTCATGACTTCACCCAGTCTGATTGGCCCTCGCGAGATTTAGCGACCAACACACTCTTTGGCACACCTAGTGGGACCTGATAGCTTCATCACAATGGCAGGGGAAGAGATCAATTCAGAGAACATAATTCTAGTGACAATGGAGGATTTAACTGTGGATCGAAGGCAACAGATAGAGCAAAACATGGCTAATTTTCAGAAGCTTTGTCTTGAGTCTTTCATTATGGATAGACAAGGGCTGATTCAAAAGTCGCAGATGTTGAACCCCGTTTTGATGGGAGAATCAAGCCATTCACCACCCTTGAGTCCTCAAAAGCCATTGCAGGAGATGGTCAATGAAGCCATTCACTGCGCACTCAATAATCAGTCGGGAGTGTTGGTGAACACTTTGCACAATCTAATCAAGAAGATGGTGGATGGATCAATTGTTTGAAAACCTGATCAAGGTCCAGTATATTTGCCTGTGAAGATAGGGCAACCACAAATTACTTATGGAACCAGGAGAGATGATCGGCAAATCTATTTCCACCAGCACAACATTGGATTGGGGGGCAACACAATGATTTGCTACCAGGGTATCATAGGATGGTGTACTACAGAGGATACTGAAGCAAGCATCTAGGAGATTATCCTAGATAGTATCGAGCACCAACTCCACCTCTACAATACCAACAAGAGAACCCAAGAGAGGAGGATTGGTTTGCTAGGGTTGTAGAGGTAGTTAGGAAATAGTTTGGTATAAAGCCAAAGGTGCAAACCTTTTTGTATTGGCACCCTTACCCTAAGTGGTTCGATAGAGTTCTGCTTTCGCACTGATACAGGATACCAGACTTCTCTAAATTCTCGGGGCAAGATAACATATCTACGGTGAAATAAATCAGCTGATTCTTAGCCCATTGTGGGGAGGCATTGGCTGAGGAAGCCCTGAGAATATGTTTCTTTCCACTATCCCTCTCTAGATCGGCCTTCACATGGTTCTCTTCACTACTTCTCAACTCAATTCGAGGATGAGCTGATGTGGAGAAGCAATTCCACAAATATTTCTTTGCTAAAATTCATGAGATGAGGCTAACAGATCTTACATTGGTTAGATAGAGACCTGATGTGTCTGTCCTGAAATACATCCAATGATTCTAAGACATTAGAAGCCGATGTTACAACCTTATCTTGAGCGATGGACAACTAGTGGAGTTGGCCTTCCAAGGGTTGCTGGCTCCAATCAGATAACATTTTTCATCTCAAGAGCAAGAGCCTGGCACATCTTTTATGGAAAGTATTGGCTCATGAAAGCTGATTCATTAAAGCCAAGAAAGAGAGATTCCACTGGAAGGCTGCACAGTTAGAAGTTTATGCATCGGACTTAGACAATGAAGAATACGATGTAGAGGTTGGTTTGGCAGAGTGGACTAGGAATAAGAAATCTATATCGTGCCCTTAGGTGAAGAGTTTTGGCAAGGAGGAAAGATATGACTTTGATATCAATAAAGCTGATAAGATCTTCAATCTACTACTTCAAGAAATCGGATTTAACTTTTGCCAAACCATGTATTATTATCAACTAAGAAACTTAAAAAGAATAAATACTGCAAGTGGCATAATTCAATCTCCCATCATTATAATAAGTGCAGAGTTTTTTGGTAACAATTACAATTGGTTGCTGAATAAGGAAGAATGAAATTCGATGATAAAAAGCCGATGAAGATCGATGGGCATCCTTTTCCTGTGAACATGGTGTTTGCGGGGTCTTCTAGAGATCGGACCGATAAATGGAGATGTTAGGGAAATTCAGAAGTCACCTCATTAGACCTGGTCAAGAAATAGTCCAAATGTCAAGATGAAGGACGGAGGGCCATGGTGCATAAGGAGATGTATAATCTACATTGGGGCTGTCCCATTTTTTCAATTTTGCTTGGATCAATATATGAGGATGTCATCAATTGAAGATTGTCCAGAGTGCAATAAGCCAAGGTCATAACATGTTGAACTAGAGAGTTCTTCACATAATCAGCCACCTGTTAAGTGGGCATCAGTACATGGCCGATTTGGGTCAATTAATGAAGACCGCAATCAAAAAGTGGCTGATGACATGGAATTGTATGAGGAACAGGACAATTCTAATCCCCAGTGGTGTCCATCTGAAATCTTTACCAATAATCAGAAGAGAAGGACACAAAGGTTACGTCATAAAGAGCAGCACAAGAAACATCGATGGAACAATGAGGAAGCTAATCAGAGCTAAAATATTAAATGCGTCTGGCACATCAAACATAAGGATGATGGTGTTGACACATCGGCTCCAACGAACATGGTGTTCTTCTTGCCTCTAGAGTACAAAGCTTTCTCATCTGATGAGGAAGATCAGGAAGAAGTTTTTGCTGAGTTGACACTACAGCATAATCAGGCCATATTCAACAAGCCTGAAGAGTCTAAGCATCAGCACCTGAGGCCATTGTACATCAAATGGTATGTAGATAGGAGGCCGATGATGAAGATTCTAGTTGATGGGGGTGCAGCAGTCAAACTTACGCCATACACCACATATCGCAAGCTAGGGAAGACTACCAAAGATCTAATCAAAACAAATATAGTATTAAAGGACTTCGGTGGGAATCCATTAGAAAGAAAGGGCGTGCTGAACGTGGAATTAATAGTTTGAAGCAAAACTTTGCCCACTACATTCTTCATTATCAATGGCAAGGGATCATACAGTCTACTCCTTGGCAAGGACTAGATTCATGCCAATTGTTGTGTTCCTTGCACAATGCATCAAAACCTTATATAGTGGCAAGGAGATCAAGTTGAGGTGATTCCAGCTGATCAATCGACAAACATTACGGTGACCGATCTGCCAATCTAGGAAGCTGATGGGATTGATTGCGTGTCCAGGAAAATATGGGATGGAGATTTCCTTGATGTAACTAGCAAGGGAATAAAGCCAATCTAGCAAGTTAGCTCAAAACTGTTGCTCTAATGGGCACCATTGAAGATTTCAAAGAAAAGTTAGGGGAAGGATTTACATTAGTCGATGATTTGGAAGAAGTTGATATAGGTCTAGGAGATAGGCCAAGGCCAACGTATATCAGTAAAAATTTATGTACCGAGTTCCAATAAGAGTTAATAAAATTGCTTATGGAATTTTGGGAATGTTTTGCATGGGATTATCATGAGATGCCAGGATTAAGCCGATCGTTTGTTGAACATTGACTTCCTATCAAACTAGGATATTAACTGTTTAAATAGCCTTCAAGAAGACACAAGATAGAATTATATGATGCAATCAAATCAGAGTTCACTAGGCTATATGATGCAAATTTTATTAGATTGTGCCGATATGCTGAGTGGATATCCAACATCGTCTCGGTAGGGAAGAAGAATGGAAAGCTGAGGATATGTATTGACTTTTGGGATTTGAACAAGGATACCACTAAAGATGAGTATCCGATGCCGATGGCAGATTTGTTAATTGATGTGGTATCAGCTCACAAGATCATTAGCTTCATAGATGGTAATGCGGGTTACAATCAAATTTTCATGGCAAAGGAATTTATTCCTAAGATTGTGATCAGATGTCTTGGAGCTATCAGTTTGTACAAGTGGGTAGTGATAACCTTCGGATTAAAAAGTGCCAGTGTGACTTGTCAAAGAGCCATGAATTATATATTTCATGATCTCATCAACCTAATGGTGGAGATATATATTGATGACGTGATGGTTAAATCTAAGGGTGTTGAAGATCATATAACCGATCCGCAAAGAGTACTGGAGAGGGCACATAAATATGGACTTAGGATGAATCCTCATGAATGTGCTTTTGGCATATCGGCTGGATAATTCTTAGGTTTTATGGTGCTTGAGAGGGGAATCAAAGTTAGTCAATGAAGCATCAAGACTATCTAGAGCACCGAGCCACTAGTCAACAAAATAGAGTTACAATCCTTGATTGACAAGCTTAACTCTATGAGGAGGTTTATTTCAAATTTATCGAGAAGGATTAAGTCTTTCACTCCATTGCTGAAGTTATGAGCTGATCAAGAATTCGTGTGGGGTGTTGAGCTGATGAGAAGTCCATCGGGTTAATGCTGATACAAGAATTTGAAGGAAATGAATAAGTAGTATTCTATTTTAGCCAATGACTTCTGGATGCTGAGACAAGATATCCTGCAGTGGAAAAGTTATGCCTGTGCTTATATTTTTTATGTACCAATTGAGGCATTGTCTCCTATCGACTGAGTGCAGAGTAATCTATAAAGATGATGTGGTTAAGTATATGTTATCGGCTCCAGTCTTAAAAGGGTGAATTAGTAAATTGATATTTGCTTTAATAGAGTTTGATATGAGATATGAATCGGCTAAGATATTCAAAGGATAAGCTGTAGCTGATTTTATCGTACAATATAGAGGGATCCATGAAGATTTTGTGGAGCCAATTATGTGGACTTTATTTTTTGACGGATTGGTTTGGAAGCATGGATCTAGTATCGGCTTGGTAATTTTACCACCTCAGGGGGTAGGCATTGAGTTTGCTTTTACAATCAAACCTTATTAGATTAATAATCAAACATAGTATGAACCAATACTCAAAGGTATTTAGCTACTGAGAGAAATTGGAGCCGATGCAATAAAGATCATTAAAGATTCTTTATTGGTGATCAAGCTGTTGTCTGGGGAGTATGAGTGCAAGGATGATGTCCTGAGATTATATTATGAAGAATGTCAATATTTATTGAAGGATTTCATGATAGTATCATTTGATCATGTACCTAGAGAGCAGAATTTAGAAGCCAATGATTTTGCTCAAATTGCTTCAGGATATCGACTGGATAGGAAGATGGAGGTTGAAATAGCCAATATTGATAATCATATTGAGACCAATGATTGGAGATGAGAGATTGTCCAATATTTTTTGAATCGATCACAATCGGCTTCTAGGAAACTTTGGTGTAAGTCTACTAAATACGTATTGCTTGATGAAGGCTTGTATTATCGAACCATTGATGGAATTTTATTAAGATACCTGGGTATATAAGAGGCTACAATAGACATGAGTGAAGTACATGATGGCATCTGCGGAGCCCATCAATCAGTTCACAAGATGAGATGGCTGATAAGAAGAGGTGTGTATTTTTGGCCGATAATGCTGGAGAATTGCTTCAAATACTATGAAGGATGTCAAGACTATCAGAAGTTTAGAAATGTGTAGCGAGCCCCATCATCAGCTATGAACCCAATCATCAAGCCTTGGCTGTTCAAAGGTTAGAGAATCAACATGATCGAGCAAATTTATCCTTTATTAAGCAAAGGGCATAAGTTCATATTGGTCGCAATGGATTATTTTACAAAGTGGGTAGAGGCTATCCCTTTAAAGAGAATTACATCTAAGGACGCGATTGAGTTCATCAAGGAACACATTATCTATCAGTTTGGTATTCCACAGATGATTACCACCAATAAGGGTTCTATTTTCGTGTCTGATGAGTTTCCATAGCTTGATGCCAGTATGGGGATTAAGTTGTTGAATTCATCACCATATTATGCTCAAGATAGTGGTCAAGCCAATGCTTCCAACAAGAGTTTAATCAAGTTGATCAGGTGCATGATTGAGGAACAACCGTAGAGGTGACATGTTACATTAGCCGATTCATTATGGGCCTATCGAATGGCATGCCATGGATCTATTAGAGTACCACCATATTAGGTGGTATATGGGCGTCAAGCTATTCTGCCATGGGAAGTTAACATCGGCTCTAGGAGGGTAAGCTATTCTGCCATGGGATGTTAACATCGGCTCCAGGAGGGTATCTTTACTAGATCAATTAATAGCCTATGACTATTACAACCTAATGGTAGATAAACTCAATGATTTGGCTTAGAATCAACTAAGGGTGCTGGAGAAGATTAAGGAAAACAAAGCCAAGATAGTCAGGCATTACAATAAAAAGGTGATCACTAAATCTTTTTCTGAAGGAGATCTTGTTTCGAAATTGATTTTGTCAATTGGGTGTAGAGATAATCAGTTTGGAAAATGGTCACGTAACTGGGAGGGGCCTTATCAGGTCAATCACTATGTGCCTAGTAGCCCCTTATTGGGTCAATCACTATGTGTCTAGTAATGTTTATATACTAGAGAGTCTTGAAGGAGAGAAGTTTGCTAAAGCGCTCAATGGAAAGTATATAGAGAAGTATTATCCTAGCATTTGGATTGATGCCTAAATCGACCAAATGCAGCTGATTTCTAATTTTCTTCAAGACAAATGCCAATAGTATTCTATCGGCCGGTGATCGCCAATGCTGGTTGGTATTGTATTCTTAAGTCGGCTAAGTGCGGCTGATTTCTAATATTTCTTCAAGACAAAAGCTGATATGTTTATATTAGCTACAGATAGTTGATATCATTGGATATCACCTTTAGGATACAAGTAAAAAATCAACAAAGCAGTTCAGATTGTATTACAAATGATTAGTGTTTGAAGTGACATCATGGATTTTTAGCATTGAAGTTTACAGGAATTTCTTGATTACTTCAATAGCTCACAGGTGAATTCTACCTATTTCATTGAGTGATGGTTTTCAAACTCTTGTGCTGACAAACTACTTGACGTACTTTTTCTGCTACTTTGGCCTCCTGATCTTTTATTGATTGCGATAAGTTGATAAGGTGGGATTCTATGACTTCAGTGTTGTGGCGCACCTTATCGAGCTCTGCCATCAAATCGATTTCTCGTTTCTTTAGTTGGCCTAGCTTGGTTTTGGTATCCTGCGAGTTAGCTATCATTGCATTGAGTTTTTTCTTATCAGTCTGGGTGGATAGCTGATCGTTTTGAGCTAAGTTTCTCTGTTCGGTGCGATTGGCTATACGTCACCTAGCCGTGATCAGCTGGGTGTTGTGGAATTCCAAATAAGTGGCAGGTGTTAGTACGTCGGTGAGTTCTTTGGGCAGAAGGTGTTCAATCTTAGCAAGTCTTCCCCAGATCGGTCTGCAGCCTTCCACTAGTGAGCCGATTGGAATTTCTAGCCGATGCATGATATCCGATAATTGCTCATGTATATCAGCTAGTAGAAATGGTTCGATTGTTGCACCGGCAGCTGTGTCTTCATCCGTCTGCAAGTATTTACCGATATCGAAGGAGAGCAAATCAGCCAATGACTGCACATTAATGTCAGTAAATAGGAGAACCATGAGCTATGGTAGAAGTGCACATATGGGGTGAACATACCTAAGACACAGTGGGAGTAACATGAATAGTAACATTGGTGTCAGCATGATGAGGAGTAGTTTTGGGAGTATGGCCGATGACTAATGTGGAGGTGACGTGGACTACTTGGGCATTTTTTGTTTGGGGATTGGCTGCTATTGAAGATGTCATAACTTCTAGAGCAACCATCGGCTTAATATTTGTAGTGTTCTTCGGCAACTGGACATCAGGAACTAATGGTTTAGGTTGCAAAGTGAAGATATCAGGACAAGTGAAGATGTCATAGATTAAATCAGCATATACCAGCAACGGTGAAGGGGCCGATGTTGAAGTGGGAGGAGCTTCTTGGGAGATCGGTACCATGACTACGACATCAGCATTAGATTTTTGTTTTTTGGAAGCCGTCCGAGTAGCTAGCTTCTTGCGTTTGGTTCCCGATGGTCGTGGTACTTAGAGGAGAGCCAATGGAGAGGGAGCACCTTGTCTAAGGTAGGGCTCGGCCAATGGCGGTTGATATATAATCGACTGGCCGCAAGCACTTGTTGTAGGCGCTTCTTTATTACTAGCCTGTAGGGTCATGGATGCCGATTGGGAGCTTGCCGGTAAAGAGTAAGCCGATTGGGAGCTGGTTGAAACCCAATTGATGAGCACTAACAGATGGATGATAGAACTTATATGATGGGTGTTGCGATCAGCCCAATGAGAATCTAATCGATAGAAATATGATCTTCAATTTTTTGTTGGCAAAGGCGTTGACAGTGTGAAATCTAGAAGGCACCTCAAATGATGAAATGTCCTCGAACGTAAACTAGACGGTGGTTTCTTGGTAAAGCCATAGTAAAAGCATTTGAACCATTGGCCGAGTCTGAGGGTAGTCATTTTGCTTCTAGAAAGAGTCAATGCGGCTTTATCTAGTGAGAGGCATCAGTGTTGGCTGGCTTCACTTTTCTCTAGATGATCGGTTGGGAAAGTCAGATAGGAGAAAGGGTCCTAGGGATGACTTTGGAGGTATAGATGTTCAACCATAATTGTATGAACCAACAAGGACTGCCAATGTGACCAATTTGTTGGTCAGCCGATAGCTTATTCACCACTTGATAGAGCTATTGATAGGTGTCTCTAAGAAGATATTGCCTCAAAGTTATCTGGTGTCGATTGGCCAACAACTCCACTAAGCATTACATGTATGTCATCAGGCCAAGGGTCTAATCACCATAGATGAATTGCTCCAACCACACATTTAGGAATGCAACATGCTCCTGGTAATCAACTTGTCCGAAAGACTTGCTGTGCAGGGATAGGTATTTACTCCACCCTTCGATGTTTTTGGTATTCAGACGATGGGTGGGTTTGAATTATAGGATGGATGGATTTAAGTAATGTGAGATGTTGAGGCATGTCAACATGATGACATCCATCAAGGTGGGAGTCATTGGTCCATGTCCCAACATGAAAGTGTTGAGGGCATCTAACCAAAAGTAAGAGGCCGATGCGAGCAGAGGCCCATTCTTTTCCATATTGGTTAAGGAGAGGTTGATACAATGGTTGATTTTTAGGTCATCCCAAATTGATTTTTTGGAAGCTGATACTTTGAGGTACCAATTCCTCCATCCTAGGAGTCTACTAGGTCAAGATATAAAGCTATTTGTTGAACCACTAATTGTCATGGATGAGTTTTTATAGGGGATACATTCTGTTTTAGAATTGATATAGTCTGTTCGATCCTTCTACCCATGGGGCCTAAATAGAAGAAACCTGGGTGGTCAGCAACTAGAATCATGATATGACTTTTGAGACTCTATTGTAAACAAGAACCCAATGAAGAACAGATGAAGAGGTAGGATGAACCAAATCTGTCTAGAATAGAGTAGAGGAGCGGATAGAAGATTACCTTAGGGATTGCAGTTGTTGACGCCATCTTGCGAGGAAAAGAGAGAAGAAGATCAGTGGTCAATAGAGCAATCTATAGAGATTCACCTTTGATCATTGGAGTTCGTCAAGGTTTTTGGGGCTCTGGGGAAGAGGAGGCATGAAGAAGAAGGATGAAGGAACGAAATGCTTTATAGAGGCATGATGACCTAGCGGGAATATAAGCCAATTAGGTAATGTTTGTAGGTTGTAGTGGGTCGTCTTGGTTTGCGGAGAATCCCAATAGCTAAAAAAATTGAAGTTTGTTAACAAACTCCGAAATTGGGGGGCATGTGTTAACGCCAAAATTTGGTTAGCCTGCAAATGGATCGACCGATGAAGGGAAGACTGATCGGCTTGTAGAGGGAAGCTAATTGACACAGTAAGAGAGCTAATCGGATGGGTTGAGGATGGATTCAGTCCATTTGAAAATAGAAGATTATCTAGATGGGACCAAGTTTGAGGAGAAGTCAGGAGAATCACGGTAGGTTGCCTTATCTATACAAAATATATTATGTAAGTGCTCGCCGCTAAACCTCGCGGGGGAAGGTCCGACCGGACAGAGCAGAGGTCCGACCGAGGAGAGACGACGGCTTGGTCACGCGAAGGCCTAGGAGATCTGCTTTGCTCCAGTGCAGGTCCTTAAGCTTCGAGGTTTGAGGGCATGCCAGTCAATTTGATCCTGCAATTGATAAGGAGAAAGGATGAGACCTATGAGCCGGTCGACCGATGAGCCTATCCGGCTCTCCCTATCGGCTGGGTGCCAGTAGGAAAGGCATTGCTCAAGCATCAGCTGAACAGCCGATGGAGGCATGAGAGATGCGTGTAATATACTAGAGAACCTATCGGCCAAAGAGCTGATGACGCTCTGCGGCATCCGAAGCCGAGTGGGGCTCGATCCCCCGTGAAGCCACGAGGGCTAGCGACCATGGTAACGGTGCCGTTAGCACTAGCCTCGATAGATCGGACCGAACCGAGACAGTATGAGGCCTGGGACTTACAACATGGAGACGCCGAACTATAGAGGTTGGTCCCCGGCCTCATACTGTAAAAACCTAGACAAGTTAGGGTGGCGATGCACCGATAGTTTATTGGAGTGATCTGTTGATCTGTTGATATGTGTTACAGGCTTCCAGGGGGTCTATATTTATACCCTGGTATTACATGAGTCCGACGCGGTTACAACAACCATCAGATGTTATTTCCTAAAAATATAAAAGGAAAATATCTCTAAGCAATTGTAAAGCTACTCAAACTTGCTTAGCTTACGTAATACATTCTATACAAACACCTGACCTGTCATTATCCTCATTACTCCTCTTTGGACCTGACTCCATCTAGATAACCTTCCATCTTCAAACAAACTGATTCCATCTTTCACTCATTTGATCGGCTCTTCTACAGTATCAATCGGCTTTACCCGACGAGCCGGTCAGTATTTTTCATCGGCCGATCATGTTTACTGGCTGAATCAAATTCTGGCGTTAACACATGCCCCCCAATTTCAGAGTTTATCAATAGACTACGAAATTTCAAGCCGTTGGAAGTCTCCATAAACCAGGATGGCTCGTCATAGCCTGCACACGATAATTAATCAGTCCAGATTCCTGCATAGGTCACCTCGGCCCTATAAAGTATCCTACCGTTTCATACTTCTTCCACACACTTTCTCACTATCGGAGCACCCAACCTCGACGGGCCCCAACAACTAAAGGCGAACCTCCACAGATCGCTTCATCGACCACCGATCTTCTCCACCTTTCCTTCGCGCGATGGCGTCGACACACGCAGTCCCTGAGATAATTTTCATCTGCTTTTCTGTCCCACATTTTAAACAAATCTATCCCATCTTGTCTTTTCATCTATAGTTGGGTTCTTGTTTACTGTAGGATCTCAAAGGTCAGATTGCCATTCCAGTTTCTGATCGTCCCGGTTTCTTTTATCTTGGCCCTATGGGTAATGAGGATCCAACAGACTTCATAAATTCCGAAATAGAACAGATTCCACATAAAAGTTCATCCATGACCATCACCGATTGGACCAATAGTTTTAGATCTTAGCCTAGTAGACTCCTAGGATGGAAAAACTGGTACCTTAGGATTTCGGCTTCCAAAAAATCATCCTGGGAAGACTTGGAAATTGGCTACTGTATCAATCTTTCTTTAGACGATATGGAAAAGAATGAGCCTTTGCTCGTATCGGCCTCCTATTTTTGGTCAGATATCCTTAACGTCTTTATGTTTGGACATGGACCAATGACTCACACCTTGATAGATGTCACCATGTTGACCTACCTCAACACTACTCATGATGTAAATCCATCCATCCTCTGATTCAAATCTACTCATCGACTGAATACCAAAAACATCAGAGAGTGGACTACATACATATCCTTGCACAGAAAGTGATATGCCTCGATGTCCCGATCTTCATGACGTAGGATCAATCACCAGATAACTAGCTTTGAAGAAGCCGAGATAACTTACTGCAAGCAGCGATAACTAGTGCAACCTGACGAATAAAACTCAAAGCCAACCACCGTCTCAATACGGCAACCTGAATTGAGGATTCGCCCAACCACACTCTCAAAGAAACCAACCAACACAGCCTACAATCAATCGAGGAGACCTCGAAGGGAGTAGGAGCACCAATTGGGAGCGGATGAAGCCGCCGCTTCTGTAATTCCTGCGAAGGAAGTCACAAGAGCAAAGGGGTAGAGATCAACTCTCAGGGGTTTGCTAGCGCATAGTTGAACAAAGTGGTATATATTCTCAATATCATAATCTGTGATTACAATGAGTCTATGGGGTATTTATACTAGCAACAGCCTTACTAGGTAGGTGGAAACTCGAAAAGAAAATAACTAGTTCGACTATGTAAAAAGACCTCTTCAGAATGAGCTCCTCGAGAGTTTCCGCGTTGCTGTTAGTCTTCTGCGCAATCTTTATTGTTTTGGCAATAACTCCACCTAGGAAAGTCCAAATGATGCACGGTTTGTTGCATTGGATTCTTTACTTGACACCCTTTCCAACCATGTATGCCATGCAGCACGTAATATTATATAATGGTACAGTTTAATACATGAACTTTAGCATCAGGCGGGCTGTTGACCTTCCGAGCAGTATACACTAAACGGTGGTCTGTGCCCAAATGGTAGCTCCAAACTTGCCGGGGATAGACTCATTGGAATCTAGACTTGAAGAGCTTTCCAAAACATGCTCATAGACTATCATAGCTTTTGGGAATCAAAATATATGACTGTTTCTTCTAGATGGTTCTGTAGAGCTGAACTGGTTCGAGTGTAGTTCGTGGTCGGCAACTGGTCTGAAGTGGTCTGTAGCTGGTCGGAAGTCATCTCCTTGTGTGTTCATGTCTTCCTCCTGAGTGAACCTAACCATTAATAATGTACATGACTTAGTTAGTATATAATTCTCATTAATATTAAAATGAATCTCACAAAGTAGTGCGTGCACCTCTTGTTGTAGCTTCTTTGCTCGACTACGTGTAATCGGTCCATCAATTACTTGGACTGGTGTTGATGTAGGTGAGACCTGAGTTGGTGTAGCTTGAGTTAAGGGTTGTGACATCTTGCTTGATGGCGTGGTCATATCATTCTCTCTTCCTTGAAAAGGAGTCGTCCTCGACTCTGAAGTATGTTCACTTGTGAATGGAGATAGGTTAGCAACATTGAAGGTGTTGCTCATGCCATAACTTGGTGAAAGATCTATTTTGTATGTATTGTCATTGATCTTTGTAAGAACACGAAATGGACCATCCCCTCATGGCATCAATTTGGATTTGCGCTGATCTAGAAAGCGATCCTTGCGCAAGTGAATCCACACCAAGTCCCCTGGTTCAAACAACACTTTCTTCCGATGCTTGTTTATACTTGCAGCCTTGCGTACCGCCTTGAGCTCAATTGCTTCCTTAGTCTTCTCATGTATCTTCTTTATGTATGCAGCACGCTCGGAGGCTTCCATGTTGGTTCTTTCCTGCAATGGAAGGGGCAACAAGTCTATCGGAGCAATAGGTTTGAACCCATATACAATTTCAAAAGGACACAAATTAGTGGTAGAGTGTACTACCCTGTTATAAGCAAACTCCACATGCGGCAAGCAATCCTCCCAATCCTTCAAGTTCTTTTTCACCATGGTTCGCAGCAACATTGATAAGTTTCGATTTACCACTTCAGTTTGTCCATCGGTTTGGGGATGACAAGTGGTGGAGAACAAGAGCTTGGTCCCAAGCTTTGCCCATAGCGTTTTTCAAAAGTAGCTCACAAACTTGACATCACGATCCGACACTATGGTCCTGGGCATTCCATGTAGCCTCACAATTTCTCTGAAAAACAAATTAGCAAGGTGTGAAGCATCGTCGGTCTTATTGCATGGGATAAAATGAGCCATCTTTAAAAATCTATCAACCACAACAAAAATTGAATCTTTTCCCCTATGAGTTCTAGGCAATCCCAAAATAAAATCCATGCTTATATCTTCCCAAGGAGTATTTGGAGTAGGTAACGGAGTGTATAAACCATGAGGATTCAGTTTGGACTTAGCTTTGTGGCATGTGACGCATTGCTCCACAAATCTGATGACGTCTCTTCTTATTTTGGGCCAATAGAAATGATCACCGAGTAGCTCATATGTCTTCTTTTATCCAAAATACCCTGTTAATCCTCTTCCATGTGATTCCTGTAAGAATAACAATCTAACCGAAGAATTTGGAACACAAAGTTTGTTAGCTCTAAACAAGAATCCATCATTGATGTAATATTTTTCCCAACCTTTTCCGTCTTTACAATGGGCATATGGTTCTGAAAATTCAGGATCATTTTTTACATATCTTTCAAATTTTTAGGACCCAAAACCTTTACCTCGAGTTGGTTCAGCAACACACTCTTCCGAGACAATGCATCGGCAACAATATTGTCCTTACCTTTCTTATACTTCACAATGTATGGAAATGTTTTGATGAACTCAACCCATTTGGCATGGCGTCGGTTTAGCTTAGCTTGACCTTTCAAGTACTTCAAAGCTTCATGATCAGAATGAATAACAAAATCCTTTGGCTATAAGTAGTGCTGCCATGTTTCAAGCACACGTACCAAAAAAAGCATACAATTCTTTTTCATATACAAAATAATTCAGTTGAGTACCTCCCAATTTTTGACTAAAATATGGTACAGGTTTTCCTTGTTGCATTAAAACTCCTCCTATCCCAATCCCACTAGCATCACATTCCACTTCAAAAGTTTTAGTAAAATTAGGAAGAACAAGTAGTGGTGCTTTAGTTAAACGTTTCTTTAATTTTTGAAAAACATTTTCTTGTGTGTTTCCCCAGTTAAATTCAACTCCTTTCTTGGTTAATTCATTTAAGGGAGTAGCGATGGTACTGAAATCTTGCACAAACCTTCTATAAAACCAGCAAGGCCATGAAAAATTCTCACTTGACTTACATTTGTTGGAGTGGGCCAATCCTTGATGGCTTTCACCTTGCTTTCATCCACTTCTATTCCTTTTCCTGAAACAACAAAGCCAAGAAACACAACATGGTTTATGCAAAAACTGCACTTCTTAAGATCAGCAAATAATTTCTCCTTTCTAAGCTCATCTAGGACTTGTCGAATGTGACTTACATGCTCTTCAAAAGACTTGCTGTAAATTAAGATATCATCGAAGTAGGCAACCACAAATTTCCCAATAAAAGCTCTCAAGACATGGTTCATTAATCTCATAAAAGTACTAGGAGCATTACTCAAACCAAAAGGCATAACTAACCATTCAATCAATCGAGGAGACCTCGAAGGGAGTAGGAGCACCAATTGGGAGCAGATGAAACCACCACTTCTGTAAATACTGCGAAGAAAGTCACAAGAGCAAAGGGGTAGAGATCAACTCTCAGGGGTTTGCTAGCGCACAGCTGAACAAAGTGGTCTATATTCTCAATATCATAATCTATGATTACAATGAGTCTAGGGGGTATTTATACTAGCAATAGCCTTGCTAGGTAGGTGGAAACTCGAAAAGAAAATAACTAGTTTGACTATGTGAAAAGACTTCTTCAGAATGAGCTCCTAGAGAGTTTCCGCGTGACTGTTAATCTTCTGAGCAATCTTCATTGTTTTGGCAATAACTCCACCTAGGAAAGTCCAAATGATGCACGATTTGTTGCGTTGGATTCTTGACTTGACACCCTTTCTAACCATGTATTCCATGGACCATGTAATATTTATAGAATGGTACAGTTTAATACATGAACTTTAGCATCAGGCTGGTTGTTGACCTTCCGAGCAGTATACACTAAACGGTAGTCTGTGCCCAAATGGTAGCTCCAAACTGGTTGGGCATAGACTCATTGGAAACTAGACTTGAAGATCTTTCCAAAACGTGCTCATAGACCACCATAGCTTCTGGGAATCAAAATATATGACTGTTTCTTCTAGACGGTTCTGCAGAGCTAAACTGGTTCGAGTGTAGTTCGTGGTCAGCAACTGGTCTGAAGTGGTCTGCAGCTAGTCGGAAGTCATCTCCTTGTGTGTTCATGTCTTCCTCCTTAGTGAACCTAACCATTAATAATGTACACGACTTAGGTAGTATATAATTCTCATTAATATTAAAATGAATCTCACAAAGTAGCGCGTGCACCTATTGTTGTAGCTTCTTTGCTCGACTACGTGTAATCGGTCCATCAATTACTTGGACTGGTGTTGATGTAGGTGAGACCTGAGTTGGTGTAGCTTGAGTTGAGGGATGTGACATCTTGGTTGATGGCATGGTCATATCAAAAAGACCTCCGGACTAGTTGATGAACGAGAACATGTTGTATTCTTAAACCTGTGGCTGGAACGGTTTGTCTTCGGCGGTTCAACTCTTGGTCCAATTACCAACATGCAATACTTGATGGAGCTCCTAGCCAATCGATGCCACATTCCACTGGTGCAATATCTCCTTGGAGCCACCTATCAATTGCTTCATTAGGTGGCGAACAAACTATCTGTAGGTCAACCAGTCGGTCATATTGGTGGTCTCTGGTGGTTCATACAAATTTGGTTGAACATCTATACCTCCAGAGTCATCCCCAGGACCACTTTTCCTTCTCTGATATTTCCGACTGATTACCTAGAAGAAGGTGAGTTCATCCGGTGCCGAGGCATTTCTCTGGGTGAAGTCGCATCGGCTCTTCCTGGAAGCAAAATGACCCCCTCGAACTCAGCCAGTAGTTCAAATGTTTTACTACGGCTTTACCAAAGAAGTCACTATCTGGTTTACATATGAGGATGATTCATCTTTTGAGATACCTTCCAGGTTTCACCAACTGAATGCACTAGCCGATGAAGAATCGAAGACCATATTCTTGTCATCTATAAGCCCCAATCTTCTACTAACTGGATTTTCGCTGGGCCGATTCGAATACCCATTGTGTGAGTTCTATCATCCTTTTGTTAGTGCTCATCAATTGGGTTTCAGCTAGCTCCCAGTTGGCTTATTCTTCATCTGCAAGCTCCAAGTTCGAGGAGAAGTAAACAACGGCCTAGAGTACGATCGGCTAAGATCGATTGCAACATCTCTGTCCTTAGAGACCATCTCCACCTTTGAGCCCTGCTTATCCAATACCAGACTTTTCGCTTGATGGTAGTTAAAGTGGGGAAGGCATTTGTTCAGTTTATCGGCTTCTAAAACCCAATCGCTAGATACTATTACAAGAACTAAACTAATGGTCACCTCAGAAGTTATGGTATCCAATCCCCAAATTTCCACTCATCAAGCTGACACCAACGTTATTGTTCAAGGTGCTCCCGCTGTATCCCAGGTACGTTCACCCTATATGTTATTTCTGCCTTGGCTCATGATCTATTTACCGATGTTAATGTGCAGTCATTAGCCGACTTGTTCTCCTTCGACATCATCAAATATTTGGATTCGGACAAAGTCTCAGCTACCAGTGCAGCAATCGAACTGTTTCTACCAGCCGATGTACGTGAGCAACTGTTAGATATCATGCATCGGTTGGACATCCTGATTGATTCACTCGTGGAAGATTGCTAAGATTGAACACCTTCTTCCCAAAAAGCTGACCGATGTACTCACACCTGCTACCTACTTAGAATTCCAAAGGACCCAACTAATCACAACCAAACGACGTATAGCCGATCACGTTGAGCAGAACAATTTAGCCCAAAATGATTGGCTAACTGCCCAGACCGAAAAAAAAACTTGATGAGATGACAGCTGACTTGTAATACACCAACACCAGGCTTGGCCTCTTGAAGAAATGAGAAGCTGGTTTGATGGCGGAACATGACAAGGTGCGTTGTGACATCGAATCCACCGAATCCCATCTTATCGGACCACCAAAATCAATCCAAGATCAAGAGGCCAAGGTAACAGATAAAGTACATCAAACAGTTCATTGGCATAAGAATTTGAAAACCATCCCCGGATCAGATGAGGATGACATCCGCGCCATCAACGAAATAGACCAAATCCGCTTGCGCGCGATTGAGGCAATCAAAAAATACCAATAAAATCCTAGCCTTGAAAAACCTAAAATGTCATAACATTGACCACTTGCAATAAAGCTTGATTAATCAAATCTATATATGTATATATATATATATATTCCCTAAAGGCAATATCAACGATATCGGCTATCTGTAACCGATATAACCATATTGGCTTCTGTATATTAGAAACTAGCCACACCTTAGCCAATTCAAGCAAAAAGTATCATTAGCCGATATAACATCTATAGGCTTTTCTATCTTAAAGAGAATTAAAAATCGACCATACTTAACCGATTTAGGTGTCAACCCAAACGCTAGGATAATATTTCTTCAAATATTTTCCTTTGAGCGCTCTGGCAAATCTCTCCCCTTCAAGACTTTCTAGTATATAAACATTACTAGGCATAGAGCGATTGATCCGATAGGGCCCTTTCCAATTAGGCGACTATTTTTCAAACTTATTATCTCTAGATCCAATCGGTAAAATCAATTTCCAAACGAGATCTTCCTTAGAAAAAGATTTAATCATTGCCCTCTTATTATAATACCTAGCAACCTTAGCTTTGTTTTTCTTGATCCTTTCAAATGCCTCTAACTGACTATGAGCCAAATCATCAAGTTCATTAGTCATCAGGTTGTAATAATCATCTGTTGTCAATTGATCTTGTAGGGACACTTTCCTGGAGCCGATGTTAACTTCCCATGGGAGAACTGCTTCATGCCCATACACCAATTGATATGGTGGTACTCGAGTAGATCCATGGCATGCCATGCGATAGGCCCATAGTGAATCGTTTAATGTAACGTGCCATCTCCGCGGTTGTTCATCAATCTTGTGTTTGATCAACTTAATTAAACTCTTGTTGGAAGCTTTAGCTTGTCCGTTAGCTTGAGCATAATATGGTGATGGATTCAACAACTTAACCCCCATATTGGTAGCAAACTTTTGAAACTCTTCAGACCCAAAGATAGAACCTTAATCGGTAGTAATCGTTTGTGGAATACCAAACCGATATATAATATGTTCCTTAATAAACTCAATCGCATCCTTAGAAGTAGCTTTCCTCAAAGGGATAGCCTCTACCCACTTTGTGAAATAATCCGTTGCCGTCAATATAAACTTATGCTCTTTACTTGATGAAGGATAAATCTGGCCGATCATGTCGATTCCCCAACCTCTGAATGGCCATGGCTTAATTATTGGATTCATAACCGATGCTGAAGCTCACTGCACGTTCCTAAACCTCTGACAATCTTGGCATCCTTTGTAATATTTGAAGCAATCCTCCAACAATGTCGGCCAAAAGTATCCAACTCTCCTCATCAGCCATCTCATATTGTGAGCCGATTGATGGGCTCCGCAAACGCCTTCGTGTACTTCACTCATTACTATTGTAGCTTCTTTGGCACCCAAGCATCTTAACAAAACCCCATCAATAGCCCAATAATACAGTTCTTCATCAAGTAGTATATATTTAGCAGATTTATACCGAAGTTTCTTAGAAACCGATTGTGACGGATTTTGGAAATATTGAATAATTTCTTGTCTCCAATCATTGGCTTCAATATGATTTTCAATATCGGCTATCTCAACTTCCACATTCCTATCTAGCCGATATCCCGAAGCAATTTGAGCAAGATCATTAGCCTCTAAATTCTGCTCTCTAGGAATATAATCCAATGATACCATCTTGAAATCCTTTAATAAACGTTGACATTCTTCATAATATGACATCAAAACTTCATCCTTGCACTCATACTCCCCAGATAGTTGTCTGATCACCAACAAAGAATCTCCAATGACCTCTACCATATCGGCTCCGATTTCCCTCAGCAGCTGAAGACCTTTGAGCACCGCTTCATACTCTACTTGGTTATTAGTACTATAAGGCTTGATTGTAAAAGCGAACTTAATGCTTGACCCTCGAGGCGATATAATCAGCAAATCGATACTAGATCCATGCTTGCAAACTGACCCGTCAAAGAATAGCATCCATGGAATTGGCTCCACAAAATCCTCTTGGACTCCCCTATGTTGTACAATAAAATCGGCTACCGCTTGTTCTTTGACCTCCTTAGCCGATTCATACCTCAGATCAAACTTCATCAGAGCAAATATCTATTTACCAATCCACCCTCTCAAGACTGGAGCCGATAGCATATATTTAATCACATTGGCTTTGCAAAGTACTATGCACTCAGCCAATAGAAGATAATGCCTTAACTTTGTACACGAGAAGTATAAACATAGGCATAACTTTTCCACCACAGGATATCTGGTCTCAGCATCCAGAAGTCATTGGCTCAGATAGAATACCACCCATTCTTTTAATTCAAATTCCTGCACAAGCACCAACCCGATAGACTTCTCATCGGTTGATAGATATAACTTGAATAGTTCCCCTTTCTGTGGTGGAATCAATACTGGTGGAGAATTTATGTATTCTTTAATACGATCAAATGTTTTCTGCTGTTCGACGCCCCATACGAACTCTTGATCGGCTCGCAACTTCAATAATCGAGGGAAGGACTCAATTCTCCCTGATAAATTTGAAATAAACCTCCTTATAAAGTTGAGCTTGCCGATCAAAGACTATAACTGTGTTTTGTTGTTTGGTGGCTTGGTGTTCTGGATAGCTCTGATGCTTTGTTGACTAACTTCGATCCCTTTATCATGCACCATAAAGCCCAAGAATTGCCTAGCCGATACACCAAAAGCACATTTATGAGGATTTAGCCTGAGTCCATATTTCCTCACCCTCTCAAGTACTTTCCGCAGATCGGCTATATGGTCTTCAATACCCTTGGATTTTACCACCACGTCATCAATATATATCTTCACCAGCAAGGCAATAAGATCATGAAATATATAATTCATGGCTCTCTGATAAGTTGCACCGGCATTCTTCAAACTAAAAGTCATGACTACCCACTCGTACAAGCCGATAGCTCCAGGATACCTAAACACAGTCTTGTGGATATCTTCTTCCACCATAAAATATTGATTGTAGCCTACATTCCCGTCCATAAAGCTAATGATTTTGTGACCCGATGCTGCATCAATTAATAGATCTGCCATTGGCATCGGATACTCATCTTTAGGGGTCGCTCTATTCAAATTCTAGAAGTTGATGCATATCCTCAGCTTCCCATTCTTCTCCACCGGGACGATATTGGATACCCATTCAGCATATCGGCATGGTCCGATGAAGTTTGCATCATATAACCTCGTGATCTCTACCTTGATTTCATCATGCAACTCTGCTTTGAACCTTCTTTGTGGCTGCTTGAATGGCCGATATCCTAGTTTAATAGGAAGCAGATGTTCAACAACCGATCGGCTTAAACCTAGCATCTCATGATAATCCCAAGAAAAATATTTCCAAAATTCCTTTAACAATTTTATTAACTCTTCTCGAAATTCGATACATAAATTTCCACTAATATACGTCAGCCTTGGTCTATCTCCTAGTCCTATATCAACTTCCTCCAACTCATCGACCGACGTAAATCCTTGATCTAATTTTTCTTCAAAATCTTGTATGGTTCCCATAAGAGCAATAGTTCCAAGCTGACTTGTTTAATCAGCTTTATCCCCTTGCTAGTTGCCTCAAGGAAATCTCCATCCCATGCTTTTTTGGACAAGCAATCAAACCCATCAGCTTCCTAGATTGGCATATCAGTTACTACAACACTGGTCAACTGATCGGTTGTAATCACCTCAACTTGATCCCCTTGCCATTGTATGAGGCTTTGATGCATTGTGGAAGGAATACAACAGTTGGCGTGAATCCAATCCCTATCGAGAAGTAGACTATATGATCCTTTACCATCGATAACAAAAAATGTGGTGGGTAACGTCTTGCTTCCGAGTGTTAACTCCACGTTTAGCACTTCCTTTGTCTTTGATGGATTTCCTCTGAAGTCTTTCAACATCATATTTGTTTTGATGAGGTCTTTGGCAGTCTTTCCTAGCTTGTGATACGTAGCATATGGCATCAGGTTGACAGCCGCACCTCCATCATCTAGCATCTTCGTCATCGGCTTCCCATCCACATATCCTTTGATATACAACAGTTTTAAGTGCCGATGCTTTGATTCTTCAGGCTTGTCAAATATCGCTTGGTTGGGTTTCAGCGTCAATTGAGCAAAAACCTCTTCTTGATCATCTTCATTAGATGCACACGCTTTATACTCCAGAGGCAAGAAGAACACTATGTTGGTCAGAGCCGATGTGCTAACATCATCATCTTTTTGCTTCACGCGCCATACGCTTTTAGCCTTTCAACTTCGATCGGCGTCCTCATGGTCCTGACACTGCCTTTTGTGCTGTTCTTTGTGTCACAACCTTTGTGCTCTTCTCTTCTGATTTTTTGCGAAGATCTCGGATGGGCACCACAGAAAATTTGGGTTGTATTTTGTTTTACGTAACTCCCTATCATCAGCTAACTTTTAACTATAGTCTTCATTGTTTGGCCCTAATCAGCTATGTACCAATGCCCGCTTGATAGCTGGCTGATCATACGACATCCTACTTTGCTCGATGTACTGTGACCCAGTTTATTACATTTAGGACAATCTTCTATCGATGGCAACCTAATGTCTTGATCCCGGTAATACTAAAAGAACGGGCAACCCCAATGTGGATTATACCTTTCCTTGTGCGCTATGGCTCGTCATTCTTCATCTTATATTCTGGAATATTTCTTGATCAAATCTGATGAGGTAACATTTGATTTCCTCCAATGTCTCCCTTCATCGAACCGATCTCCTGAAGATCTTGCAAACACCATGTTCACAGGAAACAGATGCCCATCGACCTTCCTCAGCTTTATATCTTCAATCCTAATTCTCCCTTGTTTGACAGCCAATTGCAATTATTGTCGAAAAACTTTGCATTCATTAGTGTGATGAGATATTGAGTTGTGCCACTTACAATATTTCTTCTTTTTGAGTTCTTTAGTTGATGGTAGTATATGGTTTGGTGGCAGTTGAATCTATTTATCACCTTTATTGATATCAAAATCGTATCTTTTCTCCTTACCAGTACACTTTATCTAAGGACATGATATAGGTTTCTTATTCCTGGTCCACTTTGCCAAATCCACTTCTACATCAGATTCCTCATCATCTGAGTCCGATGCGTAAACCTATAGCTGAGCAGCCTTTCGATGGAATCTCTCTTTCTTGGTTTTAGCGAATCGGCTTTCATGAGCCAATACCCTCTAGAGAAGATGTGACAGGCTCTCGAATTCTTGAGAAGAGAAGCGTTCCCTGATTGGAGCCAGCAACCCTTGGAAGGCCAAGTCAACTAATTGCCCATCGCTCAGAATAAGACTGTAACATCGGCTTCTGATATCCCAAAAACGTTGGATGAACTCTAGAACTGACTCATTAGGCCTCTATCTAACCGATGTCAAATCGGACAGTCTCATCTCTTGAATGGCAAAGAAATATTTATGGAATTGCTTTTCTAGATTGGCCCATCCCCTAATTGAGTTGGGAGGCAACGAAGAGAACCAGGTGAAGGCCGATTCTGAGAGGGACAATGGAAAGAAACGGACACTCAGGGCTTTCTCAGCCGATGCTTCCCTACATTGGGCCTAGAATTGGCAGATGTGTACCACTGTAGATACGCTATCTTGCCTGAGAATTTGGAGAAATCCGAAATCCTATATCGGTGCGACAGCAAAACTCTGTCTAACCACTCCAGATAAGGGTGCCGATACATAAAAGCTTTTTCGTTAGGCTTGATGCCAAATTGTTCTATGACCACTTCTGCAACTCTAGTAGACCAAACCTCCTCTCTTGGGTTCTCTCGTTGGTAATATGGAAGCAAAGTTGGTACTTGATATTGTCTAAAATGATCTCCTTGATAATTGGTCGTGTCATTATTGCCACCTAGATATTCTTGCTAATATCCCCCATAGTAAGTCATCCAATGATATCCTGGCATCATATCATCGCATTGTCCTCCAATCTAATTTTGTACTAGCGAAAATATATTTGCTGATACATCCCTTCTGGTTCCATAAGTAACCTACGGTTGCTCTATTTTCATTGGCAAATATACCTGCCCTTGATCAGGTTCCCAAACAATTGATCCATCCACCATTTTCTTGATCAAATTATGCAAAGTATTCACTAGCACACCTGATTGGTTGATGAGTGCATGGTGAATAGCCTCGTCAACCATCTCTTGCAATGGCTTTGAGGACTAATAGGTGGTCAATGACTCAATTCTAATATAAAAACTAGCTTTGGCATTTGAGATTTCTGAATTGGCCCTTGTCTGATTATATTGAAAGATTCCAGACAGTGCTTTTGAAAATTAGCCGTACCTTTGATCTTCAGTCAAATCTTTCATTGTCACTGGAATCATGTTGTCTATGTTGATCTCTTTACCCGCCATTATGTTGCAGTTGTCTTGTCCCACCGGGCATGCCAAAAAGCGTGCTCATCGCTAAACCTCGTGGGGGAAGGTCTGACCAGACTGAGCGGAGGTCTGACCGGGGAGAGATGGCGGCTCGATCATAGGAAGGCCTAGGAGATCTACTTAGCGTCAGTGTAGGTCCTTAAGCTTTGAGGTTCGAGGGCGTGCCAGTCAATTTGACACTGCAATTGATAAGGAGAGAGGATGAGACCCATGAGCCGGTTGGCTGGTGGGCTTGTCCGGCTCTTCCTATTGGTTGGGTGCCAATAGGGAAGGCAGCGCTCGAGAATCAGCTGAACAGTCGGTGGAGGCATGAGAAACATGTGTAATATACTAGAGGACCTATCGGCCAAAGAGCCGATGACGCTCCGTGGCATCCGAGGTGGAGCGGGGCTCGATCCCCCGCTAAGCCACGAGGGTTAGCGACCGCGGTAACGGTGCCATTAGGACCAGCCTCGATAGATCAGACCAAACCAAGACAGTATGAGGCTAGGGACTTACGACATGGAGACGACAGAGGATTATACTGAACGTGACGATGAGGGAGGAAAGAGAAGAGGTCATTGGCTACCTACCGGTCAAACGTCCGACGCAGGCCTACACCTAAACCCATCGGCTCGAGTGACCGATGGGGAACGAGACCTGCTAGATCTCAACACCGGCCACATCAGACATGGGCCCTAGAAGATCGGACCGAACCGAGATAGTACCAAGAAGCGTCCGACGTGTCCTGATCGACCTTTAGAGGATCGATCTAGACGATACGCGAGACGGATGTGGGAACCTGCATTGAGGATAACTCGTCAGCTACTCACTCCAACAAGATGCTGAAGAGAGACACATCGGCCTACAGCTCAATTTACTGTCGGTAGCCTAGTAGGTCGAACCTAACCGATGCAGCACGAGACCGACAATGGCAGGGTGAGCTTGGTAAACCGATAGACCCCGCACGGACGTGATGCGGTACGCTCAATCTGACTAACAGTTCTAATCTAACAGATGTAGCCTTAAACAGAACAAGATATACTGGAATAGTGACAGGACTTACCCTTTCGCTGAAGATCGAACTTAACTGATGCAGCCCCGCATCGAGAGCCAGAACCTACCGGTGAAAACTTAGACAAGCTAGGGTGGCAATGCACCGATGGTTTATTGGATTGATCTGTTGATATGTGTTATAGGCTTCCAGAGGGTCTATATTTATAACCTGGCATTATAGAGTCCGACGCGGTTACAACAACCATCGGACGTTATTTCCTAAAAATATAAAAGGAAAATATCTCTAAGCAATTGCAAAGTTGCTCAAACTTGCTTAGCTTACGTAATACATTCTATACAAACACTTGACTTGTTGTTATCCTCATTACTCCTCTTTGGACCCGACTCCATCTGGATAACCTTCTGTCTTCAAACAAACGGATTCCATCTTTCACCCGTTTGATCGGCTCTTCTACAACATCAATCGTCTTCACCCCATGAGCCGATTAGTATTTTCCATTAGCTGATCCTATTTACAGGCTGAATCAAATTCCAGCGTTAACAGTAAGCTAGGCAAGTTTAGTTAGCATTGCAACTTATAGATTAGTTTCCTTATATGTTTAAGAAATATTGTGTAAGGGTTGTTTGTAACCGTATTGGACTCTTGTAAATCCATGGTATAAATATAGACACCCTAGAACCTATTGAGATATCAACAAGATCATACACAATACAACTTTGGTGCATTGCTGCCATATCTCATATAATTTTTACTCTGGCGGGTTCTGGCTCTGGTCGCGGGGTGCATCAACTAAGTTCAATCTCCCACAAAGTGGTAAGTCCTGCCATTATCATAGTTTGTTTTGCTTTGTCTATGCTTATATCGGTTAGGTCCAACCTCTTAGTCTGATTAGGTGTAACATTACGTTCATGTAAGGCTCAGCTAGCCGATGGGTTCGCTTCCCTTAGCCATCGACTTCGACTTCCAGGAGGGATCCTGCATGTCTTGCTATTCTCTGAATACACTCCTGTGCCTCCATCGGCTCTGCGGCCGATGAATCAGGATCTCTCTTTCACTACACCCGAAGCTATCATATCCTTTGTCGACATCCGCCTACACCCTCATCAGCTCCCCAGCCGATGGAAGAGTGTCCTGATTCCTATCCGCGATCATCCGATAGAAGGAGCCATCCGGACGCAGCCGATGATCAACCCGATCCTATCGGCAGCCAGCTGATAGCGAGGGCTCATATCGGTCTATCGTCTGATTGACCCGTTTGCCTTACCTCCTTGTTAATTGCATCGTCAAATTGACTGGCACGCCCGTATCCGCACCATCGCACTAGCGTCGTGAGAAACCCACGGCGCCCGACGCACGCACCTTGAGCCACGAAGAGAAGCCGATCAGCCTGCACTAGAGCTAAGCAGACCTCCCAGGCATCGGTGTGTTCGTGCCAGGCGCGCGGCAATCCGGCATGAACATACTTTTTGTCACGCCCGGTGGGACTGAAGATTTCATTCATTGGCTAATAGGACTCGTACTTCATTCATCGGCCGATGGGGTAGAAATCTTCATTCATTAGCCGATAGGATGGGATTTCATTCATCGGCTGGAGAAACTTAAAGACCATTCATTAACCCGTAGGACTGTACAATTGCCTGATTAGAAGTCAGAATTTTTACTCATCAACCCGAGGGGCATCTTCTTGCCAGTATGTCTAAAGAAGAGGTTGATTCCAAGGCGCATTCATCCAAAGAAGAAGCCAGTGAGGATATTATAGTTTCAGTAATCATGGAGGATCTGAATGAAGACCAAATGCAATAGATATTGAGACAAAGCCGATGGAGAACTGTAGAAAAGCCGATCAGATTAGTAGAAGATTGGATCGGCTTGAAGACAGGGGATTGTCCAATCGGGATCAGGTCCGAGAAGCCCGAGGGAAGGAAGGAAAAGGATCGGCTTGGCTAAAAGAAGGTTCGATAGCTATAGTGGAGAAGCCGATCAGGTTGCAGCAAAGGAAGACTTGGTTATAAATTGGAAGATTATTCAGATGAAACCGGGTTTGCGGAGGAGCCGTGGACTCCACGGCAGGGTGCTTATTTTTGTAAATTATAACCTTATTCAATTAGGGAGGTCTAGCCGGTTAGTTAACTCCTTTAGGAATATTTTCCTTTGTTCTTACTAGGAAATAATGTCCGATGAGTTATCCATGCTCTGTGCTTCACGCCTAGTGCATCGGCCCCTCGGCCGATACGCATCAGCCTTTAGAGGCGTCCCACGACTCATAACGCCAAATGTATCGGTTCCCCAGCCGATACGCACCCGCCTTCAGAGAGGCGTCCCCTCATCGGCTCAGCTAGCTGATGGGTTCGTTCCTATCCTTGCTACGGCATAGCCGATCTGGCGTCCTCCGTATCATCGCCGCTGGCCCCGGCCTCATACTGTCTCTGTTAGGTCCAATCTTCGAGGTTTGGTGTTGATGGCGCTGCCACGGTGGGCGATGGGTCTTGTGCTGTCATATCCGGAGCGGCATCAGCTTTGCAACCCGTGCCTTCTTATACTATTCCTTGCCTAGGCCGCATGCGCCTTCATTGGTTTTTCCAGCCGATGAATCACTGTTTGGCTATCCGGAGGGATCCCGTGTGCCTCGATATCCTCTGAGCACACCTTGAATCCTCCATCGGCTCTGTGGTCGATCCCTCGTCGACACCTATCCACATGGGCTCCCCAGCCGATCGAAGAGCATCTCGATCCTATCGGCAGCCAGCCGATAGCGAGCGCCTATATCGGACCCATTCGTCTCACTTCCTTGTCAATTGCAGGGTAAAATTGACTGGCACGGTCACGAACCTCGAGGCTTAAGGACCTGCACTAGGGCAAACCAGCCTTCCCAGGCCTTTGCGTGACCGAGCCGCCGTTCCCCCTGGTCGTGGGATTTTTGGCGGTAAGCAAGTATGACTAGACAAGGGCTGATTCAAAAAACACAGTTACCAAAATATGTTTTGATGAATGAATCAGACCATTCATCACCTGTGAATTCTCCTAAGCCGTTGCAAGAGATGTTCAACGAAGCATTTTATGAAGTATTTAGTAATATATCGGGAGTATGGATGGATACACTACAAGATCTGATCAAGAAAATGATACAAGAATTATCAGCTCAAGAGCCTGATCAAGATCATGTACCTTTGCCGATAGAGATGAAGTTATCTCAGAAAACTTGTAAAAAACAAGAGGGACCTATCGGCAAATGTATATCCACCAACCCAAGATCGATTCGGGGGGCAACGATAGGGGTACCTTTAGAATACTTTCAGGGTAATTATTGTGGAGGTTATCAACGTGTCTACCTAGATGGCTATCTCGATTTACACACTTATTATGGGGTGTATCTTAGGCAGAATCGGGTACCATATCCACCTCCACATTGTAAGAGAAACATTCTAAGGGAGAAGGATTAGTTAACCAGAATTGTGGACATGGTGAAAAAGCAATTTGGTATCAAGCCCAAAGACCAAACAATTATGTATTGGCACCTGTATGCAAAATGGTTTGATAGAGTTCCATTGCCTCACCGATACAGGATACCAAATTTCTCCAAATTCTCAGGGCAAGACAACATATCTACAATAGAACACATTAGCCAATTCGTAGCCCAATGTGGAGAAGCATTGGCCAAGGAAGCCCTCAGAGTCCGTTTTTTTCCATTGTCCCTCTCTGGATTAGCTTTCACCTGGTTTTCGTCGTTACCACCAAACTCAATTAAGAGATGGGCCGATCTGGAATAGCAATTCCATAAATATTTCTTTGCTGGGATTCAAGAAATGAGACTGCCAAATTTGACATCGGTTAGACAGAGGCCTAATGAGTCAGTTTTGGGCTACATCCAATGTTTTCGGGACATCAGAAGCCGGTGTTATGGTCTTGTTCTAAGCGATGAACAGTTAGATGATTTGGCCTTCCAAGGGTTGTCGAGTCGCATCAGGTGAAAATTTTCTTCCCAAGAGTTCAATAGTAGCACATCTGATGTATGTGGTATCGGCTGACGAGAGCTGATTATCAGAAAGAGAAGAGATTTCGGAGCATTGGAGGCCTGAGGAAGAGAATTTCGAAGCATGAGCTTTCATACTTCGAAATTAGGGGGCATGTGTTAACGCCAAAATTAGGAAAGCCCACGAAAAGATTGGAGAAAAGATCAGCTTAAGTAAATAAGAATCTTGTTGCTACAGGGAGGAAGCCAATCGATGAAAGCAGGGAAAGATTCGGTCCAAGATTAGAAGGTTATCCAAAGGAGACCGAGTTTGAGGAGGAGCCGTAGAATTCACAGCAAGATATTCTATCTATCTAAATTGTATCTTATATGGATAGGAAGATTTAGTGAGTTTAGTTAACTTCTTTAGAGATATTTTCCTTTATTGCTGTTAGGAAATAACATCCGACGGTTGTTGTAAACGTGTCGGACTCTGTAAACCCAGGGTATAAATATAGACCCCCCTGGAGACATGTAATCATCATCCTTCGATCAATACAACTTTGATGCATCGCCACCCTAGTCTATCTAGGTTTTTACCTGTGGGTTCTGGATCTCGACGCGGGGCAGCATCGGTTAAGTTTGATCTCCGACAAAGGGGTAAGTCCTGCCACTATCTCGATATGTCTCGCTCTGTCTAAGGCTACATCGGTTAGGTTCGAGCTCTTTGGCCGATCGGATGTATCGCATCACATCCGTGCATGATCTATCGGGCTATCAAGCTCTCTTCACCATCGTCGGTCTCGTGTTGCATCGGTTACGTTCGACCTATGAGGCTGCTAATGGTAGAATGAGCTTTAGGCCTATAGGTCTCTATACGGTGTTTCATTGGAGTATTAGCCGATGAGTTATCTATACGTTGAGCATCACGCCCAGCGTATCCGCTCTTTAGCTGATACGCAGTAGTCTTTAGAGACTTCCCTTGAGCACCACGCCAAGCACATCGTCCTTCTAGCCGATGCGCGCCTGTCTTTAGAGAGATGTCCACTCATTGGCTCAGCTAGCCTATGGGTTCGCTTCGCCCTTACTTTAGCACATCCGATCCGACGTCCACTGTCCCGTTGCCGTTGGCCTTGGTCTCATACTATCTCGGTTAGCTCTGATCTTTCAGATTCAGTGGTAGCGGCGTCGTCACGGCGGGTGACGGGTCTCATGCTACCATATCCGGAGTGGCATCGGCTTTGTAGCCTGTGCCTTTTATATTATGATTCCTTGCCAATTCGCATATGCCTTCATCGGCTTTTCAGCCGATGAACGACCGCTATAGCTTCCGTTGACTTCTAGGAGGGATCCCGCGCACCTTGCTATTCTCTGAATACAATTCTGTGCCTTCATGGGCTCTACGGCTGATGAATCAGGATCTCTCTTTCACTACACCCGAAGCCATCGTATCCTTCATCGACATCCGCCTATGCCCTCATCGGCTCTCAGCTGATGGAAGAGTGTCCTGATTCCTATCGGCGATCAGCCGACAGTAGGAACCTTCTGGATGCGGCCGATGACCAACCCGATCCTATCGGCAGCTGGCCGATAGCGAGGGCTCATATCGACCCATCGTCTGATTGACCTGTTCGTCTCACCTCCTTGTCAATTATAGGGTCAAATTGACTGGCACGCCTGCATCCGCACCATCGCATCGGAGTCGAACGAAACCCACGGCCCCCAACGCACGCACCTCAAGCCACAAAGAGAAGCCGACCGACCTGCACTGGAGCTAAGCAGACCTCCTAGGTGTTGGCATGTTCGTGCTAGGCGCATGGGAATCCGGCACCAGAGTAGTTAGCTAATAGGTCTTTACGTGATGTTTCACTAGAGTAGCTAGTTGTTGAGTTATCCATACACTGAGGTTCACGCATAATGTATTGACTTCTTAGCCGATATACATTTATCTTGTCTAGCGATTAATTTGCTAGCGATCGATCTGGTTCTTTTAGATCTGGCATCGAGACCTACCGGGTTTTGTTCCCCCATCGACTCAACTAATCAATGAGTTTACTTATATACCTGCATCGAACCCGCTGTCGATGGGTTTACTCGTTCCTTCTCGATGTATTTCTTATGCATCTGCACATTTGATCTAGCATCAATTGTCTCAGTGTTGTTAGCCTCAACCTTATATTGTGTTGGTATGATCCGATCTATAAAGATTGGATCTAACGGTACCGTTATTAGTGGTCACTGTATATCGTATCTTTAGAAGATAGGGTCTCACTCTCTAGAGCTTATCGCATATACTGTTTGGAGCGTCATCGGATCTACAGCCAATGAGTCTTTTATTTTATTCCTATGTATTCGCCCATGCCGTCATTAGGTTTCTACTAATGTATGAGCGCTACAGTTCCTATTAGCAACTAGCCGATAGCAGTAGTACATCGGACTCATAGCCAATGGCTAGCTTAACACTATCGGCCACCAGTCGATAGCAAGGGTGCATTAGACTCAGTTAATGGCTATCTTAACCCTATTGGTACATCCAGTCGATAGCAGGAGTCTGAATCAGCCTTTCAGTCGATTGGCTCGATGATCTAATTCTATACATCTTTCTTATTAATTAAGGTTAAATTGACTAGCACGCTTGAAACTACAGCAACCCAACGAAGCTACCTTGAAGCCAAAGGACCTGCCCTGGATCGAAGTAGACATCCTAGAACTTAGCATGTTCGGGCTCGATTCCATTGGACCTCCATCGACGAACATGAAGGAGTGATTTAGCTCGAACATATTCTTTGGCACGCCAGATGGGACAATTGGGAAAGCACTCTAATGAACATCGAAGCCGATGGACCCGCACTAGAGCTAAGCAGATCTCCTAGGTCTTTTCGTGTGTTCATGCGATCGCATCGAACCTTCATCAGCTCACTCTCACTTGCCCTCTTGGCGTGCCTTTCCTCATGGTCTGATCACCTCATGCGTCAACACTCTTTTTAGCATGCCTAGTGGGACAATCGGGAGTGCATTCCAATGAATTGAAGGACCTACACTAGAGCAAATCAGATTTCCCAAGCCTCAGCATATTCATGTGGCATTGCATCGGATCTCCATTTGCTCACACTCACGCTCCCTCTTGGCGAGCCTCTCCACCTGGTCCGATCGTCCCCACGCACATGTGAACAACTTAGGATTGTTTAGTAGGTGTAGCTACGACCTCTGCCATGCAACGGGAATACAAGTGTCACGTGCCAGATCACCACTGTTTGGACTTCAACACTATAGGTCCATGTAGTGCGTTGCTTACCACACAGGCACTCCTCTGCCACCCTCCTCTCTAGCCCATAGAGGGTACCCTGAAAGGCCACTGATTAAAGGATGTTGCCAATCTAGTGTGCATAGCCCACAGCCAAGTTGCCGCTAGTAGTTCCCCAACTACCTCAAGTCAGCCTCAAAGTCTACTTTGCCCTCCGTCCTATCTTGTGGACAATGGGCTCCTTGCATTGGGGATGGATTCCAATCACTCACATGGGCCACTGACTAGCGCATTGTCCCCAGATGCAGGCCTACCTCGATGGGCTACAAGTCTATGAATACACGCACGTCACCATCAAACGCCAATGTGAATGGTGTCGTGAGGCGGATGAACACCTAGAGAACTAGGCGTCATCTGGAGAAGCAGCATCTCTAGACCGCACGCTGAACTATGGCGTGGCACCAGATGGGAACATGCTATATGGTGTAGGGTGCTGGGCATTCTCACCTGGGCTTCGCTAGGTGTGGTGGCCCCCAAGTTCCACCTCAACGTCCTAGAGAAGTATGATGGCTCCATTGACCGAGTGGAGTTCTTACATAAGTGGCTAGAAGCATTTCCAGCCATCAAAATTGACAAGCATGCGACACTCAAGTTCACATGTGGCATCACCAGCCACTTTAGCATCCCCAACTGCATCATCATGGACAATGGCACATAGTTCATGAGCGAGCTATTTGGGGACTACTGCAAGGATGTTGGGATCAAGATTTACTTTGCCTCATATACCCACCTGAAGAGCAACGACTAAATAGAGAGAGCAAATGCCAAAATCTTGAAAGGCCTCAAGACCAGGACATACAACATTCTCAAGAAATATGGCATTGGGTGGATCGATGAGCTGATTGCCACCCTTTGTGACAATCTCACCATGCTAAGCTGAGCCATCAGGGCAACACCTTTCTTCCTCATATATGGCGCCAAGGCCATCCTCCCGTCCAAGCTATATGACAAACCATATCAAGAACAAATGAGTCTTGACAATGTCAATTACCTCGACAAACCCCAACGATGAGCTATGCTATGAACTGTTAGATACTAGCAAAGCCTAAAGCGCAATCATTGATGCAATGTTCGCACCTGATCACTATAGGCTAGAAAAAACAAACATTTCCCCATGTGGGAAGGCCCCTTCCTTGTGACTAGTGTCCCTAGATTAGGCTCTGCAAGAATTGCCACAGAGGATAGGACTCCGCTACTGAAACCATGAAACATCGAGCACTTGCGCAAATTCTACTCCTAAAATACTTTGTAAGTTGGATGGTGATCAAGCCAACACGATCAAAACCACATTCTCCATGGGATGGCTAGGGCCTCTCATTATATACATTACATTAAATACATTTGCATAGTTTATTCGTTGGTTGTCTTTGCCATTTTGTTCCCAATTTCATTCTTGAGGAATCTTTCCCTCTTTTATTTGCTCCTAAGTTTACATATCCCCATGCGAATAGATACTTCTCTCCCTTGGTTGTGAATTGGGGCTGATTACAACATGCACTTGGATACTCAGGATAGCCTAGTCCTACGTATTGAGGAAAAGTGCCCAAGACATGGACCATGCCCCTAGCATCACCAAAGCCTCTTGGTCTTGAGCAAGCCCCAACTCAGGCAGCTTAGACCTCGACAATAGGCAACACTGCTCAATCTAGCCAATTCCACTCTTTGCACTGCAAAAGTCCATGCACTATGGTTTACCCATTTATTCTCATGCACTACCAAAGATTGGCTTCCCAAGGGGCTACTGAGAGGCCGAGGTGGGCGAACTAAGTAGTGTGGCCATGCATAACCCTTATAGGAAATCATGTATGTTTAAACATATGTAGGTTTAGGTAGAATTGCAAAGGATGACACATGGCTAGGCCTTCTAGGGTGCTTGCTTCCCATGGAACTCTATTGTGGGATCACACAGGAGGTGTACTACATTAAGAACCTTGGTCCTGCTTGGTTGGGGGCTTCTCTCCGAGCTCTTGGGGTGCTTGAGCAAGGACATGAGTAGGCGTGGTCCCAACCTCACCGACAATGCATTTTCCAAAGACATCCAAGAGAAAAAAATATTACAAGTACTAGGCAAGCCAAGTATTAACAACACAAACAAAGTACTTCCCATAGATAACAAAAGTTCTAAAGCACACAATTTTTGATGAAAAGCTCAAAAAGCATGAGAAGATAGGCACGCATGTTGCAGTGGTCATTGTTTGCCGTCGCTATCACCTAATGAAAGGCATGGCTAAGAATGAGAATCTTACAAATCCTGCTACTCATCGTCAGACACAGAGTCAAAGGAGATGTAGATTTCCTAATTCTCTTCCCTAGCTTCCTCCTCTTCCTCCATCTCTAGCTCAGGCATTAGTGCCCTACGGGCAAAGAAGCTAGCTATCCCTACCACCGTCTCGGCCACCACCTCACAGGCCACAGCCTCCATCTCCTTGAGAATGCCCTCTAGGCGCTGCCCCATGGGAAAGCCAGGGTTGCACACGTGTTACATGGTGAGGATGTACTTAGCCATGGACCGTGCTAGGGTGTAGCCCCCTCCTTTGTCGCAACCTCCTACACACGTGTCGGGAGCTTGGCGAGGCTGTCGATGATGTGCAAGAAGTGTAGTGCCCTAGGGTGCAACTGTTGACTTTGCATGTTGGTGCACTACAAAGCAATGCGTTCCTCACCACGCACTTCACCCTTTTAAGGACATCCATCATCATTTTGCGAGCTACCTTGCCTTTAGTCTCCTAGGCACTCTTTCCCTCCTCTGCCTTCTTCGGTCGCTCTAGCTTTTTGATTTGGAGGGCCATTGCCTCAATCTAGATTATTGTGAGGGCATGCTCCACCTCTATGACCCGTTTCGTGCCTAGCTTGCACATCGTGGGGCTAGTCTCCTGCTTAAACATCCTCTTCTCACACTCTTCCAAGGCCTACTCCCAGGCAGTTATGGTTGCTACCTTTTTTGCTCTCTTTCTCGGCCTCTACGGGCCTTGCAACCGGGCAACAATTTCCACCTCTAGCTCCATCACCACCTTTTGGACCTGCTCAAGGACCTTCTCTCGAAGGATGATAGACACCTCCCGGTCCATCACCTTCTTTTCCCAAGTGATGAAAGTTGTCTCTTGATCTATGATTTCTTGCTCGCAAACGAGCGTGACCTCCCTCGCTAGGGTCACATCCACTACCCAAATGGCATTCTCCTCCTACTTCCTGGTAAGCCCTTTGATGAAGTGGTGCAGCTTGTCACTTGTTCAATCATTGGTATCCTCACATCCTATGACTGTGGCTTCCCAATCAACCACTATCTTCTCCTAGGACTTGGCTATGGCTTTCCAAGCAGAAGCCACCTCATCATGGTGTGTCAACTTGCCCTCACGATCCATCACCTTGTCCACATAGATGGTGACCCATTGGGCACTAGAGTGCACCTCATCCATTAGTTGCTAGGCTTGGCGTATAGCCTCAGCAGCCCTAGCCTTCTCCTCCATGGCTGTGTCACCCATAACCTCTAGGGCAACTCGCTGCTGTTCCACGGACTTCATCACAATCGTACATCTTCCTCACTAGGGCGATGTGAGTTTGAAGTAGCTGGCCTCCTTTGATGAGGCACTGCCACTTTGCCATCAACTCAGCACACTCTTGGTCTATCATCTCCTACTCTATGTGATGACTTCTCCTATGCTCACGAGTGCATTAGAGAGCTCCTTGTGTTGCCGCAGACTGGACGAGCGAGGGTGCGACCACACCAAAGTTGAGTCGTCAGCCCTAGCCCCAAGCACCACCTGGTCTTTGTGGGGAGGCAAGTGATCAGGAGCCGCTCCATCTTACCCAAGCTCGTCCCCCTCGTCAATGTTCGGGTAGCATCCCAATGTAGCACTTCACCATCGCTGTTATGGTCAACCATAGAATGGTATTTGGCCCCTACAACATTGCTCCTCCACTCAGGGGGATCTCCCTTCATCTCCCAGTGGTGTCGTTGCCACCCTCTATTTGCCCAATACGGGGGGGCGCTGATCTACTAGCACCCTAGCTGCTATGCCAGCCGCCCTCACCTCTGACTCCTTGGGAGCGGTAGCTGCTCCGAAGCTCATGGTGACTGTTAGCACCTTGGGTTAGCTGAACACATAGAGAAACAAGCGGAAAAGTTAACACATGACTACATCGAAAAACAGGGAGAATAATAATGACAATAAGCGAGATTGAAGAGAGTTTGGGGCATGATCCCTACCATAGTCTTAGCCCAGCCAAGCCCTATTCCTAGGTAGACAGGGGTCCTTGCTACATGGTGGGGCTGTCTTCTTATTTTCTTCACCAAGGGGCTACAGGTGTGCCCCGTCCCTAACTGCTGCTGAGGGACACTCGCCATATTGCTTGGTCTTGAGTATGGGTGCACCAAAGACCTTGTCCCTCAAACCTATGCCCCGATCTTGGTGTCACCATCCTTGGGGTTGCTGCTCGGGCCGCATCCGTTGTTGCTGGGGATGTGTATCACCCTGTTAGCTGATTCCGAAGTTCGCTTCTTAACCCCTTTCATATCGCAATCCAAGAGGGTCATTTGAAGCGCTACCTTCGGTCCTAGCACAAAGGTTATATAAAATGTTTTTTTTGCAGGTTTGCAACTACCAAGGTCATTGCCATGGATTTGGAAGACAAAGTATGTCAGGAAGATAAAGGTGCTTGCATGGTTGCTCTTCAATAATAGACTTAACACAACAGACATGTTGGATCACAAGCATTGTGTACCACAGGATTATAGTGAAACCAAAGAAAAGATGTGTTCTAGTTTCTCTTACCCCAGCTTGTTGTGTATGCCTGGAATACGTCTCTATCCTTGTATCAGATGATAGTTCTTGCAAGATTATGTTTTGGAAGGAAATGTTATGTAGATATAGGTTGCATTTCGGCATATATGGAAGCAACGAAATGCCTTATCTTTCAGCAAAGAATGCCTACTGCTGACAGTTGGTTATCTAGCATTAAAGCAGAGGTTTCTCTTATATACATGTAGGATGAACACATGAGCTCAAGGAGATAGTTTTAGATGGGTTACAAACTTTATAGAGTTTCTTTACTTGTAAATACAGAACTATTTTCTTTTTTATAAAAAAGTTTAACTACTGGGTTTGACTAATAGTGTTTCCAAAAAATTTTATGGTAGAACAAGCCTTTCGTTGGGATTTAATCCCAGGAGGTCGTATATGCATATTTGCGTGCGTTCAATGGTCAAAAAATAAGTTCTGCTACGTGAGGTTAGCCATAATATCTTGTTTAGGCAGTGCTACCTACATGCACCCACGCGAGCATGAGTGTGACTATGTACAAAATGTAGTGTGTCAGACTTATACTTGGAAAAAAGAGTCATGTCAATTCCACTCGTACGGTTATTAGTTTCAACACCCCGATTCCTTTTAAAGTGAGCATGTCACATGTATTTAACAAGAAAAATCTGATATTAAAGGACTAGCAATGTATCTATATACAGAAACCAAGCTAGTGTAGATGATAGGATAACTAAAAGCTAAATATTTTTTTAAATAAAAAAATGTTTGATTTGAATGATGTTGTGATATACTACTATGGCTGGTCTAATAACTTACATACAGTCGTTCTAGTCATTGTGATATGGTGCTTCAAATGTCTTGATGTCGTCAGTCTATTCACCACCTTGCCGACAATTTAACCATTTATAAAAAAAATACAACTCAATAAAATTATTAAAAATAAATTAACTTTATATGTTTATATGTCTATAAGATGGTACATGGTAGATGAATATGGAAGGTGTTTGCAATAGGCTTCATAAATGTGTGCAAGCGTCATAAAAATTACAAAGAAAATTAGATAAAAATTAAAAGAAAAATAATAAAGAAAACTAGAGGAGAAAATATGCTGCTACAGTATGTAAGGTAATGTAGCATGCAGTTAAGTAGGCACGTGGGATAGCAGTGGTGGTTAGTATTGGAGTCTAGATTTTAAAAAAAGAAATCAATTTAGAAAACAAGGAGTTAAGTCTTATTATAATTAGAAATTCTATCTTAGATAAGGGTTTAGATGCTATTTAAATAATTTTTAGAAGAGAAAAAAATCTAGAGTTCAATTTTAATTAAGAGAGGAGTGCTATATATATATATATGATTTATAGATAAATCTTGATTCAATTAATTTATTTATAAGTTGTGTTATTTGTTCGTGGACGGTCAAATAGGCGATAAAGCAACGGTCGAACCGGCAACAACACAGATCTGGAGATTGTTGTATGTTGGTCTATATCTTTTTATTTTTAAAAAATAGATTTTGATTATCCTATCATTTATTCTCTGACTTTATTCTTAAGTTACGATTCCCTATTGTCCATAATACTCAAGTTTGGGGATCATGGATGGAGCACGCATAGTTGGATGTCCAATTGCAGGCGGAGGTCACAATGCATTGGTCCGACGAGCACAGACAACGCCGGGCTTGGCAACGACAAGGTTGATGCAAGCATGACCGCCGAAGTAGCAAACTCTCGAGCGTCGGCAACGCGTGTGTCGAGCACGATGAACAATTTCGCCGATTTCAAGAGGTACCTAATGGATCAAACAGGGTTTGGAGAATTGAACCAGTTGCCAAACATCAAGAGGCTCGATTAGAGCTTCAGCATGTGGCTCATGTCCAGCGTCGATGAAGGAACGAGCAGTATTACCATTCACAGAAATAGCAATAGGAGACTTTTTTCTCGGACCACGGTGTCCACAAGGTGTTCAGTAGCCCATGCGGAGGCCGAGCGATAGAAGGCTCGGATGCTGGCATCAGCCTAGGCTCAACACGATTCATCTGCGATACCATTGGAATGGGGGATAAGGGAGCACATAGCTTGAAAGCTGCGGAGAAGTTCATCCAAAAGGACATCACCGACAAATCTAGAAGCATGGAGGAGTGCTTCAACTTAGCTTTTGTCATCTTCATCATGGGACACCAGCTTGCCCTGAGCACATGGCATGATTGGGTTAACACTGATTTTTGGGGTGCGCTGAAGCGAGCGGACGACATACCTGAGTACAATTGGTGTGCTTACCTGCTGTGATCTCTCATGGATGCTTGCAGGAAGGTTTGAGCTGATGTCCGAGACAAGGCTCGTAGTACCAGCAGCCCTGGCTGCCACCTGTTTTTGCAAGTAAGAGTATTTCCGCACGACACTATTTTCATATGTTGTCACTTCCTCACATATTCCTTCCGATGCGGAATGAGACAAAAGTTTTGTTACCCAATTATGTTGCAGGTTTTTTTCGTGGGCAATATAAACCTCTCAGACAGGCTTGTTCCTGTGTTTCTATCTGTTTTTATCTTATAAGTTATATCAGTAACTTATTTTTACTTGTTTTAATTTTAATTAATCTTGAGTTACAGATAAATATATGATTAATCCACATGTTTTTAATGGGATTGATTTTCCTTAGTGAAAAGAAGTCTTATATTATTCTAGAGTATTAATATTTTACAAAAAAGTTTCGAAACCTTATTATATATCTAATGAGATTGTTACTACTGATAAAATTAAATTTAAAAATAATTGTAATGATCACAATTTTATTATTAATGGAGTTTCTTGGATTTCTTGTATTGAAAATTCATGTGAGATATAAAAGGCTATATATGATTTGTATCAATGGTCTTCTAATATCTAAGAACTGTGCAAAGATGTTTTTAAAAGGAAGTATATAAAATTTGAGGTAAAATCTTGAAAAGCTCTTGATGATTATTATGCTCGCTTTAATAAAGTTTTATGTAATATCCGTTTTGTTAATGATTCTTACCATACTAATTATAGTTGATATCTTTTGAATGGTTTTGATATGTTTATTTGGAGAATTAAAGTTACATCAATACAAGAATTTATTAACTTTAGAATCTTTGTACATCAAACTTAAGATACATGAGATAAATATTCTTTTATGAAAAATTGGTCCTAAATCTTTTGCTTTGGTAGTTAATGCTTCTTCGTTGCTTTTCTTTGACCAATTTTAATGTTATGTCTGAAGACCAACTCGAGTAAATCTCCAAGGAGAACTTGGTTTTACTAACAAATAGATTCTCTAAAGCCTCTCGGGAGAGAAATGAAGGAAGATGAAGAGGACAAGAACAAAGATGAGAAGAAGATGTTTAAAGGCAAGAGAACCAAGAGCTACAAGAAGATTTTGGCTAAAGTATATGCAGTCTTTGATCAAGCTAGTGATATCGACTTTGAGAGCATAAATGAAGATAATGACAAAGGCAAGAATATCTCTAAAGTATACCTCATAGCTCGTGGAGGATCAACATCTAGAGAGTCTGATTATGACAATGAACATATTGAGGCTTCTATGGTGAGGAGGAAGAACATGTGGATAATGGATTCTTGTTGTTCGCGACACATGAGCGATTATAAAGATTGGTTTTCCTCTCTCAAACCAACATCTATGATGAAATTGATAATTTTCTGAGCTGCTTCTATAAAGTATGATTCTTGCTACAGGATTTGTTAAGGTATGTGACAAATTTACTTTGAAAGATAACATTTTGGTTGAAAATTTGAATAAAATTTTCTTATAGTTTCCCAAATAATTGATGAGGATTTTGAAGTTAGATTTATAAAATCTAAAAGTAAAATTCTGTTTGTGCTTGTGTCTTGAGAATTTCTTGATATAGAAGAGTTTTTAAAGTTAATTTTGAGAACTACGTTTCTCTAAGATTACTTGTCTGGTTGCTAAATTTTTGAAGGACTTAATGTTTTGGCATTGTAGACTAGTCATGTTGGTTTGACTCTCACTAGAATTAGTGGATTAAATTTTGTTCGTAGTTTGCCAAAACTAAAAAAGATCTTGATTTGGTTTGTTCTCCTATCGCTATGCTAAGATGGTTGCTTCTTTATATGTTCCAATTGTTTCTATAATAACTGATGCACAGGACCTTTATATATGAGGACACTGTTGGTCTAACTCAAGTGCAATCGGTTGGAGGAAAGTAATTTATTTTGGTTATTGTGGACTCTAGGTTTATTTTATGAAAACTAAATATAAAACTTTTAATCACACTCAAAACTTATATATTTGTTTGGCTCTTAAACTTCTTGATCCGTAAGAACAATTAGTGATAATGGTGGAGAATTTAAAAATGCTTCTTTTAACAAATTTTGTACACAAAAAGGCCTTGAGCATCAATTTTCTTCTCCATGTCTTCCTTAACAAAATAGTGTTGTTAAAAATAAAATCATTCTTTAGTTGATATGGCTAGAACAATTCTTAAGGAATATAATACTCTAATAAAATTTTGAGTTGAAACTATCAATACCGATGTTATATTTTTAATTATGTTTTCTTGAGATCTAAAGTTGGAAAAATTTATTTTTAGCTTTCTTTTACACATTAACCTAAAGTTTTGCATTAACGTGTTTTTGGTTGTAAGTGTTTTGTGTTAAAAGCTAGAAATTTGGATAAATTTGAGACACGTTCAACTGATAGAATATTTATTTCTTAGATATCTCGCTCACTCTTAGGGTTACTATGTACTTGTGTTGAAAACCAACAAAATTGTAGAAACTTTTGAGTTTGATGACATGGTCTAGTTATAGGAGGAGGATGGAAATATTTTTTAGGTGAAAGTGACAACGAAAAAAATGAGGTCGAGGTGGCAGCTAACCTGACCAGGCCTTAGGTCGATTCGACTGCACACAACTAGCTTGCCTGATCGATAGAGAAGAGCCGGTCAGATCAGGATGGACCAAAAATCTCGGATTTGTGTGAGATAGAGTCTTGTGGATCTCTAGAGGCTACAACTTCAATGACCCAAGGTTCAGAACATGAAGGAACTTTCGCTCCTTTACACATTCAATCCCAACATCCTTAGTAACAAATTATATGTAATCTAAATGAACTTAAGGTGACATCTATTGAATTTTTTTCACATTCCACTTTTATTTCTTCTTTTGAGCACAAAGATGTATTACATACATTAACATATGAATCGTGGACTAACACCATGCATGAAGAACTTGAAAGTTTTGAAAGAAACCAAGTTTGGACTTTAGTTAAAGCACATCTTGCTCATAATGTTATTCAAACTAAATGGGTTTTTAAAAATAAATAAAATGAGGATGGTTTAATAATAAGAATTAAAGCCGGACTTGTTGCATAAGGTTTTACTACATTTGGATTTTGATTCAACGTTTGCTCCATTTGCTCGAATTGAAGCAATTAGACTTTGGTTAGCTTTTCCTATTTTAAAAGGTTTTAAATTGTATCAAATATATCTTAAAAATATTTTTCTAAATGGTTTTATACAGGAGAATGATTATATTAGACAACCATGTGATTTTAAAATTTAAATTAGACAACCACCTGATTTTAAAAATCTAAAATTTCTAAATCATGTTTTCAAATTGTCTAAAGCTTTGTATGGATTAAAACAAGCAACTATAGCATGGCATGATAGATTAAAAAATTTCATACTTAGAAAAGGATTTCAAATGGGAAAAGTGGATAAAACTCTTTGTTCTAAAGCATGGAGACAATCTTTTTGTTTAAATTTATGTACATGATATTATCTTTGGTTGTCACTCTCACGCTTTGGATGCAAAATTTTCTGAAGGAGCGAAAATGGCGACCAGAGGGGGGTGAATGGGAGCCTTAACTTTCGTGCGAGATATTTGGAGACTGTCCCAAAATCAATCTTAAAAAGCAGTCACAAGCAGACTATAGGTTTTCTAACTAATAGATGAGCTATCTTAAGGAGATCATTGCCCAAAACTGAATCTAGTCAAAAAAAGAACAAAGAAGAGTGAAAAACCACCAGTATTTCTTCTCAAAAGTCTGATTCGCCCCGATCTATAAACTCGTGAGAAGCTAGATGATTTCCTTTGGTGGAAAGATTCGACTCACCTCCTAGTTCATCCCAGATAAATAGATCTGAATCAAAACCCCCGAATCTCAAGATTCAACCCAAAACGTCGGAAGGATAAAGCCAAGAACGCAAAGAACACCGACGGGATTTGAATGAACAGTTCAAATAAACTGATCTATGCACCCGTGAGAAGTTAGACGATTTCCTTTGGTGCAAAGATTCAACTCACATCCTAGTTCATCCCAACTAAACAGATCTGAACCAAAAACCCCCAAAACTCAAGATCCAACTCAAAACATCAGAAGATTTAAACCAAGAACATGAAGAACACCGATGGGATTTGAATAAACAGTTCAAATAAATTGATTTGAACAAAAAAAACCCCAAAACTCAAGATCCAACTCAAAACGTTGAAAGGGGAAAATCAAGGACGCAAAGAACACCGACGGGATTTGAACAAACAGCTCACAAATCAAATCCCAGAGGACACAAGGAGGTTAGGGCCTCCATTCCCGCACACAATCTTTAGTTGTTTTACACAGATGTTGTTGATTACACTGCCGTGGAGAGATCGAGCAAGAAAAACCCTAACCAGAGACGCGACGGACTCGAGAAGAGTAAGAGAGAAAAAGAAAAGGAAAAAGGAAAATGAAAAACCCTCGTAGTGCTCACCCTCACCCTATATATGAGGGGTGCGCTGACGCGACACCCTCACCCTATATATGCCAGTGCTTCATTCGAAATTTTGATTTTGTCCTTTCAGTATAATAGGCCGAAAGAGTATCCGGAAGGCATAATGGTCTAACTCTTTTTCAGACAATCGGACGGCCACGCTTCCTGCACAAATTTTCTTCATCTTGAAGCAACCTTTGTGATTTTGCCACATGCCGCCCCGTTCCTCCTTGGAACTTAGGTTTTGAGGCCAAACCTGCAAAACTATCACCCGCTGGTTTTGAGACTCAATCCACGAAACCCCTCCAATGTTGACGAGTGTCCAACCTCCACCAAGCTCGATGCCTTCACCTTCCTTCTTGACTTGATCGACGCTGTCTTCATCACCCATGTATATGTGCGCTTGTCGATGTCCCAAGGTGTCAGCCATCGCGACTAGTCCTCCGGTGCTACGGTTCCTTAGTCCAAGCCTCACGTCCGTCCATCACCACTCCAAGTCCATCAGCACGGCCAGTCTCTACTTGACCTTTACCTTGCCATCGACCACTGCCTCCGAGCTCCACACTTGCACACCACAAGCCACGAGACATATTGCACAAACACACTCAACCCGAAGTGTCAGCATGTTGACAATCACTCATCACTACAACGAAGCATAAGGACACATATCAACCTTGTGTTCGCAATATCCCCCTTGATGAGTGCATTGTCAATGCTAACACACAACAACCGAACAATAGAAATGAGGGAAAAGACAGAACAAAATGAAACTCACCCAAATGACCAAAAACCAAAGAAAGGCCAACACAGAGTAGGCTCCAGCTCAAGCCCTCGATAAGAGGCAGACACGGGCTCAACACAGCTAGCAAAGCAACTCAAATGCAACTTCCCTGAACAAATGCAATCTCACAAATGTATGCACTCTCAACAATCTACTCCTTTGGGACATTCTCCCCCTTTGGGTGGGTTGTATGAACCATTCTCCCCTTTGTTGACACATGCACACATCAAGATAGCATAAAAACTATAACTCCTCCTCAAAAGATGCTATGAATGCATATGAATACAGAAGCTTCTGGAGTGTAGCAATTAGAGGGAAAAGATGCTCTAACGGGTGTTGTTGGGTGAGTAAGCAACACTTTTAAGTACTATCAAGTGAAATGAAATATGAATAATAAGCACATGTGAGCAGTTTTAAGCAATTCAAGAAACAAGTCACCACTTAGGTAGCACATAGCAAGTATAAGTAGGAAATCAACTTGATGCTAGCATGTATACACAAGATGAATTACCCCAAGCAGCAGTCACATATCATGTCAAGGATGAACCTAGCACTTGTGTTTGAGCAAACTTATCAGGATTTTATAGGTTTCAATAGATCACACTTATTAGTCAAACATGTGTGTACGAGAGGTTGTAAGTACTGCCATGCCTAACTTTTCAACCATGCGGAGCCTATATCAAAGGCAATCATGTGCTTAAAACAACGGTTTTGGTCATCCACTACAAGGTTTAAGTTCATCCCAAGTGTAATAGGAAGCAGTCTCGATATCTTGATATGGGACAGTCTATACCTATCTTGATCTTTGCTCATTACTTAACATGGATTTCAAAATTTTAGCAGAAGAGTATTGGAGTGGTCCAAGCACATGAATGACTCAAAAACAAGAGACATAGCAACCTAGCATATACATGATATCAACATGAATTTCAGTATACACATGCTAGTTGCCAATCCTAGTGGTGAACATAGTTTCAAGAATCAACAAGTATTAATCATGTTCATAGATTTGAGAAACAAGCTTTGCTCATAACATGTATCAAGTAATCAAGGAGAGCCAAAGCTATGACCATCATGTACATGCATAACATACTAAAGAGAGCATAATTTCATCCTGATAGCTAGATTCATGAACTCACAATATGCTCTATAATACATGATTCGATGCAATGAAGTTGTGATGCAAAAGCTAAAAGCAAAACCATATTGTAAAAGCAAATACCAACAACTATACAAGAACCAAAACTTCCCTCCACTAAAAAGGAAAGCACACCCCCAATTCCCCTCGCTACTAGGAAAAAGATGCTTGATCTAGGGGTTTTGTGGAAATATCTGCAAGTTGTTTAGAGGTATCTATGTGGCAAATATCAATATCCCTTTTCTCATAGTGGTCACGAAGGAAATGAAAATAGATATCGATGAGTTTGGTTTTGGAATGTAGCACTGGGTTCTTTGCCACACTAATAGCACTGGTACTTTCATGAAGAAGTGGGATTCTCTAGAAGCTCAACCCAAAGTCTCTCAAAGTGTAAATCATCCAAAGCAACTAGGAGCAACAGCTAGCAGCAGCAATATATTCGGCTTCTGTGGTTGACTGGGCTACACTAGTTTGCTTGCGAAAGGACCAAGAGACAAGAGAAGACCCCAAGAATTGACACGTACCAGAGGTGGACTTGCGCTCTAGACGACAACCAGCGAAATTGCCTGCTTGTGGGAAGTGCGCGGTGAAGATTGGAACCAAGCGCACAAACACACGTTGAACTATACGTTTGGCCTCATCGCTGTTAAGTATAGGAGTGAGCCAATCATGCTCCTATACTCCTTCTGGTCCACCGGCTCGCCATCCTCATCGACATCCAATGCTGCTGTGGTGCACATATGCATCGAAAGAGGCTTACTCTCGTCCTTGTAAAACTTCTTAAAAATATCCTTTGTGTACTTAACTTGATGCACAAACGTCCCCTCTTGAGTCTGCTTGATTTGCAACCTAAGAAAGAAATTGAGCTCACCCATCATGCTCATCTCGAACTCCATATTCATTGTATCTGCAAACTTGGCAACTAAGGCATGAGATGAACCACCAAAAATGATATCATCCACGTATATCTGAACAATTAGAGTGTCAATGCCTTGCTTGAGGAGGAAAAGCATTTTCTCAAGCGATCCCATTTTAAAACTCTTTGCAACCAAAAACGTTTTGAAATGCTCATACCAGGCTCTAGGGGCTTGTTTCAAACCATACAATTCTTTTGGAAGTTTAAAGACATGGTTTGGGAACTTGAGATTTTCAAAACCATGAGGTTCTTTGACATAAACCTCTTCCTCTATGCACCCATTTAAGAAAGCAATTTTGACATCCATTTGAAAAAGCTTTAAACCCTTTGAAGCAGCAAAGCCTAAAAGGATCCTCATAGCTTCTAAACGGGCAATAGGAGCAAATGTTTCTTTATAGTCAATACCCTCCTTCTGGCAAAAACCTTGGGCTACTAACCTAGCCTTGTTCCTCACTACCATCCCATATTCACTCTGTTTGTTTTTGAATAGCCTGTTGATTCTTATGGGATGAAAATCTAGTGAAGGTGGTACTAAGACCCAAACGTGGTTTTGTTCAAATTTTTCTAACGTCTCATGAATGGAATTAACCCAATTAGGATCAAATAAAGCATGTCTAACATCTCGGGGCTCAAACGATGCAACAAATGTAGAATTGGCAAAGTGTGAGATTTGATAGGACCTAGACCGCGTGACTCGCTGGTCAATGTTCCTAATCATGGTCTGAGGTGGATCGTGATGCTAAATGTGGCATGGAGCCTCCTTGGAGGATGTCCCCTCATCCTCAACAATAGCTGGTACTTCCTCTGGTGTAGCTGACACAAGCTGAGAGAGCTGCTCGAATGGTCCCCAAGTAGTGGAAGAGGAAGGGTTAGGACCGTGAGCTAAAGTTGTCGACGTAGGATCATGAGGAGTCGGTGGAGTCGGCTTAGGATCACCCAAATCGTCGTCTTCCTGCTCGTCCTCAACAAAGATGTTCCTGCACACTCAAAGGCAAAAATCGAACATGGCATGGTTTCATCGAAGGTGACCTCGTAGGTCTCCACAACTCGGTTAGTCTCTAGGTTAAGAACACGATATGCATGTGAATGAAGTACATAACCTAGAAAGATGCCATCTGAAGATCTAGACTCAAACTTGTCCAAAAATCTTGTTTCAGGATAAAACACTTGCACACTCAAAAATGACTCACCTTGGGTGGACGTCCAAACCGCAACTCATAAGAAGTTTTCTTCATGAAAGCCCATAGGAAAATGCGATTGGAAACATGGCACGCGGTGTTGCTAGCTTTGGCCCAATATCACCTGGGAGTCCTATGCTCATCGAGCATCATCCTAGCCATCTCAACAAGGGTTCAATTCCTGCCCTCAACAATACCGTTTTGCTGGGGAACATAAGGAGAGGAGAACTGATGCTCAAGACCCAAAGAAGCACAAAAGGTTTTAAAATGAGTATTCTTGAATTCAGTGCCATTGTCACTACGAATTGCACTCATAGCATTCTTAGGGAACTCATTTTGCAACCAAAAAATTAAGTCCCAAACCTGAGAAAAGACCTCATCTTTACTTTCCAAGAGAAACACCCAAGAATATCGTGAAAAATTGTCAACGATCACAAGAACATACCATTTTCCACCAACTGACTGAACCCGAGCTGGAACAACTGTGCCCGTGCAGGACTTGCATGCTCCCAACAAGGGAGACCTAGTCTTCATTCTCATCAAGCGAAGCCGCATACTTGGATTGCAAAGAAGCAAAACTAGACATGTGAATAGCACAAGAATCACATTCACCCATATGAGACACTACAATAGCATTCTTCTTGGCAACCTCAAGCTTCTTAAGTGCCACTTCTAGCTTGTCCTTAAACTCTTTCCGCTCACGAGCAGCAAGCCTAAAAAGCTTATTCTAGTTGATATCTCAACAGAAGATGATATCTCAAGAGTGTCGTCATCGCTAAGAGCCTCATCCTTGCCGGTCTCCATCTTGTCACCAATCCACTATGAGAGACGCGTAGTTGGTTGACTCAATGATAGTGGGAACCTTCACATCCCAAACCCTCCGATCTAGGGTGTGTAGTAACTTGAGAGCCCTCTCATGATCATCATAGGGTAGCTGTGGCTTATTTGCCCGCATGATGTTTACAATCGATTGGAAGCGAGAAAACATAGAATCGACAGATTCACTAGCCAACTGAGAAAAGTTCTCATACTCATGACGGTAGGTCTCAAAGTGTCTGGTCTTGACGTGTGCGGTCCACTCGTGATAGCTCTGAAGCCTCACGTAGATCTCTCAAGCCATAGCACAATCAGAAACTTGCTCAAATTTTGAAAGCGAAAGAGCAGCAAAAAGAGCATTCCTTGCTTGGCTATTTGCATTATGCTGATCCTTCTGCTCCTGAGTGACGTGAGCATGAGGTTCAAGCACAATGCAAGTAGCGTCCTCGCAAATCTCCCACTCCCGTGAGCCCATGCTCTGAAGATACGCAAACATGCAGATCTTCTAGTACAGGTAGTTGGTTCCATCAAAAGATGGTGGCTTGTCGGAGCTGTGCTCTATGTCGCCTTCATGGATCATAGACCGAGTATGGTGGAATGATCCTCAACCCGCTCTGATACCAATTGAAGGACCAAAAATGGTGACTAGAGAGGGGTGAATGGGAGCTTTAACTTTCACGCGAGATATTTGGAGGCTGTCCCAAAATCAACCATAAGAAGCAGTCACAAGCAAATCTATAGGTTTTCTAACTAATAGATGAGCTATCTCAAGGTGATCATCGCCCAAAACTGAATCCAGTGGAAAAGAGAAAAAGGAAGAGTGAAAAACCACCGGTATTTCTTCCCAAAAGTCTGACTCGCCTCGATCTATGAACTCATGAGAAGCTAGACGATTTTCTTTGGTGCAAAGATTCAACTCACCTCCAAGTTCATCCTAGATAAACAGATCTGAATCAAAACCCCAGAAACTCAAGATTCAATCCAAAACGTCAGAAGGATAAAAGCCAAGAATGCGAAGAACACTGACCGGATTTGAATAAATAGTTCAAATAGACTAATCTATGCACTCGTGAGAAGTTAGATGATTTTCTTTGGTGCAAAGATTCAATTCACATCATAGTTCATCCAAAATAAATAGATACAAAACAAAAACCCCCAAAACTCAAGATCGCACTCAAAAGGTCGCAACGGTTAAACCAAGAACATGAAGAATACCAATGGGATTTGAATAAATAGTTCAAATAAACTGATCTGAACGAAAAACCCCCAAAACTCATGATTCGACTCAAAACGTCAAAAGTGGAAAATCAAGAACGCGAAGAACACCGATGGGATGTGAACAAACAGCACAAATCAAATCCCAGAGGACACCAGGAGGTTAGGGCCTCCATTCCCATATGCAATCTTTAGTTCTTTTACACAGATGCAGTGGATTACAGTGCCACAGAGAGATCGAGCAAGAAAAACTCTAACCAGAGACACGATAGATTCAAGAAGAGCCAGAGAGAAAAGGAAAAAGGAAAATGAAAAACCCTCATAGTGTTCAGACATTCCAGAATGCGCTGACGTGGCACACTCACCCTATATATACTAGTGCTTCATGTGAAATTTTGATTTTGCCATTTCAGTATAACTAGCTGAAAGAGTATTTGGAGGGCATAATGGTCCAACTCTTTGTTAGGCGATCGGACAGCCACGCTTCTTGCACAAATTTGCTTTGTCTTGGAGCATCCTTTGTGATTTCGCCAGGTGCCACCTCGTTCCTCCTCGGAACCTTGGTTTTGAGGCCAAACCCACAAAACTGTCACCCGGTGGTTTTGAGGCTTAATCCACCAAACCACTATATGTCGACGCGTGTTCGGCCTCCGCCAAGCTCAATGCCTTTGCCTTTCTTTTTGACTTGATCGACACTGTCTTCATCACCCATGTATTCCCCAGGTGTCAGCCATCGCGGCTGGTCCTCCAATGCTCCGGTTCCTTAGTACAAGCTTCACGTCTGTCCTTCACTGCTCCCAGTCCATCGGCATGGCCTATCTCTACTTGACCTTCACCTCGCTATCGACCACCGCCTCCAAGCGCCACACCTGCACACCACAAGCCACGAGACATGTTGTACAAACATACTCAACCCGAAGTGCAGCACGTTGACAATCACTCATCACTACAACGAAGACAAGGGCACATAGCAACCTTGTGTTCGCATTTTCTGAGACAACAAGCAAAAAATTTAAGTATGATGAAAGAGTTGAGTCATCGCAAGGAACATCTGTACATCAAACAAAGTATACAAAGAATCTTTCACATCGTTTTGAGATGAAAAATTGCAAGCCAATTTCAACACCAATTTGATCTAGTGCAAATGAGAAAGATAAGGCTATTGATCAAAATGAATATCGAAGTATAATACATAATTTGTTGTGTATTTGTGCGCTCAATTTCATGTTTCTTCTCATGTTTCACATCGTCAAGCCATCAACTGCATTCTACGGTATTTACAACATAGTCTTGAATTTGGTGTATGATATTCTATCTCATTATCTATAAGTTTGCATGATTTTTTGAATGTAGATTTTAGAGGTTATAGAATAGATAGGAAAAGTAGAAGTGGTACATGTTATTTTCTTGTTACTTCTCTTTTTCATTGTCTTCTAGAAAACAATAATATAATGTTGCTCAATCAATTGCTAAATATGAATATATTGCTGCAGCATGTTGTTCAAAAACACTTTGGTTGATTTTATGTGATAAAGTTAAACACAAGGTGACACATGGTGGATGTACACCATGGAAGGATGCTTCACAAGTTACATGTACAAGAGTAGAGAAATCATGAATAAATTTGAAGTGAGATTAAGAAGAAAGAAAAAATAAATTATAAAATTATAAAATGTTTGGAATATAAGAGGAAATAAGAGTTGCACGTCTAGTTGGTTCACAAATTTGATGGTTTTAACTCTATGTAGGAGTAAAATAGATGGCTTAAGAATGTAACTTTTATAACAAAAAGAAGCTAAGATTTAGTTTGAGATAAAGTAGAGTATTTGTTATACACATTATCGATATATCTACATATCTACTTTCAATAGTTTTATCGAGTTATATTCTTTATAAGTAAACAGTTAAATCAGTGAAAAGACGACGGATGAAACTGGTGGTATCAAAGACAGTTAGAGGTCTGTAGCACAATAATTGGACTAGCAATAGATAGATAATCAGATTGACGGTATACGACAGTACATCATAACTTTGGTTTTTTTTTATTTAAAAGGATTTGGCTTTTTAGTAAAGTTACCCTCCACGCTGTGCATCATGGGCGAGTCCCTGCACATCGTTAGGATGGAGGGCTGGATCCGGGCTGGTACCTGCATACCGAAGACAACTTTCACACATGAGACTTCAACTGGGCATGAGTTAGCAAGTTGTTAACGCCAGAATTTGATTCAGCCTGTAAACAGGATCGACCGATGGAAATACTAATCGGCTCAAGGGACAAATTTGATCGGTACTGTAGAGAGGCCGATCAAACTAGTGGAAGATTAGATCGGTTTTAACGACAAGACCTAGACAAACCTAGGGAGAGGTTGGAAAAGGATCGGCTTGAGTGAAGGGAGGTCCGATTGCTATAGGAAGGAAGCTAATCGGGTGCAGTAAGGAAAGATTTGGTCTAAGAATAGAAGATTATCCAAATAAGAACAAGTTTGTAAAGGAGCCATGGATTCACGGTAGGGTATTATCTTTAGTTAAATCGTATCCTATATGGTTAGGAAGTTTTAGTTAGTTTAGTTAACTACTTTAGAGATATTTTCTATTATCTTTGTTAAGAGATAACATCCGATGGTTGTTGTAAACGAGTCAGACTCTGTAAAACCAAGCTATAAATATAGACCCCCTAGAAATCAATAAAGACATCATCAACACAATATAACTTTGGCGCATCGCCTCCCTAGTTCATCTAGGTATTTATTGGTGGGTTTTGGCTCTCGACGTGGAGCTGCATTGGTTAACTTCGATCTCCGGTGAAGGGGTAAGTCCTGCCACTATCCTGGTATATTTTATTCTATCCAAGGCTACATCGTTTAGGTTCAAAATCTTAGTCAGATCAGGTATACTATATCACGTCCGTGCAAGGTCTATCGGCCTATCAAACTCTCTCTGCCATCGTTGGTCTTGTGCTGTATTGGTTTGGTCCAACCTACGGGTTTACCGACGGAGGATTGAGTTTTAGGCCTATAGGTCTCTGTACGGCGTTTTATTGGAATGAGTAGCTAATGAGTTATTCTAAATGTAGGTCCCCATGTCCCCCATCGTCGTGCGGCCGATGAGTTTAGATGTAGGAGCACGTCGGGCGTTCGGCTAGTAGGTAGCCAATGGCATCTTATCTCTCCTCCCTCATCGTCATGTTCGGTTCGAGCCTTCGTCGTCTCAGTGTCGTTAGCTCCCGGCCTCATACTGTCTTGATTAGGTCCGATCTATCGAGGCTAGTCCTAACGGCATCGTTACTGCGACCGCTCACTCGCGTGGCCTTGTGGGGGATCGGCTCCCGCTCCACGCATCGGATGTGGGTAGCACCATCGACTCTTTGGCTGATATGCCCTCTAGTGCGTTACACGTGTCTATCTCTCGCACTTCTACTGGCTTTTCAGCCGATGTGCTAGCGTTCTCATCTCTATCGGCACCTAGCCGATTGGGAGAGCCAGGCAGGCCTTCCGGCCGACCGGCTTACGTATCTTATCTCCTCTCCTTGTCAATTATAGGGTCAAATTGACTGGCACACCCGTAAACCTTGAGGCTTAAAGACCTGCACTAGAGTTAAGCAGACCTCCTAGGCCTTCATGTGACTGAGCCACCGTCCCTCCCCGGTTGCAGGATTTTTGGCGGTGAGCATGCGCTTTGGCACGTCCGGTGGAACTTGAAGACCTTTTCATCCATTGAAGACCTTTCGACAGCTGGAATCCAATGGCGGGTAAAGAGATCAACACAGACAACGTGATCCCAGTGATAATGAAGGATTTGACTGAAGAACAAAGATACCAGGTGGAGCAAAATACAGCTAATTTCCAGAAGCTCTGTCTGGAGTCCTTTGGTATGACCCGACAAAGGCCGATTCAAAAATCCCAGATGCCTAAGCCAGTTTTGGTAGGAGAATCGAGCCGGTCACCACCTGTTAGCCCTTAGAAGCCATTGCAAGAGATGGTTGACGAAGCTGTTCACCATGCACTCATCAACCAATCGGCTATGCTAGTGAATACTTTGCACAATCTGATCAAGAAAATGGTGGACGGGTCTATTGTTATGGAACCTAATCAAGGGCCAGTATATTTGCTGATGAGAACAAGGCAACCATAGGTTACTTATGGATCTAGAAGAGATGTATCAACAAATATGTTTCCTCCAGTACAAGATCGGATTGGGGGGCAACACGATGACATGATGCCAGGATATCTTTGGATAGCTTATTACAGGGGATATAGGCAAGATTATCCTTGTAGCAATTATCAGGGAGATCAGTACCATATCAAGCACCAACTTCGCTTCCGCATTACCAAAGAGAGAACCCAAGAGAGGAAGATTGGTCTGCTAGAGTCGCGGAAGTCGTCAGGGAGCAATTCGGTATTAGGCCTAAGGAACAAACTTATATGTATCAGCACCCTTACCCAGAGTGGTTCGACAGAGTTCCACTGCTGCACCGATACAGGATTCTGGATTTCTCTAGATTCTCGGGGCAAGATAGCGTATCTACGATGGAACATGTTAGCCAATTCTTCGCCCAATGTGGGGAAGCATCGGCTGACGAAGCTCTGAGAGTCCGTTTATTTCCATTACCCCTATCTGGATCGGCCTTCTCTTGGTTTTCTTCATTGCCTCCAAACTCAATCAGGGGATAGGCCAATCTAGAAAAGCAATTCCATAAATACTTCTTTGCTGGAATTCAGGAGATGAGGCTATCAGACTTGACATCAGTTAGGCAGAGGCCTAATGAGTCAGTTCCGAAATTCATCCAGCGTTTCTAGGATGTTAGAAGCCGATATTACAGCCTCATTCTAAGTGATGGACAACTAGCTAACTTGGTCTTCTAGGGTTTGCTGGCTCCGATCAGGAAACGCTTCTCTTTACAAGAGTTCGAGAGCTTATCACACCTCCTCCAGAGGGTATCAACTCATGAAAGCCGATTCACTGAAACCAAGAAAGAGAGGTTCCATTGGAAGGCTGCTCAACTACAGGTTTACGCATCGAACTCAGATGATGAGGAATCCGATGCAGAAGTGGGTCTAGTGGAATGGACCAGGAGTAAGAAGCCTGTATCGTGTCCATGGATTAAGAATAGTAATAAGGGAGAAAGATACGATTTTGATATCAATAAAGTCAATAAGATATTCGATCTTCTCCTCCAAGAAAAACAAATTCAACTACCGCCAAACCATGTACTTCCATCTACCGAAGAACTTAAAAAGAAGAAGTATTGCAAGTGGAATAATTCAATATCTCACCACACCAACGAGTGCAAAGTTTTTCGGCAATAGTTACAATCGGCTGTCGAATAGGGGAGAATCAAGTTCGAGGACAAAAAGCCGATGAAGGTTGACGGGCATCCTTTTCCTGTGAACATGGTGTTTGTAGGGTCCTCAAGAGATCGGTCCAATGAGAGAAGGTGCTGGAGGAAATCAAATGTTACCTCATCGGATCTAATCAAAAAATATTCCAGAATATAAGACAAAAAGCAACGAGCCGTATCACACCAGGAAAGGTACAATCCACATTGTGGTTATCCCTTTTTTCAGTATTGCTAGGATCAAGACATGAGGTTGCCATCAATAGAAGATTGTTCTGAATGTAACAAACCAGGGACTCAGTACATCGAGAAGAGCAAGATGTTGTATGATCAGCCTCCTATCAAGTGGGCATCGATGCATAGCCGATTAGGGCCAATCAACGAAGACTATGGTCAAAGGTCAATTGAGGACAGGGAGTTACATAAAGGATCATACAACACAATGGATCAGTGGTGTCCATCTGGGATCTTCACAAAAAATCAGAAAAGGAGGGCACAAAGGCTGTGACATAGAGAGCAGCACAAGAGGCGGCGTCAGAACCATGAGGAAGTCGATTGGAGCCAGAGAGTTAAAAAAGTATGGCGAGTATAGCAAAAAGAGGATGATGCTGGCACATCGGCTCCAACCAACATGGTGTTCTTCTTGCCTTTGGAGTATAAAGCATGTGCATCCGATGAAGAGGATCAAGAAGATTTTGCCCAATTGACGCTAGAACCAAGTCAAGCCATATTTGACAAGCCAGAAGACTCCAAGCATCGGCACCTAAAACCACTGTATATCAAAGGGTATGTTGATAGGAAGCCGATGACGAAGATACTAGCTGATGGAGGCGCAGCCGTCAATCTGATGCCGTATGCTATGTATCGCAAGCTAGGCAAGACGGTTGAAGACCTAATCAAAACAAATATGGTATTGAAAGACTTCGGAGGAAATCCATCGGAAACAAAGGGGGTGCTAAACATGGAGCTGACAGTAGGAAGCAAGACGTTGCCTACCATATTCTTTGTTATTGATAGTAAGGGTTTGTATAGTCTACTTTCCGGTAGGGATTGGATTCACGCCAACTGTTATGTACCTTTCACAATGCATCAAAGCCTCATACACTGGCAAGGGGACAAAGTTGAGGTGATCGTGGCCGATCAATCGACTAGTATTGCAGCAACCGATATGCCAATCTAGAAAGCTAATGGGTTCGCTTGCCTATCTAGGAAAGCATGGGATGGTGATTTCCTTGAGGTGACCAACAAGGGGATGAAGCCAATTTAGTAAGTTGGCTCGGGTCCAATGTTCCCATGGGAACCATAGAAGACTCCAAAGGAAAGTTAGGGCAAGGATTTACGTCGGCCGATGAGTTAGAAGAAATAGATATAGATTTAGGAGATAAGCCAAGGCCAACGTATATTAGTAAAAATCTATGTACTGAATCTCGAGAAAAGTTGATAAAATTATTGAGAAAATTTTGGGAATGTTTTGCTTGGGATTACCATGAGATGCCGGGTTTGAGCCGAACGATTGAGGAGCATCGGTTTCCTATTAGACCAGGATATCGACCATTTAATCAACCATAGAGAACGTTCAACGCAGAGTTGCATGATGAAATCAAGGCAAAGATCACGAGGTTATACGATGCAAATTTCATTAGACCGTGCCAATATGCTGAATGGGTGTCCAATATCGTCCCGGTGAAGAAGAAAAATGGAAAGCTAAGGATATGCATCGACTTCCGAAATTTGAATAGGGCGACCCCTAAAGATGAGTATCCAATGCCGATGGCAGATTTATTAATTGATGCTACGTCGGGTCATAAGATCATTAGCTTTATGGATGGAAATGTAGGCTACAATCAGATTTTTATGGCGGAAGAAGATATCCACAAGACTGCATTTAGATGTTCTGGAGCTATCGGCTTGTACGAGTGGGTAGTCATGACTTTTGGTTTGACAAATGCTGGTGCAACCTATCAGAGAGCCATGAATTATATATTTCATGATCTTATTGGCCAGCTGGTGGAGATATATATTGATGACATGGTGATGAAATCCAAAGGTATTGAAGACCATATAGCCGATCTGCGAAAAGTACTAGAGAGGATGAAGAAATATGGACTCAAGATGAATCCTCACAAATGTGCTTTTGGCATATCAGCTAGGCAATTTTTGGGTTTCATGGTGCATGAGAGAGAGATCGAAGTTAGTCAACGAAGCATTAGAGCTATCCAGACCACCAAGCCACCAAACAACAAACTACAGTTATAGTCCTTAATCAGCAAGCTCAACTTTATAAGTAGGTTTATCTCAAATTTATCAGGGAGAAATGAGTCCTTCACTCCTTTATTGAGGTTATGAGCCAATCAAGAGTTTGTATGGGGTGTTGAGCAGCAGAAAGCCTTTGATCTTATTAAGGAATACCTAAATTCTCCACTAGTATTGATTTCGCCATAGAAAGGGGTACCGTTCAAGTTATATTTGTCAGCCGATGAGAAGTTAATCGTGTCAGTGCTTGTACATGAGTTTTAATCAAAAGAGCAAGTGGTATTCTATTTGAGCCGATGACTTCTGGATGCTGAGACCAGGTATCCTACGGTGGAAAAGTTATGCCTATGTCTATACTTCTCGTGTACAAAGTTAAGGCATTATCTTCTATCGGCTGAGTGTACAGTGCTTTGCAAAGCCAATGTGATTAAATATATGCTATCGGCTCTAGTCCTGAGGGGGTGGATTGGTAAATGGATATTTGCTTTGATGGAGTTCGATCTGAGGTATGAATCGGCTAAGGCGGTCAAGAGACAAGCGGTGGCCGATTTTATTATATAGCATAGAGGAGTTCAAGAGGATTTTATGGAGCTAATCCCATGGACATTATTCTTCGATGGAGCAGTTTGCAGGCATGGATCTGATATCGGCTTGGTAATTATATCGCCTCGAGGGGCAAGCTTTGAGTTCGCTTTTAAAATGAAACCTTATAGTATAAATAACCAAGCAGAGTATAAAGCGGTGCTCAAAGGTCTTCAGCTGCTCTGGGAAATCGGAGCCGATACGATGGAGGTCATTGGAGATTCCTTATTGGTGATCAGACAACTATCTGGGGAATATGAATGTAAAGGTGAAGTTTTGAGGTCATATTATGAAGAATGTCAACGGTTATTAAAGGATTTCAAAATGGTGTCGTTGGATCATATTTCTAGGGAACAGAACATGGAGGCCAATGATCTTGCTCAGATTACTTCGAGATATCGGCTGAACAGTAAATTGGAAGTCGAGATAGCCGATATTGAGAGCCTTATGGAAGCCAATGATTGGAGATGGAAAATTATTCAGTATTTGCAAAATCCATCAAAATCGGTTTCTAAGAAGCTTCGGTATAAGTCTATTATGTACATATTACTTGATGAGGAATTATATTATCAGTCCATTGATGGGGTTCTTTTAAGATGCTTGGGTGCCGAAGAAGCTGCATCGATAATGAGCGAAGTACACGAAGACATTTACGGAGCTCATCAATCGGCTCATAACATGAGATGGCTGATGAGGAGAGCTGGATAGTTTTGGCCAAAGATGTTGGAGGATTGCTTCAAATATTATAGAGGCTGCCAAGATTGTTAGAGGTTCTGGAATGTGCAGTAAGCTCCAGTGTCAGTTATGAATCCGATAATCAAGCCATGGCCATTTAGAGGTTGAGGAATCGACATGATCGGCTAGATTTATCCTTCATCAAGTAAAGGGCATAAGTTCATATTGGCGGCAACGGACTATTTCACAAAGTGGGTAGAAGCTATTTCTTTAAAGAAAGTTACTTCTAAGGACGCAATTGAGTTTATCAAGGAACATATTATATATCGGATTGGTATTCCACAGACGATTACTACGGATCAAGATTCTATCTTCGTGTTTGAGGAGTTTTAAAAGTTTGCTGCCAGTATGGGGATTAAGTTGCTGAATTCATCACCATAATATGCTCAAGCTAATGGACAGGCCGAAGCTTCCAACAAGAGTTTAATAAAGTTGATCAAGCGCAAAATTGATGAACAACCATGAAGATGGCACGTTGCATTAAATGATTCATTATGGGCCTATCGGATGGCATGCCATGGATCTACTAAAGTACCACCATATCAATTGGTGTACGGTCATGAAGTAGTTCTCCCGTGGGAAGTTAACATCGGCTCTAAGAGGGTGTTTTTGCAGGATCAATTGACAGCCGATGATTATTACACCTTGATGACCGATGAACTTGATGATTAAACTCAAAGTCAGTTGGAGGCATTTGAGAGGATCAAGAAAAACAAGGCTAAGGTTGCTAGGCATTATAATAAGAGGGTGATGGTTAAATCTTTTTCTGAAGGAGATCTCGTTTAGAAATTGATTTTACCGATTGGGTCTAGGGATAATAAGTTTGGAAAATGGTCATCCAATTGGAAAGGGCACTATCAGATTGTGTCTGGCAATGCTTATATGTTAGAAAGTCTTGAAGAAGAGAAATTTGCCAAACTGCTTAACGAAAAATATTTGAAGAGGTATTATCCTAGCATTTGGATAGGCGCCTAAATCGGCTAAGCATAGACAATTTTTAAATTTTTTTTCAAGACGGATGAGCTCTTAAAAGTTGTATCAGCTAATGGTACTGTTTGCGTAATCGGCTGAGGTGTAGCCGATTTCTAATATATGGAAGCTGATATGATTATATCGGTTATAGATAGCCGATATCGTTGAGATATCGCCTTTAGGGAATATATATATACAAATTTCATTAATCAAGCTGATTGAATTCTATTGCAAACAGTTAATGTTTAGGATGACATCTTGGGTTTTTCTCCGAGGCTAAAATTTTACAGGAATTTTTTAATGGCCTCGATTGCGTGCAGGCGGATTTGGTCTATTTCGTTGATGGCGCGGATGTCATCCTCATCGAATCCGAGGATGTTCTTCAAATTCTTATGCCGATGAACTACAAGGTGTACTCTGGCTGCTACCTTGGCCTCTTGATTTTGGATTGATTGTGGTAGACCGATGAGATGGGACTCGGTGGATTTGATGTCATCACGCACCTTGTCGAGTTCCACCATCAAATCAGCTTCTCGTTTCTTCAGGAGGCTAAGCTTGCTGCTGGTGCATTGAAGGCAACTGTCATTTCATCAAGCTTCTTCTTTTCGCTTTAGGCGGATAGCCGATCGTTTTGACATAGACTGTTTTGCTCAACGCGATCGGCTATGCATCGTCTTGATGCGATCAGCTGGGCCCTTTGAAATTTCAAGTAGGCAGCAGGTGTGAGTACATCGGTCAGCTCTTCCGGTAGGAGATGTTCAATTTCAGCGAGTCTTGCTCGGATCGGCCCACAATCTTCCACCAGCGAGTCAATCGGAATTTTCAGCTGATGCATAATATCTGACAGTTGCTCGCATACATCGGCTAGTAGAAAGGGTTAGATTGCTGCACTAGTGGCTGAGTCTTTATCCGTATCCTAGTATTTGCCGATGTCAAAGGAGAACAGGTCAGCTAATGACTGCACATTAACATCAGTAAATATGAGGACCATGAGCTAGGAAATAAAAAAATAACATGTAGGATGAATGTACCTGGGATACAGTGGGAGCAACTTGAATGATTATGCGGGTATCAGTTTGATGTGAAGCGACTTAAGGATTGGATGCTATGACTTCTAAGGAGACCATCGGCTCAGTCCTGGTAGCGGTGTCCAGCAGTTGGATTTCAGGAGCCGATGGTTCAGGCTGCACAGTAAAGGTGTCAAGATAAAAGCGAAGGCAATGGAGAAGAATTGATGTTGACACATACCAATGGAGATAAAGAAGTCAAGATCGTCGCGAAGCTGGTGTGATGATTGCGACATCGGCGCCGGGTTTTTGCTTCTTAGAAACCGTCCAAGTAGCTGGTTTCTTGCGTTTTAGCCCTGGTGTTCGTGATACTCGGAGAAGAGCCGATGGAGGTGGAGCATTTTGTCCAAGGATGGATCTGACCAATTGAGGTTGATAAACAATCGGCCAACCACTTGTGCTGTAGGTGCATTTTTGTCACCAGCCTGTGGAATCATGGGAATTAAGACAGTCAAAATTCAATACGATATAGAAAAGGTAGTACAAAGAGAAAGATTACCTCTTCATCGGATTTGACGTAGTCGGGATTGAGGCGTAGGCAATAATGTTCGGCTGATAGACTAAATAGATGTCTTCCCCATTCCAACCACCATCGAGAAAAAAGTTTGGTGTTGGATATGTAGGGCTCAAAGGTAGAGATGGTCCCTAAGGACAAAGATGTTGCCATGGTCCTAAGCCGATCATACTCTAAGCCGTTGTTTACTTCTCCTTGGACTTGGAGGTTGCCGATAAAGAATAAGCCGATGGGGAGTTGGCCAAAACCCAACTGATGAGCGCCGACAGAAGGATGGTAGAACTCGTATGACGGGTGTTGGGATTGACCCATTGAAAATTCAGTTGGCAGAAGAATAGGAGTTATGGATGATAATAATATGGTCTTTGATTCTTCATCGGCTAGTGCATTTATTGGATGAAACCTAGAAGGCATTTCAAAAGAAGAATCATCCTCGTACGTAAACCAGATGGTGACTTCTTTAGTAAAGCCATAGTAAAAACATTTAAACCACTGGTTAAGTCCAAGGGGGTTCATTTTGCTTCTAGGAAGAGCCGATGCGGCTTCACCCAAAGAAATATATCGGCGTCAGCTGGCTTCATCTTTTTCCGGGTAATCAGTCGGATATGTTAAAGAAGGAAAATGGGTCCTAGGGATAACTCTGGAGGTGTAGACGTTTAACCAAAGCTATATAAATCACCAGGGACCACCAATATGACCGACTAGTTGGCCTGCCGATAACTTGTACGCCACCTGATGAAGCAATTGGTAGTTGGCCCCAAGAAGATATTGCCCCATCGGAATGTGGCGTTGATTAGCTAGGAGCTCCGTCAGGCATTGCATGTTAGTGGTTGGACTAAGAGTTGAACCACCGAAGACAAACCATTCCAACCAAATATTCAAGAATGCCACATGTTCCCGCTCATCGACTTGGCCGGAGGTCTTTTTGTACAAGGAGATGTATTTAGTCCAACCTTCAATGTTTTTGGTGTTTAGCGATGAGTGGGTTTAAATCTGAGGATGAACGGATTTACGTAATGGGTGGTGTCAAGGCAGGTCAACATAGTGACATCCATTAGGGTAGGGGTCATTGGTCTATGCCCAAACATGAAGGCGTTCAGAATATCTGACTCTTGAGATCCTATAGTGAACAAGAACCTGGCTACTGATGAGAAGACGGGATGGGGAAGATTTGTTTGAAATATGGGGTGAAAGAGCAGATGATAGTTACCTCAGGGACCGCGTGTGTCAACGCCATCACGCGATGGAAGAAGGAGAGAAGTTTAGCAGCTGATGAAGTGATCTGTGGAGGTTCGCCTTCAGTCGTTGGAGCTCATCAAGGATGGGGGCTCTGATGGAGAGGAAGTGTGTGGAAGAAGGATGAAGCGATGGTATACTTTATAGAGGCAGAGTGACATAGGCAGAAATCTAGGCCGATTAATTATCTTTTGCGGGTTTTAACGGGCCATCCTGGTTTGCGGAGACTTTCAATGGCTCGAAATTTCGTAGTCTGTTGGCAAACTCCGAAATTAGGGGGCATATCTTAACACCAGAATTTGATTCAGCCTATAAATAGGATCAGCCGATGAAGATACTGATCGGCTCGTGGGACAAAGCCGATTGGTAGTATAGAGAGGCCAATCAAACTAGTGGAAGATTGGATCGGTTTGATGATAGAGAACTATCTGGATGGAGTTGGGTCCAAGGAGGAGTTTTAATGACAAGACCTAGACAAACCTAGGGAGAGGATGGAAAAGGATTGGCTTGAGTGAAGGGAGGTCCGATTGCTATAGGAAGGAAGCCGATCGGGTGTAGCAAGGAAAGATTCGATCTAAGAATAGAAGATTATCCAAATAAGACCAAGTTTATGGAAGAGTCATGGAATTCACGGTAGGGTATGATCTTTAGTTAAATCGTATCCTATATGGTTAGAAAGTTTTAGTTAGTTTAGTTAACTGCTTTAGAGATATTTTCTGTTATTTTTGTTAAGACATAATGTCGGATGGTTGTTGTAAACGCGTCGAACTCTGTAAATCCAGGGTATAAATATAGACCCTAGAAATCAATAAAGACATCATCAACACAATACAACTTCGGCGCATTGCCACCCTAGTTCATCTAGGTATTTACCAGCGAGTTCTGGCTCTCGACGCAGGGCTGCATCGGTTAACTTCGATCTCCGGCGAAGGGATAAATCCCATCACTATCTCGGTATATTTTGTTCTGTCCAAGGTCAGGTGTACCGCATCACATCCATGCAAGGTCTATCAGCCTATCAAACTCCCTCTACCATCGTCGGTCTCGTGCTGCATCGGTTAGGTCCAACCTACGGGTTTGTCGACAGAGGATTGAGTTTTAGGCCTATAGGTTTCTCTACAGCGTTTCATCGAAATAAGTAGCCGATGATTTATCCTAAACGTAGGTCCCCATGTCTCACATCGTCGTACGGCCAATGGGTTTAAATGTAGGACCGCGTTGGACGTTCGGCCGGTAGGTAGCCGATGGCATCTTATCTCTCCTCCCTCATCGTCATGTTCGGTCCGACATGGTATGCGAGATGCTGAATTGGCCATACACCGCGGACGCAAAGCAACCTTTCTTTTGGTCGCAGCCTTCTTAATTCTATGATGGCACACTGATTGGGTTTGGTGGTTGACCGGTTTGTTCGTACTGCCTGACACGCCTGTACCAACTGCACGGCAGAGAGCTTCATAGTCGGTGATGAAAAAGATTCAAGGCACCTTCTGGGGAGATCACGTACCTTGGCCAGTACCTTCGGCACCTGCTCGCGGCCCGCTGGTTGCGTTGTCTCTCATGTTCGCAACTGCAAGGAGAAAGTCTGCTTGAAGACTGGCCACCTTGCTGTGAAGTTCTTGCGCCTTTCTGTATATATGTGCATCTAGAAGACGTGCCACCTCAACACTAAAGCTGCTAAATATCATCTGGATTACACGCTCAACCTTCCAGGAGGCGACATCGAGCATTTCCGTCACCTCTGCACGCTGTATCGGCAATACCGTCAGTTCATACGCGAATTCTCAAATGGGTTGTTTGTACGCATCGTCGGCAAAGGACTTACGCTCACAAGATCCGGGGTTCGTGGTGGTGCCGCCTCAGTGCTCACCCGAGAGGACGAGACATCACGTCGCTGAGTACCAGTCGTTTTGTTGTCCTCAACTGAAATAGAACAATTGAATCAAGTTTAGATCGACAAGACCATGAGTCGTACCTTCAGCTTGCCATAAGATTCACCCGGCGTTCCATCTCCCATGGATTTGTCGAGGCCAGCCAAGGCCCTAAGTATGTTCATGCTGTACGCAGGAACGCACGTTCGCTCATCATGGCTCACCTGTATGCGGAAGATGTCCACATTCTCGAAGTACAGAACCTGCAAGATGGTATTGATGTGAATCGAAACAATACGACGCATGCATAGAGACATTACCATGTAATTAGCACATACCTGGATGAACAAGCTGCAGCCGGATGTGGTGACAGAAGTATGTCCTTTCCGCAGATATTCCTGGACCTTTGCTGCCAACTCCCTGATGACCCTAGGAGCATACCCAGCCCAATGTACTCCCTGATTTTGTTGGGTTCAAGGAGAGCCCCAATTATTTCGGTGGGGATCACAGCTGTGCTACCCTTCGCTGTTAGGAAGTAAGCACAGAAATATATGGCTGCCACGAAGCGGTACACGTACTTCGCGGTGGATTCCATTGGAGAACTGTACCTCTGCATAGGACACTCTTGACCGCTGGCATGATAAGGTCGTCGCCAAGCATCAGTAACCTCTTGACATCGTCTTTAGATGCAGACACACCCTTCCGGTTCGCAGTGAGAACCGGAAGAGCTCCGCCGCTGACACCGATGATAGCCATGACCGCTTGTCGGTCAAGATTCACTGTCGACCTGTCCCCGAGTTTCAGTACCATGGCATGCACATCGACGCGAGACAGCAACCGCATGGAGAGGTTGCGGTCGACCGATGCTATGTGCGGCAACTGTGCCAACCCTCCCATCCCAATCTCATTAACCAAAGCAATGCATTCTTTCGCTTGCCCTAGAAAAAATGGCCCGGCGCATTCTAAGAGAGCAGCATGACATTATCACCTTCTTGCCGTCATCCTTGCAGTCGTCATCGATGGTGATGTACCGCCACTTATCTTCTTCCCCAGTGCCCCCTCTTGCGGACGGTTGGGCCCTTCTGCGCCGACCACTGGAAACTGGAGTGCGGCGCTACTTCGGCATTTTGTTCGATCTGCGAGCAAAGCTACAAATGTTAGCTAGCAAGGCGGCGTGGATCTGAAGAACTGAGCGTCGGCGGAGCTGGAGCGCCGGGAGTACTAACCGGAGACAGATTGGATCAATGAAGGGGAGAACTGTTACTCTTGCCGAGAGTGGGTGTAACCCCATTAAATCCCATCAGCGAATCATGATTCCTTCCTTCCCGGGTAAAACTGCCGGCACTACTTTTTTAAAAATAGTTTTTAATTTTAAAATATTTATATCAGTTATAACAGTAAAATATATTCTCGGTGAAATAAAGATGTATATTGATAACTCGTGCTAAAGATTTTTTTAGGTGTAGGAAGTACAAGACATGTGCTACCAAATTTTTTTTGAAAGTCATAATTTGATGATCTCACTCACCAAAAGAATTTTAAAAATTAACAACTTTATTCTCTATTCTCGTATGGTTAAAATATTATATTTCTAGCTATGTATATCTCATCCTCTCAAAAATATATAAAAATAGATTAGAAAGAATAAAATTTTTCAGAAAACAAGTCTTATTTATAAAAATGGAGATGATCTAGTATTTCATGATAAAAAAATGAAAAACATCGAAAAAAGTTAAAATAGGAAACAAAAGGGAAATTATGGAAAAAAGGAAAAAATAGAAAATTATAACCAAATTTTCTGGTTTTTTAAATTATTTTTCAAAATTTTTCTATGTTCTCTATTTTGTATCATACTTTAACTGCTTGAAAATACCCGTTATACAAAACAACCAATACTAAATATTTTAAACAAGCGAAAAAACTATTTAGCACCAGTTGTTATAAAACGATGGTACTAAAGATTACACCTTTAATCTTATTTATTAATACCAACCGAAACTAAAAATATTTTTTGGCCAAACGAAAAAACTCTTCTATATAAACAGTATATACCATCCACTCATCTTCTTCTATCTAACTTATCAAATTACGTTTTTTTACCATCATTCTTCACGCTGGCACCATTTACACTGACGCCACAACTTACCCACCCACCGACTACACTGTTACCGTTTTCAAAACAAGAACTTCTAACAAATTACAAAGGAATATTTAAAAATTACTCATTAAATTTATTATTGATGTGGTATTAAATATATATATATGGTTTTTTAGTATGGGTTACATAATTTGATTAAAGACTATAACGTGCAATATCTATGTGTGAGATATAGCTCTAACTTTCGCATTGATGGATTCACATTAGGGGGGATCGCACCATGATTTTCAATGTGGGAAGGTGAAAGTTGTTGGCTGCGTCCTATTAACACGCACACTGTGCGTGTTATATAGTCCATTATACTTGTTCGCTGGTAACGAATCGTAAAACAAAATTTACCTAATAAGGGTACATTTCATGGTAAGCAGACACAAGGTGTTGGTGGTGTGCACAACATGGGTGACCAAATTGCATGTCAGGCCAGCATTACAAAGTCTCTCCACTGGTCCTGTCCGGTCGTGGTGTCTTGTCGTGCCCCGGGAGGCTGCACGTACCGCAAGCTCGCTTCCTTTTTGGTTTGGGTGCACCGCTGTGACGATCTGGGCATGTTGTTTGGTTGTTCCCTTTTTTACTACAACCAATAGAGTACCTTGTCTGACTGCCAACCAACCCGTATCCAGGCTTATCCACCTGGGTGGTCGGCCTGCCGCACCTAGTTCGCTTGATGCCTTCCAGCGTGTGCGCATGTCTGTGACCGGGCAACGACGGGGCAACGTGATCTCCACCTGTCTCGTCGTCCACGACAACACCGAACGCGATGACTGCCCCAACTGTTGTTCCAGCGAGTTCGGCGACCTTCGCCGGAGATGAAGAAGAAGACTGGTCGGAATCGATTGAACACACGCACACATGAACTCAACAATAACAAAGCTGAATGCCACTAATCACCGTAGCTTTTCTAGACTCTAATGATCGATTTATATACACATCGATTACAAGGCCGTAGCCATAAACTCCACTACACCGTGCGCGCCACGACCTCCGACAGTTTTACGCCATCCCACGAACGAGAGCATGCGCGCATGACCACTACCAGCTAGAAAACAGGAAAGCCATTGCATGAACTTAGCATGCATCAGGCAGCTACAAACGCGCTCTTACAGAATTGACCGAGCTCAGTTATTCAGTAAAGAAACTAGCTAAGAAATAAGAAATAGGATTTACGAATCGGATTTCTACTAATTGTGGATTGATTATCTATCTTCAGAAGCAGCAGCTAAACCTTGACGTCGGTGATGTCACCCAGCATTTGCACGAGCCATATAGCCTAACACACTCCATTTACGCCCGCCATGTACTCTACTTCAAAGGTTGAGAGGGCCACTATCATTTGCTTCGGAGATTGCCAAGAGTCTAGCATCTTGCCGAGAAAGAAGATGATGTAGCCAGTGCTCCTCCCCTCATCAATGTATCCCTCCAAATTGCTATCAATGTAGCCCATCAACGCATTGTCGGTGCTAGAGTGCTTGGGGTAGAGGATGCCGTAATCGACCATGTTGGCGATGCAGCGCAGAATGCGCTTGACAACAACAATGAGCTCTCTTCAGGGCTTCTCCATGAATCTGTTTACGTAGGCCACCACGAAAGTAGTATTTGGCCTCGTGTGCACCAGATAGCAGAGGCTTCCCACCTTGCTACGTTACATCGTTATGTCAACCTCAGGCGTTGCGCTCTTGGTTGAGAGTTTTAGTCAAACTTCCATCAAGGTGTGCCTAGGGTTGCAGGCCACCATGCCTGCCTTGTCCAGTAGCTTCTGGGCATACACTACGTAATCTAGAGTGATGGCGTTCCACCCTTGTTGGACTTTGAGCCCAAGGTAAAACAATAGGAGGCTAAGGTCACTCATTCAGAGTAGACGGCATATTTGCACCTTGAACACATCGACGTCCGCCGGCTTTGCACCAGTGATGATCAGGTCATCGACGTAGATGCCCACCACCACGCGTGATGCCGCAGTGCCTCTGGTATACATCCCATGCTCGCTGACGCACCTGGTGAAGCCAAGCTTGCACAGACTGTTGTCCAGTTTTGCGTTTCATGCCCGCGCCGCCTAGCAAAGCTAGTACAAAACCTTCTTCAACCTCAGAACCTTCCCTTCGTGCCTAGCTACGATGAAACCTGGCAGCTACCGAACACACAAATCCTCCTTGAGCTCGTTGTTTAGGAACGCTTACTTGGCATCCATATGATAAACAAGCCAACCCCTCTAAGCTCAACGGCGAGTAGCACTCACATAGACTCTATCTGTGCGACCGGGGCGAACACCTCGTTGTAGTCAATACCCTGCTACTGATGTACCCCTTGGCGATGATATGGGACTTGTGCTTGAAGACGACACCCTGCTCGTCATGCTTAAGCTTGTAGACCCACTTCGGTCCAATGAGACGATGGCCAGGAGGGAGGTCAAGGAGGACCAACATCTTGTTCTCCTCAATGGACACCATCTCCTCCCCCATTGCCTTGTGCCAGTGGACGTCGCCATAGGCTTCCTCAGACATGGCCGGCTCATCATCTCTAGTGGTGAGAAGAAGCTACTCATCAACCATGAACTCCTGCTCCGTGAAGCCAGGAATCTCCACTAGTCCAAGCACATTGTCCAATGCCCTGAACCGAAGGGGAGCCTCATCGTTGTGGTCATCATCGAGGTCTGGATCAGCCTCACATGGCGATACAAACTCCACCGACGACATTGATGCAGGTGTACCGGCTGTCGCTAGATTTGCCGCAATGCCCAGTGTGTGCGTGGACATCCTTGGTGAGCCAGGATCAAACTCCACATCACTCGTGCCCATCACGGATGTCACATCTACCACGCCTCCATCCTTAGGGCCAGCATGGACCCCGTGATGTAGTGTCACTGTCGTGATCTCGACATGGAACGAGTCTGACTCCGTCGCACTGGTTCTGACTCTGTTGCTCCAGTTCCACTCCTTCGATTCAGCAAACACCATGTCACGTGAGATGTTCACGCGTTGGGTGTTTGGGTAGTAAAATCTATAAGCCTTGGATCCCGGCGCGTACCCGATGAACACCATCGACGTACTCCAGTCATCTAGCTTTTGCTGGTGCCCTACAGCCACCTTCACATGCGCCACGCATCCAAACGTATGAAAGAAGTGAACTGAGACTTAGTCCCATACCAGGCTTTGAACAGGCTCGTCCCCTCCATGTTCCTCGTTGGTGACCGGTTGAGGATGAAGACGGTCGTGGTGACCGCCTTCCCCTAAAACTAGCTAGGCATCCCCTTTGCCATCAACATGCTTCTAGCCATGTCTAGCACAGTCTGGTTGTGCCTCTCGACCACGCCATTTTGCTATGGAGTGTACGATGTAGCGATGTGGCACTAAATCCCATGCTTGGCACAGTAGTCACCAAACACACACACCGTAAATTCGCCACCATGATCTGTGTAGAGCATGCCTAGGCTCTACCTTGCCTCTGCCTCTGCATGCACCTTAAGCTAGATTATCACCGCTGCAGCCTGGTCTTTTGATGCCAGCAGCACAAGCCACATGTAGTGGCTCTTGTCGTCGATGGTGACTAGAAAGAGCAACTTTTCACTCGGCATCTCTGGCGTGATCGGCCAGCATAAGTCTGCATGCACTAGCTCGAGGAGGTGTGCAACATGATACCTGCTGGCTGCCGGGAATGGACACCACTGCTGCTTTCCAGGCAAGCAACTGTTGTAGACCTGATCAACATGATTGATAAGCAACAATCCATGCACCAATCCACTCTTTGATAGCCCCATGAGCAACTGGAACCCAAGTTGTTCGAACCTGGCATGCCATTGCCAAGCCACCTCAAAGCTTTGGGTGGCGAGGCACACTAGCTGGTAGACGTCAAAGTTGATCACGTAGCGATGGCTTACCGAGTGCTTCAACTCTTCCAGCAAACACATCCTCTAGTCCTAGATCTTGAGAATGCCTTTCTCGATCAGAATCTTGTAGCCATCTTTATTGAGCTGTCCTAGACTGATGATGTTCGCCATCTGGTGAGAAATGTAGTAGATGTCGGTCAGCACCTGATGCTCACCGCTCTTGCACTTGAAGAGGATCGTTCTATGACCCTCGATGGTGACCATGGAGCCGTCACTGAACCGCATAGTGCCTTGAATGCCCATGTTGAGGACAGAGAAGTGTGCTCACCCTTCATATGATTTGTTGCGCCATTGTCGAGGATCCAGCACGTGCTCTCACCTTCGCCCATCTTCTTGAGCTGCACGAATAGCTTGTTCTCCTCAAGGTGGAGCTCCTTGGGCTCTGATGCCCACATGCTTGGTGTGGATGGAATCCCAAGCTGCTTTCGCTGAGGGCTTGGTTGCCATAGCACCAATCATCTTCGGTGGGGCAACTTTCGAGATCACCTCGAGCGCCATGCAGTCATTGGTGAAGTTGGCATTGATGGCGCCGAGGCTCACCACCTCCTAGAGGCCGTGCGCTTGAAACATGTCCTTCATTAGCACCGTCTAGTTGAAGTAGTTCTTAAGAGTGAAAGTCAGGTACTACTTGCTCGCTCTCACTGGATCACCATATTCCTCCCTAAACCGCCATTGCTGCTGCTGCTCCCTAGCTGTGGTGACACGTCCCAATGACTGCATCGTAGTGGCGATGTGAAACGACTGCATGGCATGAGTGCCCACTCAATAATACGATCATGAACCCAATGGTAGTACCGAGCTCTGCAGTTGTTGTCTCTTGCTCACTGGCGAACGTTGTCGGAGACGAAGAAGGCTGTCTGGAATTGATTGAACACACGCACACAAGAACTCAACACAAGCACAGAGTTTGGTGGCGCTAATCACCGCAGCTTTTCTGTACTCTATCGATCGATTTATGTACACAACGATTACAAGGCCGTAGCCACAAACTCCACTGCGTCGTGCACGCCACGACCTCTGACATGTTCGTGCCATCGTAAGAAACAGAGCATGCGCGCACGGTGACCACTACCAGCTTGAAAACAGAAGAGCCGTTGCATGAACTTGGCATGCATCAGTCTGCTACAGACGCACTTTAACAGAATTGACGGAGCTCACTTATTCAGTAAAGAAACCAGTTAAGAAATAGGAGCTAAACGGAGCTAGATTATCCAACACATGCAAAGCTCGAAGCTTTGCCGTGTCAGGTTCCCCATCCAGACGACCTCGAGCGCCGCAATGTACAACTTCGAGTGTCTGAAAGATAGCAATCTCCCGAGAGCCTTGTCAGGCTGTTACGCCACGAGATGAGCAGGTAGTACATCCCTGGCTCTCTTAGTCCACTTCGAACATCAATTCGACGAACTTGTCGAACATCTTGCATGCGTATACCTTCGCGGCGTGGGGTTCAATCGGCACCCCCTTGGTCAGCTTCCTTTGTGTCTGCTTTGAGCAGCTACACAGAGTCAGGTACCGCAAGGCAAAAACGATGATCACGTGGATAGACGACGATCAAGTCGATAAACGTGGTACTCACTGCTATCATCTTGTGCACCTCGAAGTTTTCGTCCTACTCGCGTATTGCAAGCAACTTGTTGTACTGCTCGACGAACATGTGGATTGTGCTCCCAGGAGGGACGAAACCTTTCAGCACGTGGTTTGCGCTCTCGCTGCGCCCAGTGCTTGTTTGCCTGGTACAGAGTACGTCCTTTAAGAAAGGTTTTGCCCACAACTTCCTATTCTCGATAATTCCACCTAGGAATGGGCTCTCATGCAAAGCATACTGTGCAGCAACATGTGAAACTCGACCATGAAGGGTCTCCCCGTGGCGTACACACGGCCAAGCACCTCCCCCGCTTTTTGAAGGACGTACCATTTACTGTTGAATTTTGTAAATAGTCTAAAATAATTTCTAAATAAATCTCAAATACTCACCTTGTGGAAAGGGTTATAGGTAAACATAGAACAGAAAAACGTCCTTATATACTCTGCGTCACTTGAGTCGTGTCTGTCCAGGCAGCGTCGTATACACGATATACACGCGAATAGAATATTAAAATTGAGTGGTTGTGCAGACATGATTTTCTATAGTTTGTTACATCCTACGGTTATTCTTTTTTTTTCATTGGAGTGGTTTTATTTTGTTACATCCAACGATCTTTTTTTCATTAGAGTGACATAGAGTCAAGTAGACATTATGGACATTGTGCAGGCATCTTCATTATACGTCCAGATATTTCTATAAATAATAAGCCATCGTCTCAACTCTAATTTAAAGAAAAGAGCAAAAACAATATAGGGTTTTGCCATCTTCTCTATGTTGCGTTGTTGTATGTCCCCATTCCGTCTCGCTCGTTGGGGTGCATCAGTGAAGTGAGAGAGCAAGTCTCTAAAACCTCATCCTTATAAAGTCCTAGTATAGAAGAGGGCAAATATGGTTTTTGGGAAGCACTCTGTGCGACTGCTCACTATTATCTATTATGGCTCGTCTTCCTCTTCAGTCTGCACTAGTCCCATGGTACCGATTACTGTTGTTGTTAACACTCTAGAATATGAGTGTCAGCACGTATACATTATATCTTCCGTATTTGATATATTCATGTTGATTGCTGCCATATATATATGTTTAGATTAAATGATATGATTTTGTTACTTTATACAATTAATGTCATGATTTATTTATAAAATAAATTAAATCTATGTGCTTTTATTTTTAACATTTCAAAAACATTGTACTAGGTAATATGATTTTTCATTGGCAAAATTTGGCTGTGGACAAATAAATTTACCGATGCACTGTGGCCAGATAAATTTACCAAAGAAATTTTTGCAAAAAATTTTGAACAAATTACATCAAATATGATATGAAAATTATTTATAAAAACTCAGGCGTATCCAAGGGTTGAGGCTAAATTTACTTCACAAAAGAGATTAGACAAAAATTCATGGTCAATTATCTCTTAATATTATCATGGTGTGTACTACCATTACATTTACACGTTTACTAATACATTAGCTAAAGACAATATGTTTGGTTCAATTTGTATTGGCATGCTCCATTGCATTTATATGTTTGAAAGAATCTTGAGTCCTATTATGTCCAGAACTTGTGCAGCGCAAATGAGATCAGGCTGATAGAGAAAAGACTTATTGACTTATAGGGAGAAGTAGATTGACACCATAGAATAGCCGATTAGACGGGTTGAAGATGGATTCGGTCTATGTGAAGATAGAGGATTATCCATATGGGACTGAATCTGAGGAGAAATCATCAGAATCATGATAGGGTGTATATCTATATATAATATATTACATAAACTATAAAAGTTCAATTAGTTTTACAACTTCTTAGAGATTAGTTTACTTTTATGTTTTTAGGAAATAACATCCGACAGTTGTTGTAACTGCGTTGGACTATTGTAATCTCAGTATGTAAATATAGATCAACAGAATACAACTTTAGCGCATCGTCACCCTAGTTTATCTAGGTTTTTTACGGGCGGGTTTTAGCTCTCGACGTGAGGTTGTATCGGTTTAGGCCTATCTTCAGCTTAAGGGTAAGTCCAGCCACTATCCTGCTATATTCGCTCTATCTATCGCTGCATCGTTTAGGTTCAACATCTTAGTCCAATCGAATATACCACATCATATTCACGTGGGATCTATCGGCTTATTAAGCTTCTGTTATAGTCATCAGTCTCATGCTATATCAGTTAGATTTAAACTACTAGACTGCTAATAGTAGATTGAGCCATAAGCCAATAGATCTTTACTCGACGTTTCCTCGAAGTGAGTAGCCGATGAGTTATCCTTAACGCTAGCCACGTATCGGGTTCACATATTCCTCAATGATTAAACCAATGGCGATTGATCCAGTTACGTCAGATTTGGCTTGATACTATCTCGGTTAGGTTCGATCTCTTAGGCTCGTGTCTAACAGGGCTGACGTCAAGATTCGAAGGGTTTCATTCCCCATCGGCTCAAATAGCCGTGAGTTTAGGTATAAGCTTGCATCGAACATTCAGCCAATAGCTAGCCAATGAATTCGCCTTTTCCTCCCTCATCGCTACGTTTGATCTAGCCTCCATCTCTTCTACGCCATTAATCCTGGTCTCATACTGTCTTGGTTCGGTCTGATCGATCAAGGCTGATCCTAACAGTGTTGTTACGGTGGTCGCTGGTCCTTGTGACTTCATGGGGGATTGGGCCCCGCTACATGCTTTAGACGCTTTCATCCTATGGAGCTCATCGGCTCTTTGGCCAATAATCACTCTATTTTAGTACACGTGTCTATCGCCTTCACCTTTGTCAGCTTTTTAGTTGATGCTCAACCACTACCTTTCCCATCCGCACCTAGCCGATTGGGTGCGCTAGATTGGTCCACCGGTCGATTGGTTCGCGAATCTCATTCTCCGTCTCCTTGTCAATTGCAAGGTCAAATTGACTGGCACGCCCTCGAATCTTGAAGATTAAGGACCTGCACTAGAACTAAGTAAATCTCATAGGCCTTCATATGATCAAGGCATCGTCTTTCCCGATCGGACCTCCGTCTAGCCCGATCGGACTTCCCATGAGATTTTGCGACCAACACACTCTTTTGAATACCTGGTGGGTCAAGACAACTTCAACTCAATGGCAAGAAAAGAGATAAACTCAGAAAACTTAATTCTAGTGACAATGGATGACATGAGTAAACATCAAAGGCAACAGATAGAGCAGAACAAGACTAATTTTCAAAAGCTCTATGTGGAGTCCTTCAATATGACTAGGCAAGGGTTGATTCACAAGTTCTAGATACCGATTTTGGTTGGAGAATCGAGCCATTCACTGCCTGTGAGTCCTAAGAAGTCATTACTGGAGATGGTCAATAAAGTTGTTCACCATGCACTCAACAATCAATAGAGAGTGCTGGTGAATACTTTACACAATCTAATCAAGAAGATAGTGGGCGGATCGATTGCTCAAGAGCCTTATCAAGGTCTAGTGTATTTGCGGATGAAGACGGAGCAATTACAAATTACTTATGGAACTAGGAGGGATGTATTGACAAATATATTTTCACTGGTACAAGATCCGATTGGGGGGCAACATGATGATATTATGCCAATATATCATTGGATGGCTTACAATGGAGGATATTGGCACCCTCACCCAGAGTAGTTCGATAGAGTTCCGCTGCCGCACCGATACAGGATAACAGACTTCTTCAAATTCTTAGAGCAAGATAGCATATCTACAGTAGAACACATCAGCCAATTCCTAGCCTAATGTGAGGAGGCATCGTTTGAGGAGGCTTGGAGAGTCCGTTTCTTTTCGTTGTCCCTCTCTGGATCGGCCTTTCTATGGTTCTCTTTATTACCTCCCAATTCAACTAGTGGATAGGCCGATCTGTAGAAGCAATTCCACAAATATTTTTTTGTTAGGATTTATGAGATGAGATTGACGGATTTAACATCGGTTAGATAGAGATCTAATAAGTTAGTTCTTGAATACATCCAACATTTCTAGGATATCAGAAGCCAATGTTACAGTCTTATTTTGAGTGATGGACAGTTAGCTCATTTGGCCTACCAAGGGTTGCTAGCTCCAATCATGAAACTATTTTTATCTCATGAGTTCGGGAGCTTATTGCATCTTCTGTAGAAGGTATTGACTCATGAAAGCTGATTTATTGAAGCTAAGAAGGAGAGATTCCATAGGAAGACTGCTTAGCTGTAGGTTTATGCATCGGACACAGATAATGAGAAATCCGATGTAGAAGTTGTTTGGTAGAGTAGACCAAGAATAGAAAATCTATATCATGTCCCTAGGTGAAGAGTATCGACAAGGAGGAGAGATATGACTTTGATATTAATAAAGCAAATAAGCTCTTTTATCTCCTACTTCAAGAGAAGCAGATTCAACTTGTACCAAATCATGTACTACCGTTAGCCGAAAAACACAAAAAGAAGAAATATTGTAAGTGACACAATTTAATATATCATCATACTAATGAGTGTAGTGTTTTTCAGCAATAGTTGCAATCAGCTATTGAGCAAGGGAGAATTAAATTTGAATATAAAAAGCTGACGAAGATCGATGGGCATCCTTTTCCTATGAATATAGTGTTTGCGGGGTCTTCAAGAGATCGGGCTGACGAGGGGAGACGTTGGAGAAAATCAAAAGTCACCTTATTGGACCTGGTCAAGAAATATTCCAGATGATAGGACAAAGAACGGGGGGCCATGGCACAAAAGGAGAAGCATAATCCACATTAGGGTTGTCTGTGCTTTCAATATAGCTAGAATCAAGACATGAGGTTGCCATTGATTAAAAACTATCCTAAGTGCAACAAGGTAAGATATAGCGCATTGAGTAGAATAGGTTTTTGTATGATCGACCACCTATCAAGCGGGCATCGATACATAGTCAATTAGGGCTGATCAATGAAAACCTTAGTCAATTCCAAGGAGTTGCATGAAGAATGATTCAATTGCAATTCCAAGTGGTGTCTGTTAGGAATCTTTGTGAAGAATCATAAAATGAGGGCACAAAGATTGTGGCATAGGGAGCAGCACAAGAAGCAATGATGGAACTATGAGAAAGCTGATTAGAGTCAGAAGACTAAATACGTATGGCACGTGAAGCATAAAGATGATGAGATCGACACATTGGCTCCAACCAACATGGTGTGTTTCTTGCCTGTAGAGTATAAAGTGTTTGCATCTAATGAGGAAGATCAAGAAGAGGTATTTGCTCAATAGACGCTACAACCAAATCAGGCTATATTTGACAAGCTTGAAGAGTCCAAGCATCGGTACCTAAAGCCATTGTACATCAAAGTGTATGTGGCTAGAAAGCCAATGATGAAGATGCTAGTCAACAGAGGTACAACTTTCAACCTGATGCCATATGCTATGTATTGCAAGCTGGGGAAAACTACCGAAGATCTGATCAAAATAAATATAGTGTTAAAAGACTTTAGTGGGAATCCATCAGAGATGAAGGGTGTGCTAAACATGGAGTTAATAGTTGGAAGCAAGACATTGCCCACCATTTTTTTTGTCATTGATGGTAAGGGATCGTATAGTCTACTTCTCAACAAGAACTAGATTCATGCCAACTGTTGTATTTCTTCAACAATGCATCAGAGCCTCATACAATGGCAAGAAGATCAAGTTGAGGTGATTCAAGCCGATCAGTCGACCAATGTTGTAGTAACTGATATGCCAATCTAGGAAACTGATGGAAATGATTGCTTGTCTAGGAAAGTATGGGATGGAGATTTCCTTGATGTAACCAATTAGGGAATAGAGCTGATCTAGCAAGTTAGCTCGGAACTATCGCCCTAATGAGCACCATAGATGATTTTGAAGAAAAATTATTGCAAGGATTTACGTCGGCCGATGAGTTGAAAGAAGTTGATATAGAACTAGGAGATAGGCCAAGGCCGACGTATATTACTAAATATTTATGTACCGAATTCTAGGAAGAGTTAATAAATTTGTTGAAGGAATTTTGGGAATGTTTTGCCTAGGATTACCATAAGATGCCAGGTTTAAGCTAATTGATTGTTGAACATTGGCTTTCTATCAAACTAGGATATCAGTCATTCTTGCAGCCACACAGAAAGTTCAAAGCAGAGTTGCATGATACAATCAAGGCAGTGAATATGAGGCTTTATGACGAGAACATGTCGATATGCTGAGTGGATATCCAACATCGTCCCAGTAGATAAGAAGAATGGAAAGCTAATGATATGCATTGACTTCCAGGATTTGAATAAGGCTACCCTAAAGATGAGTATCCGATGCCGATGGCATATCTATTAATTGATGCAGCATCAAGTCACAAGATCATCAACTTCATGGATAGGAATGCAGGTTACAATTATATTTTTATGGTGGCGAAAGATATCCACGAGACTATGTTTAGACGTCCTGGAGCTATTGGTTTGTACGAGTGGATAGTCATGACTTTTGGTTTGAAAAGTGCTGGTGCAACTTATTAGAGAGCCATGAATTATATTTCATGATCTGATCGGCTTGTTGGTAGAGATATATATTAATGACGTGGTGGTCAAATCCAAGAGTGTTAAAGACCATATAGCCGATCTGTAAAAAGTACTGGAGAGGGCGAGGAAATATGAACTCTATAAATCCTAATAAATGTGCTTTTGGCATATCAGTTGGGCAATTCTTGGGCTTTATCGTGCAAGAGAGAGGAATTGAAGTAAGTCAATGATGCATTAGGGATATCCAGAGCACCAAGCCACCAACCAACAATACACAATTATAGACTTTGATTGACAAGCTTAACTTTGTGTGCAGGTTTATTTCAAATCTATCGAGAAGGATTGAGTCCTTCACTCCATTGCTGAAGTTACAAACTGATCAAGAGTTCGGATAGGGTGTCGAACAGCAAAAAGTGTTTGATCAAATTAAAGATTTTTTGAATTCTTCATTAGTATTGATTCTGCCACAGAAAAGGGTACCACTCAAGTTATATTGGTTTGCTGATGAGAAGTCTATCGGGTCAATACTGATACAAGAATTTAAAGGAAAAGAATGAGTGATATTCTATCTGAGCCGATAACTTATGGATGCTGAGACAAGATATCCTATGGTGGAAAAGTTAAGCCTGTGTTTATATTTTTTATGTACCAAGTTAAGGAATTATTTCCTATCGGCTGAGTGCATAGTAGTTTGTAAAGCCAGTGTGGTTAAGTATAGGCTATCGGCTCTAGTCTTAAGAGTGTGAATTGATAAATGGATATTTGGTTTGATGGAGTTTGATCGGAGATATGAATCAGCTGAGGTCAAAGGATAACTGATGGCTAATTTCTTCGTACAACATAGAGTGATCCAAGACGATTTTGTGGAGTCGATTCCATGGACATTATTCTTGGACAGACCAGTTTGCAAGCATAGATCTAGTTCAGCTTGGTGATTATATTGCCTCAGGGGGCAAGCTTTGAGTTCGTGTTTACAATCAAGCCTTATAGGACCAACAACTAAGCAGAGTATGAAGCGGCGCTCAAAGGACTTCAACTATTGAGGGAAATGGGGGTCCATACAGTGGAGATCTTTGGAGAATCTTTGTTGGTAATCAAGCAATTGTCTAGGGAGTATGAGTGCAAGGATGATGTCTTGAGGTTGTATTATGAAGGATTTCAAGATGGTGCCATTAGATCATATTTTAGAGAGCAGAATCTAGAAGCCAATGATCTCACTCAAATTGTTTCGGGATATCGGCTAGATAGGAACGTGGAAGCTAAAATAGCTGATATTAAAAATCGTGTTGAACCTGATGATTGGAGACAAGAGATTATTCAATATTTGCAAAATCCATCACAATCAGTTTCTAGGAAACTTCGGTACAAATCTACCAAATATGTATTACTTGATGATGACTTATATTATCAAATTATTGATGGTGTTCTGTTAAGATGCTTGGGTACAAAAGAAGCTACAATAGTTATGAGAAAAGAACATGAAGGTGTTTGCGGAGCCCATCAAATAGCTCACAAGATGAGATGGCCAATCAGAAGAGCTGGATATTTTTGGCCGATAATGTTGGAGGATTGCTTTAGGTACTACAAAGGATGCCAAGATTGCCAAAAGTTTGGGAATGTGCAGCGAGCTCCAGCATCGGTTATGAACCCGATAATCAAGCCATGGCTGTTCAGAGGTTGGGGAATCGATATGATCGGCCAGATTTATCCTTTATTAAGTAAAGTACATAATTTTATATTAGTGGCAACATATTATTTTACAAAGTGGGTAGAGCTTATCCCTTTGAAGAAAGTTACCTCTAAGGATGTGATTGAGTTCATCAAGAAATATATTATATATTGGTTTGGTATTCTATAGATAATTAACACCGATCAAGGATCTATCTTTGTGTCTGAAGAGTTTCAACAGTTTACTACCAGTATGGGGATTAAATTATTAAATTCATCACCATATTATGCTCAAGCCAATGGACAAGTTGAAGCTTCTAACAAAAGTTTAATCAAGTTGATCAAGCGCAAGATTGATGAACAATCATGGAGATGGCACACTACATTAGTTGATTCATTATGGACCTATCAGATGACATGCCATGGATCTACTTAAATACCACCATATTGGCTGGTATATAGGCATGAAGCAGTTCTACCATGGGAAATTAACAACAGCTCAAGGAGGGTGTCTCTATAGGATCAATTGATAGTTGATGATTATTATAATCTGATCATAGACGAACTTGATGATTTGGCTTAGAATCTACTAAGGGCGCTTGAAAGGATCAAGGAAAACAAAATTAAGGTCACCATGCATTACAACAAAAAGTTGATAATTAAATCTTTTTCAGAAGGAGATCTCGTTTGAAAATTGATTTTGCTGATTGGGTCTAAAGATAATAAGTTTGGAAAATGGTCACCTAACTAGGAAGGGTCTTATTGGATCAATTGTTGTGTGACTGGTAAAGCTTATATTCTAGAAATTCCTGAAGGGGAGAGGTTTGCCAAAGCGCTCAATAGAAAGTATCTAAAGAAGTACTATCCTAGTATTTGTGTTGATGCTTAAATCGGTTAAATATGGCTGATTTCTAATTCTTTTCAAGACAAAAAGCTAATAGTGTTCTATCGGCTAATGGTGTTGTTTACTTAAATTGGTTAACTGCGGCCGATTTCTAATAGTTCTTCAAGACAAAAGCTGATATGCTTAAATCGGCTACGGATAGCCGATATCGTTAAGATATCGCAATTAGGGAATATATATAAAATGAAGGATTTTTTTCATTAATAGAGTCGATCAAACTTTATTTCAGGCAATCGATGTTTGGGATGACATTATGAGTTTTCAACATCAAAGTTTTACAGATATTTCTTGATTGCCTCAATGGCATAGATGGATTTGATCTATCTCATTGATAGTGCAAATGTCTTCCGAATGTCTTTCTCATCGTATCTAGGGATAGTTTTCAAGCTCCCGTGCCTACGGGCTACTTGGCATACTCTTTCTGCTACTTTGGGTTCTTGATCTTGGATTGATTGCGGTAATTTGAAAAGATGGGATTCGGTGACTTCAATATCGTGATAGACCTTATCGAGTTCTGCCATCAAATTAGCTTCCTGTTTCATCAATTAGCCTAGCTTGGTGCTGGTATTCCACAAGTCAGCTGTCATTTCGTCAAGTTTCTTCTTCTCAGTTTGGACAGAGAGCTAATCATTTTGGGCTCAACTATTTTGTTGAGCACAATTGGCTATGTCTCCTGGTTGTGATCAGCTAGGTCCTATGGAACTCCATGTAAGTAACAAGTGTGAGTACATCAGTAAGTTCTTCAGGTAGGAGGTGTTCAATCTCAGTGAGTCTTTCCTGGATTGGTCTACAATCTTCTACTAGTCAGCCAATCAGGATATCTACTCGATGCTTGATGTCTGATAATTGATCACCTACATCCGCTAGTAGAACTGGTGTGATTGTTGCACTGGTAGCTATGTTTTCGTGCGTCTCTAAGTATTTGTTAATGTCAAAGGAGAACAGATCGACCAGTGACTGCAAATTGCCATCATTGAAGAGAAGAATTATGAGCCAAAACGGAATTGAAGATGTGGAGTGTACTTACCTGAGACATAGAGGGACTGGTAGGAGCAGTGATATCAGTACGAGACTAATGAGTTGTGGAAGTATGGCTGATGACTGAGGTAGGAGCAGTGCAGACTACTTGAGTGTTTATTGGCTAAGGATCGGTTGCTATTAAGGGCGTTAGAACTTTTGGGGCAACCATTGGCTTAGTGTTTATAGCGGTCTCTAGAGGCTGAGTTTTGATAGCCGATAGTTCGAGCTACAGAACAAAGATATCAAGGGAAGTATCAATATGATAGAAAATAAATGAGATCGACACATACCAGTGAGGGTAAAGAAGCCGATGTCAAAGCTGGAGAAGGTCCTTGGGGAATCGGTGCCGTGACGTAAGCGCTGAATTTTTGCTTTTTGGAAACTGTCCGAGTGGCCAGCTTCTTGCATTTAGTTCCTAACGTTCGCAGTACTTGGAATAGAGTTGATTGAGTGGTGTTGAGGCAGGTCAATAGGATGACGTTCGTCAAGGTAGGAGTGGCCCATGTCCAAACATAAATACGTTAAGGGTGTTTGACTAGAAATAATAGGCCGATACAAGCAAAGGCTCGTTCTTCTTCATATCGACCAAAAACAGGTTGATACAGTGGCCTATTTTCAGGACTTTCCAGAGTGACCTTTCAGAAGCCAAAACCCTAAGGTACCAAATTCTCCATCCTAGGAGTCTACTAGGCCAAGATCTATAGTTGATAGTTCAATTGTCGATAATCATGGGTGAGTTTTTGTAAGGCAACCGTTCTGTTTCATAATATATAAAGTGTTTTGGATCCTCACTACCCATGGGACCTAGATAGAAGTTACCTAGATGGTAAAAAACTAGAATGGCAATCTGACCTTTGAGATTCTACAGTAAATAAAAACCCGACGAAAAATAGGTGAAAAGAAGGGATGGGCTAAATTTGTATAGAATGCAGAACAGAGGAATAGATGAAAAGTAACCTCGGGAACTGCGTGTGTTGATGCCATCGTGTGAGGAAGGAGGGGAAAATTGGTGGTCGATGAAGCAATTTACGGGGTTTGCATTCAGTCGTTGTAGTTTGTTGAGATTTTGGGGCTCTGATGATAAGGAGGTGTTTGGTGGAAGGATGAAGAACCGAAATGCTTTATAGGGGCAGAATTACCTATGCAAGAATCTAGGCTAGTTAGTTGCCATTGGCGGGCTATAATGGGCCGTCTTGGTTTGCAAAGAATTCTAACAGTTTGGAATTTTGATGTTCGTTAACAAATTCTGAAATTAGGGGCCATGTGTTATCGCTAGAATTTGTTCAGCCTACAAACGAGATCGGCCCATGGAAGAAAGACGGATCAACTCATAGGGAGAGGCCGATTGACACTGTAGAAGAGCCGATTAGATGAGTTGAGGACTGGTTCGGTCTGTGTGAAGACGGAGGATTATCCAGATGGGACTAAGTTTGAGGTGGAGTCATGAGAACCACGATAGAGTGTTTGTCTATATAGAATATGTTACTTAAATTAGGCAAGTTCAGTTAACTTTACAACTTCTTAGAGATTAGTTTCCTTTTATGTTTTTAGGAAATAATGTCCAACGATTGTTGTAACCGTATCGGACTCTTGTAATCCCAGGATATAAATATAGACCCTCTAGAAACTTGTAAGATATCAACATATCAACAAAATACAACTTTAGTACATCACCACCTAAGTTCATCTAGGTTTTTTACCAGTGGGTTCTGTCTCTCGACGCAGCGAAGGCGTAAGTCCCACCATTGTCCTGGTATATTCATTCTGTCTAAGGTTGCATTAGTTACGTTCGACCTCTTGGACTGATCAAATATACCACATTATGTTTGATTCGGATCTATTATCTTATAAGCCTCTTTTTACCATCATTAGTCTCGTACTGTATTGGTTAGATTCAATCCATTAGGCTGGTGATAGCAGATTGAGTCATAAACCAATGGGTCTTTACTCTATGTTTCCTTAATGCTAGCCTCATATTTGGTTTGCATATCGCTCAACAATTAATCCACTAGCGATCAATCTAGTCATGTCGGATTCGGCCTGATACTGTCTCGGTTAGGTCTAATCTCTCAGGCTCATGTCCGACGGGGCTAACATCGAGATCTGGAGGGTTTTGTTGCCCATCGACTTAGATAGCTGATGAGTTTAGGTACAGGCTTACATTAGACGTTCGGTCGTGCTCGCCGCCAAAAAATCCCGCGACCGGGGAGGGACGGCGGCTCGGTCACGCGAAGGCCTAGGAGGTCCACTTATCTCCAGTGCAGGTCCTTAGGTCTCGAGGTTCACGGACGTGCCAGTCAATTTGACCCTGCAATTGACAAGGAGATGAGACGATCGGGTCAGATATAAACGCTCACTATCGGCTGGCTGCCGATAGGTTCGGGATGCTGTTTGATCGGCTAGGGAGCCGATGTGGACAGGTGTCGATGAGCGGTCGACCGTAGAGCCGATGGAGGAACCAGGGTGTGCTCAGAGGATATCGCGGCGCACGGGATCCCTTCGGACAGTCGAACAGTGATTCATCGGCTAGAGAAACCGATGAAGGCGGATGCGGCCTAGGCAATGATTAGCGCAAGAAGGCACGGGCTGCAAAGCCGATGCCACTCCGGATATGACAGCAAGAGACCCGTCACCCGCCGTGGCAGCACCATCAACACTGAGCCTCGAAGATTGGACCTAACCGAGACAGTACGAGGCCAGGGCCAGCAGCGAAGATACGGAGGATGCCAGATCGGCTATGCCATAGCAAGGATAGTAACAAACCCATCGGCTAGATGAGCCGATAAGGGGACGCCTCTCTGAAAGCAGGTGCGTATCGGCTGGAGGTCCGATACGTTTGGCGTTACATGTCGTGGGACGCCTCTAAAGGCTAATACGTATCGGCCGATGGGCCAATGCGCCGGGCGTGAAGCACAGAGCATGGATAACTCATCGGCTAGCACTCCGATGATACGCCGTGTAGGAGACTATAGGCCTGAAGCTCGATCTACCATCGGCAGCCCCGTAGGTCGGACCTAACCGATGCAGCACGAGACCGACGACGGCAAAGGGAGCTTAACAGGCCGATAGGTCCAGCACGAACGTGATGCGATACATCCGATTGGCCTAAGAGGTCGGACCTAACTGATGTAGCCTTAGACAGAGCAGGACATATCGGGATGGTGGCAGGACTTACCCCTTCACCGGAGATCAGACTTAACCGATGCAGCCCCGCGTCGAGAGCCAGAACTCGCCGGTAGAACCAAGATAAACTAGGGTGGCGATGCGCCGAGTTTGAATATGATCGAGAGATATTTTACATGTTTCTAGGGGTCTATATTTATACCCTGGATTTACAGACAGAGTCCGACGCATCTACGACCGCCGGACATTATTTTCTAGTAAGAACAAAGGAAAATATTTCTAAAGGAGTTAACTAACCAGCTAGACCTCCCTAATTGAGTAAGGTTATAATTTACAAAAATAAGCACCCTGCCGTGGAGTCCACGGCTCCTCCGCAAACCCGGTTTTATCTGAATAATCTTCCAATTTGTAACTGAGTCTTCCTTTGCTGCAACCTGATCGGCTTCTCCACTGTAGCTATCAGACCGTTTTTAGTCAAGCCGATCCTTCTCCTTTCTTCCCTCGGGCTTCTCGGACCTGATCCCGATTGGACTATCCCCTGTCTTCAAGCCGATCCAATCTTCTACTAATCTGATCGGCTTTTCTACAGTTCTCCATCAGCTTTGTCTCAGTATCTCCATTGGCCGATGACTGCATTAAACCCTCCATCGGACCTCTCAGCCGATCGGCTTTAGCGCCATCGGATCGTCCAGATTTTGGCGTTAACAGGCCGGTAGCTAGCCGATGACCTCGCCCTTTTCTCCCTCGTCTACGTTCGATTTAGCCTTCATCACCTTTGTGCCATTAGTCTTGGTCTAATACTATCTCAATTTGGTCTAATCTATCAAGGCTGGTCCTAATGGTGCCATTACGGTGGTCACTGGTCTCGCTCTATGCTTTAGCCGCTTTCATCCTACAGAGAGTCATCGACTCTTTGACCGATAAGCCCTCTATTTTACTACATGTGTCTATCACCAATGCCTTCATCCGCTTTTTAGCTGATGCTCAAGCGCTATCTTTCCCATTGGCACCCAACCGATAGGGTGAGCCGGATTGGCCCACTGGCCAATTCGCATGTGGATCTCATCTTCTGTCTCCTTGTCAATTACAGGACCTACACTGGAGCTAAGCAGATCTCCTAGGCCTTCACGTGACTAGGGCGTCGTCTTCCTCTATCGGACCTTCGTCCGGCCCGATCGGATTCCCCATGTGATTTGGTGACCAAGCATCTAAAAATCTATAAGAAACTTGCAATTGAAATTAAAACTTCATCTAAAGTATCCAGTTCTAACTAACAGAGACTTTGGTCGAGGTTCACTGCTGGGTAGCGAAGCTATATCGAACACTCCGGTACTAGGGTCCTAATTTTTTTGTTCCCTTTATTGCTTTCAAAAAGGATACGTGGAGAGAGCATTCTCTAGAGAGAAATGGGTATGATAGATGATTCAAATATAGTAAATAAATATAAGAATCAAAAGGTCATATGTCTCTATTGAAAGAATCCAAGGAGCTGGATTGCGCTCGATCCCTGTCCTCACCAACCTTAATCTTAGAAGAAGGTCTGGTCTCCAAGCTCTCACCAAGAGTAGAACAAAGTCTAAGACAACCAGCAATGTATCCACTAAGACATAATGCTATGACCACTGGTGAAGCATTGCTCTATCAATATTAATCTCTATGATTGAGCTTGGTGTCCACTATAATTATCTATTTTCTTATGGATGTGAAAAAGACATTCATAAACTTTCCTGTGTGATTCACAACCTTAATTCTCATGGCAATGCCTAGACATCTAGGAGGAGAACCTCCAAGTGTAACAAGTAAAAATCCTCACTAAATGTTGATCCATATGTGCTCAATCAAATCTCTAACTCTCTCACTCAGTAGCTACAAAAGATCACTCATAAAAAGATGCATTAGGTGTAGAAGTCAAGAGAAAGAGGTGTGAAATCCTAGAAAGGCCATAGGAAGTAGGAATGAAATGAATAAACATCCTCTCCCTTAAAGTGAAGATTGGAGAAGTTAAAAACAAAATCCCTATAAAACTAGCTGTTACTTAAAGATTCGAACTCCGGAGTATTCACTCTTGGAGCTGGAGACACCGGACACATTTGAATCCAAAACAGGAGAGCCAATCCACAATATTTGGTCTAAACCTTTGGAGACTCTAGATAACCTTTACTGACTAACAAAGAAAATCCTCTGGAGACTCTATCACTTAAGGCTTGATACTCCGGTCTATTTTCACTATTAGGTAAGAAAATTTGCCCAAAAATATCTGGTGACTTAGACAAAATATCCGGAGGCTTCCTTAGAGAAGAAAAACTGAGGTACATGTGGTACAAAATCTTCAGGGGCTTGTTCTCACGTGGGTGAAACCAAGTCCAAAGCCATGTTTGTTGTTATGTGTGATGAGGGCTGGTAGAGAGCATCTTTGGATTGATACGTCTTCATGCAACCATATTTCACCAAGACATCAAGTCTCTTGTTCACCTTCTTGAGATCTTCTTGTGCTTAGATGTTAGTAGCATAGGCATTCGTAACAAGATTAAAGCATCTGGCACAATCATTGCTTGTGGAAGAATTAGAGAGATTGATGGCTTTATCTGATAAAGGTGTGCTAGAACAAAGAGTATCAAATTGCACTTCGAGGGATTTGTATGTCTTGTCTAATCTTTTAAGCTTGTTGAGAAGTATTTCATTTATATTCTTTAGAGTAGCAATTGATGCATTGACCGCATCTAGTTTGTTAATTTCTTAAGTTTCTCCTTCTCCTTAGTCAAAGACTTCTTGAGAGTAAGGTTTCTCTTCTTCTTAAGAATACGTAAGTCATCTTGCTTCTTAAGGGACTTCTCCATTCTTTTTCATGCATTCATGAGCTATGTCCTTTTACTAAGTGTGCTTTTGTTAATGACTCAAAGGACAAAATCATCTTCGTCATCACAGTCATCATTTTTATTATCACTAGTCACATGTTTAGCATGTGGATCTATCTTGCACCCCTTCGCCATGAGATAAGTGTTTACTTTAGCGACGATGAATTAATGGCGATTGTTGCAATACCTTTATCTCCTTTAAAGCCGGATTTATTTTAAGAGATCTACTCTTATCAATGGTGAGCATGTCCCGAACTTTTCTTCTTAATTTAGGTTTGTCATCTTACTTCTCCTTTTAATATGACAATCGACATGAAGTATCTATACTCATAGCACACCCTTTTAAATTGACGAGTCTTTTGACTTGTCTCCGTTCTTCTTACTTCCTGCCAATTGTTCACAGGTGAAAGACATCTTGTCCACATTTCTAATCTAAGTGCACTGGAATTAGAAAGAAAGCGTAACAGACATCAGTACAAGGTGCTAAGCGATGAGCAGAAGTCAGCGCGGGTTCAAAAGAACCGTGAATATAGGGAGTGGAAGAAGTCTGAATCTACAGCTGGCACTGGTGACGATGTATTCTCTATTTCTTATGCTGAAGCTAATTTTGGGCAAACGATAATGAAACCTGTGCACCTTGGATTGCATTGTAGTTTTGAATAAGTGTGCACATGATCGAAGCCAAATTGTCATTTCCCCGCCTTCAAATGAGCATGTGCCTTCCTCCACACCTGGAACAGGTTCTGTTATCACGGTGTAACAGCAATCACTTTTTACATCCACGATTTTGATGGTACACTTCATTCATGTATTCAAGCAGGTGCACTTGGCGAAATTTCTAATTTAAATGTGGTTGTGTTAAGAAAAAAACGTGCTAGAGTAATCTTCAATGAGCGCTGAGGAAAAGGAGCTTAGGCTTCAAAAGAAACGGGAGTACAGAAACCGGAAGAAGGTGGCGGATAGCGCCATGAACTTGACTGCCTCTACTACTATTAGAGGTAACCTGTCAACAACCTGAAATAATATTTGAAGATGAGTCATATACTACAGACCATTTCGGTGTTTTTTTTTTTATCTAGATGAAATGAGAATCAGCAACCTATAATGTGTAACAGTGCACATGTCGTGTACAGATAGCATTCAGGAGAAATTGATGAGGTTTTTGCTGTGAGCGGCGTGGTCTTTTTAACTACTACATGTCTTTTGGTTAGGAAACAGTCCATGGCTCTACAGGATTCACCGGAGTGGCCTACTGCAGCTGATCTGATTTGAGCGCTGACAACACTCTGAATTCCAATTTAGGTCACCTCTGTTTTTTCTCCTTTAATGCTATGTGCTTCTTGATAGTAATTGATTCTTTCAATTCTTTCTTCATCAAGAATCAAACCACCCTCTTCAGCAAGAATTGAAAGCAACATTTACTATCAAGGAGCAGTCAATTTTGGTCACCTCTGTTTTCAATTGTTGCTTTCAATTCATTTCCTCTGTTTCTTGATAGTAATTGTTGCTTTCAATTGTTTTCCTCAATAAATTATAGACGGCAGTTAAATGAATGGTGAGTTAGGTATAGATAATATAACATCTTTTCCTTCCTCTTTTTTTGAATTCTGAACTGGTATGTTTCCCTCCTGAAGATTGTATAATTTTTTTTCTAATCTGTGCATTTATAAACATGTAATGTGTTTTTTTCCGAAACATGTAATGTGATTTCAACAATAATGATCATGAACGTACTACACTTTCTAAGGAATCTGGTTTAGTAAGGACATCATGATTGCAATCTGCCTGATCCCTCCGTTAGCACAATCTTAATTGTTGCCAACAGCTAATAATCTTCAGATAATGGCTTAGTTTCCTGTTATATTTTTCAACTGTGACCAGTACAGACCAAAGCTAATAGTTTCCATAAATCCTTGAACATACATTTATGTTTTGTATATGAATATCGTGGTATCTCATACGGACATTTTAGTAGTCAAAACAATTTATATATTATCTAAACTTGCATAACAAAAAAAGTTAACTATTTGTTCCCTCCATTGAATACATTCCATTTTCTGCTATTTGTACTGTTGGGTGGCTGCTGAATATATTTTTTCCTTTTATCTCTTCATAAAAGCGAATAAAGTTTCTGTAAAATGTTTCATTTCATAAGGTTCCCAACTCACACATATCATTGTGTGAACATTTATGTCAGTCTCCTAATGGACTAAAACTGAGTATCTGTGGTGTGCTAACTGTAAATATATTTTTGTTGATGCTAGAATTAGATGTGAAAAATGACAATTCATGAAAACAGTAGCACCATTTAGTTTTTATATCAAATTGAACTGATAATAATTTCTTGCTTATCCTTTGAGTAGTATTTTCAAATTGGAAGCATATTGATATAATTCATTTCCTCGCTCCTGCATTAATAGTTACTCAAGTTGTCCCATTTTACTAACAATATGCAACTAATTATCATATGTTGCAAAAATAACTCTAGCTTCAGCATCCTCTGGTTTTTATTGGTATATGAGGACGTCGCATAAACTCGGTTACAGAGATTATGTTTCAATAGAGGTAGTTCTAATTTTGACTATGATTATGTCTATCTTATAATATACACCATGAAAAATATGCCTTACACGTACACGGTTAATACTGTGCAAATAGACTTATCTCACCATCTTGTGCAATTGCCAAGGATGATTTTTTGTGCTTGTCCTAAATGGTTTTGCTATCTGTCTTTCGACATATTTTAGACCGATGGACGTCTGTCAAGATTGGTGCTAGCCATTGGGTGTGCAATGAGATTTGAGTGAAGCATGGAAAAGAATTGTGTTGTATGGGGACTCAACCCCGCAAAGTCACACAAGTGCCACCATTACCACTATACTAGCAGGATTTGTGTACTTAAATACGACTTACACCTTATTTATATTATAATTAAATAATATTTATATTGGAATTATACTATAATTAACTACACTATAATTATATTTAACTGAATTTTTAGAGAATTTCCTATTCAATGTTAGATAAATAGTGCCATTTCCCGGTAGCTGCACTGGACAGTGAAAAGGGCCTACGGAATATGCGGCTGTCTCTATCGTTACCATAGCCATCTGTTCGCGCCGCCGGATTCTAGCGTGAGCACGCTGACGTCTGGGAGGTTTGCATAGCTCTAGTATAGATCGGTCGGCTTCTCTCCGTGGTTCAAGATACGTGCACCGAGGGCCGTGGGTTAACGTTGGCTCTAGCGTGACGGTGCGGGTGCGGGCATGCCAGTCAATTTGACCTTACAATTGAGAATGAGGTGAGGCAAACAGGTCAGTTGGATGATAGGCCGATACGAGCGTCTACTATCGGCTGACTGCAGATAGGATTGGATTGTTCATTAGCCACGTCCGAATGGCTCTTGCTATCGGCTGATAGCCGATAGGAAACAGGGCGCCCTTCCATCGGCTAGGATAGCCGATGAGGGCGTGGGTAGGTGTCGATGAGGGATACGATGGCTCCGGGCATAGCGAAAGCGAGGTCCTGATCTATCGGCCGCAAAGCCGATGGAGACACAGGATGGAGATAGCAGCACGAGACCCATCGTCCACCGTGACGACACCGCAAGTACCGAATCTTGAAATTCGGACCTAACCGAGACAGTACCAGAATGGGGCCCAAGGCGATGGGATGGTAGATGCCGGATCGGATGTGCTGAAGCAAGAGCGAAGCGAACCCATCGGCTAGCTGAGACGATGAGAGGACGTCTCTCTAAAGACAGGCGCGCATCGGTTGGAAGGTCGACGTGCTTGGCGTGGCGCTCAAGGGAAAGTCTTTGAAGACCTAACACATATCAACCGAGGAGCCGATATGCTAGGCATGACACTCCACGTATAGATAACTCATTAGCTAGCACTCCGATGAAATGTCGTACAGAGACCTATAGGCCTAAAGCTTATTCTACCATCGGCTGCCTCGTAGGTTGATCCTAACCGATATAGCACAAGACCGATGACGGCGGAGAGAGCTTGATAGTCCGATAGATACTACACGGACGTGATGTGATACGTCCTATCGGCCTAAGAGTTCGAACCTAACCAATGCAGCCTTAGACAGAATGAGACATCCGATGTAGCCCCGTGTCGAGAGCTAGACCCCGCTGGTAGAAATCTAGATAAACTAGGGTGGCAATGCGCTGAGATTGTATTGATCGAAGGATTACATATTTTTAGGGGGCCTATATTTATATACCCTAGGTTTATAGAGTCCAACATGTTTACAACAACCATCGAACGTTGTTTCCTAACAAAATGTCCACCGAGTCTTCCCTTGTTTTAATCCGATCGGCTTCTTTCCTGTAGCGATCGAACACCTCTTTAGCCGATCGGCCTTTTCCAATCCATTATCGAGTTGTCCAAATTTTGGCGTTAACACATGCCCCTCAATTTCAAAGTATGAGGCCTCATGTTTCGAAATTCTCTTCCTCAGGCCTTCAATGCTTCGGCATCTCCTCTTTTCCTGATAGTCGGCTCTCGTAAGCCGATACTACATGCATCAGTTGTGCTAAACTATTGAACTCTTGGAAATAAAAGTTCCACCTGATACGACTCGATAACCCTTGGAAGGCCAAATCAGTTAACTGTTCCTCGCCTCTGATGTCCTGGAAATGTTGGATGTACTCCATAACTGACTCATTGGACCTCTACCTAACCAATGTCAAATCTGACAGTCTCATTTTTTGAATCCTAGCAAAGAAATATCTATGGAATTGCTGCTCTAGATAGGCCCATTTTTTAACCAAGTTTGGTGGTAACGAAGAAAACCATGCACAGGCCGATCCAGAGAGAGATGATGGAAAGAAACGGACTCTGAGAGCTTCCTCAGCCGATGCTTCTCCACACTGTGCTAAGAATCGACTGATGTGCTCTATTGTAGATATATTGTCTTGCACTGAGTAATTGGAGAAAACTGGTATCATGTATCGGCGAGGCAATGGAACTTTATCAAACCATTCTGGATAAGGGTGCCGATATATAACTGTTTGATCTTTGGGCTTGATACTAAATTGCTCTTTCACCGTGTCTACAATTCTGGTTAACCAATCCTTCTCCCTTAGAATATCTCTCTAATCATGTGGAGATGGATATGATACCCAATTCTACCAATGATATTCTCCATAATAATTACCCTGAAAGAAATCTAGAGGTAACTCCTACCATTGCCCCCCGAATCGATCTTGTGTTGGTGGATACATGTTTGCCGATAGGCCCCTCTTGTTTTGCCAAGTTTCCTTAGATAACTTCGTCTCTATCGGCAAAGGTACATGATCTTTATTAGGCTCTTGAGCTGATGACTCTTGTATCGTCTTCTTGATCATATCTTGTAATGTATCCATCCATACTCCCGATGGATTACTGAATGCTTGATAAAACGCTTCGTTGAACATCTCTTGCAACGGCTTGGGAGAATTCATAGGTGATGAATGGCCTGATTCCTTTATCAAAACACATTTTGGTAACTGTGCTTTTTAAATTGGCCCTTGTTTAGTCATACTGAAGGATTCCAAATAGAGCTTCTGAAAGTTATCCATGTTCTGATCTACATGCTACCTTTGGTCTTCATTTAGATCCTCCATGGTAACTAGAACTATAATATCCTCATCGGCTTCTTCTTCGAACGAATATGCTTTGGAATCAACATTTTCTTTAGACATATTAACAACAAAATACCCCCGAGTTGATGAGTAAAAATTTTGATTTCTAATCAAGCAATTGTACAGTCCCGCTAGTTGATAAATAGAGTTATATCACACTAGCCGATAAAGGATCTTCAGCTGATGAACGATCTTCAAGTTTCTCCAGCCGATGAATGAAATCCCGTCCAATCAGCTGATGAAGATTTCTATACTGCCGGTCGATGAACGAAGTACGGTTCTTATTGGCCAATAAATGAAAACTTCAGTCCCATTGGGCGTGCCAAAAAATATGTTCACGCCAGATCCCGGCACGAGCACACATATGCCTGGGAGGTCTGCTTAGCTCTAGTGCAGGCCGGTCGGCTTCTCTCCATGACTCGAGGTATGCGCGCCGGGGGCCATGGGTTCACGTCAGCTCTGGCGCGATGGTGCGAGTGCGGTCGTGCCAGTCAGTTTGACCCTGCAATTGACAAGGAAGTGAGGCAAACGGGTCAGTTAGACAACGGGCCGATACAAGCGCTCGCTATTGGCTGGCTGCCTATAGGATCTGGTTGGTCATCAGCCATATCCGGATGGCTCTCGCTATTGGCTGATAGCCGATAGAAAACAGGGTGCCCTTCCATCGGCTGGGGTAGCCGATGAGAGCGTGGGCAGGTGTTGATGAGGGATACGACGGCTCTAGGTGTAGCGAAAGTGAGGCCCTGATCCATCAGCCACAGAGCCGATGGAGGCACAGGATGGAGATAATAGCACGACACCCGTTGCTCACCGTGACGCCGCCGCTGGCACCGAATCTCAAAGATCAGACCTAACCGAGATAGTACGAGAACGAGGCCAAAGGCGACGGAATGGTGAACGCTAGATCAGACGTGATGAAGTAAGGGCGAAGCGAACCCATCGGCTAGCTGAGCCGATGAGAGGACGTCTCTCTGAAGATAGGTGCGCCTCGGCTGGAAGGCCGACACGCTTGGCATGGCATTCAAGGGAAAGTCTCTAAAGACCTGGCACGTATCGGCCAAGGAGTCGATGCGCTGGGCGTGACGCTCCACGTATAGATAACTCATCCGCTAGCACTCCAATAAAATATCGTACAGTGACCTATAGGCCTAAAGCTCATTGTACCGTTGGCTGCCTCGTAGGTCAAACCTATCCGATGCAGCATGAGACCGACGACGGTGGAGAGAGCTTGATAGACCGATAGATACTGCGCAGACGTGATGCGAAACATCCTATCAGCCTAAGAGGTCAAACCTAACCGATACAGCCTTACACAGAACGAGACATATCAAGATAGTGGTGGGACTTACCCCTTCACCGAAGATTGGACCTAACTGATGCAGCCTCGCGTCGAGAGCTAGACCCCACCAGTAGAAACCTAGATAAACTAGGGTGGCGATGCGCCGAGGTTGTATTGATCGAAGGATGATCATTACATATTTCCCGGAGTTCTATATTTATACCCTGGATTTACAGAGTTCGATGCGTTTACAATAACCATCGGACGTTATTTCCTAACAAAAATAAAGCAAAATATCTCTAAAGAAGTTAACTAACTAACTAAATCTTCCTATCGATATAAGATAGGATAGACTACCCTACTGTGAACCACGGCTCCTCCTCAAACTCAGTCTAATTTGGATAGTGTTCTATTCCGAGACCGCGTCTTCCCTTGCTTTAATTCGATCGGCTTCTTCTCTGTAGCGATCGGACACCTCTTCAGTCGATCAACATTTTCCAATCCATTATCAGGCTGTCCAAATTTTGACATTAACACCATCATAACTACTGGGCATTACCTGATATTAGATCATGTGAATAGAGAGATCCTCAAAGCTTTTGGCTGGCACACAGTTTTCCAAAATTGCCTAGTAGTATCCTCAGCTATTTTTGTTTCAGCTTCTTCCCCCTTTCACAGGAAGGATCTATTATATTATTACTATGTCCCTTTTCTTTGTCACTTATTTTTAATTGGCAAAAGCTATGAGGAAGTATTGTGGGATTCCGAATATATAAGGCTGCTTTCACAAGTACCTCCCAACCAAATGTGAAGTCTTCACTTTGGAGGTGCTAAAAAATATTTTAGTGACAAAGAACTCCGAATTATCCCTCTCAACTACTACATTTGTCGGAGAAAACAAATTTCAACACATATACATTTATTCATTTTGACAAAATGAGTTTTCAAAAAAAGGATGTTAAAGAGTTTTGTTGAGAATCACACCAAAAGATCAAAATTTATCCCTCCCTTAGAGGCCATTCAAATTATGAAATTAAAATCATCAATTTCCTTTCAAAATCCCTCAAATGAAGACTTCAAATTCAGTCCAAAAATCAAATTCAACCCTGGAATGTTCTACTAATATTCTGAAATCAAAATCTAAATTGAAATACTTAAAATCCTTATCAAATCAAATTCCATGAAAATACCATAAAGTTCTACATTTCCCTTCTTTTCATCCCTCTCATATCCTTCTCACCCCACCCGCTTTCTCCACTCTTTTTTGGCATTCATTGCATGAATGCACATTAAGCTTTCTTGCCAGATTGAATCCACCTGTTCGTGCATCCCTTTTTCTGGTATATTGGTTTGAATTGAAGTAGCTTATTATTTGGTCTTTTTTTACAAAATATTTGGTCTTTTCTTAAATTTCTTTAATTCAATTCATCTAGACATAAACATCTATGTCCCTCCAACTTGTCCATGAAGGAAGTGACCATGTTCCAATTTGCAATCAATCTTGGTAGTTTCGAATTATTTTATTCCAAACGATTAAATTTTCTCAGAAGATTTCTTTTGGCAAATAAATAGCAGCAGTCTCTTGAATTGAAATTTTCTAAACTAGACACGAAGAACCCTTTCTAAGAAACCTTCCTTCTACACCTAAAAATTTTCTAATCTGATGATGTGAGCTTTACAAATTCAAATTTACTATTAGTTAAGTTTGTAGAGAAGGAAACTAATAAACACACTACAACAAAAGTACATTTTAGAGACATATTTCCATACTATAGGGGCATTTTTAAATGTCTTTACAATAGTGTAGAGGTATTTTAAAATAATGCCTCAAAAGTGACTTTGGTGAATTGTCTCTAGAAATGAAGAGTGATGTGAGGACAAAACCGGCTTGGATATTGTCATGGCTATCTTACATATTTATCAACTAAAAGTGCATGTTTTCTACGTAATATTTACTCGTTATATGTTTGAATAAAAATTTCTACGCCACAAGTTTGTCATATTTTCCCTTTCAGTGGTGCATGCATGTATCAAGCAAAGGCGAGCATGCGCAAGACAACAGATAATCAACGCAGGTAATTGGGGACCATGTGAAGTCCTTTTCCAAGTCTACTCTCATGTTACCATGTCACTATTAGGCTATAAAAGGCAAAAGATAAAGCTTTGCACGTTTTGGATTTGGATTCTAGCCTCCTAATTATAGCAAATTCAAATGGAACTAGCTGTTGATCTAGAAGCCTTCTCACGGTACATGAGTACTTATTGAAAAGCTAATGAAGTCTAGATGGATCTTGTTCCATGTCAAAATTCCTTCTAAGCTATCTGGAATTGGCAAAATAAGTTAGTACCTCTTCTAGTCTAGGTCTGATTTGTGCCTTGGACTTGTAATTGAATTTTGCTTGGTTAGCCCATGACATGGACGACCGCCCACCCTATGTAACTCATAAATAGGTAGATGTCATCATAGTTAAGGTTTAGGTTTTGCTTTGATTATTCTAATATTATTCAATTTCATTGCTAGATATTTTTGTAGAACACCAACTTTGCATGCTTTATATTTATTTGCAATTAAAATTGTGTTTTCATTGTTTTTTTTTGAAAGTAGATCTAGACCTCATGTGGATTTCAGTGATAAATGACTATGCAATTAGGGGACTAATCGTGTTGAATGAGATAAGTCCAGGTATTAGTCCCACATGTTGATAATCTAGGGATACGAAGATCCTACGAATCAATGTGAAGTGGTGGATGGACTCAAAACAATATATTTTTTTTGGTTTGAATTTAGGTAAAGCTACACTACTATTAAGAGAGGCTCATGATAATGGTTTGCATTGTGTCCAAATTTTCTAGAGTCACCTTGATCATGTAGAGAGAGACACAATGCACCATACTCACAAAAGGACAATGGATAATTTGTGAACTCAGATAAGAAGTTCTGGTAGATTGCACCAGAATTTAGGTTATAATTCTCTTTTCATCCTTGGAAGGTTGGCTGGAAGTTCAAGTCTTTGTGACTAGAAGTTTCTATCCCTTTCCCAAGACAAGATAGTGAAATTGGCCCTGCAATTCATGTCTTTTGGACTAGAAGTTTCAGTCCCCATTCATCTTGCTAGCCTTAGTGCTGGACCAAAAGTACTGGTCTTTTTGACCGAATGTTTCGTTGTTTGAATCTATGTAAAACAACTAGGTACAGGGATGGGTGAGTATTTAACTCCACCTTCCCCTTTTTAAGGGTTGGTTGTCGCATTTTTTAGACCTACTCTCATAGCATCTCTAGGGTTTCTAGCCTTCTCCACTTGGATTCTTGGGCCAAAAACCTTGTGACTGAGAGGAATTAGGATTTAGTGAGCTTGAGAACTAAGGTTCTTGGAAGAGCACTTGAATCAACATACGGCCATCATCCTCACACTTGTTAATCTTAGTGGATCTCCACCTATATGGCTATGTGCCACTAGTGAGGATCCAAATGTGTAGAATGCTTGGGAAAGTATGTGAAGGATTGACCTCACCTCCGCAAGGAAAGTGCTAAGATTGAGGGTAAAACTGATCTAGCTTCTAGGAGATTGCTTAGTAGAGCAAATTTCATTGGAGGTGGGTGCTTGTTGTCCAAGCTTGGACCGTGGTGGTTGAGTGGAAACTTGCTAAGTCTTGGTGATTGCTTGTAGACTAAAGCTTTCTCCTAGTTGATAGTTTGGTGAGACAAGGGATAAATCGAGACTCGGCTACTTAGTGCTCCTCAATGGAGAGTTGGATCGAAAGATCTAAACTTTGGTGAAAAATCCATGTCTTATTTAGTCATGCTTACTTTATATGTGTTCCTACATATTCATATTACCTACTTGTTGCAAATCTTGCCCCCGAGTTTTTCTCCTCGAGGAAATTGTCTCAAGAGACTTAGTTTTTTCTATCTTGAACAGCAAAAGCTAATCGGAAGTTTCAGTGTTTATGATTGGAAATTTTGGTGAATTTGACTTCATTGAGAGTGATTTTTAGGAACACCTATCCAGATCACTGTAGATGACATCAAGATTTTTTCAATTAGTATCAGAGCCTAATCTTCAGACTGGCTTAATCGCTTGAAAAAAAGATGTCGACGCTTCTAGAGGATGTCAGGAACACGAATAAAGGCACTAGTGAACATGGATCAAAAGGTTCTACTGGCTCCATTGGAAGAAGGTACTAAATATACCATTGAATTTTGGTAAGATCAATTATCCCACACCCATCATCGTAGTGCCTTCTAGGTGTGCGCCTTGGTTTGATGGGACAAACGATAAAGTTGCATGTAATATATTTGCATCTTAATATGTGGAAGATTGTGTGTATAGGGATGGAGATCCACAAGGATGTGATGGATTTGACAGGTGAGCAAGAGCAACTCATTCACTGAAATGCTCAAGCCGCAAGTGTCATCCTAAGCTCCTTGAGCCCGAAGAAGTTTAACAAGATTGATCAACTTGAGGAAGCCAAATAGATATAAGCACACTCACATTTGGCTCATGAGGGCTCATAGGGTGTGAGGGAGTCAAGAATTGAGTTATTGGAAAGACAACTTGGAAGATTCTGAAGAAAGATGATAAGATACCATAAGAAATGTACAGTCGCATAATTGTACTCGTCAACAAGATCTACAGGCTTGGAAGCAAGGACATGACTGACCATGTCGTTGTTAAGAAGTTTCTCCCAGTGATTGCTCCAAAGAACCCGACCTTGGTCGCTCTCATCTGAGAGATGAAGAACTTCAAGAGGCCCACCCTGATTGATGTCCTTTTAATAATCATCTCACATGAGCTCTTTGATGAGGAGGTCAAAAAAGTTATGAGGTTGGCATGGAATGCTGCCATTGCTAAGAACAAGGAAGTAGCCTTCAAGACCAAGAAGCAAGCCTCAAGTAATGATGAAAGTCAAGATGGAGATCTTGCTCTCATTGTCGAGAGGTTCAAGAGAGTTTGGAAGGATGCTGGCTACGACGAAACTAAGAAGGGAAATGGCAAGAACAAGACCCAGAGTTCCAAGATGGCATACTAAGAGTGTGGTGAATATGGGCACTTCATTATTGATTGTCCCAAGAAGAATAAGGAGAACGGCGACAAGCCTAAGCACCATAAGAAGATGACAATGGAGTGGCTACTCTTGCCATCAAGTTGTCTTTACCAAGGGAAACTCTCTTCAACTAGTTGAGCAACGATGATGACTACTACACTCCCACTTGTCTCATGGCAAAGGGGTGCAAGATAATTCCCACTGCAAAGTCTACCATGAGCGATATTGAAGATGCCAAATTTAGTGATGATGATGATTATGAGCAATTTTTTTTGGCATGAGAAAGAACGCCATTAGTTGTGTGGCTAAGCTTATGAAGGCATTGGAGAGTAGGGAATGGCCTTCCATAAACAAGAAGATATAATCATCCTTGAGAAGGAAACAAACTTTGTCCTTGAGAGGCTCATGGCTAAGGAGAAGTAGAGGGTTGAGGAGTTGACTGATAAGCTCAACTCAGTCAACGAATCAAATGCTATTCTAAAGAACTCAAATGGCTCACTTCTAGAGAAATTTATGAGTTTAGATGAAACTCACAAATCTCTAATAATGCAATTTAAGACCCTTTTAAATAGCACCTCCATTTCAAATAATGCCACAACACACTCCAATGCCTCCACAAGCTACGAGCGTGCTTGGTGCTATAACATTGATGTGAATTTCTATACCACTAAAATGCAAGCTCTAGAGCCTCTCAAAAATGAGAATGAAAGGCTTAGCACCATGGTAAGGAATGGGTGAATGAAGACGTACAAATCAAAATATGCACTTTAAAAGACCATCTCCACTCACAATAACAAACACAAATTGGGGCTTAGCTTTCAACCATATGAGAACAAGCTGACCCACCGGGAAGTAATCAATAGTATGCAATGCCACAAGTTTGTCAAGAGGGGAGAAGCCAACTCAAGCCTAACCCAAGTTAAGCATCATCAAGGACACATGCCGCAATCAATCTTTTGCGTGTCCTATGTGCTCAAGCGAGACCACAATGGTAAAGTGGTAGCTCATTTCATTGGGTCTCAAATGAAAAGCAGGAAAGATGCCTTTGTATTCTTAAATCACTTGTCACTAACATGCAAGGACCCAAATTTACAAGTTTGGGTACCTAAACATTAAGCCTAATTTTGTTTCATAGGTATACTCCTCCCGCGGATCAAGTTAGCTAGTCAATAGCGAGTGTACCAACCACATGATGGAAGAGAGGAGTATGTTTGCAAACCATGATGAGGATGGAGGACGATGACGACGTCGTGTTTAGAGATGACGGTAAAAGCATGGTGATCGGTCTTGATAAAATTGCCATCTTCAATGATCTTTATATCTCTAATGTCCTTCCAATCAAGTCTCTAAGTTTAAATCTCTTACTAGTGTCACAATCGTGCAAAATAGGCTACAATTGATTTTTTTACCGACATGGATGTGACTGTATTTAGAAATGATGATTCTACCATAATGTTCAAGGAAAAGTAAAAGGTCGCCTTTATCTAGTTAACTTCAACCTAGATAAAGTAAACCTATAGGCTTGCTTGATATTTAGAAATGATGATTCTACCATAATGTTCAAAGAAAAGTAAAAGGTCGCCTTTATCTAGTTAACTTCAACCTAGATAAAGTAAACCTATAGGCTTGCTTGATCGTGAAGCCCTCCATGGGGTGTCCTTAACACGGAATGCTAGCCCGTGTAGGGATTACTAATGGTGCTAATCCTAGGTTACTAATGTCGCTTTTGAGAAGGATTGTGTGTAGTGCAACTCAAGTAGAGAAAAAAGTTGGAAATTTACGTCTAGTAAAGAATATCATGACTACAACTAGACCACTTGAACTTCTTCATATTGATCTTTTCGGTCTAGTTGCTTATATAAGCATCAAAGGTAACAAGTATGGCTTTATTATTATTGATGATTATTCCTGCTTCACATGGGTATTTTTCTTTCATGATAAGAGTGAGTTTCAAGAAGTCTTTAATAACTTCTCATGCAAGGCTCAAAATGAGTTTGAAGTCAAGAACAAGCAAGTGCGTAATGACAACTGTGGTGAATTCAAGAAGAGGTATGTGGAAGAGCTCCTTGATGAAGAAGGCATCAAGCACGAATTATTAGCACTATACGACCCACCACAAAAGGGAGATGTGGAGAAGAATAACCACACACTCATTGAGCGTAAAGGAAGCACGCTTGACAAATATAAGATCTCAGATGTCTTCTGGGTAGAAGTGGTAAACACGACATGTTATGGCATCAATAGATTTTACTTCCACAAGTTTTTGAAAAAGACTTCATATGAGCTACCTACTAGTAACAAGTCAAATGCCTCTTACTTTCGTGTCTTTACGAACAAATGTTTCATTCCATCTAAGTTTGCACCTAAGGTGGATGAGAGTTTCCTACTGCATTATGAATCAAATGCATATGCCAATCGGGTCTTCAAAAAAACCTCTAGTATTTCTAAAACTACTAGGGATGTAACATTTGATGAATCCAATGGCTTCCAATAAAAGGAAGTCATAATACATGTTGTAGATGATGTGGCTCCAAGCAAGGCTATGAAGAACAAAGCAATAGGGGAAGTGAGACCAGAAAAGGTGTAAGATGATGAAGGTGGAGTAGTTGATCAATCTCCATCAACTAAAGTCAACCTTCTGGAATCAACTAGTAAGGAACATGAAGACATGCCTCTGGCACAAGTGGATGGGATTGATGCTAGGGTCACGAAAGAGCAAAGAGACACCTTACAAGCTCAAGTCCTCTTGGTGCACCATCAAAGGATTTATCAAACCATTGACAAGATTCTTGATGATATTAAAAAGGGGGTAATTACTCGATCTCATATAGCTAGTTTTTGTGATAATTACTCTTTTGTCTCATTTTTGGAACCAATTAAGGTGGAAGATGTCCTTGGTGATGCGGATTGGGTGATGGCCATGTAAGAATAATTGAACAACTTCGTCTGAAATGGTGTATTGTCACTAGTGGAGAGGGCCAAGAAAAATGTGATTGACACCAAATGGGTCCTCTACAACAAACATAACAAAGTGGTGACCCGGAACAAAGCATGGTTAGTTTCACAAGGATTTAGCCAAGTCGAAGGACTTGACAAAACCTTCACACCGGTTGCATATCTTGAGTCCATTCAAATATTATTAGTATATGCCACTAACCATGATTTCAAGCTATGTCAAATGGACATCAAGAGCATTTTCTTGAATGAACCAATCTCAAAATTGGTCTATGTTGAGCAACCACCTAGCATTGAAGATATAAAGTACTTTGATCATGTCTTTATACTCCACAAGGTGTTCTATAGTCTTAAACTAGCCCCTAGAGCATGGTAAGAATGCCTTCAGAACTTGTCAAAAATGGCTTTGAAATAGGCAAAGCCAACACTACTATTTTCACTAAGAAATTCAAGAAAGATTTATTTGTATGCAAAATTTATGTCGATCATATAATATTTGGCTTGACTAATTATTCCTTTGGTGAAGAGTTTAGTAGCATAATGGCCACAAGGTTTGATATGTCAATGATGAGGGACCTTACCTTTTTCCTCAAGCTTTAGGTCAAGCAACACAAGGAAGGGACTTTCATCTCCCAAACTAAGTATCTCAAGGATATTCTTGAGAAGTTTGAGATGGAGGAATCCATGCCCATCAAGATTCCAATGCCTAACAATGGACACCTTGACCTAAGCAAAGATGGTAAAGCCATTGATCAAAAGGTATATCACCCCATGATTGGATCACTCCTTTAGTTTTCTGCATCTGGACCCAACATCATGCTTAGGTTGTGCTTGTGTGCTAACTTCCAAGTGTCACCAAAAGAATGCCATCTAGTTTTCCTTAAGAGAATTCTTTGATATTTAGTTCATACTCCTAACCTTGGCATATGATATCCCAAAGGCTCCATTTTTTGAGTTAATTGCATATTTCAATTCTGATTATGCTAGGCGTAAGGTTGACCATAAAGCACAATGGGGACATGCCAATTCCTTGGACGGTCCCTAGTTTCTTGGTCCTCAAAGAAACAAAATTTCAAAGCCTCATCCACAACTAACGCAGAATACATAGCAACTAGCTTAAGTTATGCTTAACTCCTTTGGATGAAGCAAACCTTTCTTGACTTTGGATATTATATGACCAAGATCCCTCTCCTTTGTGACAATGAAAGTACCATTAAAATAACAGTCAACTCTATCCAACACTCAAGAACCAAACATATTGATATCTAGCATCACTTCCTACGAGATTATGAAACCAAATGGGACATATCTCTTACCCATGTGAGAATTGAAAACCAACTAGCTGATATATTTACCAAACCACTTGATGAGAAGAGCTTTGCAAGCTAGGGAATGTACTAAATAACCTAGATTCTTGTAACACTCCATGAGAAATGCTTGGCCAATCAATAGTGAAGCATGGATCATCTAAATGTAAATTAATTTGAACTTTTGTCCTAGAGACATTTTCTTGTGTAGAAATTGATCTTTGTACTCTTTTAAGGTTCACACATGCCCACTTGGGCTAAAAATGAATTTTCAATTATTTGATTAAAATCAAAACCTTATGTGCCTATTTTGTTTGAAACTTTTGGTTTTTCACCTATCTAGCTGAGTTACATATGGCCATTGTTATGTAATAAGGTTTGTTGGCTAGCAATATGCAACAAATCATATTACATGTCCACAATCTTCAATTCCAAACCTTTTTTGAATCCTATATCTACCATTTTATCGGAAGTTCTGATAAAACACCTCTATCTAGACAGAAACTTCTCACCACAAGTTCTAGTCTCAAAAACTAGAAGTTTCAGTCCATTCAACAATATATACTCCTCTAGCCCCTATGTCACCCCCTACCCAATTTTCTCTTTCCTCCTAATACCCTAGGTGGTAGTGGCGAATCTCCCACAATCTCCATTGTCAATTGACATAATTTGGTTCTTCTAATCTTCCCTCACCTCCTCGATGTTCGAAAGCTCCACTCCAACCTTTGATTCACTTGTTCATCATTGAGGTAACTCCAATACTTATGTTTTCCTCTCTTTTTGGTTGATCTATCAATTCTGGAACATAGGGTTAGAAATCTCATGGTAGAACACCTCTTTTGCACTCCTAAACACCCTATCTATAGGTTTAAATCAAATACAATGGCTATAATTGTCGATCTTCTCTGCCCTAGGTTGTAGACTACAAGTTTTGGTATTTGCAAACAGAAATTCTGGTCAGATTTTTCTATTTTGATAGTAACTTCTAACCTAAACTTCAGGTCCCAAATACCTAAAGTTCCAGTCATATTGTCATCTAGCCTTTGTACCTCTGACTCCACCATTGCATGTTTATCCTCTCAAGTGTCCTTAATCATATCTTAGGCATCTCCATGGCTTGTGAGAAGTGTCAATGAGTTAGTGGCAGTGATTTGAGAAGTGACTTTTAGAACGAGAGGTAGGAGGAGCATCAAAACCCTCCTCATCCATCAAGGGTAGCTAAAGGGAAGGCATTGGCAGTGGAATCTAGGAAGAAAGCAGTTCCCAAAGGGAGAAGTGGCAATGGGGCAAGGCAGAGGACCTCAATTCTTGTGATTCATGATTGACCTGCACAAGATCAACCTAAAGCCCAGTCTCAAGCTCAACTCTAACCTCGTTCTCAACCTCAACCTTAGTTAAGCATAGATGTTCAAGACCATCTTTGCCTCATGAAGACCCGTGCATATGAGACTACCCTTGGCGACCACATATAGAGGCAACAAATTAACTATATGTGTTGTCCCAAAAGATGCCAGGAGCCTTGCCTTCAAAACCCGAACAATGTTCCAAAGGACATAAAAGATCCCCACTTCCACACCTTCTTTTGACAAGACTACTATAATAGTGTGTTCATTGATAGAAGGTCAAAGCCTATCCTTTATTTGCAATGGGTTGATTGGCAATACATGCAGGGGAGAACAACGAAGTGTTAGATGATGTCATTTAGGTGTGTGAGAACAAGGGGCTATACTTCTTGATGGGCTTTAACTATGATTGGATTGAAGAAGTCATAGCTCAGTTCTATGCAACCATCTTCTTCGACACCACCAAAGGTGACCTACAAGGTTGTCATGGTGGACCTATGGCACTATGTACTTATGGACACTTGCCAAATTTGCATGGTTTCTTCAACATGATGTGATGGACATTAAACGGCAAGGTCTCCACTCCATGGCTCACAAGCTCCAACACAAGATCACTTTCATGTCTGGAGGCAATGTCCAAGATAGGAGGCTTGGTGCTAGTCATGGATTGCTTCCCCACTACTATGTGCTCAACGACCGCTTCCGCATCACTCTCAACCCCAAGGTGGGAAATGATACTACATTGCAATCCACGGTGGTTGATCTTCTCTCCTACACAAGATCAAAGGAGCCCTACTTTAGTGTGATCAAGTTTGTGTAGGAGGAAATCTTTCTCATCTCCACCGATCCTTATCTCACGTTTGCCTATGCTCCTAATATCATGGCTATGATCGAGAAAGGACAAAGACCATGTGTCAGAAGGAGGTCAAGCACAAGCCCATCCGTCCTCAAGTTCATCCTTTATGGACCAAGTCCAAGGCCTCTACTTCCACTAAAGTGCTACACATGCCTCTACTTTGACTACATTGTCCCTTCCCAAGTCTGGCTCTTTGATCAAGAAGGCTCTCAAAGCCTTGTTCTCCATGTGCATTGTCAATGCCATCCAAACCCATGAGAACAAAGTGTGCCTTAAGTGGATGGAGAAGTGCCAAAAGGACTTCTTGTGTTCTCAAAACATGGAAGTCTCTTCAGATGAGTTTGGAGATGAGCCTCGAGTTCCCACATTTGAGAATCCCTTTAGATATGATGAAGCGTCTCCAGAAGTCACTCAAGGTGCCACCATTTGTGCTTTTGATGAAGGCTCTAGCACTAGCTCCAAGCTCTTGGATAGCTCTCCACTTAAAGGAGCCGATGATGAAGTAGTTGAACAAGAAGGAGAAGCATAAGACAGAGAGGTAGAGGAAGAACAAGAATAATTTAGAAATGCCTCCAAGTGACCCACTCCTTGACTCTCTATATTTCTTTCCTTTTTTGTGCTGTGATGCCAAAGGGGGAGAAGTATGGCTATAAAGGAGTCACTATCATTTTTATCATTTTCTGCTTCATTCTAGAACATCTCAACTGGAAGTTCCGGTCCCAAAGACCAAAAGTTCTAGTCCTCTTATCAGTTTCAAACAATATAATTACTCCTAGACATGTAATAACTAATATATATCTACTTGCGATGTAATGGCTATTAGTTTAGTATTTAAATTCTACTTTTGCAATACATGTGATGCATGTTTGGATGGTGTGATATTTACTTTATCACACATTGCACCCCACGAATTCTAAGAGATAGGGGGTGTTTCCATGCTTCAATCAAATCTGTGCATGAGATTAACTTCACTACTTTTGTATGCACACATTTAGTGGCCTCTTCTATCCCTTTCCTTCAAAACCATTCAAATTTAAATCTTTTGTGAGCTCTAAATGTGTTGTCATCAAATTTAAAGTCAGAGGAAAGCCACACTATGAAGAGTCACCTTGATTTTGTAGAGAGAGACACAATGCAACATACTCACAAAGGCCAATCTGTAAACTCATATCAGAAGTTCTATTAGAATCCACTAGAACTTCATGTCAGAATTCTCTATTCAGCCTTGGAAGGATGACCAGAAGTTCAGGTTTTTATGACTGGAAGTTCTAGTCCTCCTCCAAGGATGAAAGGGTGACTCGAACATGAGGTTCAAGTCTTTTTGACTAGAAGTTCTAGTGCCCATTCCTTTTGCTAGCCTAAGTGTTGGACCAAAAGTTCCAATCCTTTTGACCAAAAGTTATGTAGTTTTAATCTAAGTAATAGCTTGGAGCCAGGATGGGCGAGTATTTAACTCCACCTTACCCCGTTTTGATGGGTTGGTTGTCAAACCTTTTAGATCTACTCCTATAGCATCTCAAGAATATGTAGTCTTCTCCACTTTGATTATTGAGCCAAAAATCTTGTAAGTGAAAGGGATTTGGATCAAGTGAGCTTGAGAGCTAGGATTATTGGAAGAGCACATGGATCGATGTCTAGCTATCATCATTAAGCTTGTTACTCTTGGTGGATCTCCACCTAGCTAGCTAAGCGTTGCATATGATGATCCAAATGTGTGGATTGCCTAGGAATATTTGTGAAGGTTTCACCTCACCTCTGTAAGGAAAGAGGTAAGATTGAGTGGAAAACAGAGCTAGCTGCTCTAAGGTAGCTTGGTAAACAAGCTTCATCGAAAGGTGGTCACTTAAAAACTTGCTAACCATTGGTGGTTGCTTGAAGGCTAAAGCTTCCTCCTGGTTGATAACTTGGTGAGGCAAGGGATCGAAAGATTTGAACTTTGGTGAATAATCCTTGTTTTATTTGGTTGTGCTTGCTATCTATGAGTTCCTGCATATTCACAATACCTACTTGTTGCTAATCTTGCCCTTGAGTTTTTCTCCTCAAGGAAATAGTCTGAGGGGACAAAAGTTCCAATTGTATATTCTTGTCATGACCAGCAGAAGCTAACTAGAAGTTCTAGTGTTTAAGATCAGAAGTTCTGGTAAATTTGACTTCATTGCAAGTGATTTTTAGGAATACCTATTCACCCCACTCTAGGTGACATCAAGGTCCTTTCACTTGTGAATTTCTTTAATTGTTTGCAAGAGCATAACCTTCATGGTTTGTTCAATTATGTGAGAGTGTGGTTGATATTTCAGGAGAAGTTTGAGAAGCAAAAATAGGAACACAAGATTGCTCTACACTAAAAAGATCAAAAACTGAAGTCCCTACAAGATAGGGATATATGGTTCTCGTCTTATTTGGAGTGTTCACGTTATCTTCTCAGCCATGCTTGTAAGTCATTATTAGGTTATTTGAGCTAGATGAGTGAGTTCTATAGGTTTATGAGTGGTCTCCCCAGCCACTTTGACCGATGCCTCATGGAGGAATGTCATCGGGCTAGTCTCTATGCTACGGGACATATAGTAGCCTACATAAAGGATGCTTGCCTATCTGTTGACTTATGTTTCTTGAACTCTAGCTTCCATAGATCTCGTTGTTCATCTGAGGAGATTGACTCCCTAACCAGGTCTTTTGTAGATGTTGCCGATAATGTATTTAATACCAAGGACTGGTAGTGGCTATCCTAGGAATGTAAAATACTATTTTGTCCTGCAAAAGTACTCAGCCAACAATCATTAGAAACTTATTTTGTCAAGTGAAATGAAATGATCCTAGCAAAGTATATTCTAGATAAGAATATCGGTGTAGTGTGCTATCTAAGTATATATTTGTAATTGTTGGATTGATCAATTCAAAAATAAACATAAGTTATATACTTTTCCTAACCCAGACTGTTTTGTCGAGAATGTTTTCCTAGGAAGGCAGCCAGTAAGCATATATAAAAGGGACAAACTAAAAGTGCTCTAGTTTCTAGCCAAGTTGGGAAAACCAATTCTATATTACATGGCTAGCAATATGTTATCATGAGAAACAAAGTTCATAGCCCCTAGCTAATTGGAGATATAGGGTGTCCCCTACTTATTGATTAGTATGAGAACATATAAGTCCTATAAGTTACATGCTATTGTGTAGAATTACTATGGATAATATGAAATAATTAGGAACCAATGGCACACTTTATTGATATAATATAAGATGTACATATATGAAAACTTACAACCTAGACTGACTATACATAAAATTTATATAGATGGTCTATATTACATGAACTAGATAACTCATGGCCTTCATAATTGGCAATCTTGTATGCATTAGGTTTAAGTGCTTGCACCACCTTATATGGACCTTCCCACTTAGGTGAAAGTTTATTGTGTCCTAATTGGCTTTGAACCCTTCTTAGAACATAATCTAATACTATGAATGCGCTAGCCCAGATATGCTTCTCATGATATCAACAGAGAACCTGCTAATATCGTGTAGCATGTAGTGTTCATGTTCTTAGTGTTCCTCAAGTAGATTGACATCAAATGCATGCATGTCCTCTTGTTCCTCATCAAAGTAAGCTTCTACTATTGCATACACATGGGTAGCTCTGTCAGGAGCATGCCCTCGGATCCATATACAAAGAAAAAGGGGTTTACTTGGTGGTCGTTGATCCTGTAGTGCATGCAGCCTATAGTATTGATGGGAGTTCTATAGCCGAGCACTCGCTAGTTGTACACCCTGGTTTTGATCCCTTGATGCACAATGTCGTTAATGCACTTAATTTAACCATTAGGAGATAGAGGAAAGGCAGATCTCAACTCCAAAATTGATATAGTAATCTTAAAAATGACTGCATTGAAATTGGGATACATTCTTGATCAATAGCCAATGAGGAAGGCCAAATCTACATAATACCACCTTGATGAACTTGTTAGCATCCTCTAATGTTATTTCCCATACTAGCTCAACTTTAATCCACTTAATGATTTGTCAATGGGCATAGGAATTTATGTCCTCCCTTGGAAGGTCCAAAAATATCAAGCCCTAACATGAGAATGGCCGTGAATGGGGTATGATTTGCAGAGACTGAGCTAGCATCTAGCTATATTTGCTATGGAATTGATAAGCTTCACAACGTCATACTAGACTATAAACATCTTTTATGGTGGTGGGCCAGTAGAAACTTTGTTGAAAAGCTTTACTGACTAGAGTACACCCATCGGCATGTGGTCAACATATTCCTTCATGGATGTTGGTGAGGAGTGCCATGCCATCTTTGGATGTGATGCACTTTATTAGAACCCTGTTGTGCCCATGCTTACACAAGTCATCTCCAATCACAAAGTAGATCTTTGCTTGGTAGGCTAATTTATATGTCATGGCATCATCATCGGAACAGTTTGGGAGACTAGATATTCTCAAATAGATATTTGCAGTCATTATCGGTCATGATATTAGCAACAACAGTGTCGACCTTGTCAGTGTCGAAAGGTGACGATGTCATAGCCCCCTTGTCCTTGTTGGTGGTGTGCTCACATATGGTGTTTTTAATACTTCCAAGAATATGCCAAGCACAACTCATCGGTGCCAAAGTTGTCTCTTCGGTAGACCTATCGAACTTCAATTCCATTGAACCTGCACTCAAGCTAACCTTTACCAAATATTTGGACAACTCGAGATTAGAGCAATGGTAATGTTTGTGTTATTGGTTGGCAACCAGCTGTGAGTCCTCTTTCACAACTAGTTTTTTTTATGCCAAGCACTACGGCTACTCATAATCCTACAAAAATCCTTTGTACTTGGTTGTGTTATTTGTAGATCTAAACTCAAGTTGTATGAAATACTTGAACTGATCTCTATTTGGTGATGTAAGGATAACCCCTACTCCCGTGCCTTGCTATTAAGTGCTCCATTGAAAGCCATAGTCCATGTTTCACTAGCCGTGTTGTAGATATTGATATTCATGGAAACGGTCCATTTAGTAATAAAATCAAAGAATTCTTGAGAATTAATGGCTGACAGAAGAGTAAAGCAGATTTCAAATTGGTTGATTCCAATGGCTCACTTGGCAATGCGTCCCACAACATCTTTGCTTCAGGCAACTTATACATATGGATAGGTGGAGATGATGGGTATCCTTGTGGGCTAGTAAATAATGGTGTAGCTTCCAGGATGTCATCAAGACTACGTAGAGCAATTTTTGAATCTAGGAGTATCTTGTCTTGGCATCATGGAGAACATCATTGACATAGCAGATGAGTTGTTATATCTTGTCATACTCGAGAACAAGAATGATACTGATCGAGTAGATCATGGCTATAATATTCAAAAGAACTCCACAAGGACTAAGAGCAATGAGAATCATTGGGTTTGGAAGATACCTTTTAACTAAAGGAAGGCGTACTCGGCCTCCTATGTTCACTCAAACTTGTTGTGCTTCTTAAAGAGGTTGAAGAATGGTAATACTTTTTTTACCATTCTCGCCACAAATCTACTCAATGCATCCATCCACCTTGATGGCGATCAAGTCATGGCAGGTTTACATATAAACAATCATGATCAAGGAAGCAAGTTATGGACCAGTTCTCAGCTTGAAGAACCAGGCCCAAGTCATATTTATAATTAATTTACGAAACAGCAGCTCTCTGGACAGATTCGTACTGGGCCAGTATTTTGGACATAACTCTCTCATAAAGGCTCGGATTTGGGTGATTTAAATTTCTGTGATCAGATAATGAAATGGACTATCTTTTTTATGTTTTGAGTTTCTCCAGATTCCAGAGTCTTCTTGGTCAAAACCTCGTGTAAAGTGAGCGTGGTTACTGAGGAGCCAGCCAGCATTTAGTTTCTTGGAACTTGCCTTTTGAGTCTTTCTATGTTTTAATTATATTTGGGAATTAGCAGTAGTAGTTAATGTTGTTTTTATTGTGTTTTGATATTTGCAAAAATAGTTAAGGAGTTATTAATTAGTAGGAAGTTTCTAGAGTTGAGTTGTATGGCTATATAAAGCCTAATTTCTGAATGTAAACTCACTTGTTGAATTATTATGAAAAAGTTTATCTTGAGTTGAGTTTATCTCCTCTTTTATCCTGCTGTGAGTTGAGAGTATCCTCCAGTTGTGATTTTATAGTTGAACGTGTGCGTGTCCTTGGACGATTCATAGCTCGAACGCTATCAGTTGGTATCAGAGCAGCAGGCGAAGGATGGTGCGACGTAGTGCTCGTGTCAATCCTCCTGAAGGCAACCAGCAAGCCGATCGAGATATTGAGTTGAACGAGTTGAGGCAGCATGTGCAACAACTCCAAGAGCATCTAGCGCGCGTGGAGGCCGCTGGGAACAACCGCGATGATTCCTATCGTGGCTCAGATGGCGAAACTTATGGTGACGATGATGCCGAGTTCAACCCCTTCCACGACAACCACACCTTGGTGTCCAGTGATGAAGAGGCTCTCCATCAAAATCACACCCGAAGGAACCAGAAATTTTGACGGGCTTTTGATCTAAAAGCGGATATTCCTGTGTACGAAGGGCGCATACAACCCGATGAGTTCATAGATTGGCTCAATACGGTTGAACGTGTCTTTGAATACCAAGATGTCCCTGAGGAAGAGAAGGTGAAGATTGTTGCCATCAAATTAAAGAAGCATGCATCTATTTGGTGGGAGCAGTTGAAGATGAAGTGAGCCCGTGAGGGTAAGCAAAAAATCAGAACATGGGAAAAGATGGTGAAAGAGTTACGAAAGAAGTTTCTGCCGGAAGGGTACTTGCAAGAGGCCTTTTTTCAACTTCATGGCTTTGTTCAAGGTGATAAAACTGTGGCAGATTACACTGAAGAACTTGATCACCTCATGTTGAAATGTGGCGTTGTTGAGCCCGAAGAACAAACCATTGCACGATATCTTCGTGGCCTTCACAAGGAGATTCATGATGTGGTAACTTTACAGCCCTTTATCTCTTATCATGATGTGTTTAAACTTGCCACAAAAGTTGAGAAGCAACTCAAGGAGAAAGAAGTCAGAAAAACAGCGAGCTTTGGTGGTAGCCGAGTTCTCAATCGAGGCCATCCAACAAGTCATGGGAGCAGTACGCAATCAGCCAAACCAACATCAAGTGCAGTGGCCAAATTTTCAGCAAAAACCGCAACCGCAGGACCCTCTAAACCAGCCCCTAAAGCTGTTCAATGCTATCGGTGCAAAGGGTACGGTCACATCATGTCCGAGTGCCCAAACCAGCGGGTATTTACCATTATTGAAGAACCCCTAGAAGAGGAGCAAACAGATTTTGATTCTCCACCCGTGTTTGATGAGGCAGCAGATGAGGAGGATGTCATTTATGGAGATACGGGTGAGATGTTGGTGATTAGGCGTGTGCTGAATTCCAGTCCCGTTCAAGATGATGTGTGGCTCCGTAACAATATCTTCCATACACGATGCACCTCTCATGGGAAGGTATGCGATGTTATCATTGATAGCGGGAGTTGTGAGAATGTTGTTTCTGAAATTATGGTACAAAAGTTGCCGCTTAAAACTGAAAAGCACCCAAAACCGTACAAACTCTCTTGGTTGGAAAAGGGTAAATGTGTGCAAGTTGACCAACGTTGTTTGGTTAATTTTTCTATTGGTGAGAAGTACCGAGATGAGGTATGGTGTGATGTAGTTCCTATGGATGCTTGTCATTCACTTTTGGGGAGACCTTGGCAGTTTGATAGAAAGGTACACCATGATGGTTTTAAAAACACTTATTCTTTTGAGCTGAATGGTGCTAAGATTACTTTGGGTCCTTCTAGAATGGAAATGAAATCTAAACCAGCCCTCAAGGATAGCAATTTCATTCTCTCAAAATCTGAATTTACTGAAATTTTTGAAGAATCCCAAATAGCCTTTGCATTGGTGGTGAAAGAAGTTAAGGGTGACAGAAGTCCTCTAATACCCGGACCAGTGGTACCTTTACTTGAACAATTTCAGAACCTTGTTCCAGATGAAATTCCAGCAGATTTACCTCCAATGAGGAGTGTGCAACACTGCCTAGATTTTGTTCCTGGTGCCATTTTGCCAAACAAAGCAGCATACCGAATGAACCCAACAGAAAATGCCGAGTTGCAGCGGCAAGTAGATGAGTTGATGAGAAAGGGTTTGGTGCGTGAAAGCATGAGTCCTTGTGCAGTTCCAGCCTTGCTTGTGCCAAAGAAAGATGGTTCTTTTCGCATGTGTGTGGATAGTAGAGCGGTCAACAAGATTACTATCAAGTATCGCTTCCCTATTCCTCGTCTAGATGACATGCTAGATCAGCTCCATGGTGCTAGTGTGTTTTCAAAGATTGATCTTAGAAGTGGGTACCATCAGATTCGTATGAGGCCTGGTGATGAATGGAAGACAGCATTTAAGACCCGTGATGGATTGTTTGAGTGGTTGGTGATGCCATTCGGACTCTCTAATGCTCCTAGTACTTTTATGAGACTAATGAATTTGGTGTTTAAGTCTTTTATTGGCAGATTTGTGGTGGTCTATTTTGATGACATACTCGTGTATAGCACGGGTAAAGAAGAGCATTTGGAGCACCTTCACCAAGTCTTTGAAGTGCTAGCTGAACAGAAACTCTACATCAACCTCAAGAAGTGCGAGTTCCTAACCAGCAACTTGGTGTTTTTAGGCTATGTGGTTTCAGCTGAAGGTATTCATGTTGATCCTTCTAAGGTGGATGCAATTGTTTCATGGCCAACACCAGCCAACATTCATGATGTGAGAAGTTTTCATGGACTGGCCTCATTCTATCGCCGGTTCATTCGAGATTTCAGCACTCTTGTCTCTCCAATCACCGAGTGCTTGAAAGGAGGAGTATTCAAATGGACGAAGGAAGCTGAAAAGAACTTTCAGCTCATCAAGGAGAAGATGACAGCAGCCCCAATTCTTGCTTTGCCCAACTTTGAGAATATTTTTGAGCTTGAATGTGATGCATCTGGTGTAGGCATTGGTGCGGTTCTCAATCAAGAGGGTCGACCTATTGCCTTCTTTAGTGAAAAGCTTTCAGATTCACGTAAGAACTACACTACATATGACAAAGAGTTCTATGCAATTGTACGAGCTCTTGGGCATTGGAGACACTACCTCATTTCCAAGGAGTTCATTCTCTACTCCGACCATGAGGCGCTGAAGTTCATAAATGGGCAGCACAAGCTCAAACCGAGACATGCAAGGTGGGTGGAATTTTTACAAGGCTACACATTCCACATCAAGCATAAAAGTGGTGCTTCAAATCAGGTGGCAGATGCTTTAAGTAGGAGGCATTCTTTGCTGTCCACAATGAAGGTAAATGTTCTTGGGTTTGAAGTGATCAAGGAGTTGTATTCTGATGATGAGTTCTTTGGCACGATAAAAGCTGAATGTGCAAAAGGTCCATATAAAGAATTTATGGTGAATGATGGATATATTTTCTATGGCAACCGTTTGTGCGTACCAAATTGTTCTTTGAGGTGGCAGATCATTAAAGAGGTTCATGATGGTGGGTTAAGTGGTCATTTTGGACGAGATAAAACTAGTGCATTACTCCAAGACCGTTTCTATTGGCCTAAAATGATGAAGGATGTGAACCATTACATTTTGAGATGTAGAACTTGCCATCTAGCAAAAACAAAGTCTCAAAATTCTGGACTTTACACTCCCCTTCCTGTTCCTAATGCACCGTGGGAAGATGTGAGCATGGACTTTGTGATGGGACTGCCCCGAACTCAACGCAGCAAAGATTCAATCATGGTGGTGGTTGATCGGTTCTCTAAAATGGCACACTTTGTTCCTTGTGCAAAAACGATGGATGCCACTAACATAGCTGATCTTTATTTCAAGGAGATAGTGAAGTTGCATGGCATTCCAAATACCATAACATCTGACAGAGACCCGAAGTTTGTTGGGCATTTTTGGAGAACACTTTGGCGTAAGATGGGTACAAAGCTGCAGTTTAGTTCAGCCTATCATCCTCAAACCGATGGCCAAACTGAAATTGTGAATCGGAGTTTGGGCAATCTGTTGAGAAGCTTGGTGGGTGATAACATACGCCAATGGGACCTTGTTCTACCTCAAGCTGAATTCGCTTACAACAGGTCCAGCAGCAAGACGACAGGTAAAAGCCCTTTTGAAGTGGTGTATGGATGCAATCCGAAGACTCCTCTTGATCTTGTGTCATTGCCAATCAGCCATAGCTATAGTGGAGATGCAGATGAGCGTGCTAAAGCTATCAAGGGCTTGCATGAACAAGTCAGCAAGAGGATTGAGAAGCAAAATCAGAAGTATGAAAGACAAGCTAACAAGCACCGAAGGGCTGTGATTTTCAAAGAAGGTGATCTTGTGTGGGTGCATTTGAGCAAGGAGAGATTTCCACCTGGGCGCAATGCAAAGCTCACGCACCGTGGTGATGGACCGTTTAAAATCTTGCAGCGCATAGGTGACAATGCTTACAAGGTGGAGCTTCCCGGAGATTATGGTGTTTCATCCACATTCAATGTGAAGGATCTTTCTCCATACCATGGCGAAAATGAGCCGAACTCGTGGGCGAGTTCTTTTCAACCGGGGGAGAATGATGGCGATCAAGTCATGGCAGGTTTACATATAAACAATCATGATTAAGGAAGCAAGTTATGGACCAGTTCTCAGCTTGAAGAACCAGGCCCAAGTCATATTTACAATTAATTTACGAAACAGCAGCTCTCTAGACAGATTCGTACTGGGCCAGTATTTTGGGCATAACTCTCTCATAAAAGCTCGGATTTGGGTGATTTAAATTTCTGTGATCAGATAATGAAATGGACTATCTTTTTTATGTTTTGAGTTTCTCCAGATTCCAGAGTCTTCTTGGTCAAAACGTCGTGTCAAGTGAGCGTGGTTACTGAGGAGCCAGCCAGCATTTAGTTTCTTGGAACTTGCCTTTTGAGTCTTTCTATGTTTTAATTATATTTGGGAATTAGCAGTAGTAGTTAATGTTGTTTTTATTGTGTTTTGATATTTGCAAAAATAGTTAAGGAGTTATTAATTAGTAGGAAGTTTCTAGAGTTGAGTTGTATGGCTATATAAAGCCTAATTTCTGAATGTAAACTCACTTGTTGAATTATTATGAAAAAGTTTATCTTGAGTTGAGTTTATCTCCTCTTTTATCCTGCTGTGAGTTGAGAGTATCCTCCAGTTGTGATTTTATAGTTGAACGTGTGCGTGTCCTTGGACGATTCATAGCTCGAACGCTATCACACCTTGTTGGCTTATGTACATCCTTCAATCGTGTTAGCGACTTCATATTCTCGATTGCTTTAATTTTCTTGATATTGGCATCAATCCCTCATTCGAAGATGAGAAAACCAAGTAATGTCCTTGATGGTACTCCAAATGTGAATTTCCATGGGTTCAACTTCAAACAATACTTTTAGAGATTGTTGAACGTTTCCTAGTGGTCTTCAATTAAGAGTTCTCAAGTTTTACTCTTGATGACCATGTCATCTACATAGGCCTTGACATTGTGGCCAATCTAGGAATGAAAAGCCCCCTAGATCTCTCTTTGATACGTGGCACTAGTGTTTTTCAACCCGAAAAGCATTTTAACATGGCAAAAAACATCGTATGGCATAATAAAGGTTATCTTTCCCTCATCCTTCCTAGCCATGCTAATCTAATGATAGCCTAAGTAGGTGTCAAGAAAACTCAACACCTCATATCTAGTTGTTGAGTAGTTGGTCTATCCTAGATGGAGGGAAGTGATCCATTGGGCATGCTTATTGAGGTTGGTGAACTCTATACATATTCTTCCTTTGTCACTAGCATTGCACACCTAGACAAGGTTAGCACACCACTTGGGGTGAAGGACTTCTTGAATGAATCGTGCCTTTTAGAGCTTGTTGAGCCCCTCCATAATTTCTATTTTATTGTCAGGCATGAATCTTCTCAACTTATGCTTGATTGGTTTGGCATTCGGTCGCACCATTAACTTTTGCTCGATCACCTTCTTGGGAACCCTATGCATATCGGACAATTGTCAAGTGAACACATCTGTGTTTTTCCAGAGGAAGGTGATGAACTCAATTTCCTATTTCTCATCAAGTCCATCCCCTATTCTTATCGTTTTGTCAGGGATTGAGCTTGAGAGGGATACCAACTTGAGTGTGCCATATGGCTTGGTAGAGACCTTGGGCTTGTTCTATTTCCATGGAGGCTCGTCTTTGGTGGGCGGGGTAGGAGTTTGCCTAATCATGTCAAGGCTTGTCGCACCGCATAGCTACCTTGGTGTTCCTAGATATGGTGATGATACCCTTACGTCCTGGCATCTTGACAAAGTTGATATACATACTAGGATACAACCATGAACTTGGCTAAAACCGTCCTCCCAAAAATAGAGTTGTATGTTGTATCAAAATCAAAGACGTCAAACATAATCTTCTTGGTTCAAAAGTGGTTGGCAGTGTTATCTTCCCTAGGGGTTTTGAGGATGACTTAGTAGTGATCCCATGGAAGGGCTACCGCTCGCCGCCAAAAAATACCGCGACCGGGGAGGGATGGCGGCTCAGTCATGCGAAGGCCTGGGAGGTCTGCTTATCTCCAGTGCAGGTCCTTAGATCTCGAGGTTCGCGGGTCTACCAGTCAATTTGACCCTGCAGTTGACAAGGAAGTGAGATGAGCAAATCCGATACAGGCCCTCACTATCGGCTGGCTGCCAATAGGATCGGGATGTTGTTCGATCGGCTGGGAAGCCGATGTGGACAGGTGTCGACGAGGGGTTGACCGCAGAGCCGATGGAGGAACCAAGGTGTGCTCAGAGGATGGCGAGACGCACGGGATCCCTCCGGACAGCCGAACAGTGATTCATCGGCTGGAAAAACCGATGAGTGCGCATGCAGCCTAGGCGATGATTAACGCAAGAAGGCACGGGCTGCAAAGCCGATGCTGCTCCGAATATGACAGCACGAGACCCGTCGCCCGCCATAGTAGCGCCATCAACACCGAACCTCGAAGATCGGACCTAACCGAGACAGTATGAGGCCGGGGCCAGCGGCGATGATACGAAGGACGCCGGATTGGCTATGCCATAGCAAGGATAGGAACGAACCCATCGGCTAGCTGAGCCGATAAGGGGACGCCTCTCTAAAGGCGGGTGCGTATCGGCTGAAGGTCCGATACGTTTGGCATTACGCGTCGTGGGACGCCTCCAAAGGCTGATGCGTATCGGCCGAGGGGCCGATGCACTGGGCGTGTAGCACAGAGCATGGATAACTCATCGGCTAGCACTCCGATGATACGCCGTGCAGAAGGCTATAGGCCTGAAGCTCGATCTACCGTTGACCCGTAGGTCGGACCTAACCGATGCAGCACAAAACTGGCGATGGCAGAGGGAGCTTAACGGGCCGATAGGTCCAGCACGGACGTGATGCGATACATCCGATCGGCCTAAGAGGTCAGACCTAACCGATGCAGCTTCAGACAGAGTAGGACATATCGGGATGGTGGCGGGACTTACCCCTTCGCTGGAGATCGGACTTAACCGATGTAGCCCCGCGTCGAGAGCCAGAACCCACCAGTAAAACCTAGATGAACTAGGGTGGCGTTGCGCCGAATTTATATATGATCGAGAGATATCTTACATGTTTCCAGGGGTCTATATTTATACCCTGGATTTACAGACAGAGTCCGACGTGTCTATGACCACGAACATTATTTCCTAGTAAGAGCAAAGGAAAATATTCCTAAAGCAGTTAACTAACCAGCTAAACCTCCCTAATTGAGTAAGGTTACAATTTACAAAAATAAGCACTCTGCAGTGTTGCCACGGCTCTTCCGCAAACCCGATTTCATCTGAATAATCTTCTAATTTGTAACCGGGTCTTCCTTTGCTGCAACCTGATCGGCTTCTCCACTATAGCTATCGGACCCTCTTTTAGCCAAGCCGATCCTTTTCCTTCCTTCCCTCGGGCTTCTCGGACCTGATCCTGATTGGACAATCCCCTGTCTTCAATCCGATCCAATCTTCTACTAATCTGATTGGCTTTTCTATAGTTCTCTATAGGCTTTGTCTCAGTATCTCCATCGGCCAATGACTGCATTAAACCCTCCATCGGACCTCTCAGCCGGTCGGCTTTAGCCTCATCGGATCCCTCAGCCGATCGGTTTGAGCGCCATCGGATCGTCCAGATTTTGGCGTTAACACATGCCCCCCAATTTTGGAGTTTGCCAACAGACTACGAAATTTCGAGCCATTAGAAACCTCCGTAAACCAGGATGACCCATTAAAACCCGTATTAATCAGCTCAGATCTCTGCCTAGGTCGTTCCGCCTCTATAAAATATATCCCCTTAGCCGTCTTCCACACACTTCTTCTCATCAAAAAACCCCCAAACCTCGACGATCTCCACAGGCATCCGCAAATTTCCGCGAATCTCGATGGGTTCAGAAGACTGAAGGCGAGCTCTCACAGATTTCTTCATCGGCTGCTACTCCTTCGAGTGTCGCAAGTGTCAGGGTCAAAGTGCAAGAAACCGGCTGCTCGATCGGTTTCTAGGAAACGGAAAACCGACGCCGATGTTGTCATCGTTGCATCGGCTTCGCGAAGTCCTTCTCCTACAGCAATTCTAACTCCTTCTGCATCTCCGTTGGTATGTGTCAGCATCAGTTCTTTGTTGCCTTTGTTTTATCCTGACACCTCCGCTTTGCAGCCTGAACCATCGGCTCCTGAGGCCCAAATGTCGGACCCTATTACTGGGGCTGAGCCGATGGTATCCTTTGAAGTTTTGGCATATACTCATACTGCCTCACATCAAGCTGATACCCACACAAGAACTGCTCCTACTGCTCTCAGATACGTCCATCATACATGTCATTTTTCTTGACTTATGATCTCCATGTTTGCTAATGTTGTTTTGCAGTCATTAGCCGATCTGTTCTCCTTCGACATCGGCAAATACCTGGAAGCAGAGGAAGACTCAGCCACCAGCACAATGGTCGAACCATTTTTGCCAGCCAATGCACGTGAGCAGTTGTCAGAATTATGCATCGGCTAGAGGTTCCGATTGACTCGCTGGTAGAAGATTGCGGGTCGATCCGGGGAAGACTTGTAGAAATTCAACACCTCCTGCCTATGGAACTGTCAAGATCAAGATGACTACATCAAGATGACGCATAGCCGATCGCACTGAGCAATGCCACCTGGCTCACAACGATTAGCTGACCGCCCTTGATGAAAAGAAGAAACTTGATGAAATGTCAGCTAAGCTTCAACACGCCAACACCAAGCTTGGCCATTTGAAGAAACGAGAAGCGGATTTGATGGCAGAACTCGATAAGGTTCGTGAAGACATCAACTCCACCGAGTCCCATCTCATCAGCCTACCAAAGTCGATCCAAAACCAAGAGGCCAAGGTAACAGACAAAGTGCAGCTAGCAGTTCGTCGGCACAAGAACTTGAAAACTATCCTCGGATTAAACGAGGATGACATCCACGCTATCAATGATATAGATCAAATCCGTCTGCGCGCGATTGAGGCCATTAAGAAATTCTTGTAAAACTTTAGCCTCGGAGAAGTCCAGATGTCATCTTGAACATTAACTTTTTGCAGTAAACTTCAATCAGCTTGATCAACAAAAGTTGTGCATACATATTTTCTAAAGGCGATATCTCCACGATATCGGCTGTATGTAACCGATACAAACTATATCGGCTTCCGTACATTGTCCATCAGCTATGCCCCAGCCGATCACATGAATGGTACCGTCAGCTGGTACTACCTCTGAAACCTTATATGTCTTAAATTGGTTATGCTCAGCCGATTTAGGTGCCTACCCACACGCTAGGATAATACTTTTTCAAATATTTGCCATTAAACGCTTTGGTAAACTTCTCTCCTTCAAGACTTTCCAATATGTAAGCATTGCCAGGCACACACCGATTGATCCGATAAGGTCCTTTCCAATTCGGTGACCATTTTCTAAACTTATTATCCCTAGATCCAATCGGCAAAATTAACTTCCAAACGAGATCTCCTTTAGAAAAGGATTTGTTCATTACTTTTTTGTTATAATGCCTAGTGACCTTACCCTTGTTTTTCTTGATCTTCTTAAATGCTTCTAACTAACTTTGAGTCAAATCATCAAAGTGACATGCCACCTCCGTGGTTGTTCATCAGTCTTACGCTTGATCAATTTTATTAAACTCTTATTAGAAGCTTCCACCTGTCCATTAACTTGAGCATAATATGGTGACGAATTTAGCAACTTAATCCCCATACTGGCAGCAAATCTTTAAAACTCTTCTGACATAAAGATAGAACCCTAATCAGTGGTAATTATCTGTAGAATTCCAAATCGATGTATGATATGTCCCTTGATGAATTCAATCGCGTCCCTAGAAGTAATCTTCTTCAAGGGAATAGCTTCTACCCACTTTGTAAAGTAGTCTGTTGCTGCCAATATGAACTTATGCCCTTTACTGGATGAAGGATAAATCTGGCCGATAATGTCAATTCCCCAACCTCTAAACAGCCATGGCTTGACTATCAGATTCATAACCGACGCTGGAGCTCGCTGCACATTCCCAAACTTCTAACAATCTTGGCAGCCCTTATAGTATTTAAAACAATCCTCCAGCATACTCGGCCAAAAGTATCCAACCCTCCTCATCATCCATCTCATGTTATGAGCCGATTGATGGGCTCCACAGATGCCTCCATGCACCTCGCTCATCACCAACGCGGCTTCTTCAGCACCCAAACATCTCAAGAGCACTCCATCGACTGATCGATAATACAACTCTTCATCATGTAGAATGTACTTAATAGCCTTGTACCGAAGCTTCCTAGAAACCGATCTTGATAGATTCTGCAAATACTGAACGATCTCCCATCTCCAATCATCGGCTTCCATATGGCTCTCGATATCGGCTATCTCAACTTCCACTCTATTGTTCAGCCGATACCCTGAAGCAGTCTGAGCAAGATCGTTGGCCTCCGTGTTTTGCTCTCTAGGAATATGATCCAATGTCACTATCTTGAAATCCTTTAACAACTGTTGACATTTTTCATAGTATGACTTCAGAATTTCATCCTTGCATTCATATTCCCCAGATAATTGTTTGATTACCAACAAAGAATCCCCAATGACCTCTATCGTATCGGCTCCAATTTCTCTCAGCAGCTGAAGTCCCTTGAGAACTACCTCATATTCTGCTTGGTTATTTTTACTATACGGTTTGATTGTGAAGGCAAACTCAAAACTTGCCCCCCAAGGCGAAATAATCACCAAACCGATACCAGATCCATGTTTGCAAACCGATCCATCAAAGAATAACGTCCACAGGATCGGCTCCACATAATTCTCTTGGACTCCTCTATGTTGTACAACAAAATTGGCTACCGCTTGTCCCTTGACTGCCTTAGCCGATTCATACCTCAGATCGAACTCCATCAGAGCGAATATCCATTTACCAACCTGCCCCCTCAAGACTGGAGCCGATAGCATGTATTTGATCACATCGGCTTTGCAAAGCACTGTACACTCAGCCGATAGAAGATAATGCCTTAATTTTGTACATGAGAAATACAAACATAGGCATAACTTTTCCACAGCAGGATACCTAGTCTCAGCATCCAAAAGTCGTTGGCTTAAGTAAAATACTACTCGTTCTTTTGACTCAAACTCTTGTACAAGCACTAATCCGATTGACTTCTCATCAGCTAACAAATATAATTTAAACAGTATTCCCTTTTGCAGTGGAATTAGCACTGGTGAAGAATTCAAGTATTCCTTGATATGATCAAAGGCTTTTTGCTGGTCATCACCCCACACAAACTCTTGATCGGCTCGTAACCTTAATAAAGGAGTGAACGACTCAATTCTTCCTGATAAGTTCAAGATAAATCTCCTTATAAAATTGAGTTTGCCGATCAAGGACTATAGCTGTAGTTTGTTGCTGGGTGGCTCGGTGGTCTGGATGGCCCTGATGCTTCGTTGACTGACTTCAATTCCTCTCTCATGCACCATGAAACCCAAAAATTGTCCAGCCGATACGCCAAAAGCACACTTGTGAGGATTCATTTTGAATTCGTATTTCTTCGTCCTCTCAAGCACTTTTCGTAGATCATGGAACATGTAGTTCATGGCTCTTTGATAGGTAGAACCGGCATTCTTCAATCCGAAAGTTATGAATACTCACTCGTATAAACCAATAGACCCAGGACACCTAAATGCAGTCTTGTGGATATCTTCTTCGGCCATAAAAATTTGATTGTAGCCTACATTTCCATCCATGAAGCTAATAATCTTGTGACCAGATGTAGCATCAATTAATAAATCTGCCATCGGCATTGGGTACTCGTCTTTAGGGGTTGCCTTGTTCAAATCTCGAAAGTCGATGCATATTCTTAACGTTCCGTTTTTGTTCTTCACTGGGACAATATTGGATACCCATTGAGCATATTAGCATGGTCTGATGAAATTTGCATCGTATAACTTCGTGATCTCCGCCTTGATTTCATCATGCCACTCTGCTTTGAATCTCCTCTGTGGCTGCCTAAATGGCCAATATCCCAGTCTGATAGGAAGCCGATGTTCCACAATCGATCGGCTTAATCCCGGCATCTCATGGTAGTCCCAAGCAAAGCATTCCCAGAATTTCTTTAATAAATTTATCAGCTTTTCTCGGAATGCAACACATAAATTTTTACTAATGTATGTCGGCCTCGACTTGTCTCCTGATCCTATGTCTATTTGTTCAAACTCATCGGCCAACGTAAAACCTTGCCCTAACTTCCCTTCGGAGTCTTCTAAAGTTCCCATGGAAACAACGGATCCGAGCCGGCTTGCTAAATCAACTTTATTCCTTTTTCAGTCACCTCTAGGAAATTTCCCACCCATGTTTGTCCGGATAGGCAGTTGAATCTATTAGCTTTCTAGAATGGCACATCAGTTGTTGCCATGCTAGTCGACTGATCGGCCGTAATCACTTCAACTTTGTCTCCTTGCCATTGTATGAGGCTTTGATGCATTGTTGAAGGAATACAACAGTTGGCATGAATCCAATCCCTGCCAAGGAGTAGGCTATACGACCCCTTACTATCGATGACAAAAAATGTGGTTAGTAATGTTTTACTTCCAACCGTTAGCTCCACATTCAGTACTCCTTTGGTTTCTGATGGATTACCACCGAAGTCTTTCAACACCATATTTGTCTTGACTAAGTCTCCAACCATCCTACCTAATTTGCGGTATGTAGAATACGGCATCAAATTGACGGCTGTGCCTCCGTCAACTAGCATCTTTGCCATCGGCTTACCATCGACATATCCGTTGATATACAATAGCTTTAGGTGCCGATGCTTGGATTCTTCTGGTTTGTCAAATATGGCTTGACTCGGTTCCAATTTTAATTGGACAAAATCCTCTTCTTGACTTTCTTCATCAGATATATATGCTTTATATTCCATTGGCAAGAAGAATACCATGTTAGCCTGAGCCAATGTACCAGCCTCTTCCTCTTTTTGCTTTACTTTCCATACTTTCTTACTTTTCTGGTTCCGATCGGCTTCTTCATGGTCCTGCCGTTGTCTTTTATGCTGCTCTCTATGTCGCAGCCTTTATGCCCTCTTCTTCTGATTCTTTGTAAAAATCCCGGATGGACACCACTGATCCTTCATAGAGTATAACCCTTTGTTTAACTCCTGGTCCTTAACTGTCCTTTGACCATGCCCTTCGTTGATCGGCCCCAATCGGCTATGTGCCGATGCCCAAGTGATGGAAGGCCGATCATACAACGTTTGGCTCTGGTCACAGTATCGAAATCCTGGTTTATTGCATTCAGGGCAGTCCTCGATTGACGGCAACCTCATGTTTTGATCCCAACAGTACTTAAAAAAGGGACAACCCCAGTGTGGATTATACCTTTCTTGTTGGTTTGTGGCTCGTCTTTCTTCGTCCTGTAGTCTAGAATATTTTTTGATTAAGTCCGATGAAGTAACCTTTGACCTCTTCCAGCGTCTTTTTTCATCGAACCGATCTCCTGAGGTTCCTGCAATCACCATATTCACCGGGAAAGGATGCCCATCAACCTTCATCGGCCTTTTGTCCTCGAACTTGATCCTCCCCTGTTCGACAGCCGATTGTAACTGTTGCCGAAAGACCTTGCACTCATTGGTATGATGAGATATTGAATTGTGTCACTTGCAATACTTTTTTTTTCTGAGTTTTTCAGCAGCCGGGATTACATGGTTTGGTGGCAACTGGATCTGCTTCTCTTGGAGGAGAAGATCAAATATCTTGTCAGCTTTGTTAACATCAAAATCATATCTTTCTTCTTTATTTGCTTTCTTGATCCATGGACATGATACAGGTTTTTTATTCCTGGTCCATTCTGCCAGTCCCACCTCCACATCGGATCCCTCATCATCCGAGTCCGATGCGTATACCTGTAGCTGATCAGCTTTCCGATGGAACCTTTATTTCTTGGCACCTGCAAATCAGCTTTCATGAGCCGATACTCTCTGGAGTGGATGAGACAAACTTTCGAATTCTTGTGAAGTGAACACTCCCAAATCGGAGCCAGCAATACTTGGAAAGCCAAATCGGCTAGTTGTCCGTCACTTAAAATGAGACTGTAGCATCGGCTTCTGACGTCTTGGAAATGTTGGATGAATTCCGGGACGGATTCATCGTGTCTTTGTCTAACCGATGTTAAGTCTGATAACCTCAACTCTTGAAGTTCGGCAAAGAAATACTTATGAAACTGTTTCTCCAAATCAGCCCATCCCCTGATTGAATTTGGAGGTAACGAAGAAACCAAGAAAAGGCTGGTCCAGATAAAGACAATGGAAACAATCGGACCCTCAGAGCTTCATCAGCCGATGCCTCTTCGCACTGAGCCAGGAATCGGCTAATATGTTCCATCGTAGATACATTATCTTGCCCTGAGAACTTGGAGAAATCTGGAATTTTGAATCGGTGCGGTAGCGGAATTCTATCAAACCACTCTAGGTAAGGGTGTCGATACATGAAAGTTTGTTCTTTAGCCTTGATACCGAATTGCTCCCTTACAACTTCCGCAATCCTGGCAGTCCAATCTTCTTCCTTTAGATTCTCCTTTTGGTACTATGGGATCGAAGTTGGTATCTGACATGATCCATAATGATCTCCTTGATAGTTATTACCAGGATATTCTTGTTTATATTCCCTATAATAGGCCGTCCAATGATACCCTAGCATCATGTCTTTATGCTGCCCCCCAATCCGCTCTTGCACTGGCGGAAACATATTTGCCAATATATCCCTTCTGGATCCGTAAATAACTTGTGGTTGTCCTGTTTTCATCGGCAAATACACCGGCCCTTGATCAGGTTCCTTAACAATAGATCCATCCACAGTTTTCTTGATTAAGTTGTGCAAAGTATTCACCAGTACACCCGATTGGTTAATAAGCGCATGGTGAATTGCTTCGTCAACTATCTCCTGTAGTGGCTTCTGAGGACTGATGGGCGGCGATCGGCTCGATTCTCCTTCCAAAACTGGCTTTGGCATTTTGGACTTTTGAATCAGCCCATGTCGAGTCATACTGAAGGACTCCAGACAGAGCTTTTGAAAATTAGCTATGTTCTGCTCCACCTGGTATCTCTGTTCCTCAGTTAAATCCTTCATCGTTATTGGGATTATGTTATCTGTGTTGATTTCTTTACCCTCCATTTGAGCACCGTTGATTGAAGGACTTTTAACTGATGAAAAAGGTCTTCTTGTCCCACCGGGCGTGCCAAGAAGCGTGCTCACTGCCAAAAAATCCCGCGACCAGGGAGGGACGGCGACTCGGTCACGCGAAGGGCTGGGAGGTATGCCTATCTCTAGTGCAGGTCCTTAGATCTCGAGGTTCGTGAGCGTGCCAGTCAATTTGACCCTGCAATTGACAAGGAAGTGAGACGAGCGAATCCGATACAGGCGCTCGCTATCGGCTGGCTGCCGATAGGATCGGGATGCCGTTCGATCGGCTCGGGAGCCGATGTGGATAGGTGTCGATGAGAGGTGGACCACAGAGCCGATGGAGGAACCAGGGTATGCTCAGAGGATGGCGAGACGCACGGGATCCCTCCGGACAGCCGAACAATGATTCATCGGCTGGAAAAGCCAATGAGTGCGCATGCGGCCTAGTCGATGATTAACGCAAGAAGGCACAGGATGCAAAGCCGATGGCACTACGGATATGACAGCATGAGATTCGTCGCCCGCCGTGGCAGTGCCATCGACATCGAACCTCGAAGATCGGACCTAACTGAGACAGTACGAGGCCGGGGCCAACGGCAATGATACGGAGGACGCCGGATCAGCTATGTCGTAGCAAGGATAGGAACGAACCCATCGGCTAGTTGAGCCGATGAGGAGACGTCTCTCTGAAGGCGGGTGCGTATCGGCTGGGGGTCCAATACGTTTGGCGTTACACGTCGTGGGACGCCTCTAAAGGATGATGCGTATCGGCCAAGGGGCCGATGCGCTGGGTGTGTAGCACAGAGCATGGATAACTCATCGGCTAGCACTCCGATGATACGCCGTGCAGAAGGCTATAGGCCTAAAGCTCGATCTACCGTCGGCGGCCTCGTAAGTCAGACCTAACCGATACAGCACAAAACTGACGACGGCAGAGAAAGCTTAACGGGCTGATAGGTCTAGCACGGACATGATGCAATATATCCGATCGGCCTAAGAGGTCGGACCTAACCGATGCAGCCTCAGATAGAGCAGGACATATCGGGATGGTGGCGGGACTTACCCCTTCACCGGAGATCGGACTTAACCGATGCAGCCCCGCGTCGAGAGCCAGAACCCGCCAGTAAAACCTAGATGAACTAGGGTGGCGATGCGCTGAATTTGTATATGATCGAGAGATATCTTACATGTTTCCAGCTGGTCTATATTTATACCCTGGATTTATAGACAGAGTCCGACGCGTCTACGACCATCGGACATTATTTTCTAGTAAGAACAAAGGAAAATATTCCTAAAGCAGTTAACTAACCAGCTAAACCTCCCTAATTGAGTAAGGTTACAATTTACAAAAATAATCACCCTGCCGTGTTGTCCACAGCTCTTCCGCAAACCCGGTTTTATCTGAATAATCTTCCAATTTGTAACCGGGTCTTCCTTTACTGCAACCTGATCGGCTTCTCCACTATAGCTATCGGACTCTCTTTTAGCCAAGCCAATCCTTTTCCTTCCTTCCCTCGGGCTTCTCGGACCTGATCCCGATTGGACAATCCCCTGTCTTCAATCCGATCCATTCTTCTACTAATCTGATCGGCTTTTCTACAGTTCTCCATCGGCTTTGTCTCAGTATCTCCATCAGCCGATGACTGCATTAAACCCTCCATCGGACCTCTCAGCCGATCGGCTTTAGCCTCATCAGATCCCTCAGCCGATCGGTTTGAGCACCATCGGATCGTCCAGATTTTGGCGTTAACAGCTACTCTAAAGGTTTGAGCTCACTTCTAGGGATTCCCATGGCATCAAGAGCACTGGTGAAGAGGAGGATGACAAAGCTATCACCGTGAATCATGACAACTACAACTTTGATGTTCCTCATAGTAGGCTCGACCACTGTTGGTTATCTCCCTAGGATAGATGTAATGGGTGCGTGATTAGCTTTAGAGAACTCAATCTTCTAATCCAACCACTAAAACTTGGTCTTTTGTCCTTGGAAGGGACATCAAACTTCACATTGAACCTTTTTTGTACTCCCTTCTAGAAGAATAAGAGGTTGATCTACCGAAGATATGTGCAACATGATAATCAACATCTAGGTCATCGGCATCATTATACAATTTAGGGCCACAACCCTCTTTTTCAATCACATGCACTTGATGGTTTGGTGGCATGACTATTTGGTGACTCATCTCTCTCTAGAAGAGCTAACAATCGACTAGGGTATGTGAACTAGTTTTACATCTCGGGCACCACTTTCTACCAGGAGTCTCTCCTTAGGATTCAAAGCGACGTGGTTGGTGCGGTTCTCGTTCTATGGTGAGAACCTCTCCTTCCACCTTGCACCTATTATTCCCTTTCTTGGGTTGGTCTAGCTTCTTGCAAGGCCTAGGTTCTTTTTTCTTGACTGGCACCTTGTTGTCCATCACTTTCCCATTGTTTTCATTGCATCAAACAACTTGCTTGGTGCAAGCACATCTATTAGCAATCTCAAAGAGCCTCATAGCCAAGGGGATTTTCCTTGTTGCCAATTCTTGGATGTTGTATCGATCTTGGATGCCCAACTTGAATGCCCTTATCACAAATACATCAATTGATCTTGGAGATTGTGTTATGAAACTTGTTGAATCGTTGTATGAATATGTTCGTCATTTTTCTCCCTCATGGCAGGTAGGTCATCCTCGACCATATGGCTCTTATGTGTGTCTTGAAAGTTGGTGATGAATTGCTTGTAGAGATATTTCCACAGTGTGATAGAGGTGGTGGGAAGGTGAATTAGCCATGACCAAAGCAAATCCCTTTAATGCAGTTGGTAGGTAATTTGCTAATGCATTATCATTTGCCCTAGTTGTCTTGAGGATAATGAAATAAACATGGACGAACTCCTTGGGTAAGAGCTGCCATCATATTTTTCCACAGGAATTTCACAAGCCGCCTTACTTCTCGTAGAGAAGGGGTGAATGCTTTGTAACCTCTTTTGTGTTGGAAAGCGGACTGCGGTCATCATTTGTTGAGGGCCTTTGGGAGCATTTGTATGATGACAAAGGTGAGGATGAAGGATCACTATAGTTGGTAGTTGCATTTTGAGAATGGTGTCCTCGGTCGTTGTCTCGTTATTATGGAGGTGACCAAGAGTTTTGTTGTGCACGAATTTTGAGTTGATTTCAATCCTCGTAGCAATTTCAGTCCTCCTAGTGGTCACTGTCCTCATGACAGTCATGGTTCTCGCGCTTCTATCTTCACCAATCTAGGTGATGGTGGACGTCATCATCTTGATTAGGGTGTGGATTTCCACGTGAAGTATGTTCTTGGTACAGCAGCGGAGTGTTCTCGTGTATGTTTGAGTGGTGGTTCTTGATGTCATCTTTTTGATCACCTCTTTTCCCACCATCTCAGGTTCATGTGGGAGATCTAGCTTCTCAACCTTGTCCTAGTGAATACTGGGATCCTAGATCTAGGCCCATAGCTTTTGCAAAGGCAGTGTTAAGGTTGGCTATTGTCAATTTTACTCGATCTAGCCATGTTGTTACCTCTAGATTTGTTGATAAGTTGATAGGGGTTGGTTTAGGAGCCCTTGTGCATTGATGAGGTGCAAAGCCACTGTGACAAGAGGGGCATGTTGAGAAGGAGTATGATGTGAGGAGGACGTTGAGTCTTCCTATTAGTGATATACCCTAGATGCAATCATAGAGATGATTATATCGCGCACTACATTTATGGATTTATAATAAAGTATTTCATAAGATACATCACTTATTATTGAGGAGTATATAATTTATTGATGAGATTCTTTATGTATGTCCTATTTCTAAATGGTCCCTAATTGTATATCATATGTGGAACAAATATGATTTTAAGATTGACATATGTATTGATTGATGATAATGTCTCATAGATCATAGTAGAGATACTAAATTAATAATATGAACACGTGTTACAGAACATGATATTGGGTAGACCCAACACTGTACGGATTATAATATGCCATCAGTTAGTCTCGAGTAGTATTAGTGTAGAATCCTTGTACTTTAAATTACCATGGTTCCCAACATGTGTAACATGATTTGGGGTTGTCAAATACTACTCCGAAACTATGTAGTTATAAAGATATTCTTCAGATTTGTTATAAAACATGTAGTGGGATGTAAATAATTAAGATGAGATTTACCCCTCCTAGTTATTTGGAGAGATATCTTCTAGGCCCTTGATATAATAAATTACCAAAGTGCATGGAATGCCAATATAACTGTGGTGTCAGTCACGAAGAAGGTAATCTAAAATAGGATCGAGTGAATTATTGAGCTATTGAAAGAATGACACAAATCTAGCCTTAAGCTTGATTAATATTGTGAAGCAAAGGGATTCGTGTATACTCACTAAGTCAATATGTCCTATTAGGGGTCACTATTGACAAATGGAACAAAAATGCATTTTATAGGGAACCTAGGCTAGATATCGTGTAACCTATTAAGCATTACAATGCAAACTTTTTAGTTGGATGGGGTCTCAAATATAACCCAAATAATAACAATAACCATCCTACCTCATCACCAACCTAGCATGCAAAATATCAAACATGACATAAAACCCAAAGCGCCGAACTCGAAACAAGGGAGGTATTCAATAGGATAGATTACAAGACCTCCCCAAGATATACCCATCAAACCGCATGAAAGCATCAACTAAACATGATAAATACATTAGAGGATTCGATTTACAACGCTAAATCCCATTATTATCTCAATTACTCCTAATCTCATACTTATGCTCAACTAATCCCTACAATTTGTGATTAGTCTTGCATTATCATCTCAAGAAATGATATACAACAATAGGGCATACAAATACATAAAGCTTCAAATTACAGCTAAATTAGCGATGCATAGGCCAACCAACCAAATATGTTGAGTTCATTGGAAGCTTGTCTACCTACTTCCCACAAGGAAGCCGATTCAGGGTAGGCCCCTAATAGAACCATCCTAAAGAAGCAACAAATCGCACTCAATCTAAACAATTTTATTAATATATTCCAAAAAAACAACATATAATTAGAGCAACTATCAACACATTAAAGAAGTTAATGTAATGATAAGGCAATGCAAACCTAATATACCACATGCAATGATTATATCCAAGGAAGGCTATTTGTAGTCTCATTTTAGCATAAAAGCAAATTTTATTTCATAATCATTTTGCAACAGGAATGTATAAAGTATTTTAAAGCATGATCATAACTAGATCACAATATCCATAATAGTCATATCATAACACCACACTTGCTATCCTCCATGGCAGCACATCATCATAATTGTCATCATCAACATCACAAACACATTTATAAAACAATTCTATACGCATGACACTTCACTATGTTGCTCATGACCACAAGCATGGCTAATTGATTAGGTTTAGATTCTGTATAGTTTGTACAGCTTTACTCGCATGATGTGATTTCTCTAGTTTGCCTGGTACCTGTTGGTACTACTAGACTCTACATATTGAATGCAATCTGGAGGTCACAACATAGCTTTTACATTACTCAATGTATAGCCTTGCATCAACATGGCAAGAATCCACCCTAGTAATGACCTAGAGTGGTTAGGTGGTGGATTCATGCCTTAAATCTAACGTCATGGCAACAAACACATTCGTTCCATCATGAGACACTATAATGTTGTATTGCCATAGACGTGTAGACTACCACGACAAGTAAATAGGAAACTGCTCTAAATCATCGCTAAGCCTAATGCATACTTTCTCAGCCTACCAAAATACAAGACTAGACATCAAGCAATTTAATTAGTTAAGGACATCCCATAAATAGCACATGTGGTTTCACGGTTAACAATAGATGGTGACATAGAGCTTGGTCCTTAATCGACTCCGGTGAACACTCTCCTTATCGATGCACAATTACCACCATATGCACACCACTTACCAACCAAATCTATAACAAGTTTTCCTCTATTTTTATTCACAAATAATCATAGTTTTCATCTCTGTCTAGAAGTAAAATAATACCCAAATTTTCATTTATAAAGTGACCATAACAATTATTTGCATACTTCTAAGCATTCCTAAGCATATGGAGGCATAATATGAATGTATAATTCCAAATGAGCACAAGTACTCTAACCATTCGTTGGTATAACAATAGTAGAGTAATCAATATCAAAGCAGAATCATGCAACAAGTAGGTTATAATTACCAATTATTCATATTTCAAATATTGATAGTTTCAAATACACATGTACTTTTATAAACAACACATTTGATTTCCCAAATCATAGGTTTCAATATGTTTTTTAGCACTGCAATTTTGAAGAGCCATTAATAGATTCAATCAAAAGAGGAAAGCCAATAAAATCGATGGGGATTGCCAAGTGCAAACCGGATTCAAAAAAGATTCCATCCCTTGAAGCCGTTAAGAGCAAGTTCCTTATTTGTAAATATTTCTTGTAGATAGGAAGAAGTAGTTTTCTTTTCCCTTTCTTTAGCGAATAGTATCGCGTGTCCATTTTGAACTTGTATAAATCTATGGGTATAAATATATACACTTGAGGGTCTTATATGATATCAGAATCAGATTAATACAATCAAATTTGGCGTATCAGCACCTTCAGAGTACAAATAATGAAGTTCTTGATGAGATTTTACAATTGATTTGGCTGCATCAGTTATGTTCGATCTCTAGCGAGAGGTAGATCTCATTATATAGTAAACGTGTCGGCTTCGTTAAGATTTCCCTGGTTCAGTCTAATATTTTACACATTTGCTAATTATCTTGATGCATTTAGTTCTATCTAAGGTTGCATTAATTTAATCTATTACTCCGATCTGGTATATTTATCAGGCTGATATAGAGTTTATCAGCTTATTAGGTTTATATTATTATTTTTAATCTTATACGGTTAAGTCTGATCTAGTGTATTACTATTGATAAAGTAAAATGATAGGTTTATTTCAACGTTCCATCGAAGTTATAGCTGATGGATTATCTTTATATTGTGTTTTCACTTTCAACTGTATCAAATTATTATCTGAGGTATTTTTATATCACGATTAATTTGCTATCAAACGTATCTAACCTTATTGCTATAATACTATGTTGTCTCAGTTTAATCTAATATATCAATATCTAAGATAATTGATAGCCTAAATTAATATTAGCCTATTGGCTAATTGGATTCTAACTAATCTCTATCAGCTAATCTCTATCAGCTAGATAGTTGATAAATTAAGTTTGCATCAACCTATTAATCGATTGGCTTCCAACTAGTCTCTTTCGGCTTTACAACGGATAACTTGAGGCTATATCGACCTAATGATCGATTGGATTATTGGTCTATTTTTTATCTTGCATATACTAAGAATTTTATCACCTACACTAGACTAAGAAGACATTACAGACCTTCATAACTGTAATGCATCAGAAGATTTTCTTGTCAGCGATGTTCGAAGGAGGAGGGGAGCACTTGACTTAGACCTCTTCACCTCTGTCAGCAACTAAAACCAATTTCTCATTATCAAATTTAACTTACGAACAATAAATAGGAATTAACGTGAAAAAACTGAAAATGCTCTAAAATGGAAGAATTACTCACAGCTGATTGGTACAGATATAATATGAATTTAGGTGAAATAACTTCTATTTTATCACTTTCTATTGGTGAGATATGAATTTTACAAGCTGTAAACTAGATTAAATAATTTATCCCCTAGGCAAAGTTGTGGAATATTTTTAAGAGATAGTTTTGTAAAATTCTAGTTTACAGTGTTAAAGAGCATAATATTCCAAGTCCATCAAAATTCAGTTCATAAATTTTATAGTTGACGTAAATTTCCTTTAAATTTTATAAATTATGGTGTACATTATGTCAAATATTTAATTCACAAAATCTCAGAGGTGTTCTCTGTAAATAATGTGCCAAATTTTAGTTTCCAGAAATGAAAAGAAAAATTTTGTGACTCTAAAAAAAATATTTTACCTAATTTGGAGTTAGGATGTATTTGCTATGAATTTTACAATTATGGTAGACCCTATGGTAGACACTACTCTACACCTGGTTTTAGTACACAATTATTTGGTGGAGTTTCTTGTGCAGAAAGTGCCGCATTTTAGCTTACAACATTAATGGGCAAAATTTTGTGAGTCTACTGTGCTTTGGTTCTCCTCAAATGTAATTAGTATGAATTTTCTATACATATTTGAAATTGACACATTTTTCAGTTCAACAGAAAACATTTGCTGGGTCCACCGGTCAGTACCTGGCCAATATGCAAAAAGACCGGTCGAGTTCCAGAAACCAACCCGCACTCCCCCATGTGTCTACGTCAAGTTTCATAAAGAGTCGCCGTTTTCATTTATATTTCCGAGTTTTTCCATGACCCATATGTCAGTGAGAAAGATGTTTTATGACTTGAACCCTATATATGTTTTAATTTATGTAGAAGTTTCTCAATTGCTGTACAAAGCTGGGAGCCATGGCCGGCGGCCATGTTTGGCCTCGCCGACGGCAAACGGCACCTCGGATGGGGTCGCGGCCAAAAGCAAAGTTGTAGAGGAGGTTCTTTCTCACCTACTGGTGGTACACTAGCTGACGGAGGTGGCCGGAATCGACGGCAACGGACGCGTGAGAAGCGGAGACCTTCGAGCCATGCGTGCATGTGGCGCTATAGCCCCGATTCATGTAATGGGCTGCATGCATGTGCATCCAAGGGCACCAGGAATATTAACGAACTGATTTACGGCGCTGCAGAGGTCCGGCGAGGTGTGGCTGTGGTGGAACACGGCACCGGCGGCAAGAAGCTTCGGGACACCGGGGCAAGCTCGATCTGGCGCATGCATTGTTGGTAAATTCAGTCTGTTTCTTCAGTCAGGTTCAGTCTTCAGTTAGTCAGCATTTCAGCTTTAGCAAATAAAGGGAACCCGATATGGGTGCATCTTGTATCGTCAGAATCGCGCTTTTTCCATGATGCGGCAAGTCACGTAGTTGTTCTCTCCTGGTTTTCAGCTGTGTCGTAGTTGAAGTCATGGGCGCTCGATCGTGGGATGGCACAGTTCTGTAGGAGGAAGTGGCGTGCATGGCGCTGGGTCATGAGTGGCTGAGAGCCGCCACATGCTTTGTATAAATTCCAAAACTGCTGTCATGTGTGTGCTTGGCTTCCATCAGTGTTCGCGTGTGTTTGCAGTTCGTGATCCACCGAAGTCCGGTCATCTCCCTCGTCTCTAGCGACGGGTGCCGACGAGCAGGAGATTACACTTGGTATGAGAGCCAGGTTCCGACGGTGGACACATGACCGTGCGATCGCAGCAGCATTCATGGAGCACCGAGGCCGATCATTGTCGCCCTGACGCGGAGGTCGTGGCAGTGGCGAGCGCGGAGTGGTCATCCACCGGGTCATGCGCAAAGAGGGAGGGAGCGGGCATCAGTACCCGCTGCTCACCATAACTAACTACTACTCTGGACAGTGCTCATGAAGTTGAAGCTGTAAGCTCAGAGCCTGTGGACGGCGGTGCACGTCGGACCGACAACTTCGTCAACGATCGGAACGTCCTAGAAGCCATAGCGCTGGGCGTTCCCCCGGAGCTGCATGGCAGCATTGCCAGCAAGCACACCGCAAAGGCAGCGTGGGACTCGCTGAAGAAGACCCATCTCGGCGTGGATCGTGTGTGCCAGGCGAGGGCGAACACGCTGCGTCGGGAGTTTGACACACTGCGGTTCAAGGACGCAGAGATGGTGGATGACTTTGCCGTTTGCATCACCGACCTAGCGAGCCAACTCGAGGTTCTCAACGCCGGCTACACGGATCCGGAGATCATGCGAAAGTTTCTATAAGCCACGCCGCCGAGATACTCTCAAATTATGATGGCTACTGAAACTCTCTTGGATCTCGATACAATGTCCGTCGAGGACCTTGTTGGGAGACTGAAGGCGGCCGAAGAGCGCTACGACCTGGGCGGCACCGCGGGCTCATCCACAGTGTGCCTCAACCTTACAGAGGAGGAGCTGGTGGCACCGGTGGTGTCCCGGCTGCAACTCTCTAGTGAGGGCGGCTCCGAAGGCGGGCGGCCTCCATCCACCAACCCCAGACGTGGTCGCGGTGGTGGATCGTCCCAAGGTGGGGGAGCAATGGTGGCTCCAAGCCAACCACCGGTGGCGGTGCCAAGAAGAAGAAGCAGATCGCGAGCAACGAATGCAAGTATTGCGGCAAGTCAGGGCACTGGTCTCACGAGTGCCACAAGAAGAAGCAGGATGAACAGGCGCACGCGGCTGAGGCTGACGTGGAGGGCGCTTTGCTGTTGGGGATCACATCAATCTCTGACGATCGGGTGCTCCCGGTGCCTGCGCCGGTGGTATCCGTTGTGCAGGAGGACATCGTTCACGTCCAGGTCGACAATGGAGGCACGAGCACGCATTGGATCTTCACCGACGAAGCTGCGAACAGGGTGAACTCCACGGCACTGGTGGCACTGGCGACGTCTAGTGCCAAGGCGAGCGAGGAGGTGCACATCCACGAGAACAAGCTCTTCGTCTAGCTTAGGGAGAGACGCAGCAATAGATGCACACGGTGGATCCTCGACATAGGCGCGATGAACCATATGACCGGGGAGTGGTCTGCCTTCTCCGACCTTGACACAGGGGTGCACGGCTCCGTTAGGTTCAGGGATGGCTTGGTCGTTGACATTGAAGGGCGAGGCACAATCCTGTTCAGCTGCAAGAACAGGGAACACCAAGAGCTCGCTAGTGTCTACCTCATCCCTAAGCTGACTGCCAACATCATCAACCTCGGGCAGTTAGACGAGGACTGGTACAAGATCCTGATTGAGGAAGGCGTACTGCGCATCTGGGATTAGCGTCGGTGTCTGCTGGAGAAGGTGCAGTGCTCGGTGAACCAGTTGTACACCCTCGACCTCAACATCAGCGCCCTGGTGTGTCCCGCGGTGCACACCGACGATGTCGCCTAGAGGTGGCACACAAGGTATGGCCATCTTGGCTTCCACAGTTTGAAGATGTTGCCCAGGAAGGAGATGGTGCGTGGCCTCCTGGCGATCGATCACGTGGAGCAGGTGTGTGAAAGTTGCCTCACCGAGAAGCAGCGTCGGCAACCATTCCAAGCTGTGAGCAAGTTCCACGCGTCCCTATCACTGGAGCTGCTGCATGCAGACCTCTGCAGTCCGATCACGCTTTCGACCCCAGGTGATAAGCACCTGTTCCTGCTCGTTGTGGACGACAGGAGCTGGTACATGAGGCTGATCCTACTAGCGTCCAAGGATCAGGCCCCTGTGGCGCGTCTAGAGATGGAGTCCGGAGAGAAGCTAGGCACGCTACGTACCGATCGTGGCAGGGAATTCACGGCTCGAACACCTGTGCCGATCATGGTGTGCAGCGTCACTTCACTGCGCCGTATACACCCCAGCAAAACAACATGGTGGAGAGATGCAACCAGACGGTGTTGGGAATGATGCATAGCATGATGAAGGGCATGAATGTGCCCGGATGACTCTGGGGCGAGGCGGTGAACACCACCGTTTTCATCCTAAACCATTCACCGACGTGGAGCATGGACGAAAAAACTCCTTACGAGGTCTGGTATGGTTCTAAGCCAACTGTGCATTTCTTTCGCACTTTCGGTTGCACTGCACATGTTAAGGTTGCTGGCGGTCACCAGCGCAAGCTGGACGACCGAAGCACTCCCATGGTGTTCATCGGCTATGAGCCGGGAACAAAAGCTTATAGGCTTTACAACCCAAGCACGAAGCGCGTTCACATATCGCGGGATGCGGTATTCAATGGAGAAAGAACCTAGAGCTGGGAGGGTGCGATAGAGGATGCATCAAACGTGGCTCGGGGGTAGTCGTTCATCATCGAGTACGTGACGCTATCTACCCTTGGCGGTGGACACGCCCCACAGCCCCCAACACCTACACCGCCAGCGTTGTTGGGACCCTCTATGCCTACATCGGGTCTCATCTCATCACCAACAACCCTGGTCTAGGAAGCAGTACCCGCAGCCTCTCCAACATCGGGATCACCAGCTGGGGTGGAGTTTGTGTCCCCACTGTTGGTGGAGCTGGTGCTGGATGACGACCATGACGATGACGCGCCGCTGCAGTTCTGTGTGCTGGACGATGTCCTCGGTGACGCTCCAATCCGAGAGAGGCGGACATAGAGTTCGGAGGGGAGCTGCTGATCACCATTGACAGCGAGCCAACTACCTTCGACGAGGCTCATGGTGAAGAAGAATGGCAGAAGGCCATGCTAGAGGAGCTGTCTTCCATTGAGCAGAATGATACTTGGACGCTCGTGGACCTCCCGCCTGGACACCGTGCCATCGGGCTCAAATGGGTGTTCAAGATCAAGAGCGACAAGCTAGGGGCGATTCTGAAGCATAAGGCACGCTTGGTGGCGAAAGGCTATGTCCAGAAGTCCGACATCGACTTCGACGAGGTATTTGAACCGGTGGCGAGGATGGAGTCGGTGAGGATGCTCCTTGCCATCGCTGCTCAAGAGGGTTGGCTTGTCCATCACATGGATGTCAAGTCGGCTTTCCTGAACGGGGAGCTTGTCAAGGAGGTGTATGTGCAGCAGCCGCCCGGCTTCACTGCGGCTGGGCACGAGAAGAAGGTGCTGTGTCTGAAGAATGTGCTATATGGACTTCGTTAGGCTCCTGAGGCGTGGAAACCAGAAGCTGGACACCAGCCTGCGTGATCTCAAGTTCGCGCAGTGTCCAAGTAAACATGGCATGTACACTCGCGGCAAGGGGTCTTCACGGGTGATCGTTGGCGTCTACGTCGTTGACTTAATCATCACTGGATCAAAGGAAGGCGGGGTCGATGCCTTCAAGGCTGAGATGCAATGGCTGTTCAAGATGAGCGACCTTGGGTTGCTCTTCTACTACCTAGGGATAGAGTGAGACAGTCCAAGGCTGCTATCACACTTGGCCATGCTGCATATGCTCACAGGTTACTTCAGAAGGCAAACATGGACGGGTGCAATCCCTGCCTTACTCCCATGGAGGTGTGCCTGCAGCTGTCCGAGGATGGGATGACGGCAGAGGTAGATGCCACTGAGTACCGCAGCTTGGTGGGCATCCTGCAATACTTGGTTCACACCCGCCCGGACATCTCTTTCGCGGTGGGGATGGTGAGCCGCTCCATGGAAAAGCCCAAGCAGGAGCACATGGCGGCGGTGAAGCATCTGCTCCGTTACATTGCCGGAACAGTAGAGTTCGGTCTCATCTACCCCAAGCTCTCAAGCGTCAACAACAGCCTTACAGGCTACAATGACAGCGACTTGGGGGGAGACATCGACGACAGGAAGAGCACAACAGGAATCATCTTCTTCTTGGGACCAAGGCAGTGACCTAGCAGTCCCAAAAGTAGAAGGTTGTAGCGCTCTCTTCCTGCGAGACGGAATGCATCGTGGGCGCTGGTGCAGCATGCCAGGCGGTGTGGCTCACGAGGCTGCTAAAGGATGTCACAGGCAACGACCCTCCTGCACCTCATCTCAAGATGGACAACATGTCAGCTATCGCACTCAACAAGAACCCTAGTACTGCATGATCGAAGTAAGCATATCGATATAAAATTTCATGAATGAATGCGTCGACAAGGAGACTATCTTGCTGGAGTTTATGAGCTATCAAGAGTAACTTGCTGATCTGATGACGAAGGCGCTGGGACGAGCAAGGTTCTGTGAGCTTCGTGAGAAGATTGGTGTTGTCAACCTGGGCTGACTTGACAGAATTCATTGGGAGATTGTTGGTAAAGTCAGTCTGTTTCTTCAGTCCAGGTTCAGTCTTCACTTAGCGTTTCAGTTTTAGCAAATAAAGGGAACCCGATGTGGGTGCGTCTTGTATCGCCAAAATCGCGCTTTGTCCGCGGTGCGGCAAGTCACGTAGTTGTTCTCTCCTGGTTTTCAGTTGTGTCGTAGTTGAAGTCATGGGCGCAGCTTGCTCGATCGTGGGATGACGCGGTCCTGTAGGAGGAAGTGGCGCGCATGGCGCCGGGTCGCGAGTGGCTGAGAGCCGCCGCATGCTTTGTATAAATTCCAATCAAAGAGTCAGAAAAAGCCGAGCGGTTGCGGCACCAAAACTGCTGTCTGTGTGCTTGGGTTCCATCAGAGTTCGCGTGTGTCTGCAGTTCGTGATCCACCGAGGTCCGGTCGTCTCCCTCGTCTCCAGCGACCGGTGCCGGCGAGCAGGAGATTACATGCATGTCGAAATTGAGGCATGCATAAGGATTAAGACGTCCAAGGGAAGTCATATGTGCAAGCAATCAGCAAATGTCTCACCGGAGAGGACGGATTCGACAGCGGCGGCTTGGGATCGGAGTCGAGGAAGACGAAGGCCGGCTCGCGGCATCTCTGACCATGGAAGCTAGGGATCTCGTGGGGAATGTCGTGGTGATGATGCTAGCCCATGGGTTTGCCGAGATCTTCACCGAGATGACTGGAACGCGAGGTCGACGCCGTCGGCAGCGTCTGGAGCTTGGCCGCGAGCTCCGGTGGCGCGCTCGCGTTTCCGGCGGCTGGCTGCATGAAATGGAAAGATATGAACTGGGTTAGCTTAGGCATTCAGAAGAGAATTGGGATCACGAAAGATATGGAGAACATGCCTACTCGTCGGCAGATGGCGCGGTCGTCTTCTTGGTGGCCGCCGATGAATTTGAGGGAGAAGGAGAGCTCAGAGGCTTTCTTTCTTTATTCCAAAGGCTGGTTCGTGTAGAGGGAAGCAAAGTGAGATTGTCGGAGAGGTTGGAGCTCAGGTAGTGGAGTTTGCTTCGGTGGTAGTCTGCTTGGTGGCGAGCTGGGGCTTGGACGCGTGCTGGGGCGCGTGGTGCGCGTTCCAGAGGTGGAGACTGCGCCAGTAGGTGTACCGAGGCCAACATGTGGGTCCTACAACCCCCGAGGCCCAGTTGGCAGTGAAAGAAACAAAGAAAACCACCCATGAGCTGTCACAAACAATGGGCTTGAGCAGTTTTGCACACCTAGTTTCATTTGTCACCAAAGAGTTTAAAAATGTGGCCTTCTCACGTATGGTAGGGAAATGTTTGTTCTACATAGTGGAGGAAGTCCCACAGAAAAGAGTGACATGGACTATCCATGGTAACTTTGTAAATTAGGCCAAGTGATATTGTTTACTGTAGTTTAATATTGTTTAGGGGTTTTGGAGTTATCATTTTATGTGATTTATTTGTCCATTAAATTAGGTTGGTTAACATTATAATCAACATGAACTCGGAAAGGAGTTATGGATTAATTTTGGAAAGGCTGTAAAAATGGCATTAAGTTAAGATTATTTCTCAGATTCTAGAGACTGTCCTAAAGCTGAAATAGTTTGGTGCCTTGAGTAATTAATTTTTTAAGATGGACTTAGGTATAAGATGTGGCAAGAATGCTGACAGTGGATAGGATAGGGTTCTACATATTGACCAACATGCACTCTTAGGGGGGTTAGGGTTTAAATACGGTGACAAAGTAAAATTGGTATGCCAATATGCCATTTTGGTACCAATTAGAATCAATTTTGTTGAGACAATAGATCAAGTGATAAATTCAAACAAAAAAATTATAGTAGTCTAAATGTGTTGTTTATTACTGGTGATAATACTCCCAAGATTTTATATTGTACTATTTATTTTTAGAATTTTTATATTAGTCATCTTGATCAATATAAAACCTATTATGGGATACATAGAAAATCCGAAAACACACCAAAATAAATCAAGGCACACAAGGGCAAGCATGCATTACAAACCATAATTTTCGTGACCTTCAAAAGTCTATTTTTCATTCGTTATAGTGAGGATGAATTTTAAAGAAAGGTAGTGCTTGTATTTTGCTTAGAATAAAAATGTATTTTCCTTTGTGAACTACCAACTTTGACATATGTGACAAAAAAAATTTGTGTTGAGGTGATGAGGCCTTGACTTGAGTCTTGGACAAGTTCTTGTATTTTTTTTACATGTTGGTTTTTTGTCAAATATGAATTTCTAGACCGAGTTTGAAATTTCAAATTGTCGATACGATTGACCTAGCAATTATATTTGAGTTGCCAATTTTGGATATGATAAAATATATATTGTTTTATTAGCATATCAACTTTTCAAATATTTTGGTTGAAGCCAAATTCCAAAATTCAAAATTTAGGTATGTTTCATGTCTTCAGGTTACAACCAAATATATATAAATATATAGGATCGCACATTTAATGGATTAGAACAAGATAATCGGATAGGGATCTAAATAAGGCTCCTAATGAGCCTTGGAGACCTAGTAAAGGTCCTATATATTCAGGAAAGAAGGGTTGCAGAAGAGAGGCAAATGAACGTGAGAAACCTTAACCTCTACTCCAGATCTCGAGACCCAAACCCTAGCCACATGTGGGTGCTAGCAGGACTACACATGGCATTCCACACCTAGGCATGTGGATACTAGTGGAGGCCCTACTACGTTGCAGTGCTAATAGGCATGGGAATGTGAGTAGGTAAAAATGTGAGGAGGAGACGATCGAGTTAATGAGATCAACTACTTACTCTACACCCATGTGAGCTATGTTGGACCAGTCTGCTCTTACTTTTCTTCCACTACTTGGTGCATCGAGTGGCAATGATCCATGATACCTTACTCACATGGTTCCTGGTTTATGTGGTAGAAAAATTATGTTTTATGCTATCGTAGCCTATTGGAAACCCTACATCTCTACCACATATTCTCCTTCCTCAACAGATTTCCCTCGTTTCTTCTTGATAGACACCTCACCCAATTCAATGGTCCTAATGTCATAGTTTGAATTAGAGTTCAAGGAATCGATGGCATCATGCCCGTGGAAGTCTTTCTCCTTAGAGGCTTCATCGTCCGGTCTAACGTCATTGAGCTTAGCTCAACAAGAGTACATCAGACAACTTTGGCGAGGGGCATTGCTTGGGCATAGCATGGCTTAATAGCTGCCTCCCTAAGAAACACCTTGCAATTAGCTAGAGTATGGGAATTTGTCTTGTGGATTGGGCAACTCTTATTGAGAAGCATTATTTGGGAAGGTCGTAACTTGATAGCTTTGAGCTTAGCTTTTGCCATCTAGAAGATCTTGCATTTGGCTCCTAGTGGATATGACACCATTATCTCCAGATAGAAGCCACCTTGTTGGATTGATCTAATATTGTGCCATTGGTTGCTGCCTAAAAAGGAAAGCATATCAAAAGCACAGGTACTGCGACGTATACTAGGAGAGTGATTTATCTGACTTGAATGAGGGTGAACACCAGTTGAGTTGTGCCTTCTAAGCCAAGGTGATCATAAAAGCCTTCGACAAAGAAACTGCCTCTCGAAATCATCTTGGCAAAACCTTGGAGTGCCAAGCTCCCTACTTGGCGCACCACTATCAACGAGTTATACCCAACCAAGGTATTTTAGAGACATTGGGTACAGCCCATACCATGGTGTACGAGAGAGGTATAAGAGGATAGAGGATAATGATTTTTATAGTAGTTCATGCCTACGAGAGAGAATGGTAATAGTCCTACTCTAGTTTATATGTATATATATGGGATTTATCACACTGAATATAAATGGGAAGGAACCAAGCCAATCTATCCTACAAACTAATCTCAATGAGCAAAGCTACAAGTTATAGTTGGCGGCTAGCTGTAGGGCTTACTCTTGGCATAATCTTGATGTGGCTTGGTTTCTATGTCGTGTAATTTGATGCTCTCCCCTCCTAGAAGGCCCTATATTTATACCGGAATATGACCTCTTGTCCGAGTAGAAATCGGGGATCCCAAATAGGATACACGCAGATAAGACCTTACCATCTACGGATCAAACTACACAGTCCTTGCTTAGATAGATAGGATTATATATATATCCACACTTAGGGAGACTTTTTCGTATAAAAGTAGGTATGTCATATTCCTGGCTAAAGTATGGGTAAACAATGTATGCCATATCCATAATACTCATAGAGACATTTTTTTAAAATGTCTCTATACCTTGTAACATTTTTCTCTAGCAATTTTTATATCTACTTTACTTTCTAGAGGCATAAAGTATGCCACAACTCAAGCAAATCATTGTGAAAAAACAGAAAAATATTATCTATTGTTGTTGCCAATCCATGAACTCAGACCTCTTGAGTAAACCATTTTTTTATCTTCAATGTATGTTAGTTCTATTTAGTTACTTAGCATATATTAATATTTGAAAAGATGCCTCTACTGAAGTTAAAATGCCTTTACATATGAGACAAATTATAAAGTACAAAAAAAAACTGTCTCTACAAGATAAATTTAATAAAATATGATTAAAATGTCCCTAAAGTCTTTAAATTTAATAAAATATTTTAAGTATCTTTATAGTAAAAATACCATAGGCGAATTTGAAAGTGCATCTAAAGAGTGTCCCTAGATGTACTATAAAACTCCATATTTTAGAGGAAATTTGAAAATCGCCTATGTAAGGTTTTTTTATATAGTGATCCTAAATTCATTGGAATTAGTGAACAAGAAACACATTCAAATAAAAAATTAAAATAGCATAGTTGAAAATTTTCGTTATTGGCTTCACATAGACCATAACTTCTATTATTTATAGTTGTTGTCCAGACGAAACAATTGAAAAAGGGGACAAATTCCTTTTTCAGCAGCACACTGCGGAGACCTCGCGAGTTGGAACAGCTGTGTCACTATTTTAAGTCAATGCTTCTTTTAATTTTCCAAATTCTTAAAATTATGATCTAGATGTTATTTTCAAACTCCAGAGAAAGAGGATTTATCGATATTAAGACATGCTCAGGATTGGACACATTGCATTTATCACTGAAAGCCTGAAACTCAACCTAATTGAACGCTCTTGGCTTGCCCTGCTGTTGTTATGCTCTTCGTTTTTTATGAAGCTATACATCCAATACATTATATAGATGGAGTTTACAATATATTGCTTCAAAAAGTAGTACACAGTAATAAAAAATTATTCTAGACACAAGATATAGCACGCAATAATATTTCCATTTAAAAGTAATAAGTTTGTACAAGAGACGGTTCAGATAAAAACATTAAACATTACGACACACTGCAGCAAATGAAGATTTATAACTAACTAAGTAGCAGTTTCTCTTCAAGCAGCAACTTTCACTGTCGGATAATACTTCGTCATTGCGAGGCAATCATTATTGATCCGCTAGATAGCTAATTGTTTCCAGATGGGGCACCAACGTCCATCTTGTTGTCAGAAGATGCTTCATCGTCTTTTCGTCATAGCATCTTTAACGCACTTATAAATTGCGCATACGCCCTTGCCTTCTCAACTTTAATATCATCAATTTCCTTCTTCATGTTCCCCAACAGCCTGCTCGGCAGTGTATTCGGATCATTCTTCTGGTGCCTCCATATCTTTTTGTTGAGTCGACGTATCTGTGACAAGTTAAGAACCAAATATCACATAAAATAAAATGAATTCGATATGATGTAGTGCTAACCAACTACTATATATATCTTCCTTTTCCACACATATATATACCTCCGTCATCAAGTAGCTTAATGTTCCATCGTTCTGGTAAATTTCACTGAAGGAGGAGAGAGTATTGATTTCCTTCTCAGTCTCCTTCCTTGTCTTGCGCACATACTCTAGAACATCTTTTGCACTCGTTCTTGGTACCGTCTGCTTCTTACCCCTTCTGGCTTGCAAGCTTGGGTACATGATAGCTCTAGCTTCATCCTGCTGGGCGATACGAGACGATTCCAATATCTCTACTTCTGCCTTTGGTACTGGCCGACTGGTTGCGGCAATGTAGAATCTTTCAACTGCAAGCAGCATGCTAGCATAGTGCTGCACTTTGCCCGCTTTCAGCCCCGCCTTTGGAGGTGATGCTGCTGGAGGAGCTGTGGAGAACGGCTGTGCCGCCCCTGGGGCAGTCTCCGCAGCTGCAGTGCATACAATATCAAATTATCAGTACAACTAATTGAAATGGTTCCTACAAACATTCATGCATGCATTCACTCTCTATTTGCACTAACTACAGCCAAATTTTACGACTCGTTAGTCATTACCGTTCTGATGATCAGCCGATGGGGCGGACGTGATCGTCTGGAGCAAGTTCACTTCCATCGCCGTGTGTTGGAAATTCACATTGGTGCGGACAGCTTCAATGAAATTGGAATAGCCGCTATCCAGAAGCTGCCCACTGGCATTGTTTCTCATCGTGTCAATGTTGCCTGAAACGAAGTCGCTAGCCCACTCCTGCGTGCGCTTGCTGAGGCTGGAAACATTGGAACGAACAGATATCATATACATTCTCCGTAACATCTAGGGCGTGTTGGAAATCTCATGAAGAAGGGTAGTACACTACATGTGTTAAAAACTTGAAAGAGCTACGATCACTTACTCAAAGTAGAGCTGTTCTTCCATGGTGATCCGTCCATTGGCAGCAGTGTATGTGCGATCCACGATCACATGTTCAAACGTTCCCGGGGCGATACAGTGAACAAAGAAGTGTACGGTCCGGCTAGCTGCACAAATCGAATTTTGTTTTCAATGGTAAATTAGGAGCTCTGCTATAAGGTGATGAAATAGTTATATATATACTCCCTCAGTTTTATATTATATGTTATTTTATATTTATTTTAATTTTAACCAAGTTAAAAATATAGCAACATTTCAACGAGTGTACTATGTACGTTTTGATAGTGTAGATGTTCTATATTATTTTAGTTAAACTTAAGGAAGTTTGTCTTAGAACAAACTTAAAATCACTTATCACTTATAACATGGAACAGAATGAGTGCAATAGGAAAGAGGGGAAAAGGACAGAAGACAAAATTCACAAATCAAACTCTCGTACCAGCAGAGATCGATCGATTAATTCTGATTCAAATAAAACAAGCAGAGATTGATTTATCATGGATAATTCCTGGATGCATATTAATCTCAGGGTATATATATATATGATCAGTACATGAAAAAAATCATACCAGTTACGTGCATGATATGCCTGACAAGGTGGCAGCGGGAGCAGTCCAGATGCCCAGGCAGGAGCGGCAGGAATGGCACCAAGTTGGCATCTTGCTCGGCGGGAAGCACATCGATGCGAACCGCGTTGGTGCCGCCGCCGCCGCTGTCGCCATGCGTGGCCTCATAACGGAAGCTATTTAGGATAGCATCAACCTCGTCGTCGTCAGCCTGCGGAAAGGGACTCGCGGCGAACAAACCAGCGGGTGAGGATGTGGCCGCGACTCTGGCTGCTGCCATCGATTCACCATATCGAAGCAGTACGTCGTCGAGTGCCGACGTCGGGGCCGGCCGAGTTTGCGTGCGCCTAGTCATCACCGGCATGGGATGGGGATGCAGAAGAAATGGTGAAGCAAGTTCATTGCTCGGCGCCGGCCGACGGTGCTTGTCCAGATCCGGAAATGGACGTTGAGGCGGCCGGCCGAGAACCACTCCCGCTGTCTTGTGGGGATTAAAGTGCGAGATCTGGACCTGAGTGGGCTGCTCGACGTGAATCACCGGCGTAGGATGGGACTCAACGGTGACGGGCACGGTGACGACCACCGGCTCGGAGAACATTGCAATATCTGTGGTCGGGTCGAGCAGGTAGCGCATCACATCGTCATCGGCGTCGTAACATTCGTACTGCTCGTTGGCCATGATAGAAATCGATCGGCTACGCTGCGACACGTACGTACCTCGTCGGAGAAGACGGTGATGCAAACTGCAAAGGCGGCGGGGGGAAGGGAGATTGGTGATTTGGGATGCGGCGGCGGCGGCGAGGGGGCGGATAATGTTTCTGGAGTAACGGGCGCGCGAGGGGGCCAAGTACGAATGGAGGCGGCGATTGGTGCCCGCGAGTTTGTAATTTGGGTGTTCGAGATCTATTAGATTTTTCGATTATGTCGGAATTTAAAGAAATCGAAAAAACAACTGAACTGAACTCAGTAATCTGAATAAACCCCAACGAATTCCATAAAAAAATCAGGATGTTTACATCCAACTAAAGTAAATATATTTCCTCGCAGAAAAAATATATTCATTTTATAATCATATTTTTTTATTTAATTATATTAAATTTTTTATTTTATTCCAAAATGATTTTATTGAGAAATAGTTTGACTGAAAAAATTAGGAGCATACAGTAAGCCTACAATGCCGATTGTTTGTAGAGATAATTTACCAGAAAGCACTTAAGTTATTTTTACGATGCCTCATAGTATTAAAAAAATCTCTACAACATATTTTTCCATATGTGAATAAGAGAGTAGAGATATTTTGTAGATGTATTAAATTGTACCACTACATAGCAAACCAATCTGAAAAAAAAAACAGAGAAAAATAATGCCATGTTAGTGCCAATCCTCCAATATTGGAAAAATCACTGACCTTATACAGGGTTTAATCTATTGGTTTTGCTATTGTATAAGGGCACTGATAGGACCTAATTTTCTAAAACTTTGGAAAATGCGGTAATTTTAGTTCAAAATAATTCAAAACTTGAAACAAAATTTTGTCAAACTTGAATGAATTTTGCTAAATTCTTACAAACTTCCAAAAATTTCAGGCAAATTAGTTTCTTATGGGGGCATAGACCTGAAATTTTCAAAATTTTAACGCATACTCTTATCTCAACAATATTTAATTAGATCAATGCCATTGCAATTCCCACATTTTGAAAATCAAATATTACTATTCACCGATTTGTAATCATGCCATTAAAATATATTTAAAATTAGATTCATGCCATGGTTTTACACCCTAGACACATTTTGAATCTTTTTTTATCGTATTTTTTATGAACCAAAATACCCTTATCTCCAATCCTCACGTGGACCCATATGTCAGTGTCATCTTCTTTCTCTGCACTCTCCTCTCTTCTTCTTTTCCCATTCTCTCCACCTCTCTTCAGGAGCTACTTCGGTGGTACGTAGGTGTGGCACCCGATGATGACCTTGTATGTTGAGCTAACCTCACCACGCCCACACTACACTATGGCCTTCACGAGCCACCATCCACTGACACATGGTAGTCGCTGCCCCCACTCATGTCACCGTTAGGGCCACAGTCTCTAGGCAAGCTGGGAGCTTAGCCAATGAAATAAGTCAAGGACGACTCAAATGCAAGAAGGGAAGGATGATGAGAACATCCCTTCCATGGATACAACCACACCTGTTACACATCAGGGCCTAATGACTCGAGCTAAAGCACGCCAACTTAACTACCAGGTAAAATCATTCCTTACTATCCAAACAAGTTCCTTAATGAATGGGGTACTACTAAATTCTTGTTCATCTTGTTCTTGCTTGTTCTCGGTTGCTAGCAGGTTTAGAGGTGTTCTTGGCACGACAAGAACATTCTAATCGAAAAATAGTGTACCTGTTGCTAAGGTGCAGCCCTTGTGGTGTTATAGTCAGACAGCCAATGTCGGATCCTCCCTAAATTAAAGTTATCCCCAACTCTCATCGAAGGTCAGGAACAAACCCTAGCAGGTTCCATCACCTAGACAAGCCACTAGGGATCAAGGTAGGGATCTACGTCTTGAGACCACTCTACATCGGACAAGGTGATACAAGTTGGTGTGATCCAGCACATCGGCATGCCTACCAGATTGGTCCTGATCTAGCACAAAGTGACATGTGGAAAGAATGGGAAGAGAGGAGAAGTGGAGGAGTGGAGGAAGAAGATAGAACTGGCATGTGGGTCCCATATAAGGATTAGAGGCAGGGGTATTTTGGTTCATAAAAAATACGGTTGCAAAAAAGATTTAAAATAAGTTTGAAGCATACAACGTGGTATGGATCCATTTTTAAATGTATTGTAATAGCATGGTTATATAGGTGAATAGTAATTATAGATTTTTAAACCTAATTAACACTATACCTATATCTAAGTTACATAGCGCATATTAACCTCCTAAAAATATCTCAATAGAGGTTAATATACACAACAAATTTAGCTCAAAATATGCTAAAACTGTTTGTAAAGCGTCTAGGATTATTACATGAACCATTTGAAACTCCTCTTAAAAAGTGTTTCTAAACTACATAACTCTTTAGAGGTCAATAACCTATTGAAAAGTGGTTCTATAGAGTATATTATATTTGTTGAATCATAGAAATCTTAGTGTTCCGAGGGCAATGATAAGGCTACTTCAATTTCAACCTTTTGTTTGGTCTAGACAAGGAAACAATTTGATCAAACATAAGCCTCGTGGAGGTGGTTTCACTCTACTTGAGGACCATGATCTTAACATTGGACAAGGTGATACAAGTTAGGAGTTGATCCCAACTCTAGGGGATTTATTCCCCAAAGGACATAGTTAGACTGTGGGCTAGGTTTACTAATGAGGATGGGGAGGGTTGTCTAGAATGATGTGGCATGATGCTTAAGCTATAATAGTAGGCTAACGTGGCCAATAATGTGCTGCTTGGGTGGATTGGATCTAGTATTCTATATAGAAGGCCAAGATTATTAATTTCTCTGTGACATATGGCTTGGATTATATTTGACATGATCGGTCCTTCATACCTGAGAGGTGCCAGAGAAGAAAACAACAGCTCAGGTGATTGACAACACTAATGAAAAAGAAAGCGATTGCGTCAATGATTAACCACAATGAGAATGGTGACAAGGACAATAAAGACAGAACGCCAACTAGGCATGGCGACAAAAGAAGACATAAGAGAGATGTTGAGGTAGCAAAGGCGAGGCTAGGGTAATGCCATCTTAGTGGTTTGTGTTGTCGCTTCAAACATAGAAAGGGAATAGCCATTGGTAGCAATGGGAGTAAAGGGGCAACACTTGGGAAGTGACAGGCAACTCTAGATGGAGAAGAGAATAGGTGGGCATAAATAGGCTTTATAGTCCTAGGGCAATTATAATTTTAAAAAATGACTGATATAAATGTATGGAGCGCATGGCTACATTACCCTAATATGCATCCTATGCCATGTATCCATATCGGTTATGATGATGGATACAGATACATATTGAGTACACCCCAATACGTATCCTTTATGTATTAAACATTTCATGATTTTTAAATAAAAAAGTAATCCTAATTACTCTATAGAGATATCAGTACATTCCTGATGTGTGAACCCATCTGGTGTCCATATCAAAACATCGTACTCTTACCCATCTAACCACCGTGTGCACCTCTCTGAAAGCTCCTCACGTGCTTCCACTTTCCTAGTATCATCAGCCGCTGCCATATGCTGGGAGCAGCACCGCCATGTCCACCGGAGGGCACAGCCGCCTCCTTCTCTGCCGGGTGACACCATGCCGCACTACCGTAGGTCTTAGGGGCTAGATAGGGCTGCCATCTATTGTTTCGAGAGCAACACATCAACATTGGGCAGCAGGCACATATCAGGCCATCACCACCGAGCACTTTTTCCTTCATTCCCCTGTGAGGTGAATGACCTATTCCACACTTCAAGCCTTCCATGTGTTTATCTACATTCTGCAAAGCCTTTGTTATATATATTCCTATTAGATTCAATGATTTTGGAAGTGAAAGCTCTAGCGCTAGTGCATGTAACAATCCTAGTGCTAATGTTTTTTATCATTCACATGGTGTGTAATTTTTTAAGTTAAAATAGACATAATTAATCAATGGCCTAGATTTACCTGTGGCTCTTACCTCTCTATTGTTAAGGTGGAGTACTTGTTATAAGCATGTATGTGCCGATTTTCTCTAAATTATTGGCAGCCGGGAAGCTTAATCGCTTTGCCAATTTGAATTATCTAGGAGATAATTGGAGAAGATTGATATGGAATCGGCTGCATCAATGCTATGCAATTACAATTTACGAAGTTCGTTAGTTTATTTATTTTTAATTTTTATGTACGTATATATAAATGTATTCTCATATCCTCATTTTTGGGGATATGATATATCCTGACATCGCCGCATCATAAGCGCACCATGATTTGAAAGTATGCCGGTGAGAGCAGAACAAGGTGATTCGACGGGTGTTGGTTCAATGTCGTCTCAACATACCACGCCTAACTTAAACACGCCACATTTCTTAGGCAGCCATTTGATCATGGCTAACCACACTTTCCTTGATCCTGCCCATGAACAACTCAATTTCGCATCTAAACTCATCTAAGATGTGGCCAGCATTTCCCTAGCACACTTGATGTAGTACGCCACATTGTTAGCCATCAATCAAAATTCTCCCTCAATATGCACGGATGATGTCATGCAGAGAGGCGCTGTGGGTGGAAGATTTCCGAGTTGTGCCCTTAGGAGATTGTGCGGCGCACGGACGGCATCAGGAGTGCGGGTGCTGTGCTTCCGTTAAGGGAGCACAGCCTCTCCAGGGGAGAGAAAAGGGAGAATGGAATCAATGGATGGGCCTGGCTTGTTCTTGTCCATAAAGAGCAGGAATACGGAAACGAAGAGCGAGGACGAAAGGTAAAAGAATGAAAAGGCGTGGAAAAAGAGAAAACGAAAGAGGTAAATCCGCCATACATTTCCAGGTCATCGAACGGAAAAATTATAACTCCCACAAAAAAGGAATATTCAGCCCTAATTGATAGGGGTAATTACTACAGAACACAGGGAACTCAAATGTACAATTCGTAGGGGTATTATAAACTGGCAAAAATTCTCCACATGCCACAGCAATAACTACCAAACGAAGCTTTGGTTAATTGCAGGCATAGTTCAACCCTAATTGAATCAAATTTCTACATATTGGAGGTAGGATATTAAAATAAAATTACATCTGATCGGCAGAAAATGGACAGAGAAAAGATGGGTGCCTTGCATGAACTGGATGCCAACTATACACTGCCAAATAATAATAAACCATTGCTCTCAACTCAGTCAAGTCATTTGACATGACAGTCAATCCTCAAGTGCAGCGAGAATTGGCAAAATTCTCAGCTTATCTTGCAAAACAGTGGCACCGGAACACATGAAGATCTTTTATCACTCACTTATTCTGAAAATGTTCAAGGCATGTAAAAAATTTAATGCACATAATTCTCATGATAACAAAACAGAAAGCAAAAGCACAGATCCAATTCCCTGTCCTCTTACTGTTCTACCCTAAAAAAGAGAAATAGTTTGGCCTAACATAATGAAATTAATACTCCATCCGTCCCAAAATATAGCTATCTTTCTAGTAAAAATTTAAACTATAAAGGTAGCTATATTTAGCACAGGGAGGGAGTAGGTACTATGCTATCATAAGAAACATGTACAAGTGTTAGTTGCATTTTGAAGTTACTTGACCATTAAAGAATAAATATGCTTAAATAACATTTGTGACTAAAATTTAACCTCCTACAATATCAAACGTAATGCAAGAAACTAGTATATTTGTTAGTCAGATTGTAACACACCTTTGCCTTTTAGAATTAGGTCCATCAACTGGATCACGGTTATGTTGATGTGAACTCCTAGAATCAACTCTTGCAGAATTCAAGTTCGCACGTGCAGTCTACAGCCAGTACTGCTGTTATAGTCATAATACGCAGGAGAGACTAACTGTATTTACAGCACTAATACGCAGAAACTGCAGTTACCTGTGGAGTACTGCTACCGACTGCAGAGGCACTTTGATGATCTAAATCAACTTGGGAAATAAATGGCATAATTTGGCGAACCAACCTAGCAAAGCATAGACCCTCATCACTGACTCCTGACACTTCTGGTGCTCCATGATTTCTACCATCTATCTGCTCAGCAGTAGCCATTGGTGCATGCTGATTTGTGCCATTTGCTCGGGAATTTTCCCCAGAAAATAGTGATCCAATCCAAGGGAAACTATCCATTAACTGAGGAAAAGCCCCCTGGCCATTCTGCTCCCCAGGGGAAGTCTGAATGCTGTTTCCCCCATTGATATCAACTGGGGAACCTAGATTACCTGATAGACAAATGCTTCAGTGGTAAGAAAAGGAAAACGTCAACTATATATTTGTTTTAGGGGAAACATGACTATTTGCCACTGCAAAGATGAATCGTATGCACTTGGTAATATGCCACTGATTTGTCATTATCACTGGCTCCAGAACACACGTCCATGACATATCAAGTGGCAAATCCTCAAATGCCAATATTTGCAGTGACAAATAACTAGTAACCCCTTCTTTTAATGTGCAAAAAACATGAGCCTGTCAACCTGGAGTACCCATACACAAAAAGAATGAAGAATCATTGAAACAAAGGCATGCAGAAATCATTAGACAACAATCTAGAAAATGGAACAGGCAGAAGGCATTCCAGAATCAGTTAAATATGAGAATTCAAATAAAATAAGATAAGAATCCAGCCAGGCATCAATGCTAATACAATTGCAAACATATTGAAGTTCAATAAGTTTGCACGTAAAATGCTAGCCTAAATGCTTATAAATAATACTTCTAAGAAGTTGAGCAGATAAAAATGATACTTAGAGCACCTGATTGTCGTAAGTATTCCTCATCACTTGGATGAACACTAGTTAGCACTTAAAAAGGCAAACTGAAAAGAAAATTCAAAAAAGGAAACAGGGAAAGCAACTTCTAGCTCAACCAAGGCATTGCTAACCAACCTACAGTGAAGAAAAGTGCCATAGACTTCCTGCAATGGTGATAATTCTCCATCATAAAACCACATGAAAATCCATTTCACTTCTCTCCCCTCCCCTTTCAATCTTGGATAATAAATTTCCTTCTCAGATTTGATTAGAATCTGATGGACACCTCTTGTCCAAATCTGCACTTCTAGTTTACAACACCTATCCAAAGCCAATCTATAAGTATGATTGTTTGACTAATCTGGGCTGATTCAGATTCAACATAAGATCAGTCATGAGCTATCCAACTAGATTGCACCACTAGTAGATAGCAGTTTAGTGAGCAAACAGAAAATACTCAAGCAAGGGGGGAAACAATACAGATAAAGTGAAAAACAAAACTCATTCACCTTCTTCATGATATTGAGATGTCTGTGGATTTGGTATCTGATTAGCACTATGGGCAAGTTGAGCATTAGTGTATGCTCTTTGTTGAATTCTGGCGAACAGTGGGTTGATAACAGCAACTCCACTAGAAGGCATTGAAGGAGGATGACTGATGCCAGAAGGCACAGCAACCACTGTTCTATGCAGCACCAGCCTAACTCCAGACTCAACAGAAAATGGAGCACCGGCTAAAACCCCTGCAAATGCTTCACTACTGTTTGCAGGAGAAGCATTTGTACTTCTATCAGTATGATATTGTGTTTGATGTTCCTCAACCGGCTCATGTGGGTTAGTACCAGTTAAAGACACAGACCCACCTAACAACCAAAAAGGACCGCATTTGACCATCATCAACCAAAGTAACAGTAGGAAAAATGTAAGCACAAACTAAGTGTGGTCATGGATGCCCCAATCAGTTTAAGACATGCTCTTCATGGATGATTGGACAGACAATGGACAAATGCTTACAGGGATGAAGTAAATATTATATATTATAAACCTAATAATAAGCTACCTAAGCAATGCTGATGTAGAAAGGTGCATAATCCATAAGTCCAGAAGCTGAAAAGAACACAGCCTAGCATTCAATCAGCATTCATTGGTTTAAATGTATTATCTAAACCAACCATATTTTACTAACTGGGATTTGCAATCATTCTAAACCATCAAGTCGAGGTATTAGCAAACTGGTTTCAGTTGACACAGACCAGTTTGTTCCAATTAATTTAGTATGCTGGATTATGCCTCTGAGCTAATCAATCTTTTAATCTAAATTGCCCCTTATCAACTGGTATTTCAACCATTAATTGTCATGATAAGATCTGAACATTGATCAGACTTCTCATATATATCAATGCTAACAATTGACATGGTAACCCTAGATGGATAAATACACAAGATCCAAACTCCCATGCTGGTCAAACTACAAAGGTTAAATTGAAGGAACAAAATATAGCAATGTTTACTCACTGGTGCGGACATGGATGTCAATATCACTTGGGTGTAGAACAGAACGATGTGAAGTAAGACTAGAAAATATTGGGCCCATTTGAACAGATCCTGTTCCTGGAACCAAAGGAGCTGGCTGGACTAAAATGAGTTAGCAACTATGAAAATAGGATAAATGGGTTCTCTACCTGTTAATATTAAAATTAAGATTTTTAAATTACTCACTTGAACCATAAGAGGATTTGGCCCCGATGGAGATATAAAAAGAGCTGGTCCAGAATTGACAACAGCTTCTGACTGAAAGTAAAATGCTTATTGGTCAGTACAGTGCAACGAGGTAAAAAAAAGGCAGTCAGAAAAACCTACGATTGCAGGATTTATATGTAGCATCATTGTTGTGCGACCAAGCTCGAGAAGTAATGAACCAAGGTATTGGACAAGAACTCCATATCTAACTACACTGTTTTGAAGGTTCCTCCGTGTTGTAGCATTAGTTACATTAACAATATCTCCTAGCTGGATTGGTAGTTGCTGCATTGAAATAACTTGAATTAACTTCAGACACAATAGTGATGTAAAACCAATAACAACCCAAAAAAGCAGATTAGCAGCAAACCAAATTAAAGAAACAAATTTCAGCATCTATGGGAGTCATTTGACTACCCAGTATTCATATTGAAGTGATCACAGCATAATATATTTAACACAGGAAATTAACTGATCCTGCGATTAGTTTTTAACTGCATAAATGAATAGAATCATTCATTACAAAAATAAAACCTTTTGACTTGTTCTCCACTTCAAAACAAAATAAAGTATAATTGTATCCAGTAGTTCCTTAGTATTATATTATATACTAACACAAAAGAAAAGATACTTTAGAAATGAAAAACTTGGGAGACATGATGTGTACACATTTTGTACATCTTACAAGGTTGTATTACATATACTTTCTATTAGTTGCATACCATGACTTCTTGGTAGAGCATTGAACATTAGCTGGATAATTTATAAGAAACAGGATTTAACTGGGTGGATCCAACTATGAATGTCAGCTGTTGGATTTAGGACCTATGAGACAACTGAGGGTCATTGGACCTGCCCAATGAAACATTTACCATATTACCCTCACTCAAATAGCTCAAATTGAATTATCTAACTTTACTAATACATTATGTGAGGTTTGCTATCATTACAGGATAACAACTAAATGCATAGTATTCTCAACTCAGCAAGAACAAACAGAAAAGAGCTCAAACTATTCATGAAGAAGCTAAAACATAACTGTTATATTAGCTAATTCATAATGAGAAAAAGAATAAACAATGTCACTGACACATAGCAATGCTCCAGCATGCTCAACAAGAAGCTGTCTGGTAGAGTGCATAGTTTCAGCAAGCAATGCTGCAGTAGGAAGCCCATGCACTGAAGTTGAATCAGGCTGACTTTCATGATTTTGAGTACCACCTCCATGGGCACTTCCTGCAGTTCTATGGTCAGCATTATTCAGAGTTTGTCCTGTAAAGAAGAGAATTGGAAGTAAATAACTAAATCTTCAGACCAATTACAGAATGAGTGCAACTCAGACAAGACAAGGTCAGACCACTTTCAAGGAAGCCTTCCCTTCTAAAGGAGTCTCTCAAAAAGTTAATGTACTGAGAAATTGTGGTCAATGAATCAGGAATGACCTACAAAAGAACATAGCCATATATCTTAATATTTCAATATCAAGGCATGTGAGTTATGACAAGGATACATGACCAAGACTAACATTTGGTTCTGGTAACCCAAGAGCCATTTCAGACTGGAAAAGTGGAGGAACCTGCATTTGATCAAGTACAGCCCTCACACCATTTTGCGTTGAAGATTGTGTACCTTCTGAAGGTCTGGCGTCAGAAGGTGCTGGTCCACTCTAGCACAAGGGAAATTATTTTCAAATAAGTTCCTTTAGTTTCAATCTGAACCAAAGACTTTCAGAATGCTGGATTACCGTAACTTGAGTGCTACTAGGAGCTCGAAACAGGCTTTGGAGCAACTACCAAAAGAAGAAAATAAGCAGAAAATCAGTTATATGTCAACCAAAGGAACACAGTAAGTGAAGATATAAAAGTAAGTGAAGACATAAAAGTGCGTAGGAACAAGGAAAACCTGTGCAACACTTAGTTCGCTCCCCTGACCCACATTAATAGCCTCAAGAACAACACTGCGAGTCATTGTGGGACCACGACGACGAAAGGAATTTGAAGTTGTACCTATAAAATTGACAGTTTGTGTAATGAAGATATATGGAAGGAGAAAATGAAAGCATAAATTCTATGATGCAATATAGAAAAAATGCAGCTGTTTTGTCACAAGTTTTCGGTCTAGGCATGCCACATAATACAGAAAATAACATGGCTGTAGGTATAAGATAACATCAAAAGGCATAAAGGCCTCTATAGTGACAATACATATCTTTAATAGGTGCAGCTGGTGGTGTGGTGAAGTCATATGGGTGTCAGAAAGTCTTACGTCTTCATGGAGCAACACATAAACATGACAAGAATAGCATATTGGTGGGAACACAGAAGGTTTGTGGTACATTTCTCTGCTTTATATGGTTACATAAAAAAGGAATGGAAAGGATAGAAAGTAATTGTAAAGATGATTATAAAGTAACTAGTTGACATATATAGACCAAGCTGCAGTAAGATGCTAACACATCAGATTCTATGTGCATGACATGCAATTACAACATATGAGCACATCTTCCATTATAGCCATCTTTCAGAACGCTAACTAAAGCAATATAGAGTCAAAACTCAACCTAAATAATACTCACAAACCTCATAACAACATTATCTACCATAAGAACTACTGCAAATGCTGAAGATTTTTTGCTTCAATAACAATTATTTAAGATCTTGAAACCAAGAAGAATAGCCCAAGAAACTAAATAAGTTATATCACACGATGCAGATGTTCAAAGAATGCTGTGATAAACTTCCCAACCAATTTTTAACTGCATACAAAATGAGTTTACAAACCTTCGTTTCCAGCATTTCCTGATGTAGCGGATTGCCCAGGCTGTCTAACCACAAGATGCAATGTATGGCCATCTTCCACATCTAGAAACTTCAGTTAAGGATTACCATTTACAAGGTAAGCTAGGTACATAATTCAAATGTAAAATAGGTGCTATGCAATAGTATAATAAAATAATGGTTTTAGTTTTAGTGACTTCTCCTGGGAGGAATCAAAAGACTTAAGTAGACAGGAATATTTAAATGCTTTCTTCACAGTATAGAAGAAAAGGACAAAAATCACCAAAGCAACATCAGTGTACATACCATGCAAAGAAAAGGGAAAGAAACTGCTAAAACAGAAAACACAATACCTTTCAAATATAATACCATTATCTCCAATACATTATCCAAAATTCCAAACAATTGGACCATCATCATTTGTAAATATATTATGCTTTACCTTTAAATTGTGAAAAACAACAACATAAACTGAACATAGAATAGTAAAATGAAGCAGATTTATTGCAAAGATGGTCAAATAGATGGAATATTAACATATCTCAGTAAAAACAAATATATAAAAATTATGCATTGTTTTCTTGATCTTGAATATTGTTTGCTGAACGACGTGTAGCAGTTGAAACTGTAGGATATGACCATGTAGATGGACAAACAAATTTTGGAAGACAAGAAAATAAAACACTACAAGACAAAAATAGATGAGGATATGATGCGCAGAGAGGAGTTCATCATCCTTTAGAACTCTCCCACAGCAAATCAGACGTTGTTGTTCAGACAATATTCCAGTTACAGTAGCAATTTTTTCCTTTAGCAGAGGCACTGGCATCTGTAAAAAAGACAAAGCATTAACAATAAATGGCATGTCCACCCAAAAAATAGTACTGGAACAAAATATTAAACAAATTGATGCAGCAATTAATTCTGGAAATTAAAGAATACATAGAATTATTCTGAGCAGGTCCTCAAAAATGACCAATGGAGAAAATCCAAGATAATATTCCATTTTGCAGATCATAAAGGCCCTATGAAAAACACTTTTGGCAAACAACAATCTTATATATATATATACGAAAATCATCCAGGGCTCCTACGGTAATGCAACGCTTAGAGCCCAGATGCTACTCAAAGTCTAAAAGGAATCTAAATGCACTCCATATGTGTATCAGAACTGAGTTCATGCCCAAAAGAACAAACATGTAACAACATGCTCTACACCAGATGTTATTTATACATTAAAAACTACCATCAACAGAAAAATTGAGAAAAAATCAATTTATATTATTTCAGCATAAAATAACTTGCAACTAGGCCGCACAATATACTACCAGAAAATTGTGAAAATATGAGATATAGTAGTGAATAATCAAAATTACTTTGGGAAATTTGAGCAACTGTGACATACAGCCACTTATTATTCTATTAAACTATGCCAAAAGGATACAGTAGTATTTTGCCCAGGGGAAAGAAGACAATTAAATATCATTATAATTGAAATATGTTCTGCATGCAAATAACCAATAGTTTGTAAGGAACCTTAAAAACTCTGTAAAATGCATCTTATATAGTTTCTGACATGTGAATTTCTTATCCACTTACGCGTTTATTGACATGCAAATTGTATGTTTGAGAATCCAAGGTCTTTATTTTGATCTCGATTGTACTCTCACTATTCAAATCCTCAGCACAATGTGACATTTGAACATCTGAAGAACTACTCCCCATGATCTCCTGAAATGACAAAAAAAATTACCATAACTGCTTATATGTTGTATTGACAGCGAAAGAAAATGTGGAAATAATTAAAAGTTGAAAAGAAAAGTACATAAAGATATTTGAATAATAAACATTATGTAAGCAAGAGAACCACCATAATTTCCAAAAAGTTGAGTAAAAAGAACAGATTTCAAAATCTACACCTCGCCTCGTATCCCTCGGCGTGCTCAACAACCAGGAAGCACCTCGTCACTGGGAGAAACCCCGATACAGGAACTCCCCCGCGAACAGCCAACGCAAAATCCATGCCATCCTTACCTCTCTTCATCACTGCATCACAGGCACGGTAATCCTTATAGCTGCAGGAAAAACACCCCCAAGAACTAATCTTTGCAACGACCAACCGCTTTACGTCCACGCACGAGCACAGATCCCCAAAGACACCATCCAATCTCCCTCTAGCAAGCACAAAAAGACGCATCCTTCCCACATACCCGAACGCCGGTCAGAAAACGAAGCAACCAACCGATCCATCACGCGCCCAGTCACCCGTGCAAGCCAAACCAATCAGGCAATTCTGCCCGACCCATCCATCAACAGCCGCGATGGAAACACCACGCCGCCGCCACCGGCGCCGTCTCCCCACCCGCATCGCGAGAAATGCGGCGCTTCCCACCTCTCCACAGACGCACGCCACCCAATCAAGCCCCGCCCCCATCGAGAACTCGCACCAACACCAAGGCGACGCCATCAGCACCGGTGCCAACCCAAAAAATACGAACGCAGGAGTCGTCCTGGGCGGAGGCAACGGCGTACCTCGAATCACCGGAAAGAAAGGACTTGCCCGCGGATCGCCGGGGCACAATAGTCGGCGGAGCAAACCCTAGATATTTTGGGGAAGAAGAAGAGGAGAAGATGCGAGGAAGGAAAGCAAGGGGGAGGGCTTTTGGGCCGCGGTGTGGGGAGAGGAGAGGACGAACCGAACCGAGGTGGGCGCAGCGGGCGCAGTAGAAATGGTAGGCGTAGGCGTTATTTTCGAAAGTGGGTTGTTTTCTACAGTACGTATCTCTCTCGGTTTTTCTAGCTCTTTTTTTCCGTGTTTTCGTGAAAGTAATTGCGTGGAGTTCTTCTTCGTGTGTTTGGAATGGACGGGACGACGGCACATGATCGACGCTTGTTTACGGCGAATTTATTTTATTAAAATATTTGTAAAAATATATTTTTATTTTAAAAAATTATAGATATATATTTATCATTCTTTGAGGTTTTTTTAAAAAAAGTCTTCTCAGAAATTGTGTAGCAGGCCCCTTATTACCCTAGCAAAACATTTTATCAGGCATCTGGAAACCTATGAAATACCGTGACAGGTATTTGAGGGAGGAAGGTTGCCTGCTCGGCCGGTTGGTAATTTTACATACGGTTCTATTCCGCTCATGTTAGAAAAAGAGATATTTTAAATAAATTTATTTTTATTTAGAAATTTAATTGTAAAGAAAATTTAAGAGTAGGTAAAAAAGATAATTAAGATGCTTGAATTAGGTAAGAATACTAAAAAAATCATTACAGACTAAACAATTAATATATTCATACGTAGATATTAGATAATCTTGATAAAAACATATTTATACATTACGAATAAAACACGTAATATAAATAATACAACGGGTAAGACATTAATTTAAAACTTATAGACATCATCTATCATCTACTTGTAGTCACTAGTCAACTCTTTGCTCATACTCTACTTCGTTACATGTATTCTTCAATTGTTTCAAGCTATATAATCCATATAGAGTTGTACGGTGATTTCTTTATGTCTATATATATTATTTAAATTCATACATTCTTCTAAGTGGTTTCTATGGAAAAAAACATATATAAAGTATTGTAGTTAAAATGATAATAAAGTATATGTATAGCGAACTTACAGTAAAATTATCATTAAGAATGTTTGGACAAATAAAATATCTTTTACCAAAAGTTTTGTTACTTATTGATCTCATCATTTAGCAATGATCACTATAAGCGCACTTAAAACGCTCCTCCTATAGAGGTAGTATAAGCGGTTACAGTCTCTAGTTTGACCATTCAGCACGTCGACGTCGTTAATACTCCTCTTTCCTCCTAATATACTGTCGTTTGATTCTAAGGAGGAAAACCAATGGCACTTAGGATCAAATACTATATTTTCTATATCAACCTATTGAATAAAACTACACATCCTTGTGTAAATATAGAAGGAAAGTATTAGTTTTAAAAAATATTGTCGTAAAGAACAATTAAAAAAACATGGTATATAATCCATACCTCATGAGAATAGTTTGGTCATTAGAAGAATCTCCTACCACGAGTATTATGGTTATAAGGTGTCTTAAGTTGATATCGATCACCATATATATAGAATGAACGATCGTACCAAGATGAAATTAATCAAGCTAAAAGATTCCTTCTCTAATTTGAATCTATCACTAAAAAGACATTTAGTAGTTATTGTTCTTTGATAGTATAGGAGATAGAGCAAATGGGTAGTGTGGGGTTTGCAAGAGTGTCAGCAAGTTTAAACCTAGAGGTTTATCGTGTATACAAAGGTCTTATATAACGTGTGTTGTGTTAGGTATAAAAGTGTTCGCGCCGAGGTCCCTCGCGCGCCCCGACACGAACACGCCGGATCGCCTGGGAGGTCTGCTTAGCTCCAGTGCAGGCCGATCGGCTTTTCTACGTGACTTGAGATATGCGTGCCAGGGGCCGTGGGTTCGATCGGCTCCAGCACGTCCATACGGGTGTGGGCGTGCTAGTCAATTTGACACTGCAATTGATAAGGAAGTAAGACGAGCAGGTCCGTCGGACAGTAGGTCGATACAGGCGCTCGTTATAGGCTGACTGCCGATAGGATCGGGAAGTTCTTCGATTGGCTGAGGAGCCAATGTGGACAGGTGTCGATAAGGGATCGACCACAAAGCCGATGAAGAAAACAGGGTGTACTCAGGAGATAGCTAGGCGCATAGGATCCCTCTGGATAGCCGAACAGTGATTCATCGGCTACAAAACTGATGAAGACATATGCGGACTAGGCAAGGAATAGTATAAAAAGGCATGGGTTGCAAAGCCGATGCCGCTCCGGATATGACAGCACGAGACCCATCGCCCACCATGACAGCGTCATTAACACCGAACCTCGAAGATCGAACCTAACCTAGCGGCGATGATACGGAGGACGCCGGATCGGCTATGCTGTAGCAAAGATAGAAATGAACCCATCGGCTAGCTAAGCTGATGAGGGGATGCCTCTCTGAAGGCGGGTGCGTATCAGTTGGGAAACCAATACGCTCGGCGTTACGCGTCAAGGGACACCTCTAAAGGCTGATGCGTATCGGCCGAGGGGCCGATGCGCTGGGCGTGAAGCTCAGAGCATGGATAACTCATCGGCTAGCACTCCGATGATACGCCATGCAGAAAACTATAAGCCTGAAGCTCTATCTACCGTCGATAACCCTGTAGGTCGAACCTAACCGATGCAGCACGAAATTAACGACGGCAAAAGAAGCTTAACAGGCCGATAGGTCCTGCACGGATGTGATGCAATACGTCTGATCGGCCTAAGAGGTTAAACCTAACCGATGCAGTCTCAGACAGAGCAGAACATATCGAGATGGTAACGGGACTTACCTCTTCGTCGGAGATCGGACTTAACCGATGCAGCCCCACGTCGAGTGCCAAAACCCACCGGTAAGACCTAGATGAACTAGGGTGGCAATGCGCCGAGATTATATATTGATCGAGATATATCTTACATGTTCCCAAGGGGTCTACATTTATACCCTGGGTTTACAGACAGAGTCCGACACGTTCACGACCATCGGACATTATTTTCTAACAAATACAGAGGAAAATATTTCTAAAGAAGTTAACTAACCAGCTAAACCTTCCTAATTAAATAAGGTTACAATTTACAAAGATAAACATCTTACCATGGAGTCCACGGCTCTTCCGCAAACCCGGTTTCATCTAAATAATCTTCCAATTTGGAATCGAGTCTGCCTTCCCTACAATCCGATCGGATTTTCCACTGTAACAATCGGACCTTCTTTTACTCAAGCTGATCTTTTTTTCATCCTTTCCTTGGGCTTCTTAGACCTAACCTCAATCGGATTATTCCCTGTCTTCAAACCGATCCAATCTTCTACTAATTTGATCGGCTTCTCTACAGTTCCGATCGGCTCCGTCTCCCGAGCTGACCAGTATCTCCATCGGTCAATCCTACTTACAGGCTGAATCAAATTCTAGTGTTAACAGAAAGATAATATAACATTCACGCATAAAAAGTGCCCTACCTGTAAAAATTCTTTGAATGCAACATGATATCAACAAGATGAAAGTAGACTATCAAGCTAGGTTGGAAGTGATGTGATGGTCAGGCGCCAAAAGAAGGCTATCAAGTTGTGCTGAAAGTGACATGATAGTAACACACCAAAAGTTGGCTAGCATCACTCAACATGGATTGTAATTTAGCCGTCATGCGTACAGTAAGGAGTGAAGGCACCGAAAGTTGGTTATTATATGCTACCAACAATCATGTGCATGTAAGAAAGTGTAAAAGTGATGTGATATTAACGTATGGTAAATAATGTGGATATGTAGAGCCAAAATAATGAATACAAAATAGTATAAATAATAAGTATAAATGACACAATGTACTACTGGACCGGGGCATGTCATCTACCCCTCTTTGCCCTTCTCCAATGCGCTCGCATGAGACCGAGTAGATAAGGCGATCGGCTAGGCTGGCACGGTTAGCGTGAACTTGCTACACAAGAGTTGAAGAATGCGGCTTCTCTATGCACGGCGGTAGAGCTCCTGCAAGCTAGGAGGAGCTAAACACATTTTGATCTACTATAAGGTCATCATAGTCGAAGGAATCATATGCCCATCAAGAGATGGCCTAGATTCGCTTGTAACTACGGATATCTATAGCGGTATAGCCTGAAATCCTATAAGAAAAATGATTGAACAATATGAACTGAAAACCCTTGTGTCGATGTCTCTACTCCCTATGTCAATGTTCTCACTATAAAGGAAGGAAGGTATAGTGTAGAAAAAGCTGTAAAGAGTATATTTTGTAATAGCAACGTCACATGCCATGAATAAAGCAATATCTTTTACATAGATAATTATGTACTTAAATTTATTCTCAATGTGCCTGATAACTGACCTTGGTTTGTACCTTAGATTATACACAACATTAGACTATATATCTGTTGGAACAAATACATATGTTATATTTTTATGGTATTTTTCGATCCCTTATAAGTGATAATTATGCTCGGTAACATTTGACACTTTAGTAATCCTTCTATTTACCCTCAAATATATGAACACCCATAACTTAAGTTCACGTGCTTTACTTCCTACACGGACTTACTTGACTTCCAAAGTGATACCACTCAGTGCTTAAATGGTTCTATCAATTTCTTTTTGTATACATACTTAGCCCCTTAAATGACCACATTCTCCTTTACTCTCATGCTACGTGATGCCCCTCAAAGATAACAAGCCTTAAATGACCTCGTTGGATTATTATGATGGATTTATATTACCGTCCTCCTCATCTGATGATTCATCATCCTTTGTATGCTTGTTATCGAAATATTTTCTATCTATTTTCTAAGCGATGTTGTTGTTTCTCTCTCTCTCATCGACCAATCCTCTAGACTCCATGTCTTCTCCTCCTTCTACCTTCTCTTCTTATTCATGTTCTGACTCATTTCTCTTTACTATTTTAGCTATTTCAGCATCACCTCATGTTATACTTAGACTCTTTTCATCCTACATAACCATTGAAATAGTGATATCTTTCTCGTACAATAACACAAGAATATTAGGTGGTCAACCTTGTTGCGATGTATTTTTATATACCATCTCTAAGTGGTAGTAAAATCTGCTGTTATCAATTCTTAAAAAAACCTTCAGTTATCCAACTCACTACAACATACATAGATATTACGTTGATCTGCGGGTTGATTAAGAAGCCTCATATTAACTAGTTGTAAGCTGTTGAAAAAATTTTCTTACCTAGACTTCCAATGTCCTTAGAAGTTGAGTCGAGCTCTGACAAATCTACACCATATGGACCATACCTAACATTTTTTTACCAAGACATAATCAAAATTAACATATCTATTCACGAAAAAAATAAAGTTTAACTAAGTAATAAATTAATTGTCACATTGTTCATTCAATATTTCCACACCAATATGTATTCAAACATTAGTGACAACTATTTATGGATTTAAGAACCAAACTAACAAACCACATATCTATAACAAACTATTCATGAATCGACAACAATATTACACATGCTACTTCATTTTATCATTACGAATTAATTTTACAAAAGGAATAAATCGTTTTACCCCTGTACCAATCCACAAGACTTCACTGCTTTCCTTCACCTCCCCTCAACCCTCTCTTCTCTTTTTTCTATTTTTTTCTAGGAGGGATTTTATAGTGTGCTCTGTGAAAAAAAACACCCAACTAGAGGGAGGTAAAAGAGCTGCTTACAAAATTACAAGGCCTGACAATTTTGCAGGTAGCCGGATGCAAAAACAGTAGGTTCATGCTGTGCAATTTTTCGAAGCCACCTACCACGGGATAAAAACTCTCGGCTAGAGCAGTAAGGAGGCCACTTGCAACTTTGCTAGCCCTAGCCCTATTGGCCTGCCGTTAACGAGAGCTAACGAGCATTTACCATATTAAATTTAACATACCCTAATAACATTTTTTAAAAAATACATTTCAGAGGGTATTGGGACATTGGTATATATATGTAATTTTTTTAAATAAATAAAAATATATTTTTTAATAAAAATATATAAATAAAAAAATTGTTTCTCGTCTTGTTTTGGGATCTTAGGCTAGGCATGCCCTATGAGTGTGTGACAGGAATGAGTCTAGAGAGCCTAGAGTTGCGGTGCACATGGTTGGCAAGAAGAAACTAGCTTTGTTTTCTACATTTAATGTTTGCAATAGGATTTCATTATACTTTTATAACTTTCAATCTGAAATGTGCAGTTTTAAAAAAAATTGGAATGCATTTTTTTCTTGAAAAGTTCTATCCTAATATTATATTTCCCTAAACATCAAATATTTACGATGACCGGAGCTATGGAGCACTGAATTGATACTAAATTTTGGTAATGTAGAAAATTAATCAAATACTCAATTGAAACCTCTATCGTACCAAAATTTTAGAAATGTATATATACTCATTTCACGATATCACAATTTTCCTATTGGTCACACCAAACAATATCATCATCTTTATGTTTGTTGACAGCATCAAATCATATATCTTATATTTCTATATAATTGTGGCTCACTAACTAAAATTAATAATATATTCCTAATGAAAGAAATATAAATTGCACAAATAGTTGTCATGTATTTAAAAAGTAATATACCAAGTTGGTGGTACATATATTACTTTATCCAAATACATATAAGGGAATGCTCTAGGGTTCATTTGGAATGCAGGAATGAAAAAGACATAAATAAAAAAATTGTTTGAATAGGATACGGAAGCATCTGCAACACAAAACCAAAAGAAAAATAATACATGTCATTTGCCACACAGGAATAGAGTAAAACACATAATTCTTCCTAAGCAAGCATAAAATTATTTTTCTCAATATGTGTTTAAACTATGATCATTTGCAGCCACATATTTTGATTTGCCTTGGACCTCTCAAAGGGAAAAGAAAAAAAGGTCCTATTGGGTATTAAAATTGCTACGAATCTCCTATGAAATAAGGGCGAAGGCAAATTCCTCCAAGTTTCCTATTCCTTCTTTCTCCAATCGACATAGGAATCCAATTCTATAGGAATCGAAACCTTTGAAGATTTCCTACACTCTAAAGGAAATGTTTAGAAGGAGTAGCACTTTCATGCAAGAACAGGAAGCTGCATCAGACTGAGGGATTCCAACTAGCATCGGTCCAAAAGCGGTCCAACTAGTACGTACTCTACTGATTCTTTTTTGTCAAAGTAATTAGTTCACATCCCAATATCCATCTTCAATTCATGTGTTAAATTTCTAAATTCAGTGTTGAACGGAATTTGAGATATTACATTGTCATGGTGACATCAAACATCGTACACAACAAAGGTGGCAAATAACTCTAATAGCGCAGTAGTGACCAGTCTTCCTAGGTCCACTTTGGAACAAAGGACAAATGTAGAAATACTATCTTTATAAATTATATAGTTGGAACAAAAACTTATGATGCATTGAATATATCATCTATAAAAGAATAATATTTGGATTCCTATGATGCCTTAATCATGACTATTCATATGTCATTTATATTTGTAACCCTCTTAGTGTAGTTATTGCTCTAAAGCTTAACATGATTTGAGACACATAAGCCAAAAAAATAATAGCCATTGGATCCCTCAAATACATGTTTATAATAAATCATGTGTCACGCATAATTGTAATTCCACCTTAACTGTTATAGAAATGAAAATATTATCTTGTTAGGCATTACGAGTAAACGATATTCAAATTATTTTCTTTGAAGTATTTGTAAATTCCCCACTACAATGTAGGCTATCCACTAGTATTCCTATATAATTAGAAAAAAAAATCAACATGCATCTAAACACATCACCTAGAAAACATTAGCCTTTCGATTTTTCTCAAGTTCTCAACATCATTCATTCCTTAGGTAATATTTCTTCCATTTATTGATGCTATTACTCTATGCATTTAGATGATGCTTCTTTTCCATTACTTCTATGCATCTATAGATAACACTTCATTTTCTAACAGTTGTCAGTAACATGGTGTCAAGTTTGCATCACTATTATGTTAGCAAAATTTGTTCCCTCCAAATTTACTCCCTCTGAACTTTAATATTCATCGTTAGGGCAAGCAACTTTAAGTAAAAGTTAGTGTATTAGCTAGTCTAAACCATCATGTATTAGTGACTAGAGGTAATAATACACTACGACGACTTTTTGGCATCCTACTCCAATATGTGAGGAATTCTCCCGTATACCTATAAGTATACAGTTTATCTTCACTGACTAGTGAATTTTATTTCTCTTTTCTCTTATTAAGCCACCTAATCTCAATTGTTTCTAGCCCTTAAATGATTAATCTATGGTTCAAATTGTCTTCTTTATTTTCTCTCTAATGAAGACACATCACCTTAACTTTTGTTTTTGGATAGTTAATCTATATCTGATGTAAATTGTCATACACCACTTTATCTTAATTCATTGTCTTACAGTTTATAGCTTGTTTTCATGATCAATCAAAGATGCAAATTGTATAAAGTACGCATAGAACTAATCAATCTTACACCTTATATCTACCATTGTCGTACAATGTTCTTTCAAAAATATGCAGGATTTCATCTCATATATATTTATAAAGTTTATCCCACTAACTGTAATTAATACTATTTAACTATCCTCTCATTGTGCCATGTCACGTCAATAAATTTCACCCAGTAGATCAAATTTTAATGCTGCCCGAAAATACATTCATTATTTGCCATTGGATTCAACTTGCTTAGCTCAGATTATTATAGTGCTACACATTTATACATCGATTGTATTTACTCTTGAGCAACCATACGTTCTTCCGCACAACTCAATTAAAACAACACCATTAATCACTACTCCACCAATCTAAAGATTAGTTATCTATATTTATATTCTACCTGGTACCATCAAGTCATCGATTTGCCTATGATAATATTTTAGAGATTTCCACAGCAATATGCCTTGCAAGAGTATTATAGGATAAAATTGGTTTGGATAGTTTTCTCTATCTGTACGCTTCTTCGAAAATGGATAGTGCCGATCGAATAATTTTCGGATAGTTTTAGAAATAGAAACAAGTTCACAGAGTTTTTCTTTCGGAAAAAAAGAATAATGTAAGGCTAATATTCGGTGGAAATGGAAAACAGTCAAAAATCATCTAGATAGTTTCTGGAAACAAAATCCTAGCCCCATATCTCTAGCCCATATTGTTTGTCAAATATTTTTATAGTAGAAATATGGTATGTAGGTATCCATATTTATAATTACTAGTGCCAAACCATACATTATATTGGGTACTATTTATTGATATTAAAAATATAAAAATCAATAATTTAATAATATATTAAATACCTTGACTTCCTATTCTTTTTTAAAAAAGAGGTCATGTCAATTACATTTGTTAATTGCTCCCTCAGTCTGAAGACGTAACAATTTTTAGAGGATGATATAGGTATTAAGAAGAGGGATAGAAAGACCTATTTGCCTTCTTATCATGGGTAAAATATAGGAGCCAATGAATAGTAGGGGTAGTATGGATAATTTAGTGACAAAAGTTATCTTTTACATATCCTAAGTACTATATTTTGGATAAAATTTAAACTCTAGAAATTAGCTTACATTTTATGACAGAGGGAGTATTAATTTAAGAATTAAATAAATAACAGTCTAAATTGAGATTCTAATATGGATACAACTTCTTATAAAGTAAATTACAATTTGGGTTAGCATTAGTTGCCCAAATTGAGGTATAGGTAAGTCTTTTCACTTTGGAATAGATCTTATTACCAACTTTGCACATTGGACTCATGGCCCACATGTAAGTGAGTCTTCTTCCTCCTTGGAACCTGAGCCTAACTTAGTTCACACTTGCGAGCCAATCTCTCTAGCCAATAGCGGGTGGCCGCCTACCCCCTGCTCCAAATCCTATTCCATGAGCACAAGTGCGCCGAGGTCTATACTGTCACTATGTTGGCTAAGGTTGTGCTCGAGCAGTGCCTGAGTGCCAATAAAGGTCAAGCTCCCCTCTTCTTCTTCAATGTTCTCTCACTCGTCAAGCTTGTCATATGCGTGAGTGGATGTCGAGGGCGACGCCTGTGTAGGTGACATGAGGCAAGACAACCATTTGGAGCTTGGAAATGAACGAAGCTAGGGTATAGCTCTAGAATGGCAGATCTGGAGAAATGCATCAAGAGTATAGCGGCAAGTGATGCAAGTCACTAAGGACCACGGCGGCAAAGGCTACAAAAGAACCGGTCCAACATGAAAAATTATGCAAACTTCCCTAGTCTAAAGTGAAAAATTTCTATAGAGCTCCTTCAAACAAAGGATTGATCTCAACAAATTCCTTAGAAACTAGCCAAACACCCTACGTGTTGCTATGGGTGCACAAAATTAAATAGTGGAGAAAGCACATGTTATTCAAAGAGTTTGCTTTTCCCCTCTAATGATGACATCAATACTCTCGATGCATCCCCACTTATATGAATGGAACATACTAGACCGTTTACTTTGTCAACTTAATTATCAGATGAGTTTATTTTTAAGTATGTGTCCTATTTATTTAGAAAATGGGAACACATGTACTCTTGTTTTGTTCAGAACGATAGAGAACACCAAAAATGACAGGGATTCACGCAAGCTAATTTTGGACTATAGAATAACAACAACTTGTGATGGTCTCCATGTTTGCTTACAGATTTTGATTCAAGCATTATTGGATTTCATGGAAAGCTTATCAAGTCTACCTTCAAATGGATTTGTCCTCACATCCATACTTGCTCAGAATCAGCCGTAATCATCCTTTCAATGCCAAGGCCTTAGTCTGTCTATAATGGTGTGTTATCCTAATTTGGGTCGATAGCTCATATACCTAATTGGGTCCATTAGGATGCATCCTAGGGTTGGAGCATGACCCTAACACCCTTATGATCTTTCTCTCACCTGCATATAATCTCTAGAGCTGACACAAAATAGGGTGGGTTTTGTTAGATTGAAAGTTAGCCATTGCTACTTTATTTGTAGTACGTGTATCAACTAGATCACCTATCTGTTTGTCTTCGATACCCCACTTTTCTCATTGTATTTTTATATTGAATTTTTCATTTTAATTTAGTAATTCGGTGCTTAATTTATTTGCTCTTACTTATTTTTCGATTGTTTGCAGGACAAATACTCTCATGGGTGGATTGATCATGCTCCATAAGATCGCGCTTAACCATTAGAACTGATATATCGGTTACTAAGACGTAAGGTCTCTATATGGTTGTTAGGATGTGAACTTTATTTTATCCATCAATTAAGTTATCATCGACCAAATTTGCCATCAATTGATATATCGGGCTAAGGCATTGTCTCTGTATCCGTTCTTTGAAATTTAATTAGATTGTGTCATATAGGTGTGCAGCTTTTGGGGGTGAGGCATACAGTCATTCAGGGTACGCACGGAAGCAAAGCTAGCAAATAGCTTGTATGACCAGTAAGATATAATCAGGTTGTAATCAACCTGCATACATAGGGCACAAATGCATGCATGTATATTCATGGAATAGAATAACGTAGAAAACCTTGAAGGGAAAAGGAAGCTGGGCTGATATCAATGAATTAAAGAGGTGAACAGTGTATGTATAGTACGGTTAAGTGGCCCAGAGCAAACTAAAACAATCCGGCCTCCAAGTTTCAAATGTTGAATTATTTTAACGGAAATTGTCCTATGTAAATTATTGAATATAATTATTATATTTAAATATCTAGTGGGATGGTTGCTAGAGTAAAAGAATAAAAATTATGGGGTTAAAAATCCCTCTCCTCTATCTCCATCATGAATTAATATCGTGTAAAAAACTAATTGAATTTTGGTATCATCAAAGACATAAACACATGTGTATTAGTTATATCTTAATACATCAATTAGTTTATGCATTAATATGAAATCAAGTGCATATTGTAGCACAAAAATTCAGCCATGCGTGCATTAGTGTGATGCATGTATTAGGCTTCAAATGTATGGTTAATGTATAGGTTTTTCATACATTAAGCCTGCACCAAAGTATTGCCAATATGTAATTATTTCTAATGGCATTAGCATTAAATAAGGACCAATTTTACTGCTGGTTTGTGGATGGCTTATAAGTATAGGAGACTACCAAATATTAGAGTGACAAAAAAAACACACATCAAAATACTTTGTTCTCTCATCTTCAAGGAACACGAATGGTAAATAGGAAGGGAGGATAAGAAATACTTTTCCTTATGCAGGGTGTTGGCATAGTGCAAGTTCAAAATTTGTTCTATCGGTTAAATCAAATTATGCTAATATGATCCTAATGCTTTTACCGTCATTTTATTTTTTATGCTTACAATTGGTATTAGAACTTAGTCTTTAGAACATTTGATTTACCATAATAGTTTTTTTATCTAGCCAATGATAGTGTGCGCAACATTTTAACAAATGTTGCACTAATGGTGGCATAGCAAGAAAGTGTTTATATTATGATTATATTTTTTTTATTTGAGCATTAAGATAAATGTTTATTATGGTTCTATTGTATTATATAATTTTATACGGAAAAGTTTTATATGAATTATTGTCCACAAGGTTATTGATTATTCGGTGATATATTAACCAAATATTTACATGATTAAAAGCATGTTAGTCACCAAAGTGTCTTACTTAGGATGGATATAATATTTAGTTGTGTATATTTAATTATGTGATGCTAATGATAAAAGAAATAAGAGATTTTGTTAACTGCTTTTAAGCTAGTAGATCACCCAAAAGTGGATTATTGCATGCAAATCGGTAGCATAAAAGAGATTAATTAGTATATTGAATATGTTAGTTTATCTAAAGATAGTGTGCATGGTTATTCAAGTATGGTTGATTATCTACTAAAGTTTTTCTTTTATCATCATTGTGTTTTGCTATTTAAATTTCATCCAAAGATGTCTTTAGATATACATTCAAAGTTGTTCAAATCTGAATACTCAAAATTTTATTCTCGAGCATTTTAAATATTTGCAGCGTCTGTTAACTTAATAAGTTAAGGATTTGAGCTTGTGAAGTTCAATGGGTTGAACTATGTTGATTGATTTGAACAAATTTGGTTTCTACTAGGTGTCATAGATCTATACCTAGCAATAGTTCTTGAGGAAAAGCCTGTAGCCATTACTGACAAAATATGAGAATAGTCTAATAGGCTAAGCTTGAACCTTATGAGAATGACAAGTACTAAAAATGTCAAGCCCTCAATGCCCAAGACTGATGATGGAAAGGAGTTCATGATGAAGCTCAAAGAGTTTTCTCATTCAGATATTACTAACAAGTCTATTATTGGAAGCCTCATGAGTGAGTTGACCAAGAAATTTGATTGGTCACTTCCCATTCACAATCATATGATAAGAATGATAAATATTGCCACACACCCGCATTAATGAGAATGGAAGTGAGTGATTAATTTTTGGTTCAATTCATTATGAACTCACTTCCTTTTGAGTTTGGCCCATTCCAAGTGAATCACAACAGCATTAAAAGAAAAATAAAATCTTCAGGAAGTAAAGCCCGTGTTGGTTTAGGAGAAAGGAAGGTTGAATGAAACAAGGAATCACTCTATTCATTTCATGGTGCATGATGATGCAAGAAACGGTAAGGATAAACCATGAAAGAAGGGCAAGAAGGATAAAACTCTACTTCAAGATAGTAGAAGATGAGATGGAACTTTTGCAAGAAAGTAGGCCATTTCAAGAAAGAATGCCTAAAGAGGAAGGCTTTCAAAAATAAAGGTATACACTATTTTTTTTATGTTTAGAATCAAATCTTGTTGAAGTTCCTAAAAAATCTTGGTGGTTAGATTGTGGTGCTACTACTTATGTTTCAAATGTTAAACATGGATTCTTTTCGATCTAGCCCATAAAAGAAACTAAAAGTTATGCGTACATGGAAAACAGATCAAAGGCATGAATCAAGGGGATTGAGACTTAAAATAATCCTTGATACCAGTCTACATTTAGATCTAAAAGAGTGTCTTTATGTTCCTAAATGTACTAAAAAATTTAGTATCTATGGTAATATGGTAATATGGTAATATTGGATGTAAATAAATTTTAAGTTTATTGTTGGAGATGGTATTACCTCGATATATAAGAATAAGTGCTGGTTATGATATTTAAATGATTATTTACACCACTTAAAACTCCATGATGATTTTTCCATATCTCTATTAAATATTGAGTATATTATTGGTGCTAAACGCAGCGCACATAATGAACAATCTGCTTTCTTATGGCATAAAAGATTAGGTCAGGGTTTTGAGGTTAGTGAAAAGTGAAATACTATGTCAATTGAATTTTGTTAACTTGATTGCTGATTGCATTAAGGAAAAACAAATATAACACATTGCAAAGCAGCTAGCTACAAGGAGTAGTGAGTTATTACAATTGATACACACTGATATTTGTGATCCATTTGATGTTCTATCTTGGGGTAGAGAAAAATATTTTATTGATAAATTTCACATTATTGTTATTAGTACTTACCGCATGAAAAATCTCAAGCTGCATCCTAGAGGTGTTCGTTAATGTATTGGAAAGACAATTAGATCAGGGGGAGTGAGACGCAACTCCCCCTATCCATAAATTGGGACCTGAGCATTGATGGCCAGCAAAATTGATGAGGACACGGACTGCGCGAATCCGCTGCTAATCTCTCATGGGAGCTATGGTTACAGCCAGCTGAAGCACGTAAAGAGATGGTCATACGGCCGCGCGGAGCCATCGTTGCTTCCTCGTCGGGGCAGTGCTGGGGGCACTGAGAGCGGAAGGACCGGCGCAGGTGCAGCTCGACGAAGGTGGTAGCGCTGGGGCGACGGCGATGACTCGTTGGGAGCATGGGGGCCCTCGGATCGACGGCTTGGGCTGCGAGCGGAAGAACGTGCAGCCGTAGAGAGGAGAATAGGAGATGGATAAGGACACGGAAGGGACATGCGGACGAACTTGTCGATTTTCTTTCCTCTGCGGCGCCGAGGGTTCTTTTCTCTGCGGCGCCCAGGTCGAGAAGGAACGCGGCACGCGGCACGCGTCGTGGTTGGCGTAGGCAACTGTCCGCTCTGTCGCCGACGAATGGGCCGTACATCTCTGACGAATAGTAGTTACTGGCCAGGATCCTTATCCTCTGACTTCCGAATAGGGAAATTATTAATTATATTTTCTGTTTAATGTATCAGCATATATAGACATTTAGGATAGTTTACACACACAACCACATAGCTACATATGTAGGTTAACCTACTATAATTACAGTAGACTAATACTCCCCCGCAGTTTAATCGAGAGCATCGCTAACATTCAGGCTGGATCGAAACTCTTAAAATAGTGAGGTAGGAAGGCTCTTGATAAAGATGTTGGCGTACTGCGATGTCGTAGGAACATATAAGATCCGAACGTGACCAAAGCCGACCTTCTCTCGAATGAAATGGAGATCAATTTCAACATGCTAAGTTCGCTGATACTGCACTGGGTTGCTGAAGAGATATACAGCACTGATATTGTTACAATAGACTAATGTGGCACGTCGAAGAGGGTGACAAAGCTCAAGGAGCAGCTGTCATAGCCAGATAGCTTTAGTAACACCATTTGTCACAGCACGATATTCAACTTTAGCACTCAATCTAGAGATCGTATGCTGACGCTTGGAAGACCAGGACACCAAGTTATCCCCAAGAAACACTGTATAGCCAGAGATCGACCGGCGAGTGTCAGGGCAGCCAACCCAGTCGGCATCTGTATAAACAACAAGATTTGCAGGCGAAGATCGATGCATGGTCAGCCCAAGAGATAGGGTGCCCCTCTAGGTAGCGCAGGATCCGCTTGAGAGCAACGAGGTGCGGCTCTCGAGGATCATGCATATAGAGGCAGATTTGCTGAACTATAAAGGTAATGTCTGATCGGGTGAAAGTCAGATACTGCAGAGCGCCGGTGAGACTGTGGTACTGTGTAGCGTCAGCGATAGGTGGTCCGTCAGTAGATAATTTGGAGTGGAGATTAACAGGCGTGCTGCACGGCTTGCACGCACTCATCCCGGTACGCTCTAAAATATCCTGACTGTACTGCCGCTGAGAAAGGAACAGACCATCGGCGGAGCGAGTCACAGAAATGTCCAGAGAATGATGCAGCTGATCCATATCCGTCATAGCAAACTCACGTCGGAGAGCCTCAGTGATATTCTTCAGTAATCCAGCAGAGGAAGCAGTAAGGACAATGTCATCAACATAAAACAGTAAGTAGGCAGTGTCTGGACCGCGGCAATATATGAAGAGAGAAGTATCTGACTTTGTTTCAACAAATCCAAGGGACACAAGGTGAGAGACGAACCTATGATGCCAAGCACGAGGAGCCTGCTTTATATAAGGACTTGTTGAGCCGACAAACAAAATCTGAGCGAGAAGAATTCACAAATCCAGAGGGTTGCACGTAGTACACTGTCTCAGTGAGAGTGCCATGGAGAAATGTATTCTTCACATCCAGCTGATGAACGGACCAGTTCTGAGATAATGCTAGGGAGAGAACCACGTGAACTACTATCGCAGGCTTGACAACTGAACTGAAAGTCTCATCATAGTCAACACCGGACCATTGTGTGAAACCCCTCAGAATCCAACAAACCTTGTAATGATCAAGAGACCCATTGACGAGCAACTTATGACGATAAATCCACTTCCCAGTCACAACATTGATGCCAGGAGGGCGAGGCATAAGACTCCATGTGTCGTTGACAATCAAAGCGTCATACTCAGCCTACATAGCAGATTGCCAATTGAGGTCTGACAGGGCATCACGAACGGAGTGAGGAAGAGGCGACATGGGTACAGCATGGAGGTTGAGGCGATCCATAGGCTGCGCAATGCCATCTTTGCCACGTGTGCTCATAGAGTGCGCATTGGTCACCGAAGGGATGACAATCGGTCGAGTGGGAGCTGTGCGGCCGATACCGCTGGCAACAACCTGCGCGCGAGCAGTAGGGGCAGCAGGACCGGCAACACTTGTGGCCGGTGTGGCACCACTGGCAGTGACCTGGGTAGGGTGCAAAGGGGCAGCGGCACCGGATGACGCGGACTCGGGCGACCACGGCCCTGCACCAAGGCTCGACGGCGCAAGTGGGGTCTTGGGAACGGGGTGTGCCGCTGAGGAAGCTGTTGTACCTGCACGCAAAAAAGGGGCTCCATGAACTAAAGCGGTGAGATCATGATCATCGACAAGAAAGTCCAGGGCGGAGGGTGCCATGGGTGTGGTAGACATGTCGGAGAAAGGGAAGAAGGAATCATCAAAAACAACGTATCTAGAAATGAGAATGCGATTCGACTAAAGCTCGAGGCATCGATAGCCTTTGTACTCTGAGGAATAGCCGAGGAACACGCATAGAGAAGAACGAGGAGCAAGTTTGTGGGGCGCTGTAGAGGACATATTGGGGTAACAGGCGTAACAAAAAACTTTAAGATGATCATAGGAGGGCGGGACAGAGAAGAGAACAGAGTACGGTGTAGAGGATGCGAGTGTTGTGGTGGGGAGGCGGTTCACAAGATATGTGGTGGTGTGAAGGGCCTCAACCCAGTAAGCTAGAGGGAGACTCGCTTGAAACAAAAGGGAACACAAAGTGTTATTGATGGTACGAATAGAACACTCTGCTTTACCATTTTGTTAAGAAGTGTATGGGCACGACATGTGGAGGGCAACACTGTGGGAGAGAAAAAACGTGCGGATCTGGGAATTATCGAATTCATGGCCATTGTCGGACTGGATGCTCTTGATGGTGTTTCCAAACTGTGTGCAAGCATACGCAAAAAAGTAGAAATAGTGGAAAATATCTTGAATTTGAGACAAAGGGGAAAAGTCCAAATGTAGTGAGAGCAGTCATCAAAAATAACAAGATAATATTTGTATCATGACACACTAACAATTGGAGAGGTCCATAGATCATAATGGATTAAATCAAAATTATAAGCAGCACGAGAGGTAGATGAACCGAAAGGTAGACGTACATGACGACCGAGTTGGCACGCATGACAAATGATTGATATCATCTTTATTGCATAAAATGACATGGGACCTAATAAGTTTGGATAGAAAGTCGTGCCTAAGATGACCGAGACGGTGATACCAAAGGGATGTGGGTGCGACGACGAACGCGGAGGTGCTGGTAGATGGTGCAAAAAATAGGTAGAGGTCACTAGAACTATTGCACCTGGCGATCAAGTTCCTGGTTTGTAGATCCTTCATAGAAAGACCAAATGGATCAAACTCAATGGAATAATTATTGTCGGTGGTAAACCGATGAATGGAAATTAAATTCTTAATAATAATGTTAGGTAATACCAGAACATTATTAAGTGTAAGATCATGGTGTGGTAAGAAAATATGATGGGATCCAGTAGCGGTGACAGGAAGTAAAGCACTATTTCCCACAACAATAGATGAAGGAGTAGATAAAGAGGGTAGGGAAATGGTGGAGAGTATACCAGTGTCCGAGGTCATGTGGGAACCGGCACCCGTATCAGCATACCACTCAGAGGCCGGTTGGTTGAGCATCATAGTGTTGAAGGAGTACGTCAGGGAGTCCTGGTACCAACCTCTATGACTAGGCGACCAAGGTGCTGCCTGATACGCTGGTGAGGGCGCCTGGAAGCCCGCCACGTGGTATGTCGGTGAGGGCGCCCGGAAGCCCGATGGTGTAGCTCCCCCGTAGTACGTGCCATACGGGGACGATGGGGCACCGTATGTGCCGCCATAGGTGCTAGGAAGAGCACCAAAACCACTATAGTGCGGGGCTGCGTGGAACGCAGGCTGTAGCGACGGAGGACGGTCGGACTAGTCGTACGGCCACATGCGCATGGTGCCATCCCAAGGGTGGGCAAATGATGGGTACACAGTCGTACCAAGAGGGACACCGCCCTATCCACCTGGGGCTACTCCAGCAGAGGGCGCTGGGGAGTTGCCACTAATAGAACTATCGCGTCCACCACGGCCACAGCGGCGGCCGTTGCGCTGGCCTCTGGTTTGTACCACTGGGCACGGAGGAGGAGGCACCCCCATTCGAGGAGCAGCGGTGGCACCTGGGGCCGCTGGACGCGGCATCGTAGTGACGAGAGCGGCCGGTAGGGACAAAGGACGAGCGTCGATCTCTAGCTCCTCCAACAAAAGATGAGTGCGTGCTTCTGTAAATGTTAGGAATGACCGGTGCATCTTAAGAATGGACACCATATGGCGAAACTTGCCACTGAGGCCGCAGAGAAGCGTGAGAACCATCTGTCGGTCGTCGATAGGGTCATCGAATTCAGCGAGGGAGGCAGCCATGGATTCAAGACGGCAACAGTAGTCGGTGACGCTTAGGGAGTCCTGACGAAATATGCGGAACTGCATCTTGAGGAGAAGGCACGGGACTCCTTCTGGCCGAGGAATTTGTCCTCGAGATAGCACCACACGTTACGGGCGCGTCTTGGCCGCATCATCAGTGACTGCTGCAGGTCGCTGGAGATGGTGCCGTACACCCACGTGAGGACGCAACAGTCCACCTAGAGCCACGCCGGGCGCGTGGGGAACGCGTCATCCTCAAGGACGTGGCGGGTGATGGCATATTTCCCAAGGACAGTGAGAAATATGCAGTGCCACTTGGTGTAGGAGTCCGTGGCCTTGTTGAGGACGATGGGAATGAGCGTCTTAATGCTGATGACGGCGGTGGCTTGCGCCCAGAGAGACGCGTGAGCGCTCTCGTACGCGTCTAAAACGTTGTTATGAAGGCGGGCCTCCTCAGCCCGACGCGCTTCGTCAGCGCGAGCAGGATCGGCCGCGAGACAGCGGTCTTCGGAAGTAGCGGCGCCAATGTTGTCGCCAGCCATAGGGGGCAGGACAGCCGATCGGCCGATTAGATTGAAGATCTCAAAGAGACAGCCGATCGCCCGATCGGATCGGATGGACAATGGGCAGCCGATTGGATCGGATGGACAATGAGCAGCCGATCGGATCGGCAATAGAGCCAATCAGATCGGCAATAGGTAGATCAGCTAGACGATGAGCAGCCGATCAGATCAGATGGCCGATGGGTAGCTGATCAAATCGAAGGGATCAGATTGGCAGTAGAGCCGATCGGATTGGCAATAGGCAGGATCCGATCGAACCGATCAACGGATCTGATCAGATCGGATTGATGGGCGATCTGATCGGCAACAGATCGGCAGCACGGGCGATAAGACCGGCGACACCAGGTGGTGGCGATCGAATTGGCGACGGGCGCTGGTGCGGAAGCGAAGGTAGGATCGGATCGGCGGCCACACTCGGTGACGAGGACAGCTACGGGGTGGGCGATTAGATCGGCAGCGTGGGCGATGAGACCAGCGACACTCCCGGTGACGTGCAGTCGGCACCGATGGTGGCGGGTAGATCGGCGACGAGCGCTGGTTCAGAAACGGCGGCGTTGAGGGCGCCGAACCTCGGCAATCTCTCGTAGCACAGTAGTGACGGAGGAGGAGATTGGTGACGGTAACAACAACGGCGACGTTTTTGTCATGGAAAGATAACGGATTGGAACCGCTCTAATACCATTAAAGTGTGGAAATTATTAATTATATTCCTTATTAATATATCAGTATATATAGGCTGTTGGGACGGCTTACACACGCAATCACACAGTTACACACGTGGGTTAACCTACACAGATGAACAGTAAACTAAGACTTCTGCTATAGTATTTTACAGTCGCTACATTGTGTAATACGACAAATTACTATTTAAACAGTCGAAAACGCTGCTTATAAATATTGTTCATCAGTGCTGTGCTACCTTGATCTGGGCTGTCCGTTGTAAACTGTGCACCTTATAGTCAGAGGATCTCTCACGGTTTACCGTGGACATTCAAAACTAAACAATGGATATAAGGCACATTATTTTGAAGAATTTACTTATTTTCTCTTTGATATATGTATTTGTTGTAATTCAAATGGGTCTAGCTTGTCATATGGAAAGGAACTAAATGTTGCTCATTTCAAAACATGTCATCCGGACTAAATCCTAATTTCTATAAATTTTGATTTGCAGGTTGCCAAAATTAGATTATTCGTCCTCAGGAAAAAAAATTAGATTAGATGCACATAGTGTCAATATAATTCCAGGAACATATTATATATTGGGCTCATTTTGTTGCTCTTCTCATGTAGAACATTGCAGAATAGATAGAATATACATTGGGCTTATAGGTTCTGTGAGGTGTAATCGTTTGAGGTTCTGGGGCTATAATCAGAAAGTAACATCCTGCAATTAGAAAGAAGTGGCGCGCTGTGTCAGTGCTTCGATCGCCGATCGAACGGTGAGGTGCGAATCGAACAGTGTAACAGTAACATGCTGCGTGGCGGAGGTAAAATAGGCTATTCTTTTTTCACGACAATATAAAATGGGCTATTCTAGAGTAATCAAGGAAGACTATAAGTATAAATAAGGTCTCACCTGTCCTAAGTTCATTGAGTTCCTGTATCATTCAAACCACAGTTTCAAAACTTCCATGTATCTAAATACGGTAGGAAGACAGCTTTGGAACTTTCATGTATTTGTAGATCAGATGGGAATTAAGCATGCATGACATTCTATTCTATATTTTCTCTATTCCTATGTTCCAACAATCCAACGTTCCAAAGGTCTTACATTATTTGGTTAAGTTACATATAAAACATACATTTCCAAGATGCAAAACAGTCATTCTGAGAAAAATAAGAACTGCAAATGGTTTTTAAGTGAAGAAATACGCTAAGCTGGGGCAAATCCAATTAGAGATGCAGCCTATGTTGCACGAGACCGATAGTAACCATCACTATACATGTCGTGAAGAATAGCACACTTCGCTATTAAGAAAAGACAATCAGATGTACTTTTGTCAAGAAATAAAATAACAAGATTTGGCACTGCCTGCTACTCCATCAAAATCACAAATTTGGAGTAAATTCTTAGCAAGAGAAGGGTGTGAAATCAAAATCATTTGTAAGCTGCTACTTCCTCCTTAAAACGTGTGATGATGTCATCAATGCTCACTGTGGCTAATTCCGCTTTGTCCCTTACCCTGATGCTGACCTGCAATAGCGTAAGCAATAAAGATTAGGCAACCGTATAAACAATATAGGACTACCCATTAATATGAACCAGTGGGCTACATTTTTACGGTATCTGAGGATGACCACGTAATTTAATCTCTTTAATTTAATTGTCTAGTTCACCTTCACATATGGACGACAGAAAGAAAATAACTATTCTGCATCTCTAGGGGAAAATAGGGGTGCAAAGAATCAAAACCTGTCCAGTCTCTGCCTCCTGTGCACCAACGACAAGAATATAGTTGAATTGGGCTAATTGAGCCTCCCGTACCTGCAAAGATGAAAAATGGCCGTGACCAATTCACAAATTACAGTGTTAAGAACCGTGTAAACTAAATTACTAAAATAATAAAGCTTTCTTGCCGCATAGGCAAAACAAAGATAGAATAGTCCTTGTAACCAAAAATCAAAACAATGCATACAACATATTGTTGTATAAAACTTCCGTTTTGCCATTCCAAGGGTTGAAAACAAACAACAATAAAGGACAGACATAAATTACGCTTAATGGCATGATGAAACTACCTTCTTCTGTATTGTCCTGTCAGTCTCATCGATGGCAACATGAAAACCAGCTTTATGTATCCTAGCACGGACCTGAGTACAGAAGTGAGCTGATTAGTGACCAAGATTCCTACTGTAAACAAGGTTTCATTTGACCATGCCGTGAAATTAGATTCTGATGGGAAAACTTCAAAGTGCAATGTGTTCATAAAAATTCCATTACTAATACACCCAAGTGTCATCTGGAATCCATTTAAGATAAAATGGAGCCAATTTAAATAATAACGGACTAGACAAACTTCCGATGCTGTGTGTTGAAATCCACTCAATACAAAATGGAGCATAATTAATGAGGAATAAACACACTTCCAGTGCTGCATGGATGTTTATATCCATCAAGAATAGAGGAAGTATATATGATTACATAAGAACCCAACAAAGACAATCTTGTACAGTTGTCATTTCATCATGAGACTGCTTAAAAGTCATCCTCACCTTGCAAAATAAAGCTATTGTTGTTTGGGACTTAAATTAACAGTTAGTCTTTCAGTTCGGGTAAGCTAGAGTTTAAACCCAACAAGAATCTGCTTTCCAAGCATTCCTGTTCAAATATAGATCGTCAACTATATTTCACTCTTTTAAGTCCTTTCTTATTGTCTCTTCGTATTAATTTTGGTCTTCCTCTATCTCTCATCACATTATTATCTTGACTTAGAATTTCACAATATACTAACGCGTCTAGAGTCTCCTTTGGATATGGCCAAACCACTTCAACTAATGTTGGAGAAGCTTTTCTTTAATTGGTGCTACCCCTAGTCGATTACGTATACCCTCGTTTCGGACTCGATCCATTTTTGTATGACCACAAATCTAACATATCATACGTATTTCTATAACATTCAGCTGTTGAATATAACGTCTTTTTATCGACTAATATTCTGTTCCATATAGCATAACAAGTCTAATCGTCGTTCTATAAAACTTGCTTTTTTACCTTAGCACCACTTATCACAAAAGATACCAGATGCTTAGCACCACTTCAACCAGGCTACTTTGATTCTATGGCTAACAATCGCATCAATATATTCCCATCCATCTGTAGCATCGATCCTAGATATCGAGTGTTCTTCTTAGTCACTACTTGGTCTTCTAAACTCACATCTCTCTCCTCGTGTGCGATAATACCAAAATTATACCAAAGTATTTAGTCTTAGTTCTGCTTATTCTAAAACCTGTGGATTCAAAAGTCTGCGGCCGTAACTCTAATTTCCTATTTACTCCTGCACGACATATCAACACTATATCATCTGTAAAAAGCATATACCAAGAGATATTACCTTATATATTTATCATAACCTCAGCCATTACCAATGCAAAGATGTAAAGGCTCAAGGCTAATCCCTGATGTAGTCCTATTTTAATTGGAAAGTAATTTGTGTTATCATCATTTATTCGAAAACTAGTCATAGCATTATTGTACATACCTTGATGAAAGAGACCTACTTTATTAGGACTTTATGTTTGCCCAAATCCTATCACATAATATTTCTTGTTATCTTGTCATAAGTTTTTTTAAAGTCAATAAAAATCATATGTAGGTCATTCTGCTCTCTAAATCGCTTCATAACTTATCTTATTAAGAAAATTACTTCTATGGTTGATCTTTCGGGTATGAAACCTAATTAGTTTATAGAGATTAGTGTCGTTCCTCTCAAATAGTGTTTGATAACTCTCTTCCATAACTTTATAGTGTGGCTAATCAACTTAATTCCTCAATAATTAGAGAACTTAGGATATCTCTCTTATTCTTATAGATTGGTACAACATACTTCTCCACTACTTAGGCATTGTGTTTGATTGAAAAATATTGTCGAACAACTTGATTAACCATACTATAGCTATATCCTCGAAACATCTCCACACATTGATTGGAATACTATCAGGGCATGTCGCCTTACCCTCCTTCATCCTTTTCAAAACTTCTATAACCTCGGATTCTTGGATCCACCGTACAAACCTCCTATTAGTGTCATCCGAAGAGTCGTCCAATGGTGTTCTCTTTCCTATCATTGAACAAATTGTCGAAATACTCTTGCCATCTATGTCTAATCTCATCATGCTTCACCAAGAGCTGCTCCCTCTCATCCCTAATACAGTTAACATGGTTAAAGTCCCTCGTCTTTCTATCATGAGCCCTAACTATTCTATAGATGCCCTTCTCTCCTTTCGCACTCAAACGTTGGTACAGATCCTCAAAAGCCCGCCCCTTTGCCTCACTCACTGCTCGTTTTGCGTTCTTTGGCACCTTATATTTTTCCATGTTATCCTCACTCCTACCATGATACAAGCGTTTATAGTATTCTTTTTTCTCCTTAATAGCTTTTTGTACGTTTTCGTTTCACTACTAAGAGTCTTTAGTCTCGCATCCACTCTTTGGTAACTCCAAATACCTCTAAAACAATTTTCTGTATGTATATTGGCATCTTCTGCCACATGTTATTTACATCATTCTCTTCCTTTCAAAAACTCTCTTTGATAACCCTTTTTTTAAAGACATTTGATGTCTCCTAACTTTCACTACTTGGTTCTTTTAATTTTGACTTGTTTATTTCTATGAGCAAGCACTAAAAAGCGAAAGTCAGCCACCACTAGCTTATGCTAAGAAACCACACATTCTCCAAATATCACCTTACAATCCACACAAGCTCGTTTATCCTCTCTTCTCGTAAGGACAAAATCAATCTAGCCAAAGTATTGGCCGAAAGTAAAAATCACTAAATGAGATTCTCTTCCTAAAGAAAAATGTTGGCTATCATCAGATCAAAAGCTGTAGCAAAGTCTAGGATTTTCTTTCCCTACTGATTCCTACCATCATACCCAAAACCTACATGTGTCGCCTCAAAACCTATACCTGTTGCACATACACGACCATTAAGATCTCCTATAAAAAGGTTCTCGCTACTAGGTACAGTTTCTAACCAAACTATCTAAGTCTTTCTAAATGTCTCTTAGCACTCTCATCCTAGTCTTTCCAAGTCTTTCTTGAGAGGCATACACACTAATTACTTTTAAGACTAATCACTAATGACAAGTTAACTTCTGTCAGACAAATGTGTGAAAATTGAATAATCCAAAAGAAGCCCTTAGCTATGGACAAATATCTGAATCAAATTGGACTTGCATTCTAATGACATCAGGCTATAATTTAAAATAAAAACCTGCATCATGCATACTACACTCTAATGACACAAGCATAAATTGTTTGGCATTTTAGTTAGATGCATAAGTATTCTACGAAATAGGTTGATACAGAGCATCATGCAGTACTAAAAGTATTTCACAACTGGGGGTTGGAGTGATAGGTTCACCAGATAAGTTCCATGTCAAAATAAAAACACTAGACATGTTTGAAACCTATCAGACAACTCAAATTTAACTAGTAATTTTTATTGAACTAAAAAATATGTAGTTTGGACCATCACGAAGAACTAAGACAAAGCACCACCTATCGAATCAGAAGGTTAGATTTTCACACTTTGGTCAAAATGAGAGGAGCTATTAAATAATACTAGTAAATTCTAAAACACAAGGACCCTTTACCTGTTTAGCGTATTCCACTGTATTGGAAGATATGGAGCAAACAACGGCTTGGCGAGGACTCAACCACAAGGGCCATTTACCATTGTAGTGCTCCAAAAGAATGGCAAACATCCTTTCGACAGAGCCTAGGATTGCTCTGTGAATCATCACAGGCCTCTCATGTTTAGCTTCATCCTCTGCAGAGTAAGTCAGCTTGAAGCGAAGGGGCAGCTGAAAATCCAGCTGTAACAGGAAATGAAGTTTAGATAAAATAACCTTCTATTGTGTCTACAATTAGTAACAAAATGGCATTCAATGTAACCTGTAGAGTTGCACACTGAAATTTCCTCTTGAGGGCATCAAACACACCAATATCAATTTTGGGACCGTAGAAAGCACCATCACCTTCATTGATCTGCATGCAGACATCTAAATAAGTACTCCAGTAAGGGATCAAGAAACCGCTAGGAACTGACCACTAATGAGAATTTGCAAGGCAGACTCCACGTTTGGGTATTCTGCCAGTATTGAGAATACAAAATTTTTTGAAATTTAAAAATGACAGAAACCAGCCAATTTTGTGTCAAAGCAAAATCATCTCGTACAGATATCACTCAAAACATTACCACTAAACTATATTTCTATCAATAGAAATCGGCATAAAGAAATATATTTCTATCAATAGAAATCAGCATAAGGAAATATATTTCTATCAATAGTAATGAGAATATAGTATAGCATGTTGTTATCAAAACTACGACAGAATTAAGCCAAAACTAAATAAAGCATAATACCTTTTGACAAAGGACTCTAGTGATTTGTTGAGTGCAGGTAAACTTAAAAATAATGGAAGAATTTAGTGCAAAATCTTGTTTATCATATTGTGAAAATAACAAATGTTGGAAATGCACTTCTAATAGCATAGACTGAAGCAAGCATTATGGGGGAAATGACCTGTCAAAGTACCTGCCATGGCTTCCCAAACTCATTTAAGGCTTCTGTCAGCTGTTGCTCAGCTTTGTTCCAGGTTTCAATATCACCTAAGTACTTCTCTGGTCTCTGAAAAAAAAACAAAAAACAGATGTGACATTACAACTATGCTGAAGGATTAAGCCATAACCATCTGTTATTCACATGTTGTTCTGTAGGACGCTGAGTATTTCATAAACATTGGCAATTCACACCAATGATAAGAAAATGGACAAAAAAACCTCCATTTGTCCACAAATATAAGCATATCTAGGTTTAGCAGAGATTACGGTTGAGGAGAAAAGACTTTGGTGCCCCTTATTAAATAAGGATTGATAGGAGTGGTAGGGCAGTTAAGGATAAGATAGGAAAATATTTGAATGAAAGGTGATTGATGAAACAGGTAGTACTCTGGAATGTTTATATTTGTGGACAGAGCGATACATAGATGCAACAGTACATGTTAATCAAAATTTGGCCTGCCTACTTTCTCAGCACTTGTCCAAGGATAGAAAAAGAACGAAATGAACTAGAATGCCAAAACAGAGACTAGAAGGTTCATAGGCCTTCCATAAACCTCACCAACCTCAGGTTCAAAATACACAATGTACAACAGAATCATCTAAAAATTCATTGTGTCGTACCAACATAGTTACAGTTACACTTCATAGTCCATCCGATTTGCTTTCTACGTTGTTCTAGAAATGTGCACAGGAATTGTAGGACCCTTTTTCCTCTTAAACACAATCAGCACAAAATAATCTGGTTCTCGTTGGGATTTAGGCAGGAGTAGACATGGGAAGCAGAAATGGTAAAAATATACTTAACCAACTTCTTCCAGATTATAATAACTGCAACCTAAGATCTGTTAAGCATCTATTTCATGTGACTTCTGGAATACATATTGAAGTTCCTAAACTCCTAGTTCCTGTGAATTTCTAGATGCTATTAATACACAGCAATGACAAGATGATTACCGTTGATAGCTCCAATTCATATTTAAATCCAAATATCTCATAAACATAATTGATGAACTCCAAAACACCCTTAACTTCGTCCTTGATCTGGAAAAAAGAAAGAACTCTTTAGAAAAGCGGGCAGTTGTACAATCAGGGAATGCTATTTAAAATTCTCTGAAGCACAGTGCAGCTGTTAAAAGGAGTTTCTGATTAACACCATGTTAAACATTGTGAAAACAAAGGGAATACAAACTAACTAGCATCCAAGCAGTACGTGAGTCATGAACATCTAAATATTATGAGCTTCTAATACCTAAACTAATCTATGTCACACAGTGTAAATACACTGTTCACTAACATGATTCCAATAACATCACTTCCCTTCTAAAAATGGATAACAGAATGGTGCAGAATACAAACTTACTTGGCTTTCTCTGCAAAAAATATGGGCACATCCTACAGGCAAAATGCATCAGAAGTGGTCAAAACAAGGAGATTAGTACAAATTATAACTGGATTGAAATAATAGCATGGAAATTAACAACTCATAAAACAACATTAGCATTACCTGCTGGAATCTTCTTACACGTGTTAAACCTGTAAGTGCACCACTAAGCTCGTTCCTGTGAAGGACTCCAAAATCAGCCATCCGGAGAGGCAATTCTGCAGCATTTTAATAAAATAAGCTAGCAGTGTTAAGAAAAATGTTTGCCAAAACACATAAATACATGACACATCTTATATAAAAATCCCCTAGCATACAATATTAGAAAAGGGAAGTTTATCGTTTATATCAATAGCAAAAGCCAATAGTTCAAATTGTACATGTGGACGTTGATTTCAGTACTACATCATTCACCAAAAACTAATTCTCTTAGTAGTTCTAGAGCCCAGTTACTTTTGCCAAAATAGAAGTTTAAATGACAAACAACCAAGGAACCAGTTTTGCTGCCTACATTTTTCAGTTTATGAAAATTATAATGAGAAAGCACAAGCCACTAGATAATAAATGTGCAACGTACAATATCAAAGAAACGAAGGGAAAATTAAATCATAGAAGGAAACTAGTTCATATAGGCAGAAGGTTCAAGCTATTACTCTGACAGCCGGAATTTTCACTTGATAACAGAGAAACATTTTGTGATGCAACTATGAGATTAGGAAGAAGCTTACCTCTATATGAACGAACCCTGTGCTCAAACATTAAGCAATGGCCAGGACAATTCATTGGCTTAAGACCAAATTCCTGTTTCTCAATCTGCAAGAATAAGGCCAACAAGCACCCAGTAGAGATCATAAATTCATCCAAAATGCAATCTATAATATGTACATAGCAAATATTCTGCACAGTTATGGATCTTCTATAACATTTACAGAGGCTTACCTCAAAAACAAACATGTTCTCCTTGTAGTTTGCAGCATGTCCAGAGGTTTCCCAGAGTTGCATATTGTAAATATTTGGGCTCAAAACCTATAAACAGACATCAGGAACAGAGACAACGGAAATGCAGACATGCCCATGGTCTAGTAATCTAATCATAACCATAACAAAAGATTAACCAACCAATCACTCAAATTAATGCCCACCTCTTGATATCGTCTATCTCTGTATTGCTGTCGCAAAAAATCCATTAATTTGTTGTATATTATAGCACCATGTGGAAGAAAGAAGCAGCTTCCTGGACTGCAGTCATAAAGTGAATCAATGATTCTGAGGCAGAATAGCAGCCAAGGTAAATTAAGATATGAAAAGGTAAGACAGAAAACCTTGAGATACCTAAGTTGATGGAAAAAGAAGAGATCCTGGGACTGTCCTAATAGCCTATGATCACGCTTCTTAGCCTCTTCTAGCAGATGCTTATATTCCTACGAATTATTGAGCAGTAAACATATATGAAAACAATAGTGCATCAATGATAAATCAAATGGATAAAAAGATCTTTAGGAGTTAGTAACTTATAAAATAGCTAACAAGGGTTGCACTGTCTTAACCTAACCATGTCTTAATCCAAGAAATTCGTTAGAACTGACTAATAAAAAGAAAAACGTACTTCTGTAATGACAAGTGTTGGTCAGTTGGGCAAATCAACCCCCACCGCCCACCAAAGAAGAGAGCCCATATATACACTTTTGAGATACTATATATTTTGTGCAATTTGGAGATTCTTATTAGGTTTTAACTCTAATCTACCCTAACTTGCTTGGAACTAAAACGCTGTGTTGAGTTGAGTTAAGTACTTGCCATACAGTGCGTGCTAAAGTTCCTGTCAATTCAACTCCAATCTTATCACAATGAAATATTAAATTCTAGTGTCTAAAATGCAAACAAAGAGGGTATGCTATTGTGTCCAGTAGCACATAGATGAGAGAGCACATCAACAGACTCTACATTAGGTAATAAACGCCCATATCTCAAGTTCTCAACAATAGCCAAAATCATTTGCTATACCTTGAGGCGTTTAGAATCAGGAAAAGAAATTCCATATACTCTCTGCAGGCTCTCTCGATCTGCTTTCCCTCTCCAATACGAGGATGATGCCTACATATTTACATGTAAGTACAAATTGGATAGTCAGTTCCGTAAAAATAAGAACCTAGAAATTAATGCACAACCAAAGAATTACCTTAAGACAAGCAAAAGCTTTAACAAAGGAAGTATTGGGGATGTGTGGCCCACGGCAAAGGTCAACTAGAGGACCACATTTGTATACTGTAATGGTCTTGTCCTCTGGCAATTCATTAATGATTTCAACCTAGAAATACAATTCAAACATATCCAATATTGAATAAAATCTCAAATGTGATAAGCAGCAATAGATATTTAGAGGACAAGAAAAGATCAAGAACAAGCATAAATCAAGAATTTTGCCTTAAATTTATTTTCTGTGAACATTTCAAGAGCTTCTGCCCTGGAGACCTCAATGCGTTCAAATGGTTGTTTTTCCTGCACCAGGTTGAGTTAAAAACCAAGTGTTAGCAGATAGAGGATACCAATTACATCACAAAGAAACTAGACAGAATCATGGAATCCAATAACCATATCACATTTCATGACAGATTAATATCAAATAAGTCAAAGTATAAAGCTGCTAAGTAGCGTCTACAAAAAAGGTATATACAAACTTTAAAATGAGTTCAATATAAGAGCATACCGCAACAACTTTCTGAGCTTGGGCATCAATGATACCAAAATGTGCCTCATTCAATGTCAGATCATTGTAGTAAGCATCATAATAGAAACCCTTAACAGGTAAAAGTAGAAACACTATGTTAATCACTAAAAGAGCTTATCTTTCTCGCACTAAACACAATTTTTTCGACTAATTCAATACCTCCCCTCTTGTAGTACATGGCCCAATACACAGCTTGCAGCCATATGCCCTCTCAAGAGACTGCAGAAGTGCATCTTCAATTAGAAAATCTTGAACTCAGGAGTTATAGCAGAGAGACATGCAAAATCATTCGATGTGTAAAGAAAAAAAATACGGGACAAACATACAATTTGCTTAAAGAAAAATCATGATACAAGGAACTTATGAAGCTTTAACTCACTTCTCCAAGAATATGAGCACTTGAGTGCCAGAAGGTGTCACGCCCTTCATTGCTATCAAACTTGAACAACTTCAATTCACAATCACCTTCTAGTGGCCTCGTCATATCCCATAGTGTTCCATTCACTTGAGCTATCAAGCAGCTATTTGCTAACCCACTTGATATCTCCTTAGCAATATCCATAGGGGTTGATATCCATTTCTTGCCGCCCTTGACTACACCATCTGGCAAAGTTATCCTGAAGATAGTTGCCGGAAAAACATCACATGAGAAGAATTAATTGCCATTGCGCCGCACATTGCAGGTGACAGTGTGCCACATTTGTATTGTAACTAGCAATGGTACATTGAGAAAAGGAAACCTAAGCACCGTATTGTCAAGGGTTTTCTATGTTAGAATATTTAGGCAGAAAAAATGACTACATTCTCCATTTTATTAAATTACAGTTTGTGCCACCTTTTATACCCAATCTTTTCACTTTGGACTAGCTAAATTTGATTTTGTTTCACTTTAAACCACCCCAACTCTCTTCTCGAGCACATTAATGACTTTAAGAGCATCCGCACCCACACATTGGCAATCCTCCCCACTTATGCGTAGGCAACCCTTTATCAGAGAAGAGGCTAGATGCAGCTCGAGAAGAGAGTTTGATGTGATAACAAATGCAACAAAGACAAAATTACCTAATCCAAAGTGAAAAGATTGGGTATAGGGTGGTCCAAAGTAAAACATTGGTAATAAAAGCTGGCCCAAACTGAATTTACTCTATTATTAAAGACAGATGGATGTTGAAGATGAAAAAAGTTATGGTATTATTATGCATTTTTTGACACTTAAAAGGTAGAGAGTCTCTACCTTATAGCCATTTATTAAATGGTGTGTCAAATAAGTACAGTAAGTTGTCCAAGTAGGCAAGGCCAAGCGGCCAATAGAAGAAGATTGAAGATACGGACTGAGAGAACAGTCACAACCACAGAAAGCGCCCATTTTGCGCAGCGCTCATTTGTTATCTCATCAACAGTCAAATATTCCCAACACTCGAAATCCGTGTAAATACATCTCAATGTCTGAGACATCTGCCATCCATGTAGTATCTAACCCCATTTTCATCTATAACGCGCTGCAAACATTATGGTTTCTGAATCAAGCCGTCCCTTTTTCTTGACCAAGTTCACAACGAATCGCAAAACGGGATAACCTGATGGGCTCGCCTCCGATGTTGAGGCGCTCGAGGGCCTGCCTGGCCTGGATCTCCTCAAACTGCCGGATCCGCTTCTGCGTCACCACCTCCAGGTAGGCAATGTCGGGCTCGACGTTCGGGGCCGAGGCCGAGGCCGGAGCCTTCCCCTTCGCTTTCTTCCCCTTCTCAGCAGCGGAGTTTTCTCCCATCTCCGCGGCCGAGAAGTGGAGGAGGGAAGCGAGGCGGGGCGGGCTGCTGCGGGGGAGCGCGGGAGAGGGGGGTGGGAGAGAGGCGGCGCTGCCGGAGGAGCGAGAGGCCTCGTCGCCGGAGGCAGACGAGCATAAAGCGGCGGCGGCGGCGGATGGATTAGGGTAGAAATGGGTTTGGGCCGAGCCGAGAGGGTTTTGATGGTTTTGACTGTTTGACTCCACTAGATAGGATGATGACAGCAAGGTACGGTAGGGAATTACCGTTGGTCGCGAAGCTGCAATTGGCTAATTGCCGTGGGTGCCAAGGCTGTCCGCAGGCTAATTGCCCTGATTTTTTTTCTTTTTTTTTTTTGAAGCCGCCCTGTTTTTTTAGAGGCTTGGCACCTCATCCTGATTTGAAAATTGCATCCGGGCTGTTTTGGATATTTTTCTTACACTTGTAAGAGATATCTACAAGTGTAATTCTTAAAAAAACTTTAAATATAGGATTAATTGGACTTATGCCATTATAGATTCTCCATTTTTAAAATATACCATTCCATTACAATTTCATATATATTAGAGATATGCCACTACTTACCCTTTCAACACATCTATCAAAACTTTCAAACCAATTTGCATGTTCTTTCTTTTCCCCTTCTTCCTCCCTATTTTTGATGATGGCCATTTTGGCTGGTAACATGTCATGGCAGTTCATACTCTTCTCTATGGTGTGAATCCTGCTCCACAGGACAATTCATGCTCATGTTGTGATTCCTACTCCGTTTTCCCCCTTCGTCCCCGTTCTCTCGCTCCTTTCCTTCATGTCCTATGACCTCATCCCATGATGACTGCTTCCTCTTTGTCATCCTCTAGTTGCTCTTCATTAAGCTTATCTATAAGAAGGTGGCCAGTGTGGTATGGTTGGCCACTGATAATGTGGCTTCTCTACGGCCATTAACAGTGGGTAAGGAGACGGAGAGCCTACTTTGACTTTTTGAACTTTGGATTTGATAGTCATAGCTAAACATGGCGAAGAGCGTGGATGAGTGCATGTTGTTGGTGCTCCTAAAGTGAAAGTGCCTTTAGGATCGTATATGTCACCTAGAAGGGAGATAAATAAGCGATTCCTAAAATTTCAAGCAGAATTAGAATTAATCGTATAGTTTGGTGTTGGGTCGGACAGTCCGACTATAGAGGAGTCGAATAGTCTGGCTACTGTAGGACAATCTGATTAGTACAAATATGTAGAAAATAGTAATTGTTGCTCGAATAGTCCTACTTTGGTATAATTATCTAGCCAATATAGAAAACTTCACTTATGCAATATGACAAGATGTAAACTAGAAGGGTTACTCAAGCACATTTTCTACAAGAGAAATCTAGTGATAGAGAGAGTTAAATAAGTAAGTAAAGATCACTACATCTTCATTGAGAATCTCCAAAAAGATGGGTCTCGATTAACTATTTTCCTTTCCATTCAATCTCATATATGGCTTCGGTCTCTAAGCAACTACAAGGTCTAGCTTTGTCTCCAAGCGACCATAGAAGGTTACGTGCTTGGATGATGAAGTTCAACCTCCAATGAATCTTGCTCTACCAAACACCTATCAAGATAATGTTTGGTTTCCACTCTTATCATATCTTTCCTTTCGGAAATAAGGTAGAACTTTCACAAGGATTCTTAGATACACCACACACCTTGGTTACTCTAAGATTACAATTCTTCAATTTCACATACTCTTAACTTAAGCTACTAACAACTCACAAGTTTTCAAACACAGAGAGAGGGAGTTGGGAGGGAGTTTTGCCTTTTAAACAAGAATTCAAGAAGACTCAAGGCTATATTCTAGCACAATATATTTTCAATTTGTTTTCAATGTCCTTGGACACTGCTTGGCTTGCTCAGGGTTTAGAGGCGTCCAAAAGTCTTAAAATGAGTCCATAACACGACCCATTTATTGCCCTAACTTCTCCGCTAGTTGTTTCTTACTGTTGAACAAGTCTACCAGATTTAGTAAAGTGGAAGTCGAGATAGCCGATATTAAGAGTCATATGGAAGCCGATGATTGGAGATGGGAAATTATTTAGTATTTGCAAAATCCGTCAAAGTCAGTTTCCAAGAAGTTTCAATATAAGGTTATTAAGTGCATACTACTTGATGAGGAATTATATTATCGGTTCATTGATGGAGTGCTGTTAAGATGCTTGGGTGCCGAAGAAGCTGCATTGGTGATGAGCGAAGTACACGAAGGCATTTGTGGAGCCCATCAATCGGCTCATAACATAAGATGGATGATGAGGAGAGCTGGATACTTTTGGCCAAGGATATTAGAGGATTGTTTCAAATATTACAAAGACTGCCAAGATTGTCAGAGGTTTAGGAACGTGCAGCGAGCTCCAGCATCAATTATGAATCCGATAATTAAGCCATGGCCGTTCAGAGGTTGGGGAATCGACATGATCGGCCAGATTTATCCTTCATGAAGTAAAGAGCATAAGTTCATATTGACGGCAACAAACTATTTTACAAAGTGAGTAGAAGCTATTCCTTTGAGAAAAGTTACTTCTAGGGATGCAATTGAGTTCATCAAGGAACATATCATATATCGGTTTGGAATTCCATAGACGATTACTACCGATCAAGGTTCTATCTTTGTGTCTGAGGAGTTTGAAAAGTTTGCTGCCAGTATGGGGATTAAGTTGCTAAATTCATCACCATATTATGCTGAAGCTAATGGACAGGCCGAAGCTTCCAACAAGAGTTTAATAAAGTTGATCAAGCGCAAGATTGACGAGCAACCACGGAGATGGCATGTTACATTGAATGATTCGTTGTGGGCCTATCGGATGGCATGTTATGGATCTACTTAAGTACCGCCATATCAATTGGTATACGGTCATGAAGTAGTTCTTCCGTGAGAAGTTAACATCGGTTCCAGGAGGGTGTCTCTACAGGAACAATTGACAGCCGATGATTATTACACCTTGATGACCGATGAGCTTGATGATTTAACTCAGAGTCGGTTAGAAGCGTTTGAGAGGATCAAGAAAAATAAGGCTAAGGTTGCTAGGCATTATAATAAAAGAGTGATGATCAAATCTTTTTCTAAAGGAGATCTCATTTGGAAGTTAATTTTACCGATTGGATCTAGGGATAATAAGTTTGGAAAATGGTCACCTAATTGGGAAGGACCCTATCGGATTAATTGGTGTGTGCTTGGTAATGCTTATATGTTAGAGAGTCTTGGAGGGGAGAAATTTGCCAAAGCGCTTAACGAAAAATATTTGAAGAGATATTATCTTAGCGTTTGGGTATGCGCCTAAATCGGTTGAGCATAGCCGATTTTTAAATTTCTTTTCAAGACGGATGAGCTCTTAAAGGTGGTTTCAGTAGATGATAATGTTCGTGTAATCGGATGAGGCATAGCCGATTTCTAATGTACGGAAGCCAATATGATTATATTGGTTACCGATAGCCGATATCGTTGATATATCGCCTTTAGAAAATATATGTATACAACTTTTGTTGATCAAGCTGGTTGAATTCTATTGCAAATAGTTAATGTTCAGGATAACATCTTGAGATTTTTCCGAGGCTAAAATTTTATAGGAATTTCTTAATAGCCTTGATCACGGGCAGACGGATTTAATCTATTTCATTGATGGCGCGGATGTCATCCTCATCTGATTCAGGGATGGTCTTCAAATTTCTATGCTGACGAACTGCAAGGCGCACTTGGTCTTCTATCTTAGCCTCTTGATCTTGGATTGATTTTTGTAGGCCGATGAGGTGGGACACGGTGGAGTTGATGTCATCATGAACTTTGTCGAGTTTCGCCATCAAATCGGCTTCTCGTTTCTTTAAGAGGCCAAGCTTGGTATTGGTGCATTGAAGGTCAGCTGTTATTTCATCAAGCTTTTTCTTTTCACTTTGGGCGGTTAGCCGATCGTTGTGAGCTAGATTGCTTTGTTCAACACGATCGACTATGTATTGTCTTGATGCGATCAGCTGGGTCCTTTAGAATTCCAAGTAGGTAGCAGGCGTGAGTACGTCTGTCAGTTCCTCAGGTAGAAGATGTTTGATTTCAGTAAGTCTTCCCTGAATCGGCCAACAATCTTCTACCAGCGAATCAATCGGAATTTCTAGCCGATGCATAATATCTGACAACTGCTCGCATGCATCGGCTGGTAAAGATGGTTCGATTGCTGCACTGGTGGCTGAATCTTCCTCTGTATCCAAGTATTTGCCGATGTCGAAGGAAAATAGATCAGCTAATTACTGGACGATTAACATTAGTAAATATAGGGATCATGAGTCAACAAAAATAACATGTAGGATGGATGTACCTATGATACAGCGGGAGCAGCTTAAGTGATTATGCGGGTGTCAGCTTGATGTGAGGCAGTTTGGGGAGCAGATGCTATGACTTTTGAGGATACCATCGGCTCAGTCCTGATAATAGTGTCCAGCGGTTGGACTTCAAGAGCCGATGGTTCAGGCTGCAAAGTAAAGGTGTCAAGATGAAGACAAAAGCAATGGAGAAGAATTGATGCTGACACATTTGACACGTACCAATGGAGATGCAGAAGTCAAGATCGCCGCAGAAGAAGGGCTTCGCGAAGCTGATGTGATGATGGCGACATCGGTGCTGAGTTTTTGCTTCTTAGAAATCGTCCGAGTAGCCAGTTTCTTGCGCTTCAACCCTGATGTTTGTGACACTCGGAGGAGAACCGATGGAGGTGAAGCACCTTGTCCAAGGATGGATCTAGCCGATTGAGGTTGATAAATAATCGGCCGATCACTTACGCTGGTTGTAGGTGCATCTTTGTCGCTAGCCTGTGAAATCATGGGAATCAAGACACAGTTGAAATTCAATACGATGAAGAAAAGATAGTACAAGGAGAAAGATTACCTCTTCATCAGATTCCACATAGTCGGGGTTGAGGCGCAGGCAATAATTTTCAGCCGATAGACTGAATAGGTGTCTTCCCCATTCTGACCACTATCGAGCAAAAAGTTTGATATTGTATATGCAAGGCTCGAAGGTGGAGATGGTCTCTAAGGACAAGGATGATGCCATCGGTTAGGTCCGACCTATGGGTCTGCCAACGGAAGATTGAGTTTTAGGTCTATAGGTCTCTCTACAGTATTTCATTGGAGTGAGTAGCCGATGAGTTATCCTAAACATAGGTCCCCATCGTCGTGCGACCGATGGGTTTTGGTAGGACCGCGTCAGGCATTAGGCCTGTAGGTAGCCGATGGCATCTTTCCTACCTCGTCATCATGTTCGGTCCAAGCTCCCGCCGTCTCGGTGTCGTTAGCCTCTAGCCTCATACTGTCTCGGTTAGGTCCGATCTATCAAGGCTAGCCCTAATGGTGCCGTTACTGCTGTTGCTCTCCCGCTCCACGTATCAGATGAGGGTAACGCCATCGGCTCTTTGGCTGATAGGCCCTAGTGCGTTACACGTGTCTATCTCTCGCACTTCCATTGGCTTTTTAGCCAATGCGCTAGCATTCACATCTCTATCGGCATCTAGCTGATAGGGAGGGTCGGGCAGGCCTTCCGGTCGACTGGCTTACACGTCTTATCCCTTTTCCTTGTCAATTGTTGAGTCAAATTGACTGGCACACTCGCTAACCTTGAGGCTTAAGGACCTGCACTGGAGTTAAGCAGACCTCCTAGGCCTTCGCGTGATCAAGCCGTCGTCTTTCCCTGATCGCGGGATTTTTGGTGGTGAGCAGTGGGCTAAAGGAGGCCGAATGCAACTAGGTTGGTAGAGAGGGCTAACTTCGTAGGTAGGTTAAGAAGTCAATAGGCCAATAGAGTGGGCTGACCACGAGAATTAACCTAGTTGTATGGGTGCATGTGTAGCGAGATAGAAGCTGACTGACAGGCTAGGCCTGTCAGTGGGAGCAAGTGCTAGCATATGGAGGCATTGCGGTTGATAGGCAGGCTAGGACTATCGGTGAGCGTGGTCGTAGGAGTGGAGAGGCATTGCGGTTGACAGGTGGGACTAGAAGAGCGACGTGGTGCGCGTGGGGATACAAGCGTGTGTGGAGGCATAGGAGATTTGGAGGCAATGTGGCATAATTGAATTGGTGCGGAGGCATGGGAATAGTGTCCAAGTTGTTACTCTAAAAAATGTATTGGACTCTGTGGTCCTTGGTGTAATAGGTGATGTGTGGAAATTACTTTCTTTAGGCCTTTTATAGCTCCAAAACTTCCTCCTATGCCATTAGAGTCTCCTTGAATCTGCCCACAAATTCTTCTCTCCCAACGATCTAGAGCTTCTTCTTTGCCACGCGTATTTTCCTATAAAACCTCTCCTTTTCTCTCCAAGCATTACTTTCACATTCATGCAGTAGATAGAAATCTATTGCCTTCCTAAGCACTCCAGTGAGCACCAATGCACTGAGCCTTCACCTATTATTCGAGTGTTGCACATTCTCCGAATTTAAAATGACTTCATTAACCGCCATCCTAGAGGTAACTCTCCTTGATTCTCCTCTCTTTCCTTTGCAATCTTTGTCTGCTATATTCCCCTTAGATTCATCATGTTCCTATTTACCATAGAGACTTAGGAACCTGTTTGCGTCGGATCCTGCGCACCCGGTGCAAACACGTCGATGCCTGGGAGGTCTGCTTAGTTCTAGTGCAGGCCGATCGGCTTCTCTTCGTGGCTTGAGGTACGCGCGCCAGGGCCCGTGGGGTTCACTTGGCTCCGGCGTGATGGTGCATGTACGAGTGTGTCAGTCAATTTGATCTTGCAATTGATAAGGAGGTGAGGCGGATGGGTTAATTGGATGATGGACCGATATGAGCTCTCACTATCGGCTGGCCGCTGATAGTATCGAATTGGTCATTGGCCACGTTCGGATGGCTCCTGCTATCAACTGGTTACCGATAGGTACTAGGACGCTCTTCCATCGGCTGTGGAGCTGATGAAGGCGTGGATAGATATCGACGAAGGACGTGATGACTCCGGGTGTAGCGAAAACAAGATCCTGATCGGCCGTAGAGCCGATGGAAGGACCAAAAGGTATTCAGAGAACAACAAAGCACACAGGATCTCTCCTGGTTACCAACAGAAGCTGTACCACTCGTTCATCAGCTGGAAAGCCGATGAAGGCATATGCGAACTGGCAAGGAATCATATAAAAGATACCAGCTGCAAAGCCGATGCCGCTCCGGATATGACAGCATAAGACCTGTCGCCCGCCATGATGACACCGCTAGCACTGAATCTCGAAGATCGGACCTAACCGAGATAGTACGAGATTGAGGCCAACGGCAACAGGACGGTGGACGCCAGATCGGTTGTGCTAAAGTAAGGGCGAAGTGAACCCATCGGCTAGCTGAGCTGATGAGAGTATGTCTTTCTGAAGACAAGCACGCATCGGCTGGAAGGCCGATGTGCTTGGCATGGCGCTCAAGGGAAGTCTCTGAAGACTGGTGCGTATCGGCTGAGCAGCTGATACGCTGGGCGTGTTGCTCAATATATAGATAACTCATTGGCTAACACTCTAATAAAACGCCGTACAGAGACCTATAGGCCTAAAGCTCAATCTACCATCGGCACCCTCGTAGGTCGGACCTAACCGATGTAGCATGAGACCGACGACGGCAGAAAGAGCTTATAGGCCGATAGACCTTGCACAGACGTGATGCAATACATCCGATCAGCCTAAGAGGTTGAATCTAAATGATTCAGCCTTAGACAGAGCAAGACATATCGAGATAGTGGCGGGACTTACCCCTTCGCCGGAGATCAAAGTTAACCGATGGAGCCCCGCGTCAAGAGCTAGACCTCGTCGATAAAAACCAAGATGAACTAGGGTGGCAATGCGCCAAAGTAGTATTGATTGAAAGATGTCTTGATACATGTTTCCAGAGGGTCTATATTTATATCCTGGGTTTACAAAGTCCAACGCGTTTACAACAACCATCGGACGTTATTTCCTAATAAAGATAAAGGAAATTATATCTAAGGAAGTTAACTAAACTAACTAAACCTTCTTATCCATATAAGATACGATTTACATAGATAGAATACCCTGCCATGAGTCCCACGGTTCCTTCTCAAACTCGGTCATATTTGGATAACCTTCTATTTTTAGACCGAATCTTTCCCTGCTTCATTCGATCGGCTTTCTCCCTGTAACAATCGGACTCTTCTTTACTTAAACTGATCTTTTTTTCAATCTTTTCCTAAGCTTTCCAAATTTTGGCGTTAACAGAACCATACCCTAATCCCTATTGCAAACTGCCCTAATCATTTCTATTTTGGTCCCATGGGTAGTGAAGATACAATAAACTTCATTAGTGTTGAAACCTAGCTGATTGCATTCAAAACACTTCCATATCCGTAATGATTGGACCAATAACTTTAGATCCTAACCTAACAAACTCCTAGGGTGGATGAATTGGTATCACCACGTATTAACTACCAAAAGAACACTATGGGATAGCTGGATATTAACCATTGCATCGGACTATCACTTGCATAAATGAAGAAGAACAAGCCTCTGCTGGGCTAAACACTTTCTTATATTGACATGGGCCGATGACTCTAAACTTGATGAATGTAACCATGTTTACTTGTCTTGACACCATTGCATCTATCAATTCATCTACTATCCGATTCAAGACATGGCATCGGCTATTGGCCAAGGACGTTGGTGGATGGTCCAGATACATAGCAACCCATGACAAAACCATTGGGCTAGTTGATGATAGGGAACACATAGCCTTTTTAATTTATGGCTAGAAAGATTTGCCTTTTATGGGTCAACCCTAGGTCCAACGACAAGCATGCTGTGCCTGGTAGAAAGATTGGTTGATCATCAGTAGATTCTCTTAGGCAAATATCTTTTGGTGGCCACATACTTGTTGGCTAGCCTATTGGACACATCAGAGGTCCTTGGTAGTTCCTGGAACTATGCCTTAATTTTTACACCTCCAAGGTAGTAAATACCACTTCTCTAGAAGGTCTTCAATTCCCATTGGATTATGCAGAAGATGAAGAGGGCACCTAACACTGATGCACATCTTTTGGAGAAGCATCATTGACAATCCTAGGTTGTATAATATCTCCTATCAGAAATTGTCAGTGGTTCAAAGGATTTTATTATAGCTTTATCAAGGAGGCTACCACATGTTTGCTTATAATGATGTGGCAACTTTTCAGGCACGCTTTAAATTTGATTTTTCCAATATCTCAATTGACAAAGAATCCAAAGTTATTTTCACATTAGCAATCCCTCCATGCCTACTACCCACCGGCTTTGCCTTGGGCTGATTGCAGTAGCCATCCTAAGAGTTCTACCATCCATCAATTTGCTCTCGTCAACTAGAGTTTGGCCAATTGTCGATTGGTCTATACTTTATAGACAAAATCCAAGTCAAGGATATAATGAAAGGTGCATCAGACTATGATCATATGAGGGCTTTGACTAAATCATTATCATTGAGGGAGTTTATCGGATGGAAAATTTGTATAGCCAATTCAAAGCTCTTCGCTCGATGGTGGAATGAATTAGAAAACATCTTTTCAACCTATCGGCTACCCACTATTGCTCTTACCTAAACCTTAGACTATGTCGAATCTGATCAGAAGGTATCATCTTTTATGCTTTTGCTTCTTTGTTCTCATTCTTGTACACTTAGATATTTGTGACACTATTTTGTAGGCTACCAATAAAACCATTGCTGAAGTGAGCCAAAGTAGCTAGCTGATTGTTTATGGACTTTCATTGGCCTGTCCAAACTTGTGATGCGATGCACCTCTACCGTCATCTCTCCTCGAAGGACCAAAACCCATGGTCTAGAAGCGCAAGAAAACTTTTGTAAAAAAATTTAAGCCAACGTGACTGCCCCTACTAGGACCACCCATGTTCTTCATGCCTATGCAGCATCGGCTACTTCCCTATCAGCATGCACCATCTCTCTCTTGTTATTTTTAGTCCATCCGTTCTTTCATACTTAATTAATTTCAACCCATGATGCAGTATGAATTATCGGCTCCAAAGCCTTAAATGTCAACTGATGCACCAACTAGACCTGAGTTGATGACTATCCAACCTGCTCTACAATTGCAAGTGCCTAAACTTCAATCTTCTGAGCATAGCAACAACACCGAGATCATCCCTACCACCACTAATTCTCCATCAGACATCGAACATCTCCAAGAAGACCCTATTCCTATGGCCGATACTGATATTCTAGAATATGCAATCTTGTCTTAGATAAATTCACTTATTCCAATTTTGTGTCTTCTTTCATTATTCTAACATTGAACTTTTTACCGATATGAAGTCCTTAGTCGATCTCTTTTTTTTTAAATCATTAAGTACTTGTAAGGGGACGAAGAAGCAATAACCAGTATGCCAACTAAACCAACTATCTCCGCCAACCTTAATAATCAACTATCAGACTTCCTGTAGTGGTTAGAGAGTCATACTGATGCATTGCTAGAAGAGTCTAGGCCAATCTGGGCAAGATTTATTGAACTTGAAGACCACATACTAGAAGAACTCATCAATGCCCTGACTCTGGCCTCCTTCCTGGAATCTCATCGGTTTTAAGTTATTAGGGCAAGACAGTGCACGGCCAATCATGCTAATCAAAGATCGTTAACTCAAGAAATGCAAATCGATCGGTTAGCCGCCTAGTCAAAGAATATCAAGCTTGACACCATGATGGCCATATCCTCTCAATCTCAAGCTTTCATCGATCAACTAACGAAGAAGGAAACCAATTTGTTGGCAGAATTGACAAAAACACAAAAGCATATTTAGTTTGAATAACTTTGGCTCAGCGGCCTACCCCATGTAATCCAACAGCAGGATGCCAAGCTCGCAGAGGTAGTGTGTTGGACCCTCCATCAGCGTAAGAGCATCAAATCTATTCTAGGCTCTGATAAAGAAGATACTCATATCATTAAAGAAGATGACATTATCTGCTTGCGATCAGCATAACTAATTAAGAAATACTTGGGCTATTGTAAAAAGTTTGATGCTTGTCTGATGATGTTTTGTAACTTCTGAACAAATTGGTTTTGATCTACTAATTTTGCTGTCGTCAAAGCATATTTTCTATCTTGTGCATGTTTCTAAAGGTGATACAAATAGCGTCGGCTATCTTTTGGTGATGTAGGTAACATCGACTTTATGTACATTTGGAAATCACTATAGACATCGGCCACACTTAGCCGATCTAAGAATCAATTCAAATTCTAGGGTGATATCTTTTCATGTACTTCCCATTAAGTGCATTGGCAAATTACTTTCCCTCAAGATTCTTCAATAGATACACATTGCATGGCACATATCTAATTATTTGATAGGGCTTTCCAAATTAGATGACCATTTTTCAAACTTGTTATTTTTGGACCTGATCGGTAATATCAATTTCCAAACAAGATTCCCTTCATCAAACAACTTAAATGATACCTTTATATTGTAGTGTCTAGCCACCTTAGCTTTATTATCCTCAATCCTTTCAAGTGAACATAGCCGATTCTGGGCGAGATCCTCCAACTCATAAATTATTAAATTATAATAATCATCGGCTATCAATTGATTTTGTAGAGACATCCTTCTAGAGCCGATGTTCATTTTCCAAAGTAGCACAGCCTCATGTCTATTTATCAACTAATATGGTGACACTTGTATAGATCCATGGCATGCCATCTGATAGGCCCATAATGAATCAACTAAGGTTGTATGCCCCCTTCGTGGTTGTTCATATTTTTTACGCTTGATCAACTTGATAAGACTCTTATTTGAAGCTTTGACTTGTTTGTTGGCTTGAGCATAATAAGGAGGTGAATTCAAGATCGTGATTTCTATGCTAGCAACAAATTGTTGGATCTAATTGAACACAAAAATAGACCATCGATCTGTTGTAATCGTCTAAGGAATCAAAAACCTGTAAATTATATGCTCCTTGATAAATTCTATGGCACCATTGGATGTAACTTTTTTTAAAGAAACAACTTCCACCAATTTAGAAAAATAATCCGTTGTCGCCAATATGAACTTATGCCCTTTGTAGGATATATGTGGCCGATCATATCAATTCACTATCCTTTGAACAAACATTACTTGATAATTGGGTTCATAGAGCATGATGGGGCTTGTTGAATATTTTCAAACTTCTGATAATCTTGACAACCTTTATTCTACTTGAAACTATCATGTAGTATCGTCGGCCAAAAATATCCAACCTTTCTAAGCAATCACTTCATTTTGTATGTTGATTGATGATTTCCATAAATACCCTCATGAACTTTGTCTATAATCATTTTATCTTCTTCTAGATCTAGACACTTTAAGAAAACTCTCTCGATCGCCCGATAGTACATTTCTCCATCTTGTAAAACGTATTTGGTGGCCTTAAATTGAAACTTTCTTGAAACTGATTATGAATGATTTTGTAAGTAATCTATAATTTTCTTTCTCCAATCATCGGCCTCAACAACAAGTACTTCAACTTCCACATCTTTTCCAATCGGTCAATAACCCGAAGCAATTTGTGCAAGACCATTGGCTTTTGTATTTTGCTCTCTAAGAATATGACTCAGTGATGCAATCTTAAAATCCCTAAGTAACTATTGGTAGCCTTCATGAAATGATTTCAAAATCTCATCCTTGCACTCATATTGCCTAGACAATTTCCTTCAACAATTGATGTTGCTTGAGCAATGCTTCATATTCTACTTGATTATTGGTTCAATAAGGTTTAATTGTGAAAGCAAATTCAAAGCTTGCCCCCGAGGCAATGTGATGACCAAGTCGATGCCACACCCATGTCTACATACTGATCGATAGAAAAATAAAGTCCATGGCACCTACTCCACATATCCTAAGGAATCATTATGATGTTGCATAATGAAATTGGCTATTGCTTGCTCTTTTACTGACTTAGCCAATTCATATGGCAGTTCAAATTCCATCAAAGCAAAGATCCATTTTCCAATTCCCCTTCAACACTAAAGCTGATAGCATTTACTTACCACATCGGCTTTACACACTAGTGTGCACTTAGCCGACAGATGATAATGCCTCAATTCTGTGCATGAAAAATATAAACAAAGGCAAGGTTTTTCTACCACAGGGTATCTTGTTTTAGCATCCAAAAGTCTTCTGCTAAAATAAAATATAACTCGCTCTTTTCCTTCAAACTCTTAAACCAAAATAAATCCAATAGATTTCTCCTTGGCTGTTAAGTATAACTTGAACGACCTCCTCTTCTGCAGTGGAACCAAGATAGGCAGAAAACTTAAATAATTCTTAATCTCATCAAACGTCTTCTACTCTTTAGCACCCCATACAAACTCTTGATTGGCTTTTAACTTTAATAGCAAAGTAAAATGCTCAATTCTCCCTAATAAATTTGAAATAAATCTCATTATAAAATTAATTTTGCCAATCAAGAATTAGAACTTTATTTTATCAATTGGTGGTTCTATATATTTGATAGCTTTGATGTTTTATTGGATGACCTTGATGCTTCTTTCAAGCACTATGAACCCTAAAAATTGCCTAGTCGATACAACAAAGGGAACTTGTTGGAATTCATCTTTAGTCCATATTATCTTGTCCTCTCCAGCACCCATCGTAGATCGGTCATATGTCCTTCAGTACTCTTCTATTTTATCACCATATCATCTATATAAATTTCCACCAATAACCCAATAAGATCATAAAATATATAATTCATAGCCCTCTAGTAAGAAGCACCAACACTATTAAGTCCAAATATCATAATCACTCATTCATACAAGACAATTGCTCTCCTACATTTGAACACAATTTTTGAAATATATTTTTGGCCATAAAAATTTGATTATATCCTAAATTGCCATCCATAAAGCTGATAACTTCATGCCCTAATGTTGCATCTATTAGAAGATGTGTAATAGGTATCGGATACTCATCTTTGGGTGTAGCTTTGTTCAAATTGTAGAAGTCGACACATACCCTAATTTTTCTTATTTTTTTCACTCGAACTATTTTAGATATCTACTCGGCATATTGGGGTAGTCTAATAAAATTTGCATTATACAACTTTATAATTTCCACCTTAATTTCTTCGTATAATTATGCATTAAATTGCCTTGGAGGTTATTTGTACTGTCGATATCCTAGCTTGATAAGGAGCTGATGTTCAACAATCAATTGGCTAAGTCTTGGTATCTCATGGTATTCCTAAACAAAACATTCTTGATATTCCTTTAGTAATTTCATTAATTATCTTTTAAATTTAGGACACAATTTAGTACTTATAAAAATTGACCTTGGCCTATCTTCCAAATCATTGGCCGACACAAATCCTTGTCCCAATTTTCTTTGTATATCATTTATGGTGCCTTAGAGTAATAGTTGAGAGCTGATTTTGTTGATTGGCTATGTATCATTGTCCGTAATCTTTAGGAAATCCCCTTTCCACACACGTCTAGATAGGTAGATAGTTCATTCGATATCCCATACTAGTAGATCAATTATTGCAATATTATCCAATCTATTGGATGGTATAATTTCCACCTAATTTCCTTGCCACTAAATTAAACTTTGATGCATGGTGGAAGGTATGTAGAAGTTTGCATGAATCTAATCCCTACCTAGTGGCAAGCCGTATGATCCTTTTCCATTTACTAAAAAAACATCGTAGGCAAGGTCTTGCTACTCACTGTCAACTCCAAATTTAAGACCCCTTTTGTCTCTGATGAATTCCCTCCAAAGTCTTTTAGTACCATAATTGTCTTGATGAGATCCTCAGCAATTTTCCTAAGATTGCACTATATAGTGTAAGACATCAAGTTTACTGTTGCCCCCTATCAACTAGAAGTTTTGTCATTGATTTACCATCAACATGTCCTTTGATGAACAACGGTCGCAAATACTGATGCTTGGATTTTTTTGGCTTATCAAACATAGCTTGTTGGGGTTGCAATATCAATTAAGCCGTAGATTTCTCGCTCTTATCTGACAAAGGCGCTTTGTACCCTACAGGTAAAATAAACACCTTATTAATGGGAGTAGATGGTTCTACTTTATTGACTTTTTGCTTAACATGCCACTCCTTGCTGATCCTTTTGGGTCCACGATTGGTTTTCTCATACCTTTTTGTTATTCCACTATTTGTTCTTAGTGCCACAATCATTGTACTTTTTTTTATTTTTGTTAAAATTCCACTAGGGAACCACTGAGGGTTCTGAACCTGTTGTACTTTTTCAAATTCCTCATTAATTCCTTCATCAAGTTCATCATCAAACTCTTTAAAGAATTCATAAATTGTTCCTAGATGGTCATGAACGGATGCTCGTTTCTTTAATGGCTAATCTTGAACAGATATGAGCTGGTGTGAGGACATTCCATGTTGAAAGCATTGTGACCTTATATCGCTACACTCAGGGCAATCAACTATTGATGGCAACCTTCTTCCCTGATCCCAATAGAATAAAAAAATGGGCAATCCCAATGTGGATCATATTGGAACTTCTCCCTGTATGGTGAAGCCCGAAGCTTTCTTTCTTGGTGCCTTTGGTATTTTTTAATCAGCTGTGATGAGGTGACTCTTGATTCTCCATAATTTCAATTTGCTCGTTGTCCCCATCTCATTGGTTTGATCTTTTGAGTACCCCACATACACCCTATTTACTCAGAAAGGGTGCCCATCTATATTGGCCTTTTTTTATCATTGAACTTAGTCCTCCCTTATTGCATAGCCAATTGAATCTTTTGCTAAAACACTTTACACTCATTTGTATGGTGAGAAATTGAATTGTGCCACTACAGTATGTTTTCTTCTTAACTTCATCAGCTAATGGAATCACATGGTTTGGAGGAAAATGGATTTGTTCCTCTTCAAATAATAGATCAAAAATTTTATCGGCCTTATTTATATTAAAAACATAACTTTCTTATTTTTTCATATCTTTGATCCATGGGCATGATACTATTTTCTTATTTTTTGTCCACTCAGTTAGGTCGATTTCAATATGAAAATCCTCCTATCATTCTGAATCTAATGAAAATACCTACACTTGTGCAATTTTTCCGCTAGAACTTTTCCTTCTTTGCTTTTGGAATTGGCTTTCATGTGCCAATACTTTCTGCATCAAATGCACCAAGCTCTCAAACTCTTGGAAGAAAATTTTCTCCTTGATGAGAGCTAGTAATCATTAGAAAGCCAGCTCATCCAATTGTCTATCACTTGCATATCATGAAATCTTTGGATATATTCTAGGACTGATTCATCCATCCTTTAATGCATCGATGTAAGATCTATCAACTATATTTCATCAATTCCAATAAAGAAGTATTTGCTAATTTTTTTCTAGATCGGCTCATCCTCTGAATGAATTTGGTGGTAAAGATGAAAACCATGTAAAGGCCGATCCAAATAATGATAGCAAGAAAAATCTAACGCTCAGCTTCCTCCACCGATGCCTCTTCTCATCCGGCTAAGAATTGACTGATGTGTTATTTTGCCCTAAGAATTTTGATAAATCTAGCACCCTGTATCAGCAAGGCAACAGAACCGTATCAAACCAATCGAGGTACACATGATGATACATAAAGGCATTTTTCTTCTATTTTAAGCTAAATTGCTTTGGTTATCCTTGTTGGCCATTTACCACCTCGCAAATTGTCCATTGGGTACTACTATAAAGGCAACTGTATTGGCCCTTATGCCTGGTGATCTCTTCGTGCTTGACTCCAATTAGAGATCCTACCATACTGCTTCAGGTGTCCTCCATAGTAGGCGATTTGATGATATCCAGGTGGAGTTCTATTTCACTACCTTCCAAATTGCATTTGTCTAGGAGGAATCAAACAAGGAACCATATCTCTGTCTAGTCCATAAATTACTTGAGAAACCTCTGTTGTTATCGACAATTGTACATTAGTGACAAATGTGTGCCGATGTCCTTTGTAGAAGATAAACAATGCCTTGATAATGTCCTGAGTAATCGATCGATCCAATGTCTTTTTAATTAGATTATGGATTGTGTTCACCAACACCCTGGATTGATTTATTAATGTATGGTGCACAACTTCATCGACCAAATCTTGGAAGAATTTCTATGGACTACAAGGTGCTTGTTGACTTGATTCTCCAACTAAAATTGGTTTTGGGTATTGTGTCTTCTAGATCGATACATGGGTGTTATGCTAAATGATTCTAAGCACAACTTTTGAAAATCCCTCATGGATTGGTCCACCTGTTGCCTTTATACTTTTGTTATTTTTGTCAAAATCACTGGAATTACATTGTTGGTTTTGACTTCTTTCCGACATATGTTGGTTCAAAAAAGAGTGGTCCTACTAGGTGTGCCAAAGGAGCATGTTGACATGAAAATTATCCGATATCTACACCAATGTATCACACTCACAAAAACATGGGAGGTCTACTTAGTTCTAGCATAGATCCTTAAATTCTTAAGGTTTGGGGCATGCCAGTTAATTTGACCTGCAACTGACGAGGGAAATAATAGAAATTAGACTAATGAGCAAATCAGACAAGAGGTTGATATTGATTCAAGCTATCGGCTATCTAATCAATAGAGATTAGATGGAAAATTTATATAATCATAAATATTATAAATAATAAGGCAGAAAAACTCAACAACTCCATGATCTGATAAGTAAGATAAAACATACTAGGTCATGCTACTAATTTTATTAAAGACAATCTTGATAGATTAGACTAAACCAAGATAGTATAAGATTGTAGTTAAGAAGTTTAGGTATAATTGATAGCAGATGAAATATGATATAAAAAATATATTAGATAATGATATGACATGGATAAAAGTGAAAGTACAATATAAAGATAATTCACTGGTTATAAATCTAATGGAATGTTGAACAAAATCTATTGACTTATCAACATTTGCCTTATTTAAAGTAATATAATAGATTAGCACTTACCAAGATAGTATAAGATTGAAAATAATAAGAAAAATTTAAAAACCTAATAAATTATATACCGGTGTAATAGATGCACTATATTAGAATAAAAGAATAAATCAATACAACCTTAGATAGAATGAATCATGATAACCAAAAAACGTATAGATTTAGTTAAGATATCGGACCAAACCGAGAAAGTCTTAACCAAACCGATATATTTATTATATAGAGAGACTTGTCTCTTGCTAAAAATTAAACTTAACACCATACAACCTAACCTGAAACTAGATCTCATCGAAAACTATGTTACTTCTAATTCTAAAGGTGATACTACATCGAATTTGATTGTATTGATCAGATCAATACTCTATGTGTACATATATGTACCCTCAATTTATATAAGTGTAAGATGTACATGGGAAAAGCCACCTTTTTTACAAGAGATATTTCTAAATAAATAATAGTGATATGACCACACCGACCATGCCAACAAGTAAGCCAACCATGCCAACAAACAATAGGTCACAACCAATTGAAGCTACACTAGCTCAAGTCGTTGATGGACCGATTACACGTTGTCGAGCTAAAAAGCTACAACAAGAGGTGAACACGCTACTTTTTGAAAATCATTTTAATATTAATGAGAATTATATATTGCCTAAGTCGTGCACATTGCTATTGCTCAGATTTACCAAGGCATATGATAAGAACACATCAAGAGTGGACTACAGAGAAGAACCACGTCAATCTCATCCAGCATGACAAAACCGTTAGAAAGAATAAGTCATAACTTTTGATTTCCAAAAGCTATGAAGGCCCATGAGTATCTAGTTTTTAATGAAACTAGAGCCAACTAGTTTGGAGTTTCCATTATGATAGCCAACCAATTTTAGTGCATACTAATCGAAGGGTCAACAGCTAGCCTGATGTTCAAGTTCTCGTGCAAAACTGTACTGTTCTACAATACTTCGTGGTACATGCTACACATGGTGTGAAAGCTTACCAAGTTAACTTTCCAATGCAACCAATGACACGTCATTTAGACTTTTCATGGTGGAGTTATTAACAAAACATTGAAGACTGCGCAAAAGACCAACAACCATGCAGGAACAACTCAGAATTCATTTCATGGAGGCCCTTTCACATAGTCTAACTTATCTTTTTCATTTCGTGTTTTCACCTATCTAGGAGGGATTTTCCTAGTATAAATACCACATAGCCTCATAGCAATCGAAGACTTTTGATGATTGAAATAAATAAGCCCTTGTTCAGCTGTGTGCTAACAAATATTAAGAGAGTGATCTCTACCCCTTTGCTCTTGTCATTTCCTTCACGGGATTACAGAAGCGGCGGCTTCATCCACTCCCAATAGGTGCTTCTACTCATTTTGAGGTTCTCCTTGATTGACTATAGGCTGTGTTGGTTGGTTCTTTGGGAGTGTGGTTGGGCGAATCCTCAATTCAGGTTGTCGGTTAAAGACAGTGGTTGACTTTGAGCTTTTGCTAGGTTGCACTAGTTATCACTGCTTGCAGCAAGTTATCCGGCTGTTCTATAGCTACTTATCTGGTGATTGATCCTGCATTGTGAAGATTAGAACCCTGTGACGTATCATCTGGTATCAGAGCTTTCGTTACTACAGTATGATTCTTTACCCTTAACTACATATATTTTGTGTTTGTCCTATCCACTAAAAAGCCACAAAAATATTTGCCATATACCTTTGTTTTAATATGTTATTTTAGTGAGTTTTGTTAAGTTTCAGTCCATCAGAGTCTTGTTTTAGTTGCTGATCATATTATACTTCGTGTGTCCTTTGTGCCTCTTTCATATGTCTAAATCTCCAAAAAAGTATCTATAGCCATTATCATCTTTCATGTAAACTTTGATCCTATCAAGTTATAGCTACTGGTTGTCTTTGTTTTTATCATAAAGTATGCAAGTGTTATAGCTAATCCTTGTGTTTTGTTCTATATATATAAAAAAGTGTGTTAGAAAAAAATAAGAAAGAAAAGTGCAAAAAAAAGAGTTGAGAAAAATTGTGAAAGAAAAGTTGAAGATCAGTTGGTTTATGTGCACAAGTGCTAAAAGTTTTTCATATCAAGTGAGTAACCAGTTTGTTATCTTTGTTTGGTGCAAAATTTTGGTTGGGTCTGATCGCAATACTTGCATCCCAATCAGACTCCTTGTATCAACTCTAAAATTTCTTTGCGCGTGAGTGTGATCCTTTTATATCTTTTATATCTTGGGGTCAGTACTAGGTAGAGAACTTCTTGTTTGGATTGTTATTTAACTTTACAACAACTAGATTTCAGATTGCATTCCTTATGTATCACTCCCCACCAATCTGCACATAGCCATCGTAGTCAGTACTCTCTGGTCTTGTATTTGCCTAGCCATCACTTTCGTTACCACCACATGTTGTTTTTCCTGTAACCCGCAGGGACTTCATTAGAGTTTCAATTGGTGTGAGAGGTGAGGTTGTGAGAGCTACCAAAATTTTATTTTCCACATATCTATTGTTCGTATTCCGCTAACCTTACAGGAAGATGGGTGAAGTTGAGATAGAAGATTATGTTACCATGGCATAATTCAATGAACTAAAGCAAAGCTTGGAGGATAATCAAGACTGGTTGACACAAGATCTTCAAGCTTTTATAGCTGAAATCAGAGGACGTCACCAACCTCATGATGGTGCAAGCAATCATGATGAAGATGGGGAAGAAAGTGAAAGAGTTGCTGCTAGAAGAGCAAGAGATCGAGAGGGGAGGAACTGAGGTGCTGCACATGGTAGAGGAAGAGGACGAGGTTGAAGAAATCATGACAATGATAAATCTAAAGATGAGGATGATGAAAATCATTCCCAATATTGTTTTGGTCGCCAACATCATAGAAAAGGCAACCATGAGGAGAGGTTTGGCAAACTGAAGTTTACCATGCCAAAATTTGATGGAGGATCTGATCCTGAAGCTTATTTCATATGGGAGTTGAAGGTGGATAAGATCTTTCACTTGCATAATTATTCAGAGGAGAAGAAATTGGCAATGGCATCCCTTGAGTTTGATGGATATGCTCTGATATGGTAGGAGCAGCTTTTCCATGATCGTGAAGAAGATGGAGAACATCCTATTGCAACTTGGGAAGAAATCAAAAGAGAAATGAGAATTCATTGTGCCGAAGCACTATCGGCATGATCTTTTTGATAAATTGTAGAATTTGAAGCAAGAAAGTTTCTCTGTTGAGGAGTATTATAAAGAGATGGAGAAGGCTATGATTAGAGCCAATGTATATGAAGATGAAGAGCAAACTATTGCATATTTCATGGTTGGGTTACATTGTAATATTCAACGCATTGTTGAGTTTCAGCCGTATCGTCATCTTATTGATTTGGTACATCAAGCAACCAAAGCTGAATGCCAACTGCAGCAAGATGCTAAGAGTGGCAAGTCCTTGTCATTTGGTATGAGGAATACATTAGGAGGAAGAAAGCCAATATCGAAGTTTACTACTGCACCATCCATAGCGAAAAGCTCAAGTGGAGGCTCACATTCTAATGTTCAAGGCATTTTTAGTGGGAAGAACATTGTTGCCCCAAGCATGAGTTCTAAACCAGCAGCATCCGCCTCTAATTTAGTGTGTTCTACAGCCAAGAGTAGTGGGATTCAATTCTTCAAGTGTGGAGGTCGTGGGCATGTTGTCAAGGAGTGTCCCAATAACTAGGTGATCATTGTGAATGATAATGGAGAATATGAATCAGCTAGTGAAGAGGAAGTTGTGGAAAAGTATGCTAATGAAGCCCATGAAGATGAGGAACATACTGGATATGAATTTGAGCAAGGTGCTGCTCTTATAGTGGCTCAAATCTTGAGTATTTAGATGAAGGAAGCTGAAATTGGACACCGACATAAACTTTTTCAAACCAGAGCAAAAGTGCAAGATAAAGTAGTCAAGGTGATCAATGATGGCGGGAGCTGCCATAATCTTACTAGTCATGAGATGGTTAACAAGCTTGGTTTGAAGCTATAGCAGCATCCTCATCCATACCATATCAAATGGTTGAATGATTTGGGAGATATCAATATTGGTTATAAAGTAAAAGTTCCATTCAAGATTGGTGAATATGTTGACACTATGGAGTGTGATGTGGCATTAATGTCTATGTGCCATATGCTGCTTGGAAGACCTTGGTAATATGATCGATATACTCAACATTGTGGGAGGACAAACCAGTACACACTGGATTTGAATGGGAAGAAGTTTGTACTCAAGCTTATGACACCTTAACAAATCATGGCTGAGCACTTACAAAAGAAATATGAAATTAGTCTAGCAAGTAAAGGAGGAGACGAGCAAAAGAAAATGAGTGCCATACACAATTCGGTGAGTGAGAGCCACAAGCCAAATTTGAGAGATAAAAAGAAAGGAGAGGGAAATCATCTAGTTATGTTAGCTACAAAATCTGAGCTGAGAGAAGTGAGAAACAATCCAGATCAAGTGCTCTTTGTACCTGTGTGCAAAGTCATTTTAATTTCACCTAACAATATCACCACTCTTCCTAGTGTTGTCTCTCATCTTTTGTGGGACTATGAAGACATTTTTCCAAATGAAACACTGGCTGGATTACCTCCAATTCGTGGGATTGAGCATCAAATTGATCTCATTCTAGGGGTTGCACTCCCCAACTGTCCACCCTACCACACCAATCCTAAAGAAACAAAAGAAATACAAAGGCAAGTGCAAGAACTTCTTGATAAAGATTTTGTTTGTGAAAGCTTAAGTCCTTGTGTTGTTCCTATGATATTAGTACCTAAAAAGGATGGTTCATAGAGGATTTGTGTTGATTGTAGAGCTATAAATAATATCACCGTTCGCTACCGTCATCCTATTCTACGATTAGATGATATGCTTGATGAATTGAGTGGATCCATAATATTTACTAAAATTGATTTGAAAAGTGGTTACCATCAAATAAGAATGAAAACTAGAGACGAATGGAAAACTGCATTTCAAACAAAATTTGGGTTGTATAAATGGTTAGTTATGCCATTTGGTTTGACTAATGCTCCTAGTACTTTTATTAGATTAATGAACCATGTCTTGGGAGCTTTCATTGAAAAAATTGTGGTTGTCTACTTTGATGATATCTTGATTTATAGCAAGTCTTTAGAGGAGCATGTGAATCACATTTGTCAAGTCTTCGATGAGCTTCGAAAAGAGAAATTATTTGCTAATATTGAGAAGTGCAATTTTTGTATAGACCATGTTGTGTTCCTTGGTTTTGTTCTTTCAGGAGGAGGAATTGAAGTGGATGAAACCAAGGTGAAAGCCATTAAGGATTGGCCAACTCCTACAAATATAAGTCAAGTAAGAAGTTTTCATGGTCTTGCTGTTTTTTTATAGAATATTTGTGAGAGATTCCAGTACCATCGCTACTCCTTTGAATGAATTGACAAAAAAATGGGTTGATTTTAAATGGGGAAACTCATAGGAAAATGCTTTTCAAGAATTAAAGAAATGTTTGACTAAAACACCCGTACTTGTTCTTCCTGATTTCACTAAAACTTTTGAGGTAGAATGTGATGCTAGTGGGATTGGAATAGGAGGAGTTTTAATGCAACAAGGAAAGCCAGTATCATATTTTAGTGAAAAACTATTAGGAGCTCAATTGTATTATTCTGTGTATGACAAAGAATTATATGCTTTGGTGCATGTGCTTGAGACAAGGCATCATTACTTATAGCCAAAAGAGTTTGTTATTCATTCTGATCATGAAGCTTTGAAGTACTTGAAAGGCCTAGCTAAGCTGAACCGCTGCCATGCCAAATGGGTTGAGTTCATCGAAACATCTCCATACATTGTGAAATATAAGAAAGGTAAGGACAATGTGGTTGCCGATGCTTTGTTGCGAGAAAAAGTGTTATTGAACCAACTCGAGATAAAGGTTTTGGGTCTTGAAAGTTTGAAAGATATGCATAGTAATAATAGTGAATTTTCAGAACCACATAATCATTTTAAAGTTGTAAAAGGTTGGAAAAAGTATCATATACATGATGGATTTCTATTTAGAGCTAACAAGGTTTGTGTTCCAAATTCTTCGGTTAGATTGTTTTTACTACATGAATCACGTGGAGGTGGACTAACAGGTCATTTTGGACAAAAGAAAACTTACGAACTGCTAGGTGATCATTTCTATTGGCCCAAGATGAGAAGATGTCATCAGATTTGTGGAATGATGCACCACCTGTCACAAAGCTATGTCAAAACTAAATCCTCATGGCTTGTACACTCCTTTACCTACTCCCAATATTCCTTGGGAAGACATAAGCATGGATTTTATTTTGGGATTGCCTAGAACTCAGAGAGGAAAATATTCTATTTTTGTTGTGGTTGATAGATTTTCAAAGACAGCTAATTTTATCCCTTGTAACAAGAGCGACGATGCTTCACATGTTGCTAATTTGTTTTTTAGGGAGATCATGCGGCTACATGGCTTTCCCAGGACCATTGTGTCTTATTGTGATGTCAAGTTTGTGAGCTATTTTTGGAAAACATTATGGGCAAAGCTTAGGACCAAGCTTCTATTCTCAACTACTTGTCACCCTCAAACTGATGGGCAAACCGAAGTGGTGAATCGAACATTATGTATGTTGCTGCGAATAATGGTGAAAAAGATCTTGATGATTTGCGAGGATTGCTTGCCACACGTGGAGTATGCTTACAACAGAGCAGTGTACTCTACTACTAATTTGTGTCCTTTTAAAATTGTATATGGGTTTAAACCTATTACTTCGATAGATTTGTTGCCTCTTCCATTGCAGGAGAGAACCAACATGGAAGCCTCCAAGCATGCTTCATAAATAAAGATACATGAGAAGACCAAGGAAGCAATTAAACAAAAGACAGAATGCAAGGTTGCAAGTATGAACAAAGATAGGAAGAAAGTGTAATTCGAACCAGGGGACATGGTTTGGATTCACTTGTGCAAGGATTGCTTTTCTAATAAGCGCAAATCCAAGTTGATGCCACGAGGAGATGGTCCATTTCGTATTCTTACAAAGACCAATGATAATGCATATAAGATAGATCTTCCAGAAAGTTATGGTGTGAGCAACATCTCAAATGTTGCTGACCTCCTACCATTCACATGTGAAGACGCTTTAGAGTTGAGGACGACTCCTTTTCAAGAGAGGGAGGATAATATGACCACGCTGACCACACCAACAAGCAAGCCGACCACACCAACAAATAATATGTCACAACCAATTCAAGTTACACCAGCTCAAGTTTTTGATGGACTGATTACACATAGTCGAGCAAAGAAGCTAAAACAAGAGGTGAACACGCTACTTTTTAAAAATTATTTTAATATTAATGAGAATTATATACTGTCTAAGTCGTACACATTGCTATTGCTCAGGTTCACCAAGAGAATGATAAGAACACATTAAGAGTGGACTACAGAGAAGGACTACGCTCGAACCCGTCTAGCGTGACAGAACTATCAGAAAGAATCAGTCATAACTTTTCATTTTCAAAAGATATGAAGACCCATAAGAACTTACTAGAAAGCTTGTTTTTAATGCAACTAGAGCTAACTAGTTTGGAGTTTCCATTGTGATAGCTGACCATTTTTAGTGTCTCTGGCCAAGAGGTTGGCAATGAGGATGACGCAGGACCCTTTGGATTAAAGCATTTTTATGGTAATTTTAAAGGATTCAAATCCTTCAAAAATTTTCATAAGTAGGTAGTTTGCAATAGGATCAGAGGTTGATAAATTCCTTTGTATTGCATTCATATAACTGGCTGCTATAGAAATTAGCACATGATCTCAAAACCACATTTTATTTTCTACTTTGAGAAGTCCAATGTATTTTCTCTCTCTTCAGATCCATTCAAATTCCTAGGCATTTTTGTGTGAGCCATCCAAACACACCATCTTTCAAATCCCAGTGTATTAGATTGTTGTGGTTTAGTTTCCTACGTGACATCCAATCTTCCATTTTTCTTACCGTATTTCTAAAATCACGAGATCCAAATGCCGTTAAATTTGGTTGCATAAACCAACCTGAACTAGAAGCATGCAAAGCCAACATAGTTGGGCCATAATAAACATACCGTGCTCAAATTGGGTCACACGTTCACCTCCAATGGACCACACATCTATCACAACCGTCTTAATGATGGTGTAAGATATTCAATATCAGTTTCATCGTGAGGTCTTTTTCTGTCATACTTCTAGATTGGCTTGTATATATATTCCCCCACTGTACTTCCTTTTCTTAAAAAAAAGAGGCACACGTATTCTAGAATGCAGTTCTGGCCCAACCATAATGGGCAATATTTCATAGGTGGGACGCTGTCGTAGTACGGCCCAATTAACCAAGGTTTGGATGGCCTATTAAGCCTCCTATTGTCCGTTCTACACAAGAAACATATCAAAATAGATCAAGTAATGAAAATTGATCAAGTAACGCCTGGAGTTGTTTAGGAAGTAATGTCCAATCAATCGACCAATGTTTGCAATGACCGATTTGTTAATCTAGAAAACCAATACCAATAGAGTCGATTGTTTGTTTGGAAAAGCATGGGAAGATGATTACCTCGAGGTCACCAGCTAGAGAATAAAACCAATGCAGCAAATCAGCTTAAAGTTATTGCTCTGATGGGCACTATCGAAGATTTTTAAGGAAAATTAGGGCAAGAATTTATGTCGGTTGATATTTAGAAGAGGTTGATATAGGTACAAGAGATAGGCGTAGGCTGATGTACATAACTAAAAAATTATGTATTGAATTACATGAAGAATAAATAAAGTTATTAAAATAGTATCGGGAATGTTTTGCCTATGAATATCATGAAATGCCAGGTCAAAAACGATTGATTGTTAAACATCGGCTTTCTATCAAACTAGAGTATTGGCCATTCAGACAGGCTCTAGGAAGATTTAAAGTAGAGTTATATGATGCAATCAAGACAGAGATCATGAGATTATATGATGAAAAGTTTATTAGATCATGCCAATATGCTAAGTGGATATCTAATATAATCCCAGTGGAAAAGAAAAATATAAAATTGAGAATATGTATCGATTTTCAGGATTTGAATAAAACTACCCCTAAAAATAAATTTCCAATACCAATGGTAGATTTGCTAATAGATGCAGCATCGGGTCATAAGATTATTAGCTTCATAGATAAGAATACAGGGTATAATTAAATTTTTATGGTACAAGAAGATATACCTAGGACTGCATTCAATGTCGTGGAGCTATTGTCTTATATGAGTGGGTAGTGATAACTTTTGGATTGAAGAGTGCTAGTGTGACTTATCAGAGAGCGATGAATTATATATTTCATGATCTCATTGGCTTATTAATGGAGATATATGAAGATGATATGGTTGTTAAATCCAAGAGTGTTGAAGTCTATATAGCTGATTTGTGGAAAGTATTGCAAAGGGCAAAAAAAATATGGACTAAGGATGAATCCTCATAAATACGCTTTTAGTGTATCAGCTAGGTAGTTTTTAGGCTCTATGGCGCATGAAATGAGAATACAAAACCACTAGCAAACAAGATAGAACTAAAGTCTTTAATCGGCTTGCTTAATTTTGTAAGGAGATTTATTTTAAATTTATCAAAAAAATTGAGTCTTTTACTCTCTTGCTAAAGTTGAAAGCCAATCAAGAGTTCGTGTGGGACATGGAACAGCAAAAGACATTCGATGAGCATAAAAATTATCTAAATTCTCAACCAGTTTTGATTCTATTGCATGGGGGGATGCCACTCAAATTATATCTATCGGTTGATGAGAAATCCATCAGATCGGTTTTGATAGAAGAGTTTGAAGGAAAGGAGCGAATTGTGTTTCATCAAAGCTTAAAGCTTTTAGATGCTAAAATAAGATATCCTGCAATGGAGAAATTATGTCTTTGTTTATATTTCTTGTATACAAAGTTAAGGCATTATCTCCTATCAGTTGAATGTACAGCGGTCTACAAAGCCGATGTGATGAAATATATGTTTTTGGTTCAGTCTTGAAAGGGTGAGTCGGTAAATGGATCTTTGCTTTAATGGAGTTCGATCTAAGATATGAATCAGGTAGCACTTAAAGGATCAGTTGTGGTTGAATCCAATCATCAAGCCATGGTCGTTCAAAGGTTGGGGAATCGACATGATCGGCCAGATTTATCCTTCATCAAGCAAAGGACATAAGTTCATATTGGCAGTGACGTATTATTTTACAAAATAGGTAGAGGCTAGCTCTTTGAAGAAAGCTACCTCTAAGGATGCAATTGAGTTGATCAAAGAACATATTATCTATCAATTTGGTATTCAACAAACAATTACCACTTATCAGGGTTCTATTTTTATGTCCAATGAGTTTCAATAGTTTGCTGCAACATGGGGATTAAGTTGTTAAATTCATCACCATATTATGCTCAAGCTAATGGACAAGTCAAAGCTTTCAACAAGAGTTTAATCAAGCTGATCAAGCGCAAGATTGATGAATAGCCATAGAGGTGGTACGCTACATTAGTCGATTCGTTGTGGGCCTATCAGATCACTGCCATATTTGCTTGTACATGTGCAAGAAGTGGTTCTACCTTGGGAAATTAACATCAGTTCTAGGAGGATATCTCTACAAGATCAACTGATAGCCGATGACTATTATAACCTGATTCTAGATGAATATGATGATTTGGTTCACAATCAGCTAAGGGCGCTTGAGAAGATCAAGGAGAGCAAAGGCAAGATAGCCAGGCATTACCACAAGTGATGATTAAATATTTTTCTAAAGGAGATCTCATTTGGATGTTGATTTTGCAAATTGGGTCTAGAGATAATAAGATTGGGAAATGGTTAGCTAACTAGGAAGGGCCCTATCAGATCAATTGTTTTGTGCCTAGTAATGCTTATATACTATAAAACCTTGAAGGAAAAAAGTTTGCCAAAGCGCTCAATGGAAAATATTTGAAGAAGTACTATCGTAGCGTTTGGGTTGATGCCTAAATTGGCTATGTGCGGCCGATTTGGAATTCTCTTCAAGACAATAGCCGATAGTGTTCTATCAGCTCATGGTAGCTGATATCAGTTGGTGTCATTTACCTAAATTGCCTAAGTGCGGCCATTTTCTAATATTCTTTAAGACAAAAGCCGATATGGTTATATTGGCTAGAGATAGTCGATATCATTGGATATCACTATAAGAACAACATGAAAAAAATCAACAAAACCTATCAAGTTATATTATAGACAACGATGTTTCGAAGAAGTGACATCATAGATTTTTAGTGTTGAGGTTTTACAAGAATTTCTTAATTACTTCAATCGCGCGCAAGCGGATTTTATCTATTTCATTGATTGCGTGGATGTCTTCTTTGTCGGATCCAGGGATGATCTTCAAATCCTTGTGCCGATGAGTTGCTTGATGCACTGTTGTTGTTAATCTAGCCTCCTAATCTTGGATTGATTACAATAAACCAATAAGTGGGATTCTATGACTTCAAAATCTTCGCGCACTTTATCAAGCTCCGCCATTAAATCGGTTTCTCACTTCTTTAGTTGGTCCAACTTGGATTGGGTATCCTGTGAGTTAGCTATCATGTCATCGTGTTTCTTCTTCTAAGTTTAGGCAGATAGTCGATCATTTTGAGCTAGGTCTCTCTGCTTGGCGCAATCGTCTATACATCGCCTAGTCACGATTAGCTAGATCTTATGGGATTCCATAAGGAATCAATTCATCGGTGAGCTCTTCGGGCAGAAGGTGTTCAATTTCGGTAAGTCTTCCTCACATTGGTCCACAGTCTTCCACCAGTGAGCCGATTGGGATTTCCAGCTGATGCATGATATCCGATAGTTGTTTGTGCACATCGGCTAGTAAAGTGGTTCGATGTTGCATTGGTGATTGTGTCTTCATCTATCTCTCAATATTTGCCGATGTCAAAAGAGAACAAATTGGCCAAACACTATGCATTGACATCGGTAAATAGGAGAACCATGATTTAAGATAAAGTGCAAATATGGAATGAAGGTACCTGAGACGGAGAGGTAGTGGCATGATGAGCAACATCGGCATCGGCTTGATGAGGAGTCTTTTCTAAAAGGTGGCCAATGTCTGATGTGGATGTGACCCAGACTACCTGGTGTCTCTTGTTTGGGGATCAGTTGTTGTTGAGGATTTTGGAACTTTTGGATGTACCACTAGCTTGATGTTTGTGGTGATCTCTAGTAATTGAACTTTAGTAGTTGATGGTTTGAGCTACAAAAAAAGAAAAATTATCAGAGGAAGTATGAAAGGAAAAGACAAAGATGGAATCAGCATGTACTTGAAGGGGTGAAGAAACTGATGTCGATGTGGAAGGAGGTTCTTCGGAGATTGGCACCGCAACCATGACATTAGTGCTGGGTTTTTGTTTCTTAGGGATAGGGTGAGTTACCAGCTTCTTGCATTTTGTCCCTGATGGTTGCGGCGCATGGAGGAGAGTTGATGGAGAAGAAGCAACATGTCCAAGATGGGGCTCAGTCGATGGTGGTTTGTACATAATCGACCAGCCACTTGCACTAGTTATCAGCGTTTCTTTATCACCAGCCTGCAAGATTGTGAAAGCTAAGAAATGTGATCAAAGGAAAATAGAGTGTGGGGAATGATTAACTCTACATCGGACTTAATGTAATCATGATTCAGGCGCGAGCAATAATGTTTAGCCAATTAATTGAACATATGTCTTCTCCACTCCGATCAACATCAAGCAAAGAGCCTGGTGTTGGATATACATGGCTCAAATGTGGTGATCGTAACCAAGGACAAAGATTCAGTTATCAGCCTTAGTCGATCGCATTCCAAGCCACTATTCACATCTCCTCACACTTTGAGCTTGCCGATGAAGAATAAGTCGAATGGGAGCTAGCCAAAACCCAATTGATGAGTGTTGATAGACGGATGATAGAATTCATATGATGGTTGTTGGCATCAGCCAAATAAGAATCCAGTTGACAAAAGATTGGGAGCAATAACTAATAGAAGTATGGTCTTCGATTCTTCATCGGCTAGAGCATTAAGAGGGTGAAATATGAAAGGCATCCCGAATGATGAGACATCCTTGTATGCAAACTAGAGGGTAGCTTCCTTGGTAAAGCCATAGTAAAAGCTTTTAAACCACTAATTGTGTCCAAGGGTAGTCATCTTACTTCCAGAAAGAGCTAATGTGCCTTCAACCATCAAGATGCATCGATGTTGGATAGCTTCACTTTCCTCTAGATGATTGGTTAGGAAAGTTAGAGAGGAAAAGGGGGTCCTGGGGATGGCTCTTGAGGTGTAAATGTTTAGCCAATGTTGTGTGAACCACCAAGGACCGCTGATATGACCAACCGGTTGGCCATTCGATATCTTATTCACCACTTAGTGGAGCAATTGATAGGTAGCTCCATGCAGGTACTGTCCCAAGGTGATCTGGCATCGATCAACCAAATACTCTACTGGGCATTGCATGTTGGTCATCGGATCAAGGGTCGCACCACCAAAGACTAATCACTCCAACCAAAAATTCAGAAACACAGCATGCTCCTAGTCATCGACTGGTCTGAAAGTCTTGCTATGTAGGAATATATACTTAGTCCAGCCTTCGATGTTCTTGGTGTTCAGCAGATGGGTTGGTTTGAATCGGAGGATGGACATGTTTAAGTAATTTGGGATGTTATGGTAGGTCAGCATGACAACATCCATCAAGGCAGGGGTCATAGGCCCGTGACCAAACATGAAGGCATTGAGGGCATCTGGCTAGAAGTGAGAGGCTAGTGCATGCAAAGGCTCATTTTTTTGCATATCGGCTAAGGAGAGATTGATGCAATAGCCTATTTCCATCTCCTCCTAGATTATTCTTTTGGAGGTCAACACTCTGAGGCACTAATTCCTCTATCTAGGAAGTCTGTTGGGCCAAGATCTCAAGTTGTTAGTCTAGTCGCTGTATTGGTTAGATCTAATCTCTTAGTCTGATCAAACGTAATGCATCATATTCACATGAGGCCTATCGGTTCATCGGTTTTCCTTCACCATCCTCAGCCTCGTGTTACATTGGTTAGGTCTGACCTATGAGATCGATGTCTATGGATCAAGCCATTGGCCTAGTGAATTCTCGTGTGACGTTTCATTAGAGTGAGTAGGCGATGAGATATCCTTATCTTTGTCTTCATGTCTAAGCATATCAACTATTCAGCTGATATACATTTATATATATAACTATCTTATATCCTCGATGATTAATCCATTAGCAATCGATCTAGTCTCGTTAGATTCGGCTTGATACTGTCTCAGTTAGGTCTAATCTATCAAGTTCGCACCTAACAGGACTAGCGTCAGGATCTAGCAAATTTTGTTCCCCATCGGCTCAGATAGCCAATAAGGTTAGATATAGGCTTATGTCGGATATTCAACTGATAAGTAGTTGATGGCCTTGCCCTGTCCTTTTCTATCGTTACGTTCAATCTAGCCTCCATCATCTCTGTACCGTTAGGCTTGGTCTCATATTGTCTTGGTTTGGTTTGATCCATCGAGGCTGGCTCTAACTATGCCATCATGGTGGTCACTAGTCCTCATGACTTTGGGAGGACTGGGGTCCTGTTCCTTACTTTCGTCACTTACCCTATCCGTAGCGTCATCAAATCTTTGATCGATAAGTCCATTATTTTATTCCACACATTTATTACTTATGCCTTCATCGTCTTTTCAGCGGATGCTCAAGTGCTACCTTCCTATCAGCACCCAGACGATAGGGTGAGCCAAATCAACCTATCAGCCAATTGGCTCGTGGATCTAATCCTTTTTTATCCCCTTGTCAATTCAAGGGTCAAATTGACTGGCATATCCTTGAACCACAAAGACTAAGGATTTGCACTGGAGCTAAGCAAAACACCCAGGCCTTTGTGTGACTAAGGTGCCATCTTCCCAATTGGACCTTTGCCGACTCGCTCATGTATTCACCCGATCCGATTGGCCCCCATGAGATTTGCACATGACACTATTATGGTGGATATTTTTCCAGGCGGACGACACCTAGAAAAATGGTTTTCACACATGGCCAAAGGAACACACTGCCTACAAAAATGTTTGCAGGTGGCCAAAAGCATTTGCCATGTATGGAAACCAGTTTGGCATGCATCGTGTGTGTTTTTCATATTACTTATTTTTATTTATAGTTTTAATAGTTAAATAATAATTACAATATAAATACATCATACATAAATTTTACACATTGGCACAAATTATTAAATTATATATTTTCACTATTAGTGAAAATTATCCTATTATAGATTGCCACTACACGTAGAATTTGAGAGTTTTTTTATTGATGGTTAAAGCTTTGTCTTGTTACAAAAATCTATAAATAATGGCATCTGGTCGTTCTAACTATAGTTCTCATCATCTTCCATATTTTCAACTTATACAATGTGTTGTTTTCTTGATATAGCGACATCCTTGTTCTCGTCCACGTGATCTGTTACATAGAAAACCTATGTGACACAATTATCAAGTACCTAGGGGTTATCTTTGTGACCGATATTGTTGAGATCAAGAATTATTAGACCGAAATTGTCCACGAACACGCCCTGTGGATGTTTCACCCATTGGCACCAAAACAATGAGATCTGCATACCATTGGATAGTACAGCTCTTAAATTTCTTCTATAAACCCATAATAGGTATTCCTCTATCCTTTTTCGACGATTGCCTCTACCCAAATACTATTATGTTGGGCAAAGTTCTTCTTATCCTTTGCTTTTGGTATAAAATGTGTGACTATTAATGCCATAAGCTTGCTAGAAGTTAACCACACTTGATGGGCCACTTGACATCCTTTTTATAGTGATTTCCTTTGTGGTTTTTTCGTCGGGTAGGTTTTGGTCCCTTAACCACTCGACGAAGAGATGCTTGTGCATCTTCATTATCCAATCATTTTGGTGTCTCACATATTACAATCTAAAATAGTTTAGGTGTTGCTCGATATACGGCTCCACTATCGTGAGTTGTTGTAGGATGCTAAAATGTGCTTCTCGTACTGATCTATAATCCTCATCAATGAATCTTTTCTTTCTTGCGGTCCCGTAAGCATGCAATCTATCCTCATGTGTAAGTTCTGGTACACCAACTACCTGAGTGTAGTCATTGCAGCACTTAATGACTTCTTCGGTGGAGTATCCCTCTAACATTAAGTTGTTTGGATGAGCATGGTTCTATACACAGGCCTTCAGAATAGATATGTACAGCTCATAAGCCTACATTTGATGCTAATACAAATGACCAAGTGCAATTACATGAGGAATAATAGAACCATGAGGTGCAATATGATGTTGAAAAAGGAGAGAGACAAACACATCTCAAGTTGGCATAACATCTCTACAATGAATGGTTTGAGAGGATCTAGTTCTTCGGGGTCAGTAACCTTCTATGAAATGACATTAAAGAAGTAACACATTCTAGTGATTACCATATTTAAATGTAATGGCCTTATTGCCCTAATTGCAATAGGGAGGATTACAGTTAGCATCACATGGTAGTCATGGGAATTATAGCCTAATAACGTCAAATCTTTTCTAGGGACTAGTTTCTTGATATTCGATGTGAAACTAGTGGTCACTCTCATCATGTGAAGGCACCTACATAATGATTTTTTCTCCTTTGTTGCCAAGGTAAAACTGGTCGGATGAAGGTATACTTTTTAGATCAATCCATCCACAAGGTGAAGCTCTTCCCTTATCCCCATTTCTAACAGGTCGTAATGTGACTTCAATCCATCCTTTGTCTTATTTGGTATGTCTAGTAAGAGATTGATGGTGTTGTCAAACACATTCTTCTCAAGGTATATGGTATCGATGGAATGACGAATATTTAAGTCTTGCCAGTATGGTAAGTACTTAAAGAAGAGCAAATGCTTCTTAAATAGTACTTTCTGCTCTTCTTTTTAATATAAGTTTTTCGTAAGCTTTGTTCTCTTCTTGCACTTAGTTGTCTTTTTCTTTGCCTTTCCAAATACAACTTTCACTTTCTTCATTAATTCAAACACAAATTTTCTAGTTTGGTTTTTGTTTGTACACCCTCTATCTCCACCTTATTATCGAAATGACTCGCCATGGAGCGGTATCTATGATCTTTGGTTAAGAATCGATAGTAAAGCATGTACACTAACTTTTTATATGTTGTGAGGTACTTGTATATAGTTCCATTGATGAAGATGAAACATCTGGTCTTCCCTTAGAAAACATCAAAGGGAGGTCACTGATAGTAATAAAAATAATGGTTCTTAGCGTAAAGTACTCATCCATGTATTCATCCCACATTCGTAAACTGTCATTCCATAGATCCACCATGTCTTCCATCAAAGGTACAAAGACATCTATGTTATTACCTGATTGTCTCGGACCTTGTATAAGTATGGACAGAAATGCATACTTCCATTTCTGATAGAGGTATATAGGTACATTGTAAATGGTCATAACTATTGGTCGAGTACTATGTGTGCTACTCAGGTCACCAAAGGGTTCATTCTATTGGTACTCTATACGAACATAACATTTCTTTGGTCCTTAGCAAATTACTTATACTCCTCATTAAAATTTTTCTACTGGTGTGCATCCATAGGGTGCCTAAGGTTTTAGTCCTTTTTGCGTTTTTCGTTATGACAACGGATCAGTTTGGCATTCCTAGGATTCCAGAACAAACATTTCAGCTAATCTTTTGCTAGAAGATACCATATCATTATGATAGATATTTTTCTCTTTAAATCAGATGAACCGACTTGCTTATTCAAAGATTCGATACCCGTCTTGTACCAACTTGTGCCACAAGAAGGGGAACTATGTCTCATTCTCTTTGTAATATAGGATTTAGTGATTGACAAATGCATGAATCTTATGCACATCTAATGACAAAGGACATATGAGTTTTTCGCTTATTATGTATTTGTTGGTAATGACTTTGAGTTCAGCATCATTTTTTTTCAAGAGAACTAACAATTTATCGAAGTTGCAGTTATACCAACTGTTGCTAGCCTTCAACCTAAGAAATTCTAGTATAGAATAAAGTACGAAGAAGTCCTTGTCACAATTGCTTCGTTACCTTCTACAATGCCTTAAAATTATTTAGTTCTCTCACCCACTCTATTGTGACTTCTAGTGCAGCGTGTTGTAGTATCTCTTCTAGTTCAGTACCACAATCATGCACCATTGTATGATCATCATATCCATCACAACAGTAAAACTATCATGAATGAAATTATGAATATCACCCTTCAGATAGATATTAAGTTATTCTACGATGGTACTTTTGGCTTTGAGTGTCTCGCTATGTTTACATCTATATCAAAACAAACTAGGATACGAGAACAAACATTTTAGCCGAATCAAGTCAGACTTGATAAGTATATCATGCTTTCTTGTTTTTTAGGCTAAACATGATAATATATTTTCTTTATCGTCTTGCTTATAACCTTCTCTACAGATTCGATGAATTCGCACAATTCATTAAGAAACAACTTTTAAAATTTTGGTATCTCCTAAATCCATTTTTTTCTATCCACATTATAATATGCAACTTCCAAAAAAATTGCATAACGATTTTCCTTTATTTTGATTATAAATTACTTTTTTAAATTTCTAAATTATCAACTTTTTTATTTCCTTCACACAATAAAGATTCTAAAAGAAGTAAGTATAAAGAAATCTAGAGAAAAAAATAACAGTATTATTATTTGAAAAAATTAGAGAGACTAAATTAATCTTTCTAGAGAGACCCACCTGCCTATTAAAGACATTAATTATAATAAAATTTATAATTATTAGGTGAAAAAATACCAAGATTTGCAAAAAAATTGCTCTATGGTGATCTAGAATTTTAATCTAAAATTATGAAACTATTAAAAAACACTATTTTTTTATTCCTTTCAAACAAATGCTTAAAATTAGAAAAGAAACTCACCAAAAATAATAGGAAGATATGCACTAACCTCAAAGAGAAAAATCTATCCAAACATTCCTAATTAAAATCTTCCCCTGATATTTTTACTTTTTTCCGTGAGGGAGAGGAGTGAAAAGTTATATAGTAAGGCATTGTTGCAGGCGGTCGTCTGAAAAATAGGTGGCTGATGGCATGGGGTGTGCAAAAATGCACTCATTTTTTAGGTGATTTTTACATGTAGCCCGTGTCGCCCGAGCCAGTGCAAGGGTCTTTGTTCATAGCCTGTCATTCGGCTGGCTAAAAAAAATATTTTGCCTTTGCCTTTAAAAATCACTTTTAAAGTAGTGTGAGAAGGATTAGTTCATGTAATATGTTAATAAGTGCAAGTACTATAGTTGTTGCCTCTAAAATACATACAGGATTAGATGATACGGTGGGGGTGAGAAATGAGAGGATGAGCCACACCTCTCTACATAAACACCATAAAAAATGCAAAGAGAGAGTAAAAGTGATCCGACAAAAAAAATATTGAGATTTGTGTATTATAACTAATATGTTATAAATATTGTCTCTTAATTAATGAGGAAATGATATGTCTAAAATTAGATATAGTAGCCACCCCTATTATAAAAATTGCTCTAAGTCATGTGAACATGTGCTGAAATGTAAGATCTTTAAGGTGTACTCCCTTCCTAGTAAAAAAGAATTAACATGCTAGCTATAAATCTAGATTCATCCATGTCTTGGTAAATACCCTGTTCTTTTTTTACGGAGGCTGTAGGCCTATGGTATGGTGCTTTCCAGGGAAAATGAAATATTCCATCCGGCAAACTTATGTTGAATACAACCAAGGTACACAATTTGTAGTTTCGTGGTACAACTTAGTGTAGATGTAGCATTGTGTAGTTTCACCTGAATGGAGGGACGGACTGAAGTGTTACCAAAATGACAAGGACTGGGCGGCTTTCCTTGTACTTTTAGTACAAAATCCTGGAGCTTCGGAAACATAAAAAAAGCCTAAGTAGGCTTGGACAAACAGGAAAACAGTTGGTGACTCCACACGGAACGAGATGGCCTTTTCCTTTCCTGGACGCTCTTTCTCGTGCCTTGACAGACTGCAATCTGCTGGTCTAGTAGGAGTTTCCTCTGAAATACCTAGCATCTTTTCCAGCGGAGAGCAGGTAGGGTCCAACGTCCAATAGTTTTTTTAAAAAACAACTGTAGGAAAGGATTCTACAGTGCATATATATATTTATATATAAAGATTACAAATATTTAGAGACCTTTAAAACACAGGATAGAAAAAATATATAAATTAGAAAAACACAGAAATTAAAATGGCTTGTTGCCTAATACTACAAGAATGAAAAATATATGAAAGATGAAGAGGTTGCTTTGATAGCATGACACGACACAAACCAAGCAAAGAAAAGTTTAGACATCTTACTTATATTTCTATGAAATTGAGCCATAGGAATACAATCCTATAAAATATTTTCTATCCGTTCCTATATATCAAAGGGTTCATAGGATATTGAATCCTCTAAAATTTCTGTAGCAATCCTGCAATTCAAATTCAAAGAGGCCTTACAGCGTTTATCTTTACAAGTTGTCTGGCCATATTGAAATATTTAGATGAAAATTTTCTTTTGCTATATGGACAACCATGGTAAATTCTTTTCTGAACAAAGATTGGCAAACTGAAAGAAGGGGAGGTGTGCCTCTAAAACTCTTATTGTTGCATGTTATCCAGATGCTACATGCCGTTGCAATAATTTTTTCCATGTAGAAAGGTTCATGTAATTTGTTTTTTATATCTTCAATAGCTTCTTGCACCGAGACATTTTGACTTCTTGTTGGCTGCAGTTTTTATTTTAGTCATTTTTAAAAACTTATTTTAAAAATAGATTTTTCAAAAAACATCAACAAAAAATAGACTATTTTTAGAGTTAGCAGTCTGTCACCGAGCATCAACAGTATGGTGCCAACATCATTGGTGCTGTCCTCTTGGCTCTGTTGATAATTTTATCAGTGGTGATGTTGCAGGGGTTTGGTGTCAACCAGCATCAACTCGAAATTTCTCTTGCAATCCTTCAATCTTTTAAGGCGCAGTAAATTAAAAAATTTAAATTATGATAGAGACATAAGTAAAAAATGATATATCTAGTAAAATTTAAGGTTCATAAAAAATACGACATAGCAATATTCAGCAGTTATGAGAAATTATGTCATAATATACCTAAAAAAATAGGATATTTGTATAAGCATTGCAAAATTCAGCATAGTAGAAATTAGTATACCCGAGTAAATTTAGGATGTAAAATTATTGGCATGAATCTATAAAGAGGTGGAGTCTATATAGAGGTGGAGGGTCAACACCAAGGTCTCTGGCGTTAATCCACGGTGCCGGAGTGGTTGATGCTGACCCCTACGTGTTACCGTTTATGTGGCAAAATTACCATTGAGACTAAGGGGATGATGCTATTTGCGTCGTGCTATTGATCAGCGATAGTACGGCAGGCATCAAAAATGATTTATTTCTAATTGAAGTTTTTTTATGGATGCATTTATAAAATATGTTTTTTTTAAAAAGGTTAAAATGTAAAAAATCGTGTCTTGACAGTTCCAGCAGCTTGCTACAAGTGGGCATGTGAAAATATAAATGTTTAAGGGTTTCTTCTTGTGTTAAATTGCACATGACACAATTGTAGTTAATTCTTTCAAATTTCTTTCTTATGGGGAGGTTTCTTCTGTTTAATCTGACATTCAGGAGCAGACAAAAGAAAATCTTGTGTTTGGTTGAGAGCAGATCTGCCAAAACCAGCTGAAAGCTGGGAGAATGTTAATGGACCCCATGAAACATCTATATGCTCTTGGTGGTGAGAAATTAATAGAATTCCATATGTATGACCAGGAATAATTTTCTTCTGTTAAGGTCAAACCTTACAGAAGATTCTGCTGGTCTATGAACTGTGCATGGACTTCAACCGAGAGAGGTAGATTGAAAAGAAGTGCAAGATCTTCTGAAGAGGCTGCTTGTTGAAGTGTTGCATTGGACCTGGTTGTGAAGGTATAAAGCTGGGGCATTGTTTCCATGAGATGATTATCATTCCATTGATCTTTCCATAGGACGAGTGATTTTTCCATTGTGAGGTTCCCCTTTTGCTATTGCTTTAAATAGGTCTATCAGCTTCAAATTGTCTCTCCACCAAAAAAAAAAACACCCTCAGTGAATCTGTGAGGGGGTTGATTGCCATAATAAAGAGGGCAGAGCAAGTTCATGGTGGTGGGCATTATGGTGGGCATAGATATCAGTAACCCCTAGGCCTCCTTTTTGCTTTGGTGTGTAGACTCTATCCCAGGCAACTAGTGGTGGTCCATGACTCTTTAAGTTTGAACCTCTCCACGGACAATGGTGTCTGTATTTGTCAATTTGTTCAATAACTCTGACTGGCAGCTTAGGGGTGCACATGTAAGAAGTTGACAAAGCAGAGGACCAAATTTACTAGGGTGAGTTTGCTACCATAAGATATATATATGGCACAAGGAGTCTTCTTTCCATTCCTTGGACTACAGGGAAGCTGTCTTGTAGCAGAGGTTTGTGGAGAGTGAGAGGCAATCCCAAATATGCGAAGGAGAAAACTCCTTGTTGACACCGTATGATTTGAGTAAGATGAAACATTTTCTCCTTTGGAAAATTTATTGGTACCATGAAGGATCCTGCAAAGTTTATTCTCAACCCTGTAGATTCAGTATAAGTGTTCAACAGAGATTTAAGACTAAAAAGCTTTCTTGCATATGCTGGCATAACCTTCAAATTGTCATTTGCATAATGAATGACCGGAAAATTGGGGCATTATGGAATTGTTAAATGTGATTGTATGATCTCTTTATGCATTGCCTCATTGAGAATTGACTGTAGAAGATCTGCTGCTATAACAAAGAGAAAAGGGGAGAGTGGGTCAACTTGTCTGACTCCTCCTTTACAACTAATTTTTTTCCAGGAACTCCATTTAGTAGTACTGCAGATGTTGCTGTTGTCAAGATGCTGCTGATCCATGTGAACCATATTTCTCCAAAATCCTTTTCTTAAGTATATTCAATATCACCCAATGCTCTATTTTGAAAAAAGCTTTCTCAAAATCTGTCATGTGGGGGCACCACTACACACGCCGAGTTCGCGCCAGGGACACAACCAGCGCTAAGTAGAACGTGGTCACGGCGCGATCAGACAGAATAGAGCGCGAGCGCGTCAACCGCGCCTAGCTCGTGCGATCACCGCGCCAGAAGATCAGACAGAGCAGAACACGAGCGCATCAACTGCGCCTAGCGCGTGCGATCACCGCGCAAGACAGAGGGCATCAACCACACTGAGCGCACACCCTCACCGCGCGATCACAGCGCCCGAAGACCCAGCAATCGCCGATATTTAACCGTGGTGTGCGTGACGATCGAGAGAAAAAACAGAGTATTTCCTAATCCCTCTCTCTTTCTCTCTTAATCTCTTAACCCTTCACAATTGGGCGTTCTAGCAACAATCCAACACCATTATCGACCACAGCTAAACCCACCCCGTCCGTGCCACCATCCACTCACCAGCTGATCTCAAAGCCTCATCAAGTCATTGGTTGAGACCATCCAGACCCTAAAAGTTTTGATTGACGAGCTCAAGCAAGAGCGCCACTCCGCCGCACAACAAAGCCACCAGGCACCGGCGAGCACCACAATGATTGGCTGCCCTATTTCTATAAGATGGATTTCCCCAAGTTTGACGGAAAGTCTGATCCTCTTGCGTTCATCAACCGCTACATGTCGTACTTCCATCAGCAGCGAATCGCTGAGGAGGATAAGGTTTGGATGGCCTCATACAACTTCAAGAATGATGCCCAAATGTGGTTCATCAAGGTCCAGCAGGATGAGGGCGCCCCACCATGGCGCTGTTTCACCGAGCTCTTACATTTGCGTTTCGAGCCTCCCCTATGCTTCAACCCACTCAGTGAGCTCATGACTTGCAAGCACACGAGCTCCGTTGTTGAGTACCAGGACCGTTTCAAGGGTCTCCTACCTTGAGCAGGCGCGCTCGCGGAGACACAACGGGTGCAAATGTTTACGATGGGTCTACAGCTGCCCCTCAGCCTCGATGTGAAGATTCATAATCCGTAGTCTCTTGCCTTCGCCATGAGCCTTGCTCGTAAGTTGGAACTGCACGACCAGTGCACCGCACTTGCCACACCGGCCCTCACACTACTGCGGCCACAACAAAGGGGCCTTCTGCCGGCACCTCCACCACGCTTGGCCTTGCTGGGTCCCAACACTAGCAGCGACTACACCATCCAACACCGTCACGATAGAAGGCCACCACGTCAAGTGTGTCTCCACGGCGGAGATGGAGGAACAACACTGCTTGGGCCTCTGCTATAATTGTAACGAGAAGTTTAGGCACTGCCACAACAGAGGGTGCCAACACCTCTTCCTTCTAGAGAGCGCTCCTGATGATGAAGATGAGGGCACGGGCGATGACGTGGTGGAGGAGGGACCACAAATTTCCCTCCACACCATTGCCAGTGTCTGCACCAGTGAAATGATGCAGGTGCGCATTCAGCTAGGCAACGCTACTCTACTCACCCTCCTCGACTCCGGCTCAACACACAATTTCATCTTTGAGGAGGTGGATTGTGGCACCAACCTACAGCTATAGCACCATAGCAACATGAAGGTAGCCATAGCAAATAGAGAACATGCCCCCTATTTGGGCTTGTTCGGCAGGACAAATTTCTCCATCGATGGTGAGGCTTTTCAAGTGGACCTCTTTGCTCTTCCTCTGGTAGGTTATGACATTGTTGGGGACCCAATGGCTCATGTCGCTCAGACCCATTCTTTGGGATTTCAGCATACTCACGATATCATTCTCGCACCAAGATCATTACGTGAGCTGGCACGACGTGGTGGGACCAACCAATCAAACTCTGCAGGCTTGCACAAGCAACAACCTCATGGAGGCCCTCCTTGCCTAGTTCGCCATCGTCTTCACCGAGCCCCAGGGGCTACCACCACCGCGCACCCGTGACCACCACATCACCTTGGTTCCAGGGGTGTAGCCGGTTGCCGTCTGCCGTCAGCCAATGGCTCCTAGCATTTCTGCGTCGACTATAGGGCCCTAAACACAATCACTATGAAGGAAACTTTCCTATTTCAATCATTGATGAACTCCTGGATGAGCTCCACGGCGCCAAGTTCTTCACCAAGCTCGACCTTAGCTCAGGTTATCATCAAGTGCAAATGAATCCAGAACAAAATGACGTTCCAGACCCATGATGGACTATATGAGTTCCTCATCATGCCATTCGGCCTATGCAATGTGCCAGCCATCTTCTAGACGCTCATGAACGACGTTCTGTGCCTCTTCCTCTGCCACTTCATCCTCGTCTACTTCAATGACATCCTCATCTTTAGCAACTTGTGGGCCGACCATCTTCGACACATTTGCACCATCCTCTACACACTATAGCAGCACCACCTCTTCGTCAAGAGGTCCAAGTGTGCCTTCGGCGTTGAATTCATCGCGTACCTTGGGCACATCATTTTAGCAGAGGGTGTGTCCATGGACCCCGCAAAGGTCCATGCGATGCACGATTGGCCCCTGCCTCATTCAGAGTGTGTGGTTCGGGGGTTCCTCAACCTGGTAGGATACTACCACAAGTTTGTGCACGACTACAGCACCATCACGGCGCATCTTAGAGTGCTCCTTTGCAAGGATGGCTTTCTATGGTCCGACGACGCCACAGCAACCTTCTAGGCCTTGAAGAAGGCAATCATGACAACCCTGGTCCTGGCACTCCCCAACTTCAATCAACCAATTGTCGTTGAGTACGATGCCTCTTCACACAAGTTCGGGGCAGTGCTCCTCCAAGACAAGCACCCTGTCGCATTTTTCAGTTGGCTCTCTAGCCATGTACGAGTGGGAGTTGATCAGGCTCATCCACGCCATACACAATTGGCATCTCTACCAGAAGGTCGTAGCTTTCTAGTGAGAACTGACCGTTATAGCTTGAAGTTCCTTCTAGACTAGCGCCTTGCCATGATTCCACAACATCATTGGGTGGAAAGCTACTCAGCTTTGACTTCACTGTCGAGTACAAGCCCGATGCCATGAACATCATCGCCGATACCCTCTCTAGGTGCGACACCTATGACTGCACCATCCTCACCATTTTCAGAGCCCGCTTCGACTTCATCGAACGACTCCGCTAAGCGCAAGCCATAGACTTAGCTTATGGCCCTCTAGGACAAGATCACCATGGGGCAGCGCACCGCCACCTAGTCACTTATCGACGACATGGTGGCCTACGACTCCCGCCTCTACATCACACCGATGTCTTCCCTTCTGGTAGAGCTCATAGCTGTTGTCCATCATGACAACCACAAGGGCATCCAACACACCCACCATCGACTACGCAAGGACGTCGCGTGGTCTAGGACTACATCTGAGGCTACACTACTTGTCAACGCTACAAGTCCGATCATCTCCACCTGGCTAAACTGCTCATGCTGCTGCTAGTACCGACATCCGTCTAGTCCGACATCAAGCTCATTGCTCCACGTCGGAGGCAAGTCTGTGATCCTAACAGTGGTCAACCATTTTAGTAAGTACTGCCACTTCATTTCGCTTGCTCACCCCTATACAGTAGAATCGGTGGCACAAGCATTATTTACCGACGTGGTTCGCCTACACGGAGTACCCTAGTCAATGGTCTCCTACCACAACCACATCTTCACCTCCAAATTCTGCGAGGAGCTTATGCATCTCAAGGGTGTCACACTACAAATGATGACTGCATTCCACCCGCAGTCCGATGGACAAACGGAGGCGACAAACCACGTCATCGTCATGTACTTGCGCTGCTTCACCGGTGACCGTCCCCGCCACTACCTCTGATGGCTTCCCTAGGTTGAGTATACCTACAACATCGCCTATCAATCCTCACTCTAGGACACTTCATTCAAGGTGGTCTACTGCCGTGACCCCCCGACCATACGCTCCTTTGAACCTGGCCCGCGACGTCCGCTAGGTCCTCATCCAATGGAAGGATGAACTTGCATCATCCGCAACATGGGAAGATGTCGATAGCTTCATAAAACGACATCCATCGTTTAAGCTCGTGGATGAGCTGCTCATTGAGGGAGCGAGAGATGTTATGTGAGGGTGCTACTACACACGTCGAGTACGGTCCAGCGATAGCCTGAGCTGAGTAGAGCACGGTCACCACGCCAGAAGATCAGACAGAGCAGAGCGCGAGCGCGTCAACCGGCCCTAGTGCGCACGATCACCGTGCCAGAAGATCAGACAGAGCAGAACACGAGCGCATCAACTGCGCCTAGCGCACACGATCACTGTGCAAGACAGAAGGCGTCAACCACGCCGAGCACGCGCTCTCACCACACGATCACAGCGCCTGAAGACCCAGTGATTGCTGATATTTAACCGCGGTGAGCGTGATGATCAGAGGAGGTTCTAAAACAGAGTATTTCCCAATCCTTCTCTATTTCTCTCTAAATCTCTTTCCCCTTCACAATTGGGTGTTCCAGGGAACAATCCCACACCATTATCAACCGCAGCTACGAGCTGCGTAGTCAAGGACCTGCCGTGCTGAATCACGACGCCCTTGACAAAATCTAATTTAAGGATGATCACATCCTTTTATCTTTTATCTTGTGACAGTAATATAACTATTCAAAAGCTCAGGCTAGATAGTCTTGTATAGTTCTACTCTTGATGAAACCATACTGATTCATGTGCACCAATTGGAAAATTTTACTTTGTAGCCTAATTGCTAGCTACTTGGTGAGAATTTACAAAGTGATGTTCAACAGGGAGAATGGCCTGTAGTCATTAATGGTGAGGCGATTGTCTTTCTTAGGCACTAGGGTGATAAATGATTCATTTATACTTCGAAGTGCGGTGTTTCCATTATAGAAACTTCGACATAGTTCATAGAAATTACCTTTGATTATGTTCCAGTGTGCTTTCACAAATTCCCCATTGAAGCCATCTGGTACTGGAGATTTGTCATTAGGGAGGCCAAAAACAACTTTGTCAATTTCTTCATGTGAGAAAAGATTTTATAGTTGCTGGAGATCTCCATGCATGGTGAGTAAATGTTGCAAATCGAAGTGCATCAGAGGATTGTAAAAGAACCAAGTCTATCCTTGAAAGAAATCTAAATAATTGCAGCTTTAGTTTCATGATCTATAAAAGTCTCTCCTTGCGTATTATGAAGGGAGGATATTTTACTTCTTCTGTGCCTCAGAGTTGCTGTAGCATGGAAGAATTTGGAATCGTCTTCCCCAAATTTTACCCATTTTATTATACCTAGGAGTTTTTCCATTTGTTCCCTTAAGATCGTCCTTGCATTAAATTCTTCAATGGTCAGGTTTCTGAATTCTTCTAGGGTATCCAGCAAAAGAATCACCTGGTTTATGTTTGCCAAAGCAGCTTTTATGCTTGACAGTTTTTTAGCCCAAATCATTAGGTGTCTTTTCAGAATTTTGAACTTCGTGACTATTCTGTTTGTAGGATCTTGATTACTGTTTAGTTGATTCCACACTGGTTGCATAATATCTTTCAGTTCTGTAAACTGAAGCCAATAATTTTTAAACCTAAACACTTGAGCTCTAGGGATAGAACTATTTATTTGAATCACACATGGCACACGATCTGAAGTTGTTCTTGCCAAAGATATAACCAAAGAATGTGGGCATTTGATGTTGGAATTTACAAATGGGTTAAGACACATATGAAAAAAAATTTCTCAAAAAATCTCAAAAACTTATCTTATGAAAAGAGTTGTACGTGAACCTTTAGTATCACATTACTAATTCTAAAGAGAGAACCTTAAGGATGGGTATTCTTCTAACCACATGAGTCATGCATGGTGCAGAGAACTATAAGAACATGCGAGCACTCGCTCACATGGCCAAACGGCACGCATACACAACATGTGCGTAAATGGTTTATTAAAATTGGGTCTTCATGCTTCACAGATGTGGCTTTCTTTTCAACAAACGTAGCCTGACTATTGGTCCTAATCTATAGAGTTTTTGAGTGAATCTCTTAGGAAGCTCATTCGGAGACTAGGAAATATGACTTATAAGCTTTAATAGAGGTGTGGGCTATTGATAGCCTAGTATTAGATGAGTCTTTGAGTGAAACTTGCTTACCACAAAACTTTCAATTCAACACACAATTCATTGTTAAAGTTGTGAGCAAGTATAGCCTAGTGACCTACATACATGGATGTCCAAATTTAATTGGTTTTCATCAAAACACTAGTGTATAAATAGTACATTAGAGAATAGCAAATCTCTTTGAGATTTTGAGATTTGGTGGTGGATTGTTGGAATTTGCAAATAGGTTAAGGATCGTATAAAGAATAATTCCTAGAAAAATCTAAAAGGCCCACCTTATAAGAAGGTTTGCATGCATATCTTTAGTACTACCTTACTAATTCTAGGAGAGACCTTCTAGTAAGGGTGTGTGATCTCCTGGCCACTTGAGTCATACATGGTGGAAAGGACTAGAGGAACACACGCCCTCGCTCACTTGCCTTGCCTATCTTGATGACGCACGTACATGACATGTGCATGAGTTGTCCATCAAAATTGAGTCATCATTCTTGTGTGGACTGCCTTTCTTTTATAGTTTTATTTTGATGCATCCAATGATTGATCTATTTTTTTCCATTAGATTAGCGTGGAGTCCGAATAGGTTACATACGACTTATCTAGTTCGGTTATACATCATGGAGGTCATGCCTATACTCTGATCACGCGTCTGATATGTCTATAAGTACCGAGCTTTCATCTTAACTCGATACCCATGAAAATAATCTAGAGTTTGCCATCTTCTCTATATTGCACCATCGCACGTCGCCTACTCCATCCTATTTACCAGCGTGCACCAGTGGATCAGGAGAGTAGATCTCTGAAACCACTTCCTCATGAATTCCTACACTAGCAGAGTAAGGAATAAAGTTTTTAAGAAGCGCTTTGCGCAACTGCTCACTAATCGTCTAGTATGGCTCGTCTTTCTTTTTGTCGGCTATGGCTTATCATCATTATTATATATTATGTCTTTTGTATTTAATCTATTTATATTGATTACTGATATATGTTTAGATCAGATGATATGGTTTTCTTAAATTATATATTTAATGCCATGATTTTTTGAAGAAATTAAATCTACATTTTTAGAATAAATTAAATATATATATATTTAACATTTGATAGTCTAGGAAAACCCAATCGATTTTTGCTATTGTTCCAAGTGTACTTTCTTTCTTTGAGAGGTAATTCAATCAGTCCTAGTTGACTAATGGCTTCACTATACAAGAACATTTCATTAACATCACCACCTGGACGATTCGTGTATTCTGGGGATTTCATGAGATTAAAATCACCTAAAATAAGCCAATCAGTCTCCTCATCAATTTGGATGTTCATAAGCCAATCCAAGAATTATGCTCTTTTTTCAGTGATACAGGGACCATAAACATTTGTGAGGACCCAAGAATCTTCATTAAAAAGAGATGTGAAACGCATAGGGATTGCAAAATCATTCTGAAAGATCAACTCCCTATAAACACTATTACCACACCAAGACATTAAGTCCTCCCGAAGCTCCAACTGATGGAAGAAACTCAAACTTGTGAAAATTTCTTAGGAGACACTGTCGGAGATATTGAGAATTAAAAACATCTCTTTTGGTTTCTTGGAGACAGACTAGAACAATCACATTCTTCCATCTTACTTTTTTTTGCTTTCCAATTGCTTGGTGCATTCATGCCTCTTACATTCTAGTTTAAAATTTTCCATTGTCTATTCCTGATTCAAACGTAAAGGAAGAGTAGCAGACAACAGCAACCAGTTGTGATGTTGAAAAAATACCTGAGAGAAGGACCAGGTATATAAACTCTGAGCGACATAGCATCTCAAAACATTTGTGCAAATGCAATCTGTGTAAACAACCAGATAAAGAAGGGACAATATATTTTCTGCCATTACAATAACCAGGAGAGTTTTATAAGTCCCACATATCACCCTCATGAGAAGATGAAATCAAAATATATTATTAAGGAAAAGATGCAGTTTACAGGCTACAAGAATTTCTGGTCCTCCTTTGTTGCCACTTCTTGATAATTGCATTCTTCTTGGTGGCTGAGTTGATCTTCTTGATTGTTTTCTTCTTCTTGAGTTTTGCTTCAGTTGCTTCCTCAGGAGTCACCTTGCAAAACTCAACACAGGTTTCTGATCACCTTTTGACTGAGGACAGATGGAGCTATATTTCAAGCTAAATAATTATCTAACTCAAAGTTGTTGTACTTGAAACCTTGGGCATTCTTGTTCAGTCTATCACTCCTGACCTCAGTTTCCACATGGGGTACTTTGCTAATCTTTCTTTCATTAACATGTAGAGCTGAAGTTGTGACAGGACGATTGCTTTGGAGGTGCCAGCTTGATTAAGTTGTGGGATTTGTATCACCAATTTATTCTTTTTTCCAGTAGTGGTCTGCAATTCGTAGTACTATTAGCCTCAGTTTCTTCTTGGCTGACTTCTGCTGTTACAGACTGACATTTAGCTGGGAGCTTGAACTGAATCAGCTGAATCTTGTCAAGAGCCTCTTCCTGCTGCACAATGAAACTCCACGCTTGCGATTGCAAGAAGACTCTAGCCCAGTCAAAGTCACTTGGAGAAAGCAGCGTAGCAGTAAAGAAATCAGCCCATTTGCATGGGATATGGACTACTGGGCTAGGAAAAGTAAATTCAGTAGAATTAAAATTCTTGGCCCACAACAGTTGTCCTTCAGTTCTTTCTTTCTTTTGTGAGGTAGATAAGTCCAACAGGTTTTTCATTAGAGAGAAAGAGTTTACAGACTGTGACTGTCCTGGTGCTGGGCCATCTTGTATTGGCAGAGGTTGAGTTGGGAGGTGTGCACTATGATTGTCTAGTTTTATCTCCATCTTGATCTGCTGAAGAACTTCTTGCTCACTTATCATCTGAGAACTGTTCTGTCTTTCATCATCAACTTTAGGCACTAGTAGTGCATCCTAATCTACCACGTTCTCATCAGCTAATAAGAATTGCCCATCATCAAGAATATCCTCATCTTGTGGTAAATAGAGTATTTCTGGGTGTTCTATGTTATTGGCTGGCAGAGCCATGACAATCTATAGGTAAGCAGGTGTATTCTGTCCTTCCTCTTGATTAGCTTCTTCTACATATATCTCCATAGCTTCTGAATTGAGGTTAAGCACTTGTTGTTCAGATTGTCGGCATTGAGCCATCTCTTCCTGTGCCAGATCTTCAAGTTGCTGTCTAAAAGAATTTTGTTTAGAAACAGAGTGTTCAGAGATTTCATCCACCTCAAAGACATTAGAATTTTGCTGTTGTGCCTCCCCTTGATCTTGCTGAAGCTGATTAATTTCCAGTGGCATTGCATTAAGATCTAGATTTAAACCTGGGCCCAATTCTTGTTGTATTTCTATGTGAGAAGCTCGGGCTGCATTTGGTACCATCCCAGAGAGCTGGGCTGCATTGTGCATCGGGACATCATTATCATGCTGGTGATCATGGTGATTGTGATCGTCTTGCTCATCCCCATTGTTATCATTCCTAGGATTAGGATCATAAAAGAAATCATGAAACTGAGGTGGTCTTGGGTGTGGGACCCCTCCATCCTGTGGTGGTGGGTCCTCATTTGGTGGTCTTTGATGTGGCCAGGAGTACTATGGATGCAACCATTGATCATGTCAAGTATCATAGGTTAATTTAGATCATAATTAAGAACATGATGCTACCTAATGACATAAATATATACACCTATTTAATTAGGAGTGATTTATAAGATTGAACTGCTTGTCGATATTGGACAAGTCATGCTTGATGTTTCAAAGATGGAGATTATGTCTCTCACGTATTGGAATCGTATTTGGCCACCTGAGACTCGCATTGAATTCAATGGCCACTAAATTTGTATACGGGGTCTGTTTTGAGCAAATGAGCACTAACTAAAAAGATCTCATCGACTACATTCAGATGTGTTTGGACTCATGATGAGATTAAAAAAAGCTACTCAGAATAAGCGGAACAATGTTTGGACCAAAAACTTAGGATGAGCCTTGTATTTAGTAGAGCCCATTAGGGGTCCACAAAGACTAGGGTTTACTCTCACTACTCCTCATCGATTTTCTACCTATATAAACCCCTAGCAGTCACCATTTACAAAATGGGTTTTATTTAGACGTAAGTTTAGCTTCAATTACTTCCTTATACCCGTATGTTAGCTAGACCACTTGAATTTCATGTGTGTTAGTTTTATCATTTGACTAGTGATGTGAACTATTCCTTATCTAACTTATTCCTCTTTTATTCTGCTAGCAAGTTCAAAAGATTGTTCTTAGCATGATAAAAATAGCAAGAATTCAGAGCTGGTGTACCGGTTGCTAAGGCATACCTATGGTAGTCATATTTGGATCGCCAATGTTGACACCTCCCCCAAATCAAAATTGTTCTCCTCTCATCGAAAAATTGAGAACGCCCATTGCTATGTCAAGTGGTATTAGAGCTCAAGGTTGTTCGGTGAGAGACTTATGACTTCTTTTATTTTTCCTAGAGTCAAAGAAAACCACAAAAATAGGTCATGTCTGAAACCACCAAAACAAGTTGAGCCATTCTATTTAGTTTTTTTTGCTCGTTGAGATTTCAGTTTCATCGATGGTTAGTGCCTGCTCTAGTTAATACTTTAGAGTTGCAGGTTCTGCTCGCCATATACACTGCCTCCATCACCCCTAATATGAACTTCATCCTGCTGCCATCGTCAACACCATATCCACCACAAAATCCACCTTCATCCCCACCAAAATTTTGTTCACCACCATCACCACTGGATCAGCCACCAACAACACCATTTATTACTGTAGCCCTCAACTGCCAACCCTTTTGCAGCATGGAGAAGTGAACCAACCGCTTTCCAAGAAGCCATTATAGTCCAAACTTTCCTAAGAAAGCATCTAAGTGCTCTTGCTTTTGACTTATAGGCTGAACCATGAACCAAGTAACCAGCATTTATTCTTGCGAAAAATACTGTTCTAAGAGGGAACCAGTGCTCTTAATTTTGACTTGTTGGCTGAACCACATTTGTAAAAAAAATACTGTTCTAAGATTCTTGCGAAAGTTTTTAGTTGCACTATTTTGTGCCAAAACATGGAGAAAATAAAGAAAAGAAGAAAAAGTTAAAAAAAGGAATAGATAGGTGCTTAACTAGTTGTTGTTTCTACCTTTCTTGTGTTTAGTTTCATGCTAACTAGTGACCACATTTGTGTCTAGTCTCGTGCCTCTAACATGGCTTTGCCTAGCATTAACACAGTACCATTGTTGAGCATTTATTCAACTTAATGTGGTTCTAGCTATACCTTGATATTACTTTAGCCTTCTAAGCTCCATAGATTTATCTACCACATCACAAGTTTGAACTTGTTGTCAGCATCAGTACAATTGACCATTGTTATTGCTCTTGCTGGTTGCCAAATACTATTTGCATAGTGTGGTAAGAATGTTTAAGAACTCGGTTGTACATATTTGAGATTGAGATGGAGTTGAACATTACCTAGTTCAATAGTTGATAGCCATATTTCTTATGATTTACCTACTGTGCACTGGCGTAAAATAGATTTAAGATGACTATGCTCAAGATCGACACCTTCGTCGAGATATGGAGAGTAAGCAACACGATGCATTTTTGGTATGTGATGATGCTTTAGACAAAATCAAATCTGCACTACCTAATTTTGAAAAAAAAATGAACCTCATGCATATATTAAGTAGGAGCTAGAGATTGACATGTGCCTCTAGTGTTCTAATAAAAAAATGCTTCATATAATTGGAAACATCTTTGCTGACATAACAAAATTCCTCAATATTGGAAAAACGTAAAATGATATTTGAGAGATGTTTATGTTCCTATGTATTATGCTGATATTCTATTCAATAAACTATAATGTTAGAGTAACTGTTACATTGTGGTTTAGAGAAATGCAAAGAAGCTACAGAAATGAGGTTTTTACATGGTATTAGCAAATAAATTCAGGATAAGCTTTCTCATTAAAATTATAGCTCTCTTTCTCATTTGTTACAACTTACATGCAATGCCAAAGGTCAAATTGGGGAGGACATGAGGAAGCAACCATCTTGCAGGAAGTGAACAATCACCAAAAGGAGGGTGGCAACATGAATGAGATGCCATTCCTATTCCTATTGAGAAGGATGATGAGAATAATGACGCACCTATATTATCTAAAGACAACATAAAAGGTAAATTAAATGGTGATGACATAAATTAAGGTGAGTATTTTCAAGTGAGCTACATATGTTCACTTTTCATACTAACAAAGAGCAAACATTAGTAGAACCCATTATTGAATTTCCTTTGTAACAATATGGTTTGTTTACTTTTCCTTCTTATAAAGGAGAGTTGTGTGATAATGCTTCACTTATATTCATGCCACAGCTAGTCAATAAATATGTCGATCTAATTGTTGAACCTTTGTGTGCTGAATTTTACCATGTTACTCATATGGCTAGTGAGAATGCTGAATTTGAATTGCTATTTTCTTTAAATTCTTTGGGCTATGTTCAATTTGATCATATTTGTGAGCTCAGTAATTTTGAAAAGAAATTATATACTAAATCTGATTTGTCATGTACAACTAATGCTACTTTTATATCTTTGGCATAAAGGAGTTTATATGGTGTATAGATGGTTGTGCAAGAAAACTAGTGTTTGTTTAGATCTCAAATATTTTATGGCTGTGCAAGAAAATGGCAAGCTAGAGAGTTCCATGGATATCCAGTGGGGTATTGGGGCTCGAGCCCCCTCCCCACCATTCATACTGGATCTTCTCTGCATACTTGTGCATTGTATATGTGATACGTCAGAAGGACCTAGAAAATATTTGTTTTTTTTACACAATAGTTGAAGACACAGTTATAAGTTGTCATATGAATCTTCAGCTGGCATAAACCTATACTGTTGTATTTGTATTTTGGCTTCCTTTCAAACTATTGAGTATAAATTAAATAATATCTTACAACATTACTTTAGATTATTGGAGTACATAATGCCATTTTTTCCATCACCGTAATTGCACACCATGTACACCTCTTCCTAGGCGAAGTGATTGTTCTCTTCTCAGCATGGGGTTCATTAAAATGATTATCATCCAATGTTAACACGTGGTTAAGAACCTATAAAATCTAATGGTTAGATATTTTAATTTTTCTAAAATTTATAGGGTTATTTATAATTTATTGGATGCCTAGAGAGAAAGCTAATGTCATATGTCCAATTGTTGGACATACAACCATTTTGTGGTCTTTGTGTTAAAACTGGTATTAGAGTTGTCCTTAAGGCTATAAGTATATACATGTCAATGTTCACACGTGAAGAGACTAGGTAGAGAGGCGTGCTGAAAGGGAGCATGTGTTAGCCGATGGAGGTCTAATACGATGCACCTGAACATACGAAGGTCTAGAATATATGTTTAGCTTCATTACAGATACTTCAGCTCGTTGGAGTCTTCATGTTGTTAGAGCTATGGGTATGTTAGTCAATTTAATCTCTAATTGATAAGGAAGATAAATAGAGTTAGATCATCGAGCCAATCGGACGATATGAACCCCTGCTATTGGCTGGATGTGCCAATAGAGTTAAGATAACCATCTGCTGTGAGTTTGATACACTCCTGCTATCAGCTGGTTGTCAATAGGAGCTGTAGCACTCATACATCGGCTAAAAAGATAATAACGATATAAGCAAATAGCGAGGATTAAAATAAAAGACTCATTAGTTGTAGAGTCGATGACACTTTGAAGAAAATATGCGATAAGCAGTAGAGAGCGAGGTCTGATATCCCAAAGAGACGAGACCTAGCAACCACTGATGATGGTACTATTAGAGTCAGTCTTAATAAATTGGATCAAACCAAGGTAGTATAAGGCTGAGACTAACGGCATTAAAATGGCGGGAGCTAAATTGGACGTATGGATAGAGGAAACAGATGAACCCATCGGTTCTAGGTCTGTTGCTGGCATATAAGTAAACTCATTAGCTAGCTGAGCCAATGAGAAAAACAAAACCCACTAGATTTCGATACCAACCTTATTAGACAACTTTGATAGATTGAATCTAACTGAGATAGTATAAGGCCGAATTTAACAGAACTAGATCGATCACTAGCGGATTAATCGCTGAGTAAGATATATGTATATTAGCTGAAAAACCAATACACTAGGCATAAAATTTCTTGTAAAGATAACTAATCGGCTAGCTACTTTAACGAAACATTGAGTAAAAAACCCATCGGCTTAAGACTCAATATACTATCAGCAGTTTAGTAGGTTAGACCTAACCGATAGAGCACAAGATTGATGATGATAAAACGAGTTGAATTAGCCCATAGATCTCACATAAAAGTGATGTGATATATCTAATCAGACTGAGAGGTTGGACCTAACTGATGCAACCTTAGAAATAATGGATACACCAAGATAATGGTGGGACTTACTTCTTCGTCGGAGTTCGAACTTAACCGATACTGCTCTCGTTGAGACCTAGAATCTAGTAGGTAAAACCTAAACAAACTAGTGTGGTAATACGCTAAGATTGTATTGATCTAAGAGATGGTTTACAAGCCTCCCAGGAATTTATATTTATACCTTAGGATTATATGGGTCCAATGTAGTTACAACCAAACTGTAGACGTTACTCTTTTTTAAAAAAAGAAAACTCTCTATAAGAAGCTAACAAAACTTATAAACATACAACCACTTTATTGTGGCTTTTACAACTCTTTCTCAGATCCGATCTCATCTGAATAAACTTTAATTTTTGATTGGAACAAATCCTTCTTTATCCGTCTGATCGACTCTTTTCCTTATCAATCGGTCTCATTTGATAAGCCCGATCGGCTCCCATCCTATCTATAGAGGTTTATCAAATTTTGGTTGAGAATTCAGTGGATACTAATCAGCCCGATGAAATAGACTTGGGTTTCTATGTCTCCACGGAATAATTGGAGGAAGAAAAGAACAAAAGATCTTGGCCCACGGGAAGAGAGCAAGCAACAAAGCAGAAGCAGCGGAGCATGCTTGCAGCAAGAGCATGTTCAGCAACCTCAGTTGAGTGAGCAAGCAACAGCAAGCCATCGTTTATTCACACCTCGGATAGAGGCTGGCGCCAAGATAAAAAGGATGACTGCATGAACATTTTTAACACCGGTTCAGACAACTTACATGAAGTGAGATCGAAAGCGTAACAATATTATAGTGCAGGTGTGCTCCAATCAATTGATCTGGGGCTAAAACCGTTTTAGGGCCTATTGCAGGTGACATTGTATCGTCGGTTATGGCGTCACAACCAGAGCACCTCTGCTCGTGATAGATGCCGCGGGGACAATCGGGAACGCTGCTCTCGCCATGGCGAGAGTCAGCCGTTGCTGTGTCCATCGATGGGACGATGAAGAGGGGCGACGCGGTCATGGTGTCCGAGAACGGCGGCTGTTGCTCCTCCACCAGCTGGTCTTCCACCTGCTTGAGTGACGCGAAGAAGCTGGCGTGCCTCGAGAAGGGCTGCATCATGGGCGGCACGCTGATGCAAGCGGTGATGGCAATTCGATCCGACGTCAGCAAACGTAGCCGATGGCTGGCAACGGCCGTGGCGATGACGGGGAACGAGAAGGCGGCAACAGATATCTGGATGGGAGCCACGTCTGCATCTGCGCGTGAAGCCCAGCCGCAGGTGTCTTTGTAGGGCAGATGGAGCCAACAGGAAGGCAGAAATGGATTACAATTTTGCCTATGGCTCCAGGTATCCACGGGCATGTAGTCCAATGGACACGAGGATCACAATTTTGCCTATGGCTCAAGGTATCCACGGGAATTAGTTCAATGGACACGAGTATATCCATTCATTCATGATTACATATACTCAACCATATACATGTAGTCTATCTCTCATATATTATTTCTTATTGCCTTATTTAAAGTTTTGAACTTTAATAAAATCACACTAGCCTGGTGATAATTTATATTGTTATAATAATTTTATATTTTATTGATTATATTGTTCATTATTAAATTATCTATCATATTATTAATATATACCCACCTATATCCACCGGATATATCTGTGCCTAGAAGACAAGAGTATAGGTACTGAGTTCTAATTGCTAACCTATCAGCCATGAGTCGAATGAACGAAAATGTACACTGGGTTCGGTATAGATTGGCCATCAAGAAGGATTGTGGGGTAATTATAGTTTTTATTTTCTCTCTGTATCCGATAGAGATTGAGTATTTTAGAAAATAAAAACTGAAAAGAACGAACCTATGAGAGTTCAAAATTTGAAGCATGTTTTGTGGTTTGTAGGTTGAGATTGAGTTAAATCAACCAAATGAGTTCATTCAAACTATGTGATACTTGTGAGGATGGCATTCTAGAGATGGCGTAAACTCCAATACACATATTTTATCATTATTCTCTTAACCTATTTATTGTTAAAATATTAAAATAAATCCATATGAAGTGTTTTTAATGATAAATCAACTAATACAAGTTTCACATTTTAAATCCTCATATTTATCTGTTACTAATTAAGATTTATATTTTTTATTGCACGATGCTGTCCTTTCGTAGTATGCTCTGTAAGCGCTACTTGCATGCAGATATAGGTAGGGGCAGGCGCGCTCGAGGCGTTTAAAGGCCAGCCACAGGACGCTGAGGCAAAGCAACCAGAGCAGTGAGGTGACGCGGTTGGAGGAGAATGAAAAAAAAAAAGAAAAGGTGTACGTCAATAAATATATATATTTTAAAACGCATCCAACATTACTAATTTCTTACCGAGGGAGTAACCAAATAACCCCATTGATCATATTAATACAATTTTTACAATATAATGTGCAATAAAATATTTTACTAAGGACATGTTTTAATTATTACAAACTCTATATATATTTAAACACATCCGTATATATATATATATCAATACTGTTATATAATCTATGGTAGAATAGTTATTCTACCCCTTCTTTCTTTCAAGGGCAAAATCCACAATCTCTATTTGACGAAAGTTTGCAAGGTAAATTATCTTTGTGCTGATGGCTTTTGATTATTTGCATGAGCTCGGTAATTTAAAGGAAAAATTATTTGTAAGGTTTGATTTGTGATGTCCAACTAATACAAAATTTCATATCTTTGACAAATATAATGATAGGAGAGTATATTTGGTACACAGAGTTTACATATGTTCCGATATGTAAGCTCCTGTAATTGTGCAAGAAACAGGTTGTGTTATCTCAAGTTTGTGTTGTTTTCATTTAAAGAAATAGGTTGGTTAGAAGGAGAGTAACTAGATCACTCCATTTTACTGCAATATACTATTACAAATGCACCATGCGAGAACTTGGCTTCTTAAGAGGAAGAACGATGAGCTGCAAGGAAACATGGTATTTATATCTTTGTTATGTGATTGTTAACGTCAAAATCTGGACAGCCCGATAGTGGACCACCTAAAGCCGATCGGCTAGGAAGGTGTCCGATCACTATAGTGAAGAAGCCGATTAGATTGTAGCAAAGAAAGATTCGGTTTCAGATTGAAAGACTATCCAGATAAGATCGAGTTTACGGAGGAGTCGTGAAATCCATGACAGGGTATTTTATCTTTGTAAATTGTAATCTTATCTAATTAGAAAGGTTTAGTTAGTTAGTTAACTTCTTTAGAGATATTTTCCTTTATTTTTGTTAAAAAATAATGTCCGATGGTTGAAAACGCGTTGAACTCTATAAACCCAGGATATAAATATCAGACCTCTCGAGACATGTAAATCTATCACTCAATCAATACAATTTCAGCGCATCGTCACCCTAGTTCATCTAGGTATTTACTGGCGGGTTTTAGATCTCGACGCGGGGCTGCATCGGTTAAGTTCAATCTTCGGCAAAGGGGTAAGTCCTGCCACTATCTCGATATGTTCTGCTCTATCTAAGGCTGTATCGGTTATGTTCGACCTTTTAGGCCGATCAGATGTATTGCATCACGTCCATGTAGAGCCTATCGGTCTATCAAGCTCTCTCCACCGTCGTCGGTCTCATGCGGCATCGGTTAGGTTCGACCTACGGTACTGCTAACGGTAGGTGGAGCTATAGGCTTATAGTTTTCTGCACGGTGTCTTATCGGAGTGTTAGCCAATGAGTTATCCATTGCTCTGAGCTTCACGCCCAGCGCATTGGCCCATCGGCCGATACGTACTAGCCTTTAGAAGTGTTCCTTGATGCGCAACGCCAAGCACATCGGTCTTCCAGCCGATGCCCGCCCGTCTTCAAGAGGCGTCCCCTCATCGGCTCAGCTAGCCGATGGGTTCGCTCTTGTCTTTACTTCAACACGGCCGATCCGGCGTCCTCCGTATTGTCATTATTGGCCTCGGTCTCGTACTGTCTCGGTTAGGTCCAATCTTCAAGGTTTGGTATTAACGGCGCTGTCATATCCGGAGCGGTATCGGTCTTGCAACCCGTGCTGTTTATATGATTCCTTGCCATTCCACCTGTGCCTTCATCGATTTTTCAGCCGATGAACGACCGTCAGATCCTGTGCGCTTTTCTATCCTCTGAATACACCCTGGTTCCTCCATCGGCTCTATGGCCAATCCTTGTCGACACCTGTCCACGCCTCCATCGGCTCGCTAGCCGATTGAAGAGCGTCCCGATTTCTATCGGTAAATAGCCGATAGCGAAGGGTATTCTAGGCGCGGCCGATGGCCATCCCGATCCTATCTACAGCCAGCCGATAGCGAGCACCTGTATCAGCCCATCGTCCAATGGATCTGTTTGTCTCACCTTGTTATCAATTGTAGGGTCAAATTGACTGGCACGCCCGCACTCATACCATCGCGCCGGAGCCGATCGAACCCCATGGCCCCCGACGTGCGTACCTCAAGCCATGGAGAGGAGCCGACTAGCCTGTACTGGAGCTAAGTAGACCTCCCAGGCGTCGGCGTGTTCACGCCGGGGTGTGCAAGATCCAGCGCAAAAAGTGCTCTCACAACCAGGTATTTGCTTTATTTGTTTTCATGTACATATTGGTCAAGATCATGCATTAAGTGAAGGGATAAATTTTTCATAAAGAATGGGAGGATGATCTGACATGCATACTACAGATACAACTATTTCTCAGATAATAGAAGACATTAAGATCAAGTGGTCCAAGTTTTGGAATACAATTTGGCCACCTGCAACAGCGTTGAATTCAAACATATGCTAAATTTGCATGCAAGCTTCGTTTAGCCCATGAGTACTTGATGAAAAGCTCTTGGAGTCTTTTTTTTTCCAATGGATCTAGAAACATCTCTAAATATCATGTGACTCTTTGGAAATTAAAGAAAAAGTGCGATGCACCACCTATCATCGTCCTTTAGGCTTATAATTTTGTCTAGTACCCTAGCCTATGTGGGAATAAGTAGGGTGTGCTCCAGCTTGGTGGAGCAGGACCCTAGGGACCCATTGGTCATTCTTCCATCTCATTAAATAGCTAGGTAGGGTTTGTTTGGTTTTGTTAGATTAAAGTTTTGCCATTGCTATATTACCTTATAGTTCTGCGTGTAGGCTAGACCACCTAATTACTCGTCTTTAGAACCCCACCTTTATCATGTGTTTCATTTATCGTAAGCTTTAATTCCTATTCACAATTCAGATTACCTTTATCTTGTTCTTGGTTGTTTCTTGGATTTGCTTGTAGGAATAAGGTTGATCTACACTGGAAAGATTAGTAGCCGATGGAGAGGTGATTCGATCACATCAGTGATGCAGCAACCAATGTCCCAACTACTCATGGCATGTAAGTGACTCGATGCCACCCCACCACATTTTTAGCTCTGTCAACATGTCAAAAACTGGTCTAGAAATGGCATGTGGTCTGCCTCAAAGCATTAATGGGAAAAACCCTTGGGAGCTTGCCCTAACTTGCAGAAATAACCTCCCAAAGCATGATTGTTTCTTCAGAAAGGCCTCGACATAACCCAAGGCCATCCACTTGATGGAGGGCATACAGTGTGGCCCAAGAAACCTCGAGCCCCTGACATCATCATATTTATGGGTGACAACATGGATATCTACCCCTGTGATAGGTTGTGGAATGACAGGGCAATAGCTTCTATGCCTGTCGCCTATCATTTCAACCCTTGTTGGTGCTAACAGCGGCATGGGAAGCTAGTGTGTGCGCTTCACTACCGCGGCTCCTCTAGAGCCTAGCTTTTACCAGGAGCTGGCATGGGGGCCCTCTACAAGGAAGGGACAATGAACCTTATTCCCCACATGCTTGCATGGATTTAGCGAGGGTGCATTTGTAGCTGAATGCATCCTGTATGTTGTTGGCCCCATTCAAAGCTATCGTGAATCCTTGGTGGATTCAGTGGGGCGCATGGCATGTGTTCACCATGTGCTAGATGCTATGGGCCCTACTAAGGTTTGCCCTAAGGCTGGTGGAGTAGGCAAGAAGAAGAGTTACTAACAAAACATGCCATACCAAATCCTAAAGAAACTAACCTCTCCCTTGGACTTCTGTCATATGGTGTCCCCTATAAGAACTATAAGGGTAGAACCGAGACCATGGCAGAGAGGGTTAGAAGCTAGAGAGGATAGACTTTAACACATTTTGAGTAACCCTTAGGAAATCCGCAAAAGAGAAGTCTAAATATTCTGTAGTGATTTATAAACTTATAAGATTCTTCACCACAAATAGAGAAATCACTACCACAATAGGAATAGGTTATTACACCCTTGGGTGGCCAAAACATGCATATGTCTCACTTATTGATCATTTTCCATCACATTAGGTGAGCCCGAGCTCCCACCTCACATGTGACTAACTCTGAAGGACCAAAAATGGTGACCAGAGGGAGGGTGAATGGGTGCCTTAACTTTCACGCGATATATTTGGAGGCTATCCCAAAATCAACCCAAAAAAGAATAGTCACAAGCAGATCTATATGTTTTCTAAATAATAGATGAGCTATCTCAAGGAGATCATCACCCAAAACTGAATCTAGTCAAATTGAAAACAAAGATGAGTGAAAAACCACCAGTATTTCTTCCCAAAAGTCTGATTTGCCCTGATCTATGAACTCGTGAGAAGTTAGACGATTTCCTTTGGTGCAATAATTCAACTCACATCCTAGTTCATCCCAAATAAATAGATCTGAACCAAAAACCCTAAAACTCAAGGTTTAACCCAAAACGTCGGACGGGGAAAACCAAGAACACGAAGAACACCGATGAGATTTGAACCAACAGCTCAAATAAACCGATCTATGAACTCGTGAGAAGTTAGACAATTTCCTTTGGTGCAAGGATTCAACTCACATCCTAGTTCATCTCAAAAAACCGATCTAAACCAGAAACCTCGAAAACTCAATATTCAGCCCAAAACATCGAAAGGATAAAACCAAGAACGCGAAGAACACCGATGAGATTTGAACAAACAGCTCACAAATCAAATCCTAGAGGACACCAAGAGGTTAGGGCCTCCATTTCTACAATAAACATTAGTTCTTTTACACATATGTGGTGGATTACGGCGCCGCTGAGAGATCGAACAAAAACCCTAAACGGAAAGCGACAAACTCGAGACGAGTGAGAGAGAAAAGGAAAAAAAGAAAATAAAAATGGAAAACACTCGCATGCACTTCAACATTCTAGAACCAGCTAACGCGGCACCCTCCCCCTATATATATCAGAGCTTCTTGCAAAATTCCAATTTTGCCCCTTTAGTATAATAGGCTAAAACAGTGATCGGAGGACATAATGTCCAACTCTTTTTCAGGCGATCAGATCGTCACGCTTCCTGCACAGATTTGCTTCGTCTTGGAGCAACCTTTGTGATTTCACCATGTGCTACCCTGTTTCTCCTCGAAACCTACGTTTTGAGGCCAAACCCGTGAAAACCGTCACCCGGTGGTTTTGAGGCTCAATCCACCAAACCCCTCCGACGTCGACACGTGTCTGACCTCTGCCAAGCTTAACACCTTCGTCTTCCTTCTTGACTTGATCGATGTTGTCTTCATCACCCATGTACTCTTGAGCTTGTCAATGTCCCTAGGTGTCAGCCATCGTAGTTGGTCCTCGGGCACTCCGGTTCCTCAGTTCAAGCCTCACGTCCGTCCTTTATCGTTCTCGGTCCATCGGCACGGCCTGCCTCTACTTTACCTTCACCTCGCCATCGACCACCGCCTTTGAGCTCCATACCTGCACACCACAAGCCACGAGACATGTTGCAGAAACACACTCAACCCGAAGTGTCTGCATGTTGACAATCACTCATCACTATAATGAAGCACAATAGCACATATCAACCTTGTGTTTGCAATCTCCCCCTTGATGAGTGCATTGTCAACAGTAACACACAACAACTGAACAGTAGAAATGAGAGAAAAAGAAACTCACCCAAATGACCAAAAGCCACAAAGAGAATAAAACTAGCTCGTGACACTAACCTTGTAACAATAATCTTGATAGATCAGACTAAATTGAGACAGCATAAGATTGCAACTAATAAAGCTATATCAGCTGATAGTAGATTAATCATAGCTTGAATATTCATTGGCTAATAAAAGATAACTCATTAGCTAACAGTGATGAAATGTTATATAAAACCTATCAACTAAATAGGATTTAACATATTGGTTGCCATCTAATAGATCGGACCTAACTAAGATAGTACCAGATTGCAGATAATAAAAAAAATCAATCTAGCCAATGGATCTTATGAAATGTGATGAATACACTAGATCAATCTAAGAGATCAAGATGATGTAGCATTAAAACAAGCTAATGAATCAGGATAAACTGACAACCATAGTCGGTTGAACTAGAATAATCTAAGAGATCAAAATGATACAATCATAGACGAGAATAATCTAGTTGATAGAACTGCTAGGTGGTGGGACTTACCCCTTTGTCGAAGACATAATTTAATCGATGTATCTCCGCATTGAAAGCTAAAACCCATCGGAAAAAATCTAGAGAACTAGGGTGGTGATGTGCCAAAATTGTGTTGTATTAATTGATAAATACTTTACCATACCCCAGGTTATTTGTATTTATACCTAAAGATTACATTAGTCCTAGGCAGTTACAAGCAATCCGCTCAGATATTACTTCCTAATCAAGAAAAAAAACAAAAACTTGCTTATCTATAAGATATATTCTAAATATAAAAACCACCTTGCCATGGCCTTCTCAATTTTCTTTTAATTTGGTCTTCATCGGATACTTCCATAAGCCAATTGACTCATTTACTTAACCAAATATTTTAATAGGCCTTACCAAATTTTGGTGTTAATAGGAGCACAAGCACCTATATTAGTATTTGCCTACTAGTGTCACCCTCTATATGGTGGGATGTCATGCATTCACTCACGAGCTCTCCTAGGTGCAGCGACCCACTAAGTTCCCTCCCCTTGAATATCCTTGAGAAGTACGATGGGTCAATTGACCCTGCCAAGTTTCTCGAGGTATATACCACCACCATCCAGGCGGCAAGTGGGTCTAGGGAGGTCATGGCCAACTACTTCAACTTGGCCTTGAAACCCTCTGCCCGTTCCTTGCTCCTAAAGCTCCCCTCAAAATTTATTGGTTCATGGGAGGAGTTGTAGCCATGAGATCCAAAATTGAATATGATTACAAGCATAACTTTTTAAAATCTTTCACAGATTGCTTCACCTGCTACCTCTATGTATCTGTCAAGTCTTTCAATAAGACCAGAATAATAATATCTTCATCAGCTTCTTCATCAGACGAGCGCACCTTAGAATCAACATCTTCTTTAGACATATTGATTAAAATTCGTCCCACTAGGCATGCCAAAAGAATATGTTCATGTGTGGGGAGATCAGACTACGTAGAGAAATGCTCTGAGAGAGCGAGTGAGTGTTAGCCAATGGAGGTCTAATGCGATGCACCAGCACACGCGAAGGCCTCGGAGATTTGCTTATCTCCAATGCAATTCCTTCGGCTCGTTGGAGTCTTCTGGTTGTTTGAATTGCAGGCGTATCAGTCAATTTAACCTCTAGTTGATAAGAAAGATAGATAGAGTTAGATCATCGAGCCAATCGACTGATAGGCTGATATATACTCATGTTATTGGATGGATGTACCGATAGAGTTATGATAGTCATCGTCTGTGAGTCCAATACACTTTTGCTATTAGCTGGTTGTTGATAGGGGCTGTAGCACTCATAGAACACTTAGAAAGCTAATGACAACATAAGTAAATAGCGAGGAATAAAATAAAAATCTTATCAACTATAGAGCCGATGACGCTCCGAATATAATATGCGAGCAACGGTAGTGAGTGAGGTCCAATCTCTCAAAAGGACGAGACCTAACGACCACCGATGATGGTATCGTTAGAGCTAGCCTTGATATATCAAACTGAACTAAGATAGTATATGGCTTAGGCTAACGACACCGAAATAGTGGGAGCTAGATCGGACATACCAATAAAAGGAACAGGTGAACCCATCATCTATTATTTGTTGTTGGTTCGCTATATGCATATAAGTAAACTCATCAACTAGCTGAGTCGATATGATTAACGAAACATGCTAGTTCTCGATATCAGCCCTATTAGACACAACCTTGATAGATTGTACCTAACTGAGACACTATAATGCCAGATCTAATAGAACCAGATTGATCACTAGCGGATTAATTGTTAGTTAAAAAAATATATATATCAGCTAAAAAGCTGATACGCTAGGCGTGAAGCTTCATGTAGAGATAACTTATCGTTGGCTACTCTAATAAAACACCGAGTAAAGACCCATCGGCTTAAGGATCAATTTGCTATCAGTAGTCTAGTAGGTTGAACCTAACCGATGCAGCACAAGACTAATGATGGTAAAAAGAGCTCGATAAGCTGATAGATTCCACACGAACGTGATGTGACATATCCAATTAGACTAGGAGGTTAGACCTAACAGATGCAGTCTTAGACAGAGTGGATATACTAGGATAATGACATAACTTACCCCTTCGTCAAAGATCAAATCTAGCCGATGCAGCCCCACGTCGAGAGCCAAAACCCACAGAGAAAAAACTAGATAAACTAGGGTGGCGATGCGCTGATATTGTATTGATCTATGTAGATAATTTATAAGCCTCTAGTTGGTCCATATTAGTCTGATGTGGTTACAAACAACCTCTAAACATTACTTTCTAAATAGAAAAAAAACTATCTCTAAAAACATAACAAAATTAACTAAACTACATTTTACAAACATATAACTATCTTACCGTGATTTCCATAACTTCTCTTTAAATCCGATTTCATCAAGATGATCTTCCATTTTTAACTGAATCAAATTCATATTTATCTGTCTAATTGACTTTCCTATATCAATCGGCTTCTTTCTCTAATTATATCTGTAGGGCTTACTTGTTAACAACAACACGGATAAAAAAGTCATACAAGCTCTAGACAACCAATCTAGCTCAATAGTCTATTTTTAGCCTTTAAATTTTGCTTAAAGTCTATTTTCACCCTACAAAATACGTCTGAGAGTGTTTTCTTTAAGTTTTAAAAGTTCAGTTTGAACGATAACCAGTGGTTCATGCTGAAAAATAGATTTCGAGCTAAATTCAAGAGCTAAAAATATACTTTACCCCAATAAAAATAAAATAACTTTGGTTGAGGTATAATATATTAATATTAGATCTTTATTTTTTTGTGGGGACATTAAATCTTTCTTGATTTAGAAAATACTTATCAAGCTTTTTCCTTAAGCCAAATAAAAGATCTAATTCAGTTTTTAGGTTAGACAACTAGAATAAGCACAACAGCTGGAATGTTACACTTCGCTGCATCCCGGACAAAAGTTTTCATGGAAATCACACGCCCCATAACGAATTTTTCATCACATCTAACATACCTGTGCTTCACATATTCGACTTGTGCAACACCAAATCAAAGCATTTTAGAAAATTTACCTTTATAAAACAGAAAAATTACTACTCTCCCAATAATCAATTCAGTAAATTATCAAAGTTTTAAAAAAATATTGTCAAAGTTGGTATATATTATTCTTCGAAGAAACCTCAAAAATGACAGCGAGTTGCTGCTTTTCATTAAAATCAGCCACACGTAGAGAAAAATAAAACAATTGCCTACAACAGCACAACTAATGAGACCCGTCATAACTCATTATTACCAAGCTCGTTTTAAAAACGATCAAGCAGCTCGAACATCCTATGGCGTCGTCACACTTAAACAGCCAAACAACACAAATATAGAGTGAGACCTTCACCTTGAAGCTTCTAGAAAGGATACTTGTCTAAGGCTATTAATGCTAGTCCGAAACATAAAAACTAGATTTTCACAAAACAGTAGAAAGCACCACAACAACGTCTTCAACGAATAAAATAGGTGCATTGATATCGCTACTACCCATCAAAGATCAGGATTTTGCTCTAAGCTCTACCAACCACGACCTCTATGATCTCTGTGCTGCCAAAACAAAAATCAGTTTAGTGCTATCGTTGTCAACCTCACCACCACATCTAATGTAGCAATTTCGACGCCTTCCCAACACACAAACGCACAGCCACAACACGAAAACTGCTTACACCGCATCTTCATCATATGGGTGTACCATTTTGACATCTAGTTCTTAAAGCTTTCTTAAAGTGCTATCATAATATCTCTCTTATCAAACCATTACTTCTCGAACTTCCCACAACTAAATTCTATAGTAGACAGGTTGTTAGAAAGGGAAGAGCTAAGAGGGCCTTAGGGGAGACTCGCTCACTGAACATCTAAGCCACTAGGCACACCGATGCTAATCATGTCGATGTTATCCAAGCCATCGTGTGGATAAAAATGATCTGATCTATGGTGTATAGGCTGTCATGATCATGTTAACGTGAGGATAAACAGGGAGGCCGATAGGAATAGTAGAGCGAATCATTGTCCATGTCGTCGAAATCAACATTAATGCCAAAAGATGTACATCATAATTAAGTTGTTGAAAAACAGAGAAAGTATTACATCACATTCTTGCCAGAGATAAAAATAATACTCTCTCCAATCTCTCTAATCATTGACCGGAGGAGTATTATGTATCGGAATCTGCTGTGTAGTTGCACGACACGCGGTCACTTGTATTGCACGTCCCGTCCCCGCACTAACGGATGGTTCTACTCTGTAGGGCCTGTACCCGCGCCCGCGTCCCCGACGCGTCGTCCGGTTCGCCGTCCCTCGTCACGCATTCATCCCCATCCCCATCCCAATCATCATCCTCCCCTCCGCTACAAGCTCGCGCCCACGGGGAAGCGAACCCAGCCGCCTTCCCCGTCTCCTTCCTCCCTAAAACCTCCCCCGCTCCGGCGCCTTCCTTATCCGCTGCCCCCTCTAACTCACCTTACCGTCCTCCACCTCCATCTTGCTATAAACCAACCCAAGATTCGCAGGCTCCGGTACTACTCCAATCCCAATCCAAGCTTGACTTCTTGTGCGTGATCTTTGATTTGATGGCAGTGGAGCGCCAGAGCCGCCGCAGCGGCGGCATTGGGTGCTTCTCGTGCTGCTTCGGCTTCGGGGACGGGGAAGACGGGGGAGAAGGCGAGGAGCTGGGGCAGCGCGCGGCTAGGGCGCTGCGGACGTCGTCGCGGTGGGTGCGGGACCGCGCCGTGGAGCTGCCGGAGCTGGTGGCGCGGGCGGGGAGGCGGCGGAGAAAGCGGCAGCAGCAGCTGGCCGGGGAGTTCCGGTACGACCCCATCAGCTACGCGCTCAACTTCGAGGAGGACGGCGACGGCGAGGCGGAGCCATTCAAGTACAGGGCATTCTCCGCACGGCTGCCGGCGTCCCCGCCGCCGCCGGCGACGATGCTGGCCGTCGAACGGGGTTCTTGAATTGATTATTAGGCAGTTCAGGTGTACATACAGGAGATTAAAGTTTCGGTTTTCTTTTTGTTTTTTGATTCCTTGAATTTTTGTTGGAGACTACGAGCGCTGATCTGTGTACAGGACTTGAATCGTTCGTTCTTTTGGTTTTTTAAGCAGAGATTTTTCTTTCTATTGCTAGTTCACTTGACTCTGGAGACCGTTGTTTTTGTTTTAGTACTATGCTTCTGAGAAGAAAGTTGTTTCTTGGGGTGCTTTAGTGCTTTGCACACAAATAATTGCGGAAGAAAACTCTCAAGCCATTGCATTATTCTATTTGATTCTTTGCAAATATTAAGTTTTACATGTTTAAAATTGCGAGCAGCTGGACCAAGATATTCGGTCGATTCATATTTAAACGAGTTTTATCTAACATATGCTGACATGCTTCAGCTGTCAGAATCACAACCTACTTCAACTACAGTTGTATACAAATTTAGTGTAAGCTTTAAAGAAGGCATAGAGCCCAGCACATTAGCCCAGAAGCAATCAGAATAAAAGGATCACTCAACATTATTTACGTTTTGAAATCAGTATCACACGATGGCCCCCCGGGCCCTGAACATAAAAGAAACATGAACAAAAAAGCAACATGTCAATCTTGTACAAGACGGAAAAAGTTATTTATATCTCTCATCCGTAAAGTTGAATATTTTAATTTTTTAACTATTTATAAATCAAGTCTCGGTAGTTTGAATAATGTTTTTTCCTATGTGACATCACGTGGCATGTTAATTTAGTTTGTATCTCATGTAACATCCACGTGATATTTACATAAGAAAAATAAAATATTAAAAAAACTTAATAGAATTCACACGTAAGTCAAATAAAATTAATTGGTCTTCTCTTTACCACAATCTCTCTATAAAAAGTCACGCGATACTTGATAGTTAAATGATGGTTTCTTTCTATGTAGCATATGTTGACTTATTTTTTTATCTCATTAGAGTTTAGATGACACTATAAAAAATAATATATTAAAAAACTCAATAGAATTCACATGTAAGATAAAAATTATTTGGTCTTCTCTCTCCTAATTCCTACATAAGGCATAGTAGTAGCATGGATGAGACCTGATTGGAACCAGGACTCTATCCGGACATGGGACGGTGACCGGATGGTCCATAGGCTATCTCGCAAGCTAGAGCTAGCACACCCACTATCTCCCCCTCTAACTTTCACCTCGATCATGATGAAGCAGAGAGACCAAGCCATCGATTGTGCCACTGACCATCTTCTCAGCAGCGGAGACAACGACGTCGATAGGTCCCACAGGGTGGCACTGGTGGTCGGAGGCACATGGTGGTGTTCGTCCACGACAACCTTCTCAAGGTGGTTGTAGTAGCTAGCAACTACATTCATCCCCTCGTTCTCCGATGAGCCCGATGCCCGCACTGATTTGGTGATCTTGTTGTCTGCGACCCTCGCCTCCTCGACAAGGGGAAATGGTTGATAGCGTAGAAGCTACAAGAAATGCATTTGCTTATGTCTCTCCTTTTATAGGATAAGAATGATTGAAAAACCATTAACACAAAGCTCTAAATGTCCATAAGCAGACACCTTAGCTCAGGTACAATTTTAGACCTTATGTAATCCATAGATACGAAGGAAATGGTTGAGATGCTACCGCACAGCTCGACATATGAAGGACCACAAAAATCGACCATCAGCTGCATAATATCGTGTTGCCATAGCCGCTTCCTTGCCTGTGCCTACCTCCTGCCGACACCTGTCCTCACAAGGATTGCATGTAGCGACACATGCGCACATGCTCAAGCTCGCACCCCTAGTTATGAGACATGCCTATCAGCTGACGCTACATGAGCGCTTCCACACGCCCACACCCACGTGCATCTCCAATCGCTGGGATGTCACGCTACCTATTAGCCCGCTGCTATTGGACTGCGTTCTTGGGCTACCATTGCCACTGTGCTTTCCATGTTGTCTCGCATCACACTCACTTTTGCTCCCCGAGTACGCTATGCCTACTCCCCTTGGGCCACGCATGAGCCACTTATCTTGGCCCACACCATCGTCGTTGGCCCACACCATAGTCGCCGTCTATTTCTCTCGCATTTCCTTTTCTTTTTCTTCTACAAATTTATTCAAAAATCTTTAAAACTTAGCACACTTGACCTTATGAAGCCCGTTTTGATGACCTTATGAAGCCTGTTCTTCCACGCTAGCCTAAGCCGGTCCAGCCGACACCCCTCCCTCTCCCTTTCGTCGATAAGTGGGTCCCACCTATCAGGACCATCTTTATCCTCTAGCCAAAGGTAGAGTCCGAGCCGCCACTTAATCCACGCTGATTTTGGTCTCCTCGTTTGCCTTTTTTCCAAATTAGTTGAGAAGTTTTTATCTCCTTAACCTCCTTTAATTTTTCCGGCAATAAGCAGAGCAAAACCGCATCTGGTTGGCATCGTATCGAGCTCAGACTCAAGCTTATCAAACTAGTGAAAACCCTGTGATTTTTTGTCACCCTAGCCACCATTTCTACCTCAAACTCACCCATCTCGTGCTATAAATAGAAGCCATGTCCCCTTCTCTTTTTGCCACCACCCTTGCCTTAGCCCGCCGTGCCACCTAGCCTTAGTCGTGCCATGAGCTTAAGGGCTACCACCACTTGTTGACTCCATCCGAGTTGTGCCACCGCTGTAGTCACCGTCGAAGCATGTCGAGGCCACCACCGAGAGTCTACAAGGAGGAGCCATGCTTCGTATGTCGATTCGTCATCACCATCAACCACTAGAGCATCGCCACATCCACCTCATTGTCTGCCATAGTTCATCATCATTTTTAGTCATGTTGCCATCCAATAAGTTCCCCTCATTGCACTCGTCATCCTGATGCTCTCAATTTGCGCCATTGTACCGTGGAGTGCTAGCAACCATAGGTCCCCATGCAGCTCACCATCGGCATGTCCACGTCAACGCCATGTCATCCAACCCATCCTTCATGGCAGCCAGCTTAGCTTGATACACATATGGCATCCTTCCTGAGCCTTAGATTGGACCAATCTTAGCCATCAATCTCGGTCAAACTTTATCAAATCAATCTTAGTCATTGATTCTCATAGGTCGCCTCTATTCACCTCGTCCACAATGAACCAAGTGTATATGACGCAATAATAACTTTTTAATAATTAAATTAATTCTTTATTATGTCATAATATTTAATTAATTTCTCTATATGTTTTAAATCAGTTTAATCTTAGAAAAATCATAACTAATTCCTTCTAAGTCCAAATCAGTCGGTTTAAGTTACTAAATTCTCTAAAAATCATATCTATCCATTAAAAATATCAACATATGTTGTTTATCTATTCTTATCTACAATTTTTCTTGGTTTTATTTTTTCCTTTAGTTTTTGATGTTTTTAGAGAGGCTGTCTTCGCTAAGGAACATTCAAAAGTCTTAACATAGTAGAAAGGAAAATCACATAGGTCCAAAACCCTTTGAGCATACTAATTCAATGTTTTAAACTATTGTTTTCATTCAAATATGCAGTTATTTTACAATGTTATTGGGTGGTGTAACCTATATCCCTTGTTGTGGCCAATTTGCATTTATTATCATATACCTTAATACCTTGGGATATAATTTGACTAGCTTAATCTTTATATTTAGGGTAATTGCTTAGCTATGCTTAGAAATTCTAAATTCACTAATGGGATAACTCTAGGTTCACTTGTGAGCGAGCCTAACAATGTTTTTCATGATTACTCTCATATTTTTCATTAATGTTAAATATTAAGCTAATTGGAGGATTTATAGTAACTCAAATTGTGGAGTAGTTGGGGAATACGTTGTATAAAGATAAATTAATATTGCTTAGTTATCCAAATGTTTTTTTTCTATTAAATATTTATTAAATGATGTTATATAAAATAGACATATTATACAATCCTTTGTTATATCATATACGCTTGCATATTTGTTGTGTGGCTTATTAAGTTTTTTTTACTCTCTTTGCAATAATCAATCATCAAAGGATAAGCTCTACAATGAAGAAGTTGATCCGGAGGATTAGCCTGAGTGCTACTGAAGCTGCCTATAGAGTTGGAATAGTTGCCCTCGCTAATTTCTTTTCCGGTTACATACAACTTTAATTTAATTGTTTGAGAGGTTTCATCGCACTTATTATATTAAAGACTTATACTATTTTATCAGCATTGTTATTACATACATCAGCTGATTCTTAAATGAAAATTAAAGTTTAGAATTTATAGATGAAAATTTCAGACATGACAAGTTGATATCAAAGCCTGAGCCAAATGGTACCCTTTAGAAGCCTTCTGAAAAAAATTTGAAATTTTGAACTGCTCTTTTCCCTTTCTCTTTTGTGCTAGCAGGTTAACAGTGTATGGAAATTTTGTTTTGTTTAACCCCTTTCTAAAAAATATATATTCTAAATAAAGTTTATTTTAAAATTTGTACTGTTAGTACTGTACCATACTTTTAAATACACTGTTTCGATATAAAAAACACTGTTCTTCATTGTTTGGTACTGTTCCTACTAAAAATGTTTTGAGATTTTGGGAAAAAATAAAAATAAATAAAACTTTGTAATAATTATGCACTCGTTACATTATTTGTTAAAGATTGTTACTTATATTATCAGTATTGTTGAACATTGGATTATATTTAAAATGATAGATGAAAATTCTGGACGTGATAAGTTGGTATGGAAGCCTTCTTGAAGGCGAGCCAAATAATACCCTTTAGAAACCTTCTAAAAAAGATTTAAAATTTTAAAATTCTCTTTTCTCTCTTTTGTGCTAGCAGGTTAACGGTGTATTGAAAATTTTGTTTAACCTTTTCTAAAAAATATATATTCTAAATAAAAGTTTGTTTTAAAATTTGCACTGTTTAGTCATACATTTTAGTGTCATCTCATTCACTTAATTAGTATCATACATGTATTACTGTACTGATTATATATTTAATATTTTATTATTTTCTTTTACTGAGAATGGTACGATGTTATATCAGTATGGTTTCTGCTAAAAAAATAATTTTCTGTATGTTTCTGTTTAGTACTGTACCATACATTTTTAAATACTGTTCATCGCTGTTTCGATAAAAAAAATACTGGTCTTCATTGTTTGGTACTGTTCCTGCTAAAAATGTTTTGAGATTTCAGAAAAAAAAACTTTGTCTCTGACTTTAATTGTTTTTCCTTTGCTATCTACTTTTAAAATTTTATTCCTCTCTGTTCTTCTATTTTATATAAGTCAAACTTACTCTATTAATTTAAACAATGCATTAAATCTCTCCCATAGATGTTAATACGTGAGACAGTGCACTTGTTTGTAGTTGGAAGTTTTGTCAAGGAATTCCGTGACATGGCATTTGCCATGGTATTCAACCTAGCCTGAGTACTCATGTGCATCCCATATGACCCCATTGAGAAGAAGTGTTGCATTCATCTGATGATGTCTAGTGATCCTGAAGGAGTTTCATGCATGATCTTTAAAGCTGGAGGAATGAGCTATGCTTATGCTTGTTAGGAAGTTGTTTTGGTTGCCATTGGAGAACTTCATCATTACTATTGCGCATGCTTGAGGAACACCATCTACCTCTACCATACTTCTATGACTCACAGAGATGAGAGTAGCACGTACTAGAATCATGCGGTAGAGAACAACTCTCTACTATGTAGCACTTTGTGTGGATGTTGAGTGCTATGGACAATGACCATGAGAATGTGGTGATAGCTGCTCATGATGGGGAGAATGAGAATCATGTCAAGATCTATAGGATGCAAACATGGTAGATTGCTTGAAGAAGGAGTTGGCCCAACTAAAGGGAGAAGCGCCTTTGGTTGGAGCCAAAATTTACATCACCGCAAGGAAAAGAGTTCACCCTCCTCCACATCTATAGCTAGCATCAAGGACTCGTGTGTTGAACAACAATGTCCAACTCTAGATCAATCCCCCAAATGTGCACATTGATGATGATAAAGACAAAGAAGAGCCAATGGAGTTTGAAACTAGTTCATCTACGATGAAGACAGAGGATAGTGGAGTCCATATCCATTCAGAGCTAGAGTGGGGTGAGATACAAGAGGATGAAGAAGGAGAAACTGAGTATGAGTCCGACATGAGAAGAAGCCTTCGCCTCGTTAAGCCATTGCCTTAGCAATCGTTGTGTTAGGCTAATTATTTAGGTTTGTTTGTGTGGGGGAGGGTTTAGCATGTGGACTATATCATGGTTGTGATATAGCTGTATGAGTTAAGTACTAGATTGTGTGTGAGAGTTAAGTAGTTTGTGAGCGAGTCTAAAATAGTTAATTGTTAAGTTACTTTGTTTAGATCAATAAAAGGTTAAGTTTAGCTAAATTAAGTTCTTCGATCTAAGTGAGGTTTTTTTTTGCTTTTTGCTTGTGTCCTTCCATTCTTCAAATGGTGAACACATGTAATGGCGCATACCAGGAAGCTAATGGTAGAGCGAATAGCAACTGTGGAAGTGTTTCCAATATACCGTCGCCCTTTGGAGATAACCCTACCATTGCTCAAGTCTTAGCTCATCAGACCTAGCTCATAAACCTGATGATGCAACATATGCAAATTAGCTCAACCAAGGGAACAACAACGTGAATGCAACCCCACCTTAGAACAAGCTGGCAAAATTTATTCGGGTGAGGCCAGCTACCTTCTCTAGCACCACTAACCTAGTGGAGACAGGCAATTGGTTGAATGCTATTGAGAAGAAGTTAGATTTGCTCTAGTGCACTAATCAAAAGGTCTCATTTGGTTCGTGTCAACTTCATGGCTCTACATCAGAATGGTGGGACCATTTTCATCTTAACAGGGCTTAGGGACAATGAATCACTTGGCAAGAATTCATTGGTGCATTTAAGAAGACTTACCTACCCACTGGAGTTGTGGCTCTCAAGAAAAGAGGGTTTAGAGCTCTTAAGCAAGGGAATCACGCCGTCACTGAGTTCTTGCATGAGTTTAACCATCTGGATCGCTATGTTCCAAAAGATATTAGGATAGATAAACAACATCAAGAAAAGTTATTGGAGGGATTGAATGATAAACTATCAATTCAGTTGATTTCTAGAGATTACTTTGATTTCTAGAAGTTGGTTGACAAAGCCATATGTTAGTAGGACAATACAATAGGATGGAATAGAGGAAGAGAAGAATTGCTAACTTTAAAACCTAGTAGGGGAGTAACCAGAAATCTAGCCTAGACTTAGCACCATCGATAGTGTCATACGAAGGATCTTCATCTACAACACATCACCATGTTAGTTAAACACCAACAATGCTAGCAGCAACAACAACAATCGCAATCTTGCTACACACATTGTTATAGCTCCAGCTCAGAACCAGCAAGTCAAGAAGGAACAAGTAGGCAAGACTTTGGTGTGCTACAACTTCAATGAACCCAACCACTTTGCCAACTTAGTGAACAAAGCAAAAGCATTAGGGACCTAGTCTAGTTGCACCAAAAAAGAACAACACCAACCTAACCAATACCTAAGTCAATCATGTCACTACCAAGGAAGCTCAAGTAGCTCCAGATGTGGTGTTGGGTATGTTCCTTGTTAACTTAGTTCTTGCAACAATATTTTTGATTCTAGTGCAATCCAGAGTTTTGCCGAGAAGAATAGGATAAGGATAGATAAACTAGCTAACCTGATGATGATATGCACCCTTGGCAATCAAATGTCCTCTACCTTTTATAACCCCTCTATTACCATAGATATTCAAGGTGTCTCTTTTCTAGCAAACCTAATTTTGTTAGAATCTAAAGACCTAGATATTATCCTATGAATAGACTATCTAACTAGATATAAAGGAATGATCAATTGTGCCACTAGGGAAGTTACTTTAACTAGTTACCTTGGATAGAGAGTGACATTCCATGCCCCTTCAGTTGAACCTCAAAGGATGATTGTGAACCAAGTCACGTTAGAGGAGATCATTGCAATTCAAGACTACCCAGATGTGTTTTTGGATGATCTGGCAGGCATGGTACCTAAGAGAGACAAAGAGTTTTGGATAGACTTGGTACCTAGAATGGCACCAATCCAGAAGATGCCTTATAGAATAGTATCGAATGAGTTTTTAGAAGTGAAAGCATGAGTGGACGATTTGGAACAGAAAGATTATATCAAGCCTAGTACATCACCTTAGGGAGCCCCAGTTATCTTTGTGAAAAAGAAAGATTATACCCAGAGGATGTGTTAGAGGGAGCTATGGTATTCAATAAGATAGATATGCATTCAAAGTATCATCAGCTAAAGATTAGAGAAGAAGATATACCTAAGACAATTTTTACCACTCGGTATGGGTTGTATGAGTGTACTATCATGTCTTTTGGACTTACTAATGCCCCGGCCTTATTCATGAACTGATAAACAAGGGGTTTATGGAGTACTTAGAAAAATTTATGGTAGTTTTCATTGATGATATTATCATCTATTCCAAAACCAAGGAAAAACATGAGCAGCATCTTCGTCTTGCGTTGAGAAGTTGCATGAGCATCAGTTGTATGCCAAGTTTAGTGTGACTTTTGGATATCTAAAGTGAAGTTTCTCCAACATGTCATCTTAGCTAGAGAAGTTACCATAAATCCAACCAATGTGAAGTTAGTCACTAAATGGAAACAACTGGAGATAGTCTCAGAGATCTAGAGTTTTCTAGGTCTCACGGATTATTACTGTAGATTTATAGAGAACTTATAGAAGATTGCAAATCCAATGACTCAGTTACTTTAGAAGGATGTGAAATTCAAGTGGTCTGTGAGCAGGGTTTTCAAAAGTTGAACAAGCATATGGTGTCTTCACCTATATTGATATTGCTGGATCCAATGAAATATTTTCATGTTTATTATGATGCGTCCTGATAGGGTTTAGGGTGTGTTCTCCATGAGAACAATTATTCCACTCATGACCTAGAGCTAGTCACAGTGGTTCATGCAATGAAGATATGGCATCACTATCGCATTGGTAACCATACAAAGATGTACACCGACCACAAGAGCTTGAAGTATAATTTCACCCAACCGAATTTGAATATGCATTAGCGGAGATGGTTAGTGTTAATGAAGGATAATGATATAGGAATTCATTATCATTTGAAAAAGCCAATGTGGTGGTAGATGCCCTGAGCAGGAAGAGTTATTATAATGCTTTGGAGAGATCACAATTGCCTCAGGAGTTATGTGAGGCTTTTGAGGAGTTAACCTTGGGATTGTCTTTTAAGGTTTTGTAGCAGCTTTGGAGGCACAACCTACTCTTATAGACCAAGTTAGAGAAGTTTAAGTCACTGATAGAGATATTCAAGACATCAAGAAGAATATGAGAAGATGTAAAGCTAGTGGATTTTTGGAGGATGGGCAAGGAACGTTGTGGTTAGGAGAAAGGATATGTGTGCCACATAATAAGGAGTTTAAAAGATATCATCCTACATGAAGCTCATGGAACCCACTATTCTATCCACTTGGTAACACCAAGATGTATCAAGATATTAAGGAGAAATTTTTGTGGGTTAGCATGAGATGGGAGATAGTTGAGTATGTTGTAGTTAGTGACATGTGTTAACGAGTTAAGGCAGAACATCAGAAGCTAGCAAGGTTGTTGTAGTTGTTGAAGATACCGTAATAGAAGTGGGAAGAAATTAGGATGGATTTCATCACCAATTTGCCTAGGAGTTCGGTAGGTCATAATTCTATTTAGGTAGTGGTCGATAGATTCACAAAATTCTCTCACTTTATTGTGGTCAAAACAACTTATTTTTGGCAATAAGCTTGTAGAATTGTATATAGCAAGGATAGTGTGTTTACACGATGTGTACAAAAACATAGTGTGAGATAGAGCAAATCAATTTACTTCAATGTTCTAGAAAAAGCTTCAAGAGGAAATGGTTACTCATTGGACTTTTAGCACTACTTATCACCCTTAAATTGATAGTCAGACTAAAAGAGTCAATCACATATTAGAGGACATGTTAAGAGCTTGTACCATAGACTTTAATGTGAGTTGGGACAAGAACTTACCATATGCAGAATTTTCTTACAACAACAATTATCAAGCTAGTCTTCAAATGTCTCTGTATGAAGCATTATATGGTCAAAAGTTTCGTACTTCGCTTCTTTGGGATCAAACAAGTGAATGTCAGGTTTTTGGAATAGATATCTTGAGGGAAGCAGAAGAAAAGATGAAAATTATATAGAAAAGGTTGCATGTAGTTGAGTCTCATCAAAAGAGCTATGCAAATAATCATCGTAGCTATTTGAGTTTTGAAAAAGAAGATTATGTGTACCTTCGAGTCACACCACTTTGGGAGTTCATCGTTTTTAGACCAAGGGAAAATTAGTGCCATATTTTATAGGACCATATAAGATTTCGAGTCGCAAAGGTGAAGATCAATTGGAGTTACCTCAGACTATGGTAGGAATTCATTATGTGTTCTATGTCTCACACTTAAAGAAATGTCTACAAGTGTCTACAGAGGAAACTTATCCAAAATAGATCAAGATCTAAGAGGATTTGACTAATGTGGAGAAGCCAACTCATATTTTGAAAATCCGTGAGAGGAATACCAAATTCAGCGCAGCAATCATTTGGCGGAAGAAGCTACTTGGGAGCAAGAACATGAGTTGAAGTCAGTCCATCTGCATTTCTTTGCCACTTCTTTCAAAACTTGAGGATGAGATTCTATTTAAGGAGATAGGTTTGTCATGCCCAAAAAAGCATTAAATTTAATAATTTAGAAATTATTTTAAAACACTAAAATAGAACCTTAACAAAATTCAAAATAAAAATGTGCTACATAAAATGTAAAGATCCTTTTAACTCCTGGATTTTTCTAGGAATTATTTTTAATAAATGAAATATTATTTTAGTTAATAATTTAAAATCAAAATTTCTTTTTAAAATTTCACCTAGGCCACTGGGCAAATTCAACTCAGCGCCTCTTCCCTCTCCTTCACGCACACATGGTTGTGGCCCGCGTCGTCTCCATCCCATGCTAGACCAAGACACCCCAACCTGCTCATCAACGCTCTCCCTCTCCCTTTCATCGACAGGTGAGGCTATCATATTGGATTCATCCCCTAGCTCAAGTCTTAGCAGGAGAACGACACTATTGCCTCTTTCATGATAAATCTGGCCATCTCGTTTGTTCATGCGTCAAATTAGTTGAGGGGTTTTTATCCCCTTACTATCCTCTAACTTTTTCCCCAATAATCAAAGCAAAACTATGTCTATTGGGCGTTGTCTCGAGCTCAGACTCAAAATCCCTAGAATTAGTGAGCCCTTGTTTTTTTGACCCTCTAGCTATCATAATAGGCTTGGTTTCATCACTCTCCTGCTATAAATAGAGCCTTTGTTCGCTCCTCTTTCTGCCACCACCCTCACTTTAGCTAGCCATGTCACCTAGCTCTAGCCTTGCCATGAGCTTGAGTGCCACCATTGCTTGTTGACTCTAGCCAAGCCACGCCGCTGGTGAAGCTCTTTGTCTCTGCCCAACGTTAGTCATTGTTTTTTGTTATGGAGCCTTCTAGTGAGTTTTCCTTGTCGCGCTCATTGTCTGAGAGCTCTCAGTTTGCACCATTGTGCCATGGATTGCCGGTGACCATAGGTCCTATGCCACTTGCCACTGGCATGTCCACATTAGCACCACATCGTCCTCCCCATCCTCCATGGTAGCCAAATGGATGCCCATGTGGCTTCCTTCATGAACCCTAGATCGAAATTGATCTTGGCTATTGATGTCGGTCAACAATGGTTAAATCGATCCTAGTCGATTCTCGTAGACTGCCTTTGTGCACCTGGTCTATGGTAAACCAAGTCTATTCAATGCAATAATTCCTTTTTCCTTTTAAAAATAATTATTTATTACGTCATAATTCCTTAATTAATTTTTTTATATGCTTTAAATGTGTTTAATCTTAGAAAAATCATAACTAATTTATCCTAAGTCCAAATTAGTCAGTTCAAGTTGCTAAATTCTCTAAAACCCAATATCTATCTATTAAAAATATCAACATGTGTTGTTTGTTAGTTTTTATGTACTACTTTTTGTTGGTTTTGTTTTTGCCTTGTTATTGCAAATTTGCAATGATTACCTTATACCTTGACACCTTTGGATATAATTTAACTAGCTTAAACTTTATACAATGGTTTAGCTAGATGTTTAGGGTAGTTGCTTAGCCATGCTTGGAAACTTTAGATTCACTTATAGGATAACTAATGACTCACTTATGCTTAATTATGATTACTTAATCATAGCTAATGATGATCGGTCATTTTTGGTTAATTAATGATTTGCCAACTAAAACTTGACTAAATCTGTACTAACCACAAGCGATAGTGAGTAATAGTTAGATCTGTAGTATAGTATGTCCTAGTATGAAGCACCATGGTGTGTTTTGTTGCTGCTAATGTCAATAAATCCATAATTATATGCATAAGTCCTACATGACAGTATTAAGTCTATTAGTAAGCCTCGAGGTTCTTCAGCATAGAGGTTGGGACATCTCTATTGGGGACTTGGTTGGTGACCATTCTATTGGGTATATTATGCAAAGGGTATTGAGGCACATGACAACATATTATAGTGTTATGTGTTATGAGTAAATTTATACATCTTTAGCTAGAGTAAAACTATTTGAATAGCCATGCCCGTGGTTATGGGTGATTATCGTGATTAGTCTTATATTTTTCATTAATGTTAAATGTTGAGCTAAGTGAGGGATTTATAGTAACCCCCATTTTGGAGTAGTTGGGCCTCTGCAACCAGAATAGGTTGTATAGTTGAGCTAAATGTTGTTATGCAGAATAGCCCTGTTACGCCATCCTTTATTATATCATGTGCACTTACATATTTATTGTGTGGCTTGTTGAGTATTCCATATACTCACCTTGCAATAATTGATTATCATATGAGAAGTTCTACATTGACGAAAGTGATCCGGAGGATTAGGATTAGTTTTGGTCAAGCTACCTATGGAGTTAGAATCATCATCGTTGCTAGTTCCTTTTTTGTAGCTTCGATCTTTAATTGTTTGAGAGGTTCTTTTTGTAACAATTATGCACTTGTTATATTATTGGTTAAAGACTTGTACTGTATTATCAACATTGTTATTGTATATCTTACTGATTTCTAGAAGATGATTAAATATATGTAAGCGTTTGGAATTTTAGATGGAGATTCTAGTCATGACAAGTCTTTTAATGGCTCTTGAACCCTATCATGAGTCATGAAAACCTTTCACAGGATCCAAATGCCTACCATAAGATTTAAATAAATAACAAATGGTGCAAAAGATCCTACTTTTTTAGATACTTAACCTCTCGAGTGGTTGACTCTCTTTTCATCATAAGACAAATCAAGATCCAAAGAATTGGAGGAAGAAGATAAACTCACACCACAAGTATGTAGAAGAATAGGAGCAATACTTGAAATTTAAATTACGGTGCAGAAATTTAAATTTAAATAACAAAATTAATTCTAAAATAAATAATATTTCATTGATTGAAATATGTTTAGAAAGTTTCACATATCTTGCTAAATTCTCCCAAGAAATATAAAACAACCCTCCAAAATTCTTCTAACCTTCTCTCTTCTTCCTCACACAACTTCCCTCAACTCTCTCTAAATGCAATCTTAGCCATTGATCTAATCCTTAGATGCAAAGGAAATGCCTCAAATGCTACCAGATGGTCAGACACATGAAGGGTCATAGAAACCAACCACCAACCGTAGAAGATGGCCTGCTACAACCGCTTCCTTTGCCCACGCCTACCTCCTGCCGACACGTGTCCTAGAAAGGATCATGTGCGGTCACGCACACACGAACACTCTTGTGCATATGCCCCCAGTCGTGGGGCATACCTGTCAGCAGCCAGCGCCACATGAGCATTGTTGCATGCCCATGCCCACGCACGTCTAAGATTGCTAGGCCACCGCGTCACCACTTACCCGCTACTATTAGGCTACTTTCTTGGGCCATCGTTGTCGTCGTGCTTTCTAGGCCATCTCATGCTACACGTGCTTTCGCTTCCCGATTAGGTCACGTTCGTTCCTCTTGGGCCACACCCGCGCCTACACACGTCTAAGATCACTGGGCTACCACACCACTGCTCAACCTGCTGTTGTTAGGCTATGTTGTTGGGCCACCATTGCCGTCGCACTTTCCAGGTCATCTTGTGTTGCACCCACCATTGCTCCCTAGCTAGGCCGCGCCCGTTCCTCTTAGGCCGCACCTACGTCGCTTATTTCGACCGATGCTACCATGGGCTACCTCTTTCTCTCTCTTTCGTTTCTTTTCCTTCTCCAAATTTCTTCGTGATTTTCTAGCACTTGCACACTTAAACTTGTGAAGTCTATTACAAACACATCCCCATACAGTGTCATTTCATCGTTTGCCAGCTTTTATTCAATTATATCACCTGCCATTCTTAATCGCTCCAGACCTTCTCCAAGTTTAGTCTCAATCCACCGTTAACCAAGGTTTACCTCTAAAGATCCTGCACATATATAAACCAAATAAATCGTAGAGAATAGATGTCGTAACTTAACCCATATTTGTCCATGACTACACTTTCAGCACTGTTGACACTTTTTTCATCGTAAATATAAAGACCAACATATAGTTTTACATTGTTATACTATGTAGATGCCACATCAGATAACTAATAAGTCAACGCGTCATGTGGACGTCATATATGATGAAGTTGCATTTCAAACTGCTAAGGGACTTTATTTGCACTGGTTTTGATAGTTGGATTGAGAGATGCTGAAAAAACTTTACATATAGTTAAGTAAGTGGACTTTTTTCTTCTAAGACAGAATCCTATCTATGACAAGTTTGGGGTCCCAGATTTCAACTGCTCAATCTGTGGTCCACAGAAGTTAAAAGGAAAGTAAAATCTAAATTCAAATAAACAGAACAGAAAAATAAATAACAAAAGCTATAATGGTCGAAATTATGTCAATCTGGGGTCCCAGTGAGAGCTTCAATTAAGTAAACCATCCTATCACCAACAAAAGCCCAAATTGTGTAACCAAGGTAAAACTGAATAACGAAACATACTTCGATTCTAAATAGAAGTTTTTTTCTTCCGACTCATTCCTAAATATTGATCATCTTAGAACTTTTACACTTTCTTATTCCTTTCTTGTTTGTCCTTACTATGTAACAGAGAAGTTCTTATACCCTAGCAAAAAAAAAAATTCTTCGAAGTATAAAAGAATGCAGCGTCTTCATCATTTGTGATATTTTCTTAATTCTTGTGCACAAATTTTTAAAAAATTTTCTTTGAACCTAAAAGATTAAGCACAAAGAGTGCAGCAGAACATGATAGACAAGCTAAATAAACAAATAGCAATACATACATATATACGTCTGAACAAAAATCGTTTGAAGCGGACGGTTCAACCGCTTGTCTACGACGTACGGAGAACAAAAACAGCAGTGCTCTGAGGAGTATTACCCAGTGGTATCTGGAAAATCAAATATAAATTTCGCCATTTCATACAACCCCTTTGGAAAAAACTTCCACTGTTCTTCAAACCAAGCGCTTAAAGAACTATATATGTTTACTTATAGATAGAATCAGTTTTGTCTATAAATAACTGGTTCTCTAATATATAGCTCCTGATCCTGATCTTGCAGAACATTCCTGATCTAAGCAATTGTCCTATTGCTTTGGATGAATTCCTCCAGCCCTGTAACCCAGCATAGTGTTCAGTCCTCGGCATTCATATGTGGTGCCCTACGGATTGTTATCACCTGCATAACTTTTTTTGTTCAAATTAAGTACCCATCAATGGATCGGCAGAACTCTTGAGTCTATATGACAGATGTGCAAAGATTGATTTGGTACCTTTTGCGTTTGGTTTTGACGTTGGATGAGGAAGATGGGTTACTATGCCAGTTTCTTTTCCTTTGGTTGATGAACCAGTTGTTGATCTGTTTTAACTGTAGCCCTGTTTCTTGGACTAGCCGTGCCTTGTCTTCCTCCTGCATGAAGAAAAAAAAAGGAGAGAAATTCAGTTGTGTACATCCTGTGATGAACACCAAAATGCATGAAAAGAGAGGGCACAATTGGCCAAATGGCATTGCAACACAAGGATGACATTAAAATAAGGTGCTTGAGCAGTATAGGAGACCATAACAGATAAGAAGACTCGCAAGATTCAGAGGACACATGGAAATACAGACTTCTAGGCTGACATGTGAATGCAATATGCGTCACAAGGAAGCTAAGCACGTGGATTGTCTCATCATCCCTTACTGTTGGATATGGCCACTTTGCATGAGACTGCCACCAAGCTTTCAATGTAGAAGTCGTGTCTCCCGGGAGCTTTCCTGCTCTTCTCTTGCGAAGAATCTCTTCTCTAATGTCAATCAGCTTCTCTTTGTAACCCTGAATTTGTAAGTGATTATTGAGATTCATCAACATCTCCAATTTTTACCTGAAAAGCAATTATTGGAATCCATTTCAAACCTGCTTTAGTTCATGCTTTAGCTCTTGACGGACACGCTCCATCAGGGATCGCTCGCTTTCTGTGGGAAGACCGAAGCCCATATTATCCACTCCGTCCAAGCTTGGATCATACATGTTTGCCTCGCTGTCTGCTTGATCATCTTCACCGTCTGACATGGTTGCTCCCGTGCCTTCACCGGGTGAGGCACCTGTCCATGCATTTTCAGTTTAACTTATTTTCTTGCGTATTTTCTTCAACTGTTTCACTACCAGTCTACCAAAAATTAACTCTGACAAATACTAGATTATTTTCAATCAGGGTTCACTATTCCGTAATGCACAAAGATTTCACAGGAAGAAAAATTCCAAAACTTCAGAAATTTCGAGTGAAAATTTAAACAAATTTGTGCTTAATTGAAATTTTCTCCCAAAAGAAAAAATCCTACTGAAAAGCTTTGCTCCTGTGTGTAGCACTCGTGCTTTAAAAAAAGAGATAACACTTGCAAGGTGTTATCTGAAACAAAAAAATCTTGAAGCATGGTGACCATAATACTGTACTAGAACAAGGCAACAACTAATCATGTGCCCAACATGTATGATATATAATAGTGAGCTAATCACTACAATGCACTAAATATTCAGCATACATCGTGATAGACTCAAGAAGACAAGGAACAGACAATGCGCTGCTCCAACAAAATGGCATTTCCACAGCTTTAGTCAATTTTTACTAGCACTGCCAAGAAAATTTAGAATACAAAGTTTTTACTTTTGTAAATTCAGTGAAATTTTTACTTTTGTAAATTCAGAGAAAACTGAATGACATAAAAGAAGGGCTATACCTGTCAAACTCTGCAGGTTTTGTTCAAGTTCCCAACACGCCATTACTGCTTCCATAGCATGAACACGGACATGCTGCTGTAGCTGCTCTTTAAATGAACATAGTAGCAAGACGTAGTGCGTCTAAGAAAACAATTCAACTGCAGGTTACTAATATGTAGTGATAAACTCTAAAACAAATGTAGTGATCAAGTATGTTGAAAGAATCACTATGTATAAAAATATAATAAAATAGATGCAAAACCCAAAGGCAATGGAAGGCAGGAGATGCCAAACAGAAAATGTCACATGGCAGGATGTCCGAAAACGGACGTGCAGAATGATCAACCTTTGATAAAAAGAATGATCAAACACAAAACATGACTAGCATTGCACAATCTGTATGGAAGACCAAGCACACAAGTATAATTGCTCTGCTCTGAAAAATTCCAGGTTGTGACATTGAGCTTGTCAGTGTCATACCAAGTTAATTAGCTGTAAGGCAAACGAAGGGCTAAATTGGAAAGATATATGGTCCCAACATCAGTAGTGCGTTGGTGCTGTTGCTAGCTTAGGCGAAGCCATCTGAAGCATAATGATGCTTTATGGCTGCTACTTATTATTACAAGGTCCAGCATACCAGCCAGGGCATTACCAAACAATCAAGAAACTAACCAGGACCACCAAATCAATAATGATACCTTTCTTGTGTTTTCTATCCTAGGCAAATTAAAAAAGGATGAATCCTTAGTTGCTTAGAATTAGATGGGACCGAGATTATATTGCATCGTAGTTCTGGTCGTATGGCCCTTGATACGATCAAAGACCTGCACTATAAGTGGAAAAAAAGGAGATGAAACAAACAGTACTTTGGACCATTGTTGGCATATTTGTGTTCTGGTGGTCCTGTACAAGTGTGCAAATACAAGATACTCTAAGAAGATGTTTTGCAATGATCTTTACTAATAGTAGAAATCAATCTAGACTGTTCATCTTTTCTAATTCAATAGTGTATCCAGTTATACTACCACCTTAACTACTAGTGGTAGAATAAATTTTTCTACTAGTAGGATAGAACTCATGAATAAGTTTAGACACATCAGCACATGGGGAATCATGAGAGAGTATTTTAAACCCTCAAAGACATGTACCCACATTTCTTGCATAGGGTCCAAAAAGTACACCATATCATAAGCCTTCAGTGCAAATAGGTACTGTAAGGACGGTCCTGCCCATGCTTTATGGGTATGCATCATTTATTCAAGATCAATCGACCACTACTTTTTTCACATAGCAAGGCATATTAGACACAAAAACAATAATATAAATGCCACGTGCATTGGCCATTCGCAGTGTCTTGCCATTCTAGTAGTATTTGCTTCTTCGCTCCTTAAAATATGGAAAATGTGTTTGGTACATCAACACTACTACGTTGTATTAGTACAATAATATACTCCGGCCTGCTCAATCAAACACTACTACGTTGTATTCGTCTGAGTAGACGCAACATAGGGAAAACGATATCAAAATCAAATGAATGCTGGGCCTTACGCATTATTATCAGCGCTGCTGAAATCAACGCTCATTTATAATTCACATTTTGAAATTTGCTGAGAACTGGACCATACCTTGATTGATTGCCAAGGCAACAGAATAACATGCATTTGCAGATAACAATGCACTGGCACAAGAAGATAGTAAACGAAAAATGTCCTAAAAACTATATCCAGTCTTTCTCGCAATATTTGTCCATGGTTCACTGTACGAACTAAGAACAGATTAATAAAACTCAAATTAAGAAAAAATTAATGAGAAAGGGCCATAGATACCTCTATATATAAATGCATGATACAACCATCTTACCTCTTCCACAGCATTTAATTAGAGACAAGGAATGAAAAATTGCAATAACAAAATACTATTAGCATTCTTAACAAATAAATATATATGTCAAAATAGATTCTTCGAAACAATAGGCATATATATATCGTTAAAAGGAGGGAGCAAAGCACACACATGTGGACCTAAAATGCATAGGCCCTAGGGTACAATGGTGAAACATCTCAACCAAGCCCACCCACATCTTTTCTTCTGCCCCCATGACCACCACCACCAACAACAACAGGTAACGGCAAGTCCCTACACCATTTATGGCGGTCAAGATACACACACAAACTCTACTACATACACCCCTCCCATGTCAAAACTGGAGAGCGAGAGAATCAGAGAAGAGATAGATCAGTCCAGCTTTGGAAAAGGAACAGAAAATGGCAGCAAGGTGGTCAATATAGCAGCAGAGGAGTGGGAGCCATGGCTGATGACGCCTCTGGCTCTTTCCATCCCATGATCCCTACGACCTGCCTCGTGACCTCCACATTTGAATCAGCATTTAGCATGAAAGAAACTGATTCAAATCGGTGTGAAATTCCAGGCGAAACGTGATGTCTTTAGCGTGAATTCAGGAAGGAGCGTCCTACGTCACTTCTCACACCAACTTATTTGAAAGATTGTTTGATGTTTGCATTAAAATTGTATACCCCATATGATTTTTTTTCTGCGAGGGATTAAGCAAAGTTATCAGATGACATTGCTGCAAGAACAGAACAAAAGGGTAGGGAAAAAAGAAAACCAATAGCAGCACAAGGATCCGGTTAATTTCTGTTCCATGATTGATAAAAGACTAGGCAAACAACAACACATGAACAAATATTCAACTGAAATCTCGTTTGAGTTGAAACCACGAAATCTGAAATAAACCCTACGGGAGCAAATTTGGGAGAGAAGAAGAACTAAACAGGCTTGCAAAATCCAAAACGCATCAAAGGACGCATAGCTTTTAGCCTTTCAACCCGTAGTAATAAAGAACAGCTCGCTTAAGCCTTTTCCCGAGATTAAATTAAGCTAAATTAATCAACCAAATCCCTAATTAATCCCACGGAACCACCAATCCCAAGGCAATCCGAACAACCAGCGGAGGGCGTGAGGATGACGAAGGGCGACAGAGAGAGAGGTAGGTATGTGTGTCACCATGAACTGGTCGAGCTCGCGGCCGTCGTCCCCGGCGGCGGCGGCGGCGAGACCGGAGTACTTGTCGACGACGCCCTGCGACTGCGCGAGCTGCGCGTCGATGCGGGGGAGCTGGTCGACCGGGGTGGCGATGCGGAGGCACGCCACGTGCGCCGACAGCAGCTGCTCGTACAGCGGGTGCGCCAGTATCTCCGCCTTGCACCGCGCCGCGTCCGCCTCGCCGCCGCCTCCCCCCATCCACTGCTGCACCCCGGCCGCCGCGGCCGCAGCTGCAGCAGCGGCAGCCGCGGCGCCAGATGGCGACGCCGACGAGTCCGACGTGGTCTGCAGGTGCAGGAAGCTCCCATCGTTGTACCTCATCCACGCCGGCGTCCCGCCTCCCCCGACCCCACCCGCAGCTGCCGCCGCGGCCGCGGCCGCGTCGTCCGCGCCGAGCGCCTGCATGGACATCTCGTGCGGGAGGTGGCCGTGGAACGCCATGGCTTCCCTCCTCCCCCCCCCCCCCCCCCCCCCCCTCCGCGCTACGTGACCGGCGCCGATACCCCAGGCGGCGGCGTGGCCTAGGGAGCAGGAAGCTAGCTACCTATAGCTAGAGAGCTACGAGTATGAGGTACAGGGGGAGAGAGAGAGAGGAGGGCAGGCAAAAAGGCAAGCGGAGCGGGGAAAGGGACGCCTGCCTCCTTCCCCTTATTCTACACTCCCTCTCTTCTCCCTCCCTTGTATGCTGTCCTTACTCTCACTCTATCCTAGAGAGAGAATGCTATGGCTAGCTACAGCCTACGGCATGCTTCCGCTCTCAATCTCTATATTTCTCTCTCTCTGCATGCTCTGATAAGTATAATAACCTCTCACTGTCCATCTATAGTGTGAATAGCTGCAGCCCCTGATAAAATAATCCTGTTTTGGTGACTGTACTTTGTTACTACATGCCTACTAGGAAAATGGTACGTTTGAGGGCTCCATTTTGTGACAATAATGATGTTGTAATGGGAGAAAAGGACCTTACCTCATGTAATTTTCTTTGTCCAAACAAACCAAGGTAGCAGTGCCACCAACATCAAATTAAAGTGTCCCTAAGAAACGATCGATTTCGGACCCTAAAACCATGCGATAATATCCATCGGCCAGGAAGTGCGACTCAGGTTTTGTCAATCCGTGAATAACGCGAAAATTTTACATCCAAAAGTTCTGTTTCACACTTTGATGGTTCTTCGACCGTCTTTGCAACAGTTAACGACGCTACGTGGAAGAAGAAAAATCTAGAGTTAGGTATTTAATTGTGTAATTTTTGGAAGAGTGGTTAGGATGAAACCAGCAGAGAGGGTGTGCCATGTTTAATAAAGGCAGGTGGGGTTAGTTAGGTGTGGGCTGGGGTTAGTGATATAGGCACCCGTGTTGTTGTGACTGCTTCTGTGCTGCTGAAGGCTTGGGGATTTGCTAAATGCATTGATTATTGGCGGGGACTGGTGCAATTAGAATGGTCAAAGCTTCCAGAAGAATCTTTCTCGAAGCCCTTTTTTTGTCTCTGCCTCAAGCCCTCAACATTTAAAAAAGAAAAGGTAGCTGCCATGACAATATGTTGTTTTTCACTAATTAATTTGATTGCCGTGATTAATTATGTGTTCTTTCTAGGTTAAGTGATTTTGTTAACGTTCTCCGTGCCAAACTTTGCAATGTGTACTCCATGTTTTTGGTGTTTGCAATGGTAATTTTACATAGTATATGCCTACTAGGAAATGAGAGGGTATAGTTTATACATAATTCCTCGATTAGCCCTTTCAATATTTCATCTTAGTTATTCGGTATATTAATTTACATATAAACATAACAATGCAATAATTTGGACAAGTTTGCTAGCTCTACAGCCCTTATTGGGTTTTTACCCTTAATATTCACCAAGTATTTATCATTTTAGAAGTCTATATGTATGTTTAATCATATCGTTCAGAATTATAAGACATGCTTCTAAAAAATTATGGACTAATTAAGTTCTGTAAAACTATAAATATATTTAGCAAAACTAGAAAGAACAACACAATGATATAAGATTGTATCAGAATTTGGGAGAAAAACATAAACCTATATTTTATTTTTTTTTCCAAGGATAAATATAATCTATAATTTCATTCATCACCGCGAGCCTAGAGACCACAAATAAGAGATGAAACAATCACCATGGTGTTAAGATGGTTCCTTGGAATCAACAAACAACAAAAACCGATTGCCATGTCTGTACTCTTACGTCGTATAAAAATTCTCACGAAAACTTCATGTTTTGCAAAAATTATGTGTCACAACTCACGTAAGCCTGCAAATGTGAGTCAAGTGAAATGATTGAATGGAAATCCAATAGCACCGTCTTAACAATATATGTGTCTCATCATGGGCCCGAAAAACACCTAGTTGTCAGTTTTTAGGATGTCCTCCCTTCATTTGTGTACATATTAAAAATTTAGAGGGAAATGTTTTGTCCTTTTGATAGTTTTGTTACTAATTTACTTATTCTTGAAATTTACTTCAAAATGCAACACAGAAATAATACAGAAGATAACAAAAATCCCATTAAACCATTTTGATGTATATTGTACGCAATGTCTTTTTTTCTGCAAACCTGCTTGGCTGTAAGAAAGCTAAAGTGAAGATTTAAACACAGTGAAAAATGTAAAAACTAAATTATTGCAAAGCTGTATTTATAACTTTTAAAGTACTTCTATAGCTGAAGCTTTCCATTCCATTGAAAAAGTGTCTTGTGTATTTAATTGTGCAGTTGACAAACAATTAATAATTGTCACATCTAATAGTTAATTGACAAAATCTTACATGGATTTTATTGAATCGTATAATGAATCATTTTCTTTCTGTTTTCCATGTAAAGCCCTAAATTAATTTCCTTTTATAGTTACCCCCTGCATTTTACATTTTCTACTCGTTTATCATGCAATGTCTACATACCTATCAAATAAAAACTATACAGGATATACAAATATCTGTATTAGTAGAAAGGCTGATATATAATCTCTGTATTGATTAATAAGCTCGTGAATTTAAAATATTCAATTTTTAAAAACTTTTGACTAATAATTGGCCTAACAATATATATGTTTAGTGGCATAAAAATTGTTACATTGGGTTCATATTTGAAAGTACTTCCGTATTATGTAAATCTTGTAGTTGTTGATAATGTGTTTTTTAAAAAAAATATGATGTTCAAACTTTGATTCTGGAGACTATGCTAAATTGATCAATCCCAATCTTTGAAGGGGGTGATGGATAAGAACTCCCTATTTAAAACTAAATTAATAACAACAAACAAGCTCTTAAAATTGCATTTGATCATTGGCCAGATAACACATTTCATTTGTTCTTTTTTTTTAAAAAAGATTTGACACATTTCAAATGAAATCACACTCACTAGTTTACCCATGACGCAAGATCAAGTTATTGATCAATACCATTGACAAGCTATTATACATTCATTATGAAATGGATGGCGAGGCAACAGATTCTGCATACAAGAATTTGGTCGAATGTGGTCATTCTATGATTATTATATGTAACTACCAAGAAATGTCCAAACTAAACTACTAGTCCAGCTAATCCGTGACGTTGAGCTCTTGCTTAGATAATATAAGAGTGGATAAAAAAAACAGCAATTGTATGATATATTTACATATGTTTTTGATACATTTGCAAACAGATACCGACAGATCATCGATATTATTTTGTAGCTGTCATAGTATTTTATGTAAAAAGATCAAAACCTCCTCCATGGAAGGCAAACAGATGCATATATGCATTGTGAGACTGTTGCAAGTTGGCACTCTTTTCCTTGAAACCGTTACAGAAAGATTAGGAGCCTGTTCGCAAAAAGTTTAAAATAACAAGGACTTGTTTGTAATTTTTTGAAAAGAAAAGAGCCCTCTGTTCAAGCCAGACGAAGAGAGTAAAAAGGGCGGGTAGAATTAGGCGCGGGCGACGATGGCGCCAAGAGCAGGGCGTGTGACCCCGCGTCCGGTCCCGCCAGGACACTGTCGCCAGCTCCGCTCCTGGACCACATCCTTTGGGCCCCACGGTGTGGAGAACGAGGCCGTGGGCAGCAGCTGCCAATGGGAGCCGTATGCGTAGGCCAGTCGTGGCCTGCAGCCGACGGAAAATGGACGCGGGCCGCACCAACTCTTCTGACAACGCTCACTGATCTTTGGGACCCACTGTGAGCCTGGCCCACACATCAGTGATTAATAAAAGACGTGGCTTTCAGGTCGGCCCGGCTCCCACTTCCGCGTTCCCCACGTCGGAACGCCGAGTTCCATGGAGCTGGCGCGCTTCCGAATCTCCGTGCACGAAAATAGAGCAGCTGATTAACACATAATTAATTAATTAAGAATTAATTTAATTTTTTAAAAAAATATTATTATTTTAAACGTTTTATTTTTTTATTAAAAAAACCCAGCGTGTAACAACTTAAAAAGTGTACGGGTAGAAAATAAGAGGAGGAGAAGTTGCCGCTGCCGAACCAGAGAAAAGCTTAAAAAAAGGAAGACCTCGCACGGCAAAGGAAGACCCAAAAATCTAGACCAGCATTTACATTTACGACCTGGTGGGGGCACACCCTCCCGTGCCCCACCAGTCAGAGAGTGTGTGAGGCGATGTCACGCGTGGGCTCGGGGGGCTCGCGTACTTGCTCCAGGTGACGTGGGCCCGGATGCCACTTTACTGTGCCGCCATGGTCCCCTCGCCGGCAGGATGAGCAGGCGGACGCACTGATGACTGATACCGTGAGAAAATACTGTCGTATCACGGACTGGTGGGTCCCGCAGAAAAGTGGGACCCACGCGTCGGCGACGCGTCTTGTCCGCGTGGTGTGGGGGTTTGGTCGGCATGAAGTAGTACAGGTTTACATCGGGAACGAAACGGCAGCACGCGCTTGGAAAAACCGTGAGGGAGGACGGGAGTCCGTGGAGACAAAAGGTCAGGAACGTACTTATCACTGACTGGTGGGGTTCACCTGTGCTGGGACCATCTGTCAGTGTGACAGGCGTACGTTTATGCAGTGGCTACAAACCGTTAGGTTGTGGCTAACGTTTCTTTGACCTGTGAGGGGAATTAGCAGATCAAGAGTCCAAAAGGGCTAAAGACATATGCGTATCATAGCTTCATTGACGTATTGCACATACATATTCATATGTGGGATGTAATAGATGACAGATCATTGATCTCCAGACATCAATCTAAGATCGAGGCATCGAGCCGAGCAATGGATACGATGCTCTCCTTTCGATCTTTGCCCATCACCTTGACCCTAGCGCTTGTGTCCTTTGAGGTGGCCAAAAGCGTGAAAGACTAACACCAACAGAGCGCTCAAGCCACTACCACCAATCAAGATTGTTGATTGATTGATGATGCAATTCATTAAAAACTATTTGAGGTCTTACATAAAAGATTGAATAGCTTAGCTATGTGTAGTATTGAGAGAGAATGTCTTAGTTAACATTTGTTGATATTTAAAATATTATTAATGATTTTGCTTTAAGAAATATCCTATTTTTATAAAAAACGATGAATATTTCTATATTTATATCACTTTGATATTTTATTTTCATGGTTCTATGTTTATTTGTGTCGCATAATTTATATAAATATATACTATAAATAAATAATATTTAGCATAAAGTTATAAATTTTAGAAAATAAAGAAAAGTCAGAACCCTAGCTTTTATATTCTTAGAAACTGCTTATCAACCAACTTAAATATTAAGCTTCCCAAAATAAGACACCTATGAATGCGGACGTGGCTTTTGTTAGAGGGGCCTACGTGACAGACATGTCAGAATTCAGAGTGTGGGACCCAAGTTTTCTGAGAGACCGGTAAGCTAGTGGGTAGATGGCTATACCGTTAGGCCTGTCCTCAAGTGGTAAGTGCTTCTCAGACCTAAATCATTATGTGTTCCTTCTGATCTCTTGAATAGGAGTTGTACGAGAACGTATCTTTTGAATACTCAACGCAAAGTCTGGCAAAAGTTAGTGCCTTTTTTTAAGCTTAAAACACATATATTGTTACGAAAATTTAAATTTTAAAACTTAAATTTAAAATTGTTTTTAAGTTTTTGTTGTAATTTATTTTTTATATTAGCATTTAAGTCACTAGAAACATAACTATAAAATTTTAACCATAAATTATTTTTTTAATATGCTATTTGATGTATTTTTCATATTTGGCCGATGAGGATTATAAAGGATGGGAGGCTTAGATTTTCAATTGCATGTAAAACCAAGTAAGTCATTAATATATAATTAATTAAGTATTAACTCTTAAAATAAATTTATTTTGTATTTAAAATAACTTTTATATACAGAGTGTTTGGAAAAAAAAACACATTGTTTATGGCTACTTTGAAATGTAGAACTGAAAAACGTAAGAATATGATATCATGCATAATGGGATACTACAGGATTTCAAAATACAAGAATATTAGAAGTAGTGTCTTTCGATATTTCACAAAAACATGAATTTTAAAGGAATTAGAGAGTGTAGAAAGATAAAGAGTGTAAGTGCATTGGATCTCAAAACAAATGAAAACATAAGCTAGGACCGTTTGTTTTCCTATGGAACGGGCATAGGAAACCAATCCATAGGATTTTGCAAACTTCATTCCTTTGTTCTAAAGAATCTCATAGAAAACATTTTTTAAGGAATGAAATCCTTCAAAATTCCTTTGAATTTCCTTCAATCCAAAGTAGTCCTTAGTAGTTTGAAAAGCGTGCTTATAAATAGATTCAAACTTAGTCTTAGGGATTATTTGGATTCTATACCCAATATTAGTCTTAACAAAATCTTGGTAAACAAAAATTAGCCATTGCTATAATTTTTAGCATCGTTACTTAAAAACTTATGTTTAGCCTCATCAAAATATTACCACAGCTAGATGGCACGCTAGCGAAGGAGGGCCCCTCATGCCTCTGCCACCGACTAGTTGATGGATGAGGTATAGTGTAGTTGCCCCATAGGATGAGCAGTGTTAGTGAGAGATAGGAGGTAGGAGAAGGGAAGAGAGGTGCTAGGTCATGAGGAGGTGGTGGTAGAATAGACGTGGCGTCCGATTGCGAGAGTTTGATTGGATGCTCATCCATAAGCATTATCAAATAAAAACATTAAATGAAATATGTATAAATTACTTTCGTTCATCTGTGTATTGCTTCAAAAAAGTATGATGGACATTGATTCATTAATAGATTGAGTGGGCAGCACTTAGAGTAGGCCATTATTAGGGAGGAGATGTTGCCACACCGAGAAAAGGGGAAGTGTTGTGAGGAGGCCATGGAGTGGAGGAAATGTTGGAAGATGGAGAGATTAAGAAAGGGGAAAGAACACAACAACTTTAATTATTTTAGAGTGAATTGCATATTAGACTAGTTTTTTTTTGCTGAAGTTTTAGTTTAGATCATCCCATCTATTACATTATACTATCACCTTATACCAACTTTTGTTAGGAAATATTTGAATTTAGACCAATGGACTAGCAATTTGTGAATAAAAAATAGAGAGAAGTGATGATGAAAATGGTAATGAACTCTATTTCATACCGATGATGATGAAGCCTGCAAGACGATGGCAAACATCTCTTGAGAACCCCCTCTCAACCTCCTACAACAATAAGAAAAATCCCCTTCTCCTTTTTTATCCCCATTTCCTCCTCGATTCTGATGGCCTCGCCGTCTGTGATAGGATGGAGAGGGGTCGGACCTCCTCCTCTAGAGTAGTTCTTAGTTAGGTTTATCTTGTTGTTGTTTCACCTTTTGGCACTGCTTGGAGGCAGTTGGTGCTCAGAGTGAAGGCGGTAAGCGTCTAGCAAGCTTTGAATCCATTGGAACTAAGGTTGGTGGAGATAGATCGGGTGACAGTAGGGATCTACTATGGAGAATCTACCATGTTTGTAGCCTAGCTCAACACTGGGTTGGCTACGATGGCTCCATGGGGGATAGACCTAGAGGTGGTAGATCTAGCGAAGGCAGTGATTGGGGTTGGCGGCTCTGATGAATTCATAATATAGGTGTATCGAATCAATGATGTTGCTATGTAGTGATCGATGATAGTGGAGACACGACTTGGGTACATGTTGACCTAAAAATCATCTAATATCTATGTCGATACGTCACATGCACAAAGGTCTGAGAGATCTACTTATTTCTAGTACAGATACTTAATTTTTTGAAGTTCAAGATACGCTAATCAATTTGACATACAATTGACAATGGAGATAGAAAGAAGTTAGACCAATAAACCAATAGGCCAAAAGATCGATACAGACTCAAGCTATCGACTGTCTAGCCGATAAAGATAACTCATCAGCTAGAACTCCGATGGAACACTGAATAAAAGCTATCAACTTATCAAGATTTACCTTATCAAAAGCAATATAATATATTAGACCTGATCGAGATAATATAAGATTGAGAATAATAAAATAAACTTAATAAATTGATAAATTCTATGCAAACATGATAAATACACCATATTAGACTAAGAGATTGAATTAATACAGCTTAGACGGATTACAATGCATAAGATACTCAGCAAATGTATAAACTTAGCTAAGATATTAGACCGAACTAAGAAAGACTTAATCAAGTTGACATATTTTCTATATGGAACGACTTAGCTCTTGTTGGAGATTAAACTTAACCAATGAAGCCCAACCCAAAACAATATCTCGTCAGAAAATATATCACTTCAATTTCTAGAGGTGGTGATACGCTAAATTTGATTGTATCCATTTGATTCTTGATCTCTTACAAGACCACTGGGTGTATATATTTATACACTTGGGTTTATAGAAGTCTAAGATGTACATAAGATAATATTTTCTAAAGAAAAAGAAAAGAAAACTACTCCTGCATATTTACATAAAATATTTATAAATAAGAAACCGATTTGTAATTGCTTCAAGAGATAGATTTATTTTTCTCTACTCATGGAAACTTTTTTGAATTCGGTCTTCACTAGGCAATCCCATCGGCTTCGTTAGCTTTTCTCTTTTGACTGAATCCATTACCAACAACTCTTCAAAATTTTGGTGTTAACAATACATTGGACATATGGCCTCAACATCCGTCCTTGCCTTTGGAAGGAGGTCTTTGTGGCATAGTGCGGTAAATTAGGCAAGCATAGCTCTCTAGTCTGCTTCCCAACCTCTTTTGGTGTCCTCCATCTTTATAGCATCTTTTCCTTCATCCCCCTTCTACTAGGCTATTAGCAAGTTGACAATTTTTTCACTTCCACTGGTGGCGAATCAAAACATCTAGTCTTCTTATCCATTCGAAGAATAAGATCTGGAAGTAGTAGTGACCATGCTTAAGCCTTTGTTCAAGCTAAGCTATCGCTATAGGTGGTTTGTATTATCTCCAAATTATTAGCAAAAAGATAGCCAATGCTCCTCAGTCTTCACAAAGGTTCGAATGTCTATTTTTGAGCCCAATGATGTAGCACAAAAATCTATGGTTCAATAGTAATCATCTTCAATAAGTGCCAAGTTTGAGTCCATTGGGGTCACCAATACAACACTCGACGAGTTGCATATTCCAAGAAGAGGACCTAGGATGCAATCGGTGAGGCTTTGCCACATCATTCTTTATGGTCTACATCCAATTGAGAGTTTAACCTTTTAGATTGCTTTCAAGTACTCTTTTGAATGGTGATTAAACCAGTTATAGCCTCTGTTGTTCCATTTAATCAGATATAATCCTGTAGTAGCTTGGGAGCTACAAGGAAGCATCACTCATGATATATATATGTATGAGTTTTTTTTAAAAAAAGAAAAGAGAAATAAGCTGGCAAGAGAGAGGGAGAGGTGGTCGGCTACTCGTCACTATGATAGGGAGAGTCCATTGGCGTAGAGGAGGTGGTTGCAGCCACAAGATAAACCTGTAGATGGGAGAAAAGAGTGGTAATGAGGGAAAGAGCGAAATGCATGTTTTGCGCATCTTGTAGAACGTATTGTAGGCACCCAAACAGATTTTCCAACGTACGGCAGTGGCAAGTATATGCACTAACAGTTGTTGGATCTCGTGAAACGTAGCCCTATATCGATCCTCAGTTACTGTTTGATGTATTTCTTTTTAGAGGGAATTAGTGTTTTTGACGTTATCTTCTCTCAACCCATGCATTAATCCATGACAAATCTGGCTTGCCGTTGCTAAAACCCAACCGAGAGTGAGGAAGAAAAAAAAACAAGTTTTATTAGTTCCCCAGAGCGGGACCAGCAGCCAGGAATGAAAACGCCCAACCCTACCGTGCCATATCTCTTCTAAGCATTACTGCAACCTGTACAACAAGAGGGTCACACACACAGTACTATTATTCCTCTCGTACATTGCATCACGCGTACACACATCAGCGCTGCAGCTGGTCCCAGGCTCGCAGCGGCAGTGGGTGGTGCGTACCAAAGCTGCGACCATTATTCCCTGGAGCTGGCGACTGACAGGGATGGATGCGACGTGCGGCCCCTCGGGTTTCCACGCGACCCGGCGCTCCGTCCGCAGCGCCGCCTCAGGCTGTGCAGTTGCAGCCTGCATGCCAGGTACGGTATGGCACGCAATGCACCGCTCTGGCGCAGGCAGCAGCAGCAGCGACAGCGTCACAGTTTGACGTCGATCGCGTGGTCGGTCTACCACGATGGGTATGATGACGATGTGTGTATAGGTCATAGTAGATTATTAAGAATGAGAAAGAAAAAGAGAGATCTAAGCCAATGCGATTTAACGCGACAACAAGTGTGACTTAGTAAGAAAATCCTTTATAATAGAAGAAGAAAGCTAATAACAGAAAGAGATAAGTATATGAAAGAAGAAATTAATATACTGACAAACATTTTAATGTCTGCTATTATATAGACTTGATGTATATTAAGAAAAATATTTGTAAGATTCTTATTAGGTTATAGTTTAACATCTAGATAAAGGATAGCCTCAATATATATTGGGATTTAAAAGATATGAATATACATATAGATCTACAACCTATAGTCTGACAGAGTGTAACTCCCTCTAGTTTACTATACTTTGTCGAGGAATAAGAGAAAAGATATGTTGATATATATTAAGGTTTTATCTAGTTACTCGTTAAGAATTAGTAAATTTGTTTCGATGGATGACCTAAAATTGGTTGGAATTAAGTCGCACAGCTACCATATCCTAATTATCCGCTTCTTTTAGTTGCGATTAGAAATATTTTGCTATCGAAAGTCTGACACATGATAATATGATTGTGCTCCTTCTTCAATACAATTAGCCAAAAGATCATTGATTTAGAAGGACAATATGACCTATAGGCAAATATTATGAAAACCCATCTTGAGATGTATTTTCTACCTATGTTCTTTGATATAATGGTGCATCTTATCGTGCATCTAATAAAGCACACAAAGGTATGTAGATATGCATTCCTAAGACAAATGTATCCTTTTGAAAGATGTATGAGAATTTAAAGGCTTATATACGGAACTACTCCTATCCTTAGGAAAGCATTATTGAATGATACACGACTGAGAAGGTAATTGAATACTATGTTTACTACATGTTCAAGACTGCTTCAATTAGAGTTCCTTGGTCTTGCCGTGAAGGGAGGATAGAAGGGATGTGCACCATCGAAAGGAAAAGAATGAAAGATCGCGTACAGTATGATAAAGCACATTTCACGGTCCTTCAGTATATGACCAAAGTAGTGCCGTACTTGGAAGAACATGAGGTGCTGATCTAATAGGAGAAATTGGACCTATCAGAAAGCTAGGTCCAAAATAATCACATTGCTTGTTTCAATGAATGATTCGAGAATCGTATTGCCAGCTCGTTCAACACAGCAAGTGAAACATTAAAATAGTTGTCATAGGGTCCTGAATGGGATGTGAACACCTGTCATGGATATAACATTAAGGGATACACCTTTCACATGCCCAAACAAGATGGCAAATGCACTGTGCAGAATAGTGGGGTACGCATAGAGACAACAAGTAACCAACTCGGGTGTCGTGATTAGTACTATGGCTGCATAGAGGAAATTTTGGAGCTAAATTATGTGAAGTTAAAAGTGTCGCTGTTTCGTTGTTGATGGATTAATCTTTGGGCAATCAATGTTGATAAAGAGGGTTTCACAGTTGTTAATCGAAGAACACATATAAGGATGAACTGTTTGTTCTAGCAAAATAAGTTGTCCAAGTCTTCTATGTAACTGATCCAAAAAACAATAAGCTTCATGTTTTTGGTGAAGGAAAAAGAAGAATTATCTATGTAGACAATAGTGTAGATGAGGAAGATTATAACCACTATGTCCACGTTGTTGGCCAAGAAGTACCTCTAGAAGAAGAGTAAGCAAAAGATGAGGTCCAATATGCATGAATCAATTATGAAGAAGAATTATTTCTGTAATTGAATCTGGTGACATGTATTAAGATTATCTATTTAGTTTAGAAATATTAATGTGACATAGTGTACTTTGAAGTGAAATTATAGTTTAATTCATAGTTTGTATCTATAACTTTGCCAAGGACCTATTTTTAGGAAGTTCAAATTCCATTTAAATACGTGTTCACATATGCTGGGTTAAAAAAATAGAAATTGTAGTTCAAAGATTTAAAACAAATAGTTTGTAGGAAAAACATGCCTAAAAAATTATTTGTCCTATAAGTCAGCAAGTCAAACTTAGTGTTGATGGGCCTGTGACAGGTAGCAAATTGTCGTCCATCAGAGGTAGACTCACCTGAGTTGACCACACGTTTGATTGTGATTTAGGGTTAGACACGGCTTAACCAGACCAACCATAGATCAATCTTCACTCTGCCTCCGCATCATACACTCGCATCGTCGCTGCCTCCCTAGCCTCCATGACAACCGGTGTTGCCTCTCCAAGCACGGGCCTCCACATCCCCAGCCTCCCTAAGGACCACTCCTCCCCCATGTTTACAGAATTTGAATGTTTACAAATGCTTTTAATTTTTTTTGGAAATGTGTGATGATATGCAAAGGTATTTTTTGAAATTTTAGGAAGTTATGCATGTTTACGATATTGTGATAAGAATGTTGGATGATAAGAAATCATTGAGATGTCAATGTTTGTGAATATGGGATGATATTTATAAATTTTTAGATATTGTGATATTTTTTAGAATGTTTCGGATGATGAGAAATCATTGACATGTGAATGATTAGGAATGTTGTGCAATTTTTTAGTTATGAATGTTTAGGATATTTATAATTTTTTAGAATGTTTAGGACGATGAGAAATCGTTGAGATGTTAATGTTTAGGAATTCTATGATTTTTTTGGATATCATTTAGATTTATGTTTAATTTTAGGAAGCTATGAAGGTTTAGGATATTTATAAAGTTTTAGAATTTTTTTTGCTTTATGATGAATATGGGTCTACAAGATATGTTGCATTTCTGGCCTCCACACCAAAAGTACAAAAATCTTGGTACTGTACACAACTAGGGGAAGGAGATGGCCATGATTGTTGTCGTAGGTCTCCTTGACCATGATCCGTAATGAATCATGGCCTCCTTCTTCTTCTCGTTGTATACATCCACCCATTCTGTTGCTACCTTAGTATTTAACTCTAGAATTTGCAACGTACCTAAATAATACACCAATGAATGACCCAATAATTTGATATCCATATTATAATTTTCTCATCAATTTCAAAATGAATTACCAATGGTAGGATTGTTTTGCAAGCAAAAATGTCAGAACATCAGAAAGCTTCCATGTCGGTTGGAACAAGTGGAAGGACATCTAGTCGGAACCGTAGGACATAGAATTACCTACCAACTTAGAGGCAAGTTATCATTGAGGTGGATGAAAATGGTAGGCCTACCGTGTTGAAGAATGCCATCTCAAAATGGTCAAACAATTAAGGTTGTGTTGCACGAGACCATTTGGGGATCATATATAAAGACATCAACCAAATTCCAATCGCGAAGGAAGAATGAGCTTAGACATTGTTGATTGAGAAGTTTGAGTATCCGGTTGAAGCAGAAGACAAATTAAAGCGTAAGGCTTTTTTTTATAGAAGATGGGCATGCCTAGAAGAACTTTATGTGCAAGCTCATCAGAGAGTTTGTCATCCATCTCGGTAATCGCACTCCATTCATAGACTACCCATAGATAACCCTAGAAGTGTAGGTAGAATTCTATGCTTTAAAGACCACTGCGGAGTTCAAGGAAACTAGCCGAGGCACATTGGTTATTGCAAGCTTGGAATGAGTACCCACACTGACTCAACACAGCAGGATACATCAAGAAGAACAAGTATGGCCTATGGTGGATGAAGCTACAGTGTAGTAAATATCCCTGCCCTATTTGTTGATATCTCTAAAGTATGAGCTTCGAACTGGGCTAGAGCTAGGGGTAAGGTTAACTCGGATGGCACCATCACATTTCCCAATGAATCTGATGTTGTAGTCTATCAGTAACTCATGAGCTTCCTTAATACTTAAGGTGCACACACTATATATTGTATCTTATACTACGTGTCAATAACAATTTTCCATTAACTATGCAGATGGAGTTGATTGTCGAAAAATCTTTGTAAAGTGAAGTTGAGTCGGCACTGTGTTAGCATGAGGATGACATCCTCACCAAGGTGCTTGAAAACCCGAAACATTCTGGCTGAACAAGGGGTATAGGCTCAGAGGTATCTTGGAAGCATGGCTGGCTCTAGTATAGTGTGTAATATAGGAAAAGCATTGTTTGAGGAAAAGGTGGCCCGCCTAAAGCTTGTGATGCAAATGGGTGAACACCCCTTCCTTAGCCTCATGTACCCTAGCTAGTTCCTTAGCCTCATGTGGACACAAGCCCTATGTAACGGTGGAGCAGTTGTGCATCCACAGGGTTTCCCCATGAACTAGTTTGAGTCTATGTGCAGTCGACCACATAGAGGTAACTTATATAAAACGATGCTTCTCCTTAAAATGTCTTGCATATTGCCAGAAGTTAGTACTAACATGTATTATTGAACTGCATGATGTAGCCAATGTGTCCTAGTAATTAGGGTCATACTAACATTTGCCTTTGATGCTATGAGGGACAAGTTTATCATAGACCTTTTGGTTGGTTATGCGAATATCCAGGTTGATGTGGTTAAGGACAATTGGGCCAACTGGCTGCTTCAAGTCCTATCGACTAATGAGATTTTGACTTTGGGGATGCACGCAAGACCTTCATACAATAGCTTAAGTTAGATATAGCCATAATGATGACTCATCGTCCAACTAGACTATTCAATACGTCTTCTACACCTCCTCAATTGCAACTATCGATTGAGGCTCATCGGGGTCTAGCTATGATAGAACCACTAGAATATGGGGCTGAATTTATGGATTTGGATGACATAACAACTATCTTGACTCCGGTTAAGATCACTACCAAGGTTGATAGTTGCACATCAATTGGCAAGAGAATTAAAGGTGGAAGGGGAAGATGGAAGGGTAAGGGGAAGGCGAAGGGGCAGGTGATGGTTAAGCCATCCTTGGACCCTAAGCAATGACAATTTAGTTAGTTCGTGCTAGACATGCTCTTGGTGGAGGACTATGTATTAACTCTAATGGGTATTGCATGTCGAGAACTGCACAAAAGGTACATATGGCTGAGCAAATCCAAGAACAAGAATAGAGAGTACTCCATAATTGGCTATCATGGACATGAGTTGTTCCTATCCAGTTTGACACATAATGTTATGGGGTTTGATGACACGGGGTTCTGAAATGCTATGGATACAGGGCTTCTAAAATGCTTCTCCTTGTAAGTGCACATGGCTCTAATATATCGTGCTAAATATTCACATTCAAATTGCCCTAATTTCTCTTCGATCTTATTAGGTTGTGTTGGAAGTAAACCTGAAGGACGGCTAGCCAGGTTGGTTTCCTAGATCATCGATGATCAACGAGCTCAACCTCAACACCAAGCTAGATGAAATTATCGAGTACGTCAGTCAATGTCTATAGGCTCACCAAGACAAGGAATACATAATGTGTACACATATCAAGAGTAAGGGTCTTGGAATTCCAATAATTTTCTTTTGAATATTTCGTTTCTATTATTTGTGATGAATTCAAGTTCTTTATGCTAGCAAAAGGCATTGCATTCTGTAGGTTATAATATTACAATAGAACAAGATTTACTATCTTAACTTCAACAAGATCACCACGTATAATTTTAGTCCTCTCGCCGCCGTATTAGATGCTGCTTGGGCACCTTATGACCAAAAAGAAGACATGCATAAAAGAGGATATGACTCCATCATGATTTTCTATTTCATATATGCAATCATTAAGTACAACTAATACTGAATTATTCTTTTTAATTTACTAAGATGATAGGTTATGGTGGCTCTCTTTCAATGTCACATGAGCAATAAGTTTGGGCAGCTAATGTATGTGATTATGGAAATAAATGTGGCTGTGGATGTACATTTCATATATATATATGTGGTTGTGAATATACATATGTATGAATTGGATGAATTATATGATTACAGACATACGATTGTATTTGATGGATGTTGATATATTAATTGCCGTTGGGTTTTAGAAATTTCTAGGTTTTTTAAGGTTATGGCTATCAAATTCTTGAGGCTAATAAAAAAATTAGAATTTTTTTAAAACAAATAACTAATGAATCTACATTAAACCCATCACAGATGAGCCCCATCTATTATGGGTTGCATTTATTTACCATCACCTATGCACCGATCTGTGACAGGTTAGAAATTGCCATCTATCATAGGCGAGTCATCTTACCTCTAAAAGGCTTTCATCTATCAGAGATAAGGTAAAGTTATTACTAACCACTTATTTTTTTAAAAAGAGCCCTATCTATTAGAGATGACAGTCTAATTTATTGATGGTGACTTAGACATAGTTTAGCATGGTGACTACGACAAGGCCAAAGTGACGTGACGGCTATTGCTGCTCACGCGTGAGAGAGAAGAGAAAGGATAGACATAAAAATGATCCATGATATCTAGCTTTTTTTTATATGTTATGGTATATTTTAATAAAACTAATGGGGTTGATCTGTATTTTTTAAATTTAGTAACCGGAATATCACATCATCAGTTGATAGCAGCCCTTCTCCCACCGTTTTTCTCCTTTTTTTGGGAGCACGACACGTGTAAATATAAGGCTGGAACTTCTCGAATCAGCCAACCAAAACTGGCCATATGCATTTTCCAGGTCATTCCACTTTTTACCAGTCATAGTGTTGCCTCGTGTCCGGTGGCATAAACCTGAGCCTGCCAGTTCGGGAGTGTATGAACACCACCACGCACGGCCTTTTGTATTCTTTCACAGAGATTCTCAATATTCTTTCAAATAGCGAAGTAGTCTCTCCACCATTTAGCCCTTAATGTGTTTTTGACGTAAAAACCCTTATTCTTCTATGAAATACAATACGAAGATGAGAAAATTTCAAAATTTAAGGGCAGCGCTGTAAACCTCAAAAGTACTAGTAACATTAAGAAATGTCGCCTATGCCCCTTGTTCACATAGACAAGCACAATAAATTAAAAAAAAACTGCTTTAACTTAATTTGGCCATGCAACCCAAAATCAATGTGTTTGTTTATGCCTTTTCGCTGTGCATGCAACTTTTTTTGATAGTGTGAAAATTTCAAACACTCAAATTAAATTTGAAAGGTTAAACAATAGACTGTTTCATTTTCTTTTCTATATATAACCATAATTTCTATACTGCCGCTGCTGCTACTACTACCATGCAGCGCATCTCTTTTATCGCTGCAGCACCGTACCACAACCTTCATAAACTGGCATAAACCATTTTCTCCTACAGCAAGCTCTGAAGCTTTTCATATAACGTTATGAACCCAAGCCTAGCTCAGCCCTAAACCATACTCGGTCCGGCCCAGCCTGCCAGGCCCAAACAGATCAGCTGATTCCCTAATTCAATTCCAAATAGCAAATACCACACGTACACACCCACCAATCCTTTCTCAATCATAATAAACCCTCCACTCCATTGATCACTCATTGTAATGCGCTATCTATCCATGTTCTGCCCTGATCCATGTCAACCGAACGGAGTCATGTCGCACGGTCCTTTCGCCGTGTGGAAGGCGTTGGATCGATCTCCCCAGCGGCAGGCCAAAAGCGAGGGGAAAAAGAGCTCTGAGCCAACCAAGTGGCTGCATGATCCGTTTCCGAGTTGGAAAAAGGAAGAGCGGGCTCACAAGTGGGGATATATGTTATAATATTGCAACAATTGTGTTTCCCCCTCTTTCGCTGTGATCATTACACGGGTCCAGCCTTTTAGGGATAACACTGGTTAGCTATAACTCTACAGGCTACAGGAAGGTGAAACGGAATTGAGATCACTGTCAAGTTGTTTGACATCCTCTCGACATTATCCTGAAAAAAATGACATTTCTTTTAGAGGGTTGAAATTCTAGCGTAAATATGTGCATATATATCTTGGTAGGACTTCTATTTAAGGACTAACTATCCCAACCGAGTGCGTGTATATATCTCGTGGGTGCAGGTGCTTAGGTTTTTCGTGTAATTTTAAAAAAGACCTAATGCTAGCTTGATGTGGAGATCTAGTGTGATGAGATGTCTAGGCTCGATGGCATGTCAGGAATGATACGACACGAGGTCTGGTTCTTTCTACATGATGAATGATTATGAGTTTATTTTCATTATTTGAGGACATAAATAAATTTAATATTACAAAATTTTAAAATTGTTTTTAAAAAGTTCTCTAAAAATTGCTGATGAAAAATATTTATAAAAAAATCATACCGTTTAAAAGCTTAAATTTAAATAGCATGCTCCCAAAAATCCATCTCATATCTCTACCGAGGAACGACAGATGGTATCATCGCTTGGAAAGGTGGTGAGCGAGGCCCTACATAGTCTTCTTTTTTGAAACAAACTACAGTCTCTCTACACGAGATGTTTACAGTCGATTGCATTTCAATTTGACTTTTGAGCCTTGTGTCTGCACAGAAACTGAACCCGATAAGTGTCCTGCTAGATAGTTTCAGCTTTGATGGAAGCCACATACTATAAACCAAACAGACTAGCTTAGCAACTAAATAATCATGTCCAAGCAGGGCCAAGGAGAAGCTAATCTTCTGTACGACAGAACATGCCCCAGACACAACAGTTCTTGGATAGAGAAAAGAAATTTCTCGTCCATCAATGCTGCAACAGTGAACAGTATGACAAGAAAAAACATCAAAAGATGTTGCCCAGATAGGGAATTCGGTGAAACTAATCATTAGCATCAGTCTCAACGGTTATCCAAGATGAAAGCTGACACAGGTAAATAATTGCACAGCACTGTAATATTTACTTCGATGAATCAGAGGCTCGTCGTACACACTTTGGGCCAGAAAGACAGCAGATGACAGTTAATAGATCGCATATATAAAGTTGACATGGAAGAAAGGGAGAAGAATCAGTGAAGGTACACAAAATTGCCTCTGTATGGTTTATCATGGCAGACTAGGAGGGGAAAGTGATGGTTTGGTCACTTTCAGCTCTCCGCAGTCACTGATATAGACGGTTTTTAGCGGGCGATCCCACAAAGCTCGAGCAGTTTGAGCTCTTTCATCACCAATCAACTGAGCAAAATCATTGAAGAAGCGGATCCTTTCAGCTGGTTTATAGGTAGGGATTGTTGCAATGCTCGTTATAACATCCATTCCTGCATAATAAATTAAATAAACATTAGAAGAGAGTAAACTAATTTAGTTGGGTGATTATTAATGCATAATAACAACTATTTTCCTAAAATTACCATACATTTACTGGGCAATCTAGTAAGTATCGTAGTCAAATTGCTTCAATTCCATGCATGTTCAGAACAGCAGGATCATATGGTCTAGTAGTCTACAATGTAGTAAAAGGAGAAAAGATATGGACTACTACAGTTAACGGATACAATTTATGGAATAAATTTCAATACAGACAAAGTCCAGAAGTAAATTAATTTATGACTGATAATCTGATATTCACAAGTTTTAACCATATTCGCTATGTTCATAAGACAATGTGATCTCTAAATTATATCATAAGATGTCGGTGCCATAGTACATCTTTCACTGCACCATTCCAAACAGATGAACCTAATATCTATTATCCACATGTGACAAATCTGCCACTTGGAGAAAAAAAAAGCGGCATCAAACTATTGGCCTTAAATGTGCATCCACATCACCATTCTCAACCACATATCAGTGGAGTATGGCAATGCTACCCAACAATACATGGTCCCAAACACTTTAATGAAAGCACTATTGAGAACATAATCGTTCACCACATGATTTGACTTTTCGTATTTTATACCTTTTCTCATTTGCTCAAGCAAAATGAGGCTAATAAACAGTCAGTAATGGCTACCTTTACATATTCACAAAAAAAGAAATGCCATACTATCTTTCTGTTTTATGTAATTAATATATACTTCAATGGCTATACGGAAAGTACAATTTGTTAAGAAAAAGGGGGTTCTTCATGCTAAGAAAGAAAAATGATAGCTTAATTTTTCATAAACTCACTTAATCAGAAATAGGTTAAAAATCACTCGAGTCTTTTTTTTTGCAAGGAAATCAAGACAGTAGTCTGTTATGCTAGAAGCATCCACTTGATTTCTACTATTAACACATTAGCTCTTTTGTAAAAAAAAAATCAACCTTGAATTGAATCGACCACCAATCATGAAGAAAATAATCTGATAAAAACACAAGTTGCAAGACCAAATGATTAAAAAAAAGGAGTTGTGGAGAAAAAATATCAGGTAAAATCTTTTGAATTGGCCGCTTTCTGTTAATCTGAAAATTTCAATATCGTTATTAATCATACAGTGGCAATACTAGTTTCCATTAAGATAATCAGAAAGCAACTCGTACAAAATTGAAGTTTCATGTCGATTCCACTAGAATATATCCAATTAATACACTTGTTTAACTCAGTGCTTGAAAGTCTGTTTCAGTTGCCTATGTGTGCATGTGGTTGCACACTTTGATAATTGAAGTTGCTAATTGAAGAAGACAAATGGATGCTTAAGAAAAAAATGCTGGTAATAATCAAATACCGAAACTGAGACTAAGTAGCTAGTTTAGTTTAGTTCAGATGAGTAACACTATGTTACATCAAGTGGCATTGGGTCCTAATGACAAACATTAGTGTGCCTCCAGTGTCATGTGAATATAGTTAAATAGGTAAGTGTGTGCATGCGTTTGTTGCATCTACACATGCATGTGCATAAGAGCATGCTGCATGGGCACATGACACTGCCACACATGCATGATGCAGGACGTGGGCATGTGTTTTTTGGGGATAGAGGGGCAGTGCTTTTAAGTTCTTGATGCATAAAACTTAAATATGAATTGCTTTGTAGTTAACTACTGCCCTGGTTGTTGTAGTAAAGTTTATTCAATTACGAATCCAAACTGTCAAAGCAGACAAATCAGTTTTAAATTAGCTAGAAGTAGATTCTCTTTTGGGGTGACATGTTCAATGGCAAAGCAGACAAATCAGTCTTAAATTAGCTAGAAGTAGATTCTCTTTTGGGGTGACATGTTCAATGGCAATATAAATCTCATTGAAGAGTTGTTTGGTTTAGTTCAATTACTTCTAATGATCACTAGAGATTTATTAAATCAGTGTTAGCAAGTTATGTTTGTCTCCTAAACTCTTGTGCAGCAAATTATATTTGTCTCCTAAACTCTTGTGCTTGTGTCTTGGGCTCTGGGTGCAGTCATACGTCGGCCTAGACACTTGTGCTGCTTAGTGTGTGTTAATTAGACTTGAGACTTCCTAGCTTAGTGTTCACACCTTAAACCCTTAAACTCTTCTTCCTATATATATTTGTAACCTCATGTAATCTATAATTATCCAATATACAATACAGAGTCTTTCTCACTTACATAGTATCAGAGCCTGGGTTCCACCCGATTCTTCTTCTGCATCTTTGGTGTGCTGCTTCTAGCGCCACCCCCTCCGGCCTGCTGCCCCTGCGCTGCCCCTCTCTTCCCTCCATGGCCGGCTTTCTCCACCCCTCTGCTGCTGGCGACGACGCTGAGCACAAGCGGCTAGAGGATGCCCTGCCGCCGTGGCCGAGGCCCGCCGCACTACCCTCGCCTGTACGGAGGAGGCCGAGGCTGAGGCCGCCGCCGCCGCCATCTAGCGCGATGTCGCCGCTGCGCGCGTCCGCGCCTCCGTAGAGCGCTCCATCGCCGCACCTCCCTCTGAAGATCCATCGGAAGACGCTGACGAGGTCGCGTCTTCCCTTTCTGATGGCCCTTGTCCCTCAGTTCATGCCGCCATGGTTCTTCAGGAGACCGACGTGGTTTTGAACCTCCACGCCCAAGCTATGGCTATTCAGAACATCCGTAGCCTTGTCCACGTCGTTCTCAACGTCAACTTTGGCAGCTTTGCTCGGTGGCACGAGCAATTCCTACTCACCTTGGGCAAGTATTCTCTTCAAGGCCATGTCCTTCACGACGATCGTCCCCTGAACTCGCTTGACTGGGAGCGCATGGATTGCGTTGTCCGTTCTTAGCTCTACAACACCCTCTCCGACAACCTCCTCGATATTGTCAGGAGCCGTGGCGACCAAGGTGTCACTGCCTGTACCACCTGGCTTGCCATCGAGAGCCAATTTCTCGGCAACTGGGAGGCACGGGCCCTCATCCTTGACGCCAAACTCCGTACGCTTGTCCAGGGGGACCTCTCGTCATCGACTACTGCAAGCTCCTCAAGACCACCGCCAACAACCTCGCCGATCTTGGTGAATCAATCAGCGACCATTCCCTCGTCCTCAACCTCATCCGAGGCTTGAACGAGCGGTTTGCCTCCGTTGGCCGCCATCTCCGACATGGCCATCCCTTCCCTTCCTTCTGGAGGCTTGCGATGAGCTCATCCTCAAGGAGCTTATCATGTGCCCTCGACCCCGTCTCCTCCTACAGCTCTCGTCGCCGACATAGGTAGCGGCTCCTCATCCTCCCGCCTTGCCTCCCAGCAACTCTCTAGGCATCCCACCACCAGCCCGGGCGATGGTAAAGGGGGCGATCTTGGTGGCAAAGGCAGCGGCCGCGGCGCCCGTGGCAGAGGCAGCAAAGGCGACGGCTCGGGCACGCCTGCTCCACCCAATCAGGGGGCGAGTAGGCCTTGGCCCACGTCCTACAACCCGTGGCTCATCATCCCCCGGCTGCGCCCCCCGTCTCGCGCTTCGCCCACCCAGCCACCACACAAGCAGGCGTTGCTGGCCCAACAAAGGGCCTTCCCAGCCTCGCAGCAACTCCCGCCAGCGCTGTTTCAGTAATACCTGTAGCAGGCCACTTCTGCTGTCTACTATGGTCAGCAGGGTGCCCCTTTGCCTTCCCTCGGCGCCTCGGCTCCTCCCGACTTCTACAACCCGTAGACCGGTTTTTCGGCGGCCTAGGATCAGCACTCCCTCGCCTCAACTTTCAGCACCATGACCCGTCATCAGACGCCGAACAACGAATGGTACTTTGACTTAGGTGCCACCTCCCACACGACCTCTGATTCTCGCACTCTTTCACATCCTACCTCTTCGAGGTATCCTTCTACTTCCTCTATTGTTGTCGGCGATGGCTCCTTACTCCCTATCACCGTCACTAGCGCCACCACTCTCACCAACTCTGTTCCTTAATAATGTTCTTGTTTTTCCACGACTTATTAAGAACCTCATTTCTGTGCGCTAGTTCACTACTGACAATAATTGTGCTATTGAATTTGACCCTACTGGCTGTTCTGTGAAGGATCTGGAGTCTCAGAAGGTGATCATCAGGTGTAATAGCTCCAGGCTCCTCTACCCATTGCACCTTCCCAGCACCACCGTTCTCGCCGCTGATTCTTCGCCTTCACTCTGGCATCACTGGCTCGGCCGCCTTGGTCGCGACGCCTTGTCCAAAGTCGCCTCTGTTATCCCTGGTTATACTAAAGAAATTGATTCTTTCTGTCATACATGTCAGTTAGGATTCTCGGGTATCTAGTTTATTTGAGCTTATTCACTGTAATTTATGGACCTCTCCTGTCGCAGTGTTTCCGACTTTAAATACTACTTAATTATACTTGATGATTACTTACACTATGTTTGGACGTTCCCTCTTTGTCTCAAATCTGACACATTTGCCACTCTACTCATTTCTTTGCCTATGTTTGCACTCAGTATAGCGTCACTGTAAAAGCCATCCAGTGCGACAATGGTCGGGAGTTTAATAACTCTACCTCCTGCTCCTTCCTCACCCACGGCATACACCTCCGCATGTCCTGCCCATATACCTATCTCAGAATGGGTGGGCTGAGCGCATGATCCGCACCATCAACAATGCGATTCACTCTCTTCTCTTTCAGGTCTACATGCTCCCTTCGTACTGGGTTGAGGCCTTACACGTTGCCACACATGTTCTCAACATCCTACCCACCAAAACTCTTCAATCCTCCACACCTCACTCTGTTCTGTTTGGTGTCCAGCCCAAATACGACCATCTTCGTGTTATTGATTGCGCTTGTTATCCTAACCTCTCTGCCACACCCATTCACAAACTTGCACCACGATCCTCCTTGTGCATTTTTCTTGGCTACTCCTCCCATCATAAAGGACACCGCTGCCTTGACCTCCAGTCTAATCATGTTCTCATCTCTCGACACGTTGTGTTTGATGAATGCTCTTTCCCTTTCTCACAACAGTCATCTCCTACCGATCCGGCAACCCTTGATTTTTTAACTGACGATGCAAATCCCGTGCCTAGTTCTATTAGTGCAAATCCCGTTGGTGTTAGCCACGTGCGGCTCCGACTGTTGGCACACCACTAGCACCTAGCGCGGGCTGTCCTTGTGTGGCATCCAGCGCGGGCGCGGCCGTTGAGACAGAGGCTGCCACTTCGGTGCCTGGCACGGCCCCTATGCCGATCTCTCCGGTCCAACCAAGCGCCCAACAGGACACTCCTTCTACGCCTGCTGTTGCTACAGCTCCAGGCACTCCGCCTGCCACTACTCCTACTGCAGTCCTCGGCACCCTGGCTTCCCCTGTTGCTGCAACAGCCCCGGGTAGGCCCCGACAGTTGCTGGTCTACTCGCGGCGCTAGGCAGCAGCTCCTCAGCAACTGGTTGCCCCCAGCATGCCGGCTCTGCCCAAGGGCGCCCTGTCCGTGCAGCCCATTACCAACAACCACAGCATGACGACGCGCGCCAAAGCTGGTCACCAGTTTCCCAGTGTCTACAATAGCACAACATTGTCACCGGTGCCCCGTACCTTCCGTGGCGCCCTTGCCGATCCCAATTAGCGAGCTGCCATGGAAGAAGAGTTCTATGCCCTCCTTCAGAACAACACATGGGAGCTTGTCTCTCGACTACCTCAAGTCAACATTATCACCGGCAAATGGATTTTCAAGCACAAGTTCAGGACTGATGGGTCTCTCGAGCGATACAAGACTCGATGGGTCCTTCGTGGTTTCACTTAGTGTCCCAGCATCGACTTTGACGAGACATTCAGTCCTATTGTCAAGCCCGCCACAGTTCGGACAGTGCTCTTACTCGCTATCTCTTGCAGATGGCCAGTTCACTAGCTCAACATGAAAAATGCCTTTCTTCACGGGACTCTATTTGAGATTGTTTTTGCTACACAGCCTATTGGTTTTGAGGATCCCACTCATCCCGGATATGTCTGTCGCCTCAACAAGTCTCTCTATGGCCTCAAATAGACTCCTCGGGCATTGTAGAGTCGCTTCGCCACCTTTATTCTGTTACTTGGCTTTGTGAATGCGAAGGCAGACACCTCCCTATTTGTCTACCATCATGGCGCCGACACAGCATACTTACTACTCTATGTGGACGACATCATGCTCACTGCCTCATCCACGGTTGTCCTCCGTCGCATCATCTCTACTCTACAGCATGAATTCAACATGAAGGATCTCGGCCAGTTGCACCATTTTCTTGGAATGCAAGTTCAGCATTGTGATGGATGACTTTTTTTTTTGTCTCAACAACAATACATGATGGAGATTCTTGATTGGGCTAGTATGGCTGATTGCAAGCCCTGCTCTACTCCAATCGACACCAATCCGAAGCTCTCTGTAGTCACTGGTAACCCAGTTCAGGATCCCTCTGATTTTCACAGCCTGGTTGGTGCCCTTCAGTACCTCATTTTCACTCGTTTGGATATTGCTTACGCTGTTCAGTAAGTTTGTCTCCACATGCATGACCCACCAGAACCTCACTTGGCTGCCCTCAAGCGGATCCTTCGGTATGTTCGTGGTACTCTTCATTTGGGTCTAGTGCTCCGTCACACAGCGTAGCATGAACTGGTCGCCTACTTTGATGCCGACTAGGCTGGTTGCCTGGATACTCACAAGTTGACTTCTGGCTATGCGGTTTTCCTTGGTAGCAACCTCATCTCCTAGTCCTCCAAGCGCCAGCACACCGTGTCCCGATCCAGTGCCGAAGTTGAATATCGAGCCGTTGTCAACGCCGTTGATGAGGCTTTCTGGCTGCGTCAGAGTTACAGTCCCCCTTGTAGCACGCTACATTGGTCTACTGTGATAACATCAGCGTCATCTACATATCCGCCAACCCGGTCCAGCATCAATGCACCAAACACATCAAGATTGACCTCCATTTTGTCTGGAAGCGTGTTGCTTATGGTGTTGTTCGCGTTCTCCATGTTTCAACAACCTCTCAGTATGTCAACATCTTCACCAAAGGACTGCCATCTTCGCTCTTCACTGAGTTTAGAACTAGTCTGAACGTCCGCTGCACCGATGCTTAGACTGCGGGGGTGTTAGCAAGTTATGTTTGTCTTCTAGATTTTTGTGCAGCAAGTTATATTTGTCTCCTAGACTCTTATACCTACGTCTTGGGCTCTGGCTACAGCCATGCGCTGGCCTAGACACTTGTGTTGCTTAGTGTGTGTTAATTAGGCCTGAGACTTCCTAGTTTAGTGTTCACACCTTGAACCCTTGAACCCTTGAACTCTCCTGCCTATATATATTTGTAATCTCCTGTAATATATGATTATCCAATATACAATACAAAGTCTTTCTCATTTACAATCAGAACAGGGAAAAACAATAGAGCATGCACCAAATATGACTATACGAGGATTAAACACTCTCTGATGTTGTTTATTGACAATGTGGCACATTGTTAGAACAAACCATGGCAGGAATTGATGATGAGTTATACCGTGGTGAAGTGCAGAGAAGAAAAAAAATTAGCATAGGAAAATCTTAGTGTGATAACCATCTTTGGAGTTGAGAAAACAAAAAAGTAGAAAAGAAAATGACAATATCTTTATAAGCTGATATTACTTGTAGAGCTTGGTAATAATAAAATACCTAAGTTTATGTTCTGCATGGATGAAGTCCTAGACAGAATTCGGACACAACTGTTTGTTAATACTGATGTAAAGCTGCAAAATTTGCATTTTTTCTTCTCTGTGATGTACTAATGTTGATTACTTCAATGAAAACATGTTTACCTTAGCAAGTGTATATAACAATACCAAAAGGAGAATGCAAGATGTCATATAATTATACTTGACAAAAATGAACGGTTTCAAATACATTTTATTTTTCTCTATTTGAACCAAAGAAAATAGATTTATGCATGAATTTAATCATATCAACCTTGCATTGGTAGATAACGCACAGGTGAAATCCCAACTTGTTCGAGGGAAAGACATTCAAATTCTTGCAAGACAGACAATTTAACACAAAGTGTGCTAGAACCATTTACTAAAAGTTCACAAAATGAAAGCAACTAACCTTCCAATACAGTTCCAAATACAATGTTCTGTCCATCAAGCTCTGGGCAGGGCCCTGGTCCAGTGGTAACCAAGAATTCAACATTGTGATAATTAGGATTGAGCTTGATGTCATCATCGTCATCATTCTGTCCAAGGCACAGTGAGAGGGTGCCAGGCCTTGCATGCCTTAGTCCAAATGCTTTAGGGTCAACAGTTTCAGCATTCCTCACAAGTCCTGTGGGAGGTTGGACCTCGCCCCTGTCACGCCGAGGACCTTGGTGGCCAGCAACAAAGAACTGGCCCTGAAGGAGCTTGTGGACAAGTGTTCCCCGGTATGCAGCAGAAGTGCAAGCAGCTTTGAAGTTGGCAGTAGTGAGTGGGAGGAGCCGACCATACAAACCAAAAATTACACGACCAAGAGGTTCAGAATCAGGACATGTAGCAAGCTCAGCTCCTAAAGTGCGGTCAGAGCGAAAGTAGCTAGGGCAGACACTGAAGTCCATGAAGATCCGATCTGTGATGGTGGTATCAATGGCAGAGGTGGATGGAATGTTTGTGTCATCTAAGGCAGAGGATGATGAAGCGTAGAGAAGAGAAGGGACAGGTAGGAAGATGAGAGACCGTCTAGAAATTCTAGGGGATTCAATAGGTTTATGAGTATTATCATGGTTTATTTTCGAGGGAGGAAAACAAGCATGGCGGTTGTTGGGGTGGTGGTGGAGGCTGCTCAGGGAAACAGGGTAAGGCATGGAAGAAGTGGCCCTGGTATTTGATGAAGGCAACACCATATTGTTGCTAACTAAATTCTTCAGTTTTTGTCCTTCTGACAAAACAGCAGTAGAAAATCTGGCACTAATATCCTTCCCTGCAAATGTAATAGTTCACTTTTGAGATATAACGTTATTGAAATTCTAAAACCTACTGTTAGCCTCTTAGTAAATAATTCTGTAGGGTCACAACTATCACTTGTGAATCATGGTAAATAGCTGACAGCACGAACATTTACAATTTGCAAATGCAAGCTTTTATCTAATTCTCAGTGTATCGATTTCCAATTACTTCAAATGGAACCAGCATTGAGGTGATGGGGTGTATGATGGTCACAGCAGGTCACCAGCTATTCCAGAGTGAGCAAGTATGGTTTTCTTAAGCAGTTGTGGTTGGAGCAAGTGAATATTTCTCACCATGTCTTTGCAGATCATCTTTTCAAGATTTTACTATTAAGCAAGCTTTTTTGTTCTAAAATTTACCAGTTTCCTGTTGGGCAGTTCCAACCATCAAATTTAAAATTAGCATTTTTTTTTCATTTCCAGGCCTGTTATCGCTTAGATTAACCAGTTCGAAATTATGGTTAATCGATTCAAACTAAAAAGTACTCCAATTCTCACAGATACTTCAATTCATAACAATTAACAACACACAACATAAATGAATAGACACTAGCTAAACCAATTTTTACATGTAGCTGTAGTGCGACCACTACAACCGGTGCAGGCAGCAACCAGCCGGTTTATGCCGACGTTTTTTCATTTTTTCTATCCCTAAGGGCCTCAATTCGGGATATATTCCAATATACTCCAGGGCGGCTGATGAATTGCCGCGAAAACAAGAGGAGAACGAGGAGTACCTTGAGCTCGATTCCAGCATAGATGGACGTAGGTGGCAGGCAGGAGGTCAGCCTCCGCGTCGTCTCCTCCTGCAAACTTGCGCGCCCGTGGAGGTCCGGCCGCACTGGAGAGGAGGCTAGCGCAGGGTAAGGGAGGACTGGAGGTTGTACCCGTGGGGCGGCCCTCTCGCTGGCGGTCCACGCACGCCGGTAGCACCGGAGGTGATTGGTAGAATAGAAACGGAGAGAGAGAGAGAGAGAGAGAGAGAGAGAGATGGATGGAGGATTAGAGGAGGACGAAGAGCCTCTAGCAAAATAAAAACCACCCAGAAAAACCGAGAAAATCGGTTCAGTTTTTTACGGTTCTCGCTTTTTAGTTTTTACGGTCGATTTTTTTAGTTTCATGACGTCGTTCGGTTTTATCTATTCGGTTTTTTATAATTTGATTTTATTACAGAATACTGTTTTTTTGGGTGATGTAGGTTTTTAGACAGTTTGATTATGTGGTGTGGAAAATACACGGTGGATAAGGAGGATGCAAAAATTATGATCTTACCATTGAAGAAAATGTAATCTTAGAATAAAAAGATAGTAATAGAAAGTTGATGTTGTATGCTTAAAAAAACTTATCTAAGTGAAGTTCACTATGGAATATGATTTAGTCTATTACACAACGGTTCTAGAAGTTGAGGTTAAAAAATAATCTGTTTTACAGAAGTGAAAAATATACTTTTGAGTAAAGTTTAACTAAAAAAAGACTTTACCTTTTTTTTCCGTGCCTCAAAGGAACTCAAAGGAAAAGCAAGAGCTGGGCCAAAAGTTCGAAGGAACTGGCACATGACAATAAAAGAACATGATAGCAACTATCTCTATCTGGGATATTTATGTGCCATAAAATCGGTTTCTAAACAGATAACCACATACATGCCACAGCCCGAGTGCCTGAAACCCAAAACTGTGCAGCAAAAATTTGTGATCTAACTAAGGAAATTTGATCGATGGAAAAATTACTTTCATTCCATTGTCAACTAGATAGCCGCAACAATTGCGGCGGGATGACTAGATGCAATTTTCCAATAGCATTGGCTCTCGTCTCCACTACGTTCGTTCCTACTTTCTAACCTCAATTATAAAGTTTTCATGTATACGTTTTTTTAATTACTAAACGGTATATATATATTTTAAAAAATTATATAGAAAATTTGCTTTAAAAATTATATTAATTTATTTTTAAATTTTTTAACTAATACTTAATTAATCACATCTCGTTTTATGTGCACGCTGATTTAGAAGTTAACCAGCATCGCCGAACGCAGTCTTAGTCAGTTTAGGACTACTGAACATAACAAGAAACAGCAATGGAGCAATCAAGTATCATCAAACAACCTGGACGTTCTACCATTTATAGACTAAAGGCTTCCCTTTTAAAATGAAAAATAAAAGGCTGAAACCAGAGAAAAACTGATGTCTTAAGGATCCAATTATTATAAATGTCTGGCCCATATTTCAAATCCATAGTCTGAAAAAGAGTAACAAAATGGTAAACAAGAACAACATAGTCGTAAACACTGAAATTAACTCGATCCGCATTTCACTTGCGCACGCAAATGCTACCCCTGGGGTATTGTATTATGCCAGGACGAGAGTCTCGAGGGCAGCCTTAAACATATTGCTGGCGTTCTTGAGTGCATCGCGGCCTTGATGAATTGATGAGCTGGTGGGTCCTGCGCTACCGTGGCTGCTCAAAAACATCTGGTAAGTGACGGTGACGAACGACCCACCGGTTTTGCTCCTGCTGGCTATAGCGGCACTGGAGTTGCTGGCCTGATCTGCAGTTGCAGCTGGTTGTAGAGGGAATGAGTCCTGGCAATCAGGAAGAATGGCACATCCAGAGGATACGAGGAAGACGGTGGCAGGGTCGAGGCTGCTATTCATGATGTAATGCACGGTGTTCACATCTGTCCTGGCGTAAACTATGAGGGAGCCAGAAAGATCAGTTCTTGCCTCTTGCAGGAGAAGAATGTCGCTTATGTTACCACCCATTTCCTGCATGTGTAAAAAAAGGGCCTAGTTTTTGCAGGACAGAAAGGGAGCTAAAGATCACATGAGATGCAGAGTATATATGTTTATTTGACTTGCATGAATAATAAAGTTATTGTGTTGCAGATAAGAGTTATTCTTATAAAGGAATTCGCTAAATATGAAACAACTTTTGAGAAAACATTCTACTGGCTTTCAAACTAAAACCAGAGGAGGTCTAGATTATCACATTGCTGTCTCGTTGATATATCAACACTGCATTTAAGGGCAACAAGTTCTTCGACTGGATTTTCAATGAATGCAGCACCTACGTGTGACAAAAATTAATTATTTCTTTGGTCACAAGAACTTGATATTATCTTCTAGATTAAAGCTGAACATTAGTCCTTATCAAGTATGTATCTGAACTAGCTATAATATCCTTATATAAGCATACTTCTAACGGTTCTAAATGTGATCAATTTACACACAGAACAAGAACAAGAAACTATTATCAAAGATGAAAAAAGTTTTGGCAGCAGCATACTCCTTGGTGACAGGCACTCGAGACTGTTTAACCGTAGGCTCTAGGGACTAACAAGTTCCTTTTCGATCAATGGAAGTTTCTTTCTAGCTAAAACTGCAGTATACTAGAAGTATGCAACTTAATAGTTACAGGAAAACAATAACTAGTAAGGAGCTTACTCTGGGGCTGATCAGGGAGATAGCATGCCCTTCATGCAGGCCATTCACCATGCGATAGAACTTTGGCATGGCCTCACCATTCAGGGGGGCACCATACGGCAAGGTGTTGCCCTGAATCAGCTGCTCACCAAAGAGGCAGCGCCATTCACCAAGGCACTGCTCATCGCGCAGGTAGTCATACACACGCCTTGGGTTCACGCTGGGGAGCCATATGGTTGTGGTGGCACTCAGCAGAAGGCCGGCAGGTTCACCTGTTGCACCACCAACTATCTGATGCGCAAAGTGAGTAACATCACCATCTTGCAGCATGGCCTTGGACATTAACGCAAATAGGCCTGTGAAGCTGCTCGTCATCTGCTTCACCAGGTGCAGGACTTTTCTTCGCATCTGTGCTTCTATCACTATCAAAAATTTATATAAAAAACATGATATAGCATAGTGTTAACTGACTGTTAAGATCAATATGTGTAGATCAATTCATTCTTTTGCATATATAATAGCACCACTCAGTCACTCACTTGTGCTGTCAGGACGAAGGACGTAGTTGTGCAGGCCAGAGAGGAACTGGCTGTGTCTCTGGAATGATGCTACCCAGCGGCATGCGCCGAGGGCTTTACCAGAGTGGAGAAGTGACTGATAAACCTCTGGCACCGCTCTCTCATCATAAGCTGCATGCACCATCCAGGTCACCTGCCCATGCAAATAATGCTAAAAAGGTTAGCTGAGTCTGCTGTTTGAATTATGAGTTCAATGCACTTCCTGGAAAAAAAAAGTTCAATGCACTTTTAGTTTAGAGATGTTTTGACACGGTTGTGTGTTCATACAATGTTCAACAAGGGGCCAGAGACTGATAGTAGTGACTTCATTCTACAAGAACGAGACGTCGAGACCATATCTAGTAAGGTACACCTAAAACAGGAAACTACAGCCATCTTTGTCAGTATTTCTACAGTGTTCTTTTGAAGTGATGCTGGAATGTATTTTTGCTCTGTTTTCTACTGAAAACTTGTTGGTTAGTGTGACTGTTTCCTCTTCCTTTCGGTATATTAGTCATTTTATTACATGCTGGGATAATAGAGTGGATTCTCTGACAAACGTTAATATCTACTAGCATTCAAAACTACTGCTACATTTTATCATGTTATGTGGTGACTGGTTCTCACTTCATATGTTCCTAAGAATTAAACATCCTCAATAGTCGTCTAACACAAATTTCTATACATCACATCAGTGACTAAGAAAACCAACAATAATTAACACCTTGTACCAGTGATTGAGTCAATGAGGAAGCAAGTACCTTGGAGTAGCCATTCTCCATTTCTTCAATAACGCAGCCTGATGGCAACAGCCTGACTTCCATGCATCTGGCAGCTGTACTGCTGGTCTGCACACTGGGCTGAGCTGTTTTATTCTCTCCAGGAAGGACAGTGTCAACAGACACATCAACCACACACCACACTCCACTTCCAAGCTGCACACTCTGCCTCAAGAATGTCACATCACAAACTGGGACTTCAGGTGACATTACCTGAAGCTCTGCATGCATCTGCAAATTTTTCCACACATAAATTCATCACATGCAAGCAGTTGAGTATATGGATAACCACATCAGAAGAGATTATGGCATGTGACCCACCAATTGAAGCAACCCGTCGTGCAAGTTAGAGGGCCCAGTAGAGATGATCTTGGTGGTGTTTGCACTTGCCACGATGCCTGGAAACAACTCTCTCCAGCGGTTCTGCAGAAAGAACATGTTTCAGATATGCAGGCAAAGATAATACTTACTCAAATATGCAGCACATAGTAGTTGCATACATACAGCATCCAAGAGGCTTTTAACGAGGTCAACACAGCTACCATTGACAATGGCAGTGTCCCTGGTGGCGACCACTTTGAAGTCAACAGGTGTTTGTCCAATTGTCCGGGATTTTGCAAGGTATTCCTGGTAGTTGAGTGATTCAACACCCAGAACATCCATGTGTGGGAGCCAGAGTGGCTCATTTTCCTTTTTTTCAACGAGAAGAGGCTCACTCTCCTTCATAAGACTAAAGAATTCTTCCACTGCACGGTTCGCCAGATCAAGAAGTATGTATCTATCTGCATAGCCATCATTTGCATTGGCAGATGGATTGTGCAAGATGGGAAAATTGGCACCAGAGACAGCTGGAGCAGGCTGCGAAACTGATGATGGCATGACAGATACGGGCATGGGCACAGCATTGCTACCAAGATTGGAGCCTGGAGCTACCAGACCACTTGAGCTGGGGAACAAGGATGACACTGCCTGGGGAATGAGATTGCTCGTAACGCCATGATTACACTTGTTCTCACCCTTGAGCATTGAATTCTCCCAATGATGGCAATCTATATGAAACAAAGGGAGGTCACAAGTGTGGCATGTTGAGTTTTTCATCCTGTTTCTCAACACTGCATTCTCCTTCTTCAGCTCCTCATTCTCCTTCTGCAGTAGTTTGTGCTCCTCATTGTTCTTGAATTTCTACATCAAGAAGATAAATGTTTTACTCAGGGAACAATTTATTTTGAAAACAGAGAAGTTTATATGTGATATACCTTCATCTGTGTCTTGCGGTTCTGGAACCAATATTTGATTCGGATCTGAGGCATGTTTAGTTCATCGGCCAACTCCTCCAAGACATTTCTATCAGGGTGCGTACATGATTGAAATGCACTGCGAACAAAATAGCAATGACAAACTAATTATATTAAATCACATCTCTTATATTTTGAGACATTACATAATCGGTTGATTTTGCTAACTGCACTACGTACCGATTGAGCTTTTCTTTCTGTTGCATGGTGAAGAGTTGGTATCTTCTTGGCTTCTTTCTGGTGCGAGTGTTCATTCTGTTTTCTTCCCCTGAGAGGCCATTTCTGTTGTCCTGATTGCTACTCCCAAGTAGAAATAGGTGGCTCGCAGTATGGGGCTCCTGCTGCTGATCACTTTGCAAGATGAACTTAAGCTTGCTCACGTAGGAAGCCATAAGTTTAAGCTCTCTGTCCATAACTTTTGAAAATCGAAAACAGATGTTAGAAAAGTATGTGTAATTAATTGCAAGATAAAAATATTAGACTTTATGATGCACAATGGTGAAAATTCTTCTTTTTTGTGAGAAAAACATATTTGCATCAGATAGTTGTATGTAAACTTTTGCACAGTTTAAAAACAAACTCTAGTGGTCAATTCTGTCAATGTGACGATCTATTTCATATGATTAAGCCAATGACTGAATGTAATGGATATATCACTTAACATCATTGCACCACGACCAGGAAAGTAAATGCAATGTGCAAGCTGAAATATTCACAGTTTCTGTAACTTATTCATATAGCATCTATCTTAGATATCATATTGATGATACTACACAACTGACCTATTTATTAAGAAAACATATAGAACATAACTCTTTATGGTTCCCTACACCTCAAAGTCAGGTTTGATAGCAGGAAATAGGCCCCCCTGAAATCTGCCTTCCTGGCCTGACAGGATAGGGAGCAACTTTTGTCTCTGAGGCTCACTGGCATGGCATGAGAGGAGCTTCAGTTTCTCGACAAAGTCTAGGTCAAACCCTCCTTTGGGCATCCCAGACTGGCATGTGCAATGGCTAGCAACATCATCAACTTCAACGATGGTACTGAGTGCCGCATAATACACAGAATGGTTTGGTCATGGACAACTTTGCTCAGAAGAAGGTCTAGGTGTTCTCTTTTGGATCCTACTGCATGTTTTCTAGAATTAAATCCTTACGTAGAACTTTGGCCACTACAACCCTTCGCCAATTATTCTACATTCCTTCTACCTACCTACAAGACACAATTACATCGCTTCATTCTACAAGAGATTTAGTGCTTGATGCTGTTTAGGAGTCAGTGGCAGTTTTTCCACCATTATCATTGGTTTCACAAAAAGTCAGTGTCAACATATTTGGTAGCAGGAGCAGAGCTATGTGGGAGTACTGCACCCCCAAAATTTTCGACAGAAGACTAGGTATAGTTTATATCCAGCTCAAATCTTACTCTCCAACTCCTATTAGGTAATGCACTTGTGCAGTCAGGAAGGATGGACCGATCAATCAATCTCCTAGGGCGAACTCCAATTCCCCAAGTGGTCAACAGTGCATGTCTAGCTAATCCCCTCCCCCCATGCCTTCTTTCTATCTACTCTCTTCATGACTGCATCTATCGACTGATTTGAGCGACTGAGAGTGACTCTACTAGGCACGAGACCATGAAGATTCAGTGTCTAGACCAGAGGTGTCACCGGGAACCAACACAGGGCACTGTGGCCAGCAAGGAGCAACAACCAAGAACAGAGAGGAGCCCATAGTTTCCCTTACCACCAGGGTACAGTAATGGTAAGGTCCCGGTAACACCACCAAGTTCAAAAATATTTAAACAAAAATTAAAAATTTTGGTAAATTTTGTCCGGTTTTTCATGTTTACCGTGGTTACCACAGTAAACACATAGTAACCAGGCTTACCACCAAGGTACAGTAACCTCTCCTTCCCCAGTAAGGGAAACCTTAGTAATCAGATCTAGATCTTAAGTATTTTAGGTTTGTGCCAGTTTTCCTTGTTCTTAGTTCCACATCTATACACCCGCATCTCTAGAATCCTTCCTTTGTAGTTCAAAAGGCTATCCATGGAGCGACTAAGCATGTCCGTTCTATACGGATATGGGGGGACAGCGATGGTGTAGCTCAAGCACAAAGGTATTGACCCTAGTCATCGGTGATGTTATGTCAGGCCTTGTCATAAGAAACCGCAATGATTATGTCCCAAATACCCGCTTCAATCAATTATTTTTGCAATTGTGTGCAGAGCATATCAAATCGATTATGAAACTAGATATATTGAACATCAAACAATAAATAGATCTGCTTAACACACACAAACAAAAAAATGATCCCAATGAGTAGCGTGGGGGATAGACCTTTCGTCCAGAGATAACCCTTTGCCCTGAAACAAATCTATCCCATCCTCATCTGTTCCTAGGAACCAAAAACCACCTAAAAGTATCATCACAAACTGAATAAGGGGTTGAAACAAGAAGGTACCTCTTTACTTCAACGAAGATGGCCAAAGATGTGAAAGGAAAGAGATGAGAAGTGAAAAGGCTTCTATCCCCGTAGTTCCTAATTTTTCTTGAAATTCTAAGCCCACTCCATTAGCAGGGAATGAAAGGTCTGGACTCCAGAGAATAGTTTAAAAAGGGTTGTAAAAGAAACCGTTGTGTTGCGGAAATATGGGGAAGGAAGCACGTGGCAGGCATGCACTACTTAGTCTTACATGCTAGCAGCCACTTGTCCATCCATCTGGACGGGCGTAGGCGGCAGGAGAATGTGAGGCCGCTTGCTGGATGCCAGTTGTAATGGCCACCTCACAGCAACTTTAATTAATTTCTAAAATCCAAGGGAACAGAATGGTGATAGGCTAAGCATAAATGTTGCTATGACATATAGCTTATTATAGTTACTACTTGTTTAGAACATAAAGATAATTGTATTATTTTATATGCATTTATAGTTGTATGAGATAAGAAATCTTTGCAATTGTATACAAAACCAGAACAAAGGAAAGCATAAAAGAAGATAAAAATACCGATAGCAACCAAAAGTAAATCATTTTCCTGGGTACAATTCATCCCAGAAATAATGATTTCTCATAACTTTTGCAGCTTGTTTGTAGTGCTTTTGGGAGATGTAGTGTAAACTACTCTTATGTTTTTAGTGATAGGTCTACACTCTACACAACACATATTTCAATTGTTATGGTTTCTGAGGAGAAGGGATTCTTTTTATAATTTGGAAGGGATCAGTAGTACTAAATAAAGGGTCAGGAGGGTGACAAAGGCAGAAGTGAGTAAGGAGAAAGGCTTTCAAGAATGGACACTCGTCAACTGGGATGGATTTTTGCTTTGGTATACTTTTGTGATGTCTGCACTCCAATATTTGTAGTTCCCAATTAAAATCTCACCAAACTGTAGTAAACATCGTTTTTTTTCTGCATGACCAATTCACTAGGTCATGAGGTTATCCTAGGCTGGCATATAATTTTTCCCTTGTATAGTTTCACTCACCATATGTAAATTTTCCCTTATATAGTTTCACTCACCATGGAGGCTCTTGTCCCACCTCTTACCTGCGGTTCATCCTCTTCTTTCCCATTTGCTTAGAAGTCAGAAACTTCATGCCTGAAAAAAGAAAGTGTGCAATTCATAGCCCATACAGATGTTGTTAGGGAGTCAGTAGAGTCAGTGATAACCCGTACATGCCTTGTATATCTACAAATTTCATCTCCCATGTTTCAAATAGCATGTAGCAGAATTTCAAAAGCTCACCATGAGCAAAACATGGATAGCAGTACTACACCAGTAATAACATGCCCCGTGGTATTTTTGTAAAGAAAACAAAGTTCATTAATCATCTTAGAAGTAATATTAGATCATCTTGTGTCAAGATTACCTTTTCATCTTCTATAAAAAAAACTTTCTTTCTTATTTCAAAAAACTTTTATCTGCGCAAGTTCAGAGCTAGCATTGGAGTACAGATTTAAAAAGGAGTATGGCTACAATATGGAACTGATGGATCAAACAAACCTAATCCTTGGATACATTAATTTATCCCCGTTGGATAGCCTCTCACGGACGACCGGATTCGATCAAGAGAAGAATTTAAAGATTACATGTACCAGCAGCCCCATGGAATGAACTGATTTCAAAGTAAAAAAAAAAAGCCCAGACTATTAACTGCAATCCATTACCGAGAGAGAGCCCCATATTGCAAATTCGTCACGAATTCATGGCCAATTGACAAAACCTAGCGCGAACCTGATTAGTGGAAGAAGTGTAAGACTAGTAAAACACAAATCATCAGAGTGGGGGCACAAACTGACGAGAGGGATACCAAGAACAGCGCATGGCCGCAGTGAACCCCGTCCCCGCCGCGCTGCCCGAGGGGGCAGGGCTCCGCCGGCGCCGCGCGCCGCCGCGGGCGATGACAGTGGTGATGCGGAGGCATCCGAGTGAAGCACGGGTGTGGAGCGACGGGCCGGCCCATCCAAGCATATGAGCCATGGTCATGGCCCATAGGCGCCGTCTTCTCCGCTGGGAACTGGGAAGACCATCGTCCATCGGCAAATGGGTGTCAGTTGCCACCGCGTGAAGGAGGACAGCGATTGTTGCAGGCAAAATTTGAATCAATGTTGATTCTGAGTTTTTTCCATGATAGTCTATTTTTAGCATTATTTTTGAACCACTCCTCTGTTTCATATTATAAAACGTTTTAATTTTTTAAGTCAACATTTGATTAAGTTTTTAAAAAATACTAATATTTTTCACACAATAAATATAGATCAAAATATATCCAACGTTAAATTTAATAAAATATTGTGAATATTACTATATTTTATTTATATAAATTTGATCAACATAATGTCGTTTTGGTTTAACACCCTACTAAATTTTTTTTATGGTAGTGTTAAATCTTGAGTAAGTTTTGACAGTAATAATATATGTAGTAGATTATATTATTGTAGTGGATGATGAAATGTGGCTGCAATATTGACTAGCTCCACTGTTTATTCTTGCGTTTAGTATCAAGATGTTGTTTTCCATTATGTTGTATATTTGTGTATATTTGAAATAAAAGCACAAGTTATAATTTATACTGGTCATTTGTTAATTTTTGGCAATCTTGATTTTTAAGTAGGTTGCCCCAACTATAGATTTGGCACAGGTTGGCTCTAATTCAAAAAAAGGTACCAAAAGTACTATTCAAACTACCAAAATCAATTAAATTGATAGGGCAAGAATTAGCAAAAACCAAAATGGCCAATAGATACAAAACTTTACTCATAAATTATTTTAATTCCTTCTTTCGTAGTTATACGATTTATAAACCTATCTCAACCAACGAAAACTTTTGTAGTCCACGGTGTGGGTACCGTATAGAATGCGCCATAGTATGGTACCATACTCTTCTATCCTCAATCAAACATTTGATTAATAGAAAGGACTAATAATGTTATTGTCGGAACTATTGTCAGCGAATGCCAGCAATTGAAATTTCTATATAATGATGGAAAAGTTACAATATTTATGAGCAAATAGTTATAACAGTCGTAACCAATAAGTAGTTATATGATCCATTATTCATCCAGAAATTCATTTTGCACTCCTAAACAACCTATTAACATCGAACCAAACATGCTAGAAAATCCCATTGTTTCGCAGTTCCTAGAAATGCCAATATGCTCAGAACATGATCTCCAGGAACCCTGTTTGCCTAAACTGAGAAGGAGGGTCCCTGGCTAAGTGGAAGAAAACATACCAGAGAAAAGGCAAGTGAGCGCACGTGTAGGTATCGAAATCACTTTGCATCAACACGTAGCCGTTAGATCGTGTATATTGATTCTTCATGTTGTAGGTGTATATGGATTCACTTCCGTATAATTACACTACTGATTTAGGAGCAAATTAGTAAGGATGATAATTATTGTGCTCTCACGGTGATAAGCAACTAATAGATTGATTGTAGAGAACTAGAAAATTACTGTATTTCTTTTAGGACTCCGGAAAAACTCGGCAACTTCCATCATCCGTGGAAATTAGATCTTGGAAACCAAATCTAAAAATAGGTACGTAATCTAGTCATCCCTTCTCTATGCAATTCTTTGTAGAAAACTCCATAAAGGTAACAATTTTATATGTAACAGAATCAATAAAAGATTACCCATTATACGCTTCTTATCTCATAATTCCATCTCTGCCAATTTTAGTTGCCAACAGTACACCCTAGCAACAGTCACGTGGGCAACACATAGGGGCTCAGGGCAGAGGAGATATCTAGGTGATCCCAGTAGATAAGACACTAGCCAGTGCTCGCTGGAATCTCGTGCCAATGCCATGGACGACTGGTGGCATCAGCAGGCTCATAGTGGCAACCTGTAGGTAGCATAAGCAATATTTTTTACTACTGTATAAATAAAAGATTATATTGTTAATGGTTAATGCTAAAATCTGAACGATTCGATAGTGCTAAAATCGATCGGCTGAGAGATCCGATGGTGCTAAAGCCGATCGGCTGAGAGGTTCGATGGAGAGTTTAATGCAGTTATCGGCCGATGGAGATGCTGAGAAAAAGCCAATCGAAACTGTAAAAAAACCGATCAGATTGGTAGGAGATTGGATCGGCTTAGAAAAAGGGGATTGTCCAATCGGGATCAGGTCCGAGAAGTCTGAGGAAAGATAGGAAAATGATCGGCTTGAGTAAAAGAAGGTCCGATAGCTACAGTGGAGAAGCCGATCAGGTTGCAGCAAAGGAAGACTCGGTTATAAATTGGAAGGTTTTTCAGATGAAACCGGGTTTGTGGAAGAGCCGTGGACTCCACGGCAGGATGTTTGTAAATTGTAACCTTATTTAATTAGGAAGGTTTACCTGGTTAGTTAACTTCTTTACGAATATTTTCCTTTGTTCTTACTAGGAATGTCTGATGGTCGTAGATGTGTCGGACTTTATCTGTAAATCCAGGGTATAAATATAGATTCCTTAGAAACATGTAAAACATTTCTCGATCATATACAAATTCGACGCATCGCCACCCTAGTTCATCTAGGTGTTTACCGGCGGGTTCTGGCTCTCGACATGGGGCTGCATCGGTTGAGTCCGATCTCCGGCGAAGGGGTAAGTCCCACCACTATCCTGATATGCTTTGTACTGTCTAAGGCTGCATCGTTTAGGTTCAAACTCTTAGTCAGATCAGGTGTACCTCATCACGTCCGTGCAGGACCTATCGGCCTGTTAAGCTCTCTCTGCCGTCGTCAAACTCATGCTGCATCGGTTAGGTCCGACCTACGGGACAGCCGATAGTAGATCGAGTTTCAGGCCTATAGTCTTCTGCACGGCGTCTTATCGAAGTGAGTAGCTGATGAGTTATCCAAGCTCTGAGCTTCACGCCCAGCGCATCGGCCCCTCGGTCGATGCGCATCAGCCTTAAGAGGCGTCCCTCGACGCGTAACGTCGAACGTATTGGTCCCCCAGCCGATACGCACCCGCCTTCAGAGAGGCGTCCCCTCATCGGCTCAGCTAGCCGATGGGTTCGCTCCTATCCTTGCTACGGCATAGCCGATCCGACGTCCTCCATATCATCGCCGCTGGCCCTGGCCTCGTACTGTCTTGATTAGGTCCGATCTTCGAGGTTCGGTGTTAATGGTGCTGTCACGGTGGGCGACGGGTCTGTTGCTGTCATATCCGGAGCGGCATCGGCTTTGCAGCCCGTGCCTTCTTATACTACTCCTTGCCTAGTCCGCATGTGCCTTCATCGGTTTTTCTAGCCGATGAATCACTGTTCGGCTATCCGGAGGGATCCCGTGCGCCTCGATATCCTTTGAGAACACCCTGGTTCCTACATTGGCTCTACGGTCGATCCCTCGTCGACACCTGTCCACATCGGCTCCCCAGCCGATCGAAGAGTATCCCTAACCTATCGGCAGCTAGCCGATAGCGAGCGCCTGTATCGGACTCGTTCGTCTGACTTTCTTGTCAATTGGAGGGTCAAATTGACTGGCACACTCGCGAATCTCGAGGCTTAAGGACCTGCACTAGAGATAAGTAGACCTCCTAGGCCTTCATGTGACCGAGCCGCCGTCCCTCCCTGGTCGCAAGATTTTTGGCGGCGACACGCTTTTTGGCACGCCCGGTGGGACAAGAAGACCTTTTTTATCAGTTGAAAGTCCTTCATCAACGATGATCAAATGGAAGGTAAAGAAATCAACACAAACAACGTAATCCCAGCAACGATGAAGGATTTAACTATGGTGCAGAGATATACCAGGTGGAGCAGAACACAGCTAATTTTCAGAAGCTCTGTTTGAAGTCCTTCAGCATGACCCGACAAGGGCCGATTCAAAAGTCCAAAATGCCAAAGCCAGTTTTGGAAGGAGAATCGAGCCGATCGTCGCCCATTAGTCCTCAGAAGCCACTACAAAAGATAGTTGACGAAGCTATTCACCATGTGCTCATTAACCAATTGGGTGTACTAGTGAATACTTTGCACAACTTAATCAAGAAAACTATGGATGGATCTATTGTTAAAGAACCTGATCAAAGGCCGGTGTATTTGCCGATGAGAATAAGACAACCACACGTTACTTACGGTTCTAGAAGGGATATATCGGGGGTATAAGCAAGAATATCTTGGTAATAATTATCAAGGAGATCATTATGGATCATGTTAGATACCAACTTCGATCCTACAGTACCTAAAGGAGAATCCAAAGGAAGAAGATTGGACTGCCAGAATTGCGAAAGTTGTTAGGGAGCAATTCGGCATTAAGCCTAAAGAACAAACTTTTATGTATCGGCACCCTTACCTAGAGTGATTCGACAGAATTCCGCTGCCGCACCAATTCAAAATTCCAGATTTCTCCAGGTTATCAGGGCAAGATAACGTATCTACGATGGAACATATTAGCCGATTCCTAGCTCAATGTGGGGAGGCATCGGCTGATGAAGCTCTGAGGGTCCGATTATTTCCATTGCCTTTATCTGGACTAGCCTTCTCTTGGTTTTCTTCATTACCTCCAAATTCAATTAGGGAATGGGCTGATTTGGAGAAACAATTCCATAAATATTTCTTTGCCGGAATTCAAGAGTTGAGGTTGTCAGACTTAACATCGGTTAGACAAAGGCACAATGAACCAGTCCCGAAATTCATCTAGCATTTCCGAGACGTCAAAAGCCGATGCTACAGTCTCATTTTAAGTGACGGACAACTAGCCGATTTGGCTTTCCAAGGATTGTTGGCTCTGATTCGGGAGCGTTTCTCTTCACAAGAGTTTGAAAGTTTGTCTCATCTACTCTAGAGAGTATCGGCTCATGAAAGCCGATTTGCAGGTGCCAAGAAAGAAAGGTTCCATCGGAAAGCCAATCAGCTATAGGTGTATGCATCGGACTCGGATAATGAGGGATCCGATGCGGAGGTGAGTCTGGCAGAATGGACTAGGAATAAGAAACCCGTATCATGTCCATGGACCAAGAAAGCAAATAAAGAAGAAAGATATGATTTTGATATTAACAAAGCTGACAAGATATTTGATCTTCTCTTCCAAGAGAAGCAGATTCAGTTGCCACCGAACCATGTAATCCCATCTGCCGAATAACTCAGAAAGAAGAAGTATTGCAAGTGGCACAATTCAATATCTCATCATACCAATGAGTGCAAGGTCTTCCGACAACAATTACAATCGGCTGTCGAACAGGGGAGAATCAAGTTCAAAATCAAAAAGCTGATGAAGGTTGACGGTCATCCTTTCCCGATGAATATGGTGATTACAGGAACCTCAGGAGATCGGTCCGATGAAAAAAGACGCTGGAAGAGGTCGAAGGTTACCTCATCGGACTTAATTAAAAAATATTGTAGACTACAAGATGAAGAAAGAAGAGCCACAACACAACAAGAAAGGTATAATCCACACTGGGGTTGTCCCTTTTTTCAGTATTGTTAGGATCAAAATATGATGTTGCCGTCAGTCGAGAACTGTCCTGAATGTAACAAACCAGGATCTCGGTACTGTGGCCAGAGCCAAACATTGTATGATCGGCCTTCCATTACTAGGGCATCGGCACATAGCCAATTAGGGCCGATCAACGAAGAGCATAGTCAAAGGACAGTTAAGGACCAGGAGTTAAACAAAGGATCATACTCCATGAAAGATCAGTGGTGTCCATCCGGGATTTTTATGAAGAATCAGAAAAGGAGGGCACAAAGGCTACGGCATAGAGAGCAGCATAAAAGACAATGGCAGAACCATGAAGAAGCCGATCGGAGCCAGAAAATTAAAAAAGTATGGAAAGTAAAGCAAAAAGAGGATGAGGCTAGTACATCGGCTCAGGCTAACATGGTATTCTTCTTACCGATGGAATATAAAGCATATGTATCCGATGAAAAAGGTCAAAAAGAAGATTTTGCCCAATTAATATTGGAACCGAGTCAAGCTATATTTGACAAGCCAGAAGAATCCAAGCATCGACACCTAAAGCCATTGTATATCAATGGATATGTCGATGGGAAGCCGATGGCAAAGATGCTAGTTGACGTAGGCGTAGCCGTCAATTTGATACCGTATTCTACATACCGTAAATTGGGTAAGACAGCTGGAGACTTAGTTAAAACAAATATGGTTTTGAAAGACTTCGGAGGCAATCCATCAGAAACTAAGGTAGTGCTGAATGTAGAGCTAACAGTTGGAAGCAAGACATTGCCTACCACATTTTTTGTCATCGATAGTAAGGGGTCGTATAGTCTACTCCTTGGCAGGGATTGGATTCACGCCAACTGTTGTATTCCTTCAACAATGCATCAAAGCCTCATACAGTGGCAAGGAGACAGAGTTGAAGTGATCGTGGCTGATCAGTCGACTAGTGTGGCAACAACTGATGTGCCATTCTGAGAAGCTGATGGATTCAACTGCCTGTCTGGACAAACATGGGTGAAAAATTTCCTAGAGGTGACTGATAAAGGAATAAAGCCGATTCAGCAAGTCGGCTTAGATCCATTGTTTCCATGGGAACTATAGAAGACTCCGAAGGAAAGTTAGGGCAAGGTTTAACATCGGTCGATGAGTTAGAACAAATAGATATAGGATCAGGAGACAAGCCAAGGCTGATGTACATTAGTAAAAATCTATGTGTTGAATTCCGACAAAAAGCTGATAAAATTATTAAAGGAATTTTGAGAATGCTTTGCTTGGGATTACCATGAGATGCCGGGATTAAGCCGATCGATTGTGGAACATCGGCTTCCTATCAGACCGGGATATCAACCATTTAGGCAGCCACAGAGGAGATTCAAAACAGAGTGGCATGATGAAATCAAGGCGGAGATCACAAAGTTATACGATGCAAATTTCATCAGACCATGCCGATATGCTGAATGGGTGTCCAATATTGTCCCAGTGAAGAAGAAAAATGAAAAGTTAAGAATATGCATCGACTTCTGGGATTTGAACAGGGCAACCCCTAAAGACGAGTATCCGATGCCAATGGCAGATTTTTTAATTGACGCTGCATCGGGTCACAAGATTATTAGCTTCATGGATGAAAATGTAGGCTACAATCAAATTTTTATGGCCGAAGAAGATATCCACAAGACTGCATTTAGGTGTCTTGGGGCTATTGGTTTATACGAGTGGGTAGTCATAACTTTTGGATTGAAGAATGTTGGTGCTACCTATCAGAGAGCCATGAACTACATGTTCCATGATCTTATCGGACAGCTGGTGGAGATATATATTGATGACATGGTGGTGAAATCCAAAGGTATTGAAGAACATATAGCCGATCTACGAAAAGTGCTTGAGAGGACGAAGAAATACGGACTCAAAATGAATCCTCACAAGTTGCTTTTGGCGTATCGGTGGGATAATTTTTGGGTTTCATGGTGCATGAGAGAGGATTTGAAGTCAGTCGACGAAGCATTAGGGCCATCCAGACCACCGAGCCATCTAGCAACAAACTATAGTTGCAGTCCTTGATCGGCAAACTCAATTTTATAAGGAGATTTATCTCAAACTTATCGGGAAGAATTGAGTCATTCACTCCTTTATTGAGGTTACAAGCTGATCAAGAGTTTGTGTGGGGTGATGAGCAGCAAAAAGCCTTTGATCATATCAAGGAATACTTGAATTCTCCACCAGTGCTGATTCCGCCGCAAAAAGGAATACCGTTCAAATTATATTTGTCAGCCGATGAGAAGTCAATCAAATCGGTGCTTGTATAAGAGTTTGAATCAAAAGAACGAATAGTATTCTACTTGAGCCGACGACTTCTGGATGCTGAGACCAGGTATCCTGCTGTGGAAAAGTTATGCCTATGTTTTTATTTCTCATGTACAAAGTTAAGGCATTATCTTCTATCGGCTGAGTGTACAGTGCTTTGCAAAGCCGATGTGATCAAATACATGCTATCGGCTCTAGTCTTGAGGGGACGGATTGGTAAATGGATATTCGCTCTGATAGAGTTCTATCTGAGGTATGAGTCAGCTAAGGCAATCAAGGGACAAGCGGTAGCCGATTTTATTGTACAGCATAGAGGAGTCCAAGAGAATTATGTGGAGCTAATCCCATGGACGTTATTCTTTGATGGATTGGTTTGTAAGTATGGATCTGGTATCAGCTTGGTGATCATTTCGCCTTGGGGGGTAAGTTTTGAGTTTGCCTTCACGATTAAGCAGTATAGTATAAATAATCAAGCAGAATATGAAGTGGTACTCAAGGGACTTCAGCTGCTGAGAGAAATTGGAGCCGATTCGGTAGAGGTCATTGGGGATTCTTTGTTGGTAATCAAACAACTATCTGGGAATATGAATGCAAGGATTGAATTTTGAAGTCATACTATGAAAAATGTCAACAGTTGTTAAAGGATTTCAAGATAGTGACATTGGATCATATTCCTAGAGAGCAAAACGCGGAGGCCAATGATCTTGCTCAGACTGCTTCAGGGTATCGGCTGAACAGTAGAGTGGAAATTGAGATAGCCGATATTGAGTGCCGTATGGAAGCCGATGATTGGAGATGGGAAATTGTTCAGTATTTGCAAAATCCATCAAGATCGGTTCCCAAGAAGCTTTGGTATAAGGCTATTAAGTACATTCTACTTGATGAAGAATTGTATTATCGATTCGTCGATGGGGTGCTCTTAAGATGTTTGGGTGCCGAAGAAGCTGTGTTGGTAATGAGCGAGGTGCATGGAGGCATTTGTGGAGCCCATCAATCGGCTCATAACATGAGATGGATGATGAGGAGGGCTAGATACTTTTGGAAAGTATGTTGGAGGATTGTTTTAAATACTACAAGGGCTGCCAAGATTATCAGAAGTTTGGGAATGTGCAGCGAGCTCCAGCGTCGGTTATGAATCCAATAGTCAAGCCATGTCCATTTAGAGATTAGGGAATCGACATGATCGGCCAGATTTATCCTTCATCCAGTAAAGTGCATAAGTTCATATTGGTGGTAACAGACTATTTTACAAAGTGGGTAGAAGCTATTCCTTTGAAAAAAGTTACTTCTAAGGACGCGATTGAGTTCATCAAGAAACATATCATACATCGATTTGGAATTCCACAGACAATTACCATCGATGAAGGTTCTATCTTTATGTCAGAGGAGTTTCAAAGGTTTGCTACCAGTATGGGGATTAAGTTGCTGAATTTGTCACCATATTATGCTCAAGCTAATGGACAGGTGGAAGCTTCTAACAAGAGTTTAATAAAGTTGATCAAGCGTAAGATCGACGAACAACCACGGAGGTGGCATGTCACTTTGAACGATTCGTTGTGGGCCTATCGGATGACGTGTCATGGATCTACCCAGGTGCCACCATATCAGTTGGTATATGGTTATAAAGCAGTTCTTCCATGGGAAGTTAATATCGACTCTAGGAGGGTGTCTTTATAGGATCAGTTGACAGCCGATGATTATTACACGTTGATGACCGATGAGCTTGATGATTTGACTCAGAGTCGGTTAGAAGCATTTAAGAGGATCAAGAAAAACAAGGCTAAGGTCGCTAGGTATTATAACAAAAAAGTAATAACCAAATCCTTTTCTGAAGGAGATCTTGTTTGGAAGTTGATTTTACCGATTGGATCTAGGGATAATAAGTTTGAAAAATGGTCACCTAATTGGGAAGGACCCTATCGGATCAATTGGTGTGTGCCTGGCAATGCTTACATGTTAGAAAGTCTTGAAGGAGAGAAGTTTACCAAAGCATTTAATGGAAAATATTTGAAAAAATATTATTCTAACGTGTGGGTAGGCGCCTAAATTAGCTGGGCATAGCCGATTCAAGACAGATAAGGTTTTAAGGGTAGTATCAGCTGACGGTACCATTCGTATGATCGGTTGAGGTATAGCTGATTGACAATGTACGGAAGCCGATATAGTTTGTATCGGTTACATATAGCCGATATCATGGAGATATCGCCTTTAGAAAATATATATACACAACTTGTGTTGATCAAGCTGATTGAAGTTTATTGCAAAAGTTAATGTTCAAGATGACATCTGGATTTCTCCGAGGCTAAAGTTTTACAAGAATTTCTTAATGGCCTCAATCACGCAGACGGATTTGATCTATGTCGTTGATGGCACGGATGTTATCCTCGTCTGATCCAGGAATAGTCTTCAGGTTCCTACGCCGGCGAACTGCGAGCCGCACTTTGTATGCTACCTTGGCCTCTTGGTTTTGGATCAATTTTGGTAGGCCGATGAGATGGGACTCGGTGGAGTTGATGTCTTCATGAACCTTGTCGAGTTCCGCCATCAAATCGGCTTCTCGTTTCTTCAAGAGGCCAAGCTTGGTGTTGGCATGTTGAAGGTCAGCTCACATTTCATCATGTTTATTCTTTTCATCAAGGGCAGTCAGCCGATCGTTGTGAGCCAGGTGGCTTTGCTCAGCGCGATCGGCTATGCGTCGTCTTGATGTGGTCAGCCGGATCCTTTGGAATTCCAAGTAGGTAGCAGGCATGAGTGCATCCGATAGTTCTGCAGGCAGGAGGTGTTGAATTTCTGCAAGTCTTTCCTGAATTGACCATCAATCTTCCACCAGCGAGTCAATCGGAACCTCCAGCCGATGCATAATATCTGACAACTCCTCATGTGCATCGGCTAACAAAAATGGTTCGATCGCTGTGCTGGTGGCTGAGTCTTCCTCTGCTTCCAGGTATTTGCCGATGTCAAAGGAGAATAGATCGGCTAATGACTGCATAATAACATTAGCAAATGTGGAGATCATGAAGCAAAAGAAACGGCATGTATAATAAACGTACCTGAGAGACAGTGGGAGCAGTTCTTATGCGGGTGTCAGCTTGATGTGGGGCAGTGTGAGTAGGTACCAAAATATCTAAGGATACCATCAGCTCAGCCCCAGTAACAGGGTCCGGCGTTTGGACCTCAGGAGCCGATGGTTCAGGCTATAAAGCGAAGGTGTCAGGATAAAACAAAGGCAATGAAGAATTGATGTTGATACATACCAACGGAGATGCGAAATAAGTTAGAATTGCCGCAGGGGAAGGGCTTCGCGAAGCCGATGCAACGATGACAACATCGGCATTGGGATTCCGTTTCTTAGAAACCGTCTGAGTCTTGTTGTTTAGTTGCTGATCGTATTATCCTTCGTATGTACTTTGTGCCTCTTTCATATACTTGAAAATCCCCACACAAAAAAAAAATCTGAAACCTTTATCATCCTTTGTGTAAACTTTGGTCCTATCAAGTTATAGCTTCTGGTTGTGTTTTGTTTCTTTTATAAAGTGTGCTTCTGTTATTTTTAATCTTTGTTCTTAGTTCTATAAAGAAAAAAAAGTGTCTCAAAAAAAAGAGGAAGAAAAGTAAAAAAAAAGAAAGAGTTGAGAAAAGTTGAGAAAGAAAAACTGAAGTTCAATTTGTTGAAGTGCACAAGTACTAAAGTTTATCATATCAAGTTGTACAACTAGTTTGCTTTTTGTGTTTGGTGCAAAATTTGGTTGGGTTTGATCGTAACACTTGCATCCCAATCATACTCCTTTGTTTGCATCAACTCTGAAAATTCTTTGCATGTGTGTGATCTATTTATATCTATCATATCTTATGGTCAGCACTGGATATAGAACTTCTAGTTTGGATTGTTACTTAACTTAACAACAACTAGAATTCAGATTGCATTCCTTGTGTATCAACTCCCCACCAAGATCCACATAAAAACCATCGCAATCGGTACTCTCTGATCTTGTATTCACCTCGCCATCACTTTTGGTTACCACCACACATTTTATTTATAATCCGCAGCACGAAATTTATAAGAGCTTTGGTTGGTGAGAGAGGTGAGGTTGAGAGAGTCACCAAAAACTTTCCAGTCGACATATACAAATATATTGCTTGTATTTTGCTAACCTTTCAGGAAGATGGGTGAATCTGAGGTAGAAGAATGTGTTACTATTGCACAAGTTAATGAGCTCAAACAAAGGCTAGAAGATAGACAAGACCGGTTGACACAAGATCTTCAAGCCATCTTGGCTGAAATTAGAGAACACCGTCCACCTCGTGATGGTGCAAACAACCATAGTGAAGATGGAGAAGAAAGTGAAGGAAGAGCTGCTGCTAGAAGAGCTAGAGAGCAAGGAAGGAGGAATCGAGGTGCTGCACATAGTAGAGGAAGAGGTCGAAATCAAAGAAATGATGATCATGATGAATCTGAAGAGGATGATGATGATCAGTCCCAATATCGATATGGTCGCTGAGCTCGTAGAGGAGGCAACCGAGAGGAGAGGTTTGGCAAACTAAAATTTACCATGCCAAAATTTGATGGAGGATATGATCCTGAAGCTTATTTTACTTGGGAGTTGAAAGTGGAAAAGATCTTTCGCTTGCATAATTATTCCGAAGTGAAAAAATTAGCCATGGCATCTCTAGAGTTTGAGGGATATGCTTTGATTTGGTGGGAGCAACTTCTCTCTGATCTTGAGGAAGATGGAGAACATCCTATTGAAACTTGGGATGAAATGAAGCAAGAAATGAGAAAACGTTTTGTGCCGAAGCACTATCGGTGTGATCTTTTTGATAAATTGCAGAATCTGAAGCAAGGAAGTTTCTCTGTTGAGGAATATTATAAAGAGATGGAGAAGGCTATGATTAGAGCCAATGTGTATGAAGATGAAGAGCAAACTATTGCACGTTTAATGGCTAGTTTGCATCGCAATATTCAGCGCATTGTTGAGTTTCAACCGTACCGTCATCTAATTGATTTGGTACATCAAGCATCCAAAATTGAATGACAATTGCAGCAAGATGCTAAGAGCAGCAAGTCCTTGTCATTTGGTATGAGGAACATATCCGGGGGAAGCAAGCAAGTCTCAAAGTTCACTACTGCACCCTCATCAGCGAAAAACTCGTTTGGAGGCTTACGTTCTAATGTTCAGAGTGTTTTTAGTGGGAAGAACACTGCTGCCCCAAACCTGAGCTCTAAACTAGCGGCATCCACCTCTACTTCAGTAGGTTCTACAGCCAAGAGTAGTGGAATTCAGTGCTTCAAGTGTGGAGGCCGTGGGCATATAAGTAGAGAGTGCCCAAACAATCGGGTGATCATTTTGAATGATAATGAAGAGTATGAATCAACTAGTGAAGAAGAAGATGAAGAAGAGTATGTTGAAGAAGCCCATGAAGATGAGGAACATACAGGGTGTGAATTTGAGCAGGGGGCTGCTCTTGTAGTGGCTCAAATTTTGAGTGTTCAAATGAAAGAAGCTGAAAATGGACAGTGGCACAATTTATTTTAAGCACGTGCAAATGTGCAAGACAAAGTAGTGAAGGTGATCATAGATGGAGGGAGTTGCCACAATCTTGCAAGTCGTGAAATGATTGATAAGCTTGGTCTGAAACTACAGCGGCATCCGCATCCATATCATGTCTAATGGTTGAATGATTCGGGAGATATTAAGATTGGGTATCGTGTGAAAATTTCATTAAAGATTGGTGAATATGTTGATATAGTAGAGTGTGATGTAGCACCCATGTCTGTGTGTCACTTGCTGCTTGGAAGACCATGGCAATATGACTGTTACACTCAGCATTGTGGGAGAATAAATCAGTATACACTAGATCTGAAGGGAAAGAAGTTTGTGTTAAAGCCCATGACCCCTCAACAAATCATGGCTGAGCACTTACGAAAGAAATCTGAAATTGGTCCAGCAAGTAATGGAGGAGAAGAGCAAAAGAAATTGAGTGCCATCCACAATTCGGTGAGTGAGAGCCACAAGCCAAATGTGAGAGAAAAAAAGAAAGGAGAGGGAGAAAATCTAGTTATGTTAGCCACAAAATCTGAAATGAGAGGAGTAAGGAACAACCCAAATCAAGTGCTCTTTGTACTTGTGTGCAAAGACATTTTAATTTCAGCTAATGACATCACCTCTCTTCCTAGTGTTGTATCTCATCTGTTGTAGGACTATGGAGATGTTTTCCCAAAGGAAACACCAGCTGGACTACCTCCAATTCGTGGGATTGAGCATCAAATTAATCTCATTCCAGGGGCTGCACTACCTAATCGACCACCATACCGAACCAACCCTGAAGAAACGAAGGAGATACAAAGGCAAGTACAAGAACTTCTTGACAAAGGTTTTGTTCGTGAAAGTTTAAGTCCTTGCGCTGTTCCTGTGATCTTAGTACCTAAAAAAGATGGATCTTAGAGGATGTGTGTTGATTGTAGGGCTATAAATAACATCACTGTCCGCTACCGTCATCCTATTCCACGCTTAGATGACATGCTTGATGAATTGAGTGGCTCCACAATATTTACTAAAATTGATTTGAGAAGTGGTTACCATCAAATAAGAATGAAAACTGGAGATGAATGGAAAACTGCGTTTAAAACAAAATTTGGGCTGTATGAATGGTTAGTTATGCCTTTTGGTTTGACTAATGCTCCTAGTACTTTCATGAGATTAATGAACCATGTCTTGAGAGCTTTTATTGGGAAATTTGTGGTTGTCTACTTTGATGATATCTTAATTTACAGCAAGTCTTTTGAAGAGCATGTGAGTCACATTCGACAAGTCCTAGATGAGCTTAGAAAGGAGAAATTATTTGCTAATCTTGAGAAGTGCAGTTTTTGCACAGACCATGTTGTGTTTCTTGGCTTTGTTGTTTCAGGAAAAGGAATAGAAGTGGATAAAAGCAATGTGAAAGCCATCAAGGATTTGCCCACTCCAACAAATGTAAGTCAAGTGAGAAGTTTTCATGGCCTTGTTGGTTTTTATAGAAGGTTTGTGCGAGATTTCAGTACCATCGCTGCTCCCTTAAATGAATTAACCAAGAAAGGAGTTAAATTTAAATGGGAAAACACACAAGAAAATGCTTTTCAAAAATTAAAGAAACGTTTAACTGAAACACCACTACTGAAGTGGAATGTGATGCTAGTGGGATAGGGATAGGAGGAGTTTTAATGCAACGAGGAAAACCTATAGCATATTTTAGTGAAAAATTGGGAGGTGCTCAACTGAATTATTCTGTATATGACAAAGAATTGTATGCTTTGGTACGTGTGCTTGAAACATGGCAGCACTACTTATGGCTGAAAGATTTTGTTATTCATTCCGATCATGAAGCTTTGAAGTACTTGAAAGGTCAAGTTAAGCTGAACCGACGCCATGCCAAATGGGTTGAGTTCATTGAAACATTTCCATACATTGTGAAGTATAAGAAAGGTAAGAACAATATTGTTGCCGATGCGTTGTCTCGAAAGAGTGTGTTGCTGAACCAACTTGAGGTAAAAGTTTTGGGTCTTGAAAATTTGAAAGATATGTACAAAAATGATCCTGAATTTTCAAAACCATATGCCCATTGTAAAGACAGAAAAGGTTAGGAAAAATATCACATCAATGATGGATTCTTGTTTAGAGCTAATAAACTTTGTGTTCCAAATTCTTCAGTTAGATTGTTGTTGTTACAGGAATCACATGGAGGAGGATTAATAGGGCATTTTAGACAAAAGAAGACATATGAGCTACTCGGTGATTATTTCTATTGGTCCAAGATGAGAAGAGACATCATCAAATTTGTGGAGCGATGCGTCACATGCCACAAAGCTAAGTCTAAACTGAATCCTCATGGTTTATACACTCCGTTACTTACTCCAAATACTCCTTGGGAAGATATAAGCATGGATTTTATTTTGGGATTGCCTAGAACTCAGAGGAGAAAAGATTTAATTTTTGTTGTGGTTGATAGATTTTCAAAGATGGCTCATTTTATCCCTTGCAATAAGACCGATGATGCTTCACACCTTGCTAATTTATTTTTCAGAGAAATTGTGAGGCTACATGGAATGCCTAGGACCATAGTGTCGGATCGTGATGTCAAGTTTGTGAGCTACTTTTAGAAAACGCTGTGGGCAAAGCTTGGGACCAAGCTCTTGTTCTCCACCACTTGTCATTCCCAAACCGACGGACAAACTGAAGTGGTGAATCGAATCTTATCAATGTTACTGCGAATCATGGTGAAAAAGAACTTGAAGGATTGGGAGGATTGCTTGCCTCATGTGGAGTTTGCTTATAACAGGGTAGTACACTCTACCACTAATTTGTGTCCTTTTGAAATCGTATATGGGTTCAAATCTATTGCTCCGATAGACTTGTTGCCCCTTCCATTGCAGGAAAGAATCAACATGGAAGCCTCCAAGCATGCTGCATACATAAAGAAGATACATGAGAAGACTAAGGTAGCAATTGAGCTGAAGGCGGTACATAAGGCTGCAAGTATAAACAAGCATCGGAAGAAAGTGTTGTTTGAACCAGGGGACTTGGTGTGGATTCACTTGCGCAAGGATCGCTTTCCAGATCAGCGCAAATCCAAATTGATACCACGAGGGGACGGTCTATTTCGTGTTCTTACAAAGATCAATGATAATGCATACAAGATAGATCTTCCACCAAGTTATGGTGTGAGCAACACCTTCAATGTTGCTGATCTATCTCCATTCACAAGTGAACATACATCAAAGTCAAGGACGACTCCTTTTCAAGGGAGGGAGTATGATATGACCACGCCATCAAGCAAGATGTCACAACCCTCAACTCAAGCTACACCAACTCAGGTCTCACCTACATCAACACCAGTCCAAGTAATTGATAGACCGATTACACATAGTCGAGCAAAGAAGCTACAACAAGAGGTGAACGCGTTACTTTGTGAGATTTATTTTAATATTAATGAGAATTATATACTACCTAAGTCATGTACATTATTAATGGTTAGGTTCACTAAGGAGGAAGACATAAACACACAAGGAGATGACTTCCGACCTGCTGCAGACCACTTTAGACCAGTTGGCGATCACGAACTACACTCGAACCTGTTCAGCTCTGCAGAACCGTCTAGAAGAAATGGTCATATATTTTGATTCCCGGAAGCTATGGTGGCCTATGAGCACGTTTTGGAAAGATCTTCAAGTCTAGTTTCCAATGAGTCTAGCCCCAACCAGTTTGGAGCTACCATTTGGGCACAGACCACCGTTTAGTGTATACTGCTTGGAAGGTCAACAGCCAGCCTGATGCTAAAGTTCATGTATTAAACTGTACCATTCTATAATATTACGTGTTGCATGGCATATATGGCTGGAAAGGGTATCAAGTTAAGAATCCAACGCAACAAACCGTGCATCATTTGGACTTTCCTAGGTGGAGTTATTGCCAAAACAATGAAGATTACGCAGAAGACTAACAGCCACGCGGAAACTCTCCAGGAGCTCATTCTGAAGAGGTTTTTTCACATAGTCGAACTAGTTATTTTCTTTTCAAGTTTCTACCTACCTAGCAGGGTTGTTGCTAGTATAAATACCCCCTAGACTCATTGTAATCACAGATTATGATATTGAGAATATAGACCACTTTGTTCAGCTGTGCGCTAGCAAACCCCTGAGAGTTGATCTCTACCACTTTGCACTTGTGACTTCCTTCGCAGGAATTACAAAAGCGGTGGCTTCATCCGCTCCCAATTGGTGCTCCTACTCCCTTCGAGGTCTCCTCGATTGATTGTAGGCTGTGTTGGTTGGTTTCTTTGAGAGTGTGGTTGGACGAATCCTCGATTCAGGTTGCCGTATTGAGACGGTGGTTGGCTTCGAGTTTTATTCATCAGGTTGCACTAGTTATCGCTGCTTGCAGTAAGTTATCTCGGCTTCTTCAAAGCTAGTTATCTAGTGATTGATCCTACGTCGTGAAGATCGGGACATCGAGGCGTATCACTTGGAGGAGAGCCGATGGAGGTGGACCACTTTGCCCAAGGAGGGATATGGCCAATAGAGGTTGATAGATAATCGGCCGACCACTTACGCTGGTCGAAGGTGCATCTTTGTCGCCATCCTGTGGAACCACAGGAATCAAAGACACAACTGAAATTAAATGCGATGAAGAAATAATAGTGAAAGGAGAAGGATTACCTCTTCATCGGATTGCACGTAGTTGGGATTGAGGCGAAGACAATAATGTTCTGCCGATAGACTATATAGGTGCCTTCCCCATTCTGACCACCATCGAGGGAAGATTTTGGTATTGGATATACAGGGCTCGAAGGTGGAGATAGTCCCTAAGGACAAGTTTGATGTCATCAAACTAAGTCGGTCGTACTCCAAGCTGCTTTTCACTTCTCCGTGGGCTCGGAGCTTGCCGATGAAGAACAAGCCAATGGGGAGTTGGCCAAAGCCTAACTGACGAGAACTAACCGAGGGGTGGTAAAACTCGTATGATGGATGTTGGGATCAACCCATTGAAAATCCGATCGGCAGAAGACAAGGAGTTATAGAGGATAGAAAGATGGTCTTCGATTCTTCATCGGCTAAGGCATTCATCGGATGAAACCTAGAAGGCATTTCAAAGGACGAGTCATCCTCGTACGCAAACCAGATAGTGAACTCTTTGGTAAAGCCATAGTAGAAACACTTGAACCACCGGCTGAGTCCGAGGGGGGTCATTTTGCTTCCAGGAAGAGCCGATGAAGCCTCACCCAAAGAAATACATTGGCGTCGGCTAGCCTCATTTTCTTCTGGGTAGTCAGTCGGGAATGTCATGGAAGAGAAGGGGGGCCTGGCAATAACTTTGGAGGTGTAGACGTTCAACCAAAGTTGTATAAACCACCAGGGTCCGCCGTTATGTCCGACTGGTTGGCATACCGACAGCTTGGTCGCAACTTGATGGAGCAGTTGATAAGTAGCTCCGAGAAGATATTGCCCCAGGGGGATCTAGTGGTGATTGGCCAGGAGCTCTGCCAGACATTACATATTGGTCGTTGGACCAAGAGTCGAACCACCGAAGACGAATTGTTCCAACCAAAGGTTCAAGAACGCTACATGTTCACGTCCATCGACTGGGCCGGAGGATTTTTTATGCAGGGAAATGTACTTAGTCCAACCTCCAACGTTCTTGGTGTTTAGTCGATGCGTAGGTTTGAATCTGAGGCAGAACAGATTTATGTAGTGGGTGGTGTTGAGGTAGGTCAACATGGTAACATCCATCAAGGTGGGGGTCATCGGCCCATGCCCAAACATGAAGGCATTTAAAATGTCTGACCAGAAGTAAGAAGCTAATGCAAGCAGAGGTTTGTTCCTTTTCATATCGGCTAAGGAAAGGTTGATGCAATGGTCTATTTCTAAATCCTCCTATAAAGACTTTTTGGAGGCAGAAACTCTAAGGTACCAGTTCCTCCATTCCGGGAGTTTGCTAGGCTAGGATCTGAAGCTGTTAGCCCAATCAGTGATGACCATGGATGAGTGCTTGAATGGGATCCTTTCTGTTTCCGAGTTGATGAAATCAGATGGATCCTCGCTACCCATAGGGCCAAGAAAGAAGTGACCGGGGTAGTCGGAGATTGGAATAGCGATCTAGCTCTTGAGATCCTATAGAAACCAGAACCCGATTACTGATGAGAAATCAGGATGGGGAAGAATCATGCAAAACATAGGATGAAAGAGCAAATAATGGTTACCTCAGGGATTACATGTGTAGAAGCCATTGCACAAATGAAGGAGTAGCAACCGATGAAGAAATCTGCGAGAGCCGCCCTTCAGTCTTCTGAGCCTGTCGAGATTCACGGAAATTTGTGGATGCCTATGGAGCTCGTCGAGGTTTGGGGGTTTTTATGAGAAGAAGTGTGTGGAAGAAGGCTAGGCAGAGATATATTTTATAGAGGCGGAGCGACCTAGGCAGAGATCTGAGCCGATTAATGCGGGTTTTAACGGGTCATCCTGGTTTGCGAGGTTTCTAATGGCTCGGAATTTCGTAGTCTGTTGGCAAACTCCAAAATTGGGGGCATATGTTAACGCCAAAATCTGGATGATCCGATGGTACTAAAACCGATCAGCTGAGAGATCCGATGGTACTAAAGCCGATCGGCTGAGAGGTCCGATAGAGAGTTTAATGCAGTCATTGGCCGATAGAGATGCTGAGACAAAGCCTATCGGAACTATAGAAAAGCTGATTAGATTGGTAGGAGATTGGATCGGCTTGAAGACAGGGGATTGTCCAATTGGGATTAGGTCCAAGAAGCCCGAGGAAAGGAAGGAAAAGGATCGGCTTGAGTAAAAGAAGGTCCGATAGCTACAGTGGAGAAGCCGATCAGGTTGTAGCAAAGGAAGACTCGGTTACAAATTGGAAGGTTATTCAGATGAAACTAGGTTTGCGGAAGAGCCGTGGACTCCACGGTAGGATGTTTGTAAATTGTAACTTTACTTAATTAGGAAGGTTTAGCTGGTTAGTTAACTTCTTTACGAATATTTTCCTTTGTTCTTACTAGGAAATAATGTCCGATGGTCGTAGACGCGTCAGACTTTGTCTATAAATCCAGGGTATAAATATAGACCCCCTAGAAACATATAAAACATCTCTCGATCATATACAAATTTGGCGCATCACCACCCTAGTTCATTTAGGTGTTTACCAGCGGGTTCTGGCTCTCGACGCAGGGCTGCATCGGTTGAGTCCGATCTCAGGCAAAGAGGTAAGTCCTGCCATTATCCTGATATGCTTTGTACTGTCTAAGGCTGCATCATTTAAGTTCGAACTCTTAGTTAGATCAGGTGTACCGCATCACATCCGTGCAGGACCTATCGGCCTGTTAAGCTCCCTCTGCCGTCGTCAAACTCGTGCTGCATCGGTTAGGTCCGACCTACGGGATTGCTGACGGTAGATCGAGCTTTAGGCCTATAGTCTTCTACACGGCGTCTCATCGGAGTGAGTAGCTGATGAGTTATCCAAGCTCTGAGCTTCACGCCCAGCGCATCGGCCCCTCGGTGGATACGCATCAGCCTTTAGAGGCGTCCCTCGACGCGTAATGTCGAACGTATCGATCCCCCAGCCGACACGCACCCGCCTTCAGAGAGGCGTCCTCTCATCGGCTCAGCTAGCCGATGGGTTCGCTCCTATCCATGCTATGGCATAGCCGATCCGGCGTCCTCCGTATCATCGCCGCTGGCCCCGGTCTTGTACTATCTCGGTTAGGTCCGATCTTCGAGGTTTGGTGTTAATAGCGCTGTCACGATGGGCGACGGGTCTCTTGCTGTCATATCCGGAGCGGCATCAGCTTTGCAGCCCATGCCTTCTTATACTACTCCTTGCCTAGTCCGCATGCGCCTTCATCGGTTTTTCCAGCTGATGAATCACTGTTCGGCTGTCCGGAGGGATCCCGTGCGCCTCGATATCCTCTGAGCACACCTTGGTTCCTCCATTGGCTCTGCGGTCGATCCCTCGTCGACACCTGTCCACATCGGCTCCCTAGCCGATCGAAGAGTATCCCGAATCTATCGGCAGCTAGCCGATAGCGAGCGCCTGTATCGGACTCATTCGTCTCACTTCCTTGTCAATTGCAGGGTCAAATTAACTGGTATACTCGTGAACCTTGAGGCTTAAGGACCTGCACTGGAGATAAGTAGACCTCCCAGGCCTTCACGTGACCGAGCCGCCATCCCTCCCTGGTTGCTAGATTTTTGGCGTCGACAGAGTCATAATGTTATATCCTATCTCTAAAATCCATAATAATACACTACTTATATTTTTATCTTTATTTCATATAAATAGTTAAACCAAGTATCATATTTAGAGCATTAAAACTTATAAGCTAACCCTCACTCATGAACTCCTAAACTTCTAAGGAGATACTAAACACCCGCTGTAACCAATTCTATTTCACTTAGACCAACACCACTACTACAAGATTCAAACGAACTGTGATGTTACAATTACCTTTCTTACTGACACCCTAACACTATACAACATAATGGGAAATGCCTAGAACCCTAGAACCCTAGAACCCTAGAACCTCCTTTTGGTGCAAACCATATCCAATGCACAAGTATCATGCGGTGAAAGTTTATGTTATTATATCACCTGTAAAACTTGTCTCTAAATTTCGCACTAGTCATCTCTCATGTAGAATGGGTCCATATACACATAGCACACCACTTACACATTTGTTCTCACTTCAAGTAAAAGGATTAATTAGTAGCAAGGTTTATAAGTTTACTCTCACCAACCTAAATTTTTTAGTGGCACTAAACCACACACTACAACTACTTCTTGGCCACGTGGGGCCAACTTCACACAACACTACAAGCTACAAATAGGCTTAAGTGTTACATAGAATAGCCCAATCCTACGATACATCAGTGTAGATAAAATAGTCAATCGTCTTATTGAATTGTCACATCGACCAATGTTGCAACACAATAGTGCCTCTACCAATATCTAGACATACAGGGTAGCACAACAAGTACTGTTGTGCTAGAGCCCACATGTGGCTAGTGTTTGGTTCGTGGGGAGATGAGTAGCTACAGTTTTGTTCAAGGAAACTAATTCATGGGTCAATCCCTATTACTCTCACTTTTGAATATATAGAGTTTGCTCGCTATAGCACTCATAGGCTGAGGCCTATTAGGACTATTTGGATCACAATTCTAACTAAACCATATTTGGATCTTCTTCAATCCAAATATGCCATTTCAAACCATCAAGTGTGTGACCTATCCTTCGTATATATTCGGTTTTAACTAAAAATACCCCTTTTTTAAGTGTTGAAAATGCTTTTTAAAGTTGAGTCAAAAATACCCTCCCGCACGATAAAAATTTTGTTTCCCTCCCGCTATTCCTCCCCCTCCATAGAAATTTTGTTTGCACCTCCTCCTCTGTCCACAAAAAGTAAAAATTTTACCACCAATGTCCTGTCAACAAAATAATTACCTCCTAATAAAGGAAGGGGGAATTCCATCTAATACCATCTATCTACGCCATCTGAATTCCATCCGGTACCATATATTTATCCCCTTGTATATATTTTTTTACCATTAATTAGTCATGATTTTGAGGTTACATGAGTTTAGAGTAATACTTTTATTTGATGGTGATAATAGTGTATTATGATGTTGTATGCTTGTATTAATAATATCTTTACTCTGCTTTGCCGGGTAGTGATAATAAATGTTTTCACAATACCAGTATCGACAAAGCAATTTTTTACCATGATAGTCACACGACACATTGCAGAGTAAAAAATTACACATTTAATTCCACACGAGTAAAAACAATTACAAAGAACAAGTATGGCGGCACACAGGTGGGCGAGGGCCGCCAGAAGTGCTCGATGCACATGAGGATTATACTCTGAAGAGGGCCTGGTCCCGAATGCATAAAATCTCTCGTTTGTATGACCTGCATACCCCCATAGAAGATACGATACATAAATAAGACCCCAGGTACACATTTTACTATAGACAAATATTTATCGACATCATGCGGTGATATGGTGCGAAGGACCAATGTCAAATGATGGTTTTAGGCATCCTAATATATTGGACATGGTTCTTGCTAGAACGTCGTACAAGATAGTCGGTTAGACAGGTACAACTGTTACAGTTCTCTCACCAAAGTGATATAAACCCTTAGAAGCACTTAGCATACACCTACACCACCTCACTATCATCCTTACATCATCAACAGCACTCAATCATAGTTCCAAGACGTGCTATGGCTCTTCATACTTACACTACTCAACTGACCTCATGTGGTCTCCTATCAGCAGCATCCAAGTTTTTCGCTCATTCAAGCTACTCTCAACTTGGCCAGGCCTAGCAGTGTTACCCATTTATTCTACTTGGTCAGTCATTTGCAAGTATATTGCGTGCTTTATCAATTCAGTCATTGTATTTTTTTGGCTTGTATTAAGGACAAAAAGGTAGAAAACCACATGTCATAAAGATTAGCAGGGTATGTCACATTTATTAATTAGGAATATTAATTAGAGGCTATAGTTAGTGAAGTATTTGTACTGTTAAATAATTAATGGTGATAGACCAGAGGGTTGTATGGTAAAATTAATGATGATAGGTGACATACTAGTGGACGTGAAATTAATGGTGGCATGTGGCATTAGCTAGTGGACGGTTGCATGGTGAAATTAACGGTGACATGTGGCATACTAGCTAGTGGAGGTTTGCATGATAAAATTAATGGTGATAGATGTCATAGTGAAATTAATGGTAATATGTGGCATATTAATTAGTAGAGGAGTTCAATGCTGGCATGAGTTCCGATAGTCGTCTTGCAATCAATTTCCTTATTAGCAAATATGGTGAGGTGTTTGAGGGGATTAGCTCGTTGGTTGATGTTGGTGGTGGTACTGGCACAACAGCAAGAGCCATCGCTAAGGCTTTCCCACATATCAAGTGCTCGGTATTGGATCTTCCAAATGTAATCAATACTATCACGGTGGATGGCATCATTGAGCATATTGCAGGTGACATGATGGAACAAATTCCACCAACTGATGCTGTGCTGCTCAAGGTACAATCTAAGGCCTAAAATTAGAAAAAAATCCCTTTACTAATATGCATTACTGTTGTGGCATATATGGATTTTATTGGTGATTAATTGTGTTCAATTCATCAACTATTACATGCAGTATATTCTACATGACTGGAACGACGAGGATTGTGTAAAGATCTTAAAACAATGTAGAAATGCTATTCATGCTAAAAAACCAGGAGGAAAAGTTATTATCATAGACATAGTGGTTGGATCCCCTTCTAAAGCCATGTTTGAAGCTCAAGTCTTGTTTGATCTATTGATGATGGTGATAATATCAGGCAAGGAACGTGATCAGCATGAATGGCCTAGGATATTCATGGACGGGGGATTTAATCATTACAAGACAAGGCCTGTTTTGGGGTTTCTGTCCATCACTGAGCTCTATCTGTAGGAGGAATTCCATCACCTGTTTGCTTTTCAATATGAATGTTTTAGCTTGGGCCCAATAAAGTATATATGCACGCCTCCATTGGCTTGCATACTTACTATGATCTGTTCAAAGTCCAAGATGGAAATTAATAAGGACAATACTTTATCTGGCTATTTTGTTTTCTTCCCCTTAAATTGTTGTCGTACCACATATCATACTTTAAACCACATTATGATTGTTGTGCTCTCATTCGTGTGATGTTATGAATAAAAATGGCCCAGAAGCATGTCCATGTTCTAATGATCAGTACGTTTAATATGTACTAACATAAAAAGCTGCAGTACTAATCTTTCCTACTCTTTCCCCTAAAAAGAGCGTCAATAATATATACTACCTCTGTTTTTTTTTATGTTTGATGTTTGCTTGATGTCATTCTCTTTTATTCTCTTTTATGTTTGATAATTTGTCTTATTTAAAGTTTTTACAAATATGTTAAATTATAAGTCATATTTAAATTAAATTTAATAATAAAATAAATCACAATAAAATAAATAATAATTATGTAATTTTTTAATAAGTCGAATGGTCTACCTCCAAAAATCAACGGTAAAAAAACAGAGAGAGTATATATTAACATATATATATATATGTCTGAAATATAGAGACACATTATGCCTTTCTCCCTGATCTCCATCCGGCAATGGATATGCCCATTCCTTTTCTATCTCTTACTATTCAGTGGTACGGTCTGGCCAAAATTTCCAAAGACGGTGAACATTCATGTGTAGAGAAGATGACCTTAGTAGTGAGAATTGTCCCCATAATACCCTCCAATCTTGGCAATAGGCATGCCGGCGGATACACAAATCAGGTGACTAACAAAGTCAATCTAAGGAAATCCAAGAGAAATAGCAAGAACAATGGAAAAATGAGACAATACTCAAGTTCCAGCCCTGAAAATAGAACCAATTACGTTGCCTTTGGAAAACACAAGCTGAGCCTAATCACATTTTCTTTGGCTGGCTAATCTTACACCAGAAGGCTTTGACAAACAGAAAACTTGCGTATCAGACATTGGCCATGCAACTGGATCTGCAGCCTATGTAGAGAATATTTTGAAGATTGCTGCCACCTCTTTGTCCACTGCCACATTACCTCGGTTCGGCAGACAATTTGCTTTTGGAAAGAGACAGGCCAGCATTCCCCGGCTCCTAGTGACGCTCCCAAGGACCGGTGGATCTCCCTATCTATGATCAAGCCTAAAGAGGAGAGGAAGAAAATTCTCAACCACCTAGTCGCAACCCGGTGGAATGTCTGGTTGGAAAGGAATAGGAAAATCTTTGAAGACAAAAGCATATCAATAACCCATGTTTCCTATTTAATTTCTGAAGGACTAGACCAGCGCACAGTTATCTTTGAACCCCCCTTGATCTTCTGATGGAATCTGTTGTATTTCTGTCTCAAGTTATCCTTTTTCTTCTTTGTAACAGTTTGTTATTTGTAATCGGTTTTCTTCCTCTCTAATATATTCCCACAGAGCTTTTGCCGTCATTAGTTTCAAAAAAAAAAGAACCCATCCTAATTACCTACTAGATTCAAAATGAACATGTTTTTCGTGGTCCCTTAAACACATGTTACAACCCAACTTAAATATGATGCCAGCCCACGGGCCCAGTCAACACTTGCCCAAAGCACCCAAAAGGAAAATATAGTTCCCTTTAGACACCTAAATTTCCTAACTCAAGTTTGACTCGGATAAGTTTAGACACAAACATTGTACGCAACAACTAAAAATAATCACAATATATAATCGAGAAAATTATCTACTCGATTTATGTGGAACACCAAGACAATGCATTCTTTCCTTCATCCACATGGCAGCACAAATTAACAGTGCATAACAAATTTTGATTTAGGAAATTTAAGGTCCATTAATTTATGATGGTGTCTCTTATGCCCTTAAAGTTATAATCAAATAACTCCGTGAGCACATGGAGGTTTCACTATAGCATTTCACCTAGGTGTATTCCAAGGTATTGTAGTTTTCCTCAGTGACGCACTATTGGTTAAAATGTACCGATAAATAATATTGTCAAGACATGTAAAGTTAATCAACCCAATCCTAAGATGAGGGTTTTACAAGAGAATGTGTTGTTGGTGTATAAAATATGGCTTACCCTATGATATGGGGAAACACTAGATAATCATATGGAACACCTATACGCCTATGTGAAGGTTAGTCCAATTAGGAATCATATTTCATTCATATAAAGAAATCAAGACCCACTTCAAAAAGGCTGACTTGGCTAGAACCAAACGAGAGACTACTAAGAACATTTCTATGAGTCCTCCTAAGATACAAGAGGACTTATGAATATAAATATACAGCTCCATGTGGGAACCAAGAACAAAGAGCGGAGAATGAAAGACAAGCCACAACAACACACAAGAACCTGATTGAGCCCAATTAGATCAAGTCGTAGATCCAGCAAGAGCCCAAGGAGTTCTTGACTTCCGATCATCCAACCACCATCTTGCTGGAATTCTTGACAAGACTAGAAGATAGGCATAGAGTAGAAACATACCCCTTTGTACTCATATTCTCTATATATCAATAAAAAACTAGCCATCCGATTGATAGAACATAGGTTATTACTTTGTGTGAGTGTTATATATACCCTGTATACCTATGCTTACTATTACTGGTAATACTACATATCTATTATTATATAAAAATGTATCTCTAAATATGGATAAAGATACAGACGAGGAAGGATTCCCATACACTTAAGGAAAGACTGAGCAGTAATGCCTTGTTTGCCTGTATCCTATTTGGGGTCCTCGAGTACTACTGGGACAAGGGTTATATTCTGGTATAAATATGTGGCCTCTAAGGTGGAGAGGGCATCGAATCATAAGCCTTACACCACGTCACATCAAGTCTACACCAGGAGGAAGCCTTTCTGCTATCTACCAACTACAACATGTCGCTTTGCCTGTCAAGATTAGTTTGGTAGGTTAGATTAGCTAGAATGCTTTTTCTTTGTACTAGGTGTGATACACCATAGATCAATTCATATAAATGTGAGTAGGGTTATTACCCACACTAGGGGCCCGAACCTATATAAAAAAACTCATGTCTTCTGCTCTCTCTATTACATATTTGTATATACCTTGATATCGGCCGTACCCTACATTCTTAAATGCCACAGTCGAGTATAACTCATCAATAGTGGTATGCCATGCACGTGGCATGGTACTCCAAGGTTTTGTCGATAAGACTTTAAGAAGTAGTTTTTTTCAAAGAAAGGCTTTTGTGATTGCTACGATTTGAGAGATACTACCTGGCCAACATTCACCATCCTTCATATCGGATCTGTTACCTTCACGTCTTCTCGATAGCACCAATGTTTCTGATCTACTTCCCTTAGAAGGCTACTGCTAGTTTTCCCTATCTGTAATTGGTTGTGCCCAATCCATAGAATGAGTTATCACTCCTTGCCTAAATGCAAAATCTTCTAGAGAGAGACAACCAAGAAATAGCCACTCCCTCAAGATACTACTTTCGGCAAAGGTTGTCTAATCCATAAAATGAGTTCTCACTAGAGTTCACTATCCCAATACTAGATCAAAAATTGCTCATGAGTAGTATCTTTAGATTTCATGGAAACCATTGATAAACTAGCAAAAACTGATGAAATCCACACAAATCTTGTCAAAAATTTAAAATTCACTTTGAATTTTTTTGAACTTGACTGAAAAACCAAGCGGTTTGTGTTTTGACCCAGTTCGAGAAGTCCAGATTTTGTGAAATCCGGACCGGATTCCACTGGGATTGTAAACCTTGGTTCTCACACCCTGACTAAGTGCAAGGTCTTTCTCAGAGAGGTAGCTAATCAACCAGCCTCTCAGAGCAATAATCCTTGCAAGAGTTGTGCAATCCACTCCCGTCAAGCTAAAGCTGACAAATATATATTGGATAATGAAGCTTCCATGGATAAAGGCAATCCTAACCCTGATCATTGAGTTGAGTTCCTTGGTGTTGTTACCCATGAACCCTCCATACTTTGTGGTCTTGACACTACCAAGTCCTTGGGGCTTGAATTTAGACTGTGATGTAGGAGCAATTGATCAAGCCGCAATAGCTACTGACGACAATAACAAGGAGTGATCTTGCAAGGATGGAGAAGTACAAACAAAGAGCCTTGAGTCTTCCCATCATGACACCCCTCCTCTAGACAATGCACCTATCACATTAGCTCATCATTTGATTAGCGTGTAAGGACTCCTAGATCAACCCTCTTGATTTATTAGCAACCTAGAGGCAATAGCGTGGTTGGATCGAGCCAAGTTGACAATTGCCAACCTCAACACATCCTTCAAGAACGTCATCATTCAAGCACCACTACTAGCCCAACCCTTCGTAAATCGACATTAGGCTAGCAAATCTCCCATAGCAACTCTAGGTAGGGAAGACACTAGCACTGAGAACCACTCCTCGAATTGTCACAGGAGAGCTTTGCCATGACACCTAGAAGGCATGTCATGAGAGAATCTACCTCCCAATCATGGTCATGATCTTCATCGTAATCTTGAAAGATAGAGGCAAGAGCATTGTCAGTGATCGGATGCTCATAGCAGGGATCTAGAGGGACCCCTTTGGAAGAGTTCAGCTAGGGAACAAGATGCATAAGAGTTATATAGGTTCAGGCCACCTGGAGATGTAATACCCTACTCCTGTTAGATTCTTCCTTGCTTTATTAGTAGAAAAGAGTCTTACAAAGTATTTAGACTCTAAATAGTTCCACTTCCCTTCTCCCTCTCTTCTTGATTTCTGAGGAACTTCACAGTAACGAACTATGTTTTCTAGATTGTAGGGTTTGATCCCCCTCTAGCAGGTCTTAGCTCTCCCCGTATACTAAATTGGAGGACGCCACATGATGGTGATATAAGAGAGGGATGTCTAGTGTATAGAGATTAAATAGGGAAGATATTGTCAGTGGCCCTCCATCTTAATTGCTCCCCTGAGCTTAGATGAGCCTTGTGGGGGACCCCATGAAGCTCAAGGCAGGCTGGGGCGCCCACCATGTGCCACTGCTTGATTCACACAGGCTTGTTGGAATAGCTCTTATTGCACCGTCCACACGATGGGCCCCCTATTAGCGCCTAGGCATGACTAGCCTAGAGGTGTGCCTAGGTTGAGAGTGTAGTAGTCAACCACACGTCCCTATTTTCCCACACCCCTATCATAGTAAACATGTTATAAAAGAACAAGCATCATTCACAGCTGACACCTTATTCCCCACATCGAGTGTTGTAGGGTAGATAGCCATCTTCTTGTGCTTTTTCCCATGCCGTGTATTGTCAATAACCATCTCTTCACCGTTAGATGGGAAAGAGACTAAGTCCTAAGGCAAGACAACTTGTGCCGCTTACCCCTTACTTAGAAGGCACTACACCCGGGCTAGGCCACCTTGGGGACAACTAGTGCCCCCAAGCTGTGTTGTAGTGGGCAAGAGCTTGAGGATCCACTCTTGCTTAACACAGAGGTGTTTTTTCATGTTTCTTGGAGTGGTGCCACGTGGCATTGCACCAACAGCCTACTCTAGCTTCAATCGGTCTAGGGAGTAGAAGACATGGCACTTACTCATCACCTAGATCGCTGCCTATGGGGTCCCTCTTTCCCATATCACAGACAGTAGCCCTTGACCTTGTGACTGAACGAGCGAACTGTCACATCGTGATAAATTTATCCCAAGTTAAAAATTATTTTCTAATTTGAATAAAAGAAATTATTAAAAGCTTAAAAAAATCTCAAACAATAAAATACATAAAAGAAAACTTCAAATATGGCTTAGAGGATTTTTCTTAAATTCCCCATACTCTAAAGGACGCCTTCAAATTTTGAATTTTCAAAGCACTCAAAATAATTTTAATCAACAAAAACCCTTTTTAGAGGTTCCTAAAAAGAAAAAAACAAAAAATAATCCCTCCTCTTTTGGGCCAATTTCAGTGCAAGTCTTCCTCTTCTCTTTCTTTTTAGTCCTTTCTCCCTTTCTTTCCCGTGACCCGTTTTTATTTTTAGTGCAAGTCTTCCTCCCTTATCTCTCTATTAGGCCGCAGCCTCCCTAGCCCACTTCCCCTCGTCCCTTTCTTTGCCTGCCTTAGCCCAAGTCGCCCTGCCAACCCAGTTCCTCTTCCCCTCCTCCCTCGCCTCGCCATTGCCACCTAGGTTGCCTCTCCTTTGTTAGCCCACACATGCTGGCAAGGTCACCTGTATCCCACATGCGTGCCTTCAGCATAGCCCCCCAGCTACCGATGGTTGGGTCCCACCTGTCAGTCCTTCAACCTCCAATAGCTTGTTTTCTCTCTCCATCCAAAAAACCCTAGCCTATTTCCATTGACAAATCCACCCAAATAAAGCCTCGTAACTCCAAATTAATCGAAGGGAATTATACCCCATTTACTCTACTTCAATTCCCCTCCAATTTCACCCTAAATCAAGGGAAACAGTTGCATTTCCTTTCATCGCCTTTGATGGAAGCTGGCCATAATTTTCGTCGCTGATCCTCCCTTACATGGCTAGTTCTCTCCCTCGTTGTGCTATAAAAGGGCGGCCTCTTCCTGCCCTCTCTCTTTTGCCCCGCTTAACCTCCCATGCCATTTCCTGTGTCACTATGAGCTTCTCCTCTCTTTCCTTTCCCTCCAGCTCACTCTAATTGCTTGTTCCTCCTTGCTGGAGCATTGCTAGACTATGCCATTGGCTGCACCTCCTCCACCTCTTCCTCGGCCTCACCTCGACATAGCCTAAAGGCCACTAACAACCCGAAGAACGATGTTGTCTTCATCGTTTGATAGTCACCACTGCTTTGCTCGAGTGCCATCTCACCTCATCGTCATCATCTTTAGGATCACAACATCAAGCCTAAACATGGTCCGATCTCCTCGTCGATTAAAGCCTATTCGAGTCATCTCCTCACCATCAACCCATTCATCACCACCTCGATGTCATTGACCGAAGCCCATCAGATCACCTCACCGCTAGCCATCCCTGTGCTTCCCTTGTCATGTTGCGTGCACTTGTGAGCTTGTTATTTCCTCATCCACCCGGTGCCCTCGGTGCCCATTACCGTGCCACCACTCTTTGGCGACCTTTAGGTATGTGCCACTGGTGCCAACTATGCGCTTGGGCCAATGTGGCTATCATGTGGCAGGCACATCAACTCAGTGTGCCCATGTGATTGCCCATGTGTGTAGCCTGTGTGGCATCCCATGGGACCCATTAGTCAATGACTTCCCAAGACCGACACGTGGAGCTTATGTCCGTAGGCCCGTGGTTCATTTTGGTGCACTCTATCCATTGTGGTCTAGAGGTTGACTTGCGGGGCCTGTATGCTAGCAACTCAGCCCTTCCTCTCTCACCAAGGGCTTACGTCATAAACATGATTTTATAATAAAAAATAATTCAATAATTCATAAATATCCATTTAAATTTTATATAAAATTCAAATGGACATATCTTGGCCATACGGACTGCAAATTGACTGTTTAAGTCTTTTGTTATAACATAAAGAAACCATTTATGTGTTTTGCATGTACTGTTATTGCTTCTTCTATAGGGTTTTAGCTTTATTTGTGTGCATCGTGTAATTTCTATCATTTCAAAGGATCCCATAGTGCTGATGAAGCTGTCGAAAGACCTTTTCTTGAGCAAGGCAAGACACTCTCCCCTTGAGCATATTGAATCCACGTTCACCAAAATTATTTTGATTTAAAGTATTGCATTTCAGTTTATTGAATTCCCATGAATAATTATTTTATTTAGCCTTTCCTTTATTCCTTATTATAGCTTACTATTTGTATATTGTTGTATTTACCTTGACAACCGTAGGTAACAAAAAAATCAACTAGTGAGAACTCTATATATGGTGCTTAGTAGACCTTTTAGGTTTGTGCTTAGCCATGCTTAATTAGAAACATATAGATGTTTCATAATATTAGACTTTGGGAATTATTCACATCACATTGGTTAACTTTAGGCATTTGGTGAGATCACCTAGACATGATGAGCTTCCCTTTTCAAAATTCCCTAAAACTTGTTTTTTCGGTGGGTTTAGGTGCAAGGCAATTCTAAGCAGGTTGCACCTTGACCAATATAAGGATTAATCTTAGGCTTATGTTGCAAAGCATTCACCGTACTACCACATATCTAGTGGGTATGGCTTAATCTGTAGCTTAGCCTAGTCTTAAGTAGGACGACACGGATAGAGGTAGATGAAGTCTAGTTTGACAGATGTCTTTATGGCAAATCAAGGGTTACTCGAGTGGTTAAACCTGCGATGAGTGGTCGAGATGATAGGGGCACAACCATAACATACTTGTCTTGGGGTCTTTGGCCATAGGTGGGTGTTGTGTCTGTCCTACTATTTAGGGTCAGGATGGGTGAAGGGTTATGTTATGTCCTTTATTGTCAGGTTCCAAGGCCAAGGGACATGAGGTAATGGTGTGTCTTATGGGTAAAGATGTACACCCCTTGCTAGAGTATAAACTATTCTAATAGCCGCATCCTTGGTTATGGGTAAGCCTAGTAATCCAAGTTAGTGGTTTATCTTAAAATTTGGCAATATGGCTAATGAACTTAAAACTTGGAATGGTGTGGCTTGGTATGGCTTAGGGTGATCTGGGGGTTTGGTACAGACCGTCGGGTTAGTATGATATGTTTTTGGCCTAGTTTTAAGGTTGGTTCGCAGGATATGCAACCTTGATAATTAAAATTGACATGAGTTCTAGAATTATGCTTTTAAACACATGGCATTATTAAAATGATTTGAAATGCTTGTTTGTTGTAAAACTCTACCCTATAATACAATTCCTTGTACCCCTGCATTAATTATGCATTTCCCCAGTGTGGCTTGTTAACTCATTCTTGCTCGATCTTCCCCCCTTTAGTGAGTGAAGCTTTAGAGAGGAAATTGTAGGAGTTTTGCTTATACGCCAGTTGATTGTCTATGAAGCTGGAGCCATAAGCCCACTAGTCCATTTCTATTTTATTTTTGTTTGTTAGGCCTTATGTGCCTTTGTAATATTGTAATTATTATTGATGTAATAAAGATGTGGTTTTTGTTTCAATTCTGTTGTGGTATTCCTTGGCTTTTCTTGGGACGGGGATTAATACACTAGCGATTGAGAAAATGTGTTTTCTCAGTCATGACACAAACAAAGGCCTAGAGGCCGATGGCAACGCCCACTCCTTCAATGGATTGATGTAGTACATAAATTATGGGCTGGTCCAAGTATGTGAAATGACACCCGCTGTTCTGTTTGCACACGCCATGTGTGCAAGCTTCCCCAAGTAGTAGGGAGTTATTGCTCGCATAGGTGGATGAGATGTCTCCTCGATTCCCATGTGGTGTGGGGTGACGCTTGGTTTCCCTAGGCACTGTGAGGGGATGCACCCCTATGGGGGTGGTTAAAAGGCAAGGGGAGAGCAACGACACAACCCTTCCACCTTTGCTTCCTTCATCCCTTTCGCATCTTCTTGAGCACGCCCCCTTCTTCACTCCCTTCATGATTCTACACTTCTTGTGCTTCCCTGCTCCCCACTTTGCTCACTAGCTGCCATGCTGAGGGCTAACTAGAGTTGTCACTCGACGGTCCCCTCCATCCTCCCATTGTCCTACTTTTATGATGAGGTGCGAGTGGACAAGGTGTGAAGGGTGTTGCCATAGGTAACCCAAAAGGGAGCAGCAGTAGTGAAGGCTGGCACGATCTTGCCCCAGACCTCTAATCTGAGCAAAATCGTGGTCTTCATCTCCTATACCACTGCGGGGTTGGTGCCGCCATTTTCAAAATTCTTCATGGAGGTGCTATCCACTTTCAAAATCCAAATAGCCTACTTGGCCCCAACACGGTGGTGACCTTGGCCATCTTCGCACATCTATGCAAGATGTTTGTGGGGTCATGCCGTCGATGGCCTTGTTTTGTCGGTTCTTTATCCTCTAGACATCCAGGAAGAAGAAGATGAGCGATGAACCTGAGATCATCGGTGATTGTAGCTTCCATGGTCAGGAGTGGGGCAATGCCCCATTCATCCCCTAATGCTGTAGAAAAAATGGGATGACTGGCACAAAAGCTAGGTGTACTTCTCCATGGATCTCCATCCTCGCTTTGAGCTTCCCACCGTAGCCATGGTTTGGAAGGAGACATGGGAGGGGGCACTAGTAGAAGACCCCCGCTTCAACCCCATGATGGGCATGATCTCTGAGCTGCCCCCTACCACGTAGAACTCGATGATAGTGATTAGCGAGTTCCTATGTCATCGTATGGCCCTGCTATGGGAGCTCTCGCGATCCTCGTAGCTGTACATAGGCTCCCATGATATTACTCACACCCTCATTGGTGAAGATGTGCACCTGACGCAGGTAGAATTTAGGGCAAGACTAAGGGTGTTGACTAGCTACTATGATGTGGTATGTACCATCCTCCTCGACGAGGACCTCGGGTAGGTAGCCCTTCAAGACATGCTTTCCCAGTTCAATGATAGGGGAATCAGTGAGCAGAGGTCAGGTTAGGAGCCTAGGGCGATGCAGATCCCATGGAGAGGCAGTGATGTTGGAGACAACACTCGTAGGGGCAGCGCCATGCCATGAGGTGCCAGGGCTAGTGAGGGAGCTCAATGCTCTGAGCCCGAGAACTGCTGGGGCTCTGATGACCTAAAGGGGAAGAAGAGGCAACTTGCTTCTCCAAGGTCTCGATCACCAAGCTACTCACCATTGCCACTACCACCACAACCACTGTCTCCCTAAATCCTCAAGAATCAGGAGCAAATAGCATAAAGGCTAGGAGCTTAGCCGAACTGGTTAGCCCGGAGGTTTGAGTTAGCTTGGTTTAGTGGCCAGGAAGGCAAGCCAAGATGTTGGGCATGACCAAGGGCGTAGTGAAGGGGGTGACCGTTCTCCACCTCAAGGGCTGAAGTCTGGTCTCGGGGCTCGTCGTCATGGGACTCTACCTTCAGACATGGGCTAGACATAGGCAGTGGTGGCATGCCACATTCAAGGCAGATGAAGGTACCATGTTTGATGGGGCATGACCCCAAACACACCTAATGAAACTTCCATGGGCTTTTCATCATGCTCATGGCCTTTTACTCCTTGCCTTACTTCCTATCTTCTTCAATTCTTATCCTCCATCATTCCTTGATGTATCTTTCCCATAGGGCACCCACGGTGGTCGAGCCGATTGAAAGCTCAGTAGCGATGGGCCTTGAGGAAGAAGGTGGGACGTTGGTGCCCATGGCTATAGAGGCATTGTCAAGAATGCTTGCTCCTCCTCGGATACCGTTGACTCGATAGTAGCAGTGAAAGAGGCAAAAAAGACCCTAGCAGGAGGATCATCAGAGGTCATGGTGGCTATCGCAGATGTGAATGACATGATAGCAAGGGCATCAAAGGAAGCTGACATGGTGATTTCCACCGTGGTGGCAGTAGCAGCTCACCCACCCCTACCCTAGATGTTAAGGTAGTGCCTAGTCGGGCCCTGAGATGCTTGCACCGGAGAAGGAGATAGAGGAGTTGTCCCTCACTAGTGTGCGGCCTCGGCCTCACATTGCCAACAAAGAGGGGGTCATTTGGTGGTCTAGGGCTTCATTAGGAGTGGCCCCATGAAGCCTTCCTCACTGTGCTGGAGAGCACTCGGGAGATGGTGGTGTGGCTCCAAGCGGTGACTGTGGCTGAAGTGGCAAAGCTCGACCGGGAGTGCTCCTCCCTAATTACTTAGGGAGGGTGGCTGGAGGACACTTGAAAGTTTCTAGAGGCCCACGTGCAAGTGGCATAGTTAGCCAACAACCTCGTCCTCAAGTGGATCCATGAGATGTAGGAGTCCATCGTGGCATTGCGGACTTTGGATGAGTGAACAGAGACCTTCACCGATGTGGAGGAATGAATTGATCTCTGCCTCTATGAAGCTCGGTCCCATGGCCATCATGGCATTGTGGATTCTAGACGAGTGAACAGAGAGACCTTTGCCGATGTGAAGGAACAAATTGATCTTTGCCTCCACGAAGCCAGGTCCCGTGAGGCCAAGTTATCTGCTCGCGAGTGCTAGCTAGAGCAATGTAAGGCAGGCATAACCACCTAGGAGACAAGGCTACACTGGGCAGTCGAGGAGCAGGCCACAAAACAGGAGCAACTAGCTCTCTAGGACATGCACCTACAGTCGAACGTGGTGGAGCTTGATTCCAAGACCACCGCTATGAAGGAATAGGAGTGGGCCTTAGTGGCATGTAGTGATTGCCTTACCTAGGGGGAGGAACAGTGCAATGCATGGATGGCCAACCTCAACGCTCGTGATGTGGCAATCAAAATGACAAAATTAAAGGTGGCCGCTCGAATAGAGGAGCTCATTGTGCAAGAGTAGGCCATGACCCATGTAGAGGAGGTGTTGGCTGGTTGGAAGGCAAACCTTGCCACATAGGAAGCCACTATTCACAAGGCCTCCGTGGTGGAGCAAAAGGTGGCCGTCCCTTGGGTAGAAGCTAATGCTATGGAGATCTAATGGCTAAAGGAGTGGCTGGAAGTGTTTGAGCTATAGGCAAACCTTTTGCAATCTGAGAGGTTGAACACGGACATCATGATGCATGACATCTTCATGGAGATGAGGAGCGGCTAGAGGCATTCAAGCTGTAGGCCAATCTCTTGCAAACTGAGATGTTGAAGATGAACATCATGATGCATGACATCTTCACAGAGATGAGACAGGCACTAGATAGAGCTAGGCTTGGATTCGTGAAGTTGATCTCTGGCAATGATTCCCACCCGTGGTCCTCCACCATTGGCTTCTCGAGGATTACAGGGCAGCTTGCGTCCTTGCCGGACGTCATCTACAACATGACCACATAAGAAGTGTGCGAGTTGGCCTAGGCCATGGCAGAGTATGTGCTCACCTCCTACTGTGCTTGGACCCCAACTTCTCCTTAGGGGCATTGCAGCAGGGCATGCCAGAAGATGGAGGGGAGGTAGAACAGGCTACTATATGTGAGGCCGTGGCCAAGGTCATGTTCTTCTTTGTGCACAACATGGAGGAGCCTGCGATGGAGGAGCCCCTCGAGGATGAGCTTGAAGAGGAAGAGGATGATGACAACATGTCAGAGTTTGACAAGGACACTGGCACTAAGGACTAATGCACTGCACCACTGACCACTTCTATTTCTATTGCCAATTCATCTCCTTATTGTTTTGTATTTAATATACATGCTTGGACTTAGCTCATTTTTGACCACGCCTTATATTACTTGTCAAAGCTTTTTGTCTCTTCTTTCTATGGGTTGGAGTAGTCGTTCATTACCATGTGCATAGATAGGCATTAAGACATGACCTTGGGTCTCGCACAGGGGCATGAGCCTGGGGGATCCTACCCCCAAGTCCAACCCAAGCCTACACCTTGTGCGGTAATGCAATGATAAACCAACCTTGATCCTACCTTATAATTCCCCACACGCATTCAAGGGTCTTGGCATCCTGCATGACCTCGCCTATAAAATACATAGGGCACTCCTCCTTGCATCCCTAGGAGGCCCCGGGCTCATCTAGCCACATGAGGTGTGCCAGGAGCTTAGGCCTAGATGCCAACTCAGGGACCACTACAAACTCAAACCCAATTGTTTGCTCAAGACATCATGCATCACAATGCCCATTCTCTTGGGTTTCGGGCTCTTGCATGGGGACATCCCCACACATGAGTTTTGTTGGGATCTTGGACACAACATCTTGCGCGATAGTGTCCAGGTCATGCTCCATCACCAATGCCACACTCATCACTTGTGGAGTAGCTGAGACATCCAATAATAGTGGTTCATCATGCCTTGGGGCCACCAAGATAGGGGGCGTAGTGAGATATTGCTTGTGGCCTTGCAACACCTGCTTGGCCTTAGGCATTCAATTGAAATGACCGGACCTCTTTAGCAACTTGAATAGCAGGAGCCCTCATTCTTTGAGCTTTGAGATGAAATGCCCCAACATTGCCATGCAACCCATGAGGCACTACATGCCCTTGAGGTGCATCGAGGGACACATTTGCTTGATGGCTCAAATCTTCCAAGGGTTGGGCTCGATCCCTCGGTAAGAAATGAGGAAACCAAGGAGCTTGCTCGTTGAAACCCTAAACACATACTTCTTTGCGTTAAGCTCATGTGGGTGGTACGTAGGCTATCGAATGTCTCCACCAAATCTTCAAGTAGTATGGCTCGGTGGCAATACAACATGACTGGGTCATAGATACAGGCTTCCATGTTGCGACCTAGGTGCATTTTCAAAGTAATGCACATTGCATGCTAGTAGAAAGTGCTAGCATTTTTCAACCAAAAAGGCATGCACACATAACAATAAGTCCCCATTGGTGTAATAAAAGATGTTTTCTCCTCATTCTCATCCGCCATGCAAATCTAATAGTATCCTAAGTTTACATTGAAAAGTACAAAAGGTCAAACTCCACAGTGGAGTCGATGTTCTGATCTATACGTGGCTGTTAACACCAAAATTTGGTAAGCCTAGGGAAAGATTGGAAAGATAATCGATTTAGTAAAGAAGAGTCCAATTGCTACAGGAAAAAAGCTGATTGAAGGAAACAAGGAAGGATTCGGTCCAATTATAGAAGACTATCCAAATGAGGCCAAGTCTGAGGAGGAGCCGTGGAACTCATGGCAGGGTGACTTATCTATATAAATTCTATCTTATAATAGGAATGTTTAGTTAGTTCAGTTAACTTAGAGATATTTTCCTATTATATTTTTTAGGAAGTAATGTCCGATGGTTGTTGTAATCACATTGGACTCTGTAATGCCAGGGTATAAATATAGACCCTTTGGAAGCCTGTAACATATCTCTCGATCAATACAATTTTGGCACATTGCCACCCTAGTTTATCTAGGTTTTTAACAACGGGTTATGGCTCTCGATGCGTGGCTGCATCGGTTAAGTTCGATCTTCAGTGAAGGGGTAAGTCTCGCCACTATCCTGGTATATCTTGCTCTGTCTATGGCTGCATTGGTTAGGTTCGACCTCTTAGTTAGATTGAGTGTACTGTATCACATCTGTACGAGATCTATCGGTTTACCAAGCTCTCTCTACCGTCGTCGGTCCCGTGCTGTATCGGTTAGGTTTGAACTATGAGACTGCCGACAGTAGATTGAGCCGTAGGCTATAGGTCTCTGCCCGGTGTTTCATCGGAATGGTTAGCCGATAAGTTATTTATACCTTGAGCAACATGCCCAGCGTATCGGCACCTCAGCTGATACACACCTATCTTCAGAGACTTCCATCGAACGTCACGCCTAGTGCATCGGCCCTTTTGGACGATACACGCATATCTTCAGAGATATCCTCTCATTAGCTCAACTAGGTGATGGGTTCGCGCCGTCCTTCCTTCAGCATGACCGATCTGGTGTTCGTCGTCCTGTTGTCATTGGCCTCAATCTCTTACTATCTCAGTTAGGTCTGATCTTTGAGATCGGTGCTAGCGACGTCGTCACGGTGGGTGACGGGTCTCGTGCTGTGGGAGAAGCGGGCTCCGCTCCTTGTTCATCGCCCACCATATCCAGAGTGGCATTGGCTTTGCAGTTAGTGTCTTTTATACGATTCCTTGCCAGCTCGTATATGCCTTCATCGGCTTTTCAGCCGATGAATGAGTAGTACAACTTTCATCAGCAACTAGGAGAGATCCCGCATGCTTTGATGTTCTCTAAATACCCTTTGGTGTCTCCATCGGCTCTACGGTCGATGGATCAGGATCTCGCTTTCGCTACACCCAGAGCCATCACGTCCTTCATTGACATTTGTCCAAGCCTTCATCGGCTCCCCAGCTGATGAAAGAGCATCCCAATCCCTATCGGTAACCAGCCAATAGCAGGAGCCATCCGGACGCTGCCAATAACCAACTCGATCCTATCAACGGCCAGCCGATAACGAGAGCTCGTATTGACCCATCATCCGACTGACCCATTCGCCTCATCTCCTTGTCAATTGCAGGGTCAAATTGACTAGTACGCTCGCACCTACACCGTCATGACAGAGAGAGAGCCGAGGTACCTGCACCGGAGGGCTAACAGCGGGAAAGGGAATGGATCTTTGGGGGCATGCCTTATTGAGCTCAATGTAGTCAATGCACATCCTCAGCTTCCTGTTGGACTTGGGGACAATGATAGGGTTGTCCAGCCACTCGGGATGGATGACCTTGTAGATGAAGCTAATGGAGAGCAGTTGGTCCACTTCTTCGCATATGAAGTATTGGTGTTCTAGCACCTATCATCATACCTTCTATTTGACAAAGTGTGCATCGGGGTGCATAGAGAGGTGGTGCTCGATCACCTCCCTAGGGACCCTAGGCATATCTAATGATTGCTAGGCAAACACATTGGCATTAGCTCGGAGGAAGGTAACAAACATGCTTTCCTACTTTTGGTCCAAGCTGCTACCAATCTTGACAACCTTATATGGGTCATCTCTAAGCATAGCCTCCTTGACGGGGATGGAGTCATCGGCAGACTAGCATGGCTTGGAGGAGGAAGGGCCCGAGCACTCGAGTCATTGCCCTACTCAGGTGCTAGCATAGCTATTAAGGGCACCCTATATTTTGCCGAACACCATGATTGGGCCTTCGGGCCCTGGCATCTTCATGCTAGGTATGCGTAGTGCATCATTGCCATGAACTAGACAATAATGGGTCGCCCGAGGTTGGCGTTGTAGGGTAGCTTATGGCAGGTGACATCAAAAGCGATCCACTCTGTCTGAAAATCTTGGCTCCCAAATGTGAACGGGAGCCAGGTGTGGTCAAGGGGCCAAGTGTGCCTCAGGGTGATGGTGTGGTATGTGAGGGAGGCCCTAAGCTTCTTAACCTCGTGGTTCAGCTTGTTGAAGACCTTGGGGAACATAAGATTCAAACCTATGCCCCTATCAATAAGGACGTGGGCCACCTTGACATTATAGATGGTGGGCATGACGATGGGGGTGAGTTGCTTGACCCCCGAGATGTCCTTAGGGTGGTCCTCTTGGTTGAAAAGGATTGATGTATCTGACCACTTGAGTTTCCGCTTAGCCTTCATGCTTGGGGTAGCCATGAGCAGCTCATGCCACAATGACTTGAAGTTCTAATGAAAGGGGCACATGAAGGCACCACCCTCGAGGGTGGCAACCAAGTGCTTAGGATCTTGGAACCCGAGGTCTATATTCTTATCACTATCACTGTCTTTGCGGTTGGGCTTCTTTTGGAGCTTCTTGTAGCATTCAATAGGATTCTTGACCGCTCGACACTCAATGATGCCATGTCGGTCAGTCTCGTGGATCTCACACCACTTGTCAGCCTTGCATTCAATAGGTGTGGTCTTCTTCATACTGTAGATGTCATAGCATGGCGGCTTGCGACTAGCGTTGCTTGCTACTAGGATGATGTCTTCAAAGCATCGTTCGTTCTCTTCCACTTCTCCTGCTTTTCAGTGGAGTGAGAGGTATTGGTCCTACCAGGTATGGCCCAGGCAATGCCTGTCCTTTAGCCATCTTGGCATACCTATTTGCAAGTGCAAACAATTGGGCAATGGTGCCCACCTGGTGCATGCCAAGCTTCTTGTGGGTGCGCTCATCACGCACCCCATGCTTGAACACATGGATGATTGCATGGGCTGGGATTTATGGGATCAAGTTGCTAACTTGGCTAATGCATTATATGAACTACCTCAACATCTCAATATCATGGTGCTGGACTACGTGGAGGTCTGACTCCATATTAGGGTGCAGGTGCACTAAAGTGCCATAGAAATTGGTGACAAACTAGTGGCACAACTCATCTCATGAGAAAATGGAACTCAGGGGGGGAGGTTCATCAACCACAAGCTGGCTAAAGATTTTAAGGCCAAATTACAATAATTGGCCATAACTTTTTTGGATCCATTTGTTGCCAGGATAGCGATGGAGTAAATCTATAGGAACTCGACATGGCCAATTGACCTAATGCACTCTGTGGGCCATCACACCTAACGTAGATCATGAGTGAAGGTTTGGCTCCCTACACCATAAGGTGTGGAACCGACGAATGAGGGCCGAGCTGGACATTCATGAGCCTAGGACGTGTAGTCTCGAGATGACGAACTAGAGGAGGCCACGAATTCTGTGAGCTTAGACTCACTATGGCACATCTCGCGGGCATGCTCAAGCATGACCCACATGTCATTCCTTCCCCATAGTTCATTGAGCCAAGAGCGTAGATCCTGTTCCCCTATCTGATCTGAGGAAGTGATGGTTTGCCTAGTGACTACCGTTGGTCTAGCATTCCTCACCAACATAGGGGGTTTACCACGATGGAATCACAGGTGTCGATGGGGTGGCCCTATACGCGGACTGAGATGTGCCATGAGAGTGTGTGGCCACCACCTAGCAGTGGTTGGAGCCCACTAGCTAAACGATCTCATTTAGGCATCGGCCTTTGAGCATCTCATCGATAGCTTGGTGAGATGGGTGTTAGAGAAGTGCCTATGCTACTAGCAGTGTGCTCCCCAAACTGGTGGCACCAAAATCCAATCAGCGCTATCCGGACATATGATGCATGTCGGCCATAGCCTTTTGGGTGGCACCTTGCAGTTCCTACCACATGCTCGGCACAGTGGTTGCCCTACTAGGCCCTGTGCCTCCTCCTATGCCATGACAGAGAGTCGTGCAGACTAGCCCTGAGTAGGGATGTGTGTGTAGCCCTAAGGATGATGATGAGAGGGCAAGGTCTACTGATGGTTGCTAGTGTCAAAGTGTGGGTTATGATGTCCACCCACCATTTCTCTCAACAAAGGGCGGGAAAGGGAACAGACTCAAACACAAAGTGTCCCATACCTAGTGTGCCAACTGTTAGCAATTGGATGCTGATAGTGGGGATCCGGAGGGATCCCCTTTGGAAGAGTTTGGCCAAGGAAATGAGACATGCAAGAGTTATATAGGTTTAGGCCACCCAAATGTGTAATACCCTACTCCTGTTAAATTCTTCCCTTCTTTCATGGTGGAAAGGAGGCTTACAAAGTATTTAGACTTTAGATAGTTCCTCCTCCTTTCTCTCCGTCTTCTGGATTTCTGAGGAACTTCACAGTAAGGAACTATGAATTCTAACTTTCACGGTTCAATCCCCCTCCAGTAGGTCTCAATTATCCTCTTACCCATTACTTGGAGGGTGTTGTTGTTGCTTCTAGGCCCAGCCACCTAGGGAAAACCAACTTGAGGAATGCCCTAGAGCTAGGCTGTACTTGTCACGCATAGAAAATATCCTTTTCTCGAATGCTAGTGTATTGATCCATGTCCTAGGAAAAGCTAGGGTACACCACAACAACTTGATAAAAAGATACATCTTTAATACATCGATAATACTGACATCAATACAAAGGCTTAGAAGGCCTAACAACAAAAGACTAGCGAGCCTACGGCTCCATCTTCGTAGGTGCTCAACTAGGTATAAACCAAAACTCCACCTAGGACTTCTTCTCCAAGACTTCTCTTTGAGGAGGGTAAAAATTGAGTAAAATTGAGTACCACCCACAATAGTTAGTAGGACACACCTAAAAATATAAATTTAATGCAAAGGGGTACAAAGGAATTAATTTATAGGGCTACTATATAGCAAACAATATTTTAGAGACATTTAATGAATTAAAAGTAGTTTAATTAAAAGCACGAACCTAATCTCTAATTCATTATTATTACACAAGTTCCACCTCAATTCAATTTACCCAATCAAGATCCACTACACCATGGCTTCATTTAAGAACATACCAAGCTCTGCTACAATGTGCAACTAGTCCTAGGCATCGCCCACCATTCTAGTGTGACAGAAGAAAACGACTAACTTGGGTATATTGCTCGGCTTGCCTATAACTAAGGGCATAATTATTCGAATAGGTTTACTCCAATTAGAGATGTACACTTCGTACCACCTCGGTACATGGGTGGAAGTCATGACATAACATTCACTTAACCTAATCACAACCAAAGGAACCAACGTAAACTTCATAGGCCAATAATCTCTAGGATAGAACAGATGGTCTATACCCCTAGGCATCTTGTTTAAATCCACCTTCATTTGCTAGGCATATCTATCCAAACCCAGACTTTATTTGCCCTATTCATCTCCCTTTTATTAGAAACAATCTAAGCCTTACCCATTAGATAGGTGGTTGTATGGATATGCTTTACATTTGAGGCATCGAAGACCAGTCTTATTGTGGCTGAGTTGCTCCTAACAGAACCATGCACCTCGTGCCCCACCAAAAATGGATTTTGGAAATTTTGAAGGGAGATACCACCATTTCACGACTAAATAGCCTCCTTTTCAAAATTATCAGAGTTATAGAGTTATTCTTAAAGTCTAACTATTAGAAAACAACCTAAATGTGTCTAATTATAGCAAGGCTAAGCATATTCCTAAATTTTCTAGCAAGCACAACATATAGTCTCACTAGCTGGTTTTTTGTTACTAGGGTTGTCAAGGATAAATTATATATAAATAATAAGGATAAAAAATATATTTGTGGTAAATTTAATAAATTGTCTTGTAATAATTTAAATTAAAATAACTTTCACAAACTAGGATTCAATATGCTCAAGAAGAGTGTGACTTGCCTTGCTCAAAGGAAAAAGGCCTTCCGATGACTTGATCTTTACTTTGGCAACCTTCAAAACACAACAACTATACAATAAAAAAGCTAAAACACTAAGAAAGAAGCAATAACAGTACAAAACAAGAACCCAAATAGATTCCTGAGGTTTTAACGAAAAATTAGAGACTTGAACTAGTCAATTTAGAGTTTGTATGGCCAAGATATGGCCATTCAAAGTTTAAATATTATTTAAATGGTAGTTTTCAAACTAGTTGAATTATTTTTCTTAATAAACAGGATTTATGGTGCAAGCACTCGCATCAATGTATACGGACGCGCAAACTAGGTCCACAAGCAGTGGGCCCCATGAGATAGTCTCTTGGTCTACCATGAACTGAGCGCACACACTCGGCCCAAAAGTCATGGGCCACTAACACATGGAGGCACACAGGCACGCACATGTGCATGGTTGGCAGCGGTGGCGAATCCGTGGTGGTGGCGGCACTCGTGTCACTATGGTCGACATCGGTCAGTTGGGGCATAGCCATGGCATCTCAATGTGGTAGAGGGGGTCTATGGAGGGCCATGCTCATGTGGGCGATGCAGTGACGAGTAACCAAGGAAGGATGACGGCCGAAATGAAGGAAGAACCTCCGAAATGATATCAACTACACAATAAAAGCTAAAATAAAGCTAAAACACTAAGAAAGAAGTAATAACAGTACATAACAATCACCTTAATAGATTCTTGAGGTTTTAACAAAAAATTAGAGACTTGAATGGGTCAATTTGGAGTTCGTATGGCTAAGATATGGTCATGTGAAGTTTAAATGTTGTTTTAATGGCAATTTCCTAATTATTTGAATTATTTTATTAAAAAAGGATTTATTGTGTAAGAACTAGCATTAGCGATGGCGGACACACGAACCGGGTGCACGGGTAGTGGACCCCATACGATAGTCTCACGATCCACCGTGATTTGTGTAGATGCACACGACTCACAAGCCATGGGCCGCTGACATGCATGCCCAATTAGTCAGCCTCTCAGGGTGACCAATAGGAGGGCCTCGCGCGGACACACACGGGCTCGCCGAATGGAGACAATGGCAGCACTCGCACCACTATGGTCGCCATCGACCTAGGGCATTGCCATTTTGTCGCAACACGGTAGAGATGGGTAGCAAAGGGCCATGCTCAATTAGGAAACACGGCAACAAGGAACCAAGGAAGGACGGCGGTCAAAGTGCCACTCAGCAATTGGTGGAATTGCAAGTGAGTGAGCAAGAAGCTCAATGAACACAAAAAGGAAAGGGGAATAGGTGCCAGAAGGAGGGGATTTGGGTTTTAAAGGAGGTAGCTTGCATGATGCAACGAGCGTCGGTGTTCAGGGGGAAAATAAGGGCCATAACACTCGGGGTTTCAGGAAACAACCAAGGTGATTGAGGGGATTAATTGCTCTCAATCAATTTGGGAATTCTGGCCAAGTAACACACAAATTTGATGAGGGAAACAGGTGGCGCTTGTGGCAGTGAGGATTCACAGCCGGTAAAAGGAGGAAGACAACCCTGACAGGCGGGCCCTGCCTATTAGTGGCTACAACACGGGAGAGAAGTCTAGACCGCATAGGCATGTGCACGAGAGGAGAGTGGTTCGTGCATCTTGGCCAAGAGGAGGCAATGGTGGCTGGGCTTCTCGGCGCAAAAGCGGCTAGGGCAGGTCGTGCGCTGGGATGGGAGGCAAGCCAAAAGGGGGAGGGAAGGGATGGGTTGACTTTCGGCCCAAGGAAGGAGAGGGATTAATTTTAGATTTTTCTTTATAGAAAACTCTAAGAATTGTTTTTATTGTTTAGTAATTAGTTTACATGCTCTAAAAATTCAAGTAAAATTTTATTATATATTTTGAGGCACAAGGAATTTAAGAATAATTCTCCAAGCCTCATTTGAATTTTTCTTAGACATATTTTAGTGTTTGATATTTTATTTTGGCTTTTAATAATTATACTATTCCTTTTTTGAGTGATTTTTAATTGAGATAAATTTATCACGATGTGATAGTACTGGGTAGAAGCTCGAGCTCCACTCTTGCTTGTCACAGAGGTGGTGTCTTGAATTTATTGGAGAGGGGCCACATGGCATTGCACCAATGGCTCACTCCAGCTTTAATTGATCCAAAGAGTGGATGACATGGCACACACTCAGCACCCGGATCATTGCCAATGAGGACCCCATTTCCCATATCATTGACAATCATGAACAATAGGAGAATCGTGATAATCATGGCCACAGGAGTGGTTGTGAACAACATAACCCTTCCTGATCACTTGAATGACGTCATGAAGACAACCACAACCATCATGAGGACTATGATAGATGTAATTATTGATCACTTCCATGATGGAGTGATGAGCGAAGAGGACACCAATCATGCAATGTTATCCCTTATCATGGTGATCCCTCATCCTTGTCATTATTAGCATCGGACCTAACTCTCGAAGGCCCTTGAGGAATGAAAATCACTGCTCTGCTTTTCAACCTAGAGGTGGTTTGAATGCATTCATTCCTTCTCTACAAGAGGTGAGGTGGCTAGCAAAGTTCTATCTAGGGCATGTGGAAAAATATGATGGTAGTACCGATCCCAAGAAGTTTCTCCAAGTCTACTCTATTGTCCTCAAGGCAGCTAAGGCATATGATAGCACACTCACCAATTATCTATGGATTGCTTTGAAGGGCTCTACTCAATCATGGCTCATTCACCTACCATCTACTTCCATCACATCCTAGAAAGATCTCTATAAGCAGTTTATCACCAACTTCCAAGGAACATAAAAGAGGCAAGAGGTCGAGGATGACCTACACACCATGCAATATAAAAATAGAGAGTCTTTGAGGGACTTTATATGGCATTTCAACAAATGTCATAATACAATCGCTGAGATCATCGATGTGTCTATTATAAGAGCATTTAAGTTGGGCATCTAAGACAAGTATAGCATACAAGAGCTAGCAAAAAGAAAAAATTTCTCAGCTATGGGGCTTTTGGAGACTGCATTTAGGTTATGTCAAGGAAGCGGTTCAAAGCAATGATGGTAAGGGAAAGGCAATGGATGACAAAGTATCGAGCAAGAAAAAATAACCCCAGCTCCACCACGAAGCCAAAGTAGCCTAAGAAGAGAAATAAGAAGTGCATGGCGGAAAGGGAGGTCTTCTCTATAGATCAAGAACCACCTTTGCCCGACACTACAAATCTCAAGGAGAGGCTCTCGACAAGAAGTAGTGCCCAATTCACATGACAAGCTCAGACTCCCTAGCCAACTACCATGTCTTCCACAAGGAGATGAATCGCTAGATAGCCCTTCCACTGGACCAACGAGTGTGTATGATTGAGAAGGATGATAGAGGCCCTAAGTCTTCAAAAGACAAGGCTAACTACCCTAATGCCGATCACAAAGTGGCCCATATCTTCAATGGCTCACCTCCTATTCTTCCAAGAGGTAATACAAAAAGGTTGAACATAAAGTTTGCTCCACCTCTCAAGGATAGATGATAAAGTTATAGTGGTCAGATCATCAGATCAATCGGTAGCATTTTTAGAGACCAATCACCCAACCATCACCACTACCCCTAGGAGATATCCTATAGTGGTCAAGCCCACTATTAGGAACAAGAAAGTTGCATGTGTCATGATTGACGGTGGCAACTTCATCAACCTACTCTTTGCTAGTGCCCCTGACACGATGGGGATCCCTAGAAGCGAGTTCAAACCCTCTGAGTATTCTATGGGATCTCACGTGAGTCATTCTTGAAATTACTCAGGAATATCACGTTGCCAGTCACTTTCGGCACAACCGAGTACTTTTGGACCAACATGATTATGTTTGATGTCACAGATTTCGATATGGCCTACAATGCTATTCTTGAACAAATCGTGCTTGCCATGTTTATGGAGGAATCCCACTATATGTACTGGCTTATCAAGATTCTAGGACCAAAGAGCATTATCACTATACCTAGGAATGCCAAGGTTGTTGTGTAATGTGATAAAAGGAGTCTTGATATGGTTGAGCAAACTCCCATACTACAGACGAGCCAACTAGCTATTGATACACTAATCTAGAGTTGTTAAAAAATTGGAGAGATGATTCGATGGCCTTGAAGTTTGCCATGTATACCACAAGGACAACTTCAGAGTTGATGAGTTGGCACAATAGGCTTATAGCCAACAATTGATTGAACCTGTCATATTCCAAGAAGTATTAATGAAAACATCTATCAGCAACACTACCGATGATGATATTTTGCTCACCATCGACAAAGGACATGTGCTAGGATTACACAATCTACTGATAATGACAAGGCCAATAATGTTTTTGCCAATATTGAGATAGACAACGATTGGTGGGCACCTATTCAATCATATCTCATCTCTCAAATCGTTCCTGATGATGAAGCTACAATAGAGAAGTTGACTCACCAAGCTAAGCTCTACTCCATGATTAGAGACAACCACTACAAGAGAGGACACAATGGAGTTATGCTAAAATGCATCACATCGGAGGAAGGAGTGTGGCTCCTCACTGATATCCCTGAAGGCATATGTGTGGCACACTCCGCAAGACACAAAGGTGGAGTTCATGATTTCTGCGAGCACAAAGGCGGCAATTTGGCCCTAATAGCAAGTGGGCTGTTGGCCTGAAATTTCTAGCCCATTATGTGTTAAAGAAAACTATAAACTATAGTTAGCAAATGTTGAGGAATAATATTGGCATTTATAAACAAGTCACGTTTGTGAGTACAAACCTTAAGATCTAAGTCGGTCATCTATTTTATTAATGTAGATATGTTGTGGCACATGTGGAAACTCTATCCCTAATCTATTGCGTGCATTTGAATTCAACGTGACGATGGAAGGAGTCCTTATCATCTTTGCGCCAGCCTTCTTTTTCGACATATAGTACCCATGTGGCTTCTAATGCGGTGGATAGAGGAATAAAGTTGTATGTCATTGTTGTTGGAGTTCAAGTAGTAAATCCTATTCCATTCTGTAACTATCATCAACAGAAACTAATGCCTATTACATGATGGATGTGTAATCGTAAGGACCTTTAATTAAATGCAAAGATTAGAACAAAATATTCAAAGGAAAATACTTAGAATTCCAAGGCCTTAATCTTTATTATGTGCACACATAATGTACTCCTTGTCATGGTGGGCCCATAGGCATTGGTTGACATAATCGATGACATCTTCTAGCTTAGATACTAAAGTGCAGCAAAATGGGTGGACATACACAAGAAGAGAAAGAAGAAGGACAAGAGTCATCTTGTCGTGAACGAGGATACTAGCGACATCAATCATGGCCATCTTCTTCCCCTGCTTATGTGCAACATTGGAATTTTATAGTTGTTGGGTGGAGGCTAGAAGTGCAACATATCTTGTGGACCCATTTTCATCATAGAGCAAAAAAATCCTAAAAAATTCTTAAATATCCTAAAGATTGAAACATTCATAAAGTTTCAAAAAAATCTCAATGGTTTCCAAAAAATTTTACAGCATTCCTAAACATTACATCTCAACGATATCTCATGATTCTAAACTTTCAAAAAATTTCACAATATCCTAAATATTCACAATATCCTAAACAATCACAACATTTCAATAGATCCTAAACAATCAAAAATTTCTTGAGCCATTCCTAAACACTCACAATATTCTCAAGGAGGCGGAGGGCCATACCGGTTTGAGGTGAAGCCTAATGTCAACACTCAGGGAGGCAGTGCTAGTGCTTGGGAAGGCAACACCAACGGTTAGGGAGGTAGCGTGGAGGCTGATAAGGTGGATGCCAGTGCTTGGGGAGGTGGCGTGGACACCAGGGAGGTGGAGGCTAATGCTCAGGTAGGCAGTGTCGGTACTTAGGGAGGCAACATGGAGGCCAAGGTGGCAGAGGCCAAATGATGAGGGTACATGGAGGAGATAGGTAGTGGCGATGGCATGAAATGGATCTAGGGTTGGCCCGATGAAGCCAGGTGCAACCCTAATAGCCAATCAATGCTACCTATGACAGGTTCTAAAATAGGGCCCCTTCAAGCCTCCTTCATGGTGATACCGAGGAACTCCAATTGCAACAGTCATGGATATATAGTCAATACAGAGCTCAATTACCTCCTCAGTTATGTACCCTTCAATGATGCTTTCCTTAGGTTGAGACTAGTTCCATAAGTAAATATTCAAAATTCCCATGTACCTTTCAAACGGGTACATCTGCTTTAGGAATGCAAGACCACACACTTTAGTTTGCTTCACCAGATTCTCAATAATATGTACCATTATATCAAAGAATATAGGAGGAAAGTACATCTCAAGAGGGCATAGGGTTTTCATAATATCTGCCTATAGGTCATGTAGCCCTTCTAGATCAGTGATCTTCTTGCCAATTGCATTAAAGAAAAAGCACAAGTGCATTATCGTGTGCTAGACTTTTGGAGGTAAAATATTCTGAATTGCAACTGGTAAAAGTTCTGTAATTAGACCATGATAGTCGTGAAACTTCATTCCAACCAATTTAATGTCGTCCATCGAAACAAACATAGTTCCTCTATATGTACACAATTGGAACTTTAATACTATTCAAGCATGTCAACATTTCTTTTTTCTCATCCTTTGATTAAGTGTAGCAAACTATATGGAGGTACACTCTTCCTGACTCTGTGGTTATGCTATGTAGTTCACTGTGAGTTTTCATATATTCTAAATTTCACCATGTATTGAGCTCATTCTCTATCTTTCTAGGGATATTAAGCATAACCCAATAAGACTCACAAATATTTTTCTCAACATGCATCAAATCTATACAATGGTGGACCTCAAGATGCTCTCAACACATTAGTCTCTAGAATATTGAATTATTCTTCCATATGCTCTTTTCCTTTTTTTTGGTAGCTTTCTTCTTCTTTTCAAAATCATTCTCTTAGACTCGTTGGGATTGGCAAACATTCTCTTGATGCAGTCAGCAATAGGAAGATACCACACAACATTTGCGGGACCATCCTTCTTTGACTTCTTACCTTCAGCACTACTATTATCTTGCTTGTATCGAGATGTTGTGCATACAAATAAGAATCCAAGTCGACATATTCTTGGTAGTGCAATATGCATGAATTCTTCTAACCTCTAGCCTCAATGGACATAACACTTGCTTTGTTTCATACATCATCTTTAGCATTTTGCACCCCTCTGGCAGCAAATCAAGCATTTATTGTAAGAATATTGTACTACTATATGCATGATTTCTTTGTTTGAGTTGGATTAGTATTTATTGCTCATTCAATTCTTTTTGCTTAGCCGTTCTACGTGTGTTAACACCAGAATTTAGTTAGCCTGCAAACAGGATTGACCGATGAAAGGAAGACTGATCAGCTCATAGGGGGAAGCTAATTGACATAGTGAGAGAGCCGATTGGACTGGTTGAGGATGAATTTGGTCCGGTTGAAGATAGAAGGTTATCCAGATGGGACCGAGTCTGAGGAGGAGTCATAAAAACCACGACAGTGTGCTTTATCTATATAGAATATATTATGTAAACCAGGCAAGTTTAGTTAGCTTTACAACTTCTTATAGATTAGTTTCTTTATATGTTTAGGAAACATTGACTGAGGGTTGTCTGTAACTGCGTTGGACTCTTGTAAATCTATGGTATAAATATGGACCCCCTGGAACCTATCAAAGAATCAACAGATCATACAATACAACTTCGGTGCATCATCATCCTAGCTTGTGTAGGTTTTACTCCTGTGGGTTCTGGCTCTTGATGCGGGGCTGCATTGATTAAGTTTAATCCTTGGAAAAGGGGTAAGTCCAACTATTATCATGGTTTATTTTGCTCTATCTAAGGCTGCATTGGTTAGGTCTGACCTCTTAGCCTAATCAGGCGTACCACATCATGTTCGTGTGAGCCTTGTCAGTTCATCGGTCTGCCTTCACCGTCCTCGGTATCATGCTGCATCGGTTAGATTCGACCTATGAGATTGGTGGCGGTGGGTCGAGTTGTTGGCCCAACGGGTTCTTGTGCGGCATTTCATCGGAGTGAGTAGCCAATGAGTTATCTTTACCACGTGCCTTATATCTATTTTAAATATCATCCAACGATTAATCCACTAGCGATCGGTCCGATCACATCGGATTTGGCCTAATACTGTCTCGGTTAGGTCCGGTATATCAGGTTCGTGTATGACAGGGTTGGCATCGAGACCTAGAGGGTTTCATTCCCCATGGGCTCAGATAGCCGATGAGGTTAGATATAAGCCTGCATCGGATGTTCGATCGATAAGCAGCCAATGACCTCGCTCATTCCTTTCTCATCATTACGTTCGATTTAGCCTCCATCATCTCTATGTCGTTAGTCCTGGTCTCATACTGTCTCATACTGTCATTACACTGATCATTGGACCTCATGACTTCATAGGGGATCAGGTCCTGCTCTGCCCTTTTGTCGCCTTCATTCTCCAAAATGTTATCGGCTCTTTGGTTGATATGCCTTTTATTTTATTCCACGTGTCTATCACCTACACCTTCATCAGCTTTTCAGACGATGCTCGAGCGATATATTTCCTATCAGTAACTAGCTGATAGGGTGAGCCATATTGGCCCACTGATTTCATCCTCTGTCTCCTTGTCAATTGTAGGGTCAAGGACCCGCACTAGAGCTAAGCAAATCACTTAGGACTTGATGTGATCAGGGGGTCGTCTCCCCCAATCAAACCTCCGCTGGCCCGTTCATGGCGTCCTTGAGATTCGACAACCAACATGCTCTTTGGCATGACCGATGGGACCAGACAACTTCAACACAATGGTAGGTAAAGAGATCAACTCAAAGAATATAATTCCAGTTATAATGGAGGATTTGAGTGAGGATCAAAGGCAATAGATAGAGTAGAATATGACTAATTTTCAAAAGCTCTATCTGGAGTCTTTCAGTATGACCAGACAAGGACCAATTTAGAAGTCCCAAATGCCGAAACCCGTTTTGGTGGGAGAATCAAGCCATTCGCTGCCCATGAGTCCTCAAAAGTCGTTGCAGGAGATGGTCAATTAAGCCATTCACCATGCACTCATCAACTCATTGAGAGTGCTAGTGAACACTTTACATAATCTGATCAACAAGAGAGTGGATGGATCAGTTGTTCAAGAGCCTGATCAAGGTCTAGTATATTTGCCGATAAAGATGGAGCAACCCCAAATTACTTATGGAAGTAGGAGAGACATATTGGCAAATCTATTTTCACCAGCACAAGATTGGAACAGGGGGCAACACGATGATATGCTACCAGGGTATCATTAGACGGCTTACTATAAAGCATATCGACAAGACTACCCAGATGGCAATCTTGATACAAGCAATCATCTAGGAGATTTTCCTAGACAATATCAAGCACCAAATCTGCCTCCACGGTACAAAAGATAGAATCCAACAGAAGAGGATTGGTCTGCCAGGGTTTCAAAGGTGGTCAGAGAGCAATTTAAAATCAAGCCTAAGGAGCAAATCATTATGTATCGGCACCCTTATCGGAAGTGGTTTCACAGAGTTTCGCTACCGCACCGATACAAGATACCAGACTTCTCCAAATTCTCGAGGCTAGATAACATATCTACAATGAAACACATAGCCCAATTCTTAGCCCAATGTAGGGAGACATCAGTTGAGGAAGCCCTGAGAGTCCGTTTCTTTCCATTGTCCCTCTCTTGATCGGCCTTCACATGGTTCTCTTCATTACCTCCTAACTCAACTTGGGGTTTGGGTGATCTAGAGAAGTTATTCCACAAATATTTCTTTGCTAGAATTCATGAGAAGAGGCTGACGAATTTGACATCGGTTAGACAGAGACCTGATGAGTCAGCCTGTAATACATTCAACGTTTCTAGGATATCTAAAGCCGATGTTACAATCTTATCTTGAGTTACGGATAACTAGTTGTGGTTGCCTTCCAAGGGTTGCTGGCTCCGATCAGAGAATGTTTTTTATCTCAAGAGTTCAAGAGCCTAGCACATCCTCTAGAGAAGGTGTCAACTCATGAAAGTCGATTCATTGAAGCCAAGAAAGAGAGATTCCATTAGAAGGCTACTTAGTTATAAGTTTATGCATCGGACTCAGATAATGAAGAATCTGATGGAGAAGTTGGTTTGGCAAAGTGGACCAGAAATAGGAAATCCATATCATGTCCCTAGGTGAAGAGTATCGGCAAGAATGAAAGAAATGATTTTGATATCAATAAAGCCGATAAGATCTTTGATCTACTACTTGAAGAGAAGCATATTCAACTTCCGCCAAACCATGTATTACCATCACCCGAGGAACTTAAAAAGAATAAATAATGCAAGTGGCATAATTCAATCTCTCATCATACTAATTAGTGTAGAGTTTTTCAGCAACAATTACAATCGACTATTGAACAAGGGAGAATCAAATTCGAAGAAAAAAAGTAGATGAAAATTGATGGTCATCCTTTTCCTGTGAACATGGTGTTTGCAGGGTCTTCAAGAGATTGGGCTGATGAAGGGAGATGTCGGGGAAAATCAAAAGTTACCTCATAGGACTTGGTTGAAATATATTCCAAACAACAAGACAAAGAATGGCAGCCATGGCGCATAAGGAGAAGTATAATCCGCATTAGGGTTGTCTGTTCTTTTAGTATTGCTAGGATCAAGACATGAGGTTGCCATCAATTGAAGATTGTCCTGAGTGTAACACGCCAATATCGCAATGTGCTGAGTAGAAGAGGACTTCATATAATCGGCCACCTATTAAGCCGGCATCGTTATATAGCCGATTAGGGTCGATTAATTAAGACCACAGTCACAAGGTAGCTGAAGACAGGGAGTTGCATGAAGAACAGTATAATTCCAATTCCCAATGGTGTCTATCTAGAATCTTCATAAAGAATCAGAAGAGAGGGTAGAAAGATTGTGGCATAGGTAGCAGCACAACAAGCAACGATGGGACCATAAGGAAGCCAATTAGAGTCAAAAGACTAGACGTGTCTGGCACGTCAAGCATAAAGACGATGGTGTTGACACATCGACTCTAACTAATATGGTATTCTTTTTGTCTCTGGAGTATAAAGCTTTTCCATCCAATGAAGAAGATCAAGAAGTGGTCTTTGCCCAATTGACACTACAACCTGATCAAGCCATACTTGACAAGCCTAAAGAGTCCAAGCATCGACACCTAAAACCATTATACATCAAAGAATCTGTAGATGGAAAGCCGATGACAAAGATGTTAGTTGATGGAGGCGCAGCTGTCAACCTTATGCCATATGCGACATATCGTGAGCTAGTGAAGATTGCTGCATATCTGATCAAAATAAATATGGTGTTAAAAGACTTCGGTGGGAATCCATCAGAAATGAGGAGCATGTTGAACGTGGAATTAATAGTTGGAAGTAAGACATTGCCCACCACGTTCTTCTTCATTGATGGCAAGGGATCATATAGTCTACTCCTCGGTAAGGACTAGATTCACGCCAACTATTGTATTCTTTCCCAATGCATCAGAGCCTCATATAGTGGCAAAGAGATCAAGTTGAGGTGATTCTAGCCAATCAATCGACCAACATTGCGGTAACCGATCTACCAATCTGGGAAACTAATGGGGTTGATTGCCTATCCGGGAAGATATGGGATGAAGATTTCCTTGACATAGCCAGCAAGGGAATAAAACCAATCTAGCAGGTTGGCTCAGAACTATTGCTTTAATGGGTACCATTGAAGATTTTGAAGGAAAATTAGGGTAGGGAATTACGTCGGCCGATGATTTGGAAGAAGTTGATATAGGACTAAGAGATAGGCCAGGGCCAACATATATTAGCAAAAATTTATGTACCAAATTCTAAAAAGAGTTAATAAAATTATTGAAGGAATTTCGGGAATGTTTTGCCTGGGATTACCATAAAATGTTATGTTTAAGACAATTGATTATTGAACATCAGCTTCCTATCAAATCATGACATTGGCCGTTCAAGCAGCCTCCAAGAAGATTCAAAGTAGAGTTACATGATGCAATCAAGGCGGAGTTCATAAGGCTGTATGATGCAAATTTCATCAGACCGTGCTGATATGCTGAGTGGATATCCAACATTGTCCTGGTGGAGAAGAAGAACAGAAAGCTGAGGATATGCATCGACTTCTCGGATTTGAACAAGGCTACCCCTAAAGAAAAGTATCCAATACCGATACCAGATCTGTTAATTGATGTAGCATCGGGTCACAAGATCATCAGCTTCATGGACGGTAATGCAGGTTACAATTAGATTTCTATGGCGGAGGAAGATATTCACAAGATTTTGTTCAAATGTCTTGGAGCTATTGGCTTGTACGAGTCGGTAGTCATGACCTTCGGATTAAAAAGTGTGGGTGCAACTTATCAGAGAGCCATGAACTATATATTTCATGATCTCATCGACCTACTAGTAGAGATATATATCAATGATGTGGTAGTCAAATCCAAGAGTGTTGAAGACTATATAGCCGATCTACAAAAAGTACTAGAGTGGGCGAAGAATATATGGACTTAGAATGAATCCTAATAAATATGCTTTTGGCGTATCAGCTAGACAATTCTTGGGCTTTATAGTTCATGAAAGGGGAATCGAAGTTAGTCAACGAAGCATCAGGGCTATCCAAAGCACTGAGCCACCAGTCAACAACATATAGCTATAGTCTTTGATCGGCAAGATTAACTTTGTGAGGACGTTTATTTCAAACATATCGAGAAGGATTGAGTCCTTCACTCCCTTGCTGAAGTTACGAGCTAATCATGAGTTCATGTGGGGTGTCGAGCAGCAGAAAGTGTTTAATCAAATTAAAGATTTTCTAAATTCTTTACTAGTATTAATTCTACCACATAATGGGGTATTGTTCAAGTTATATCTATCAGCCGATAAGAAGTCCATCAGGTCGATGTTGATACATGAATTTGAAGGAAAAGAATGAGTATTATTCTATCTAAGCCGACTATTTCTAGATGCCGAGACAAGATATCCTGTGATAAAAAAAGTTAAGGCATTATCTCCTATCGACTGAGTGCATAGTGGTTTGTAAAGCCGATGTGATTAAGTATATGCTATTGACTCTAGTCTTAAAAGGGCGAATTAGTAAATAGATATTTGCTTTGATGGAGTTCGATCTGAGTTATGAATCGGCTAAGGCGGTCAAAGGACAAGCTATGGCCGATTTCATCGTACAACATAGAGGGATTCATGAAGATTCTATGGAGCTAGTTTTGTATATTTTATTCTTTGATGGATCGGTTTGCAAGCATGGATCTGGTATTGGCTTAGTGATTATATCACGTCATGGGGCAAGCTTTAAGTTCACTTTTACAATCAAGCCTTATCAAACCAATAATAAAGCAAAGTACGAAATGGTGCTCAAAGGTCTTCAACTGCTGAGAGAAATCGAAGCTGATGTGATAGAGATCATTGGGGATTCGTTATTTGTGATCAAATAGTTGTCTAGGGAGTATGAGTGTAAAGATGATGTCTTGAGATTATATTAGGAAGAATGTCAATATTTATTGAAGGATTTCAAGATGATGTCATTGGATCATATTCCTAAGAGCAAAATTTGGAAGCTAATGATCTTGCTAAAATTGCTTCAGGATATTGGCTGGATAGGAAGATGGAAACTGAAATAGCTGATATTGAAAATCATATTGAAGCTGATGATTGGAGATGAGAGATTATCCAATATTTGCAAAATCTATCACAATCGGCTTGTGGAAAACTTCAGTATAAGTCTACTAAATACATATTACTTGATGAGACTTGTATTATTGGATCATTGATGATGTTCAATTAAGATGCTTGGGTATAAAAGATAAAAGAGGCTACAATAGTTATGAGCGAAGTACACGAAGGCGTTTGTGAAGCCCATCAATAGGCTCACAAGATAAGATGGATATTATTGGTCGACAATGCTGGAGTACTTCTTCAAGTACTACAAAGGATGCCAAGACTATCAAAAGTTTGGGAATGTGCAGCGAGCTCCAGCATCGGCTATGAACCTAATAATCAAGCCATGGCCATTTAGAGGTTAGGGAATCGACATGATCAACCAAATTTATCCATCATGAAGCAAAGTGCATAAGTTCATATTAGTGGTGACATATTATTTTACATAGTGGGTTGAGACTATCTCTTTGAAGAAAGTTACCTCTAAGGACATGATTGAGTTCATCAAGGAACATATTATTTATTGGTTTCGTATTCCACAGATAATTACCACTGATCAAGGTTCTATCTTCGTATCCAATGAGTTTCAATAGTTTGCTACCAGTATGGAGATTAAGTTATTAAATTCGTCACCATATTATGCTCAAGCCAGTGGACAAGCCAAAGCTTCCAACAAGAGTTTAATCAAGCTGATCAGGTGCAAGATTGATGAACAGCTGCGGAGGTGGCACAGTACATTAGCCAATTCATTATGGGTCTATCAGATGACATGCCATGGATCTACTCAAGTACCACCATATCGGTTGATATATGGGCATGAAGTAGTTCTGCCATGGGAAATTAACAACAACTCTAGAAGGGTATGTCTATAGGATCAACTAACAGCCAATGACTATTATAATCTGATGGCAGACAAACTTGATGATTTAGCTCGGAATTAGCTAAGGGCGCTTAAGAGGATCAAGGAGAACAAAACCAAGGTCGCCAGGCATTACAACAAAAAGGAGATGACTAAATCTCTTTCTAAACAAGATCTCATTTGGGAATTGATTTTGCCAATTGGGTTTAGAGAAAATAAGTTTGGAAAATGGTCACCTAACTGGAAAGGGCCCTATTGGATCAATTATTGTGTGTCTGGTAATGCTTATATACTAGAAAGTCTTAAAGGGTAGAAGTTTGCCAAAGTGATCAACAGAAAGTATTTGAAGAATATTATCCAAGCATTTGGGTTGATGCCTAAATCAGCTAAGTTCAGCCCAGTACTACAGCTAATGGTATTATTTTCCTAAACCAGCTAAGTGTGGCTAATTTCTAATATTTCACCAAGACAAAAGTCGATGTGGTTATATCGGCTACAAATAGACGATATCATTGGATATCGCCTTTAGGGAATACAAGTAAAAAATCAACAGAACTAATCAGATTGTATTGCAAACTGTCAATGTTTTGAAGTGACATCATGGATTTTTCAACATTGAAGTTTTACAGAAATTTCTTGATTGCCTCAATCACACGTAAACAAATTCTGTCTATTTCGTTGATAGTGCGGATGTCTTCTTCATCAGATCCGAGGATGGTTTTCAAACTCTTGTGCTGATGAGCTTCTTGACATACTTTTTCTACTACTTTGGCCTCTTGATCTTGGATTGATTGCAGCAAGTCGATAAGGTTGGATTCTCTGACTTCAATGTCATGGCACACCTAATCGAGTTCCGCCATCAAATCAACTTCTCATGTCTTCAATTGGCCTAGCTTGGTTTGGGTGTCCTGCAAGTCAGCTGTCTTTTCATCAAGCTTTTTCTTCTCGGTCTGGGCAGATAGCCGATCATTTTGACCTAAGTCTCTTCGTTTGGCACGATCAACTATACATCGCCTAGTTGTGATCATCTAGGTCATGTAGAATTCCAAATAAGCAATAGGTGTCAATACATCAGTGAGTTCTTTGGGCAAAAGATGTTTAATCTTAGCAAGTCTTCCCCAGATCAGTCTGCAGTCTTCTACCAGTGAACTGATCTGAATGTCTAGCCGATGCATGATATCTGACAATTGCTCACATACATCAGCTCGTAGAAATGGTTCAATCGCTACACTGATAGCTATGTCTTCATCCATATCCAAGTATTTGCCGATGTCAATAAAGAATAATTTGGCCAATGATGCACATTAACATCGGTAAATAGGAGAACCATGAGCCAAGATAGTAATGAAAATATGGGGTGAATATACCTGAGACACAGCAGGAGTAGCATAAACAGTAACATCGGTATCGGCTTGATGAGAGGTAGTTTCGGGAGCATGGCCAATGTTCAATGTGGAGGTAATGCAAACTACTTGAGTATTTTCCATTTGGGGATCAACTGCTATTGAAGATGTTATAACTTCTGGAGCAACCATGGGCTCAGTACTTGTGGCAGTCTCTGGTAGATAGATTTCAGGAGCTAATGGTTCAAACTACAAAAAGAAGATATCAGAAGAAGTATGAAGATGACGGAAGAGAAATAAATTGGCACATACTAGTAAGGGTGAAGGATCTGATGTTGAAGTAGGAGGAGGTCCTTGGGAAATCGGTACCATGATTGTGACATCGGTGCTAGATTTTTGTTTTTTTCAAGCCATTCGAGTAGCCAACTTCTTGCATTTGGTCCCCGATGGTCACGGTACCTGAAGCAAAGCCAATAGAGATGGAGCACCATGTCCAAGATGGGGCTCAACCGATGTAGGTTGATACATTAATCAGTCGACCACCTGCTGTTGTTGTAGGCGCTTCCTTATCACAAGCATGTAGGGTCATGGAGGTTAAATGATGTTTTCAAGATGAAATGCAGTATGGAAAATAGAGTATGGAGAAGAATTACCTCTTCATTAGATTTGACATAGTTAGGATTAAGGTGTAAGCAATAGTGTTTAGCTGATGAACTGAACAAATATCTTCTCCACTCCAACCATCATCAAGCGAAGAGTCTAGTATTGGATATACATGGCTCAAAGGTGGTGATGGTCCCCAAGGACAGAGATTTGGTTATCATTCTTAGTCGATCATACTCCAAGCTGCTATTTACATCTCCTCAGACTTGGAGTTTGCTGATGAAGAATAAGCTGATTGGGAGCTGACCGAAACCCAACTAACAAGCGTTGATAGATGGATGGTAAAACTCATATGATGGGTGTTGGGATTGGCCCAATAACAATCCAATAGGTAGAAGATTAGGAGTTATTGCTGATAGGAATATTGTCTTTAATTCTTCATTGGCTAGAGTGTTGAGAGGATGAAATCTAAAAGGCATCTCAAATGATGAAGTGTCCTCGTATGCGAACTAGAGGGTGGCCTCCTTGGTAAAGCCATAGTAAAAGCATTTGAACCATTGGTTGAGTCCGAGAGGGGTCATTTTGCTTCCAAAAATAGTCAATGTGGCTTCACCCAGAGAGATACATCGGCATCAGCTGGCTTCACTTTCCTCTAAATAATCGACTGAGAAAGTTAGAGAGGATAAGGGGGTCCTAGAGATGACTTTGGAGGTGTAGATGTTCAACCATAGTTGTATGAACCACTAGGGACTACCAATATGACCGACTGGTTGGCTAGCCAATAGCTTGTTTGCCACTTGATGAAGCAATTGATAGGTGGCTCTAAGGAGATACTACCCCAACGGGATTTGACGCTGATTGGCCAAGCACTCCGCTAAGCATTGCATAGTGGTAGTCGGGCCAAGGGTTCAACTGCCAAAGACAAATCGCTTCAACCACAGGTTCAAGAATGCAACATGCTCCCGGTTATCAATTGGTCCAGAAGTCTTATTATGCAGATATATATTTAGTCCACCCTCTAATATTTTTGGTGTTCAGCCAATGAGTGGGTTTGAATAGAAGGATGGATGGATTTAAGTAATGTGTGGTATTGAGGTAAGTCAATATAATGACATCCATTAAGGTGGGAGACATCGACTAGTGTCCAAACATAAAAGCATTGATAGCATTTGACCAAAAGTAGAAGCCCGATGCTAACAAAAGCTCATTCTTTTCCATATCGGCTAGGGAAAGGTTGATACAATGGCTAATTTTCATGTCTTCCCAAATTGGAAGTCGATACTATGAGGTATCAATTCCTCCATCCCGGGAGTCTACTAGGCCAAGACCTAAGGCTAATGGTCCAATGACCGATTGTCCTAGGCAAGTTTTTATAGGATCTGTTCTGTTTTTTAATTGATAAAGTCTGTTGAATTCTCACTACCCATGGGGCCTAAATAGAAGAAACCTAGGTGGTCGGTAACTAGAATTGCGATTTGACTTTTGAGACTCTACAGTAATAAGAACCTGATGAAGAACAAATGAAAAGGTGGGATGGACCAAATCTGTCTAGAATGTAGAACAGAGGAGTGGATAGAAAATTACCTCAAGGACTGTGTTTGTTGACACCATTGCATGAGGAAAAAGAAGAAGAAGATAGGTGGTCGATGGAGCAATCTGCAGAGATTCGTCTTCAGTCGTCAGAGCTCACTGAGCTTTTGGGGGCTTTGGTGAAGAGGAGGCATGAACAAGAAGGATGAAGGGACAAAATGCTTTATAGAGGCACAATGACCTAGCAGGAGTCTAGGTCAATTAGGTAATGTTTATAGGCTATAGTGGGCCATCTTGGTTTGCGGGGAATTCCAATGGCTCAAAATTTTAAAGTCTGTTAACAAACTCTAAAATTGGGGCGTATGTGTTAATGCTAGAATTTGGTTAGCCTGTAAATAAGATCGGCTGATGAAAGAATGACTTATCAGCTCGCAGAGGAAAGCCAATTGACACAGTGAGGGAGCCAATCGGACGGGTTGAGGACGGATTTAGTCTGGTTGAAGATCGAAGGTTATCCAAATGGGATCAAGTCTGATGACTAGTCGTGAGAACCACGACAAGGTGCTTTATCTATATAGAATATATTATGTAAGCTAGGCAAGTTTAGTTTGTTTTATAACTTTTTATTAATTAATTTCCTATATGATTAGAAAATATTGTTGAGAGGTTGTCCATAACCGCGTCGGACTCTTATAAATCCAAGGTATAAATATGGACCCCGTAAAACCTATCGAAAGAATCAATAGATCATATAATAGAACATCGGCGCATCACCACCTAACTTATCTAAGTTTTACTCTGGCATGTTCTGGCTCTCAACGTGGGGCTGCATCGCTTAAGTTTGATCTCCGGTGAAAGGGTAAGTCCTATCATTATCTTGGTTCGTTTTGCTTTTTCTAAGATTGCATCAGTTAGGTCCGACCTCTTAGCTTGATCAAGCATACTGCATCACGTTCACACGAGGATCATCAGTACATCGGTCTCCCTATGTCGTCCTCGGTATCTTGCTACATCGGTTAGGTTCAACTTACAAGATCGGTGGTGGTGGATCAAGTTGTTGGCCCGACAGGTTCTCGTGTGGTGTGTCATCGGAATGAGTAGCTAATGAGTTATCTTTATCACACGCCTCATATCTGTTTTATATATATCATCCAATGATTAATCCGCTAGCAATCGATCTGCTCATATCAGATTGGACCTGATATTGTCACAGTTAGGTCAGATATATTAGTTTCATGTCTAATGGGGTTGGCGTCAAGACCTAGAGGGTTTCGTTCCTCATCGGCTCAAATAGCCAATATGGTTAGATTTAGTCCCATGTCGAACGTTTGGTCGATAAGCAGCCGGTGACCTTGCCCCTTCTTTTCTCATCGTTACATTCGATTTAGCCTCTGTCGTCTCTGTATTGTTAGTCCTAGTCTCATAATGTCTTAACTCGATCCAATCTATCGAGACGGATTCTAACGGTGTCATTACGGTCATCACTGGTCCTCGTGACTTGGTGGGGGATCGGGTCCCGCTCCGCGCTTTCATCGCCTTCATTCTCTATAGCATCATTAACTCTTTGGCCAATAAACCTTTTATTTTATTCCACGCATTTATCATCTATGCCTTCATCGGCTTTTCAACCAATGCTCAAACCTCCACCACGTTCACGGCCTCGCCCGAGCTGATCGCCGTCCACAAGATTCGGTGACCAACAGCGTGCGAGTTGATTGAATCAAGGCAATCATAAGGTGATGATCTAGAAGAGGTACACTAACCACATTCAGCAAGGTAAGCACCCCATTAATCATATTGCTCCTATATTTCAAATTTACAAACTATATTGCTTGCAAAATTATTATGCATGTGTATTTTTATTGCATATGAATATGAGATTATTAGTACCTATTGTTGCATATATGTCACATGATAAATTCATCTCAATTAAAAATAACTAGGAAAATGAAATAGTAGAATTAATTAAAATCCAAAAGAAAATATAAAACACCAAAATATGTCTAAGAAAAATTTGAATGAGACTTGGAGTATTTTTCTTAAATTTCTCATGCCTCAAAATATTTAATAAAATTTTACTTAAATTTTTAGAGCATATAAACTAATTATTAAACAATAAAATCAATTATTGAAGTTTTATAAAAGAAAAATCTAAAAATAATCCATCCCCTTCCATGGGTCAAAAGTCGGCCCATCACTTCCCTCCCTTCTCTTGCTCGGCCTAGCCCAGCCACCTCCTCCCTAACGCGCTATCTCTCTTCCATAGACCACCTTCATCCCGCTAGCCTGCTAGCATAGCCTACCTCCTCCAACTCTCGCAACGGCCCATGCACGCCACATGACCCAGCTTCCCCCTTCTCGGCCTAGTCCTATAGCCTACCTACCCTCCTCATGCACATGGCCCACAGCCAATGCCCACACTAGGCTGCCTCCCAAGCCCAAGAGGTCGCAACCTAGCTAGCACGTGCACCCTCACCACAGCCACCAATAGGTGGGGCCCACCTATTAGAGGCATCTTCCACCTCCAGCTACTAGCCACCTCCTCTCTCTCCCCAAAACCCTAGCCAGTTCATCCCCTAAATCTGCCCTATTTAAGTGTCATAATTTCAAATTGATTGAGGGGAATTAATCCCCTCAATCACCTTGACTGTTTCCCTAAACCCCACGAGTTATGGCCCCTTATTTCCCCTATAACGTCAGTGCCCACTATCTCCGGCAAGCCATCCCCTTTAAAACATAAATCCCCTTGTTCCAGGGCTCATTCCCCTTTTCTTTTTGTGTTCACGAGCACCCCTGCCCTCTCCTCTCCCTCCTAAGCTCCCTGCCCAAATCTCCTGTCACCTCCCTCATCATCGTGCAAGCTCACCTGAGGACTCCTTCCATCCTCGCCTCCCAATTGCCATCCTCCTTGTCGCCACTCCCTGTAGTGAGCGCGAGCCACCACAATTTCTCTTCGTCGTGGGCAACGCCACAACCATGCCCTAGGTCACCAGCGATGACCATAGGGGCGTGAGCACTGCCACTACCCGGCTAAGCCCTCATGGCACCAGCATAGCCGCCGCATTTGCGTGCACGTGCCCACATGGCTGTCATGTGGATGCGGCGTGCACATCACATGGGGCCCACTTGTCAATCGCTCCGAGAGTCTAACTAAAGAGGCCCACGCGCTAGCATCACCGGCCCTATGAGCCATGTGTATCCACCTGGTTCTTGGTGGACCAAGAGACTATCATGTGGGGCCCACTGCCCGTGGACCTGGTCCGCTTGTGTGCGTGCACTAACTCCAGCATTTGCGCAATAAATCCTACTTATTAAGAAAAATAATTCAAATAATTTGGAAATTATCATTTAAACTTTGAAAGGTAATATCTAGTCCATACGAACTCTAAGTTGACCCGTTCAAGTCTGTAACTTTTTTGTTAAAACCTCAAGAATCTATTAGGGTGCTTTTTAGGTACTGCTTTTGCTTCTTAGTGTTTTAGCATTGTTTTTCTTTTATCATTTAGATGCTATCGTTTTAGAGGTTGTCAAAGTGAAGATCAAGTCATCGGAAGACGTTTTTACTTTGAGCAAGGCAAGTCACATTCTCCTTGAGCATATTGAATCCCGATTTGCAAAAATCATTTTAATTTAAATTATTGCATTATGCTTTATTAAATTTGCCATGAATATAACTGTTTTAATTAGCATTTTCTATTTTCCTTGTTAAAGCCTTACTATTTGAATATAATCTTGACAACCCTAGGTAACAAAAACTAGCTAGTGAGAACTCTATAAGTGGTGCTTACTAGAAAATTTAGGAATATGCTTAGCCTAGCTTTAATTAAACACATTAGTTATTTTTCTAATAGTTAGACTTTGTGCATAACTCTATAACTTTGGTAATTCTGAAAATGAGGTTGTTTAGCCATGAAATGGTCAATTCTCCCATCAAAATTCATTTTTGGTGGGGCACGAGGTATGTGGTTCTATTAGGAGCACTTTGACCACTATAAGGACCGGTCTTTAGTGCCTCAAATGCAAAGCTTATCCGTACAACTACAAGTCTAACGAGTAAGGCTTAGCCTGAAGCTTAGTGATGTGAATAGGTGCTCGATCTTCTGATATGTTTGATTTGTCGACGTGTGGGCATTGATGTTTTGAGGCTACCAATCAGTGGATCATCTCCTCGCAATTGCTACACCCACACATCTTGTCGTTATTAACCATAGTCTCACATAGCTAACCTAACCATGAAGATTATTGCTCCTGCAAACAATCGAATAAATTTATAACAACAAAGAAGAACACAATCTGAATTGTAGGTGAATGTTTAGCACACGATGTTAGGGTTCTACAAACCGATCTAGTGGTGAAACTACAAACTAGTAGATTAATCTAAGTAAAACCCATACCGTAGAGGTGATGGCTACTTAGTATTAATGAGATAGGGGGGTGTGGTGGTCGACTAAAACATAGACTGGCCAAACATGACTAGTTTACAAAGCCCAAAGTCCCACTCTGACTCAAACTAGAAAAGTGATATAACTTGTTTTGGCGATTGTGGACAGCTTATGAGGATTTTGGGTACAAAACCAAAACCATATAAAAATAGACTTTATAAGTTTTCCAACAAGTACTTATAGGCTCAATACATCAAAAGTTATATCTATTTGAAGTTAACACTATCTTCTAGTCCGAAATTGAATCGGACTCGCAAATTGAAATTTTCTTACACTTGTCACCTCCACATCTATACTTGGATTCTTATGCTATTCTCCATGTTCTTGTCCAAGGTTTCTAGTGACAATCAAATAATCACAAGGATTAAATAACGGTCCATTCTTAGAAATATTTGTATGCAAGTTTAAGAACACATTTACCTAATGGTTAAGGTGATGTGTGCATGCATGATTCATTGGTCCTTGTAGCCTTGTCATATCTTGTTGAACATGAGGGGTGGCTTGTATGTGTGTATCTAAAAAGGTCCTCATCACTTAGACTGGTTCTAATCAAAGGAACACAGATAGGACGGGTGAAGTACAAGTTTGGACAGACATGCCTGGCAGATGAAGGTGGATTTAACCGAGATGCCTAGGGGCATAGACTGTCTCTTTTGTCCTATAGGTTACTGTTGGTTCCTTTGGTTAGGATTAGGTTGACTAAATGGTTATATCATGACTTCTACCCATATACCATGGTGATCCATGGCACACTGTAGCGTGAGAGAGGAATGTCTTATGGGTAAAGTGTACACCTCTAATTAGACTAAATCTATTTGAATAGCCGTGCCCTCGGTTATGGGCAAGCCAAACAATGTACCTAAGTTAGTCATTTGCTTCTATCACATTGGAATGATGGGAGATATCTAGGATCAACTGCGTGGTGTAGCGGAGCTTGGTATGTTCTTGAATCAAGCCACGGTGTAGCCAATCTTGATAGCACAAGTTGCATTGAGGTGGAACTTGTGTAATAATAATAAATTAGATATTAGGTTTGTGATTTTAATTAAACCACTTTTAATTGATTAAATGTCTAATGCTATTTGCTACAAAGTAGCCCTATAAATTAATTCCTTGTACCCTTATACATTAAATCTGTATTTTCTGGGTGTGTCCTGCTAAGTACTATGGTGATACTCAGTCTTGCTTAATTTTCCTCTCCTTAGAGAGAAGTCTTAGAGTTTTGGCTTATACCCTCATTAAGCACCTGTGAAGATAGAACCGTAGTCCACTAGTTCACTGCTATTTTGCTTTTGTTGTTAGGCCTTATGAGCTTTTGTAATATGTATGTCTTATCGATGTATTAAAGATGTATCTTTTGTATTAAGTTATTATAGTGTACCATGGCTTTTTCTGGGATAGGGATTAATACAGTAGTGTTAAAAAAAGGATATTTTTTAGGCATGACAATATATCCTTCCTTGATGAATTGAATATCTTATACCCTTATCACCTTAGTGCTAGACAGCATACATATATTCATGTGGGTTGGTGGTTGGTAGGGTTTAGGGTTTAGCCATGATTTACTATTGTCCATATTGGCTTTGAAAAAAATGGTTTGTGAAAATTAGGAAATGGGCAGAGATGCAACCTCTGTGCTCTTGGTGGAAAAATGAAAACTAAAAATAATTTAGCTTGGGTGGATGATTGTAGAGTTTGGTGCCTATGTGTGGTGTCATTAGGTGATTGTCCCACCCTGGTAATCAAGGACCGATTCTATGTTTTAGCTAGAACCAAGACATCAGTGCAAACATCATATGGCTTATAGGCAGTCCCTAACTAAGTATCTTATTAGTTTCATGCAATAAACCCATCGGTGATAGTTATAGGTTATTATTGCTAATATTAGGTTAGTGCGAGTGTGGTTATTGTCTATACTTGCATGTGCCTTGACGATGTGTTCAAAGTTTACCTGCACATGGATTAAGCCTTGGATTTTGGAGGGCGCTCCACCTGCCTTGGACGTATCATGAAGCAAGATATTGCTTGGGCCGATAAAGGCAAGGCTTTGTCATGAGCTAGCAAAATGGGTACCAATCGATATCGTGTGACATAGCTAACATGGTTGCTAGTACATGTTGTGTGGATAAAATTGTACACACTTTACAGAGTTAAAACTATTCGAATATTTATATCCACGGTTATAGATGACTTGGGAAAATCTCCATTAGTAGTTCTCAGATTTACAAATGTTTTGGGATAAGATGAATTGGTTGTTCACATGCTCTTATGAAAAATGGGTGGAACAGGGAGTTCACTTGGGATGTGCATGCTAGAAGGATTCTAGCGGCTGTTTGGCCCATAATGGTAGCAAGCCATGGGGTTCTATGAAAGTTGATTAGATGGCAGTGAGCAATGATACTTGATATGCAGGAGTCATGGTGCTCTTTTGCAAATTGGTGTGCGGCATACGTATCGATCACTATTTATACATATTAGAAATCGTGTGAAATAATTTTATTACTATCTGTTACGAACTATTATTTACCTATACAAATGCTCTTTTTATGCAAATGAAACATACAGTTTTTTATATAGCCTTACAAGTAGGTTTATTAGGTTCCATACACTTTAAAGTCTTGGTAAGTATGTACAACGACCCAAGCGTGACAGCGGTGGGAAGACTGACGAATTCGAGTGTTAGCTTCTTGGGCCAGAGTACCGTGTGGGCTAGGGTGTCGTGTTGGGTCTGCGTTCGTCCTTCTGGCCTGATGGCCGTGTACTACTTAAGTGGATCCAGCTGTATGTGAAGGCATCAAAGAAGTGAATGAAAACAACTCTCCCCAAATCCTTCTTCATGTTGCTCGTTCTCCAATCTCTTTCTATCCCTCATGTTCTGCTCCTTCCCTTTCCAGTTCAATTCTCAGTGGCTTTGGCGGTGATGCACTACAGTGGTATCAGAGACACATCGTTCCTGGTGATTCTCACTTATCCTCTTAATCTGACCGGTAAAATCCCTATGCTCCAGTAGGCGGTAGCCTTTGGGGTTTGATCGTTGTCAATCTAATTCTAGTTTGGTTAGATTCAGAGAAGAGGACACTTTGGCAAAAAAAAAAGATATTATTTGGTGCAACCGAATTTTCTTATTTATATATTTTTTACTAAATATTTTTTAAAAAATACATATTGTATTCTCAATTTTTTTAAAAAAATTCCTGTTAGGTCCTGAAATTTAACGTAACAAATGTTTATTGATCTCCGTTAACGATGGACCAATGGGGCTAGGAAAATTTACGAGTGACCTCCATGTCGCATGAGCTAATGATGTTTTTTCCTTGCACCATGGAGCACCTATAAAATAGCGTGACAAGTCACACGAGGAAGGAGGGGGACAAGGTATTTTTACATGTGACCCTCTTGTCATCCTCTACTAAGGCATTTTTCCTCCTCTAGAGAATCGCCTGCTAAATTATCAGGCCTATCTGTGAAAGGAAAGAGGGCATAGCAACTTTACAAATGGCCCCCTTACCGTCCTCTGTTAGCGTACAAATAAGAATTTATCTAAAAAATATATTTTAAATAAATGAAATTTAATTGTAAAAAAATTAGGAGTAAGTACAAAGATGTTTAAATTATCAAGTATAGATTTATTTATATGAGAACTTAGCATTAATACAAGTAAATTATTATACCATTAATTAAAGCGTCTTCAAGTACGAACATTATTTAGATAATAGTGGCAAAAACATTATTTGGTTACTTAGATATTTACATGTTACAAATAAAAAAATAGACGCAATAGAAATAATGCAATAGGTAAAACGGTATGGATGACTATTTGGAACTTATGGAGATCATCATCTATCATCTACTTATAATTACCCGTTGATAATACAGGGGCATACAATCTATACCTCATGAGAATAGGTTTAGCATTGGAAGAATCTCCTCCTACGAATATTGGGGTCCTAAGATATCATAAGTTGGCATGGATCATCACATATGTAGAATGGACAGTCACACCAAGATGAAATTAGCCAATTTAAACAATTCCTTCTTTACTTATTGACAGCGAATTTAGCAGCTATTGTTCTTTGATCTTATAGAAGATATAGCAAACAGGTGGTATGAGATTTACAAGGATATCAACAGGTATAAAACTATTCCATCATGCATGCATATAGAGGCTTTATATAGCGTGTATTTATTAATACCAAAATTTGGTAAGCCTCACAAATAAGATCAGAGAGTTGATCGACTTATGGAAAGAGGCCGATTGATATAGGGAAAGAACCGATCGAACATATGAAGATGGATTTGGTTTAATCGAAGATTGAAAATTATCTAGATGAGATTAGATCTGAGAGGAGTTGTGGAAGCCATGGCATGATAGTTGTATCTTTATAAAATATATCTTATAAGGTAGACAAGTTTAGTTAGTTTTCTTTTATCTCTAAGATATATTATGTTTTATCATTAGGAAAGTTTATTTCGTATTCGTGTAGGATTTGTATAATCCCAAGTTATAAATATAGACCTTCTAGAACCTTGTAAATCATCTCCACAGATCAATATAATCTTAGCACATCACCACCTTAGTTTATCTAGATTTTTTTTGATGGGTTCTAGCTCTTGACGTAGGGTTGCATTGGTTAGGTATGAACTCCGATGAAGGGGTAAGTCCCGCTATTATCTTGGTGTATCTACTCTATCTAAGACTGCATCGGTTAGGTTCATCCTTTTAGCCCAATCAGATATATCACTTCACGTTCATGTAGAATCTATCGGCTTATCAAGCTCTTTTTACCATCATCAGTCTCGTGCTATATCAGTTAGGTCCAACCTACTAGACTATTAATAGTAGATTGAGCCTTTAAGTCGATAGATCTTTATTCGATGTTTCATCGAAGTTGCCAACCGATGAGTTATCTTTACACTGAGTTTCACACTTAACATATTGCTTTTCAGCTGATATACATATATTGTCCGTTAATCCACCAGCGATCGATCTGGTTCTATTAGATCAGGCTTTATACTATCTCGGTTAGGTTCAATCTATCAAGGCTATATCTAATAGGGTTGGCATCGAAATCTAGCAAGTTTCATTCCTCTTATCGGCTTAGCTAGCCAATGAGTTTATTCATATGCCTGTATCAGACCCACAGTCGATAACAGCCAATGGGATCAGCTGTTCCTTCCATCTGCATAACCAATTTAGCTTCTGTTGTCCCTGTAATGTTTGTTTCAACCTTTTACTGTCTCGATTAGGTTCGATCTATCAAGGCTAGCTCTAATGGAAGGGTCATCGGTGATCACTAAGTCTCATCCCTTTGGAAGACCGGGCTTTGCTCTTTACTAATCATCGTATGTTTTATTCAGAGTGTCGTCAACTCTATAGCCAATGTATCTTTTATTTTATTCCTTGCAATTTTCCTATATTGCCATTGGCTTGCTAGCCGATGTATAAGTGCTACAACCCCTATTGGCAATAAGCCAATAGCAAGAGTACATCGGACTCACAGCCAATGACTATCTTAACTCTATCGACACATCCAGCCGATAGCAGAACTCTGTATCGGCCTATCAATTGATTAACTCAATTATCTGTTAACGCCAAAATCTGACGGATCCGATGGCGCTAAAGCTGATCAGCTGGGAGATCCGATGGGGCTAAAGCTGATCGGCTGAGAGGTCCATTGGAGGGTTTGATGCAGCCATCGGTCGATGGAGATACTGAGACAAAGCCGATGAAGAACTGTAGAAAAGCCGATCAGATTAGTAGAAGATTGGATTGGCTTGAAGACAAGGGATTGTCCAATCAAGATTAGGTCCGAGAAGCCCGAGGGAAGAAAGGAGAAGGATCGGCTTGACTAAAAAAGGTCCGATAGCTACAGTGGAGAAGCCGATCAGGTTGCAGCAAAGGAAGACTCGGTTACAAATTGAAAGATTATTAAGATGAAACCGGGTTTTTGGAGGAGCCGTGGAATCCACGGCAAGGTGCTTATTTTTATAAATTATAACCTTACTCAATTAGGGAGGTCTAGCTGGTTAGTTAACTTCTTTAGAAATATTTTCCTTTGTTCTTACAGTCGTAGACGCGTTGGACTCTATCTGTAAATCCAGGGTATAAATATAGACCCCCTGGAAACATGTAAAATATCTCTGGATCATATTCAAATTCGGCGCATCGCCACCCTAGTTCATCTAGGTTCTACCGGTGGGTTCTAGCTCTCGACGCGGGGCTGCATTGGTTAAGTCGATCTCCGACGAAGGAGTAAGTCCCGCCACCATCCCGTTATGTCTTGCTCTGTCTAAGGCTGCATCGGTTAGGTCCGACCTCTTAAGCTGATTGGATGTATCGCATCACGTCCGTGCTGGACCTATCGGCCCATTAAGCTCCCTCTACCGTCGTCAGTCTCGTGCTGCATCGGTTAGGTCCGACCTACGGGGCTGCCGACGGTAGATCGAGCTTCAGGCCTATAGGCTTTTCTGCACAGTGTATCATCGGAGTGCTAGCCGATGAGTTATCCATGCTCTGTGTTTCACGCCCAGCGCATCGGCCCCTTGGCCGATACGCATCAGCGTTTAGAGACGTCCCACGATGCGTAACGCCAAACGTATCGGACCTCCAGCCGATACGCACCCGCCTTCAGAGAGGCGTCCCCTCATCGGCTCAGCTAGCCGATGGGTTCGGTCCTATCCTTGCTACGGCATAGCCGATCCGGCGTCCTCCGTATCATCGCCGCTGGCTGCGACCTCGTACCGTCTCGGTTAGGTCCGATCTTCGAGGTTCGGTGTTGATGGCGCTACCACGGCAGGCGACGGGTCTCTTGCTGTCATATCCGGAGCGGTATCGGCTTTGCAGCCCATGCCTTCTTGCGCTAATCATCGCCTAGGCCGCATCTGCTTTCATCGGTTTTTCCAGCCGATGAATCACTGTTCGGCTGTCCGGAGGGATCCCGTGCGCCTCGATATCCTCTGAGCACACCCTGGTTCCTCCATCGGCTCTACGGTCAATCGCTCGTCAACACCTGTCCACATCGGCTCCCCAGCCGATCAAACAGCATCCCGAACCTATCGGCAGCCAGCCGATAGCGAGCATCTATATCGGACCCGTTCGTCTCACCTCCTTGTCAATTGCAGGGTTAAATTGACTGGCACGCCACGAACCTCGAGACCTAAGGATCTGCACTGGAGACAAGCAGACCTCTCAGGACTTCGCGTGACCGAGCCACCGTCCCTCCCCGGTCGCGGGATTTTTTGGCGGTGAGTACATTTCTTGGCACACCCGGTGGGACTAGAAAACCTTTTTCATCAGTTGAAAGTCCTTCAATCAACAGTGCTCAAATGGAGGGGAAAGAAATCAACGCAGACAATATAATCCCAGTAGCGATAAAGGATTTAACTGAGGAGCAGAGATACCAGGTGGAGCAGAACACAGCTAATTTTCAAAAGCTCTGTCTAGAGACCTCCCAGGCCTTCGCGTGACCGAGCCGCCGTCCCTCCCCGGTCACGGGATTTTTTGGCGGCGAGCATGATCTAACTCTATCCGTCTTCCTTATCAATTAGAGGTCAAATTGATTGGAATGCCCGTAACTCTAGCAACTCGAAGATTCCAACGAGCTGAAAGGATCTACAATAGAGCTAAGTAGATCTCTCAGGCCTTCACATGTTTAGATGCATCGCATCGAATCTCCATTGGCCAAACCGGTGGGCCAATCTGCGTGCGCGAACAAAGTTATGTTAGGTTCAAAAGATAAACTGAAAGCATTGAAAATGATGGGACATTCATATGTGGAAAGTGCCCTGGCTTGTAAAAATCCTTTGAACACGATGTGACAATAGCGCAACCAAAAGTTGGCTATCGAGCTCTATTAAAAGCAACATACAGTCACATGCTGAAAGTTGGCTAGTATTACTCAGTGTTGATTATAACTCGGCAATCATACGAATAGTAAAGAGTGAAGGCACCAAAAACTAGTTGTCGTATGCTAACGGCAGTAATGTGCACACATTAAAAAGTGAAAGCGATGTGATATTAATGCATAGTAAATTATTTAGATATATAGAGCTAATACAGTGAATACAAACTAGTATAAATTGTAAGTACAACTGATACAACATACTATTAGACCGGGGCCTAGTCTCTACCCATCTTCATCCTCCTTCACTGCGCTCACATGTGATCTAGAAGTAGGTGAGGCAGTCAGCTCAGATGTCACAACTAGCATAGACCTGCTACATAGGAGTCAAAGCAGGCAGCTCTCGTGTGTGTAGTGACGGAGCTCCTATAAGCTAGAAGAAGCCAAGCACATTCTGATCTGCCGTGAGGTCGTCATCGTTGAAGGAGTCATGCTCCCATCTAGAGGTGCCTAACTTAGATCCACTCGTGCCTACAGACATCTGCGATGGTGTAGCCTGGAACCCTATTAGACAAATGGTTGAGCAATATAAACTGGAATTTTGTGGACCGAATGAAAATATGTAACATGCGACAAACCTAAAAATTCTCTTGGGACAAAGTAGGGAGCATGCAGTCCTTGTGTCGACATCCCTGCTCCCTATATCAACATCCCTACTATAGAGGAACCAAGGTACGGCATAGCGAAAGCTATAAAGAGTATACTTTATGAATAACAGCGTTACACAACAAGAAGAAAATAATGTATTTGAGTGATGGATAGACGAAGTTACCTGTGGGCTACATTGTTGGAGGGTGTACTCCTGCTGTAGCCACCGCTATGGGAGGAACTATATCAGCAACACGACAAGTAAGAGCACCAAGAAAACTTGTGCATCTCTGGCCTCTAGCGATCCAGAAGTGCTACGAGAAAAGATTGGTCTACGAACCACCACTTCGTCGGCTCCTTCTCGTGTGCTATAGCCTCGACTAGCCTATACAATAGAAGGAGGCCAGCCTCACATAACCTGCAAAAAAATTGCAATATATGTATTATTCATAATGAATCATATTTAAAAGTATGAAAAACAATGTGAATATCTCTTACCTGGCAAGAAAGCGAGGGTCCATAAGCACTAGGTGTCACAAAGGGCATGGACAAAGAGTGATCAGCCTTGCCTTAAAATGGTGACTTTCCCCGTGGGGTGTCTTCCATTGGCCCCTACTCCTAATGGAGGAGTTTTCATGATATGACCATGCCATCAAGCAAGATGTTACAACTCTCAACTCAAGCTACACCAACTTAGGTCTCACCTACATCAACACCAGTCCAAGTAATTGATGAACCGATTACACGTAGTCGAGCAAAGAAGCTACAAGAGGTGCACGCGCTACTTTGTGAGATTTATTTTAATATTAATGAGAATTATATACTATCTAAGTCATGTACATTATTAATGGTTAGGTTCACTAAGGAGGAAGACATGAACACACAAGGAGATGACTTTCGACCAGCTGCAGACCACTTCAGACCAGTTGCCGACCACGAACTACACTCAAACCAGTTCAGCTCTGCAGAACCATTTAGAAGAAATAGTCATATATTTTGATTCCCAGAAGCTATGGTGGTCTAGTTTCCAATGAGTCTAGCCCCGACCAGTTTGGAGCTACTATTTGGGCACAAACTGCCGTTTAGTGTATGCTGCTCGGAAGGTCAATAGCCAGCCTGATGCTAAAGTTTATGTATTAAACTGTACCATTCTATAATATTACATGGTGCATGGCATACATGGTTGGAAAGGGTGTCAAGTCAAGAATCCAACGCAACAAACCGTGCATCATTTGGACTTTCCTAGGTGGAGTTATTGCCAAAACAATGAAGATTGCGCAGAAGACTAATAGCCACGCGAAAACTCTCCGCTCATTCTGAAGAGGTCTTTTCACATAGTCGAACTAGTTATTTTCTTTTCGAGTTTTTACCTACCTAGCAGGGTTGTTGCTAGTATAAATACCCCCTAGACTCATTGTAATCACAGATTATGATATTGAGAATATAAACCACTTTGTTCAACTGTGCGCTAGCAAACCCCTGAGAGTTGATCTCTACCCCTTTGCTCTTGTGACTTCCTTAGCAAGAATTACAGAAGCGGTGGCTTCATCCGCTCCCAATTGGTGCTCCTACTCCCTTCGAGGTCTTCTCGATTGATTGTAGGCTGTGTTGGTTGGTTTCTTTGAGAGTGTGGTTGGGCGAATCCTCGATTCAGGTTATCGTATTGAAACGGTGGTTAGCTTCGAGTTTTATTCGATAGGTTGCACTAGTTATCGCTGATTGCAGCAAGTTATCTCGACTTCTTCGAAGCTAGTTATCTGGTGATTGATCCTACGTCATGAAGATCGGGACATCGAGGCGTACCATTTCACTTCACTCGAAATATTCGCATCTTTTGGACACTTATTGCAAGTATGTTCCTCCTTGTTGCACTTGTTATAACATTTGAACATTTCACCTACTTTAGATTCATCCATATTGTTGCAAATCTGTCTAATCCTACAATGATCTGCCTTGTCTCTCATTTTTGTTTGGTCCAAAATATAAAAAACATGAGGTTGTTGAGCTGTGAAAGACCCCGCAATAATGAAGTCAAATACCTCACTACTCTAGGTATGCAAGATAGTTTCCTTTCTAAAATAAGACGACACAAAATGTCAATTGGGTATTCCACACTCCAAGCTCGCGACAATAACATAAGAACATGGCTTGTGGCAAGAGTACAAGCAGGTCCCATTATCCTTCAAGACACACTCCTACATAATTTTTTTATGGTAGATTCAATGCTTGGCCTTATTAGCATACAAGATTTTGAATATATTTTATTTGTAACTTAAGATATAACTCGATGCTCTTGAGATTCTTTATGTTTTTTAAAAGTACTTCATCATCATTATACAGAAAAAATATCATTGTCTGCCATAGAGGGTCCAGCTGCTTTGTACCCATCTCTAAAATACTTACATGTACCATGTATGATAAACTCAATAAAGTCAACAAGAGAGAGCTCTCTTACACCATGCATTATCCAGTTATAAATCTCAACCAAATTAGTGGTCATTATGCTAAACCTAGTGCCATCATTGTCATACAATAAAGCACATTTCTCCTTCAACTCATTATCAATCTAGTGGTAAAATTTTTTAATCAACGATGCTAACCTCTTTCTCACAGTATGATCATCACTAGAGAGTGGTCCTAGAGTTTCCAGAGCCTCGTCGACTATAGGTATTGACCTTCTGGATTACTCATATGTTTATATCATTGTTAGCTTATCCAATCTCCTTCAAAACTCATTGAATTTATTCTATTAATTCTAGACATAGAGCCTCTTGAAAAGATCAATAATGTGATTATTCTTGAAAAATTAGCACCCATATAGCGCATGCACTATCTACTGTGAAAATCTAGCCACTCTTGTGCATACCCCTTCCTCACATTGGCATCCATCAAATACTCTATAGCCCACAGAAAGCTGGCATGACAGTCATGTATAAGGTATACACCTGACCTCATACATATAACTGTATCATTCACTTGCTTTAGAAACCAGTATCAGCTTGTAGTGTTCTCTCAACAAAAGAGAAAGCCATGGGTAATACCTAGTTATTCCCATCAACATCAATTGTTATTAGTATATGTCCTTGTACTTTTCATTCAAGAATGACAATACACAGATACGTGAATGCACGTACTTTAATGCAAAAAATATCCATGGAAGTCCATTCTACTAAGGATGGTCAAGTGATGAGAATAATTTAAGATCGTAGTAGCTCCCCGGATTTCTCTTAAGAATACAAGCTAGAAAGCAAGATAAACTATCGTATGAACCTTTTAATATATCAAATCTCATCTCCACAATCTTCTATTTCACTCTCCATGCCTTCACATAGGTAATTGTATACTTGAATTTGTTCTTATTATACCTAATAATTAAACTTGATTCGTACCCTAGATTGTATACAACATCGGAGTACATCTCTGTAGCAATAAATGCAGATATCATGTTTTTATGTTGTTGACCCCTTAAAGAGACAATTATGCTCGGTAATAATTAACACCTAATGATACTTCCATTTACCCTCCATTTGCCCTTGAATGCATGCACCTCCATGGATACCCATAACTTAAATTCATACATTTCATTTTACACACCAACTTGCTAGACTTCATTAGTCCCTCTAAAGTGATATTGCCTAGTACTTAACTGCTTTTGTCAATTCCCCTTTGTATGTATACTTAGCTCCATGAATGACCTCATTCTCCTTATACTCCTATAGCACATGATGTCCCTTAGAGATAACAAGTCTAGAGAAGTCTTCTTTGAACCATTATAAGAGATCTACATTACCGTCTAATGATTCATCATCCTCTACATGTTTTTTATTAAAATCTTTCCTATTCATTACCTCAACGATGATGTTATTTCTCTCTCTCATTTACCAATCCTCTACGCCTCTTGTCTGCTCCTCTTCCTTATTATTATTATTATTATTATTATTATTATTATTATTATTATTATTATTATTATTATTATTGGTGCTCTGATTTATTTTCCTCCACTAATTTAGTATCACCTCCCATCATATTTGGACTCTTTTCAATTTGCACGACCATTGGAAAACAATGTTATTTTTTTTTACACTAACACAAGAATGACAAATGGCCAATCTTGTTACAATATATTTTCTATGTGACTTTATAGTCCACTGGCATCAATTTCTAGAGAAAAAATCTTTAGTTATCTAGCTCACTATGATATATATATGGTTATTGCATTGAATAGGTGTCAACTCGAAAGCCTTGCATTATCAAATTACACACTGTTGAAAAACTTCTCTCAATGACTTTAAGGGTTAAACCGAACTCTAACAGATCTACATCATATACCATATGAATCATATCTAATATTCTCTCGATCGTGATATAACTGAAATACCATTTTATTTGATATAATTGAACTAATTAACAAATTAATCGTCAGATCTAATGCCATGTATTTGATATTTGAAACCAATATATCTTCAAACAATAAAATTATCTATGAATCTAGGAATGAAACTAACGAGAAATGAAACTATTTATAAATCTTGAACAATAATATACATACTATTTTATTTAATAAATATTATAAAAGATATAAATATTTTATCTATGTATGAATCCATAAGCCAATAGGAATTCACCGCTTTCCTTCGCCTCCCCTTAACCCTTCCTTCTTTTTCCTTTTTATTAAAATAGATTTTTAAGCAGCTAAGATAGAGTTTTATACTTAGCCGCCGAAAAACACCCTAATTAAAGGCAATAAAGGGACCATATGCCAGCAATTTTGCATGTGGCCCCTAGAAAGAAGAAAACGTTTGGTAAGAAGGCTAATGACAGCCACTTCTCCCTCACGCACCATGCCGCGCTATTTTCATGCAAGCTTCTCACATGGAAAAAAAACACGCTCGATGATAAGAGGACCGTCTATAAATTTTCTACTCTCCATCGGTCCACAACAAGAGTGAACGGACATTTATCCCATCAAATTTCACACCACGTTTTTTATATAAAAAAACTAGTGAGGGCATTAGGGGTATATCTATAAATTTTCAAATAAAATAAAATTTTTAATAAAAAATATAAATAAAAAACTCCGTTGTGGCCGTGGTCACCGTGGGCCGGCCGTCCATGTCAGAAAACCTAGGCTGGTAATTGGGCCGGGCCCCTCTCCGTACGCGCTGACCTACCTCAGGGTTCAGCCGTTCGGGCGTCCAAACTTCAAACCAAGCTTTGGCCCCGGTGCCTCGGCGAAATCCGCCGCCCTTGCGCCTCCGCCGCCGCCCGCCGCCACCTGGGGGCCGGGGGGGGGGGAGAGAACCGTCGGGCCGCCGCCGGGTTTTCGGTGAGGCGGGCTGCTCCAGTCCCGCTAATCCCCCATTCCCCCTCCGTCGTCGAGATCATCCCGACTACTACGAGCGGAGCCCCGCGCGCGCGACGTCGCCGAGGAGGAGGCGAGGCGCCGCGGCCAAGCAGAATGCGCCGGAGCCGCCTGCCGCCGACGCGCCGTTCCGGGAGCGGCTGAGGTGGCTCAACGATCAGGAACGTACGGCGCCTCTAATCCCTACTCTTCATCCCCTTCCACGAATTTTAGTTCTGTTTTTTTTTTCATGTCTTCTGTATGTTGGGGGCAAGATTGGTTGTGGTTTGTTATCCGTTTTGGTTGGTTGATTAATAATTGCTTAGCGGTGCTGCGATTGGTAGTGTAGTGTTCTAGTAGTAGATGAATCGCATGGCATGTTTCTCATTATTTAATTCTATTGGGGATTAGGCTTTAGGGATTTGCTAAGTGTCATTCACCTCATTTTCTTCCAAAATTAGTAGCCATTTTGGAGACGTAACAACAATGTAGAGATCATTAGCTAAATAGCTAATTTGAGCTGTGCTATTGACTTGAGAATTATCAGAAGACCAATAGTTAACAATCATAAGAGCCGCATGGCAATTGACAACATATATAGCAGAAAATTACTATTTTCCATGTCTGGTTTAGAGATAATTGTCTCTTTTGAAAGGAATAGCAGATGCTTGGAAGAAAATAACTTAAGTACCCAATCTAGGGGAATGTGATTTTATAGCAACTCAACAGCTGCTGATGTTGAGGTTTCCTTTCATTTTGCCCTACAGTTTGGATGTTCTAGTACATATTTGAGAGTGAACTATCACATTACGTTTTTTTATCTTTTGAAATGGTATAACTTTTATTTTCCCTTGTGGAAACAGAGACTATCAAAGTGTAGGTAACATAAGCAAAGGCTTTTCCCTCCTGTTAGTACAGAGAGCAATGAAACAAATTGACATAATTTACTAGAGAGTTAAACAGAAAAGGAGACTGCCAAAACTGAAAACAAATTACTTGCTCAGTTGCTTGCATCATGTCAAGTAGGCAGGCCTCAATCCACCAGATCCACTGCTCCTTTTTACCTGCCACCTATTCAATCCTGAATTTCTGACTCGCAAGTCTTAACCCCTGTATTGCGTTGGTGCCTTACCTCATTAGTCTGCAGCCAGGTATTTGCAAAACCTGCTCAGTACCCAGTCCCAGTGTGAGAAACAAGCAAACTTTCAACTTTGTGCTCCACCAGTCCTGTTTCTCTGATTGCTTTCTGATGAAAGTAATCATTTCTGGTTCTTTGTTCAGGAAGATGACATGTAATTCCTTACTGGTAGTAATCTAAGTAATCTATTCCTGATCTCTGTATCTGAACTGTCATATAATTTGAATAAACTTGCATAGTTTCTCTTTACCAAGCTCATACAACTTAAGCAAGCGACTTAGGTCAAGTGCTCAATCAACTTCCTCTCATACAGGAAATTGTTCATCCGGCATCCTACTGTTGACTGTGCTTTGGTTATTTCTTTGTTTATATACTCTGTGATAGCTTTACTAATGTGCTTTGAAGAGTGATAACCCCCAAGAAATTGATTGGAAATTGATTAAAGTCACTAAAATATTCAATCTCTTTACTTTAGCAGTTAGCACTGTTCCAGTTTTCTTTTCTTAAAAACATATATTACCTTATTACTACTCTGTAGAATGCAATTGCTCAAACTAACAAGAAACTATAATTTTTTTGTTGAAATTTGGGTTGGTAGTTGAGACAGCTTTTTAGAATTCACCATCCAGTTATCTGTAATTTCTTCAAAGGCATAACCACTGCATTACCATTGTCTTACAATTAATGGTTAATGCTGAAGATTGCAATTAAATGTTAGTGAAAAGACTTAAAACCTAGAGCAAGCAATAATGTAGTATTGACTTGTAATCTATGGGCTTTAGGATGCAGTATTCAGCACGAGATGCCATCTTTTGAGGGAGTACTCCCAATTATTCAAGATCATTACCTGATCTTCCTGCTCATCCCCAGTATTTGTTAAACCAAGAATAAGTAGCATAGGTTCTTTGTCAATTTTTGCGTAATGTGATAATCATGATTCCATTGCTAATCCAGGGTCCACAATAAATAGATGAACATCGGAGTGCTGCCATTAAAGCTATTCGAGCAGCTGAGATTGAGAGCATACTTTCTTGGTTGCGTTTGTTTCAATCCTACATTTCCAAGGAGCAACAAGAGGGATGTGCCTTGCAATATTTTCAGGAGAATTTACCCAACTTGTCAGTTGTCCGAAATGGAAAGCAGAATGAGCTTGAGTTGAAATGGGAAGATTGGGACAATCGAATAATTGTAGACCACTGTGATGACAAGATTTTTTGAGCTCCAGTCTCTTCATTACCAAATGTTGGTGTTCAATTCTCAGGGGATTCAGGTTCAAGCATGCTCTCTACCTATTGATGGTTATACCTTTATTGGCATCAAATAATATGTGACTGTTTTAAATGTTTGTTACCTTGTGTGATGTATGCAGTGCGGAAAAGTTTTATCAAGAGCATGCCTTTTAATTTTAATGACTTTGTAAGTTCTTTTTTGAATATTGATATCAACTATTTCTTCTCTAGCCATTACTAGTATTCTCCTTTTCTGTTGTTTACAAGGCTTGGGGTGAGCTACCTGAGGATCAACTGACAGGAATTGCACATGCTTTACAGACACCCGGGGTAGCATTTTATGCTTTCCATATTTATTGAAATGATATATGATAAATGAATGAATTGATTCTTTGTTTCTTTTTAAGCTTACCTTCCATGTTTTAATATGATCTTGAGCAGGCTGTGAGTACTCGGCTCTCTTTTGGTATGACACCAAAAACTTTAAGGTTACCCAAAAAGGGCGAGATGCTCTTATCTGTGCGTGGCTCACCTCTTGGAGTGTACAGAGAAGAAAATTTGGCAGTTGTTCATGGTATTTATCACCTTTTTTTGCTTGCTCTTCACAAGCATCCCTTACTATGGTCCTGTTGACAATTGCTAGCCCCCAAAAAATTACAGAATCTACAAATGGATGTGAAGATGCTGCCTCATAATGCCAGTTGTCATATATAACGTAGTAAGGATGCTGTGTGATCAATCCACTCTTTTCTTTTAGTCATCTGTCCCAAGGTTGATATTTCTTATTGTCTACTGCAGGATCTTATCAACCCTTGACGTAACCTTTAGGACATTGGTGTTTTTCTTTCTTTCCTTAAGCTGGGATGGGATACTCACCCAGAATCAGGATGCAATCACTAGTTCAGGTGAGTTGCAGTATCTATTTGTTATCCTTTGTGTAGTTGGCAGGCGTGTTGTAGGATGCCAATTTTCATTCGGGTGAAATCGTGTATTAAGTAGTGTGGCACCGTTGTTAACTTTGCTACCAAGGAAGCGGGCAAAAGCAGTCTAAATATGTGTGTGGTAGCCGTCCGTTCACTCTTGATTGTTGAGGCTGTGTTAGCTCATTACCTGAGATGAGACAATGTGAGCAGTTGTAAAATCGAATTGAAATTGTGAATCATCAGGTTATATATTCAAATTGCTTGCAAATAATTGGTAAATATGGAGTTTCACAGTAGGAACATGTAAAATTTGTCCAATACCCTCCCGGCCTACCTATCTGTGGAGAATCTTGTTTTTAAGTAAGCCTCTGATTTTGTACAGTCTTGAGTAACATGTATACTACTACATACTAGTCAATATGCACCAATGGTTTTGTACAGTTAGTACCATCTTAGTTGCATTTTAGTATTCATAAAAAAAATAGAGTACCTTTGTAGAAACAAACACTTGTTGGTTGTTGCATTCAAATCCTATATTTTAAACTCAAATTTGTAGGCATAATCAGATTTTACAAACTGAAACTGAAATTAAAACCCTCACTTATAACCCTGAAGAGTACCGTCTAGCTACTGTTACTCAACACAGTCTTTCCATTTAGATACTGTTAGATTGTGAAAAAAATGGCAGTTTCCAAATGAGAGCAAACACTAGAGCCATCCACAATTGGCATCCAAAGGAGCAATTGTTTACAATAATTATCATTTAGAATGTAGGTTGTTAATCCTTCTGCTCATTCGTCCGCACACTAAATTTGAGAAGAAACCACGTGGTACCGCGAACGATCGCTAATTAATAATTGCACTATCCATCCAATGCGTAATAATTGCAGCAATTTCGGTAGCAATCCAAGTCGTTATTGTTAATTAGCACAACAGTGTCCAAATTGTTTTGGAGTCTGCCTTTTACCTAATCAATTTCGGACACGGCTCGCCATACAAATTAGATACAACAAGATCGCGTAAGTTACTAGTTTCTTTCCCCGGTATATTACAATTTTGTGTCGTCTACCGGAGGATCGACCACACGCCGAGTCGTCGACCGTCCATGGATTCCCGTAACCTATCTCGTCGACAGCACAGAGCACGCCGGGAAGATCAGCCGGATGGCGAGCGAGCAAGGAACAGGGCGGCGCGAAGTGGCCAGAGGCGCCGCCAGATCGCCGCACGGTTAGCCGCTGTGGTTACCGGTTCCCTGATGTTCGCCGCCGGCCTGCTGCTGGAGATGGACATGGTGATGGGGCACCGGCGGGAGCACAACGCCATGGACTTCTGGGCCTTCATCGAGCAGCACGTCGTCGTTGTGCTCTCCGACGCCGGTGTCCTCCTCTTGGCGTTGGACGACGACCGGCGCCGCGTACGGTGTCGATAGCTCTCTGATGGCGATAGCTTCGGTCGAACAAGATACGAAGCGAAGATGCGTCAACTTAAACTTTTATAACGAGGTAGGCCTCCCCTTTTTCGTTACTATGAACTGTGACATGTTAATGTTAGTGTCATCTTATAGTATAAATATATATAGTTGATCTCACTACTGTAGATGATGCTAAATTGTTACCTCCTAGAACCACATTATCTTTTATTTTTCAGTCTTTGGAGAGCTTTGAAATTAAGGTTTATTTCCTCAAAAACATCATGTGCAATTGGTAAAAGTTCATTTTGCATCTTCCAACTATTACCTGCTTGAGTATGATTATCATTCTTCAACTACAAAACTAGATAGATATATAGACTCTATTAACTATTAAAACACACTTATTTTACCTTCATAAACAGTTTTAACGACGGTTTCGTTATATGTGACACACTAACTAGCACATTGATCTAATCTTTATATAACGTAGAGAGTACATGTTAAAAAAAGTAGAAAACCCTCTTAGCATAAAAAATAAAAAATTATAATGAAACACATGTGTTACCCCCTCCCTCCTTCCCTCTTCTCTCCCTCCCTCCATCCTCCTCTTCAGATGATAATATATGTATCAATCACTCTATCCCTCCCTCCCGAAGCAATGGAGAGCCCGTTGGAGGCAATGGAGGAGCTGACTGAGAGCTGCCATAGAGATCAAGTGCCAAGGAGGTGGAGACAGCTGTAGTAGTGCTAGTCTCAGCAGAGGCTAAGGACACCGCACGCCTTGCCCAAGTAGAAGTCACAATGCTACTAGAGGACGGCATCCCTAAAGAGCACCTTGACGCTCTGCACTAGTCATGAGAAAAACACCCTTTCTGCCAATCAACTGGTTGTGGTGGCAGAAAGAGGGTGCGATAGTGATGGAGGTAGAGACAAGGTTCAAGATGTTCAACAATTTGCTTAGCCGAGCGTTGTTGGTGGTTGTGCCATTGTGTGAGCGTTCGTTGGCAGAGGTGACGACGGATGAGGAAAGGGTCGACTCCACAGTGACGCCCAACTGCATAGTGGAGTCAATGGTGGTCGTGAGGAGGATGTTGTGTGGCTTCAATGGCGTCCTTGATGATGAGATTGTCCTATACAAGATCCTCATGCACCTACCAGCATTGTCCCCACCCGCCACAGCATGTGTAGTTTGTACCATTGCCTCACCTTCAACCTAGCCTTCCTCCTCACCTACCACCACTGCCAGCCTGAGCTCAAGCTCATCTACTTCTACCACGGCAACAGCAAATACATCAACGTCATCGACTTCCATGCTGCTCAACTCCGCCCCAAGCATCCGCCACACCTGACCCTTCGGATACACCATCATCACCTGCTGCAACGGCTTCCCTATCCTCTAATCCTATAGTGCCAGTTATTTTTGCTAATATGTGGTTCCTATTTATTTTTGCTCTGTTTTTTTTCTAACCGTAATGCCACTTACTCTCACTAGGTCAACGTGCTATGTAAAGTATAAAATCACCATTCAAACAGCTTAAGAGACAAAATGGGGGCAATTTTGATAGTTAAAGTATCCTTTTATATTGGGTATTACGGTTAAGGGACATGAGGCACGAGAAAACACCTTTCTACCAATCAACTAGCTGTGGCAGAAGAAGGAAGGTGCATAGGTGGAGACAAGATTTAAGATGTTCAACAATTTGCTCAGGCGAGCGTCGCGGGTTGAAGGAGGCAATGATTTTTTTTCCTCTGCAATTCCATTGCATTCTTTTAGCCCAAGTACAGAAGCAGCGCTCAGGCTTCAATTTAGCCCATCAACCCATCACCCATGTAGCATCCCTCTCCCTTCAATTGTGTTTAAATGATAAATAAAATTTTACAGCTCAAAAGTTCATACTACTAGTAATTTGTTTATTTGATTTTTTTTTCTACTCAACTCGCAGCAACACGCGGAGGGATTTTTTAGTTTCAATTAGTGAAATTATGATAAGAATGAGTTTGCATCTTCCAGATGATTTGTAGTTGGAACTTGGAACCACCACCTCTGTCATCTGAAAAACTACGTTATTTTCATCGAGAAATCTGTAAAGATATTTTTTTTAGTTTTGCTATTTTTTCTGAATTAATAGTCACCTACACTTGTATAAGATATAAATTAACTTGCACAAATTATACACTACTTGTATAATACAGAAAAATGCAACTTTTGTATGGCTGAACTGTAGTTTTATTTTTACTTCATATTTTTTTATTAATTTGATGAATCTAGATGCACTTTTATGCTTTCATAGATCATAGAAAGTTTTATATATTAGTGAGATAAATAATAAAGTACGTTTTCTTATAAGTCTAGGTAATGATATTGTTTGTCTAAAAAACATAAGTACCAGTAGATATTGTAGTAGTATTAAAAAGTGATAATAAATATGAAAAAATCAGTCTAACTGTAAATAGACAACCCCTTCCTTTCATATTAGTGCTAGAAATTATTGGTCGATAGACCGTATCGGTATTACATCTACACGTTCCCACGACTAGAGAGAGTAGTCGTTTCTGCTAAGCACAATAGTGTACGGCTATACGGAAAACGATAAAACTTTTTGCAAATGCGTGAATGGATATTGGTCGGTAACTCACGGAAGCAAAAACTAGGTACATTGCCAAAACTCAAAACACATGTAACTATTGCAGAAGATGAAAATTAAAGTAGGTAAAAGAGATCACTTTAGCTACTCCCTGTTTTATATTATAACTCACTTTTAATTTTGTTGTAAATTAAACATATGTAAGTTTAACACAAAATAAATATAAAAATATAATTAATGATAAATTTAATAGAACTAATTACTATATTTTTTATAAGACTTAATTAAATTTAAAGAGATATAAAAGGAGTAAAATTTACAATTGCTACCAAATTATTAAACGGCAAAAAAGCGTACATATATATATGTGGCTCATGACAAAGCGGCGAGTCATTCATGCCTAGAAACACCCACACGTTACTCGTACGTTCGTAGGTCATCAAATCATCAACATGGGAGCTTGTGCAGTGGGCGGCGGCGGCGGCGCGGCGAAACGGGGACGAGGAGCACTGGCGATGACAATGCACAGAGGACTCCCCGGATAGGTGGCGCCGAAGAGGCGGAACTCCTGCTGTTTGAAGGCCCAGACATGGACGACGTCCTTCTCCATGACGCCGCACCGGGCGATGAAGTCGAGGTAGCCCTCCCCCTTAATGATGGCGGCGCCGCTGCTGTCCCACCGCGTCAGCAGCAGATGCTTGATGCCGCCGCGCAGGTGCACCAGCGTCACCGGCAGCCCGCCATGAGACCTCCCCCTCTTCTTCTTCCTCCCCGTCGTCTCCGCATCCGGTTGTCCCTCCTCCTTCTCCTCCTTCGGCTGCTGCTGCTCCCCGTCGTCGGCGGCGACGACGACTCTGGTATTGTTCTCCGGTTGCGGCGGAGGCGGAGGAGGAGTCGCCCTGCAGGGACTCGGAGGTGGAGGCGAAGGCGGAGTTCCTTCCTCCTCCTGTTGCAGGAAGCTGGCGGCGATGGCCTCGTCGCGGGTGAGCATCGGGATGAGGCTGCGCGCCACACCGCTGCACGCGAGGCGGAACCGGTTCTGGTGCGAGTCGAGGTCGGTCCTGGTCACCGTCTTCTCCTCGATGAACACCAGCGGCAGGTCGTACCGGAGCCCCAGCCGGTAGAAAACTATCTTCCGTATCCACGACGGCTCGACGGGAACTTCCCCCGCCGCCAGCGGCGGCGCGACGGCGGCGAGCGGGACCGCATTTATGGGCCGCGCATCGATGGGCGCTGACGCCGGCGCCACGTACGAGACCAGAGCCCCGGCCCTGGCCGCCTCCCGCGCCCGCTTCCTCCGCCGTAGACGATCTTCCTCACCAGCGGCAGTGAGAGGCCGCTTGCGGCCGACGTGGTGGGGGTTGTCCGCCGCCGGCACCATTGTAGGCTGTGGACGTCCTTGCTGGTTGCCGGAGCACATGGTGATGGTCGTCGGCGGCGGCGACGGCTAACACCGAAGATGGAACTTCGATCGGCGTGGTGGATGGCGAGCTTTATCGACCGATCCCTAGCGATGGAGACGCGGTTGTGGCGGCGAGTTGTGGATGGCTCATCCCATCATGCGCAGCTCTGGATTTATAACTGCGGGAATGCTCATCGAGTCCTAGTCGGAGTCCTAGGCCTGATGCGTTCGTCGTATTCGTCACGGAATGGAAATGCAATTAACGTAACCGACTTGGAAAGCGATGGGCCCATCCAATCGCAAAAGATAATTAGGCTTAGGCCCACTTCAAATTATCTAATGGGCCGGCGTAAATGGCCTCGTGTCTGTTAGATAAGCCCAGCGCTACTTTTGTTTTTTCTCATTTTTTGTTGTTGAGGACGCACACCTCGCTTCGTGGCTGGCGTTCGCGGTGCGCGGGGATGTACGCACGCACCTGGCATCGTGGCTGGCGTTCGCGGTACACGGGGATTGACGCACACACCTCGCGTTGTGTACGCTGAAACGAGCGTCGCCACTGCATATGTTTGTCGTTCAACGAATAGAAAAAACAGAAAACGCTGCATCCTAAGCAGCACCAAATCTCTAAGTCTTTCCCATTTCATTTCCAAATCGTAGCTGCTTGTGTTCATCTAATTGGTGTCCACCGCAGTGCGATTCATAACAAGTGGTATCATAGCTATGGTATCTCCGACGAGACCTCGCGGTTGATTGTCGATTGGGAAAAAGAAAGATCCTAGGAACGATGCTTCCAGCGGCTCAGGTGCCAAGACGTCAAAATGCACACCTTCGTTGGATCCCCATCAACCTCGCCGACCACGCACGCGTAACGCACGACGTTCGCGCACCAGCAACGCACGCCGTCCGCGAGAAGTCATCATCGAGCGCATCATCCGGGAAGCTAGCTCCGACAATTGGCCACAGCTGATGAAGACAAATTACCATGAGTTGTTGTTGCAGATGATGGTGAAGCTGCAGGTGTGTCATCTGTGGGACACCATCGAGTACGATGATGTGGAGTACGATGAAGACCGCAGCGCCCTCGATGCGATTTGCAGCAGCGTGCCGGCGAAGATGGTCCATGTTTTGGTGACCAAGGCGTCTGCCAAGGAGGCATGGGAGGCCATCAAGACTCCGCATCGGTGATGACCGGGTGCGAAAGGCGATCGCGCAGAATCTCTGGGCGGAGAACGAGTCCATCACCCTCTGCGACGAAGAACCCATTCGAGGATTTCACTCTACGCATGACGAGCATAGTGTAGCGCTTGGCAACCTTGGGTGATCCTGAGCCCGACGAGAAGGTGGTGGCCAAGTATCTACGTGTCTGTTAACGCCAAAATCTAGACGATCCGATGGTGTGAAAGCCGATCAGCTGAGAGGTGTCCGATGACTATATTGAAGAAGCCGATCGGTTGTAGCGAAGGAAAACTCGGTTCCAAATTGAAAGACTATTCGGATAGAACCGAGTTTGCGGAAGAGCCGTAAGCTCCACGGCAGGATGTTTTATCTTTGTAAATTGTAGCCTTATTTAATTAGGAAGGTTTAGTTAGTTAGTTAACTTTAGAGATATTTTCCTTTGTTCTTGTTAGGAAATAACATCCGATGGTTGTAAACGCGTCGGACTCTGTCTAAAAATCTAGGGTACAAATATAAACCCCCTAGAGACATGTAATATATCTCTCGATCAATACAATCTTGATGCATCGTCACCCTAATTCATCTAGGTTTATACCGATGGATTCTGGCTCTCGATGCGGGGCTACATCAGTTAAGTCCGATCTCCGACGAAGAGGTAAGTCTCACCACCATCTCGATATGTTCTGCTCCATCTAAGGCTGCATCAGTTAGGTTCAACCTCTTAGGCCGATCAGACGTATCGCATCACGTCCATATAGGGCCTATCGGCCTATTAAGCTTCCTTTGTCGTCGTCAATTTCATGCTGCATCGGTTAGGTTCGACCTACGGGGCTACTGATGGTAGATTGAGCTTCAGTCTTATAGTTTTCTGCACGGCGTATCATCGAAGTGCTAGTCGATGAGTTATTCATGCTCTGAGCTTCACGCCCAGCACATCAGCCCCTCGACCGATACGCATCAGCCTTTAGAGGTGTCCCTTGACACGTAACGCCGAGTGTATCGGTCTCCCAGCCGATACGCACCCGTCTTTAGAGAGGCGTCCTCTCATCGGCTCAGCTAGCCGATGGATTCATTCCTATCTTTGCTTCAGCACAGCCGATCCAGCGTCCTCCGTATAATTGTTGTTGGCTTCAGCCTCGTACTGTCTCAGTTGGGTCCGATCTTTGAGGTTCGGTGTTAATGGTGCTGTCACGGTGGGCGATGGGTCTTGTCCTGTCATATCTAGAGCGGCATTGGCTTTACAGCCCATACCTTTTAATACTATTCCTTGCCAGTTTGCATGTGCATTTATTGGCTTTTTCAGCCAATGAACGACTGTTATGACTTCCATCGGCTATCCGGAGGAATTCTATGCGCTTTGCTATCCTCTGAGTACACCCCGGTTCCTCCATCGGTTCTACAGCCGATCCCTCATCGACACCTGTCCATGTCCACATTGGCTCCTCAGCCGATCAAAGAGCTTCTCGATTCCTACTGGCAAATAACCAATAGCGAAGGGCCTTCCCGGCATGGCCGATGGCTATCCCGATCTTATTGGCAGCTAGCTGATAGCAAGCGCATGCATCGGCCCACCGTCCGACGGACCTGCTCGTCTTACTTCCTTGTCAATTGTAGGGTCAAATTGACTGACACGCCCACACCCGTACCGTCGCGCCAGAGCCGATCGAACCTCACGGCCCCCGGCGCGCGTACCTCAAGCCACAAAGAGAAGCCGATCGGACTGCACTGGAGCTAAGCAGACCTCCCAGTCATTCGGCGTGTTCGCGTCAGGGCGCGCGAGGGATCTCGGCATGAACAGCATCATCTGGCCACACTACAAGCAGCTAGTAATCTCCATTGAAACCCTTCTCGACATTTCTAAACTTTCAATTGAGGAGGTCACACGGAGATTGAAGGCGGCCGATGATGTTGAGCCGCCTCCGCCGCATACCGTCACCGGTAAACAGCTACTCACTAAAGAGCAGTGGATTGAGCGGTACAAGCAAAAAGACCAAGAAACCGGCCGGGGCAGCTCTAACTCCAGCGGTCATGGCAAGATGTGCGGTCACGGCAAGCCATGCGGCTGCGGTGGTGGCGGCAGCCAAAATAGAGGCGACATGCACAGCTCATCTGGCACGGCGCGTGCTGGGGTGGACGACGAGTGTAGGCGCTGCGGAAAAAGGGGACACTGGGCCCAGCATTGCCGTGGGAAAATGAAGGCGGAAGAACAGGCCCATGTGGCCTATGACGACGAGCCCACTCTCATCTTTGCTTACACAGCTGAGGAAGGAGATTCGGTGACAACCCTAGCCATTTCTCCCCACACGCCGCTGTCATTCCCAAATCCCCACCTTGCTGCCAATGTCATCACACCACCTCAAGCTGAGCTCTCACCGCTCCCCAACCTCAACACTGCCGCAAATGATGCCATACCGCTACAAGCCATGCTCCCACCACCCTCCAACACCGACATCACCGCTGTTTTAGGCAACACGGCGTATCAAGTTAAGTCCGCACCGCTAGACAACACCAGCACCGCCACCATCTCTGATGCCGCCAAGCAACCGTACTAGCTGGAGCTATCGGAGGCGAAGGTATTTGCCACCCTTGACAAGGTGGAGACCCAGGATCCGAGTCACTGGATCCTGGATACTAGAGCCACGAACCACATGAATGGTGTTTGTTGTATCTTCTCTGACCTCAACATCGACATCGTCGGCATGGTGCGCTTCAGTGACGGCTCCATCATCAAGATCGAGGACCACGACACTATTCTCTTTGTCTGCAAGAACAGGGAGCACCGCACCCTCACCAACACGTACTTCATCCCTCGCCTTACCACAAACATCATCAGCGTCGGCCAGCTCGATGAAGGGGGGTTTTAGGTGCTTGTCGAGGTTGGAGTGATGCAGATCCGTGACGAGGAGCGTCGCCTCCTCGCAAAGATCCACCGAAGCCCAAGTCGGCTGCATGTGCTTGAAGCCAAAATAGCACGGTCGGTGTGCCTGGCAGCACATGTAACGGAGGATGCTTTGCTCTGGCACGCCCGATTCGGGCATATCAATTTCGGTGCTCTAAGGAAGATGGGACATGAAGAGCTTATTCGCAGGATGTCCCAGATGGACCACGTCAACCAGATTTACGATGTGTGCCTCACTGGCAAGCACCGACGGACGCTGTTCCCACAACGTGCTCTCAAGCGCTCAACCGAGGTATTGTAGCTACTCCATGGTGACATCTGTGGTCCAATCATGCATGTGACTCCAAGCGGCAATCGGTATTTTCTCTTGCTCATCGATGATTTCTCACAGTATATGTGGATTGCCCTGTTGCCGAGCAAGGATGCCGCTTCTACCGCCATCAAGAATGTCCAAACCACGGCCGAACGCAAGACTGGGAAGAAGCTGCTCGCTCTGCGTACCGATTGTGGGGGCGAGTTCGCATCAACGAACTTCACTAACTATTGCGCTCACCTTGGAGTCTGACATGAACTCATGGCACCATACACACCTCAACAGAATGGCATCGTGGAGCGACGCAACCAGACTGTCGTGGGCACTACACGTAGCATGATAAAGGCGAAGTCTCTTCCTGGTATGTTCTGGGGCGAAGCCGTGGTGACTACTGTGTATCTTCTGAACCGATCGTCGTGCAAGGCAATTGGACGAATGACATCGTACAAGCTGTGGACAGGGAGCACGCCGGCAATGCACCACCTCCGCACGTTCGGGTATGTCGCCCATGTTAAGGTGACCACACCGAATCAGAAGAAGCTGGATGATTGCAGTCAGCGCATGATCTTCGTTGGCTACGAACCTGGCTCCAAGGCATATCACGTCTATGATCTGATGACTCGGCGCGTCCACATCAGTCGTGACACCATCTTTGACGAAGCAGCGCAGTGGACGTGGTCCGCTGTTCATGATGCCAACCCCAGTGGCTTCGCCATCGAGGACTCTGAGCTCCTGGAGCTTGCTGTGACCTCCACCACCAATACAACAACAGCACGGGTTCCACCTGCGACCTCGATAATCGAATCTTCTCCACCTCCTCCATTAGCACCATCGCCACCACCAGCTAGGGACATGTTCGCAGCATCTCCTACGGCGAGCGACCTTGTGTCCGTGACGTCAAGCTTGACGCCATACCGGAGCATCAAGTTCATGTCTCCGCCTGGGGCTAGAGCCGGCGAACAACTAGACACTGACCACGACGATGATGCGCCTCTTTGGTTCCAGCGCATCGACAACGTGATCGGACCGGCCTTACCGCCGAGGCTAGCCAATCAGGAGCTGGAGGAGTGACTGCTGCTTGCAAGCGACGCCGAGCCAACCTCGTTGAAGGAGGCACTATGCCATGAATGCTGGCATCAAGCAATGTTGGACGAGATGGCGTCCATCGAGGTAAGCAGCACTTAGGAATTGGTTGAGCCGCCACCATGCATTCGGCCGATAGGCCTCAAGTGGGTCTACAAGGCCAAGAAGGATGCATCCAGGATTGTCACCAAGCATAAGGCTTGGCTGGTCGCAAAGGGCTATGTGCAACGTCAAGGAATCGACTTCGATGAAGTATTCGCTCCCGTGGCACACCTAGAGTCCATGCGACTGCTATTGGCGCACGCCGCCTACGAAGGCTGGGCTGTTCATCATATAGACGTCAAGTTCGCATTTTCTCAATGGAGTGCTGCAAGAGGAAGTTTACATCGAGCAGCCCCATGGTTTCATCCTCCGGGGTCCTGAACACAAGGTGCTCCGTCTCATCAAGGCTCTCTACGGGCTTCGGCAAGCTCCCCAAGCTTGATATGCCAAACTCGATGAATCTTTGATTAGACTTGGGTTCCAAAGGAGCACCTCAGAGCACGTCGTCTACCTATGTGGTATTGGAGATCGCCACCTCGTGGTGGAAGTATACGTCGACGATCTTATCATCGTCGGCGGCAACCAAACCAACATCGATGTCTTTTAAGACAAAGATGCACTCCACCTTCAAGATGAGTGACCTAGGCTGCCTCAACTACTACCTTGTCCTGGAGGTGTCCCAATTAGATGAGGGCATCACTCTGTGCCAAAATACCTACGCTGCCAAAATTCCGGAGATGGCGGGGATGACTGGATGCAAGTCCACCTATACTCCCATGGAATCGCGCCTCAAACTCAGTAAGTTGAGCACTGCCCCAACTGTTGATCCTACTGTGTATAGAAGCATTGTGGGGTCACTACGATACTTGGTAAACACAAGGCCGGACTTGGTATACTCGGTAGGTTATGTGAGTCGATTCATGAAAAACCCGACCACCGAGTATTTTAGAGCAGTCAAGAGGATCCTCAGATACATCTCTGGGACTCTCAGCTACGGTTGTCAGTACCAGAGAAAGAAGAAGGAGGAAGCCTATCTGCTCGACTACAACGACAGTGATCAGGCGGGGGACATTGATACACGAAAGAGTACTACCGGCATTCTCTTCTTTCTCGACAACAACCCCGTCACCTGGCAATCCCAGAAGCAAAAGGTTGTGATGCTTTTATCATGCAAAGCAGAGTACATAGTTACAACTACAGCTACTTACTAGGGGATTTAGTTGGCACAACTAATCTCAAAACTCAGAAGAAGAGAGGCCAGTGCCACCAGTCTGAAGATTAATAATGAGTCCGCCATTACACTCAGCAAAAATCCGATGTTCCATGACCGTAATAAATATATTGATGTCAGGTATCATTTCATTCGAGAATGTGTTGAAGATGGAAGAGTGAAGACCGAGTCAATCGAAACTGTAGATCAGCTGGCTAAGGCCCTGGTACAAGGACGTTTCTGCGAACTACGCTCACTAATTAGTTTCAAGATGTACAATGTTAGATAAATCTAGCGCTACTTTTGTTTTTTATTTTTGTTTTTTCTCATTTTTTGTGGTTGAGAGTTATGCGTCGTGGCTGACATTCGTGCTGCGCGGAGATGGACAGCTCGCGTCGCCGCTGCATCCGTTTGTAGAAATAATAGAAAATGCTGCGCCCTGAGCAGCATCTGCTTGTGTTCAGGCTACCGCAGTGCGATTCCTAACAGTGTCCTCCAAAAGGCAACTACATATCCCCACCCCGCACAACACCGCGCCGCGAACTCCATGGCCGCCGCCGACGCCGGGGACGTCCCAGCCGCCGTTTTCCCGACCCCCGCGCGGCTGCGGGAAGCATTTGCCGCTCTGGCCCAGGTAATCGTCCAAGCTAAGCTAACCAGCTATCGCCCATTTGCCGTGTACCCTCCCTAAACCCTAGGATTCCTTTCTGCTCCAGGCGTTCGATTCCGGGGATTGCTCTGATGGATCTGCCACTTCGGTCGTCTCCGACCTCCTCAACGCAGCCTCCGATGCAGCGAACGCTGGGGGAGACGCCGATGACGACGCGGCGGCAGCCCGGGTCGCGGAGGAGATGCTCCGCGAGGTGCACGCGTTCCTCTCGTCCCCATCCTCGAACCAGGCTGCGTTATGCGATATCCTGTGCTTGCGTGCAGTTGGTCTCTCCTGATGGTGTTTCATGTTGCGATCCGCGGGTGGGATGGGAATAAGTTTTGTGATCTCCTGACATCGTTGCTGTCTCCTAATAGTTGGCCATAGACGCTCTCTCACTAGAGCTGGTAAAACCTGTGGCGAAGCTGGGGGCACTGATGGGGAATTGCTGGGACATCGCCAACTCTTTCATTGAATTCTTCGTGTCAAACTGCAATCCGAGGGACATGCTCTCCATCCTCTGTGAGGTCAGTCACGCTTGCATTTGTTCTTGATAGATACTGGCATTTGCTTTTACAGTTGTGTCTTGCAATGTTGATGAAATTCAGTATATAGGCCCATACTGGGTAACTTGCGTCTCCTTTTACATCCGAAGGATCCTGTGATTGGAAATAGTTATGCTTTTTATTTTATTGAAGGATGAAGGAAAAGGTCCATTTAACAAGACTGAACTATCATCAAAAATTAACTCTGAACTTTGAAACGCGACACTATTCAACACTAAACTTTCAAACTGTGCATTTTTCAACCTTGATCTTGTTAAAAATGGACTTTACCCTTCTTCAAATAGATCTGGATAAGTTTTATAATTTTTTAATATGAACTGATGTTCCATTGTTTATTTGTTGCGTTCAGTCCAAACCTGCACAATGCTAGGGCACTAGAACGTCCATTCATCATTGAGCATCTTTTCTTTTTGCATTTAATATTTCCAGACGACAATATCTCTCTACCTCCTTCCCTCGCTTCTGGTCTCTGGGTTCCTATGGTGTATTGCTCACCCTTTTGTAATGACATTATGTTGTGTTGATATAGGCAGTAGATGTTATGTTGTGTTGATATAGGCAGTAGATGTTATGTTGTGTTGATATAGGCAGTAGTGGCATCAAATGGCTCAGAGTACTCTGCTCTTCTATTCAAGGAGCTAGCCAAAGGTATGTACATGTTTTTGTATGAAGATTTCCACAGCCATCTCTATGCTCTTCATTTTGAAATTTTGGCTGCCAATGGATGAAGTTCCAGATATGAATTCAGATATTTAATGCTTTGTGCCTCTATACATAAGATTAGATATATTTGGTAGACATGTTACACACCTGTTGTGTGAATGTTGACAGGTTAACACTTGTATTATTAAATATGTTTTTCTATTCTTACTAGCTAATTGTGCTTTGGGCTAGTGCCTGTTTTGATTCAGAGGAGGCATACTGAACAAGAAAAAGTCGCACTTCCTCCTGTCCTTCGAGTTATGAATGCTGCTATACCAGAATATGACAAGGAACATGGAAAGATCGTTGTTGATATGTTTAATGCAGCACTTAGAATTAGTAACACCATTCAAGAAATGTGCAAAAAATGGTTTGTTGAGTTAAATGGCATTTAAGTTGACTCTTGTGCCCTGAACGATATGTTTTTGCCTTTTCGTCTCTCTGTTCTGATTAATTTTTCATCACCAAAAGGTCAACCAGAAGAAAGAAGAAAGAAGAACTCTGTTCTGTACTTAGTCTATAGTCCCTTCAGAACATAGTAAGTACAAAACCGTGTTATTTACATATGTTATTTTCAATTTGATTTAGAAAGATTTCTTTTCTTAATATGTTATTATACATTTCTATCTTGCAGGCTCTTGTGTCAAGATGCAAACGACAGCATATTATCTCTACATGTGGTTCAGTTGTTCTTCAGCATTCAAAAATTCTTACATTTTGTGGGTTCACTTATTTGGGTCTTTTAACTGGCAATGATGTGACCTCAGCCACCGATAAGCTTTCGAAAGGTGTTTAATTTGTCCAAATTATTTTCCACTTGGAAATAGTGTACTCTGTTTGTTTCATTGTTAACTGATGCATTTGTTTGCAAAGTGATGTAGATGAAGATGCTGATTTGCTCGACTGCTTTTCTTTTGCAATGGATGGTGCAAGTCTTGCAGGTTTGATGATCATTTTGACTACACTTTTATTAGACAATGCATGTTTCTTAGATGCTACTTGGTCACATGCTTGAGCTTTTTACAGTTATCAGTGCTGAAAGATGTTAAGGACAACCATATGAGGATGTGGCAAGCAATTAACATTCTTAGATATGTGTTGTCCTCGACTCATTACCCATGGGTAATAAAATCCCACAGTTTGGACTTACTGCTGACTATAGCTAATGAAGTAATTTTGAGGAAATCAATGATCATGTAGATGTCTCATCTTCTAGTCCTCAAATTTTTGCAACACTCAAGGTAATGTTAAACTTTACTTATATATTTAGGAAACATGTCTCCATCTGCTATATAAACAATTTAAGAACATTCACAGGCCATTGAAAGTGTCATGATTTCTGCCCCAGATGCATTAATGCGGAAGAAAGCTTTTGTTGCTTTGAAACTGGCAAGTATCATAAATTAGTCTGTTGGTTTTTTTTCTCTTTTATTTGTTTCCCTAGTATTTTTGTGTATGTTTAGCAATGGCCATGTATGGTTTTTGTTTATATATGGCTGCAAGATTATATGGGCAGGATGGTAATATTTTCCCTCTTTAGTCTGTACTGTGGCATTTCTTCCTTTTCCTTTTGAATATAACGCTTAAATTTTTATCAGGTTATTTCAATGGTGCCATCCTCTCAGAGATTTTACATCTTACAGGCTCTTATAAAGAACGGTATCTTCCCCTCCTTGTTATGAACTAAGAACACAATCTTGTATCTCTGCATGCAGTTTAAATGATAAGAACTAAAAGCATCCTGTTGATGCTCAATATACATGTAGGGAAAGAAGGGGAAATTTGACCATATAATGGACCTCAGTTTTTCAGTTACCTTCACCTACATTTTCTGGTGTATGATGTGCTTGGATTGATAGAAACATGCAGTTTGATGATTTTTAACTTCATTTTCAAGTCCATCCTTCAAATCCTGAATGATGTTGTTTTTTCTTCTAGACTGCAATTCTCCTAGATCTGGTGAAGGATGAAGTTTCAAGAGAGAGTTGTCGAGCTGATCAGGATTTTATTGAATCGGATCAATTGCAAGATGGTGGAGAATGGCCACCACCTTGGTTTTCTCATGCACTTGAGCTGGTGGGGCTGATCTTGGAGCCTCCAGAAGGTGGCCCTCCTTGTCTTCCTGATCATGGTGAACAGGTACCCTCTTTTTACGTCACTAGTATGTCATGAGCATAAATAGGATGCTTGTTTCCGTATTAAAAGAAAAGGAGGATGCCTGTTGGGCAGGAATATATCTAGAATAGACAGCCATGGACTTGGGGACTTTTTTAAATACCACAGCAGGACTTCAAGGACTAGGAGAGTTGTTCTATTCATTTTCACCTGAATCTCAGTGAACCAGCTGTGTCATCTTATATAGGTTCTTAAGAAATTAGTCAAGTGATTATAACAAATGGCTGCAATACAACTAAAGATAACAATACTCTTAACAACTAAATAAAATGTAGAATAATTAAACTTCAACTCCAAGCCCAAAACATTGAATATAAATCTATCATTTTTCCTTTTCTTTTCAACTTCATTTATCAGATTCTCATAATCTCATTTTTATAACTTTTAACACTGAATGAATTTGAGCCTGAATTTTATACATAGAATAAATTGAGAAATACATGTAAATTTTGTGGGAAATTTTCATGTTAGTTTGATGTATGAATCAAAGCTGGATTGCAAGTATCTGAATTCACCTTATATGTTGCCCATTTGTGCTGTGCTTTGTTATTCTTATCTATCCTGCTAAATTTGTTTTATATCATTTTATGCCTCATGCCTAGAAAATAATCTGCTATGGTTTTCACCTTTTATTTTTGTATTCAGGTATTATCAGCTTTGAATTTGCTCCGATTTGTTCTAATAATAGATTCAAGAGGTAACCTACAAATAACCTGTACTTAAAATTTTATCTACTAATACTGAACTGTAACAATAGTTGTATGATTTTGCTATTGCAAAAGTCATGCTGCATGATCATACCTTCAATAAGACTATAATCAAGTTTCCCTATGGCTCTTGAATAGCTCTTGAAGCTTAATGTTTTCATAAATTAAATACTTGATTGAACATAATTTTGGTTATCAACGTGCTGGTGCATGGTTCTAATGTTCATCTATCTAACCAATAGTTCTTTAAAACACTTTCTTGTTTTTCGTTCTTGCACATGTTAAAGAGCGCACCATTGAAATTCTGTTGATGTGAACCTATATAGTGTACTAATCCCAAACAATGTGTTGTAAAACCACGCTTGTATACCCATAGAATCAAAGATGGCACAAGATGTAAAAAAAGTGGTTGCATGCATGGTGTTGAGACTTCATGAATGGATCAAGCCTCATGTAACAGAATTAGTCCTGGAATCAATGTGAATCGTCAGTTTGATATACTTTTCCCATTTTTCAGGATCAAGATCAAGAAAAATGTTTGGGGAAGAGACTATGAGGAAGGTGTACTCAAGAGTGGCTGATCCCATTAAGACCAATTGTTGCAGGAATTAAATCAGAAGGTCAAGAATTAAATGCATCGAGTTGGCAGAGGAAAAGATGAAAGGTTTCTAACGTTTTCACTACTGGTTTTTGTACAATACTGGCCGCTGTATTGAGGAAAAAAAAATGAAATGTTGCGGATATTTTCACAACGATTTGAAGTTTAGGATTGTTCTTATGCATGTTTTATGTTGTACAGTGATACTGTCGTCCTTTACAATTCTTTTTGCTGGGTGTTCTCGTTCAATTTTTGCAAAGCTGCATGACTGCATCTACAGCGCTATTTTATTGTGTGTCCGCGCGCGGAAAATTGAAGTGTGAAATGTTACTGGTGTGTGATGTATGGTGCTGAATATCCGATGTGAAAGCGCGTAATTATCTACACTGGATGGTTGGTTGAATCAAATTGCAGTCTTTGATTTGCTGTTTGGGAAATCGCGAAATGAGATTGCAGAACTGGTGGCTAGCGAGTATGCTGTATGTCAGTGGCACTGCAACTTAGCTCGTGTTATCTCAAAATGCCACTGCAGAAGTTTCAGTCACAATATTAGGAAAATGTTTTATATCGCCCACCCTTTGACACGTAAATCCTTTAAGAACAAGTACAATAGAGGCCTGTATGCTGGGGATAAGAAGAACACGTAGATTCGGATGCTGAGCTGGCGACTAATTAGTCGCTAGCGACACACGCGCTCCAAGAAAAGTGGGCCAGCCTGCCGCCCGCGCGCGAGAGGAGCGATAGCAGTCGTAGCCATGGCCACGGTGGCTGAAACGAAAGTCAGCGGCGGTAGTACTCACCGGCACGTGCTCCTGCTCACCGGCGCTGCGCGCGCTCGTCCGCCGCCAGTGCTCCTCCGTCCGAGACGCGGCCGAGCTTGGGTACCGGCGGTTGGCGGCGCTTGCGGCTGCTCCACTCTCGTCCAGGAGAGCTCAGCGAAGCACCAGCATGGTGCGACTCCATCTCGTGAGCCGTCACATTCCAGGCTTTTCTACCTGCTCTCCCTCTCGGCCGAGAAGCTATCTGATTTGGTTTTCTTTGGGAATTTGGGGATTGCAACGATAGTAACGGGCGGATAGGAGGAAGATAATGTAGAGGAAGAGAGAGAATAGAATATAATAAAGAATAAAATCTTATTGCCATGAAAAGGCACACAGATGAATTAGCACTACCTATTGTACATCCTGGCTTTCAGCTTGCCTTTGAATGACGTGGAAATAATTGGAGCTCGTAACGGGCGGTACTATTAGACCTGCACTTAGACCAGCTCTAGCGCGAGACTAAATCGAATCACGCGAAAAAAAAAACGAACATAGCACATTGTGGCTGTCAACTACTGTTTTTCAAAAATAGAATCAACCTCCATAGCGGATTTGAACTCTCAATTGATTTAAAAAAATTCTTTGTTACACATGGCCGGTAAAGTTTTGTTCGTGCGAGGAAAGGCAGACACATGGCCCACAAATCGATGTTAACACTACAGTATCAAACCAAAGTTTTGTCCGTGTTCCGTGGACTGTACGAGTCGAAACGAAGACTGAATCTGCCCTTAGAACCTTTTTTGATTGGTGACGTAAGTGATGTGCCTAAAATTTTTTTTGCATGCTTGGAAGGACAATTTGGGTTGATTTTTGTCTAGCTAAAGAGACATGCCTGATATCTTTGTTGTTCGGTTGGAAGCTTGAGACTGAGTTTTTTTAATGTTACCAAAAGGGGATTTTCAATTACAACATGAAACAAATATTACCTTAAATAGAGATAGGGTTTTTGCCTGGGGATACTTATCCAAGATTCAAGTACGTTTCGTGTAAGTTTCTTCGTGGCTTTATACATGTTCCCTGGTGGTTTCAAAGTTGATGATGATGTTACATTTAGTTCCAACCAATTTCAATCCTTCTTTGTGGAGTACAGAAGGCTTTGGTGAAGGTTTTAAAAAAATTCAGTACGTCTCAAGAAACTTTTGGAAAAAAGATTAATGATATTTTAAAGCGTTCTCGTTCTCTTTAGCAAGTTCTTCGAAGTTTACGGAGGGAACCTCTAATAAAATTGCTATATTCAGTGAAAACATGGCAAAACAAAAGGAATGCACAAAATTACAAAAGAAATACACTATACAACAAAAACAATATAATTTGCGAACACCCATTGTCTATGGTTTTCGATGGGTGTGAAATGTCACCAGATCATGAGCTACAGATATGAGCCACTTGTCCTCTTCGGCAATCGCCACACCAAGCGTTGAAAAAAAAGACAAGAAAAACCTTCAACTCGTAATGAAAGCTTCCAATCCGAAACTTTTTACTTGGAATCAGATTGTCTTGAATATTTAACTAAGGTCTCCAAACTTTCCACTCAATAATCAAACTTTCAATTGAAATCTTCAAATGTTTACTCTCCACAGTTATAAAATAACTAATACCGTCGTTTCTAAATTTTGACTCGTCTTTTCTATAAAATAATTGCAAATAATAAAAAACACCATATTATTAAAATGTATGAATAGTGACAGTTAATATTATTAGTTATGTAAAAACGGAGGAACTATGTACGGAACTACTAATTCCAGATTAGAAGTTCTACTTTCACTAAAAATATTGTCAATTGTTTTCAACATTTAGCCATGGCAGCAACAAAGACCTTGGTTTATGTAAGTCCAAATCTTTGGGATGGCCAGATGGAGACCTGGGTTTATGTATGTCCAGATCTTTGGTCTATGTAGAGGGTGCAGCTTATCTAGCTTTTTTTTTTTTTAAATCTAGAATGAAGAAGGAAAAGAAAGAGGAGCTGGACAAATTTAAACTGCCAGGAGCTGGAAATTTTAAACTGTCACGAGTACATGCTAAACATATTCGTGAGTAGACATGCAAATTATGCTATTAACAGCCAATTTAACAATCTTGATGTCCAAGTTAAAAACCTAAACTTCGGATCCGTCTCCAGTCTCCACCGATCCCGACAACACCACGCCGACGCGTCGCCCCCTCGACCTTCCCAGTCCTCGATCCAATCTTAGCCGTCCATCCTTCCATACGTGCAATCCCCACCCTCCATTTGACCTCCCTCTTAACTTGCCAACGACCTACACCATACTCCACCGTTCCACATCGAACTTCCGCCATGAGACCACCACCACCCCAGCTCCTCCTCCCCCGCCGCCGCCGCCACGCCTCGTCGTCCTCGTCCGCTGCCGCCGCCGCAGACGATCTCGTCGGCTCTCTCTCCGAGGCACCCTTCCCCGACTCCGCGCGACACCTCGACGCCCTTCTCCGTCGCATCGGCAGCGGCGGCCTCGCTGCCGTCCTCTCGTCCCTGCCGTCCCCTCTTCCCGCGGCGTCCGCCCTCCGCCTCCTCCACCACATCCTCTCCAGGGCCTCCTCCTCCTCCGCCCCTGCCCCTGCCTCCTCCTCCCGCTCTGAGGATGGCCTCCTCACCCCGCGCGTCTCGGCGCTTCTCCTGCCCTCCCTCATCGCCGATCGCTCCGCCATCCGGACGGCGCGCCGCCTCCTCTCACGCCTCCTCCTCTCCCACCCACTCCACACCGCCGCGGAGGCTGTCGCCGACGCCGCCTCCACCGCCTCCTCGGACTTCCTTATCCACACCTTCATCACCTCTCCCGCCCCCGGCTGCCTCTACAGAGCCGCCGACGCGTTCCACGTTCTCTCCTCGCGCGGCGCCCCGCCCTCCATCAAGACCTGCAATGCCTTCCTCGAAGCCCTTGTCCGTGCGGGTCAGCTCGATGCCGCCCGCAAGGTGTTTGACGAACTGCACGATAGCGGGACCGTAGCTCTGAATGAGTACTCGTATACCGCCATGATCAAGGCGCTCTGCAAGGCTGGAAAGGTGGATGCTGGTTTTGAGTTGCTTGCAGAGTTATGGCGGGCTGGGCTTCAGCCAACAGTTGTGACGTACAATGTGCTTATGGATGCACTGTGCAAGAGTGGGAGGATGGAGGAGGCCTTTCGATTGAAAGGGAGGATGGAAGAGGGAGGGATGACACCAAGCGTGGTCACATTTGGTATATTGATCAATGGTCTTGCAAGGGGCGAGCGGTTTGGAGAGGTTGGCATTGTATTGCAGGAGATGGAACAGTTAGGGATTTCCCCCAATGAGGTTATTTACAATGAGCTTATTGGTTGGCATTGTAGGAAGGGCCATTGCTCACAGGCACTCAGGCTGTTTGATGAAATGGTTTCAAAGGAGATGAAGCCAACAGCTGTGACTTATAACTTGATTGCAAAGGCACTGTGCAAGGAAGGGGAGATGGAGCATGCTGAGAGGATATTGGAGGATATGTTGTCAATTGGAATGACAGTTCATTGTGGTTTGTTCAATACAGTGGTTGCATGGCTTCTTCGAAGAACCGGAAAATTGGAGTCAGTGGTAAGCATTACAAATGAAATGGTTACAAGAGGTATGCGCCCAAATGATCCTCTGATGACAGCTTGTATGAGGGAGCTTTGCAAGGGAGGGAAACATCAAGAAGCTGTTGGGATTTGGTTCAAGACATTGAATAAAGGTTTAGGTGTTAATCTTGCAACTTCCAATGCGCTAATTCATGGTCTTTGTGAAGGTAAGTACATGAAAGAAGCTACAAAGGTTATACGGACCATGTTAAATAAGGGGATTGAATTGGATAGCATCACATATAACATTATGATTCGAGGTTGCTGCAAAGACAGTAAAATGGAGGAAGCTATTAAACTCTGTGACGGCATGAGCAGAAGAGGGCTTAAGCCTGATCTTTTCACATTTAATACTTTATTGCATGCTTATTGCAATTTGAGTAAAATGGAAGAAACCTTTCATCTGTTGGATCAGATGAAAACTGAGGGCCTTCAGCCTGATATAGTGACATATGGCACTATAATAGATGGTTATTGTAAAGCAAAGGATATTCATAAAGCAAAAGAATATTTGTCTGAATTGATGGATCGTGGACTAAAACCTAATGTGGTCATTTATAATGCACTTATTGGTGGTTATGGTAGGAATGGTGACATCTCTGGTGCAATGGATGCCCTTGAGACTATGAAGTCTAATGGCATACAACCAACTAATGTGACTTATGGTAGTCTTATGCACTGGATGTGTCATGCTGGTCTTGTTGAAGAGGCCAAGACCATTTTTGCACAAGCCAGGGAAAACAATGTTGACCTGGGAGTAATTGGTTACACAACTATGATTCAAGGTTACTGCAAACTAGGAAAAATGGTTGAAGCTGTTACATACTTTGAGGAGATGCGTTCCAGGGATATATCTCCAAATAAGCTTACTTACACTAGTCTGATGTATGCTTACTCTAAATCTGGTAACAGTGAAGAAGCTTCCAAGCTTTTTGATGAGATGGTGAGCTCAGGCATTATTCCTGACAATATTTCTTATGGTGCACTAATCGCAAGGTGTTCTGAGATGAATTCATTGGATAAGGATATCGAACATCCTGCTGAATTGTCCTCAGGTGCTTTAACAAAAGATGATTGTATGTATAACATATTCGCTAATGGAATTAATGCTCCTTGGTGCCAGAAAGAAGCTGCTTCCACTGTTGAATGATGTGTGGTCAAGGAACCTTAGGGCACACCTTTTTTGTTCTGACAAGAACCGTCCAAGAATTAACAGGGAGTAGGGGGAACATGTGGCCACTGATTGTTCCCTTGGTCTTATGAATATTACATCTCCTAACAGTTCCATCCAATTCATTTGGTCATGGTCAATCTTTGGGAGCTATCCAGCAACAGCAGAGGCTGTTCTGAACATTTCTGGTTAAGTCTACATGATCATCCACCTACTATCTTGGGTGGGGTATCCAACAGCAGCAACAGATTGCCCTGAATGTTTATAATTGGTGAGGCATATACTCTTACATGGTTAATTAGTAATTTTGTTTTTCTGTCGTTATAGCATACTGTATTTCATTTATCATTGCTGCATATATGATGCCTAAAAAATTATTATGTATACTCCTATTATGTTTTCTGCCATTTTAGTTAATAACTTAGACATACCACCTAATTCGTAAGTACCAGTTTTGTGTAGCACTCAGTTGATCCTGAAAATATTGGAATCAAATAATCATTTTGTCACGCTGGACATTCTTTTGTTTTTGTTTTTGAGAAAGGGGAAAAAGCAACCCAATATGGACAAGAACTGCACTGTGACCTATCAAGCTCTCGTATGCGTACTGGATAATGGATATAAAGGTTCACTTTGGTTATCAATTAAAACACCTTGAGAGTCAATGCACAGATGATAATGCAAGATGGTTGTTGAACCATAATACCAACTGCAAATTTCAAAAGGTAATGGCTGTAATGTTAAGGATATTATTCCGCATACTAGCTGTTTTTTCTCATTCATATAAATTGATCCCTTGTACTGTAGTGACATCTTTGTTGTACTATCTATGTGATTCTTGTTATCAGTCCAGTTTAAAGTGTCTAGATTAGCATCATTGCTATAATGTTTATACTTTTGTTTGGGCATACTGTCTTACATTTCTTGTTACCAGTTCAGTTTGAAGTGTCTAGATGATCATCATTGCTATACCATTTATACTTTTGTTTGGGAACTATCTTACATTTCCCTTATCTTAATAGTGCAAACTTTTCTATGCTATTTTCTTTGAACAGATTGAGTAGTTATGCCTACTATGTATGTTCTGTTTTAGTTAACCATTGGCACATGAGAAATGAACACACACTAGAATCTGTAATTGAAATGATTGGGCTGACTCCATTTTCAGATTTGCAATACCATTTGAGGAATTAAGGTTTTAGACATATCGCAATCCTGTCTAAGGAATTAAGGATGTAGACAATTCAGTTATATGCAAGTTATATCTTGACTTCTTTATTTTATAACTGAATCATAGCATTGGCTTTTTACACTGACACCTCGAAGGACATGGAAATATGGAATTAGGTACCAGGTCAGACAATTTTGTAGGGGACACCATATGTTCAACAGTTCTTTTGATTTTAATTCTAGACTCTAGAGCTCAAGAAATGAAAATCAAATAGGATGTTAAATTGTTGCTTCAGGGTTTGTTTGTTTGATCTTCCTCTCCTATTGTTGTATGGTCAGCTTAACGTTGACCTTTGCACTTTTCTTCCTCAAGATGAACTTTCAACTTTCTAATAACCTTATCAGTAGATATAGTTAATCTTTTTTTCCAGATTTATGAATCATGTTAATTTTCTGATCTAACATAGAGCTCAGTGAGCAGAACTGACTGCCCTTCACTAATCTCAAATGTCTGTTCTGGATTCTTTTCACTTTTTTTTTGGAATTTCTTGTGTATTGCAACATGTGATGCAGACACTAGCTTATGCACATATATTATGCCATCAGCGTACACAAGGAATTGGACTAATAAGTTTGGCAGGGTAATTATCAGAGTATTTTATAATCATCAAAAACTATTAACTTGGGTTTCAAAATACCATGGCGGCACAATGTGTGGTGGGAAACCTCACAATGCTGGTTGTTCTGCATCCTGCTGCATGCTGGCATACCAGTCATCTGGAGTTTAGTATGTGCTGACTAGACGGTCTGTCAACACGGCCACACAGGCGTTTGCACCATGATCCCATGATGGTTGATTTGGTCCTGATCTTTTGATAGAGATGGATAATTTGATTGATGGTTGGAATGACGTTTATGGTCTGACTACAACCGTCTAGAGACGCTACGTCTTAGCAACTGATACATCGATTCTAATGGTTGAGCGTGATCTTATGGAGCACGGTCAACCCAGCCATTAGGACACTCGTTCTGCAAACAATCGAAGAACAAATAAAAATAAGTAGATTAAGCACTGAATTGATAAATTAAGATGATGGTTCAGTATGAAAATACAACAAGAAAAGTGTGGTTCCAAAGACGAACAGACGAGCGATCTAGTCGATATGTTCGCTGCAAGCGAAATAACAATGGCTAACTTTCAATCTAACAAAACCGCCTCTGTTTTATAGTAGCTCTAGAGATTATATATAGGTGGGAGGATGATCACAAGAGTGTTGGGGTCGTGCTCTAACCCTAGGACGTATTTCTAATGAACTTAACTAGATACGTGGGCCGTCAGCCTAAAATAGGATGACATAGCACCGTGAACAGACTAAGGTATCGGTATTGAAACGATGATTGCAACTGATTCTTAGCAGATATGGATGTGAGGCCAAATCAATTTGAAAATAGACTTGATAAACTTTTCTGAAGTCCAAGAATACCTGAATCGGAGTCCGTATGTAACTGTGGTGACTATCACAAGTTAATATTGTTCCGCAGTTCAAAATCAGTCTGCGCGAGTCCCTCTCCTTTTCAGTGTTCTCTATCGTTTCTAAGCAAAAAAAGAGTGTGCGTATTTCCATTGTTTAAATAAGACACATACTTAAGAACACATTTGATAATTAAGTTGTTGAGCACGGTTACAAGTAAGTGGTCCAGTATATTTCATTCATGTAGATAGGGATGTATCGACGAGGGTGTTGATGTCCTCATCACCCTAGATCATGTGGGATCACCTATTTTTATTTACATATGTTTAAGAGGACAAGAAAGTCGGATTCCCCTAGTAATGACTGTTGTTTGGGTTTGTTTTTCTTATGGCATACTATAAAATTTTAGGCTATTGCTATGAAAATTCAATGTCCTTAAATAATTGTATCTAAATTTTGAACAATCTCTCTCTGATCTTTACTGTTAATTGCATTCTTTCTTTTTTTTTGAGTTTGTGTGGTTCTCTGAACACTGAATTTTGTCAGGTTATTTAAGTTGTATCATCCTCTCAGAGATTTGACGTTTTACAAGCTCTCCACAAAGAACACCATATTCTCCTCGGTAAGATCACAACCTATATCCTCTTAAATGTATTTATTGCGAAAATCGTGATATTCTGAGAGTTCCATGTTTTGATGATTGAGATAAACAAAGGCTTAAAATTCAGTCCCACGAAAAATTATGGGCCTTTATTTATTGTTCATTGCTGTCTCAAGTTGTCACGAGATTGTAGCTTCATTTATATTTCATTATGTTTAAATTCTGGCCAGGCTGTCAGATTGCAATTCTCCTAGATGTTCTGAAGATTGAAGTTTTGGGGGGAAACATCAACGTTGATTCAGATGGTGATGAGTGTGATCAATTGCAAGATGGTGGGCATTGTTAACATGGGGCTTTCATGCCATTGGGTTGATGGAGATGATGTTGATGCCCCCAGCAGGCACAAGGCAGGCCTTTTCTTTCTACTGAACAGATACTCCACTAATTCGCTGTGGACATTGACATGGTCAGTAAAGTACTACTCTGATGTTAAATTCTATTATAATATGGCTGTTAGACATCTCAAAATAATATCTCATAAAAGTATATTCACATTTTCATGTCGACTATTAGGTGCTTTTGGACATAGACAGTTAAAGCTACAACCGTCTGACTGCACACGTGCTAGGATGATTTACATTTGTGTATCAGAGGGAGCAATGTTTCTTCTGTATGCATTCCCTGTGCTTATAAAAATGGAATGGAAGGCTATATCCCTGAGTGAAGTGGTTTTGTATGGGAAAATACCAAACTGACCCGATCTGTAGCATAAATGAGCATGCATGTGTGCAGATCTGATTTCTTCAGGTCATACCTGAAAAACTAAAATAAAGACATGCAAGAAAACAAATCTGCATATGAACTGTTGCACTCGGGTTTCATTGTGTATGTATGCCGTGCACCACTGAAATGCCTTGTTGGTCACACTCTATTGGTTGTTGACTCTATGAGCCTTACCTGTTGTCAAGCAAGAAGATATTTTCAAGCTTTTTTTATCAAGTTCTATTACAAAGCTCTGTAATTAAACGGTGTTTATGGAGTACTTGTTTTCTCTACTAAGTAGTAGGCTTCATTTCACATTATTTTTGTGGCTTTTGCTGCAATAATGTTTGACTGATTTTCTCTTTGTTTACATGCAGTATTATCTGTTCTGAACCTCCGTTTCATGTTGATAATAGATTCGATAGATAACGTACAGAAAGCTGCAAGTTAAGAATACATTGCAGTAAGTTTATCTTCTCACTGTAACTAGTTTTCTAAAACGCATCCACCTAGCCCATCTAGCGCCTAGTACCTTCGGCAAACACTGTTCTCTTCGATTCATAATCTTGTCAGGATCTTGATAGGCTTCCTGTAAAACTCATGTTATATTGTTTTTTGGGATCTCTTTATGTTCTTCCCCGTTATGTTGCGGCAAATTTTATGAATATTTTGATGGTCAATATTTACTTCAGTTACATGTTATTATTATTGTAGATGACTTGTCGCTGTTGTGCTCCTTGCCTCCTCCTGAGTTTGTCTAATATACTTTGACTATGACTCTACGAAGATGTAGCCTTTAACAGAAAGTGGTCACTTCAAAATCACTAGCTAGTGCGCAGTATTCATCACACATAATAAAAAGGCTAACTTGGACATATAAAACAATGGATGGGACTGTTCGATATTTTAGTAAGTATCATTTGTTTTTTAGCTTAGTAGATCAAGGTTTAAATGGATAGTATGAAACCAATGATGGGTTATATATCTACATTTGATGGAGTTTTTCTATTTGGATCAGGATTAAGATATGACAAGAATTCACTACTTTTTTACCGAGGTGTTCTGGGAAAATCGGAAAGGATGGCAGCCATGTTGTAAATAAACTAATGTGCACATGCAGTTTCTGTTCAACTAGTATTATAATGATGTGCTGTGTTGATTTGGAAAAAAAAGATGGAGTAAATAGTTTTCATGTTTTGATTACTGTGTTGAGATCCTGAAGGCATATTTTACTAGTAGTAGATGACTTCAACAGGCACTGAAGTTCTAATTGTGGCATACAGCCATACCTTTTACTACCTCTACAATTCAGGGATTGTATTTATATTGTACAGTACTGATTTATAGTATATGTGCAGAAGTATAAATAATAAAGTAGTATGGCAAAAAAATTACGGTTCTTACCAATGTCAGCGTCGTACCATCAGCACATGCCAATGCTGTTTCGACCCAGTGCTTTTCATGCAGAAGCTTCTCGCAGCTAATCCAAAATGGAATTTCTGTTGTACCATGTGTTTAGTTTCCGGAAGCAGTTTCGTGGCTCGTACACATTTTGCCTCCAAAGACTTACGATGCCTTTGGTACTGTTTATATCGAATCGCTAAGATAGAGGTCTTATGCGACCATGTGAATACAAAGATCTGTGTAGGTTTTTTGGGTTTCTATGGTTGTTGGAATTACAAACGTATTAGTTAATTTGACCTCTAATTAATAAGAAAGATAAATAAAGTTAGATTATAGAGTTGATAGGCTAATATATATTTCTGCTATCGATTGGTTGTCGATAGAGTTAGAATAGTTATTGGTTATGAGTTCGATACATCCTTGCTATCGATCAGCCGATAGCAACTGTAGCGCTGACTAGAAAACTGAGGATGGTGTAGGTGAATAGCGAGTAATATAGTAAATGATTTATCGATTGTATAGTCGATAATGCTTTGAATAGAGTACGTAATGAATAATAAGGAGTGAGACCCGATCTTTCGAAAGTACGAGATTCAGCGATCATCGATGACGGTATCGTTAGTGCTAGTATTAATAGATCGGACCGAACTAAAACAATATAAACCTAAGCCTAACGGCACTACAATGACGAAAGCTAGATCGAACGTAACGACAGAGGGACTGGGTGAACCTATCGGCTGCTATCAGTTGCGGGTCTGATATAAGCATATAAGTAAACTTATTAGCTAGCTAAGCTGATGAGGAAACAAAATCCGCTAAGTCTCGATACTAGATTAAACAAAATCAGATCGATCACTAGTGGATAATTACTGGACAAGATATATGTATGTCGGCTAAGAAGCTAATACACTAGGCATGAGTCTCTGTATATGGATAACTCATCGGTTGACCGCTCCGATAAAACGTCACGTAAAAACCTATCGGCCTACGAATCAATCCGTTATCAGCCGTCTAGTAGGTGTTGGACCTAACCAATATAACACAAGACCGATGACGATAAAAGAGCACGATAAGCTAATAGTTATTACGTAAATGTGATGTGGTATATGCGATCGAACTAAGAGATCGAATCTAACCGATACAGCCTTACACTGAGCCGATATAGCAGGATAGTAGCAGGACTTACCACTTCATCAGAGATAGAACTTAACCGATTTAGCCCCACATCAAAAGTTAGAACCTATTGGCAAAAAACTAAATAAACTAGGATGATGATGTACCGAAGTTGTATTTATCGAGAGATAATTTATAAAGTCCCACGGGGTATATATTTATATTTAGAGTTACAAGTGTTCGATATGGTTACAAACAAGATTTGGATGTTATTTTCTAAACATAAAATAAAACTATATCTAAAAAATTAACAAAACTAATTAGATTTATATATATTCTATAGAGATAAATTATCCTGGCATGTTTTTCATAACTTTACTTAGACTTGATCTCATCTGTATAACTTTTCGTCTTTTGACTTCGATTGACTCTTTCACTATATTAATCAAAATATTTCTATAAGCCAATCGGCTCTCCAATCATGCATGTTTACGAAGCTTATCAAATTTTAGTGTAAACAGGTGCCCACATGTTAATGTTATGATGGCATTGTTTGGTTTATATTAAAAACTTATTTTTTTTCTAAAACCCAAACTGAAACTTGTATAAATTATTGTCAAAATTTTGGATCTCCCAATGTATTGGTTTTGCTCCCGAAATTGACAATGTGAGGTATAGGTGCATGGAGGCTACTTTTTTTAAAAAAGATAGGAATGTTTACTTTGCTGCCAAATTTTAGTAAGACAATGAACCTAAGTGGCTCATGGCTCATTTTCGTATCTAATGCATTTTCTTGTCAATGCTCAACCTAAACCAAAATTGGACAAATTTTTGTAAGTTCAGCGTGAGTAGGAACCGAACGTCCCCAATATAACATACAGCCTGTTTTATTGTCTGCACATTAAATTACTATCAGTCGCATGCTACATGACAGTAAAAATATTTGAGTCGATCATTCTATGAAACTAAGAACGTTGAAAGCTAGCTAGATAAATCTTGACAGGGACATTTTTGGTGCCCAATGAATAGAACCTTAGAAAAAATCGCTGAAGGGTGGAACAAACCGAAGCTAACCGAAAGTCAGATCATATTCATAATAAAGTGTTGGACAAAACCATAGGACAGTTGGCAAACAATAGTTTAATATTGCAAAAATCAACACCATTGGATTATAATTCAGAATACACTAATAAGTAGGCAATAGCTTCAAAATTCTACGGCAGTAAACGATATGATCCTCCAGCATATGGATGGTGTGACCTTGGGGTAAATATGTAGTGGAAATCACGTGAAAGCTGATTCAACATATGTGTTCGTATATCTTGCATGTGGGACTTTAAAGACATATCAAATGACGGACCAATCAAGCATGTTGATCTAGTTTTAGTGGACCAATAGGTATATAAAAAACACTTAAACTATTACATTATGTTTATTAATCATTTATGTGTTTTAACACAATGTTTTTCTCCTATAGGGCAATTCGGTCTATGCTGAAATAGGCCCAAATGATATACAAAGTAAAAGGTATTTGCTGCAGGAAGACAAAAATATATGTACTCTGAAAATTCATGGTTCAACAATCTAAGGAATACAAACTTGTACAAGACAGCTTTATGATCAGGATAAGTAGATACATCATTATCCAGGAAAAAGGTAGATGATTTACCAAGATACACAAATGATTTGGTTCCAATAGCAAATCTTAATGAATATATCAACATTTCTTAGGTACTACAAAAACTGTCAAAATTAGTATATAAAATCATACCCGTCCATTACTTATATAATACCGATTCTTTTAGTATATATATGTCTTGCTAATATATAAATCATCTTGCAGTTGTGATTGGAATTATCACAGGTGTATCAGATGCATAAATAGTTCACATAGAAGGCCGTCAGAAACCATCAATTAAAAGAGCAGTAATTCTTACTGATCTAAGGTATTATTGCTTTCCTTATATCCTTTATACATATATATGTTACCAAAAAAATAAATTCATCTAAGAATATTTTATCCATTTTGCTGCAGCGGTAACGAAATCCGCCTTACTCTTTAGAACAATCGAGCAAATGAATTTGATGGTGAAGCATTATATGAGATCAGACAGAACGAACCATTTAGGCCATGTACAACCGCCCGTGAAGATTGGCACCTAAGAGGAAAATTAAGTATATTTGCTACCACGCTGGTGTTTTGGAAGCGGCTGGGCACCAAGTCTAACGGCTGGGCGCCAAGTCTAGTGCTCCGTACCTCACAAACTGTTTTGCTGAAGAAAGTAATGCTCCAACCTAGCTATTTCATTGAAGATGTAGGCTTTTGAGAAAATGTTCTTACCTTAAGCATCTACCTAAGCGTCTATTGTTGCACATCCTCTTGTAGCACTGTTTATTCGTGTGCTTAATGTAAAAATATCTACAGTGAGACGAAGACCCCGAGTGTATATAAGGGGGTCGGGTCTATATATATATAGGCCAGTGGTCTAACACCCCCTGTAATCGCAGCGGGAGGGGAACGAACACAGAGACTGGACCGAAAACTGGTGAACAAAGGCGTGGGCAAGCCTTTGGTCATTATATCGGTGAACTGGTGCACCGATGGTACATGGAGCACCCGAACCTATCCTAATGCGACCTTGTCACGGATAAAATGGATGTCGATCTCGATGTGCTTGGTGCGTCGATGATGAACCGGGTTGACGGTCATGTAGACAGCACTGACATTATCGCAGTAGACAACGGTCGCAGAGGAGAGAGGTGCATGGAGCTCCTAGAGAAGTTAGCGAAGCCAGCAATACTCGGCGACGGCGTGGGCGACGGCGCGATACTCGGCTTAGGCGCTAGACCATGACACTGTAGTCTGGCGTTTTGAGGATCAGGAGACTAGAGTGTCGCCGAAGAAGACACAATAGCCGGACGTAGAGTGTCGAGAGTCGAGGCAGCCTGCCCAGTCCGCGTCGGAGTACGCGGTGAGGGAGTCAATGGGGCTGGAGCTGAGGTGCAGCCCATTGGAGAACGTGCCCTTCACGTAGCGCAGGATGCGCTTGAGCAACACGAGGTGAGGTTCACGCAGAGCGTGCATGAAGAGGCACACTTGCTGGACGACGTACGTGAGGTCAGGCCGTGTGAGGGTGAGGTATTAGAGAGCCCTAGCAAAACTCCGATACTAAGAGGGATCGGCAATGAGTGCGCTATCGGCAGCGAAGAGTTTGGCTCGAGTGTCGATCGTGGTGGTCATGGGGTGACAATCGGCCATGCCCGCACGCTAGAGAAGATCGATGGCATATTGGCACTGGAAAAGAAAAAGCCCATGAGAAGAACGGGTGACGGAGATGCCAAGAAAGTGGTAGAGAGGACCAAGATCAGTCATGACGAACTCGGAGTGGAGTCGGGCCATGATCTGGTCTAGGAGAGATGTCAAAGACATTATAAGTACAATGTTGTCGACATATAGAAGGAGATAGGCGGTAGCGTTGCCGATATGAAGAGTGAAAAGGGAGCTATCGGACGCAGAGGCCATGAAGAAGATGTGCCAAAGGTAGGCAACAAATCGCTGGTACCAGGAGCGAGGGGCTTGTTTGAGGCTGTAGAGAGAACGTTGAAGAAGACAGACATCGTCGGGACGAGAGGGGTCAACGAAGCCTGGAGGCTACTGGCAGTAGACCGTTTCCGTCAGATGACTACGAAAAAAGGCGTTCTTCACGTCAAGCTGATGGATCGGCTAGGAGTGTGAGGCAGCCAAAGTGAGGACGACCCGGATGGTGACGGGTTTGACAACGGGATTGAAAGTCTCGTTGTAATTAACACCGGGGCATTAGGAGAAACCCCGAACTACCTAGCGTGCCTTGTGACGGGCAAGGGAGCCATCAGCGTGGAACTTGTGTTTAAAAATCCACTTGCCAGTCACAATGTTGGCGCTGGGAAGATGGGGAACAAGACGTCAGGTCTTGTTGTTCATGAGAGACTTGTACTCGTCAGCCATAGCCGGGCGCCACTAAGGGTCGGTTAGGGCGGAACGAGAAGTCGCGGGGATGGGCGAGATAGAGCTGTGGACGGTGGAGAGCCCGTAACGCTTGGTGGGGCAGAGAGACCCGATCTGTGAGTGAGTGACCATATGAGAGGTGGAGGGAACGGGAGCTGATGGGAGTGTGGTAAAGGTAGGGAGAACTGGTTGAGTGAGGGCATCATCCGCTCTGGATCGGCGGCTGTATGTGGGAGGAAAGAGGGGAACTAGATCGGCCTGACCGATAGAGTCGAATAGGCCGATTGGTTCGGTCGGTCTGATGGAGATGTAGCAGCCGATAGGAAGGGGGGAGCCGATGGAGGCTGAGGAGCCGATGAAGGTGAGGTGTTTGATGGAAAGGGGACAGGATCGGCCGAAACCGATGAGAGTGGTAGGACCGATGGGAGAGACATCGGACCGAATAGTAGTGGGATAGCTGAAGGGTAAGTCCTCAACAGTAGCTAATGAGGAGGCCGATGGAGAGAACTGTGGAGGAGACTAGGACGACACGGTGTTGTTGAGGAGGAAGTCGAGATCGCTAGAGGAGGATCTCGGATTAAGTAGGCTGAAGAAAAAGCATGTCTCGTCAAAGATGACATGACGAGAGACGATGACCCATCGGGTGGAAAGGTCGAGACATCGGTATCCCTTGTGAGATGAGGGATATCTGAGGAGAATGCAGGTGGTGGAGCGGGGAGCGAGTTTATGGGGAGCAGTGGCGGTGAGGTTTGGGTAGCAGAGGCACCCGAAGAGGCGAATGTGGGAGTAGTCGGGCGCCATACGGTAAAGAAGGGTGTATGGAACGTTGTGTTGAACGGAGGAACACGGGCATCGATTGAGGAGGTAAGTCGTAGTGGTCAGTGCTTCTGCCCAGTAAGTTACAGGTAAGTGGGCATGAAGTAGTATAGTGCGACTTATGTTGTTGATAGTGCGAAGGAGGCGCTCGGTCTTGCCGTTCTGGGGAGAGGTGTAGGGGCAGAAGAGCCGTAGATGGATGTCCTCCGAGGAGAGGAAGGTTGTAACAGTACGGTTAACGAACTCCGTATCGTTATCGGCTTGTAGAGCCTTGATGGGGAGGTTGAACTAGGTAGAAACGTAGGTGGCGAAGTTAGTGAGGTGAGAGACGACCTCGGATTTGCTGATGAGCGGAAATGTCCAGTAAAAGTGTGTGTAATCGTCAAGTATGGCAAGGTAATACTGATTACCAGAGACACTTTTAACCGAAGAAGTCCATACGATAGACACACATATTTACCAAGTTGACACGAGTGGCAAACTATGGAGTTGTTGTGGGTACATCGGATGGAGACGTTGTGACGGAGGGTGGCAACAGCGTCGGGGCCGGGGTGGCCGAGGCAAAGATGCCAGAGGTTGGTGGAGAGAGCGACGCTGGCGTGTGGAGTGGACTGCACAGTGGGAATGGTGTAGAGGTCTCCGCTACTATTGCAACGAAGGATCTGTCACCGGGTTGGGATATCCTTCACAGAGAAACCAGAAGCGTCAAATTCGATTGAGCAATTGTTGTCTCGTGTGAATTGGCGAACAAATACAAGATTATGAATAAGGGAAGGTACGATAAGAATATTGCGAAGAGGGAGGTTAGTGTTGGTGTAGATAGAGAGGAGTCACCACGGCATTGGACAGGAAGAGAGTGGGCATTGCCGATGATGACAAAAGAGGAGGAAGAGGGATGACAAGAACGGAGTATACCAGCCGATGACGCCATGTGGAAGGACGCCCTAGAGTCCAGCATCCAAGAGTGTTGTGGTTGGAGCATCATCTGGTTGAGAGCTCACGAGTTCAGCCGATGGAGACGACGAGCGCAGAGGTGCGCCGGCGTCGAAGGAGAAAGGATGCACAAAGCAAGAAGAAGGGTGAAGATGGGTGCAAGGCGAGACGAGAAGACGGATGGAGACCGTCGCTTGTCGCGCGGAGGTGGAACAGAGAAAAGGAAGTGTCTGCGAAGAAGACAGGGAGAAGAAAGGAACGGAGACGAGAAAGCAAGGAGAGAGTACCGGGAAGAAGGTCGGTGATGGGCAGAAACGTCGACGACGGGGAGAAAAAGATCGGCTCGCTGATGGAAGAAAGCTAGTGCACCAAAAACATCTAAACTTGCTCTGATATCATGTAGAAATGTGTGCAGTGAGACTAAGACCCAAAGTAGGTCAGGTCTATATATATATACAGCCCAATGGTTCACTGGTCTAACACTTTAAAACCCAACTAATTCTTGTAAACAGCTCAACAAATATATTTTAAACAACCAATTCATACAGAGGACATTAAAACAGAAGGAGATACATTGACTAGAAATTCTGCATGTCAGGGGTATATAAATGAAAATATCCCAGAGATTCAGCAGATACATATGTATCTTTTACTATCTTTTTATCTTACAATATGCACCATGGTTTCTAAATTTTAAAGAATCACACTATAACAATAACTCTTATGCAGCTTTCAAGGAAGATTTCCAAAAGTAAAACGTGTCCAGGCAAAATATTCGTGAAGATCTAAAACCTGTACTAGCAAATGAACAACAACACAAGACAATTGCTCAGCTAAGGGATGTTTGTCCCTTTGAACTGAAGGTTAAACATCTCAAATTCATTACCACTTCACTCCTCGCTTTACAATCAACATCTAAAAATTTAATGAAACCATCTCTACTATTTATTAACTTTCAGCCACACAGATTCCTATGTACCACCTTGACAACATTCACAACACAAACATGGTGATTCCTCTCTTGCCGAGAGTGCAGCCAAAGTTTGTGCTATGGTTCAGGTTTCATATGCAAGGCATATCCACAATGTGATTGCACAGAAAAAAAGACCCAAGTGCGTTCAATCATAACTCCATTTTATTATATGCATTGTTTCAATATATTCACCTACCTATTCTTCAATCATTATTAAGATCATCTATAAATTAATACAGTTAATTCATGTTCCTCCTGCAAACAACTATCACTTTCACTTCCCAGTGCAATTTTTCACTTTACTTTTTCAAAAATATTATGATTGCGTATATGTTAGTTACATTTTCTTTCAAAAAAAGATACTAATATAACTATATATAATGCAGGTACAAGACATGTGTCATGGGAACTGACAATACATATGAGCTTGAATTTGTTCTATTTGGTGATGTTGCTTGACAGCTCATTAACAAACCTATAGAACCAATGAGGCTACTGTATCCTCAATCTGAGCTTTTAGATGGCATTTTGGTCTTGATCTTTTGTCCAAATGCCGGTAGTTTTGCCGACAGTGGATTGATCCACGTGGTGGAAGGATTTTGGCTATCCTCTGGAACGTTGTGCGCCCTCCCCTCCGTCTGCCTGTGATCCACCAACGAGCATGCCCCGCGTGGCCGCGCGAGCGAGGAGCCAAGTTCAGGCTCGTAGAGCAGATATAATGACGTGATGTAAGCGGGCTGCACCAGTTATTAATTTAGGTTTATACTGTGTTAGAAGAGAGAAGAAAAACGGCGTATATAACCAGCCGTACCACGGGCTTTAAAAACTTATATAAAAGAACGAGATACAGTTAGATATTAATAATATAATATGCTTATATACTCTATTCGAGGGTGGGGAAGCACGCCGTTGTTAGCTGGTGCCGTTGCGCTTGGGCTGGGCTGGTTCGTTTGACAATAGCCCATATAAAAAATTGTTTTAATCTAATTTTATAGCACAATAGTGTTATGGGATAGAGAAATTTCTTTTATGTGATCAATTCGAACCACGGTAAAGATAAGATTTATCCATTTCTAAGACTATATAGATAAGGTAAGATATTTATGATTTGTTCAGAAATAAGATTTATATTTTTTAAGACCTATATATATATAAAGTGGATATAACTTGAGAAAAGATAAAGAATCCAACAATATCTTTTTACGACTCTATGTTTATGTTTATTGTCTACTTCTATACTATTTTTTTATAACATGCCACATGTGTTTTTTTCTTTGACTCTAAGTACAGAAATAGATAATCTGCTAATAAATACGTTGGTTTGTAATATGTTATCATCGTACCAATTTGTTCTCGTTATTAGATTAATTTCTAATTACAGATTGATCTCTCCTGCAATTACTGTGTGATTTGCATGTACCACCGAGGCGCAATCGACGCGATCGCCCACGCTCGAGGAGTTCGTCATCTGCGAACGGCCGACCGGCTGCCGGGTCATTGGGTCTCGGCGGAACCTTGCATCCACACGACGGGTGGCCGCTGGCGTGTTCCCGCGCGACGGCGCACAAGGTACAGCGCGCGTGGGCGCTCCTGCGCATCAGGCCGACCTTCGCGACGCATGCATGGGCTCGGCCATGCGTGCTGCAACCAGCAGCCCAGCCTATGCACGCATGCATGCATGCATGGCTCGTGTGGATTGGCCGACAGAAGCAACTCAACAAGCACGCACATGTAGAAGGAATCTAAGGGGCAAGCTGTTGAAATTAATATGTGAGATAAGAACCAAATAAAAATTAATTTCTATAAAAATTATAAATACCCTTATAAGAAATGTATTTAAATTTTTAGTAGTACCTTACTTATTTTTAAAAGACGGAGATCTTTTTAAAATAAAAGAGTGCTCTCAAACATACACGTGTGTATTGTTTTATTGCATAAATCAATATTTTTGGAAACTCATCGGATTTCGTGGTGCATTTCATGGTGCATGGAGTCTGGATAAATTATGCGTAACTTATCCGGTTCGGTTATATATTTTAGAAATCATGTACACGTACTAATCACACGTTTTACTATCTCTATATAAACCAAGCTGCTGCCTCTACATGACATATGCGAAAATAATCTAGGGTTTTTCTCCGTCTCTGTATTGCACCGACACTTATAGCCTACTCCATCCCATCCACCAATATGCACCGAAGATTGAGAGAGCATGTCTCCGCAACCTTCATCTTTGACATCCTTCATCCGAAAAAGACACTAATAGTTTTAGAAAGTGCTCCACGTAATTGCTCGATATTCTTCCACAATGGCTTGTCTCCTTCTATGATCGGGCATTTTACGTCGTCGTCAACATTTGGTACTATGATTTGTATGAGCGGTGCATCATACTGCTCTACTTTTGTAAAAGAATTAGATCCGTTGGTATGTCTCAATCATGTTTTATATATTTCTGTTTATGTATAATTTTCTTATATAGGTGTCTAGATCAAATGAGATTTTGCTTAGTATATGTATTTAAAGTTATGATTTATTTATATTACAAATTAAATTATATTTTTAATAATCTAAAAACCTTATTACAGATATTGTGATTTTACTATAGTTAAATTTACCGATACACTAAGCCTAGATAAATTTAATATATTTCAAGAGATAACATATTAGGATCACTACGTGGATGATGACTATAAAATGCTTTTGGGTAAGTCCTAAACCTAAAATATTTCTTTCAGCTGAACAGTAGAATAAATTGAGGAAGCCACTATTTTCTATCATCTGTTCAAGTTGTATATGTAAATGCACTGAATTAAATATTTAATTCAGTAACAATTATTTATACGTCATACTAGTTGACAACCGTTCTAATAGCATATAGACTATCTATGTGGTGATCCCATCTTGCTTCTGCGCAGCAGCATTAGGCGGCGGCGGCGCTATGCCGATCTAATCTGAGGACCGAGGGATATGGGAGATGTGGGAAAAAGCTAATGGCCCTTAGACTGTTGGGTCAGATTGTGTGCACAAGTTGGTTTCTCCGTAAGTTCAGTTTGCACAAGATGAAAACCGGAGCAATGACCGATGACCGATCTACAGAAAAATAAAAAAACCGACCACGCTATTTGCTCGGTTCGGTTCGCTCTTCGGTGCATGGTTTTTTCTTGCCGGCCCCTACAATGGGCGCGCCGATTTTCTAGTATGTTGTCATGTTGACCATGCTTACCAGGATACAATTTGTGTTGGGCCTCATTGACCAGCAATCAACCCCTCCTGTTCAGCTAAATGCGAACCTGCCTGAATTCCTCTTGCTCAAGAACTGAAGAACAGGCCAAACACCCCTCTCCCCAGAAGAAAATGAAGCTGAATCTAGCGCTATATCTGACTATATCAGGACCAAACAAAGAATCATCAAGCACAGACAAAGATCAATTGATAGGAAATCGACAAATTCTGAGATATAGAATCGGATAAATTTACATCCATGATCATAAGATTGATTTATTAAAGAAAAGATAAGGCACATGATCAATTGCGCCATACATTAGTTACATCAAGAACCCAAGCTGTCCTATTACAAGAACACATGATCAATTGTGCAAATGATTAACAGTGTTCGTGCTGCTGGTTTGGGCTTCTCTGAAAACTGTGGAATGACAAGTATGCAGGCGTTTTGCTGGTTTTCAATGGTTCAGAATCAAGACTGAACGAGATTGGATGCTTATGTTGGTCTGCTGATGAAAAAGATGAAGATACTCTGGAGATTGCTTGGCACTGACAGACTGAAGATAAAACTAAGCTTCCGGCCTTCCAGGAATCTAGGTATCAACTAAATTAGTGCAGAAAGGTTGTATTTACACTGAGTCAGAGACAAGTTTTATGCAATTTGAGATTCTGGCATCTTGCTACTGAGATTAACACCATGATACAAGGTAAAGCTTCTACTATGTCTGATACAATTTACATCCAAGACCAGCACAGTTCTGTTTATATCAGAGCAATATCGAACAAAGAACAGAGCAAGCACATACCAAGGTTCACTGAACAGGGAATCAAAAGGTTGTCAGGTTTCTGTTGAATCTGATATAGTTACATCCATGATAATTCAAGATTTCGTAAACAATAGATAAAGGCACATGATCAATTGTGCCGTAAATTAGTTACATCAAGAATCGAAGCTGTCCTGTTTCAAGGTGCCCTTCTGCCTAGTATCCGTGCAGGAGGGCACGACGACGGTGGCCACCGGCGACCCGGACCGCGCGCGACGAACAGGCGATGCTGGAGACACTCCTCTTGTAGGGATGGTGGCTGCGCCGCAGCGGAGACGTGCCAGACTCTGCATCGGATGGTACATGCGACGAAGGCGGTGTGCTGGGGCTATAGTCCGGTGACGCGGCGCGGGGCGGAGGCGTCAATGGGGTGTAGTCCGGTGACGCGGCTCGGCGAGGAGGAGTCGACGGGGTGTAGTCCGGCGAGGCAGCCCGGCGCGGAGGAGTCGAGGGGGTGTAGTCCGGCGACGCTGCCCGGCGCGGAGGACTCAACGGGGGTGTAATCCGGCGAGGCGGCGCGGCGCGGAGGCGTCGATGGGGTGTAGTATGGTGACGCAGCCCAGCGCGGAGGAGTAGAGGGGGTGTAGTCCGGCGACGCGGCGAGCGGCGGAGTTGCCATCACCAGCGGGCTCGACGGCGTGTACTCTGGAGACGAAGGGTAGAAGCACCCCTCGCTGACGCCCACGCCCAGCTCGAGTAGGAAGAAGGGGGCACGTACCTGCATCCGCGAGGAGCCTCCGCAGGGCTCCGAGGAGAAAGAACCGGCGGCGGAGCAGGACGCGCAGGAGGACACCATCGCCATCAGAGCACCAGATCGCGGGCTCGCCGGCAACGAGGGGGAAGAAGAAGCGGAACTGCGGTGCGGAGGCGCCAGATCGAGCGAGGCGCGTGGATGGAATGGATGCGGGGATCGAGAGGCCCGCGCCCTTATGTAGCGCAAGGCGCTCCTAGGTCGAAACCAAGTCGGAGTCGGAGTCCAATGGCGGTAACTCAGCGCGGCGGAGATTTGAGACGATCGCGTGGAGATGACGCCGAGATTTGACAGGCAGGAAATAGCCGAGCGATTCCTTCGTGGGATATATGGTCCCATTGTTGTTAGGTCGGATGGTCACCATAAGTTCACAGGACATCCCTTATTTTTACGTCAAGTTTAAATCACATTCCGAATACTAAAATCTTGAAAACCAACTTATAAGATCATAAGATACTGAGTTAGTATGAATGATTGTTTTGGCTGACGTGATATTCTAGTTAGTACAAAGAAAATAAAAAGAGCGTGTGGAACCTACATATAAGCCGTCACTTCATCTTCTTCCTCTATTTTCCTTCTTCCCTCTTCACTCTCCTCTACACCATCTGCACCAACAGTGACGGCGTCGAACCATGACACCAACAAGATTCTCCTCTGCGAACTTTGCTACCTATTCACCATCGCAGCAGCTTAGATTGTTGCTCAGACCTGATGAAGATGCCATTAACTAACTTGCGTGTGTAGGTGTTGTCATAGCAAGCGCATGGTAGGGAGGTCGCTGGAGAGCATGTGGATGCCAGTGTCACCGTTCACCTCACCACCAACTAAGCACATTGCCCTCGCTCAGAGCTCTACCAACATAGGGGCGTCTTTGGTAATCATTGTCATCGTTGCCAATGAGTTTGCAGGAGCTCATGCTGTCGCCTCCTCGCCGCACCACTCTTTCGTCGTTGTGCGAATAGCCACCCAGTTCCCTCTCCATCTGCATTGAGGGAAGACCGTCGCCAATAGAGAAGAGTCTTAGGCTTGAGCTGGACAACATGATGGCAATGGAGCTCGAGTTGGCAGATCTTGACGGTGTGCCAAGAAAGGTCCTCCTCTTGTCGTCATGCACCCAAAAGACCTCCAAGCTTATCTACATCTGGCTCGAGCTTGCAACATCAACAATTGAGTGACAGCGGCGGCTCTAAGCTCCGAGATCCATAGTTAAGGAAGCGGGAGTGAGGAGGAGTTAACGTTTTTGTTCTCCGAGACTTGTAGCCTTCGACGTAGAGAAGACATGTGGCCTTTAGGGACAGGGCCTCCGATGGGAGTGGCGATGTGGCTGGCTAGTGATGTGGGGAAGACCTCCAGCCTGTAGCGTCGATGAGTATGAGCTTAGAAAGGGAGAGGAGAGATAAGGGAAAGAAACATGTGGGTCCTATATGTTTTTTTTTTCTTTTTGTTGACTCATGTTAGCCAAAATAACCATCCACCTTATGAATATATTTAACCGATTTTACAAGATGGAGTTTAAGATTTAGTATGTACCATTTAAACTCGACATAAAAATAAGGAATCTAAAGGGACTTATTTCTCCCCTACACTACCGAGATGGCCCATGTTTTAAAATAGGCCTATCTGCGAAGTCTTAGCACATGATTTCAACATGGACTTTCTGATCTTGCCGCCATGAAAGGGCCCATCTCCTCCATGAACGGTGACATGTAAATCTCTAGCTCGACACGAGGCACCATCATGCTTAACGACAAGCCCGTAGATGGTGACATGGACAAGGACACGTATGTTTTGCTCACATTACCCCGCCGTCCCCGGTAACCACGTATGGCGACCCTACAAAACAATCGAGTGGTGACCACGAATGGTACACGCACTCAGACAAACAGCGCACAGGCGAATGGTGACCGAACGATCGTCAAAAGGCTAAAAAACAAGGGCAATAATCTGTCACTAAAACCAAGGGCAAGAATCTGTCAATCTGTAGCTAGGGTTTGATTAATGCCTTCTAAAAGGGTAATCCAATGGTACTGTCCTGACTTCCGAGGACAAAAGATCAGGACAAAAATGTCACGCACACAGAGTACACGAGAATTGTGGTAAATATCTCACGGAAAAGCATCACTCGGAAATATCCACATTTGAAGTGAACCAAATCATTGTGGACTTCAGATAGGAGAGTAAAATCAGTCGAGCACAATCCGCATCAAGTTTACCACTATTTCCTGAGACAGCTAGGTCACTTAAACCACTCACACCAATCAAACCACTTGGTATAAAAGAAGAGGTACAAACCGAATATAGTAAGGTATAAACCCATTTATGTATCATAGTTTTAACACTAAATTGATTCTAATTTTACAAAGCCATAATATAACTGATATTTATCTTACAGGTTCCTACCATGGACACTTCCCTCAGCATTTTAATCAGCCAAAAGTGCCCTCTCAACACAGAGGTAACATTTAATTCTCAACTTTTTTTTATTATTAATAGGGTTAAAGTCCGTTTTACCGTTATCTCCTTAATTACAAAACTAGACATGCATCCCCAACTATTGAATCTGGACAATTAATCCTCCTTAGACCAATTCAGGTGGTTTTAGCTCCGCTGTCCGATGTGTTTCCTTTATGCGGCGATGATATGTCAGAGCAGGCCATTAATTTGTGGCGGGTATATTGTTTGAAGAAACATAACAACAAAGGTGTAATTTGGGTAAGTAACCCACAAAGCTGTCATTGGCATAACCGTAAGGCTGATATTAACATAACCATAATATACTGGTCGTGCATTACATGCACAAGTCACTTAGCCATTAGTATGGCATTAGCCACAAGCAAAATAAAAATACCATAAGGCCACAAGTCTACCACTACAACCAAATGTGCCTGATGGTGATGTTCTGACCTTTGCCTGAGCTTCACCTTTTCTCAATCTTCCCGGTTGAAGAAGGCAAAGTGTGCCTCACCGGGCGGCTGCTCGTGGTCCTGCTCTTGGGCGGATGCGCACAGCCTTGCTCGCCTGCTCTCGGCATATGCACACGAGCTTACGTGCCGGTGGATGCACAGAGGCATGCTCTACCAGATAGCTCAACCGCGGCAACGTCCGCTGCTGGACGGCTCAGCCACCGAACGGTCGCTGTCTGCCTTTGAACCGCCTCGTCGGCGCCGTGCGCTGCCTCCTTCCCGTTTTGATCGGAGTGGGAAATTTTCACGCGGAGAGATAGGGAGATAGACAGAAGGAGAATAAGACGATAAAGGGGTATTTTATTATGCTGCTACGTCATTGTCACGTGAAGACAATAAAAATAGAACGTGGGGGTTCAGATTTTGTTAAAAATAGGACGCGGGGGTTAAATGTCCGGATTTAATAGCCAAGTGTTGTATATTGTCTCAAACGATAGTTGAGAGGTAAAACGGATTTAAGTAATAGGACCATCCAGCCCAAAAACCAATTATACTTTATTAAATTATGCTGGGATTATATGAATATTATTTCTTTTGAAATAACATTATAAAGTTTTCATGATTTTAAAGTATCATCTAGCATTTTGAACGTACAAAACCAATACTAAAACCAGTATTTGTGCAATAAATTCAACTAGATTTAATTTTTTAAGCACTTACAAAGCAATGACTCTGATGTTTTACACATGCATAGCATAAAATTACCAATGGATTACATATTAAACGTACCAACCGGTGCACTCAGTATTAATTAGACAATGGTAAAACTGAAGATTTCGTGGCATACATGATAGTGGAGGAATCATGGCAAATTAACGGTGACCGGAGACAACAGCTAATGAAGAGTTGTCCGGTGAATTTAACGGCGACAGGTGTCTTTCTGGCTAGTGAAGTATTGTATAGTAAAATTAATGGTAATAGGTGGTACATGAGCTAGTAGAGGGTTGCATAGTAAAACAAGGTGGCATAATAGCATTCAGTTGTTTGAAGCCTGTAATAGTTAAGGTTTAGTCTCAAGTGGCCTAGGTGTGATGTTGGGGTGGTGATTTAGTAGCACCTTAGAAGTTTCGTAGGACAAATGTTTGTTTATAAGACTTGATGCTCCAATCATGATATCCCGGTTTAATCCTTTTATATGAAACAAGCAGGGTACTATAAAACATGGGTCTACTCAACGTGTACTGCAGAATAATATAATTATTAGAGACATAGTGTTACAATTGACATCATAGCATAAACCTCAATATATGATACATGTGCATTGGGCCTGGTCTACACCGAGGGAGAGTTTTCGGCCTCTGCCATGTAAATGGTGAGCTACCAACACGTAAGCCTTTAAGGGGGCTTATTGTAACACTCCAGCCCATTTAAAACCTATAGTAATGGTTTGGGCCCAAGTGGCCAGGTGTGGTGCTATGGTGGTGGTTTAGTATTGCTTTAAAAGTTTAGTAGAGTGAAGGACTACTTATAAGGTTTAGTTCTCTAACCATGGTATCCACAAATTAACCCTTTTACACAAAACGATGGCAAAAGTGCAAATAGGTACTATGTAAATATTACAAGCTAGCTAATAGGTAATTGTATTCAATTTCTTGGCATGGAGGATGTTACAAGCTAGCTAGTAGGCAATTGCATTTAATTTCTTGGTAGGAGTGAGGCAGCAAGGACTCTTTTTTTTTTATCTTAAAGCCAAATCACTTTGCTCCATCTTAACAATTCCACACACACAGAAAAAACATCTCACCTAGCAATTTCTACGGAGAAAAACTAACCATCCACACCCATGACACTGTTCTCGTTATATCCAGAATTTCTGCAAGCACATGTAGAGCTTTGGAGTTTCACCTCAAAGCCATATGACACTTCAGTGTGCTAATAAGCTTTGGCCTCACTATCAAAATTAATTGCTTACACTACGACAAATTCTCTCGTCTAGAATGGACTACCTATGATGGGTTACAGTGTATTGTCATAGATAGTATAACATCTAATGGGTCGTAAAAAGATCCGTTGTAGATAACACCGTGCGGCTTGACCCATCACATGTAAGACCTTCCCTATGACGGGTCGTCCTCTATGTCCGATAGAGCTAAGCATAGGTTAACTCTCCATAGGATGGCCTATCATAGGTAATCAATCACCTGTGATGGGTTACCATTTTAGACCTATCACAGGTAAGGTTTTATACCTATGACCGGTTTAAAACAACACTTATCTAAGGTGACCAAGCACCTTTGACATGTGGAAGCCTTTATAGCTTATCAGAGGTGACTTGATACATCTTTGATAGGTGTGTTATTGCTAAACGATAGAGATATAGTGATTTCTATATATACATCACCTGTGTATTTCATTGCCATCCCACCCAATGCACCGTACATAATTTAGCTGGGAGGGCAGGGGGCAAATCTTTGTCCTAAATTTGGCTAAGGGTAAAAAAATAACATGAAATTTGTTATGGCATTTATAACTTGTTTTAGTGTAGCTAATTTTGTCATATATTTTGTTATTACTCCAAATGTAACGTAATTGGATGTACAACACTAACTGTTTGAGCCAGGAGTACAGAAATAGAGTTGTTGAATTCTTAAATGCCGTGGAGAATGATAAGAGAAGTATGAGCAATGGATATGTGGCTTGTCCGTGCTTAGATAGCAAAAATGAGAAAATATTTAAAGATAGAGTGCAATTACAGTCGCACCTGATATGGAGAGATTTTATTAAGAACTAATGGTTGGAGTAAGCACAATGAGCAAGAGTCATTAAATATGCTAGTTGATTAAGTGGATGATGGGCGGAACAAAATACAAAAAGATGGAGATGACATGTCCGTACCTTCTCCGTTGGGAGGTGATATCATTGATATCGACTCTGATCTTTCCAAGATGCTTTGTGATGTAGAGGAGTCATCCTACAACAAGATGGATTGTGAGAAATTCTCCACTTTGGTGAACGAATCTGAGACACCTATATATCCCGAATGCTAGACCACATAAAACTATCTGTTGTCCTTGACCTAATAAAGCTTAAGGCAAATAACAATTAGTCAGACAAAAGTTTTATGGATCTGCTTGATTTTCTAAAAGACTTGTTACCCACGGAGAATAAAATACCGAAGACGATATATGAAGTAAAGAAAGTGTTATGTCTATTGGGGTTAGAGGTTAGAAGAATTCACGCTTGTCGAAATGACCATATCTTGTTTTATAAGAAATATGTCAACTTTGATGCATGCCCAAAATACAAAACTTCTCGATACAAGTAAAACAAGAGTAGTCTTGAGGTGTGGAAGTCAAGGAAGGGTGATCCCACAAAGGTTGTGTGATATCTCCCAATTGTCGACCACATCAAACAAATGTTTTTCAATCCTAAAGAAGTTAAGTTGGTTCATTGGCATGCAATAGATAAAAAAGGAAGGTATGCTAAGACACCTAACCGACTTAGCATACTAGAGAAACACTAATAGTGATTACTTCAAATTTATGAAAGATCCAAGGAACATCAAGTTCTGTCTGAGTATGGACAACATAAATACTTTCGGTGACCTAAGTAGTTGACATAGCACTTGGCCATACTTGTCATGAACTTCAACATACTATCTTGGTTGTGCTTTAAAAGGAAGTATATTATGTTTTCCATGCTAGTGCAAGAGCCATGATAGCCTAGCAATGATATTGATGTGTATTTAGAGCATTTGATCGATGACTTAGAAACACTATGGCATGAGGGATCTCAGATATGGGATGCTTATGGATGGGACAACTTTAGAAAATATGGTACTCATGATCAGGGTCAATGTCTATGGCCCATCACAGGTAACTTACCTGTGACGGGTTTGTATCTACAACCCATCACATGTGAGCTTGACCAGCTTAAATGTGGTGACTTAGGACTTCAACCCTAAGTCACCGCACAATCTAACCGCTACTACAATGGCGCCACCCTGAGCTCCATCGACGTCGACCCACGAGCCTTAGCTCTACTGGCCCATGCCTTCCTAAGTTCCATCGGCGTTAACCCATACTCCCCAAACTCCACTAGCCTCGACCTTCTAAAGCTCCATCGCTGCTGGCCTATGCTCAATTGTCCCCAGTGTTGCTTCACCTGACCACCAATGCCACCATCGGCACCGCTGTTAACACCAAAATTTGGCAAGCCCACGGATGGGATCGGCCGATGAAGGATGAATCGATTGGCTTGTGAAAGAAAGTCGATTGACACAGTGAGAAAAACGATCGGACGGATTGAGGATGGATTTGGTCTAGTCAAAGACAAAAGGTTATCTAGATGGGACGAGTTTGAGGAGGAGCCATGAAAACCATGGTATGGTACTCTATCTCTATATAATATATCTTGTAAGATAGACAAGTATAATTAGTTTTGTTAACTTATTAGAGATAATTTTCTTTTATTTCTAAGAAAAAAAATGTTTGCAGGTTGTTTGTAACCGCGTTAGAATCTTGTAACTGCAAGGTCTAAATATAGACCCCTGAAACCTTGTAAATAATCAACAGATCATACATTAATACAATCTTCGGTGTATTACCACCCTAGCTCATCTAGGTTTATTCCGGTGGGTTCTAGCTCTCGACGCTGGGTTGCATCGGTCAGGTCCAATCTTTGGCAAAGGGTAAGTTCCGTCACTATTCTAGTATGTTCGTTCTGTCTAAGACTATATCAGTTAGGTTCTACCTCTCAGTCCAATCGGACGTACCGCATCACACTCATGTGAGGTCTATCAGCTCATTAGCTTCCCTCTATTGTTGTCGGCCTCGTACTTCATCACTTAGGTCTAACCTACGAGACCAGTGTTGGTAGATCGAGCTGTTGGCCAGGCAGGTTCCCACACGACGTTTCATCAAAGTGTCTAGTCGATGAGTTATCCTTATCCCACACCTCACGCCTAACGTATCAGTTGTTCGGCCAACACACACACATATATATCTTATTCTCGATGATTAATCTACTAGCGATCGATCTAGTCCTATCGGATTTAGCCTAATATTGTCTCGGTTAGGTCCAATCCATCAGGTTTGTGTCCGATAGGGCTAGTGCTGAGATCTAGTGGGTTTTATTCCCCATCGACTCAGATAGCCGATGAGGTTAGTTATATGTTTGTATCAGACCCTCGACCGACAAACATCCGATGGTCTCACCCTGCCCTTTCCATCGTTATGTCCGATCTAGTATCCATCGTCTTTGTGATGTTAACCTTGGCCTCATATTGTCTTGGTTTAGTCCAATCTATTGAGGTTGGCTCGGTGCCATCACGGTGGTCATTGGTTCTTGTGCCTTTGGAGGATTCGAGTCTCGCTCCCTGCTTTTATTGCATACTCTGTTCGGAGTGTCATCGACTCTTTGGCCAATGAGTCATTTACTTTATTTCATGCCTTTATTACCTACGCTTTCATCGGCTTTTCAGCTGATGCACGAGCACTACCTTTCTATTAGCAACCAACTGATAGGGTGAGCTGAATCGGCCTATCGGTCGATTGGCTCACTGATCTCATCCTCTTTATTTCCTTATCAATTGTAGAGTTAAATTGACTGGCACGCCTCAAACCTCGAAGATAATGACCTACACTAGAGCTAAGCAGAATTTCTAGGCCTTTGCATGAACAAGACGTTGTCCCTCTGATCGGGCCTCCGCTGGCTCGCACCCATCTCCGCTCGGTCCAATCGGCCCCGCGCACTTTGGCACCTGACAACCACCCAAAGCTCCATCGACGCCGACCTGCGTTGTCCAAACTCCACCGGCCCTGGCCAATCCTAAAAGTGTATCTAGCCTCCTAGGTTAGTTTTAGATGATGAATATCAAAATGGCTAAGGGACTAACATGTTTATTGAGTTACATGTAGAGATTAATCCCTATAAAACTAAGTGTATGATAACCCCTATAAATTCATGATTAATCTTTGATGAGAAGATTTGGAGTTTATTTTAAACTTCTTTTGAATATTTTTTGAGTCTAGAAAAGACGTACTATTAATGGGGTTTGCAAATAGTGCTTCATGTATACTCTTATGCTCAAAGATCTATTTATTAGTTGAGAGACACATTTACACAATACTTTCACAATTGTGAGTTTGCTTTTGCCTATGTATCGGAGGTTAGTTTTGGGGGATTGGAGGTTTTGTTCCATTGTTGTCTGTCAGCGGCTGAGTGTTGGATCGAAGGTTCTAGGATAGGTGTTGGAATTTTCAGGTGTTCATATATATAAGTAACTACTAGGTGACATAGGGGAGTGAGTATAAATATCCCTTTTCCCTCCTAGAGCAGTTAAGGCTTTTCCACTTTTATTTTCTTGTGTCATAGCTTCTCTTATGCCTCTACACACCTCTTCCACTAAGTTCTTGAACTTCCATGGGGATTTGAGTGAAGTTATTAGTGGTTTGATTGCCTTTTCTTATGAGAAGAGTTAGAAGTGTCTTGAGTACTTAAGGATCAATGTGGGTCATTGTTTGGAGCTTATTACTCTTAGAGGGTGACCTCCTATACAGTTAGGTGATGCATGTGAGCTTCCTCAAGGTGTGGATTGTCCCGAGCAAGTTTGTGAGGGTGGATCTCGGTCCCGCAAGGAAAAGAGGTAACCGAGGTCATTACGACTACTTGGTGAGGCAAGGGTTCGAGAAAAACCTATCTCTCAAGGGCTTTTTAATGGAGACGTAAGATCTTTTTAATCAAAACTTTGGAAAAAAATCCTTGTCTCTCTCTCACTTTGTGAATTTTGTGTCAAAATTTGCTCCATTTCTATATTGTTTACTAATTTTTGCATTATAATACTTGTGCACTTGTTTACTACTTTCATTGCTATTTTTTATGTTCATGAGATTCTAGAGAAGGACTCGAAAGAGTTCATCTCCCGCTTGATCTAAATTTTTTATCTCAATAGACTAGAGGTTCCAACAAGTCATCTTGGGCTACCCGAGAGAGCTTATTAGAAGTTCCAACCATTAGTTCAAAAGTTTTGGTCAAATTTAATTTGATCGCTATATTAAAGTAATTTTTAAGAATGCCTATTCACCCTACTCTAGCCTAGTTATAGGGCTTTCATCCATGAGCTCAATCGCCACTAGCCCGCGCTCCCCAAGATACACCAACACAGTCTCCCGAGCTTAATTCACTAGTTAGAATTTTGATGTGTGATTTGTATATGCTTGGTTCAAGCAAATGTTTTAGTTCTAGATTTCTATAAAATTTGACCACAATTAAAATATATAGTTTTAACCTAGTTAGAATTTTAGAGAAAAAACTACTCTCCTCGATCAATAAAGATGTATAATTTGACCCTAGTTAGTCTTATTTTATATGACTATTTTTTTTATTTATGCAAAATAATTAAGTGGCTAAAGTTAGATCTTATTAACTACTAAAAATATAAAAAGCTAATTAAGTATGTCATTAGTAACTTAATTTAGACTTTTTGTTCCATTCCCATTAGTCAACTACAAGTTACCTCTTTTCGTCATCCAGTTAATTAAGTGGATATATATATATATATATACTAATTGATTTTCTTTGGAAATATATGTCTTTATAAAAGAAAATGGTTAGAAATTTTAAAATTAACTTAGTAATTAGAACTTTATAATTAATATGTATTAGTTGACAATAAGTAAGTAGCCATAATGTCTGATAACTAAGAAGTGGAGATGTTGGCTAGAACTAGTGGAGATGTTGATCAGAACTATCGAAGCGACCTTTAGTCGAAACCCTAGATCACAAAATTAGCTACTAGACATAGGCAGATAATCACTGAGGTTGACGTTACCAAACAACCAACGATGCCATAGAGTTTCATCGGCTCCTTCTCCAAAAGTTGTGGAATGATGGTGAGAAAAGTACTTTGGTATCCTTCACAACGACACCAAACTTGTCCCCAAGAGCAAGAAAGAAACTACTTGGGAAAGACTAAATGAGAAGTTTAGTTTTTCCAATGAGATAGAGCAAATGCTAAAGCGATGGGCATTTGGGAAGATGGGTCTAGCTGGGAAGAACTTCAAGTCAAAACTCAACATGGAGTTTGTCATCCCACCGGGCAACCGCACCCTACACAAAGACTACTCGCAGATTACAAAGAAAGTATGGGAGGAGTTTTGGGCTCTAAAGACTTCTCTGGAGTTTCAGGCAATAAGTGAGGTCCACCGTCTCTTGCAACCTTAGAACTAGTACTCGCATAGATTGGGGACGAACAGCTATATTGAGAAGAGGAGGTCTAGAATGAGGATGATGCAAAAGTAGTTACAACCAATATCTCTGTTCTGTTCGATGACCTCCTAAAAGTATGGGCTAGGAACTAGACTCGAGTATGGACCAAGATCAACCCGGATGGCACCGTCTCCTAGCCCAATCCAACGAATGCATTGATGTATGAATGACTCATGAGTACTATAACTCTTTAATTGAGAGTTATAGTATTGGATCTTATGTTACAAATTAATAATTATGTATATATATATATTGGAATGAGTGTATTCATGCTAATCAAAATTATGTTGTATAATCACTATGTATAATGTAATATTCAATTGTCTTTCTAATCTCATAAAATTGTAGGTTGTACATAGCAATCCTTCATGTAGAGACATATTTGCGGGAAGTATATAATTTTTAGTAACTTGTGGCTCCAAGTATCATAGGACTTATGTTAATACTAAAATTTGGTAAGCCCCGAAGACAGGATCGGAGAGCCGATTGGTTTATGAAAAGAGGCTGATTGATATAGTGAAAGAGCCGATCAGATAGATGAGGATGGATTTGGTTCAATCAAATATGAAAGATTATCTAGATAAAACCGAATCTAAGGAGGAGTGATAGAAGTCACCGCAGGATGTTTGTATCTTTATAAAATATATCTTATAAGATATGTAAGTTTAGTTAGTTGTATTAACTTCTTAGAGAGAGTTTTTTTAGTAAATAACGTCTAGAGGTTGTTTGCAACCATATCAGACTCCTATAACCCTAGGGTATAAATACAGACCCTCTGAAAGCTTGTAAATTATCTACACAGATTAATACAATCTCGGCACATTACCACCCTAGTTCATTTAGGTTTTTTTCCGACGAGTTCTTGCTCTCGACATGGGGCTGCATCGGTTAAGTCTGATCTCTAGCAAAGAAGTAAGTCTCGTCATTATCCTGGTGTATCTGCTTTGTTTAAGGCTGCATCGGTTAGGTCTGAACTTTTAGTCTGATTGGATATATCACATCATATTTGCGTGAGTTCTGTAGGCTTATCGAGCTCCTTTTACCATCATAAGTTTCGTGCAGCATCGGTTAAGCCTGACCTACTAGAGTACTAGTAGTAGATTGAACTTTAGGTCAACAGGTCTTTACGCGATGTTTCATCAAGGTAGCTTGCCGATGAGTTATCCATACACTGAGCTTCACACCTAGCATATCGGCTTCTCAAGCGATATACTTATATCTCGCCCAATGATTAATCCGCTAGTGATCAATCAGGTTCTGTTAGATCCAGTCTTATACTATATCGGTTAGTTCCAATCTACCAAAGTTGTGTCTAATAGGGCTAATATCAAGATCTAGTGGGTTTCGTTTCTCCAATCGGCTCAGTTAGCTGATGAGCTTATTTTTTGTGCCTACATCAAACTCGTAGCTGATGAGTTCACTCGTTTCTTCCGTTGAAACGTCCGATCTAGCTCCTATCGTTTCGGTGCCGTTAGTCTTAGCCTTATACTATTTTAGTTCGATCCGATCTATCAAGCCTAGCTCTAACAATACCATCATTAGTAGTCGCTAGGTCTTGTCCCTTCGAGAGATCGAACTTCACTCTCTACCGCTCATCGCATATTCTATTCAGAGCGTCATCAGCTCTATAGTCAATGAGTCTTTTATTTTATTTCTCGTTATTTTCTTATGCCGTTATCGGTTTTGTAGCCGATGTATGAGCGCTACAACCCCTATCAATAATTAACCAATAGCAGGAATGTATCGGACTCATAGTCGATGGCTATCCGGCACATCCAACCGATAGTACGAGTCCATATCAATATATTTGATGATTGGCTCGATGATCTAACTCTATATATCTTCCTTGTCAATTAGAGGTCAAATTTATTGACACGCCTGCAACTCCAGCAACCCGAAGACTCCAATGAACCTCCACAATGTTTCATCTTTTTTTAGAAAAAAGCAACTCAACAATGTTTCACATTCAAATTTTTTATATTACAATTTTTTTTCGCGAGGAAGAACCTAAATCTTTATACCGTGCATATTTCAGAACGATCATGTTCAGGCTGGCATCGCTGGAAAAATATTTTAAAAGAAGTCATCTGTCCAATAGTGCCTCATCATCCACCAAGCACTATCATTGTGGTCAGCAGCGGTCCACCTGTCAATTACCGCCACGTGGCGCCCCCTCCCCCCTCATCCAGGTAGGCTGTAGGCATGTCGCAGAAGCATATTCTGTTCTCTTTCCTTTTCTCACCTCGGAAATTTACACCTGCCCCACTAACCCGAGCGCAGCAAGGCCCCTCTCAGGTGGGCCCGACGCACGCGCCACGTCAGCCTAGCGGGTGGCAAGCCTCCGAAACGGAGATTCCCCTACAAGAATCACCACCATTTCCATTCCACCACCAGCAGCCTGCACACGTGACACGCACGCCCCAGTCACCGCACTCCGCCGCTCTCGTGGTCTCTCTCCCCTCCTACCCCCTCAGTCCCTCACGCGCCGCGGCCGCGGCCGCCATGGCCGCCGCCGGCGGGGATCCGCCGGCGACGCAGCCCTCCGGTGAGCGATCTCCGGTCCCCCCTCTCCCCTCCCTACGCCTTCGCTCTGTTGTCTGGTGGCTCCGTGTCCCCCCGGTCGGGTTATGCGCTAGTTCGTATTTTTTTTGTTTCTTCTTCGCCATTTCTGTGTGGCAGAAGGTGGGTGTCTTTGTGGGGTTGGTGATTGTGGTACATTGCATTGTTGTTCCAGGGCTCGGCTGCGATTCATCATTCATGGGGATGTTTGGGATTTAGGGTTTTGGTTGGGTTTGGAGTGGCGATGAAGTTACTTCCATTTTGGGGGGTTTCTTCTCCGTTCGCTATTCGTTGCGTAGGCTTTGTGTGGTTCGTGTTTTTTCTCGGTGATAATCTGGATGATTTTGTTGGCCCGCGTGCTCTTCTGCTGAAGCCTTGTGTTTTCATATGGGGATCATCGGACATCGGGGTTGCCTCCGTTGGTCGAAATCTCCGGTGATTTTTTTTGGATCGTGATATGCATTAAGCACCTGTACATGTACACCTCGATTTCAGTATAACAAGGCCTGTATTGTGCTTGGAAATGGTCGGGAAGAGTGATTTCCTAGCTATGCTCCTCGGAAATAAACTATTCATGACATTTGAGGACTTTTCCGATGAGGGAGGAGAAGTTCTTGTTCTACTCCTACCTCATTTGTTTGTTTGATTGAACTAGGTTCTGGATTGGAGCTTCTTTGGTTTGCTTTGGAGTAATACCTGAACAATGTTTCTAAAACACTGTAGCGGTAGGGGGCACATTGAGAGTTATGTCATGATTTTATATTGTCATGGTGTCGAAGGGAGGTGTTTGTTGATGGCACGTTGTGAAGTGAGCATTTGTTGATGGTACATATAAAGAAGAGTAAATTTCACAAAACTCTTTTAGTTGATTATTTCGAACCAAGGTGATGTATGATTAGTGAAATCTATATAATCTAAATTATTGGTCCCTGCTAATTTCAACTAATACTAATTTTCTCGTCGTATTGAGCCACATCATCCTGAATCATTATGGCTGTTGGATAGTTGTTCTGTGACTAAGATTTGCAACCAGATCAGACCAACCACTCCTATCGCTGCAAGCAACCATGCACATGGCGAGCTCTTATGTGGTACTTGCCTTATGTGCTTGTTGATTGTGTTTCGGTATTACTCACTATTATATTATAGAACATTCTGTCAATGAGGGAGGCATACAGCTGTTACCTCCGTGGCTGTGCATTTCGTTTAGCTTCTACTCTTTTCTTTGGCTTGCCAAATATTTCTATTGGAGAAGATTTGAAGTGGTATACCTTTTCTTCTTGAGTGAACTATATCACAATAGCTTTAAACTCACAGATTTTTTTTTTTTGCGGGGGGGGGGGGGGGGGGGGGGGGGGGTTCATGTTGTAGAAATAAAAGTTGTGCATTAAGATGACCATTCTACGTAACATTTGCACAGATTGCTTGGTTGTGGATATGTTTTGTCAATGCTTGTGTGAGCCATTAGGCATTCTGTAGACTGAAATTGCATATGTTTCCAATGTTTTACAGCCTTAGGGGCTATTCAAGCATCATTTAGCCTTGGGGGGTTTCCTTCCCAACCAAACCTGTTCTTTCTTGAACCTAATCTGTTGTTTTGTCTTATTCTAATTTGATACCACAACCAACATCTCCTCTGATGTAATCAATCTGTTGTCTTTGTAGGAATGTATTACCGCAGGCAAAGGAAGGCTTCTTCTGAGGCCAATGGCAATGTGTTTATGCCTGGGGGTCCAAATGGTATTTCATTTCCTGCATCAAATAAGGTTCAGGATTGGGGATATGGCGGTGTTGGCGAAGAATGGGAAGCTAGTTATGCTCGCAAGGTCCAGTTGATCAATTTTCTTTCTTCGCTGCATCAACGTACTGCAAATTCTTTGATAACCACTAAAATGAGTGCTAACATGGACACTCCTTTGGAGAAAACAAAACAAAAGGACAGCTCAGCAATAATAGTTCTTGATTCCGATGATGAGGATGAAGACACAGAAGGATGTGAAGAGCTCACATCTGAGAACAATAAACAACTGGCAACATCTGAACCGACTAATCCTTACACTACATGGATTGTATCCAGAGCAAAAGACCAAGTAAATGGAACCATGCATGTTGATGGAGACCAACGCACTCAAATTGTTCCATATGGTCAAAATGAACCTTTAATAAATCAGTTCCCTTTGCAAACCAGCTGGCAACCATCTATCCAATTTGAAAGGGTTATATTGCAGAAAAGACCTGAGGAGCAACGCATTCAAGATCTGGTGGTATGTACCTTTTACTTGACATATACATGGTACTGTTTCTCCTTGTTCCACATACCTGCACTGACAAACGAATTTATCATGTCTTCTGATTGTACTCTGATCAATCTGAAGAGCATTATGATATTTCATGTTGGGAATATTAGAATGGAAATGTTTGGTGTTTAGTGAATCTATACTGTTTTGAAACTTAAATATATCATATTTGTACTTTAATTCTTGCTGCTCACTGTAGGCTGCTAGCCATGCAGAGAAGATAGCAGAAACACAAGTTTTCCCTACTCTTCCTACTCTTCCTAATGAGAGAAAACGAAGGAAATTAGAACCCAACATCCTGTTAGATGGAGATGGTGGAACTACCATAGGAAAAAGAAAAAGGAAAAATCATCAAAATCAAGCAGCAGTTGATTCCACCTTGGATTTACAACAAAATGATGTTCCTTCACATAGCTACAGGACTATGATAGAAGAGGAGAAACCTGTAAAAGATAGTGATGGTCTCGAGGATCTTTGGAAAGATTTTTCATTGGCTGCTGAATGTACAAAGGTACAAGTTGTAATCACAGATGTTCTTTTTTACTTCTATTCTGCATCATTATAAAATTGTTGGTTCTTTTTCCAGCTGACTGCTATTGTACTTACATACATGCCATAATCTTTTTTTTCTGTTTTCAAGATTGAATAATGCTGTGCACAAAGTAAGTTTCATGGCAAGTGTATTTTATAAGATAAGCTAGAGTTTGAAAAGACATCCATTTGTCATTTGAAAACTAGTGTCTATTATGACAAAGTTTTGAAGCTTTTCAGTTGATTATTTCTATCTGATTTGTGTCTTTTTCCATCAATGATCAAGTAATATTCTTTGTCCAGCTTGATACGCATGAAGATATGTCCAATGAAAAAGATGTGGATGATGAAAACGAGATGGATGATGACTGCAATCATGACATTCGGATTCACGAAGATCTAGGCCATGTATGCCGTATCTGTGGCATGATTGTTAGAAAGGCTGAAACAATAATTGATTATCAGTGGAAAAAGGTGCGTGCCATGTTTAGGACATGTGATACTTCAAGGTTCTCGAAACTGTCATGTCTATGATTCTAGTTTTACTTTGAGCAAATTATAAGCAGACACCCAGCTCTGGGAGTGGTTTTTTAATAAAGAAACTGCAAGTTAATTATTTACATGACACTCTTCACATCCCATATAGTGTCAACTTTTAAAGTCTCAATTTTAAGATCTTGTTATTCCTGACACTACACACCAACTGTATCCACTTTGCTGTGTTCATGTCAAAAATCATTTTCCTCACCTGCAGAAATGCTATTAACATTAAGGCACATGGTACCTTGAAGGTCTTTAGGCAGTGGAAGGACATCACAATGAAGAGAAATTTGTGGATTCATGCTTACGATGGTGACTAATTTTAATGAAATAAAAATTACTGGCATACAGTTCTCACATGAATGTCTTTTGTAATGCTTGTTAGATTTACTGTGAATCTAGGGATTCTGGTTTCTTTTATAGAAAAAAATTGCTATGGGGGACCTTTTCTTTACTGAAATACTTCCTAAAATGAGGGAGTGTTTTCATTAACAACTCTTTTGATATTGATGCTTTGGAGTATTTAGTAATAGTCGTTTTGGAAATGATATGTATTTTTTAGTGGTTTGTACATGAGCTAAACTGGTAGCCTGGGGCAGTACTCAAAGCATGGGTCCTGTAGCAAAGATGGAATGCTTGCATCAATTATTTAAAGTTTGTTGCATTTCCATACGTGGATAAGAAAATTTTACTTTATGCTTACATTTTATCAGGCTTCGAGGACAAGAACAAATTACTATGAATTACGTTCAAAGGATGCTGATGAGATTGATACTGGTGCTGTTAAATTTTCCAAAGATTTCACTGTCTCTGATATTGCCATTCATCCAAGACATGCAAAGCAAATGAGACCACATCAGTTGGAAGGATTCAGCTTCCTGGTCAAGAATCTAGTCGGCGACAAACCTGGAGGTTGCATTCTAGCTCATGCCCCTGGTTCAGGGAAGACATTTATGCTCATAAGTTTCATTCAAAGCTTCTTAGCAAAGTATCCTTCTGCGAGGCCCCTTGTAGTGCTTCCTAAAGGGATTTTAGGTACTTGGAAGAGGGAGTTTCAGCAGTGGCAAGTGGAGGACATACCACTATATGATTTCTATTCTGTTAAGGCTGACAAAAGAGTAGAGCAACTGGAAGTCCTCAAATCTTGGGAAGCACGGATGAGCATACTATTTCTTGGATACAAGCAGTTCTCACGAATCATCTGTGGTGATGGAGGTGGAAACATTGCAGCTGCATGCCGGGACAGGCTGCTTATGGTCCCCAACCTGCTTATACTAGACGAGGGTCATACACCAAGAAATCGGGAGACAGATGTACTGGCATCACTAAAAAGAGTCCAAACACCACGCAAGGTGGTCCTGTCTGGTACACTTTTCCAGAATCATGTCTCGGAAGTGTTTAATATCTTGGACCTCGTGCGGCCTAAGTTTCTCAAGATGGAATCATCCCGTCCTATTGTTAGACGTATAATGAGTCAGGTAGCAATATCAGGTGTCAGGAGTTTAAAAGGGGTTGCTGAGAGTGCATTCACTGAGTCAGTAGAAGACACCCTACTGAATGATGACAACTTCACTAGAAAAGCCCATGTTATTAGAAGTCTTAGAGATTTAACAAAAGATGTGCTTCACTATTATAAGGGTGATATATTAGATGAACTACCTGGTCTAGTGGATTTCAGTGTGTTCTTGAAACTCACTACCAAACAGAAAGAAATTGTTCACAAGATAGAAGCCTATGAAAAGTTCAAAAGAAGTGCGGTGGGGACTGCATTGTATATTCATCCCTGCCTGTCAGAAATCTCAGAGGGTGATGCTGCAGATAGGGCGAGCAACTTGACAGATGCCACTGTTGACAGCTTGATTGAGTCTATCACCATTAAAGATGGGGTGAAGGCCAAGTTTTTCTTTAACATTCTGTCTCTTGCTAACTCTGCAGGAGAGAAGTTGCTTGCCTTCAGTCAATATATACTTCCCATGAAATTTTTGGAAAGGATGTTAGTTAAGAGGCTGGGGTGGCATGTAGGGAAGGAGATTTTCATGATATCTGGTGATACTAGTGCAGATGACAGAGAAGTGGCGATGGATCAGTTTAACAACTCTGCTGATGCAAAAGTTTTGTTTGGTTCCATTAAGGCCTGTGGAGAGGGAATTTCCCTTGTTGGTGCATCGAGAGTCGTCATTCTAGATGTTCACTTGAACCCATCTGTCACCCGTCAAGCAATCGGACGTGCATTCAGGCCCGGACAGCAGAAGAAAGTGTTTGTGTACAGGCTTGTTGCTGCTGGTTCTCCAGAGGAAAAGTTCCATGAAACTGCATTCAAGAAAGAAGTTATACCAAAGCTATGGTTTGAATGGAGTGAGCTCTGCACTACTGAAGACTTCAAACTGAATCAAGTTGATATTGATGACTCTGAAGATGAACTATTGGAGGCTAATGCGATTCGCCAGGATATCAAGGCTTTATATAGAAGGTGATATTTCTCTTTTTCTGCGTGCGCATGTGCAAGTTAAACCCTGAAGGTGTGCTCTGTATTATCCAAAATTGTCTTGTAGGTAACAAGCTGTGCGTGGCTGCTGTACACCATGTACATAAAATGCAATGCTGATCTTTCTGGATGATCATTGCTGTGAAGTAAGGGGATTTCTCGTGAATCATTCTTCACATTACAAAATCTTTGCTCCTTATTCTGTTCTGATTGTATGACCATCAGCTTTTTGTTAACCTATATCATTTTCTTTCTACAGGGTGTTACAGTAGCCCCTTGTAGTGCCGGAGTTCCCTACATGCTAGGATTTATCGTTAACCTCGGTCATTTCCCTACCTATTTTGAACCAATGACCGCTTTGTAATATGTGCCAACTTGGCGCAGCGGTTAGAGAGCTGATCCTCGTCTCATTACCAGGATTAATTACTATGGTTTCGGCCGTTCCTGCTTGGGACAATAACTTAAATAATGCCACTGTTTTCTTACTCTTGTGCGCTCAATTGGTCTACAAAATTTGCCCTTGTTGCTAGGATAAAGAGAGTTCCTTCCTGGGCATAACGGAATGTAGGTTATCCATTGTGCATATGTACATTTCTTTATTCTCCTTGTTTTTGTGTCGACATTTCTAGTTGCAAATTCTGGCTCCCATGAAAGATGCTATAAGACTCAGCAATGCCAGACTGCCAGGATGCGTATTTTGATTATATGTTTTCTGAAAGCCCTAAGAACTGATCGAGTAGACGACTCGGTGCATTCGATCGTTGGCTCGTTTCACTCATCGACTCCTGACGGTTGTGTTCACCTGGTGTATCCGACGGTGACATGGACAGGGGAGACGTTTGGGGTTGCTGTGAATTATTTGCTCTACGTTTTAAAAATGATTCCCTATAAAACTTTCTTGTCTAGACCACTTGATTTTTTAAAACTATTTATTTTGTTTATATAATATTTGATATTTAATTAATTTATATAATTAAGTAGATAATTCATCAGCTTTTATCCGTAAATAATCTTAAAAACCACTAGCCTAGAGAGGGGTAGAAAGAGCAGGGGCTACTGGAGTGCTGGGGAAAGGAGTTGGCCTATCATCGGGTGGTCATGGATATAACCACTGGTCTATTTCAAAAGAAGTAAATTACGATTGCGATATATGAACCTGTGAGCTGGGTACATTTTAATGTATAAACATACAAAACGACTATTCTAACACATAAACTTATGTAGTCCATATAAAATAAGACCAGAACGGTGCACTACAAATAATCTTGTGAATTTGGACCCTAATTTGGATGCCAGGCGTATATGCGAGAAAGACAATACGCCAGACACACACATGTGTCAACCATATTATAATTCACGATACTTGTACGATAAACGAGGTCCTATAGAAATAGATGGGATTGGAATAGTTGAAGGAAAAAATTTACAGGGAGTTAACCTACGTTCCTTTGATATGCATGTGGCATCCTAATGTTACACACACTTCATCAAGATTAGTTATGCATGCACAACACAAGTTAATCCACCAAAATACATGATTTATACGTTTGTGAACTGGATTACACCCACATTGCAATTTATGTTCCGCTAACACAATTTACTCAAAATTAATACTCTTAATCAAGAATCTTAGAAAATGAACTATTACTATCATTTTCACATATTAAATTGTAATATTTTTTAATTTATTAATAATTTAAAATATTAGGGTTTGACTGTATGTATGACAATGTGGAAAAAAAAACGAATTAACTAGGTGTTTGATCTCCACTACTATACTTTGTTAAACTTTTTCACACTTTATGAATTTATGACATGCCATATTTTTTTAGCCCTAGGTTGTACTATACACTTATTTCTTTAGGTGTGTCCATCAATTTATTAGCCACATATATTTAGCTAGGTTTGACAAGCATGTATAGTAATTTTAGGAGACAAAAAAAAGCCATAATAATCTAATTTCAAAAACTATTGAGGCCAACTTAAGCTGACATTGCAAGTGGATTAGATAGGAAGATCCCACAGGGCTACTTCACGTGGTGTACAGTACGAAAAAGCAAATTTTCTCGCTTAATTTATTACGAGGATGCTTAAACTAGCTTGAACATGAGTAGTGTCTGATTTTTGTCGAGTAGATGAAAGAATAAGTTGTTTCAATAGTAGTAGTTTTATGATAGACCCACATGTCATATAGAGATGAAAACATAAGGTGGACTCAAGGGACTGAGCTTCTGTGTTCCTATGACTCTGTGTCGATCCATGTCCCCAATTGGTCAACGGCTGGTATTGTTAGCGCATCAGCAATGTTTACTACATACCCTAGTAAATAAGAGTGAGCCTGACATCAGTTGGTATTTATTGTTGCACATTCTACAATACTAAACCTACAAAAGTGGATATTAAGTTGGGTTCCACTATCCACTAACAATAAGAGAGGGAAGAGAGAAACCATTTGTTTATTTGTTATTGTTAGGTACTAACATTATAATTTGGTATTTTCTATTTCGTGGTTCTACAATATTTATAACTTGATAGTAATACCACATTTATTGTTTATTGTCTTACTTTTAGAGCACAGTATGGATGCCCTAAGCAGTTGCTCGAAGTTCTACTATTCATCCGCAGCAATTTTAGTTTTCTTCTCTCCCCCGATCCCATGGCTGATCCACAGTAATTTTTATCTTTGATCTTCTCTCTGATAATCCCCCATGGTGAGGGCATAGAACGGACCAGAACGTTAATTATGGATTTAACTAGCTGGACTCTTCACATCTGTCACAAATTGTAGAAAATTTCTACTGTATTTCTTGCAGCAAGTTCTGTAATTGCGGACATGTTATGAGTTATAAGAAAAAGATACATGGTTTCATACTGATTCCTATCATCTCAATTCCAGCCAAAATGAGATATTTTAGTTATAAATTACACAAACTGGCGATTGAACAATGGTATATGTTTGATCAATTTTGGTTTAATTAATTGCTTCCCTGGTTCTATCTTTTGAGAGAGAATAGGTATGAATAGCATAAGCAGGACGAGAAAAACGTTTAACACGAGGAAGGAAGACGAACCATGGACCCACCACAAACAATAGAAACCGTTGATGGATTAGGGGACACTGATCGGAATAGGAACGTGGGAATAGGGAAGCCACATCCGGATTGGAGAGAGGTGGATTATATTATGTATTTGGGTCAAAACCACCACCAAACAGAGTGGATGGGCGAGTTTTACCTTTTTGATAGTTGAGTGACAGATTTTACACCCTTTTGAAATTGGGCAATGAAGAATTGAGGAACATGAGATAGACTTTTCCCTTATTTGTAATCCTAACGAAATGGGAGAATTAAGGTGCATATTCTATATACCAGATACGGTATATCAAATCTTAGAGAATATTTAGTTTAATAGCTATATTTTTCACAAAACAATCAAGTTATTAAAATCTTAACTACAATTAGTAAGTATGTTTTGCTGCGTTTTCTCTACTCCCGTTTAGCTGTCTAACACTGTTGAAATTGTGAGGCTCTTCTGATGAGTGGTTTATGGTACAACAGTATATATGAGTCAATATATGTCATGTCACTACTGAAAAAAAAGAAGGTTTCAACACAGGTGGTCCGAAAGACGCCTACATAAGTTCATCCTAAGGGGACATAAGTAGCATGTAAAAAAGCATTATCACATGTGACCATTTAATTTTCTGCATGTTGTTATTCTTTTCACAGGTGGCTGCCAATGAAAATGTTCCCCACTATATATTTCATCTCCCGAAGGTTACTTCTTCTAGCCCGAGCTTTCTCTCTCCAAAGAAAAGGAAAATATAGGGGTGAAAGTTTTCAACCCGATCCTTGTTTTTCTACTATATTTTTGAAGATCCCTTTCAAAATTATGAGTTTAATGTGATGGATTTAGCTATGGAAGGTCTACTTATTGACCTAGATTTAGAATTATTAATTTGTAACATGGGGCTCAAATTGGACAAAAGTTTATAGGCAATCTTTGTGCAATGGTGTGTTCTCATCCATCAATGATGAAATTTGATGTCTTTGAAGCTATAAATGGATTGTTCTTTTTATGTAGGTCAATTTCTAGATTTAGTTTGGAGAGATAGCCCAATTTGTTGTTTTTATGTAGGTAATTTCATCTCATGTTATTTAGGCTAATTCTCATAATGTTTTTAAATGTATATGTACGATTGATTACATTTTTGTGCAAAATTATTTTATGTAGCTATTTAAAATTGTGATTAGTATATGTCCATTAGTTAGGTATTAAGTACGACGTTGCATTAATTATATTCGATGGATATATATTTGCATGTATTTTCTTTTAATTAGTTGTGAATTAATTGTTTTTGCTTGAATTTACAGATGGACAAGGAATGGATGTATGACATGCCAATATTTCTTTTGTCCTACATTATAGAAGTATAAGCGTCTAGATTTGAAGGAGAAAAGAAAGAAAATACCAGTTGTGTAAGGATGACCACATGGGAAAATTGTTTTCACATGTGGCTATTTTTAACCTAGCCAACTATCGTGGGCGGTTAAGTAAGCCTGGTCGTCTATAAAATTAGGTTTCACAAGTGGGCCGGCTAGCCACTTATCGAAATACCCATTTCCAAAGGCACTTGTGATGCACTCCTAGGTGTCCTAATCTTTCGATGAGAATAATAATTTTGATTAGAAAGAATAAGACGTTCATGACCTGACTACAACTGTGCAAGGAGGTTACGTCTTAGCGATCGATACACCAACTCTAAAAGTTTATCCGTGATCATGATGAAACATAATCAACCCAACCACTAGGGTTTTTGTTCTTGCAAGCAATCGAGAACTACCAAGAACAATATAAACGAGCAATTTGAATGCTCACAATTGTGAGGTTTCAAAGATGAGAAAATGATGATCTAACCTAATCGATCATGGCTTTACTCAACAAAGTAGCCAAGCTAAATTTTGATATCAACAAAACCCACTTACATAAGAGGATGGCGGCCCTTCATATAGGTTGTTTTTGGATGGTTTGCTACAGTAACCACCCTTGCTGCGATGCTTTAGATCGGTAGCAAACATTACCCGACATGCTATTGTGCTACTAGGTAGATACATGGCATACTTAGTTGGCAAGCAACAAGTAAAATTAAAATGCAATTTGATTTTGTCTTCTTATCTTGCATCATTTATGGGATGGTGGGTCTCACTTGTCAAATGCGGGATACTCTGCACCACTCATCATTATGATGTTTTCTTAATTATAGATCATTGTGCCGTTTAGTTCTTCTACCAAATTCCTAATGAAATATGATATGAGCAATGGTTGAATCCATTATGATCATGGTCACATCAACTTGTTCCCATGTGGGTCAGCCAGTCACCTATCAAACCTGTTTTGGCCATATGTGAAAATCATTTTTATAGTAGTGTGTTATCATTTATTTAGGTATATCACAATCTAAATCAATTTTGAAACTTTTGAAAATTCTCTTTTAAAATATTTTATTAGATTTTTTACTTGTCTTTTTAGAGCTAGGTAACAACACAAGTGAAGAAAAAAATTCCTACAATTAATCCTACTTCAAATTCAAAAAAAAATCAGTTTTAAATTATAATCCTCTTGAAGGCTGCTTGCTGTGCTGATATAGTATGGGCAACATGACACGAGATTGAGCATCTCACACCATCTGCTAATCTTTTAGCCGTGGTGAAGATGATTTTTAGAGCAAATTTCACTTTAGGCCATGTTTATTAGCTAAAGATTTACAATGGACAGGGGTAAGTCAATATTTTCATTTAACACCACATGTGGGTACCATCCTTTGCACTTTGCACCGGGCTTAGACAACTTGGGCTGCCATGCTAGCTTCAACCCAAAAACGACATGGGTTGTACTACAAATTTTGCCTTTTATTGTTACAAATTATGAGAATTGATCTAAGGGCTTCCACCACATAATCCCTTGCCACCGAATACCAAAATATGAAAAAAAATTTCTTAACTCACACTTTTAATACCCAATTACAAGAACAAATTATTGTCGTGATGTATTATCTCGCCCGATGCAATACTCAATTGGTGCCATATCTATCTTTTTATATTGCACGATACTCCACCAGCTACTGCTTTGTGGCTTGAGCTAGACCAGGGTTGAAGTCCATGTGAACCCTAGTCCAAAGAGCAACAATTGGTAATTATATGTGGTGTTATATAGAAAGTTAGGCTTGCCCCTAGTTTGTTGTGAAACTTTGGTTAATAAAGATGACTAAAAGTTAAATTTACGTTTTTATATTAAAAAAGGAAATTTTAAGGCTAATTTCCAGTCTACAGATAACTTAATTTTTGAACTCTATGCACATGTAGGATCAAAGACATACTAGAGGGGGAATAGGATTCCTAAAATCTTGGCTCAATTTAAAATTAAACTTGTGGAACAAAAGACTAGCCTATGTGCCTAGGTTTAACACAAGTGTGGCTCAAGTTTTGTACCCTAGCTAAAGTCCTAACAATCCTAGAGCAAGCTAATTATTGAAAGGAACAAGAATACAAAGTAAAGAGAGGAAAACGATAGGAAAATCAAACACAAGACATGACAAGTTTTTCCCCAAGTATCAAAGATTTGGCAATCTCCACTAATGCATGTTGGACCACTCTACATAAGAGTATAACTCTCTCCTATAGTCACGAAGTCCATGGGCGCTCTCAACATGGTGGTTCTTCTCCACTCCGAAAGATGAACTTCAAAACCTTCACAACTGCACCGGGTCTCCCACAATCTTCTTTGAAAGTACATCTAGGCTCCTAGTAAGTTCATCTAATTGATGACAAATAACTAAGAGACTAATATAATTATTGAGTAATGAACAGACATTAGGTCCTCAAGTGAGCAAAAATAACCCTCAAAGTAAATGAGTTGAAGTGAAAGAAATTTGAGCATAGTTTGAAAGCTAGAAGATCAAATTGCCCTGAAGCTGCTATGGACCGAACAATCCGGTGTAGCACCAAACAATCTAGGTAAATACTTATGAAGAAGCTCAGTGGACAAGTGGTTTTGGACAGCGGAACAAGAGGGTGCCAAAAATTCTGATCCAATACCGAATTATTCGACACATTATGGAGTGATCGAACGATTGTTCAGAGGATGGTTAAAGAAACAATAGACTGGATAGTCCTACCCTGTCAGATAGTCATGTAGGCACTATAGGACATTCTGGTGGCTACTGGATTGCCTATCCCTTTATGATGCAACGGCTATTAGTTCAGTGACCATTGAAAATGCATAAAGGGTTGGACAATCAGTCCAGTACCGGACTGTCTAACCCTACACAAAATCTTGCAAACTTGTGCGACGATAGGAAATGGCTAATGCAGAAGTTGGGGCTATAAATGGGTGGTGCCATAGAGTTGTTTTAAGACTTTTGTATTCCCTTTTACCCTAAGCAAGCCAAGAAAGTGTCCAAGAGCATTAGAGCAAATTAAAGACTAATTGTGCTAGAGTTTAGGCTTATGTATTCTTGTTTAGAAGGTAAAACTCCCTCCCAACTCTATCTCTTTATATGTGTTCTAAAGCTTGTAAGTTGTTAGTAGGTTGAGTTAAGAGTATGTCAAAGTGAAAAATTGTGATCTCAGAGCAACTAAGATATGTGGTGTGCTTGAGAACCTCTGTGAAGGTTTTACCATACCTCTAGAAGAGAAATGTATTTTGAGTGGAAGTCAAGCGTTATCTTGGTGGGTGCTAGATAGAGCAATCTTTGTCAGAGATTGTAGTTTGTCATCCAAGCTCAACATCTTGGTGATCGCTTGGAGATGAAGATATGCTTTGGTGGTTGCTTGGAGACCAAGGTCACACCGAAAATTGCATAGAGAGGAAAAGGGTTTAATCGAGAATCGGCTTTTCTGAGCTTCTGAACAGAAACGTAGGATTACCTTAATTTGAACTTTGATGAACAAATCGGTGTCTCATTTTCTTTCTTTTACCATGCATTTATCACTTTCTATATTGTGCTTGTAGTGATAGTTGCTTACTTGTTTAGCTTCATCTATTACTAACTTATTCTTGTAGATAGTGTGCTTGAGTAGTCCTTCTAGTTTGGTTCTTATTATATTGCTCAAGTTAAGTTTCATGTGTTGGTCGGATTGTCTTACAACAATTGAACTATCCAGGCTACATATTGTTTTTCTCTATCATTGTACTGACTAGCTTGTCTTATAGCAGTTGGACTATCCAACTCCTCTATAGTCGGACTGTCCGACCTAGCATCAGATTGTCCGGTAAAGTCTAATTATTCTATGAATTTTTTAAGCTGAGATGTCAAAAGTAATAGGAAGAAGTCTTCATTGAAGCCAATAAGAACGAGACTCTTGCATGGTGCTCACTAAGTCACTCTCAACTCAAACTAGCACTAAAATAGTGAAGAAAATAATCACAATTAGCTCAATGGTGCTCTTGGACTCTCCATTCAATTGCTCGACTCACTAGGATTCTAAAAGACATTAGGTAGTCTAAGCCAAGGGATATATATAGCCTCAATCAAGCTCACTAGCTATTTGTAGCCACTGGAAAGAAGCAACCAAAAACTGCAAGGGATTGAACAATCTGGTATGGACCGGACTATCTGGCCATTTATACTTTTTCAATGTTAACTAGGTGAGTAATCATTGAGCCATAAAGCGCAGGACAATCCAGCATCACTCAGATTGTTCAGAACCCCTTTGTCCATATAGTGCCGGACAATCCACCACGTTCAAAACACACGAACAGCAACAATCAGATGAACAACTAACAAGATTGTCTGACACCTGTCAGACTGTGTGATAATTGCTAGATCAACTTGGCGTAGGGCAATCCGAGAGTTGTCGAAGCATCTAACTAGTTCATTTCTACTAACTAGTCAACACATGACAATGGCTAAACAATGGCCTGACAATCTAACACCACACTATCCAATCAAGTTGCTCTAAATAGTGCAAGAGGCACACCAGTCAAAACTCTTGAGGTTTTTACCCAATTGAGTTAATACTTGATTTGAGAGGCTAGCAGTCTAGTATGCATCACATCTAAACTTTAAACTTTAGTACTTTCAAAGCTTCAAGCTACTAACTTTTCAACCGCTCTTTATATACGATCTAAAACCTAATTCTACCTTATTCGCCTCAACTTCTCGAATGCAATACCGATGATCGAATTGCAGTAGTTTGATTTCATTGTGCATGAAAAACATCCATGCATCCATCACCAGAACCCTAATCTTTTTTTCACACTTAATAAATATGATTAGTTTCGAAAATTATATTGTCATTAACTACTAAAACACCGCATGGGATATATATGCTTTCATCACGTAACATTCAACTGTGGACATCAAGATTTTAATCCTGATGGATGAGTAGTATACCATCAGATCACTATCACATGCTTCTCAACTTTAATGATAGAATAATGATATATTTTTTTTACCTTTGCACCAAGTAGAGATTTAATTTTTATGTCCGTTTATTGGGATTTAAAAACTTATAGATAGCGTCATGTTGTATTGAAGATGATATGGTGAAGAAACTCTTGACATCTTGCAAAAATGGCTGTGTGGTGTATACTAAACTTCATTCTTGATTTTTTGGTCAGCATGTAGAATTATGTACATTGTAGAGGTGGCTTATTGTATTGATACTCTTTTGGTATTTGATTAATTCCTGTAACAGGCAAGATCGTGCATTAGTTGATTTTAATTGATTGCCTTCTATGATTGAGTAATATCATTAAAAATCTGCCTTCTACAAGTAATGTGGTGCATATTTTATCATCCATGATAAGAGATCTTATTTAGCTATCTTAAACCGAGAATTTACTATTTGATTGTTATTCATGATCGCCTGGCAGCAGATGCGGGGATACGTACTTGAATGTTAATATCTGAGTAAATTGCTAACCCAGTGATGCCTCAGTAGATCCACCCAAAACATTTTAAGAAAAACTGCAAAGCTTAAAGGTTTTCCCAAGGGAATGGGATGTCCATTGAAAGATGTTTCAACTTCTCGCCAAAATAGACAAAAAAGTATATCATTGAAAATTAATATCCTCCTACATGTGGAGACATATATGAAGATTAAGATGCTTCTATTTTGTAGTGTTGAATTGTTGATTTGCATTTCTGTCGTTGGTGATGTAGGCGGTGCTGGATCTTTGATCCAGGGCTCCGAGGTACGAGCTGTCGCCGACGTCCTCTTCGACCCCCGCAGCTTACGAATCTGCTACGGCTGTCTCCATTAGAAGAAAATTTATAAAAATTGTTTTTGTCCGGTTCACCCTTATTTTCAAATTTATGTTCGAATGATTATACGATCTGTGATCGGGTCATCCATGGATCCCTAGGTAAGGTATATTCTAAAATTAAGTTCTTTTTAGTGCAATCGATGTTGATGTACATTTCGTTTCCTTTTCGTTGATTGAACCCTTCAGGAAACCCTACTTTCAGTCGTTTCAGAATAGAGCATCCTACCGACAATTTTATTTTCTTCCTCACCTTTTTTTTTCCTTTCGAACACTATAGGAGTGATATATACAGTACCAATCAGCATCAGCTGGAGCCATCAATCAAAGCAACCGATAGTCCTGATTTGGTCACTAAGCCACAACCACCCTCTCAAAACCATATCAGCAAACGAGACCTACAATCACACCCTTTCCACAGCTACTGATGGCTGATGCCCTTTGCAACCGAATCATTCATCAGACGACCATCACATGTCACCAGCTACTATACAGCAGCTCATCAGTTACAAAACCCATCAATGCTGCAACACTGAAGTATAACATCAACAAAGAACAGTGGGAAAATATGGAATTTTCCAACTCCATGATTTTTATGATGGTACGAACTACGAATAAAATTGGCCCAAGAACAGAAACAAGTAAAGCAGGAGAGGAGGTCAAACTATCACCGCATATATACTAACACAAAAATGGAAAGAATGAAAGAAAGAACGAACAAAATGTATGTAATATATTGTTCCTGCACTGTATCATATCAGTTCCACATGAAGTGAAGATTAAAACAGATGCCTTACACCGTTTTAAGGCGGCAGCAGCAGAGAGGACAGTGAGAGAACCAGCAGAATATAAGATGTGATAAAAAGTAATTACGCGGCACATCAAGAACAGAGCAATGAACAAGGCTGACTAAAAACTAACCTGACAAATTCAACGAAACCACCTAAGCTAAGCCCTCCTTATCATCTACTCGTATATAATCTACAAAGAAAAGGCAAAGCCCTCCAGCTCTTGTCAACTGCTCTACTTACTGCCTTTGCCCTTTTATGTACACAGCTTGGGTTTATTTTTTACCCAACGAAGAGCGGATTTGTTAGCAAAAACTCCCCCATTGATCAAGGCATGCATCACTAGGACCAGTCTTCGCAATTATCCAGACATTCGTTGAGGTCAAACATAAGCACGCCTTCATCGTTACGGTTCATCGCATCCGCAAACTTCACCCCCTGTGCAACATCAAGAGAAATGATCAGTATAAGGTCAAGCAAAACGTAAGAGTTGCAAGACATTAGCTTTTTATTAATTGAGTTTTAATTATTACAAACTTGAAAAATGAATATATTTGAAATTTGAAAACAATTTCTATATAAAAGGTTTTCGCAAGAAACGTTAATTTAAAAAACATTCTAATGAAAAACAAGATAAAAATATATATCTTAATTATAAAAAGAACGGACCACAGGACTGCTAAAAGTAGTGGTTACATAAAGAATAAAAATCCAATTCAAGAACACCATGATTGAAGGAGACAATTCATTCGTTCGTTCGTTCAAGAATTGCAAAACATAAAAACAGATAGGACTTGCAGTAGTAGTAACAGATGGTAACTGCTAAAAGTAATGGTTACAGAAAGAATATAAGGGCCCGTTTAGGTAGCTTCTGTTAGAAGCAGCTTCTCCTAAAAAAATTAAAAGTTCCTTTAAACAGACTAACTTTCTGTCTAGATTCTGAGAATTCTAGAAAATAATCTAGAAACTAAAGGCTGGTTTTCCCGACTTCTCCATGTTCTTATTAGTTGGATTATCACCGGCTGCTTTTTAAAATCTAAAACTTTCTAGACAGTTCCTAAATCCAATTCAAAAACACCATGACTGAAGGAGAAAATTCATTCATTCATTCAAGAATGGTTCGAATAGCTGCATTGGAAACAAACAAAGTGCCATTAAAGGCTGCAAATCTATACAGTTCACAACCAGGGCAAGGACTGCTCGTGAACTTGTTGTTTAGTGGCATTTCAAATACAGTATCTGGCTTGTTGATATGTCCAAACCTTAATATTGTCTGATGCTCACTGAACAGAAGAGGATGCAGCACGCTCCGGCTGGGGGCCCTTATCACTACTGTCACCAGAGAGTTTCTCAGAAAAAAGAAAAGGAGAGAAAGGAATCACGATGACAAGGACATCACGTGACTGAGCACGCCCTGACAAACCGAAAAGGAAAACATCAAAATAACCAATCGAGCTACTCCAACAACATACCATGCCATGCCATGCCATTGCATTGCCATCAACAAGAAGAATGCTCTTCTACCAAAATCTTTCTCCTTAATTAAGATACCACTCGAGATCAAATACCGGTAATAAACATTTAATCACCGGCGCTCAAAACGTTGAAGTAAATAATCTTTTGCTTGATTTAGTTTTGCAAGAGAAGATGTGAAGATGCACGTGGTGCGCCGGTGACGGCCACGAGCGCGGGGACCTGGTGGGCCCAGTGCTGACAAGCAGGGAATCCAATGGCCGGCAGCCACGTCGCCGCCGACCACCCGCCGCAACCTGCTAGCCTCCAGTTTGGTCACACCCGGGCGCCTGGCCCCACCTCCCAGCCACACAAAACTACTCCCGTAAAAGCCGAGCATACTAGTACACCCACTTCAAAATTATCTCAATTTTTATGTATAAAATACTCTACGTATTTCTGTCCGTATATCGGCTCCAAAGCAAAGTAAAGTACTGTATAATAATTTAATTCATTCATTTACTATAAATACTACTACTACGAGGAAAAAGGCTGACACATGGGCCCTGAAACGGTGCATCGCGGTGGGCCCACACGGGTAGCACGGGAAACAGCAACAGAATCTCGGGGAAAGCGGGCGAGCCATCGATCCATCCATCCATCCAACCAGGCAAAGCAAGTCAAAAGAACAAACCAACGAAAAAGGCTAGGCAAAACACACAAGGTGAGAAGAACTCCACGGTTTTACTACTCTTCCTCCCCAAGAAATCGAACTCGGTAGGAGGACATACAAGAGGCACGAGGGAACACGTGGCTGGCGCCCGTCTGACACCGCGGGCCCACTAGGTCCACGATGAAAGCCCGGCTCCCGAGCAGAGGCAACGTGCGTGACGGCCACACGAGAGGTGCTAGCAGTAGTACTACTCTTTTCCAAATCAACACGAAACCGCCTAGAATTTTGGTTGCTATTTTTCGAAAGGAAAAAAAACACTCCTAAGTCGGACCATCGCAACGAGTTTGAGCAGGTTTATTCATCCTAAAAATAAACGAATTCTAATCTAAAATTATAAAACGAAAAGAAATACTCCAACAACCTCTGCCGCAGCGGCCCGGTGCAGCGAATCCGCCGCCGCGGCCTGGTGCAGCTGGCATCTCTTGAGGAAGAATTTTTCTTACTGTTATTACATATGCAAATCGTAAAAGAGGAAAACTACTGCTACTAAAAAATGTCTTATCATAGGTTAGTGGGGAAAAAGGCTTTTTTAACGGAACTAAACAAATACTTCATCTTGAAAATGAGGTTGAATTTACGGGTCCGAAGTAAATGTTCAAAATTCTGTTGAGATTAAACAGATATAAACACTATGGTAGGACTAGTCCTACTTTTCTAATCCTAAGTAAGAGAGGTGAAAAGCAAACAGATTTCCTTGAGAAATCGTTGCAGGCGCACCTCCATACGCGAATCAAATCAAAGTGGAATTTTTAGTCAAAAAAGGGAACTTTTTTTCTGATTTCACACAAGCAAGCAAATCGCACGAGGAAGAAACTTGAAGAAAAAAATGCAAATCGCACGAGAAAGGAACTTGAAGAAAAAAATGCAAATCGCACGAGAAAGGAACTTGAAGAAAAAAATGCAAATCGCACGAGAAAGGAACTAGAAGATTGAGGAACAAGAAAGAGCTCAAGAGTTCTAAACCCAAACGGAAACAAAGGTAAAAAATAATTAAATTGTAGCGAAATAGTGGGGGAACTCACCTCTGCTTTAGCCGCGGCGGTCTGCGCGCCACCGACGGCGACCAGGTGCGGCCGCTTCTCCGGTGAGATGCACCCCTCGTCGCCGCTAGAGGACGCGCCGCCGGATCCGCCCGCACTCAGCGGCGCCTTCCGCTTCCGTGGCGACTGCGCCGCGTCGTCTCCACTCGGGGACGAGCCGGATCCGGTGGCGGCGGCGTAGTCCAGAGGGGTGTCTGGGCTCGAAGCCTCCATGGCCTCCTTCCCCGCCGTGAGGACCGTCTTGGCGTGCGCCTTCTCGCTCGGGTGAGGACGCGGACGCGGATGCGCTCGGTCGCCGCCGGCCGTGGAAGGGACGGATCCGGCCGCCGACACGTAGTACGGCGGAAACTCGGGCATCCGCGCCGCCGTCGGTTCGGTCTTCACCACCTCGCGTGGCAGCAGCCTCGCCACGCCCTCCCGGCTGAAATTCACGCCGGATCCCGCGCCGGCGACGTTCTCCAGCGGCGTGTCCGGCCTCCGCGCCGCCGCCAACTCGGTCTTGATCTTCACCTTGACCATCACCTTCTTCCTCGCGGGGAGCGGAAGCAGCGCCGCGTCCTCGGCGTCGTGGCTCTTCAGCCCCAGCCAATCCAACAACTTTCTCGACCAAACGGCGGGCAGAGCCCGCTTGCGCGACGACCGCTTCTGCCGGACCTTCCATTCCAGCACCCTCTTCTTCTCATCGGAGGGCTCCCCCTCATCCAGCCGGGGAACCCACTCCGGCCACCGCACCAGCCTCCTGTTCTGGAAGCTGACCAGAATCTCGGCGGCTGTCTCCACCGTGACGTCCATCGGAAACGAAACCCCCACCCCCAACGACACAAACCACCCGCACGCCGCCGAGCGCCGCAGATGGGATACTCTCCTCTCCTCTCCTCTCCTCCGCCTCCACCGCGAGAGAGAGAGAACGATTGGTGGATTCTTGCGCGGATTGAAGGAAAGGGAGAAAAGCATTTATAGGGCGAGACGATCGAATTGGGCGAGGAGGAGGAAAACCTGAAAGGGTAGGACGCTTCTCGGCCGCCGCGTAGACCGGGTGTTGGTAGACCTTGCACTCTGGCAACTGGGCCCCACCGTCTCACACAGTCCGGCTCGGTGTAAAGCGTCCGGATCCACTTCGCACTCGGTGTACGTCGACTTGTAGTCTGATGCGGGTACGATTCGTCTCGTCTCGTATCCCTCTGGGGATTGGGGGTTGGGGCAATTCTCGCTTTGGGTTTGTACTGTGAGCTGTATCTACTCTTTGAATGGCAGGTGGGTCCGGTACGTGCGCGTGACTGGACGTCGACGGTGGGGTTTTCTCGCCGGAGCTATTTTCTTTTCTTTTTTCTAGAGAGAAAGAGGTGGGTTGTGAGGCTATTTTCCCGTAGGGAACCTAAAATTATGGATTCGTCGAAACTGAAACATCACTGTGAATGGTTTATCATTTGGCACTGGGTAGGGAAAAAAGATTTAGGGTTAATAGCGAAATTAATCCTCCAAATGCCATTCAAGGCTTAGTTTGGTTCTTGATGTTTTGATGTTTTAATATGTTCATCTTAGTACTCAAGTTTTTATTTTAGTTCCTCATTTTCAAACCCACTTAAAAAGCCATATGACTAAATCTAATCAATATCTTTCTGATTAAATGGCACTCATAACCCTTGTTGACATATATAAGGAAAAAAAATACAGCTTTGCCGTAACACTATACAACGAGAACCTCTATAGAACAAACTTTTACACATATGATGCATTTTTTATTAAAATTTGTGCATAATGAATTTTCTTATAGATAATGTAAAGTAATTTATGTTCAAAAAAATAATTATGTATACAATAGCCATTAAAGCTCAACCCTCATATGCACAGCTTGAGGTTGAAATAATGGGAATTACATGCAGAATGCTATTTATTCATTTTTTTATCTTTTCTAGTGTAAGTAAATTAAGGGCAAAATGGACATTTTCTAATACAAATGATGACTAGGATTGGCTATGTGGCACATCAAGTGAATAAAGATGATTTTAAGCCAAAACGAATATTTAGAGGACCTACATGAATAAAATGAAACCTCAAGAATTAAATTGAGCCTTTGGTAAAACTTCAAGGACCAGATTGGCTATTTACCGAAGGATTTACATCAAACAAAAACACTCAGTTTTGGGTGGGTCTAACGCACGGGCACACTTTGGAGGCGGTGCCCCCTAGCTCTCGAATCTTGACGGCTCACGTCACTCAAGATCCCGCGCACGTGGACAGCCATTGATTTTCAAAACTAGTTTAAAGGCAAAAATACAAATAAAGGGAAAACAATTATGTTTAAAAATATTCATGTGTATAAACTTTGGGATATATAAATTTTAGGTGTATAAACTTTAAGTAGAACCCTCACCTTTGACAAGAACCTCGAATTGACTTTCAAAAGATTAAATTAAGGGTGAGTATAATATAAGTTATTATATTAAATAATAAATGTGTGAAATAATAATATTTAAGATAGGTTAGTGTTTCTTATAGAAATCTAATATTGTAAAGTATTAAACTTATGTTTGAAATAGAGTATAATTCAATAAAATCTTGTATAAATAATTATGTTTAAAGCCACGAGACAATAGTAATTCGTGGTGCTCATATAACCATAAGAACACAATTTGAATAAATTAAAATACTTATACTATAGATGTACACTTTACTTATAATCCAAATACCGAATAAATTACAGTCTAGTCTTTTAGTTTTTACCTGTTTTCATGAATTCTGGTCCTTATGTGCTTTTAACATGCATTATTAGCAACAAGAGATCTAGCGTTAGTAGGGTCTTAGTAGAACTGATTGAATGACACAACGTCATCGTAACCACAATTTCACAAAAAATCACGTGATCACAATTAAATCTCAAATAAATATTTACCTACACCCATTAAATATCACATTTGCGAGATACTATTTTTGTGCATTATCTAATTAGGTCTATACCCATTGAAGAATTATGATCAGGCTTCATTCTTTATATATTTTTGGTATAAAACTTATAGATTAAGACAATACTACCTAACCTAAAACAATCATTTCTTATCTACTTAACATAAGTTATTATGTTTTATACATAATTTAACTAAGGATCGACATGATTCATTTTTAGAAAAAAAAAATACTTAAATTTAGGATGTTACAATCACAAACTCCACCTTGCAGGCGACCGATCGCCAAATTTCCTTTCACACAGTTTCCCTACAAATTGTTACTCCTAAAACTAAACCCACAGTACCGACCTATTTCTAGATGCGTTGTTTGTTTCTAGATATGAGTATTTGATTGTACCTTACAAAATTGTTTACAGGGATAATCCTGTCATGATGTAGCAAGCGTTTGGCCGCACCAAATGGCCGGCAACTAGTGTATGCTACTCACCATAGTCAATTTAGCGTCAAGACCTAGTCAAAAGATTTATTTTTACACTACGTTTGAAATGTCTGAATTTTTTTACACTAGGTTTGCTGTTGCACATGTTTCTTGGATCCACCAAAAAACACGTGAAAATACTTGTATAATTTAAGCAAGAGTGGCATGTATGTTTCATTATCTTTGGAAAAGGATCTACAACTATAGCATTAGTTTTTTATTTTTGAAAATCTTCACTACCAGAAAGGTCTTTAGTCTAATTAACCACAACATAAATATACCAGCTCTGGTAGAAGACCCGATCTTTAACACCAGGTCTAAAGGGCTCGTTGACACTATAATATCATTAGTACCGGTTGTTGAATGTTTTTTTAAGTATCAACTGTAATATTACCAAACATATTAGTACTGGCTGGAGATAATAAATAATACTAATATGTAGTTATTAGTACTGGTTGGTATTTTTAACCGATACTAGATATTCTCTTCAAAACTATTCTTCCTTCTTTAGCTCGCTAAATTCAAAAACAGAGAGTAAATTCATGGCAATTTGGCATTAAGTATAAGAGATGTGCTATTAAATTTTTTTGTGAATTTTTTTTGGTAATTTCACCCATCCAAAAAAATTTAAAAGTTATTAACTTTATCCTCTATTCTCGTATAGTTAAAATATTATATTTCTAGCTATACATCTATACTTCATCCTCTTAAAAATATATATAAATAGGTGACAATAAATGAAATTTTTAAGAAAATAAGAATATGTATTAATTATAAAAATAGAGGTAATCTAGTAATAATAATAGAACCATATGAAAAAGTTTAAAAAGAGGAAACAAACAAAAATGGAGGAAAAAATAGAAAATTAGGTAAAAATAGAAAAAATAGCACATATCTTAATATGAAAAATATATAACATCTTTAATAAGAGTATGTGCTAATACAAAAAAAAAGAAAAAATATAATAAATATGGGAAAAAGGGGGGAAATAAGAAAAAAAAGGGAAAATAGAGAAAAAGTATAAAGGATTAGAAAAATAGGAAAAATAAGAGACTATGTTAATATTAAAAACACAGTAATAGTAATAATAATATATTATGTTTAATATTTTTACAGAGAGCTCTATCGTTTCATGATGTTGTTGGCGTAAGGGCGGCACAGTTAGATTTATCCACATATTTTTGTAAATTCTACCTATCGAAGTGATTTATATAAAGTTACTCTTTATCCACTAAGATTTTGAGGTTAGGATGTTTAAAATTATTAATTTTCTTAAGTAATTTTTTTCTTGTAATATAGATGAAATGGGAATGGATGTACAAGGTGCATTGATGATAGAAAGAGTTTATTGATGGCGTACATTATTTTCTTAGGGTGACCAATGCCCACAAGCCATAATATTGTTAATCCATTGAGATAATTTTACAATGATGGATGCGTTATTCGGCCACAAGAATAGCCTTCTTAGCTTTATATATTTGTAATATACAATAGAATATGATAAATGATAATTATACATATATTTAATATATTAATTATATATATTTAATTCTAATTATATATAAGTAATACCCGCAATTATATATATATATATATCTTATGTATGTGTATATAATATATATATATATATTTGTATATATAAAGTAGGACAACAATAAATAAAATAGCAAACTAACACTATAGCAAACTAAACAACAAAAATCTATACATCGAAAAAACACAATTTTTAGTATTGTCAGGTAGGTGAGTATCTTTAGTAGCTATAATATCAGATTGCACGTACCGATTGTAAAATCAGGATTAAAAGAGGTTGCGAACCGGTAAAAATAGTCATACAATTAATTATAACACTTATTAATGATAAAAAAATAACTTGTATATAATACTTATATATGTATTCTCAACGACATAAAATACAATGCTAGAAAATAAACTATAATGATAAAAACATTAAAATCAACTCTAAAATTTAGGTTTTAAAATTTAAATTGGCTAAGCTGAAAGAGAATAATTGGGCTAGTAAGTTATTTCCACTTATAATCCCTTTAGCATCCCTGCACGGATACATGGCGTGTACGGCTATGTCACGGGCATTGGTACCGTGATCGGTGCCACCTAAGACCATGATCAATATTGCATGGTATCAACTTCTAGACAATTTTCCAAATAAGGTGGACTTTAGAGAGCCGCTATAACTTATTTCAAAATCTCTAGCTCCCTAGGTTAGATCCTAAGAACTTGTAATTATATAATATAAAAAATAAACAAATGGCCAAAAGCTGACAACCTAGCTTTTATACATACTTACAAACTGGCTATTCACCACCAGCTATTTCAATCTTGAAGCTAATCTGCATGTTTTACCAGCTGTGTACGTTATGCAAATACAGTATGGAGAGTTCATGCAATGCGTTCTTCATGCCCTAGAGTGAGCAGGCCCGTGCCTGCCCACGTGGATCCGATGTGGCATAATTGACACGCCACTGACGCTAGACGAGCCGGCACGACACAGCAGTGCCAATCACTAGAACACTGTTGCCTAATTTGCACCACCTCAACGTCCCTTTCCCTACAAGGCAGTAAGGCATACGCGCTAATTACCACAATGGGACATCCATCATCTAGCCGCTTATACTTGTCCAAAGCCGACATGGTGCTCTTTTATTTGCAACGTTTAGTTTGTAACGAAATTGCCGATTCATATGTATAAAACGTATACAAGGAGATATATATATACAGCTTAGGCCAGCAGTCGCAGCGGGAGGAGAACGGACGCAGAGACTGGACCGAAAACTGATGAACAAAGGCGTGGGCAGGCCTTTGGTCATTATATCGGTAAACTGATGTGCCGATAGTATATGGAGCATCCGAATTTGTCCTAATGCAACTTTGTCACAGATAAAATGGATATCGATCTCGATGTGCTTGGTGCGTCGGTGATGGACCGGGTTGACGGTCATGTAGACAACACTAACATTGTCACAGTAGACGACGGTCGCGGTGGAGAGGGGTGCACGGAGCTCCTAGAGAAGCTGGCGAAGCCAGCAACACTCGGCGACGGCGTGAGCGACGGCGTGGTACTCGGCTTCAGTGCTGGATTGAGATACTGTAGTCTAGCATTTTGAGGATCAGGATACGAGAGTGTCACCGAGGTAAATGCAGTAGCCGGACGTAAAGCGTCGAGAGTCGGGGCAGCCTACCCAGTCCGCGTTGGAGTACACGGTGAGAGAGTCGATGGGGTTAGAGCTGAGATGTAGCCCGCTAGAGAGGGTGCCCTTCACGTAGCGTAGGATACGCTTGAGCAGCGCGAGGTGAGGTTCGCGCGGAGCGTGCATGAAGAGGCACACTTGCTGGACAGCGTACGTGAGGTCGGGTCGGGTGAGTGTGAGGTATTGGAGAGCTCTGGTAAGACTCCAATAGTGAGAGAGATCGGCAACGAGGGCGCCATCGGCGACGGAGAGTTTGGCTCGAGTGTCGACTAGGATGGCCGTGGGGTGACAGTCAGCCATGCCCGCACGCTGTAGGAGGTCGATGGCGTACTGACGTTGGACAGGGAGAGAGTGACCATTGCCGATGGTGACAAAAGGGGAGGAAGAGGGGTGACAGGAGCGAAGTATACTGGCCAATGACGCCATGTGTGAAGACGCCCCAGAGTCTAGTACCCAAGGGTGCTGTGGTTGGAGCGTCATCTGGTTGAGGGTAGCGACGAGGCTAGCCTAGTTCCAGGAGGAAACCGACTGGGTGGTTGGGGTCGGTAGCATCGGCTGAGGCGGCAGAACGGGAGCCGATGCCAGGTGAGCCTGGGGATGGGCGCCGAGAACTTCGGGTTGCCAGCTGATGGGGCTGCGTAGCTGGGGCTGGGGCGCCCAGGGGTTGTAGCAGAGCCACGGACACGTGGGACCAGCAGGGTGGGTAGGGACCGAGGTAGGTCGTGGTGGCGTCGGACCCTGCCAGGTCCTGCCTTTGCCTTTGCCCTTGCTTTTCCCAGTGCGGGCTGTGTTGCTGTGGCCGGAGCCATGGCCACTAGGACCACGGGAGGAAGGGGCAGCGCAAGAAGCTCGGCAGTCATTATCGGCTGCGACAAGAAGAGCGGTGTGGGCCACTGTCTTCTCATCTTTGGCCAGACGGAGTTCTTTAAGAGCTAACATGTCATGAGCTTGGGCGAACGATGAAAGAGGTGTGGTGTTGGCGATGTCATCGGCAGTGTTGGAGAAGCGGGGATTGAGGCCTCGCAGAAGGGCGAGGATGAGTTGAGAGTCGGTCACAGGGTGGCTGACGTCCCGGAGAGCAGCAGCCTTGACTTTGAGGCGCTGACAGTACGAGAAGACAGAGGAGTCGCCTTATACCATGGAGTGGAACTCGTTGAGGAGGAAGATGGCGCGAGGCTGCTTGTTGGCCAGGAAAATCCGCTCGATGGCCACCTAGAGGTCCCAGGTGGTGGGCTCGGTATCGTCCATGGCGAGGTCGAGGACAGAGTCGTCGACCGAGCCGAGCAGCCAGCTGTGCACACAGCACTTGGCGATGTCCCACTGAGGATCATCGAGGCGAGGTGGAGCGGAGCCATCAATATGGGACCGGAGGCCAAATTTTCCACAGAGAGATTTGAAGAAGAAAGCCCACTTGGAATAATTGGCGTTAAGGTCAAGGGAGATAGGAACGTGAGATTTCACGTTCACAGTAGCGTAGGGGGAAGAAGATCGGCGAGGTGGTGCCCGATGTGTGGTCTGAGGCACCGAGGGCTAGAGCTGAGAGCGGACTCGGTGTCCATGATGAGAGAACGGGAAGAGTGTCGGAGCTGAGAGCGGACTCGGTGTCCATGATGAGAGAACGGGAGCAAAGAGCCGATGGGAGAAAGAAGCCGATGGGAGGGGGAAGCTGATGAGAGGACGGATCGGCCGATTAAGGATGTGAGAAGCTGATGGGAAGTGGACCAGCCAGCCGATGAGGAGTGGTTAGCCGATGGGGAGTAGGCAGCGGAGTAGGTGAGGACAGAGTGGGTGGGTCAGAGAGTGGTTGGGTCACGGATGTGCGAGAATTCACGTCCGTGAATAGAAGATTCACGTCCGTGGACTCGTGAAGGCCATGGAGTGGGCAGACGCGAAAAAGGCAGGGAGTGGCCGGACGCGAAGAGAATATGTTCGTATCCGGGAGGCAGGGATTCGTGTCCATGGACACGTGGACACGTTGGACTGGCTCGGACGTGAGGGGAGAAGGTTCGCGTCCAAGAGCCGTTGAGCGTGTCGGAAAGGGCGAGAACTGAGGGAGGTTTTTAGCCGATGGAGACGACGAGCGCAGAGGTGCGCTAGCGTCAGAGAAGGAGAGATGCATGAAACAAGAGGAAGAGCGGAGACGGGTGCGAGGCGAGACGAGGAGGCGGATCGAGACCGTTGCCTAGTCACGCGGAGGTGGGACGGAGAAAAGAAGGTGACTGCAGGAGAGACGGGGAGAGTACCGGGAATTGAGTCGGTGACGGGAAGAAGACGTCGACGAGGAGGAGGAAAGGGTCGGCTCGTCGGAGGAAGAAGCTAGCGTGCCGAGATGTCTAGACTCGCTCTGATACTATGTAGAATGTGTACAGTGACTGTGAACTCACTAAACGTATACAAGAAGGTCGGGTTTATATACAGCCCAGGCTAGTAGTCTGTCTAACAAGTGACCCCATCGACATACCACTCCCTTTTTTATCTACTCAAGCGGATCACACATGCATACAGCTAAACATTTACATACTTATCTTCTCGAAATTCCTGTTATGAAACCAGAAGTCTCTAGAGCGAGCGAGTTTACAGCCACTGTAAATTGGAGCTTGCGGTTGGAGGTTAGAAAGCTTGCATGCTGAGAACACCAAAATTCACTGGCCGCTATAAATAGGTGGCAATGACGAGAAGCTCAGACGGATGAGTTCACCTCTCCTGCTGTGACCTGTGTTGCACTCAGTCAAAGAAATAAATAAAGACACTGATTCCTCCCTATTCTATGCGGCTGTTCACTCCATTGCCACTTTCAAACTAAGGCTGCTTTGAAACACGTAATTTATAAAATGAAATAATAGAAAAAATACAAAAATTTAATGGAAATACATTTACAAAACAGAGAATTGTAAAACATCAAAAAATATAGAAATAATTGTTTGATTAGACTATAGGAAAAATATAGAAATTGAATAAGAGAGACTCCTAGAAAACTTTCCATGAGGTTAAACCATATGATAAAAATCCTCAAAACTGATATAGATTAAGATATTTTTTTAGAGATTTCATAGGATTTAATAGTTTTCAATCATTTGATTCAGAGGATCATATAGGAAAAAATCCAATAGGATTAAAATCCTATAAAATTCCTATATTTTCTTTCAAATGAGAGAGGGCCTAAACACTCTTACCATCTCTACCCTACTAAAATTTGGAAGTTTCCTCTCAAAAACACTACCAAATTTTGAAAAGATTCCAAACTAAAAATATCCATCACTACTAAAATTTGATAACGCTGAATGTGCCGAAAATTGGCATTGTTAAATGTTGATAAGGTTGATTTTCACAATAAAATGAACAAGCTCGATGTGTCCCAACCATGATTGTGTTATGTCCTTGTGCGTAGATTGGTACAGAAAACGATTTCTTTTGGTAAGGGAGGAATATATAATATAAATACATGTATGTTAGTAATGGGCGGGAAATTTTTTCAAATTGGTGTCTTAGCTAGCGGATTATAGGATTAGTGAGCAAACCTTAACTTTAGTATGTAGAATATGCATTACATAATTAAAAGGTAACCATTTTTGTATGGGATGGGCGAATGTGATGATGGGTGCCTTTTGCTTTTTCTAAATTGGTCGTTTTGGACATATTCCAAATAAAACTTTAAAAACTTTGAACATAATATATTTTTTAAAGAAAACATAGATTGGATGCAAGAAAAGTATTTTTGTAGCATTATAATTTTATTATGGGATCTATTTTTTAAATACAAATTAACGGTCAAATTTGTGTTTTATCAGACACCATATCTGTATCAATACCATATATTTTTGTGACGAAACTATAATAAAAGGTACAAGTGGTAAGAACGATGCACGGGGGATCCAGCTAAGACAAATACTATCGGCATGTTCGGATGGGATTTTTGCGGCTGCGGCAGCAATTTCTGCCAAACAAGGCCTATTATTCGGGGAAAAAAAATTGGTGGAGACCGGATGCAAACGGACTCGTCTGCAACCCTGCCCGGATGCCCGACGCGTGCACAAGCTCTCGATCCAATGGATCACGCCGCTTGGCTCCAGGCGGGCGCGACGAGGAAGACGCACGCGGCTCGCTCGGCTTGGCTTCCAGGCAAGCGCGCAGGCGCGGACGCGGACGCGGATCCGCGCCTGCGGAGCGGACGGTTCGTCTTCCTGAGCACCCAGATCGCAACCAGATCTCTGGGAACCGCAGCCACCATGGCTGGAGAAGCCTCCACGCACGACGCAGCAAAAGAAGCAGGCAGGATCACGAGGGAGGTGGAGGCGGGGAAAACAAGGATCCGCAGCAGAAGAAAATGAAATCCGGCGGCAGCAGCGGCCGCCCGTGTTGCGTTACGTTAACGGTGTGCTTGCAAAGAACTCGGCGAAGATGACAGGCTTGGATGGAGCGCCCCCTCCGAACCCCTCCTCCCCGTATCCCGTACTGGTCGTACACCGACCTCTACCCGATGTCGCTGAGCACCTGACGATCCACTGATGATCAATCCCATCAAAACGTTACACACATGATGATCAAAACCAAACCGTGGCAAGAAATTTTACAAGAAAATCGACCAATACGTTGTAGGATTCGTTTATGTCCTTGGACTTGGCATCGGCATCTTCCTTTCCGGTGGGGTTTTGTCGGCGTGCCATCTCATGGCGAGGCGGCGGTAGACCCGGCAGGGGTCGTCGTCGGTGGCGCTTTCGGTCGACATCGAGGAAAGCGGAGGGAGGCGGCAGCAGTGGCAGATGAGGGAGGGTCCGTGTCTGCGCGCTTGGCCTGGGAGCTGAACCGAGCCGAGCAAGCCGGGTGCGTCCTCGTCGTTCCTCGAGAACCGCTGGATCGAGAGCTTGTGCACGCGTCGGGCATCCGGAGAGGGGTTTCAGATGAGTCCGTCTGCATCCGGTCTCCACCAATTTTTTTTCCTATTATGCCCGGGGGAGTATTTGTGTATTTTGTCTTAGCTTTACGGTAGAGGTCAGATGAAGATGAGCAAATCTTGTTTTATTGTTAATACCTATTACTATAATACATTCGACTCTATGTGTAACACTATGTATAGATGATGTAAGTCTGTTGTCCTTGATCATATGAAAATTTATCCTCTTGAGAAAAGAAATTCAGATACAAGCCTATGCCACTGCTACTGCAGCTACCGGATCACAAGTTACACATGCGTCATGACCTACGCATATCCAACTATCCACATCCTAATGCCGCATAATTAATGAATCACTGCCCAATGATGCTGTGCATCGTCATCCAAATATTCTCTGTTTAGCTTTTTTTTTATAGCTAGGGCTTATCTTTCTTGTCCAGTGAGAATAATCTTCTCTAAGAGTGCAATTTATTAGTCACCTGATTTTTTTCTAGGCATTGGTCGATTTTATTGCCTCAATGAGAGAGGGACACAGAAGAGGGGAGAGAAGAGTTCATCAGTATAGAGGGAGACTGGTGGTGTTTCGGGTTAAGCAGCCTGAGGCAAGGGGATAGAGATGCTGGAGCAGTAGGAGAAGAGTTAACTGACGATAAACAAGGGCCATTGACAAGAAGAACGAAAAATAGAGTGGTGAGGAGGAGATAAGAGGAAGATGCAAATTGGCGGCGTGATCCATTGGAGATGGGTATGGGACGGGGAGGTCAGATGGTGCATAAAGAAAAAAAAAATACATGCATAGGCGCTAGAAACGAGAAAAAAAAGAGACATTAGTTTTGGCTTCAGGCTGAGATTTTCCCTCATTTTCTGTTTGTATTTTTTAAAAAATAAATTTATTTATTTTTAAGTTTATAATAGTTAATATTTAATTAATTATGTACTGATAATTTATATCATTTTGTGTCAGTGATAATCTTCAGCTATAAGCTAAATGGGTATTAAACCGTTGGATTTCAACTTAACGGGCAACGGATAGACTAGTATATAAAAATAATTATTCACATGTAAAAAATATTCATAGTCATTATATGAAACCACAAGGACAAACTATGGCAATTGGAGATTGGAGGCGTTGCGAGTATTTATTTTTGCGTACTATTTCATTTGTCACATTCCTAGGAAAAAAATCTACTCTACTTTTTTTTTAAAAAAACTCCAATTAGTAAGACAGATCCATTCTTCGCATAAGTAAAAAAAAAGAAGTCTTGAAGCAATATTGTACTTTTTAAATTTAGTTGAAAAATAAAAAAGAAAACATTTTAATACAACGCTACCCCAGGTGACGTACGGTAATTCCAATGTTCGTAACTTCGTGGCGGTCTAACCGTAAGTTGTGAGATAGCCGTTTATGTAAATTTTTTTTGACCTGCACATATCCAATTATGTAATCATTGAAGCGAAGAAACCAAGAGTATGCCAACGAGGGCTTTTCATTCACCGTTCTTCCGGACCTAGCCTAGCACGCTGCCAACGGAAGGCCCTCACGCCCTCACGCCATCGCCCCACCGTGCTTGAGTTTGACTGCCCGCAACGCGAGACAGCGAGACGCTCGTGAGCTGCCTTTTCGTCGGCGTCGCCTTTCCCTTCCATCCTCCCTTCTTTCCTCCCCTCCGCTGCTCCGTGCGCGCGGTGCACGGCTGCAGCACGCATTATGAACGTGCGTAGGCAGCGCATGCGCGCGCGAGGAGTACCCATCGTCATGTGGGAGAGGCGTCCACTGTTGAGGGGGGGGGGGCCCATGGCGTGGGGACCGTCTGCCTGCCACGGCCACTGCCACTGCCACCGCCACCAGGCTTTCTGTCTGCGGCTGCGCTGCCCGTGTAGACCTTCGGGGGAGGAAGGGGAACGGTAGGTCCACACCACCAAGGCCGTCGTGTGTACTAGTGGTTTGGAGTCTGGGCTAACCTGTTGCTGGGCTGTGTACACTACGCTCGGAGCCTCAGATGCAACAAGAGAGGGATGGCCCACACACAGGACAGTGGGGTTCCCTGCAACAACAATTAATGGCCCGGCCGACGGGTGTGGTTGTATTGGGCCTGGCAGCACCGGCACCCGTGCTCACGAACCCAATCTGGACCGTCCACGCCATATCCGGGTCCTCTCCGGCGCGGCCGCGGAGCATCATAAAAATCGGCTGGCCGCTACGAAACCCACCCGACTGCGGCCTCCCAATCCCGCACGCAGCTACAAACATGCGATTGCCCCTACACGCGTCGCTCCGCGCACCGCACGCGGAACGGTAAGTAGTAGTAGGCGCCCCTCCTCCCGAACTCCCCTCGCCGCCGCACGAATCCTGAGGCAGGTCGGAACCGTAGCCAGCCGCGGCGGGGGCATGGCCGGCGGCAAGCGCCGCCACGCCCGTAGCAACCCGACCGCCGGCGGGCCCCGGCACGGCTCCGGGGGGTCGTGGGCCTCCGCTTCAAACTCGTCTTCCCACGCCGTCCCCTTCAGCTACGCCGCTCTCCGCCCCTGCGAGTCCGTCGCCGCCTCCGAGGGCGGGGTGGGTCAGGTGCTGGACGTGACCATCGACACCGCCCCTTGCGCCGACCCGGCCTCCGCTTCCGTCCCGGTGTACTCGTACGGCCCAGTCGGCGGGATTGGGCTTGGGTTCCACGGTGAGGAAGACGCGGAGGAGGAAGAGGAGGAGGCCAGCGAGGCTGGGCTGCATCTCAGATTGGGATTCCGGAATTGCGGCAACGAAGAGATGGATGTCGCGGTGGAGGAGTTGGAGGAGGAGGCCACCGTCGTGACGCCGAGGAAGCCGAAGGGGAAGCCTAAGGGCAAGCGCAACGAGGGATTTTTGTCCGTTGGGGGGATTCGGATCTACACGGAGGACATCTCATCGCCGCAGTCCGGGGTGGATGACTCCGATGAGGAATCGGAATCAGATTATGAGGGGAGAGATGGCAATGATGATGGTGATAGTGACGAGGAAGGCAGTTATGTCAACGAAGGTGGTTCGGAGTCTGATGAATTGTCGTCAGGATCAGATTCAGAGGAAGACTTGAGCATTGGTGATTCATCAGTTGATGATGAGGTTGTTGCCGATTACATAAGGGGATCGGTGGGAGTGAGGAGCAGTTAAGCAGCCAGTGGGTGGCTGGTATGAATTTGGTTGATTCTGATGACGACGATGAGATGGATACAGATGAGGATGAGGATGGGTTCTTGAAGAAGGAGAAGGGGAAGGGGCAGCTTGAGGGTTATGCCCTGATGAATGTGTCTGAGCTGTATGGGATGAAGAGGCTGAGCTCAGCGGCTGAAAGGAAAGGGCACTGCTGTCAGGGCTTGTGAACTGGACCTGGCAAGTATGCGAGTGATGGTCTGGATGATGTGATGATGGTAAAGGATGTACGCTTGGCAAAGAGGTCAAGAAAGGGGGCAAAGGCGGCTTCATCATCTTCTCACCTCTCCAGGTCCTGGCCTAATGAGGGTAGGAAGAGCAAGAAGTATCAAAGTGTACCAGGTAAAAGGCCTTCACTGTTTCTGTTGTATTTTTTCCTGTTATCTGGACCCTGGAGTATAGCTGTTAAGATAGCTGTTAAGTTGAAATCCATTGTCAAATATGGGAAAATTGGAATAATCAGCACGCAAGCACATCTCACAATGTACCTTGAATTGAAAAATCCTAGTGCTAAGACTGCTAACTCTCAATCAATCATTGAATGATCTTACTAGTTGTTTGTGTGTGTGAGTAATATTTAGGTTTGATTTGTTTTAAATCTTTTAAATTTTGTTATAAGCATATGAATCCATAATTTGTGTTTCATAAAAATGACATAAAGTAAGTTTGATTGTCACTGTTTTCACTTTCCAGAGAATTTGAGATAGTAGATGATACTTGATATTGCACTATCCTAACCCAATTTCCACTCTCTTTTCAATGGAAGTCATGAGCTCATGGCAGTTGGTGTGTATTAATTTTCAACAAATAGCACTAGGTTGATCAGTGATTAACTATTTTAGTTCATGCTGCCTCTTGTCACCTGCGATACAATATTTTGTAACTTTTAATACATTGGTGCAACTAGCTGATTGTGTCACATCATGATTGTCTGTAGCCATATGGAGAAGTAACTCAATGCAAACCTTTCAAATTGAAAAGTCTACAGGGCACATGCTTATCCTTGGAAAATTTTTCAGCTTCTTAAAATGTTCATAAATTAGTGCTCAGCCGCTGTTTACAATAATGCTCTTCTTTGTTCACGTTTGCTACAATCATATTATGTCTGTGTGTCTGCTCCAATGTTCATGTTCTCATTATATTTAACCTATATCGTGATTAGTTGTAACATTTTGTGCATGTGATTTAAGTGAGATAAAGAAGCATCGGAAGGAACTCATTGCAAAGAAGCGCCGCCAACGAATGCTAGGCAGAGGAGTTGATTTAGATCAAATTAATACTGTGAGTCTTATAGTTGCTTTCACATGAACTTTATTCTGAAAGTTATGCCCCTATTATTCTAATTCATCATAGCAGGAGTCTAATTATTTTCTAGTTCTCCAGCTCAACCCCCTCAAAAAAATATGCAAGCACATTGTTATTAGTGTCTATGATATGGTATAAAGATATTGGTGATTGTACAAAGTTCTGTAATAAATGCAAGAAAATAGTAGTAATACAACATTATGTGAAAAGACCTTTTACATTTTGAAACTCAGGGTCTATACAATGTCTGTTCTGTCCGTTGAATTTTAAAACAGAGGATGTTAAGTGTGGTGCTACCTGGATTCATCTTTTGTACTCAGCTTTGTTAAAGTCGAGGTACAAGATAAGATGTGCACAGTATGGAGAAACGCAGTTGAAGTACAGCCCTAGAGAAAATTTCATGTCCACTGTAGCTCTTCTTATGCTGTCAGTTTCCTTTATGTTGGTTTTCTTTATCAGCCCCTATTATGGGTAAACTTTGAGCTCTCATACTGACATAGGATTTCTTATGATTTCTGTTGTTGGATGATTCTTGGTTATTTTTTCTTCCCAATTCCTTGTTAATAAAAGCTAAAAAGCTTTTTAATGGTGTGCGGCCTGGCTCTGTTTCTTATGTGCAGAAATTGAGGAAGATGGTCGTAGATCAAGTTGATATTGGTATGCTTCCAACCAATGCACGCTCGAGATTGTTCGCAGGTATTGGATGCATGTCTATCTATCATTGATTGTTCGTATTGCTTGTTGAAGCATTTGTTATAATTTATTTATGCGCGTGCTAATTGTGTCATTCTTGTTGTCTAATTTGTAGGTTCAACGCCATGCATCTATCTATCACTTGAAGAGTGGGTGTCAAGGTTCAGGCAAGAGAAGGCAACCGGCAAGTGTCATATAAGTAAATTTGCCCATCCTAGTAGCATTCCACATCATGTTGAATCTTGCCACAGCCACATTTGTTTGATACAACATGTCATCATGGCGAGTCATTTTTCCCATCTCTTGGATGATGATGGGCATGTTTATAGTTAATATTCCTTGACTCCTTGAGGTATGCTTATGTTGCAGCACAGTGAGGGACACCAAACTTCACATATCTATGCATGTGAGCTCATGTCATTTCAATGTGCCTGGAATTTTTTGCATTGCCAGGGCTCAAACAAAAATCTTTGCATAATTGTCGCTGTATTTAGTGATGCACTACTGGTGTAGGATCTACTTTCCTATACCCAACTGCTGTGGCTGTTACAGACCATCCTTAGTTCCTATCCTACTTACCCACTCAAATTGTTCTTCTTGTTTTATATTCGCTATTTTATCTTACTCTTTAAGGTAGGAAGGTGCATGACTGTTAGACAGACCACTGGTCTGGGTTATATATATATATATAGGCCTGGTCCTCCTTGTATACTCTCGAGGTCTTAGTCACTGTACATATTTCTATATGGTATCAGAGCGAGTCTAGACATCTCCGACGCGCTAGCTTCTCCCTCCGGCGAGCCAACCCTTTCCTCCTCGTCGTCGACGTCTTCTTCCCGTCGTCGACCCTCTTCCCGGTAGTCTCCTCCCGGCACTCTTCCCGTCTCTCTCGCAGTCATCCTCTTTTCTCCGTCCCACCTCCGCGCGACCAGACAACGGTCTCGATCCGCCTCCTCGTCTCGTCTCGCACCCGTCTTCGTTCCTCTTCTTGCTTCGTACATCTCTCCTTCTCTGACGCCGGCGCAGCTCCGCGCTCGTCGTCTCCATCGGCTGAACTCGTCCGTCCTCCCATCGGCTGGACTTGTCTAGCTCTCCATCAGTTGGAACCCTCCCTCGGTTCTCGCCTTTTCCGACACGCCCAACGGCTCTCGGACGCAAGCTTTCTTCCCTCACGTCCGAGCCAGTCAAACGTATCCACGTGTCCGCGGACACGAGTCCCTGCCTCTCGGACGCGAACATATTCTCTTCGCGTCCGGCCACTCCCCGTCTTTTTCGCGTCCGCCCCACTCCTTGGCCTCCACGAGTCCACGGATGTGAATCTTCTCTTCACGGACGTGAATCTTCGCACGTCCGTGACCCAACTACTCTCTGACCCACCCACTCTGTCACCACCTTTTACTCACCTACTCCGCTGCCTACTCCCCATCGGCCAACCACTCCTCATCGGCTGGCTAGCCCACTTCCCATCGGCTTTTCACATCCTTGATCGGCCGATCCGTCCTCTTATCGTCCCTTCTCTTATTCACAATCTTATATCTGTTCGTCAATTCACAAGAGACAACAACTGCTCCATTGAATTTGACGCGTTTGGTTTGTCTGTGAAGGATATTCCAACTCGGCGACAGATCCTTCACTGCAATAGTGGCGGAGACCTCTACACCATTCCCGCTGCGCCGTCTACTCCACATGCCAGCGTCGCTCTCTCCACCAACCTTTGGCACCTTCGCCTCGGTCACCTCGGCCCCAACGCTGTCGCTACCCTTCGTCGCAGCGCCTCCATCCGATGTACCCACAGCAGCTCCACAGTTTGTCACTCGTGTCAACTTGGCAAACATGTGCGTTTGCCCTTTTCTAGTTCTCTCTTGCACCTCGCGTCCATTTGAACTTATACATTGTGATGTATGGACGTTTCTAGTTAAAAGTGTCTTCGGTAATCAGTATTACCTCGCTATACTTGACGATTACACACACTATTGTTGGACCTTTCCGCTCATCAACAAATCCGAGGTCGCCTCTCACCTCAGTCACTTCGTCACGTACGTGTCCACTCAGTTCAATCTTCCCATCAAGGCTCTACAAGCCGATAACGATACGGAATTTGTTAACCGTACCGTTACAACCTTCCTCACCTCGCAGGGTATTTATCTCCGGCTCTCCTGCCCCTACACCTCTCCTCAGAACGGCAAACCCGAGCGCCTCCTTCGCACCCTCAATAACATTAGTCGCACCATGCTACTTCACGCCCACTTACTTGCCACTTATTGGGCAGAAGCTCTAGCTACTGCGACGTATCTTCTCAATTGGTGCCTATGCTCCTCCGTTCAAAATAACGTTCCTTATGCCCTTCTCTACCACACGGCGCCCGACTACTCCCACCTTCGCGTTTTCGGGTGCCTCTGCTACCTAAACCTCACCGCCACAGCTTCCCACAAACTCGCTCCCCACTCCACCGCCTGTATTCTCCTCGGCTATCCCACCTCTCACAAGGGATACCGATGTCTCGACCTTTCCACCCGACGGGTCATCGTCTCTCGCCATGTCATTTTTGACTTGACATGTTTTTCCTTCGGTCTACTTCATCCGAGATCCTCCTCTAGTGATCTCGACTTCCTCCTCGCCAATACCGTGCCGACCAGGTCTCCTCCATTGTCCCCTCCATCGACCCCCTCATCGGCCGCTGCTAAGGACTTACTCTTCACATATCCCACCACTATTCGGTCCGATTCCCAACCATCGGACCCCCATCGGTCCCACCTCCATCAGCCGATATCGATCCCGTTTATCCTTTAGCCGATACCGTCCTCTTTTCATCGGATACTCCACTTCCATTGGCTCCTTAACTTCCATCGGTTCTCCCCACCCCATTGGCTAATCCATCTCTATTGGATTGATCGGACCACTCGCCCTACCCGACCCCATCGGCTCAGGCCGATCTAGTTCCCTCCTTTCCTCTCGTCTACAGTCGCCGACCTGGAGCCGATGACGCCTCTACCCGACCAGTTCTTCCCATTACTCCCGCACCCCCATCGGCTCTAGTTCCCTCCACCTCTCATATGGTCATCCGCTCCCAGACCGGGTCTCTCCGCCCCACTCAGCGTTACGGGCTCTCCGCCGTCCGCAGCTCTATCTCGCCCATGCCAGCGACATCTTGCTCCACCTTGACCGACCCTCAGTGGCGCGTGGCCATGGCCGGCGAGTACAAGGCCCTAATGGACAACGAGACCTGGCACCTCGTCCCCCGACCTCCCGGCGCCAACATTGTGACCGGTAAGTGGATTTTCAAACACAAATTCCATGCCGATGGCTCGCTTGCTTGTCACAAGGCTTGCTGGATAGTCCGGGGTTTCTCCCAACAACCCGGTGTCGATTACGACGAGACCTTCAGTCCCGTCGTCAAACCCACCACCATCTGGGCCGTCCTCACTTTGGCTGCCTCTCGCTCCTAGCCGATCCATCAGCTAGACGTGAAGAACGCTTTTCTTCACGGCCACCTGATGGAAACGGTCTATTGCCAGCAGCCCCTAGGCTTCGTCGACCCTTCTCGTCCCGACGACGTCTGTCTTCTTTAACGTTCTCTCTACGGCCTTAAACAAGGCCCTCGTGCCTGGTACCAGTGCTTTGCTGCCTATCTTCGACACATCGGCTTTGTGGCCTCTGCGTTCGATAGTTCCCTGTTCACTTTCCATATCGGCTCCGCCACTTCCTGTCTACTTCTATATGTCGATGACATTGTCCTTACAGCATCTTCGACATCTCTCCTCGACTAGATCATGACCCGACTCCACTCTGAGTTCGCTATGACCGATCTTGGTCCTCTCCACCATTTTCTTGGCATCTTCGTAACCCGTTCCTCCCACGGGCTCTTTCTTTCCCAATGCCAGTACGTCATCGACCTCCTCCAACGTACGGGCATGGCCGATTGTCACCCCACGGCCACCCCGGTCGACACTCGAGCCAAACTCTCTGCTGCCGATGGCGCAATCGTTGCCAATCCCTCTCACTATCGGAGTCTTGCCGGGGCTCTCCAATACCTCACCCTCACCCGGCCCGACCTCACGTATGCTGTCCAGCAAGTGTGTCTCTTCATGCACGCTCCGCGCGAACCTCCACTCGCGTTGCTCAAGCGAATCCTATGCTACGTGAAGGGCACCCTCTCCAGCGGGCTGCATCTCAGCTCTAGCCTCATCGACTCCCTCACCGTGTACTTCGACGCGGACTGGGCAGGCTGCCCCGACTCTCGACGCTCTACGTCCGGTTACTGCGTCTACCTCGGTGACATTCTCGTATCCTGGTCCTTAAAACGCCAGACTACAGTGTCCCGGTCCAGCGCCGAAGCCGAGTACCGCGCCGTCGTCCACACCGTCGCCGAGTGCTGCTGGCTTCGCCAGCTTCTCTAGGAGCTCTGTGCACTCCTCTCCACCGCGACCATCGTTTACTGCGACAATGTCAGTGCCGTCTACATGACCGCTAACCCGGTCCATTATCGACGCACCAAGCACATCGAGATCGATATCTATTTTGTCCGTGACAAGGTCGCATTAGGACAGGTTCGGATGCTTCATGTACCATCGGCACATTAGTTTGCCGATATAATGACCAAAGGCCTGCCACGCCTTTGTTCATCAGTTTTCGGTCCAGTCTCTGCATCCGGTCCCCTCCCGCTATGACTATGGGGGGTGTTAGACAGACCACTAGCCTGGTTTGTATATATATAGACCCGACCCTCCTTGTATACTCTCGGGGTCTTAGTTACTGTACACATTTCTATAATAACTCTCCTGCAACAAACCATCTGTCCTTTATGGACAGTGGTAAAGGGTGCAGTGGCTTGTTATGCATGGGCACTTAAATGAGAGACGTAAGACAATGACATGTTTCCTTGTCATGTTCATCACGTAGGCGATGTGTCTGCGCGTATAGCAACTGCCATAACCTGGTTATCTATACCGATGGTTATGTGTTATTTGTGTGCAGGACGTTGCACCTCCCAATCATCTTGTAGCATTGCATTTTTTATCCTTCTATACTTACCACCTAATACATATTTTGTAGCTGCTGTTTACCTATTTTATATCAATTATGAAATTTAATGGAGATTATGGTAGTTGCAATATTTTTCTTGGTTAAAATCAGTTAATGTTGGCTTATTGTCAGGCTCGTCCATATGAGAAAATTGACATCATATGTGGTTTTGCACTATATTAAAAATTTAGTGGGCGAGATTGAGCAAATTAAATGGTTACCCTACATTTTCAAGTAATTTGCATTCGAATTATTTTGTGTAAGTAAAAATACATATGAAAATTATTTGATCTGTTGAATGCGGCTGCGATGAGTCAAATGTTAATACAACATACTTGCCGTAATGTCAATAATTCTGTCTTGTAGATTTGTCACAGTGGCTTTAACTCTGGAATCTTCCTTGCCATCTTGTGAGGGCCAATCCGACTTGACAAGGTGTGTATACACTTCTCATATTGCCATTCTGTTCAATTTTGAATTGCTTTGATTTGTTCAACCCTATTTTTTGCATGAATTCACTTTATCACATTTTTCTTTTTTTATGCTAGTAAACTATGTTGAATCTCACTATTCTAGTATTTCTGCAGATAATATAAAACATTTTACAGCATTATTTTGTCTTGATATTCACCAGAAAACACTATATAAAATATTTGGTCTTGATATTTTGTTGTATTGCAATCATCAATCATGTTATCTCCTTTCCAGTGTTAATTGTTCCAATATTGTGTAAATTGCTTTACTTCATCGATTTCAGCTCTTGGGAACTGACCCTGAGGACTTTGCTGTCAATTGGGAGAACTCTAAACGTCCAGCCCAAATGGTGGGCCTCTCAGCTCCAGGAAAATTGGCAAGGAATCAGATTTCCGGTGGAAAGAAATCTTCCAAGAAACAAGTATCAATTGCTGACCGTCCTGTATCTTTTGTCTCATGTGGCACTATGGTGGAATCTGTTACTCAGACAATTGCAGTTGCCTCAACCAGTGGTGAAGCCTCGTGTGAAAGTTGTTGAAAGCGAATCTGTCAAGCTGGGAACCTTTGAGATGCACACCAAAGGCTTTGGTTCTAAGATGATGGCTAAGATGGGATTCATCGAGGGAACTGGCCTTGGCAAATATGGCCAAGGCATGATGCAGCCCATCCAGCTGATTCATCATCCCAAATCTCTTGGACTGGGAGTAGAATTTGACAGTGAGGCTGAGGCAATCAAGGTAAGGTCAGAGCCGACAACTAAAGCAAAGTCAGAACCACGGCGAAACTCACGGAAGTGGAGATGTGGTGTCGGTTTCTTTGAGAGGCATACAAAGGGCTTTGGATCCAAGATGATGGCGAGGATGGGATTCGTTAAGGGCTCTGGCCTGGGGGCATCGTCATCCCCTTGACCGCGGTGAGGCGACCCAAGACAATGGGGCTGGGAGCTAAGAATAAGTATTAACAAATGCCATATGTACCTTCTGTCTATGTTATGTACCTGTTACGGCCGCTTGAGTTAGATAACCTAGTTGTATATGCTAGGAGAGCATAACCCCCATTGGCCGCGGCAAAAAGCACGCGAAATCGCGGGTTCTGATGCCCCTGGCTGTAGGCAGTAGGTTCCATCTTGTTTATGCAGAAGTGTGTATACAGTGAGACGGAGACTCGTTTTTTATAAGGGGGTTGGGTCGTTCACCCTCCATAGTTATAGCGGAAGGGAAATGGACACAGAGACTGGAGCGAAAACTGGTGAACAAAGGCACGAGAAGACCTTTGGTTATGATGCTAACGAACTGGTGTGTCAATGGTATATGGAGCATCCGAACGTGTCCTAGAGTGACTTTGTCACGTACAAAGTGAATGTCAATCTCAATATGTTTCGTGCGTTGATGATGAATCGGGTTGGTAGTCATATAGACTGCAGTGATGTTGTCGCAGTAGATAATGATCGTGGAAGTGATGGGTGTATGGAGCTCCTGGAGAAGCTTATGAATTCAGCAGCACTCGGTGACGATGTTGGTGACGGCGCGATACTTGGCTTTGGCGCTAGACCGAGACACTATAGTCTGGCATTTAGAGAATCAAGAGATTAGAGTGTTGTCGAGAAAGACGTAGTAGCTAGAGATGGAGCATTGAGAGTCGAGACAACCTGCCTAGTCCGCGTTAGAATACGCGGTGAGAGAGTCGATAGAGCCGAAGCTGAGATGTAGGCCGATGGATAGTGTGCCTTTTACGTAGCGAATGATATGCTTGAGCATCGCGAGGTGAGGTTCGCGCAGGGCATGCATAAAGAGGCATACTTGCTGTACGGCATAGATGAGATTAGGTCGTGTAAGTGTGAGGTATTGGAGAACACCAGCAAGACTTCGGTACTGGATGGGGTCGGTGAGGAGAGAGCCGTCGGTGATAGAGAGCTTGGCACGAGTGTCGATTGGAGTGGCGATAGGGTGATATTTGGCCATGTCCGCACGCTGAAGAAGATCTATGGTATACTGGCGCTAGCATAGAAATAGCCCGTGGAAAGAGCGTGTAACAGAGATGCCAAGAAAGTGATGGAGAAGACCTAGATCGGTCATGACAAACTCCGAGTAGAGTTGGGTCATGATGTGCTGTAGGGTGGTTGTCGAGGATGCCGTAAGAATGATGTTGTCGACATAGAGAAGGAGGTAGGCAGTGGTGTCTTCGGTGTGAAGGACGAAGAGGGACGTATCGGAGACGGAGGCTACAAAGCCAAGCTGTCGGAGATAGGCAGCAAAGCGCTGATATTAGGCTCGAGGGGCTTATTTGAGGCTATAGAGAGAACGCTGAAGGAGACAGACGTCATCGGGATGAGATGGATCGACGAAGCCTAGAAGTTGCTGGCAGTAGACTGTTTCCGTTAGATGGCCGTGAAGAAAGGTCGAGGCATGATAAGCCGATGAGGGTAGTGAACCGATGGGGTGAGGCGGGTGTCCGATGGAGAGAGCCGATGTGGGAATGTGTAGCTGATGAGAGTAGGTGGCCGATGTGGGAATGTGGAGCCGATGAGAATGTGTGACCGATGAGAATAGGCATCTAATGAGAGTAGGTGGCCGATGAGAGTAGGTGACCGATGAGAGTGGGTGGCGGATGAGAGTAGGTGGCGGAGTAGGTGGCCGAGGAGTGGGTGACAGAGTAGGTACATCATGAGTGTGAGAGAGTAGGTGGGTCACGAGCGTAAGGGGGTTTGCGTTTGTAAAGTGAGGTTTCATGTCTGTGGACGCGTCAAAGTGGCGTGGACGCGAGTGGAGAAGTTTCGTGTTCGGGAGTAGGTGAGCATGTCGAAAAAGCAGGAACCGAGAGTGTTCCAGCCGATGGAGGGCAGACGGGTCCAGCCAATGGAGACGAGGCGAGTAGCGGTGAAGGAGGAGAAAGACTGTCTACGAAGGAGACGGAGAGGATGAGAACTGAGGCGTAAAGGCAGAGGAGGAATACCGGAGGAGAAGGTCTATGACAGGAAGGAAGCGTTGACTCGCTGGCAAGAGGATTGCTAGCGTGCCGGAATGTCTAAACCTGCTCTAATACTATATATAAGTGTAGTATATATTGAGACTGAGACCTTTTTCTATAAAGGGGTTGGATATATATATATATATATATATAAGTCCAAGGCACGTCACATTTTTCATTCCCTGTTGTTTTGTTCAATTTTCTGGAGGAAATTTAATTTATTTCCACCACTTAAGTTGTGTGAATCTGTGATGTCGGTAGTGTGTGGTCTTTGCATCTGCAGATAACCGTTCATTCTTCTAGCATGGATTACACTTCCCTCTGTCACACACTACCACCGCAAAAGCTTTTGCGAAGTCACTCCTGTCACACTTGACACATGGATAGATCTTAAGCAAGGCAATGGAAGTCAAACAGCTGACACGTGCAGATAAAAATACAAATTAAAATGGTCCTTTAAATGAAACTCAAACTCGTCAATATTTTAGGATTTTTATAGTAATATGGTGTGTATTCATGAAGTACAAAAAAGAAAACACTAAAACCACCAACAAATAATAATAATCTCTTATTACGTCGTAGTAAAGTGCACAGATCACCTACATAGAAAGTGCAGATGTTGATAGTAGACCAAGTTGAAGGAGGCAGTGAGACCGGTGAGCATGACAACGAGCACCATGAGCAGCGAGTACCTGATGTAGCGGGTGTTTGGTAGAGCTAACTTCTAACTCCCAACTTCAATTCTAGTGGGAGTATGTGATGTATGATTAAATTACTGATTATAAGGCATAAATGCATATTTGGAAATATGTAAAATTTATACCAATGTTATTTATTCTTATTAATTTCAACCGTATAAGTTTGTAATTTATAAATTATATGACAAAATTGATATTCCATACATTTAATTTTAAATTGTTTCATGACATACATATAATAAATATATATAATAAATATTTTATAATAATAGCTAGAACATTCTCCACAACATATAAACATTAGAGAATTAAATTAGTAAGACTATCTTGATACTCATGGGGCAAATATTTAATGAGGTGATTTAATATTAACTAATAAAACAGTTCATCCAATCCATTAACAGAAAAGCTAAATCACCTATGTCCCAAACACCGCTACCCTCTGCCATCGTGCCCTACTATCATCATAGACGCCGCAACCCCTCCCATTGCCACTCGAGCCAAGCCCTATACCTATCGTCGCACAAGACCACCACCCCATTAGTCGCTGCATGAGACCACCTCCTCCTATTCGCTACACCAGATGCCATCGTCGCTCAAGCTGTCACTTCTATCATAATTTTCTCTGTATTTTGTGAATGGATGAATGGTTAGGATTGAGCGGTTGGATAAATAGGAATAGTTTGAAGACATTTTGCCTATAATTTCGATGAATTTAGAGAGATGGTTGTCATTTGGATGAGAGTGAAGTAGTGAGCTGCCCCTAGACCAGCTCTACCCATCTAGTTTAGTTTTTGAGCGTTTCAGCCAACTTTGCTTCGGTTTTTGGTATAGCTAGACTGTTTGGCATAGCTCTCTCCTCCAGCTTTAGGTGAGATTAATGTGGGAGCTAGAGCTGTGCCAAACGCCCCCCTAGAGCATGTCGAGACCGGTCCGCTGAGGCTGTGCAGGTCGAAGACGAGGTGTAGGCCGCGACGGACCTGGAGGCGAAGAAGGAGCGCCATTACCACCGCCAGTCCTCCACGTGAAGCCCGATGTAGGCGAGCACCACCGACACCTCGCCGCACACGGCGACGAGCAGCGCCATCACCACCAGCAGGAACCCGAACACGTAGTACACCCGCCCCAGCCACAGGCCCGACATGATGAAGAAGAGCTCGATGAAGAACGTCCCGAACGGCAGCGTCCTGACCACCGCCACGAGCACCCACGGCGAGCACTGCGCCGCCGGCACCTTCCGGGCGATCTTGTTCGTCTTCACGGGGTACTCGAGGTGGCGGACGCGGGAGGCCACAAGCCCGCCGGCGAGAGTGAGCAGCACGGAGACGAAGGCCCAGAGGAGGAGGATGACGGCGAAGAAAAGGAACGGCTCGGCGCCCGTGCTGCCGTTGTACCAGAGCACGCAGTTGAGCGCGGTGAAGACGGCGAAGCCGGTGACGGGGAAGGCGCAGGAGGGGCGCCACGCCACGCGCTTCCACCCGGCGCTGTAGCCGTGGCGCACGGCGGTGTACCCGGTGGCGAAGCCGAGGAGGATGTAGACGCCGAGCATGCCCGTGACAAGCGCGCCACGGGACGCCGGCGACATGAACCCCAGCGCCGCGAAGAGGATGGTGGCGACGGCCATGGTCAGGATGCGCACCCCGTCGCCGACCATCACGCTGTTGTAAATAAGCACGTAAGTAAGCACGTCGTGCTCTGTTTTCTTCGCCTGCGTGGGTCGTGCACGTCACTTCCGCTTGTCACAGCACATGCTCGTAGCGAGGCGTGGTCCGACATTCGCACCCATGTCTCGGAGTTGTTAGGGATGACGCAGCTGAGCGGTCACATCGGCAAGTAGTTGTAGTGACGCAATAGGATCAGGGCATGGGCGAACACACTCTTCGTCATACTAATCTTGTAATCGTTTACAGATAAATTGAGAAATCTGGGAGAGCACTAGTTTGTGCGCTGCTCAAACAAATTCCAGTGTCTCGCCGCGGTGCTAGCGTTTGTCAGGTGTTCCTCGCAATCGAGATCAGAGAGTGTAGCGTTCCAGCGACGATTGAGTTTGATTCGACTGATTCTCTATCAATTGGAGTTTCTCTTCCATCAATTGGTATTACAGCTTGGGCTCTATTGCTAAGATCGTCATCAAGCCACACCCACAGCGCTCATGCTACGCAACAACGCAAGATCGTCATGACGCCGATGGTCTTGGTCTCTATCCGGCGGCCACGTAGGAGGCAGCGGTAGAAACGACTGTGGGCTGGTGATTCACCGCACGGTTAAGGAGGACTGCAACGTTGGGTGGCCATGTTGACGAGGATGAACTACATCGACTAGGCAACGCTAATACACGTCATGCTGCAAGGACGATACCTCTAGGACGCCATCAATGTCGGCACCGACGATCGCAATGCTCTCGAGGCATTATGCAAATTGGTGCCACCGGAACTCCAAGGGAGCATGGCCAACAAAACCACAGCCAAGGAGACGTGGGACACACTGAAGACACGCCACATCAGCGTTGATCGAGTGCGCAAGGCCAAGACGCACACACTGCGCTAGGAGTTCGACGCGCTCACCTTCAAGGATGGAGAGTCCGTCAAAGATTTCTTGTACTGAATCACAAGAATAACTGACTAGCTTGCCGTTCTAGGAGATGTCTACGAAGAGGAAACGATCGTCTGCAAGTTCCTACAAGCCCTTTCTAAGCGATTTCACCAAATTACGGTGGCAATCGAGACCCTGCTCGACCTCGAGACGGTCTCCTTGGAGGAACTAGTCAGGCGGCTCAAGGCGATGGAGGAGCAGTATGATCGTGTATGGGGCCGAGGCACGGGAGGCAGCAGCGTTGACAAGGAGATCAATAGCAAGCTGTACTTCACTGAGGAGCAAGTAATCGCTCGCCTCGTGTCCCGTCTCAACATCAATGCTGACGGGCTAGCAGCACGAAGCAAGGCGTCGGGCGGCCCTGGCAAGCGTTGTAGTGGGCGTGGTGGCAGTAAGGAGCGTAGCAAGGATGTGCGCTTAGGAAACCCTAAGAGCAACAATGGTGGAGAGGTCGACGACGATGCCTGCCACTACTGTGGGAAGTCCGGGCATTGGGCCCGTGAGTGCCGCAAGAAGAAACATGATGAGGCACAGGTGCAGGCCAATCTCGCCTTGGCAAAGAAAGAGCTGCTGTCGCTTTTCTTGGCAGTGATGGCATCGGAAAAAGAAGGCGCCCATGATGCGCACCATGTAGAACACGTCTTCCTCAACGAACAGAAGATTATGGTGGACATCGGTGATGGCAGCGATCATGGGGAAATGAAGTGGTACCTCGACACCGGAGCATCAAACCACATGATCGGCGATGCGAGCATCTTCTCCGAGCTCAACAGCGGAGTTATCGACTCGGTGTGCTTCGGTGATGGATCTCTGGTGGAAATCGCTGGGCGAGGCACCATCCTATTTGAGTCGAAGGATGACGACCACAGGGCATTCCATGATGTGTACCACATCCCATGACTCCGTAACAACATCTTGAGCATCGGCTAGCTCGATGAGAATGGCTGCAAGATTGACATTGACAATGGCATCCTTTGGATTTAGGATCGCCACAGCCAGGAGCTGGTCGCCAAGGTACAACGCTCACCAAATCACCTCTATGTCCTACTGCTCAAGCTGACAAAGCCCGTGTGCCTAGCGGCCAGCTACGACGACAACGAGTGGAGGTGGCACGCTCGATTCGGTCACCTCGGCTTCCATCTTCTATAGAAGATGGGCCACGGTGGTATGGTGCGAGGCCTGCCACTGATCGAGCATGTCGAGCACATCTACGGCGCATGCCTGGCCAAGAAACAACGATGAGCTTTGTTTCCCCAAATTGCTAATTACCGGGCCACCAAACCACTCGAGCTCCTTCACGTGATTTGTGCGGCACAGTCACTCTGGTGACTCCCAGCAGCAAACGCTACATCATGGTCATCGTCAACGACATGCCTAGGTACATGTAGGCGATTCTTCTCGCCAACAAGTCCGATGCCGAGGACGCGTTCAAGAAGTTGAGCGGGCATGTCGAGAACGAAGCCGAGAGGAGGATCAAGGCATTTCGCAATGATCGCAGAGGGGAGTTCACGTCGGCAAGTTTCCTTGAGTACTGATCCGACCACGGAATCAAAGCGTCATCTTACCGTACCGTATAGCCCTCATTAAAACGGTGTGGTGGAGCGCCGGAACCAATCCGTTCTCACCATGGCACGCAACATGATGAAGGGGAAGAACGTATCGGCCAAGTTATGGGGGGAGGCGGTGATGATGGCTGTCTTCCTCCTAAATCACGCCCTGACGAGGAGTCTGGTAGGGTGAACACCCTACGAAGCCTGCCACGGCGACAAGCCGGCCGTCTACTTCCTGCGCATGTTCGATTGCGTGGCCCATGTCAAGATCACAAAGCCGAATATCGGCAAGCTAGATGACCATAGCAAGAAGATGGTGATGATCGGATATGAGCCTGGATCGAAGGCTTACCGGGTGTTTGATCCCATCATGAATAGAGCGCACATCACCTATGACGCTATCTTTAAAGAAGACGTGGCTTAGGACTGGAGCACGTTCGACAACGGCGGCAAGGATGTATCAACCATAGTGGCGACTAGAGATCATTTGAGATAGAAGATTCCTAGGCTAATCTAGGTGTGGAGGATTCCGTCGCTGCATCAACAGCGGGACACAATCCTACAACATTAGAACTGGAGGAGAGATTTAGACCTCCTTCAGCTCTAGTGTCGCCGCCATCACCACAGCCATAGCCGACATCAGCAAATGCCTCAATATCACCCATGACGACCACGTCAGCCTCATCACCACAAACGTCCTGTGTTCAAGGGGGGACCCATTCCATGGCAAGGCGAGTTGCCACCGAAGGCCGTGGTCCCCGTTGAGTTCGTGTCTCCCACATCGAGTGCTCTAGAGGAATTGGACATCGACAACGACAGTGGGATCATGCATCGGTACAGGGCAGTCAATAATCTGCTGTATGATGATGAGCTCATGGCGAACGCTGACCTACTTCTCACCGCCAATGACGAACCCTCTACATATGAAGAAGCTGCATGGTGAAAGGAGTGGGAGCAGGCGATGTCGGAGGAGCTCAAGTCCATCGTCGACAACAAGACATGGACACTCACCGATGCGCTGCCTGGCAAGAAACCCATTGGGCTCAAATGGGTGTTCAAGATCAAGTGCGACACCGATGGCAACATCACCAGGCACAAGGCCTGGCTGGTAGCAAAGGGGTATGTGCAGCGTATTGGTGTCGACTTTGAGGAGGTGTTTGTGTCGATGGCATGCCTAGAGTCGGTTCGATTCCTCCTCACCATCACTGCACACCATGGGTGGACAGTCTACCATCTCAATGTCAAGTTTGCATTCCTCAACGGTGAACTGGCTGAGGAGGTCTACTTTGAGTAGCCGTTAGGTTTTACAATCTGAGGCAATGAATGTAAGGTATACCGCCTCCACAAGGCGTTGTATGGGCTCCGGCAGACACCTAGAGCCTAGAACGCCAAATTGGATAGATCGCTTCTGTCATTTGGGTTTAGGTGCAGCGTGGTGGAGCACGTTGTGTATGTGTGGAGCGCTGGGGACAATTTGCTACTCGTCGGTGTCTATGTTGATGATCTTATCGTGGTTGGTGCGAACAAGGGTGAAGTCACCAGGTTTAAGACGGAGATGGCCAGGCTCTTTGTCATGAATGATCTTGGATCACTCCACTACTTCCTAGGCATCGAAGTCCATGAGAGCACGAACAACATCACCCTATGCCAGAGTGCCTACGCAGACAAGATCATTGAAAAGACAGGGCTCTCGGGATGCAATACATGCAACACTCTAATGGAGCTGCGACTCAAATTGAGCAAGGCGAGCTCAAATTCCCCGGTGAATGCGACTCTATACCACATCGTCGTCGAAAGCCTGAGGTATCTGGTACACACGTGCCCGGACATCGCTTTTGCTGTGGGGTACGTGAGCCAATTCATGGAGGCGCTCACAACCGAGCACTGGAGCGCCGTGAAGCACTTGCTCAAGTACATCGCTGGACAAGGTTCCATGGCTGTATTTACAGGCGCGACAAAGGAGCGCTGGAATTGATCGGCTACAATGACTCTGATCTGGCTAGAGATGGGGACAATCGGAAAAGCACCTCTGGTGCCCTCTTCTTCCTCGGCCAAAGCCCGGTGAGCTGGCAATCGTAAAAACAATGGGTGGTAGCTCTATCGTCGTGCGAGGTGGAGTACATTGCCATCGCCATTGCCACTTGCCAAGGATCTGGCTCTCACGTCTGCTCGTTGATCTGATGAACACGAAGATCGTCGCACCACTGCTCTAAATTGATAACAAATCCGCGCTTGCGCTCGCTAAGAACCCAGTGTTTCACGATTGGAGCAAGCATATTGATATCTGTTTTCATTTCATCCATGACTACATCAACTCTGGAGCAATGAAGACAGATTACATCAAGACCGATGATCAATTGGCGGATTTGATCACTAAGCCGCTCGCATGTGAACGCCTCTAGGAGCTTCATGTCTAGAGTGGCATCCTTAACGTTTCATCAAGCACGACATGACTAGGAGGGAGTTTATTGTAAATAAGTACGTCCTGCTCTGTTTTCTTCGCCTACATCGTGCGCGTCACTTCCGCTTGTCACAGCGTGTGCTCATGGCAAGGCATGGCCTGGCGTTCGCGCCCATGTCTCGGAGTTGCTGGGAATGACGCAGCTGAGCGGTCACACCGGGAAGTAGTCGTAGTATGATGCAATAAGATTTGAGCATGCGCGAACACACCTTTTGCCGTACTAATCTTGTAATCGTTCACTAATAAATTGAGAGAAATCTGGGAGAGCGCCATCAAAGAAATTCTAGTGTCTTGTCGTGGTCGCCAGCGTTTGTCAAATATTTCTCGCAATCGAGATCAGAGAGTGTAGCGTTCTAACCACGATTAAGTTTGATTCGAGTGATTCTCCATCGGAGTTTCTCTTCCACCACACGCAGAGGAGCACCGGGTGGGAGGGCTCTCGGAACACGTCCCCAGAGACGAGCTTCCACCCGGCGATCTCGTCCGCCAGCGGCGCCTCCCCCGCCTCGTCGCCCAGTTCCTTGTTCTGCGCGAGGTCGCGCCGCACGGTGCAAAGCAGGATGACAAGCAGAATGGCGGCGAGGAACGCCACCACCATGATGGAGTTGAGGATGGAGAACCAGAGCACCTTCGCGCCGCCCATCTCGAGGTACGTGTCCCATCGGGACGGCCACTCCACTCCGCTCTCCACGAACGCCACCTCGTAGGAGAAGACGAGCGGCCAGTTGACGCGCACGCGCATGCCGACCACCGATGGGTCGCACCCTGCGGCCGCCCTCGCCAGAAGCTCGTCGTACATTTTCCTGCCGTTGATCGCCGCCGCGTCGTGCTCCACGCTGCACGGCACGACCTCAAACCCGACGACGGTGTACCCACCTCTGTCCTTGTTCCCGCCGGCGAAGCTGATCAGCTCGACCGCATCGGCCGTCGCCATCAGGGCCTCCGCTCTGGTGGTACCGTTCCGCGGCATGTTGACCAGCACGGTTAGCTTTAGGTGGTTGTACACGTAGTACTCGCCGTCGTCAGCGCGCACGCCGACGGGGAAGCCGGTGGACCGGACGAGCACGCCGGGCGCGGCGAGGTTCTTGACGTAGAGAACGACGGGGAGCGTGTCGAGGAGGAGGTTGACGTGGTAGGCGTCGTCGATGCGGGACATGAGGAGGTCGGCGGTGGCCGGCGGCAGCGGGACGGTTCGGCAGAGGAATGCGATGTCGTCCTTGAGCAAGGAGAAGCGGTACGGCGAGGTTAGATAAACCAGCGCTGTTTTTCCCTTTATTATTTTTTCGTTGAGCACGTGCACCTCGCGTCGTGCCTCGCGTTCGCGGTGCGTGAAGATGGACGCAGACATCTCGCGTCGTGTGTGCTGATGCGAGCATTGCCGCTACACCTTTTGTGGGAATAGGAAGACAGAAAATGCTGCGCCCTGAGCAGCACCAAATCTCTGATTCTTTCCCATATCGTTTCCAAATCACAGCTGCTTGTGTTCATTCAGTGGTATTCACTGCTGTGCGATTCCTAACAAGTGGTATCAGAGCTGTCTCTAACGAGACCTCACGGTCGATCGTTGGCTAGGAAAAAGGAAGATCCTAGGAACGATGCTTCCAGCGGCTCAGGTGCCAAGACGTCGAAACACACACCTTCTCCGGATCCCCGTCAGCCTCGCCGATCACACACGCACGACGCACGCCGTTCACGCACCAGTGACACACGTCGTCTGCAGGAAGTCATCGTCGAGCGCATCATCCGGGAAGCTAGCTCTAGCAATTTGCCGCAGCTGACGAAGACAAATTATCATGAGTGGTCATTACGCATGATGGTAAAGATGCAGGCACTTCATCTGTGGGACGCCGTCGAGTATGACGATGTGGAGTACGATGAAGACCGCAACGCCCTCGAAGTGATTTGTAGCAGCGTCCCGGTGGAGATGGTCTCTGTTTTGGTGGCCAAGGAGGCATGGGAGGCCATCAAGACTTTTCGCATCAGTGATGACCAGGTGCGGAAGGTGACTGCACAGAATCTCCGGGTGGAGTACGAGTCCATCACCCTCCGTGACGGAGAACCCATCGAGGATTTTGCTCTGCGCATGATGGGCATCGTGTAGCGCTTGGCAACCTTGGGTGATCTGGAGCCCGACGAGAAGGTGGTGGCTAAGTATCTACGCGTCGTCCGACCACGCTACAAGCGGCTGGTAATCTCCATTGAAACCCTTCTTGACATTTTTAAGCTTTCAATCTAGGAGGTCACAGGGAGATTGAAGGTGGCCGACGATGTCGAGCCGCCTCTGCCGCATACCGTCACCGGTAAACTGCTACTCACTAAAGAGCAGTGGACCGAGCAGTACAAGTAAAAAGGCCATGAAACCGACCGGGGCGGCTCTAACTCTAGCGGTCATGGATGCATGGTCACGGCAAGCTGCACGGCTACGGTGGCGGCAGCGGCAGAAACAGAGGTGACAGGTGCAGCTCATCTGGCACGGCGCGTGCTGGGCCGGACGATGAGTGTAGGCGCTGTGGAAAAAGGGGACACTGGGCCTAGCATTGTCATGGAAAATTGAAGGCGGAAGAATAGGCCCATGACGATGAGCCCACTCTCATGTTCGTTTACACAGCCAAGGAAGGAGATTTGGCAACAACCCTAGCCATTTCTCCCAACTCGCCGCTGTCATTCCCAAATTCGCACCTCGCCGATGTCACCACACCACCTCAGGCTGAGCTCTTGCTGCTCCCCAACCTCAGCACTGCCGCAAATGATGCCATACCACTACAAGCCGTGCTCCTGCCACCCTCCAACACCAACATCGTCGCTATTTTGGGCAACACGGTGCATCAGGTTGAGTCCGCGCCACTGGACAACAGCAGTGCTGCCACCATCTCTGATGCCGCCAAGCAACCGTACTAGCTGGAGCTATCGGAGGCGAAGGTATTTGCCACCTTCGATGAGGTGGAGACCTGGCATCCGAGTCGCTGGATCCTGGATACTAGAGCCACGAACCACATGATTGGTGCTCTAGGTATCTTCTCTGACCTCGACACTAGCATCATCGGCACTATGTGCTTCAATGACGGCTCTGTCGTCAAGATTAAGGGCCGTGGCACCATTCTCTTTGTCTGCAAGAACGGTGAGCACCACACCCTCACCAACACCTACTTCATGCCTCGCCTCACCACGAACATCATCAGCGTCGGCCAACTTGATGAAGGGGGTTTCAGGTGCTCGTCGAGGCTGGAGTGATGCAGATCCATGACGAGGAGCGTCGCCTCCTCGGAAATATCCACCGGAGCCTAGGTCGGCTCTATGTGCTTGAAGCCAAAATAGCACGACCGGTGTGCCTGGCAGCACATGTAACAGAGGATGCTTGGCTCTGGCATGCCCAATTCAGGCATATCAACTTCGGTGCTCTGAGCAAGATGGGACGCGAAGAGCTTGTTCACGGGATGCCCCGACTGGACCACGTCAACTAGATTTGCGATGCGTGCCTCGTTGGCAAGCACCGACGGATGCTGTTCCCATAACGTGCCCTCAAGTGCTCAACCGAGGTATTGCAGTTGTTCCACGGTCACATCTATGGTCCAATCACGCCTGCGACTCCAAGCGGCAATCGGTATTTTCTCTTGCTCATCGATGATTTCTCACAGTATATGTGGATCGCCCTATTGCTGAGCAAGGATGCCGCTGCTACCGCCATCAAGAACGTCCAAGCCATAGCCAAAAGCAAGACCGAGAAGAAGCTACTCGTTCTACGTACCGATCACAGGGGCGAGTTCGCATTGATGAACTTCACCGACTACTGCGCTCACCTTGGAGTCCGACGCGAACTCATGGCGCCATACACACCTCAATATAATGGCGTCGTGGAGCGATGCAACTAGACTATCGTGGGCACGACGCACAGCATGCTGAAGGCCAAGTCTCTTCCTGGCATGTTCTAGGGTGAGGCCATGGTAACTGCTATGTATCTTTTGAACCGGTCATCGTGCAAGGCCATTAGGGGAATGACACCGTACAAGCTGTGGATAGGGAGTGCGCCGGTGGTGCACCTCCTCCACACGTTCAGGTGTGTCGCCCATGTCAAGGTGACCACACCGAATCAGAATAAGCTGGATGATCGCAGCCAGCGCATGATCTTTGTCGGCTACGAACCTGGCTCCAAGGTGTATTGCGTCTATGATCCAATGACTCGGCACGTCCACATCAGCCGTGGCACCATCTTTGATGAAGCAACGTAGTGGACGTGGTCTACTGTTCATGACGCCGACCCTGGTGGCTTCGTCATCGAGGACTCCAAGCTCCTGGAGCCTGCTGTGACCACCTGTTCATGCCGAGATCCCTCACGTGCCCTGGCGCGAACACGCCAAACTCCTGAGAGGTCTGCTTAGCTCTAGTGCAAGCTGATCGGCTTCTCTTCGAGGCTTGAGGTACGCGCGCCAAGGACCGTGGGGTTCGATCGGCTCTGACGCGTCGGTACGGGTGCGGGCGTGCCAGTCAATTTGACCCTGCAATTAATAAGGAAGTGAGACGAGCAGGTCTGTCGGACGGTAGGCCGATATAAGCGCTCGCTATCGGCTGGCTGCCAATAGGATCGGGATGCTCTTCGATCGGCTAGGAAGCCGATGTGGATAGGTGTCGATGAGGGATCGGCCGCAGAGTCGATGGAGGAAACAAGGTATACTCAGAGGATAGTAAAGCGCACAGGATCCCTCCAGATATCCGACGGAAGCCATAATAGTAGTTCATCAGCTGGAAAAATCAATAAAGGCACATGCGGACTAGCAAGGAATAGTATTAAAAGGCACGGGCTGCAAAGCCGATGCCGCTCCAGATATGATAGCACGAGACCCGTCGCTTGCCATGACAGCGCCATTAACACTGAACCTTGAAGATCGGACCTAACCGAGACAGTACGAGGCCGAGGCCAACAGTGATGATACGGAGGATGTCAGACCGGCTGTGCTGAAGCAAAGATATGAACGAACCCATTGGCTAGCTGAGCCGATGAGGGGATGCTTCTCTGAAGGCGGGTGCGTATCGGCTGGGAGACCAATGCGCTCGGCATTACGTGTCAAGGGACACCTCTAAAGGTTGATGCGTATCGACTGAGGGGACGATGCGCTGGGCGTGAAGCTAAGAGCATGGATAACTCATCGGCTAGCACTCCGATGATACGTCATGCAGAAAACTATAAGCCTAAAGCTCGATCTACCGTCGGTAGCCCTGTAGGTCAAACCTAACCGATGCAGCACGAAATTAACGACGGTAGAGGGAGCTTAACAGGCCACCGATAGGCCTTGCACGGATGTGATGCGATACGTCTGATCGGCCTAAGAGGTCGAACCTAACCGATGCAGCCTTAGATAGAGCAGAACATATCGAGATAGTGGCAGGACTTACCTCTTCGCCGGAGATCGGACTTAACCGATGCAGCCCCCCGTCGAGAGCCAGAACCCACCGGTAAACACCTAGATGAACTAGGGTGGCGATGCGCCGAGATTGTATTGATTGAGAGATATATTACATGTCTTTAGGGGGTCTATATTTATACCCTGGATTTACAGAGAGTCCGATGGGTTTACAACCATCGGACGTTATTTCCTAATAAGAACAAAGGAAAATATCTCAAAAGAAGTTAACTAACTAACTAAACCTTCCTAATTAATTAAATAAGGCTACACTTTACAAAGATAAAACATTCTGCCGTGGAGTCCACGGCTCTTCCGCAAACTCGATTTTATCTAAATAGTCTTCCAATTTAGAACCGAGTCTTCCTTCGCTACAACCCGATCGGCTTCTTCATTGTAGTCATTAAACACCTTTCAGCCGATTAGCTTTAGCACCATCGGGTCGTTCAGATTTTGGCGTTAACACATGCCTCCAATTTCGGAGTTTGTCAACAGACTACGAAATTTTGAGCCATTAGAAGTCTCCGCAAACCAAGATGACCTGTTAAAACCCATAGATTAATCGGCTTAGATTTCTGTCTAGGTCACTCCGCCTCTATAAAATATCTCTTCGTCTCAGCCTTCTTCCACACACTTCTTCCCATTAGAACCCTCAAACCTCGACAAGCTCCGACGACTGAAGGCGAACTTCCGCAAATTACTTCATCGGCCGCTACTCGTTCTTCCTCCGTGCGATGGCTTCTACAAACGTAAACCCTGAGGTAACTATCATCTGCTCTTCCATCCTATATCTCACACAAATCTTCCTCATTCCGTCTTCTTACTAGTAATCGGGTTCTTGTTTACTATAGGATCTCAAGAGTCAGATTGCTATCCCAGTTTTTGACCGCCCCGGTCACTTCTATCTTGGCCCTATGGGTAGCAAAGATCCGACTGATTTCATAAACTCTGAAATAGAAAGGATCCCATTCAAAAACTCATCTATGACCATCACTGATTGGGCCAACAGCTTCGGATCTTGGACTAGCAAACTCCTAGGATGGAGAAACTGGTATCTTAGGGTTTCTGCCTCCAAAAAGTCTTTCTGAGAGGATTTTGAGATAGACCATTGTACCAACCTCTCCTTAGCCAATATGGAAAAGAATGAACCTTTACTTGTATCGGCTTCTTACTTTTGGTCGGATATCCTGAATGCCTTCATGTTTGGGCATGGACCGATAACCCCTACTCTGATGGATGTTACCATGTTGACTTGCCTCAACACCACTCACTACATAAATCCGTTCATCCTCAGATTCAAACCCACTCATCGGCTAAACACCAAGAATGTCGGATGTTGGACAAAATATATTTCTCTACACAAAAAGTCCTCCAGCCAAGTCGATGAGCGTGAACACGTAGCATTCTAAAATCTCTGGTTGGAGCAGTTCGTCTTTGGTGGTTCAACTCTTGGTCCAACAACCAAGATGCAGTGCCTAGCAGAGCTCCTGGCTGATCAGTGCCATATCCCACTGGGCAATATCTTCATGGAGCTACTTATCAACTGCTCCATCAAGTGGTGAACAAGTTGTCGGCAGGCCAACCAGTCGGTCATATTGGTGGCCCCTGGTGGTTTATACAACTTTGGTTGAACATCTACACCTCCAAAGTCATCGCCAGGTCCCCTTTCCCTTCCATGACATATCCGACTGACTACCCAGAAGAAAATAAGGCCAGTCGATGCTAATGTATATCTCTGGGTGAAGCCGCATTGGCTCTTCCTGGAAGCAAAATGACCTCCTCAGACTCAGCCAGTGGTTCAAATGTTTTTACTACGGCTTCACTAAAGAGGTCACCATCTAGTTCACGTACGAGGATGACTCATCTTTTGAAATGCCTTCCAGGTTTCACCCGATGAACGCCTTAGCCGATGAAGAATCGAAGACAATCTTCTTATCATCCATAACTTCTAATCTTCTGCCGACTGGATTTTCACTGAGCTGATCCCAACACCCATCATACGAGTTCTACCATCCTTCGGTTGGTACTCATCAATTGGGCTTCAGCCAACTCCCCATCAACTTGTTCTTCATCGGCAAGCTCCATGCCCGAGGAGAAGTAAAAAGTGGCCTGGAGTACGATCGGCTTAGATTGATGGCATCATCCTTGTCCTTAGAGACTATCTCTACCTTCGAGTCCTATATATCCAACACCAAAGTCTTTACTCGATGGTGGTCAGAATAGAGAAGGCACTTGTTCAGTCTATCGACTGAAAATTACTGCCTGCGCCTCAACCCCGACTATGTGGAATCTGATAAAGAGGTAATCTTTCTCCTTTACTATCTTTTCTTCATCATATTGAATTTCAACTATGTCCTGATTCTCATGATTCCATAGGTTGGCGATAAAGATGCACCTACGACCAATGCAAGTGGCCAGCCGATCATTTATTGACCTCTATCGGCCAGATCCCTCCTTGGACAGGGTGCTCCATCTCCATCGGCTCTCCTCCAAGGATCGCGAACACCAGGGCTGAAGCGTAAGAAACTGGCTACTTGGACGGTTTCTAAGAAACAAAAATCCGATGTCGATGTCACCATTATTAGATCAAATTCACGAAGCCCTTCTTCTGCGGTAATCTTGACTTCTACATCTCCATTAGTATGTGTCAACATCAATTCTTCGTTGCTTTCGTCTTTATCCTGACACCTTTATATTGCAGCTTTAACCATCGGCTCTTGAAGTCCAACCGCTGAACACTGTTACTGGGGCTGAGCCGATGGTATCCTCAAAAGTCATGGCATCTACACCTCAAACTGCCCCACATCAAGCTGATACCCGCATAATCGCTCAAACTGCTCCTGTTGTATCCTAGGTATATCCATCCTACATGTTATTTCTCTTGACTCATGATCCCCATATTTACTAATGTTATCATGCAGTCATTAGCCGATCTATTTTCTTTTGACATTGGCAAATACTTGGAAGCAGAGGAAGATTCAGCCACTAGTGCAGCGATTGAACCATCTTTACCAGCTGATGCACGCGAGCAGTTGTGAGATATTATGCATCGGCTGAAAATTCCAATTGACTCGCTGGTGGAAGATTGTGGGGCGATCCAGGGAAGACTTGTTGAAGTCAAACATCTCCTGCCTAAGGAACTGACCGACGCACTCACGCCTGCTGCCTACTTGGAATTCCAATGGACCTAGCTGATCGCATCAAGACGACGCATAGCCGATCGCGTTGAGCAAAACAATATGGCTCACAACGATCAGTTAACTGCCCAAAGCGAAAAGAAAAAGCTTGATGAAATATCAGCTAACCTTATCGGCATACCAAAATCAATCCAAGATCAAGAGGCCAAGGTAGCAGACCAAGTGCGGCTTGCAATTCGTCGGCATAGAAATTTGAAGACCTTCCCTGGATCAGATGAGGATGACATCCGCGCCATCAATGAAATAGATCAAATCCGTCTGCGCGATTGATGCCATTAAAAAATTATTGTAAAATTTTAGCCTCGAAAAAAACCCCAGATGTCATCCTGAACATTAACTATTTGCAATAGAGTTCAATCAGCTTGATCAACAAAAGTTGTATATACATATCCCCTAACGGTGATGTCTAAACGATATCGGCCATCCGTAACTGATATAATCATATCGGCTTCCGTATATTAGGAATCGGCTATGCCTCAACCGATTTACGCAAACAGTATCATTAGCCAATATCACTTCTAAGAGCTCGTCCGTCTTGAAAAAAAAGAAATCAACTATGCTCAACCGATTTAGACGTCTTCCCAATTAAGTGACCATTCTCTAGACTTATCATCCCAAGACCCAATCGGTAACTTCCAATGCGTCGACATCTCCTCTTTTCCTGATAATCGGCTCTCGTAAGCCGATACCACATGCATTAGATGTGCTAAACTGTAGAAATCTTAGAAAGAAAATTTCCACCTGATGCAACTCAATAACCTCTGAAAGGCCAAATCAGCTAATTGTTCATCGCTCAAAACAAGACTATAACATCGGCTTCTGATGTCCTTAAAACGTTGTTTGTATTCTAGAACTGACTCATTATGCCTCTGTCTAACCGATGTCAAATCTGACAGTCTCATTTCTTAAATCCCAGTATAGAAATGTCCATGGAACTGTTGCTCTAGATTGGCCCATCCTTCAATCGAGTTCGGTGGTAATGAAGAAAACCATGCAAAAGTTGATCCAGAGAGGGATAATAGAAATAGACGGACTCTGAGAGCTTCCTCAGCCGATGCTTCCTCACACTGTGCTGAGAATCGGCTGATATGCTCTATTGTAGATATGTTGTCCTGTCCTGAGAATTTGGAGAAATATGGTATCGTGTATCGGCAAGGTAATGGAACTCTGTCAAACCATTCTGGATATAGGTGCCGGTACATAACTGTTTGATCTTTGGGCTCGATACCAAACTGTTCTTCCACCGTATCCACAATTCTGGTTATTCAATCCTTCTCTCTTAGAGTATCTTGCTGATCATGTGGAGGTGGATATGGTACCCAATTCTGCCTGTGATATTCTTCACAATGATTCCTTTGAAAGAATTATGAAGGTACCTCCTGCCATTGCCCCCCGAATCGATCTTGTATTAGTGGATACATATTTGCCGATAGGTCTTTGTTTTGCCAAGTTTCCTCCATCTCTATCAGCAAAGGCACATGATCCTGATCAGGCTCTTGAGTCGATGATTCTTGTATCGTCTTCTTGATTAGATCTTACAATGTATCTATTCATACTCCCGATGGATTGCTGAATGCTTGATAAAATGATTCATTGAACATCCCTTGCAGCGGGTTGGAAGAATTCACAAGTGTTGAATGGCCTAATTCCTTCATCAAAACACATTTTGGTAACTGTGCTTTTTAAATTGGCCCTTATTTAGTCATACTGAAGGATTCCAAACAGAGCTTCTAAAAGTTGTCCATGTTTTGCTCTATATGCTGCCTCTGGTCTTCATTCAAATCCTCCATGGTAACTGGAACTATAATCTCCTCATCAGCTTCATCTTCAGTCGGCAAAACAAAGATGCCCCCCGGGTTGATGAGTAAAAATCTGAGTTCTAATCAGGCACTTGTAGAGTCCCACTGGTTGATGAATCGAATTATACCACCAGCCGATGAAGGATCTTCAACCGATGGACGGTCTTCAGGTTTCTCCAGTCGATGAATGAAATCCAGTTCAATCGGCTAATGAATGAAGATTTCTGCCATATCGGTCGATGAATAAAGTATGGTTCTCATCGGCTGATGAATGAAACCTTCGGTCCCACCGAGTGTGCCAAAAAAATTTGTTCGCGCTATGATCCCTCGCGCGCCCCGGCGCGAACACGCCGAACGCTTGGAAGGTCTGCTTAGCTAAAGTGCAGACCGATCGGCTTAAAGGTACGCGTGCCAGGGGCCGTGCAGTTTGATCGGCTCCGGTGCGTCGGTACGGGTGCGGGCATGTGAGTCAATTTGACCCTGCAATTGACAAGGAAGTGAGACGAGCAGGTACGCTGTCTACCTACGTGTTACTAGAGATCGCCGCCTCATGGTGGGAGTGTACGTCGATGATCTTATAATCGCTGGCGACAACCAAGCCGACATCGATGTCTTTAAGATAGAGATGCACTCCACCTTCAAGATGAGCGATCTGGGTTGTCTCCACTAATACCTCGGCCTGGAGGTGTCCCAATCAGAGGAGGGCTTTACTCTGTGCCAAAATACCTACGCTGCCAAAATCCTAGAGATGGCAGGGATGACTGGATGCAAATCCACCTGCACTCCCATGGAGTCGCGCCTCAAACTCAGTAAGTTGAGCACTGCCCCAGCTGTTGATCCTATTATATATAGAAGCATTAAGGGGTCACTGCGATACTTGGTAAACACAAGACCGGACTTGGCATACTCGGTGGGTTATGTGAGTCGATTTATGGAAAACCCGACCACTGAGCATTTTTGGGTAGTCAAGAGGATCCTCAGATACATCTCTAGGACCCTCAGCTACGACTATTAGTACCAGAGAAAGAAGAAGGAGGAGGCCTGTCTGCTTGGCTACAGTGATAGTGATCAGGCGGGGGACATTGATACACGGAAGAGTACTACCGGCGTTCTCTTCTTTCTCGACAACAACCCCATCACATGGCAATCCTAGAAGCAAAAGGTTGTGGCTCTTTCGTCATGTGAAGCAGAGTACATAGTTGCAACTAGAGTTGCTTACCAGGGGATTTGGTTGGCATGGCTAATCTTAGAACTCAGAGGAAGAGAGGCCGGTGCCACCAGTCTAAAGGTTAATAACGAGTCCACCATCGTACTAAGCAAGAATCCGGTGTTGGTATCATTTCATTTGAGAATGTGTTGAAGATGGTAAGGTGAAGACTGAGTCAATCGGAACTGCAGAACAGTTGGCGGACATTTTGACCAAGGCCTTGGCACGAGAGCGTTTCTGTGAACTACGCTCGCTGATTGGGGTGTGAGATGTATAGCATACGTGCAAGGCTTAGTAGGAGTAATGTTAGATAAGCCCAGCGCTCTTTTTGCCTTTCTCATTTTTTTCGTTGAGCACGTACACCTCGCATCATGGCTGGCGTTTGCGGGGCGTGGGGATGGACGCGCACACCTCACGTCGTGTGCGCTAACGCAAGCATCGCCGCTGCACCTTGTCGTTCAATAAAAGAGGAATAGAAAGACAGAAAACGCTACGCCCTGAGCATCACCAAATCTCTGAGTCTTTTCCATTTCGTTTCCAAATCATAGCTGCTTGTGTTCATCCAGTTGGTGTTCACCGTTGTGCGATTCCTAACAGGCGAGGTCTCGATGCAGTCGCTGAGGTGGGCTCACCGAGGCTCTCGGCGGCATGGTTGACGCCATCCTGCGGGGCGCAGAAGGGGAGTAGTAGGGGAAGGGGAGCTTGGACGACGGCGAGGTGAGGGAGTTCACCTTGTGTTGGTTAAGCCTTGCACTGTAAATAGACGAATCTGCATATTTGCTTTCTGTTATGCATGTGCATGAACCCTGATTTTGTGGTCGCCGTGCACATAGGAGGTAGTGGCAGCGGGAATAGCTCGTGCATGACCTGGGCGATTGATTCTGGATGAACGCCACAGACATGGGGACACGTCGTGAGCACGGTGTGCGGCCAACCACCAAGAGCTTTGCTCTTTGTTTTCGCACAATAAAACGGGAAGAGAACACTAGAAAATGCTGCGCCTCTAAGCGGCACAAAAATTTCCTCGTGTCGCTGTATCTTTTGAGCGTTCGCGTGAGTGTGTGAATTACAATTGATCTCTTCTACTCCGCCGTGTGATTGCAGCCGCCGAGTGGCGATCATCGTAGCCCCAGACCTGACAAGTAGTATTAGAGCGAGGTGATCGGGATCCACGGCAGGCATGGCCTCACCGCCGTGACCCCGAGGTCGATCCCCAACAGGCACCAAGAAGGAGAAGGCCAGCGGCTCCGGCAGCATCACCCACATGAAGATCACGACACCGAACTAGAAGAAGCTCGATGACCATAGCAGACGTACTATCTTTATTGGGTACGAAGCCAGGTCTAGGATGTACCGCGTCTTTGATCCAAGGACGTAGCGCATGCACATTAGCCATAGCGTCGTGTTCGACAAGGCGGCAAGCTGGGGTTGGAGCAGGGAGCTCGACAGTGCAGAGCCGGATTTTAGGATCGAGCTAGAGTGCGGTTCACAGGAGCCACCGGGCACCATGACCTCTATGACCACCACGATGACGACCTCCCCGGGCTCCACTTCAACGTCGCCTATGCCATCCACTTCCCCTAGCAATGCACGGCGTTAGACAGGCGTCGCCCACCACTCCAGTACACGCTGCTGGAGGAGGAGTGGAGTTCGCATTGCCACCTAAAGACGATAACGCGAACCTTGATGCCAATCATAATGAGGATGCGCCGCTCTATCTCCGCAGGATCGACAACGTGCTAGGCTCTTCATCAACACTGGGCCTAGCACAACGGGAGCTGGAGGAGCACCTGCTTCTAGTCAGCGACGTCGAGCCAACCAACTTCGCCGAGGTGTAGGAGCACGAATGCTGGCACCACGCCATGCTCGACGAACGACACATGGGAACTCGTCGACCCGCCACGTCAAGCCAGATCCATTGGGCTCAAATGGGTGTATAAGATGAAGAAGGACGTAGTTAGGATCATCTCGAAGTACAAAGCCCGGCTGATCACGAAGGGCTATGTACAGTGACAAGGTGTCGACTTCGATTAAGTCTTCGCTCTAATGGCGCACCTAGAGTCTGTACGACTACTCCTTGCGCATGCTGCGAATGAGGGCTAGGACGTCTACCACATGGATGCCAAATCAGCCTTTCTTAATGGCGAGCTGAAGAAGGAGGTATATGTCGAGCAGCCGCCAGGCTTCATCCTCAAGGGGAATCAAGGCAAGGTGTTGCATCTCGTCAAGGTGCTATACGGGCTTCGTTAAGCCCCCCGCGCCTGGCATGCAAAGCTAGACAGCTCGCTGCTTAGGCTTGACTTCTGGCGCAGCGATTCCGAGCATGCTATGTACCTTCATGGTGAGGACACTCGCCGCCTCGTTGTGGGGGTGTACGTCGATGATCTGGTGATCACGGGTGGCTGCACAGGCAACATCGACGAGTTCAAGTCGCAGATGAAGGCTACCTTCCAGATGAGTGATCTGGGGCTACTGCGCTACTACCTCGGTCTAGAGGTGACCTAGTCCATATACGGCATCACCCTGGGCCAGAGCGCATATGTGACAAAGATCCTCCAGAATACAAGGCTGGATGGGTGTAATCCTAGCCTCATCCCCATGGAGCCAAGTCTCAAGTTGAGCAAGGAGAGCACCACATCCGTCATTGATGCCACGACATATAGGAGCATCGTCGGGTCACTGCAGTACCTTATGAACACAAGGACAGACTTGGCCTACTTAATGGGCTATGTGAGCTGGCTCATGGAGAAGCTGACCACCGAGCATCTGGTGGCCGTGAAGAAGGTGCTTCAGTACATCGCCGGCACTATGGACTACGACTGCTATTACACAAGGAAGGAGAAGGACGCACATCTCATGGGCTTTAGCGATAGTGACCATGCCAGGGACGTTGATATCTGTAGGAGCACTACCGATGTCCTCTACTTCCTTGGCAAGAATGTCATCACCTGGCTAAGCCAAAGGCAGAGGGTTATGGCTCTCTTCTTCTGTGAAGCCGAGTACATCATGGGGACTACTGCTACCTGCCAGGGAGTGTGGCTCATGCGCCTTTTGTTTGAGCTAAAAGGCAAGAGGGAAGGTATGGTGAAGATCTACATCGACAGTGAGTCCGCCATCCAGCTAAGTAAAAACCATGTCTTTCACGATTACAGCAAGCATATAGATATAAGATATCACTATATTTGTGAGTGCATCGAGGAAGGCAGGGTATGTGTTGTCTTCATTGGTACAACTGAGTAGCTAGCGGACATCATGATCAAGGCACTAACACGAGAACACTTTTATGAACTACGCGCCAAGCTTGGCCTTGTCAAGCTCAAGTAGAAGTGGAGGAGATTTGTTGGTTAAGCCTTGCACTGTAAATAGATGAATCTGCATATTTGCTTTCTGTTATACATGTGCACGAGCCCTGATTTTGTGGTTGCCGGGCGTATAGGAGGTAGTGGCAGCGGGAATAGCTCGCGCACGACCTAGGCGATTGGTTCTAGACGAACGCCACGGACGTGGGGATGGACACGTCATGAGCACAGTGTGCGGCCAGCCACCAAGAGCTTTGCTCTCTGTTTTTGCACAATAAAAGGGGAAGAGAACACCAGAAAATGTTGCCCCTCTAAGCAGCACAAAAATTTCCTCGTGTTGCTGTATCTTTCGAGCGTTCGCATGAGTGTGTGAATTGCAGTTGATCTCTTCTACTCTGCCGTGTGATTGCAGCCGCCAGTGACATTCATCGCCGCCCCAGACCTGACACCTTGGCGTATAGTGCCTCGCCGGGGTGGTACCGGTAAGGGTAGCTGCCCAGGAGGTAGAATGCGGCCGCAGGAGAGTGGCCGGAACGGAGCAAGAGGACGAAGAGGTTGGCGAACGTGGAGCGGGAAACCATTGGCGTCGCCATGGCCATGCTCGCGTGCAGGATGAAGAGATGAGCCATGAGCTGATCAATGTGTCGTGCAACCTATTCTTATTGAGTACACCTGCTTGATTGTCAAAGAAGAATAGAAAAAAACTCTACTTTTCAACCAGTAACTGGGAGTCTTTGAGAACATGAACTGGATGTGAAAATTTGAATGGTTCTACTTGAAAGGCATTGTCTATTTGTCTAGCACTAAGTAGAAAATTAGTTTTTTTTTTCAACATAGCAAAACACAAATATATCAATACTAAAAACTTGTTGCAACTGTAGTGTCATTAATACCGATTGATACACCAATTAGTATTAATGCTGTTCTTTAATATCTATTATAACAATCATGAGTCTTTAGTGGCTATGCACGATCTTTGGTACCAGTTGGTGATGCCAACCGGTACTAAAGATGAAAATATTATAGAACACATTAGCATCGGCTAAATATATTAACCGATACTAATGTGACACCAACTGATACTAAAGATCCATGTATTAGTGTCGGTTGGTGTTACTAACCGAAACTAATATTGTAGAACATATTAACACTGGTTAGAGATATTAATTGGTACGTTATTCGTATTGATTAGTGTTTTTAATTGGTACTATCTCTCTTTTTTAATTCTCCTTTAGCCGAACAAATTTATAAACAGACAACAACCTCATGGCGATTTGGGAGAACTACAAAGGAGGTGTTGTCAAATTTTTTTTTGGAATTTTTTTTGGTGATTTTACTCATCATCCAAAGGTTTTAAAAGATTAGCAACTTCATACTCTATTCTTGTATCTTGTATGATTATGATATTATATTTTTAGTTATATATATGTATATCTCATCCTCTTAAAAATATATGAAAATAAATAAGAAACAATAATTTTTTTAAGAAAATAAGTGTATGTCTTGATTAGAAAAATAGAGATAATAATAAAAGTATTTTATAATATAAAAACATTGGACATAAATGTTTTAAAATAGGAAAGTAGAAAAATATAGGAAAAATAATAGAAAATTAGTTAAAATAGAAAAAAAATAGTGCTTGCATATCTAAAATTAATAATATTATGACGTAATAGGAAAAAGAAGAATAAAATCTGATAAGTACGAGAAAAAGTAACATAGAGGAAAAATGGAGGAAAGGGTATAAAAAGTTAGGAAAAATAGTTACATAAACGATCGTAATAGTACGTTATATTTGATATTTTTATAGTGAGCTCTATCAGTTTGTGGTGCTGCCGATATAGGGAAGGCATAGCTAGATTTGTTTATATATTTTTATAGATTTTAACGATCAAAGTGCTTTATACAAAGGTTAGCAATATTTTTCATCCACTCACCTTTTGAGGATAGGACATTTAAACTAACCAATTTTCTTAAGTAATTCTTTAAATCGATAATGGATGTACAACATGGACGGATGGTATAAGAAGTTCATTGATGGCGTACATTATTTTTCTCACGATGGTCTATGCCCACAAGCTTAATGGTTTTATATGTTGTTTATGCAAAAAATGCAAGAACTAGAAGGAGCACTCTTCCTCAATGATTCTTCATATCCACTTATTACACTCAGGATTTATGTCTAACATAATTGTTGAACCAAGTATGAAGAGAAAGAGGTTACAATGGAAAATGATGAAGAAGACTACAACATTCCCCACTGGGCTCAATACAGTGGCTTTGTAGATATTATAGTGGGCGAGGCAGAAGGTGAGGTTGCAGAAGATGACAATGTAGATGATCTTAATCAGATATTGTGTGATGCAAATAAAAGACTGCGAAAGTGAAAACAAGAAATTGGAGAGTATGTCAGTGGACCACAAAACATTGTTGTACTCATTGCAAACAAAGATACAAAAAGTTAGGTACCACACTAAAATTCTTACAATGGAAGGCAACAAATGGTATGGTTGACAAGACATTTGAGAAGTTATTGAAACTCATAAAGAATATTCTTTCAGAGGGTAACAAATTGACCACAACAAGATACGAAGCAAAACAGGTAGTCTACCCTCTAGGACTGGATGTTGAGAAGATACATACATGTCCTAATGATTGTATCCTCTATCGTGGTGTGGAGTATAAGAACCTGGATGCATGCCTAGTTTGTAGGGCATTGCGATACAAGATCAATTGAGATGATCTTAGTAATGTTGAGGGATAGCCATCGAAGGGATTCCCCACTAAAGTCATGTGGCATTTTCCTATAATATCATGTCTAAAGTGATTGTTCAGGAACAAAGCACATGCTAAAATGATACGCTGGCACACAAAGGAACATAAATAAGACGTGATGTTGAGACACTCTGTCGATGGGTCCTAGTGGTGAAAATTTGATAGAACATTCCTAAACTTCAGAAATGATGTAAGGAATATAAAGTTTAGTTTAAGTATGGATGGTATGAATCCTTTTGGAGAGATAAGCAATGGTCATAGCACTTGGCTTGTGACCCTATGTATCTACTCCTCCTTGTTTTTGCATGAAGTGAAAGTACATCATGATGTCGGTGCTTATTTAAAGCCTAAAGCAACTTGGTAACGACATTGATGTGTATCTAAGATCATTGTTTGAAGAACTGCTATGTTTATGGAACAAAAAAGGTGTCTTTGTGTGGGATGAGGACAAATAGGAGCAATTTAACCTACAAGTATTGCTATTCGTAACTATCAATGATTGGCCTATACTAGACAACCTATCAGGACTAATAAACAAGGGGTATAAGGCCTAAACCCACTATTTAGATAAAACTGATAGTACGCATTTGAAAAATGGTAGGAAGGTTGTGTACATGGGTGATTTCTTATTGAAAATCACCCTGCCCTGTATGAAAGAAAGGCAAGCATTTCGAAGGGAAGACAGACCATTGTACTAAGCATATACACCGTAATGGAAAATTTGTATTTGTTATGGTGAAAGATCTAAAAGTAGTATTTAAAAAAGGACTTGGCAGCCAACTTATCCTAAGTGAAGATAGTCATACGGTGATGTGAAAGAAGAAGTATATTTTTTAGGAATTAACTTATTGGGAAGTCTTAGAGGTCCGCAACAAAATTGTCATAATGCACATCACAAAGAACTTTTGTATTAACCTGCTAGGTTTTCTAGTTATGTATGGGAAGTTCAAAGATACACTTGAAGCACGGCGAGATCTAATAATGCACGAAACAATGTGAAGACCTTCATTTGAAAAAGTGGCAAAAAGAAAGTCATTACTTATGTCCCGCTAGCTACACTCTTAGCAAGGAAGAGAAGGAAAACATATTTGATTACTTGGACAACATAAAGGTCCCATATGAATACTTGTCGAATATAAAGGGAATAATAAATATGAAAGAGAAAAAATTCACAAACCTAAAGTCTTATTACTGCCACGTGTTGATGATACAATTGCTTCTTATTGCACTTAGGGGAATTTTTTCTATTAATGTCTGGACATCAATAATAAAGCTCTGTGCATTCCTCAACTCAATTTCATAGAAGGTCATCGATCCAAATAATTTAACAAGCCTACAGATTGCCATGGTCCAATGTCTTATCAGCTTTAAGATGATCTTTCCACCATCCTTCTTCAATATTATGACATATCTTCTGGCTCACCTTATGAAAGAGATCGATATTTTTGGTCCTGTGTACCTACAATATGTTTTCTTTTGAGAGGTACATGTGCATCCTATATGTTCGTATTCATTCTCATCAGGAATGATGCATTGCATAGGGCTATGGAATATAGGAGGTCATTGAGTTTTATGTAGACTTTATTAATGATCTTAGTCCAATAGGGGTTCCCGAATCAAGCCACGAGGGGGGACTAAGGGAAAATGGCACACTTGGAAGAAAACCAATAATGACTATAGACAATGATTTATTCCGTAGTGCACATTTCACAGTTTTGCAATGATCTTCATTGTACACTCCAAAAACTAAGGGAAGTCTGCTGCCTAGATTACACGTCATCACATTGACACTTTCATCACTTGGTTGTGAGAACATTTCATGGGTAATGGGTCAATTGATAAACAACTAGCTTGGTTGGCGAGAGGACCATCTTGCTCAATCTTGATATTTCAAGGATACGAGATAAATATGTATATATTTTACACAAGAGCCCAAGACAAAAAGAGTACCAGCCAAAGCAGTGTTGTCCGTATAGATGCCATAGACAATAATGGGACAAACATAATATACTATGGTGTCATTGAGGAGATATGGGAACTCAAGTATGATCCTTTAAAGGTCCCTTTCTTTCGGTACCAATAGGTGAGGCTGATTGGTGGAGGTGTAATGGTTGATGATTATAGGATAACAATAGTTGACCTTAACAAGATTAGGTACTCAGATGAACCATTCGTCGTAGCTAATGATGTAACTCAAGTTTTTGATGTGAAGGACATGTCTAGCAAAGTAAAGAAGATATCTAATCAAACGAGTAAAGTGCTTGATGAGCCAAAGCGCCATGTGGTTCTCTTTAGACAAAGGACTCTTCCTGATGACTACATAAGGACTATTTAATAACAACTCACGAGATTTATTATGAAAGAGATTGTTAATTCGTTTGAAGAATTCCACGATGATGACTACGTTATTCGATAATAAGAATATTCCTCGTAGCTATATGATAGAATATGAGAAATGATAATCGTATATATTTATAATATATATTAAATTCTAATTATATAACTATAATTATATATACGTAATGCTATAAACACACATATATAAATATATCTATATATATAAAGCAGCACAACAATAAAAAAACAAACAAACACTATAACAAAATAGAAAAAAATCATTTTAAGTGCCAGTGTAACCAATCGGTGAAAAAAAAAGTGATCTGGCTGACTATGTTATGTACCAACTAGATACACGTCAATTAAACCGAGACTAAAAATACCTATTTTCAAATTACGCCTACTGATTGTATAATTGAAACTATAAGAGGTTATGAGTAGATACTAAACATCATATTTTGGTAAATTTTGGTCACTTTTTCTCAACCTTCCGATGAAAATATGATCATTCTTATTACTCCCCTTATTCTCTATTTAAATACACTGGCTTCTATATATTAGATGAAAGGGTTAAATAATAAATTGCTCTAACCTATACATGAAAAATAAACTATAAGATAAACATATAGAAAATTTAAATGCAAAAATATTCAAACTCATTTACATAATAAACGAAAATCTGGACCACAGTCCTTCTATCTAGCTAGAACTGAAGTAGCATCGAAATAGAGTACTGAATGAGCAAAGTTAGCACATATCACCAGCGTTAGAAATTACATGCATAATGCATGTCGTACATTTTGACTAAGCAAAGCTAGTTAGCCTCACAAGCAAGATCGCTTTTTTGAACATAGATCTATAGTTTCACCCAGTAGTCACTGTACCACTATAGTACTACACTAATTTAGTTTTACTTAGATGTCAGTTCAGATGCCATCCTAAAAGTAAATTGTTATGCCAACCGGTATCACAACGACCTCTGTATGATAAACACGGTGATCTATACTCGGAGGAAGAACAGATTGTGTTTGACTGACTGTAGAGTAAACTAGAGCCGGAAGCAGATCAATATATAGACGTCCACTTAAACGCTAGCTCTAGTTCAACTAAAAACAAACTTAAAAATTAAAAGGCTTTTGTTGTGTTTCCTTTTGCTGATTTAGACGATTTAGCATTGAATTAGAGTGCGTACTTGAAAAACAAACTATTTTTTTTACGAAATTTGCTTGGGACACTAAATTCTCCCACTCTTTCTGTGCCTTCATGCAATACTCTAGTTTTGTAATTCTTTGCTAAAACATTTTGACTATTATTTTAATATATTCTCTTTTATTATATACTATATTTTATATGTAATTATATATTATTTAGTTATATTTAAAAGTTTTTCTAAGGATTTCCTATTAATTGATAGATAAACAATCTTTTTTTATACAAACAACTCTCTTAAGGCTTAAATGATGTGACGGCTTAAATGAAATGATATGGAGGACTTGTGTCAGAATTTTCTTACATGCCCTTCTCACCCCCGCACCCCCACAGGGTGGTTTTTGAGTTGCTGCCCACCATAGGGCATGAAGTACCGAATAAAAAAATTTTAAAAAAATTAAGACATGCTAAAGTTAGAGAAAAAAATGTATATAAGTTCTTCCCACTCTTTAGGAAGATTGTTTTTCAAATACTACACATCTAGAGGTGTGGGAAGGACCTATATGAATATCAAATCCCCTAACCCTTCACATAGTGTCATCTAAGCTGTTATTCGAAAGAACTGTTTATAAAAGATCTTCTAGAGAGCCAGAGAGTATATTGCTATAGGGTTAGGGGATTTGGTATTTATATACGTCCTTCCCACACCTCTAGATGTGTAGTATTTGAAAAACAATCTTCCTAAAGAGTGGAAAGAACTTATATGCATTTTTTCTCTAACTTTAACATGCCTTAAATTTTTTTTTTAAATTTTATTCGGTACTTCATGGTGGGCAGCAACTCAAAAACCACCCTGTGGGGGTGAGAAGGGCATGTAAGAAAATTCTGACACAAGTCCTCCATATCACATCATTTAAGCCATCACATCATCCAAACCATTTAAGAGAGTTGTTTATATAAAAAAAGATTGTCTATCTATCACTTAATAGAAAATCCTTAGAAAAACTTTTAAATATAACTAAATAATATATTTTTTAAATAAATAAAAATGAAAAAAAAAATCTAGATTTGCATAGGTAATTTGGATTCGATTTGGTACTTTGGTTGGTTGCTATCGTGAGTGCATGTCTAAGTGTATATAGCCAGAGCCTAGATGATGGGTACTTTATCCTCTATGGTGGTCAGTAACTCAAAAACCACTGTGGGAGGGGGCATGTATGAAAAATTGACATTACGTCTGCCAAGTCCTTTTACCACGTCATCGGAGAGAATAGTTCATTAAAAAAAATATCTATCTAACATTTAACGGAAAATCCAAAAAATTGTACGCATTACCCACCGCTTGTCGGCTTATAGTAGCAACCGAACCCAGGTTCGCAGCCCACCACAGCCATTTATAATTAATAAGAGTTACCCCAATTTCTCCACAATTTCTCCACAATTTCTCCACCGGTCCCTAAGATAGATCCAATTTGTTAGATAAAATAGCATTCGAAGCCTCAGCGCGGTTCCAGGCGGACCGCGGGTCCCACACCCCACTCCGCTCGCCGCTGCGGCCACGTCAGCACGCGACGCGAGCCCCACTGCCCCCAATCCTCATTAAACCTCTTCCCTCCACACACACACACGCACGCGCGCCAGCTGCTCCTCGCCGTTCACCTCCCTCGTGTCCGCCTCCTCGTCGTCGCGCAAATGGCGACATCCTCTTCGCCGGCCGCGGCCTCCGCTCCCCTCGCCCCACCGCGGCCCCAGCGCCGCTCCGGACTCGCGCCGCGCCCCTCGCTGTCGACGTCGGCCCCCTCCTTAGCCTGCTGCCGCGCCCTAACGTCTTCCTCGTCCGCCGCCGCCGCGGCCGTTTCGTCCGTCTCCGCGACCGCCGCCCCAAATTGCAGGCCCAGGGTTCGTGCGGTTTCGGCTTGGCCCTTTCGTTTATCCGGTCGCGTGCCTGTCATGGTGGTTCTCTCTGGGGCTAACCGCTTGTGACTTGGGGTTTTGGCAGGGGCGGGGTCTTCGTTGCCAGGCATCGGAGGGGGCGGCGGCGGCGGCGCAGAAGGAGGCCCCGCTGAAGGTGATGATCTCGGGCGCACCCGCGTCCGGCAAGGGGACACAATGCCGCATGATCGTCGAGAAGGTATAACCCAAAATCGTTTTTATTTTTTTCCACAGCCATTTTCTAGAAAATTGACCATTTATTGTAGAAAGTATGGAAATGTGGGTTTGTTGAATAGAGGCTCTTGAAAATTTTCTAGATTTGATTTCCATTTGAATTTCATGTAGGCCTTTGCTCAATGCTATGCGTGTACGTGAAAGTACAAACGTTTCATACATGTTTAGGCTACTGCTTCTGAATTCTTTGTAAAATCACTGTATTCAGTGTGCAACATGTCATTCTATTCAAGCGACTTCTAAGCTTAGTATTGTATTCTCTTTTATTTGTAGTATGGTTTGGTTCACATATCAACTGGGGATCTTCTGCGGGCCGAAGTTTCTTCTGGCACCGAAATAGGCAAGAAGGCAAAAGAATATATGGACAATGGTATGCTAGTTCCGGATCAAGTTGTGACAGATGTATGTAGACTGGTTCTCAGGTATGTGATCTTTATAGCTGGTTGAAATTCTGCAAACTATCTTATATGGGCTGTTGCTTTCTGAAATAGATGGTGGTATCACGACTATCACAACCTGATGTTAGAGAAAGAGGATGGCTTCTCGATGGTTACCCGAGAAGTTATGCCCAGGCGCAAAGTCTTGAAAGTATGAAAATACGACCAGATATATTCATTGTGCTGGAAGTAAGTCCATATTTACCGTTTAAGACACATATTATCTACTTTCATGCGTATTGAGTTTTAGCGTACTAACTAATTGATCCAAAAGATTAAGCTTAAAAGAAGGGAGGGAAACATACTTCAATACTACTGCGCCTCACAAGAGACTCCTTTAGGCCTAAGTTATTGTTTGAACATTACATTACCTAGTCCGTGAAAACACTACCTCTTTGAGTCTTGGTTTTGATACCATATTGAGCTTTACAACCAGTTCATCAAATTCTTAGTTCATAAGAATAGGACAGCATACTTCAACAATGTATCTACAGTTATTTTTTCCTTTAATATTTTGGTTTAATAGATTTCATTTCAACCACATCAGTCATTCTTTTCTCAGTAAGAACATGGGTATTAGTTTTATATAATGCCAATTGTTTGCATGGTTCTGATATTATGATATACCAGAAGATACCGAAAGAAGGACATTTCTCAAATACTTCTCCAGTTTGGGCTTCGTTATGTCTCTAACTAGTCTGTGGTTTCATGAAGTTGCTTGTTAGCTTAAATTGGCTGTAACAATTAAAAGTCGATGACTACAATTTAATTTTAAAGTTAGGCTTTATTGGCAATGTCGCAACCATGATCATGGAAAGGGAGGGAAACTGGTTGTCTGTGCCCTTCTCAAAGTGGCAGTCAAAGACTCTTCACCAGATTCTACCTTAGGATCTCATCCCAAGTATCTGTCCAATTCCTTGTCTTCTTTACCTTCTTGTTTGTGTTCAAAATGACAGTGAATTAGTGATATGACACTTTACACTTCAGTTGTCAATTCACTGAGTCAGTGATGAGTGAAGAATCTGTATTTAAGTTTAGATGATGCTCAGGATTCTTCAAGTTTTATTACTGGTGTAATTACCCTTTTTCAATCTTAAAAGCAAATGATAGCGTGCATTTTATGTTGTTGTTCTCTTCCCTGACATTGCTACCACATATTTCTTTGACCTCTCGTTACATTTTTGTTGTTAAATTCAGGTTCCTGATGATATTCTAATCGACAGATGTGTTGGAAGAAGGTTGGATCCTGAGACTGGCAAAATTTACCACATAAAGAACTTCCCTCCAGAGAATGATGAAGTTTCTGCTCGTCTTGTTACGCGCTCTGATGATACGTTTGAGAAGGTTTTATTGTTGTTGTTGTTTTTGTCATGTTGGATATCGTCTTTAGTAACCATATGAAGAAGTGTTTGTCATGTTCAATATAAGGTGCTAATCTTAGATCGTGGGACTTTATTTGATTTCATGATCTAAGCACATTCATCTATCTTTCATTAATCACCAAATTGGACCAAATTTTGGACTCTGAAAATGTGGTAGTTTGAGGATTCAGCTGCTTTACAATTCCTATTTATTTGTGAGTTAAAGTTGAGTATACATTATAATATTTTCTAGCTTGAGTGCTTGACATAGATGGTCATTTCTATACCTGAGACAACAAAATAGATATGTAACTATTCTTCCACATTCCAGTAAAGAATATCGTAATAATCTATTTGTAGTTACTAGAAGCTTTAGACATTGTTTATTTACTTTTAGAAGTTCACTGTCATTTCCAAAGGGATGCCTTGTAGCATGGACAATTTTGTGACAGGATTGAAACCTTCCCATTTTATTTACTGTATATCTGTAGTTTTAAATATATTCCTTTTTATAATGTCCCAATACATGTGCTGGAATTTACCCATTCTTCGTTCTAAACCATAAGTTTGGTCTTTTTCTCTGCAGGTTCAATCACGTCTTGAGACTTACAAACAAAATTCTGAAGTTGTTCTCCCAACATACTCAGATTTGCTCAACCAGGTTCTTATATGTGTTCCTATTCATATCAGATCACTGATCTGAATTGTTGACTGGAAGTAATCTGTTATTGTTTCAATTTGCAAGAATATAGATTGATGGAAATCGACAAGTGGAAATCATTTTTAATGACATAGATTCCCTGTTACAGAAGATCTGTGAGAATGCTTCATCAAACAAGTTGGCCAAAACAAATGGTCAGTTACAAAAATGAAGTTCCTCTGCTAATTAGTTATGTTGTCATTGATAACTAATAAGCCAACTCTAACGCATCATTTTTTCTGTCATACTTCCAGAGTTTATGTTTTGAATCTTTTAGAACCATATATTCTGACATACATCCTTTTGAATCTTTTAGAACCACACATTCAGGTAATCTTCATTTTTAAGTAACTAAAATGCTCTATCATTGTTTGATCATCCCAAATATCAGTATCTATCATCAGTGAATCCATAAATTTAAGGCTATCATCCATAAGATGCAAGATCCTAAACTGGCCCAAGCCTCGGACTAAACTAGTATGTGTTACACTGAGTTTTGATAATTTCAATTTTTTTTTGAAAATTACATGAGAAATTATGTGGATATTTGGGCCTAGGCCTAGGGCCCTAGACCTGTCTCTGCCCTGGATAAGTGTACTCTGGTATGATCCTACAATTAAGGAAGTACCTGCCCATCTCTATGTTTCTTTAATAGTCTGTTAGTAAATATCCAATACAAACCAGAATTGTTTAAATGCTCCAGCTGTTCTCTATTTCCTTGAAATGTTCCAGGAATTCAGTTGTAAAGATAACTAATTTCAGTATGGAGCAATCAATAGACGAAAAGTATCATGGATTCATGTTTTTTGGAAAATTTTGTTGCGTAACAACATGACAGTTCAATTATAAACTATAACTCTCTGACCTGAAAATGGCTGTTTTTTCCCTACAAATTATAAATATAATGTTTCGACCTCTTAGTACAGTAGAAAAAAAAAGTTCTTTGAAATTTTGGTAAGAGAAGAAACTGAGAAAGCTGCTGGTTAGCCTTTGGTTTCTGGCTGACCATGTGGTCTAGGTGAGGTAAAAAATACTTTATTTGAGCATCCTAGTGTGTTGGTCACTGGCATGCCTTCCTCCAGCACCAGCAAAGGTTGACCTCCTCAATGTGACAAGTAGCAACACCTCTGACAAACTCAAGGATTTGTAGCTCATTGATGAATATAACATTAACAATCTAACCTAACTATGCAATGTCAACAGTGTATAAATGTGTACAGTGACTAAAACCCCAAGTGTATATAAGGAGGTCGGGTCTATATATATACAACCTAGGTCAGTGGTCTAACACCCTCCGTAGTTGCCGTGGGAGGGGAACGGACGCAGAGACTGGACCGAAAACTGGTGAACAAAGGCGTGGACAGGCCTTTGGTCATTATATGGGCAAATTGGTGTGCCGATGGTACATGGAGCACTCGAACCTGTCCTAATGCGACCTTATCACGGACAAAATGGATATCGATCTCGATGCGCTTGGTGCGTCGATGATGAACCGGGTTGGCGGTCATGTAGACGGCACTGACATTGTTGCAGTAGACGATGGTCGCGGTGGAGAGGGGTGCGCGGAGCTCCTGGAGAAGCTGGCAAAGCCAGCAGTACTCGGCGACTGCGTGAGCGACGGCGCGATACTCGGCTTCGGCGCTAGACCGGGACACTGTAGTCTGGCGTTTTGAGGACCAGGATATGAGTGTCACCGAGGAAGACGCAGTAGCTAGACGTAGAGCGTCGAGAGTCGGGGCAGCCTGCCCAGTCCGCGTCGGAGTACGCGGTGAGGGAGTCGATGGGGCTGGAGCTGAGATGCAGCCCGCTAGAGAGGGTGCCCGTCACGTAGTGTAGGATGCGCTTGAGCAGCGCGAGGTGAGGTTCACGCGGAGCGTGCATGAAGAGGCACACTTGCTGGACAGCGTACATGAGGTCGGGCCGGGTGAGGGTGAGGTATTGAAGAGCCCCGGCAAGACTTCGATAGTGAGAGGGATCGGCAACGAGTGCGCCATCGGCAGCAGATAGTTTGGCTCGAGTGTCGACCGGGGTGGCTGTGGGGTGACAATCAGCCATGCCCGCACGCTGGAGGAGGTCGATGGCGTACTGGCGCTGGGAAAGAAAGAGCTCGTGAGAGGAACGGGTGACGGAGATGCCAAGAAAATGGTGGAAAGGACCAAGATCGGTCATGGCGAACTCAAAGTGCAGTCGGGCCATGATCTGGTCGAGGAGAGATATCGAAGACGCTGTAAGGACAATGTCATTGACATATAGAAGTAGATAGGCAGTAGCGGAGCCGATATGAAAGGTGAACAGGGAACTATCGGACGCAGAGGCCACGAAGCCGATGTGCCGAAGATAGGCAACAAAGCGCTGGTACCAGGCACGAGGGGCTTGTTTGAGGCCGTAGAGGGAACGTTGGAGAAGGCAGACGTTGTCGGGACGAGAAGGGTCGACGAAGCCTGGGGGCTGCTGGCAGTAGACCGTTTCCATCAGATGATCGTGAAGAAAGGTGTTCTTCACGTCAATCTGATGGATCAGTCAGGAATGCGAGGCAGCCAAAGTGAGGACGACCCGGATGGTGGCGGGTTTGACGACGGGACTGAAGGTCTCGTCGTAATTGACACCGGGTCTTTGGGAGAAACCCCGGACTACCCAGCGAGCCTTGTGACGGGCAAGGGAGCCATCGGCGTGGAATTTGTGTTTAAAAATCCACTTACCGGTCACAATGTTGGCGTCGGGAGGACGGGGGACGAGGCGCTAGGTCTCGTTGTCCATTAGGGCCTTGTACTCGTCGGCCATGGCCGCGCGCCACTGAGGGTCGGCTAGTACAGAGCGAGATGTAGCTGGGATCGGCGAGATAGAGCTGTGGACGGCGGAGAGCCCGTAGCGCTTGGTGGGGCGGAGAGACCCGATTTGTAAGCGGGTGACCATATAAGAGGTGGAGGGAACTGGAGCCGATGGGGGTGCGGGAGAAATGGGAAGAACTGGTCGGGTGGGGGCGTCATCAACTCCGGATCGGCGACTGTAGGTGAGAAGAAAGGAGGGAACTAGATCGGCCTGAGCCGATGGAGTCGGGTAGGCTGAGTGGTCCGATCGGTCCGATAGAGATGGAGCAGCCGATGAGGTAGGGGGAGCCGATGGAAGCTGAGGAGCCGATGGAAGTGAGGTGTCCGATGGAAAAGGAACGGTATCGGCTGAAGCCGATGAGAGAGGTGGGGCCGATGGGGGTCCGATGGGTGGGACATCGGACCGAATAGTTGTGGGATAGGGGAAAGTTAAGTCCTCAGCAGCGGCCGATGAGGGGGCCGATGAAGGGGACAGTGGAGGAGACCAGGTCGGCATGGTGTTAGTGAGGAGGAAGTCGAGATCACTAGAGGAGGATCTCAGATGAATTAGACTGAAGGGAAAGCATGTCTCGTCAAAAACGACATGACGAGAGACGATGACCCGTCGGGTGGAAAGTTCGAGACATCGGTATCCCTTGTAAGAGGAGGGATAGCTGAGGAGAATGCAGACGGTGGAGCGGGGAGTGAGTTTGTGGGAAGTAGTGGCGGAGAGGCTTGGGTAGCAGAGGCACCCGAAGACGCGAAGGTGGGAGTAGTCGGGCGCCGTGCGGTAGAGAAGGGCGTAGGGAACGTTGTTTTGAACGGAGGAGCACGGGCGCCGATTAAGGAGATACGTCGCAGTAGCCAGAGCTTCTGCCACTGGCAGGTAAGTGGGCGTGAAGTAGCATAGTGCGACTGATGTAGCTTTGCCGTTCTGAGGAGAGGTGTAGGGGCAGGAGAGCCGTAGATGGATGCCCTACGAGATGAGGAAGGTCGTAACGGTACGGTTAACGAATTCTGTACCGTTATCGGCTTGTAGAGCCTTGATGGGGAGGTTGAACTGAGTGGACACGTATGTGACGAAGTTAGTGAGGTGAGAGGCGACCTCGGATTTGCTGATGAGCGGAAAGGTCTAGCAATAGTGTGTGTAATCGTCAAGTATAGCGAGGTAATACTGATTACCGGAGACACTTTTAACTGGAGAAGTTCATACATCACAATGTATAAGTTCAAACGGGCGCGAGGTACACGAGAGAGAACTAGAAAAAGGCAGACGTACATATTTGCCAAGTTGACATGAGTGGCAAACTGTGGAGCTGCTGTGGGTACATTGGATGGAGGCGCTGCGACGGAGGGTGGCGACAGCGTCGGGGCCGGGGTGGCCGAGGCGAAGATGCCAAAGGTTGGTGGAGAGGGCGACGCTGGCATGTGGAGTGGACGGCGCAGCGGGAATAGTGTAGAGGTCTCCGCCACTATTGCAGCGAAGGATCTGTCGTCGGGTTGGGATATCCTTCACAGAGAAACCAGACGCGTCAAACTCGATGGAGCAGTTGTTGTCTCTTATGAATTGGCGAACAGATATAAGATTGTGGATAAGAGAAGGTACGATAAGAACATTGCGAAGGGGAAGGTTAGTGGTGGATGTAGACAGAGATGAGTCACCTCGGCATTGGATAGGAAGAGAGTGGCCGTTGCCGATGGTGATAAAGGGGGAGGAAGAGGGGTGAAAAGAATGAAGTATACCGGCTGATGACGCCATGTGTGAGGATGCCTCAGAGTCCAGCACCCAAGGGTGCTGTGGTTGGAGCGTCATCTGGTTGAGGACAGCGACGAGGCTAGCCTGGTTCCAGGAGGGAACCGACTGGGTGGGTGGTGTCGGTAGCATCGGCTGAGGCGGCAGAATGGGAGCCAATGCTAGGTGAGCCTGGGGATGGGCGCCGAGAACACCTGGTTGCCAGCCGATGGGGCTGCATGGCTGGGGTTGGGGTGCCCAGAGGTTGTAGCAGAGCCACAGACCCGTGGGACCAGCAGGTTGTGCAGGGACCGAGGCAGGTCGCGATTGCATCGAACCTTGCCAGTTCTTGCCTTTGCCTTTGCCCTTGCCTTTCTCGGTGCGGGCTGTGTTGCCATGACTGGAGCCATGGTCACCAAAGCCGTGGGAGGAAGTGGCAGCGCAGGATGCTCGGCAGCCATTATCGGCTGCGGCAAGGAGAGCGGTGTGGGCCACTGTCTTCTCATCGTTGGCTAGACGGAGTTTTTTAAGAACCAACATGTCATGGGCCCAGGCAAACGATGGAAGAGGTGTGGCGTTGGCGATGTCATCGGCGGTGTTGGAGAAGTGGGGGTTAAGGCCTTGCAGAAGGGCGAGGACGAGTTGAGAGTCGGCCACAGGGTGGCCGACGTCCTGGAGAGCAGCAGCCTCGACCTTAGAGGTGCTGATAGTACGAGGAGATAGAGGAGTCTCCTTGAACCATGGAGTGGAACTCGTTGAGGAGGAAGATGGCGCGAGGCTACTTGTTTGCGAGGAAGATCTGCTCGATGGCCACCCAGAGATCCCGGGCGGTGGGGTCGGTATCGTCCATGGCAAGGTTGAGGACAGAGTCGTTGACCGAGCCGAGCAGCCAGCTATGCATGCAGCACTTGGCGATGTCCCACTGAGGGTCATTAGGGCGAGGTGGAGCGGAGCCATCGATATGGGACCGAAGGCCGAATTTTCCATAGAGGGATTTGAAGAAGAAAAACCACTTGGAAAGTTGGTGTTAAGGTCAAGAGAGATAGGAACGTGAGATTTCACGTTCACAGCAGCGTAGGGAGGGGAGAAGATCGGCGAGGTGGTGCCCGAAGTGTGGTCTGAGGCACCGAGGGCCGAAGTAGACTCGACGACTGAGAGAGTGCCAGAGCTGAGGGCGGACTCGGTGGCCATGACGAGAGAATGGTGACAAATAGCCGATGGGAGCAAGAAGCCGATGGGAGGACGGATCGGTCGATCAAGGATATGAGAAGCGGATGGAGAGTGGGCCGGCCAGCCGATGAGGAGTGGTTGGCCGATGGAGAATAGGCAGCGGAGTAGGTGAGGAAAAAAGGTGGTGGCAGAGTGGGTGGGTCAGAGAGTAGTTGGGTCACGGATGTGCGAAGATTCACGTCTGTGAAGAGAAGATTCACGTCCGTGGACTCGTGGAGGTCAAGGAGTGGGGCGGACGCAAAAAAGGCGGAGAGTGACCGGACGCGAAGAGAATATTTTTGTGTCCGGGAGGCAGGGATTCGTGTCCGTGGACACGTTTGATTGGCTCGGACGTGAGGGGAGAAAGTTCGCGTCCGAGAGCCGTTGAGTGTGTCGGAAAAAGGCGAGAACCGAGGGAGGGTTTTAGCCGATGGAGGGATGGACAAGTCCAGTCGATGGGAGGGCGGACGAGTTTAGCTGATGGAGATGACGAGCGCGGAGGTGCGCCGGTGTCAGAGAAGGAAAGATGCACGAAGCAAGAAGAAGAACGGAGACGGGTGCGAGACAAGATGAGGAGGCGGATGGAGACCGTCGTCTTGTCGTGCGGAGGTGGAACGGAGAAAAGGTGACTGCGGGAGAGACGGAGAGAAGAAGAAACGAAGACGAGAGAGCGAGGAGAGTGCCAGAAAGAGGGTCGGCGACGGGAAGAAGACGTCGACGACGAGGAGGAAAAAGGTCGGCTCGCCGGAGGGAGAAAGCTAGCGCGCCAGGGATGTCTAGACTCGCTCTGATATCATGTAGAAATGTGTACAGTGACTAAGACCCCAAGTATATACAAGGGGGTCGGGTCTATATATATACAACCTAGACCAGTAGTCTAACAAACAGTCTAATGGGTTGGAGGTCATCATAGTCTTAAAGGTGGAAGAGGAAGCCACAGGAGGAGGCTTGCTTGAGGTAGGAATGGCTATGGGTATAGAAGGGTGGAAAGGGAGTCCATTGGCTGGTGGCAATAATTGGAGATGCTGTGGGACCTAATGTGTATCAATGTATTCCCTACCACAAATCTGTACCACTAGCTTTCAACAATGATTTTTCGATTCACCAAAGTAACTATAATGCCAATGAATCATATTGGTATAAACAAAGGCATCTATTCTTGGTGTCATGGAGCTACAACTATGCTTTCATTGTGTTTCACTAAATTCCACCTGCTTTATTAATGTCCATTAACTTTTGGAAATTTAATTGCGTCAACTTTGTGTCAATTCTGACAGTTTTCTATTTGTGTAACTGTTAACTTTGACACCTCTTGTCTATTTAGTCATAATAAATGCTTAAACTCCGCTTAACAGGAAAACCACAAGATTCTAAGGATACAACAGCCTCAAAAAATGTATGTGTAAAATAGTAAGCCATTTCATATCAATGGAAACTTTGAGGGGAAGCTTGTTTACTTATATTTGTATTGTTCATACATGTTTAAATGCTTCTTGCAGGAGTTTCGTGGGATTCCAACAAGACTAAATAACATTCCACATTCGAGGGAAATCAGGAAATACTTTTACAATGATGTACTAGAAGCCACCAGACATGCTGTTGAAAATAAAAAAACTCGGTTACAGGTTAGTACTTACCATTTATTTTTAATGCACATTGTTTTCTTTGTTTTGACATTGGAGTCACAGTGGTGCCTGTTTACTCAGGAACCTTGTAGTCTGCTCTATTTCTTTTGCACGGTTAGTCTGCTGTAGAATTGTTTGAACTTCATGCTATTAACTATTGCAATTTGCAATTAAATAATCTGGCAGGTTTTCTTTTTATTTTGCTCAAGTACCTATTTTGAATAACATATGAAAGACAAATAAGTTCATAACTATCTTCATTTCCCAACATGCAGATAGATATCAACATTCCTGAACTTAACCCTGAAATGGTAAGAACACAAGTGCTTATACATATTTTCTAATGTCTATTGTTAAACATTTATGGAGTGCTGGTGTGAACTGTTAACGAAACGCCTTCTATCTTCAGGATGTTTATCGCATAGGAACCCTCATGGAACTTGTGCGAGAGCTTTCTCTTTCCTTTGCTGATGATGGAAAGCGTGTGAAGGTGCGTATCTTTGCCACAAGTGCGTATATCATTCGAGTTGTTTCTCCCATTCTATAATTTTCAGCTGATACAATATGGCTCATATCAGGTTTGCGTTCAAGGCTCCATGGGACAAGGTGCATTTGCTGGTATTCCACTTCAGCTAGCTGGAACCAGAAAAATTTTGGAAATCATGGACTGGGGTGACTATGGGGCGAAGGGTACCTTCATTAATTTTGGAGCAGTAGGTATGCTACAGTGCCCATCCAATACTGTGGACATTGTCGGATATTCAAATTTAATTACCTATAACGTTTCATTCAAACATATAAAGAATGGCAAACTATAGAATGGGGATGGCCAATGAACTCTATGTATCAAACAGTTACAAATGATGTTTATATCACTACAGTAGACTTAATGTCAGAAGGTATCACTGACTTTTGATTGCAATTTTTTTAACAGAAAAATATTTTCATGTCATTGCATTAAATTATGATGATAACAGCAAAATATTTTAGTCCCAAATAAATTGGGGTAGGTTAGAAATAAAACACAATAGAAGCCACATATCAATCCAGGCAAAAAAATAGCTATTTTCCATACACTATTATTTAAGGACAAAACTTTGAAAATATTCTAATATTTTAAATCACTTTTATTATCTCTTTTTACGTCAATTTTGGTCTTCCTCTCTCTTTCATCATATTATTATCGTGTCTTAGGATTTTAATATGCATGGATGTCTCTAGAGATCTTTATTGGATATATCCAAACTATCTCAATCGGTATTGTATAAGCTTTTTTTTTAATTGGTGCTACTTCAAACCTATCACGTATATCAACATTTCTGACCCGATCTATTTTTGTATTTCTATAAATTCAACACAACATATGTATCTCCGCAACACTTAACTATGTCGTTTTTTTTATACCAAAATTCTACACCATATAACATCGTAGATCTAATCGATAGTTTATAAAACTTAGATTTTAACTTTTGAGTTATCTTTTTATCACAGAAAATACTCAATGTTTTTCGTCATTTTATCTATCCCGTTTTGATTTTATGTTTAACATTTTTATCAATATTTCCATCTCTCTGTAGTATCGATCCCAAATAGCAAAAGGTATCTTTTTTATCATTATTTTACCCTCCAAACTAATATTTATAGTAGTGCCGAAGTCACATATTATATATTCAGTTTTAGTTCTGTTAAGTCTAAAAACTTTTTGACTCTAAAGTCTGCCACTATAATTCTAGGTTTCTATTTATACCGTTCAACTTTTATTGACTAGCACTATATTGTCAGCGAAAAGTATACACTAAGGGCAAAAGAAATTTCAAGTACATAATAGCATGTTGGATACCATCCCTCTAGAGAAAGGAAAAAAATATGCAGAAAAATCAAGCTTAGCTGGTTACAGGTAGAGTGGTCAGTCAAGTAATCAGCATAAGGAAACTACCACCAAAATACATTAATCCCAACCAAGTTTCCAGATTTGCTGCTCCTGACCATATCTGTTGCTTCCCTTCATCCTGTAGGAATTTTTGAAGTTTTGGTTTGTCTGCTAACTGTAGCAGTTCTCTTTACCCATATCTTGCATACCATCAGGATTACTAGGGATCCAAAGTCTTGTTGTTCTTTTATACCTCTGCTAATGCAAGACAACCGCCGATCCTTGTTGCTGGTGTTATACTGCTTTTCTGTTGTGTACACTCCAAGGGAATTCCTTGAATCAGTATTGTCTCACACATCTTATGAATAATGCTCTTCTGATTCCTTAATGTGAGTGTCACGACTTGAGGCTGGGCAGCGTCGGTTCCTAGGGAAGTGATGTAGATTTAGATTGGCGAGAAGAACATTAGGGAGAGAAATTAGACTAATTCTGATTCACTGCTTAATCCAAACCATGATACAATCTCCCCTTATATAGAGAGGAAGGACTCATTCTAATCCTATCCAATAGACTCTAACCAACTGAGCTACCGTACCGAGTACAAGGGGAGTCGGTATGAGGTGAGGATAGGGATAATGTTCCCTTGACTGGTACTGAGCTTGGGCCTTGGCTTGCCGGCCCAATGCCCATGACAGTGAGCACATAAGACTTGATAGTCACCTTGGTTGGGTAAACCATGCCTATCTAGAACAGCTAAGCATTACAAGAATTTGCACTTCAGTGGTGCCCATGATCTCCACAGCAGCTTTGCCAATGCAAATGTTGTGGCTTCAGGAAACATTATGTAATAAGCCAATCTGGTTGAGAATTGAGATGATGAGGTCCATTGCCAATATATTTGATCTTCTCTTTCAGGGTGCAGTTGCATATGAGACGATCACATGTCAGTCATATGTTGTCCAGAAGAGCCCTTGTTGTCTCTGATCCATTGGCTATTTTGCATTGCCTTTTGTTAATTACTTGTCAGAGGGAGGGTCCAATATTCTGATGCACGTCCTATGTAACCGATCGTCCTGCCAAAACATGGTTAGGTTTTCACTGCTTCGGTGCTTACACGTTGGAAGAGATTGCTTTCACTTTCTTGTTCATCATACCCCATGTTCCAAGTTTGTCTGTACAATGAAATTCACAATTATCGAACTTTTCCACAATCCAGTTCATAAATATTAAATTTTTTGCAGAGTAGAACCATAAAACATAGCCACACCTTGCCTGCCTTCTTTTTGTGGTCCTTTGTTTTTCTGGAGTTTCTGTGTTTTGCTATATCTTAAATACCACTCTTTTGACTTCCTTTTTGTGAAATTACAGGTGCTAGCGAGGTTGATAAAGAAGATGACATGTTCATCCTCATTGCTCCCCAAAATGCTGTTGGAAACTGTATAATTGATGTGAAGATTCTGTCTTGGACTTCTCTTTTGTATAATATACACTTCTCAAATATAGCTGTCACAACTGAAAATTTGCAGGACATGAAAGCAATGACTGATGCTGCTGGTGACAGACCTGTGATTCTTGTAAATCCCCGCTTAAAGGTTTGAAAAGATCTATTCTCTTTGTTTTGTTTTCTTCCCACTTGGTATTTCATTCCAATCTCACTTCTGAAGAGGTTCTATGTCAACCTACGGAGAAAACTGTTCACACGGCGTCCACAGTTATTGTCTCACGGAATGCGTTATCTTAGATTTCTTTATTATCTCCATGTTATGCTTGTTCATTATTTGTTTGGCTTATCTATTAAGTTGGAATTGATAGAGTGCCTTGTAGGGAGAGTTGTTTATTGAAAGATCTTGAGTTCAGTTTTGTTCCACCAAAGCTCATAGGCACACATTTTGGAGGTGGACTAAGTTGATTTTCTTAACGTTGGATTGACATGCCTCTTCCCTCCTGCTCCTTAATCAGTGATCCCAAACTCTTCAATATGCTACATTTAGAGTTTCATATTGGGACCGGGCACTTTTTTTTTTTTTTGGGGGGGGTGGGGCGTCATTTGAGCTGTGCGCTCAGAGGTGAGGTGAGCAGTGGAGCCATGGAGGTGGCAAAGTCAATGGGAAAATAGAGTGGTTAGTATGCGGTGGACCTGATGGCTCACTTTTTGTTGGATATGGGAGAGAAGGGTGGCTCGGGAGGTTGAAGCCAGTGCAGGAAGTCCAGTGGCCTCACAGGCATCCAGGAGGCATTTGCAAGGTGGTGGGGTAGTGGCGTGTGGATGGAGGCTGGAGAGGCAAGTAACAGTGCATGGGAAGGGGATGAAGTAATGATGGGGCCATGTGTCTGCTATTGGGACATCCATAATTTTAACGCAATGGACCAAAAATCGACTGATTTTGATGCCGTGATGTCACATGTATGAAAAATCCCTATTTTATTACTCTGTTCACTTCTGTTTGCACTTCTCAAATTTTCTTTTCTTTCTTGCCAAAATAATCATGGGAAATTCCATGATTAAGCTTTCACCTCAGGTGGTACAGCCTGTTCTACTCTGTATTTCGCATGATTACCCTACTAATGCATTATTCTAGTTCTCCATTCCCATCATAGATGATGGTCAGTTGAAGCCCTAGATGGCATTTGAGTTGGCAGGGGTAGTGTGAGGCACCAAAGTATTTGAAGTTGCTCCTCATAAGTTCTAATGTTTGAATTGTCAAATCTAATTTGTTAATTTCACTGTTCCTTGGTGCTTGTAGATCTATTTCATTTGTTTATGTTTCACGTGGGAAGAGGATTGGTTTGGTAATTTGATCGCTTGATAAAGCGGGTAGAGATGCACTGTGACTGTTGAGTGAATGGGAGCATGCAACAAGCTGGTCTTGGCTTGGCGATATGATGTGCTGGAAGATGCATTCGACAAAGCCATTGAAGAGGGTGCTCCTTCACTGCTATACCCATGGAGGTCGACAAACCTGAGTGTGCCGGCACTATGGCTTCGTGCATGGAGGTGAAGGTGACAGCATGGGGGAGACCATGAGAGGTGGAGCCCAAACTTTTAGTTTACAAATTCTAAGGGTTGGGGCCGAAAGGGTTGGGTTGAATATTGTATGTGTTTAAGCTAAAGAAGAAAAAGGGCTGAGTTGGACTGTGAAAGGGCCCGTGGGCTGTGACCCATTACCACCCCTGGGTGGTGGGCAGTAGTGAAAAAGAATAAGAGGCAGAGGAGGCAGTGGGAGAGAGTGCTGGTGGTGATGTCAGACTGGTGCTAGTGCTAGGGACTTGGCGCAGTGAGACAGCCGAGCAAGTATACGTTTTATGGCCATGTGATGGAACTTTTGAAAAACTAAATAGAGAAGTTTTGGTGGAATAAAATGTACATGTGAATTTCAGTGGTATAAATCTAAACCCGGGATCTTTCAATGCTACTTAACCAGCTTTTCCTTAGAGTCCTCATCTCTTTGAGTAAGGTTCATTGCCTAGATCTATCTAGAGTACCTCCCCTTCATCTGTTGCTGTGCAACTCACAGCTTGACATTTACCCACAATGATCTGAGGATCATTGCATTCTATCTACGTAATGCAGTCTTGTTTGGATTAACTAACTTCCAAACAAACGTGTGAAAAACTTTCAGGCTTCATCAGATTGAAATGGATTGAATTTTGTTATTCCTACATGACAATTAGCATGGATCAGTGAACACATTGAAAAAAGGAATACTATAAGGATGGGCATCAGACCATCTCTTTTTTATTTTAAAATTTGTGTGCACTAGTTTCTAATTTTAGTATGTTACAGTTCTCGAAGATTTCTCTGTAGTACTGAACTTCTCTTTAGAATATTAAAAACTGTAACTTCTCTTCATGCCATTGCTGACATTTTCGTTTACAGGATATGCCTGGATCAAGTGGTGTAATGCAAGTAAGTTCTTGTGACTTCATTTTGACCTTAGCATAACTTCCTGTCCTCCAGTACTGAACCTCTTGACTTGTCATGTTCAAGACAATGGGAAGAGACATGAGGCTAAAATATGCTGCTTCTTTTGAGACTTGTTATTCCTTCCGGCTTCTCTACTATGCTGGCTCATTTTATCCTATCATGGGAGCTCTAAGGTTTGTTCCTTCAATTGCTGTACTTCAAACAGTACACATCACTGTCTGTTTTAGTAGTGTTGCAACATAGCTATATTTTTCTATTCTGAGAAAAAGCTATATTTTTCTAACACTACAGTTCTATTGACATGCTACAGGATGGCTTATCCTAATAAATACGAGATTTATCGAAGGGTTGATGAACCCAATGGACGAGAACGATATGTTCTCACAGCGGAATTTGTGGAGAAGCCAACTCCTGACGAAATCACAAATGCCTTCAGACCACGGAAAAAGTAAGATATTTCCTGTTAACAATTTGAGTAAGTTGCTTTAGCATTTGGAAGTATATAAGATCTGTATAAATAAAAAGAAAAAAGAAATTTCCTAACTAGAGATAGTGGGAGGGAGGGAGAAATTTGATTGTCAATAGATCTAGACTGATTCTGAATTTTTCTGTACTCTTCTGAATGGTATGCCCATATGCTTCTTAAATAAATGTCATTTGGAACACTTTCTAGATGCACTTGTTTCTATGTCAAAAGGATCAAGGGTGCATGGGAAATATTTATTTTTTATTCAGTTATCCTAGGAGGAGGTGATAATTTGTAACCTGGTGTAGAGATGGTAGCAACATAGCTGTCCCTAAATATGCCACTTCATATTTCCTCCTAATCATCCACTATGTTTCACATAATTTAGCTTTGGCATACTAGTACGTTCATGAAAATAGCATATCCATTTACAAATTTTCATTTCCTTTAGTGTATGTTCACCTTCTTTAATAACATAAAAGATGTATCAATCATTCATCTTGTTTTCATGCAGCGAAAATGAAAGGTCAGCATCTGGATTCTGGTAAGTTATGAAGTTTCCCCCATTTTATGTTGACTTGTCAATATTTGTAAAGGCTTGGATACTGAACTGTTCATCATTTTGTAGGGGTTTTCTGAGTGGTATATTATGAGGCAAACATTTCACTAAAAGGCTGAGTAAGAACAACTGAACCTTAGCCTTTTCCTTTTTAATTGTCCATGTAAATATAAGCAGCCATAATGTGAAGCAAATAATTGATTCACAGGTTTAATATATTTTCCCAGGCATCCAACATTCATAGAGCGCAATGCTTTTTTCCTGTTCCTATACTCTAGCTTCATGTACCGTATTGCTCAAGGGACAAATAGTATTATCAGTGGAATCAACATAACTTTTTTTTGAAAATGGTCTGCCTAGTGTAACGTTACTAGATAGATGTGGTTTAACATGGGTTTGAACTTTGAAGGTGACAGGATCTCGTAGTATTTTCTTCCGTCATAATTTTTTAAAATTCAATTTCGAAATATTTTCGTCAAAATTTTCAATCTTAGAGATTCCAAAAATATACTACACAAGCTAGTCAAGGGACACTACTCCCTCGAGTCCAAATGACCTCTGATTCCAAATGTACTATGTAGTTTTAGTCGTTTACTCTTGTTCCTAAATGTAAGTCATTTTAGAACTCCTTTGTTGTTTAATGTTTATCCTTGTTGAATAAATGTTACCACACTAAATAAATAACTCTTTCCCAATGCTCTTGGGTTTGTTGTCATCCTCATCTGACAATGATGAATTCATGCTATCCATAACGTTCGTAACACATGATGAATACCAGCGGTTGAATGCATCATGCCATGGTGGTTCCGTGCTATAGGACATTGTGCAATTCACCTTGATAGAGAAACCGGGCATGCTAGGTTACTCAAAGACTACTTGTCGAAGTATCGTACCTACAGGTCAGCGAAGGTTTGCAATCTGTACATATGTTTGTGTTTCTGATCGTACTATTTTTTTTTTCGTGTGGGTTTACGATAGCTCGTTCTATGTTTTCGCGCTTAGTGCATGTTGTCGAAAACCATGATAACTATTTTATGTAGAAGAAAGTGTTAGAATTCTTGAGTTATCTGCACAAAATAGCTATCATGGTCCTTGGCCGTATACAAAAACAGAGGATGAACCATTCTAAGCTTGCGTACAAAAAAAGAAAAAAAAAGAAAGAGCGAGGACGATCAAATAGAATGGCAAACACAAATATATGAACAAATTGCAATCCGTAGTCAAAAGATAGTTGGGCCGTAGGTAAGATCCTTTGTGGTGATACAAAGGGCAAGCCCCCTTCCAACCACCACCACAACACACACACACACACAAAGGGATTTGAAATAAATTGATTAAATGCCACCCATTTGAATTACAGATTGGCACTTTGAAGCAAATTGCATCAATATCATCTACAATTAAATGCCTTCACTTGTTTTTGGAAGAGTAGCAAGGAGGAAGAAGGGTACAATAGGAAGGGAGATCGAATTTAGTGGTAATTGTTAGATCCACACCATCTAAAACATGGCATTTGGCAAAATCCTATGCCGTCCATCTAGGATCTAAAGAGTGACATACAATCCATTATCTCTTGGGATTTCTCTATAGAGTACGTACATCACAGAAGGCTAGAGATGGCCATGTCTTTCCACTTTTCTAACAACAGTCGCTCTCTCAACTAGCTTCGCCCACTCTTCTCACCTAACGCTCTTATCTCACCTTTCTGCCATCGTCATTGTCCCACCGGCCATAGAAACGTGGCTGGATCTCTGTTACATCCTATAGTTGCAGGACACCCTGTCATGCCTAGGCCATGAGTCGATAATACTAGAGAAATTTCTTTCTATCAATCTATTATATGTTTATGAATTTTATCCTATTTCTTAAAAGCTCTTAAGTTTTTATTTTGATATACTCTATACACATTCTGCTAGCTAACTATGAGTTGACCATTGACTTTTATTCAAAATAACTATATTGTCCTCTTTTATACTTATGTGTTAGCTTCCTGAGAAAATACAATTCTCAATATAAAAAAACATTTATAAGAAAAAATAAAGGGGATAAATTATTTGACCATAAATTTGAAAACTAAAATTTAAAAATTTTAAATAAATTTCAAATCAAATTTGATGAAGTTCATACAAGATTTTCACCGAAATTTAAACCCAAGTAAAAAATAATTTTGATTTTCAATTTATTGGTGAAACTCTTACATGGATTTAATAAAAGAATTAATATTGGTATGAAAATTTAAATTCTGTTTTTTAAATTTGCAGTCAAATAATTATGTCATTATAAATTAAAAATTTTCACATTGATATTCATGTTTTAAAGTAGGTAATATATAAGTATGAGACTAATATAGGGGCAATGTGGTTATTTAAGAAAAATCTAGTTAACTAATGGAATAGGTATAGAGGTGATCAAAATCATTCCGTTAACTTGATACAATTGTGGTTGGTGAACATCAAAACTCCATTTTAGTGATAATTGGCCATTTTCTGTTTAATCAGCTAAATAATCATCCTCATGTTATATTTGATGATAACTTAAAGTAATACTATATTACTTTGTTTAGAATCCATTATGTTTTGTTACATATTTTGATCATCTAATATGAACCAAACTTGTCACTGTTTGGTGTATACATGCTAGTGTTGAAAGCTATATTTCAAGTAATGTCATGTTATAGTTATTTAATTGAAAAACAACATGAGTATATTCAATTATATAGATGTATACATTTAAATCTCCTAACAAGGACATAATATTATAAAATATGTGCATATATTTAGGAACATCGAATTTCAGCATAATTTCAATTAATCATCCAAATTCTGATTAATCGTTGGACGGTCCCTCTCCATCCAAAAACCGTCGTCTTCCACAACACTAGTATAGCTCAAAAACAAAAAAAAAAAGAAATAATAAGAAAAAAAACTCAGAACAACATTAATAGGGAAAGGAGACAAAAATGAAGCCTGGACCGCTAGAAAATGAACATAAACAAAACCAGCACGCATTTATTTCTGATATGTTCCATCAGCGTCGTGATCATCCCCTTGTCCCCTGTTCTCGAGAGGCTTTCCACTATTGCAAAGTTTTTTTAGGGGATCCACTAGTGCAAAGTTGGCACAATACGGTAGATGAGTGTCACAGGAATTGAGAGCAATTTTTTTTAGAATGGAGAGCAATTTATTTTTAAAGATCATTTCATTGATCCCGATAAGCCATAGGATCCAATAAATGGTCACCGTCAATTTTATCTTTAGTCCATTTTCTTCCCTTGCTGTTGGACCAACAACTTCAGTAGATTATTGCTCAAAAGTAGAAGGAATAGGTAGGCCAGCCAGATGCGTCTTTACAAATACTCTAGACAACTTGAGCCAATGGACAGCAAATAAAAAATGTTCAGCTTGCTCTGGAGCAGAGTTTGCAGAGAGCTTATTTGGTAGGCCTCTAACCGAAGCTTAACTAAACGTTTAAAAAGGGAGTGGAGTAAGCTAAAATAATATAAAAAAAACTAGAAGGCACATTCAGACTATTCTAAAGCTCTACTTCAGACTTTACCCCTTAAGATAAATTAGGAATTGGATTCGTCCGCTCCAATTTCGTTGTACTAATTTGTCACCAGAGCTTGCTTTTCAAGATAAGGATTCCGTTGGCAGTACAATTGTACAATAGAAGCGAAAATAGAACAGACCTATTCTTTATAAACTCTGCGTGGCCAATTGTTGGAACCTATGGCTTATTTAGAATCATGATATTATCAAGCCAGAATTACGATCTCCAAGTTGTAAAGCCCCTCCTAACCAGAATCAGTTATTTATTCACCAACATGCAAAAGCGTTGCATGACAATGCATTGGAACAAAGAAGATTTGAATACCCAACACGATCAGCCGAAGTCCAACAGCCAGGAGGATGGAACATACTAGTGGCTAGCATGTTAAATATATAAGTGTATTAATATAATTGACGCGAGATAACCTTTATAAGTCATAACTATATATATATATATAGGATCGCATACAGGTTACGCATATATGAAAAACTACAAGTATAACCAACGGTAATTAAGAGATAACTTTAAATATAAATGATCTCTTAGTAAATATAGATTACATATTTCTATATTTAACACTCTCTTAATCTAGATAGAAGTAGATTAGGTTCAGATTGCGCTGTAAATAGTAGTAGGGAATAACCAGGAGCGTCTTAGTTATAATATCGGTCACCTGGTTCTTGGATGAGATGAAGCGAACGTCAAGTTGACGAGAGGTAACACGTTCACGAATAAAATGGTAATCAACCTCGACATACTTTGTGCAACGATAAAATATGGGATTGGCAAAGAGATAAGTGGCATCAATGTTGTCACACCATAGAGACAGTGGCTGAAGCTGAGAGATCTCAAATTCTCTTAGCAACACTTTTATTCATATTACTTCAGCGGTAGTATTGGCGATGGTCTTGTATTCAGCCTCTGTGCTCGAACGAGAAACAGTTGGTTGTTTGTGAGAGCTCCAGGAAACAAGATTGCTACCAAAGAAAATGGCATAGCCACTTGTACTACGCCGATCATCTGGGTTCCCGGCCTAATCGGCATCAGAGAACGCACTTAGCAATGAAGATCTAGATTTAGTGATGCATAGCTCCATATCAGACGTGAAATAAAAATAACACAGTATATGTTTTACTGTCGCCCAATGAGCCATCGTTGGTGTTGACAGAAATTGGTATATTCGGTTGACAGAGAAGGAGATATCGGGACAAGTGAAAGATAAATATTAGAGAGCCCCAACAACACTACGATAGCGTGTAGTATCTTCAGCTGAGAGAGGGTCACCACTCTTTAAGAGTAACTTATTGTTGGGAAGCATAGATGTTGGAACATTATTAGAGGATGCCATATTTGTGCGTTGCAGCAGGTTTTGGATGTATTTGTATTGTGTCAAGATGAGGCTAGTAGAAGTATGATGTACTTCAATGCTAAGAAAATATCCAAGAGTGCCAAGATCTTTCACCGCAAACTCAGCTTCAAATTGAATGAGTAGACGATCCATAGTTGATGACAAAGAGCTTATAATAATAATATCATCCACATAGATAAAAATATACATATGAATGTCACATTTGTTGAACATGAAAAGAGAAACATCAACATTAGAAGCCTGAAACCCCAGTTGTAATAGTTTATTATTAAGACGAGAAAACCAGGCACGTAGGGCCTGTTTGAGGCCATATAATGACTTGTCTAACTTGCAAAGATAAGTAGGATGAGCCGAGTTAATAAAACTAAGTGATTGTTTCATATAGACGTCCCCTTGAAGATGGCCACGTAAGAATGTATTTTGAATATCAATCTGTCAAAAAAACCAACCACGAGAGACTGCAAGAGACAATAAGACTCAAATAGTGATAGGTTTTATTACCGGGCTGAATGTATCATCATAATCAACTCTATACTATTGATTAAAGCCCTTGACGACCAATCGTGCTTTATAGCGATCAACGGAGCCATTAGATTTGTACTTCAATTTGAAAATTCACTTACAATCAATAATATTAAGACAGACACGTGAAGGAACTAGATGCCAAGTCTTGTTCTTAACAAGATATTGAAATTCATCATTCATTATTGACCTCTAAAAGAGGTGTGTCATAGTGTATAGTTTGTTAGATGATGACGGTATGATAAATTGGTATAGGGGCAAAGGTAGTAGCCGAAGAGAGGTTGGAGGTGGAGATAAAAGATGATATCGACATTGATTTTAGAGAAAAAATAATAGCTCTGATACCATGTTAATATAATTGGCGCGAGATAACCTCTATGGGTCATAACCACTTATATATATAGATGATCGCATATATAGAAGATTACGTATATATGAAAGGTTACGTTTATAAGCGGCAATCAGGAGACATAGCTCTAAATATAGATGATCTCTTGCTAAATATAGATTACACACTTCTATATTTAACAGGGGATATTTATTTTATACTATTATCTAAGAAAAATCTGTGAAACATGTATTAGCACAACAGAAAATTTGAAAAACGAAATGACAAGCTACAGGAGAAGCAGCAATTGTACGGTGTTTATGTATTAGGCAAATTGGTGTTATATATGTTGTGAGTTGTGACCGCGCGCCGTCAAATAGACTGTACATACCTACTGTACTGGGAGAAACTATTTTCGTTTGTTTGAAAACCGTTTAAATAGCAATGAAAAATTCTTGAAAATTTTGATAACACTCATACAACACACACACATATGTCCAAACTTAACTCAGCATAAATTCAATATATGAATAGTAGCGGTATATAATTGAATTTATGTTTTTTCATATGTTAAATTTGAACTTAATTTTTTGGACTAGTGATGTCGTTATAATTGTTGATTTTTTAAGAATTTTTTTAACTATTTGGATTTGATTTGAAAAAAATTACACGGGGATATCCCATGAGCGATTAGAGCCCATTCCCCTGTACTGGCCCGAGAGGCAGACAGAACACGAGAGAACAATCCCAGCAGGTAGCTAAACAGAAGAGCACGTGCACATGCATATGCGAACAGCTCGCCTTGCCTTCCCGCGCGCGCTGACCATGCATGCATGGGTCCGTCCAGTAAAGCCGCGAGCCACGGGAAGCCCACGCGACCCTGTTGTCGCGTCGCGCACGCGGACGTTGCCCGTTGGTCCCGTGCTGGCTGCTAGCGGCTGCGTGCTCGCGCGGGGCCTCGGGGGTAAAGGAAAAAGCCGCGTCCGCTACTGCTCCAAATTGCAAGCTGTGCTCAGCCCCCGCTTTTCTGCTCCTGATTCCAGCGGACTCGCTTGGATTAGACCCCTTTCATTTCGTTCTATTTTCTTTTACAGGAATCAGCTTTTGGGCTTGAGCCCGGGTGAAGTCCGGGTGAATAGTTTCTATGACAGGAAACCTAATCAGTTATACTCAGTTCGTTACCAGATTTTATACCATTAAAACAAAACAGACAGAGCCTTAGCACCTTGGGAAGGTGTCGCGACAGGGAGAACAAAAACTACACGTGGTGGTAGTGGGCCCACGGAAACTCTCATTTTCAAAATAGAAGAGATAAAATCGGTCATTCCTAAAGAATAACCAAAGGAAAAAGATCTGACCATCTATTAATCCTGGTGGCCAAATTATAAGGGTAACGTACGAAAGGCTCAATACCGACTAAAGTTTGCTATTTGTTAATTTTGGATTTCCTCGTTCAGAAGGGAGGTTTGGGCTGATCAGCCAGGAGCTTACGGTAAAGCTTCCAATTAGTATATGATTGATTAAGTATTAATTATTATAAATTTTAAAAATAAATTTATTATTTTTTAAAAATTTCTATATAAAGTTTTTAACTGTAGGCTTGGAAAGCGTGTCCATGATTATCCAATAACCACAGTGTAAAATGAACAGGGAATAAATAAGCTATATTCAGGACTCAAGCTGACTAGATGTAGCTTGATATTTATTAATTTTGAATTCTTGTATTATTGAACTAATAAAATAATAGAGTGAAATCAAATCCAAATACAACTAAACTTGATTATTCTCAAAATTTCAATTATGTAATCAATAAACAAAAGCAACATCAGCACTCTAGGCTAGGTATAAAATTTTCATTTATGAATTCTTAATTTCTTAAATTTTCAAATCAAGAAATATTCAATTTATACTCACATTGTATTTATTCATTTTGAGATTTTATATTAATGAATTATGAAGATTAAAAAATATTAGGATTGATTCATAACTTGGAAGCTAACAACGTAGTTGTAATTATAAATTCTTTTTCTTCAAACTGTTAGTAAAAAATATTGATATCCCAAATTATTAATTCACAACAAGGTAAATTAATTTATATGTGATAGTAATTCCCAATATAAGAAAAGTATGAAATGACAGATTTAAAATACATAAACTGTTTGTCTAAGCCTAAATAAGTCCCATGGTTTGTTGAATCCGGTGATAAACATTGATAAAGAAGATATAAATGTCTGTTGGTCATACTCTTGATCCATATTGGTCTACTTGCATTGGTCATCTCCATGTATCACTCGTGCAACTCTTGACACATAGGACCCATCACATTTAGTTTATTGTCATTGACCAGGGGCTTGCTTTAGCTTTCTTTTTATTGGCTCTGCTGGTCTTTTGCACTTGGACGACTGTATCAGACGTGTCTTCTTACTTATTTTCAATGGAGGCAAATCATTAAGGGATAGATCGAGCTCCATGTTAGCGCTATGATAATATGGCTCAGTGAATGTCTGGTCAATATGAGATGGAGTGTGTACTGATTGGGCTTCTAGAGGAGATACTTGATGCTTCTAGGGTGGATGATTTGATCGAGTTTTCACCCTAAAGACTATATTTGTCTTGGGCCATTGAATGTATGTGCCTTGTGTAGCCGTTAGTGTCATAATCTTATCGATTGGAGGGATCTCAAGGGGATAGCTCGCCCAGTTGTCCCTCACATGATCTACTTGCACCCTCGCATAACCGGCCACCAAGTTGGCTCCATGCGCCTTGGTTGTAGTAGTCGGTTTGAAGCATAGACTATCGGCGGCTTTAAAACTAAAGTTTGGTGTAACACTCATCATGAGGATGCACTTGGTGGTATCCTACAGCACAATATTTTAGGATTTTAGACACAAACATAATTAAGATATATTAATCCTATAAATATTACTTTACTCATATAGTGATATGACCACGCCATCAAGCAAGATGTTACAACCCTCAACTCAAGCTATACCAACTCAGGTCTCACCTACATCAACACCAGTCTAAGTAATTGATGCACCGATTACACGTAGTCGAGCAAAGAAGCTACAACAAGAGGTGCACGTGCTATTTCGTGAGATTCATTTTAATATTAATGAGAATTATATACTATCTAAGTCGTGTACATTATTAATGGTTAGGTTCACTAAGGAGGAAGACATAAACACACAAGGAGATGACTTCCGACCAGCTATAGACCACTTCAGATCAGTTGCCGACCATGAACTACACTCGAACCAGTTCAGCTCTGCAGAACCGTCTAGAAGAAACAGTCATATATTTTGATTCCCAGAAGCTATGGTGGTCTATGAGCACGTTTTGGAAAGCTCTTCAAGTCTATTTTCCAATGAGTCTAGCCCCGACCAGTTTAGAGCTACCATTTGGGCACAGACCACCATTTAGTGTATACTGCTCGGAAGGTCAACAGCCAACCTAATGCTAAAGTTCATGTATTAAACTGTACCATTCTATAATATTATGTGGTGCATGGCATACATGGTTAGAAAGGGTGTCAAGTCAAGAATCCAACGCAACAAACCGTGCATCATTTGGACTTTCCTAGGTGGAGTTATTGCCAAAATAATGAAGATTGCGCAGAAGACTAACAGCCACGGAAAAACTCTCCAGGAGCTCATTCTGAAGAGGTCTTTTCACATAGTCAAACTAGTTATTTTCTTTTCAAGTTTCCACCTACCTAGTAGGGCTGTTGCTAGTATAAATACCCCCTAGACTCATTGTAATCACAGATTATGATATTGAGAATATAAACCACTTTGTTCAGCTGTGCGCTAGCAAACCCCTGAGAGTTGATCTATACCATTTGCTCTTATGACTTCCTTCGTAGAAATTACAAAAGCGGCGGCTTCATCTGCTCCTAATTGGTGCTCCTACTCCCTTCGAGGTCTCCTCGATTGATTGTAGGCTGTGTTGGTTGGTTTCTTTGAGAATGTGGTTGGGCGAATCCTCGATTCAGGTTGCCGTATTGAGACGGTAGTTGGCTTCGAGTTTTATTCGTTAGGTTGCACTAGTTATCGCTGCTTGCAGCAAGTTATCTCGGCTTCTTTGAAACTAGTTATCTGGTAATTGATCCTACGTCGTGAAGATCAGGACATCGAGGCGTATCATATAGTCGACCACAAATGGTATAGGGTTGGTATAAGTTTAAGTTCCATTAGTTTTGTTTCAGTGATTAATGATGAATCTAATTATGTGAGATTAATATAATTATTAAGCATATTTTTTATAGTCTCTTTGGGATATGAAAATAAAAAAGAGATATATAGTAAACTTCTTTTGTTCTGATTTGATTTCCTATAGAGTAAAATTCTCTGTTGTTCTTTATTAAATATGTGGATATACTTTCCACCATATATGCATGCACTTCTTAAGGAGAGTTCATTTTATATTTTGTGGTTTCTTAGTATTGATATATCATTTACTCATATTTACATAATTTATATTGGCTTATCATGCATCACCAAAAAGAAAATGCATCACCAAAAAGAAAAAAAAGTTGAGAGATTTATGATCAAATAAATATGAGTAATTATTGTTTTGATAGTTTGTGATAAACCGGTCTTGCGGGACTAATATCTCTCTATGAGTTGGTGGATAGGTTTCTCCCAAACTTAATATGAGTGGAGATTATGATATATTCTTTGATGATAAATTTTAATCACAATGATGAAACATAAGGAGATCAAGCTAGATATATATATATATATATATCATTTTTTCTCTGATATATATATGATTGTCATATTATTGATATATTCTCTTGAGACTAATATTTTATTTAAATAACATACTTTTAGTCTCAATTACTCTGAGAACATGGAGATCACGAAGGTATGTATATATGTTTATCCATATCAATACCACATGCCTTCTATATATATAGAGGATAAAACCTCATTGGTTCACCTTTATTTATGTATTCACTTGCTTCTTATATATATATATTTTGTATGCATGTGTTTAGGGGAGCAAATCCTATATTTGTTATGCATGTTTTAGATCCATGTTGTTCACCTTCTCTTTAATATTTGATCTTTGAAATTAAACATATATGTAAGTACATGATATTTGATGTTAATGGATACTCAAAAAATTAATTCATATCCTTCTTACACAACTGGTTAGTCATCAAGTGTAGGATGACAACTAATTTGTTAGGACTAATATTTTTCTTTGAGTTATGCAAAGGATTAGGCCCTACCATGATGAAGCTAATGGATGACACTATGGCTTGATGGTTATCAAGCCAAAAACTTATCATGTTTACAAGAATAAAGTCAAGCTTAAGTAACTCTGGACAAAGGTTGATTAAGACCCATAATAAAGATGGTTCAACCAAATTATCACAAGTATTGATCTTAGATCAAGCATCAATCCCGATGTGGATGACATAAGACAAAGATACAATAAAACTAAGAATATTTTTATTAGTCTTGTGCCGATCTAGGTGTTTGATGAAAAGACCAAATTGCTAAATAGGCACCATACTATCAAGAAAGGTCTCTGAAGTGAGTATGTGAATGATCTTGTGCCATGTTCACTTGCACATAGTGAGAGTCTCTATCCAAGTGTGTGAGCCTTTTCTCAAGTCGCATACAAAGAGAGAGGTGGGCATATCTAATAGGAATGAGTGGTCTCTTATGAATATGTCCATTCGAGTGTTTTTTAGTGTTTGAGCACTTTCTCCTTGATAAAAGTTATGATTTTTGGAAGGATTTTTTATGGGTTACAGCCCTTTGAATAATCTTTCTATAGAGTCCAAGAATGGCCAAATTCCGACACTTGAGTCATGAGATATTGCTGTTTTTGTGTTGGTTAGTCATGCTGAAAAAATGATCAGCGGTCAGATCACCTAGTGAATTGCGATTGGACCTCCCCTGGTTTGATTGCGGTCTTCTAGAGGCATTTTGACCTCACCAAGGGGGGGTGTCAGTTGGATTAGGCCCTTGATGTCGGTCGGATCGAGAGGTGCATTAAATGCGTTGCAACAACTCTTTTTTGAACCATTGGATAGGCTAGGCGATTGGACTGGCAATGTCCAGAAGTTAGAGGATTTCACCTCCAATGGCTAGATTGGCTTTGTGGGTGTATAAATACAACCTCCCCAGCAATAAGGGTAAGGCTTTGGCACTTTATTACATGATCTTGAGCTCTTGCTATAACTTTCAATCTTCTGTCGATTGGATTCTCATTGGGCCAATCCCGACACTCATCATACGAGTTTTATCATTCATTTGTCAGCACTCGTCAGTTGGGTTTCGATCGGCTCCCAATCGACTTATTCTTCATTGGCAAGTTCTAAGTCTGAGAAGATGAAAATAGCAACTTAGAGTATGATCGACTAAGAATGATAGCTAAATCTCTATCCTTGGGCACCATCACCACCATCGAGCCTTGTATATCCAACACTAGACTTTTCACTCGATGGTGGTCAGAGTAGAGAAGACATTTGTTCAGTTCATCGGTTGAACACTGCTACTAGCGCCTTAATCCCGACTATGTCAAATCCAATGAAGAGGTAATTCTCTCCAAACTCTATTTCCCATACAGCATTTCATCTTGAATTCATTATTTAACCTTCATGACCCTATAGGCTGGTGATAAGGAAGCACCTACAACAAGTGCAAGTGGCTGGCCAATTATGTATCAACCCTCCATCGGCTAAGCCCCACCTTAGACATGGTGCTCCATCTCCATCGGCTCTGCTTTGAGTACCAGGACCATTAGGGACCAAACGCAAGAAGTTGGCTACTCGAACGGCTTCTAGGAAACAAAAATCCTTGATGTCACAATCACGGTACCAATTTCCCAAGGACCTCCCCCTACTTCAACATCGGCTCCTTCACCCTCGCTGGTATGTGTCGATTTAATTTCTCCTGCGTTATCTTCATACTTCTCCTGATATCTTTGCTTTGTAGCTTGAACCATTGACTCTTGAAATCCAGCTACCAAAGACTACTATAAGTACTGAGCTAATGGTTTTTCTAGAAGTTACAACATCTTCAACAACAGTCAATTCCCAAATGGAAAATACTCAAGTAGTCACATCGGTCATCGACCATGCTCCCGAAACTACCTCTCACCAAGCTGATACCAATGTTACTATTCATGTTACTCCTACTGTGTCTTAGGTACGTTCACCCTATATTTTCACTCTTGCCTTGGCTCAAGGTTCTCCTATTTACTAATGTTAATGTGTAGTCACTAGCTGATTTATTCTCCTTTGACATCGGCAAATACTTGGAGACGGATGAAGACACATTTACCAGTGCAACGACCGAACCATTTCCATCAACTAATGTACATGAGTAATTATTGGATATCATACATCACTGGGCATTCCGATCGGCTCACTAGTGAAAGACCGCAAACCAATCTGGGGAAGACTTGGTGTGATTGAATATCTTCTAACTGAAGAACTCACCAATATACTAACACTTGCTGCTTATTTGAAATTCCACAAGACCCAACTCATCATGACTAGGTGATGTATAGCCGATCGTGTCGAACAAAGACACTTAGCTCAAAATGATCGGCTATCCATGCAGACCGAGAAGAAAAAACATGATACAACTGACTCATAGGCTACCCAAACCAAGCTAGGCCAATTGAAGAAATGAGAAGCCGATTGGATGGTGAAACTCGATAAGGTGCTCCACGACATTGAAGTCACATAATCCCACCTTATTGGCATGTCACAATCAATCCAAGATCCAGAGACCAAAATAGCAGAAAAAGTATGTCAAGCAGCTCATTGGCACAAGAGCTTGAAAACCATTCCCAAATCCAATGAAGAAGACATCCACGCAATTAACGAAATAAACAGAATCTATCTACACGCGATTGAGGCAACCAAGAAGCTTCTGTAAAACTTCAATGTTGAAAATCTATGATGTCACTTCAAAACATTGTTTGTCTGTAATACAATTTGATCGACTCTATTGATTTTTTCCTTGTATTCCTAAAGGCGATATCCAATGATATCGGCTATATGTAGCCGCTATAACCATATTAGCTTTTGTCTTTAAAGAAATATTAGAAATCGACCGCACTTAGCATATTTAGGTAAACAATACCATACGGCATTGACTACCACAGGCTGATAAAACACTATCGGCTTTGTCCTGAAGATAATCAGAAATCGGCCGCGCTTCGCTGAATTAGGCGTAAACTCAAACGTTAGGATAATACTTCTTTAGATACTTTCTATTGTGCTCTTTGGTGAACTTCTTCCCTTCAAGACTTTCTAGTACATAAGCATTACCAGGCATATAGTGATTTATTTGATAAGGTCCTTCCCAAGTAGGTGACCATTTGCCAAACTTATTATCTCTAGACCCAAATGGAAAAATAAATTTCCAAACGAGATCTCTATCAGAAAAAGACTTATTCATCACCTTTTGTTGTATTGTCTGGCAATCTTGGCTTTATTATCCTTAATCTTCTCAAGTGTCTTTAGTCGATTCTAAGTCAAATCATCAAGTTCATCTGTCATTAGTTTATAATAGTCATCGGCTGTCAGTTGATCCTATAAAGACACCCTCCTAGAGCCGATGTTAACTTCCCATGGTAAAATTGCTTCATGCCCATATACTAGCTGATACGGTGGTAGTCTAGTAGATCCATGGCATGTCATTCAATAGGGCCATAATGAATCTGCTAATGTAACGTGCCACCTCTGTGGCTGTTTATCAATCTTTCGCTTGATCAACTTAGTTAAACTCTTGTTGGAAGCTTTGGCTTGACCATTAGCTTGAGCATAATATGATGATGAATGCAATAACTTAATCCCCATACTGGCAGCAAACTATTAAAACTCATCGGACATGAAAATAGAACCCTGATCGGTGGTAATCGTCTATGGAATACCAAACCGATAGATAATGTGTTCCTTGATGAACTCAATCGTATCCTTAGATGTAACTTTTTTCAAGGGAATACTCTCTACCCACTTTGTAAAATAATCTATCACTGCCTATATGAACTTATGCCCTTTGCTCGATGAAGGATAAATCTGGCCGATCATATCGATTATTCAACCTTTGAATGGCCAGGGCTTGATGATTTGGTTCATAGCCGATGCTGGGGCTCGCTGCATATTCCCAATCTTCTGACAATCTTGATATCCTTTGTAGTACTTGAAACAATCTTGTAGTATTGTCAGCCAAAAATACCTAGCTTTTCTCATGAGGCACCTCCGATTGATGGGCTCCGTAGATGTCTTTGTGTACTTTGCTCATAACTATTATAGCCTCTTCTATACCTAGACATCTTAACAAAACTCTATTTATGGTCTGATAATACAAGTCTTCATCAGGTAATATGTATTTAGTAGACTTATACCGAAGTTTCCTAGAAGCCAATTGTGATAGATTTCGCAAATATTGGACAATCTCTCGTCTCCAATCATCAGCCTCAATACGATCATCAATATTGGCTATTTTAGCTTCCATCTTCCTATCCAACCGATATCCCAAAGCGATTTGAGCAAGATCAATGGTTTCTAAATTCTACTATCTAGGAATATGATACAATGACACCATCTTGAAATCCTTCAATAAATGTTGACATTCCTCATAATATAATCTAGACATCATCCTTGCAATCATACTCCCCCGACAGCTACTTGATTACCAATAAATAATCTCTGATGATCTTTATCGTATCGGCCCCGATTTCTCTCAGTAGTTGAAGACCTTTGAGTACCACTTCATACTCTACCTGATTAGTAGTCCAGTATGGTTTGATTGTAAAAGTGAATTCAATGCTTGCCCCTCGAGGCAATATAATTACCAAGCCGATACCAGATCCATGATTGCAAACCGATCTATCAAAGAATAAAGTTTATGGAATCGACTCCACAAAATCTTCATAAATACCTCTATGTTGTACGATAAAATTGGCTATAGCTTACCTTTTAACTGTCTTAGCCAATTCATACCTTAGATCGAACTCCATCAAAGCAAATATGCATTTACTAATTCGTCCTTTTAAGACTGGAGCCGATAACATATACTTACCACATCAGCTTTACAAATCACTGTGCACTCAGCCAATAGGAGATAATGCTTTAACTTGGTACATGAAAAATATAAACACAATAATAACTTTTCCATCATTAGATATCTTGTCTCAGTATCCAAAAGTCATCGACTCAGATAGAATACCACTCGTTCATTTCATTCAAATTTTTGTATCAGCATCGAGCTGATGAACTTCTCATTAGCTGACAGATATAACTTGAACAGGACCCCTTCTGCGACGGAATCAATACTGGTGGAGAATTGAGATAATCTTTGATTTGATCAAATGCTTTCTATTGCTCGACACCCCACACAAATTCTTGATCGGCTCGTAACTTCAACAATGGAGCGAAGGACTCAATCCTTCCGATAGATTTGAAATAAATCTCCTCATAAAGTTAAGCTTGCCGATCAAGGATTGTAACTAGGTCTTGTTGATTGGTGGCTCAGTGCTTTGGATAGACTTGATGCTTCACTAACTAACATTGATTCCGCTTTCATGCACCATACAACCCAAGAATTGTCCAGCCGATACGCCAAAAGTATATTTATGACGATTCATTCCAAGTCTATATTTTTGTGTCCTCTCCAGTACTCTTCGTAGATTTGATATATGATCTTCAATACTCTTGAATTTAACCACCATGTTATTAATGTATATCTCCACTAGTAGGCCAATGAGATTAGGAAATATATAATTCATGGCTCTTTGATAAGTCTCATCGGCACTCTTTAATCCAAAGGTCATGATTACTCACTCATACAAACTGATAGCTCTAGGACATCTGAACGCTATCTTAGGAATATCTTCCTCTGCCATAAAGATTTGGTTGTAACCTACTTTACCATTCATAAAGCTAATGATTTTGTGACCCGATGCTGCATCAATTAAAAGATCTACCATCGCATTGGATACTTATCCTTAGGGGTAGCCTTGTTCAAATCCTAGAAGTCAATACATATCCTCAGCTTTCCATTCTTCTTCTCTACCAGGACAATGTTGGATATCCACTTAGAATATCAACATGGCCTAATGAAATTTGCATCGTATAGCCTTGTGATATCTTCCTTGATTGCATCATATAATTCCACTTTGAACTTCTTGGAGACCGCTTGAACGACCAATATCTTGGTTTGATAGGAAGTCAATGTTTAATAATCGATCGGCTTAAACCTAGCATCTCATGGTAATTCCATGCAAAACATTTCTGAAATTCCTTAAGCAATTTTATTAACTCTTCTTGGAACTCGGTACATAAATTTTTATTGATATACATCAGCCTTGGCCGATCTCCTAGTACTATATCAACTTCTTTCTATCATCAGCTAATGTAAATCCTTGTCCTATTTTTCCTTCAAAATCTTCAATGGTGCCCATTAAAGCAATAGTTCTGAGCTGGCTTACTGGATCGGCATTGCCAATCAATTTAACACTGCAATTGACAAGAAGATAGAGGATGAGATCCATGAGCCAATTGATCGATGGGCCGATACAGCTCACCCTATTGGCTAGGTGCTGATAGGAAGGTAGTGCTTGAGCATCGGCTAAAAAGCCCATAAAAACATATGTGGTAGATGCATAGAATAAAACAAAAAGACTAATTGGTCAAAGAGTCGATGATGCTCTGCATATGGCAAGCGATTAAAGACCAGAGCGGGACCTAATCCCCCACGATGTCATGAGGACTAGCAACCACTGTAACGGCACAGTTATAACTAGCCTTGATAGATTGGACCGAACTGAGACAGTATGAGGCCAAGGCTAATAGCATAGAAACGACGGAGACTAGATTGGACATAAAGGCGAGAAAGGAAAGGGTGAGTTCATGGGCTGCTTATCGGCTATCTGAGTCAATGGAGAATGAAATCCTCTAGATCTAGATGCTAGCCCTATCAGACATGAACCTAATAGATCGGACCTAACCGAGACTGTATTAGGCTGAATCCAACATGCCCAGATCGATCGCTAGCGGATTAATCGTTAGACGATACACAAAGAAGATATGAGGCATGCAGTAATGATAACTCATCGGCTACTCACTCCAACAAAATATCGCACGAATACCTGTTAGACCAATGGCTCAATCCACTACCACCAATCTTGTAGATTGAAATTAACCGATGTAGTACGATACCGGGGATGGCGAAGGAAGACTGATGTATCGACGAGCCTCATACTAGTGTGATATGGTACGCCTGATTAGACTAAGAGATTGGACTTAATCGATTTAGCCTTAGATAGAGCACAATGAATCATGATAATGGTATGACTTACCTCTTTACCAGAAATCGAACTTAACCGATGTAGCCCCACATCGGGAGCTAGAATCTATCGGGAAAAATCTAAACGAGTAGACATGCAAAGGATAAAATCAGTGCAATTATTATTTACCTAGCACTTATTTTCTTTGCTACGTGTATTCAAAAGATGCACCAAGAGACTAGGAGTACCTATCTCACTGATAACGTCAAAATTTGAAAAGACTAAGAAAAAGATTGGAAGAAAGATCGGCTTAAGTAAAGAAGAGTCTAGTTGCTATAGAGAGGAAGCTGATCGAACAAAATAGGAAAAGATTTGGTCCAAAAATAGAAGGTTATCCAAATAAGACCGAGTTTGAGAAGGAGCCGTAGAACTCACGATAAAGTATCTTATATGAATAGAAAGATTTAGTTAGTTTAGTTAATTTTCTTAGAGACATTTTCCTTTATCTTTGTTAGGAAATAACATCCAATGGTTATTATAAACGTGTTGGACTTTGTAAACCCAGTGTATAAATATAGTCCCCTAGAAACATATAGGAAGATGATCTTTCAATCAATACTACTTCGGTGCTTCGTCACCCTAATTCATCTAGATTTTTACCGGCGGGGTCTAGCTCTCGACGCGGGGCTGCATCAGTTAACTTCGATCTCCAACAAAGTGGTAAGTCCCGCTACTATCCCGATATGTCTTACTCTGTCTAAGGCTACATCGTTTAAGTTCGACCTCTTTGGCCGATCAGATGTATCGCATCACGTCCGTGCAAGGTCTATCGGCCTATCAAGCTCTCTCTACCGTCATCGGTCTCATGCTGCATCGGTTAGGTTTGACCTATGAGGATGCCGACGGTAGATGGAGCTTTAGGCCTATAGGTCTCTGTATGGCGTTTCATCGGAGTGTTAGCCGATGAGTTATCTATATATTGAGCACCATGCCCAGCGTATCGGCCAAGGGGCCGATACGCACTAGTCTTTAGAGACTCCCCTCTAGCGTCATGCCAAGCACATCAGCCTTTTAGCCGATACGCGCCTGTCTTCAGATAGACGTCTTCTCATCGGCTCAGCTAGCCGATGGGTTCACTTCGCCTTTACTTCAGCACAACCAATCTAGCGTCCACCGTCCTATTGCCGTTGGTCTCGATCTCGTACTGTCTCGGTTAGGTCCGATCTTTGAGATTCGGTGCTAGCGGCATCGTCACAGCAGGCAACAGGTCTCGTGCTGCCATATCTAGAGTGGCATTGGCTTTACAGCCGCTGTCTTTTATACAATTCCTTGCCTGTTCGCATATGTCTTCATCGGTTGGATGAACGAGTAGTACAGCTTTCGTCGGCAACCAGGAGAGATCCCGTGTGCTTTGCTATTCTCTGAATACCCTTTGGTGCCTTCATCGGCTCTACGGTCGATGGATCAGGATCTTGCTTTCGCTACACCCAGAGTCATGACATTCTTTGTCGATATCTATCCACGCCTTCATTGGCTTCCCAGCTGATGGAAGAGCGTCCCAATACCTATCGGTGACCAGTCGATAGCAAGAGTCATCCGGATGCGGCCGATGACCAACTTGATCCTATCGGTGGCCAGTCGATAGCGAGAGCTCGTATTGGCCCATCGCCTGATTGTCCCGTTCGCCTCACCTCCTTATCAATTGCAGGGTCAAATTGAATCAGACCTCCCAGACGTCAGCGTGTTCGTGTCGGACGCGTGAGATCCGGTGCGAACACTCCCATGAGTACGCAGGTAATCAATATATCAATTTTTAAATTGATTTATATATCTAACATATATCTAAAATATACATAATATTATATATATATTGTACATTTTTTAAGCTAATAATGTTATATCAGACCAACTACGCTCCAAGACATAGGTGGCTTGCTCATTTTTAATCTATATAAATTATGATTGTTTATGGTAACAATATTAATATTTGATTTAAATTTACTTATTATATCATGAGAAAAAATATTTATAAAGCTCCTCGAGTGCCTACTCGATCTATTGTATTTTCTACCTTCTATAAATTTATTTTCAAAATATTATTTGAGCATTCGCTCAAACACTGAGTGCATTAATAGGCTAAGACAAAAAAAATGTCCCTGACCAAGATTCTCGACTAAACAAGACAATATAAAACCAAATCTACCAACCAAAAATAGCAACATAACTATCAGTATCGGTCGATATATTTGTGAAGAAGTTATTGTATTTTTAGACAATTTCTCATAAAAATAATTGTTACTACCTAACGTATTTATTGAGATTTTTGTCTACATAGTATACATTGATTACTCAAGAAGAAGAAGATGCTCCGCTCATAAACGAAGGGATGGGGGCTCTCCTCACACCATCTACTATAATGTGAAACAATGATATCATGTAAAGTGTCATTACCATATTATCAAACAATATCTTGGCCTGGTTTGCTTATTGTCTAGTCAAAATTGACCAGTCAAACAAGGATAAAGGAGGTGCGCTGTTACCATATGAATGATCCGAGGCCCTACCATAATATCTGCAATAATGACACTAGAAGAGACCTTAAATAGCAATGGTACCCAGCATGTCATTGCCCGACTACATAAGCATACGTGGAAAACTAAGTTATACAATTGAAAAGACTTTTTTGACAAAAAGCTTAAAGTAAACCACAACTTTTTAACGTTCTTGTGAGTTGAACAAATAAATGTAAAACCATATTGGCCACATGACACGTGCATACAATATCCAACCCGAGCACAAATATAAGTGTTGAGACCTGACTATGCTACTAGTTTACGTGGAACCAATTAAGAGTAGTGGTCCTGATAGTGATCGAGAACTGACTAGACCGCTAGTCCTTGTGAGACTAGGGGAGTTATAGTGATCCTACCACCTACACAATGGTCGAGATCCGACTATGCCGCTGGTTCACATGGGACTAAGAGAGTCATAGTAGTCCTACCACCTTGACAGTGATTGAGATCCGACTATGCTACTAGTCTTCGTGGGACCAAGAGAGTTGAAGCGGTCCTACCACCTAGACCGTGGTCGAGACCGAACTACGACACTAGTCTTTAGGAAAATAGGGGAGTCATAGCAATACTATCAAAAAAATAAATTAATCTAGGTCAAGCACCTAGCTATTTAGATTAACTATTTCTTTGCCACAAGATTTTTCTCTATCGGAGAAGCTACCACTGTGATAGTGATCAAAGACATCAAATAGTCAAAAACACCAATTATTTTCATATCTCTTTCCTACTTGGACTCTCTACTCATTAACTATGTTCATGACTAGTTAGTTGAGAGCTAGAGGCTAGGATAAGTATATAACTTTTTACTTAGACTAAAATATTTTCATACTTTTAGTTTATAACACTCCTAACCATTCATTCCTAGGCTTTTATCTAACAATTTGTTCTGATTTTAGGAAAATTAAACAACAATACAACTGGTCTGATGACCATATTGAGAGAGTAAGACGGAGTTGAGTCAGAAACTCTCTATTGGTTAGCGTATTTTCCGACCAAATAAAGATCAACTGACAATTCTACTACACCACAAGGCATATCTTAGTCCCAAGGTGTCCACTAGTTGGTAATTTATCCTGCTAGAAAAATGCTAGATCAGCAACTTCAAACATCAGTATATACAAGAAAAGATCAAAAGACAAAGTGAAGTCAAGAATTATCCAACTAGCCAAAATTCTATGCTGGCAAGATGAGACTCTTAACGACAACTCTAAAACATAATTAAATATTTTGTATAGATCTACAAACCATTATAAGGTGACCACATATGGTACCAAGCTCTTCGTATCTACCACAAATGGCAAAAGTGCATGCAAGATAGTTGGCAAAGAAGGGCAATATTCTGTAAGTTCTTACATATATCATATGCTATAGCCGTTATTACTTATGTTGGCAAATGTTTTTCCCCCATTTTGGTGCTTTTTTACTACCCACATAATAGACATTGATCTAAATCACTCAAGCAGTTGGGGCCATTATAGGGTTTTACATTGTTAAATTATGGGATATGTGCACATCATCCAAGTATTAAATAAACTTGGAATGTCTTGTCTTTAGCCGGTAAAGGTCATAGTGTTAACTAGCTCATTCTGACTAAATGCTTATGTGAGACTATTCAGTACCACAACACTACAAGAGTTTGTTGTCAAAAGAGACATATAACAAAATAACCTAATAATGGTCTGGACAAGAGAAAGAACAAGATTATAGTGTCAAGCAAATATGCACAGGGTGAAAAAATCATTAGGTGTTCTATATATATGCATTTACTTGCTTACTCAATAGTACCAGGGGCTTAAATGTTTGTTGACAAGTTTATTCGAGTATTTCAAAAGAAAGAGTAAACAAACAATGGTTCATCCGTCAAGATTTTATGCACACAATTAGATGAAAAAAGTTCTAAACTCTATCTAAATTTTAAAAAACAGACCACGTGATTTTCCACCTAGATAAAAGAATTGAGTAGTTAGCCTTAATTTTATCAACTATCATGCTAAACATGTTTTATATTCCAATAACCCGACTCCTCAAGTGATCTTAATATTCTTAGCATATATTTGAATAGAGTTTAGGGTACTGCTAGTGTTCTAGATATGTGATACCCTATAAATGATTCATCACCTCGACGGGACAACATATACCAAGTCTTATATGGAAACAAACCCCATACATATGGATAAAGTCTAAAGTAGATAAGAAGGAAGTCTCATATAAAGAAGAAGATACATAGTCCTATTTGAGCCTGAATATTCGAATTGTATCTATACTCGCCTCCCTTGTTCTACATGGACAAGGGGACACATGTGCTATAAATACAAGACCCCATAAAAGATAAGGACAACCATCTCAATACACACATCACAGTATAAGCCACCTCCAATCTCATCAAGTCAACACCTGAAGAAGCCAACAATAGCTAGCTGCCAACCACTATGCTTAAGCTCTACACCGATATACTAGTGGACTAGCCTCTAGCTAACAAGAGTATGGCTATTATCCATCTTGAGGGTTGAATCTTAATAAAAATCCATGTCTCCCTTACTCTCACTATAACTTGGTTTGTATCCTTAGATCAACCGATCCCTATGTCGTCAAATACATTGTATATATATGCATTCAATATGTAAAGTGTGGTGGTGTTTCGCAAGCAGAGAACAAACTAGAGTGTTCATATCATGTGGTAAATGTGTACAAACTCTGCAGAGTTAATTAAACTAATTGATTGGCCGAAGTGTCATTAGTATAATTTTGTGATTTCTAGATGCGTTTACAAATTAGGATTGGTATACTTAATGATTTTATCACTTGTATATGCCTTCAAATGAACATGATGGCTTTGTTGCCATGGAGGGCAACTAGCGTGGTTACATTGATGTTACACTTTATTGCTTATAAATCTTTTAAGTTTTGAAATATATCATTTTGAATTGTTGTGAACTAAAATTTACTTTACGCTAAAAATGATCCTACAAATGTAGCCTTCCTAGAATCAACTTGAATGTATTTAGTTTTCAATTGACCTTGCCAGTACATTTGTGTACTGACACTTGCTTTTAGACTTTCACGCAGGTGATGTGCTATATGATGAATTCTGTATAAGGGTATTGCAGATTTCTAGGATGGTTCAAACTAGTGACTGTCCTAGTCGGTTGGCTATGGGGTGGTTGACGAGCAAACCTAGCCGATCGGCTACTACGTAAAGTATGAAGTTAACTTTATGTACTATTTAGCTGGATATCATCTACTGGAGATAAAGAGGCTAGACTCTTTTTTTATAGACTAGTTAAATATGAGTACGGGCTTGAAACATTTAAAATTCTTGCAGGATAGAACCCATAGATCAAGTGGATAGAGCCTATAGATCAAGTACTTTGGTTCACCCCTTGGGTGTGGATGTTTAGGGGGAATACTTCGTCAGTAGAAGATAGATGGCTATTACACGTGATGTATGGAACACACTTATCGGGATACATCCATTAGAGTGTTTAATGGTATTGTTAATGGGTTATAGCCGATTTATAGTATTTGAATATATATGGTGTATTTTAAGAATATAGAAATCGGATAATATGAGAACGTAAATAAATGTGTAAAGAGAGAAAAAGAGGAAATAATTTTTATATAGGTTTAGACCTCCTACTAATACATTTAATAGCCTTACTGTTGACCAAAAGCCCATCTGCCATTATATATCATTCTCACAAATATAAAATATATAGAGAAAAATTTTAATCTAGCAATATATCAATAATATCATTCAAGTATATCTCTGTAATTCACCACGCTTTAATTATATTAAACCATGCTCCAATAGATGATCTGAGACCATGGCGTCGAGCCGTGCAAGAAAGACTACATTTGTTGCAATTGGAGTTCAGACAAAGTCATGGCAATTGGATTAATTTGGGCTATTGGATTTCGCTTTTTTCCCTTTAATAGCACCAATCCACCATGGAAGAAAGAACAATAACAGAAAAAGATTGAGATCGATCTCTTTTGTTTTGCGTCGCTCCTATTGTCGTCACCCATGCCCTAGCTGCCGCGTCGCTGCTGCCGCCGTGCCACCACCATAGCTGCTTGCTACTCTGTTAGCTGAAGCCTGCTGCCATGCCGATCTTGCGTTGATGTTGCTCTGCGTTCCTTGGTTCTGCTGTGCGTGGAGGCTTTGGACTGCAGGCTGGCTGCTGCTGCTGACGGCCAGAGAGCCAGGAAGAGAAGAGTAAAGAGAACAGAAATAGCAAGACAAGAGGAATAGAGGATGACATGGGGATTTTTGGTGTTTTTCACCAATTTATCCGATCTGGCTTCAATCTATGGTTTTCTGCTGAAAGGGTACAAACTAATATCGATATATATGGACGAGAAGTAGTACCAAATACCTTCATTCTTACACACGTATCTAAACTAAACTTAGTTTTATAATATTACAATAATTTACTTAATATTTAGTCTCGTGATTGTCTGTGTTATTTTTTTAGAAGTTATTCATTTTATCATATTAATGATTGATATATTGTAATTATTTATATAAACTATTTATCGTGGATGCTCTTAAATACAAGAACGGTTTTGCCAAAATTTATAGTAAACTTCAGACTTATTGGCCGTTTTGTTTGTGTAATGTAACACTCTATATATATGGTAGATACCTGGACGTTTCAATCTCTCTTCACTTTTACCTGGTCCATTTGCAAAACAGAGCAGTTTATATTATCTTACAAATCATGGCAACCAGCGGCACAATCCCTACGCCCTTAAAAACACCTATGCATACTATTTCTTTTTAATTTTCCCTTCTACATTTGTAAAACATATCAGTTCACATCTCTTACAAAACAAGGCAACCAACACCACGCTGTGTTGAGGTACAAACATCGGCTATGGAACAACAATATTTCCAGGCTTCCATGATAAGATGGCAACTTATTCTTTAAATAAATAATAAAAAAATTGGAGAAATGAATCGAGGAACAAGGACAATAAAATTATGTAAATCAATCAAAGAGTGATAAACTCTAGCATGTGGAAATCAAGAACTACATATATATATATATACAGCTCTCGAGGGATATCTACAAATATATATATATATATATATATATATATATATAATACAACCTATGACAAATGTAGCTAACAAATCAAATATTTTTAAAAAAATAAAGATAACCATGTAGAAAACATGTAATATATCGGTGCTAGGCATGCAATTGTGTTGGCCACCTGTTAGTTTAATTTAAAAGAAAACATTATAAAGGGATGTACATTTAAGGAATTAGAATCCATTTCTGGATGCCCGAGGCACCTGGTGTAAATGAAGCCAATGGATCTCCAGGTATGGTTCGAAGGGATCCAACGGCTAGAACAGATTATTTGAGATTTTAGGATAAATCGGGCGATTCATAAACGGCCGAACTGATGAACGCAAACAATGTGAATAGTTCTTGTCAGCAAAGAATGCACTAGCAATTAGTAATTAGTAATGTTTTTGTTTAATTAATTTGGACATAATTCATAATTGCCACTGCCGTTCATGTGGATGTCAGATGGCATCGAAACACAACCAGAACTGCACGTGGCGTTTAACACCAGAACATCAGCACGCCGCAGTGGCAGAGCACCTGAGAGCGCCAACTCCGCCGGTGAGCGCCCTGACGTCCCCGGCGCTAGCCGCCGGGAACGCCTGGTGCCGGTTGTAGTTGGGGCGTACCCTGTTGCCCACCTGCCGGAAGAAGGCGCCGTTCTCGAACGCGTCGCCGACGGAGTGCCAGTGCCACTGATCCTTCCCGCCGCCGCCGACGCCACGCGCCACGGCTGGCATCCTCCTCGTCACCTTCTTGTTGTCGCTGTTGCCGCCCGACGCCGCGAACAGGTTGCCCTGGCTCTTCACGCTTGGCCCCATGCTCCCTCCGATGGCGTAGTCCCTCCATCCGTCGTACAGGTTGTTCACCACGTGCGCGTATCCGTGCCTTATCCTGCATGCAATGCAATGCCATGCAGGAGTTTGATCCATGTCGAGCTCGAGCTCGAGCTCCTCCAATGGCGGATTCATGGCCGGGTGTGTGGCTAGTGGCTGTACCTTGGCATGCGCTGGTTGACGTTGGGGCCAAAGCGGTTGAAGGCGACAGTGACTCGCATGCGGCGGTCGGTGGCGAAGCCGTCGTCGTGGCCGAGGAGCATCACCTTGTCGTGGTCGTGGAACCAGTTGTTGGAGACAGTGACGTCGGTGGAGCCGACCGTAACGTCGAGGAGGCCGTCCTCGCACCGGGACAGCGTGTTGTGATCGATCCACACCTTGGAGCTCGCCACCAGCCGGATGGCGTCGCCGTCGCCGATGCCGGAGGGCTGCACGGCGCCGCCAGGGACGACCACCTGGCCCGCCGGCTGCGCGCGGCAGTCGTGCACGTGGAGGCCGTGGACGATCACGTCCCTCACGTGGTACAGCACGATTCCGGCCCCGCCGGCGACGTGCACGTCGGCGCCGCGGCCGTCGATGGCGGTGAAGCTCTTGACGTACAGCGGCTGCGCCAGCCTGATGTGCATGTCACGAGCGAAGGTGATCCACACCTTCCCCGGCAGCACCGTGGCGCCGTACCGGAGCGTGCCGGGCCGCGGCCGGACTGGGTCGTCGCTTGTGTCGGTGACCGTGTACGCGACCACGCCGGCGCCGCGGTTCTGCCGCATCTTGCCGGCGAAGCCCACCGAGCAGACGGCCAGACGCTGCCGGTCGGCGACCCAGTTGCGCTGACCGCGCCAGCACCGGTCTATGACGTTCGCGCCGTTAGTGTTCGCGGCAAAGGCGCCGCGACCGCCGCCGAGGAGGAAGAGAACGGCGAGAGGCAGAAGCACTGATACGTTGCAGTTGTACCTGCTGGCCATGATCGAGGAATGGCTCTTGCTCGGCCTCGATCTTGGTGATTGCTGAGAAGAGACGAGGAGAATTGACACTTTTATAGATTCAATGTGTTGTGTGCTCTCCATTTTAAGGAGGGAAAACAGATTCAGCTTTGCTGAGTTATTGTACGTTCTTAACAGCATTGTAGGTTAATTAGCTCTTAATTTCTTAAATTATCGCAGCGGTTTCAACTCTTTGTTTCGTGACAAACTGTTACATATATTTCCACGTATTTACGCTGGTGTATAACCACATGCGACTACCTATGAATTTGCATTATTTTTAAATCTTTTTAATTTTTAATCTTATAAATAAACATTCTAAAAACTTATTTTCAAATTTAACATTTTGGTCAAGCAAAAGGAACAACAATAGGGATACACAACAAGCAAGGGATGCCAATATTATCTTGCAGGCCAATTTAGCTAATGTGGCAGCAATGTCATATCAGTTAGACTGACGAAGTCATTATGTTTAAATTTGTCAAATAAGTATTTAGAAGGGTTTTTAATTAAAAATTCTCAAAAAGAACAAAAAAATCGCAAGAAAATTTCCAGTCTAATTATGCCATTTTCTAAATCCCGTGTTAACCATGTAAACATGTAAAGCCAAAGCTATGTTTCCATTAAATAAGAATGCACCCGGCCGCCAATTAATTAAGTACAATTTCAAAATGCTCTATCATGTTACACGATCGAAATTGCAAATAATTTTTTTGTGAGGAAATTGCAACTAAATTAAAACATCATGTATATTTGTGACACGTAACAAAGGTATCATCATTTTAACATTTCATAAAACCTCACTTTTATTTTAAGTCCAAGCAACATACGAGTAATATGTTTGCCACATGTTTAATTTAATTAAACCCGATTGAAGTTAACCAGGACATGATAGGTTTATTTCTCTCACTTGTTCCCAGGTGAGAAGACTTGTTCTGTGACCACGGCCAGAAGCCCAGAAGTAACTTTTATGGTCCGGGGATCAACTTATTTGGGCCGGACTGGGCCAAAATATTTGGTGGACGCATACCGCATTAGCCCTACACGTTGAGCACTTCAGCTTGATGCCCCTATCCCGTATTTGCCTCTCCCTCGTATTGAGCTTTTAGGCCAGGGTCTCTGATGAGACGACCGGGATCAAGCAGAATACTCCTACATACATATTCTAGTTCAAAAATTTCATACGTAGAACACATAGGATCTTATTTTGCAGAAATAGTTGTAAATGTTCAACACAAGGCAGTCTAGCTATTTAAATCTTTTGAAGTGTGCAACATATAAGATGATTGAAATAATCGATGATGTTAGTGTACATGTGTATATATAACCACCAGGATGTATGAAAACCAAGGTTTCACACAATTAGATTAACTACCGTAGAAAAACATACTATAATTACATTATACTAAAATAAAAGACAACCACATGTTATAGTAGATTCTATATAATTAGAGAAACATGAAAACCTCCTATAATTACATTATGCTAACACTCTTCTGTAGTCTAATCGGGAGATCGGTGAACGTTCAGGTTGGATTGAAACTCCTGAAATACAGAGATAGAAAAACCATTGATAAAGACATCGGCATACTAGGATGTCATAGGAACATGAAGTATCCAAACATAACCGAGGGTGATCCACTTCTGAACAAAATGGACATCAATCTCAATATGCTTCGTGCACTGATACTGGATTGGATTACTAGAGAGATAAACAACACTAATGTTGTCATAGAAGACCAAGGTGGTACGGTAATGTGAGTGGCGAAGCTTCATGAGTAGTTGGCATAGATAAGTAGCTTCGGTGATACCATTGGCCACAGCTCGATATTTAGGCTCTGCACTCGATTGGGAGACTGTATCCTGACGCTTAGAGGATCAGGACACCAAATTATCCCTGAGAAACATTGCATAACCAGAGGTCGATTGGTAAGTATCGGGATAACTAGCCCAGTCGGCATCGATGTAAACAATAAGCTCAGCAGGTGGAAAGCGGCATAGAATCAAAACCGAGAGAAAGAGTACCCTGTAAGTAGCATAGTATCTGCTTGAGAGCAGCAAGGTATCATTTGCGAGGATCATGCATGTAGAGGCAAATCTGCTAGACGCATAGGCAATGATTGGATGAGTGAATATCAGGTACTGTAATGCACTAGTCAAGTTGCAGTACTATGTGGAGTCGGTAACTGGAGGACCGTCCATAGACAATTTAGAGTGTAGGTCGACAGGGGTGCTGTAAGGCTTGCAAGCACTCATCCTAGCGCGCTCCAAAATGTCCAGAGTATACTACCGCTGAGAGAGAAATAAGGTATCAACGTAATACGTGATACAGATGTCTAGAAAATGATGTAGCTGACCTATGTCTGTCATAGCAAACTCATGTTGGAGAGTGACAATAATGTGTTGAAGAAGACTAGCTGACGAGGCGGTGAGAACAATTATTATTGGTGGTAAAACGACGAATGGAAATTAGACTCTTAATAATATTGGGAGAGACCAAAGACATTGTTAAGAGCAAGATTATAATATGGTAAAGAAAAGGTATGTGATCCAGTGGCAGTGATAGGAAATGACACTCTATTACCCACAATGATAGATGAAGGAGTAGATGAGGACGATGGAGAAATGGTGGAGAGTTTACGAGCATCCGCGGTCATGTGAGAATCGGCGCCTGAATCGGTATACCATTTATAGAAGGGTGCCGACGGGTTAAACGTCATGGTGTTGAACGAGTGCGCCAGGGAGTTCTAATTCCACGAACCACCATGGATGTGGTTTCTAGAGCGTAGGTGGTGTAGACCAAGACACCATTGAGAGGGCCTAGAAGGCCGGTAAGAGTCCCTAGAAAGCTAGCGAAGGTCCCTGGTAGGTCGAGAGAGGCAACCCAGGTGATGAAGGCAAGGCTCCCTCGTAGTACGAGCCGTACTGGGGAGGGTCGTAGGTACCGCCATAAACGCTACCACCGGGAACGCTGCCGAGGTTACTATCGTAATGGGGCACGACGGTGAAAGCAAGAGGAGTCGTCGGAGAGTAGCCAGACCAATCATATGGCTATATCAGAACGGTACCCCCCATGGATGCGCGAAGGATAGGTATAGACCTGGTAGCGCACCACCAATGGGTGCAGGGGGGCCACACGACCACCATGGCCGCGTCGGTAGCCATTGTGCTATCGACTAGTGCTAGGGTTGGGCATGGATGAGACACCAGAAGGTCGCCGAGAGAGGTAGAAGTGTCCCCGAGCGTGGAGGTGCTGCAGTCCCGTGCGGCGCTGATCGAGGTGTTGTGGCAATAAGAGCAGATGGCAGCGATGGTGAGGCCTCGATCTCTACCTTTTCTAGCAGGAGATGCATCCGAGCCTCCATAAAAGTCGAGAACGGACGATGCATCTTAAGAATAGACACCATGTGGCGGAACTAGTCGTTCAGGCCACGGAGGAGCATGAAAACCATCGACTCAAGACGGCGACAGTAGTCGGTGATGCTCAGGGAACCTTGGTGGAGGTTATGAAATTATGTCTCCAGAAGGAGCACACGGAACTATTTCTGACCAAGGAACTCATCCGCAAGAAAGCACCAAGCATCGGGAGCGGAGAACTGTCATATCATTAGTGATTGCTACAGGTCATTAGAGATAGTGCCGTAGATCCATGTCAAGACGGTGTAGTCCGTCTACACCCATGCTGGACGCGAGGGAAAGGACTCATCATCAAGGACATGGCGAGTGAGACCATATTTACCGAGGACGATGAAGAACATGCCACGCCACTTGTTGTAGTTGTTGGCAACTTGGTTGAACATGATGGGGATGAGGGCACGGATGTTGATGACGATGGTGGCTTGTGCGTAGAGAGATTCGTGGGTGGCTTCGTACTCGTTCAAAGCGGCGGTGCGGCAGGTGGCCTTGGCGTCAGCAGCGTCGACCATGTGTCGGTCGCAGGCGGTGTCAGCCATAGTTTTCTCCGTGCGATGTTGTTCGGCAGCGTCCGCCATCAGCGTCGACGGATTCAGCAACGCGATGGGATGATGATTTGTGATGGCAGAGTCAGCGACGCGGGCGGCAACACGCTCTGTGACGGATTTGGCGATGCGATGGATGCAATTGGTGTTGTGCTCTGCGATAGAGGCAGCAACACGGGCGACGAGTCGGTCAGCGATGCGCCTGGCGACGGAGTCAGCGACACGCACGGCAACTGGATCAGAGCGGAGTTAGCGACGGGGCGGCAACGGAGTCGGATGCAGCGACGTGCTTAGCGACGCACATGGCGACGGGAGGCGACGGAGTCGGTGGGGCATGGTGGACTGTATGGGCCGCGTTACGCGTAGGCTTTGCCAGCAGTGTGGTGTAGTGAAAATTTAACGAATTATAACCGCTCTGATATCATGTAAAATGATTGGAATAATTGGTTAGGTTACATATATACATGTGTATATATAGGCATTAGGGTGATATGAAAATTAACCGTGGATTTCACGTAATTAGAGAAAAAAAACTACTATAATTACATAAAAATCAATCACGTAATTATATGATGTTAACAACATACTATATCAGAAAACTATTATAATTACGTTATACCAACAAAACCCAAACAGGTTTATTGCACGTTCTACATAAATTTTACTTCTGCATGTCGAACCGTTTCTATGATTTTCACGAGCCAGAGCTCGATTGGACAAGGAGAAACGGAGATTGTACATCCCATTGGCATCATCGCCATATAATTCTGATGAGTTGATTAATGTTTGCTAGGAATAATGATGAAGTAGTAAAATATTCTCATCAGGTCAGCGCACTTCCGGCCTGTCCATCACATGTTCCCGGAGTGAGTGGATTGGCTGCCTTGCATCCATGCATCACAGAAGCCCGGCAGCTGCAGTTTGTGCTGCTCTGGCTTCTGAACAACACATGTACTACACTCTGTAATATATTAATAATGTACTATATATTCTGTACTTCGTTAATAATATACTATACATTCTGTGCAATTATCAACATAGTGATCCCACTAAATCAGTACTGCCCAATTTTAAAATATAGCAAATTCTAACATTTAACAGTAAGGAAAAGAAAAAAATTTAGTTGCCATCTAAGTGAGATATAAACCTGAACATTTGAGCTATGGATTAGTGATAAAAATCAAGTAATATATTGTTATATTTATAATAAAGTATAAACTCTAAAGTTATAATATTTTAATATGGAGGAAGGAATGAACTGTTGTTGCGACAACGTTTATTACCTTAACTGAGTCACGTGGACACAATGGGACATGATTGATCGCTATAATTAATGATACACCCACCCTCACAAACACACAAAAAGATACTACTCCTCTGGACATTTGCATGTATAGACGTTTCATCTCGCCATATGTATGCACATATGTACAAATCATTCTTCTCTATATATACATACATTATATATACATACATGCACGGATTTATCTGAAAAAAGTTTTTTTTTAAAAAATGGAGATTGTGACAATGCCCTCAATATATATTTATAGGTGCAAATGTTGAAGATATACCCTAAAATAAAATAAAAGGTTGTTACGTAAAATGAAAACAAATCCTAAGCACATAGATTCAGGGCACCTACGTGCACATCAACTTACAATTATAATAAAAATTACTAAAATCAATTCTGGACATATTTCTAATCTTACTCAACCTAATTCTAATTTGTTATACTACATGAAAAACTTCATGTTCAAAGTTATTATATGTAAAGAGAAAAAAAGAGAGAAAATTCTCACAAACTTATACTTTAAATGGTTAAACTTTCTACTTTAATTTTGTTACCGCTGAAATAGTAATAAATTTGGATTTAAAATTCTATATATTTATATATATGTGGAGTAAGATTAGAAGTACAAATAAAATTATACTTTGAAATTTTGTGACATTTGTTAGTCGTGTGTCTAGAGTGCAGTGTTCCCACTTGGAATTAACTAATTAGGTAAAGTCATGACTCTCTAGAAGCTCAACGTTGCGGAAGCTCGAAAAACTGAAGACTTCCTCAATTAGGAAGCCTTAAATTTTCTCTAACTTCTAGAAGAATTGCTTGTTCATGAAGACTTTCCTTAGGAATATATGAAGACAAAATAGACAATTATCAAGGCAACCTGGTTCCTACTGCCAACCTATATAAATATATTAGTTGATACTCTTACTTTACTTTAAAAATAATGAATGTATATTATATATTATAGAAATAATGGATTGATATATATTAAAATATTATGAAAATAATGTGGGATGATAATTTCATATGTTCATATGTTAAGTTATAGAATATAATAAATTATAGATAATACCGGTATAAACTTTGTTAGTGGATGATGTGACATAATATTTTGAGTTTTAAAAGATAGTGGGTTCCAATATATAGAATGTATAGATAAAGTCAATTTTTACTTAAGGGCATTAAATTGATATTTAATTATTATTTGCAAATTAATATTGGACATGCACTATAACTAATATAATATTATTTCTTCTTAAAATAGGGAGATAATGAGGATAAATATGGGTGAATTCAAGTTCAAATATGCGATTTTGAAAGTAGGAATCTACAATTTTTAAATTTTACAATTTGATTTATTTCAACTTATTTCAGAATGTAAAATATCAAAACTAAATCAGAAACATAAAGTTTGTCCTTAAAATGGAATCCTAAACATTTTCCTTGGATATTGAATTTCGAATCATGAATATAAATATAATAGAATATGAAATGAGAACTATTAATTATAAAAAAAACTTTGCAATCATAGTGTCAATATTATGGCTTAATGTTTTTAGATTTGTGATGTAAGAATTTATAATATACAAAATCAACATTTAAAAACTTATCCCAATTTTGAGTGATTTAAATCCTTGTAAAACATTTTATTCAGAATTTTAATTTATATTTATATCAAAGTTTTAATTCTACAAAGGAGAGAAAGAAGATAACAGGTAAAGAGGTCATATGGAAAAAAGTGTATATTTCCTTTCTAAAAAAAAAAGAGGTACACCCTCGAGTTTTTCCAATGCGAGATCTCCTGTGCTCACCTTTTGTTTGAAACATATTCACTCCATCTTAAATTTTATCTATTTCTAATTGTACTTGTGCATAGTTCAGAAGTAACTATATATATATATATTTTTTATAAAGAAAGTATGAAATATTTTTAGTTTCTACCAAAGTTGAACCATTTTATGCCAAAAATCCTTAAACACTTATTATTTTTAAGGGATGATCTAGTTTCATTCACCTAAAAATGCCACATATTTATGCTACATCCTCTTTTTTCTTCTTGTCCTACCACATGATGCTCGGCTTTTCTTCCTCACCCAATGCCACCACCTCACTATGCCTCGGGCTTCTCAGTGCTAGAGCTTCACTTGCCCGGCTTGCTCCTCCTCTCCATTCTCCTCTTTCCAAAGCCGGCTAGCAATGCCATTTTTATGTGCCACCATACCTTACTTAATCTACCAGTGCTAGATTTATTGCTCGTCATCTCCTAACATTAAGGCCTTTTTCGTTCTCTTCACTAATCCTGTTCACTGCACTCTTTATCCCCATGGCTTCGATAATATCCTTGTTGCCTTGTCATTAGCTAGTCACCGCCGTTACTCTCTTGTACTCTTTCTGTCCCTGCTTCACCTTAAATTCATCATAAAATTCTAAATTCCAAGTTATCACACCATTGTCGAAGAAGGAAAACTTTTTTATCGTTGGAGCCACCATCATAAAGTCATCCTCAAAGGGGAGTTATCTCCTCGTGCCTCCCCTCATCCGGAGCTTGGAGACAATTTTTTGTCAATGAGATTTCAATACAACATCCAGGTGCCAGGTGATTGGAATCCGAGAAGGCTAGCATCCCTATTGTTTAATCTTCCTTTCTCCTTTTATCAAAGATACTAATATTACCACTCCGATGGATCATGATCCACTCATATCCATCCCATGTAATAGATGTAGAGGACCACAGATCCCATCTCTCTATCTCTACGCATGTTGACGAGATATGCACACAAGAAGAGGCCGGGAACTCGAGATGACTTGGGCACACAAACGCACAACACAAGCTGACAGCGTCACAGCGCTGGAGATCGAACCAGCCCGTGCAAATCAAACGACGCCTACCAGCTGGACCGGAGATGGACCAGTCGCACCGCAGCCACGGCACTCGAGAACCCCGCCAGCGCGGGACCCATGTGGGCGCACCGGTGGCTGCGTCGTGCAGCGCAGCGTAGCTCCCACTGCACCCACTCCTTCCACCCCCCCCCCCCCCCCCCCCCGGTCGAAAACCCCAAAAACCACACCCCGAGAGAAACAGCAGGGGAGAGAGGTGGAGGTTGGCTGGGGGTGGGGGTGGGAGTCCCACCGTGGGACTGTGGGAGGGAGGGAGACGAGAGGGAGAGACGGTGGGTGGGAAATTTCAAACGCTGCCGCCGTTCTTGGCTCCCTCGCGCGGAGAGAGATGGGGGTGTCCGGGAAAGGAGGTTTTCTGGCGGTGGCGGTGGTGGTGGGGAGAGGCGCGGTCCTGCTCGCGGATGCTGCGAGGGTGGTGGATTTCGGCGAGGAGGGCTCGCCGCCTGCGCCGTCGCCGGTGGCGGACTTTCCCTATCTCCCTGATGTGGCGTCTCCTCCTACAAGTGAGCATACACTTCTCTTTTTCACTCATGTCGAGAAGAAAACGGAAGAAAAATGCTGCCTTTGTGACCGTGCCGTGCGGCCGGAATGCGGGTTCTTTCTGCATTTCCTTTCACGAATTTCCATGTAATTGCCTTCTTATTTTGGAGCGGTCATGTGCTATGTCGAGGAAATGCTGACTTTTATTCGTTTGTTTGCTCTGTGCTGATGTTTTTCACCTGTTCTGGTGTGGCATTTTGGCGTTCTGGATTGCAAGATGCCCTTCTTTCTCTTTGCTTCCTCTGTGAAGTTCTCTTCAGACTTGTTCATCAATTGTGGTTTAATTTCCCTGGGGAGGACATGGATTAAGCTTCTCTGTGCGCTCCATTGGAGTGTCCATCAGTTGCATCAACGACATTTGGATGCAGATGAGAAGCTTGTCCTCTCCGTTTGATTTGTTTCATGCCGTGGCATAGCTGGCAACTTGCAATGGGGAATCTGTAGCTGTTCTAGTAATATTTTTGTTCAGATTTTCTTAGATTTCCCTTGCATTCTGTTGTGTTGTTTGGTCAACGTCCATGTCTCCATTGTTACTAAAATGGAGTAGATCGCGAACCTTAGCTGCAAACGTGCCAATTTCAATTGCGCCAGTGCCTTACAATTGAACTTGTTGAAAGTTGGTTGTCTTATGGAAAATATATGAAAATTTTCTGTTATGTATTGTGCAGTGCAAACTGAGGGAGGCAACCATTACCAAGTCCAAAAGCAGATCCTCGTCGCAGTCATTTTGGCACTTGCTGCAGTCATTGTAACGGTGGTATCAGCAATTTACGCATGGATGTTCTGGAGAAAAGCTCGTGAAGCTCTGTACTCTAAGGACAAGAAACTATCAAGTGGGTTTTTTTAAGGCAGATTCCATAAGCATTGCTTAGTTTGCATTTATATTGTTTTTAGATGTGGAGTCCTGATTGGTGCTTTAAATGAAAATGCCGTAGGTACTACCAAAGGGCACATGCTGTTACCCATGTTGGGGAAACTGAATTCAATGAAAACGTCCAAGAAAGAAATGGTTGCAACAATGGACTTTTCAGTCTTAGAGTCTGCTACTGGCAAGTTTAGTGAGAATAATATATTGGGAAAAGGAGGTTTTGGTTGTGTATATAGAGCATGTCTTGATAGAGGGGTTGTTGCAGCTGTTAAGAAACTTAATTGTTGTAGACAAGAAGTAGAGAAAGAATTTGAGGTGACCACAAAACACATAGCCATTTTATTCTGAAAAGATGACATTATTTGTGAACTTTTGGTTGATCGTTTGCATCTGTGGTTGATAGAATGAGCTGGAGTTTCTTGGAAAAATTTGGCATCCCAACGTGATCTCCGTACTAGGATATTGCATTCACGTAGACACAAGGCTTCTTGTTTATGAGCTGATGCAAAATGGTTCGTTAGAAACACAATTACATGGTATGAATTCTAGTTTATCTTTAGTTTATGATGAATTTACATTTGCAGTAAGGTTTGTGGCATTGAAGAAGCATATTTGATTTGTTGTTTCCTAACTTCTGTAGGACCTTCTAGTGGATCAGCTTTAAGTTGGTACATTCGGTTGAAAATTTCTCTTGATGCAGCAAGGTTCGAATTTTATAACTCTTAATGTTCTGTATTAATCTGATTTACAAAAAGGATAAATAGTACTACTAAATTACTAATCCAAGTTTTCTTGTGATTTTGCCATTTCAGAGGATTGGAACACCTTCATGAGCACTGCAATCCATTGATTATTCACAGAGATATAAAGTCCTCCAATATACTTCTTGATTCGGACTTCAATGCAAAGGTTAAATCTCAATATGTCCTACCTTTTGATTCCGTATGTTAGTTTGATGTTGAGAACTTATAATATGTCTTTTCATGTTACCATTGCCATTGCTCTATTTCTACAGATATCAGATTTTGGCCTTGCGATTTATGGTGGGAACCACAACAAAGATGATTTAAAGCCTTCTGGAACTGTTGGTTATGTTGCACCAGAGTATCTTTTAGATGGTACATGCATTTGCTTTAGTATGTTAAGTTGCTAGCATGAAAGCCATGAAGTCTGTTATTTTAATTTTGTTAATCACACAACTCTAGGTCAATTAACTGAGAAGAGCGATGTGTATGCTTTTGGGGTTGTTCTTCTTGAACTGTTACTTGGAAGGAAACCAGTAGAGAAGATTGGAGATTCTCACTGTCAATCTATTGTGTCATGGGTATGTTTTGTGATTTCCGTACTTCTGGTTTATGCATCTAATATTTCTGAAAATGTATGATGCCTGAGTTTTTAGCAGACTGTTATTGTGTTTCTTATAACAATCGATAATTGAATATATGTCTTTGGATGAACTAATTTCATGGATATATCGTTGAAGCAGTGAAGTATTAATTTTAGTTTAGTGCATTGATGTGCCCCCACTTGAGAGATACTTTTTACCTTTTCTTCATAAATATTCAGTATTTAAATTTTTTCCTTGCAACAAATTTGTTGATAAATAAAAACTGACGTTAGTGATATTCCAAAAACCATTTATTGTACCTATAGCATGTTGTTCCTTTCACCTGTCTACATTACTGGCATGTGGATATTCCAAAAACCATTTACTTACCTATAGCATGTTGTTGCTTTGGCTGCTGAATTCTGACTTTCCAGCCTTTGTTTTAAACTAGGCAAAAGACTTATTATCTATTCACATCTTTTTTATGCTCTTTTTTTTGTTTCCTAAGTGTTTAATTTTCTACCTTTCCAGAACGACAGTCCTCCATTTCATATATCTGCTTGATTGTTATCTCTTTTATTTTATTTCATATTTACATGACAAACTAATTCCATTAGTCTTTTCTCCATTGTAAAGTGTAATAATCAGTAACCACAAAGTTATCTTCTGCAGGCCATACCTCAGATAAGTGATAGAACAAAGCTACCAAATATAATCGATCCGGTTATCAGAAACACCATGGATTTGAGGCATCTATATCAGGTCAGTTACGTCATCAAGATTTGTTTTACTATTTCACAATGGAATACTTCTCTTAACACTTTGTTGTATGTGTAGGTTGCTGCAGTAGCTGTCCTTTGTGTCCAGCCAGAGCCGAGCTATAGACCACTAATCACAGATGTTCTACATTCTCTTGTTCCTCTTGTTCCTGTAGAGCTTGGGGGGACACTGAGGGTAGTAGAGCAACTCCGTCAAACAGGCTAAAGAAATGGACCCTTTTCTAAACAAGTATGGTATATCTGATGGCCTGATGAAAATCTTTTTTGCGCTGCCCATTTCCAAGGATTGTGGGGAACACCATACAGGTTGGGTGCTTGGGTAGGATGACAACGATTCTTGAACTATCCTGGAGGGAAATATTCATCTAATTGCCATTTTTGAAGATCAAAATTCTTGCCTACGAAGAGATGGCAAGTTACTGCCGACATTTCTAGGGCCTTCTAGGAGGGTACATCAATCTAACATTGATTTTCAGAGGTAGTTTTGATTTGTTGTTGCTCTTTAACTCCGGTGTGACCATCCTGTTAGATTGTGGGGCCTAGTTTGGCGATTTCCTGTAAATTTTATCACCGGTAAATTTGATGTAAATTCGAGTGGGTATGCATTCAAGATCATTTGTTACAGAAAATCACTTCATAACCAAAATTCATTCAGAATATTGTAGCGTTGTTGCGAGCACTTTAAGTTTGATCTGTTGATTTATGAGATGCAATCACTTTTTTCAGCAGTTTTGGCAACCTTGAGTGAAACCTGTGCTACATTGCTATAGTGATGTTACTGGATATGCCATTATCTGGCAAAATTCAGTAGGTTGCTCTTCCGTCATCAGGCGTGATTGAATATGCAACCCCCTGGATGTTGTGAGTTGTGACGTACAGATTAGCCGGACATGGAAATATGCATGAATAATTTCTGTGGTAGAGAAGATTCAAGAATGAGCGTGGAGAGTCAACACGTATATGTGAATTGCAAAGGTCATTATGCGGACTCAGATAACCATTTGAACAGACGATGTCTTTGTGGCGCTCTAGATCCACTCATTGTTCTTTCATAGCAGTTGGGATTTTTTGTAAGTACGTAGCACTGCTCTTTGAAGGGAGCCGATTAACCAAATCAACAAATTTGAAACTTGATTAAATTAAAAAAATTATATGCAAAATTCAAACAAAATTGTTTAAACAATTTTGAATTAATTCCAAATTTCTCAAGTTGTTTCAAACAAATTGAATTAATTACAGCCACCTTTGGCCTCTCTAGGATTCCTTAAAATTTGGTTAAATTTTGGTATGAATTTAAGGAGAGGAAAGAGAGATGGAATTTCAAGGGAGAGTTTCAATTCAAAATTTAAAATTTGATCTAGAGATTTAGAGGAGAGTTTTTGAAGAGCTTGGAATTAGAAGAAATTACAAAATAAACATCCGAGCGATTCACGGCTAAATCCCTCAAATTGATTGAGGGGAATTAATCCTCTCAATCACCTCAGTCGTTTTCCCTAAACATCAAGCATTATGGTCCCCTAATTTTCCCTTAACATCGGCACCATTGTCTCCGACAAGCTGATAGCTTCTCCTTCCTAGTGCTGTTAAGCATTTCTTTTCATGTTCACAAGCCTCGCCACACTCCCCACTACCTACCAAGCCCATACCTAAGCTCCCCGTCGCCCTACTTACCATCACGCCGCTCACCTCGACCTCGCCGCCATGCTTCAACCACCTATCCAGGTGACGCCTCCTTGGTTCCTCATTGCCGCACTATTGGGATGAGTTCACGTGGTCCCACCACCCTCTTCCTACCACGCCACAACACTGTGGCTGCGTCCGTGGTCATCAGCGGCAACCATAGGGTCGTGTGCGCAACACACACCAAAAGTGTGCTCTTGTGGTACTAGTTATCTCTTCTGTCCAAGTTAGTACCAGCCTAGGAGGCATTCGTTGGTTCTTTTGATTATGGTTAGGTTAGGCGAATGGTTATGTCACAACTTTTAGCTATGTGGTGTGGTGGTGTGTGGCACATGTTAGTGTGAGGAAGGTGTGTCTGATGGGTAAAGTGTATAACTCTAATTAGAGTAAAGCTATTCGAATAGCTACGCTTTTGGTTATGGGCAAGCCTAGAAATATCCCTAAGTTAGATGTTTTTCTTTTCTATGGTTTTACATCTTTTTGGTCATGGTGAAAGTGAGGTGCATAGTGTGTGTCTTGGTTTATATCCTAGTATGTTTAAGTTTACGTCGGTACGTGACTTGTCTTTAAAACTTAGATAGAATCACGTTGGTGTATGATTTGGTAAACAACTTGTCTTAGTAGTAGGATCGTTCTTTATTTAAAAAAACAACTATGATTAACTAATAATTTAAAACTATTGTTTCATGTAAATAAATGCTATAATTATTATCTCCTTATACTCTCTCGTATTATTCATGTATTATTTCTTGGTATGGCTTGTTGAGTATAATGGTGGTACTCAGCCTTACTCTCTTTCCTCCAACCTAGATAAAGAGTAAAAGTTTTGAAGTTTAGCTTGTGCTTGCCATCAAGTACTTATATTTTTTATTTGTTTATCTTTAAGTTGTTAGGGGCTTTAGTAGCCCATGTAATAAACTTCTTAATGCTTCCGCTATTGTACTCTAATATTTATTATTTAGCTTAATAATGTGTACCTTGCCTCCTGGATCAAGGATTTATACACGTGCGGATGAAAAATATGTGAGTATTTTCTCGATGCTACAACTCGCCAGGGACATGCATGTAAATATTTGAATCCAACAATTCGTTTAGATATGCGGTCATCACATCTATCAACTATATTTTTAATTATATGCTAGCTGCAATGGACATTAAGTATTAGAACGTTATGCCACTCATCGTAATCGATACCGGGTCTCTGTATAAACCCTCATGCTACAAGCTTCATTCACTTTGTATCTTACCACCTTATTATTTTTGTTTCGTTTTTAGACAAAAACCCACATGTACCCAACTAGGCACACAATGGGGGGCATTGGGCTTACCGGCCCAAAAACACGCCTCTTGACAAGCGAGCATAATTCTATCTTAATCACTTCTTTTCATTTGACTTAATTCAAGCGCTTACGACACTCAACCATGGACATAGGTTTAATCATGGTACATTATATCAGCGATCTTAGAGACAAAATTTATATCGACATGTGTAGTTTTTTTTTGTCATACAATTCTCCTAAGACAACATAGTTTGTGGCAAATTCCTCATTCATTTTCTCATCATGGTTTTCCAAAATAGAAGAGGGTTCTGATGCAACAGTCGAACTATGTGCGTGTGTTAGTTCACATGCCCTTTCGCCATTTTGGTGACTGTCCCATGGATAGGTCTCCTTCGAGATTGCTCAATGGGAGTGTGATGCATGTGGTTCTGTGTTCAGCTATTGCGGATGTCTCCGCTGAGCCTAAGTCGGACCATCTAGGTCTATTCCTCTCTTCCTAGGCTTAGGGGATGGAGAAAAGTCTTCTTTCATGGTGAACTCCACTCTCTCTGGTGCATTTGCTATAGGAATATGTGACTTTGACATTCCTCTTAGATTAGTGAAGGTGTCTAACCGATCATTAGCTAAAATTTGAAGGTATATGATACATTGAACTTCCTGTTCAATGTGTGGCGAACATGGGTCAAGAGTACGGATACTACTTGAGTTCCAATATATTTCATGGCTTTCCTTGGAGTCGAGGTTCTTTTCCTTAATGCCAAAAAATGCTCTTCATCAAAGATGTAATGAGAGTACCGAGCTAGATTATGGATGGGGATCCATAACCCACATAGACCCCCACCTCTTAGTGCAGTCCCATTGTTGTACGTTGGGGTGGTGAGATCAGCACATATATAGCACAACCAAACTTTCATCGATGGAAAACCACTAGCTCTTGGCCACACGCTAGTTGATGGGTTGAACTAGAGTGATATGCAGATAGTCTATACTGGATTAGCTTTGTAGCATGCTATATTGCATGGTCCCAACATGTAGTGGGCAAATTGCTACCCTGTAGCAATGATCTAGTAATTAACTTGATACTTTTTATCGATGATTCAGCTAATCCATTCTAAGTATGAACATGTGGAATGGAATGCTCTACATTAGTGCGTAAGGCCATACAATAGTTATTGAATGCCTTTGATGTGAATTCACCCACATTATCCATCTGAATCGTTTTGATGTGGTTCTCGGGGAACTCTGCATGCAAACGGATGATCTACGTAATGAACATAGCAAAAGTGTAGTTCCTTGTAGATAACAAGCATACGTGGCTCCACCTTGTAGAGACATCGATCAACACTATGAAGTATCTAAATGGTTCAGACCATCGGTTACTGGGTCCACAAATATCCCCTTGGATTCTCTCCAGGAATCTTAGAGGCCGATTGATTAACCTTAGAAGCAGATGTAGTCAAAGTGACTTGACGATGGCAGCCCAACAATAGAGCATCTGATAACGTGTTTTAGAATAGCAACGTCGACAGATCGCCCAAATCTGCTCCCTTTCCTCCCATAAAAGATGATGTGCGAGAAGATATAGATGCTTGTATCCCTTCCCTAATAATCACACCACAGATAAGACAATGAACACAGATGTAGTGGTAGAGCTCTCTCTTTATTATCAATGATTTCTGTGTGTACCATGACGAGCACTCTTGCCCCACTATTTATAGTAGAGGGAGGCTAGAGATAAGATCAGATTTATCTAACCGATTTGGATTGGTCTATAAGAAAGAAATTTATCTCCTCAAAAGATAAAAGATTCATAACACTCCCCCTTGGGTGTATCCATGACCAACTCATATCTCGTCAAAACTCCTAAAAAAACTAGTGGGAAAAATGCTAAGAAAAATATCCGTGACTAACTCATACACAGATGCCTTGTTAAAAAACTTGAAGATCATAAGCTTTAGTCAACTAAGGGGAAAAGAATACATTATTGTGGACAATCCACTAGCTTGGCCAAATCAGGGGTTTTTCTCTCTCTAAATCCTATAAGTCTCTAAGCCTTCTCATTCTAATTTCGACATGTGAGCGATCTGATTATATCAATCTGAAATCCAGAAGAAGTAAGTCTCTTCTACTTGTCAGATCTGTTGCTTGCGTTTGTGTGGCATTTGATCGACTGCTGCTAAATCCTTCTTTGGGCACGAATGTGCTTCTCATCTTTCCATTTTAAAAACCGTTTCTCTTCTCCTTTTCCTTTCTGATGATAAAAAATAATTCTAGTGTATGGGTGAGTTGTGATGATGTCCCATATGGATGATTGTTTTGTCACTAATAGGTTATATTAATCAATGTAAGGACTAACTGGCACAATTAGTACGTTGGTCATGTTAATCATGTATATTACAAATCCCTTGACACCCAAATTTTACATCTCTCCTAGCGTTAAGCAATGTTGCAAACTCTTGGTAACATTGCGAACACACCAATTTCCTAGGTGAACAGATAAGTCTAACAAAAAGATGAAGACTCCAAGGTACTTATCTGTTGTTGTGTTAATTATTCATGTGTTCTTGCTATTCTATGAGTGGTCTTGTGTATATGATTGCAATATAGTTAATTGTTTCATTGGCAATTTAACAAACTAATTTGCAGCATGTTATCAATACGATGGCTCCATACCTCTAGGAGGACATTCATGTTGTCAATTGGGCAACACATAAACTTAAGTTTTGTTCTAGGGATTAATTGATGCACAAATGGCTTGATGGAGCTATCGTGATGATAACCTGTTGTACATTAGTTTTTTGTGCTGCCAATAAATGGTTAACATTTTTTCAATCTTATACATGACATAAATCACAAAATACCACACGAACAGAACAATTTGCCCACTAGGGAGAAATACCTGGGAATATTTGGCACAAGATATTTCAATATTCATATACATATAGGTTATTTGCAAATCACAGATTTGACATCAAGTTTACATATTTTACTGTTTTTACTACCAAAACAGTCATAGGGAACCATGCCTTACAAATAATAGAATTTTACTCCCACATTATATAATTCATCTATGCTGCAAATAGGTTAAGCAACTGAGAATGATGGATGTCTCTATAAATTATTCTTATGTTTATATGATTCTATGGTTGATCTAATATATAATTGTTGGAGGCAGGCCATGAGGCCCTTCAGTCAAACTACCGAGGCAAACAAGTCTTTAGTGAATAATGAAACGTAACAAAGCAGGGCAAAGCAGAGCAAAATCCGGTAAGACGCGAAGCACAGTGAAACCTAGCGAAGCTAGATGAGATGGCAAAGCACAGCGGAGTACGGTGAGACAAAACAGAGCCGAGCGAAGCACCACATGAGATGGTACATGGGAAGGTAGACACTGATGAGTGCTGATCAGGTAGAAGGCTGCCATCAGGGGGCTGGCCCAGCAATGGCCTAGATACAACCCAAGAAGGCCAAATAGGTTAAAAAGGTGGTAAAAGGGCAGGAATGCTTATAAGTGTTCCTATCAAGAGGATAATTATGTAAAAGCCTGTATAAACTAAACCCTAGGGTTAATTAGTAGGGTTGTAAAACAATAGACCCTAAGGGATATGCTGTAAGGGCATAATCCAAAAAATTAATATACTACTATACTATTTTTGTCCACATTTTGAGGACAAGCATTTGTCTTTTGACAACAACTGACGTTGTCCATGGGGACCCCAACCAAAATCAATGCCATCGAAGAGAAGGTCCACTTGGAAGAAGACAGTCCCACGAAGGTATGTGGGGACTGATAAAGTCAAAGCCAACATTGAGGAAGAAGTCCCGGCTGACGAAGAGAAAGAAGTTGGACGAGACTCCATTGTCTAAACTTAGGTTGAGGGGCTTAAGGCAATAGACCCGGCATGAAACTCAAGCATCCCAGCTTTGATCAGTTTTGGTGACAGGAACCAAGGGGCAAACCTTTCCATGGCTAAAGCAGCTTCGGTCCCATGAGTGGAATAAGAGGCGATGAGACAGGACATGTTCGGGCTCTAATACATGCTTCGCTAGGTGCAACAGCAGCAAGCTATCATACAAGCTAGAAGCAATACCTCTCAATTATGCATGCTCACTCTGAATGTGGTTCAACTGCTCCCCCCACCCCCATTGCCGACAGTTTAGGTCTACCCTCTAGCACAAGGAGGAACATCACACGCTTTGCATGTCATGTTGCAAGCTCAGGAAATTTTGACCTAGCTGTAAAGAACAAGTGTCGCTCTGGCAACCCAAGCATCAACATCACAAATCAGGTAAGACCAGGTATTGTCCTACAAGTGCAATTCTGGGCAATCCTCCAGTAGCTGAATGCTGGACTCCCCTAGAATATGCAAGTACTAGTGCAAGTAGTCCCAACTTTGACAACACTAATCATCAGAGGAGCAAGTCAAGGGTTGGTTGTGTAGCTGCATGCAGTGGCAATGGCAACACATTCGCTCAGAGTACTGCATGCCTCCGCCAACCACACCAATTGTGCAAGCAACTTTGGCCGGTGTAGAAGCACAACCATTGCTGGCTTTGCAACTGCAAGTGGCAACCTATAGCCAAGCTCAAGCTTGAGTTCAAGTACCAGCATCACCATTCATGCCATGTACCAAAGTCTGATGCCCCAAGTTCATCAGGGGTAGCCGTCAAACATTGACAGTGAAAAGAAGCTACCTCTAAGTTAGGGACTATGAAGCCAACCCATCCCTACCCAATTCAAGAACCCAACGATTGTCATGTATATAGTAGATTCTGACCTAACAGAATTCCTATCAATCTATGAGTTAGCTAGCAATGCTGCACATGGCAATGAAAACACAAAGTCGAAGGTCATACATGTAGCAATCAATGGTTTTGTCAGATCGTGGTACTTCAGTCTATCACCAAGTAGTATTTACTCTTAGGAACAACTATGGGATATGTTCATCACTAACTTTCGAGGGATGTACGAAGAACCAAAGCTTTAGCCGCTTTGATTACATCTACTTCCTCATCACAACGATTGACTCATCAATGCATTGAGTCTTCCCGCGTCGATAAATCTATGGTAAAATTGTTGGTTGCAATTAGTAGAGTGATTATGTTTTCTTATTTTTTTATTATGTTTTAGATGCTATGTTTATAGTAGATTAATTTTTTGCTCATGATCTAGCAGTGGATTAGCTTCCTACTTTTTTTATCTATATGCATCTATTATTGTTTTTGATGAAAAAATTGAGAAAATGTATGCATAAACTATTAAAATTGATGCAATGCCTTTATGAGATCGTTCGGTAGGGCCAAACCCCCATCCTCATGACCTCTCTCGCTTGCATCTCTCTCTGAGCCGATGCCACACCGGGATCATCACTGACAATGTCTTAGTCCGCTCGCTAGACTTGGAGCACATTGGCTGTCGATCGTCGTCACTGTTGGGAACGTCATTGGCTTTGTGCTGGCGTTGTCGTGGAAATCATCATCACCCTGGAGCACTAAAACCCGATGTGCCACTACTGCTGGTGCTAGATGCCATCTATGTCACCACCACCGTTAAACCCTACCATTGTCATCGTAAGGTTGTGTAGGGGACGATGGGTCGTTGGTGCCTATTGACTAGATTGGCAACCGCCAAGATGTCTCTGTCGGATGTAGATCAGATACCATTGCTGGGCCAAGCACCTGTCAGGGTAGATGCCATCGCGATGAGCATAGCTAGGCCACCGCCATGCCATGGTCGCCGCTTGAGAGTAAGCTTTGCCGCCATTGACCTCCACTTGGAGATGCCAATGGGATGATCGGAGCTCCTTGGTTTGGCACCGCCTACCTCTCCCTTATTGTCGATAGTCAACTACCACTGCCACCGCCACCAAGCCCACGAGGTCGGCGTGTTGAGCGTCAGGTGCCACCGCGGATGATGGGAGTGAGAGGGGAAACCCTAATTCCCCCTCACCCCTCTATTTTCGTGTCTCAAGCGAGCCAACTAGGCTGGCCTACCTACTCCGCTCGATTGTTTTTTTTACCCAATTACATGACCCAACCCACCTAATTAATAAAAATAGTAAAACAAAAAGCTCCTCGTGGGCTTTGAGTTTATGGATTCGGCCTACTCAGGATGAATAGGTGGTAGATGGCGATCTAGCCCAATAAAATCGTGGCTACATACAGTGTCGGCCTAATAACATGTTCTACTGACAATTTGCATTTTAGTCCCTCAAGAGGTTGATTTTTACACTGAAAGTTCACTATTTTTATAGTTTGAACCTTGTAATTAACTATAATTATATCAATTTTTATAAAAAAGGTTGTAATCTTGCTATTAGGCCTGATTCTTAGTTGTTTTCTTCCATGAGAGTCCTTAGACTCAATAATAACTATATATTGGTGTATGTTTTTGTTAACACCAAAATTTGATAAGCCCGCAATCAGATTCGGTTAAGAATCAAAGAGCCGATCGACTTATGGAAAGAGGCTGGTTGATAGATGGAGAAGCCGATCAAACAGACGAAAATATTGATGTTCTCAGATATGGAAAGAGCGGATCACATAGATAAAGATGAATTCAGTTTAGTTGATAGGTGGAAGATTATCCATATGAGATCGAATCTAGGAAGGAATCATGGAAACCACAGCAGAGTAGTTTTATATCTATAAGATATCTCTTGTAATTAGGTAGGAGTAGTTAATTTTGTTATCTTCTTAGAGATAGTTTTCTTTTATATTTAGAAAATAATATCCAAAGGTTGTTTTTAACTATTTTAGATTTGTGTAATCCTAGGGTATAAATACAAAGCTGCAGGGACCTTATAAATCATTGACATAGATCAATAAAACTTCGGCAAGGTCAATCAATCAGCCTCTTTCCTTGGAGTCAAGGTACTTTCCTCTCCCAAATCCTAAGAAATGCTCTTCATTGAAGATGTAATCAGCTTACCGTGCCATAATAAGATCCCTAGTTGTAGACTCTAAATAGTAGATTATGGCTGGGGATCCATAACCCACATATACTCCCCACCTCTGTAGAGTCCCATTGTTGTACGATGGGGTGATGAGATCAGCACATACATAGCACAACCAAACATTCATAGATGGAAAACCACCAGCTTTTGGCCATGTGCCAATTGATGGGTTGAAGTAGAGTGATATACAGACAGTCTATACTAGATTAGCTTTGTAGCATGCAATACTGCATGGTCCCAATATGTAGTGGGCAAATTGCTATCCTATAGCAATGGTCTAGCAATTAATTTGATACTTTTTATCAATGATTCAGCTAATCCATTCTAAGTATGAACATGTGGAACGAAATGCTCTACATTAATGCCTAAGGCCTTGGGAACAACTATGGGATATGTTCATCACTAACTTTTGAGGGACGCATGAAGAACCAAAAATGTAGTAAGAGTTCCTCACCATCCGGAGAAAGCTTAGGGAGTCTACCCACGAGTTCATTCCAAGGTTCTCACAAGCTAGTGTCAAGTTGAAGAAATTATTGAAACTATGGTCATTAATAGGGATTCAGTAGGGCTTTGAATAGGACAATTAACTGAAAAAATCACAATGAAGCAGCCGAAGACGCTTCGCCATCTCTTTTGCATTATTGAAGATTAAGTGTGAGGGGAAGAAGACATTGAAGTGGAGGAATGAAATCCAAGTAAAGTTCGATCAAGTTATGAGCCAAAGCTAGAGCATGAGTGAACAACAAACTACCGAAGCCATAGGAGAAAGTGCCCAAGCTTGGCCACCGCCACCACCATAATCATGGAAAATGTTTTAGAACGACAGGGGAAAGCATGTGATGATGGTCAAACAAGTTCAAGCTTTGCACAAAAGCTTCCATGCAAAACAACAAGGGGCGAGTAATCTTTTGCCAAGAAAAAGACGTACAAAAAAAGGCAAGTTCTGATTGTTTGGCAATGCTTTGCACAACACGAAACAAAGCAAAAACATGCAACAACCTAGCTGAGAGCCTGTGCCACCATCAAGTAGGCAAGGGGGCGAAGAGACCAAGTCTGCAAGATGGGGAGCTTGGCCCACATATTCTTTGCTTTCACCTTCAGCAAGACATGGCTACCGATGCTGCCCTAACATATGCCGCAAGTCTTTTAAACGGCTTTAGCATGGGCTCAGTGCAAGCCTTGGATCAAGTACAGCTCCAAGTTTCCATCGGCACGAGCAACAACACGCACAAGGATATGATCACCTTCAGATGTGGTTGTTCTACCATACCAGTATAATGCCATCTTTGGCATAGCCACGCTAAACAAGTTGGATGCAGTGGCACATCACAATTACTTGATGCTAAAAATGCTAGGGCCAAAGGAGCCAATCATGATCAAGGGGACCCAATAGTCAATGAGGGCCAAGGGAGAAGTGGCCATTTATATGTGTGAAATAGACAATGTGCAAGAACACTATGATGTGCCATCAAGATATGTTAAACCCATGTTTTTGCTGCAATACAAGATTACCAAAGTCTAAATTGATCTGAATGACCCATCAAAAATAGTGTCGATTGACAAGGATACATGTGAGGAAACCACATAAGAAATCCTATAAGTCATCAAGAAAAACTTGGATGTCTTCACCTAAAGAGTTGAAGTGCTAGAAGAAGATGGCAGAAGCCTCATTGAGCACTGCTTGGTGGTAAGGCCAGAGGCGAGGCCCAAGAAGCAAAAGCTACATAAAATGTTGGTAGACTGCCAAGAAGTACTGAAGGTCATTGTCGAGAAGTTCTTAAGTGCCAGAGTCATATGGGAGGTCAAAAACCTAGAATGGCAAGCAAACTCACTGTTGGTGATGTTAACGCTGGAATTTGATTCAGCTTGTAAATAGGATTGGCCAATGGGAAAATACTGATCGGCTCATGGGGTGAAGCTGATTGATATCGTAGGAGAGCTGATCAAACGAGTGGCACACGGATTCAGTTTATTTGAAGATAGAAAGTTATCTAGATGGAACTGAGTCCAAAGAGAAATAGTGAGGGTAACGGCAGGTTGGGTGTCTATACAGAATGTATTACATAGTCTAAGCAAGTTTAGGTAGCTTTACAATTTCTTAGAGATTAGTTTCCTTTTATATTCTTAGGAAATAACATTCGGTGGTGGTTGTAACCGCATCGGACTTTGTAATCCTAGTCTATAAATATAGACCCCTTGGAAGCTTGTAAAAAAGAAACAGATCAATCCAATAACCTTCAGCACATCGCCACCCTAGCTCGTCTAGGTTTTTACTGGTGGGTTTTGGCTCTTGACGTGGAGCTGCATCGGTTAAGTTTGATCTTCGGTGAAGGGGTAAGTCTTGCCACTATCCTTGTATGCTTTGCTCTCTCTAAAGCTGCATCGGTTAGGTTCGACCTCTTAGTTAGATCGAGCATACCGCATCACGTCCGCGTGAGGCTCGCTAGCGTGTTGGTCTCCCTCCTCCATCCATGGTCTCATGCTACATCGGTTAGGTTCGACCTACGTGATCGGCAGTGGCGGTTCGATCCAGTGCCCCAGCGTGTTTTCGCGTGGCATCTCATCGGACTGAGTAGCTGACGAGTTATCCTCACCGCTAACCTCATATCCATCTTGCATATCGTCGAATGATTAATCCGCTAGAGATCGATTTGGTCACATTGGATGCGGCTTGGTATTGTCTCAGTTCGATCCGATCTACTAGGACTCATGTCTAATGGGGCTAGCATCGAAATCTAGAGGATTTCGTTCCCCATTGGCTCAAACAACTGATGGGTTTAGGTGTAGGCCTACATCGAACGTTCAGCCGGTAGGTAGCCGATGACCTTGCCTTTTTCCTCCCTCGTTGTTAGGTTCGGTCTAAGTCTCCATTGTCTCCACGTTGTTAGCCCTGGCCTCATACTGTCTTGGTTCGATCCGGATCTATCGAGGTTGGTCCAAACGGTGTCGTTACTGTGGTCACTAGTCCTCGTGGCTTTGTAGGGGATTAGGCTCCGCTCTGCGCTTTAGATGCTGCGAAGCATCATTGGCTCTTTGGCCGATAAGTCCTCTACTCTATTCCACGTGTGTATCGCTCACGCCTTCATCGACTATTCAACCGATTCTCGAGCGCTGCCTTTCCTATTGGCACCCAGCCGATAGGGTGAGCCGGATAGGCCCATCGGTTAACTGGCTAGCGGATCTCATCCTCTCTCTTTGTCAATTGTAGGGTCAAATTAACTGGCACGCCCTCGGACTTCAAAGATTAAGGACTTGCACTAGAGCTAAGCAGATCTCTCAAGCCTTCGCGTGACCAAGCCACCATCTTTTCCCGATCGGACCTCCGTTTGGCTTGGTCGGACCACCCCCCTGTGAGATTTGGTGATGAGCACGCTCTTTGGCATGCCCAGTGGGACAAGACAACTGCAACATAATGGCGGGTGAAGAGATCAACACAAAGAACGTGATTCCAGTAACAATAAAGGATTTGACTGAAGATCAAAGGTACTAGGTAGAGCAAAATACGTCTAATTTTCAAAAACTCTGTCTAGAGTCTTTCAGTATGACCAGACAAGTGCCAATTTAGAAGTCCCAAATTTCAAAGCCCATTTTGGTAGGAGAATCTAGCCATTCACCACCCGTGAGTCCTCAGAAGCCATTGCATGAGATGGTTAATGAAGCTATTCACTATGCACTCATTAATCAATCAGGTGTGCTAGTGAATACTTTGCACAATTTGATCAAGAAAGTGGTAGATGGATCAATTGTTTGAGAACCTGATCAAGGGCCAGTATATTTGCCAATGAAAACAGAGCAACCGCAGTTTACTTATGGATCCAGAAAAGGCATATCAGCAAATATGTTTGCACTAAAATAAGATCAGATTAGGGGGCAACGTGATGATATGATGCCAGGATATCATCGAACGACTTACTATGGGGGATATCAGCAAGAATACCTAGGTGGCAATAATGATACAAGCAATCTTCTAGGAGATCATTTTAGACTATACCAAGTGCTAGCTACGCCTCCACACTATCAAAGGGAGAACCCAAGGGAGGAGGATTGGTCTGCCAGAGTTGTAGAAGTGGTCAGAGAGCAATTTGGCATCAAGCCTAAGGAACAAGCTTTTATGTATCGGCACCCTTATCCGGAGTGGTTTAACAGAGTTCCACTGTCGCACTGATATAGGATACCGGAATTCTCCAAATTCTCAGGGCAAAATAGTGTATCTACAGTGGAACACATCAGCTGATTCTTGGCCCAATGTAGGGAAGCATCGGCTAAGGAAGCCCTAAGAGTCTATTTCTTTCCATTGTCTGTCTCTAGATCGGCCTTCACCTGGTTCTCTTCATTGCCTCTCAACTCAAGTAGGGGATGGGCCGATCTGGAGAAGCAATTCCATAAGTATTTCTTTGCTAGGATTCATGAGATGAGACTGTCAGATTTAACATTGGTTAGACAGAGGCCTGATGAGTCAGTTCTAGAGCACATCCAATGTTTCCAGGATATCAGAAGCCGATGTTAGTCTTATTCTTAGTGATGGACAATTAGTTGATTTGGCCTTCCAGGGGTTGCTGGCTCCAATCAAGGAACATTTATCTTCTTAATAATTGGAGAGCCTATCACATCTTCTCCAGAGGGTATCGGCTCATGAAAGCCGATTTGTTGAAACCGAGAAAGAGAGATTTCATCGGAAGGCTGCTCAACTACAGGTTTATGCATCGGACTTAGATGATGAGGAATCCAATCTAGAAAGTGGGTTTGGCAAAGTGGACTAGGAATAGGAAACCTATATCATGTCCCTGGATGAAGAATACCGGTAAGGACGAAAGATATGATTTTGATACCAACAAAGCCCATAAGATATTCGATCTTCTACTCCAAGAGAAACAGATTCAATTGCCACTAAACCATGTACTTTCATCATCTGAAGAACTCAAAAAGAAGAAATATTGCAAGTGGCACAACTCAATATCTCATCATGCTAATGAATGTAGAGTTTTTTTGGCAACAATTGCAATTGGCTATCAAACAAGGGATAATTAAATTTGAAGATAAAAAGCTGATGAAGATCGATGGACATCCTTTTCATGTGAACATGGTGTTTGCAGGGTCTTCAAGATATCGGTTCGATAAGGGAAGACGGTGGAGGAAATCAAATATCACCTCATCGGATTTGATAAAGAAATATTCTAGAAGATAGGATGAAGAATGACGAGCCATAGTGAACAAGGAAAAGTATAATCCACATTGGGGTTGCCTATTTTTTCAATATTGCTGGGATCAAGATATGAGGTTGCCGTCGATTGAGGATTGTCCTGAATGTAACAAACTGGGATCACAGCACATGAGCAGAGTAGGATGTCGTATGATCGGCCATCTATTAAGCAAGCATTAGTACATAGCCGATTAGGGCCGATCAATGAAAACTGTAGTCAAAAGTTAGTTGATGATAGGGAGTTACGTAAAGGACGATACAACTCAAATTCTTAGTGGTGTCCATCCAAAATCTTCATAAAAAATCAGAAGGGAAGAGAACAAAGTTTGCAGCATAGAGAACAACACAAGAAGCAACGTCAGGACCATGAGGAAGCCAATCGAAGTCAAACGACTAAAAGCGTATGGTGCGTAAAACTTAAAGATGATGATTTTTACACATCGGCTCCAACCAACATGGTGTTTTTCTTGCCTCTGGAGTATAAAGCATGTGCATTTGATGAAGAGGATCAAGAAGAGGTCTTTGCTCAATTGACGCTACAACCTGATCAAGCCATATTTGAGAAGCCTAAAGAATTTAAGCATCAACACTTAAAAGCCGTTGTATATCAAAGGATATGTGGATGGGAAGTCGATGATGAAGATGGTAGTTGATGGAGGTGCAGATGCCTACCTGATGCCATATGCTACATATTGCAAGCTAGGGAAGACTGCTGAAGACCTGATCAAAACAAATATGGTGTTAAAAGACTTCGGAGGAAATCCATAGGACATGAAGGGAGTGCTAAATGTGGAGTTGACAGTCGAAAGCAAGACGATGCCCACCACATTTTTTGTCATCGATGGTAAAGAATCATATAGTCTACTTCTCGGCAGGGACTGGATTCACGCCAACTGTTGTATTCCTTATACAATGTATCAAAGCCTTATACAATGGCAAGGGGATCAAGTTGAGGTGATTACAGCTGATTAGTCGACCAGTGTTGTAGTAACCGATCTTCCAATCTAGGAAGCTAATGGATTTGATTTCTTGTCTGAGAAAGTATGGGATGGATATTTCCTTGATGTAACCAGCAAGGGGATAAAGCCAATCCAGCAAGTTGACTCGGAGCTATTGTTCTAATGGGAACCATAGAAGATTTTGAAGGAAAATTAGGGCAAGGATTTATGTCGGCTGATGAGTTGGAGGAAGTTGATATAGGACTAGGAGATAGACTAAGGCCGATGTATATTAGTAAAAGTTTATGTATCAAATTCTGAGAAGAGTTAATATAATTGTTGAAGGAATTTTGAGAATGTTTTGCTTGGGATTACCATGAGATGCCAGGCTTAAGCCAATCGATTGTTGAACATCGACTTCCTATTAAACCAGGATATCGGTCATTCAAGTAGCCGTTGAGAAGGTTCAAAGCAGAGTTGCATGATGTAATCAAGGCAGAGATCACAAGGCTGTATGATGCAAACTTCATCAAACCTTGTCGATATGCATAGTGAATATCCAACATCATCCTGGTTGAGAAGAAGAATAGGAAGCTGAGGATATGCATCGACTTCTGGAATTTGAATAGAGCGAACCCTAAAGATGAGTATCTGATGCCAATGGTAGATCTATTGATTGATGCAACATCGGGTCACAAGATCATTAGTTTTATGGATGGGAATGTAGGTTACAATCATATTTTTATGGCGGAAGAAGATATCCACAAGACTGTGTTCAGGTGTCCTAGAGCTATCGGCTTGTATGAGTGGGTAGTTATGACCTTAGGTTTGAAAAGTGCTGGTGCAACTTATTAGAGAGTCATGAATTATATATTTCATGATCTCATTGGTCTCCTGATGGAGATATATATTGATGACGTGATGGTAAAATCTAAGAGTTTTCAAGACCATATAGCCGATCTGTGAAAAGTACTAGAGAGGGCGAGGAAATATGGACTAACGATGAATCCTCATAAATGTGCTTTTGGTGTATCGGCTGGGCAATTCTTAGGCTTTATGGTGCATGAGAGAGAAATCAAAGTTAGTTAGCAAAGCATTAGGGCTATGCAGAACACCGAGCCACCAAACAACAAAACACAGTTACAATCTTTGATCGGCAAGCTCAACTTTATAAGGAAGTTTATTTCAAATCTATCAGGAAGGATTGAGTCCTTCACTCTCTTGTTAAAGTTGTGAGTCGATCAAAAGTTCGTGTGGGGCATCGAATAGCAAAGAATGTTTGATCATATTAAAGATTATTTGAATTCTCCACCAGTATTGATTCCGCCGTAGAAAGGGATATCATTTAAGTTATATCTATAAGCCGATGAGGAGTCTATCGGGTTAGTGCTGGCACATGAATTTGAATTAAAAGAATGGGTGCTATTCTATCTGAGTTGATGACTTTTGGATGCTAAGACCATATATCCTGTGGTGGAAAAGTTATGCCTGTGTTTATACTTCTCGTGTACAAAGTTAAAGCATTATCTTCTATCGGTTGAGTGCACAGTACTTTGCAAAGCTGATGTGGTTAAATATATGCTATCGGCTCCAGTCTTGAGAGTGTGGATTGGTAAATGGATATTCGCTCTGATGGAGTTCGATCTAAGGTATGAATTGGTTAAGGTGGTCAAAGGACAAGTGGTGGCCAATTTTATTGTACAACATAGAGGAGTCCAAGAGAATTTTTTGGAGCCAATTCCATGGACACCATTCTTTGATGGGGTCGATTTGCAAGCATGGATCTGGTATCAGCTTGGTGATTATATCACCTTGGGAGGGGGGCAAGTTTTGAGTTCTCTTTTACAATCAAGCCTTATAGGACTAATAACCAAGCAGAGTAAGAAGCGATGCTCAAAGGTCTTCAGCTGCTGGGGGAAATTGGAGCCGATATAGTAGAGGTCATTGGAGATTCTTTGTTGGTAATCAGACAACTATCTTGGGAGTATGAGTGCAAGGATGAGGTTTTGAGGTCGTATTATGAGGAATGTCAACATTTATTAAAGGATTTCAAGATGGTATTGTTGGATTATATTCCTAGAGAGCAGAATCTGGAGGCCAATGATCTTGCTCAAATTGCTTCAGGATATCGACTGGATAGGAAGGTGGAAGTTGAGTTAGCTGATATTGAAAATCATATTGAAGCCGATCATTGGAGACGAGAAATTATTCAATATTTACAAAATCCATCACAATCGGCTTCTAGGAAACCTCGGTATAAATCTGTTAAATATATACTACTTGATGAAGATCTGTATTATTGGGCTATCGATGGGGTTCTGTTAAGATGCTTGGGTACTGAAGAAGCTGTAATAGTTATGAGTGAAGTACACGAAGGTGTTTGTGGAGCCCATCAATCAGCTCACAATATGAGATGGCTGATGAGGAGAGCTAGATATTTTTGGCCGACAATACTGGAGGATTGCTTCAAATACTACAAAGGATGGAAAGATTGTTAGAAGTTTGGGAATGTGCAGCGAACTCCAGCATAAGTTATGAACTCAATAATTAAGCCATGGCCATTTAGAGGTTGGGGAATCAACATGATTGACCATATTTATCCTTTATCAAGTAAAGGGCATAAGTTCATATTAGTAGCAATAGATTATTTCACAAAGTGGGTAGAGGCTATCCCTTTGAAGAAAGTTACCTCTAAGGACGTGATTGAGTTTATCAAGGAACATATTATATATCTGTTTGGTATTCCGCAGATGATTACTACCGATCAGGGTTCTATCTTCGTGTTTGAAGGTTGCAAAAGTTTGCTACCAGTATGGGGATTAAATTATTGAATTCATCACCATATTATGCTCAAGCTAATGGACAAGCCGAAGCTTCTAATAAGAGTTTAATCAAGTTGATCAAATGCAAGATTGATAAATAACCATGGAGATGGCATGTTACATTAAACAATTCACTATGGGCCTATCGAATGGCATGCTATGGATCTACTTGAGTACCACCATATCAATTAGTATATGGGCATGAAGCAGTTCTCCCGTGGGAAACTAACATCGGCTCCAGGAAGGTGTCTATAGGATCAATTGACAGCCGATGATTATTATAACCTGATGACCGATGAACTTGATGATTTGGCTCAGAGTCGGCTATGGGCGTTTGAAAGGATCAAGGAAACAAAACTAAGATTGCTAGGCATTATAATAAAAGGGTGATAGTTAAATCTTTTTCTGAAGGAGATCTCGTTTGGAAATTGATTTTATCGATTGGATCTTGAGATAATAAGTTTGGAACGCCTAATTGGGAAGGGCCCTATTGGATCAATCATTGTATGCCTGATAATGCTTATATACTAGAAAGTCCTGAAGGGGAGAGATTTGCCAGAGCCCTCAATGGAAAATATTTGAAAAATTATTATCCTAGCGTTTGGGTTGACGCCTAAATCGGTTAAGTATGTCCAATTTTTAATTCTCTTCAAGACAAAAAAGCCAATAATGTTCTATCAGCTAATGATGCTATTTGCTTGAATCAGCTAAGGTGTGGCCGGTTTCAAATATTTCTTCAATACAGAAGCCGATATGGTTATATCGGCTACAAGTAGCTATATCGTTAAGATATCGCCTTTAAGGAATATACATACATACATATATATATATATATATTCATTGATCAAGCTGATCAAGCTTTATTACAAGCAGTCAATGTTCATGATGACATTGCGGCTTTTCAATGCTAAGATTTCACAAATATTTCTTGATTGCCTCGATCGCGCGCAGACAGATTTGGTCTATTTCGTTGATGGCACGGATGTCGTCCTCATTGGATCCAGGGATAGTTTTCAAGTTTGTGTGCTGACGAGATGCTTCACATACTTTTTCTACTACCTTGGTCTCTTGATCTTGTATTGATTGTGGTAGTCCAATAAGATGGGATTCGGTGGTTTCAATGTCGCAACGCACCTTATCAAGTTCCACCATCAAATCAGCTTCTCGTTTCTTCAGTAGGCCTAGCTTGGTGTTGGTGTCTCACAAGTCGGCTATCATCTCGTCAAGTTTTTCCCTTTCGGTCTAGGCAGATAGCCGGTCATTTTGGGCTAAACTGCTTTGTTTGGCACGATCGGCTATATGTCGTCTGGTCGTGATCAGCTGGGTCCTGTGGAATTCTAAGTAGATAGCAGGTGTGAGTACGTCAGTAAGCTTTTTGAGCAGGAGGTGTTCAATTTCAGTGAGTCTTCCCTGGATTAGTCCGCAATCTTCCACTAGTGAGCCGATCGAAATGTATAGTCAATGCATGATATCCGATAATTCCTCACGTACATCGGCTGGTAGCAATAGTTTGATCGCTGCACTGGTAGCTGAGTCTTTATACATCTCCAAGTATTTGCCGATGTCAAAGGAGAACAAGTTGGCTAGTGACTGCACATTAACATCAATAAATAGGAGGATCATGAGCTAGGGTAGAAATAAAAATGTAGGGTGAACATACCTAGGATATAGCAGGAGCAGCTTGAACAACAATGTTGGTATCAGCTTGATGAGAGGAAGTTTCGGAATTGGCTACAATAACTTCTGGGGTGACCATCGGCTCAGTTCTTGTACCAATATCTAGTAGTTGGGTTTTAAGAGATGATGGTTCAAGTTGCAAAGCAGAAATATCAAGATAAATGTCAAGACAATAGAAAAGAAATGAGATCGACACATACTAGCGGAGATGAAGAAGCGAAAATCGTTGTAGGAGAAGGGCCTTAGGGAATCGGTACTGTAGTTGTAACATCAGCATTGGATTTTTGTTTCTTAGAAACCGTCCAAGTAACCAGATTCTTGCATTTCATCCCTGACGTTTGTGGTACTCGGAGTAGAGCCGATGCAGATGGGGCACACTGTCTAAGGATAGACATGGTCGATGGAGGTTGGTAGACAATTGACCGACCGCTTGCGCTAGTTATAGGTGTTTCTTTGTCACCAGCCTACGGGATCATGGAGATTAAGTGATATAGTCGAGATTAAATACGATATGGAAATGATAGTGTAAGGAGAAGGATTACCTCTTCATCGAATTCGACGTAGTCAGGATTAATGCGCAAATAGTAACGTTCAGCCGATAAAGTAAACAAATGCCTTCTGCACTCCAACCACCATCGAGTGAATAGTCTGGTATTGGATATGCAAGGCTTGAAGATGGACATGGTCCCCAAGGAAAGAGATTTCACAATCATTTATTTCTCCTTGGGCTTGGAGTTCGCCGATGAAGAATAATCCGATTGGGAGCTTACTAAAACCCAACTGACGAATGCTGACAGAGGGATGATAGAACTTGTACGACAGGTGTTGGGATGGGCCCAGTGAAAATCCAGTTGGCAGAAGATTGGGGGTTATAGATGACAGGAATATGGTCTCTGACTCTTCATTGGCTAGTGCATTTAGTAGGTGAAACCTGGAAGGTATCTCAAATGATGAATCATCCTCATACACAAACCAGATGGTGACCTTTTTGTTGAAGCCATAGTAAAAATATTTAAACTACTGGCTGAGTCCAAGGGGCATCATTTTGCTTCTAGGAAGAGTCGATGCAGCTTCACCTAGAGAAGTGCATCAGCACCGGCTAGATTCACTTTCTTCTGGGTAATTAATAAGAAATATCAGAGAGGGAAAAGGGGTCCTGGGGATGACTCTAGAGGTATAGATGTTCAACTAAAGTTGTATGAACCACTAGGGACCACCAATGTGACCGATTAGTTGACCTGCCGATAGCTTGTTTGCCACCTGATGAAGTAGCTGATAAGTGGCTCTAATGAGGTATTGCCCTATTGGAATGTGACGTCGATTGGCCAGGTGCTCTACCAAGCATTGCATATTGGTAGTTGAACCAAGGGTTAGAATCGCCGAAGACAAACTGTTTCAACCATAGATTTAGGAATGCAATATGTTCCCGTTCATCAACTAGTCCAGAAGTCTAACTATGCAAGGATATGTATTTAGTCCACCCTCCGATGTTTTTGGTATTTAGCCAATGAGTAGGTTTGAATCGGAGGATAGATGGATTTACATAGTGAGTAGTGTTGAGGCAGGTTAACATGGTGACATCCATCAAGGTGGGAGTCATTGGTCCATGTCCAAACATGAAGGCGTTGAGGATATCTAACCAAAAATAGGAGGCCGATGCGAGTAAAGACTCATTCTTCTCCATATCGGCTAGAGAAAGATTGATACAGTGGCCAGTTCCAAGTCTTCCTAGAATGATTTTTTGGAAGCCTAAATCCTAAAGTACCAATCTCTCCATCCTAGAGTCTACTAGGCTAAGATCTAAAACTATTGGTCCAATCGGTGATAGTTATGGATGAGTTTCTATAAGGGATCCATTTTGTTTTGGAATTTATGAAGTCTATTGGATCGTCATTATCCATGGGGCCGAGATAAAAGAAACATGGGCAATTGACAACTAGAATGACAATCTAACCTTTGAGATTCTACGGTAAATAGGAACCTGACTACACATGAAAAGACGGGATGGGATAGGTTTGTTTAGAGATCGATCCGAACACATTGTACGTGGCCTAGTGCTGTCTCGGTTCGATCCGATCTTCTAGGGCTCGCATCTGACGTGACCGACATCGAGATCTAGTGGGTCTTATTCCCTATCAGCTCGAGTGGCCGATGGGTTTAGGTGTAGGCCTGCGTCGGACGCTTGGCTATTAGGTAGCCGATGACCTCGCTTTTTCCTCCCTCGTCATCACATTAGGTCTAGGCCTTCGTCGTCTCCACACCGTTAGTCACCGGCCTCATACTATCTCGGTTCAGTCTGATTTATCAAGGCTGGTCCTTACGGCACTGTTATCGTGGTCGCTAGCCTATGTGGCTTCATGGGGGATCAGGCCCCGCTCCACGCTTCGGATGCCACGGAGCATCATCGGCTCTTTGGCCGATAGGTCCTCTGCTCTTTCCACATGTCTCTCTCACACCTCTATCGGCTGTTCAGCCAATACTAGAGCGCTGTCTTTCCTACCAGCACCCAGCCAATAGGGTGAGCCAGATAGGCCCACTGGCTGATCGGCTCACGGGTCTTATCCTCTCTCCTTATCAATTGCAGGGTCAAATTGACTGGTACACCCTCGGACCTCAAAGCATAAGGACCTGAATTGGAGCTAAGAAGATCTTCTAGGCATTCGCGTGACCAAGCCGTCGTCTCTCCCCGGTTGGACCTCCGCTTGGCCCAGTCGGACCATCCCCTATGAGGTTTGGCGATGAGCAAGACCATCTTTCATCATACAAAAGGATTGCAAACACAACCTCTCAAATTCTTTCATAGACTTGTCCACCTGTTGCCTCTGCTCTTCATTTAGATCTTTCAATGCAACCAGAATAATAATATCTTCATCGGCTTTTGCATCAGATGAACGCGCCTTGACATCAACCTCTTCTTCAGACATATTAATTAAAACTACATCTCTCTGGTTGATGAATGAAATTCTAACTTCTAATCAAGTGATTGTATCATCTCACCAATTGATGAGTGAAATCATTAATCAATGAATGGACTATCCGATGAACGATGTCTTCGGTCCTACCAAGCGTGCCAAAAATATGTTCGCACCGAAACTGATGAACACGCCGAGGCCTAGAAAATCTGCTTCGCTCCAATGTAGGTCCGTCGGCTTTGTTGTCCCCTCGTCTGGACAATGGAGATATGGGCGCGCTAGTCAATTTGACTCTTCAATTGACAAGCATATTAACGGATGGGTTAGTTAGACAATGAGCCGATACCAACTTTTGCTATCGTCTGGCTAACGATAGGGTTGAGATAGTCATCGGTTGCATCCGATGCGCTCCTACTATCGACTAGTTGTCGATTAAGACTGAAACACTTTTTCATCGGTTGGGAAGCCGATGAAGGCATAAGTAGATGGCGATGAGGGGAATTAAAGATACATCGGCTGTAGAGCCGATGTCACTCTGAAAATAATGAAGGCATAACACTAGTCCATCATCTGCAAAGCCGATGAATGCATAAAAGGATAATCAAAGAATATGATAACGATTCCATCAGCTGTATAGCCGATGGTAATCTGGAATAGGGTATTCAAAGAATAGCAAGCGGGATCCTCCAATCGACTGGTTGCCAATGAAAACTATAGCTCTCGTTCATCGGCTAGAAAGACAATGAAGGCATATGTAGATTGGCAAGGAATAATATAAAAGGTATATCGGCTGCAAAGCCGATGGCAATTTAAATATAATGTGCGATGAGTAGTGAGGAGAGAGACTCGATCTCCTGACAGTATGAGACCTTGTGACCACTGCGACGCTACCGTTAGAGCCAATCTTGATATATCAGACTAAACTGAGATAGTACGAGACTAAGACTAACTACACAGAGATGACGGACGCTAGATTGGACGCGTGGATGGAAGGAACGAGCGAACCCATGAGGTAGTTGAGCCCATAAGAGAAGATCTCTGATGATATCTGTATATCGACTAATAGGCTGATACACTTATCTCGATGCTCAATGTGTGGGTAACTATTGGCTAGCTACTTCGATGAAATACTGAGTAAAGACCCATTGGCTTATGGCAATCTACTATCAATAGTCTAGTTAGTCAAACCTAACCGATGCAGCACGAGATTAATAACGGTAAAAGGAGTCTGATAAGCCGATAGATCCTACATGAATATGATGTGGTATATTTGATCGGACTAAAAGATAGAACCTAATTTATGCAGCCCTAGACAAGATGAATATACCAAAATAATGGTGGGACTTACCCCTTCGTCGAAGTTTGGATCTATCCGATGCAACCCTACGTTGAGAGCCAAAATCTACTGGTAAGAAACCTAAGGAAGCTTGGGTGGCAATATACCGAAGATGTATTGATCTTAGAGATGATTTACATGGTCCTAGAGGGTCTATATTTATATCCTGAAATTACAATAGTCCGATATGATTACAACAACAATTAGACATTATTTCCTAAAAATATAAAACAAAAATATCTCTAAGAAGTTAAAAACAAACTAATTAAACTTACCTAACCTTACAAGATATATTCTATAGATATAAAGTATCCTACCATGATTTTCACGGCTGCTCTTGAGACTTGGTCCCATTTGAATAACTTTTTATCTTTTGATTGAATCGAATACGTCATTAATCCATCCGATCGATTATTTCTTTGTATCAATCAAACTCTTTCCTTATCGATTTGATATCTTCATACCCTGATTCATACATACATTGGTATTGTAATTTTTCATATGATATGTGATCAAGGATTATTTAGAAATTATTTAGAAATTAGTAGTCTTATAAAAAAGTCAATGTCTATTTTAATAAATATATTAATATGTGTGCCTCACTAACCATAAGCATCAACCAAACTTTGAGGTTGATTTGTCAGCTTGCCCGTCCGTCCCGTTGGTGTCGCGCCGTCCGTCCCGTTGGTGTCGCGCCGTCCGTCTTCATCTCAATTACCATGCCCAATTCCCACGTAAACGCAAGTCAAAGGAGTAGGGGTGTTTGAGGGAGTTCTGCTTTGACGTTGTAGCCGGACATGTGTCACACATTGGGGCAAAGTTCTTCAAATAGGGCTAGCTGTCTGCAGCCAGCTGCACCAATTAGGACCCAAGTTGCACTGATAAAAGTCTTTTATCCAAAAGGTTGCAGCAATAGATGACGTCACTCATAATTGCCAATACTTGAAGACATTGACGATTGTACATATTCACTGCTAAGCAAACAACTGTGAACTCATTAGCACCTATCAGTGGAGGTTCGGAGGGCGAAGTGAAAAAAAAATCTCAGGGCTTAATATGTAAGATTAAAATTGTTTTCACCGTCGCAACACATATGTATTTTTTATAGTAATATTTATGGATAAATTTTAAACGTTTTGACATGCTACTTGTGGACAGAGTAACCATTACTGTTGTGGTGGTAGAGATTTGAGCCTTCCCCATCTGTGTTATAAAATACACATGTTAATGCGTTAGACATTGTGTCATTATTTCCACTTGCTTCCAGTGGATCCATTATGATATCATAGGTGTCGTTGTTGTTTGCTTGCTATGCTAGGTTGATGTGTAGAGATTATCAAAGATGTGTTCTACTTGGTTATATGTCGGCTTTGATATTTCTCTTTCTCATCCTTTCTTTCCTGCTATTCTACACGAATGTTAGATCAGAAATTCATTGTTCATATTAAGCGTATGAAAGTGTTGTGGAAATTCATTTGTAGGTAGGGAATTTTATCGCTAAATTGGAACTATGGTACAAACACGTTCTGTGGATGGCATGCACAGAATGACACTAAATTTCACTCTGTAAATGACAAATCGCTGGTAAATGGCACTCTAAAATTTCACAACCGGCAAAGGAAGCACTATGGGGATATTTCACTTCTCCGTAATATTTAATTTACGGATCTGTTCCAACGTTGTCAACGCATATTTTTCAAAAATCGTGGGGCTAACAATTGCTGATAGGGAAAATGAAAACGAACTAATGTTGGTCAGCAGCAATTTTGTATTTTGAAGCGACGATCTACTCATCGACACACCATCTTTGAGGAAACAATACTACTATGTTACGATTATCTCCATAGCTTCCAATCGTGCTAAACTAACTTTCTCTAGAGGGATACATGAAAACTCCAAGAGCTAAAACATTCGAAGGCAGAAGGCGCAAACATGCTAACTACTATTAGCTATTATACATTTCATCATGAGAGTGTTACCTCTTCTCGCTGCTAACCGTCACCAGAGACGAGGAAGAAGAGAGCTTTGAATCGATTGAATACTCGCACACACAAATTCGTTGGAAAAACAAAGCAGGGAATGAAATTTGAGTTACTGATCGCCGCGCTACTTTGGGATTTAATTGATTGACTTATATACACGATTACACGGTCGTAGCCACGAACTCTACTCCGCACGTGCGCCACAACCTCCGACGGAATCATGCCATCGTGGCTCCACAGCACCGCGTACCACGATCTACATTAGGTTCACGCCATCCCACAAACGTGAGATTTCGTGCGCACGGTGCCCACACCTAGCAAGAATTCCACCTAAATTGAGCTGGATTAGCCAAAAATCTCTCTCTAATCCTGACTTATTTTATCTTAACTTGACGACACCTATTTTGCTGCGAAGCTTGCAGAACCTCGTGTGCCTAAGCACCTTGGTCAGGATGTCCGTGAGCTACTCCTCGGTGCTCACATGATCCACGCCGATCTTCCTGTTCTCCACACACTCACGCGGGAAGTGAAATTTAGTATCAAATGTGCTTGCTTTTGTCATGGAGAATGGGATTTTTGCTGAGTGTGATTACAGATTGATTATTCATCTTTAGAAGCGGTGGCTAGACCTTGATGCCGGCGATGTCATGCAGCAACCGCATGAGCCACACAACCTAACATGCTCCAGCTACGCCCACCATGTACTTTGCTTCACATGTTGAGAGGGCCACCGTCCTCTACTTCTGAGATTGCCATGAGATTGGCATCTCACCGAGGAAGAATATGACACCGTCCGTGCTCCTCCTTTCATCAATATCTCCCCCTAAATTGCTATCACTGTAGCCTGTCAGGCCATTGTCGGCACTTGGGTGCTTAGGGTAGAGGATGCTGTAATCAACCGTGCTAGCAATATAGCACAGGATGTGCTTGATGGCGGCAAAGTGCTGGGTTTCTCCATGAATCTGCTTACATAGCCCATCATGAACGTGATGTCCAGCCTTGTGTGTACCAGATAGTGTAGGCTACCCACCAAGCTACGGTATATTGTCACATCGACCTCAGGTGTTGTGCTCTAGGTTGAGAGCTTTAGCCGGACTTCTATTGGGATGTGGTAGGAGTTACAGGGCGCCATGTCTACTTTGTCCAATAGCTTTCGAGCGTAATGACGGTTGACGTAGTGTGATGGCGTTCTGTCCTTGTTTCACTTCGAGCCCGAGGTAGAACAATAGGAGGCCAAGGTCACTCATTTGGAATAGGTGTCGCATCTGCTCCTTGAACGCTTTGATGTCCATCGTCTTTGTACCAGTGATTATCTGATCATCAACGTAGACGCTCACCACCACATGCGATGTTGATGTGCCTCTGGTATACATCTCGTGCTCACAGACACACCTGATGAAGCCAAGCTCGTGCAAACTACTGTCCATGTTCCATGCCTGTGACACCTAGTGAAGCCTATATAGGGCCTTCTTCAACCTCAGGACCTTCCCTTCGTGCCCTACTATGACAAAACCTAGTGGATGTCGGACGTACACCTCCTCCTTGAGCTCACTGTTTAAAAATGCTAACGTGACATCCATGTGATGAACAAGCCAACCTCGCTGTGCTGCGACAGGGAGCAACATTCACATGGACTCCATCCGTACGACCGGGGCGAACACCTCGTCGTAATCAATTTCTTGCTGCTAGATGTATCCCTTGGAGATGATGTAGACCTTGTCCTTAACGACAACGCCCTGCTTGTTGTGCTTAAGTTTGTAGACCCATTTGAGACCAATGGGATACTGGCCGGGAGGGAGGTCGACGAGAATCCACATTTTGTTCTCCTTGATGGATGCCATCTCTTCAGTCATCACTTTGCACCAGCGGATGTTGCCATGAGCTTCCTCGAACATGGCCAGCTTGTTGTCTTCAGTTGTGAGGTGAAGATCCTCATCAACCTTGAACTCTCGCTCTGCCAGGCCAGAGATCTCCATTGGTCCAAGCACATTGTCCAGTGCCCTGAACCGAAAGGGACCCTCATCGTCGTTGATGTCGTCAAGGTCTGGATCACCCTAGGGTAGTGACACGAACTCCATCGACGGTGTCAATTCAGGTGTAGGTTGTCCCTGCATTCATTGCCACACCCGGCCTATCCGTGGGCGTCCCTAGTGAGGTAGGAATAGGTGTCGCGTCGCTCTCTCTCATCGCGGATCTCGTGTCTACTGTGCCTTCATCATCCGAGGCAGCACAAACCCCGTGATGGAACGTCGCCATCGTGATCTCGACTTGGAACGGCTCCAAACCCGTTGCTCTAGATTCAACTCCATTGCTCTAGTCCCATGCCTTCGATTCATTAAATACCATATCACGCGAGACATACACGCGTTGGGTTTTTGGGTTGTAGAACTTGTACGCCTTCGACCTCGGCTCGTACCCAATGAACACCATGGGCGTACTCCGGTTGTCCAGCTTCCGTTGGTTCCCTCTAGCTACCTTGACATGCGCCATGAATCTAAACGAGCGAAGGAACTGAACTGGCGGCTTAGTGCCATACCAGGCTTCAAATGATGTCTTCCCCTCGATGCTCTTTGTTGGGGATTGAGGATGAAGATGTCGTGGTGACCGCTTCGCCTTAAAAACAACCGATCATCCTCTTCACATTGAGCATGCTTCTGGTTGTGCCTAGTACTATCTGGTTGCGTCTTTCCACCACATCGTTCTGCTAAAGAGTGCACGGCACAATGAAATGGCGCTGAATCCCTTGTTCGGCGCAGTAGTCGCTGAACGCGCGTGTCGTGAACTCTCCACCACAGTCAGTGCAAAGTGTTCATAGATTCCGCCCTGCCTCTGCTTCTGTGCGTGCCTAGAGCTGGATGATGGCTGCTATGGCCTCGTCCTTTGACAGCAGTAGAACTGGCCACATGTAGCGGCTCTTATCGTCGATGGCGAGAAGGAAGAACCACTTTCCACCTAGCGTCTCTGAAATGATCGGTCCGTACAGGTTCACGTGCACTAACTTGAAAAAATGTGCAGTGCGATACCTGCTGGCCTCCAGAAATGGGTGACACTGTTGCTTTCCGGCCAGACAGCTGTCACAGATCTGATTGACATGTCAATTGGCGACCACCAGCCACTTCGAGAGCCCCCTGAGCCCTGGAACCCAAGGTGTCCGCGGCGTGCGTTGTTCGTAGCTGAGAGGTTGTCATTCAGATCAACTGAGATAATATCTATTGCCCGCGCCATGTTTCCAATAAACAGGTCAGTGTCATTCCAGCCCCAGATTTGCCTGCAATATTAGTTTAATACGTTAAGTCAGAAAGATTCTTGAGATGTGGAGTAAAGAGCTACAATGATAGAAGAGCTCTCATACTTGAATGTAGAAAGCCATCTCCCGGTCTTGATATTATGCTTCACTATGTCCGAGTTACCAAAAGTTACGTACGCTAAAAATTCGGACAGTATCATCTAGGCTGCATTCAATAAAAATAGAGTTATTTCTGGGCTAGAAAACCTAAAAAAATTACATTATTTGGTGCTCACTTGAAATACGAGTGAAATTCTTGTGGAAACTTTGGGTGTGCTAGAGTAAGATGAAGATTGTGTGTAGAGTACTATCAAGTCCCATACAACACTATTTCTTTAAATTGTATTATTTGGTTTTCTGCTCTATTTTGCTAACACCTTCAAAAAGAACATTCTCAGCCAAAGCCTCAATTTCACAAAGTTTTCCTTCAAACCTTATGAACTAATATAATTAATAAAGCTGTTTCACTTACAGTTGAGTTTAGCTACATTATTTGTAAATATATGTAGCAAACATGCGGCATGCACTATTGCTGCAACACCCTATCTGGTATTGCTAGCTAATGCTACACAGATCTACTGGTATATTTTTCGCCATGCAACATATGAATAATATGTAAAAGGAGTAGCTGATTGATTCGATTGTAAATTATATAGGAGGTTTTGAGTGAAACGGGTGCCTTGAGAAGTTAAGAGCAGAAGGTGGTAACAATGACAATTATTCCTAATATTTTGTTGCAGAAATAAATCTATCATCACCTTGCTAGTGAGTTGTGCTAAAACATGCTTTAAGTTGTGCTAAAAGATGCCAAAATACGTTTTAAGCAGAGAGATTGAAGTATCTATGTCCGATGTTAATTTTAGTAATTAATAACAAGCATTACATGTGGACAAAATTTTTTATTTGAATGAGATAAATTGAGTTAGGACACGTGATGTGTATTCCAAGGACAATTACCAAAATTGACGGCACAAAGCAATAAGGTGAAAATGACATATCTAGCATTATGTCTTTTACGATTGAGGTGTTGAGCGATAAATTTGCTAGATTTTCTTTCTAGCTCTACCATACTATCAAAAGGAATGATAGTTATGGAAAAGAGGTGATCAAAATACCACATCACATCAAATGCATAAAGGATGCGTATGTTTGGTTTGATCTATTTTCTTCTAATCATTGGTAGTCTGACCAAAGGGACTAAGCCAATCTAACCGCAGTGTGTCCTCTGGTCTTACCGAGGCCTCCTAGGTGGTTAGATCATGGAGATCTCTTTCAGCAGCCTACTAGACGCAAAGTTCATGGAGGTCAGTCTAACCACCTTGGAACACCTCGAGCCAAAATGGTGGTATTGGCTTGGTGATACAGAGCAGCCCAAGCGAACCTCGACTAACTGATAGCAACTTGATCTGATCGGGGCTAGTGTCAGTCTAATTGTCCACCCTATTGTGGTTAGATGAAGGGTGGCTGGTCTAACCGGCCAGGCCATGGCGGCTTGATGGGTCGGCACCTTAGTTGTGCTAGTTTTGGTGGGTGGGGTCCTATAGAAAGATGACTCTCTTCGCACTATTCTCATTTTACTTGACCCTTGTAACCACTCTCACACTACTTCAGCACTTGTTCATCCATCGTGGATGTTTAAGGGTAGATTACGTCAAGATAAGTGCATTGCATTATTAATTGAGCTAGTGTGATACTTGATCACATCCGAGCCAGGTTCTACTTATTACTCTTGGAATTTGCCTTTGTACAATTTGGAGTTGCTCGGTGACCACTCCGAGAAGGCTGTGGATGAGGCCTAGGGTTGTTTATGAGTGTTTTAGGGTTCACCACATTCAAAATGAAGGAATAACTACCTCTAGTGATGGAGACTTATGAAGATCACTTCAATATTGGCTCGCACCATGCCCATCTCTTGATGAAGAGGTTTGGAGGCTTGGTGTTTTGAGTGGTAAAGTTGGGCTTGCCTTAATATTGACGTAGGAAGCTAATAAGCTTTTAAATATTGGGTGAAAATTTTGGTTATATGTTGTCATATTTTCTTATTAAATTTACTTTTATGTAATTCACTTTCATAAAAACTAGTTGAGTGCTTGTCACTTTAGGATCGAAAAACTTAATATATTGCCTAGTTAGTGTTTATACATCAGTATGGCAAGTAACTTAAGTTAGTTTATTTATTTAGAGATAATTTATTCTAAATTGTCTATTCCATCTTGACCTACATAGAGCCTCAGGCTCTCCGTTTATAATATAAGCCTCTCTTTCTTTCATATCCTAGGTATTCGAGGTGGATGATTGTAGACAGAAATCTTAAAAAATATACTGGGTATTATGGGTTTTTTTGTGAGTAAAAGTTTGGCAACTTTTCTACAAACATAATGGGTGAGACCGGTTGTTTTTACAAGATATGTTCCTATTGTCTATTGATAAGTTTGTTCTTAAGTATTGTTAGTTTAGTTTAGAGACATCTCAATCAATGGGTGTTTTTAATCTCAACCTTCTAGTCTGCTTGGTGAGGATATAACGAGTCAAATCAAATATTATGTACTATTTTATCATAAACAAGCATAATTTACAGTTAATACCTAAGAAGTTATATAATTCTTCTAGCATTGTGAGGATATAAAATATTATGTACTATTTTAACATAAAAGTGAGCCTCAGATATTAAATGATATAAAATAATCTTAGAGATAAATATTATATAAAAATATGTTCTCATTAAATATCGTAAAACTATTGATTTGAAAAAGGTACGATAAATTATATATATATATAATATTATATACTTGGATGTAGGTAGGAAATTAGAAAATTAATTTAAAAAAATCCATGATGGTTTAGTCCTAAGTAGGACTCTAGAACTCCTTACTTATTTACTTTAGACTTTATCCATATAAGATTTATTTTCGTATAGGAAGAGCATTGACATAAGTGTATTTTGGCCTACGATAGGTAAGTGATTCTGCCGCTGAACTTCATGGCAGACAGGTCGTTCATAATGCTCGGTTTTTTAGTAGTGAGCAGTAGATCCAATTTATCTTTATTCATCATCTTGGGCAATTAGTTGGTGGTATACCTCGGCTTCCCAGGGTAACAGATTTGCTCTACGAATTCAGACAACTGGAGGAAGAACGTGACTGGTCAAGCCAAGCGTATTCTAAACTCTCCTAGGGTTCAACAACTAAATAAATAGAACTAGAGTAGAGACGAGACTCTAGTACCAGATTGTGAAGGTCACCGCTCAAATTTATGTGAAATTTTAGGAGCAATTTCACACTTCATTTCATTGAAAAGGTTAGCTCAATTTAGTTACAATTCGCCATGATATTCACGTGCTCCTCCCTTCTCTCTCTTATCTCTCTTGAGCATAAGGAAGTTAAGGCTCAGTTTGTTAGCGTTAAGATTTTTTGCGACACGTGAAACGAGATAAATTACTATATATAATTAATTAAGTATGAAATATTATAAATTTAAAAAATAAGTTTATTTATTTTTTAAAAAAGAAACTTGCATATAAAAAGTTTTTAAAAAATGTATCGCTTAGTTGTTTTAAAACCATACTAACAGAAAATGAGGAAGATGTTTCTAACTAAATCTCTAGCGAATGCTCCCAAAGGCCGGTTTGTTTGTGAATTTGGCGGCAACAACTATGCTTTTCAAATTACTTAAACAATATTTTTTTAAAAAAACACTTTTACACAAATTTTTTAAATAAACAAATAAATCCATTTTTTAAAAATTTATAATAATTAAATCTTAATTAATCATATATGACACCAAATCATCTACCCCAAGCTCAGAAATGATGGCACTGAGTCTTCTTGTGAGCTTTGGCCTCCTTGACTCTAACTTCCTCGGTGTCTCACCATCCATCTTCAGCTTTATAATAGTTTAACATCAAAATTTAGTAAACCCTGTAGATAGGATTGAAGAGTCGATCGGCTTGTAGAAAGAAGCTAATTGATACAACGAAAGAGCCAATCAGGCATATAAAGATTGATTTGGTTCAAACGAAGATGGAAAATTATCTAGATGAGATTGAATCTAAGAAGTCGTGGAAGCCATGGCAAAATGGTGAGATTGAATCTAAGAAGTCGTGGAAGCCATGCCAAAATGGTTTTGTATATATAAGTTATTTCTTATATTTAGCTAGGAGTAGCTAGTTTTGTTAACTTCTTAGAGTTTTATTTTCTATTTAGAAAGTAACATCTAGAGGTTGTTTGTAACCATATCTAACTCATGTAACCTCAGGATATAAATACAGACCTCTTGAAGGCTTATAGGTCACCTCTCACATCAATATAATCTCGGTGCATCGCCGCCCTAGTTTATCTATGTTTTTACAGGTAGGTTCTGGCTCTCAACACGGGAATACATTGGTTAAGTCTGAACATTGATGAAGAAATAAGTCCCACCGTTATTTTGGTGTATTCGTTCTGTCTGAGACTGCATCAGTTAGGTCAGTCCTCTTAGAGTGATCGGATATATCACATCACATTCGCGTGGGATCTATTGCCTTATCGAGCTCCTTTTAACATCATCGGTCTCGTGCTGCATTGGCTATATTTGACCTACTAGACTGTTGACAGTAGATTGAGTCATAAGCCGATAGGTCTTTACTCGGCGTGACTATGCCATTACTGGCTTTCTAGTTGTTGTATGAGCTCTACAGTCCCTATTGACAACCAACTGATAGTACGATTATTTCTCGCTATTTGACTATGCCATTATCGACTTTCTAGTTGTTGTATGAGCTCTACAGTCCTGTTGGCAACCAATCGATAGTAGGATTACATTAGACTCACAGCTGATAGCTATCTTAACTCTATCGGCACTTCTAGGCAATAGCAGGAGTTCGAATCGGCCAATTAGCCGATTGGCTTGGTGATATAACTCTATCTATTTTCCTTATCAATTAGAGCTCAAATTGATTGGCACGCCCACAAACCCAACAACCAGAAGACCCTAATGAGCCAAATGACCTGCATTGGAGCTAAACAGATCTTCAAGGCCTTCGCGTGTTTAAGAGCATCTTGTCGGACCTCCATTAGCTAACTTGCTCGCCCTCTCGGTGGCTCTCCCCACCTGGTTCGATCTTGCCAAGCGTGAAACATATCTTTTGGCATGTTTGGTGGGACGAATTTTAATCAATATGTCTGAAGAAGAAGTTAATGTCTAGGTGTGCTCATCTAATAAAGAAGTTGATAAAGATATCATTATTTTGGTTGTATTAGGAAACTTGATAGATACACAAAGGCAGTAGATGGAACAATCTATGAAGGATTTTGAAAAGTTGTGTTTGCAATCCTTTTTTATGACGTAATATAGATTGATCTAGAAGAATTCATTCCCAAGACAGACTCTAATCGGTGAACCAACTCAACCATCATCTTCAAGTCTACATAAATCCATCGAAGAATTAGTTGATGGAACTATATGTCACGTACTAATTGTTCAATTTAAAAGGTTGATAAGTATGCTTGAGGACTTGATAATAAAAAGAGTGGATGGATTAATTACTCAAGAGCCACCAATTTATACATCAGCAAACATTGGTCTAGAGATGCCAATGTTTAATTGATTCGATCGCTATGTTCACCAAGGGGGCAACATGATGGAGACAATTAGTTGACTATGGAGATATTCAAAGTAATGAGGGAAAAGTTTGACTTGAAACCAAAGAAGAAAAATTTTATGTATCGGCCTCCATACTCTAAGTGGATTGATAGAGTATCGTTACCACGCTGATATAAGATACCAGACTTCTTTAAGTACTTAAGGCAAAACAATATGTCTATAGTTGAACATGTCTACCGATTCTTAGCTCTGTATGGACAAGCATCGACAGAAGAGGCTCTGAGAGTTAGGTTGTTTCCATTGTTACTATCTAGATCGGCTTTTACTTGGTTTTCAATGTTGCCGTCAAGTTCAACCAGAGGATGGACCGATCTAGAAGAACAATTTCACAAGCACTTCTTTGTGGGGATCCATGAGATGCGGCCGACATATTTGATATCGGTGAAGCAGAGGGCGGAGGAATTGGTTCCAGAATATATTCAAAGATTTCATAATATCAGAAGCCGGGGCTACAGCTTGAACGTAAGAGATGAACAGTTAGTGGCTAGCCTTCCAAGGAGTATCAAGGCACATCAGAAAAAAGTTTTCCTCCCAAGAGTTTCACAACATAGCACATTTGATCTAGAAATTATCGGCTCATGAAAACCAACTGCAAGAAGCAAAAGAGGAGATTTTAGAGTCGTGGGAGCCTGAAGAAGATAATTTTGAAGCATGAGTCCTCATACTTCTAAATTGAAGGGTATGTGTTAACACCAAAATTTGATAAACCCCGCAGATAGGATTGGAGAGTCGATTGGCTTATAAGAAAAGGCCAATTAATATAGGAAAAGAGTTAATTGGATGGATGAGGTTGGATTCGGTTCAGTCAAAGATGGAAGATTATTGAGATAAGACCAGATATGAGGAGTAGTCATGGAAGCCTTGGTAGGGTGTTTGTATTTTTGTAAAATATATCTTATAAGATAGATAAGTTTAGTTACTTGTGTTATCTTCTTAAAGAGAGTTCCTGTTCGCGTCGAGATCCCTTGCGCACCCCGGCACAAACACGCCGACGCCTAGGAGGTCTGATTAGCTCCAGTGCAAGCTGATTGGCTTCTCTCCGTGGCTCGAGGTACGTGCGCCAGGGGCCGTGGGCTCCGATCGGCTCCGGCGCAACGGTATGGGTGCAGGCGTGCCAGTCAATTTGACCATACAATTGACAAGGAAGTGAGATGAGCAGGTCTGTCGAGCAGTGGGCTGATACAGGCGCTCACTATCGGCTGGCTGCCGATAGGATCGGGATGGCCATTGGCCACGCCCGAAAGGCCCTTCGCCATCGGCTATTTGCCGATAGGAATCGGGAAGCTCTTCGATCGGCTGGGGAGCCGATGTGGACAGGTGTCGACAAGGGATCAGCCACAGAGCCGATGGAGGAACCGAGGTGTTCTCAGAGGATAGCAAAGTGCACAGAATCCTTCCAGTTAGCCGATGGAAGCCGTAACAGTCGTTCCTTGGCTAGAAAAACCGATGAAGGCACATGCGGAGTGGCAAGGAATTGTATTAAAAGGCACGAGCTGCAAAGCCGATGCCGCTTCGGATATGACAGCACGAGACCCGTCGCCCGCCATGACAGCGCCATTAACACAAAACCTTGAAGATCGGACCTAGCCGAGACAGTACGAGGCCGAGGCCAACAACGATGATAAGGAGGACGCCAGATCGGCTAAAGACAAGAATGAACCCATCGGTTAGATGAGCCGATGAGGGGATGCCTCTCTGAAGGTGGGGGCGCATCGGCTGGGAGACCGATGCGCTTAGCGTTATGCATCAAGGGACACCTCTAAAGGCTGATGTGTATCGGCCGAGGGGCTGATGCGCTGGGCATGAAGCTCAGAGCATGGATAACTCATTGGCTAGCACTCCGATGATACGCCGTGCAGAAAACTATAAGCCTGAAGCTCGATCTACCATCGGCAGCCCCGTAGGTCGAACCTAACCGATGCAGCACGAAATTGACGACGGAAGAGGGAGCTTAACAGGCCGATAGACCCTGCACAGACGTGATGCAATATGTCTGATCGGCCTAAGAGGTTGAACCTAACCGATGCAGCCTTAGATGGAGCAGAACATATCGAGATGGTGGCGGGACTTACCCCTTCACCGGAGATCAGACTTAACCGATGCAGCCCCGCGTCGTGAGCCAGAACCCGCCGGTAAACACCTAGATGAACTAGGGTGACGATGCGTCGAGATTGTATATGATTGAGAGATATCTTACACATTTCCAGGGGGTCTATATTTGTACCCTGGATTTATAGACAGAGTCCGACGCGTTTACAACCATTGGACATTATTTCCTAATAAGAACAAAGGAAAATACCTCCAAAGAGGTTAACTAACTCACTAAACCTTCCTAATAAGGTTACAATTTATAAAGATAAATATCTTACCATGGTGTCCATGGCTCTTTCGCAAACTTAGTTTTATCTGTATAATCTTTCAATTTGGAACCGAGTCTTCCTTCGCTACAACCCGATCGGCCTCTTCACTGTAGCAATCGGACCTCTTTTTACTCAAGTCAATCCTTTTCCTACCTTCTGTCGGGCTTCTTGGACCTGAGCTCGATTGGATAATTCCCTGTCTTTAAACCGATCCAATCTTCTACTAATTTGATCGGCTTCTCTACAATTCTGATCGGTTGTCTCACAAGCTGACCAGTATCTCCATCGGCCGATCCTGTTTACAGGCTGAATTAAATTCTTCATCGGACACCTCTCAGCCGATCGGTTTTAGCACCAACGGATCGTCTAGATTTTGGCGTTAACACATGCCCCCCAATTTCAGAGTTTACCAACAGACTACGAAATTTCGAGCTATTGAAAGTCTCCGCAAACCAGGATGACCCGTTAAAACCTGCATTAATTGGCTCAGATTTCTGCCTAGGTCGCTCTGCCTCTATAAAATACCCCTCCACCTTAGCCTTCTTCCACACACTTCTTCCCATCAAAAACCCCAAACCTGGACGAGCTCCGAAGACTAAAGGCGAACTCTTGCAAATTACTTTATCGACCGCTACTCCTTCTTCCTCTGTGCGATAGCTTCTACACATGTAATCCCTGAGGTAACTATCATCTACTCTTTCATCCTATATCTCGCACAAATCTCCCCCATCCCGTCTTAGTAGTTGGGTTCTTATTTTTTGTAGGATCTCAAGAGTCAGATTGCCATTCCGGTTTCCGACCGCCCCGGTCACTTCTATCTTGGCCCTATGGGTAGCGAGGATTCGACTGATTTCATCAACTCTAAAATAGAAAGGATCCCGTTCAAACATTCATCTATGGCCATCACCGATTGGGCTAACAGTTTTAGATCTTGGTCTAGCAAACTCCTAGGATGGAGGAACTAGTACCTTAGGGTTTCTGTCTCCAAAAAGTCTTTCTGGGAGGATTTAGAGATAGACCATTGTATCAACCTTTCCTTAGCTAATATGGAAAAGAATGAATCTCTACTTGTATCGGATTCTTACTTTTGGTCGGATGTCCTAAATGGTTTCATGTTTGGGCATGGACTAATGACCCCCACTCTAATGGACGTTACTATGTTGACTTGCCTCAACACCACCGACTACATAGACCCGTTCATTCTTAGATTCAAACCCACTCATCGGCTGAACACCAAGAACGTCGGAGGTTGGACTAAATATATTTCTCTGCACAAAAAGTCCTCTAACCAAGTTGATGAGCATGAACACGTAGCGTTCTCGAATCTTTGGTTGGAGTAGTTCGTCTTTGGTGGTTCGACTCTTAGTCCAACAACCAACATGCAGTGCCTGGCAGAGCTCCTAGCCGATCAATGCTAGATTCCCTTGGGGCAATATCTTCTTGGACCTTCTTATCAACTGCTCCATCAAGTGGCGACCAAGCTATTGGCAGGCTAATCAGTCAGACATATTGGCGGCCCTGGTGGTTTATACAACTCTAGTTGAACGTCTACACCTCCAGAGTCATCGCCAGGTTCCCTTTCCCTTCCATGACATATCTGACTGACTACCCAGAGGAAAATAAAGCCAGCCGATGCCGATGTATATCTCTGGGTGAAGCTTCATTGGCTCTTCCTAGAAGCAAAATGGCCTCCCTCGGACTCAGCCAGTGGTTCAAATGTTTCTACTATGGCTTCACTAAAAAGGTCACCATCTGGTTCACGTACAAGGATGACTCGTCCTTTGAAATGCCTTCCAGGTTTCATCCGATGAACACCTTAGCCGATAAAGATTCGAAGACAATCTTTTTATCCTGCATAACTCCTAATCTTCTGCCGATTGGATTTTCATTGGACCGATCCCAACATCCATCATACGAGTTCTACCATCCTTTGGTTGGTGCTCGTCAGTTGGGCTTCAGCCAACTCTCCATCGACTTGTTCTTCATCGGCAAGCTCCAAGCCCGAGGAGAAGTAAAAAGTGGCTTGGAGTACTTATCCTTAGGGACTATCTCCACCTTTGAGCCCTGTATATCGAATACCAATATCTTTGCTCGATGGTGGTCAGAGTGGGAAAGGCACCTGTTTAGTCTATCGGCTGAAAATTACTGCCTGCGCCTCAACCCCGACTATGTGGAATCCGATGAAGAGGTAATCTCTCTCCTTGTACTATCTTTTCTTCATCGGATTGAATTTCAACTGTGTCTTGATTCCCATGATTCCACAGGCTGATGACAAAAAAGCACCCATGATCAGCACAAGTGGTCGGCCGATTATTTACCAACCTCCATCGGCCAGATCCCTCCTTGGACAGGGTGGTCCACCTCCATCGGCTCTCCTCCGAGTGTCGCGAACACTAGGGCTGAAGCGCAAGAAATCGGCTACTCAGACAATTTCTAAGAAACAGAAATCTGACGCCGATGTCGCCATCATTACATCGGCCTCGTGAAGCCCTTCTCCCGCAGCAATTCTGACTTCTTCTACATCTCCATTGGTATGTGTCAGCATCAATTCTTCGTTGCCTTCATCTTTATCCTGACACCTTCATTTTGCAGCCTGAACCATCGGCTCCTAAAGTCCAAACACTGGACACTGTTGCTAGGGCTGAGCCGATGGTATCCTTAGAAGTCATGGCATCTACACCTCAACCTCAAACTGCCCCACATCAAGCTGAGACCCGCATAATCTCTCAAACTGCTTCCGCTGTATCCTAGGTACATTCATCCTACATGTTATTTCTCTTGACTCATGATCCCCATATTTACTAATGTTGTCATGCAATCATTAGCCGATCTATTTTCCTTCGACATCGTCAAATTCTTGGAAGCAGAGGAAGACTTAGCCAACAGCGCAGTTGTCAGATATCATGCATCGGCTGGAAGTTCCGATGGACTCGCTGGCGGAAGATTGCGAACCGATCCAGGGAAGACATGCTGAAATCGAACATCTTTAGCCTGAGAAACTGACGAACGCACTCATGCCTACTGCCTACATGGAATTCCAAAGGACCCAGCTGACCGCATCAAGACGACGCATAGCCGATCACGTTGAGCAAAGCAATTTAGCTCACAACGATCGGCTAACTGCCCAAAACGAAAAGAAAAGGCTTGATGAAATTATAACTGACCTTCAATGCACCAACAACAAGCTTGGCCTCTTGAAGAAACGAGAAGCCGATTTGATGGCGGAACTCGACAAGGTTCGTGAAGACATCAACTCCACCGAGTCCCACCACATCGGCCTACCAAAATCAATCCAAGACCAAGAGGCCAAGGTAGCAGACCAAGTGTAGCTTGCAGTTCGTCGGTACAGGAACTTGAAGACTATCTCCAGATCAGATGAGGATGACATTCACGCAATCAATGAAATAGATCAAATCCGTCTGCGCGCGATCGAGGCCATCAAGAAATTCTTGTAAAATTTTATCCTCGGAAAAACCCCAGATGTCATCTTGAACATTAACCATTTGCAATAAATTTCAATCAGCTTGATCAACAAAAGTTGTATATATATATTTCCTAACGACGACGTCTAAACGATATCGGCCATCCATAACCGATATAATCATATCGACTTCCGTATATTAGAAATCAGCTTCGCCTCAGCCGATTTACGCAAACAGTATCATTAGCCAATACCACTTCTGAGAACTCGTCCGTCTTAGAAAAAAAGAAATCGACTATGTTCAACCAATTTAGGTGTCTTCCCAATTTGGATGACCACACGCATCTCCTCTTTTCCTAATAATCGACTCTCATAAGCCGATACCACACGCATTAGATGTGTTAAACTGTTGAACTCTTGGGCAGAAAATTTCCATCTGATGCGACTTGACATCCCTAGAAGGCCAAATCGACTAATTGTTCATCGCTCAGAACAAGACTATAACATCGGCTTCTGATGTCCTGGAAACATTGGATGTATTCTAGGACAGACTCATAAGGCCTCTGTCTAACTGATGTCAACTCTGACAGTCTCGTTTCTTGAATCCCGGTACAGAAATATCCATGGAACTGTTACTCTAGATCGGCCCATCCTTCAATCGAGTTCGGTGGTAATGAAGAAAACCATGCAAAGGCCGATCCAGACAGGGATAATGGAAACAAACGGACTCTGAGAGCTTACTTAGCTGATGATTCTCCACACTGTGCTAGGAATTAGCTGATGTGTTCTATTGTAGATATGTTGTCTTGTAATGAGAATTTTGAGAAATCTGGTATCGTGTATCGGCGGGGTAGTGGCACTCTATCAAACCAGTCTGGATATGGGTGCCGATACATAACTGTTTGATCTTTGGGCTTGATACCAAATTGCTCTTTCACCATGTCCACAATCCTGGTTAATCAATTCTTCTCTCTTAAAGTATCTTCCTGATCATGTGGAGGTGGATATGGTACCCGATTCTGCCTGTGATATTCTCCATAATGATTTCTCTGAAAAAATTCTGGAGGTACCTCCTGCGTTGCCCCTCGAATCGATCTTGTACTGGTGGATACATATTTGCCGATAGGTCCTTGTTTTGCCAAGTTTCCTCCGTCTCTATCGGCAAAGGCACATGATCATGATCAGGCTCTTGAGCCAATGACTATTGTATCGTCTTCTTGATCAGATCTTGCAATGTATCCATCCATACTCCTAATGGATTACTGAATGCTTGATAAAATGATTCATTGAGCATCTCTTGCAATGGCTTGGAAGAACTCACAGGTGCTGAATGGCCTGATTGCATCATCAAAACACATTTTGGTAATGGTGCTTTTTGAATCGGCTCTTGTTTAGTTATACTGAAAGATTCCAAACAGAGCTTCTGAAAGTTGTCCATATTTTGCTCTATATGCCGCCTTTGGTCTTCATTCAAATACTCCATTGTAACTGGAACTATAATCTCCTCATCGGCTTCATCTTTAGTTGAATATGTCTTGAATCCACCTTTTCTATAGACATATTGACAACAAGATGCCCCCCGGGTTGATGAGAAAATTTTGACTTCTAATCAGGCACTTGTAGAGTCCCGCTGGTTGATGAATGGAATTATATCACTAGCCGATGAAGGATCTGCAGCTGATAAACGGTCTTCAGGTTTCTCCAGCCGATGAATGAAATCCAGTCCAATTGGCTAATGAATGAAGATTTCTCCCTATCGGCCGATGAATATAGTAGGGTTCTTATCAGCCGATGAATGAAACCTTCGGTCCCACCGGGTATGCCAAAAAGCATGCTCACCGCCGAAAATCCCGCGTCGGCGGCTTGGTCACGCGAAGGCCTAGGAGGTCTACTTAACTCCAGTGCAGGTCCTTAAGCCTCAAGGTTCGCGAGCGTGCTAGTCAATTTAACCCTACAATTGACAAGGAAAAGGGGATAAGACGTGTTCGTCGGTCAGCCGGAAAACCTTCCCGACTCTCTCTATCGGCTGATGGCCGATAGAAATGAGAATGCTCGCGCATCGGTTGAAAAGCCGATGGAGGTATGGGAGATAGACACGTGTAACGCGCTAAAAGGTCTATCAACCAAAGACCCAATGGTGCTACCTGCATCCGATACGTGGAACGGGAGCCGATCCCCCGCGAGGCCATGTGGGGCGAGCGACAGTAGTAACGGCGTCGTTAGTGCCAGCCTCAATAGATCGGACCTAACCGAGACAGTATGAGGCCGGAGGCTAACGACACCAAGACGACCGGGGCTCAGACCGAACATGACAACGAGGTAGGAAGGATGCCATCGGCTATCTACAGGCCTAATGCCTAAACCCATCGGCCGCACAACGATGGGGACCTATGTTTAGGATAACTCATCGGCTACTCACTTCGATGAGACGTCGTAGAGAGACGTATAGACCTAAAACTCAATCCTCCGTCAGCAGACCCATAGGTCAGACCTAACCGATGCAGCACGAGACCGACGACGGCGGAAGGAGTTTGATAGGCCAATAGATCTTGCACGGATATGATGCGGTACACCTAATCTGACTAAGAGTTCAAATCTAAACGATGTAGCCTTAGACAGTACAAAGTATACCAGGATAGTGACGGGACTTATCCCTTCGTCGGAGATCGGACTTAACCGATGCAGCCCCACGTCGAGAGCCAGAACCAGCCGGTAAACACCTAGATGAACTAGGGTGAAGATACGTCAAGATTGTATATGATCGAGAGATATCTTACACATTTCCAGGGGGTCTATATTTATACCCTAGATTTACAGATAGAGTCCGATGCGTTTACAACCATCGGACGTTATTTCCTAATAAGAACAAAGGAAAATACCTCTAAAGAGGTTAACTGACTCACTAAACCTTCCTAATAAGGTTACAATTTACAAAGATAAAACATCTTGCCGTGGAGTCGACGGCTCTTCCGCAAACTCTGTTTTATCTGAATAATCTTCCAATTTGGAACCGAGTCTTCCTTCGCTACAATCCGATCGGCTTCTTCACTGTAGCAATTGGACCTTTTTTTACTCAAGCCGATCCTTTTCCTACGTTTCCTCGAGCTTCTCGGACCTCACCCTGATCGGATAATTCCCTGTCCTCAAACTGATCCAATCTTCTACTAATTTAATGGGCTTCTCTACAGTTTCGATCGGCTGTCTCACGAGCTAACCAGTATCTCCATCGCCCGATCCTATTTACAGGCTGAATCAGATTCTCCATCGGACACCTCTTAGCCGATCGGCTTTAGCACCATCGGATCGTTCAGATTTTGGCGTTAACAGCCTCTCTGGAGGTGGGGGTGTATCGGCTGGGAGACCGATGCGCTTAGCGTTACGCATCAAGGGACACCTCTAAAAGCTGATGCGTATCGACCGAGGGGCCGATGCGCTGGGCGTGAAGCTCAGAGAATGGATAACTTATCGGCTAGTACTCCGATAATACGCCGTGCAGAAAACTATAAGCCTGAAGCTTAGATCTACCGTCGGCAGCCCCGTAGGTCGAACCTAAGTGATGCACATTAAAATTGACGATGGCAGTGGGAGCTTAACAGGCCGATAGGCCCTGCACGGACGTGATGCGATACGTCTGATTGACCTAAGAGGTCGAACCTAACCAATGTAGCCTTAGACGAAGCAAAACATATCAAGATGGTGGCAGGACTTACCCCTTTGCTGGAGATCGGACTTAACCGATGCAGCCCCGCGTCGAGAGCCCAAATCCACTAGTAAACACCTAGATGAACTAGGGTGGCAATGCACCGAGATTGTATATTGATCGAGAGATAGATTACATGTCTCTAGGGGGTCTATATTTAAACCCTGGATTTACAGAGTCCGACATGTTTACAACCATCGGACACTATTTCCTAATAAAAACAAAGGAAAATATCTCTAAAGAAGTTAACTTAACTAACTAAACCTTCCTAATTAGATAAGACTACAATTAACAAAGATGAAACATCATGTCGTGGATTCCACGGCTCTTCCGCAAACTCAGTCTTATCTAGATAATCTTCCAATCTGGAACTGAGTCTTTCTTCGCTACAATCCGATCGGCTTCTTCAATATAGTCATCAGACACCTCTCAGCCGATCGGCTTTAGCACCATCGGGCTATCCAAATTTTGCGTTAACAATTTTCTTTTCTCTTTAGGAAATAACGTTCAAAGGTTGTTTGTAACCATATCAGAGCCATATAACCTCAAGGTATAAATATAGACCAACTAGAGTTTTGTAAATCATTCATACAGATCAATAAAATCTCGGCGCATTGCCACTATAGTTTATCTAGGTTTTTACTAGCGGGTTCTGGCTCTCGACAAGGGGCTGCATCAGTTAAGACCAATCTCTAGTGAAGGGGTAAGTCCCGCCACTCTCCTATTGTATACGCTTTGCTTAATACTGTATTGGTTAGGTCTCACCTCTTAGTCCGATTGGACATATCACATCACGTTCATGTGGTTTCTATTGTTTTATCGAGCTCCTTTTACCATTATTGGTTTCAAGCTGTATCGGTTAGGTTCGACCTTCTAAACTACTGATAATAGATCGAGCCATAAGTTAGCAGGTCTTTACGTGATGTTTCATCAGAGCGGCTAGCCGATGAGTTATCCTTACACTATGCTTTATGTCTAACGCATCGGCCGTTTAGCCGATATACATATATCTTACCTAGGGATTAATCCGCTAGCGATCAATTTGGTTCTATTAGATTTGGTATTGAGATCTAGCCAATTTCAACTGCTGAGTGTTGTATAAATACGTATGCTATGTTTGGATTTATGGTCATATAAGAATGAATTGAGTCCGGAACAAGGAAATACGTGATCGACTAGAGATAGCACCAATTGAATAAAAGCTTATCCAACATCTATTAAGCCGGTTTGGCTATATCCAAAGATAACCCTCAAAGGCATCATTATATTATAGAATGCTAAGTCATAATAAGATGGAGAGAGATAGAGAAAGATCAAAATTAACATGCAGAGAGAATAAGAAGTGATTTGAAAGAGTGTGATATTTGTACTTAAATAGGAATGGTTGGAATACAATTATTGACATGTCTAAATCGTGATTTGGAGATTCTTATTGGGTTTTAACTCCAAATTATCCTAACTTAGAACTGGGAGAATATGTTGGAGTTGAGTTGTTGAGTGATATCACTTCATAAGCATATAAGTTTAAATTTAACTTCTATAAGTTGTAGCAAAAAAAACTAATATGATTGTGAGAAAACGTCTTAAATTTGTTATTTTTATTATAACCGAAGATGTCGTACAGACAACTCGTATAATGAGTTATATCTATATATTTGCACTGTCAAGTCTGTTAATTTATCAGTTGTATAGTAATTTTTTTCTTATCTATTGGTCATTTTTTTAACTAGTATAAATGCTTTGAATTTATGTACAGTTATAAACCTAACCGGTCGCCACACTCTCATGATCGAATCCCCATGTTCCCCATCGACAATCATGCACTGCTACCTCCTCTTATGTGCTCCTTCCACCACCGCTCCATTTCTCCTATTTGGTCCATTTGATTTGTAAAAAAACCATACAAAATTTGAATTACTTTGATACTTAGAAATTTGAAGTATTTCAATCCCTTAGATAATCATCCCTTGTTGTCAATCTTGGCTCACCGCCCACCACTTCTCCATACTTTAGGGGTGTCACCGGTAATCGCCTCACCCTACTCTTTCACTCTCACTGTACTGGTTTCCCACTCTGACCACCACAATAGAGGAAGAGCCACAGAAGGTTGAAGAATGCTGGTAGGATCTGATGACGTTCATTTGTTAACTTAAATTTAGAAGTATTAGTCAGTATCCTGTGTGTTGCCACGGGGTGTTTATATATTTCCGATAGTGAAATTAAATACTCAAATCATGTGATGCAAGTGTAAAGTAATACTAGTGAAAGTACTGAACTGAGAAAGCAAGGGAGTTATTTCCAGCATATTTTGCTTTCAAGTGCACACCAAATTTATTTTCTCATGCTGACTTATGATAGTCTAACGGTGTATTCCAGATGAGAGGAAAAAAGAAGAGAAGAAGATTCGTGAGTAACGCATAGTTAATAAAGTATTTATTATTTTAAATTTAAAAAATATATTAATATAATTTATTTTTAAAAAAATCTATAATTTTTTTTAAAAAATATAGTTTAAAAAACGTACATGTAAAAATCACGTAGATGGACAGAAGCTGATTGAAAGAACGCCGAAAGAGAGTAAAGGAATATTTACCCGTACGGATAAGCTCAGAATGTCACGGTTCACCTAGTGCCTGGTCCAGGTTACTGCTCCATCCATAAGCATTGTACTCCTTTGCAAGCTATATCAGCTGGAAATGATTCCTAATTAAGTTTATTAATTGCTATGAAGTAGGATGGCCAGGTAAGAGAATCGCATAGTAGGACATCCTTTTTCTTACCTACAGACGAAAGTAATTTTTTTAAAAAAAAAACAGATTTTCTTCCTAATACACCATGCAGCCGGACTGGAAGCCACAAAAAATGAATGGTATACGAAAGCACCAAGTTTCACTTACCAACATTGAAAATTAGAAATAGTTCAGTACCTTGTAATTAAACAGAAGAGTATCCCATTAAAATATCTCCAGATTTACAACATGAAAAGATGTGGGTAAAGATAGAGAACAAGATAACGAGGTGGTGGTTAAAAGAATCAAACTAAAGGGCCAAGGGGCTAACATGAACACCTGCTTAATTTATGCCAACTTATGAAGGTAAAAGAAGAGAAGGGGACTAAAAGTTTTCTTTTCTAATTCTTAGCCACAGTTATCTGATTAAACTTGGAAACAAATAAGACAGTTATCTTGTTTCTTTTAAAACATCTAGATAGCCAATAATGAGACAATGCCATGCAAGGCAAAAGCAAAATGTTTTTTACATATTTATATGTGCAATAAATTTATGGGAAAAAAATTAAATTAGCAGAACGTTTAACTGTTATATACTACTGAGTACATTTATGAGTCCAATTCCCATAGCTATTTGATTCGGAATAACCTGAGATTGACATGTGATGGATCGATGCATATGAAATGCAAAATTTAATTAATTCATGAATCATGGCTGAATGAGTTGCAAAGACAAACAAGCAGAAAAATATATATTTTAGTATCTTCTCTCAAGTCCCAAGAAGCAAAGACTTGTTTGCAACACCACTGGCTGATCTACATGTTAATGTTCTTTCGATGCACTCGAATCTCTTTCATGTGAGAATTAGCGTCGGAAAACATTGGTTACGCTCGCGTGAAATGGCTATATTGCTAGTTACGTCGAGAAGAACAAAATAGTACCATGAGGTAATCGCCTTCCATTGAATATCAATAAAATGATTTTATTGTTTCATGTCCTTTTACAGCAACAAATCGTTTATTATAAATTTATATTGGTAGCTTGTATACAATGAACAATATATTTGAAAACGATTGCATGCATGTAAGAAAACAATTGGGTAGTATACACATGTAAATTGAAGAATTGTATATGTGAATACCTAGTGTACGACAGATGTCTCCACTTCTCCAGTTCATTCATGGAATACTCCTATAGGATGTGGCCAGTATATTTATGTCCTGTGTTCAGCGGCTGCAATACTGAAAGTGCCTGAAATTAATCAGGATGCATCCATTGGAAGAAATATGTTACTGATATGTCCGATTTTTTATCCAATGGAACGGGGATCGACTAGGGATTGGGTATTTGATGGGTGGGTGGGTGGGTGTGGGCCTAGGGTGATGGGTGAAGGAGTGGCTAGGGGCACGGGCAAGTTTGTGAGGTAATGCAAGCAAACAGGTGGACAACCGGATCGTAGTAGCTCGGTGACATCCAATGGCATACGCCCGGCAATGAACTGTTATACTATAGCGAAATCCTGGCCTCTCACGATGGGTGACAAACTGACAATGTGGTAGGAAAACAAAATATTTTATATGATATGAATCGACAAATGAGTTGCAAACCTAGAAAAACAATTGTCGCAGAAAAGAGCTTTTTTAATGAGCAGAAAAAGTACGAACAACAAGAGGAAAAAAATCCTAAATTATGGAACATGATATTTCGCAAGCTCAAACTCTTGGAACAATTCATTTTTGATTTGGGTGTGGATCCCATAGGGTTGCTTCTTTTATTCGGACCTCATGTTGCCCCATATCATCTTCCTTATGATAATTAATCTCTGCACCTCTGAAAGCTCCAACCGCTGTTATTTAACCCGGCCGAACTGAGAGCACACCGAACTGCATGATGACACATATGGACAAGATACCAAACGTTGATGGCCATGTTCTGGCCCGGTCTTGTTTGGCGTAGCTCAAAATTATCCCAGATCCACATTAAATTTGAAATTTATATATTAAATTATAGTAGTTTAAAATTTTATATTTTATCTAAACTACATATGGACTTGATCTTTGTTTTATTTAATCTAATAATGCTGAAGCAACTAAAAACTTCATTTCACATGGAAACCTTGAGTTACAGTGGCCTTAATTAGAACCAAACTTCCAATTTGTTATCGGTCATCTCCCGTTAAAAAAAAATCCCAAGATCTTTCTTCTCAAACCAAATGCGGAAATCAAAGAAAATCCGTAGAAGGAAGATTATCTAATCAATTAATTAAAAAGGGGGATTTATCTGAGTAATGGTGGAATGATGAAAGAGGGCTCCAGGGAAGAAGGGAACTTGTGACTTATTAGATTGTTTAAAATCCAGTCCATAGAAAGAATCAATGGCTAAGATTGTTTAAAATCGACGTGCTGAAGTTGAGGAAATGTGGATTTAGTAAGCGGTTTTCTCTGTGCTAGTTTTGCGCACATATACAATGGGCAAGAAAATGTGGAAGGATGATTAATTGATCTCCTTCAATTCTTTATTTTTCTTGCAGGTGTTTCAAATCCCTGAAAATCGCCAACATCCAAGTGAAAGAAATCGAAAAATAACTGTTGGAGAAAGTTTTTTCTTACTGCTGGCATTTTTGGAGATACATGAATACTAAATACAACTATCGTTTTATGCTTCAAGTAGACATGCTTACATGGGAAGGTTGTTTGCAAACTACATCTTTGGTCATTTATGTTTACCCGTTTTTGTTACATTAGGGCAAAAGATTTGAGTAATAATTACTCTTCCGGAAAAAAATCAAATTTTGGCCATAAATATGGACGTAGAAATTGTTTTTTTTTGAAACGAGAACACTATTATAATATAATTTTTATTAAAATATTTGATGTTACTAGACACCTATTCAAAAATACTTACATATGATTATGGTTTTATACCACAAAATGAGATCCTAATAGAATATTTTCTTAAAAAAATGTTGTCCTAACAAAACCTAATACACCTTATGTATTTTATTAACAGATGGTAAATGCATTATATGTCCAAGAAAGGAGAACCTATAGCTACTAAAATATGGTCTTTTGGTTCAACAGAGTAAAAACAAATATATCGGTTGATACAAGATCCAGTACTTAAAATGGTCTTTAGTATCATATGTAAAGGCTCGTTACTATGGTAAAATCATTAATACGATTAGTAACACCAACCGATACTAATATTATTATTTGTAACTGTTGTAATGATTAGGCGTTCTCAGTGGTTATATACAATTTTTAGTATTGGTGTTACTTATTGGTACTAATATTACTAAATACATTAGCATTAGCTGAAAACACTAACTGATACTTTTCAAATGGTACTACTCATCCCTTCTAAACCTTTTTACATCATTCAGTCCAATAAATTCATTAACAGAAAGCAACTTTATGACGATTTGTGAATAACAATATGGTGCTGTCAAAATTTTTTATGGAAGTCTTTGTTTTGGTGATTTCAGTTATCTAAAGACTTTAAAAGGTTAGCAAATTCATTCTTAATTCTCGTATAATTAAGATATTATATTTCTAGCTATATATGTATACCTTATTCTCTCAAAAATATATAAAAATGGATGAAAAATATTAAAAATTTTGAGAAAATAAGAGTATGTCTGTAAAAATAGAGATAATGTATTTTATAATAGTAAAAATACAAGAAACATAGGAAAAAAAGATTAAAAAAAGGAAAGAAAGGACGATTATAGAAAATCAAGAAAAAAACAGAAAATTAGGTAAAATAGAGAAATTAGTGCATGTCTTAATATGAAAAAAATACAGGATATAGTATGGCCTAATAGGAAAAAAAAGGAAAAATACGATAAGTATGGGAAAAAATAAGAAATAAGATAAAATATAGGAAAATGTAGAAAAAAGTATAAAGGGTTAGGAAAAATAGGAAAAACAAGAGAACATGTTATATTAAAAATACAGTAAATCTAACATTAATAACAATATGTCATGGCACCACCGGTAAGGAAGCCGCCAGATTTGTCTACATATTTTTTGTAGATTCTATGTATTGAAGTGCTTTACACAAAGGTTAGCAATACTCTTCATCTACTCACCTTTTGAGGTTAGGATGTTTAAAATTATTAATTTTCGTAAGTAATTATTTACTTGTAATATAGATGAATCGACAATGGATGTACAATGTGGACCGACGATCGAAAGAGTTCATCTATGGTATGCATTATTTTCTCAGGGCGACCAATGCCCACAAGTCTAAGGATTTTATATGTTGTTCATGTAAAAACTGTAAGAATTATAAGGAGTACACTTACTCAAGGATTCTTCATAGCCACTTGTTATACTCAGGATTCATGGCTAACTATAATAGTTAGAACAAGCACGAAGAGAGAGGGGTTGCAATGGAAGACGATGAAGAAAAAGATAACAACATTTTCCACTAGGCTCAATATGACGGCTTAGGCGAGGTGGAAGGAGGGGTTGCAGAAGATGATAGTGCCGATGATCTTGGTCAAATGTTGTATGATGCAAAAAAAACAGTGAAAGTGAAAATGAGCTAAAGAAATTAGAGCGTATGTTAGTGGACCAAAAAATGTTGTTGTACCCAGATTACAAACATGGGCACAAAAAGTTGGGTATCACACTGGAATTCTTGCAATGGAACACAAAAAATGATGTGACTAACAAGGCATTTGAGGAGTTATTGAAACTTGTACAAAATATTCTTCATGAGGGTAATGAATTGCCCGCAACAATATATAAAGCAAAAAAAAGTAGTATGCCCTCTAGTACTAGAAGTCGAGAAGATACACACGTCTCATGATTGTATCCTCTATCACAATGAGGAGTACAAGAACCTAGATGCATACCCATTTTGTAAGGCATTGTGATACAAGATCAAATGATATTATTCTAATGATGTTAAGGGACAACCTTCAAAGAGACACCTTGCTAAAGTCATTTGGTATTTTTCTATAATACCACACCCGAAGTGATTGTTTAGAAACAAAGTGTATGCTAAACAATGTAAACAAGACATGATGTTGAGACACCCTACCGCTGGGTCCCAGCAGCGAAAACTCGATAGAAAATTCCCATACTTTAGAAATGACGCAAGAAACATAAGGTTTGGTTTAAGTACGAATGGCATGAATCATTTCGGGGAGATCAACAGTGGTTATAGCACTTGGCCTATGACTCTATATATCTACAACCTTCCTCCTTAGTTGTGAATGATGCCAGTGCTTATTCAAGGCCCAAAACTGGTAACAACATTGATGTGCATATAAGACCATTGGTTGAAGAACTGTTGCTGTTGTGGAATGAAGAAGGGGTTTCTATGTAGGATGAGGACAAACATGAGCAATTTAACCTACAAACATTATTGTTCATAACCGTTAACGATTGGCCTACACTAGACAACCTATCAGAACTAACAAACAAGGAGTATAGGGCCTGCACCCACTGTTTAGATGAAACTGACAGTACATATTTGAAACACTATAGGAAGGTTGTGTACATGGGCCATCATTGATTTCTTGTTGCCAACCACCCTGTATGAAAGAAAGGCAAGCATTTCAATGGGAAGGTAGACCACCGTACTAAGTCTATGCACCGTAACAGGAAAACTGTATTTACTATGGTGAAAAATCTAAAAGTAGAATTTGGAAAGGGACCTAGCAACCAACCTGTTCTAAGTAAAGACGGTCATGTAGCGATGTGAAAGAAGAAGTATAGTTTTTGGGAATTACCTTATTGGGAAGTCTTAGAGGTCTACAGTACAATTGACATGATGAACCTCACTATGAACCTTTGCATGAACCTACTAGGCTTCCTAGGTATATATGGAAAGTCCAAAGATACACTTGAAGCATATCAGAATCTAAAACATATGAAACAACATGAAGATCTTCATCCAGAAAAGAGACAGAAAGGAAGCCATTACTTATGTCCTACCAGCTACACTTAGCAAGAAAGAGAAGGAAAACATGTTTGAATGCTTAGACAACATGAAGGTCATGTCCAAATACTCATTGAATATAAAGGGAATAATAAACATGAGAGAGAAGAAATTCACAAACCTAAAGATTGATGAAACAATTACTTCCTAATGTAATTAGGAGTATTCTTCCTATTAATGTCTGAACAACAATGATAAAGCTCTATGCATTCCTCAACTCAACTTTGCAGAAGGTCATCGATCTAGACAATTTAACAAGCCTACACACTATCGTGGTCCAATGTTAAACAACAATTGACCTTAACAAGATTGAGTACACAAATGAACCATTCATCCTAGCCAATAATGTGACTCAAGTTTTATATGTGAAGGACACGTCTAGCAAACCAAAGAAGGGGATATGTAAGTGTTCACGCCGAATTGATCCTCTGTGTTTGCCGAGGGAGGCCCAATGAGATGACGCGACCACACCGAGGCATAAAAGGTCTGCTTTGCTCTAGTGCAGATCCTTTGGCTTCATGGTCCCTTCGTCGAAGTTGCTGGAGTTGCTAGTGTGCTAGTCAATTTGATCCTATGATTGACAAGGAGATAAATAGATGGGCCAATTGGACAATGGCTGATATGAACTCTTACTATCGACTATCCATCCATAGTGTTAAGATAGTCATTGGCTACGTCTGGCATACTCCTGTTATCGACTGGTTGTCGATAGTGACTGAAACACTCTTTCATCGGCTGGAAAGCCAATGAAGGTGTAGGTGAATGGCAACGAATGGAATGAAAGGCAATCGGCTATAGAACCAATGGTGCTCTGAATAGAATAGACTATAACTATATAAACTCCTGTTATTGGCTGGTTGTCGATTAGGGTTGTAGCACTCTTTCATCTACTAGAAAACCGATGAAGGTACAATTAGATAATCAGAGAATAAGGACCCATCAATTGTAGAGCCAACGCCACTCTGAATAGGATGGCCAATAAGCATGTATGTGTAATCCTCCTATTGGGTGGTTGCCGATAAATGCTGTAGCGCTCATTCATTGGCTAGAAAGCCTATGAAGGCATATATGGATTGGCAAGAAATTATATTAAGAACCCATTAGCTGCAAAGCCAATAGTGCTCTGAATAAAGTATGCGATGAATTGCAAGGAGTGAGATTCGATCTCCTGAAAGTATGAGACCCAATGACTACCGCAATGGTACCATTAGAGCTAGCCTCGATAGATTGGACCAAACTGAGTAAGTATGAGATTGAGGGTAATGACAACAAGATGACGGACACTAGATCAGATGAGTGGACAGGATGAATGGACGAACCCATCGGCTAGCTGAGCCAATGAGAAAAAATCACTGAAGATATATGTATATCGGCTGAGAAGCTGATACACTATGAATGAGAATGAATGCGTGGATAACTCTTGGTTAGCTACTCTGATGAAATATTGAGTAAAGACCCGTTGGTTTATGACTCAATCTACTATCAGTAGTCTAGTAGGTCGAACCTAACCGATGTAGCACAAGACAGATAACAGTAAAAGAAGCTTGATAAGTTGATAGGTCCCATGCGAACGTGATGTGATATATTCAATTAGACTAAAATGTTGAACCTAATTGATACAACCTTAAACAGAGCAAATACATCAGGATAATGAAGGGACTTACCCCTTCGCCGGAGTTCTAACCTAACTAATATAGCCCCACGTTAAGAGCTAAAACCCGCTAGTAAAAAAAACTAGATGAACTAGGGTGGTGATGCACCAAAGTTATATTTAATCAAAAGATGAATTACAAGCTTCTAATGGGTCTATATTTATATCTTAGGATTACAAGAGTTTGACGTGGTTACAAGCACCTTTGGATGTTGTTTTCTAAAACATAAAAGAAAATTATCTCTAAGAAGTTAACAAAACTAACTAGACTTGCCTATCTTATAGAATATATTCTGTATACAGATAAAATTATCCTACCGTTGTTTCCACGGCTCCTCCTCAGATTCGGTCGTATCTAGATAATCTTTCATCATTAACTGAACCAAATCCATTCTCAATCCATCCAATTGGCTATTTCCATGGATCAATCAGACTCTTTCCATAATCTCATTGGCTCTCCAATCCTAACTATGGGGCTTACCAAATTTTGGTGCAAACAATAAGCAAACGAGTGAAGTGCTTGATGAGCCAAAGTGCCATGTGATTCTCCTAGGAAAAACAAAAATCGTGAGAGTTGAGGATAAGGCAGATGAAGATTATGATCAGTTTGATCGGCAACCTTCATTCACAGTGGCAGTTTACCTAAGCCTCTCCCTAGCAAATGATGACACTCCATACTTACATCGCGATCATAGCTAAGGGATATTCGTAAAGAAAAAGTTTATTGCCTCTGAAATTATGTCATGAGATTGAATGTATACTAGCTATATGTATAGAGTTTTTTTAATATTTACAACATCCCATTTTTACTGTAATATTTAATGGATGGAGTACACTATTATACATATTATATCAGTTAGTTTTGCTAACAATGATAAATCCTATAATATCAGCATTGATACAATTCCCTACATCTCAACACACTATATTTCTAATTTTTTAAAATTAATTATCCTAGTTTTTTTAAGATATTATTCTCCATAATTTTTCTAATTTTTCAAATTATTTTTCACACTTTTCATGTTTTCAAAATTGTTTACCATATTTTAACTGCTTCAAAATCTTTAGTACTAAATATATGTTATCGAGCAGGACACCTCTTTAGTACTGGTTGTTAATACTAACTGCTACTAAATAATGCATATTTAGTCCTAGTTGTTAATACCAATTGGGACTAAAAATATTTTGGATGACCAAGAAAAATCTTTTGTACCAGTTGTTAAGAACAACCAATACTAAAGAATTCATATTTAGTTCTGGTTGTTAATAGACTAAAGATTCTTTAGTAATGGTTATTATAACAACTAGTACAAAAGAGGGGATGGTATATATAGACCATCCCCTCGTCTTCTCCGATGTAAGTCCACATATTGCATTAATCTTCTTGTTCTTCTCGACTGTTCCCACTGATGACACCGCTGCTGTCCTCCACACCAACGCCATCCACACCGACACCACCACGTGCCCACCTTCCCTCCAATGACTCCTCTCTCCACACCGCCATCATCCTCATCTACACCTTCGACGGCAGCGCGTGCCCACCCACCAACAACACTGTCGCACGCCGATGACACCATCATTCCTATCTGCATGGATGCATCCGCCTTTCCCATTAACGCCGGTGCTATGATCCATACCAATGCCAATGCCAACCGTCATTTACGCCGTGCCTGCCTCTCTCACTAAATTGTATAAATTAACCTATTATTTGTATACAAATATATTCCTATTATATGTTTTTTATACATGATCTATTTTTATACATACCTATTAGTTATCAAAATTTGTATCAAATTTTGTGACAAATGAATTGTTTTTATATATTCATATCTTATGTTTTTTATACATGAACTATTTTTATATATTCCTATTTGTATAATTGAATTGTTTCTATAGTTCTCAAAATTTTTAGCAATTATATGGCAAATGAATTGTTTGTTATGCGTGAACTATTTTTATACATTCCTATTATTTGTATTTGTACACGTGAATTTCTATACATGAATAGCCTATCCTACCGCTAGATCGAACATAGAGTATATGTTGGAATTGAAATATCGCACACTAATGGAGTATATGTGCATTGTCAAACTATTTTTTCATCGGGAAGGAGAAGAAAGAAAAATTTAGGTCAATAAAAATGTAAATAAAAAATATATTTTAATGTATAATCCCACGTATAATGTATATTAATTTATATTTTCTGTATTATCCTATTAGGTAAGATGGGACAGTCACATAACAAAAGGTTCCTCTTGGACTAGATTGCACATGGTAGTAGCAAGTACTATTAGAACAACATAGGTTAGGATTGTAATCAGTACTTCAATGAGGAAGCCACCGGAGGTGAGGAGGTACCAAACAACGAGTCAAGATATGAGGAGGACAATGATGAGGGGGATAAAAAAAGGTTGGGATGAAGAATGAATGAGGGCAATAAGATGCCATAAAAAAGTTGGAGGGGAGGTATATTATAACTGAAGTGAAATAAGATGGCGAACTAGTTGCTCCTGTCTCTACTGCAAGGAAGTTAGTGTCTCAGCATGGTTATATCATGAGGGATCACATGTTGATCAGCATACAAAAATGGCGGTCCACAAAGGTGGGTGATCAAAACGTGCTTTCGAAGTTAGAGAAGGATATGATGTGGACAACCCTACTACAAAACTTCACTCTTGATGTCTCTAAGATAGAACAACCTAAAGTGAAGGAGTGGGCTCTCAAGAAGATGGCCACACAATTTCAAACCTTAAAGAAGAGTTTGCACAAGAACTATATTCTGAAGGGCCAAACTCTAAATTTCAATGCGTACTTAAAGCTAAGGGACCACTGGGACACATTTGTTGAATACATGTCATCCAAGAAAAGTGGAAAGAAGGTGGCGCAGAATAAAGCCAATGCCGTCTAGAAAAAATATTTTCATATGCTAGGGTTGGGTGGTTATAAGACGGGGATTGCCAAATGGTAGAAGATGAAAAATGCTTTGGAAGCAAGGGGTATTGTTCGGGCCACAACCGACTGGCCCGAATGATCAAAGCACTGGTGCTATGCTCAGTGCAGATGATGGCTCTCTCATCTTTAGCCTAGAAATAGGAGACGCAGCACACCATCTCGTGGATGTCCTAGAGTTCTCTTCCCAAGATACATTCAAGCTTGATAGAGAGAAGAACAAGCTCACAATGGCCTTGCAGAATTCTAAGCACCTAGGATGAACACATGGAAAAGGCATGGTCTTGTGGAAGTATGGTTCTGCCAGGACATCGACTCATATAGGAGTCACAAGAGAAGCAAGTCCGAGTAAAATGCCAAGGTTTGAATGTTGGAGCAGCAGATCCTAGAAACCAATCAAAGAATGACCGAATAGGTAAAAAGGCAGATTGCGCTAGCACTTAGCAAGACCGAACTACAAACAAGAACTAATCCAAACATCCTACTTAGCCACTTAGGCCATCGAAGCAGCTGCACTTCTACAAAGCAAGCCGATCAGAAGAACAAAGCTAAAGCGTTGCCACTGGTTGATGAATCACACTACTCCATGGATGAAATCACGTAGCAAACACCATGTGAGTTGCATATTCCCATCAAGAAACTATCCATCAAGGTATGCTTGTAGTCTACACATCTCATTTTATAGTTTTTTATATGTCATGAATATATTCTAATTAACTTCATTTCTTGTAGGTTGAGGTGGCATACGACAAGGCCATACAAGTGGAGCAAGGCCAGATAATCCACTACGTGTCGATTCTAGCTGGTTACTCGAAGGTTGAGGTGGAGCAAGTCTACAAGGGCTTTGAGGATCTCGAGCTCGACTTCCCTAGAGGTGACGAGGAGAGGACACTAAGGGAGGCCTCCCACTGTATCATCTTATGGCACAAGCGCTACATCGTGCTTCTCGGGCAGGTGGTGGTGTCGATTTCTACCAGAGGTCCCCCGTTGTCTTCTCCCCAACATCGGTCTCCACCATCTCCTCCCAAGCATCCATCTCTACCACCTCCTCCACAACTTCTATCTCCACCACTGCAGTCTGCTAGTATGAGCAAGAAACCAACCTTGTCTCCTCCACGTCAAAAAAGCTCACGCTCACCTCCTCCCACGTCGTTAAGGTAACATTAGCAGAAGAAACAATCATTAAACGAGCCAATGAAATCTATACCAAAGAAAAAACCATACGATATGACTAACGAGAAGATTAGAGAAGAAGTAGAAAGGTAAGTGAAGGAGCACTTCAAGCAACGAAGTCTAAAGAAAAAGGCTCTAATAGACCTAGCACTAAGGGTATTTCTTTAGAAGATGAGCGAACTAATGAAGATAAAGATCTTATCAGACTATGAATGTTTGCTCATCAAGTCTTATCAAAAGATGAAAAGATGAAAATTCAGCGTAGTTTTCCAGCTTGGACAACAAAGAAGACAAGCGGTTGATCCGATGCCATCTGAATAGGAAATCAATCTGTAACAGTTTATGAAAGATACAAATCTCATCAAAGATTAACTACTGGGAGTGGCCCCTATCGAGAAGGTATCATAAGTTGCTATCAAGCCTAAATTTAAGCTTGGCAAACCACTTGTCAAGCCAGAGTTGGTCAGGACCCTACCAACATAGATGTACCGATTCAATAGTTGGTATATGGAACAGTCAAGAAAAGGTAGGGTCATGTTTGATGCTTGGATTAAAGATAGTGATTACTTCCATGGGGAGTCTAAGATATGGGTGAACTTCGAGGATATCTACGAAGTATACAATTGAGACGCCATTGATCTCTCTCATGTTATTTGCTAGGTTCTGTAAGTGTTGTTTTATTCCTTACCTTATATCATTCGTATGTATCATCGCTCTATTTATCATGTGTGGAGTACCTCGCTTTTTTTATGTGCTTTAGAACATAGATTTAAAGATGCCATAGGGAGGGGTACTTTAAGATGGGTTTCATGGACCCGTGGTTATTAACGAGAAGGTTGTACAAGAATTTCTAGAGAAAATAAAGATGAACATTTACAAATTCCTAGTACAGCAACATTGTAATACATTCATACTTTTGCCTCATAACTTTAGGTGAGTTTTTACCACCTTTTATACCATTTTCTTTCTTGTAGACACACAATATTGTGTCTATTAATTAATACAATGTGCATGTTTCACTGGCTTCTCCTTGTGATAAATGTTATTGAAAGCCAGATCCATGTCCTAGATTTCTTGCGAAAACCAATAAAGGATTTCAAGAAAATCATAGAATTGCTTAATAAGTAATGTGATACATTGCACTATAATTATACATGCTTCTATCACAATTATATACACCAAACAACATTACCGTTTTTAATTACAAGGTATGGGCACGGTTTCATAATGACATGTGTGATCCATTCAAGAAAGCACTTGATGTGACGATAAACTTTTCGATACTATAATACAGATATTTCATGACTTTGTTTCTCTTTTAGTATTTAAGACAGGAAAACGAGAACAACTTCTGTAGCTACTACGTTTGTGAATTTATTCACCATCTTGTACAAGTCATTAACACTAACAGGGATATCCAAGTATATAAATACTATTTATATATAATTTATACTTTTCTCATTGTGTTGAATTATTGATTTAACATATTCACATTTTAAAAAAAATGAAAGACTTTATGTATGAGAACTTCTCCTAGCGGATTACATAAGGCCTATTTAAGAATAACTCATAGAATTTATTAGGAGCGAGATAGTTAATCCGTCAAAAGAATTTCACAATGATAGGTTATTCGATGATAAACTCTTCTTAGCTTTATATATATTTGTAATATACAATAGGATAATAATAAATGACAATTGTACATATATTTATAATATATTATTGCAAATATTTAATTTCAATTATACATAATTAATACTGTAATGCTATCAACATATTATATATATATATACATATATATATATAACAGTACATAAAGAAAACAGCAAACAAGCACTACAAGAAAAAACAGTAAAAAAAACCACAATTTTTAGTACTAAAGATAGTATAAAAAAATCATCCATTTTTTATAGTATTGATCCGAGAATAAAAATACACTTCCGGATTTTGTGTAACGATCGTACAACTGGAAATAACAGAATTGGTTGGCAGTAAAGACTATTTCTGTAAACCTGGTGAAGTGCTATCAGCTGCAGCTGTACACATTGAACAGAAGGGGCTAAGAACATTTGAGAATCCCGTCAAAGGTTCTCCTGTCATAAATAATAATCACGATAAATATTGGGGAAAATGCAACTTTGATATGTGCTCGTTTTGTATGCTAAATGTTAATTTAGGGCTTTCGATCACATCAACAAGTAGTAGTAATGAAGCCGCTCCTGTTGGTTGTTTGAGCAACTACAATGAAGAACACAGTAGATATAATTTGCTAAGACATTCATGTTGAACTTTGTGAATATCCATTGTATTGAGAACAAGTTTCGTCCTTTTTATTCAATACTGCGTTTTCATGTTACTCTTTCAATATCAATTAAGAATTAGAACTCATGCTAAGTAACATATGAAGGAATCAAGAACATTGATTTAGTTTTCTTCTACAAATACATATACTACATGAGATTTTGTGGAGATTTAATTTTCTTTTATACATACGCACTAAAAAAATACAATTAGCTACCACGTCTCTAGTTACCAAGGAGGTTGGTGCCTAGATAGTTATCACTAATAACCAACATGCTAATATCATGGTTGCTGTAGCTGTGAGCACGTTACTTGAGCTAAACAGTACCAATTGGCCCTACTGTTACAAAGTTACAGGCCAGGTCACTAGTCACGTGAGAACATATAGCAACCAAGGCCTGGACCTAATATTTGAATACGTGTAGTACTGCAATGCAACAAGCACACCCTCCCGATTTGTCAACAAGTTGAGAACTTGAGATCCAGTTGACTAGCAACAGATTTGTGGGAAGGTGCTCGCGACGGCATATGGGTACAATAGAGGGAGATGTCATGGCCCAAATTAAAACCTAATAGAAGAGCTTCATCGATTCAGCAAGCACACCTACAACCTCAACTAATGGATCTGGTATGCAACATTTTATTTTTCTTCTAAAAGAAAAGCAAAACATAGTGATATAATACACAGAAATGCCAATTAGCTTTTTTAAAATTTTATTTTATAGGTTCACTGGTTGCAGGTGGAATCGCAAGGTGATCATGCATTTGAAGATCTTTGATTAGGAGGTATTACTGTCTTAAACTTGTTTGTAGCTGGATGTGTTGAAATCTATAACTGGAAATGTTTTAGAGATATCAAGAGTGTTTCTAATATATGGTTGCCCAAACCATCTGGGAAGCTGGGCATGCTTCTAGTAGTGCCTCTGTTTGTCATGAACAAAATATATACATTTCACATTTTAATGATAAAAGCATATGTTCAAGACCAATGATAGATTAATGTATGAAATTAGTTATCCTGTTAAGGCCATACATGACCATCTTGTATTTATGTTTTCCAGATCTCTATCTCTCTATCTCTACTATACTTAAAAAAAAATAAAACCTGCTTACAGTTGCTCGTTCGTCCGTCGTCCTGATTTTCGTCTATGCGCGCGTGTTGTCCGTTCCCAGTAGAAAACTGGGTCTGTTTTCTTCGTCCATTGTCCACTTCCCGCGGCACGCACGATGCGCGTCTGTTCACGGCGACGGCTTCCCAGGCGTGCTACGCGCGCGGCACAGGGAAGGCAGCGCGGCTTGACGTATGTGTCCGTCTGCACGTGCGCCGTGCCCACGAGCACACAAGCACATATAAAGGGCACGCAAGGAGACGAGGATTCGATATTTCGATCTGTAGGATGGCTGTTGACCCTGCATGTTGACTAGCTCGATGAAAAAGAAAATAAAAAGTTTGGGCTGGTTTGTTTTGGGGCCGTTACTGTTCACGGGGTTGACGGGTTACTTTTCCTTGACATGGTGTCGTGCACATCGCATGGGGGACAGTTAGTTTGAACAAAGCAGGATCAAATTTAAACCGGTAAACAGACGGTTAATTAGATATCATTCATGTTTGACGTGGTGAAGTTCAATGGAACCAAAAGTTTTGTTCTCGTCCAGATGAGGATGAAAGATATATCTCAGTAGGGAATACCTAGAACTCTCACTGAAAACAGACAACGACGGAGGATTACAGGTGGGAGGAATCAAAGGTGTGCAAGCAACTACGGCTATAAGTTGGCAACCACCAAAGAAAATTTCATAGGAAGATTTCACTAAAGGAATTTCATGACAAATTTGTCAACCACAAAACAAAATTTAGAACAAATTATCAACCCAATAAATTAGTGACAAGTAAGTTGTAGCATAAAGGATGGTTTAGATATGGATGACGTGGGACACTAGATCACACTTCCCGCACTATTCCTGCTATGTTTTTTACGGTCACCAGGTTTGGGTTTACTGCTCGTCCCACAATCTGGTTTCATCATCCTGATTCGTGATTTGTGGTTGTTCTGGTTTGTCATCCGGTTCATGATAGATAACAGTGTTTTTTTATAGTCGCTACAGAACAAATATAATACGAATAGAGAGGTGGATCTATATCTATAATTATATATCTCTTTGATTTGTTTTCTCCTTCTTTTTTTTCCTATACTATTTATAATATATTATTTCACATATAATTTACATAAAAATATCTATAAATTGGATGATCGACCTGGGTCATCGACCCAAGATTATTGGTCCACATCACACGTCTCAAATTATCATCCCGAATAGGTATACTCTTGTGTACCACATGTTTTGGCAAGTAGCATCTCTCGTCCCTCGACCCTATTGAACCGAATTCGTGGTGACTTTGGTTTTTCATTCATTGCTAGAAATTGGAATTCCAAACTGCATAGCCGGGCCATCTTCCGACCACCATTTCTTTCTATTCTCAAATTTCTTGTATTTTTTTTCGTTGCAACACACGAGCACTTTGCTAGTTATACCTGAAGTGAATGTGTGTGGTTAATTAGAGAGTAATATGAAACTTATCAGTAATATAACCCTCTAAAAGGCATGCTAAAAATATGCATACCTCCCTGAGGACCAGAAGTGTTTTAAAAAATTATGAAATGGAGGTACTGAGAGATACATCATTTCATTATATAGGAAGATGTTTAAGGAGAATGCTTGAATTCTTTAAATTTTCCTGTCAATAGCATTTTATGTATTTCTTTATATATGTGACTAGTCCATAGAGTTTTCTAATTTCATTGAGATTGGAATTTTTTCAGGAACACAACAACATAATTTCGAAGGCTACTACATCATCCTGACAATACTGAGAATGATATTTCAAGACAAGCATGATATTTCAATGCTCCAAGACACTTGTATAAACACAACCATAGTACTATAGAGATTTTGTTTACTTGTGGTATAACGATTCATAGTTCTGTTTAGAAAGACCATCAGAATTTGACCTTTGGTTATAATGGTTTCCTTGTCAAGCATGTACTCAAAGGTGAAGCTTGAGCTGAGTTTGTTGTAGCAGTATTCTATAGTGGATGATATGAAAACTGTGTTGTCTCATACATGATTTGCAAATCAAATTGCCATAATATTGTAGTTTCTATTAATTGCCCTCTACTAATTGTACAGTGGATGAACAAGCCTTTTGTCACCCAGGTAAATGTTCCAAGTGGCAGGATGTATGTACTAACCGAGGTCACTTAGTCACAACATACTTTTAGTTGCCAAGTACTTTGTAGCAAATTATATCTAGTGACCAAGAAACCTTGTTTATTAGATATTTTTAAGTTACCAAGTACTACTTGGTTCCTAAAAATATTGAGTTACCAATATTTTGTTGGTGACTATTGCTTTCACATATTGTTACCAACTATGGTTGGTAACTAATGATATCATCTTTAGTGACCAAGGAGATTAAATGTTGGTTACAAAATACATTTAGCAACAGGGTTGTAGCCACCAAGATGCGATCAAGGTCTGTTGGTGGCCAAAACTCAATAGCAACTAACATGTAGCTTATAGTGACCAACACCCTTGGTAACTAAAAGTTTGTTTCCTTGTAGTGACAGTTACTAAGAAAAGCTTGCCTGACACAGGTTTTTACGATGCTTTTTTTTTTTGTTGCTGTGAAGGTTTATCATATATCTGTAGGCCTTTAATTGGTCCAAACTATATATTGCTTCAAACATGTGTTCGTTGGCTGAACACTCAGGATGATATATTTGATTGACATGTCTTTACATTTTTTTTACTAAATAAACTTAGCCCAACACTATTACTCCCAGTCTGGAACATCTGACCATCAGGAAAATAATGTCTAGTTCTTTTTTTTGACAAGTTGGTCAACAGAGAACCTTATGCTGAGAAAAGTTTCTTGTCGGTTACTCATGTTTGTTAGACATGAAATTGTCCGACAATTTCCACTTCTCTCATAGTTAATGCAAGAAAGATAAATCATGGTGCCGTAGCTTATTGTCCTATCAATTTTTCAGGCCCCAAAAGGTGCACGATCTGTTGCCATAGAAAGATAACTCAACTATTCCCAACTTTGACATGTCATTATTCAGTTTAATATCATGACAACACGTTATCAACATGAAAACTCCATCAAACTATTTGCTAAGGACTTGTTTGCTTTGGCAGTTCTACCGAAAGGCCTCATAGCCAGCCTCTAACAAGCCCCGGTGAGTTGGGACGTCATCCGAGATCGTGCGAAGTGCATGGCAGGGTGTGCCACTCCCTTCGGTCAGGTCCACTGAGGAAGAAAAAAGAAGAAAAAAAACAGGAATTGAGATTCCATTCTTCATGTTAACCACGTGTGTATAACTCGGTTTGGTGCGTAGTTCCCCTTACGCTGCCACGTGTAAGCTGGATGGCACCTATCTGTGTTAGCTGGATGGCACCTATCTCTTCATGGCTTTTGTACACTATCGGTGGGTCATGCCACTTCATTTCCCATGCTATTCTTGCAATCGTTGCTTTAACATAGGGCGTGGTAGTTCGGCTGCCCCACCATGTGTTAGGCTAGGGTTGGTTCATCTAGGTCACCTCTAGGCTATTAGAGGCCTCCTTGAGGGGTTCATTTTTCACCACCAGTCATTTTCTATGTGTTCCACAACTTTTCCTACTGCCTCATCTTGCGTCCTCTTGCTCGAGCAACCTTCGCCCACATCCAACAACTTTCTTCGCTCACTTCAATCGATATCTTTTGTTTTGTCAACTATCGATGGATATAATTAGCAAGTACCAGACATGCGGGTGAACCGCATTTGTGTATGCCTTGGTGTGGCCTTGCTCATCTGCAAGAATCCAACAAGGGACCAAGGCACTGGTGAGCCAACTACGGGGGCCACCGGTAAAGTCGTCCCTAAGAAGCGAAAACACATTGCTTCCAAGTGTGGTTGTACAACAAGGGCAAAGCTCGTGACTCTCCTCCAGCTCAAGACATCAAAGCTAAGACTGATGATGAAGGAGACGATGAAGCTATAGAGACCGATGCAAACACCCACATGACCTCTGGTAGTGATGCTTCTCTAGTCTATACTCCTAGCCCAAGGACTCACATTCTATCCAAAGGCACGCCGATACCAGTGCCTTGCCCCTTTAGCCAGTTGACTTGGCTATGGTGGCTACGGTGAAGACACTCACTGCGTTGCTACCCATGTTGTGGCCCTAAAGCACAAGACCCCTACCATTGTTGGGGGCATGTGCTTGGCCATAGGCTTTGGCGATAGCAAGTCATCCTCACTAGCCTCGTCCATCTTTGAGGCGCCCTCATCATTGGCTGCAATCAACCCTGACAACGAAGTGGCTCTTGGTGGTCCCGTCATTGCCCTCTCCTGCAAAGAGGGCAAAGAAGGTTCTAAGGCTAGCAGTGACACAAAGCCTGGCCAAGGTGGTGATGCCAGCACCGATGAGCAGGACTACTCTTCGTCGGCCCAAGAGATCATGTCAATCCCCTCCCAAGCAGTTTAGTAGGAAGGAGGAAAACCATGGCAGAGGTATCTGCTTCCGAAGGTGTCCTTCCCCATCCCAACTTCACTCTTAGAGACTTCAAGAGCCATGTCAAGCTCACCCCCTTCATCAGTGGGCTCACGCAGCTCTCTTCTCCCTCTATCTAAAAGGTTTTCAAAGATAACCATGACCTGGATTCGACCAGCTTAACTATGAATCCTTATCACTTGTGTAAGTTGCTCTCTACCTCCTCATGTCCTCTCCACCTGCTTGCTGGTTTTGTGCTCACCTCTGCTAACCCATCTTTTTCTTTTTCCCAGGCTCTTTCGAACACCAAGAGTTTTGAGTTGATGGCCCACTCCCACTTGGACGACCTAAAGCTTCAACATTGATAGATGGAAGACAAGTTGTGAAGCTGCAATGTGTCCTTGCGGAGGCGCTGAAAAACAACAAGGAGGAAATTGTGCAGCTAAAAGCCAACGTCAAAAAGCTAACGATGGAGTAGGATGGGCTAATTGCATATTATAATGTGAGTGAAGCCACTATCGAGTCTGCGAGGGAAAAGATCTTGTTGTCCTACTCTGAAGTTGCTCGACTCTAGGCCGAGGCTGCCGTTGCTCAAGCTGAATGTGCTTTGCAGGCTAGTCACATGCTTTTCCTAGCCCTCGAGTAGCTCGGGGCTTCACCTCCATCCCTTCTAGCTAATGACAAACCCGCCAAGGGCTTTACCATGTGGAGTGTAGTGGCCGGTGGGGCTATTGGTGATATGGCTAGTTTCTTCGGTGATGGCTGCACCTATGTTGTTGCTGGTGTGGTTCTTGCCACCCTGAGGGCAATTGGGTGTAGCCATGTTGCCATCTTCCCTTGCCTTCTGCCCGATGGCGTACCGTAGTTGGGCGACAAGATAAGGGAGGAACTCAAGGCCTTATGCTGTGAATAGTAGATCCCACAAGGACAGGACACTGTGTGGGACTAGCTGCATGCTAAAATCACCCGGTGGTTGTCTACCAAAAGAGAGGAGGCCGAAAAAGTTGCTGAGGGAGCCGAAGACATGCCACCCAAGCAAACTAGGCTAGACACTGATGGGCTGAAGGACGCTTGGAGGTGTGAAGCTTAAGCTCCTTTTTTCTCCCTTTTTTTAGTTCTATGTTTGGATGCATCCCAAGACATCTTTTTGTGTAATGGTATTTTTGTAAGGCGCTTCGGCCCAATTTTCCATCCTTACATATATGTAAAGTAGTAACTTTTCAAGGGCCTTGCTTTTCCATGCCTTTCGCCAAAAGTTTTGTCCGCCCCAATTCAACTACCTTGAGGAATCTATTACTTACAAGTGTTGGCCCCTAGGCGGTATCCGAAACCACGCTATGCAGACATATATGGTCATTGGTAGGTTGCAATCAATTGGCAAGACTACACTGCTGATCAATGTCAAAGTGGTTAGGGAAGAAACCTAGCTGAAGCCTAGAAGATTACGACCATGATTACCGCTTATGCCATGAGGGCATGGCTGCATTTTGGAATATATTTGAGATGTCCAATCACCAAGCTATGATAGCTCAGGTTGGTATAGCATAGTTAGCGTTTCATCTCCTACTCCCCTTGGAATGTACTTTGACATTAGTGATGTCGAAGGTGATTCCAAGGATGAGGATTTAGAAGTTAGCTTAAGTTCACCTAAGTCACTCTAGGAGTTATATTGTAGTTTCGGACTGTAGTTCATCTAGTATTTCGGACTCTAGCTTATCCAAGGCAAATTGTCCTTGTACTAATGATGTAATCTACCTGTAATCATGCAACTGTCCTTGTTGAAATAAAGACACCATGTTTCTTTGGTTAATCATTTTTTGTGTGCCATATTTGGTCTTTTCGTTGCTCTTGTTTTCATTTAAGGCCTTTGTCGTAGCTTTAGTATGTTTGGCCATTCCCCTACGTCAAAAACCCTTGTGTCGAGTTTTGCTTGGTGCTTTGTTGATTTAGGTTCTGTTGTATACTAAAGTCTGCTGTGAATTGGCCAAAGTTGTGCTTTTGTCATTTGTCATCCCCTACCTTTAGCATGTGGTGCCAAGTTACAACTTGGAGCTTGTTTGGTAAGTGTTACATTTGCCTTTTTGTTTGATGTGCGATTTGATGATTTTTGCAATCTCAGTGTTTGATCGAACATTGCTTAGATCGATGTGCTTCACACTTTGACAAATCATTGATCAAGTGTTGTCTTATGGGTCATTTGCGATCATGCACATGATTGAAAAAGAGAGACTTTTTTGTTGGTTTGGGCCTTCGATGTGGATAATAGTATTACTCTAGTTTTTTTTAATGTCGAAGGCTTACACTATACATATATACATGGCAAAGAGGTGTCACTAATTTACACATAATAGTGCTTGAGGGACACTGTGTTCCATGTATGGTCTAGCTTTTGCCATCCATGGTAGCAAGTCACAAAGAACTCACCCGTGATCTGTGTTACGAGGTATGGGCCTTCTCATTTTTACTCTAGTTTTCCAATAGAGATGAGGTTTGTCTTCTTTTTTTAGCACTAGATTGCTTGGGACTATCACCTTCCAGCGCACTTTCTTATTGTAAGATGCCGAAGTCAATATTGCATATTTCACTATTGTTTCCAGAGCTTTGATCCTAATGCCCTCCAAATGGTCAAGCCAAGTCATTCAGCCATCTTCGGTGCCAGAGAACACCACTCTTTGCGAGTTTGCTCCTAGCTTTCTTTGTGCCATCGCTTCATCGCCATATAGTAGAATCAATGGGCTAAACATGGTTGGTATCATTGGCATGTTTCAAAGTGCCCATAGCATGGAGACCAGCTTTTCTAGCCACCTGCCCTTGTGCGATTCATCAAGTCGCTTCTTGAGTGCTTTCATAATATTCTTGTTCACTCTCTCTGCAGCACTATTTGATTGCTAGTGTGCAGCTGATGCAAAATTGATTTGTATAATCAGCCCTTTGCACATTTCTTTGAAGTTCATCGAGTCGAATTACTTGCCGTTGTTAATGATGAATTCCTTCAATATGCCAAAGCGACATATGATGTTCTTCTAAACAAAACACTAGATGGCAGCCATAGTTATTATGGCTAGGGATTCAACTTAGATCCACCCTGAGAAATACTCAATTGCTACAATCGCGAACTTGTAGCTATTCTTTACCGGCGGGAACGACCAATAATATCGAGCCCTCAACGCTCAAATGGCCAAACCAGCGGAATTGGTAGGAGATTGTATTGTGGGTGACTTTGAGACTTGTTGTGCTTTTGACACCCTAGGCATTACTTGACATGCTGTTCGCAAGTGCACAATAGGGTGGGCCAATACATCCCCTAGTGAAATATCTTAGCCACCACTGCTCGTGGTGCTTGATGAGCTCCACATGATCCTTCGTGCACTTCCTTCACTATGTATTCACCTTCTGTTGGAGTGATGCAATGAAGGAGCGGCTGCAACACCCTATCCCAATAGAGCTCTCCACTAATGAGCTTGTACTTTGTTGCTCTTTCCTACAGCCTTCTTGATTCATCCTTGCCAACTAGAATGTCTCGTCAGACAAGAACTTGGTGAAGAGTCTCACAAGTCCTCACCGGTCTGGATGATGTTCATGACATCTTTGCCCTTATTTTTGGGCAATGCACTTGGCGTGTGAATGACCTCGAAGAAGATGCCTTGCTGGTGTGGCCCTCCTATTGATGTGGTCTTCGCCAAGGCATCTACTTCCTTATTTCCTCTTCTTGGGAGATGCTGGATAATAATGCTAGCGAAGGCCTTCTCCATTGCCCAAACAACTTCTAGGTAGCACTACATTACTTCATGTCTTGCTTTGAAAGTCTTGTCAACATAGCCTATGACCAACTTGGAGTTTGTTATCACAAGCAGCCTTCAAGCCCCTAGGGCCTTCACCTTTCGCATGCCGAGTAGGATAGCTTTATACTCTACCGTGTTGTTTGTCATTGGGAACTAGAGGCGCGGCGCATACCGCACCACCAATCTTGTGGGTGATTTAAGAATTGCTACTACACTGGTCCTAGGTGTGACCACGACCCATCTAAGAACATTGTCTAGGGATCTTTGCTCCTAGGTGCTTCAACCTCGATTGGCAAAGTCCATTCCACCAAGAATTTGATAAGGACATGTGACTTCACCACCGTGCTTGCCACGAAGTGAAGGTCAAAGGGTGATAACTTGCTTGCCCATTTTCCTAGTCACCCCATGATGTCCCTAGTTTGGAGAACTTTGCCAATTGAGACAATTATGTTGTTTATGGGAGGCCATGGTGAGGGCAGAAGCCAATCTTTCTATTTTGGAGTACCGTGTCTTCACCCCTATAATGCCTTGGACACAAAGTATACAAACTTCTATCCACCTTTGTTGTCTTGTATGAGCGCTCTTCTTATTGTGACCTACAAAGCCACCAGGTAGAGCAGCAACTCGCATCTCTCTTTCAGTCTAGCTAGGCGTGGTGACTGCTACAAGTAGGCCTTGAGGTTTTCAAATGCTTGTTTAAATTTTGGAGTGTACTTGAATTTTTTGGCTCCTCTTAGTATTTTGAAAAATGGGAGCCCTTTTTTTGCTGAACAAGCCATGAACCTACTGAGGGCCACGGTTCGCCCTATAAGCCGCTATACTTCTCGCATGCTCCTAGGTGGATGCATCTATTGAATGGTTTTGATTCTCTTAGGGTTTGCCTTGATTCCTATTTCATAGAATAAAAACCCCAAGAGCTTGCCCACGTGAACACTAAAGGCACACTTGTCTAGGTTCAACATGACCCTTGCTGCCCGAAGGTTGCGAAAGTTTCTTATAGGTCTTTGGCATGGGTTGCAACAAACTCACTTTTGATGATGATATCATCAACAATAGCTTCGATGTTTCAGCTGATTTGTTCTTTCAGTACCTTGTACACTAGACGTGTGAAGGTAGCGCCTATGTTCCTTAGGCCGAACGACATCCCCACATAGGAGAAAGTATCAAATGACATTATGAATGATGTCTTTTCTTGAGCTTTGTGCACCATAAAGACCTAGTGATACCTTGAGTAGGCATACAAGAAGCTCATTAGTTCGCATCCTGCCATGGAGTCAACAAATTGGTCGATCTTGGGAGAGGGAAATTGTCCTGTTGATAGGCTTTGTTCAATTTGGTGAAGTCAATGCACATGTGCCACTTGCCATTCGACATATTCACCAGCTCGCCACCAAATCTCACCGAGGGGGTCCGACTGAGCCGAACGGAGGTCTGACGGGGAAAGATGATGGCTTGGTCACGCAAAGGCCTGGGAGATCTACTTAGCTCCAGTGCAAGTCCTTAATATTTGAGGTCCGAGGGCGTGCCAGTCAATTTTATCATGTAATTGATAAGAAGAGAGGATAAGATCCACGAGATGGTTGACCGGTGGGCCTATCCAGCTTACCCTATCGGCTGGGTGCCGGTAGGGAAGGCAGCGCTCGAGCATCGGCTAAATAGCCTATGAAGATGTGAGCGATACACGCGTGGAACAGAGTAGTGGACTTATCGGCCAAAGAGCCGATGACGCTCTATAGCATCCGAAGCGCAGAGCGGGGCCCGATCCCCAACAAAGCCACGAGGACCAAAGACCACAGTAACGGTCGATAGATTAGACCGAACCGAGATAGTATGAGGCCAAGGCTAATAGCGCAGAGACGATGGAGGCTTAGACCGAACGTAACGACGAGGAAAAAGGCGAGGTCATCGGTTACCTACCGGCCGAATGTCCGACGCAGGCCTAGACCTAAACCCATCGGTTGTTTGAGCCGATGGGGAACGAAATCCTCTAGATTTTGACGCTGGCCCTGTCAGACATGAGTCTTGGTAGATTGGACCAAACTGAGACAGTACCAAGCCGCATTCGACGTAACCAGATTGATCTCTAGCGAATTAATCATTAGACGATATGCAAGACAGATATGAGACTAGCAGTGAGGATAACTCGTCGGCTACTCGCTCCGATGAGACACCATGCGAAGACCCGTTAGGGCGCTGGCTCGAACCATCGCCATCGATCTCGTAGCTCGAACCTAGCTAATGCAGCACGAGACCATGGATGGAGGAGGGAGACCGACGTGCCGGTGAGCCTCACATGGACGTGATGCGGTATGCTCGATCTGACTAAGAGCTCGAACCTAACCGATGTAGCTTTAGACAGAGCAAAGCATACCAGAATAGTGGCGAGACATACCCCTTCGTCAGAGATCAAACTTAACCGAAGCGGCCCCATGTCGAGAGCCAGAAGCCGCTGGTAAAAACATAGATGAGCTAGGGTGGCGATGCGCCGAAGGTTTATTAGATTAATATGTTTCTTTTTTACAAGCTCCCAGGGGGTCTATATTTATACCCTAGGATTACAGAGTCTGACACGGTTACAGCAACCACCAAATGTTATTTCCTAAGAATATAAAAAGAAACTAATCTCTAAGAAATTATAAAGCTACTCAAACTTGCTTAGCCTACGTAATACATTCTATATAGACACCCAACCTACCATTACCCTTACTATTTCTCTTTGGACTCGGTTCCATCTAGATAACTTTCCGTCTTCAAACAAACCAAATCCGTCTTTCACCCATTTGATCAGCTCTTCTATAATATCAATCAGCTTCACCCCACGAGCCAATCAGTATTTTCCCATCGGCTGACCTGAATCAAACTCTCGCGTTAACATGTGCCCCCCAATTTTAGAGTTTGTCAACAGACTTCAAAATTTTAAGCTGTTGGAATTCTCCACAAACTCGGACTGCCCATCATAGCCTGCAGACGATAATTAATCGGCCTAGATTCTTGCATAGGTCATCTTGCCCCTATAAAATATTTCACCATTTCATCCTTCTTCTACACACTTCCTTACCACCAGAGCCCTCAATCTCAATGAGCCCCAATGACTGAAGGCAAACCTCCGCAGATCGCTTCATCGACCACCGATCTTCTCCTCCCTTTCCTTCGTGTGATGGCGTCGACACACACAGTCCCTAAGGTAACTTTTATCTATTCTTTTGTCCCACATTCTACATGGACGTGATGAGGTACGCTCGATCCAACTAAGAGGTCGAACCTAATCGATGAAGCCTTAGATAGAGTAGAGCGTACGATAAGAAGACATCTCTAAAGGTATGCGTGCATCGATCGGAAGGCCGATACACTAGGCATGATGGTCGATGGAAGTCTTCTGAATATGGTTGCATATCGGCTAAGGAGCTGATACGCTGGGGCTGTTGCTCAAGGTATAGATAATTCATTGGCTAACCACTCCAATGAAACATCGAGCAGAGACCTACAGGCCTATGGCTCAATCTACTATCGGTAGCCTCGTAGGTCGACCCTAACCGATACAGCATGGGACCGACGATGGCAGAGAGAGCTTGGTAAACCGATAGACCTTGCATGGACGTGATGCGGTACACTCAATTTGACTAAGAGATTGAACCTAACCGATGCAGCCTTAGATAGAGCAAGATATACCGGGACAATGGTGGGGCTTACCCCTTCGCCGGAGATTGAACTTAATCGATGCAGCCCCACATCGAGAGCTAGAGCCCACCGGTAATAACCTAGATAAACTAGGGTGACGATGTGCCAAAGTTGTATTGATCGAGAGATTATTTACAAGCTTCCAGGGGGTCTATATTTATACCCTTGCATTACAGAGTCCGACGTGGTTACAACAACCATCGGACATTATTTCCTAAAAAATATAAAAGGAAAATATATCTAAGGAAGTTAACTGAACTAACTAAACATTTCTATCAAAATAAGATATGATTTACATAGATAAATTACCATACCGTGAGTTCCACGGCTCCTCCTCAGACTCGGCCTCATTTGGATAGTCTTGGATGGAATCCTTCCTCGTTTTGTTCGATTGGCTTCTTCTCTGTAGCAATCAGACTCTTATTTACTAAACTGATTGTCTTTCCAATCCATACATGGGCTTATCAAATTTTGGCGTTAACTGGTCCGATCCTAAAGAATTATTTCCCAAGACCAACTTTGATTGGTGAACCAACTCAACCTACAGCTTCAAGTCCACAGAAATCTGTCTTAGAACTAGTTGATGAAACTATACATCACGTGCTGAACGATCAATCTAAAGGGTTGTCAAGTATACTTTAGGACTTGATAAGGAAAACGGTGGATGGATTGTATACTCAAGAGCCACCAATTCATACATCGACAGGTATTGGTCCACAAATATCAATGTTCAATTGGTCCGATGGATATATTCAGCTCAGGGGGAAACACAATGAAGATGATGAGTGGACTGTAGAGATATTTAGAGTGATGAGGGAATAGTGAGGCTTGAATCCGAAGAAGGAAAATTTTGTGTATCAACCTCTATACCCTAAGTGGTTTCATAGTGAACCATTACCGCGTTGATACAAGATACTAGGCTTCTCAAAGTTCTTAGGGCAAGATGATATGTCTATAATTGAACACATCTACTGATTCCTAGCTCAGTGTGGACAAGAATTGGTAGAAGAAGCTCTAAGAGTTAGGTTGTTTCCATTGTCACTATTTGGATCGCCTTTTACTTGGTTTTCATCTTTGCCGCCAAGTTCAATCAGAGGATGGGCCGATCTAGAAGAGTAATTTCACAAGTACTTCTTTGCAGGTATCGATGAGATGTGCCTCACAGATTTGATATTGATGAATCAGAGGATGAAGGAACCACTTTCAGAATATATTCAAAGATTCCACTATATACAAAGCCGATGCTATAGCTTGGACTTAGGCGATAAATTGTTAGCAGAGCTAGCATTCTAAGGATTATCAAGTAGCATCAGAAGGAAATTTTTCTTCCAAAAGTTTGACAGCTTAGCGCATTTGATGCAGAGCTATTACTCATGAAAACCGATTGCAAGAAGCAAGAAAGGAGATTTCAGAGCCATGTAAGCCTAAAGAAGATAATTTCGAAGCATGAGTCCTCATACTTCAAAATTGCTCATGCTTCAAAATTGGGGGCCATGTGTTAATATCAAAATTTGGTAAACCCTATGGATAGATTAGAGAGTTGATCGGCCTATTAGAAAGAGTCCGATTTATACAAGAAAAGAGTCGATCAGACAAAACGAGGAAGGATTCGGTTTAGTTAAAAATAGAAGATTATCGAGACAGAACAGAATCTTAGAAGTCGTGGAAACCATGATAGAGTATTTTATCTATATAGAAGATATCTTGTAAAGATAGATAGGTTTAGTTAGTTTTGTTAAATTTCTTAGAAATATTTTCCTTTTATGTGTTTAGGAAATAACATCCCATGGTTGTTATGACAGCGTCAGACTCTTGTAATTTCAGCGTATAAATATAGACCCTCTAAAAGCTTGTAATTTATCTCTCAAATCAATACGTCTTAGGCGCATCACCACCCTAGTTTATTTAGGTTTTTTACCGGCGGGTTCTAGCTCTTGACGCGGGGCTGCATCAATTAGGTCCGAACTCCGGCGAAGGGGTAAGTCCTGCCATTATCCTAGTATATTCACTCTATCTAAGGTTGCATCAGTTAGATACGACATCATAGTCCGATCGAATATACCACATCACATTCACATGGGATCTATCGGCTTACCAAGCTTCTTTTATTATCATCAGTCTCGTGTTGTATCGGTTAAGTTTGACATACTAGATTGTTGATAGTAGATTGAGCCATAAGCTAGTAGGTTTTTACTTCATGTTCCATTGGAGTAGCTAGCCGATGAGTTATCCACACATTGAGCATCACGCCCAGTGTATCAATCCTCTTAGTTGATACACAAAAATCTTCAGAGATCTTCTCTCATCGGTTCAGCTAGACGATAGGTTCACCCTTTCCTTTCGCCAGCACGTCTGATCTAGCGTATGTCGCCTCGTTGCTGTTAACCTCAGTCTCATACTGTCTTGATTCGATTCAATCTATCAAGACTAGCTCTAACAGTACCATCACAGTAGTCACTAGGTCTCATACTTTTGGATGATTGGGTCTCGTTTGTTCTTATTCATCGCACATTATATTCGGAGTGTCATCGGCTTTATAGCTAATGGATCTTTTATATTATTACTTGCCAATCTACATATGGCTTTATTGGCTTTCTAGCCAATGAATGAGAACTATAGTCTCCATCGTCAACCAACTGATAGGAGTATCCTACATGCTATTCTTTGAATACCCTATTCTAGATTTCCATCGGCTTTACAGCCAATGGAATCATTATAGTATTCTTTGAATATCAATTTATGCCTTCGTCAGCTTTGCATTCGATGGACCAATGTTATGTCTTCGTTATATATGAAGTGACATTGGCTCTACAGCCGATGTATCTTTAATTCCCTTCGTCACCATCTGCTTATGCCTTCATTGGTTTCCCAGCGGATGGAAAAGTATTCCAGTCTTTATCGATAAACAGTCGATAATAGGAGCATGTTGGACGTAGCTAATGACTATCTTAACCCTATCAGTAGCCAGCCGATAGCAAGAGTTAGTATCGGCTCATCATTCGATTGATCTATTCTCTTTATCTCCTTGTCAATTACAGGGTCAAATTGATTGACACGCCCGCATCTCTATCCTCCCGATGAGGGGACAATGAAGCCGAAGGACCTCAACTTGCTCTCGAACTAACCAACGAAGCCAAAGGACAATCGGGAGTGCACGCCATCCAACGAAGCCAAAGGACCTATACTAGAGCGATGCGGATCTCCCAAGCCTCGGCGTGTTCACGTGTTCACATCATATTGGACCTCCATTGGATCCACCTAGTCCAATCGGTCCATGTAAGTTTAGGCATGAACAAGGACCTACTCATGATTGTGCTAAAAGGCAAGGTTGTACCACAAGTAATGTTCTATTGTTATTACTACAAGCTTAGAGTGTAGAATAGTGGACCATCATTTTGTGTCACCTTATTTTATGGAGGAAGTTATCTTACATACCTAGAGTGGCGAGGTATTTGGCTATGGTATTGTGGGGTCTTTCACAGCTCAATAATTTTAGGTTCTTTTCATTCTAAATCCAATAAAAGTGAGGGACAAGCTAGGTTGCCTCAAGATTAGATGAATTTATAATGACATGGATGAGTGTGAAGAAGGTGAAAGGTTCAAACATTCTAGCAAATGCAACCAAGATGGCCATACTTACAAAAAATGTCTAAAAGATGCAGAGGTTCCGAGTACAACAGAAGCTCATCCATCAAGATCAAAAGTTGATGGAAGATGCTCCATGGGGAAAGGCACCACTTTGAGGTTAACCCGACCTAGGTGTTCTCGTGCACTTTGTAGTTCAGTCGTGTAGTACAAGTATATGTATTATTATAAAAGTAGTGGGGTAACTTAAGATGTCATAGTTTACATAATTGTGAACCTTTTATTCCATGTTATATGAACTATATGTATCATAATTTTGTTTAATTTGGGCCTTGAAGTAATGGTAACTATTATTCATTTTCTCTGATAAAAATTTGTCGTAATTGTATGAACTATATATTCCATTTTTTTATTTTTGATAATCATGCTTACTTTTTCAATGTAGATATAATATAATAGACACTAGAGCTACTAGACCATAGCCTCGATTGGTCACACCGCTTCTACTTCTCAACAATCGAGAATGTTGTGCTGACCACCCTCCGTCTACGTTCCTCATGACACCTACTACCTATAGACCCCCACTTTCGTTCGAGGTAAGAGATATCTACAATTTTTGCCGTACCTTTAAATATGATTCGTAGCAAAATAATACATACATTGTCATTTTTCGTGTACTTAAACCTAATGAATTACTTATGTAAATAACATTCTCCCTGTGTAGGCTGATTAGCTCTACCCTAAGGTCGATGACTACTCGATGTGACAGAGTGTCGAGGTGCACCTAATGTGGCTCTTTGGATAGGTGATGTTCACGGCCACACTATAGACAAGAGGCTTATCCACTATGCTTGAACAATCGTTGATGCTGAGGATGGGAGCATACCCTAGTAGAGTTGGGGATTCGCTATCCTTGCAGCGATGTATAGGTATCTTTGTGACTCATGCATGAAGACCGATCCAAGTTTATTGATCACTAGTTGTCCACTACTTCTGTAGCTCTAGGCTACAAAGTAGTTCATGATCGGATGACCAGTGGTGGACCACACCACCTACAACAATAACATGTGCTCATAAAGGTCGCCCAAGAACTTCGCCACGATGGGGACAGTGTGGTGTCATCATCAGGTATGTAATGTGTTAATATAGTGTTTGTACCTTAAAAACTAATTAGCTACCATTTTCTCTCATCCTTTGTAGTGATGATAGTCCTGCTTGTAGGTCACAAGGTCCTACTTGGACTTCATGGTGGAGTTCAATCGGTTGCAGTCGAACGACGTCGTCTGGAGTAGTACAGCACTACGGGCTCGTGCACCACTTGGACTTTTGACTCTATGTGCACGTAACCAGGCCTACTGGTTAATGACCTAGCTAATCATGTTCGACATCTTTAACGATATACACTATCTGCGGCGTGTATTGCAATAGTTCAATATACATTAGTTGTATCTTCTACCAGTCATACCGACTATGCCGGCCAATATTCACCAGTAAGTATCAATACAAAATTAAATGTATGATTGTATGCTTCTTAAATATTCTAACATCATGTTTGTAACCAGGTATAGTCAGTGAAGACAAATAACTTGCACTTTGTGTGTTCCCCATCTCGAAAAGTATGTCGACAACTAGTTGCTACCAACCAAGGAAGTCATGGAGGAGCTACACTCACACACAAAGGCATCGTACCTAGCATAGATCAGTTAGTACCAGCTTTGCACCTACTTGCACGTGACATTCACTCCCAATGCTCCACAACCACACATCGCAAGTGTGCGAAGTGCATACCCTTGACATCGCAACCAAGACTTCTTTTGCGTCATGAGTAATCAATCTTCTATATCTCAGTTATATATGCTATGCATCTTACACATGACATGTCATTTCAAACAGATCGACGTTGCATGGCAAGTTGATAATGAGCTTGAGATTGTGTGCCAACAGCTAGAGGTCAGGGTTCTGTTGATGGAGGATGAGTAGAGAATTACCTTCGATAGGATATGCTACATGATGTGCACTGTCCTTAGTGCTCTTACCTATCATGCCGCCGATGTGACTCCTCTTGTAGCGACGACTGCAGCAAGACTCTGCCCTCTAGCAAAGCAATCACATAGGTAACTATGGCTATCCATCGCTCAAATACATTATTTTCTTCTCGACATGTGATGTTGTTATTCATAAAGAATACTCTTTATAGCTTTCGCTATGTCATACCTTGGTTCCTATGTAGAAGGGACGTCGATACAGGGAGCAGGGATGTTGACATAAGGACCGCATGCTCCTCACTTCATCCTAGGAGGGTTTTTAGGTTTGTCACATGATACCTACTTGTATTCAATCTACAAAATTCTAATTTGTAATGCTTAACCATTTTTCTCACTAGGTTCCATGCTACAGCACCATAGATGTTCACAGCTGTGGGTAGATCTAAGCAGGGCACCTTTGGATGGTTGTACAGCTCCTTCAACAACGATGACCTCACAATAGATTAGGATGTGCTCGGCTCCTCTCAACTTGTAGGAGCTCTGCCACCATATACACAGAAGCCGCCCACTTCAACTCTCGTGCAGTAAGTTCGCGCTAGCCATGGCATCCCAACCAATTGCCTCGCCTACCCATAGGGTCACATGCGAGCACAGGGGAGAAGGACAAAGAGGGGTAGAGGCCAGGCCCTAAGCCAATACTATATTGTATTTGTCATACTTACTATTTATACTAGTTTATATTTATTGTATTAGCTCTACATACCTATATCATTTACTATGCGTTAATGCCACATCACTTTCAATCTTTACTATGCACATATGACTGCCGTTAGCATACGACAATTAATTTTTGGTGCATTCACTCTTTACTAGACACATGACTGTTGAATCTTAATCAATGTTGAGTGATGCTAGCCAAATTTTGGCACATGACTGTCACGTTTCTTTCAACACAACTCAATAGCCAACTTTCAGTGTGTTAATGTCATATCGTGTTCAAATAATTTTTGCAAGACAAGGCACTTTTCGCGGGTGAATATCTTTTAGCCATGTCTTTCACACGTAACACAACTGATGCTATATAAGGCCTTAGTATGCATGATGAACAAGTTTTTCATTCGTTAAAACCCTTGTAAATCCTACATCGCTCATTTTCCCTATCTCCTATAAGATCAAAAAATAATAGCTACTAAACCCACTTTCACTAAGGATCTGGAATAGAGAAAAGATTATTTGGCTTGGCTAATTTCACCATGTTATAACCATCTATTCTGCATATGTGATGACCGATGCTAGCTTATGAGAACTTGGGACCCTAACGCTCATGGAAGAAGATTCTTCTAATACCCAAACTATTCTCATAAGATATGGATTGTACGCCTCTGTTTTTTTAATTGTTCCTTATCACAATATTTTCTTTGAACTAATACTTTTTTTGCTAGATCCATAAAAGGATGTATAACTTTATTCAATAGGTTGATCTAAAAAATTCAGTATTTAACCTTAACCATTAGTTCTCCGAGGACAGTTGGTTTTTCCCTCAGAATCAAACAAACAATAGGTAGGGAAGAAGGAAGAGTATGAACGATGTCGGTGAGCCGAATGATATACATCTCTCTACTTTGCTTTGATTTTGATTTACATCTCTCTACTTTGCTTTAATTCTTGATGATGATTTTGTTGTAAGTTTAATATGCATCTCTCTACTTTGCTTTAATTTTGTTATCACCTTGAATATAGTAACTATGTATGCACATTTTCCCACTGAAACCACTAGGAAGGTATAAATTCATACAATAAATAGACATAAAAAAATCATCATACAACTCTATAAGCATCATACAGTCCGAAACAATTAAACAATACATATACGCTAAAGTGAAGTATGAGTGAAGAGTTGGCTCCTTTATCAATATGTGACTACAAGTGAAGGCTAGATGATCTCAATAAGTTCTAAATAGGCATTCATTCTGCATTACTTATTATATTATTTGTATTATGTTTATGTTTTATTTATAATATGTAAATCTCTTGTAGTGTTTTTATCACTATTATCTAAATAATATCTGTGTGTTATCCTATTAATTGTTTGAACCTCATAATGATTTTTAACATTAACATTGAGTTTTCACATAATTACTTTTTAAATAAATCTCTACATGATAATTTAGAAATCTCAATTATCTTTTTTAAGTACTTTTAAATTTTTTTTATATTTAAATCTCTATATAAAAATATATTTATTTAAAATATTTTTTCCATTTGGACAAATTTTTATCTGCACTCTATAAAAAAAGGTCTTAACAGAAGGTAGCAAGGAGTCCACTTGTAAAATTACCAGCCCTCTCTCCTCCTATAGGTAAGCCTTGTAATTTTATAAGCAGCCCACTAAAAAAACAACGACCTAATAGAAGGGCAACAAGAAAACTGCTTAAAAAATTAGTATGCCCCTACTTCCTCGTGCGTCGTATCGTATCATTTTACAGATGACCCCTTAGCGTGAAAAAAAAAGGCCCTTGACTCTGGCAGCAAAGGGCTACCTATAAATTTTCGTGGCTTCCGTTAGCCCGCCATCAACAAGTTTCAACGGACATTTGCCATTTTAGATTTCACTCCTTGGAGAACGTTTTTAAAAAAAAACTTCTAGAGAGGTTTAGAGTCTATAAATTTTTCAAATAAAAATATTTTAATAAAAAATATATCTACACCATGTTAGTTGGAGCTAATGTATCTACAACAACATCCTTATGCTTGACATACTAGACGTATTTAGTCTTTTGGCTCCGATAGGTTTCCTTATGGTCTCGCTATTGTTTCTTGTGCTACTCTTTATGCCGTAATTTTTGTGCCCTCCTCTTCTAATTCTTGGTAAAGATTCTAAATGGACACCATTAGAAATTACAATTGCATTGTTCTATGTAATTCCCTGATGTGAGCTACTTCTTGATTATGGTCTTCATTAATCGGCTCCAATTGACTATGTACATATGTCTGTTTAACAGGTGGCCAATTATGTGAAGTCCTCTCTAGTTCAACATGCTGTAACCTTGGCTTATTACACTCATATCTTGGCTTATTACACCCATATATTGTTCCCATTAGAATTCAAAAAGGGATAGTCCCAATGTAGATTATACTTCTCCTTATGAGCCATGGCCCATCGTTCTTTATCCTAACATTTGGAATAATTTTTGACCAGATTCGATGAAGTGACTTTTGATTTTCCCCAACCTCTCCCTTCATTGGCCTGATCTCTTGAAGACCCCACAAACATTATGTTCACAGGAAAATGATGTCCATCCATCATCATCGATTTTTTATCTTCAAACTTGATTATCCCTTGTTCAATAGCCGATTGTAATTGTTGCCGAAAAACTCTACACTTATTAGTATGGTGTGAGATTGAATTATGCCACTTGTAGTATTTCTTCTTTTTAAGTTCCTCGACTGACGGTATCACATGGTTTGGTGGTAGCTAAATCTACTTCTCTTGTAGTAGCAAATCGAAGATCTTATCGGATTTATTGATATCAAAGTAATATCTTTCCTTCTTACCGATACTGTTCACCTAGGGACACAATATGGATTTTCTATTCCTGGTCCACCCTACCAAACCAACCTCTACATTGGATTTCTCATTGTTTGAGTCCAATGTATAAACTTGTAACTGAGCAACCTTCTAAAAGAATCTCTCTTTCTTGGCTTCAATGAATCAACTTTCATGAGCCGATACCTTCAATAGAAGATGTACTAAGCTCTTGAATTCTTGAGATGAAAAATATTCTCTGATCAGAGCTAACAACCCTTGGAAGGCCAACTTTGCTAGTTGTTTGCCGCACAAGATAAGACTATAACATCGTCTTCTAATGTCTTAGAATCGTTGGATGTATTCTATGACTGACTCATCAGGTCCTGTCTAACTAATGTTAGATTTGTCAGGCTCATCTCATTAATTCAAACGAAGAAATATTTGTGAAATTGCTTCTCTAGATCAGCCCATCCCCCAAATTGAGGGAGGTAATGAAGAGAACCATGTAAAGGCTAATCTAGAGAGGGGCAGCGGAAAGAAACGGACTCTCAGGGCTTTCTCAACCGATGCCTTCCCACATTGGACTAAGAATCAATAAATGTGTTCCACTGTAGATATATTATCCTATCCCGATAATTTGGAGAAGTTCGGCATCCTGTATCGGTATGGTAGCAGAACTCTATCGAACCACTCTAAGTAAGGATGCCGATACATAAAGTTTTGCTCTTTAAGCTTGATATTGAACTGCTCCCTAACCATCTCTACAACCCTGACAGACCAATCCTCCTCTCTTAGGTTCTCTCTTTGGTATTGTGGAGGCAGAATTGGTGCTCGATACTATCTAGGGTAATCTCCTAGATGATTGCTTGTATCAGGATTGCCACCTAGGTAGTCTCGTCGGTATCCTCTGTAGTAAGCAGTCTAATGATATCCTGGCAGAATATCATCGCGTTGCCCCCTAATACGATCTTGTGCTGGTGAAAACATATTTACCAATACATCTCTTCTGATTCCAAAAGTAAGCTGTGGTTACTCTATCTTCATTGGCAAATACACTAGACCTTGATCTGTCCACCGTTTTCTTACATCAGATTGTGCAAGGTGTTCACCAACACTCCTGACTGATTGTTAAGTGCATGGTGAACAGCTTCATTAACCATCTCCTCCAACGGCTTTGGAGGACTTACGGGCAATGATTGGCTCGATTCTCCTACCAAAATGGGCTTCGGCATCTTGGACTTCTAAATCGTCCCTTGTCTAGTCATATTGAAAAACTCTTGACAGAGCTTCTGAAAATTAGCCATGTTCTACTCTATTTTTTGCCTTTTCTCCTTGGTAAAATCCTCCATTATCACCGGAATTATATTTTCTGAGTTGATATCTTTCCACACCATTGTGCTGAAGCTATCTTGTCCCACTAGGCATGCCAAAGAGTGTGTTGGTCACCAAATCTCGCAAAGGCCGATCATACTAGGCGAAGTCATGAATGAGCCAACAGAGGTCCGATCCGAAAAGATGGGGTCTTACTCACGCGGAGGACTAGGAGTTCCTCTTAACTCTAATATAGGTCCTTAGTCTTTAAGGTTCGAGAATGTGCCAGTCAATTTGACGCTGCAATTGACAAGGAGATATAGGATGAGATTCACAAGCCAATCGATCGATGGGCCAATATGGCTCACCCTATCGAGCTAGGTGCCGATAGGAAAGTAGCGCTCGAGCATTGGTTGAAAAGCCGATGAAGGCGTAGATGATAGACGCATGGAATAAAATAAATGACTTATTGGCCAAAGAGCCGATGACGCTCCGGATAGGGTAGGCGACGAAAGCGCAAAGCAAGACCTGATCCCCCACGAAGTCACGAGAACCAGTGACCACCATAATAGCACTATTAGAACTAGCCTAGATAGATCGAACCGAACCAAGACAGTACCAGCACAAAGACAACGAAGGTTAGATCGAACGTAACGATGAAAAAGAATAGGGTGAGGTCATTGGCTGCTTATCAGCCGAATGTCTGCCACAGGCCTATATCTAACATCATCAGCTATCTAACCTTATGAGGGAACAAAACACACCAACCCTGTTAGACGCGAACCTAATAGATCAGACCTAACCGAGACAGTATCAGGCCAGACCCAACGTGACTAGATGGATCGCTAGCGGATTAATCGTTGGGCTAGATATAAAACATATATAAGCTTGAGGCGTGTGGTAATGATAACTCATCGGATACTCACTCCAACAAAATGCTGCACAAGAACCCGTTGAGCCAATGGCTTGATCCACTGTCGTCGATCTCGTAGGTCAAACCCAACCGATGCAGCATGAATTCAAGGACGACAAATGGAGATTGATGTACCAAAGCCTCACATAAACGTGATGCGATCCGTCCGATTGGATTAAGAGATTAGACATAACCAATGTAACTTTAAATAGCCCTTCACCGGAGATCAAACTTAGCCGATATAGCCCCGCAACGAGAGTTAGAATCCGCGAAGTAAAAATTAGACAAACTAGAATAGCAATACGCCGAAGTTATGTTTTTTATATAATCTTATTGATATCTCAATAGAAGAGCCCCACGCAGTTATAAAACAGCTAGACAATATTTTCTAAACATATAAAAAACCTAATCATAAATAGCTTATATAATATATACTATATAGATAAATCACCATATCATAATTCTCACAACTTATTCTTAGACTCTCCTATTTAGATAACCTTATATCTTCAATCGTACCAAATTTATCCTTAACCAATCTGATTGTCAGTCGGCTTCTCTCTACGAACCGATCAGTCAGTCAGGCTAACCAAATTCTAATATTAACAATATAATCAATTACAATTTGATTGTATCAACACCACCTTAGATTATCTCCACACCAACAATTCGTTACTGTCTTACACGCCGGTCACAGTAAAGGATGGCCGACGAGTTGTGGCCAGAAAAGAACAAGAACAACCAAACATCCAATATGATAGTTGAAAGTTGTTCTATACAACAGGACCAACGATTGCTCTAATTATGCTCATTATATGGAACATGGAGCATCAAGAATGAAAAGGAGGCAACCACATTAAAGCATGAAACGATTTTTACAACAAAACTTAGGTTAGATCATCCTCGTCGTCCTCCTTTTTCTTCAGCTCATTCTTTGCCCTGAGGAGGAGGGTTGTTTTCCACGGGTCCTGAAAGAAGTATGCGTTATATAAATGAGAAACTAGATAACAAATACGCAAATCTGGTGCACAATGTCACTTCTGAAGCACTATTTGAAACAACAATGCCAACAGCAATCAGTGAAAAGTTTTAATTGTACATCAGAAGAAATACACGACAACGTAGAAAATATTAACATGGTTGTATACTCAACTCAACTCAACTCAACACAGCCTTAAATAAATTAGAATAGGATAGAGTTAAAACCCAACAAGAATCTCCAAATCACAGTTCAGACAAGTCAGTAACCGTTTTTCAAACATTCATATTTAAATACAGATTATATCACTATTTGTCCCTTCTTATTGTCTCTCACCATATTGATTTTGGTCTCCCTCTACCTCTATATTATTATCTTAGCTTAGTATTCCACAATGTACTAGCATATCTAGGGTTTTTTTTAAATAGAACCAAACCATCTCAATTGATGTTAAATAAGTTTTTCTTCAATTGGTGCAACTTCTAGTCGATCACATATATTCTCGTTCTGGATTCAATCCATTCTTATATAACCATAAATCCAACATAGCATATGTATTTCTGCAACACTCAGTTAAATCAACATTCTACCATATATAACATAGCAGATCTAATCGCCGTTATATAAAACTTGTCTTTTAAATTCTACGACACCCTATTATCATTAGAGGATGTTAGATGCTTGGCGCAATTTTAATCAACCCACTTTGATTCTATGGCTAACGTCCACGTTAATATCCACATCTATTTGTAACATCGATCTTAGATATCAAAAAGTGTTATTCTTACGCACTATTTAACCTCCTAAACTCACATCTCTCCTTGTATACGATAGTACCAAAGTCATATCTCAGATATTCAGTCTTAGTTCTACTTAACATAACTGCATATCATACATAATTTGGTATAGCTTAAGCCTAGTGAATGTGGTTTAGGTTGCTTATTTTTATACGGTTATGTAGCATGTGCTTACTGGATTGCAATATCATAGATAAGTCATCCACCAAACACATAAGAGTAAAAACTACTACAGTTTCCAACTGAGCATACCAGGCGTGTCATGCTGTCAAATTCCTTAATGGCATCAGTGAACTTGGCAACATCTCCTTCATCCATAGCTGCAGCAAGATCCTGCAGGGAAAATATTCAGACCCCAGAAGCTCCTTCAAAGAATATAGCTATGTTTACTTATATAGAGTAATGACCTAACATTTCATGATCACTAATGGAAAAGTGTTGCTTATAAAGCCTGACATGCAATGAATACAAGGAATGAAGATAAGTGTGCAAAGAGAAGGAATAAGCACTGTATTATACAGATAAAAGCTTGTATTCTCGTGTCCCTGAGAATGTCGGGTCAATATCCTGCAACATAGTTAAACATCATTAGAAAGACGACAATGATACATAGCACTGAGATTTGAACAGAATAGTACACACCTGATATCGCTCCATTGAATTTGTGATAGCAACATCATCACCTCGGCATAGCTGACAAATGCCTGCATTGAGGAGAATACCTCTGACACTGTACTTAAGAAGATTATTGTTGATTGATTGACGAGCAATTGCTTCAAATATCTCATTTGCCTTCTGGTATCTGAAAAATAAAATATGAATAGTTACCCATCTCGAAACAAAGATTTACTTGTTTCATGTTAATTATATCATGATGCTAATTTGCCTAACAAACACAAATTAAGAATATAAGTTATTAATGTATCACAGAAGAAACCCAAAAAAGAAAAAAAAGAACAGAGAAGTATTTGGGCAGATCTGCACCCATCCGTTAGAAAACAAGGAAATCAAACCTTAGGATGTTTAGTTTTCAGCATGGAGTACAGAAAGTGATGCTGCCTGATTTTGTGCCATAAATGGAATGCAAGTTGGTGTCATGAGTTGCAACTTGAATGGTAGTGGGGTTAGATGAGATAATAATATTAGTAATTCTAAGAGCTGTCTATTTCTTCTCAAAAACCATGTCTCCTATACTGTGCTAATTTGCTTCCAATCAGCTAAGACTATGTATTGAGCCCTGTCACATTGAAATTGTCACGCATAACACCACCACCAGAAACTGGCCAAAACCAGGCTTGCCTAGGGATAAGATTAATTGTTTTATTCAGCATCAAGTAATTTATGCATAAGATCACTTAGTCCAGGTTGCATGCAGTATATTAGATCAGGTTTGTTAGGGGCAAAGCTCAATATTTAGGGAGATCACATTTATTGAAGTCCAAACTCAATATTTAAAGGGTGAGGTAAGAGTTTATTCTGTCTGCAAAGCAGAATAAACCAATTACTAGATCCTGAAGTGCCAATGTGGTCTTTCTTGACTGGCTATTTTGCATCTATTTCACCCTCAATATATAAAACTGTGGTGACTCAGATGTCAGAACACAATATTCAGCAACTACCACCATATGAATGCAACAATAAAAAAATAAAAAAATAATCAAGAGATACAACAAAACATAGAAGAGGTCAACAAACAAGAAAATGATCACATCATCCACAGAAATATAGACCACGCAATATGCAAGACTAATGTACAAGTCAAACTAGCTGTTAATTTGTTTGTTAAAGTAGATGAAAAGGCAGGGGTATGGTGCAGGGCTGCAGGCTTCATTAAGATAATGCATTCATATCAACTTCGGCAGCTTAATTAACATACCATGTTTGAATCTTATGGAGTTCAGAAATCCTCATAGAATAGATTTAACAGAATACTATAAGAAAATTGCTATGAACCTAATTAAGTTGATCTTACTGTTCCAACTGAGCAGCAATTTCTGCAACTTTCTGCTTGATACTGTTTGATTGAGATGATTGACCCTCACTGTCAAAAAGATCAGCCGCTTTTTCCAGGTAATCTGAAGCCTTCTCTAAATCTTGTTCTTGCTGATATATCTCACCAATGTCCTGAAGATGCATAAAGTTGACACCACCATCAGCACGACAGATTCCAAATGAAAAAAAAATGGCGTGCTTCGTTTTGAAACAAGTCAACATCCAGGCATACCAATCACTGAGATAATAATCTTTTTGCATAAAAAATGAAATGATACTTCACCTTACAATATCTTGCAGCCATGTTCAATCTACCAATTTCCAAGAAAAGATTAACAGCCTGGTTTAGCGCTTGCGCAGCCTCTGCATAGAATGGAGTCAATGTTAATAAAGGAAGTTATCTACATTTCCAAGGTAAATATATTTTTACAGGGAGAAATTTAACATAAATCAAATCACGGAAAGACTAAGAAGCATAGATGGTCAAGGATATGCAACTAAAATGAAATTGAACTTTCGAATTTCACTGTTTTTAATTGCTTAAATGGCTTAAATGTTAGAGAAGCAATATATGCTCGTTAAAAAATAATCAATGTGAATCTCCCATACTCTAGTCCTTCAAAACAAACACATTGTCACTAGATTAAATTTTTGATTCAAACAAGATATGCTGGTATTTATGCTTAATCAACTTATTAGTCCTTTAATCTCCTTGTTTTATGGAGCATAGCAAGGTTTCAATAGATCTCAACAGAAAATACAATAGTTTATAGCCAGAAATCCAGTTTTTACTATATCATCACAAATAATCATCCAGTGAAATTTTAGAACCATGAAAACTAGGCTACATGTTTTGAGTTAGTCAGATTAGAATGCAACAAATAAATATCCATTCCATAGATTTAAATTCAACGAAAATTTTACTTTTCATTAGGAATATGGAAGTGAAATTCTAGCGCTGACACAGGTTGAAAGGAATGAGTACAACACAAGTGAACCACATGTTTTGTACTCAAATGAGAAAAGAGCAACAGTGCAACATAGTGTTTCACATCTATCTATCTATCTATCTATCAACTATCTTACTAAGAGAATGCTAAAAGGAGCCACTACGTTCACCTCACAGTTTATAAATTACATGTTAATTGGAGAAAAATTGATAGATTTATGCCATTGATTGAGGTGTGTCTAGATTATTATAACACTAAAGTTGTATATGAAACAGAAGCAAGAATTGAATGTAAAATACAACTTTAATCTAACAGATTTTAATTTAGATGTGTGCAACTGCATGGGAGATATGGCTTGTTAATTATAGTGAGAAGGATTAAAAATCACAGAAATTAATGATAAGCGCCCATGCTTGAAATTGTAGAAAGTACCCTGAGGAGAGAACTTTTTATAGCAATTTGCCGCCTCCACATAAGCTGAGGCAGCTTCATGCTTACTGTCACCCTGTTCAGAGAAGTAACAAGCAGAATAAGTATCATATTTCATTGCAATGGAATGATTAATCAAGTTGACAAACTGATAGACCAAAAAGAAGCCAACCTTCAAATGACAGTTAGCAATCCTGATGTACACTTGTGCAGCTCTGCTCCCTGCAAAAAAAATGGTTACAATTGTTGCAAGAATAAGGGTGTGATCTGTCATAGACAGAAGTGGTAACTAGACCATCTTACTACAATATAGTGAAATAAATGCTAGACTTTATCACGCTAATAAAATCACAAGACAAACGGAAATGCTAAAAGAACAAACTGGAAAGGTGCAAGTCAAATGTAAGCACTTAAAAAGAGTCATGATGTGCTATAACGACACAATATATCCATCTTGTTAGACCAGACCGCTACTAACGTCCAACAATGCACATTAAGACAGAGAGACCTATTTTTGGATTAGACACCAGCTAAGTGTTTATTGTTAGTTTGAGGTGCATCCCATGGAAGAACCTTAAGTCGAATTAACACACCCTATTGTTAGTTTGAAACAACCAGTTTGAAACAATGGATTATACAACAGTTGCGTATGTCTATTGATTCATGGAATAAGTTCAACAGATAATTTTCAGTTCATCTTGCATCATTGCCAAAGAGTGTATTAACAATAACCGACAAGACGACAACATCTGCGTATATTTTGGATCAAATCCAATAGCATCCGCTGACAAAACAATCAGACTACTCCTTTGCGATTACAAAGGATACCCTAAAACCGCGCCTTCTTGATCCAAACACAAGCTTCGCGCATCTAAGGATCACGCAAAATTACACGGCAGGTTGCTAGATCCGCAGCCAAAGATCCAGTCCTAATCACCCCCCCCCCAACCCCAAGCATGATGACACCAAACCCAGCGACCTCGTCGCTCGATCGAGCCGCAGATCTCATAGGAAAACACCCCTCCAAAGAAGGGTGGGGGAGAGGAGGGGAAGAAATCCTCCGCCGATCTATCGGGGGCAGCGCGCGCGGGCGAGCGGAGGGAGGGAGGAGGGACGGGGAGATGGAATCCCTCGATGACTCACAGTTCTTGGCGAGCTTGAAGGAGTTGGCCGCCTTGTCGAAGAGGTCGGCAGCGTCCTCGTACTTGGAGCCGAAGATCCCCCACCCGGAGAGCTTCTTCTCCGCCTTCTTCTCGAAGTCGTCCCCGCGGGCCTCGTGGTCCCCCATCGCCTCCCTGTGCTTCTCCCAGCGGCGGGGAGACGACGACGAGGAGGAGATTCGCGAGCAGCCGTTGGGAAAAGGGAGAGGGGAGAAGCGGAGAGGGCGAGAAGAGAAGAGGACGATGCCTTCGCCTGCGTCTGCGCGTGACATCGTGGGTTCTCCTGCTTATTGGGCCGGGTCGGGTTGGCGCGTGTGGGGCCAACCGCCCGGTCGTGCGGGTGACAGGTGGGGTTGCGCGGAATGTACACGTGGCAGATCGATTTGTAGGAGATCGACGCGGCGAAGCAACCACTGCAAGTCAAAAACCGCATCAGGTTATAACGGTACAGTACGACGTCCCTGCGATCAGGTTATAACGGTGGACTGATCAGGTCCTGGTTGGTAGTACGCCCGTCCACCGTGAGAGTGTATACTTTATCTCGTAAAAATGTATTTCTTTCTTACTATTTTTTTATTTACCCCTAACCATTTTTTCACGCAAAGTAATACTGAGGATTTAGTAAGGGGTATAAATGTTATTTTACTTTTCTATTATTTTATTATTTTATTTAAGTGTTAGAAATATATTTATTTAAAAATGAAGAGAGTAAGTTTGTTAAAAATAGAAGAAAGGAGAAGAGGAGAAGTAGTACATTTAAAAATTGAAATATCTCGTTTACTAAAAATAACCATTACTTATCTTTAACTGGTTGTACATCCTCTTAACACCTACTCAAATCGGTAAATTACTAATATCATCATTATTATGTTTATATTAAAATCAACATTTACTGGCTAGCAAAATACTTTTCTTTTCATCTAAGGCTGTCAAGTAGAGAAAAAATAACATGTTTCTCAATGGCTAAACACTACATTTTTTATAAAAAAAAATTTATATAGTAAAGTTATTTTAAAAATCATATTAATCTTTTTTTAAATTTTTAAAATAATTACTATTTAATTAATTATATGCTAATATCTTGTTTTATTTTTTATTTTGTGTATATTCTCCTTCTTCTCTTTTCTTATCCACTCAAATACACCTAAGTTGTAAACAATTGTTTGAGAGAAGAATAATGAGAAAATTGAGAAGATATGTAAAATGATACGAGTTATTAGCACATGATTAATTAATTATTAATTATTTTAAATTTAAAAATAGATTAATATGATTTTTAAAGGAATTTTTCTATTCTATAGAAATTTTTTATAAAAAATATAACAGAGTGCGCATGGAAAAAACGAAATAATTGTCAGTTGTACGTCGTTCTCTGAACACACTCTAAATAGCTAAACAGACGAGAACAATTGGATTGATACAGTCCCACTTGTCAAGATCTGACGTTCCTTCCACTTTACCTCAAAGGAGCTGCTTCAGTTCTACTCATAGGTTTTTGGCTAAATAGTTTAAAATTGTAGTGGGATCAATGTGATTATTCTTGTCCAGATGACATGGAATGGAATTCTAAATAACAGAATGAACTAACTATTATAAAATTAAAAATAATTTTAAAAGGTGTTTTAAAAAATTCATATGTATTTTTTTAAAAAAAATCATACTATTTTAGATTTTGAGAAACATGCGTATGTAATATTCCTTTCCGAGAAAGTAACACACATAAAGATAGAGCAATGATTGATTGAAGGTATGACAGCTACCAATCATTTTTTTTTACAATATTAATTTAGTATAATAAACAAATTACTGCCTCCACCCTTTAAAAAAGAGTATAGTAACTTAAAAATTTGTCAAAAAAGATACTTCTAGAGGAGATCTACTAGATATTTTCAACCCTACTTTATATTTTTCTCCTTTTTAACCATCAACCTAGTAATGCTTCATCCTTCTCATTTTCTCTCTTCTCGTTTTCTCTTTATATTAATAAAGGAACATAATAGTCTTATTCTCTTAATCTATATGTGATTAGTTAAAACTACCTGTTTTAGTGGTGGAGGAAGTATAATATTCATCCCTGGGACTATGGTCTTCTCTTGGTCTTCCTCTTATGCAATTAGAGAGAAAAAAAGATCCCCAACAGTTCAGCCCTCTTCCCCCTCCACCTACTAATTATAGGAAGGAGGGCTTGTTCCACTCCAATGAGGATCATCTGATGTACATCAGAGAACATAAGTGTGGGCTCCATCTATCAGGACTCACGTCCCTCTGACTTTATGTCATAGAAGCTGCTTCTATTCTACTCCTAGTCGATAGATTTTGGCCACAAACAAGTTAATACCGTAGTTGGATTAATTTGATTGTTCTCGTCTAGATGGTAGCTCGAGGTCATCGTCAAGCTGTCATTGAATCCTCATCCTTGCCCTTTTGATTCTAGTGATGGTGACAATAATCTTTGTCGGCACCGCTGTCCTCCGATGAAAGTCCAAGTGAGCTTAAATAATCTGCGCATTTCTTCTTTTGAAGTGAATCAGGAGTTTCTGCTCCTCTCCATCCTAATTTGGTTTGCTCTCAGTTTTTTCAGTCTAGGCAGTATGTTGTTTTGGCGTGCTCCCTAAGTATCCTCTTCTTCTAGTTCAGGTCCGCGTGATGTTTGATCCCACCAGTATTGAACAAGAAGAAGTCTTGATGCACGGTTGCAATTTAGGTCCACAACACACTCGTGATAGTGGAGCTATTCAAGTTCTACTATGAATAGGAAGCACTAGTCCAATTACAAATCTCCGATGCTGATTTGTCACGTTCAACCCTCAACACCGGTCGTCTACCCCATTTTCGATGACGTCGACCAGCGGGTTTAGCCAGTCGTCTTCCTCAATTTCGACAGGCGACGAATATCAACCTCCACCAATCGAAGGTCCTCCCCAAAGTGTGAAAACCATGTTAAATCTTTCCCGGCAACGTAGCTTAGCATTGGCACACGCCCCGGCGAAGGACCTGATTGTTCCTTGTTGATCTTTCAAGGTCTTTTGTGCTTTATAAAAAAGGGAATTGCTTGTAGTTTGTTTTTGGTGTCCTGGAATGCTTACATGTGAATTTCAATGCGTATCAATCTATAGACTCAAAAAAGGAATTACATGTGAATTACAAAGGGAATTGTTTGCATGTGAATTACAAAGGGAATTGCTTGTAATTTGTTTTTTTTATGACAAGTGACCCTCTAGGGCCGCAGGCCACCTGCATAAAAAAACAATGTTTACATTTTCACCGCAGCTCAAAAAGGTAAGCATGTCATAGCAATCACAAACAACTGCAACTATATCGAGGAAAAACAATGATTTGCCCAAGAACATGCATGTAAAATGGTGCTAGAGCATCCAGTAAACCAACATTTCCATCTCGTACATCATTAACATGGATTTAAATTAACAACATCAAATTTATAGTGGCCAAGCATGAGGATGAACAAAAATGAGAGAAAAAGAAAAACTATATGCTTGGCATGCATGATTTTTATTTAACAAGTAAATCCATGATTTCATGTGTTCTGACAATGTTAACGTTAAAATTTGAAAAGACCAGAAAAAGATTGGAAAAAAATCAGCTTAAGTAAAGAAGAGTCCGGTTGCTACAAGGAGGAAGCCGATCGAACGAAGCAGGGAAAGATTCGGTTTAAAAAATAGAAGGTTATCTAAATAAGATCGAGTTTAAGGAGTAACCGTGGAACTCACGGCGGTGTATTCTATCTATATAAATCGTATCTTATATGGATAGGAAGATTTATTTAGTTTAGTTAATTTTTTGAGATATTTTTCATTATCTCTGTTAGGAAATAACATCCGATGGTTGTTGTAAACGCGTCGGATTTTATAAAACTAGGAATAAATATAGACCCCTAAAAATATGCATCAACACATCTTTCAATCAATACTACTTTGACGCATCGCCACCTTAATTTATCTAGATTTTTATCGGTAGAGTCTGGCTCTCGACGCGGGGCTGCATCAGTTAAGTTCGATCTCCAGCGAAGAGGTAAGTCCCGCCACTATCCCGATATGTCTCGCTATGTCTAAGTCTGTATCGGTTAGTTTCGATCTCTTAGGTCGATCGGATGTATCGTATCACATTCATGTAAAGTCTATCGGCCTATCAAGCTCTTTCTGCCGTCGTCGGTTTCGTGCTGCATCGGTTAGGTTCGACCTATGAGGGTGTTGACGGTAGATTGAGCTTTAAACCTATAGGTCTCTGTACGGTATTTTATCGGAGTATTAGCCGATGAGTTATCTATATATTGAGCAACACGTCCTTGAGCGCCACACCAAGCGCATCAGTATTCCAGCCGATGCACGCCTGTCTTCAGAAAGACGTCCTCTCATCGGCTCAGCTAGCCGATGGGTTCATTTCGCCCTTACTTCAACATAACCGATCCGGCGTCCACCATTCCGTTGCTGTTGGCCTCGGTCTCGTACTGTCTCGGTTAAGTCCGATCTCTAAGATTTGATACTAACGGCGTCGTCACGACGGGCGACATGTCTTATGCTATCATATCTAGAGCATCATCGGCTTTGCAGCCGATGTCTTTTATACAATTTCTTACTAGTTCGCATATAGCTTCATCAGATTTTTAACCAATAAACGAGAGGTATAGCTTCTGTCAATAATTAGGAGAGATCTCGCGTGCTTTGTTGTTATCTGAATACCCTTTGGTGTCTCCATCGGCTCTGTGACCGATGGATTAAGATCTTGCTTTCGCTACACCCAGAGTCATCATATCCTTCTTTGATATCTTACCACGCCTTCATCGGCTCCCTAGCCGATGAAAGAGTGTCCCAATATTTATCGGTGACCAGCCGATAGTAGGAGCTATTCAGATATGGCCGATGACCAACTTGATCCTATCAGCGGTCAGTCGATAGCGAGAGCTCGTATCGGCCTATCGTCTGATTGACCCGTTCGTCTCACCTCCTTGTTAATTGCAATGTCAAATTGACTAGCACGCTCGTACCCGCACCGTCGTACCGGAGCCAAGCGAACCTCATGAGCTCTGGTGTGCGTACTTCGAGCCACGAAGAAAAACCAACCGGTCTATAATAAAGCTAAGCGGATCTCTCAGGCATCGACGTATTGGCGCCACACAAGACCCGGCGTGAACAAACAGTAAATGCATACGAAAAACAGAGATGATCTGTTGGTCCAACTAAAAAAACTGCACTCCTACTAGAACATAGGAGGAAGTAATTTATTTACTCTATTAAAAATGCAGAGGAAACAAAACAAAACGTACTTATTTACTCTACTACTAGTTGCAAGCATGCATGCGGTTAATTTGTGTACGCACGTCTTTTGCAATTATCAAATTAGTTGTCTCATTAAGAGAGTAACCCCTCAGCATTCGCGTCAGCCTTCTTTTCTTCTTTATCCGACGAAGGTTTTGAGCCATCATACTCCGACGAGGAGCGTGGGTTTCCTAGCTTCAGGATTCCATTCACCGCCGCTCGCATCCGCTCGTCGTCTGTTTCCAGTTCCACACTCCTCGTCACAAGCGCCGCCGTCACCTCGCGCTTAGGCGCCGCAGCTGCAGACGACGACGCCACCGCTGCCGCCGACGACGTCGCCTTTACATGTTCATTGCTGTTCTTCTTCTTCTTTGCATTGGTCGGTGGTGGTGCTTTGCCCTTCCACTCCACCTCGTCGTCGCCGCTGTCGCTGTGGTAGCCGTAGTTCTCGTCGTGCAGCACGACGAAGCCAAGGGCACCGTCCGGGTGGCCGGATTGCTCGGCTCGCGGCAGCCTCCGCGACCGGAACTCCAGCAGCCTGACGCGGACGTTCCGGGTCCATTCCTCTCCTCTGGAGACGGCGAGGCCGTTGCTCCTCAGGAACTTTCCCCACTCGCCTATGAACCGGTAGCCGCCGTTGGAGGTGAGGTACCTGCAGGTCGTCGCGTACCTGTCGCCACCATGGTCGAGCATCGTCACCTTCAGCCCCGGCTTCTCCTCGGTTTTTTTCTTCTTCTCCTTCGACTCGTTGTCGTCCTCGTGAACGATCTCCCTCTCCTCTCCAGTGAAGATATGGGTGATGGGACACTTGGGGAGGTCGCTCTTGCAGGAGATGAGCAGCCGGTTCTGGTTGAGGTCGACATCGCTCCGCTTCAGCGCCTTCTTGCAGACGTACACCGGCGGCGTGGCGCCGAGTTCCTCGAGACGTTCGCGCAGCTCCGCGCTCATGTCTATGTCGTTGTGCAACTGGCCATCCATCATCGCCGCCGGCGGCGGCGGCACGTGCATGGTCCTCTCCGGCGGCAATCTGGGCGCGGCGGCGGCGCGAATCCCGTCTTGCATGAGCTTCTCCTTGGGTGGTTCGGGGGTGGCCGCCGTCAGTGCTTCCCGTTCTACCGTGACTTTCTGCTTCCCGAGCTTGATCGCGCGCCGGTGTAATTCCTTGGCCAAGGCAGTGTCCACGGCCGTGCTACCTGCCGGAGCACCGCCGCCAGGCCGTGGCACGGCCACTGTCTTACGGTTCCCGCCAGCGTTGCTCCCGAATGAACCGACGCAATCCACCATCTTCCTCTTCTTGGGTAGATGAGACGGCGGCGAAGAATCGTCGGAGCATCTGCCGCTCGTTGCCGGCCTCTTCTTGGGTGCTTGATCTGCATGGTCATCGCGGCCACCGCCGCCATTGTCGAGCTCATGCACTGACAAGCTCAAGACGCAGTACGTGGTTTCCGCGGGGATCGGATTGTTGGGCACGGACGGCGGCTGCGCTGGCATGTCGTCACCGCCGCCGCTGCTGCCGCTGTGGCTTTTAGGATCCGATGACGCGACAGCGGCGGCGGCGACGTCGTGTCGGAGATCCGGGGAGCATGGAGTGTCATGAGGCGGCGACATGGGATTCAATCTGCAGCAAGTACGAACGTATGTAGCTTCAGGTATGGACGACGGTGAGCACGTTACGTACGTGCTGAATATATATACGTGAGTTGACACGACCACGTAGTTACCACTCGTATATGTGACGGTCAGAAGAGAGATCGAGACGGAGACGGCAACAGAAGCCGAGTCGGAGGGCCGGATCGAAGAATCATTTCCATGCGCGATACGATACGAACGACGAGAGGGGTGTCGTGGCCTCGTGGGTGGAGGGCCAATATCCTAAATTCCCAGGGTAAAACTGGTCCAGCAAAAATCGCAGCGGTTTTGCTAGAATTACGCGACACATTTTTTTCATTGGATAACATTCAGATTTTAGACTGTTTATTCCTTTAAGATTTGTGCACGCCTACGTACGCGCTATATTCCTTTGTTTTCCGGCTCCATTATGTCAGAACCAAACACTTATAATCTATCATCTCCGTTCAAAAATAATTTTATTTTTCATCCATTCTACAAATACCAATAATAAAAGATTAGAATATCATTCACTTTAACAACCCATAATACAATTCTCCTCCACTTTAATAAATCCTAACATATTTATCCCTCATATTTATAAACCCCAATATATTTATCTCCTACCTTCCTAAACCCTCCACTTTCACAAACCCTAATATATTTATCTTCCACTTTAACAAACCATAATACAATTCTTCTCCACTTTAATAAATTCTAATATATTTATACCCCACCTTCATAAATACCAATATATTTATCTTTCACTTTCACAAACTTTAATATACCCTAATATATTTATTTTTTTATTTGTATAAACTCTGATACAATAATTACTGAAAAAGATCAAATTATTTTAAGACAAATAAGTTAATAAAAAATCAAGTTATTTTTGGAACGGAGCTGTTATTGAGTAAGGTTTAAAGTAGTATTTTTTTTATCTCGATTTGTACACCTCTCACTTTTGCATGAAGCAGAGAGAGATGTAAGCAAAATCAAGTCTGGTCCATTAAATATGCACTTGGTTTCCTCGGTACCTGAGCTAGCTTAGAGCAAGTTTAGGTCTTCCAAACACAACATTGTAAAAACGTACGAATAAAAAAATTATATGAATATGATAAGATTATAATGTGTAAAATAAAGGATTGAAAACATATGAATTTTTAAAGATAGGATCTAAAACTTGCGTTTGAACATGACAAAAGAAAAATGTAGAAAAATAAAACAAAGAGGTCAAAGTACGTGGATGGAAATTTTCAAATAGTTTTATCTGAGATCAATTTATATGAACCGAATGGTGCTATAGTCACTGAATCCTTAGGAATCAACACCTCCATTTTTACTTAAATTTTCCTCTAATCAAAATGAGCTTTAGCACGTCTGCAATATATTATAATTGTTTATTTTAGTCACCACATCCAATCCACTGTTACTATTTCCTTTCTCTTCATTGAAGTTTATAAAGAGATTATGTTTGTATGAGATGACTTCTTTCTATTTACTTGGCTACTTTACCTTATCACTATGTTTATATAAGATATTGGGGTTAGTTCTTATATATGCTTATACCACTTGCTCCTTCCAGTGTTACCTGCGTGCACATTGCCCAGCTCACACTGGTCATGGTTACCAGTAGTACTAGTAGATGGGACAGATGAAGATAGAGACCGAAAAGTAGAGAACCTGCCGTGTGCATATAATGTTTAACACTATAAGCATTTACACTGTAAATTATATTGTAACTTTTAATTTATTTGACTGTAGAATTTATTTGACTGTAGATTTTATGATCACTAGTTTTCTAGATGATATTTAATTTACATTGTGTGTTTTTAATAAACACTATAAAAACAGTTTTTTAGACACCCTATTTTTACGTGTAGATCGTAATATGTAGGTAAAAATATATAAGACTGTGAAAATCAACTTTAATAGATATTTCTATTTTTATTTTTTATAGGTGGCTTCTTAAGAACTCACCTAATTCATAAAAATTATGATTTTTACGAGTGGAGTCCTAATAGGTAAACCCATATTTTTACAACCGAAGTTTTCAACACCACCACACAGTGAAGAATATAAATTAGTTAGGCGAGAGTAACGCTATTTATCTCCCACTTCTCCCATCTATCTTCCACTCCCACCTCGCCTCTTTCCCTCCTTGCCTTTTTTAGCTCAGTAGGCTTCAGGAAGTGCAACGGTGGTGGGCTTCAGGAAGTGCAACGGTGGTGGGCTTCGTGCAATGGTGAATCTGTCGCTACTATCGAATCCACCAGTAGTAGCATCAGAAAGGAAGGGCAGATTCCATCGTCTATGGCCACAACGATGGGAGACAAGGTAAGGGTTGTCGTGGTGAAGAGCAGCGATGGAGAAGGTGGATCTGATGACTGCTCCTAGATCTAGTCGTGGCTCCACGACAGCGATGGCGACCTCGATCATGACCTACATGTTGCTATTTGCGACGATGGTGGCTTGTAACAACGGCAGCTTTCACGACGACGGTGCTAAGGTTTATGAATTTCTTTTTGATTTTTTATTTTTTGGAAAATATATTTATAGTTGGGCATTTTAATACATCTGTACATAAAAAATATTGATTTTTGTAGGTAGACCTTAAAAATACCGATTTTCACATACACCTGAAGCTAGGCAGTTGCTCATCCACCCATGAAAAGCTTGTTAGTAGGAGTGCAAACTAATTATTTCTTAAGTTGCCTTGGTTCATTAATGGTCTACCTTGAGTTTGATAGGGCGTAATGGTGTAATTTAGTATGAAATTCAATCTAATTGTTTTGGGTGTGAGGTATAGATGGTCCTAAAGACTTAATTGGCCGCTCCGACGGTTTGATCCCTTACGTCCAACAGTGAGTTTGACGATTTTCTCGTAAAACCACCAAACTAATTTAAATTTCATTATATGCTACTGGATACTAAGGCCTTTTTAATTTTACCACGTGTCTTTCAAAATTTGCCACCATAGATATAAATTCTTTTATTCCGTGCCACTCGTATCCACCTAAACGGCTATCCATCCACCGCTACCACTGCTTATCGTCATCGTCCTCAACCCAAGCATCACTTCTCCATCTTCTATTCGGTTGGGCGAGCTAGGATTGTAGGCACCACGCAAACAACCTCTATCTCGATGTCAACTAGTTTCCTCAGGACATGCAAATCGATGTGTAGATTGAGCTGACCTTCGACGCATTAGCATGTTGCAATCCCCCCTCACCATCCTCCGAGGCCAAGATGCCGAGGATGCCTAGCTTCATCATGTGCCTTAGGGACATCAATGCCTCCTTGACTCGTCGGTATTCATTGATGATACCAAGCCTCGAGAAGAGAAGTGTGTCATCCCCGAGTCCATCAGCCTTACCAGCTGCACTGGAGCCTTAGCTATAATATCACTCTTGACAAGCTCTTGCGCTCTCTTCCTAACACATCGCATACATCCATGGACTACACGTCCTTGTGAGGGTGTGCTAACGTGGGACGTCATCGATCATCGGAGCCTCTCGATTACAGGTGCTTAAGGAGAACGTGCTTGATTAGCCATGTTGGTCATTGTGTTCCAAATGAATAGATGATGTGGCACTTAGGATAGATCATATCTTAGTAGCTTTGACGATGTGTCCGTCATATCATAGTGGTGTCAATCAGTAAAGCAGAGTGTTTGGGCCGGTCAGATAGATGGAAATATCATGGAATAAAATAATTTGTATCTTCAGTAATAAATTTTGAAAGACACCTAAATTAGATAACTTTAAAAACTTAGGAATTAAGTTGTCTATAATAAAATTTCTCACTGGGACGTTCTGAAACCGTCCGGCTCATGCAAACTGGGCCAACTGATGGACAGGCCACACCTCTCAAGAAAACCGGTGAATTCTGAACCCACGTAAAAACCAACCCGCACATTAAAAAGTTGCGGTTGCCGTTGCTGCCAGCCAACATCCTAAATTCCGAGTGTAACTGTGTCCAAACATAAGTCGCAGCGTAATTATGGGAAAAAAATATCCCAGTTAATTGACTCTCTGATCTGACCCCCTTTCCGCCCCAATCGATTTGCACATCCATCCCGTCGATCGGCCTCGACTCCCGTCTCCTCGCCCGCCGCCTGCTCCGATCTCTCTCCATCCGTCGAGCGGCCTCGGCGTCCTGCTGCTCCCGCTGCATCCTCGCCTCGCTGGTTGGTGAGCATCGGTCCTTTTTGTCTCGCTCCCTACCGACGACGAACAATTCGGTGCGATTAGGGTTCAATTCGATCCTACCCCGATGAAATCTGCGAATCCATCTCAAAATTTTGGCCCTGTTTTGTCAGATTATATCTGCGGCGGTTTGATTGATTCGTGATGGCCTGCCGTGGCTTCTTCGAATGCCTACTGAAGCTGCTCAACTTTGTCCTCACGGCCGCCGGCCTCGCCATGGTCGGATATGGGATTTACCTACTCGTCGAGTGGATGAGGATTTCCGGAGGCGGTGGCGGTGGTGGTGGTGGTGGCGGTGGGGCACCACCATCGCCTGCGCCGCCTGCTGAGTTGCTTATGTTTGGCCGCCCGATGCTCACGGCCGTTGCCTTAGGTGACGGTGGCAGTTTCTTCGACAAGCTCCCTAAAGCATGGTATGGGGAATTCAGTATTGTACATCTCTCTTTTCTTCCTGTTAACATGTGTTAACTCGATGTGCTTGGTTGCACTTGATTGTTTTGTCTGTTGTAATGATTAGGATTCACAAATTTTGGCACTCTCCAAATCAGAAGCTTTGTTTGATAAAGGGATAGCAACGATTAGGTGAACTTTATCTCTGAATACCTTTGGAACAAGATAATTAACAAATTTTGTGGTCTCGAAGATTTATATTCTAATGTGATGAATTTATGGTAGATTATTATCCCAACTGATCCATCTCTTTCTTGAAGCTAAGAGTAGATTTTGTTAGAAGTTCTGTAAGCACTTTTAATTTTTCTATTTTTGATTCAGCAATAATAGTAAGTTCTGCATTCTACTATGGGTGGTAGTGGGTTTATATACCATTCATCTGCTCCCTGCAGGTTCATCTATTTGTTCATCGGTGTTGGTGCAATTATCTTTGTGATCTCTCTGTTTGGTTGCATTGGAGCTGCGACAAGGAACACCTGCTGCTTGTGTTGTGTATCCTGATAGAGTTGTTCTAAGTCATCACCATTATCCTTTTCAAAATACATGCATGCTGATAGTGTTGTTCTAAGTCATCACCATTATCCTTTTCAAAATACATGCATGCAACTATCTTTTTGTGCAGAGAAAAAAGGAATTCCCCACTGAAAATTTCAATTCAATGTTGAATCGACATACATCATTAAACACTATAGTCAATATTACCATGAGGAAAGATTTACTATTAAACCAACCATCATACAGTTGGATAAAACACATGGCTACCCACTACAAACTTAGGTCAGTCTAGGATTTGTAATGGGTTAACCCTTTTTAATATTGATATATAAAGGATGTTTAAAGTGGCCACACGAAACATGGTTATTAAGGCGTCCCCAAGGCGTCGCTTAGGCGGTAAGGTGCTGCCAGGGTGTAAGGCATCCACTCTGCCTTACATTGCCTCCGCCTTGTGGGAAAAAAACTAGAAGAGAGGGCAAAAACAAGGGGACAAACCAATCTAGGAGAATCAGCCATGGTGGTAGTCTGTAGTTGCGAGGAGCAGCGGCAGCAGGGAAAGGGGGAAGAATGAAAAGAGCTGATCACATCGCCATCGCCGTTGTCCCTAACTGTTGGTGTCGTTGGATACACTGCACTAGACAGCCATTGCCGCCCAAGGATGAGGAGTGGCGGTGGCAGGAAAAGAGGGAGGAGCCCTCCGGATGGAGGGGAGGGGGGGGAGTGGAGGGGATGGAGGCGGCAGCTGGGGCAGGGGTCTCACCATTGGTGGAAGGGGAGTAGAGGTGGGCAGGCAGTGTAGAAATGGCACTGACGGGATTGGGGATGGGGCTCGATAGATAAATATCTGCCATCATCTTCCATTTAGTCCTTGGACTTTGTAAATATTATGAAGAAGTCCTTCATTTCCTCTTTTTCTAACTACCTGCATAAGGCGTCACCTTGTGTTATGCCTAGGCGGTAAGGCATAGTCAGGCCTACTTAGGATGCCTTATTGCCTTAATAACCATGGCACGGAATATGTTTTGCTAGATTGAGTATAGAATGTACTTGGACAACATAAAACTTGTGTTACTTTCGACAATATATATTGTCATAGAAGTAAGCAATAACAATAGTTCCTTGCAGACCATGTCAATTTCTAAAACAACTTATATTTGCAGTTGCAAGTAGTACTTTGAAAGAGGCAGATGAGTAAAAAGATTTATATCTCAATGCGTTGCTTATGTTTACTGTGATCCCTAACAATAATTTAGTAAAATTGTTTTCTTTAACTCTATAAGTACTCTTTCTTGGTCATATTGTTGATCCTTGTTGAGGCTGGAGCTGCTGCATTCATATTCTTCAACGATAGCTGGAAAGACGTGAGGCTCTTGTTTGCTGCTAGTTTTGGAATAATCAACTAAATAATTGACCTGTCCTTTTCTTGTTCACTGTACTACTTGTAACTTCTGTGCAGGTAATTCCGGTGGACAAAACAGAGAATTTTGATGTAATTTATGACTTTCTCAAGGAAAACTGGGAGATTGCAAGATGGGTTGCTCTTGGTAGTGTCATTTTCGAGGTAAGAACAAAGTAATTGTTTTTCTAATCATAAGTTGTAAGAATGTGGTGTACAGTAAGACTAAGACCCCAACTCTATATAGGGGGGTCGGGTCTATATATATACAGTTCAGTGGTTCAGCGGTCTAACACCCCCCTGTAGTCTCAGCGGGAGGGGAACGGACACAGAGACTGGATCAAAAACTGGTGAACAAAGGCGCGGGAAGGCCTTTGGTCATAATATTGGTGAACTAGTGCGCCGATGGTACATGAAACACCCGAACCTGTCCTAGTGCGACCTTGTCACGGACAAAATGAATATCTATCTCTATATGCTTCGTGTGTCGATGATGGACCGGGTTGGCGGTCATATAGACGGCACTGACGTTGTCACAGTAGACGATGGTCGCAGAGAAGATAGGTGCACGGACGCGGTACTCGGCTTCGGCGTTGGACCGAGACACTGTAGTCTGGTGTTTTGAGGACCAAGAGACTAGAGTGTCGCCGAGGAAGACGCAGTAGCCGGACGTGGAGCGTCAAGAGTTGGGGCAGCCCGCCCAGTCCGCGTCGGAGTACGCGGTGAGAGAGTCGATGGGGCTGGAGCTGAGGTGCAGGCCGCTGGAGAGTGTGCCCTTCACGTAGCGAAGGATATGCTTGAGCAATGCGAGGTGAGGTTCGCGCGGAGCATGCATGAAGAGGCACACTTGCTGAACGGCGTAGGTGAGGTCGAGCCGTATTAGGGTGAGGTATTGGAGAGCACCAGCAAGACTTCGGTACTCAGAGGGATCGGCGATGAGTGAGCCATCGGTAGCGGAGAGTTTGGCACGAGTGTCGACCGGAGTGGCCGTGGGGTGACATTCGGCTATGTCCGTACGCTGGAGGAGTCGATGGCGTACTGACACCGGGAAAGGAAGAGCCCATGAGAAGAGCGGGTGACAGAGATGCCAAGGAAGTGATGGAGAGGACCGAGATCGGTCATGGCGAACTCGGAGTGGAGTCGAGCCATGATCTGGTGCAGGAGGGACGACGAGGACGCAGTAAGAACAATGTCGTCGACGTAGAGGAGAAGATAGGCGGTAGTGTTGCCGATGTGAAGAACGAAGAGAGAGCTATCGGCCACAAAGCCGATGTGCCGAAGGTAGGCAGCAAAGCGCTGGTACCAGGCCCGAGGAGCTTGTTTGAGGCCGTAGAGGGAACGTTGAAGGAGGCAGACGTCGTTGGGACGAGAGGGATCGACGAAGCCTAGAGGCTGCTGGCAGTAGACCGTTTCCGTCAGATGACCGTGAAGAAAGGCGTTCTTCACGTTGAGCTAGTGGATCAGCTAAGAGTGCGAGGAAGCCAGGGTTGGAATGACCCGGATGGTGGCGGGTTTGACAACGGGACTGAAGGTCTCATCGTAGTCAACATCGGGACGTTGGGAGAAACCCCGAATTATCCAGCATGCCTTATGACGGGCAAGTGATCCATCGGCGTGGAACTTGTGTTTAAAGATCCACTTACCGGTCACAACATTGGCACCGGGAGGACAAGGGACGAGGCGCTAGGCCACCCAGAGATCCCGGGCAGTGGGGTCGGTGTCCTCCATGGCAAGGTCGAGGACAGAGTCATTGACCGAGCCAAGCAACCAGCTGCGCACGCAGCACTCGGTGATGTCCCATTGGGGATCATCGGGTCGAGGTGGAGCAGAGCCATCGATATGAGATCGAAGGCCGAACTTTCCACAAAGGGATTTGAAGAAAAATACCCACTTAGAGTAGTTGGCGTTGAGGTCGAGAGAGATGGGAACGTGAGATTTCACTTTGATAGCGGCGTACGGTGATGAGAAGATCGGCGAGATAGTGCCCGAGGTGTGGTTAGAGGCGCCGAGGGCTGGAACAGATTCGACGACTGAAAGGGTGCTGGAGCTAAGGGTTGACTCGGTTGCCATGACAAGAGGGTAACGGACACAAGAAGCCGATGATGATAAGGTTCGATGAGAAAAGTGGGCCAACCAGCCGATGGGGAGTGGTTGGCCGATGAAAAGTAGGCAGCGGAGTAGTTGAGGGAGAAGTGGGTGGCGAAGTAGGTAGGTCAGAGAGTAGGTGGGTCACAGACGTAAGAAGATTCGCGTCCGTGAAGAGAAGTTTCACGTCCTTGGACTCGTGGAGGCAAAGGAGTGGAGCGGACGTGAAAACTCGGAGAGGGGACAGACGCGAAGAGAGGAGGTTCGTGTCCAGGAGGCAGAGATTCGTGTCCGTAGACACATGGACACGTCGGAGTGGCTCGGACGTGAGAGGAGAAGGTTCGCGTCCGGGAGCAGGTGAGCATGTCGAAAAAGCGGGAACCGAGAGAGGGTTCTAGGCGATGGAGGGTGGACGAGTCCAGCCGATGGAGGGCGGACGGGTCCAGCCTAATGGAGACGACGAACGCAGAGGTGCGCTGGTGTCGGAGGAGAAAAGGTACGCCGAGGCAAGGAAAGAGCGAAGACGGGTGTGAGACGAGACGAGAAGGTGGATGGAGACCGTCGCTTTGTCACGTGGTGGAACAAGGGGAGGGGAGAGGGTGGTGGAGAAGGAGAAAGCCGCCTACGGAGGAGATGGGGAGAAGAGAGAGCCGAGACGAGAAAGTAGAGAAGGAATACCGGGAAGAAAGTCCGCGACGGGAAGGAAGCGTCGGCTCGCCGGCGGGAGGATGCTAGCACACCGGAGATGTTTAGACCTGCTCTGATACCATGTAAGAATGTGGTGTACAGTAAGACTAAGACCCTAACTCTATATAGGGAGGGTCGGGTCTATATATATACAGTCCAGTGGTCTAACATAAGTTCTTCAATTGCACTAGACATTTTATTTTCTGAACTGGTGTACCCCTTAACTCGTGCCGTGTGCATTCGATAGCTATTACACTGCTCTGATCATTGTTCAGCAACCATCCCTTTTGTGACAAATATTCAAATATGATATTCTCTGTGTTTTTAAGGATTACACTAGCATTCTCAGGGTTATCAGAATACATAAACACATGCACAGATAAATTAATAAGTCGCAGATTGTTAATAAATGCAGTGATCCTTTTTTCGAGTTTACAACACTCACAGCCTAACATTGGTAAATAATAAAAGCTTTTGAAGATTTGAAGTAAGCTGCGATAACTCCTAGATAATGTTTGCCCGTGTACTCCAAATTGGTTGCCACTCCTTAAGTGACTGATGTTTGTGATAGAAAGTATTAGTTAACTGGAGTGTTCACTCAAAGGTAAAATGCAATTATATTGTGCAGTCCAGTACAAATGAAAGGCTTAACTAGCTTATTTTGCATAAAATAATGGTTGTAATTTGAATATAATAAGTAGACTAGAAACAATTTAAAACTGCAAATAAAATATCATTGAAAATGGATTTGACCAAATAGCTAAAAAACCGTTTCAACAAATCCTCCAGTTTTGATCTTCACAAATCTAGCGGCAGGTAACATTACTTTGTATCGCAGAAACAACTTGTCAGACAGTCTTACACTTTCTTTGTTGTTCAACTTTACACAAATATATATTTGTTGTGTACTAGCAAGCTGTATGCCCCTTCCTTAGGTGTATGACAAGTATAAGCATAACAAAATCTTCAGGCACAGACCCTCTTGATGAGTTTTTTAATCCCTTACAAGGTAGTGTGAACAGATTTGTGGAACCTCATCCTCCTGCCGTATAAACCTGATCAGCTAGTCTTAGGAGTAATTAACATTACTAAGCTTAACCAGCCATAGAGGACTTTTGGTTTCGATATTATGGCTCAGTTCAATGTCTTACAATGTTAAGTTGATGAATGATTAGGGTGATCCACCAGTTTTTATGGACTGATATAATATAGATGCACAGAGCCCTTAACCTATGTGTAGATCGCTAGGTTCACATAGAAATCAACTGGTGGATAATACTTTTTTTGTGTACAGCCACACACACTGCAAGATCATTGAAAATTGAAGTCATCAATTGTTAAGTTTCTTTGCAAAATATTTCCTGCTGGTCTAAGCGTCTACTCTACAGTATGCACTAACTTATATTGGCAATGTAACTACCAATTAATGGTAACCAACTATGGTATACAAAGATTAGGGTTAATGCAATTATACAAGGCAGGATCAGGGTCACTGGGTTCATAGTCGCATATGATCTGGATTGCTGCTTGAATCAACAACAGAGTCACATTCCAGATTGCTGCAGGACTATAGAGAAGAGAGTGAACTAAGCAATCAGGCTTATTCACTTTCCATCTCTGTGCTACCTGCTTTGCTGCTTGTTGCCTCCATTGCCTCTTCATTCATCACCTGCAAAGGTGCTGTTCCATAGTTACGATTGCAAGTCGCATATGATCTGGATCGCTGCTTGGATCAAAACAGAGTCATGTTCCAGATCGCCGCATGACTATAGAGAAGAGAGTGAACTAAGCAGCCAAGCTATCACTTGCCATCTACATCGCTGTCTGCTTTGCTGTTTGTCACCTCCACTGCCCATGCATTCATTGCCTGCAAAGGTGCTGCTCAGTAGTTACCATTGCAAGTCTCAAGCTTGAGTTGATGGCGGATGAGACAACAGAGGAGAGATTAATTGTTTGAGAAGATGGTGGATGATGACAGTGATGGCTCTCTATCGCCCATCGTGTCTATGTGCAAGTGTGATGCCTGCCTTAAGTGGTGAAAGGGCAGGTAAGCCTTAGTGCCCATCAGTTAATGGTCTTTTGGGCTGGGCTGAATGCCTAAACCACAACCCTTATTCTTTTAACTTACTCTTATGTTTTTTGTTTCCACTGAAGTAGCTTGTGGTCTGACCAATCATTCTAATTGGGTCACCGACCCAGGACATCAACCCTTACTCATTTGTGTCGCATCCTGTGTTCCTAATGTTCCTAATTTAGCTTCTGGAAGAACTGGTGTTCTTTGGTGGGATAATAAAGGCAGCAATATTTAGGGGCTGGTATGGTCCTCAGCTAGCCTTTGCGTAGCCTTGGTCAATAAGACTTGGCATTGGGTATGCAGAAAAGAACTGACTTTGCCATCTGATATAGCTTGGTTGAGCAAGAAAATTCTTGCTGCACCAGGGGAACTGAATTGGTTCTCTTGCAACGCTGCAGATTAAGCCATGTTCTGCTAATGGCATCAACTTACATGTGTTCATATGGCCATATGGACATGTAGCATGATAACTGTAACTTATCTCTGACTGGTCACTGGGTGTTGCTGCAAATGGCTCCGTCGTTCCTTTATTCATTCTTGATGTAATTTTGATTCCTTATTATCCAGCTATGGCTAATACTATGAAAGTATTAAATTAATTAGGGCCTACACAGCTGCATACTAATGTAATTTCCAGAGCAAGCTTATAGAACCAATCTGCTTACCTTGCTTGCTTAGTCATAGCTTAGACGTGCTGGTTTAGTTTTGCTAGGCTAGGCAAGCTGTATCAAGGATCTGAACGCACCCTTCACATTTGGAATGCAGGATTTTTCCCTATTTCTGGCAGGTAGTTATTTCTTAAGAAATTCCTGTGTTCCAAATGAGACTAACAATCACCCTGGAATAATTTCCAATAAAAACAATTAATTTACTTAAAGCAAAACAATTTGAAAGATGGGTGCAATATGATCAAAGAACATAGCTTGCCCTGTTTGAAGTCCTGAAGATCTGCTGTCCTCCTTTGATTAAGAACTCCTGTACTGTATACGATCCTTAGCAGGAAAAAAACAATAAAGAGAACAGAAAGGAACCAGAAGAAATTCAAATAAACAAACAAAAAATGCTAGAAGGTAACCTCGAATTTAGGAATAGATGTAAATCATCTCAAATCTCACTAGTGTAGGAAAAGATTTGACTTACAAACTCCACACTGATTAGGCACGTACCATACCGGTCCACGTAAGGGACACGATGATGCCCTTTTCTGTTAGCCCTGCCCCTGGCATCTCTTTATCGCTCAGTCAGCTCATGCAACAGTGAGAAACCCACAGTCCAGTTGTCTTGTACATGAAACAATGAGTCAACATATCCTGGTGGTCCTGTGCACAGAACAACTAGGGGTAAGCCGGCAACCAGCTGTTCTGTGCTCACAAGCTTGTGTGACCCAAGCCAGCAACCTCCTGTGCAATGTGCATATGTTCACATTTGTTGCTCGCCATTACCATGAGTGCTCTTGTGATCACAATGACATCATCCATGCTCAGATGAACCTAAGCTGCATTGAATTGAACTCATATACTATTCTGGGGCTAAGTTAAACATAATTTGATTAGCTCCGACGTGAAGTGGAAATTATTTTGCTAAATATATTGTCAAGTAAGCTTTGGATAATTTACCTGGTTGACATTGCAGTTTACTGTTAGGAATATTAGATGTCTTTAATTAGAACATGGGTTGACAGATGGGGTCTGAATGTTAAATGTCTTTTATTTGCTATTTTTGGAAGAGTAAACTGTCTGGTTTCACTAGTCATTAGCTCACAATGCAGTTGAAGGAACAAAACTAGGATTTGGCTGATGTGGTTGCTGATCTGTTTGAAATGTAGAAACACAGGCAGGTGGCATGTGACTACTTAGGCTTTCAAATTTTAAAGTTCAGAAATGAAATTTACTTTATTTAAGTTGAACTAGGGTGGGTTGAGAAGAACCTGCAGGTCGACCCACGTCTATACCTTGGAATCAGGTGGGCTGTAATTTGGTGATGATTATAGTTCTGGATTCTCATAGAGAAGCGCTTATTTTCAACAGCTGGTTTAGTACAGAGTGATAGTAGTTATGTAACGATGGCCTATGTGCAGGTATTGCTTTTCCTTTTAGCTCTGGTTGTCAGGGCAATGAACAAACCTGCTGAATATGACAGCGACGATGAGATCATTGCAACCTCTAGAAGCACTAGCATCCGGCAGCCACTAATTCATTCACAAAATGTTCCTGCTACTGGTGTTCCTGTCGCAACCCTTGAGCAACGTGCAAGCAGAAACGATGCATGGAGCCAGAGGATGCGTGAGAAGGTACATGCATCATGGACTGGCCTCAACAGCACTGATCATTATTATACATACAGATGTCTCCACTGACTAAACACTGTATTTCTGTCCAATGCAGTATGGTCTGGACACAAGCCAGTTCACCTACAATCCGTCAGACCCAAGCAGATATCAGCAAAATGGTGCCCCTCCAGCTGAAGAAAGGAACCGTTGTGTTATACTGTGAAAGTTCCTGCATGGCGTACTCCGGCGTACTCCACAGTATGGTGTTTTTTCTTGGGCAGGCTTGTGCAGTTGGTTGTATCGGGTTATTATTCAGAGTGTCGTGTGTAAAGAGGGATGTTGCATTGTCGTTTTGCCATATTGACGTGTTCTCCTAGTGCTCCATGCACCGGTAATTCTCATGTGGAGAAGCTGCTATTAGATACGCCATTTATATTTTCCTGTTTTTGGGTGTATCTTTTCGTATTCTCCTTTTTCTCTCGACAATTTGCGTTATAATCATATTTGTGGGAATTGGTTTGTGCTATGAAGAGGAATAATTCTTTTTGACATTTCGTTGTTTTTATTGATGAATAAAAAAAAGACCACTGGGCTCGCTCGACGGATGCATTGACTGACCAATCTCAAGTCGAGCAATGGTCGGAGAGAAATGATGTCGATGCCGAGAAAATCTAAAGCTATAAGCAATCATTGAAGATTATTAATTTGTTTGGACGGAGAAGATGGGATTTCTCTCTCGCATGTAAAACGTAAAATAGAGCGACTTATTAATATATAATTAATTAAATATTAGTTAAAAATATAAGAAATAGATTAATATATATTTTTTTAAAAAATAACTTTTCTATATGTAGTTCAGAAAAGGTTCTTATAAAAAACAAGCTAGTAGAAGATTGAAAATATAAAGTATCAAGTCCCAGTAAGATCTCTAGCGTGAGTTCAGGCTTCTCAGTGCATATGTTATGCACACTCTTATATTAGGGCATGCCGCCCAAAATTATATCTCATCTCCTTTTGAAATCTCTCTTTTCAAATCTTTAATGAGGATTTAAGAATTAAAAGATGGGAAAATATTGAGTAAAAACCATCAAATAAGTAAAAACTTGTGAAAGTCAGATATAAAAGTTCTCTAAATTTATGAAAGAATAAGATATATGTATAAAATACACTCTTACTAAATTTAAATTTAAAGTCAAAACATAACTTTGGGAGGAAAAAAAATACAAATTTCAAGTAAATAGCATCACATTCTATATCTTGGTATACTGTAATGTATAAGATATAATCGTCGATCACATATATGTATTTTAAGAAACACTTTATCATAAATCTATAAATACAATATATGATATAATCATCTCTATAGTTGTCTCTCACATATCACTAATAATTTTCTACTTATACTAGAGTTAATCATGTAAATATCTAATACTATTCTAGTCTGCGTCTAGTAGTGACTTTGTCAATGAATCTACTATATTCAAATCCGTATGTGCTTTGTATATTTTCACATCACCTCTTTATATTATCTTTTCGAATGAGATGATATCATCGTAAAACGTGTTTGTATTTCTGATACGATCTATGCTCCTTGGTATCACAACCTAAGTTTTTCCCCTTTAGAGCCTTTAATATAATTAATAAATGTCTTAAAACAAATTGTTTAATTAAACCTAGAGTGAAAATTTAATTTAAAATCTTAATTAATAAGTGGTCATGGCTCTATGTGAATTTTATTGACTCCCCCATGTCAAAATACAATTTTACTTGAATTTTGAAAGCAAATAACTAATTTTAGTAATTCAAAATGATTATCAGAATATTTAAAATTAGAAACCTTTCTTTTTCTCTCCTTAGCCACTAGACCGAAAGTCAGCCTAGCTCTTCCCCCACACATGCGCCCATGAGGCCAACCTACGTCAGCCCGCCTCTCCCCTCTGCTCCAAGGCCAGCCTGCCCTGCACGTGAATTTTGAAAGCAAGTAACTAATTTTAATAATTAAAAAATGATTATTGAAATATTTAAAATTAGAAACCTTTCTTTTTCTCTCTTTGGCCACTAGGCTGAAAGTTGACCTAACACTTCCTGCACACGTGCCCATGAGGCCAACCTGCCTCGGCTCGCCTCTCCCCTATGCTTTAAGGCTAGCCTGCCCTGCCTATGCCTGCTGCCACTCCGGGTCTCTGACAGATGGGGCCTATCTATCAAACCTGTCCCTAACCTCCGACTGGAGGGATCGGGCCGACGAGCCCCACGTCGCCAATGGCATTATGCCTTCCCGCCTATGCCTGCCTCATTCAAACATGCGTGGATCAGTTGCCGCCCACTTCTCGGCCCTCTCCACCCACTTTCCCCAATTTTCATGCCACGCCGAGCCTGCCTTGCCGCCATGTGCCCTCTCTTTCTCCCTCGGCATCGCTGGTTTTCTCGACCATGATTTGAATCCCCGAGCTTATAAAATGTGCCTTGGTCACCTACCAAACATATTGCTTTGCTAAGCCCTAAAATGCCTCCGCCACTGTTGAGCCTTAGCACCGCGCCAACCGCCATTTCCAACCGCTCATTGTCGCCACCACCACCTTTGACTTTGCTAGTTCGAGGAGTGCCTTGGCTGTCGCTTCTTGGACAGTAGACGTCGAAGCTCGCTAGATCTCTCTTCTTCCCGCTCGAGGTGAGCTCTGTCATAAGATGCTGGCTCCGGTCGACATTTTTCACTGTTCTACACCACCCCTCGTTGCCCTAACCCTCCTCTTGCCTTTCCTAGGTTCCGGAGACCCTCATCCACCACTTATTGTTCGCGGACCGCTGCCAGAACATCATCACTGTCCTTAACCTGGAGCTACCGCCGTCCTTCTCGTGCCGCCTCTCTTTATCGTGAGCTCACGGTAAGCACCCGTCCACTCCTTGTCTCTTTTTCACATCTTTCCTACGCCACCGCTCCGTTGATGGTCACTGTCGCCAACTATCGGGGCATGCACCATGGCTTCTTAGCCGATTGGTCGACGAGCCCCCCACCTTGCCCACTCTTGGCCATCAGATCTGCTTTGAGGCTATAGACGAGTGGGACACACTCATGAGGCAGCCCTGTTTCCCCTTCTTTGCTGACGTCATATACTTTAATTAATGCGCAATAAACAATTTAGGGTTTTTCTATTAGTAGTAAAAACCCACAGAATCTTATAAAATTTATAACTAATTCATACGAACTTTGTTTAAGTCCATTCAAATTCCAGTGAATTCATAAAATTGCCTAGAATCCATTAAAAATAGTTTTAAGTGCTATTGCTATAGTCCTGTGTCTTGTTTGTTAATGATATTCTCTAGAGGTAATATAGAGATGTTATAAATATCACATACTATAAACTTTATGATATATTGATTTGTTTGTTGAAATAGATATTATCATTATTAATCAATGAGTATGTAACTTATTCATAAGACTAATAATGTCAGATGTTGCTATTTCTAAATGATCCCTTATCATATATCATATGAGTAACAAATATGATTATAAGATTAATATATGTATTGATGGATGATTATGTCTCATGGATCTTAGTATGGAGATAACAAATCGATAATATAGACATATGTTGGATAGACTCACTATAAGATACTTGGTCATGTTGAAAAATGTCTCAGGCGACCACACTGACGCCTCGGAGGTCTGCTTAGCTCCAGTGTAGGTGGGTCGGCTTCTCTTTGTGGCTCGAGGTATGCACACCGGGGCCCATGAGGTTTGCTCAGCTTCAGCGTGACTGTGCGGGTGCGGGCGTGCCAGTCAATTTGACCTTACAATTGACAAGGAGGTGAGGCAAATGGGTCAGTCGGACGATGGACCGATACGAGCTCTCGCTATCGGCTGGCCGTTGATAGGATCGAGGTGGTCATCGATTGCGTTTGGGTGGCTCCTACTATCGGCTGGTCGCCGATAGGGATCGGGATGCTATTCCATCGGCTAGGGAGCCGATGAAGGCGTAGACAGATATCGACAAAGGATATGATGGCTCCGGGTGCATGTCTTTCCAGCTAATTGTGGATCGACAAATCCCTTATGTTGTGTCATATACACATCCTCACTTAAGTTTCTATTAAGGAAAGCTGTTTTGACATTCATCTACCATGTCTCATAATCAAAATAGGCTGCAATCGCTAGAATGATTCGAATAGACTTTAGCATTGCAACAAGTGAGAAAGTTTCATCATAATCAACACCTTGCATCTATTTGAAACCATTTGCTACCAATCATGCCTTATAGATGTGAACATTTCAAGCTATGTCTATCTTTTTCTTAAATACCCATTTGCACTCAATAGTTTTTACACTATCAGGTGGATGAACTAAGTTCCAAAATTGATTGTTATGCATGGATTCTATTTTAGATGTCGTGGCTCTAAGCCATTTCTTAGAGTCTGGTCCCACCATCACTTCTTCATAGGTCACAAGCTCATCGTTGTCTAATAACAATATTTCTCATTGTTCTTAAATCAACAATATATAACTCACTAGTGCATATTGTATCCTTACTGACCTATGTGGGGCTAATGTACCTACAACAAGTTCAACAACTTGTTTATCCTATTATGGCTTTACAGGAGTTGAAACATTTTCTAGTGTTTCCTAAACTTCTTCAAGTTGTACTATGCTCCCATTAACCCTTAAAAGAAACTCTTTCTCCAAGAAGACACCGTGTCGAGCAACAAACACTTCGCCTTCTTCCCAATTATAGAAATAATATCCTTTAGTTTCTTAGGATACCCCATAAAGAAGTGTTTGTTAGACTTAGGTGTGAGCTTGTATGATTATAAACATTTTACATAAGCCTTGTAACCCCAAATCTTTTAGAAAGACAAACCAGGATGCTTCCCAATCCATATCTCATATGGTATTTTTTCTACTGACTTTGATGGAACTTTTTTTGTGTGAACACTGCAGTTTTTAGAGTAAAACCCCAATAAGATAATGGAAGATTAGATTGGCTTATCATTGATTGTACCATGTCTAACAAAGTATGATTTCCCCATTTAGTTACCCCATTCCATTCATGTGTTTTAGGTGGAGTGTATTGTGTAACGATTCCATATTCCTTTAGATGATTTTCAAACTCATGGCTCAAATAGTTGCCTCTATGATCTAATTGTATAAACTTAATTGTCTTGTCTAAATGACTTTATAGTTCATTCTAAAATTCCTTGAAATTTTTAAAGGATTTGGTCTTATGCCTCACCAGATAGATATATCTATATCTAATAATGTCATCGGTAAAAATAATCTAGTACTGAAAACCACCTGTTATACTCATTGGTCTACATACATTAGTATGTACAAGTCCCAATAATTCACTTGCTCTCTCATTGTAACACATGAAAGACATCTTTATCATCTTGCCAAGTAAACAAGATTCGTACATCTCAAATGATTCAAAATCAAAAGAGTCTAGAAGACCACCTCTATCAAGCTTCTCAATGCATTTCTTATTTATATGACCCAACCGATAATGCCAAATAAATATAGGATTTAAATAATTAGGACATGGCCTTTTTGCATTAATGTTATAGATTTATTTCTCATCAAGATTCACAATTTATAAGCAATTCATCAAGCGTGAATAGAAATAGAAAATATTGACTGAACAACCATTGTTCTTTGATCTAAAACCATAACCTTTTGCTTGCAAACATGAAGTAGAGATGCTCTTCTTACACAAAATGGGAATACTATAACAATTATTTAATTCTGAAACTAATCTTGAAGATAAAGACAATGGCATAGTGCCAACTACAATTGCAACAACTCTTGCTCCATTGTACATGCAAATGTCAACTTTGCTTCTCACCAAGTTTCTACTTCTTCTCAGCTCCTACAACGACTTACACATATGAGCAACTAATCCATTATCAAATACCTAAGAATCAGTATAGGAAGTGGCAAGATTAATTTCTATAACATTAATACTTGAGATGGAACTCTTTCTAAACAGTTTCTTCTTCTTGAGGTGTTCTAGATACTTCTTGCAATTCCTCTTTCAATGACTTGCCTCCTTGTAAAAGAAACACTTTGTATCCTTAGTGTGCCTAGTTTTCTAAACTTTGGTCCTAGAACTTGAGCTACTCGTGATCTCATTGGGAGTCAAGTTTATTTTGTGACAAAGTTTCTTGATATTGGGCTTGCGCTTATTCATAATCATCACATGATTTGAGTTTTCTTAATTCTTTCCTCGGTTGACTTTAGCATTCCATGTAGTTTAGACAAGGTCTTGCTTATGCTATTCATGTGATAGTTCAAGATGAAAGGTTCAAAGCTCTTCGCTAAGAGAGAAACCAAGCTTTTCCATACTCTTAATATAATTAATCATCTTGATCAAATGGGAACTCACTAGACTTCCATCTGTAAGCCTATATGCAAACAAAGTTTTTGAGGTGTTGAATCTCTCAGCCTTAGCTTGGTTCTCAAACATGCTACGTAGTCCCACAATAATAGTGTAAGTAATTGATGCTTCATCTGAAGCTTTGAGGACATTGTAGCAAGCATGAGACGGTCTATTGAATCATTATCGTGATTAATATTTTATGATGAACAATTAGTTTATCAAATGGTTTAATTAATAAAAATTAGTTTAGAAATATTTATGGTGTGGTGTGAGTGTGTGTGACTAATATTGGTCAGGTTGCGATATCTATATTTAGAAATGGTTGCTTTGTCTATTTGTGTGTAGGTGACTTGAGGTCAACCTTACTCAATAGTGATGACCAGGACTATGCTCAGAGAGGAGCGGAGGTCTAGCATGGTTAGGACGCCATCTGACAAAGTTGTACTAGAGTTAGAAGGCCTTAAGGCCAATATTTGTTAATGGCTGGACCGGGACTAGGTTCAGAGGGAGTTGAGATCCAGAATAGTTAAGAATGCTAGGTGACAATATTGAGCACAAGGTGGCACATGGGGGATGGACATCGTGCGGGAGGATTTTGTAATGGACTTCACAAACTGTGTACAACTATCGAAGAAATCTCGAATAAATTTGGAGTGAGACCGAGAAGATAGAGAAATATTAAATTAGAAAATTATAAAATATTTGGAATATGAGTGGTTGAGTCAATAGGAGTTCTACACCTAGTTGGTCTTGAAATTTGAGGGTTTGACTCTATATAGGAGTAGGAGTTCTATTTCTATTTGGAGGTAGAGATTTTGGGTATAAATAGATGATGGGTTGAGGCCCTATCAGTATAACTTTTGTAAGAAAGAAAAGTTAGGGCTTAGTTCTGAGAGAGAGAAGTTCTTTGTATGCAATTTGTAGACACATCTTGATGTAATAAAGTTGATCCACTTTCAATAGTTTTAACGATTTGTGTCCTTTATTTGTTAGCGGCTAGATTGATAGTAAGGCAGCGGATGGACTGGTGGCATCAAAGCGGTCAGAGTGCCATCACCACGGTGATCGGACTAGCGATAGGTAGGCAATTAGACCGACGGTATATGATAATGCATCATAACTTCATCCAGATTAGAGGTTTCTTTTATTCCGCAAAAATATTTGGTTTTTGATAATCCTACCATTCACCCCCTCTGATAGACTGGTTCTTATGTTTCGATCCTACAAGTGGTATTAGAGCCTTGTTTGTACTTCTCTTTTGATTTTAATTAATCTTGAGTTGCAATTGTGGATAAATATATGATTTTAATATGTGGATAATCACATGTATCCCCCTCTAGTAGAATTGGTTATTATGTTTCGATCGTACACAGTCCACATCAAGATAATCATTAGTCCGCTTCTCGTGGTCCCTACGCACAACATTTTTAGCATTTGTAGGCAGGTACTTAGAATAAGGAGCCTTGAGTCCAAACTCTTTGTGGTCTTGCTTGAGAACAATTCTTAAGTTGGCGACATCAATCCAAAAGTTTGTTCCATTCAACTTTTCTTTTTCAAGAATATACCACAAATTAAAAATAGATGATGCATTATATGCCATGATCTACAACAAGAAATATTTGCAAAGTTTAGTAGTATGTTTATATTTATCCTTCATTAAACAATTAAATAAAAATACTCATTCTATGTGTTTTGCAGCCAAGTTCCCTCTAACTAACACAATAGGTCAAGATCTAATTTTACTAATATCTCGTGAGCTTTAGCATCACTGCTAGAATATTAGTAAAACAAGTAAGCAACACCTTGCTAATCACATCCTATGTGACTCTTACTATTGGATGACATCTCCATGTCCCGGGCCCAACCTATGCACCAAGGTACAAAATTGTTTTGATAACCTTATCAAGTATACCAATAGTTTCTACTTATAGATGTTTGACATCTATCCTAACTCATTATGATTATCAGTGGTGCCCTGCTTTAGCAGAGCTACCATATGGTGATCACAACCTTGATAGGTGCAACTATTAGATGGACATAATAGAACCTATTTATTCTAAGGGATTTATAAGGGAAGGCGTAGGCTACGATAGTATAAAATAAAATTTTTCTACCACGTATACCAAGACATCATGCAAAGAAGGGATCATAAGCCATTACCACGAGACGTGCAGTGTAGCAGAAGTAGGGTTGGAGAAGCCAATCCAACCACACGCGTGTCGAGGTGGTAGATGAAATAATAGATCGCCACAATCCTAATGTTGATCAACACTGCAACAAGCAGTGCTTCCACTGGTATCCACACATCCGAGGCTAGAATGCCAATTGTGGATGTACTAGCACTCGCAAGCGGCTAGGGTTTGGCTCAGGAGGTGGCGGCTAGGGTTTTTGCTCGAGGTAAACATAGATATATGTTCTCGACCTCCCCGTCTCTTTATATATAGGCTTTCCCACTTGGGCCTAGGAAACTGTGGCCCAATAGGAGTCTACTCAGATCACTATCCGAATTGAGTCCTTATCTGAATCACATTCAAATAAGCATTCCAGCCTGTTATGCGTGTGACCTTATAGGTTCATGTATATTTGGTCCCGACCCAGAAACGCCTTTCTAGTCACCCTATTAATAGCGGTGTCTAGGAGGGCATATTAACCCTAAAGTATATGTAAAGATCATATCGGTTGAATCTGTAATGTTCTCATATACGAATCCCTTTACCTTATGATATCGATTGAGCTCAAGGCAAGACTTGTGTCATCCTCTTTATAGCTCAATCACTCTCTCGATCCTATGATGGATTATAAACTTATGATTGACTCCTCAATCACCTTGGCATGGACATGTACTTTCATTATCCATTACATCAAGGGGCCTAGAGATATCTCTCCCATAGGAGGGGCAAATTATATCTTGATTACTTACATCCTGCTACATATTTCATAGTAAACTGGAAGACAATTTTTATGACTACTTTGTTATGGAGTAGTGTTTGATAGTCTCAAAATAAGCTACAATGTATGTTGGGAATCATGATGATCTCAACTCTAAGAACTCCACATAAACACTATTTGAGATTAACTAATGACACATAAAATCTCTGCAGTATCTTATAGCGGGTCTATCCAACATATGTCCGTATTATCGATTTGATATCTCCATATCATGATCCATAAGGCATAATTATCAATCAATACATATGCTGATGTTACATCATATTTATTCCTTATGTGATATATGATCTGAGATCATTTAGAAATAGTAACATCTGACATTAGGAGTCTCATGAATAAGTCACATACTCAATGATTAATAATGATTAATATCTATTTCAAGGAACAAATCAATATATCAAAATATAATATGTGATATATACAACATCTTCATGTTGTCTCTAGGGCATATCAGTAACATGATTCTATCCTATGCATCATGACAACATATCACATATATAATTGCATGAAAGTAAGATAGATAAATATCACAGAGAAACACATTTAACTAAGAAATAGTATGGCCCAAGAAATGATGATCTCCATCTCCATGTGTATGTAGATGATCTCCATCTTCCACACACCTTCGTTCTTCAAGACTAAGCTACTACTAATAGCTAGTAAAAGAAGATTACATAGATGGAAACACACATAAATGTGACATGTAGGTCATACAATAAAGATAGCCAATGAGGCTTAATTAAGCATGACTCGCAGGCCATGGAAACAATATTACATGCATCACATATGTACAATAGGGCCATACCATTCACATCACGCTTTGCAAAAACAAGTTAGGCTTAGAATCGTATTCTACCTAACATTATAAACCCAAAGCAAAATCTAAGGGGCAACCCAAAGCGAAACCTCATAGAAAACACAAATCCAATATATGAATTGGCTATGGAAAACCTCATCGGCGTATTGCAATTATGTTGATCTAAGATAGTCTCATTGTCTCATTTTCCCACTAGTGCAAGGCTTGGCATAAACCAACAACAGACAATCTAGTGTAACCCAGTGTAAACAAACACTAGTACAGTTCGGCATAAACCATCTATGGACAATCCGAGGGGTGGATTGAACCAATACCACAATTTACACTAGTTAAATGTAAACCATTCAGACATAAACCAACACTTGACATTGCGCCCAACTCAACCTACCCCATGCACCAATTGATCTCATCAACCCGTATTCATATAGGTCTATCTCATGTCCCAATCATTGTAATAGAGCACATCTACTATCGCTGCATATCAATCATATGCGACAATCTAGATCACAAACTATGCAAGATGGCTCTGATATCACCATAGGAATATGAGTAGGCTATGCTAGAATAAAACAAAATTTTCTACCATGTAAACTAGGAAACATGCAAAGTAATAGATCATGGATAGTTATCACTTGACGCGCCGAGCAATGGAAGAAGTGTTGGAGTAGACCAATTTGACGTAGCGCGCATTGATGTAGAGGGAGCAGTTGATCTTGAAATTACAATCATCTCCTCGCGCATTCGCCTCCTCGCATTCCCACACCGATTAGCACTATAACACAGCAATGCCTCCACTAGCATCTACACGTCCAAGGAAGAAATGTTGTTCACGGTTGTACTAGTGCCTACACACAGCTACAGTTTTGGCTCTTAGGAACAAGAGTAGTGGCTAGGGTTTCTCAAGAGTGACACTTGTGTGTCCCATGACCCTTGCTCCTGAATATATAAAACCTTAATTAGGCCTTCAAGGTCTATTAGGAGTGCTACTTGGATCCTTATCCAAATTGAGCCACTATTGAATGTCCATCAAAATATCTTGTTTCAACCCATTAAGTGTGTGACATAGTTGGTTCGTGCATACTCGGTTGAACCTTTAGTGTATCTATGTACCAACCCCTTTGCCTTATGATATCGATCAATCTCAAGGCTGATTTGTGCCATCCTCTTAATATCTCAATCATTCACTTGATCCTATATTATATTACCTTCCTTGTGACTGACACCTCAGTTATCTTGGCATGGTGTTAACGCTAAAATTTGGCCAATCTACAAACAGGATCAGCTGAGGAAGAAGGAATTGATCGACTCATGGAAGGAAGCCAATTCATACAATGAGATAGCCGAGCGGATGAGTTGAGGATGCATTTGGTCTAGTCAAAGATGGAAGGATATCAAGATGGGATTGAGTCTAAGGAGCTGTGGGAACTACATTAGGGTATTTTATCTATATATAATATGTTACATAAGTTAGGAAAGTTTAATGAGATTTATAAAATTCTTAGAGATAGTTTCCTTATGTATTTAGAAAATAATGTCCAAGGGTTGTTTTTAGCCGTGTCAGACTCTTGTAATTCTGGGTATAAATATAGACCCGCCTTGGAACCTATTAATGAATGAGATCATAGATCAACACAACCTTCAGCACATCACCACCCTAGCTCGTCTAGGTTTACTCTAGCGGGTTCTGGCTCTCGATGTGGGGTTGCATCGATTAGGTTCGACCTTCGATGAAGGGGTAAGTCCTGCCACTATCATGGTCCATTCGTTCTGTCTAAGGTTGGATTAGTTAGGTCCGACCTCTTAGTCAGATCGGATGTACCGCATCATTTTTTCGTGAGGCTTATCGGTACATTGGTCTCCTTCCATTGTCCTTGGCCTTGTACCACATTGACTAGGTCTGACCTATGAGATCAGTGGCGGTAGATCGAGCCATTGGCCCGGCAGGTTCTCATGCGATGCTTCATTAGAGTGAGTAGACGATAAGTTATCCTTATCTTGCACTTCATACCTAACGTATCAGCTGTTCGGCCAATACACACAAACCCACACACACACATATATTTGTCTTATATCCTCAATGATTAATCCATTAGCGATTGATCTGGTCCCATCGGATTCATTCTGATACTGCCTTGGTTAGGTCTGATCTATCAGATTCGAGTCCAATAGGGCTGACATCGGGATCTGGCGGGTTTCATTTCCTATCGACTCAGATAGCCGATGAGGTTAGATATAGGCCTATGTCGGACATTCGGCCGATAAGCAGCCGATGACCTCACCCATTCTTTTTGTTGTTACATTCGATCTAGCCTCCATTGTCTCTGTGCCATTAGCCTTCGCCTCATACTGTCTCAGTTTGGTCCGATCTATTGAGGCTAGCACTAACAGTGCTGTCACAGTGGTTACTGGTCCTCATGCCTTTAGGGGGATTGGGGTCCTGCTTGTTGCATTCATTGCTTACCCTGTTTGGAGCATCACCGAGTCTTTGGCCGATAAGTTCTTCAATTTATTCTATGCCTTTAGTACTTATGCCTTCATTAGCTTTTTAGCTGATGCTCGAGTGCAACCTTCCTATCGGCACCTAGCCAATAGGGTGAGCCATGTCGGTCCATCGACTGATGGGCTCGTGGATCTCATCCTCTCTATTTTTTGTAAATTGCAGAATCAAATTGATTAGCACTCTCTCAAACCTCAAAGATTAAGGGCCTACACTAAAGCTAAATAGAACTCCTAGGTCTTTGTGTGACCAAGGCGCCATCTTCCCTGATTGGACCTCCATTGGTTCGCTCACATGTTCGCCCAGTCCGATTGGCCACGTGATATTTGGTGCATGACATGCTCTTTGGCATGCCCATTGGGACGATTTGGCTTCAACACAATGGCAGGAAAATAGATTAGCACGGAAAATATAATTCTAGTGATATTGGAGGATTTGAATGAGGAACAAAGGCAATAAATAGAGCAAAATATGGCTAACTTTCAGAAGCTCTATTTGGAGTCTTTCAGCATGACTAGACAAGGGCGGATTTAGAAGTCCTAGATGCCAAAGCTTGTTTTGATGGGAGAATTGAGCCAATCACCACCCGTGAGTCCTCCCAAGCTGTTGCAGGGGATGGTCAATGAAGCCGTTCACCATGCACTCATCAACTAGTTGGAAGTGTTGGTAAACACTTTGCATAATCTGATCAAGAAGATGGTGGATGGATCCGTTGTTCGAGAACCTGATCAAGGTCCCGTATATTTGCCGATGAAGACAGAGCAACCTCAGGTCATTTATGGAACCAAGAGAGATGTATGGACAAAATTGGACTTGGGGACAATGCGATGATATTCTTCCAAGATATCATCAGACTGCTTATTATGGAGGATATTAGCAAGAATACCTTGGTGGCCATCCTAATGCAAGGAATCACCTTGGAGAATATCCTAGATAGTATCAGGTTCCAGCTCTGCCTCTACAATACCAGAGAGAGATCCCAAGGGAGGAGGATTGGTCAACCAGGGTTGTAGAGGTGGTAAGGGAGCAATTTGATATCAAGCCCAAGGAAAAAAAATTATGTATCGGCACTCATACTTGAAGTGGTTCGATAGAGTTCCGCTGCCGCACCGATATATGATACCAGATTTCTCCAAATTCTCAGTGCATGACTACATATCTACGGTGGAGCACATTAACTGATTCTTGGCCCAGTGTGGGGAGGCATCGACTGAGGAAGCCAAGAGAGTTTGTTTCTTTCCACTGTACCTATTTGGATCGGCCTTCAGATGGTTTTCCTCATTACCATCTAATTCAATTTGGGGATAATCAGGAGAAGCAATTCCACAAATATTTCTTTGCTAGAATTCACGAGATGAGGCTGGTAGATCTGACATTGGTTGGATAGAGACCTGATGAGTCAGTCCTAGAATACATCCAATGGTTTTGAGACATCAGAAGACGATGCTATAGTCTAATCTTGAGTGATGAACAGTTGGCTGAGTTAAAATCTTGAGTGATGAACAGCTGGCTGAGTTAACCTTCCAAGGTTTACTTGCTCCAATCAGAGAATGCTTTTCATCCCAAGAGTTTGAGAGCCTAGCACATCTGTTACAGAAGGTATCGTACAACATAGAGGGATCCGTGAAGTTTTTGTGGAGCCGATTCCGTAGACTTTATTTTTTGATGGATTAGTTTGCAATAATGGATCTGATATTGGCTTGGTTATTATATCTCCTCGGGGGGCAAGCTTTGAGTTTACTTTTACAATCAAGCATTATCAGACCAATAATCATGCAGAGTATGAAGAGGTGCTCAAAGGCCTTCAACTACTGAGGGAAATTGGAGACAACACGATAGAGATCATTAGGGATTCTTTATTGGTGATCAAGTAGCTATCCGGGGAATATGAGTGCAAAGATGATGTCTTGAGATTATATTATAAAGAATGTCAATATTTATTGAAGGATTTCAAGATGGTGTCATTGGATCATATTCCTAGGGAGCAAAACTTAGAAGCCAATGATCTTACTTAAATTGCTTTAGGATATCAGCTGGATAGGAAGACGGAAGCTAAAATAGCCGATATCAATGATTATATTGAGGCCAATGATTGGAGACAAGAGATTATCCAATACTTGTAAAATCTATCACAATCGGCTTCTAGGAAATTTTGGTATAAATCTACTAAGTACGTGTTGCTTGGTGAAGACTTATATTATCGGACCATTGATGGAGTTATGTTAAAATGCCTAGGTGTAGAAGAGGCTACAATGATTATGCATGAAGTACATGAGGCGTATGTGTGGCTCATCAAGCAGCTCACAAGATGAAATGGCTGATGAGAAGAGATGGGTATTTTTGGCCAACAAAGCTGGAGGATTGCTTCAAGTACTACAAAGGGTGCCAAGACTGACAAAGGTTTGGAAACATACAACGAGTGCCAGTAGTAGCTATGAATTTGATCATCAAGCCATAGCCATTCAGAGGTTGGGGAATCAACATGATCAGCTAGATTTGTCCTTAATCATGCAAGGGGCATAAGTTCATATTGGCGGTGATGGATTATTTAACAAAGTGGGTAGAGGTTATATCTTTGAAGAAAGTTACCTCTAAGGACATGATTGAGTTCATTAGGGGAACAAAGCCATGGTAGCTAGTCATTATTACAAAAATGTGATGACTAAATCTTTTTTTGAAGGAGATCTTGTTTGGAAATTGATTTTGCTGATCGAGTCTAGAGGTAATAAGTTTGGAAAATGGTTACCTAATTGGGAAGGCCCTATCAAATCAATCGTTGTATATCAGGTAATGTTTATATACTAGAGAGTCTTGAAAGATAAGAATTTGCCAAAGTGCTCAATGGAAAATATCTAAAGAAGTATTATCCTAGTGTTTGGGTCAATGCCTAAATCGGCAAAGTGTGGTCGATTTCTGATTCTCTTCAAGACAAGAGCCGATAGTGTTCTATCGGTTGACGGTTGCTGATATTAGCTAGTATCATTTGCCTAAATCGGCTAAGTGCGGTCGATTTCTAATACTCTTCAACGCAAAAGCCGATATGGTTATATCGGCTACAAATAGCCGATATTATTCGATATTGCCCTTAGGACAACAAGCAAAAAAAATCAACAAAGCCAATCAAGTTGTGTTACAGACACCAATGTTTTGAAGAAGTAACATCATAGATTTTCAGCGTTGGAGTATTACAAGAATTTCTTAATTGCTTCAATCATGCGCAGGTGGATTTTATCTAAGTCATCGATAGCGTAGATGTCTTCTTCGTTGGATTTGGGGATAGTCTTTAAATTCTTATGCCGATGAGCTGCCTGATGCATAGTTGTTGCTACTCTAGCCTCCTAATCTTGAATTGATTGTGGTAAGTCGATAAGGTAGGATTCTATGACTTCAATATCTTGGCGCACCTTATCGAGCTCCATCATCAAATCAACTTCTCACTTCTTTAGTTGGTCTAGCTTGGATTGGGTATCTTGTGTGTCAACTATCACGTTATCAAGTTTCTTCTTCTCGGATTGGGTAGATAGTCAATCATTTTGAGCTAGGTCTCTCTGTTCAGCGTGATTGGCTATATGTCAAATGTTCCTGTTTAGTTGGATCTTGTGGGATTCCAAGTAGGCAGCATGCATCAATGCGTCGGTGAGCTCTTTGGGCAGAAGGTGTTCAATTTCAGTAAGTCTTCCCCAGATTGGTCCATAGTCTTCCACCAATGAGCTAATTGGGATTTCTAGCCAATGGATGATATTCGATAGTTGTTCACGTACATCGACTAATAAAGATGGTTCAATCGCTGCATTGGTGACTATGTCTTTATCCGTCTCTAGGTATTTGCTGATGTCATAAGAGAACAAATCGGCCAAAGATTGTGCATTGACATTGGTAAATAGGAGAACCATGATTCAAAATAGAAGTGCAAATGTGGGATGAAGGTGCCTAAGATGGAGCTGGAGTGGCATGATGAGCAACATTGACATTGGCTTGATGAGGAGTCTTTTCAGGAAGGTGGCCGATGTCTGATGTGGAGGTGAAGTGGATTACCTGGGTGTCTCTTGTTTGGGGATCGACTGTTGTTGAGTATATCGAAACTTCTGAAGGTCCATTGGCTCAATGTTTGTTGTGATTTTTGGTAATTGAACTTTGGGAGCTGATGGTTCAAACTACAAAAAAAAGAAGTATGAAAGAAAAAGACAAAAATAGAATCAGCACATACTAGCAGGGGTGAAGGAGCTGATGTTGATGTGGGAGGAGGTCCTTGGGAGATCGGCACCATGATTGTGACATTGGTGTTGGATTTTTGTTTCTTGGAGATAGGGTGTGTTGTGAGCATCTTTCATTTTGTCCTTAATGGCCACAGCTCTCGGAGGAGAGCCAATGGAGAAGGAGAACCATGTCCAAGAAGAGGCTCAGGCGATAGTGATTGATACATAATCGGCTGGCCACTTGCACTAGTTGTAGTGCCTCTTTATCACCAGCTTGTAAGATTGTGAAAGCTGAGCAATGCGATCAGAGGAAAACAGAGTCGGAGAAGGATTACCTCTTCATCGGAGTTGATGTAGTGAGCATTGAGGCATAAGCAATAATGTTCAGCCGATGAACTGAATAGATGTCTTCTCCACTATGATCACCATCAAGCGAAGAGTCTGGTGTTGTATATACATAGCTCGAAGGTGGTGATTGTACCCAAGGACAGAGATTCGGCTATCATTCTTAGCCAATTGTACTCGAAGCTGCTGTTTACATCTCCTCGGACTTGGAGCTTGCCGATTAAGAGCTAACCGAATCCCAACTGATGAGCACTAACAAATGAATGATAGAATTCATATGATGGGTGTTGGGATCGGCCCAATAAAAATCCAATCGGTAGATGATTGGGAGTGATAGCTGTTAGAAGCTTTTAAACCATTGGCCAAGTCCGAGGGGAGTCATCTTGCTTCTAGAAAGAACCAATGTGGCTTCACCCATTGAGATGCATCACCATCGGCTGGTTTCACTTTCCTCTAGATGATCAGCTGGGAAAGTCGGAGAGGAAAAGAGGGTCCTAGGGATGGCTCTAGAGGTGTAAATGTTCAGCCACAATTGTATAAACCACCAAGGACTGCTGATATGACCAACTGGTTGGACAGCTAATAGCTTATTCGCCACTTGGTGGAGTAATTGATAGGTGGCTCTAAGTAGGTACTGCCCCAAGGGGATCTGGCGTCGATCGTCCAAGCACTCTACTAAGCCCTACATGTTGGTCGTCGAACCGAGGGTCACACCACCAAGTCAAACTGCTCCAACCATAAGTTTAGGAATGCAATGTGCTCCCAGTATCGACTGGTCCGGAAGTCTTGTTGTGCTGGGATATATACATGGTCCAGCCTTCGATGTTCTTGGTGTTCAGTCAATGGGGGGGTTTGAATACGAGGATGGACGTGTTTAAGTAATTTATGGTGTTGAGGTAGTTTATCATGACAACATCCATCAATGTGGGGGTCATCGGCCTGTGATCGAACATGAAGGCGTTGAGGGCATCCGACTAGAAATAAGAAGCCGATGCAAGCAGAGGCTCATTTTTCTCCATATTGGCTAAGGAGAGATTGATGCAATGGCCGATTTCCATCTCCTCCCAGTTTGCTCTCTTGGAGCCCAATACTCTGAGGTACTAATTCCTCCATCCAGGAAGTCTACTAGGCCAAGATCTAAAGTTGTTAGTCCAATCGCCGATTGACATAGATGAGGTTTTGTAGGGGATTCATTTTGGTTTAGAGTTATTAAAATCAATTGGATCCTCACTACCCATGGAGCCAAGATAAAAGAAATTTGGGTGATTGGTGACTGAGATTACGATATGATTCCTAAGGCTCTATAGTGAACAAGAACCTGATGAAGAACAAGTGAAAAGACAAGATGGATTAAACCTATCTAGATTGTGGAGCAGAGGAGTAAATACAAGGTTAATTCAGGGACTATGGTTGTTGACACCATCATGCGAGGAAGAAATGTAAGAAGATCGGTGATCGGTGGAGCAACTCATGGTGATTTGCCTACGTTCATCGGAGCTTGTCGAGATTTTGGAGGCTCTGGTGATGAGAATGCATGAAGGACTAAAAGGCGGAATGCTTTATAGGGGTACGATGACCTAGCGGGAATTGAGGCCGATTAGGTGTTGTTTGTGGGCTATAATGGGCCATCTCAGTTTGCGGAGAATTCCAACGGCTTGTAATTTCAAAGTTTGTTAACAAACTCAAAAATTGGGGGGCATGTGTTAACGCCAAAATTTGGTTACCCTATAGATAGGATCGGCCAATGAAGGAGGAACTAGATGGCTCATGGAAGAAAGCCGATTGATAAAGTGAGAGAGCCAATCGGATAAGTTGAAGATGGATTTGGTCTAGTAAAAGATGGAAGGATATCTAGATGGGACCGATTTTGAGGAGTAGCTGTGGGGACCACGGTATGGTATTTTATCTGTATAGAATGTTACATAAGCTAGGCAAGTTTAATTAGCACTGTAAACTTCTTAGAAATAGTTTCCTTATGTATTTAGGAAATAATGTTCGAGGGTTGTGTGTAACCATATTGGACTCTTGTTATTCCGAAGTATAAATATAGATCCCTAGAACCAATCATTGAATGAGATCATACATCAACATAACATTTAGTGCATTGCAACCCTAGCTCATCTAGGTTTACTCCAACGGCTTCTGCTCTTTATGTAGGGCTATATCGGTTAGGTTTGAGCTCCGTTGAAGGGGTAAGTCCTGCAACTATCCTAGTCCGTTCATTCTATCTAAGGTTGTATCGGTTAGGTCTAACCTTTTAGTATGATTAGATGTATCACATCACGTTCGCGTGAGGCCTATTAGTTCATCGATCTTCCTCTGTCATCCTCGGCCTCATGCTACATCGGTTAGGTCCGACCTATGAGATTGGTGGCGATAGATCGAGCTATTGGTCTAGTGAGTTCTCGCGCAACGTTTCATCGGAGTGAGTAGCCGATGAGTTATCCTTATCCCACGCTTCACACCTAGTGTATCGGCTGTTCGGTCCATACACACACATATATATATCTGTCTTATATCCTTGACGATTAATTCACTAGTGATCGATCTGGTCCTATTGGATTCATCTGATACCGTCTCGATTAGGTATAATCTATTAGGTTTGTGTCTGATAGGGTTGGCGTCGGGATCTAGCGGGTTTCATTCCTTATTGGCTTAGATAGACGATGAGGTTAGATATAGGCCTACGTTGGACATTTGACTGATAAGCAACCGATGACCTCGCCCCGTCCTTTCTGTCGTTACATTCGATCTAGCCTTCACTGTCTCTATGCCATTAGCCTCCACCTCATATTATCTTGGTTTGGTCCGTTCTATAGAGGTTGGCACTAACAATGTTGTCATAGTGGTCATTGGTCTCATGTCTTTGGGGGATTGCGGTCTCTCTCCTTGCTTTCATCGCTTACCCTATTCGGAGCATCATTGACTCTTTGACCGATAAGTCCTTTAATTTATTCCACACCTTTAGTACTTACCCCTTTATCGGCTTTTCGGCTGATGCTCAAGCGCTACCTTTCTATCGGCACCCAGCTGATAGGGTGAGCCGTATCGGCTTATTGACCAATTAGCTCATGGATCTCATCCTCTCTATCTCCTTGTCAATTCTAGGAGCTAAGCAGAACTCCTAGGCTTTTGCGTGACTAAGGCGCCATCTTCCGCAATTAGACCTCCACCGGCTCGTTCACGTCTTCGCCCCGTTCAACTGACTCCTGCGAGATTTGGCGCATGACACATGGCCATATACTTTCATAATCTATTATATCAAGGGGCCTTTAAGATATCTCTCCCATTATTTAGGAGGGGCAAATCCCATCTTGATTACTTACATTCCACTACTAGAAACCCAAAAACTACCCAATTACGGATTATCATTTGGCAACCCCAAAGTAAGTTACTACACATGTTGGGAATTGTGATAATATCAAGTATAGGGATTCTACACCAACACTACTTGAGACCAGCTACTGGCATATTATAATCCTCACAGTGTCTTAGGTTGGTCTATCCAACAATATGTTCTGTAACATGTGTCAACATTATTGATTTGGTATCTCGAAATCATAATCTATGAGACATGATCATCAATCAATATATGTGCTGATCTTATAATCATATTTGTTCCACAAATAACATACAGTTAGGGATCATTTAGAAATGGCAAGATATGTTAATTGTCTTATTAAGAATAAGTTACATACTCAATAATCAATAATAAGTTAGCTATTTAAAGGAACACTTATTATAAATCCTTAAACACAGTGCATGATATAATCATTTCTATGATTGTCTCTAGTAGATATTACTAACATGCACTCTTGTAGAAACTAACATGCACCTCTGCACGTTCCAAAATTGGAAGTGAGCACACTTTTGCAAAAGTGAAGATCAAGAACTTTGGCATTGGGGATTTCAATTTTTTGTACTCTATATAAGGGTACTTTTGGATCCAACTTTTTATTTATAACTCAAAAAATTTAAAGTTGAGATCCATTTTAGGCTGTGGTTGGCTCTGCTCTTATGGGCTCTAAAACCATGCGCTATGATTCTACAACTACCGTGACACCATGAACCTTCCACTTTACCCTACTCTCCAATTGCACACAAAATTCACTTTTCCTTGATCACTCTCCCTATATATAATGATCATGTCTCCCTCTGTTTCATCAGGTGGCTGCTCTGTCAGCTCACCTGCGTCCTGGTGAAGGACAAGCATACTGTTAATAGCCAAATTTGGTACTAGGGTCAAAGTATAACAAAGTATGGCTAAATTTGGAAATATGCCCAAACATTCCATATGAGAACAGTCCGACCTTAGTTATAAGGCTGGTCTGACTGGGCGTCGGTCTGACCTTCAACCGGAGTCCAAGTCTAGTTTTAGTATTTGGCTAAGGATTTTTGAGTTATAATTTATTTCTAAGTCTAATAGGACATGGAAAGAGCCATGTAGATGTACGATCATTTCTCCTTAAATATTGGGGCCAAGTCCAATTGAAACAACCACGAATCAATCATCAAAATGAATTTATTGCCCCTACCTTTATATTCTACATCTCCCTCCTTGCTACCTTGTTAACGCCAAACTTTAGAAAGCTTAGCGATAGATTGGAAAGACGATCGGCTGAAGCGCAGAAGTATCCGATTGCTATAGGGAAGAAGTCGATCGGATTAAGGCAAGAAAAAACTCAGTCCTAGAATAGAAGATTATCCAGATAAGGCCGAGTTTGAGGAGGAGCCATGGTTCACGGTAGGTAGTCTATCATATCTTATATGGATAGAAAGGTTTAGTTAGTTAACTTCCTTAGAGATATTTTCCTTTATTTTTGTTAGGAAATAACGTCCGATGGTTGTTGTAAACGCGTCGGACTCTGTAAACCTAGGGTATAAATATAGACCCTCTGGAAATATGTAATCATCATCAATCCTTTGATCAATACAACCTCAGTGCATCGCCATCCTAGTTCATCTAGGTTTCTACCAACAGGGTCTGGCTCTCGACGCGGGGCTGTATCAGTTAGGTCCGATCTTCAACGAAGGGGTAAGTCCCGCCACTATCTCGATATGTCTCGTTCTATCTAAGGCTGTATCGGTTAGGTTCAACCTCTTAGGCTGATAGGATGTATTGCATCACATCCGTGCAGTATCTATCGGCCTATCAAGCTCTGTCCACCGTTGTTGGTCTCGTGCTGCATCGGTTGGGTTTGACCTACGAGGCCACCGATGATGGAATGAGCATTAGGCCTATAGGTCTTTGTATGGTGTTTCATCGGAGTGTTAGTCGATGAGTTATCTATACGTTGAGCGTCACGCACAAAGGTCTTTAGAGACTTTCCTTTGAGTGCCACGCCAAGCGCATCGGCCTTCCAGGCGGTGCACGCCTGTCTTTAGAGAGACGTCCACTCATCGGCTCAGCTAGTCGATGGGTTCGCTTCGTCCTTGCTTCAGCACGTTCGATCTGGCATCCATCATCCCGTTGTCATTGGTCTCGTTCTCGTACTGTCTTGGTTAGGTCTGATCTTCGAGATTCAGTTCCGTCGGCGTCGTCACGGCGGGTGACAGGTCTCGTGCTGCCATCTCTGAAGCAGCATCGACTTTCCAGCCGATAAACAACCGCTAGGAGGGATCCCACGCGTCTTGCTACTCTTTGTGTACAATCCTGTGCCTCATCGGCTTTGCGATCGATGGATCAGGGCCACACGTTCGCTACACCCAGAGGCATCATATCCTTCGTCGACATCCGCCTATATCGGCTCTCTAGCCGATGGAAGGGCACCCTGATTCCTATCGGCGACCAGTCAATAGCAAGAGCCATCCAGACATGGCCGATGACTAACTCGATCCTATCGGTAGCCAGCCGATAGTGGGCGCTCGTATCGGCCAATCGTCCGACTGACCCATTTGCCTCACCTCCTTGTCAATTGCAAGGTCAAATTGACTCCACACCTAAACCATTACATCAAAGCCGACATGAACCTCACAGGCCCCGGCGCGCGCACCTCGAGCCATGGAGAGAGCCCACCGGCCTGCATTGGAGCTAAGCAGACCTCTCAGACGTCGGTGTGCTCGCGCCGGGTTTTGGCACGAACATACCTGTACCCTAAGTCTATTCACTCTTCAATTCCCAAATTGCTTGTCATTTCTTGTCTCCATGGCATTTGAGGACATTATAGTTAGCCTGTCGAGCCTAAGACAAACCTACATGCATTCACCCAAATGGGGTTCCTTTCGAGTGATTGTTTAGCGGTGCGTCTCTGGGCGCTGGGTGGGTTGCACATAATGTGCTCATGGTATAATGGTGTGATATGGTACCAACACACTTTCTGGTGACTCCGTTGAGGATGATTTTGGTTGCTATAGCCAAAACCTCACATCTCTAATATGGGTTCTCACACTGATCTAGATTACGACAACATTATGATTGCGGATTATGGCGAGTTACAGGAAGCCAAAAGATGACTTCTTGCTATGGAAAGACAAGGCATGGCATCATCAAACAAGAGGGATTCTCATTGCCCATCTATGACATATCTATAGGGCACCCAAGCTATATATTGTGTAAGTTATTAAGCATGACATCGTGACTCTCTAGTTGGATGGGGTCTCCAATAAAACCTCAATAATAACGGTAACCATTTGTCAGTGTCCTAAATATGGCATACCTCATATACCTAGATTATCTTCAGGAATACCGCATATTTAAATACATACGGATAGATGTCTCTATGGATGGAAACACACATGGCTAAGGATGGAAACCATACCCTATTAAGGCAAGACTGAAGTTCCATCCGGTATGAATCAACCTATCTGGTTGTATTATCTAAAGAGTTCTTTGAGTTCTATTTGGAGAAGGAGATATGTATTGGTATAAATACAATGGTCTCCTAGGTGGGGTGGGCATCGAATTAGAAAACAAACAAAAGCTATATTGAGCCAAGATCCAAGGAGCCACCTTGCTGCTAGCCACCGAATACATCTTGTTACTTAGGGTTGCTATATATTAGTTAGTGTTAATGCTAAAATTTGGTAAGCCTAGGGAAAGATTGAAAAAATGATCAGTTTAGTAAAGAAGAGTCCGATTGGTACAGGGACGAAGCCGATTGAAGGAAAAGAGAAAGGATTCGGTTCAATTATTGAAGACTATCCAAATGAGGCCGAGTCTGAGGAGGAGCCGTGGAACTCACGACAGGGTAATTTATCTATGTAAATAGTATGTTATATTGATATGAAGGTTTAGTTAGTTCAGTTTACTTCCTTAGAGATACTTTCCTATGATATTTTTTTGGAAGTAACGTCCGATGGTTGTTGAAACCACATCGGACTCTGTAATGCCAGGGTATAAATATAGATCTCTTGGAAGCCTGTAAATCATCTCTCGATCAATATAATTTCAGCGCATCGCCACCCTAGCTTGTCAAGGGTTTTATCGGTGGGGTCTGACTCTCGACGCGGGGCTGCATTGGTTAAGTTCGATCTCTAGCGAAGGGGTAAGTCCCGCCACTATCCTGATATATCTTGCTCTGTCTAAGGCTGCATTGGTTAGGTTTGACCTCTTAGTCAGATCGAGTGTACCGCATCATGTCCGTGCGAGGTCTATCGGTTTACCAAGCTCTCTCTGTTGTCGTCCATCCCGTGCTGCATCAATTAGGTTTAACCTATGAGGCTGCCGATAGTAGATTGAGCCATAGGCTTGTAGGTCTCTGCTCGGCGTTTCATCGGAGTGCTTAGCCAATGAGTTATCCATACCTTGAGCAACACGTCCAGTGTATCAGCTCCTCAACCGATATGCACATGTTTACAGAAGACATCCATCGACCGTCACGCCTAGTGCATCGGCCTTCCGATCGATGCACGCATACTTTTTAGAGATGTCTTCTTACCATACGCTATATTCCATTTAAGGCTGCATTGGTTAGGTTCGACTTCTTAGTCGGATCAAGCGTACCTCATCATGTCTACATGAGGCATGCTGGTGCGTCGGTCTCCCTCCTTCGTCCATGGTCTCGTGCTACATCAGTTATGTTCGACCTACGAGATCGGTGGCGGTGGTTTAAGCCGGCACCCTAGTGGGTCTTCGCGCAACATCTCATTGGAGTGAGTAGCTGATGAGTTATCCTCAACGCAGGTGCCTAAATCTGTCTCGCGTATTGTCTAATGATCGATCCTCTAGAGGTCGATCTGAACATGTTAGGCGCTTCCTGGTACTGTCTCGGTTCGGTCTGATCGTCCATGACTCTCGTTTGACGTGGTCGGTGTCGAGATCTAGTAGGTCTCGTACCCTATCGGCTCGAGCAGCCGATGGGTTTAGGTGTAGGCCTGCGTCGGACGTTCGGCTGGTAGGTAGCCAATGACCTTGTCTCTTTTCTCCCTCATCGTCACGTTCAGTCTAAGCCTCCGTCGTCACCGTGTCGGTAGTCCCCGGCCTCATACTGTCTTGTTTCGGTCCGATCTATCGAGGCTGGTTCTAACAACGCCATTACCGTGGTCGCTGGTCCTCGTGGCTTCGCGGGGGATCGGGTCCCGCTCCACGAGTCGAATGCCACGGAGCGTCATCAGCTCTTTGGCCAATAGGTCCTCTAATCCGTTCCACGCATCTATCTCTCATGCAACCATTGACTGTTTAGTGGATACTCATGCGCTATAGCTTCCGTCGGCAACTAGGAGGGATCCCGCGTGCTTTGCTATCCTTTGAATTAGGATCTACGACCGAAGAATTAGGATCTCGCTTTCACTACACCTAGAGCCATCACATCCGTCGACATCTGCCTACGCCTTCATCGGCTCGCCAGCCGATGGAAGATTGTCCCAATCCCTATTAGTTACTAGCCAATAGCTGGAGCCATCCGGACGTGGCCAATGACCAACTTGATCCTATCGGTGGCTAGCCGATAACGAGAGTTCGTATCGGCCTATCGTCCAACTGACCCGTTTGGCTCACCTCCTTATCAATTGCTGGGTCAAATTGACTAGCATGCCCTCAAACCTTAAAACTTAAGGACCTGCACTGAAGCTAAGCAGATCTCCTAGGCCTTCGCATGACTGAGCCACCGTCTCTCCCCGTTCGGACCTTTCCCCACGATGTTTAGCGGTGAGCAGTTAGATAGGCTAGAAGAGTTGATTGCTCCAGCCTTGTACTCTATGTGAATCTTGCTAAATACATATAAACAAGAGTACAGTTAGTACCCATCCTTCGGGGGCTCGAACCTATATAAAAATTATTGTCTCTCTCTTTGCTACTATCTCTTGAATACCTTAGCACTGGCAAAATCCTATGCATATAAATACCGTAGTTAGGTATCACCCATTGACATTTAGCACGCTAGGTAGCGGACCTGATATTTCAAAGGTTTTTGTTGATGATGACTTTGAGAAGTGACACTTCTAGCAAAGGTTATGGTGATAGCTTGGGTTTGGGAGATTGAAACTAGCCATTAGTCACCTAACTTTAGATCAGAACCATCACCATCTCGGTGATGATGACACCATTGGAGCTTTTGTTCTACATCTCAATGTCGATTGTAAGGAGAACTCAAATTTATCCAAGCAAGAGGACTTCAACAAAATATCCATGGTGTTCCATCCATAAGATGACTACTCATTCATTGGTAAGGTGTAGGGTGTTTCAGATGGAGGTTGCCTAACAAGACACTTCCGATGATAGGCCTATGTCAACAACTTGTCCTTTTCACTCCCGGCAGATTCGATCTAGTGAAAACAAAAGGGTCAGTTGGCTATCGACCATAACACCGATCATCTAGAAGGGTTCATTGGGCTCAACCTCAAAGAAACTCCATACTTCATGGCCTTTGAAGAATTTGGATCTGAGCGATCTTCCTCAGATTCAATATCTGACTGTGATGTTGGGGTGATCAAGAAAAGATCAGCAGGATCTCAAAAGTCGAACCAAGATCTTGGGATGGAGGAGGACCACAGATCGACATCAATGTCTATGTCAACTCCCCCTGAGAACAAAGGGGTCACTGCAATGCACCACCTGGTGACAACCCTCTAGCAGACCTCACTGCTAATCCACAATTCACAAAGTGGTTTGAGAGGATAAAGTCTTCTATCACTAATCTCGATGTCTTTTTTGTTGAAGCTATGGGAGAAGAACTAAAAAAAGCCCCATCAATTAGTGATAAATCTCCACCTCTGCATAATTCAAACAATGATGATAGAACCACCGATCCTCAAACCAACGTAAATAATCATCGTTCTTGAAAAAACGTGTGGGTTACTCTCAATGACTGGATTCTTTACCACGATGCCACCCTCCCTAGGATCACGACTTGTTTGAAGACCTGGAGAGATGTAGAAGGGATCCTGAATGGAGGGACAGCCACGATAATCATTGAGATCGAGGTGAAGATCACGATCGTTCTCCAAACCACTGGCATGGGGAGAATATTTGGTGAAGTGGCTGGCATAGGAGTTTCTCAAAAACCACCTCGATGAGAAGATCAGAATGGTCAATGTTAGCCTTCTCAAGAACCAAACAACTCACCTAGTGCCTCATCATCATCCTCCTTATCATCATCTTTATTAGAATTAGATCCTCGGAGATATCCTCGATATGACAATCAGCTCTCACCAACTAGGCGGAGGTTGTGCAACGTTCCCCCATTCTCTCAGAGAAGTGAGATGGACATCAATGTTTAAACCTGGCCTAGTAGAGAAGTATGATGGAAGCATGGATCCTGAGGAATTTCTCTAAGTCTACTCTATAGTGTTGAATGTGGCTAGGATAGACGAGAATGCAATGGCGAACTATCTGCCCACCGCACTCAAAGGCTCTATAAGGTCATGGCTCATTCACCTATCTAGGATCTTAATTATGTGTTGGGATTATCTTTGTAAGCAAATTGTGACAAACTTCTAAGGCACATACAAGAGGCACACTATCAAGGATGATTTACACGATATGAAACAAAAAGACGGAAAGACTTTGTAGGATCTTATATGATGCTTCAATGAGTGCTATAACATAATCCTACAAATCACCAATGCGTGTGTCATCAAGGCATTCAAGTCTACCATCCTAGATTAGTGGACGATATAGGAGTTGGTGATAAGAACATTAACTATGGCAATGAAGTTATTTATGATCACCAAACAACATGTTCTCACTAACAAAGCTCTTTGCCAGAGTAAAGGAAAAGGAAAGGTGGTGGATGACAAGACCTCAACGAAGAAAAATGATACATGCATTGCTAAAGACTTGGACCAGCCCAAGAAAAAAAGGTGGAACAAGAAGCAATACTGAGGAAGAAGTATTTGTTGTAGAATGAGTACTTCAACAACAATAGTGCTATGACTTTGTTTGCACTAAAATTTGGTAAGCCCTGCAGTCTGGATTGGAGGGCCCCAATTGATACAGGGAAAAGAGTCGATCGAAAGAATTAAGGATGGATTCATTTCAGTAAAAGATGAAAGATTATCTAGATATGATCGAATTTAAGGAGGAGCTGTGGAAACCATGGCATGGTACTTTTATCTGTATACAGAATATATCTTGTAATATAGGTAAGTCCAGTCAGTTTTCTTAACTTCTTAGAGATAGTTTCCTTTTATGTTTTAGGAAATAACGTCCAGAGGTTGCTTGTAACCACGTCGGACTCTTATAATCCTAGGATATAAATATAGACCCATTATAAACTTGTAATCCATCTCTCAGATCAATACATCTTTGGCACATCACCACCCTAACTTGTCTATGTTTTTTTATCGGTGTAATCTAGCTATCCACGCGGGGCTTCATCAGTTAGGTCCAAACTCTGGTGAAGGGGTAAGTCCTAGTGTATTCACTCTGTCTAAGGCTGTATCGGTTAGGTCTGACCTCTTAGTCCAACTAGATATATCACATCACGTTCATATGGGATCTATTGGCTTATCAAGCTTTTTTTTACCATCATCAGTCTCATGCTGTATTGGTTAAGTCCAACCTACTAGACTACTGATTGTAAATTAAGCCATAAGCTGATAGGTGTTTACTTGACGTTTCATCGGAGTAGCTAGCCGATGAATTATTCGTACATACAACCTTATGCTTAGTGTATCATTTTCTCAGTCGATATAAATATATCTTCAGAAAATTTCTCTCATCAGCTCAACTAGCCAATGGGTTCACCCATTCCTTCCATTCGTGTGTCCGATCTAGTCTCCGTTGTCTCTATGTTGTTAGTCTCAGTCTCATACTGTCTTAGTTCAGCCCGATCTATCTAGGCTGGCTCTAACGGTACCGTCACTGTGGTCACTAGGTCTTGTACTTTCAGGAGATCTGGTCTCGCTCCTTACTACTCATCGCACATTCTATTTGGAGTGCCATCGGCTTTGCAGTAGATGGATCCTTTATATTATTTGGAGCGCCATCACATATTCTATTTGGAGCACCATCAGTTTTATAGTCGATGGGTCCTATATTTTATATGAAGTGCCACTCTATTCCAAAAAAAAATTGGCTCTATAGTTGCTATGTCTTTTATTCCCTTCATCACCATTTGCCTACGCCTTCATCTGCTTTCCAGCTAATGGATGTGTGCTTTAACCCCTATCAGCAAAATCCGATAGCAGGAGATCGTATCGCCCTATCGACCAATTGACTCATCAGTTTATCTTCTTGTCAATTACAGAGTCAAATTGACTAGCACACCCACAACTCCAGCACCTAGTCGAAGGGACCTCGAAGCCAAAGGACCTGCACTAGAGTAAAGCAGACCTCCTAGGCTTCGGTGTGTTCACGCCATCGCATCAGACCTCCATTGGCGAACACGGAGGACCCATTCAGCTTGAATAGACTCGTAAGGCAAAGGACTAGGTTAGAAGTGGTGCCCAATCCACAAAACAAGCTCTTACTCTTTGACTGGCTACCAAGTCTTCCAAAATAAGATGGCTCGACAACTGGCTACGTAGCCTAACCAAAGAGTCCATGTTGTCGAGAAGGAAAATTCTATCGATAAGTCATCTGACCAAGATGGTGACTATCCCCTTCCTAACCTCATAGTGACTCATATCTTTAATGGTCCGATCTCATATTCTTCCAAAACGGAGTATTAGAAGGTTGAATGTGAGGTATTTTCTACATCCGAAGGACAAACAATGAGGCTTCAATGGTCGAACCAACCGATAATATTTTCGATTGGCAATCATTCAATAGTCCATGCTACCCTTGGCCAATATCCTATAGTGGTTGAACCCACTATCAAGAATATTAGGGTTGCCCACATCATGATTGATGGGGGTAGCTCTATCTCCTTTTCGTCAACGCACTAGAAGCCATGGGGATTCCTCGAAGCAAGTTGGAGCCATTAGATATACCATTCCACGGGAGTAGACAAGAATCATCTTCCAAGCCGTTGGGAGAGATCACGCTACCAGTAATGTTTAGCACCCCCAACAACTTCCATACTATGAAGATTATGTTTGATGTCATTGGCTTCAACATGACATACAATGTGATCCTTGGGTGAACAATATTAGTAAAATTCATGGTGGTGTCCCACCACCCATACTAGCTTGTCAAGATTCCAGGGCCTAAAGAGGTTATCACTATTCCTAAAAATGCAAAAGTTGTTATGTAGTGCGATAAAAAGAGTCTCGACATAGTCAATTAGTTTACATCCTCAAAGCAATGGCCAAGTCAAACGTGCAAATAGAATCACTTGGGTTTATGTTTGGCTCATGGCCTATGATCGGCGTTGATTAGAAGAGCTGCAGTCAGTACTATGGGCTGCACGGGGAACACCAACAATAGCAAGAAAAGGGACTCCATTTGTCCTCATATATGGATCCAAGGAAATGCTCCCAACAAAGCTACATTAGGTTTCAACATGAGTCAAAAAACTACTCTAACGAGGAACAAGATGAATGGCATATAGACGTGTCAATTTACTTGAGGGGCACCGAGAACATGCTGATGTTAGAGTAGGACAATATCAGAAAGCCCTTCGTCAATATCACGAAAAATGCATTCAAGGTCGTGCCTTTGATGTAGGTGACTTTCACCCAAGTGGGAGGGTCCCTATAAGTGTTATTAATATGCCCTAGAGGCAACATAGAGATGTTGTATATATTACATACTATGTTTATGATATATTGATTTATTATTTAAAATAGATATTATCATTATTGATCAATGAGTATGTGACTTATTCATAAAATTTATAATATTAGATGTTGCTATTTCTAAATCTTCCCTAATCATATATCATATGATGAACAAGTATGATTGTAAGATCAGCATATATATTGTTTGATGATCATGTTTTATGGATCATGATATAGAGATATCAAATCAATAATGTAGACATATATTAGTAAATATATGTTAAATAGACCGGCCAAGAGATACTGCAGAGATTTGGTATGCCATCAGTTAATCTCAAGAAGTGTTTATATAGAGTTCTTAGACTTAAAATTATCATGGTTCCCAACATATATAGTAACTTATTTTGATACTACCAAACACTACTCCATAACAGGGTGGTCATAGAAGTAGTCATTGGGTTTACTATAAAAAATGTAGCGGGATGTGAGTGATCAAGATATAATTTGCCCATCCCATGGGAAAGATATCTCTAAGCCCCTCGATATAATGGATTATGGAAGTGCATAGCCATGCCAAGGTAATTGAGGAGTCAATCACAAGTTTATCATCCATCACAGGATCGAGAGAGTGATTGAACTATTAAGAGGATGACATAAGTCTCGCCTTGAGCTCGATCGTTATCGTAATGCAAAGGGATTCGTACATGAGAACATAATAGGTTCAGCCAATATGATCTTTACGTATACTTTGGGATTAATATGCGTTGCTAGAAACCACTATTAACAAGGTGACTGAAAAGGCATTTTTGGGTCACGGCCAAATATACGTGAATCTATAGGGTCCCATACTTAATGGGTTAAAATACTTATTCGAATGTGATTTGAACAAGGGCTTAATTCGGATAGAGATCCTAGTAGACTCCTATTGAGCCATGGACTGCTAGGCCCAAGTGAGGTAGCCTATATATATGGAGACGAGGAGGTCGAGGCATGATGCCTCTATTCACTTCGAGAAAAACTCTAGCGGCCATCTCTCGAGCGAAACCCTAGCCACTTGTGAGTGTTAGTACACCCGCAATAGGTGTTCTAGCCCCAGACATGTGGAATCGGTGGAAGCATTGCTCGTTGTGGCATTGATAGGCATCAGGATCATGACAATTGAATACTTTGTTGACTACTTCGATGCATGCGTGGTTGGATCGGTCTCTTCAACCCTACTTCCGCTACACTATGCATTTCATGGTTATTGTCCATGATTCCTTCTTCGCATGATGTCCTGGTATGCGCGGTAAAAAAATTTATTTTATGCTATCATAGCCTATGCCTACTCCTACAATAAGGTGGTACAAGTACATCAACCAAGAGTGTACAAAATTGTAGACGATGAAGGTCATGAGTTAACTAGCTCATGTTCCATCGACCAGCTACGTAAATTCTATGTTTAGTCGGTCTTATGCATAAGATTTATATGTATGTATCTTTTTATCCCATATAGAATAAAATTGTGTGACATTCCTAGACATTGTGTCCCTTATTGACACTCTAATTTTAGTCAAGACACATAACTCCTATGCTCTATATACACTCCTTAGTTGATTATAGGTACGGGATGCTCTATATTTTTGGTCAGCTGAGGGATACAAGGATTTGGTTTCCTCATTATGGCATATGCATAGGTCATAAGTTTAACCAAGTTCAAACTTATGGTCGGGGGCTAGATGTATTTTAGTTTTAGACTATTGTAGAGTAAAGAGCGGCTGCCTTCTTGAAAATATGATTTCCAATAAAACAACCTAGAGCTAGGGGAGTACTCAGCGATGCTTGAGTACCTAGTCAACACAAATAGAAATTGATAATAAAGGTAACACATTACCTACACTTACTTTGTTAATTTAAAAGTAGACTTAGGCATTAAATACAACATTTATATTACAAATATTATAAATACTTGTGTCTTTTCTTTCATTGAGTTTTCTCTATTGTCCTATATTCTCCGCAAGTCCTACAAAAGACTGGGCGAACACATCGATCTCGAAGGGAGATAATCAAGAATGTGTGAAGCTTGAGTATAGGAATTCTAAGTTCCAATTCAGATGTTGAATTTTGGATATAGGCAATGACATGGACTCCTCCAAATCAACCAGAAAGATGGGATTCGCTGCTAAGTTTGATCATTGATTTGTTAAAGAAGCTCAACAAGAATGCTACTCATCTCCTTGATCTAGTCTAGGTATCCTTGATAGCTTTCAATAGGATCTAGATGCTCGATATGAAGTCCTCGACAGACAGCCGAGAGAAGCATATACGTGTTTTCTAGATAAGCCAAGACACAGATGCCTCTATACATATAGAAAACCATCTCTTGGTCTTTGGTGAATAGCTGGTGTTTAGTCTTGGACTTCTCTAGCTCCAACTTTGTTTCAAGTTGTTTCTTCTCGTGGTTGTGAGCCTCTTCCAAGTACCTAGAGTCTACCATGCACAAGTAATTTCCAAGTCGCCTAATATGGGGGCAAACATAGAAAATAGATATTACTGGTAGAATTGTACCAAGGAGCTTCCTCTCAAGGAACTTGATACATGCCTCTAATTCCTTGACATGAGTAGAGTTGCCGACATTCCCAAGCAGGTCAATGGAAGAGTTCTTGGATTTTTCTACTTGTGTGATAACCAGACCACGTTGCTAGTCGGTTACCACATTCTCTTTTTCCACACTATGGTGAAAACCAACAATAGTGAGATCTAAGGGAAAAATATCTTACTCATAATTGAAATTTGACCTAGTATGTCCTACTATTGTTTTAATACAAGAAAAGTTGGAAAGGCAAAAAGGCAAAAGGAAATTACAAGTTCGAGTACAACTCTAGGACACTTTGGCTCGCCACGTCTGTCTATTCGATAAATTCTTCCAATCAGTCCTCGAGCAAGCTCTTCTCGATGCAAGTGAGAGCATGCCTAGCAACAGTGTACATGGTCATCCATTTCTCTTCAGAGATTTGACAATAATCTCAATGGGGACTTGGCAGAGCCTCTCGATGAATTTTTCTAGTGAGGTCATCACTGTAAACTCATCGTCAAATGGTGGTGGGGGAACTCATTGCCCTAACTTCTTCGTCATCGTGCTCAAATACATACAATATGTCTTGAGGCCTTCTCAAAGGTTCTCCCTCTTCTCCTTCTTCGCCTCTAGCGCCTTCTTGGCCTCCTTATGGATGACATCATTGTCCTTCATGAGGTAGCGTAGGGAGGTGTTGTTAGTTTCCAGTATCTTCTAGTCTCCTTTGAGCTTGTCGATATGTTTTTATGCGTTAGCAAGCTCTTCCAGGAGCTTTGCCATCTTGTTGTAAGCAACAATAGGCTACACGACCATCTCTTGACACAAAGATGACAAGCGCCCCTATTGATAAAGGCCACTAGTCCTAATCGTCTAGAGACTAGCAGTAAGAGTGGTTGTTGGAGAGGGGAGTTGAGGATGAAGATTCGCTGATCTCGTGGCAAGAGAGTGGTGGATTTCAAAACCTCTCCCCTCCTTTTTCCAAGAATATTGGTCCAAGATTGAAGGAGTGGAACTACACAAAGACAACAAAAATCAATGATAGAGGACCTGAAAAATGACAAATGTTTAAAACAGTTGAAGGCAAACATTTCCTTACCTAGCATGGGTTGTGCTTTTGGGGCGTAAGAGCTTGAGGCGGCCCTAGGCAAGGGCAAAGATCTGACAACATTAACAAATAGAAAAAGGAAGCTACTATTTTACTAAAATGAAATCCGTAGTTGGATAAGGTTGGTAGAGTAGTAAAGACTTACCGTTGTCTAGCGTGAGGTTTTGGCTATGCCATCGAATAGTGACAACAATTTCCTCTTTCAAATACTACCGCTTTCTATAATAGTACTCGGGGCGGTCTTCAATTACTCAGGTACCTAGGTCACTGCCTCCTCTACTACCTCTTTGTCTATGACAATGAGCTAGCGGTGGACCAGAGGTCTGATGGTGTCCACTAGCGAAAGATTCTAAAGATATTAGTATCTAAGTTCTATACTACCGAAAAAAGTAAAAATGAATGAATTTGGGGCTAAGGTAGTAGGAACTTACATTTTCAATAGCATCTTGGTCGGGGGCTAGGAGATCACAAAGGGGTATAGGGACGTTCTCTGTCATACTCAGCAGATTCGTTGCCACCTCCCTAACATGTTTCTAGAACATCTCATCGTCGAGGTTTGCATAAATAATGTCATGATATTAAGCTTGTATTCCAATGTTAGATAAGTGCAGGAAATGAAAGTATACATATACTACATACCTTGGCATGATATTTGAGATTCATCCTTGTCCCCTGATTACAAATACATGGGGTGAGGAGGAGTTGCAAAGTCTAGATTCGACTATACACAAAGTTCTCAATGACCTTGCATGCTAGCAAACCTTGAACTCTAAGTGCGAGAATCTTATTGATAAAGACTTGGAGGGAAAAGGTTGAGGCGATGAGTTTATTCCACTCATCCTCTCTTACTAGGCATTTGGTAGGGATAGAGATGTTATTGGATAATGCCATGTGCTCAAGATAGAACTCACTCTAGTGCCAATCTTTTTTGGATGAGTGGGGGTAATTGGAATATAAGACTCAATTTGACCCTGCAATTGACAAGGAGGTGAGACAAACGGGTCAGTCGGACGACAAGCCGATACGAGCACTCACTATCGGCTGGTTGCTGATAGGATCAGGTTGGTCATCGGCCGTGTTCGGATGGCTCTCGCTATCGACTGATAGCCGATAGGAATCAGGGCGCCCTTCCATCGGCTGGGGCAGCCGATGAGGGCGTGTGTAGGTGTCGATGAGGGATATGATGGCTCCGGGTGTAGCGAAAGCGAGGCCCTGATCCATCGGCCACAGAGCCAATGGAGGCACAGGATAGAGAGCAGCACGAGACCCGTTGCCCACCGTGATGACGCCGGTGGCACCAAATCTCGAAGATCGAACCTAACCGAGACAGTATGAGAACAGGGCCAAATGCGACCGGACGGTGGACTCCAAATCGGATGTGGTGAAGCAAGGGCGTAGCGAACCCATAGGCTAGCTGAGTCGATGAGAAGACATCTTTCTGAGGACAGGCGCGCATCGGCTGGAAGGCCGACACGCTTGGCGTGGTGCTCAAGGGAAAGTCTCTAAAGACCTGGCGTGTATCGATCGAGGAGCTGATACACTAGGCTTGAACGCTCCACATATATATAACTCATCGGCTAGCACTCTAATGAAACGCTGTACAGAGACCTATAGGCCTAAAGCTCATTCTACCGTCGGCTGCCTCGTAGGTCAAACCTAACCGATGCAGCACGAGACCGACGATGGCGGAGAGAGCTTGATAGACCGATAGATACTGCACGGACATGATGCGATACATCCTATCGGCCTAAGAGGTCAAACCTAACCGATGCAGCCTTAGACAGAACAAAACATATCGGGATAGTGGCAGGACTTACCCCTTCGCTGGAGATCGGACCTAACCGATGCAGCCCCACGTCGAGAGCTAGTCCCCACTGGTAGAAATCTAGATAAACTAGGGTGGCAATGTGTCGAGGTTGTATTGATCGAAGGATTGATCATTTTACATGTCTCCAGGGGTCTATATTTATACCCCGGGGTTACAGAGTTCGACGCGTTTTCAACAACCATCGGATATTATTTCTTAAAAAATAATGGAAAATATCTCTAAAGAAGTTAACTAACTAACTAAATCTTCCTATCCATACAAGATAAGATTTACAAAAGATAAAATACCCTACCATGGGATCTACGGCTCCTTCCCAAACTCGGTCTTATCTGAATAGTCTTCTATTCTAGGACTGAGTCTTCCATTGCTTTAATCCGATCGGCTTCTTCCCTGTAGCGATCGAACACTTTTTTAGCCGATCGGCTTTTTCCAATCCATCATCGGGCTGTCCAAATTTTAGCGTTAACACATGCCCCCCAATTTCAAAGTATGAAGGCTCATGCTTCAAAATTCTTTTCCTCAGGCCTCCAATGCTTCTAATGTCTCCCTTTTTCTTGATAATCAGCTCTCGTAAGCCAATACCACATGCATTAGATGTCCTAAACTTTTGAACTCTTAGGAAGAAAATTTCCACCTGATGCGACTCGATAGCCCTTGGAAGGCCAAATCAACTAACTGTTCCTCACTCAGAACAAGACTATAACATCGGCCTTTGATGTCCTGGAAACATTGGATGTATTCTAGAACTAACTCATTAGGCCTCTATCTAACCGATGTCAAATCTGATAGTCTCATTTCTTGAATCCTAGTAAAGAAATATCTATGGAATTGCTGCTCTAGATCGACCCATCCTTTAATCGAGTTTAGTGGTAACGAAGAAAACCATGCAAAGGCCGATCCAGAGAGGGATAATGGAAAGAAATGGACTCTGAGAGCTTCCTCAACCGATGCTTCTCCACACTGTGCTAAGAATCAACTAATGTGCTCCATTGTAGATATATTGTCTTGCCCTAAGAATTTGGAGAAATCTGGTATCATGTATCGGTGAGGCAATGGAACTTTATCAAACCATTCTAGATGCGGGTGCCGATACATAACTGTTTGATCTTTGGGCTTGATACCAAATTGCTCTTTCACCGTGTCCACAATTCTGGTTAACCAATCCGTCTCCCTTAGAATATGTTCCTGATCATGTGGAGGTGGATATGGTACCCGATTCTGCCTACGATACTCTCCATAATAATTACTCTAAAAGAATTCTAGAGGTACCTCCTACCGTTGCCCCCTGAATCAATCTTGTGTTGGTGGATACATGTTTGTCGATAGGTCCTTGTTTTGCCAAGTTTCCTTCATCTCTATCGGCAAAGGCACATGATCTTGATTAGGCTCTTGAGCTGATGATTCTTGTATCGTCTTTTGATCAGATCTTATAATATATCCATCCATACTCCCGATGGATTACTGAATGCTTGATAAAATGCTTCATTGAACATCTCTTGCAACGGCTTGGAAGAATTCACAGGTGATGAATGGGCCTGATTCCTTCATCAAAACATATTTTGGTAACTGCGCCTTTTGAATTGGCCCTTGTTTAGTCATACTAAAGGATTCCAAACAGAGCTTCTAAAAGTTGTCCATATTCTATTCTATATGCTGCCTCTGGTCTTCATTAAGATCCTCCATGGTAACTAGAACTATAATATCCTTATCGGCTTCTTCTTCGGACGAATATGCCTTGGAATCAACCTTTTCTTTAGACATATTGATAACAAGATGCCCCTCAGATTGATGAGTAAAAATATGACTTTTAATCAGGCACTTGTAGAGTCCTGCAGATTGATAAATGGAAATATATCATACTGGCTGATAAAGGATCTTTGGCCGATGAACGGTCTTCAGGTTTCTCCAGCCGATGAATGAAATCCCGTCCAATCGGCTGATGAATGAAGATTTCTACCCTACCGACCGATGAATGAAGTATGGTTCTTATCAGCCAATGAATGAAACCTTCGGTTCCACTGGGCGTGAAAAAAATATGTTCACGCCGGCTCCGGCGCGAGCACGCCGATGCCTGGGAGGTCTGCTTAGCTCCAGTGCAGGCCGGTCGGCTTCTCTCCGTGGCTCGAGGTACACGCGTCGGGGGCCGTAGGTTCGGTCGGGTCCGGCGCGACGGTACGGGCATGCCAGTCAATTTGACCCTGTAATTGACAAGGAGGTGAGGCAAACGGGTCAGTCAAACGATAAGCCGATACGAGCACACGCTATCGGCTGGCTACCGATCGGATCGGGTTGGTCATTGGCCGCGTCTGGATGGCTCTCGCTATCGGCTGATAGCCAATAGGAATCAAGGCGCCCTTCCATCGGTTAGGGTAGCCGATGAGGGTGTGGGCAGGTGTCGATGAGGGATACGACGGCTCTGGGCATAGCAAAAGCGAGGCCCTGATCCATCGGCTGTAGAGTCAATGGAGGCACAGGATGGAGAGCAGCACGTGACCCGTCGCCTACCGTGACAACGTCACTGGTACCGAATCTCGAAGATCGAACCTAATCGAGACAGTACGAGAATAGGGCCAAAGGCGATGGGACAGTGGACGCCGGATTGGATGTGGTGAAGAAAGGGCAGAGCGAACCCATCGGCTAGCTAAGCCAATGAGAGGACGTCTCTCTGAAGACAGGCCTGCATCGGCTGGAAGGCCGATGCGCTTGGCGTGGTACTCAAGGGAAAGTCTCTAAAGACCTGGCGCGTATCGGCCGAGGAGCCGATACGCTGGGCGTGACGCTCCAGGTATAGATAACTCATCGGCTAGCACTCCGATGAAACGCCATATAGAGACCTATAGGCCTAAAGCTCATTCCACCGTCAACAGCCTCGTAGGTCAAACCTAACCGATGCAGCACGGGACCGAGGACGGCGGAGAGAGATTGATAGACCGATAGATACTGCATGGACGTAATGCGATACATCCTATTAGCCTAAGAGGTCAAACCTAACAGATGCAAACTTAGACAGAACAAGACATATCAAGATAGTGACGGGACTTACCCCTTCACCGGAGATCGGACCTAACCGATGCAGCCCGGTGTCGAGAGCCAATCCCCACCGGTAGAAACCTAGATAAACTAGGGTGGCGATGCACCAAGGTTGTATTGATCAAAGGATTGATCCTTTTACATGTCTCCAGGGGTCTATCTTTATACCCTGGGTTTACAGAGTCCGACATGTTTTCAACAACCATCGGACATTATTTCCTAACAAAAATAAAGGAAAATATCTCTAAAGAAGTTAACTAACTAACTAAATCTTCCTATCCATATAAGATAAGATTTACAAAAGATAAAATACCCTGCCATGGGTTCCACGGCTCCTCCGCAAACTCGGTCTTATCTAGATAGTCTTCTATTCTAGGACCGAGTCTTCCATTGCTTTAATTCGATCAGCTTCTTCCCTATAGCGATCAGACACCTCTTCAACCGATCGGATTTTTCCAATCCATTATCGGGCTGTCCAAATTTTGGCGTTAACAAATGCATAGTGAGGATTCAACTTCTTCGGAAAGTGGTGATATTCTCGATGAGATAATAGAGGACGTCCAGATCTTTGACCTCTATCCAACTTCAAATTCCGACAACAGTGTTTTTATGTTTGTATAGTAGAACAATGTTTTCAAAACTTAACGTATTCGACATATTTTTCAATTACTTTGAATTTTTGATACCATGGCTTCTGAGGTGTACAAGTCAAAGAAAAGAATTTACATAGAGGTCGGGGCCTACTATTAGTATCCTAGATATGACATACCTCGTATATCTAAACTAAGTTATCTCTAAAAATACCGCATACCTAAATACATACAGACATGTTCCCTATAGATGAAAACACATATGGTTAAGGTAGGAAACTGTACCCGGTTAAGGCAAGAGTGTGAAGTTCGTTCTAGGTATGAATCAACCTATCCGGTCATATTACCTAAAGAGTTCTCTGAGTTCTACATGGAGAAGGGGATATCTATCGATATAAATATAATAGCCTCATAGATGGGGGATAGCATCAAATTAGGAGACAAACAAGAGCCACATTGAACCAAGAACAAAGAAGCCGCCTCGCTACTAAATGCCAAATACATCTCACCACTTATGGTTATTGTAGATTAGTTGGATATGCTAGAAGAGTGTATTCCTCCAGCCCTACACTCTATTGGGTTCTCACCAAATATATATAAATAGGGGTAGGGCTATTACCCATCCTCAAGGGCTTGAACCTATATAAAAATCCTTTTGTGTTTTTGTCTCTTTGCTACTATCTCATGAACATCTTAACACCGGCCAAATCTTAAGCCTATAAATACCATAGTCAACTATCACCCATTGACACCATCCAACTTCATCATAGACCTAGCATGCGAAATACCCAACACGGTATAAAATCCAAAGCACCAGACTCAAAACAAGGGGGATATGTCCGTCAAACTAGCCACAAGAAAGATTTCTTAGGATAGCTTACCAGTCTTTTGCGAGATATGTTCATCAAACCACATAAAGGCAGTGACCAAACACGATACATACCTCAGAGGACTCAATTCACAACACTAAATCAGATGATTATCTCATTTGTTCATAAGCTCATACTCATGCTCAACTAGCTTGTAGGAAAATAACTCATTTCATATTTTTATTTTAAGCAATAATATAAAAAATAGGGCATACACATAATTAAATTTTAGATTAGAACTAAATTAGATACATAGGCCGACCAGCCAAATATTTAAAGTTTAGCCAAAGCTTGTCTATACATTCCCACAAACAAACTTACTAGGGGTAGACCCCACATAGAACCATCCTGAAAAAGCAACAAATTCCACAACACTCAACCTAAACAACCTCATCACCTATAAAATAATGTATAGCAACAACATATAAAAAGAACAAGTTGAAGGATCGAAAATGGCGACCAGGGGGATGAATGTGAGACTTAACTTTTGCCCAAGATATTTGAAGGTTGTCCCAAAATCAACCCTAAAAAGCAGTCACAAACAGATATATAGGTTTTCTAACTAATAGGTGAGCTATCTCAAGGAGATCATCACCCAAAACTTAATCCAGTCAAAAAGAAAACAAAGAAAAGTGAAAAACCACCTATATTTCTTCTCATAAGTCTGATTCACCTAAATCTATGAACTCATGAGAAACTAGATAATTTTCTTTGCTGGAAAGATTTAACTCACATACTAGTTCATCCCAAATAAACAAATCTGAGCCAGAACCCCAAAAACTCAGGGTTCAACCCAGAATGTCAGAAGGGTAAAACCAAGAACGTGAAAATCACCGACTGGATTTGAATAAATAGCTCAAATAAACCGATCTATGAACTCATGAGAAGTTATATGGTTTCCTTAGGTGGAATAAATAGATTTGAGCCAAAACCCCAAAAACTCAGGATTCAACCTAAAACATCGAAAGGGTTAAACCAAGAACTCAAAGAACACCGACGGGATTTGAATAAACAACTTAAATAAACTGATCTGAACCAAAAACCCCCAAAACTTAAGATCCAACTCAAAACATTAGAAGGGAAAACCAAGAACTCGAAGAACACCGACGAGATTTGAATAAACAACTCAAATAAATCAAATCCCGGAGGACACCAAGAGGTTAGGGCCTACATTCCCACACACAATCTTTAGTTCTTTTACACATATGTGGTGGATTACGACGCCTTGGAGAGATTGAGCAGGGAAAACCCTAACCGGAGACACAACCAACTCGAGAAGAGCGAGAGAGAAAAATAAAAATGAAAAATGAAAACAAAAAACACTCACACGCGCTCGGAGCTTCTAGAACATGTTGACGCAGCACCCTCACCCAATATGTACTAGTGCTTCATGGGAAATTTCAATTCTGCCTTTTTAGTATAATAGGCTGAAACAATACCCGGAGGACATAATGGTCCAACTCTTTTTAAGGCGATCGGACGGCCACACTTCCTACACAAATTTGGTTCGTCTTGGAACAACCTTTGTGATTTTGCCACGTGCCACCCTGTTCCTCCTTGGAACTTGGGTTTTGAGGCCAAACCCGTAAAACCATCACTCGGTGGTTTTAAGGCTCAATCCACCAAACCCCTCCAATGTCGACGTGTGTCCAACCTCTGCCAAGCTCGACGCCTTCGCCTTCCTTCTTGACTTGATCAATGATGTCTTCATCACCCATGTACACTTATGCTTGTCGATGTCCCCAGGTGTCAGCCATCACGGCTGGTCCTTCGGCGCTCCAGTTCCCCAGTCCAAGCCTCACGTCCGTCCTTCACCTCTCCCGGTCCATCGGCACGGCCCATCTCTACTTGACTTTCACCTCGCCATCGACCACCGCCTCCAAGCTCCACACCTACACACCACAAGCCACGAGACATGTTGCTGAAACACATTCAACCTAAAGTATCAGCACGTTGACAATCACTCATCACTACAATGAAGCACAAGGACACATATCAACCTTGTGTTCGCACTAGTGTCAGTATGTTAAACAAATTAATATACTAGCCTAATATACTACATGCAAAGCTTATATTAAAGGAGGGTTATTTGTGGTTTCATTTTAGTATGAAGTAAAATTTATTTCATTATCATTTGCAACGGAAATTTATAAAGTATTTAAAAACATGTTCATAAGTAGATCACAATATCCATAATAGTCAAATCATTGTACTTCCTAGCTTCCATGGCAACAAATAGCCATAATCATCATCATACACATCATTATCACCATAAGTCATCATTTTATATCCCATTTTTATAAACACATTTGTAAAACAAGTTTGTACATGACACTTCACTATGTCACTTATGACCGTTAGAACAGCTAATCGATTAGTTTTAACTCTACACAATTTATACAACTTTATCGACACAATGTGAAATAGTAATCATTCAACGCATGCCATGCGATACTGAAGTCCCTGCCATGGCACACATGCTGTACATGTCGCACAGGGGACCAAAAATAAGGCGCAATGTGCAACTGTGAGTCATGGTAGGGGATGCAGATCAAGTCCGTTATCAAATCCTACTAATGCATCACAAATCGCTACGATTCTTGTGCGGTGGAAAATGGCCCCTCTCTCTCTCGTGCATTCTGCGTTCGTGGTAACCATGTCGGGTGTTCTGTGGTGCTCGTGAGCTATTTTTCATCAGCGTTCCAGTGGACTCGACTCAGTAGCGGTGATCGCCAGTGCCAACAATATGGTATCAAAGCTTGCTGATGTCCTATAGTGGCTCCATAAGCCCATCTATATCGCTAGCCCAAAAGAAGCTCAAGTCTGATCGCCATAAGACGTCAGAGAAGAAGATGAGCGACGGACTGAGCTCTGTCCCCAGCGGCGCAGGGGAGGGCTCACTAATGTGGCCAATGCTGACCCACTCCAACTACCCCATGCAAGAAGCACTTGCAAGATCACTAGGCCATGAGCGCGCTCCTGCGCTCAGTGTCGAAGGAGATGTGGCAGTCGCTCGATAGCCACAAGACGGTAAAGGAGGCGTCAGAGGCAGTGAAGACCATGCGTCTTGTGCTGATCGTGTGAAGGAACTAAACGCCCAAAAGCTTTTAAAGGAATTTGAGAACATTGAGTTCAAGGAGGGCGAGACCATCGATGACTTCGACATGCGGATCACTAACCTCATTGCCAACCTCAAGACGCTAGGTGAGACAGTGGAGGACACTCGTGTGGTCAAGAAGTTCCTACGTGTGGTGCCTCCCTGGTTTAACCAAGTGGTGGTCTCCATTGAGATGTTCTGTGACATGAAGACGATGACGGTGAAGGAGCTCGTGGGGCGACTCCGCGTGGCGAAAGAGTGACTCGACAACAAGGTCAATCAAATCATCCACAAGGCGCGGCATCTCCTCCTCACTGAAGAGGACTACCTCAAGAAACACAAGCATTATTTCTGTGCTAGCCCAAAGGAGGAAAGCAGCGGCGTAAGCGGAGGTCACACGAAAGGGAAGGCGGCAGTGCGCTCAAATGGCGGTGGCTCAGGGGCACCCAAACTGACCTCTAAGGGCATGCCAAGGCAAAAGGGGCACTATCGTAATTGTGGCATATATGGCCATTGTGTGGAAGACTGCAAACGCCCAAAGAAGGAGAAGAAGGAAGGCAGGCAATCAGAGGTGAACGTTGCTATGGGCGGCACGGACAACGTAATCCCGGTGGACATGCTCGACAACATGTGGATACTGAACACTGGAGCTAGCAATCACATGACTGGAACACGGTCGACGCTAACACGACTGAACGAGGGTGTTCGGGGCACGGTGCGCTTTGGCGATGGGTCTCGCGTCGAGATCCACAGGATTGGTTCGGTGGTGTTGCGAGGCTGCCACCAACAGCATAAGTTACTAACTGATATCTATTATATCCCTAAACTAAAGAGCAACATTGTTAGCCTAGGCCAGTTAGAAGAAAAAGGATTTAAGGTCACCCTAGAGGATGGTTGTGTTTCATCAAGAGCTGCACCAAAAACTTCCAACAGACTATACACCGTGAAATTTAATTTTGTCCCACCAGTATGTTTGTTGGCAAAGTATGATAATGAGGCATGGTTGTGGCATGCCAGATTCGGCCACTTGAATTTTAGAGCTTTGCATAATCTCAGTGGTAACAACATGGTAGAAGGTATGCCAACAGTTAGCAGAGTTGAGAAGGTGTGTGATGGATGTATTATTGGCAAACAACATAGAAAACCTTTCCCACAAATGTCAAGTTTTAGAGCAGAAATGGGACTAGAACTTGTGCATGCAGATTTGTGTGGGCACATTACCCCCAAGACACTAGGGGGTGCCTCCTATTTCTTGCTGGTGGTAGATGACCATAGCAGGAATATGTGGGTGGAAGTGCTCAAGACAAAAAGATCAGGCCCTAGACTACTTCAAGAAAATCAGGTTGAGAGCTGAATTTGAATCTGGTGGTAAGCTAAAGGCCCTAAGAACAGATAGGGGGAGAATTTACTTCTAATCAGTTCTCTGTTTTCTATAGTGAGGGTGGAATCAAGCACTATACCACCACTCCCTACTCACCTCAGCAAAATGGATTGGTAGAGAGAAGAAATCAAATAGTTGTTGAAATGGCCAGGTGTATGTTGAAATCCATGCAGGTTCCATCAGTCTTTTGGGGAGAAGCAGTTTGTGCTATAGTCTATATATTGAACAGATCACCCACAAAGGCACTAAACAATAAGACACCATTTGAAGCTTGGCATGGGAGAAGACCGAGGGTCAGTCACTTGAAGATTTTTGGATGTGTTACTCATGTGAAACTGGTTGGTCCAGGTTAGAACAAACTATTTGACAGATCCAATAAGATGGTTTTTATTGGGTATGAATAAGGCACCAAAGGCTATAGATTATATGATCCTACCACCAACAGACTGGTGTTGAGCAAGGATGTGTCGCCGCCAAAAAATCCCATGACAGGGGAGGGACGGCGGCTCGGTCACGCGAAGGCCTGGAAGGTCTGCTTAGCTCCAGTACAGGTCTTTAAGCATCGAGGTTCACAAGCGTGCCAGTCAATTTGACCCTGCAATTGACAAGGAAGTGAGACGAGCGAATCCGATACAGGCGCTCGCTATCGGCCGGCTGCCGATAGGATCAGGATGCTCTTCGATCGGCTGGGAAGCTGATGTGGACAGGTGTCGATGAGAGGTCGACCGTAGAGCCGATGGAGGAACTAGGGTGTGCTCAGAGGATATCGAGGCGCATGGGATCCCTCCGGATAGCCGAACAGTGATTCATTGGCTGGAAAAACCGATAAACGCGCATGCGGCCTAGGCAAGGAGTAGTATAAGAAGGCACGGGCTGTAAAGTCGATGCTGCTCCAGATATAACAGCACGAGACCCGTCGTCCACCGTGGCATCAACACCGAGCCTCAAAGATCAGACCTAACCGAGACAGTACGAGGCCGGGGCCAGCGGCGATGATACGGAGGATGCCGGATCAGCTATGCTGTAGCAAGGATAGGAACGAACCGATCGGCTAGCTGAGCCGATGAGGGAACGCCTCTCTGAAGGCGGGTGCGTATCCGCTGGGGGACCGATACATTTGACGTTACGCGTCGTGGGACGCCTCTAAAGGCTGATGCGTATCGGCCGAGGAGCTGATGCGCTGGGCGTGAAGCTCAAAACATGGATAACTCATCGGCTAGCACTCCAATGATACGCCATGCAGGAGACTATAGGCCTGAAGCTCGATCTACCGTCGACAGCCCCGTAGGTCAGACCTAACCGATGCAGCACAAAATTGACGACGGCAGAGAGAGCTTAATGGGCCGATAGGTCCAGCACGGACGTGATGCGATACATCCGATCGGCCTAAGAGGTCAGACCTAACCGATGCAGCCTCAGACAGAGCAGGACATATCAGAATGGTGGCGGGACTTACCCGTTCGCCGAAGATCGGACTTAACCGATGCAGCCCTACGTCGAGAGCTAGAACCCACTGGTAAAACCTAGATGAACTAGCGTGGCGATGCGTCGAATTTGTATATGATCGAGAGATATCTTACATGTTTCCAGAGAGTCTATATTTATACCCTAGATTTACAAACAGAGTTCGATACATCTACGACCATCGGACATTATTTCCTAGTAAGAACAAACAAAAATATTCCTAAAGAAGTTAACTAACTAGCTAAACCTTCCTAAAGAAATCGGCTTCTCCACTGTAGTTATCGGACCTTCCTTTAGTCAAGCCGATCCTTTTCCTTCCTTCCCTCGGGCTTCTCGGACCTGATCCCGATTGGACAATCCCCTGTCTTTAAGCCAATCCAATCTTGTACTAATCTAATCGGCTTTTCTACAGTTCTCCATCGGCTTTATCTCAGTATCTCCATTAGCCGATGACTGCATTAAACCCTCCATCGGATCTCTCAGCCAATCGGCTTCAGCACCATCGGATCGTCCAGATTTTGGCGTTAACACATGCCCCCCAATTTCGGAGTTTGCCAACAGACTACGAAATTTTGAGCCGTTAGAAACCTCCGTAAACTAGGATGACCCGTTAAAATCCGCATTAATCGGCTTAGATCTATGCCTAGGTCACTCCACCTCTATAAAATATATCTCCTCCTCAGCCTTCTTCCACACACTTCTTCTCATCAAAAACCCCCAAACCTTGATGAGCTCCACAGGCATCCGCAAATTTCTGCGAATCTCGACAGGCTCAGAAGACTGAAGGCGAGCTCTCGCAGATTTCTTCATCGGCTGCTACTCCTTCATTTGCGCAATGGCTTCTACACATGTAATCCCTGAGGTAACCATTATCTACTCTTTCATCCTATGTTTTGCACGATTCTTCCCCATCCCGATTTCTCATCAGTAGTTGGGTTCTGGTTTTTGTAAGACCTTAAGAGTCAGATTGCTATTCCAATCTCCGACCGCCCCGGTCACTTCTTTCTTGGCCCTATGGGTAGCGAGGATCTGACTGATTTCATCAACTCCGAAACAGAAAGGATCCTGTTCAAGCACTCATCCATGGCCATCACCGATTGGGCTCACAGCTTCAGATCCTGGCCTAGCAAACCCCCTGAATGGAGGAACTAGTACCTTAGGGTTTCTGCCTCCAAAAAGTCTTTATGTGAGAATTTGAAAATAGACCATTGCATTAACCTTTCCTTAGCTAATATGGAAATGAACGAACCTCTACTTACATCGGCTTCTTACTTCTGGTCGGACATCTTGAATGCCTTCATGTTCGGGCATGGGCCAATGACCCCCACCTTGATGGATGTTACTATGTTGACCTGCCTTAACACCACCCACTACATAAATCTGTTCAGCCTCAGATTCAAACCTACGCATCAACTGAACACCAAGAACGTCGGAGGTTGGACTAGTATATTTCCTTGCATAAAAAATCCTTCGGGCCAGTCGATGGACGTGAATATGTAGCATTCTTGAATCTTTGGCTGGAATGATTCTTCTTTGGTGGTTCGACTCTCGGTCCAACAACGAACATGCAATGTTTGGCAGAGCTCTTGGCTGACCACCACCAAATTCCCCTGGGGCATTATCTTCTCGGAGCAACTTATCATTTGCTCTATCAAGTTGCGACCAAGCTGTCAATAGGCCAACCAGTCGGATATATCGGTGGACCCTGGTGGTTTATACAACTTTGGCTAAACGTCTACACCTCCAAAGTCATTGCCAGGCCCCTCTTCTCTTCCATGACATTCCCAACTGACTACCCAGAAGAAAACGAGGCCAGCCGACATCGATGCATTTCGCTGGGTGAAGCTTCATCAGCTCTTCCTGGAAGCAAAATGACCCCCCTCGGACTCAGCAGATGGTTCAAGTGTTTCTACTATGGCTTTACCAAAGAGGTCACCATCTGATTTGCGTACGAGGATAGCTCGTCCTTTGAAATGCCTTCCAGGTTTCATCCGATGAATGCCTTAGTCGATGAAGAATCGAAGACCATCTTTTTATCCTCCATAACTCCTTGTCTTCTGCCGATCGGATTTTCAATGGGCTGATTCCAACATCCATCAAACGAGTTCTACCATCCTTTGGTTAGTGCTCATCAGTTGGGCTTCGGCCAACTCTCCATTGGCTTGTTCTTCATCGGCAAGCTCCGAGCTCGTGAAGAAGTGAAAAGCGTCTTGGAGTACGACCGACTTAGTTCGATGACGTCGAACTTGTCCTTAGGGACTATCTCCACCTTCGAGCCCTGCATATCCAATACCAAAATCTTCGCTCGATGGTGGTCAGAATGGGGAAGGCACTTATATAGTCTATCGGCTGAACATTATTGCCTTCACCTCAATCCCGACTACGTGGAATCCGATGAAGAGGTAATCCTTCTCCTTTCACTATCATTTCTTCATCGTATTGAATTTCAACTGTGTCTTGATTCCCGCGATTCCACAGGCTAGCGACAAAGATGCACCTTCGACCAGCACAAGTGGTCGGCCGATTATCTATCAACCTCCATCGACTAGATCCCTCCTTAGGCAAAGCGGTCCACCTCCATCGGCTCTCCTCCGAGTGTCGCAAGTGTTAGGGCCAAAGCACAGCAAACCGGCTGCTCGGATGGTTTCTAAGAAACGGAAACCCGATACCGATGTTGTCATCGTTGCATCGGCTTCGCGAAGCCCTTCCCCTACGGCAATTCTAACTCCTTCCGCATCTTCGTTGGTATGTGTTAGCATCAATTCTTTGTTGCCTTTGTTTTATCCTGACACCTCCACTTTGCAGCCTGAACTATCGGCTCCTGAGGTCCAAACACCGGACCCTATTACTGGGGCTGAGCCGATGGTATCCTCCGAAGTTTTGGTATCCACTCAAACCGCCCCACATCAAGCTGACACCCGCACAAGAATTGCTCCCACTGTCCATCATACATGTCATTTCTCTTGACTTATGATCTCCATATTTGCTAATATTGTTATATAGTCATTAGCCGATCTATTCTCCTTCGACATCAGCAAATACCTGGAAGCAGAGGAAGACTCAACCACCAGCATAGTGATCGAACCATGTTTGCCAGCCGATGCACATGAGCAGTTGTCAGATATTATGCATCGGCTAGAGGTTCCGATTGATTCGCTGGTGGAAGATTGCGGGTCGATCCGGGGAAGACTTGCAGAAATTCAACACCTCCTACCTGTAGAACTATCGGACGTACTCACGCCTGTTGCTCACTTGGAATTCCAAAGGACCCAGCTGACTGCATCAAGACGACGTATAGCCGATCGTGCTGAGCAAAGCCACCTGGCTCACAACGATCGGCTGACTGCCCTTGATGAAAAGAAGAAACTTGATGAAATGTTAGCTGACCTCCAACACGCCAACACCAAGCTTGGCCTCTTGAAGAAACGAGAAGCCGATTTGATGGCGGAACTCGACAAGGTTCGTGAAGACATCAACTCCACCGAGTCCCATCTCATCAGCCTACCAAAATCGATCCAAAACCAAGAGGCCAACGTAGCAGACAAAGTATGGCTAGCAGTTCACCGGCACAAGAACTTGAAAACTATCTCTGGATCAGACGAGGATGATATCCGCGCCATCAACGACATAGATCAAATCCGTCTGCGCACGATTGAGGCCATTAAGAAATTCTTGTAAAACTTTAGCCTCGGAGAAATCCTGATGTCATTCTGAACATTAACTTTTGCAGTAAACTTCAATCAGCTTGATCAACAAAAGTTGTGTATATATATTTTTTGATAACGACGTCTTAAACGATATCGCCCATCTATAACCGATATAATCATATCGGCTTCCGTACATTAGGAATCAGCTACGCCTCAGCCGATTTAAACAGTATCACTAGCTGATACCAATTCTGAGAACCCGTCCGTCTTGAAAAGGAGAAATCGGCTATGCTCAGCCAATTTAGATGTCTTCCCGATCGGGTGACCGTTCTCTAGACTTATCATCCCAAGACCCAATCGGTAACTTCCAATGTGTCGGTATCTCCTCTTTTCTTGATAATTGTCTCTCATAAGCCAATACCACATGCATCAGATGTGTTAAACCATTGAACTCCTTGGCAGAAAATTTCCACCTGATACGACTTGATAACCCTTGGAAGGCCAAACGGCTAATTATTCATCGCTCAGAACAAGACTATAACATCGGCTTCTGATGTCCTGGAAACGTTGGATGTATTCTAGAACTGACTCATTAGGCCTTTGTTTAACCGATGTTAAATCTGACAGTCTCGTTTCTTGAATCCAGTATAGAAATGTCCATGGAACCGTTGTTCCAAATTGGCCCATCCTTCAATCGAGTTCAATGGTAATGAAGAAAACCATGCGAAGGCCGATCCAGAGAGGGATAAAGGAAAGAAACGAACTCTGAGAGCTTCCTCAGCTGATGCTTCTTCACACTATGTTAAGAATCGACTGATGTGTTCCAATGTAGATATGCTGTCTTGTCCTGAGAATATTGAGAAATCTGGTATCGTGTATCGGCGAGGTAGTGAAACTCTGTTAAACCATTCTGGATATGGGTGCCGATACATTACTGTTCTATCTTTGGGTTTGATACCAAAATGCTCTTTGGGAGTCTATATTTATACCCTGGATTTACAGACAGAGTCCGACGCATCTACGACCATCGGACATTATTTCCTATTAAGAACAAAGGAAAATATTCCTAAAGAAGTTAACTAACTAGCTAAACCTTCCTAATTAAGTAAGGTTACAATTTACAAAAACAAACATCCTGTCATGGAGTCCACGGCTTTTCCGCAAACCCGGTTTCATCTGAATAATCTTCCAATTTGTAACCGAGTCTTCCTTTGCTGCAACCTGATCGGCTTCTCCACTGTAGCTATCAGACCTTCTTTTAGTCAAGCCGATCCTTTTCCTTTCTTCCCTCGGGCTTCTCGGACCTGATCTCGATTGGACAATCCCCTGTCTTCAAGCCGATCCAATCTTCTACTAATCTAATCGGCTTTTCTACAGTTCTCCATCGGCTTTATCTCAGTATCTCCATCGGCCGATGACTGCATTAAACCCTCCATCGGACCTCTCAGCCGATCAGCTTTAGCACCATCGGATCTCTCAGCCGATCGGCTTTAGCACCATTGGATCGTCCAGATTTTGGCGTTAACAAGATGTCATCATTGAAGAGAATAAGCCTTGGGATTGGAGCAATGCAGGGAGCAGCATAGCTCAACAAGAGTCTGACACTTTTGTAGTGTACTATGAAGGGTGTGACCAAAATCGGACAATAACAGAGAATGGAGTGCCTCCAGCTATGCAGGCAAAGGGAGAGAATGCAGGAGCTGGGGATAGAGTTATGGATCTAGTAGAAGCAACACCCAGCCAAGGTGGCTCTCCAAGCTTAGTTCAAACACCACAACAAGGATTGAATCAAAGTTCAGAGGACTTTGATAGAGGACCACAGAGATTCAGATCACTGATAGAATTGTTTGACTCAACTGAAGAAATACATGATTTTGAGTACAATGGGGTGTGTATGTTAGCTGGAGATGAACCAGTAAGTGTGCCGTAGGCTCTTGAAGAATAATGCTAGAAAAGTGTGATGGAAGCTAAGATGTATTCTATTATTTAGAACAAAACCTGAGAAGTTTTTGAACTACCAAGCAATCACAAAGCCATTGGTCTAAAATGGATCTTTAAGGTGAAAAACGATCCAGCTGGGAATATAGTGAAACATAAAGCCAAGCTGGTAGCAAAGGGCTATGCACAAATTCAGGGGATGGACTATGAGGAAGTTTTTGCTCCTGTGGCTAGGCTAGAGACAGTAAGAATTCTATTGGCTCTAGCAGCTCAAGGAGAGTAGGAAGTACATCACATGGATATGAAGTCCACTTTTCTGAATGGGAATCTCCAAGAGGAGGTTTATGTGCATCAACCCCTAGTTTTTTATGATCCCAAGTCATTTGGAAAGGTATTTAGGCTCAAGAAGGCTCTGTATGGGCTAAAGCAGGCCCCAAGAGCCTGGAATGCTAGACTTGATCAAGAGCTAGGCAAGCTAGGTTTCTCCAAAAGTGCAGAAGAACATGCAGTGTATAGGAGGGGGACATGAAAGTCTCTACTCCTAGTGGGTATATACGTCGATGACCTCATCATCCGTGGGCCAAATAGCAAAGTCATTGTTACATTTAAGCAACAAATGAAGATGAGCTTCAAGATGAGTGACCTTGGTTTGCTGAGCTATTACCTAGGCATGGAAGTGAAACAGAAGTCAGGAGAAATCACTATATGTTAGAGCTCCTATGCAAAGAAAATTGTTGAAATCTCTAGTATGAAGGGATGTAACCCAGTTGACACCCCTATGGAACAGCACATAAAGTTGCTGCCCAGCAAACCTAAATTAGTAGGAAATGCTACTAAATATAGAAGCATTATTGGCAGCCTAAGGTACTTGGTGAACATTAGACCCGATCTTGCCTTCTCTGTGGGGTTGGTCAGTAGGTTCATAGAATCACCAAACTCAGAACACTGGGAAGCCATCAAGAGAATTATTAGGTATGTTGTAGGAACTATAGGTTTTGGCTGCAAATATGTCAAAGGGAAACACTCAGAGCTATTTGGGTTCACTGACAATGATCATGCAGGAGACATAGAGAAGAGGAAAAGTACCACTTATGTTGTTTTCTCTCTGGGTGCAAATATTATTACATGGGTTTCGCAGAAGCAAAGGGTGGTATCACTGCCATCCTGTGAATCTGAGTATATTGCTCTGCTGCTAGAGCCTGTCAGGGAGTGTGATTAAGCAGACTATTGGCTGATCTAACTTGCACTGAGGTGAAAAGTTCAAACTATACGTTGACAACCGATTTGCTCAAGAGCTCAGCAGAAACCCTGTATACCATGAGAGGACCAAGCATATCGACACTCGCTACCATTACATCAGGGAGTGTGTTGCCAACGATGTGGTGGATGTTGAGCATGTGAACACTGATGAGCAGCTGGCAGACATCTTGACAAAGCCACTTAGGAGGATCAGGTTCATCGAGATGAGAAGATAGCTAGGCGTTATCAGAGTTTGACAAGATTAAGGGGGTGAAATGTTGCATATTCTTCACTCCATAATCATGTCAAACAAAGTATTTGCATGTAGGTGCATTAGCTAGACGTTTTGTTTTGCTACAAGCACGCTCGTAATCGTGTAGAATCGCGGGTGGCACGGAGACTGCACAATGCCACGCTGTGACCGCATCCCAGGGCGAGTCCCCGCCATAGGGCGCACGCCATGCATGTCACACGGGCGACCAAAAATAAGGCGCACCGTGCAGCTGTGAGTCATGGCAGGGGATGCAGATCAAGTCCGTTATCAAATCCTAGTAATGCATCACAAATCGCTGCGATTCTTGCGCAGTGGAAAATGGCCCATCTCTTTCTCGCGTGCGTTCCGCATTTATGGTGACCACATCGAGTGTTCTGTGGTGATTGCGAGCTGTTTTTTATCGGTGTTCCAGTAGACTTAGCTCGACGACGGTGATTGCTGGTGCCAACAAGCAATAGGCTAATGGCTCATTGAAGAGGATGAAATCAACTATGGCGATGGCGACTAGAGATAGGAAAGAAGGTGGTCGATCTTCATGTACATGACTCCTTAGCTCCAAGTTCTTAGGGCTTTTCACTACCAACAGAGAGGTAAAGTTGACGGTGAGGCAACCCAGCTAGATTTGTCCTGTGGTCACCTGCACGATGACGATGTCATGGCAGCATCATTTGGTGCGTGCTCCTAAGCAGTGATGATGAGATCCACCTTCCTGTGCACTCACAGCATGGCATGGAATGAAATCAAGGGAACCAATCTGGTATGGAGAGGGAAGATTGGAACGTGAGAGGGATAGATACAACTGTGGCTCGTGTTTGAATTGTCTTCTTTATGGTTGTCAGTGGAGACATGGAGGAGGAGGAGGATGTATGGCAATGTTTTCCTCGATTTGGTTGGCTAAGAAGTGATAGGGGAGGTCGGGCAACGTCGCTGGAGGTAAAAAAGAGGCCGGACGTGGCTGACATGTAGGAGGCATGCGTCAAGGGCATGTGGAATGTGTTATCCCTCCCTCTTGCGTGTCCTGGTGTGAGTTGGGGTGGAGGGCGCGCTGTGTGGGGGAGTCTGGGCCTACTTGTAAGCGAAAGAGGCCAATAAAACCACCTAAGGCTGTCTAAAACCAAGGTCAATAGCTGTTTTTGGCACTCGGTTTCTCCTAGCTGTAGGGAGGTAAAAATAGTGGATAAATTATGGGGAAGGCCTACCTGATCACATGATGGTAAGGCCTAAGACCAAAGGTTAATTATGGGGAAGATTTCAAAGAGTCCTTCATGATGCTGTTAACTTAGTTGGAATATTGATTAGGAGTTTTGGACGTATCATTTCATGTGAATTAAATTAGGGGTAGGCCTAGTGATGGATATAGGGTACATCTTGGTTTAGGTTATAGCCAACATGCACTAGAAAAGGAGTTATGGATTAATTTTGGTGGCAAAGTTGGCTAGTTGTTAAGCTGAAATCCAACACCCAGGAACCATGTCTGAAACTGTTTTTTACTTAGGGCTCTTACATAAGTAACTTGGTGATGTTAAAAGGTGAACTAGCTTTAGCTCATCCGATGGTTAGCAAAAGAAATATCCATCTACATATTGGCTAAAGTATATTTGCAATATAATCAATTATTAATTTCTGGTGATAGGGTAAGTAGTGCAATATGTTATAGCTGTTTTTTCTAGAATTTGCTGGTTTAATGTATTTAATTGAGGTATTAATTGATGATAAACTCAAGTCAAAATTTCAGTGCACTAAGTGTTTTATGTATTACTCTTGAGAATATTTCCAAGATTTTATCTTGTACCATTTATTTTAGAAATTTCTATTGGCTAGTCAATGTATATGAAACCTATTATGCAAATGCATAGAAAATCCAAAAACACACAAAAATAAATCAAGGCACACAAGCCAAACATGCATTACAACCTACATCATGGTTATGATTTTATAAAACTTATTTTTCATTTGTCAAGGTGAAAAAGAGCTTTTAGAAAGGAGATTTATATTTTGTTTGAAGTGAAAGGCATTTTATTTGTGAGCTACCAACATGACATATGTGACTAATAGGTTTTATGTTGGAGTCATGGAGCCATGAAATGATTTTGTATAAGTTTCCACATTTTAACCTTTGTTAGGGGGGTTATCGACATAGTCTTTTGAAAAATCTAGACCAAGTTTTGTATGAAAACTCGATTTGACTAAAGGATCGACCTAGCAATTATATTTGTGTTACCAATTTTGGATATGAGGTGTTTAATTCAAACTCATTTTACTAAAAAGCTTCAAGAGATTACTTGGTATAAATGTTCAGAAAATTTTTATTTTAGAAACAAAAATGTTTTAATTTACCCCATTTTTGAGTATGCGCTAGCTAGTTAGCTCTTGTTTTGATTTTATGTAGAAGAATTGCAAGACATCACCTTTGAAAAGTGTTTTTATTATTCTGTTGAAGTCAAATTTCAAAATGCAAAATTTAGGTACGTTACAATAGTTAAGGTAATAGCTGATTCCAGCAATGGCCATATTCTTGCATCTAAAGTTGATGGTGCTGTTATTATTAGTTTAAATAATTAATTTACCTTTTTTTCTACCTTTAAGAAAATCCTAGTTGCTCGCATGAAGGAACTAAAGAAGTTAGTGCATCTACTTCAAATAATAATAGCGAGTGCATGTATGGCGTCTAATCGACTTATAGTGTACCACCAATACATATACAATCATATGATTGACTCATGAAAAGTACCTACAAAATAAGGTAGAACCTAAAGTTGTATGTATGACACAGTACACCAGTTAGACTGGTGTAACACTGCCGATCAAACCGATAGTGGTGGCCAGTCAGACCACAACAACATCACTGGTTTGACTAGATATAATGGTCTATCTGATCAGGGGAGGGGCAACACAAGTCAGTCCGTAGCAGGTGAATATTTACTCATACATTGGCTATTCCTAATAATCTAATGACTGGCATAGTTATAAAACCCCAAAGTCTTAATGAGATTATCAAAGTTATCAAAAATGCCTTCGTCATAGATACTAGAATTAAAAAAGATATGGCCTAAGAAAAAGCCAAAGAAGCCAAGGTCTAACAGGCTAAGTCTGATCATACTCGTAACAATAGATGAGGTTATATCTTTTAACGATAAGATGGTTGATGTGTATACAGCTGAATTGGCTTGAACCTCTGAGTTTTATCCTTAAGCTGGTAGATCCTAAAAATTGGCATGAGAAAAATAAATTCATATTTAACATAGGCAAATGCGATAGGATATTTGACTATTTGTTACAATGTAAGCAAATTAAGTTGTCTCAAGGAAATAAATCGGTGAGCACAACTTAAATTCTCATGCTACTAACGATTGCGACATATTCAAAAGACAAATTCAATTGGCTATTAACGAAGTACGATTGGAGTTTGTAGCTATACAAGTAGATGAACAATCTTTTCCTATAAATACCATTGAGTTGTAAGAGAAGAAGAACAAAGAGAAAATCAAGATTAAATTAAAGACTTTAGTACTCAAGGCAAAACAAAGCAAGCTAAAGATCCCAAAACATGAGAAGCTACCTAAGAAATCGAGATCGCCTTCAAAGCAAGGTAGTAAACAAGTGGGGAAGGATCCCTAGCAACATACTTCTCCTCCTTCATGCTATCACCCTTGGTATGGACCATGGAGCTTCAATAGATGATGCCTACTTATATGCAATATTATTATTTATTATGGACATACTTATATGTAATATTATTATTCATTATTGGCATTACAACAACTACCAATTTTGAACAATCAACCATACTTATCTCATAGCGAGTTGAGAGAAAAGAATCAGTCAAAAAAGAAATCAACATAAGAAGGTGGTGGAAGAAGAAAGCAAAACACAATCTGACCAAAAGGTAGCCTATCATAGTATTCTTTAGATGCACTTTTCAGCTTATAAGTTTGCAAAAAAGTAAGTGGCATATAATAGCTAAATTTAGCACTAGGATTAAAGTATAATAAAGTCCAGCTAAATTTAAAGATAGGTCCAAACCTTCTATATTAGGCCGGTACCTGTTCGACTGAGCACCAATCTAATGCTTAGTCCTACCTTTATTCTTAAATCGGAGTCTTTTTTTTTAGTATTTGTAGTGTTTGACCGACAAATTAATTCAATCAATCATCAAAATTAATATATTACTCCTACTTCTATATTTTTTACCTGCATGTTTACTGTCCTATCCTAAATTATTATTTATCAATTATTTAAGTACGTTTAGTCTAGCACAAACCAACGTGCTTTCATTGTTAGATTCGTGATTGTTCGGCGTTATTCACCTCTCCTGTGTGGGCGTGTCTTCGGAGAGCACTAAAGATGCACAAAGCGACACGATTTGGTGCCAACGAAGTCTTGAAGGAGAAAGCAAACACCGTCGTCCTCGCTATGGAGGACGGGGGAGGCGGCGACTGGAGAGCCCAGCTACAACCGGAAGCCCACCGGAGGATCAACGCCAAGATGTGAGCGCCGCCCCTGCCCTGGTTCTTTCTCTATTTCTTCCTTTCTTTCTTCCCCCACAATACTTGATCTGCGCCGCCCTCATTCGGTGCAATCCCTTCCGATCCGGTTTCTTTCCTTCAAATTGCTTGGTTCCTGGCGCTAGGTACGCATGAATTTACGAGTAAGGGCTGTTTCTTGGCCATCAATCTGAGCCTGCGAGCAATTTCAGCCATTTCCAGGGGATGTTAGGTTACGTCTTCAATTTCTCCAATTTCCATGGCTATCAGGGAATCTGCTGGATCACTTTTTGTATAGCCTATATTTGGTAGTCTCGTAATGTATAGCCTATATTTGGTAGCCTCGTAATCTATTAGTTAGTGTTAGAGAGGATCGATGGCTGTCAAATTAAAAATATCTGAAAAAGGCTCAAATACATGGTAATGAAAGTCAAAAAGCTCTGATTCTTGAAACTTGGGAATATATGAAGGGTGCAAACCTGCTTGCTAGAACCTTACTTTGGATCTTTGCCATACATGAGATTGATAGACCTTAATGTGTAAAATACCGAGTCTTCTTTTTTGGGTAGGAGGAAGATGTGTGCCTCTGAAATGTGTACCTTGTAGAATATGATAAGTTAACTGGATTGGATCATGCCTCTTGAACAATCCGTTGGAATTCTTTAATATTTGTCCAGAAGGATTCAAAATGGAAATATATGTAGACTGGGACTGGTCATCTCAATAGCAAAGGACAATGATCAGAAACTATAGCTTTTTTTCAAAAAAAATTGTGAGGCATGATCACAAACAGAATTGCAACCCTTGTAATTGACAGGGAGGAAAATCCATTTCTCATTCCATGGAGGTGAACATCCTATATATTCTGGTATGAGTTGGGTTTTTTGTCTCGCTGCTCCATTTGTATTTTCTTCCCTTCAGTGAGATTTCCTTCAACTCTAGTCTAGGTCATCAAGTAGAGATTTGAAAGCTTCGATCAATCTCTTCTTCACCTTATGGGTTGATCTTATATTCTGGCTTATAAATTAGTTTGACATTAAAATCCTAGTATGTAAGATAATTTCTTACATGTGCAAAATGTCATCAACAAGCTAAAATCTACAAACACACTTGCTCCATAACCCGTAATAGACATCAGCTTATAGAGGACAGCTCATTGGGTCTGTTCAGAAAACATGCCTAGCTGAAGAACAAAAACGCAAGTTCTCATGGCTACTATTGCAGGAGAAACTACAATCTGGGGGTGGCCAAATGATGGTGTTTGCCAATTCTGTGATCAACTACAGGGAACAGCAAAAAAAAAAAAAAAGCTTATTCCATGCTCATTTTTCATCAGACAAGTCTGGCTCAAGATCTCCAATTGACTGGACATTAATCTCCACCCAACAAATTCAGATGGTTATATCCTGACATCATGTTGGAACACATTAAATGTAGGGAAGAAAAACAGAGCAAAGAAAAGAGGATAGCAACAATAGGGATATATCCAGTTTGGAATATATGGAAGGAGAGAAATAGGTGAATTTTGGAACATCAACTACTTTAATTCTGAGATATAGGTCTCAGTTAATTTTGTTTTTGCTCAGAATAAACCTTATTTACTTTTTTTTTGAAAAAAGAGAAAATCAAGTTGCTCAAATTATTTCTTTATCCTGTGGTGCCACCATCACAAAAAAAGATAATTGGGAAAACTTACAACTGTAAAGGTCTATTTGATTCCCAGTTCTCTCCTGAAAAGGTTTTAGGTCTATCCTTTTCATCTTATCATTTTACATATGAAATGTCAGTGATAGAACATAATTGGTTTTGGGAGACTTTTCGACCTAACTTTTAGGTGACAAGGATATCTTTTAATACATGAGGAAATGATGCTGTGATGACTGACCAAAACAGAATGGTGAGGACAATGGAGGAAACCAACAGCACCACCATTGTGCACCAAGCCATGCAGAGTCAATCTAAGTTGACCGTGGATGCACTAGTACTATATGAGTTGTTGCTCAGTCATGACCACCTAAGGCAGAGAGCAGAGCAACTGAGAACTATGGCATGTCTTTGGGTTGGTCCAATGCACCAATAGGGAATGTAACTTGGTTTGGCCAGACTAGGCAGCAGGATGCTGAATAATTGTAAATGAGTGAGCTTAGTGTGCATGTTACATGGCATGATAATACCATCACATATATTAGCAAAGCTTATAGTTGTATGGCGTTTTGTATCACGTCTAAATGACAAAACTAATATGTTTTATGCCTTAGCTTAAAATCATCTTCCATTGCCCATATATCATTTTGTTTTGTAAACTATTTTCAGAACAAGTTCTTGCAACTAACACTTCAATGTACTGTATCTTGTTTTTTATTAGATTGTCTGTTTCTGTAAAGGTAGTTATATTGTACCAAATCATTACCTTTCTTATGTTTGATGCATAGATTGGAGTCACTCAATAAGAAACTCGGAGCAGATTTTGCCAAGGGATTAGTGGATCTTCGAAGATTTTCTGCCAGAATTGAGGAGAGCATTTTTTTCAATCTCTTGTACACAGGTGTGTTCTTTTTATTATTCAACTTGTTTTTTAAGTTCCATTATGCATTATTGCATGGATGTCTGTTGTTAAATTTAAACCACATGTTCTGGTTTTGGGCAAAGCTTCCAAGTCCAAAATGAGTAACATTGTTTTGCATCTTAAACAGATCTTAATTCAGATATATCTATGATCTCTTTGTTTTATGCATGTTCAGCAGATGTTTGCCTACTATCCAGTCTCAGTTTCACATTTGCACATATGTATTTTATTGTGGTTTAGACTTAGAAGACCTTTTACCTTTTTTGTTTGTACAAAGTTGTGCTTGGTAGTATGTGAGAAAATTTTATTCTTTAATTCCCATGGTATAGGCGGTTATTAAGGTGGTCCAACATTGGTCATGAAGTGGCTGGGGCTAGTTTTTAGCATAGGGGGGGGGATGAAAAGGCCCACTAGCAGAATGAGAGATCCCTCCAATGTCATCACTTTTCATAAACAAACAATCGTCTTTCGTCAAAGGATGGTAGCATTAGTGCCTAGTGTTGATTTCATATGTATCAGCATGACATGTAAAAATTTGATAAATTTTGTTCCTATATGTTCAGAGTGATTATCTGAGGAGGCTCAGTCTCAGAATGCTCAATTTGGAGAGTGACCCTATTCATCTAGGGCATCAACTGCCTCATTTACTTGCTCAGGAGCCTAGTCATAGATTTCCAGTTCATTGTCATGGCCCAATTGGTGCACATCAATCTTCCAAGCCCAAAGCTGACCAGTACCCATCCTCAATGCTTCAAAAACAGATTAGTTGTGATCAGCATAGTCTATACATTCAGGTGGATAGCAAGCTCCAGGAGATGCCATTGAATGGTAAGTTACATTTGAATTTCTAGTGTTTGACTCCACAGCCAACTGTTCTGATCATTTTGCATGCCAAATTATTGAATTTTAAGTGGATGACTTTGTAGGAAATACAAATTGGATAACAAATCATGTGCGTTTTCCTTAAGAATTTTTAAAAGAATCTGCTCAAATATATTATTTATTGGTAGTTAGATATTCTTTTAGAGTGCATAGACACATGTTGTATCCAACTGAGCTTATACATCAATCTTGGATACAATATGCTCTGGAAAGTCTGTTCTATAACTAATTCATGTTGGTTAACATCTTCCTTCTATCATATATCCTCTATTGCATCCCCTCACCCTCCTAGTACTGCATTGCCTATCCAACCCTTAATGCCAACCATACACATCATCACTCAACTAATTGTTTACTTTTGATCCATAAGAAATAATATCTAACCTAAAGAAATTAACAATCCCAAGATAAGCACATTGATTGATACGTGCACATAACACAGGGTTGTTTGTTCTGTTTATATCATTTAATTTGCATTAAGAAATATAAAGCTGGCTGAGGTTAATAATCGACCATTTGGAATTCCTTATACTTACTGTTATTGAAGCCACAACCTTTTAATAACTGGCTGGTATGGTTATAGTAGTATAGCTGGAATGGTATATTTACATAGGGAATCACCTATACCCAGTATAACATGTTAACACCTAGTATTGGTATAACAGCTAATTGCACTAGTCTTTTGTTCTGAAAATCTAACAATTGTGCTTACTGAAAGCAGAACTTTGACAGCTGTCTTTACTGCAGACCACTTGCTTGACCAAGTTCCTCCACGAAGCCAGAAGAAGCTCTGCATGGATGACAGGCTAAGTGACCTTCCTGATACAGTTCACCATATTATGTCTCTCTTATCAGCACAGGACATTGCACACACGTGTTTCCTGTCCAAGGGATGGAAGGAGCTTTCGGCCTCAGCACCATGTCTTGATATCTGTATAGATAAGTTTGGAATGGGCAGGGTGCGTTTCAGTGAGTTCGTAGCACATATGCTGCTATCACGGGCTCCTAATTCACTGCATACATTTCGTCTTCACTCTTTTGCAATCGACCAGGCCAGCTCTTGGATCAATCATGCAATCGAACTCAAGGCACAAGTGCTTGAATTCACTGAATATATAAGATGGGAACCTTTTTACTTAGATCCACAGCTTATGGCTTTTGCATCTCAATGCTTGAAATGTTTGAAGCTCACCAATGTTACTCTAGATTCCAATGCATTTAAACCGCCAAACCATGCATGCCCAGCTTTGGAAAACCTTCAGCTGTCTCAGAGCTTCCTTGAGGTGCCTGAGATTTGTTGACTTCATTGAAGAATTTGGATATTATGGAGTGTTCTCTTTCGATGAATCTTCTAATTCAGACCCCTAGCCTGGTCTTTTTACGCTTCAGGTGTATTTGATACAATTGTTCTTCATGCAGTAGGTATCCTGTAATCACAGCAGCAGTGATTCTATGTGATCTTCCGAATGTCAAGAACATAGACTTGTCATGTTCTAGCACACAGGTATTATTGTGATGATGTTTTTCACCCTCTTTACAACTTTTTGGCTTGAATTATTTCCATAAAAACTGCATGTAATTATTGTATTTGTTTTTGTATGTATGCAAGGTTACATTTGGCAGAGCAAATTAACAAGCCTCTCTCTTGGTGAAAGGTGTCTTTCTGACAAGTTCTCTCAATTATTTTGCCTCCTTTAACACTCACCTGAACTTGAGGAGCTTACTGTTAAGCTAGAAGTGAACAATATCATAGATAAATAGTTCTGGTTATATGATATTTTCTCTTAGCACATTACGGAAAATCCTAGTGAAATCTTTTTAAGTGGTACTTTTTGAACTTCAGGCAGAACGTCAAGACCACAATCTGTTGCATGGAAGGTGATGCAAGGGCTGGCATGTTGGAAAATATTTTCCGTGCGAATGCAACATCTCTCAAGGAAATGCACACCAAACACTATTAGAAGCCACCCTGCTGTCGAACAATGCCTGTATCTCGTATCTGTTATCTGCCAGAGGGGACTAAGTTTATCATTCTACTTATTCAGATACCGTGCCGCTGCACGCATAAAGATCGTCATCTTGGCCATGGATGTTTGTGTGAATTTGTTAGTGTCTGATTTCCTCAGGGCTTGTTTACCGTGTCTGATGTAGGTTGCTGTTTCGTTCACAGCGTTGTTGAAACGATCAATTTGTGATTTGTGTGTAACCTTTTATTATCATGTCTACACCAAAATTTGACGTCATAGGTAAAGTTATTGTATTATCCAAGAATGCATAGTTTGAAAATTTCTAGTTAGAGAGGTCCCTAGTGGCACTTCTGGTCATGACCGGAACTTCTGGTATTGCAACAATTCGGGGCAGAGGATGACACCAGGAATTTCCGGGTTAGGATCTTCCTGGTTAGGATCTGGAAATTCCGGGTGACTTTTGAAAAGATTTAAATATGTTTTGGATAGTTTTGAGGAATTTCAACTCAGACTGGAGGCAAGACCACTCTAATAAATATAGGGGTTAAGACTCATTGAACTCAAACAATCAATTGTTTAATCAATATACTACTTTTCATTCTACTTCTCTGAGGTCAATAATTTAGTATTCTTTGGTGATTTATCTCATAAATCATCCGTTTACTCAACAAAACTGAGATATACCTTCTGTTGGTTTGTCCCGCATACCAGCCGTGCTTCTTCACAAAAACGAGAAAGCTATCTATCACGCGAATCAGCGAGTTCTTGTCGATCTTACACAGACTCGAAACTTCTAGTCCCGAGGCTATAATTTCTGGTTAGACTTCTCTTGAGGGCTCGACGTCGGTGTGTTGTTGCGTTTTCGCGTCAACACATTTTTTGACGACTCAGCTGGGAACAAACATTCTCTAGCCATGACGAACGGTAGTGACATTGACCCTAACAAGATTTGCATGCCCACTATGGAGGAGTTGTCCGAGGAAGATCCCAGAAGATTGAAGCACATAAGGCAGAATTTGAGAAAATTATTCTCGTGCACTTCACCAAGACTCCGAGAAGGATGCGCCGATCCCAACGATCACCATGCCACAAGAGGTAAAACCTGAGCATACAAAATATTGCTCATACTGTAGATGCATCCGTTAACGCTGCTGTAGCCAATAAATTTGATGCTTTTACCAAGCAATTTGAGTGTATGATGGATATGCTACAAAGTGAGGCAAAACCTACATTACATTATCCCTATGCATCTACCATCTCTCTGTTATGTGGGGGCGCACGTACACCAAGCGTCAGCGAGCCCACGACGTGTGTAAAGCCGTTAAAGGAGCAGCGATAGACGTGCATGGCAACGCGCATGGCAAGACAATCACCAATGACTAAGTTTGAAAGTATAGTTTAGTTTCCTATTTTTAGTCCATAATTTTAAAAGCAATTGGCTCTGATCGGTTGAGGCCCTTAGCCATATATTTATGTAATTGAACACTCGAGGGGTAAGTATGAACTATTTCCTAAATCTCCTCTCTCTCCTTCTCCAACCAAACCTGAGTGCTGAGGGGCAAAACCTCGTCTCAACCATGGATCGTGACTACGAACTCCGTAGCCAAAGTCCAGCTACCCTAGGCCTCAGTGCCCTTGACAACCTGGAGGACGCGGTGGAGGGGATCATGGGAAAGGACAACGCAGTGGCTGGAGATGGGGATGGTGAGGTGGAATGGGAGGACGAGGATCGCCGGGGCTCTAATACCAAGTTGTCAAGGGCACCAAGGCCTAGGGTAGCTAGACCTCAGCTACGGAGTTTATAGTCACGATTCGTGGTTGAGGCGAGGTTTTGCTCCTTAGCACTCAGGTTTGGTTGGAGAAGGAGAGGGAGGAAATTCGGGAAATAGTTCTTGCTTACCTCCGAATGTTCAATTACATGAATATATGGCCAAGGGCCTCAACCAATCAGAACCAATTGCTTCTAGAATTATGGACAAAAAATAGGAAACTAAACTATCCTTTCAAACTTAGTCACTGGTGGTTGCCTTGTCATACGCATCCATCGCGCGTGCTGCTCCTTCAGCAGCTCTACACACGTCGCGGACTCGCTGACGCCTGGTGTACGTGCGCCCCCACAGGACAGTAACAAAGTCAATGCTCTAACTTTCTACAAGAACAAAAACTTCCACCCTAAAAATCCTAAATGGTATATTTCTATAGAATTTATTTAGAAGATAAAAATTTTGGGATTGAAATATATAATCAATTATTATATGTATTTGATGGTCACAAAAATATGGGACAAATGACTATTTTCTCCAACCATAAATATTTAATATAATTAACTTTGAACATTCATCTTATTAAAATTTATTATGATTTGTTTTATGGTTAAAAGTACTTTAATTCTGGCTTATATTTATTTTTTATATTTACTCTAAATTTTTAAATAAAATAATAAATGTTTAATCTTTATGGTTAAATATTTATGACCGATATAACTTTTGATTATAAAGAAAAAAAAACTTATGTACTAATTCCACACCTACGTTGGCGGTGGTCCTTCTGCGGTCCTGCCCAGCCCAAGTCGGAATAAGCACACGTTCGCGCGGGTTTGCATGGCGCGAACGCCCGCGAAGCGCGAAGACACCCCGGCATCCGGTTTCCGATTGTCGACCCCCACCCGAGACGGAGACGCGCCGCCCGCCCCGCGCCGTCGCCGGCTCGCCGCGATCCTCGCCCGGGTCACGGGGTGCGGCGCCGCCGGTCACCCCCTTGCCCGGCGCCCTCGTGCACCCTGTACAGGCTCCAGCATTCCTCTCCTCCTCACGCCGCCGCCCTCGCCTCGCGAGTCGCCGCGCCGCCTCCTCACTGCATCTCAGCCCACCTCCCACCTCGTTTGCTTTGAATCCCGGTGGCTTCCGTTTCCCTCTTCGCCTTCAGCTCTGGCCTGAGAGATTTAACTGGCGTTGCATCCGCTCCTTTGCCTTGTCTGCAGCCAACGTCTGACTGTCAGGAAGGTGTTCGACGCAACTCCCCCGAGGTAAATCTGTTATGTTCTTGGCCACACGGCCATCTTGGTCATCACTGATTAGCAGGCTGTACATGCTCCACACCATTTCCTGGATTGTTTCATCGAGGCAGGCTAGGTTCAGCGCCGACGGCGACAATGCTACTCCAGGGGCTCACTGCCGGTTGTCCGAGCTTTTCCGCCCAGTGCGCGTGGACACCAGTGGCGTTATTGGGCGAGCGCTGGAGTGTGGGGGGTGGTCAGAGTCGGTGGAGCTGGAACTGGAGGGGCTCCATGTTGACCTCGATCCTTTCGTCGTCAACGGAGTGCTCCGGGGCTTGTCCGACTCGGAGATGGCAGTTCGGTTTTACTGGTGAGCAGAGTCACGCCCTGGATTTGAGCATAACCATTTTGTGATAGCATACATCATAAGTTTGCTGTTTGTATATGACAATTTGGCCCTGCTTTTGGAGTTCCAGGGAAGAATAAGGAGTCAGGGGATGGCATTCCATCGCTCTCTCTATAGGGTACTTTTGGCCAGCTATGTCCAAGTTGGCAGGTTTGATTCCATCATAGAAACATTTGATGAGATGGTCACATCTGGTTTCCGTGAGTTTGGTGTCGATTACAACAGGTTCATAGGTGTTATGGTTAAGAATTGTTGCTTCGATTTGGTGGAGAAGTATTATGGCATGGCACTTGCAAAAGGTTTTTTTTAAACTCCTTTCACTGACTCAAGGTGGATTTCTGCATTGTGTCAATCAAACAGGATTGAGCTTGTAGAGGAGCTTCTGGCTGACATGGATAAATTTGGGTGTTTCCCAGATATTTGGGCATGTAACATATACATTCATTATTTGTGTGGTCACAAGAGGTTATATGATGCTTTGCAAATGGTAGAGAAATGGTCACGAAAGGAACCAGCCCAGATGTTGTCACTTACACAACAGTTGTTGGTTGTTTATATAATCATAGGAGGTTCTCAGAAGTGGTTGGGCTTTGGGAAGAAATGGTGAGGAGGGGACTTAAACCTGATGTTGTAGCTTGTGGTACATTGATCTTTGGTTTGTGCAAGAATCACAAGGTTGATGAGGCTTTCGAATTAGCATCAAAGATAAAGCTGAAACTTTGATAAGGAAGATGGAAATGAATGGGGTGAATCCTGACAGGTACAGCTATAATATATTGTTAAAAGGGCTTTGCAAAGCTCATCAAATGGACAAGGCATTTGCTTTCGTTTCTGATCAATATGGAAGTTGGTGGGTTCTGCGATACTGTATCCTGCAACATACTCATTGATGCATTTTGCAAGGCAAAAAAGGTAAATTCTACATTGAATCTATTAAAGGAAATGGGTTACAAGGGAATTCAAGCTGATGCTGCAACTTTCTGATTAATGGTCCTCCAACCTAGCCGAAGAACTTTTTGACCAGATTCTAAACACTAAAATTGTTCCTAATGTTAATGTGTACAATATTATGCTCCATAACTTATGTAAGGTTGGTCATTTCAAACATGCTCAGAAACACATTCTGGCAGATGACTCAGAAAGAAGTATGACCAGATACAATTACTTTGAACACACTAATATACTGGCTTGGTAAAAGCTCAAGAGCAATTGAGGCCCTTGACCTTTTTAAGGAAATGGGGACAAAAGGGGTAGAACCGGATAACTTGACATTCAAATATATGATCAGTGGTCTTCTGGATGAAGAGAAAACTACATTGGTTTATGTGGTTTGGGAGTATATGATGGATAATGGTATCATTCTCGACAGAGATGTTTCTGAAAGGCTGATAAGTGTGCTTAAGCTGAAGAGCAACTATGTTTTTTGAGAACTTCAGCCTCTAGATGCTTTCCTGCATGTATTGCCTACATGCAACTACCGACAGGCTTGAAGGTCTGAGCTTTTTTAATGGATTTAAGGTTCTAAGCTGGTGCTTAACTGAACACAAATTTGCTGGACACCTCAGTTTGATGCATGCACCAGTTGCACCTTCTGAACCAGACAATATCAGATGCACCAAGGTAGCAAGGGACAAGGTAATATTCCTTTTAACCTTCTGAAATATGTAAATTGTGCTACTTTTCTCATGTAAACATCATACATTTAATTGTGATTCTAAGGCATTGTACTTTAGCATATCCTGGTTATATAACTCTTGCAAATCATGTCTGATCCTGATTGAAGATATATGACCTGATTGATATCTGGGCACCAAATGAATATCATTGCAAGCCATCTCCTATATATATGTATCAGTAATAAGACATTGTTATGGCCCCTTATATTGGCACAATAGCTGTGATTGTTGGCTCCTGAATCTTTTAGTCACACCTGTCTCTAGGCTGTGACATGCAAACACACGAAAGCAACTTTTGGAAATTGGAACAAACATATACAATTTTTATCAGCGCCATGAATTGTTGTAATGTCGGATTTATGCATTTGCAGGGTCAGTTTAACATAAGATGGATCTGTACTTTAACCAAATCTTGGTAGGAGAAATCAGCAAAGGCTGGTAGGAAGGCAACTGGTGACAGTTCAGACATTGTTTTTATATTACTCCATGAAGCTACTGGTTGTGCTGTTTTTTATTTCTGGCAACCAGAAGCGTGTCACCAGAATAGCATCCCAACTACACTGTGGTGTTGTGGCAATCAATGAGTTTGCTTCAAGTGATATGTGCCAGGTAGGTAATTACCACTTTCTAATTTGTGTTGTATCCTTTAAAATGTCGACTAAAAACACCAGCGCCATAGTCCCTAATTAATGAAAGATCTCTTGCAGCTCACATGCTTATCTTATAATGTTTGGGATTATGTTTATAGTATTGCTGAAGGCCTGTTTTTATTCATTTCTTGGTGTTGTCCTGCCAACAGTATGCTTCTCTTTCTCGGTGCAGCTTTTGCCATTTGGTGGTGTTAAAGATAGTGGATTAGGAATATTTGCTGGTTTGGAAGGTTTGTGGGCAACTGGGCATGCTGCCTTGTTAAGGCAGTTGTAGAAGATAGATGGTGGCCATATGTTAAAACCATGATCCCAAAACCTATTCAGGTTTGTTACTTCCCAGATAAGTAGTCTGAAAATTTGTATGGTTTGCTTGCTGTGGTCTTGATGGTCAGCTAATGGCCTTTCAGTATCTTATCAGTGTTGTTTTGCATTTCTAACCTTTTTATTACTTCATTTTGTGTATCTACAAGGCCAATTCTTCTGAAGTTTAAGTTCTTCCCTGTGGCCATCTTCTTAGGGTAAACCGGTACAGTCTCTTTTGATTCAGAATATTGCATCTTGAGTAAAATTCAGAATGTGATGACAACTATGTGCATATGCCTATATGCTGATAATACAGCTATATTTCTGAATCCACTCAAGCAGGAAGTAAGAGCTATAATAAATCTGGCCTAAAGACAACTTTTCAGAAGATTGCTACTTACCCAACCTGATGTACTGGCTTTGATATGGTAGACATTCTAAGCGATTTTCCTTGTAAACAAAAGAAGTACCTTGCAAATATTGTGGACTTCCTTTGAGCTTATGAAAAACTTGTAGACTTGGGCTACTAGATTATAATATACAAAATAAGAGAAAAGACTAGCAGACTGGGAAGAAAACTGACTTTGTTTGATCAGGTCTTGTGAACTACTATCCAAAGCTGTCCGCTCGATTCTGTGCCGTCAGCATTGCCAACATACTGTAGGAACACCAAATAATTGGGAAGGACAAATGCAGAAGGAATTTCCTTTGGAATGGATCGATGAATTGGAACAGTCACTGTACTAGAACATGGTTTGTTGGCCAAAAGATCGCATTGCCAATCTGAAGTTTTTCAGTAGAGCCTTGCAACTTAGATGGAAGTGGTTTGAATTTTCAGAACCCAGAAAATACCATAGGTGGGGTCCCAATGCCCGTGTTCTCTGCAAGCACTAGCATCACAATTCGAAATGGTGAACATGCATATGCTTTTGGACAGATAGATGGATTCAAGAATGTCAATCACCAAATGAACTAGCACCAAATTTATCTATCATGTAGGAATAAACAAACTGTTAGAGAGGCAAGTACAGGGAACAAATGGATGAGGGGATCACATAGAAGTAACAAATGCTGATTTATTTCCTGGCAATCTTCCATTGTAGACAAAATTGCAAAACATAAGTTTCATGGACCATCTGGACTCCATAACCTGGAAATGGACATCATCTGGGATATATAGTGCTAGTCTGTTTAGCAAACATGCCTATCTACTGTCTGGAAGCTAAAAACAGAACAAATATGCAAGTTCTTGTGGCTATTATTGCAGAAGAAGTATTAAAAACTGACAAACTACAAGCTAAAGGATGTCCGAATGATGATATTTGCCAATTCTGTGATCAAGTACAGGAAACAGCAAAATATTTGTTTCTTTTATGCCTATTCTCCAAACAAGTCTTACTCAAGGTCTATGGTTCAGGTGGTTATAACCTGACATCATGGTGGAATAAATCAGCAATAGAGACATACACAGCTTGGAAAATGTATGGAAGAATAGAAATAGGCGAATCCTGGAACATCAACTGAAGAAGTAGATAAGCTGGAAATAGTGTAGCAATGTTGAGGTTTAACTCTGAGCTCTTCGTTCATTTTGTTTCTACTCGTAATGAACTTTCTTCCAGCTATATGGAATTATGGATTGCATAGCCATCTTTAGAATGGTCGGCTTAAAATCGACCGAAAACAGTAGAAAGATGTGCCGCCATATGCGTATTGCATAGATAGCGGCATGCATGAACTTTTTATATTTGACTTTATTTAGCGGCATGCATGAACTTTTTATATTGGACTTCAAGAAGATTATTAAATTAAGTGTTAATAGTTACTGCATATTGAAATACTAACATACTTCATACCATTGTACATGTTCATAAGATTCTTATGAATACAGTTTCCTTCCCATTCATCGAGACGGTGACCAAACTGACCATGCAATGTCTGGCCGGCTCGGCAGTTTGGAAAGTGAAAAGATGTAAGCCTTCACTCTTGGAAGAATGGCAATTACTTCCTCCGTTTTAAATATATGACAGTGTTGATTTTTTATATAACGTTTTAATCATTCGTCTTGTTAATTAAAAACTATGTAAGTATCATTTATCTATGTTTCTAGTATAGTTGAACGCGGTTAATTTATCTACGTTTGCAACGGAGTTATCTGATCATACCCCTCTCAATCGTCAGTCTTCTCTTCTTTATCCGATGACTTCGACCCATTATATTCCGGCGAGGAGGACGACGAGCCTGAGCCGCGTCCTAGCTTCAGTATCCCCTGGACCGCCTGTTCTAACAAACTCCTCGTCACTCGCGGCGCCGCTGACACCTCGCGCTTAGACGCCACGTCGGCAGCCGCACACGGTGACGACGATGACGGAGAGAGCGACGTCGCCGCCTTTACGGGTTTCCTTCTTGCCGTTGTTTTTCTTCTTCGGATTGACCGCCGGTGCTTTGACTTTATTCTTCCTCATGGTCGTCGTCGTCGCTGTTTCTCCTGTTCTCGTGGTGCAGCACGACGAAGCCTAGGGCGCCGTCCGGATGGTCGGACTGCTCGGCTCTGGGCCCCTTCTGTGACCGAAATATCATCGATTATATATATTTTTATTTTTTAATAAATTGGTTTGGATGTTGTCTATGTAATTTTTTAACAAATTTTGTTTGAAATTTTTTTACCCGATAGAATTATACCTCCACCCTTCATATTTTTTGGCTACCGAAAATTTAAACCTGTTACTACCTGCCGGAGCGCCGCCACCACCCTGCGCAACCGGCGGTGCGTCGTGATGGCCGCCGTGCTCCACCTCCATAGCAGCATCCGGCGGGCCAGCCGTCATGCCTTCCATCGGAGTTTCCTCGGATGGCTCTACGATGGCACTGTTGTTGTGGTCGGAAGGAACGCCGCCACCGTCGTGTCGGAAATCCGGCGAACGCAGAGTATCACCGGACGAAAACATCTTGTCGTAGATGCAAAATTTTGAATCGCAACCCAATACTTATGGACTAGGGAAGAGTAAGACTCGAATTCTATGTGGTCTTGGAGATGGAGACGACGAGTCGGCCAAATCCCTAAAACCCTAGAATTGTTCCCCACCAATGCGTGTTGCCGCCGCAGCGGCTGGTCCTGCCGGCGTCGTCCGCGGACGCTGGCGTGGCCGCGTGGGACGGACCTGCGCACGGCCGGCGAGGCCATCCGACACCACACCTGCGCCTTCCGTCGTCCCCAGGCCCTGACCGTCGTCGCCAACCGCCGCTTCCTCGCCACCTCCCAGGCCCTCGCCGGCAACTCGGGCGCCCCCCATCCACTACTAACACTGGGACAAGGAAATCAATCGCTCGCCGGCAACCTCAAGCCGCGTCCTTTGAACTCCGTACCCTAGGCCCTACCTCGATCGGAGCTTCCCTCTGCAGCCCCAGGTGGCAGGCGGTCGTCAAGAGCTTCCCCGAATCCCCGTCAAGCCGATACGCGCGCCCGTCGCTGACCGGAGGGGAGCTACCTCATCGGCCGCGGGGTCTCCAGCGACATGTTCTTTTGGGAGGTGAGAACATTGTGATAACCCAGAAATCTAGTACTCTCTCCTCCGCCTGTAATACAGATTAGATTTATTCTATTATTATAAATATATATAGTATATCCAATCATGTACTATTTACTTATATTTTTGAACAGGAGTATCAAATAGTTTGCATCGTGAATTAATTTGGCTCAAGGTCTGACCAACCCAAATCCTGACAATAATAAAATAGAGGTTACAGCCACTTATTACAAACACAATTCGCTTAACAGAGCAGCTAAACATTCTAATATGAGGGGGCAAAAAGACTAATAACTCCAACACAAAAGGAGAATTCAAGTCTATTTGTAAATTTTCATTTGAAGTTGGTAAATATGGCATGACTGTTGACTTCAATTTTTACTGTATTAGTTTTTTTACTAGTCACATTTGTATAGTTGTGATTAGAACCGAAGTTGTCTTAAAAAATACCTGCATATAAGATTTAGTTGAAGATTTATCAAAAACCATATCACTCTTACTAAGCCATAGAACCCAATATAAAGTTGATGCTTCTTTCTCATTTTTTTTCAATTCCCACATATATGACAATTACTATTGGAAGGTTTTAGTCCAAAAGAAATATGTGACATTCTCTAAAGAAATTTAGCGAAATAACAATTAAAGAATAAATGTTGAATAGCCTCATTTTTATACAAAACCAACCATTTCAATTTTTTCTTGCTAAATTATAATTGGTTAAGATTACTGGCTCGAATAGATACCAAATATTTTTTTATTTCAATAGGCATTTTTAATTTCCACAATAACTTATTCCTCTATGTGTCCATTGTTAATTAATGCTAGATAGAAAAGAAAATTGACTAATTTGCTGATGATTCCATCTAAATATGTCAGTTTTGTTGTTCAAATGAATATACATCAACTAAATTATACCAATTAAGGTTGTGACCTACCAACAAAGAAAACATTAAGTTAAACAGTACTCATAATAATTGCAATTAAAGCATTTCTCCTATGAATAATATTATAAATAGATGGATATATGTCCTTAAAGGAATAATTTCCTAACCACTTGTCCTCTCAAAATCTAACTTGTTTTCCATTATTAACTAAAGAATGTATCTTTGACTTTTATAAATCACGACAAAAAATGAGAGTCCCTTCTTCTCAACTTTGGTAATTGTCTGGTTTTATAAGTATTTTCTTCTCAGCAAATCTTGCCACACATCTTCTGCATTAATCAATTTAAACAACCATTTGCTTAGAGCACTACTTCCTTTGCTATGTTATGTTCCAAATTTGCTTAGAGCACTAGTTCCGAATTAGCTATGCACAGCAATCTTTCTAAGCACTCACATTAAATTGAACAAACTTGCTTATGTTATTACTTGAAGTTTTGAGCATTGATTTGCCTTGGACTTAGCAAGGGAAAAGAGAAAAAAGTGGTTATAGTGAATGTTTAAATTTCGATGTTTTTCCTATGAAATGCATGGCAAAGGAAATTTTTCTCCACTTTTCCTATACCCAATCCTCCATTCTGAATGAGAATAGGGTAAATTCTTATAGGAATTTGAATCCTCCACTTTTCCTCCAAAAACCCTTCAAACCAAATGAGACCTCAACTTTTTTTCTATTCTTTCCTCAATCGATGGTCAAATGAAAATGCTTTTTATCATAGTTTATTTTAGGGCAGTCATGGGGAACATAAATCCATGCCCAATTCTACCTATACATATTTGGAAATTAGCTTACCTATATCCTCGCATGTAAAAATGAACAAAAGTTGTAAAAAGTTGCTTCTCTTTATAACAAATCATCCATATAAATTTCAATTGATTTGATAAGTTTTTTAGTGTGAGCAAGAGTTTAAAGATTTTTTGGTCCAAAATTTACACGTATGTATTGGGCCCAAAACTTAAATAAATAATTCCTACTTGCACATATCCTCTCTAAATAATGTAGGTATGGGTATTACATACCTAGTCAGAGGCCTATGAACCCATAAGCGCCATGGAATGCATACAGTGACCGAGTGGTGTGATGGTCACTTTAGCTTTATGACATGACTGAAGCCTGTGTAAGCATGGTGTGGCGGCAGCCTGTAGTAACCAAGGCCTAGTTTGATTTAGCTTATTAAATGAATTATTGTCATTGGTTATATACTTTAAATTAAATATTTTAAGATACCCTTCATTCCCTCATAACAGCAGTGACAGGCTTCCTCCACCCATAGGCTGGTTCCTGAAAAGGAGGGTCTCTCCATCTAAATCAGCGAGGTGCGTGGGGATTGGCCGTTCTAGTTAAGCACATGCTTCTTCCAAAGCATGGCGACATTGGGTGGCAAGTGCAATCCGGCGAGGCCTAAACAAATTGGAAACCAGCAAGGTGCACGATGGATTGGCTACGGAAGTTTTCTCAGGTCACCAACGCCGCATGCATCTAGGTGCATGGCCAACCCTCATCTACTGAGCATGCAACCCACAAATCTTCGATGATAGGGTGTGCAATCTGCCAATGAGGCAGAGTAGCTATGTTGGCACTTTCAAGTCAAGTGGCGATGGTTTGCTTCCTAAATCGAAGTTCAATGAATTGACTACAGCTATCCATCCGCTAGTGGTGGATCTATAAGTCCTATGCTTCGTTAGATAGAGTTTGGATTCAGAATATACTAAGATACCAAACTAATGACGATTATGTAGAGGGGATTATGCGGGTGACGCAGTCTATTATGATCGGAGTCATTAACAGTTCAAGGTGGCTTGATAGTCATGACCGATCAAGTGCGGCTATTATCCGGCTATCTTTTTGGTGGGCAGCAGATGTAGGTGGCAATTTGTCGCTGGTGTACCTTTCAATGGCTATGGATATTATTAACAGTTCTCAAGGTATTGGACTGCAAGGTGAAAACCCTAATTTGGTTCCTCTAGACTTAACAACATCATATTTGTTTGTTGACTCCTTGTTAAAGGTGTTGTCTTAGATAAAAATCCAGGTCTGATTTTGGACAACATCAGTGGGCAAGCATCGGATTCTTCTTAAAGGCATTGTTTGGAGTAGGTAGTAGTTATTTTATTTTCGTTCTAAGAGTGAGTTGTCGCAAGACATCATAATACGTTCATGGTGTCCTAGGTTTTTTTTACTTCCTTTTTTGGCTGTGTGCATCATCGATATAGAGGCTGAATGTATTTTCATTGCTTAATGAAATGTTCATTATCTTAAAAAAAACTTAATAAATGACTATAACAAGTGGTCTAAACAATGTAATAATGTAATAGGAGAAAGTTTTTTAAGAAAACGTATTTTTAAATCATAGAGTAAATAATATGTTTTAATAATATATTTTGAAGAGTGCCATTGTTGTCTGCACCCTTGTTTTATTTTTTGTATTTGCAAAGTTTTTTTAAAGGTGGAGCGTTGAAATGGGTGCCCTGGGAATTTTCTTGAAATGTCCCTACATGATATAAATTGCTTGTCCTTGGCATAATTTGGAAATACGAAGTCTTAACTAAACTGAATTGAGCATTTGAAACAAAAGAGAGACTTACGCTTCACCACAATGTTTTTTAAAAATCTTTTTACTTTTTCTTGTTTAATTTCCTATTCACCTTACAGTCTTTTAAGCTTTTCATAATTTGCCTATCAGGTCCAGTGACGAATATTGTAACTCCAAAACGAGTAAATCTTCCATCACTACAATCACTACATTGCTGTAATATGAATTACGGGCTGTAATTGTGCTCCAACCTGAAAATGATGTCCACATTGCTGTTAACTTCAGTTCCAACTTTTTGGACCGCTGCCTGGATGCACTTCAGGTCAGCTGATTTTGTATTGCTATTGACATATATAGGTGGCAAAATTTCTTTTAACCTTTCATTTATTTCTAAACATTTTCTGACCATTCTTCTTTTGATCCAGCACCCTGGCAGTTCGTCCAGATTGCTTGAATCTGGGGCCAGTACTCTGTTTTGTGTGTAGATACTTGGAGTTATAGGACCTGCTTGTGAGTGAGGTTCTTGAACTGATGCCATCTTCAAAGAATACATGATACTATGCAACTGATTATCATGGTCATTATTGCCAATTAGGTGAGAAATATTTAGCACTTTTATCTGCTGTTTCAGTTAAGAAATAAAAAAGAAAACACCTTCAGAACTCAAAAATATACCACTAGTGATGTGTCAAATAATTGACGTTTTTCACCCTAGTGCAGTATCAGTGGAGTTCTAGTTCCATGTAAGCAAAACGACCTACCTCATGTTCTCATTCCATGTATTCACATTGTACAGGATATTGTGATCGGTTTCGGTCAACACGAGTCAGAAAATCTTGGAAGCCCTAATGGATCTCAAAGATGAATTCTTCACATCAACCTTTGCATGTACTTTTGTGTTATGGCTAGTGTAGGCTGTAGATTTGTAGCAGAAATTAAAATTTCTGAGATGGATAGGAAGTGAGATGTGGACAAATATCTTAATTTCCATCTTGCAATAGAGCCATTTTATTATCTATGGAACTATATGTGGATCGTACTAATTATTCCTTGAACCATCAGGACATTACAACATCAGCCAGACTGTCCTGTCTGCACAACGTAACACCCAAAAGGCCAAAACTACCACAAAAAAAAACATGAAAGAAAAAAATAGAACATAGGGCATCCAGATTTCTCGTGTCACCTAGGCTGGATGCCACCTCTCACTCTCAGCCTCTCCCTTGCAAACTCGCCGGAGACCGGCGTCCGGTGGTGCCGTGACGGCGCCCCAAATCCCTGTGCCTCGTGGTCCAGCGCCTTGGCCGGGCTTGATCTCGCAGGAGTTTCTTCCTGCGGTGCCTTGTCGCCACCACCGCCGGCCTCCTGTGAATCCTCTACCGTGCTGCTCCAGCCGTACTCCATCATCCGCTGCTGGTAGCACTTCATGGTTACCACCAGCATGAACACTGCACACACAACAGAGATAGATGATGATCAGCATTCTAAAATACCAGTATATAAAGTTATTTCTAGAGTTTGAGAGTTATAAATTGGTGTCAAGAAACAACTATCTTCATTGTTGTTTCTATATGTTTAGTTTTTAGTAAAAATTCTAATATGATGTCCCATTTCTATTAGACTTCTCGATTTAGTAGTGCCTTGCTGGAGATACTATCTGCATCTCTTCGTTAACTCACTTACCACACCACTTTCTATCATGTACTAGTACGACAACTCATCTAATTTCTATAGACACTAACAGGTGAGGTGGAGCACTGAGAATTAACCATAGGTTGGTTGACGAAACAGATCTATGGGAGCAATTCTGAGTGTAGGATGGATCGTGGATATATTTGTAGGAGAGGTAGTTACCAGCCCAGACACGAGCAACCGAGGATGAGACGTTCCAGACGAGAGTGAAGACGGCTGCTACGACCGCCTTCTTGTGGGAGCATGACTCCCATCCATCCCTGAACCTCTCCAGCCAAAACTTGCCTGCCATGGACAGCAAAACACAATTTAATTTCGTTCAAAACACACACGCACATTTTAATTAGTACAATAACAAAATCACACAAAAAAAGGAGAAGAAAAGAAATCTTAAATCTTAAGCTCATGTTGTTTTTTGCATTATGGTAATCATGTTCAAGTAATTGCTATTTGCTTACTGCCCTGTTTATCGGATTCCTGACATCTTACCCTTTTTTTGGTATTGCTTTATTCATCAGAACGGACTAGACATTATGATTAAGGGTAAGTAAAGTTGGGTCTAATTATGTGACCTAATCAATGTCCTGAAAAACAAAAGATGGTGATAACCGAGGATAAAGCTAGCCATGCTTTTTGTCCCTCCTTTTGAACTTTTTTTTCATATGGAAATCAAAATAGATTGGTGTCACTGTTGCTCCACAGCCTAATCTATAAGAGATATGTATTTCTTCCATGTCGCATATGTCAGATTTCCGTTATCAACAGGAAATTTTGTAACATCAAATGAAATGAGGTACCTTAACAACCGAAAAAAAATGTGGACATTAACCTTTGGAGAGTGACAAGCTATCTACCAGCCTCACTAGTCACTATACAGTCCTGAGAAATTCATGGATTTGGTATATACTTCCTCTGTTTTAAAATATAAACATTTATAAATTATTTAGCAAAGAATAATGTAAAAAATAAAAAAACTTTAGTGTCCCTTAATAAATGTGAAATAAATGAAGGTGAGAGAGTAGTTGAGGGTAAGATATCAACAAATTTAAATAAAAAAATAATTGATGTGAATAATGCTAAAAATTCTTATATTATAAAATAAAATTTAAATATAGAAATATTTTTATATTTTAGAAAGGAGGGAAAAGTAAATTTAATATGTGGTGCACCTTTTGATCACAATCACATGTTCCCACCATAATCGTTACCCACCTCATTTTGGTTTTTAATTGGTACAGGTACCAGAAAATCATCTCAGGTTTTAATCAAATTAAAGAAGTGTCAGATGTGGCAGAAAAACATCATCATTTTGTTTAGAGCGTCCCTGATTAATTTTCAGAGCTGCATCTGGCATGGTTGGTGGTGGATTGGTGAACAAACATATATTAGGACCCCACAAAACAGTCATGTATGTGGGACTTGTGGAGGGGTAGTGACCAAATGCCCAACACTTCACATGCAAAAGAGCAAAGCTTGGAAGCATCGGTACTGACGGGTACATGCCTAGATCAAAGAATCCCCCAGCAAGCAGACACCAACAATTTTTTGTGTAACAGTGCAGTTTCATCCTGCCAGGGTTACTACCAAGTTGACGGGTACACATGTTGACATGAAAGATGAAACGTCCTATGCTAGCTAGGATGGTTCTCATGGTTAACTACCAAGTTCTCAAGTATCATATGGAATGGGGAGAAAATGAGTATAATTGAAGATACTGAGCTATAGATGTATCCATTTTAAAAGTTCCATGAGTAAAAGAAGAGAAGGTCCTCACATGACTATTGTCTGTTTATTTTCTGGCTGCAATGGATAAATTAATACTGTTAACCAGCTACCCTAGTGATGTGACTACTAGAAAAAACTAATGACCAATTTAATGGTAATTAAATGCACTTTACAATGGGTAAACTAGGCTTGATATCTACTCTAGCACATACCATCAGTTTATGTTTAATTTGGCCAATAAAGAGACGAATCTATGGTCCAAGCAGAGAGGTCAAGAGTAGTTAAGCTGGAGCTCTGATTCAAATTAATTTTGTTGTCATATCTCACAAGGTGACAGTGCATACGTTCTGTAAATTTAGGACACTAACCAAAGAGTAAAACTCTATAACATCAGCTACTATGACAGAGTTGGTGGCCAGAATAATGGCCCCACTAATCCACAATCACTTTCTTTTGATGCTAGTAGGTCTTCTCTCTCCATTTCGGAAAGTGTGCAACCATTTTTTTTGTTAATTTCTTTTTTCTTTTCGGTTTACACGAAAGATATTCAAATAAACATATTAGATATTTCCAAAGAAGCTTTCGAAAAAATTGCAAACATGAATTCAAAGTAGTAAAAATGTTATCAATGAACTATTCCTTCATGACACCATTGTAAAACAATCCTTAGCCGTTAGGAAAGATTCTTCTTAACTTTGCCCTTGAAAAGAAAAAGGGATCAAAGGAGGCGTGGGTCACGTGTGACAGCATCAATCAGTGTTAGTAATATCCTTTGATAGCCAGAGCATCTCAATGACAATCAAGCCCATGTTGACCACGCGACACTCGCACATGCAAAAGGCAGGAGGAATAACCGTGCATGCTCTCCCTCCAATGCAAAAGTCACCTCTGGTTAATTTACCTTTACTTCAAAGCTAAAAGTTACCGGCTTACTCTCCCTTTCTACTATCAGTCACAAAACTTAGGTCCAATTGTAGCTTAGTTTATTAGCTAATGTATTATTAGTACTAGTACTTTGTTCCTAAACAGAAGTTACCGGTTTACCTTTTTACCATCAGTAACAAAGCCCTAGGACTAACCACATTCTCATTCTGAGTTTTTGTCCCGAGGGATTTCTTAGTTTATTACTCCTTCCATTTTAAAATATAATAATTTTAGAGTTTAAAATTTATCCTACATATATCCTAACTTTTACTACTAAACTATGCATATTATCCATTCATTCCTTATCTTTATGATGGTCTGGACTTATATCTCACATATTTTGAGAAGACAAATAAATCTTTCTATCACTCTCCTTAATTTAAAATTGGTTATATTTTAAGACAATGGAGTATTACCTAATGTGGGTTAAATTGTACAAATTAGTCTTGATTATTCTTGGGGTGGTAAATAGTACGTAAAAGGTCAATTCAAGTATTTGTAGTAGTTTTTTTTTCAATCAACTTGATTTTTTTTTCAATCAACTTGAATTTAGATGCCATGTGAGAATCAGTTGTAATCACTGATCATTCATCATGGTGACAGCCTGATGGAGTAGTTTCGGAACAATCTTATTTGGTTTTATTGCAGATCATAACCCAGAAGATGCAGAAAAGGACTAATCTTCAGAGAAGGGTTGATTCACAACATGTACTGTTACAGTGGAGTATTCCTACTGAGTATATATACCATGTTTCAATGACATGTCCCAAATACCAATGTCCTTAGCTCAATAAAATTCTTGTACCCTGCTCCAATTTACCTAGTTCATTAATTTCAGTCTCTCTAATCCTAACCATGCACATGCTCAAGAGCCTTGGGGGACCAGTAAAAGTGTACCAACTTACAAGATCCAACAACCTCGACTCTAAATTTTTTTAATAAAAATGATATTCTTATAGTATGAACAAAAGGTGTGAAAGTGATGAGTCGCTTGTAAGTGGGCCCAACTAATGGTAGAATTCAGTGGGACCGCTTTGTCAGTGACTAAGTTAGGTTATTCTTGCATGCTGTCTTTGTGTGCATAGATATTACTTTGGTGATGCAGAAGATTACAAAGGAATTCGCGGTTAAAACGAGACAGAGCTTGGACTTACCATATCTTGCAAGCTGGGTGGAGTAAGATGAGCACACCTTCGGAATGATGAAGACCCCAAAGAACACTGCAAACAAGGCCAGAACAAAGGTAAAAAAATGTCAGTCTGTGCCAGTGTTGCTATAGATCTTTAACCTTTATCTGTACAAGCAACACTACTTCTTGACGCCTGTGGTCCTAGCATCATACAAGATTTTAAGATAAGATTGTGCATCAGATAGTATTTTATCACACTTGTTTTCTTAAAAATGTTCATATAGACATCAGTTTGGTTCTGATTTAACTACCATGGGTTGTTGAAATGAAGAAAGAGATGAGGCTGTAGAGACAAGAGGGTATGTACAGACTACAGAGATAAAACACTTGCATGTGTGCGTTGTTCCATTGGTACTTACCCAGTTTTGCCAGTGTCCAGAGGGTGAGAAAGTTCCCACACCGGGCCATTGCAAACAGCAGCAGTGCCAGCTGCAGTGCACATGTAGTCCCTCTGTCAGTACAAATCTAACTAGAGATGTGTCCATGCATGCATCTACTACTCCAGTGATTTTGCCAAACAGTGGAGCATTTACCGAAGCAGACAATTGACTCCTTTTTTACCTTCATGGTTGTTGCAGGCTCACCAGAGAAGAGGAACCTTAGATTCAGGAGCACCTCATTGATGTAAGGCAGCACAAGCCTCAGCAGCCAAATGGCCTCCTCCTCCCCCACCAGGTACCTTTCACCACTCCTCTCAGCATCATCACAGTCCACATTCTCTCCCCTGAATTGATGATCAAACAAATATCAGCTCACTTTTGACAAGCTGGTTAATTATGTGATAATTATGCAGGTAATCTGGATAAGAATTATTACCTGTTAAGTATGGACTTGCTAAGAAACCTTAGGCCAAGGTAGACTAAGCCAAGATATGAAGCTGCTGTGATTGTGCTGCACAATTTAGAAAGTTGAAGGGAAAGGTCAACAAATTTTGACAATTAAACAGCTTAGAGGATTCAGACTTTGTTGAGTAACAATGCAGTAATAAATACTGAACAATGACTTACTTGTAGTTTAGGTCTTTGGCATAGGAGGAGGAGATCAGTAAAAAAGTCCCTAATCCAAACACAAGTGTAGACTTGGAGACATCTCTCCACATGACCAAATCCACTAAAAAACAAGGCAAAATAAGAAGTAAGAAACCATAAATTCCAATTTTATCAACTAAAAGCATCTTTCCTACAAAAGGAAAAAAGACTGACCAATATTCTTCATTCTTCCATTGCTTCTGCTGGGTGCTGATGGCCTGCCCTGAATCTCCTCATACTCTTCTTCGACTTCAGGAGAAGAAAACGGCTTCCATATTCAGAATATACCGAAATGGTAGGAGCAGACCAAGAACAGTACTATCAAGCAACAACAGAAACAAATGGCACTAACCAGGAGGAGAACTGACTGGATCTTGCTTGGGAATCAGGCGGCCGATCTGCGGTGAAGCTTTTTTCTCTGAAGAAACCAAGAAAACACAAAAATTGGAGTAACATGACACAGGAGATGACAAGAATGCATTAGAGTTGATCCTTTCTTTCCTCCAAAAATTCTCCAAAGAAGACAAATGATTTCATCAAGGTTACCTGGAAAAGGTTTAGCTGGCTCTGCATTCGTCATCCGGTGAATTATCACTGGCATAGCCTTCTTTTCCACTGCATTTTGGAAACAGAATAAAATACACCTGAATTGGTACAAGTTTTGCATCCATAGAGGAGGAATTCACCTGTTGGAATGATAATTGGCTCTGGGTTCATCTCCCGGAGATCAATTGTCGCGGCAAGCTTCTTTACTGGATCACCGGAAAATTCTTGGCACGATGAAACAAAAGAAAAGACAAATAAAGGTAAAATTAAAGTGGCCAAGAACAAGGCCGAGTTCTACCTGGAGGCTTGACTGGCTCCGGATTTGCCGCTCTCTCATCCTCCACGGAAGTTGGGGCAATCTTAATTCCTCCTAATTTTTCACCAAAATGATTGCACGATTAGAGGGCAATGAAAAAACCAAAAAAAAAAAAAGAGAACGGAATTTGCGAATTTGGCAGGATTCGCCTCACTTTTTGTCGGTGGCTCAAGATCTTGGTCATCGACTGCTGCAAAAATGGTGATGGAGAAGGTATCAAGACCAAATTCATCAAGAAATCAGGGTGATGGCAACATTGGAGGAGTTGATACTTGCCTTCATGCGGAGCTGTTGATTTCGCAGCTTCGTCGTCGTTAATGGCCATGTTATCTTGGTCAAGCACCTCCTTCTCCTCATCGTCCTCTGGTTCCAGCTCTTCTTCCGGTTCCTCTTCGCCCTCCTCTAAGTTGTTGGTTTCCTGCACTTCCACCACGACCACCTCCTTGACCTCGGCGGCAGCGGCGGAAGCGGCCACCTTCTTATCCGGCGTGGTGACCCTCGTGACGGACCGCTTGGCGGTGACGGCCGTAACCCCAACCGCCGGCGCCGCTGCCGCCGCGACGTCGGAGAGCGACTTGCGCAGGTCTCCGATCGCGGTGACGGGCTCGGACGCCTTCCAGTTCCGCCTCTTCTTAGCCGCCGCCGTCGTGGACCCCGACGCGCCACCGCCGCCGTCGCTCTGGTTGCGCCTGAGGCGGCGGTAGACCCTGAGCCCCTCCTCGTCGGCGTCCTCCCCGCCAGCGCTGAACACCTTGACCCCGCCCTTGACCTCGTCCATCTTCATCCTCGTCTCCCACACCGACGCCGCCGATGCCGCCGCAGCAGCAGCACCGGCACCCCTCGGCACCGACAGCCGCCTCCTCGTCGCAACACCACCACCCGTCCCACCCCCGTGCATTCTTCTTCTAGGCTCTGCTCTGCTTTGGGATTGTTGATCGCTTGCGTTTGCCGCCTTGTGGTGCGAGGGCGGGTGCGCTCCCACCTCGACAACACTGCTCTGCTCTGGAGTTGGAAGAAGAAAGCTATGTCAGTTGCTGCTGCTCCTCCTTGTCGGGCTCTGACAGTATCAACACTGCCTTGCGTTGCACTCAACCCCTCTCTGTCCCTCTCCACGCAGAGTTAGAGGAGCGAGGCAGCCAGGGTGAGTGAACAAACGAATCTGAGGTTGGTGTTACTGGATGTAGTGGAAGCCTTTGGTTGTGAACTCAACTGATGACGGTGGAGGTGGGTGAGCTGAGCTCCCTCCTTCGCTGCTGCTGCTCTGGTTGATGAGGGCAGCAAGCGTCGCTCGCTCACGTTTGGGATCTTGGATACTACTGCCACGGCGCTATTCCTTGGTTGGCAAGGAGAGAGAGAGAGAGAGAGAGAGAGAGAGGAGAAGGCGATGCGGGAGGGACACGAGCGATGGCCGACGGGGGAGGGCGAATTCCGTGCGTGCCTGCTCCGGCCTCCATTCCACTTTGGTCATGTGACTGCGTCAAATGGCCACCTCTGCCTTGCCTGCCTCGTGTGCGCATCTACTCGGTATGGGTGCACTGGTGCAGGCGTGAGGAGGCGTGGAGAGGACGTTTCGACCTTGTCGGAGCTGGTGGGGACCGTCCGATGGAGCCACTTTTGCTCATCTGACGGCTCAAGTTGGTCTGCTCATCACAGGAAGAAACTAGCGCTCTAGTACTAGCACTAGTAGGCATTAGTGCCTGTTCGGAACGTAAACAAGCGTATCACCTGTCAGAAACGGAGTGTAAACATAAACGCAGGGGGGACATGGATGACGTAGAATCTGTTTGGAAAACACAAGATTAGCATGTTAGGCCTCCACCCCCATGAGGCCTTCACACACGTGAGGAACTTTTCCTCTAAGATTTGGAATGCTGCAGGGCTTCTAAAAGTTTATGCCTTACAGAGTATTCTTTAGTTGGTTATGTATGTCCTCCTTGATCGGATTACTATTTATTATCTTAACAAATAACATCTAATGACTAATGTTTTCCGTGCCAAAAAAAAAGTCACTATGTGGAGTCACTGTTGCCACTTCATGTCAATTTCGTTTCTTTGCATGAACTTAGTATATATAATTTTCTTTTCGATACAACTTTTCTGCATTTTCATTACCCTAGAGATAGGATAGCAATTTTATCCATAGGTTTAGGTAACACAGGTGCCACACTCTATGGGCATGCGGGTGGGTTAGATTTTATGCTCATGAGTATGCCTAACTCAAACTAGATCACTTATGGGCATGACATGTGTTTTATTATACACGTGGGTAATCATGGGTACCTACATATACATATTTATGATGATTGTGTGTCAATACTAACTAAAACATGAATGTGTTGAAAATACATCTAAGCCTGCTAATAAATTTTGCGTAATAGATGATAAGAAAATTAGGATACTTATGTGTTAAAGTGAAAAAAAAAGCACGAAGTTAGTCTTAAAAAATTGAATTAATGAAAAAAACTCCTACCACGAAAGAAATATATTGAAGAGTACTCTACATTATGTTTTAATTGTATTTTATTTTATTTTTAGTTCTAGGATTATCATAATCAAGAGGATATAAATATTAGCCTGAGTTACGAAGCAAGTGCTCAACTAGATGTTTTTATTTTTTTTAAGTAAACAATTACATCACATGCACCTCTAGGTTTTTATTTTTCTCTAGAGGCTTTTGGATACCTTTTCTAAGTTGCCGGATATTTTTAATCAAGTTTGTTTGCCTAACGGTGAAAGTAGACTAGAGTCTCTGGTCTTAGGTAACGGAGTCTTCGGAGAATTTTCTTTATCCAGAAGTGAAGGTTGTTCGAAGTCTTCGAAGGTTTAAACTTGATATTTTGACTTTTTGAAGTTTCTCAATGGAAACATATGATCGTTTAATCCAAACATTAATAAAAATTCTTGTGTCTCCTTGTATAGTACTTTTTGCATCTATTTACTAATTTTAGATCACCTATCATACCCCCTTCTCTTTTGATATTACTCCCTTCACGCATTTATTTTGGAAGCAGTTAATGGGGATTGGAATATCCATACCTTAGGATTGAAGTGTCTGGTACTTTGCTACCTAGCAATGAATCTCGATTAGAGTCTTTTGATAGTTAGCACTGGATACTCTAGACGAGATTCTTATAAATTTTTAAACATGCACATTCACCCTTATTTATGTGACTCAAGATCCTTTCGTGTGTAGTGCATCAAAGTCATAGGCTATTAATGGCTTAGTCATTTGTTTTCTTATTTGGTGATGAAATAATTTGTAATTATAGAATATGGATTTTAGTATGTAGTTAATACGTGAATAACTATAACTTATTTATTCTATCGATTGTTTGTGATTTTATACTTACTAGGGTAGTTAACAATAGATTTCTAATTATGATGGTCTATATCTATAAATAGATATATTATATTATGTTGTTAAAAAACCTATGGATACCCAGTGGGCAACCAATACCATATGGGCGTGGGCATGGATTCTATTTTGCGCCCAATAGAAGTATTGGTTACAGGTGGGCGAGAAGTTTTGCGTCTCAGGCCAAGCATTTTCTAGATTCGCACAAAACTCGTCTCGATCCATTATCACCCCTAGATGGAGATAAGTAATTTTTGATGCATCTTCATTTTCTCTCAAAGTCACCGCTTGCACAGCCCCATTATATGGGCCGATTGAATGGGCACAGCTGTAGCTTGAAACATGCCCCATAGGTGTGGAAGGTGTTTTTGTGCTGATGTTGGGTTAGAGTTTCACTTTAGATTAGGAAGTAATCATGCTTTTTTCCTTCGATACATTATTATAATTATTATTTTTATCTTTAGATGTGTATTATTTTTGTTTCACTATCACCACGTCCGTCACTTGAGATCATTGTAGTAATTCAAAGTGAAACTCATTATTCATTGCTACATTTCTAATTCCCTTCGAATTAAACTGGTCAAAGTTTGCTCAAGTTTTTTGTTCAGTTTCATTGAATTTCGTTGGGTTTTTTTCACCCTGTGCTCCCTCTGATTTTTTTTCATTATGAAACAATTTCCATGGCGATATTTCATTTCTAGGTAAGGAAGCTTCGAAGCTTCTAAGTTAGGAGTCTACAAGGGACAATTTTGTCATTTTGAGATAATCATGGATCAAATAACACAACAGAAAATCCATTAGGAGTGATGTAAATCTGATGATTTGTCACACTTCAGATTGTGACTTGTCATCCCATGACAACGACACATGAGATCTCTAAGTCAATGCCGTGTTGGTTAAAATGGCAAATCACCCAACCCCCAATTTTATGGAAAGAGAGTTTTTTACAGTCTTTATAGTGGTATCTCTAGATACCAGTAGGTACTAAACGAAATCCAGCCGTTTAACTACTCATGCAAGTTCGTATCTGGATTAAAGGCAGCTGGCGATATCATTTTTTGCGGCTGCGGTAGCGCGGCGCCCGACGACGGTTGCTTCCACACGGTGGCACCGAACACTTCTGACGTTGCGCGGCCACCCCGAGTCCCCGACCGCGGCGGCGCGGCGACGCCGACCTTCCTCGTCTGCAGCAGCGGTGCGCATAGGAGGAAAATGCTTGCTCGACGGAGATACATGATGATACAATTGGAACGAGAAATTACCTAAATACCCTTTCATTATTTAGTACCTCCCCATCTTCTATAAAATCACGTGGGCAGTAGTACCAGGTACTACTCTTTATCACCCGTTGGATCGAATGAAATTGATGGCTCAGATTACATGTACCGGTAGGCACCAAGGTAACTGCAGGACGGTAAAATAGCTCAATGGGAAATCATCAAATCCCCGGTAGTGAAGGCATCACATTTCCTACATAAAAGTTCTGCAGAAATCACCAAATCTTACATATAGACATGCTCTTGCAGTAAAAACAACTATATGCAAGACTCTGAATAATTAAGAGTGTAGTGTTGCGAGGAAAGCATCCAGCTTCTGGTTCTCGAACCGAGACAAGAACTTAGATGCAGATCGGCGGCCGCGCTCTGAGCAGCGTCAGCATCGACGACGCCAGCGACCCGAGCCCGTCCCCGCAGATGAGCCCCGACGCCACCGCCGGCGACAGCAGCCGCGCGCCGACGGCATCGACGTGCCTCCACACATGCAGCGCCAGGCACCCCGCCGCCATTCCCACGGGTATCCTCGGCGGCACGAAGAACGCCAAAGCCACGCCGACCGTGCTCGGGATGTACCGCAGCGCGCGACGTCGACGTTGGCGTTGGCGCTGTCGACGTCGGCGCCGTCGACGCCGCCCATGTTGTACACCTTGTAGAAGACCCAGAAGATGGCCGGGTTGACGACGCAACCGATCGCTGTGCCGGCGACCTGGCCGACGAGCATGGCGCGGCGACGTGAGCGTCAGGTAGCCCGTCTTAAAGTCCTGCATGAAATAGGACGTGCCTGAGACGGCACTGATGATGATCCCGCACGCGGCGAGCCCCGCCACGACTTAGCCACCGTCGAGCCCGACCCAGGAGCTGAACACCATCATGGTGATCTTGCCGTACGTCGCCGACAGGTTCATGTCGGTGACACCCACGCCGTAGGCGTTGCAGAACGCGAACACCAGCGCGGCGACATAGGCTGCAGCGACGTGGCGGTACCGGTGCTGCGGGTACAGGAGCGGCACGGCGACGACGGAGATGGCGGCGAGGGTGGCGTACGACGCGACGGCGACCCACCTGCAGCTGCTCCGGCGGTCGTCGAAGCTCTGCATGGTCCGCTCGGTGGCGCTGAGGCACTGGAACGGCGGCAGCGCCGCTGACGTCGTGGAAGCTCTCGCGCGGCCGCAGCTGCGACGACGCTTGCGCATCGCGTTGGCCGTCCGGACCAGCGCGGAGAGGAAGGTGAAGAGGCTGTCGGCGAGGATCATGGACACGCCGATGAACACCCGGTAGCCCATGATGTCGCTGAGGATGTTGGCGTTGAGGTTCTCCGGGAACCACCTCCCGGCCTTCGTCTCAATGTACGGCCACAGGATACCCCACGACACGATGGAGCCGGTGAGCATGCACGCGGTAATCATCGGCGGGCAGATCATGCCGATGCCGATGTTGTTCGTCGAGAAGTCGAACTAGAACGTGATGTAAATGTTGGCAACAATGGAAATGTCATTTTGATTGCTTGACGATGTCAGTAAAGTGTTTTTACATTTCGTAATGCCAGAAAATTTTGGGGACCGAAATTTTGGGAATCTAGAAAAAAATTAAGACAATTTAAGTAGATTTTTACTGATTTTGAACAATCTTTGCTACATTCAAACAAATATCAAATTTTTGGTTTGACACACCTCTTACCAAAAACCGCCATTAGATTAAAGTTTTGGAAATTTCCTTCCGAAATTGTGAATCTGTTGATGCGGATCGGACCAAGCGGAGAGACACGTCGAGAGGACGAGCGAGCGTTAGCCGATGAAGATATATATAATGCTTCTACATACGTGAAGGACTAAGATATCTATTTAACTCCAATGCAGTTCCTTAACTTCGAGATTCATAAGCATTTAAGTCAATTTAACCTTATAATTAATAAGGAGATGTTAAGATGAGACCGGTGAGCCAATCGGCCAATAGACTAATACGGACTTTTGCTATTAGTTGGTTGGCACAGTAGCACTTACACATTGGCTGAAAAGCTAATGAAGGCATAGGCAAAAGGCAAGAAATAAAATAAAGGACTTATCGACTTTATAGTCGATGACGCTTTGAATAGACTATACAATGAGTAGTAAAGAGCAAGACCTAGTCTTTCAAAGGGACGAGACCTAGTGACCACCCTGACCATACCGTTAGAGCTAGCCTTTATATATCGAATTAAATCGAGATAGTATAAGGCTGAAACTAATGGTATTGAAACAACGATAGCTAGATTGGATATGTTGACGGTGAACCCATCAACTGCTATCTCTTGTGAGTCTGATGCAGGCATACAAATAAACTCATCGGCTAGCTGAGTCGATAGAGAAATTAAAAAACCGATAGATCTTGATGCTAGCCCTTCAAACATAGCCTTGATAGATTAAACCTAACTAAGACTGGATCTAACAGAACTAGATCGATCACTAGTAGATTAATTATGGGCAAGATATATGTATATTGGTTGAACAACTGATACGTTAGGTATGAAGCACAGCGTAAGGATAACTCATTGGCTGACTACTCTAATAAAATGTCGTGTAAAGACTTGCTGACCTATGGCTTGATCTAGTATCATCGATCTAGAAGGTCAGACCTAACTGATGTAGCTCGAGATCGATGATGGCAGAAGAAGCTCGATAAGCCGATAGATCCCATGCGAACGTGATGTGATGTACCCGATCAAACTAAGAGGTCGGACCTAACCGATGTAGTCTTAAGCAAAACAAAAACATTAGGATAGTGGCAGGACTTACCCCTTTGTTAGAGATTGAACCTGATTGATGCAGCCTCGCGTCAAGAGCTAGAACACATTGGGAAAAAACTAAATGAAATAGGATGGTGATGCACCAAGATTGTATTGATCTATGTTAATAATTTACAAGTCTCTAAGGGGTCTATATTTACACCCTCGGGTTACATGAGTCCGATGTGCTTAGAAACAACCTCTGGACGTTACTTCCTAAATGGAAAAGGCAACTCTCTCTAATAAGTTAACAAAACTAGCTACTCCTACCTAATTACAAGAAATAACTTATAGATACAAAACCAGCTTGCCATGGCTTCCAAGATTCCTTTCTGGATTCAATCTCATCCGGATAGTCCTCTATCTACCGATTGAACTGAATCCATCTTTGGCCTGATTGACTCTTTCTATCCATCAGTTGGTCTCTTTCTATAAGCTGATCGACTCTCTATCTATAACCAAATATGTTTGTAGGCCTACTAAATTTGGCGTTAACACATGCTCCTCAATTTCAGAGTTTGTTATCAGACTTCGAAATTTCGAGCTATTAGAATTCTCCTCAAATCGAGGCAACCCACTATAGCCCACAAATAGTATCAATTAGCCTAGATTCCTATTAGGTCATCATTCTTCTATAAGTCATTTCCTTCCTAGCCCCTTTCTTTATGCCTTCACATCACCAAAGCCCTCAAACCTCGACGAACTATGGCGAACTCGAGCAAACCATTGTGAGCTTCTCCATTGATCATTGATCTTTGCTCATCATCTTCTCGCGTAATGGCGTTGACAATCGCAGTCCCTAAGGTAACCCTTTTATCTAATCATTCTCCTACTCTATAATCTAGATAGATTCAATTTGTCCCATTCTTCACATGTTCCTCATCAGGTTCTTATTTATTGTAGAACCTTAGGAGCCAAATCCTAATCCTAGCCACCGACCATCTTGATTTCTTTTACCTTGGTCCCATGGGTAGTGAGGATCCAACATATTTTATCAGTGCTGAAATAGAGTGTATCCCCTTTAAGACCTCATCCATGCTAATCGATGACTAGACCAACAGTTTTAGATATTGGCCTAGCAAACTCTCTGGATGGTGGAACTGGTACCTCAGAGTATTGACCACTAAGAGAACACTTTGGGAGGGGATATGAAAATCGACCACTGCATCAATCTCTCCTTAGCCAAGATGGAGAAAAACAAACCTATGCTCGCATTGGCTTCTTACTTCTGTTCGGATACCCTTAATGCCTTTTTATTTGGTCACGGGTCGATGACCCCAACTCTGATGGACATAGTCATGCTCACCTATCTCAACACCACGAACTGCATTAACCTATCCAACCTTCGATTCAAACCCACACATTGGTTGAATACCAAAAGCATTAGTGGTTGGACTAAGTACATATCCCTTCATAACAAGATTTCCATACCAGTCAATGATCGAGAACTATTCATGCCGAATCGGTCCTCTATGTTCATTGATGAGGTCCGATGGATGGCCCTTGAACATGCTGAGGCCTAGGAGATCTTCTTGGCTCTAGTGCAGGTCCTTCGACTTCAAGGTCCCTTCGTCGAAGTTGCTAGTGTACCAGTCAATTTAGCCCTACAATTGACAAGAAGATAAGTCAATAAGTTAGTCAGCCAATGAGACGATACGAACTCTTACTATTGATTGGATGATGATAGGGTTGAGATAGTCATCGGCTGTGTCCGATGTACTCATGCTATCGGCTGATTACCAATAGGGGCTAAAGCATTCGTTTATTGGCTAGAAAGCTGAAGAAGGCATAGACAGATGGCGATGAAGGGAATAAAATACACATCGGATGTAGAGCCGATGGAGTTTTGGAATAGAGTAGTCAATATGTATAGATATGTACTCCTATTAGCTGGTTGCCGATAGAGGTTGTAGCTCATTCATAGGCTAGAAAAACCGATGAAGGCATATGCGGATAGCAAGGAATAAATAAATGACCTATCGGCTATAAAGCTGATGGCACTTCGAATAAAATATACGATGGATAGCAAGGAGAGAGACTTGATCTTCCGAAGATATGAGAGGCTAGATTGGATGCATGGATGGAAGGAATGGGTGAACCCATCGACTAGCTTAGCCGATGATAGGAATTCTCTAAAGATATATATATATATATCGACTGAGAAGCCGATACACTAGGCATGAGGCTCTGTGTATGGATAACTCATCAGCTGGCTGCTCCAATAAAACATCATGTAAAGACCTATTAGCTTATGACTCAATCTACTACCAGAAATATAGTAGGTTAGACCTTGATCGATGCAGCACAAGACTTATAACAACAGAAGAGCACAATAAGCCGATAGAACCCATGCGAGCGTGATGTGGTATATCTAATCAGACTAAGAGATCGGACCTAATTGATGCAGCCTTACATAGAGTAGATACACCAGGATAGTGGTGGGACTTACCTCTTTGCTGAAGATCGGACTTAATCATTGCAACCCAGCGTCGAGAGCCAAAACCTGTTAGTGAAAATCTAGACATAGTAAGGTGGTGATGCGCTAAAGTTGTATTTATTAAGAGATCATTTATAAGGTCCTAGGGGGTCTATATTTCTGCCCTGGAGATACAAGTGTCTGACATGGTTACAAACAACCTCCAGACGTTATTTCCTAACCTTAAAAGAAAACTATCTCTAAGAAGTTAACAAATCTAATTAAATTTTTTTTATCTTATAAGATATATTCTATATAGATAAAGTAGCATGCCATGGTTTTCACGACTTCTTCTCAGGCTTGGTTCCATCTCAATAACTTTTTGTTTTTGATTGAACCAAATCCACCTTCAATCCATTCAATTGGCTCTTTCCCTGTATCAATCGGACACTTTCCATAAGCCTATCGGCTCTCTAATCCTATCTACGGGGTTTACCAAATTTTGGTGTAAACAAGAACATGTTGCGTTTTTGAATCTATGATTGGAACGGTTTGTCTTTGGCAGCGCAAACCTCAACCCAATGATGAACATGTAATGCTTGGCAAAGTGTTTAGCTGATCATTGTCAAATCCCTTTAGGGCAATCCCTACTTGGAGCTACGTACCAACTGCTTCATCAAGTGGTAAATAAGCTATCAGCTGGCCAACTAGTTAGACATATCGGCAGCTCCTGGTTGTTTGTGCAATTGTGGGTTAATGTTTATACTTCCAAAGCCATCACCGAGACCTCCTTTATCAATTTGATCTTCCTAGTCGATTACTCAAAGGAGAATGAAGTTAGTCGACGCTGATGCATCTTAATGGGTGAAGCTACATCAACCCTTCCTAGCAACAAGACGACTCCTGTTGGACTAGGCCAGTGGTTTGAGAGCTTATACTATGGTTTCATCAAGGAAACCACTATCTAGTTTACATATGAGGATGCAACATCATTTGAAATGCTCTCTAGATTCAATCATCTCAATGCTCTAGCTGATGAAGAGTCCAAGATTATACTTCTATCAGCCATCACTCCTAATCTTTTGTCGACTGGGTTTTCATTGGGCTTATCACAACAACTATGGTATGAATTTTATCGCCCATCGATTAGCTTTCATCAGTTGGGTTTCTACTAGCTTCCTATCGGCTTATTCTTTATCGGCAAACTCCAAGTCTAGGGCAACATGAATAGTGCCTTAGAATATGATCGGTTGAGGATGCTAATGGAGTCCCTGTCCTTAGGCGAAATCACCATCTTCGAGCCATGAACTGCCAATACTAGACTTTTTGCCCAATGGTGGTCGGAATGGAGAAGACACCTGTTCAATTCGTCGACTGAACAGTACCTGCTCATGCCTCAACCTTGATTACATTGAGTCCGATGACGAGGTAACACTTCTTTTATACTATGTTATCTTTGATCATATTACTTAGACTCCCACCATCTTGCCGGCCAGTGACAAAGAAGCGACAACAACTAGCATTAGTGGATGACCAATCATGTATAAACCACCATAAGCCGAATCCCATCTAGGTTATGGTGCTCCTTCTCCATTGGCTCTCCTCCGGGTGCCGCAGCCAACATGACCAAAGTGCAAGAGGCTGGTAATTTGCCCTATCTCAAAGAAACAGAAGTCTAATGCCAATGTAATGGTAGCGGTGCCAATCTCCCAAGCACCTCCCATCGAAGTAATATCGTCTCCTTCACCCCTACTAGTATGTGCCGATTCTTATCTTTGTTTGCTCTTCATATCCTTTCTAACAACCTCCCCCTTTTTTAGCTCAATCCATCAGCTCTCGAAGTTCAACTATCATATGAAATTCTTGCGAACAACGAGCCGATGGTCCCACTAGACATCCCAATATCTTTGGTGGCTGATCCCCAAGTCAAAGACACTGAGATGGTCCCCATTACTTTCACATCGGACATCAGGCACCTCCCTGAAGAGACTACTCCCTGAGTCGATGCCGATATCGGCCTACCACCAACAATACAAGATCATGAGGCTAGGGTGGTAGCAATAGTGCATCAAGTGGTTCATCAGCACAAGACCTTGAAGACTATCCCTAGTGAAGAAGACATATGTGCCATCAATGAGATTGACAAAATTTGCTTGCACGATTGAAGCGATCAAAAAAATTCTTGTAATATTTTTAACGCTAAAAATTGTGATGTCACTTCTTCAAAACACTTGGTATCTGCAATATAACTTGATTGGCATTATTAATTTTGTTCTAAAGGTGATATCAAATGATATCGGCTATCTTTAGGTGATTGATATTGGCTATCCTCAGCCGATACAACAATATCGGCTCTTGTCTTAAAAAGAATTAAAAATTAGCTATACTTTGCTGATTTAGGCATCAACACAAATGTTAGGATAATACCTCTTTAGATATTTCCCATTGAGCGATTTAGTTCTTCTCCTTCAAGATTCTTCAATACATAAGCATTACCAGGCACATAACGATTGATCCGATAGGGCCCTTCCCAATTAGACGACCTTTTTCCAAACTTATTATCCCTAGACCAGATCGACATAATCAATTTTTAAACAAGATCTCCTTTAGAAAATGATTTAGTCATGACCTTTTTGTTGTAATGCCTAGCTACTCTAGCTTTATTTTCTTTAATTCTCTCAAGTGCTCTTAAGCGATTCTAAGTCAAATCATCAAGTTCATTTGTCATTAAGTTATAATAATCATTGGCTATCAGCTGATCCTATAGAAATATTCTCCTAGGGCCGATGTTAATTTCTCATACCAAAACTGCTTAATGCCCATATACCAATTGATATGGCAGCACTCGAGTAGATCCATGGCATGTCATCCGATAAGCCCATAATGAATTAGCTATTGTAGTATACCATCTCTGTGGCTGTTCATCAATCTTACGCTTGATCAACTTGATTAAACTTTAATTGGTAGCTTCGATTTGTCCATTGGATTGAGCATAATAAGGTGACGAATTTAGCAATTTAATCTCCATACTAGCAGCAAACTGTTAAAACTCATCAGACACAGAAATAGATTCTTGATCGGTAGTTATTGTTTTAGGAATTTCAAACCGATAGATAATATGCTCTTTAACGAATTCAATCGTACCCTTAGATATAACTTTCTTCAAAGTAATAGCTTCCACCAACTTTGTAAAACAATTTGTTGCCTACAATATGAATTTAAGTCCTTTACTTGATGAAGGATAAATTTAACCGATTATGTCAATTCCCCAACCTCTGAATGGGCATGGCTTGATAATTGGATTCAAAATCGATGCTGGTGCTTGCTGTATATTTCTAAATTTTTGACAATCTTGACATCCCTTATAGTACCTAAAGTAATCTTCCAGCATTATTGATCAAAAATATCTAGCTCATTTTAATAGCCATTTCATTTTGTGAGCTGATTGATGAGCCCTACAAGTGCCTTCATGCTCCTCGCACATAATCATTGTGGCTTCTTATAAACCCAAGCACCTTAATAGAACTACACCAATGGTCCGATAATATAATTTCTCATTAAACAACACATACTTGGTAGATCTATACCGAAGTTTCCTTGAAGCCGATTGTGATGGATTTTACAAATATTGGATAATCTCTCATCTCCAATCATTGACTTCAATACGATTATTGATATCGACTTTTTCAACTTCTATCTTTCTATCCAGCCGATATCCCGAAGCAATCTGAGCAACATTATTGGCTTCTAAATTCTACTTCATAGGAATATGATCCAACGACACTATCTTAAAATCTTTCAATAAATATTGACATTCTTCATAATATAACCTCAAGACATCATCTTTGCACTCATATTCCCCAAATAGCTGCTTGATCACCAATAATGAATCCCCAATGATCTCTAGTATCGGCTTCGATTTCGTTCAAAAGTTAAAGTCCTTTAAGAACTACCTCATATTCAGATTGATTGTTGGTATGATAGGGCTTAATTGTAAAAGTAAATTCAAAGCTTGCCCTCGGAGGCAATATAATCACTAAGCCGATACCAGATCCATGCTTGCAAACCGATCCATCAAAGAATAAAGTGCATGGAATCGACTCCACATAATTCTCATGATTCCCTCTATGTTGCACAATGAAATCAGCCACAACTTATCCTTTAACTACTTTATCCGATTCATATCTCATATTGAAATCCATTAAAACAAAGATCCATTTACCGATTCACCCTTTCAATACTGGAGCCAATAACATATATTTCACATCGGCTTTGCAGATCACTGTGCATTCAGTCGATAGGAGATAGTGCCTTAACTTTATGCATGAGAAATATAAGCAAAGATATAACTTCTCCACTGCAGGATATCTTGTTTCAGCATCGAAAAGTCTTCTGCTTAGATAGAACACCACTCGCTTCTTTTCTTCAAACTCTTGTATCAACACCATTATGATGGATTTCTCATCGACAGATGGATATAATTTAAATGTCATCCACTTCTACATCAAAATCAATACTAGTGAAGAATTTTGATAATTTTTAACTCCATCAAACTCCTTTTGCTGTTCTGCACCCCACATGAACTCTTGACTGGCTCTAAATTTTAGCAAGGGAGTAAATGACTCAATTTTCCCTAATAATTTTGAAATAAATCTCCTTACAAAATTATGCTTGCCAATCAAGGATTGTAACTCTGTCTTGTTGACTGGTGGTTCTATGTTCTGGATGGCCATCTCATGCACCATATAGCCTAAAAATTGTCCAACTAATACGCCAAAATCACATTTATAAGGATTCATCCTAATTCCATATTTCTTTGCCCTTTCTAGTACTTTTTGCAAATCGGTTATATGGCCTTTAACACTCTTAGATTTAACCACTATATCATCTATATATATCTCCACCAGTAGTTCAATGAGATCATGAAATATATAATTTATCGCTCCTTGATAAGTCACATCGGCATTTTTTAATCCTAACATTATGACTATCTACTCATATAAGCCGATAGCTCTACGACATCGGAATGCAGTCTTGGTATATCTTCTTCTGCCATAAAAATCTGATTATATTCTCAATTGCCATTCATAAAGCTAATAATCTTGTGACCCAATGTTGCATCAATTAACAAATCTACCATCGACATTGGATACTCTTCTTTAGGGATAGCTTTATTCAAATCCCTAAAATTGATACATATTCTTAACTTTCCATTTTTCTTTTTCACCGGGATGATGTTGGATATCCACTCAACATATTGGCCATACAACCTCGCGATCTCTGTCTTGATTGCATCATGTAACTCTGCTTTGAATTTCAGAGTCTTCCTAAATGGTCAATACCCTGGTTTGATAGGAAGACAATGTTCAATAATTGATCGGTTTAGACCTAGCATTTTATGATAATCCTAGGGAAAGCATTCTTGATACTCCTTTAATAATTTTATTAACTCTTCGCAGAATTCAGTACATAATTTTTTACTTATATATAGGATTGGTCTATCTCCTAGACCTATATCAACTTCTTCTAAATCATCGGCCGACATAAATCCTTGCCCTAATTTTCCTTCAAAGTCTTCAATCGTATCCATTAGAGCAACAACTTTGAGCCAATTTACTGGATCGACTGTATCCCTTGGCTAGTGACTTTGAGGTAATTACCTTCCCATGCTTTTTTAGACAACCAATCGACTCTATTGGCTTCCTAGATCGATAGACGGCCATTGCAGTATTGGTCAATTGATCGGCTGGAATTATCTTGATCTGATCTCCTTATCACTATATGAGACTTTGATGCACCATGGATGGAACACAATAATTGACATGAGTCTAGTCCCTAACAAGGAGTAGACTATACGATCCTTACCATTGATAACGGAGAACGTGGTTGGCAATATCTTGCTCCCTATGCCGTAACTGTTGTGCCCTTCTTTTTTGATTTCTTGTAAAGATTCCAGTTGGACACCACTGAGGATTTGGATTTTGTTGTTCTCCATGCAATTCCTAATCGTTAGCCACTGCTTCATTACATTCTTCATTTATTGGCTCCAATCGACTATATGCCGATGCTCATTTTATAAGCGACTGATCTTGTGAAAACCTTTCCTGCTCATCATGTTGAGACCTTTCATTGTTGTATTTAGGGTGGTCTTCAAGTGATGTCAATCTCTTATTCTGATCCTAGCAAAACTGAAGGAATGGACAACCCCAATGTAGATTATATTTTTCTTTGTGTGACAAGGCTCGTCGTTCTTCATCTTTATGCTTGGAATACTTCTCTATTAGATCCAATGAAGTAACTTTTGATTAACCCCGATGCCTCCCTTTATTAGCCTGATCTCTCAAAGATCTCACATAAACCATGTTCACAGGAAACAGATGCCTATTAATCTTCATCGACTTTTTATCTCTAAACTTAATTCTTCCTTGTTCAACAACCAATTATATTTGTTGCCAAAAAAACTTTGCACTCAATGGTATGATGTGGTATTGAATTATGCCATTTGCAATACTTCTTCTTCTTACGCTCTTTGGCCGATGGAATCACGTAATTTGGCGGGAGCTAAATCTGCTTTTCTTAAAGTAACGGATCGAAGATCTTATGAGTCTTATTGATGTCAAAATCATATCGCTCCTTCTTGCCGATATTCTTCCACGGATATGATACTGTTTTCTTGTTTCTAGCCCACTCTGCCAAACCAATTTTAACATTGAATTCCTCATTGTGTGACTGCGATGAATAAGCTTGCACTTGAGCAATCCTCCAATGAAAATTTTCTTTTTAGCCTCCTGGAATCGGCTTTCGTGAGCCGATACCATCTATAGCAGGTGTGCTAAACTCTCAAACTCTTGGAATGAAAAATGTTCTTTGATTGGAGCCAATAAACCTTGGAAGGCTAACTCAGCCAGGTGTCCATCATTTAAGATCGGACTATAACATTGGCTTCTGATGTCCCAAAACCGCTAGACGTATTCCGAGACTGATTCATTGGGCTTTTATCTAACCGATGTTAAATTTGTTAATCTCATCTCATGAAGCCTAGACTTATGGAATTGTTTCTCCAGATCGTCATATCCCTGAATTAAATTTGGTGGTACTGAGAAAAACCACATAATGGCTGATACAGATAAGGACAAGAGGACAAAATCTAACTCTTAGGGCTTACTCAGTCAATGCTTCTCCACTCTAGGCTAATTATTGGCTAATATGCTCTACCGTAGATACGTTATCTTGCCTTGAGAATTTGGACAAATCTGGTATTTTGTATCGGTGTGGTAGTGGAACTCTCTCGATCCACTTAGGATATGGGTGCCGATACATAAATGTTTGCTCTTTTAGTTTTACACCAAATTGCTCCCTTACCACTTCTTTAACTCTTGCTGACCAATCCTCCTCCCTTAAGATTTCTCTTTGATATTGCAGAGGTGTGGTTGGTAACCGATTCTGCCTAGAATATTCTCTTTGATAATTATTTGAATCGGGATTAGCACATGGATAGTCCTGCTGATAGCCTAGAAGTACATCATCCCATTGCCCCTCAATCCGATTTTGTGTTGGTGGAAACATATTTGCCTATATATCTCTTCTAGTAAACATCCCAGTACCATAAGTTACCTGAGATAGCTCTATTTTTACTAGCAAATATACATGAGCTTTATTTGGCTCTTGAGCAATTGATCCATCCACCGTCTTCTTGATCAGATTATGTAATATGTTCACCAACACTCCCAATTGGTTGATGAGCACGTGGTGCACTGCTTCATTAATCATCTCTTGCAATGGCTTCAAAGGACTTGCAGGTGGTGACTAGCTTGTGAACAAAAGGTTGATATGTGCCCTTGTGCTTTGTTGTAGTGATGAGTGATTGTCAACATGATGACACTTCTGGTTGAGTGTGTTTTGGAAATATGTTTTATGGCTTATGGTGTGCAGGTGTGGAGTTCAGAGGCGGTGGTCGATGGTGAGGTGAAGGTCAAGTAGAGACGGGCCGTGCCGATGAACCGAAAGCGGTAAAGGATGGACGTGAGGCTTGGACTGAGGAACCGGAGCACCGGAGGATCAACTGCGATGGTTGACACCTGGGGACATTGACAAGCGCAAGTATACATGGGAGTTTTAGGTGATGATCTCCTTGAGATAGCTCATCTATTAATTAGAAAACCTATAGATCTAGTTGTGACTGCTTTTTAGGGTTGATTTTGAGACAACCTTCAAATAACTTGACTGAAAGTTAAGGTCCCATTCACGACCTCCTATGGTTGCCATTTTCGGTCCTTCATGGCTTAATTCTCCCATCAAAACAAGTTTTGAAAACTATGACTTCTGAATCAACCCTTGTCTATTCATACCTAAGGATTTGAAATAGAGCTTCTAAAAATTGGTCATGTTCTGCTCTATTTGTTGTCTCAACTCTTCACTCAGATCTTCCATCATCATTAGTATCACGTTGTCTATGTCGATCTCTTTTCCAATCATCGTGTTGAAATTGTGTCCCACTGAGTGTACCAAAGAGCGCGTTAATGCATGAGGGGATCAGACCGGGCGAAGAGGCTCACTAAGAGGGCGAGCGAGCGCTAGCCAATAGAGGTCTGATGTAATGCACCTGCACACGTGAAGGCTTAAGAGATATGCTTAGCTCTAGTGTAAGTCCTTAACTACGAGGTTCACGGGCATAGCAATCAATTTGATTATGCAATTAACAAGGAGATGGAGAGGATGAGATCGGTGAGCCAATTGGCTGATAGGCTGATACGGACTCTTGCTATTAGCTAGTTAACGATAGGACCGTAGCATTTATACATCGGCTGGAAAGTTGATGAAGGCATAGGCAAAAGGCGAGGAATAAAATAAAGGACTCATTAGCTTATCACCGATGACACTCTGAATAGAATGTGCAATCACCAGTAAAGAGTGAGAGGCAGTCTTTCAAATGGACGAGACCTAGCGACTACCGTGATCGTACCATTAGAGCCAACCTTGATAGATCAGACTAAACCGAGATAGTATAAGGCTGAAACTAGTGGCACCAAAACGACATAGGCCAGATTGGACGTGCCAACGGAAGGAACGAGTGAACCCATCGGCTGGTATCAGTCGTGAGTCCAATGCATGCATATAAATAAACTCATCAGCTAGCTAAACCGATGGGGGAACAAAATCCACAAGATCCCAATGTCGGCACTGTCAGATACAACCTTGATAAATTGGACCTGACTGAGACTGTATAAGGCCGAATCTGATAGAATCAGATCAATCGCTAGTGGATTAATCATTGGTAAGATATATGTGTATCGACTGAATAACTGATACGTTAGGCATGAAGCACAGCGTAAGGATAACTCATCGGTTGGTCGCTCTGATGAAACGTCATGTAAAGTCTTGCCGACCTATAGTTTGATCTACTATTAACAGTCTAGAATGTCGAACCTAATCGATGCAGGTTCAGACTGATGATGATAGAAGGAGCTCGATGCCGATAGATCCCATGAGAACATGATGTGATGTACCCGAGTAGACTATGAGGTTGGACCTAACCGATGTAGTCTTAGGCAGAGTGGATACACCAAGATAGTGGTAGGACTTACTGCTTCGTCGGAGATTGGACCTAACCAATGCAGCCCCGTGTCGAGAGGCAGAACCTGCCAAGAAAAACTTAGACGAACTAAGGTGCTAATACACCAAGATTGTATTGATTTGTGTAAATAATTTATAAGCTTTATAAGGGTCTATATTTATAGCATAGATTTATACGAGTCCAATATGGTAGAAACAACCTCCGGATATTACTTTCTAAACATATTAGAAAACTCTCTCTAAGAAGTTAACAAAAACAAGCTATTCCTATCTAATTACCAGAAATAACTTATACATATAAAATCATCGTATCGTGGCTTCTAAAATTCCTTCCTTAATTTGGTCTCATCCGAATAGTCCTCCACCTACCAATTGTATGGAATCCGTCTTCTTCCTGATCGGCTGCTTTCATACATCAGTCAATTTCTTTCTATAAGTCGATCGGCTCGTATCTGTTTACGGGTCTACCATATGGTTGTCCGAGGATACTAATTGCAGTCATTCTATTTAAATAAGCACTAGGGCAAGTATTATAGTGAAAATGTGTACAATCAAATGGTTGAAATTTAGTCAATAATGTCTTCACAAATATAGGGAGTGTTTTTTTATTCAAGTTGATATATACTCTTTTATCCGTATCATCTAATAATTTATCTATTTTTAATTTTTTAATAAAATAGATTAATATGTGATATATCACCTCGTAAACACATACAAGTTAAAAATCAACTTATACAAAAAGAAAAAAACAAATATCAACATACTTTTTGATAGTTATATTTATAATTTTTATTTTTAGTCAAATTTAAACTGATATATCAAATATGATCTATCTTAATAAATATTTTTAAAATTTTTAATTACTTATTAGTTAACAAGCATAAAACGTGTATTTGTCTGAGTGACAAAAAGACTTTCTCAAAATATAGTTAGACCTATTAATTTCGATGAAAAAAGACTACATTTTAGAGTGTTGCAACAAATAAACTTCAGTAATAATTGAGAATTCAGAGTCCACGATAATGTCTAAAACTCCAAACCCCATAGTCCAAAATACTTAATCTCACTTACCCGCGGCGATATGCCTTCATGCCAAACGTAGGGAAGATCTGGAAGCCACAGTTCTTCCCTCCGGCGAAGAACCACCGGAAAAGAGGCCACGTTACTGTCGCACCGAGGGACTCGAACAGCGTCACCACCTGCTGCCTATCAACACAGAATCAAAAGTTTGACAACTCGATTTCTCCATGACAAATTAATCCTCATCTGCCATGATCAAAATAGTGTTTTTTGAAAGATCAAGATCAAAACATTATTAATCTTGGTCATAATCCTCTTGGCTGATATTTTGTTATATATGTACCTTGCTTGCTTGGCGCCATGGGGAGTGTGGAAGCTGTTGAGGTGAGCGGTGGCGGTGCCGCTGGGGAACGTCAGCCGGTGTCGGATGATCATCATCTTCCTGAGCGCCACGATGATGAACAGCCCGGCGAAGTTGACGAGGAAGAGGTAGGCGATGAGCCGCCCTATGTTGGGCTCCTCCACGTTGTTGCCATCGCTGCCAATGTGCCCTTCGGTGGCCGATTTCTCGCTCATCCTAATTATGTACGTCCCAAATCCACCAAAAATTAGCACAATTGTAAAACCAACAAATTGTGAAATGCATCACCTCAGAATATAAGGCATGCAGTAATACGTCAGTGATACAAAAGATTGGGTATCCTATGTCTTTATTAGCTTAAGTTTTTGTGTGCATTGGCTAGTTTTCTCAACCATATATATTAGGAGAATTAAGAGGTTTCGAGTTTAATTTCTTGCTAGAGCAATTAAATAAAAATCTAATTACATTTCATTTCCATTAATTCCATGTTTGAAGAGTACTAATTAATCTCTTACACTAACTAATGCATGCAACTCAATACTATTTAGTACTCTCTGTCATAAATATTTGATGTTTAGAATATGATTAATTAGATTAAACTTTTTAAAATTTTGACCACCAATAAATTCTTAAAATACATAGTTTAAAAACAAAATAAATTGGTATGATAGATTTGTCTTGAAAAATACTATAATAGTACTATAAACCTAATTACACTTTATAAGCTTATTCTGATAAAAAAATTAATAGTCCAACTATAAAAAGTCTGACCGAATTTGTCATGTACGTCAAATATTTATTGTTGTAAGAGTACCAATTAACATATATTTTATAGCAGGGTGAGGTTTGCAGCAAAATATACATACATACATACATATATATATATATATATATATATATGCATGTATATGTAAGTCTAACCAATATAAAGACTTAAGTACAAGAAAAAAACAAAAGGTACCGTGAACATTCAGTAAAAAATGAGGAAGAAAGAGAAATACAAGTTAGGGTAGCAGGAAAATAGCCACCTCAAATATTCTGACAAATATGATCATTCATACAATTATATTTAAGGATAATATGACACATTGTCACTAATTACAAGATATTTTGAAACAACTGTAAAATTTCAAAATAAAAAGTATGGTGCCATATTAAATTTAGCCGTACAGGATCCCATTAATTGACTGGATATTATTAGTATCTGAAAATGGTTAATAATTCAAAAATATATACACAATTAATACAATATAGGACAAAGTAGAAGATATAATAACTTATTTAGAAACATTTTTGAGTAAATCAGCTAAAGTTGCGTTAAAAAGAATGAGATAGCTGAAAATCCAGGTATATAACTTTATAAAATGAAAGATTAAAAGAAATAAAAAAATAACATTAACAAGTTTCAAGGGCATAAAGGAATTTTTTCAACAATATTTATATAACTATGCAACTAATAAACAATGATACAGTAGAGGAATAGTAGAGATATATTTGAATAAATTGACTGATCTGATACAATAGAGGAATAGTAGAGATATATTTGAATAAAAAAGTAGAATCTAAGCTTAGTGAAAATATAGATAACTGATATATATCAAATTAGAGTGCGTTGAGCTAGAATCATTTGCACCAAATTAGTATAGAGATATTAAGTCTGAAAGAATTATCCAAAGATTAGATGATGTTCAAATAATAGGAGAAATTCCAATGAAATATTAGGAGAAAAACTCAATTATCTGTAAAATAAGTATAATAAACCCACACTATATCATTAAAACATGCTCAATAGAGGCCACACCAAAGAATATAGAAGAATTTAGAATGTATATAAAAGAATTATTAAAATTAGAAGCAATAAGAAAAATGTAGAAGTACACATGAAAAGTTAGAGGTAAATAAAAGGTTAAATGATAATAGCATAGAAGAAAGGATGAATTAATAGATGAAAAGGTAAGACATATTTATTAAAATTTAAATTAAAGACTTGATTTTGGTAAGTAAAGATGACAGAAGAATCTGTATTTATATACAGGGACGCTGGGAATAGCTTGTTATGCCATTATGATTAAAAAATACACCTACCCTTTCTCAAAGAAAAATACAAAATATATTTAGTGAGAATCAAAAATTTGTATTAGTCACATATTAGTCTTTAAGGATCATATTACTCACTGGTAGAACAAAATGAGTTAATCTTATCTAAGAAAAAAATAGAAATTTGTAAAGAGAAAATTAATTTTCTTCGCGAGAAGGTAAAATACATTTCTTAAAATTCCCTTATATCATAAATAATAAAAAAAGAATTACAATAATCCTTAGGAATAATAATTTATGCTTGAAATTCTATAGAAAATTTTGCAAAATGGGTAGGACCTTTTTATGTGAAATTAAGAATAAATGGGCAAATATTCTTTAATTACAAAGATATTAGGTTAGTACAAATAATAAAAGAAATGGTAAAAGGGTTAAAACCCCTAGATTTACTCTTAGATAAAAGCTATTTCATTATTGAAATGGATACGTCCAAACAAGGATGGGGTGCTATACTAAATATTCACCAAAAACATAGGAAACATTATGTAGATATGACTTTAGAAGTTATAAATTAAAAACAGTAATGCAGATCAAGAGATACTTACAATAATAATTAATGCAATGAATGATTTTAGAATTTAAAAGAGTTTATGGTTAGAATAGATTGTGAAATAATATATAGATACCACTAGCTATGAAATATTAGGACAGTAGACATACGGACGAATATTGGGTGAGCCTTCTCCTTGATCTTCAATAAAAGGAGGAGCTGTCAAATCAAAGACATCGAATAAGCAAAAATGTCTTCAGTTAGAGCTCATAACCACGTTCTAGCCTTAATACTTCTTACTAGTATATTGAACAAAGTATTATAATATAAGCTGTTTGTATCATTTTAGTTTTTGAAAGAGAAAATCATATGTAATTGATTTAATATGAATTAATTTCCTTTAAATATCCTTGTTATTTTGTTCTAGACATTTTCTATGCTATAGACCTATAAGAGAAACCTCTCTAGAAGTTCTTGTTCATAGTCTACATCTCGTAGGAGAACCTTACATTCATAGGAAAGTGTGTCCTTCTGGTGGAACTGCCTAGAGAGACGATAAACATTCTGCTAGAATAAATTATAAGTAGGATGATTAAAGTTTTATTCTCTTAAGTGAGAAATATAATAAATAGTTTAATCCTCTGATGGGTTGTTTGTTGGTTTTGTCCATCAGCAAAGATCTTGAATATGAATTTTTCACCGAATTAACATTATCTAAATAATTGAATAATGTCCTAAGCAGTGGTAAATAGTACCCAATCAACATTGCGTTAATGGTAACTGGTACCAGTGAATAGTAATCAATACTACTAGTATGCCAAAAATTATTTTTTAAGACGTGTTTTAGTCAATAAGATAATCATATATTATTTTCTAACCATGTCTAGATATATATCAATCAACTGAAAAAGTCTTAGTCATAAAGTTTTATATCGTTGAAGGCGATGGTGGAGCAGGAGACGACGACTGTTGATGAGGGTGTTCTCCTGTCGGGTGAAGGGCAGGTGCGGCACGCCCACCACGTCCAGCGCCCGGATCCACGCCCGCTGCGTCGACGACGCCGCGTCTTCGTCGTCGTTCTCGGCCACGCCGCTGCGGGGCTCTGCCATGGCTTTTAGTTTGCTTTGCTTCGCGCTGGTGGTACGATCGCGATCGGTCGTGCTGTGCTTTGAGGTTGCTGGAGGAGGAGGTGGTGGGGTTTTGGAGGGGCGGACGGTTGCTTGTTGGTTTGAGCTGTTGTGTGGTTGCCGCCAAGTATAGTATAGTGTCCTCGATCTTCCCGTTTGTTGGCTATTGTCTTCAACCTGGACAGATTTTATGGATACGTACGTACCTGCAGCCATGCATGCAACTGGATTGGAGTGACAGAACTAGCACACTTCCTTGAGAGAGAACATTTTCAGCAATTGGATTGGAGTGACAGAGAGCCAGCACACTTCCTCGAGAGAACATTTTCAGTTGTGGTGGAAACCGATTTGCAGCTTGAAGAACTAGACACCTAAAAGTAAGCCTTGGAATGGGTGACACACCTGGAACGGGAGAAAATTCATATTAGATGCAACGCTCAAACTGGCTTGATCTGGTTATAAGAACTGCCCTGATGGTTAACAAAGTAAAAGGCAACAAACTACCATAACCACCAAATATACGCCGTTCAAAAGTACATGCTAGAATAACTTACAATGATAAAAACCAATTTTTGTTTGCAGACATAAATTACAATTACAAGCAGCAAATGCTCATGTAACAGTTTATGAAAAAGTTTGAATTACCATCTCCAAATTATCCCCTCAAATTACAAAACTAGGCATTTTAAACCCCAAACTCTTCAAATGGAACGAATTATCCCTAACTAAAGCAGTTTTCGTTCTACGTTGCACACATGTGATAGTAATTTGATTGATGTGGTAGTCCAGTCAATAATTTGATAAGAAGAATTAAAAAAAACAATTAGTGGCCCACTTGTAAGTGTATGTCCATTTGTTCTCTCCTTTCTCTCTTATTTGGGTATGTGGAGGTGGTAGCCCTAAAGGCTAGAGCTAGTTGCGGCGGCGGCAACCTTGAATCTTCAAGGAGGCCTACAATAATGGGATTTGTCTCATCTCCTTTTGTTGCCACCAGAAACCCTAGGCGACCACCACCATGGCAATTAATGATGAGATCGATGCCCCCGTTGCTAAGCCACCGGCGTTCTCTCTTTATCCTCCTCCCTGACCTATTGGCCATTAGTGATGGTGATTTTGAGCATGAATGCTAGCGGGAAGTAGGGCTAGCCGATGATCAATGAAGATGTGGTCCACGTGGGGATGACCAACTAGCGACTTCGTTGAAGGAGATCCAACTAAGCCCTGTGCCATAGGGTGGTCCAAACAGAGGTGGCAGAGGTCTAGGCGGTAGCGATCCTGGTTAGGTATAGAGGGCCATGGCATAGTGGCCTTGCATCGATAGACACAGGAGGCGGTAGGTGGCCCAAAATAACACGGTTAGGGAAGGGGTAGGGTGAGCTAGAGGCGTGAGCGATGGCCTTGACTATGGATACCACAAGAAAGTTCATCCACCACCACCATCCGAAGCTCGTCCGATGACAACCTCCTTCCTTTCCTCCTCCACATCTATCTCTTCCCCCATTTTCCTAGCCTCCTTCGAGCATTTCTCACACATTGCCGATAAGCTGCATCGAGCATCTCCTCCTTGACCTTATGAAGGATTTTGTAGAGGGGGCATTGGTTGGAAAGGATGGTAGAGAAGGATCTCAATCTCATGGAGGCAACAACAACTATGGGAATGTATTGGCGTGAAGGAGCGGTGCATAGCAAAGCCCCACCAATGCCAAGGAAGAGATAGAGAGGGGAGTATACTAGCGGAGCCCCATTGTCGCCACCTTACTCCGCTTGCCCTTGAGGACACCACCGCCACTGTCTTTTGCTTATGGAGGTTTTCGTCCACTCCTTCCTGCTTATGGGTGGACCTAGCATTATTTAAGGGTATTCAGATGTATACCCAAGATTTTTAGCAAAAAAAATTAATATATATATAGTATGTATTTCATATATATATTAAAACAATAGAAAAGATGTCTCAATCACCTTAAAAAACAAACAAACCACCTTGCTAGTCTATCTCGCTCCTCCCTCTTTTGGCCTATTTACTAGCTTAGGCCCAACATTTCCTCATTCCCAAATAGTCAAACAAGCCAACCAAGCCCACCAGCCACCAAGGCAACAATACAAACCAAATCCTAGGATAGCTAGGTAGGGGTAGCGAGTGGCAGCGATGACTGGGCAATGGCATCACACTGTGCACGAGGCCGCACATGCAGGGTAGAGTGACAGCTGGTGGGCTGTAGTGGCACAGCACGAGCAATGGGCAAGCACGTGGTGGCGGCCGGGTAGGGTTGTGGGTGCCAGGTGACGGTAGGGCTAGGGGCAGGAAGAAGGAGAAAATGAAGAAGTCATTTTTTATGAAATATTGCTTAGTTACATTCATTAAAAGAGAAATCTTATTACAAGTTAAGGATAAGTACATTATAACTCATTTTCAAAACATCCAGCATAGCAAAGTTATCACCTAAATTGTAAGATTTTTAATCAATTTATCAATTTTCATGTTTTATATTACAGTTTAACAATTAACACTTCTAAAATTAATGTTATTATAGAGTTTATTGACTCATTACATTTATCTTGTTTTATTCTGATCTATTAAAATTGTCTTAAATAAAATTAGCTAGAAAATCAATAGTTCAGGTTCGTATCGGTTAATATTAATATTTATTGGTTACACACTCTTTTAAATCTCTATCGTCTAGATAGCCAATAGTTCGAGTCCGTATTAACCTGTTGGGCGATTAGCTTGTCGGTCTAATTTTTTCAATCTCCCTTATCAATTTTAGGTTAAATTGATTGGCACCTTTAAATCTTAAGAATTTAAAGACTTATGGTGAAGTTAAGCAAACTTTATAAGCTTTGGTGCGTATAACGCATCAACACAAACAATAAATAATTTTTTGTCAACAGTTATATAAGAGGATTTTGGGTGTAAAAAAACCTTTTTAACCCTTCACATTTTGAATACTTAACCTCTAAATTCTAGGTCCGCCCCTATCCCTGCCAGTGGAGGCTGCTGCTGGTTCCTCCCTTTTGGTAGAGAGATGAGAAGGGTAGAGTATGACATATGGGACCACCCTAATTTTATAATATTTATTTTATTGAAATGTTATTGATTTGGCTAATACACTTTCATGTGGTACCAATAATATTTAATTTGTTCTGTTTAAAGAATTAGGTATCAAATATATCTGGTTTTATAGGTAAAGGATAATTTCCGAAGTAATTTGTACTTTTTCTAGCAGTATATAGGAGTAGATTTTGAAAGTGATACAATTAACTAACTAGGCCAATCACAACAAAACAATTGCTGTCAGAATCCTCCATGCTTTTTCATGTGCGTTTTCAGGATCTAAAACTCTCTTTTTTTTAGAAAGATCTAAAACGTCTTAACTCATTAAAATATACACGCATGCTAATGTCTTAACTCTTCAAAATGTCTGGATACATATCATCTCTCCAAACAGCGTTGGGTTTCAGAATTTCCAAATACTAGTACGACAAGCAACATTTTAGATAAAATCGGCGAGAATAGCCCGTTAGGTAAACTGGCCGAAGGGGCAAAGAGAAGACAAGAAATACAAATACTCCATACAAGAAGACTTTATTATCATTTTTTTACAATAAATCTACAAAGCTAGTCACCTAAATAGGATTCTAACGATAAATTTTATTTTTATGTTAGAACGCGTACTCCTATAATTTTAGAACAAATAAACAAAATTGTAAGGATGCTTCTGATCATTCCTATAATTTTGTTAGAACTGTACAGCTTGTCTCCAGGAGCATTTCTTCAGAATTAATCATTCTGTTAGATGAATAACTGCAGAGGACAAAATGTCGAATGAGTTGACAGAAAATGTGAAAGACTTAACTCAGACTAAGAGCAATGCAAATGTAACTTGCTTAAAACTGATTTGTGTCGTCCAATTTATTCAAAAGAAAATTTTCAAAAGGACTGCAAAATATTAGGATACTCACCAATTCATTTTGACTTTATTGTTGAAGCTGGTTCCGTTCATCATCATCAAGAAAACCCGGTGTGACATATCCAGCACACATCATCTAGAGACTAGAGAGGGCGACAGCGCATTGATTGGAGCAGGCACCAAGAACAGGTTTTTATCCTTTATTTGAAAAGCTAGTTTTGTTTGGTTCATCTGTCAAGAGAAGCATATCATTTGGCACTGGCAGTTTGCGCTGGTGACTGGAGAGAGATATCCAACTCTTTGATTGAATTGTTGTGCTTAGCTTTGTCGTTTTCTGGTCCCTTAGTTTTCTTTGCTTCGGCTTCCTTGTGTGCCCTGTCTGGTTCCTTCTTGGTTTTCTCTGCTTCTGCTTCTTTCTGTGCTTTCTTCTTTTCTAGATCCAATTGTTTGCAGTTCTCATCATGGGAACGTGCGAACAATCTCACAAAGTTTTGGAGAGTTGTGACCACTAGTAAACATATGTGAACAAGAAACAATTTGGAAAAAAAAATACTTATGTCAGTATGTTCTCCCAAAGTTGTAACTGTAGTGAAACTAATTTCATCTGGAATAATAGAAATATAATGCAAAGTTTCACCTTGCTCAAATGGACAACGTGCTGGATCTTCTCCAAAATAAAGTGCTAATGCATCTGCATTTCTTCCCTGGAGATATAACATACATGTAATAAACAAGAGAATTAAAAAAGGGCATACACGATCAGAAGCAAAATTTATCTTGTCTCTTAAAGAAGAGGACTAGAATTCGTCACTAGTCCCATGTAACATGACATTGTAAATTCTTACCAGTCAACAGAAATAGTAATGGACCACATGCTACAAAAATTAGGACAGGTGCTGCAGTTCAGGAATGAAATTTGATCAATGAGATAAACATACCACATTAGAATATAGTGAGGTCAAGGCTCTAACTTCAGCTTCAGCACCACTTAGAAAATCCTTCAGTGTCTGTTAAACAAGGCAGTTAGTATAGTACATTCGTGATGGTACTCATTTGCATGTTAAACAGCATGCTGGTACAGACGTACCCAATATAGTAGTGAAACAGTTGAAGTTAGTTACTAAGCATGCTCAGAGAATTATACAAGTTGCAGTTACCTTGCGAAATATCTCTGACACAGGGCCATCATTTTCCGATGTAGTTAGTTCTTGCTCGACTTTTTCGAGTCCTTTGTTTATGGCCTGCATTTCCTCTGCTAGTGACTTTAATTGTATCTGCATCACATCGATTCACTTGGAACTCAATCAATGAATGATTGATAATCAATATAAAAAGTAAGCAAAACATCAGATAATGCGTTAATCAAATACCTTCGCTGCCAACTCTAAGCTAGCCAAATCTTTAGGAAAATCAAGAAGTGCTGGAAGTTTCTCAGAAAGCACCTGTTGATCATAGCTTAAGTAAGCAGTGCACAGTTCAAGCATATCAAAACCAAACATAGTTACTAAGTTACAAAGGTCTTTATCACAATGACACAAAGGATCTACTTGGAGGGGGCTTAGCTCCACTTCAAAATCACGAACATTAGGCTAGGCTTCTCAAGAAGCTAATATTTAAAGCTTAAAGTCACACACAAACAAAAACAAATATAAAGGACATTTGAGAATTTAAAGGATGCCAAGTTCAATATTACATAGTGAAGCGGATTTCTCTATAATATTTACTCTACTTTTTATCAAGAATCCACCAAAAGTGTATCAAGGCACATGAAACTAGATATGCAACTTCGATTACAAAATACAAACTACAGCAATAACAAGCTAAAAGGACAATCACGAAAACGAATTAAATATGAGAACATGTTCTTCTCACCAAAAATACAAGTTTTGCTCATCCAAGTTTTCAACAATATATCATACAAATTGGTTATTATTTCTGGCATTTACACTGATATTATTTGAAAAAATAACTTCAAAGGTTCTTAAGGGAAGAAAAGAATTTTACATGCATGGTGTCCAATAAAAGGCTTATGACAAAGAAAAGGTAAGAATTTATTTGACTGAGAGTTTATGCAACAAAAGGCCAGCTAGTTCAGGAATTTGAGCTGACAGCAATTGAAGTTTAGACTAAGAAAATATTTCATCTTTATTTTGCAGATGTCATCCTATCTAATACGGCGTATATTCATTGGAGAATGGAGCATGGGCTTCCAGAGAGACAAAATATAAGACAAAATATAATTAAACTATCTAAGCATATGCAAAGTTATAAACAGATAGATACCTTGGATAAATAATGCATTAAAGTCATCTTATTGTTACGTGCACGGGTGTCACTTAGTTTGAGTAAGCTATCCAACCTGAACCCAACAGCAGAACCTGCAGAAAAAAAGGAACTTTGTTGTAGCACTGGAAACTAAGAGCAACTAGGTAAGATACTTAGATGCAGTATAGCCAAACCTCTTACAAAGAAAACTAAAACAATACAGGTATGCAAATGATGAGCATACCAGATCAAACAGGATAATTAACAGTGAGATTTTCAAATAGTATTTATGAAAAAAAATAGCACTTGGTTGCTCACAAAATGTTCCCTTGGAAAGCTAATACTTGATACAATTTTGATTACCTCTAGCAGTTCCTTGGTTTAACGCATTTCCCAGTGAAAGAATCGTCTGCATAATCCTTTTCAGCTTAGCTGAACCCCTTATCTGTGAACATCACAGAAAAGTTATGAAATGCATATAGTCTTAATTATTATGTAATAAGAAATTTGGAATTAACAATAATTGCCCACCTCTTCCGCAGAAGAGTTGACAATATTTAGGTTCCTCTTAAGGTCAGAAACCTGAGAAAACATAGTTCGGGAAAAATGAACTTCAAATACCAAAAAGGCCACAAAATAATTAATCACTTGTCTTACCTGAGAAGGGAACTGAATCTTAAATAAGAAAACTCTCAGCTTAGAATCCACACGGGGTAATTTCATAAGTTCCATGAAGAACTGCAGCCAAAAGTAGAATATGGTATCTCAGAATCAGTTAGAGAAAAAACTTTTCTGAAGTATGTTCATGGAATATGGAGTTCTATGGGTTTCATGGATTTCATTGAATATGGAATTCTATGGGAATGCCTTCCCGCTAAAGAGGGTAGCTTATACAGCACAAGTTTCACTTTATAGGTTGATTTTTTTTTCTTGGACATGCAGGAGGGCTGTGCATCATTATATTAAGAAGAGACAAAAGAGTCTAAGAAGGTTCAGATAAGCCCAAACAGGACCTTATATGTTGAATTGACTAGCATTAAAGCAAACTGAAAGAATATAAAGTCACCTGTTCGCACTCTCCAAGTACTTGCTTATCTCCTTTATAACCCTGGTAATCATAACCAAGCATTACTGGTTATGAGAAAGCATAGTATGAATCGAAAGAATGTTTTTAGAAATGAAAACAGCATTAGAACCCAATAGTCAAATTACCTTCAGAAGTTCTGCTTCCTCTTTAGTAGGAGTGAACTTAATAAGGTTTTCCACCTGATCAGCATCTAGGACAGTATCATCCAAAGTAAGAATTGCACTCTGCGCTCAAAAGAAAATAATAATCAATATAATTAACAACAATGCAAATACAAAAGTAGCCATCTGACCAGAAGGAACACTGTTGACATGCATATCTTAATTCCCTTCAGATTGTTTCTACTACACATGGATAAGCATTTAGCATATGATGCACACTTGCCACATCCAATGGCTCTAAGGAAAAATGGTCTAATCACTATTTCACTTTCTTACCATCCTATAACAAACCATGTAAAGAAGATTCTCACAAGTACCTATATTCGTCATATGACCAACAATATCAGTACCTTCAGGTAATGACACAATAGTTACATAAAACATACTAAATTTTATTGTTCATCAGCTTACCATTAGGTCAGGCAAGGGCATTTTGACTTTTGTTAGCATGATTCCACAATTATTAGCTCGGCGAAGGTCAATCTGTATAAATAGGCAGTAACAAATCAGAATGAGGCATAAATAGTAAATATAATCTTGTTTACAATTGATTGTAATGACATGCAAAACCGCCAAGATTTTACAGGTCCATGGAGAACAAAATTAAAAAAAAAACTGACGAAGCACACATCATGAATGAAAAAAAAAATCTTCTCTAGCATATATCTGCCACAATCATTTCTCAAGAGAAGAACTGATGAAATGGTGAAATACTAGGCAGCATCTTAGGCTCAATATATTGCACAAGTTACTGACTGAAAGCTTAAGCTGCTACAGGTAGATCAGCATGAGATGGCTCTTGCAAACAGTGTAAGCTAATAGCCTTTTATGACGCTTTATCAATCTTTGTGACAACCTGACTAATTAGGATGTTACAGAATCCAAGTAACTCTCAACTCTCAAAATGGATAGTAACTATTATTACAGTGCTCTAAATAAGATATAAACGGCTGTGCCCTCATGTTGTTTAATCAACTGTTACAATAGAGCAAGTAGGCCCTGACTACAACATAAGCATTACTAAACTGAGAACTATGCATACATTTCTTTCATTCTACTGACTAGAACAGTTTACAGTTTGGTTTTATGATTAACATAGGACAATAAATCATATGAATTATTACAATGAATGATAGCATGTCTTAACCTCACTGGTGAGTTTTAGCAAAATGTAACAAAAATATAAAACCATGACTAATCAAAATAAGTTTATTTAGCCGGCATGGTAGACAGATGAGAATGCAAGTCCAGGAGATTTAGACATAAGAAAGCACAAAGACTATATTTGTATTTACTTGTTCTGAGACAGAATTATAAGACCAAGTCTATAATGTTGATCCTTGAGAGATTAAGTACACCATTGATACTCGTTAACATAGAAGTCTATGAAAATATCAAGTACCACAGGAAAAAACAGAGGTATTGTATTCCATTGCTATAATGAGGAAAGAGCATGACAGATACAATTTCGTAGTGATACTGGAAGCTAGCATGGCACTGCACTAGAAAATTTATGCACACTTCAGTCAATTAACCAATATGATTACAGCCGAGAGCCTTCTGTGCACAGATATGAAAGGTTTGCCTCGATGGAAGCTAGAAAGGAAAACATAAAGAGAATAAGTACATGAAGAAAATGTGCCAACAAGAGAATTAATGTCCATGTTTTGAACGTCACAACTCACAAGAAATCATATTTATATATGCATTGGATAATGAAAACATGCATTAAAAGAATTCAAGTTACCATTTTAGCGGACTAACAGAAAAATTGGAGAACAACAACATATGCTTTATTATTTGGAAACACTCACAAGGTGAATCTTCTCTGGTTTTGACCCAGATGCACGACTTCCAGGCTTATCTGAACGCTTCCCATCTGAACTTGGCAGGACAGCTGAGAAAAGATTCTCTAGTTCTGACATGTCAAACACCGGAGCTCTGCAGAAGTCATTGAAAAGATGCATTAACATAGAACTCATAATGCACATGGCCATCTATGTGTAGTTGTGTTAGTACAATACTTTGAAGCTTCATCAGTTTTCTGTGCCTCCTCCCAGAGACTTCCCTGCATTGCTCTTGTTACTTTCACCCAGTGTAGGGGCTTCAAGTTGGACCTTCTGGATGCAGACTGACCAGATTGAAGGCTCCTAGACATTGGACCTGAAGGAGGTGCAGGTCCACTCCCCCGCATACCGGGCAATTTAGCATTACCGCCAGGAGGTGCTGGTGGAGGTACAACATTGCAAGTAGGTCCTTTGTTGCATGAGAAGCTTGGAGGAGGCGGTGGTGGAGCAGATGGGTCTTCCTTGGAACTGGATAGTTGATTTGATGAACTACAGGGCGGCGGCGGTTGTGGTGGGGATGGTGTAGAAGTAGCTCCAGACAGTGGAGGCGGTATTGGCGCTGAAGATTTAATGGTAGATAGTGTTGGTGGAGGCGGTGGACGTGGTGCAACTGGTTGGGTAGGAGATGATGCTGAAGCATGAGGTTGACATGGCAATGGTGCATCAAGTCGGACAGGATATGAAGTTGAAGGTAGTGGTGGAGGTGGAGGTGGTGCAGGTCTACTGAAACAGGAGTTGGGTGCAGGTGGAGGAGGTGGTGGAGGCCCTGACATTCTAACAGGCGCTGAAGTAGGAGCAGCAGGAGGAGGTGGAGGTGATGCAAGTGATCTAACAGGAGAGCACCTAAAAGTGGATGGAGATTGAGGTGGTGGTGGCGGTGATGAAGGTCTGAACAAAGTTGTTCTGGCGGAAAGCATGGAATCTGGAGAGAGACAATGAATGGCAGTAGAATTGTGAGTTGATGATGGAGTAGGCAATGGAGGTGGAGGGGGGGCAGGAGAAATTTGTGATAGCTCTTTCACAATGTTACTTGAATACAGCTGATGATTTGTGGGCAGAGTAGTTCGACGTAGTTTCAATGTGGATTGTTTCTGTTGAGTACGAGATAGGGATGAAAATGATGAAAGGTCTGTCACAGGGAAAGAAAATTAATTACAAAAGGGAATTCTACAAAACTAGAATATATTAACATGTGTAAGATGAACCTGGATGCTTCTGAGCCTGTTGAGACATGTCTTTTGCCTTGGACATCATAGTAGCATCAGATGGCACTGGCACCACCAGAGCCAGTGGAGGCGGCGGCGGTGGCGGTGGCGATGGTGTACTCTTTGTTATGGCAGGGGTAACTGTTACATTATCAAAAGTTCGAATGAGAATGATGGTAAAAGACAATATGGTATACTATAAAAGAATATTAAGTGAACTAGACCTGCTATTGGATGCTGGTGTGATGACTGTTTTGATGGAATTTTAACCACGCCACCTAGAAGTTGGACAGAATTCTCAGTGTCTCCAAATGCATGATCTTCTAACAAAGTCGTAATTCCAAGGGCAGAAGGTGCACTGTGAAATCTCGGGCAGGCTGAAAATGATCTAGGACTAGAGTTACCGGAAAGAACAGAACTTGAACTAGAAACTGGAAACCGCTGCGACATAATCATTGTGGGTGAAGAGCGCTGTACTGAATCAAATGGATCATCAAGCTTAGCATTTTGGTCCTTCAGAACTGGTCTGCTAGAGTTCATGGTAGAAGGAACTGTCTTATCCAGTGAAGATGGGCAGCCAGTATTGATGTCAACTACATGTGTTGTCTCCTCATGAGCTAGAGAAATTATCTTTTTATGGATGACAGATGTCCCTGATTTTTCATCAGAAATGGTAGTTGGCTCCTGCGGGGTCAACCCCTGCACGTCATTATTTTCATGTTTGTTCACATTGATGGTTGAGCGTTCAGAATTGCTTATTTTATCTGCAACATTGTCAGACTGTTTCTTGGTTGGAGAAATTGAGCTAAGATTCAAGTCTTTCTTATTTGGAGACCACAGACCCTTTCTTAGCTGAATGTTTTCTGATGAAGTAAGCTGCTGAAATAGTTGGGCTGCAGCATCCCCAGCCGGATCTAACCAGTCTACATTGCTGAACATCTCTTGAACCTTTGCAAATGCTTCGACTGGGAGGCCCTCCTTCTCTCCTATACCACCAACCTCCATGGAATCTAACTCATTTACAGAGTCCATTTCTGAAAGAAGAACCTTTAACCAGAGGATAAAGAAAAACTATTATATACTGCACAGTTTTAAAAGAACGCGCTTAGTTCAACAAGGACTACATACCTCAGCTCTGAATTCTTTTGGGAACCGGTCTTTAGCATCCCATAATATGTCAATTTCATCACGATTTAGCATCAGAATGTTAGATCTAATAAATGCTGTATTGAACATGACCCTGAATATCATCTCTTCCCGCTCTTGATCCGCATCAAGGCTAATGCATTCAAGGACAACATCACCTTGAATATGGCAGTGAATGTCGATTTTAATTAATTCACAGTCTACCTGAGTAACATGAAAAGAAATGAGATGGGATGATAATAGAAATTATAGAAAGAATGTCTTTCAGCATATATATATATATATTTATATATCTTCCTCTACATAGTTAAGAAAACAGGTAGCGTGGGAAACACTAGACACAGTGGGACAATTAATCTACCAGTTCTCAAATTGGAAAGTAGTTCAAAACAAACCTTCTTGTAAAGCCGAACATATTTGCTCCTCTTTGGCGTAGAGAAAAGCACCTTGGGGGTGTTACTTATAGCAAATAGAGGATCTTTTCCGTAAATGCGGAATATCGGTCTACATCCACCCTCCCCATTGAAGCCTGGAACATTTCTTAGTATTACGCAATCCAAGGTAAGTGCCCGATCACCTGGTGGCCACTCTGAGCTCACATTCCTCCGAGATATATAATGTAGGTATCGTATCTGAGAGGGCATAGGATTTAGTGGTGAGAGCAACTGAATCAGCTCACGAGGTGCTTGCCTGTAGATCATCTCCAGTGTCCTCTGTTCACCAATGTACTGTTTTCTATACAACAGTAGCCCAGCCAACATGAATGCAAGTACAGCCCAGCCACCTCGCTCACAGTGCATTATCAAGACATTCTGCTGGCCCAAAGACAGCCAACTCTCCCCTGACCTCAGGAAATGGTGAATCATCTCAATAGTAACAAGTGGGCATCCCTCATATTGTCTTGGATAATCCATCACTACCATATCATAGCTCGATAAGATATTTGCCAGCAAACTTTGACTTTCTCCGTCCCGAAAATTGAACACCATAAATGAGGCATCAGCAAAGCGACTTTGAAGTTGTGAGACAATGTCCCCAATGTAGTCTTGGTACTTATCATCGTCAAAAACATCCGTACTAAAGCAAGAATCAAATACTACAGAAGAACAAGACATTGATGACAGAATTTTAGCAACAAAACAACAATACTTTTCCACTTACATTTGAAAGGCATAAATGGAATCTTAATCAGCTCGAAAAAGAATGAAAATTAATCTTGAGAAAAGGCTGAAAAGCACAATGGTATATTTTTTATGTCATTACTAGAAAAAGAATAATTGGTTAAGGAAATATAATCTAGATGCATAACATAGCATACGAGACAAATTAATGGAACTGCAAACAGAAGCAAAGTGATTATTATACAAGGATGGATATAAACCTGCCTTTACTAAGTTAATTCTAAAAATATTTAAACCTGCAGAGGAAAAAAATAGCAAAACAAAAAATAACATTAATTCAAAATAATTTTACCACTTCCAATGGCATTTACTTCAAATAAAACTACAGAGTAATAGAATCATATTAAACAGTAAAATGTCAAGGGAGCTGTACTTGCTTAATCAATGAGCGATGCATGTACATAATAACTGAAAATACTTCATGGGTTTGACTCAGTTCAACACAAATGTAGTAAAAATACAGCAAGAAAAAAAAACAAAGCATCACTATGTTAGATTACAAGAAAATATTTCCTCTAACACAAGAAGCAGTAACTAACAACTGAAAAATTCCTAGGATAAGCAAATTAATTGTCTTCTATTATTTTATAAAGTATCCTTCAACCAAGATTTGCTTAATTTTAATTTTCCTCTTTTAATATGCTGCTGAATGACATATCTGCTTTCAAAATTAGAATAGTTTGTAGTCAGCCTGATTCATAGTACAATATGCTTAGAGAATATTCTGATATTCTGATATTATGGAGTAAATTGCATAGAAATACACGTATTTTGTTTGTAATATCACACAAGTACACTTCTAATAAAAATTTTCACAAGAAATCATATCTGACATATCTATCACAGAATTACAGTTTTTCATGGATTAGTTAGAATCCATTTATTAGAATGCAAATTCATTAAAATTGCAGTTTTGAGATATGTACATCTTTTTTCAAAACATAAATTGGTAGATTCATTGATTAGAATATGCATAGTTCTAGATAATTTACTCAATCTTTCAGAATTAGCCTCGAAATATAGTTTTCTGTAGGGCAGATTCCTGGTCACATACAAAGCTCGCACTAACCAAACCTGTTTTTTTTTCTGTTTATGGCGACGGTTTACTAATCATACAAAAGCATATTGAATTTGTACTTTTCTAAAAAGGAGTTGGAGTGATGGTGTGCTCTATTCCCACCTGCAATTCAGAAGACGATCTACCACCACAAATGTTTAGATATGTACATTGTTTAAATGATCTTTTGTATAAAAATCGTGTTCTTTGAACACGGGCATAACTAACAGTTGATTGATCTCATGCAATCATGTCTACAACTTTACAATTGAGAATAACTATTTTTTGCATTTTTATGTTATATATTAAACTATAATTTATTTATTTAGCATTCTTCACAAAGTGCAGGCACTACACTAGTACATTGAAATGATTAGCTTTGCAAGTAATTTACATCTGGACCTACGTGCAGTTTGTTAAGTCTATATTTCACTTCCTTAGTGATTGATTGTGTCCAGGTAGATCGTAAAAATATATGAGCTCCCACGAAAATAGAGAGAAACACCATCATAGAGAAAAATCTCAGGATGTGGCTAACTTCCAACGGTAAATAAAAAAATTTCTCTTGTAGAGAATTATTTTCAAATGCTTGCCACTTCAATAGGATTGGAGAGAGAGGTAGAAGAAAACTGTGGCCAATGGTAGTACATGTGCCCTTTTTAGCATAACTGAATCGATCCTTGATTGCAATAGAAAAATTTCTTTTGCTGGTTCATCTCATCACATTCAACTGTTTCAATCTTAATTTAATGAAGAACATGGAAGCTTCATTTTGTCTTTCCTGATTGTTTTCCGCATTTTTCCTTTGTGTGCTGTTTGTAACATGTGCTTGATGTTCATTGCTTAACATAACAAGTATGTATCTCAAGTGATAGGCTTTTATTCCTGTCACACTTTCTCTGCAATTTGTCAGTTTGCACTTCTTTCCTTTGTACTCAAATGATTTACATTCTAACTACAATGGAGTTTCAATGTAATCTTTATGGTGTACAAAGTTCCTACAGGATACATTTTTTTTTTGGTTGGAAAAATTTTCCATGAATCCAAGTGGAGATAAAATTGAAAATAATTGTATGACTTCTCTGTACTTTCAGCACAGATAGAATTGTACGGCTTATCTATACTTTCATAAGAATTAGTTATTTTCTTCCAGTGGCAAATACCTAGCTAATAGCCCTGCCAATGCCACCAAGGATATATCATTTCATCTTCCCGAAGAAAAACAGATGACTTGACTTATTCTAAACCAGAAGAAAGGTGAGGTGCTAAAATTAAAGTTTATTTCTCTAAAAAAAAAGAAGTAAAGTTCCTTTCATCCTAGACATGTACTTTTGCAAAGAACTATAAAGTTTTTTTTATCAAAGCCCACATTCAAATTGCCGTGTGCATTCACCAAGAACTAGCAGGCAAGCAGCTTGACTCAACATTCGAGTTCCCATCAGAGGAAGATTAAATGGAAGACCTCCCTTAATAGCTAACGAGAAGTTCTGATTTCCGGTAAGCTACTCTTAATTCACCATTATGTTATATTTATACAACACTAGTATGAACGACATAGCATCCATTGGACAGTACGAGCCTAATGCTCACATTGCAGCTATGCCGTTTTATTACAAATCCTCTAGAACAATCAAAAATATCTGCACTGACTACATTTTTTACCCAATAAACTGGATTGCTGTCCCAACTGTAATTTCCTTAAACCATTTCACAAAAAATGAGGAAAAATTGGGAATCCTGGAATGCAAGTACACCACCTTACCGGTTCCACATGCCACACGCCTAAAAGAACTCCAAAATGGCGTATCCATCCCAAAACAATCAAATAATACGCATTCCCTCTGTATACGCATTGAGGCAGGGGAACGCACCGTAGACGCGCTCGGTGATCTCCAGGAGGCCGTCGGGCGGCTTCCTGTAGAAGAACTTGCGGAAGAGCGCCATGCCGCCCCCGGATCCACGGCCGGCCCACCACCGACGCTCGCTCGCGAATTCTACCACCGCCGTGCCGCCATGGATCGGCGCCCGGAAAGAAGGTGGCAACGCGCGCGCGGCAGCCTACTGATCTCTGGCTTGCCGTGGCGTGAAGGGGTCGCCATGCCCTGGCCGCGCTATGGCTTGCAGCCTTCCTTCCGCCTCTCTCACCGCCCTCCCTCCTCTCGCCTTTCCGCGGTGCGCGATTTTGTTTTTTTTCTCTAGATTAAAAAAAGTTTTTTCGGGTGGGCCACGAGGGCCGATGGGGACCACGGTTGGAGGAACTTTTTGTGTACGGACACTAGTGGCAAGTGTGGGCGTTGGGACCGACGTTTGTTCATTGTACTTGCTTCTTGGGAAGATGACGGTAGGAATGATTGGGGATTTGGTTGAGTCAATCTTTAATTACAAATTTCAAGGGGATCAATCGCTATCACGTGATGTTCCAGCACAGCTACGCCTCTTTCAGGTGGGACGTAATTTTGATGAAATTAGTACATGTACTAATGAAGATGAAATTTTAGCTTGTTTCACACTATCAATTGAAATGATTATACCATCTATCACAACTTTACCAACAACTCAACATCCTCAGAACATCTTCTGTGCAAATAGAATATCAAAAGTGAAAAAGATAAAGTTTTTAAAATTACATTTAGCATTCAAAGAAAACATCCATCTCAATAAAATTAACAGTAATCTTTATAAAAAAAATGACATGGTTTAATAATCCGAACCGTTATGCTCATTTAGCTTTTGTAGCATGTTTTAAATCAAAAGATATATCACATGCATTAATTGGTTAACCTTAGATCAATACTATGTATGAAGAGTTATAAAATTCTAAATGCAATAAGGTTTGAAAACTTGTATCCCAATCTCCTAATCATTCTATAATTAGAACTAAATAGATTTTTAAAATAAATAAAGTGAGAATATTGTAGTTGTTAGAAACAAAGTTAAGTTAGTAGTTAAAGGTTTTACACATAGAAAAACCAAATTTTAATGAAACATTTGCTCTTGTTGCTAGATTTGAAGCCATTAGAATTTTATTAGACTTTATCAAATGGATGTAAAAAGTATTTTTATGAATTGTTTTATCAATTAGGAAGTTTATCTTAAGTAATCATCCACTTTTGAAAATGTTAAATATCCAAATCATATTTGTATGGTTTAAAACAAGCCTCAAGAGCATGCTATGATAAGTTTAAAAACTTTTTAATTAAAAAAGAGTGGAAAAATAGACAAAACTCCTTTTGTTATTAAGCATTTCAATGAACAATTATTCATTTAGATTTAAGTAAATAATATCATCTTTGGTTGTCCTTGTCATGCTTTAGTGTCTATTCGCGCTGAATCAGTTCTCCGTGTTCGCCGATAGAGATCTGATGGAGGTCCGATGCGATGACACGTGAACGCACTAAGATTTGGGAGATTTACTTAGCTCTAGTACAAGTCATTCGGCTTATTGTAGTGTACTCCCAATTGTCCCACTGGGCGTGCCAAAAAATATATTTACGCTGAATTAGTCCTTGTGATCGTCGATGGAGGTCCAATGCGATGGCATGCAAACACGTTAAGTCCTAGGAGATCTTCTTAGTTCCAATGTAGGTCCTTTGAGTTCGAGATTTGTTAGTACACTCTTGATTGTCCCATCGGGTGTACCAAAAAATATATTCGAGCTAAATCGGTCCTCCATATTCACCTATGAAGGTTCAATGCGATGGTGCACGAACACGCTGAGGGCCTCAAAGGTATCCTTGACTCTAGTGCAGGTTCTTCGGTTTTGAGTTGTCTTCATCGGGTTGCTATAGTTGTGGGCATATAAGTCAATTTGACCTTTAATTGATAAGGAAGACATAGAATTAGATTATCGAGCTAATTAACCGATAGGCTAATACAGACTCCTGTTATCGACTGGTTGTCGATAGGGTTAGGATAGCCATCGACTGAGTCCGATGCACATCTGCTATTGGCTTGTAACCGATAGCAACGATAGTGCTCATACATTGACTAAAAAGCCGATGATAGCATAGGAAAATGGCAAGGAATAAAGTAAAGGACTCATCGGTTGTAGAGCCAATGACGCTCCGAATAGAGTATGTGATAAATAGTAAGGAGCGAGACCCGATCTCCTGAAGGTACGAGACCTAGCGACCACCGATGATGATACTATTAGAGCCAGCCTTAATAGATAGGCCTTAATAGATAGGACCAAACCAAAACAGTATAAGACTGAGACTAACGACACCGCAACGCCAGGAGCTAGATCAAATGTAACGACGAAGGGATTGGGTGAACCCATTAGCTGATATCGACTGTGGGTCAATGTAGGCATATAAGTAAATTCGTTAGCTAGCTAAGCCGATGGGAGAAATAAAACCTACTAAATCTCGATGCTAGATCTAACAGAACTAGATCGATCGCCAGCGGATTAATCACTAGGCAAAATATATGTATATTGGCTAAGAATCCGATACACTAGGCATGAGGCTTAGTGTATGGATAACTCATTTGCTAACTGCTTCGATGAAACGTTGCATCAAGACCTATTGGCTTAAGGCTCAATCTACTATCAGCAGTCTAATAGGTCAGACCTAACCAATGCAGTATGAGACCGATGATGGCAGAATAGCACGATAAGTCGATAGAATCCACGTGAGCGTAATGTGATATATCCGATTGGATTAAGAGATTAGAACTAACTGATATAGCCTTAGACAGAGTGGATATACTAGGATAGTGGTTGTACTTACCCTTTCATCGGAGAACGAACTTAATCAATACGGCTCTGCATCGAGAGCTAAAACCCATTGGTGAAAACCTAGATAAATAAGGGTGGTGATGTGCCAAGATTGAATTAATCTGTGTGGATATCTTACAAGGTTCTAGTGGGTCTATATTTATACTCTGGGATTATAAGAATACGACATGGTTACAAATAGTTCTTTCCTAATCAGAAAAGGAAACTCTTTTTAAAAGGTTAATAAAACTAACTTGTCTATTTTATAAGATATATTCTATAAAGATATAATTACCATATCGTGGCTTCCACACCTCCTCCTTATATTCGGTTGCATTTGGATAATTTTCCATATTTGACTGAACTGAATCCATCCTCATCCATCTAATTGGCTCTTTCTCTATATCAATCGACCTTTTTCAATAAGCCGATCGGCTCTCTGATCCTGTCTACGGGGCTTACCAAATTTTAGTGTTAACACATGCCCCCTAATTTTGAAGTACGAGGACTCGTGCTTCGAAATTATCTTTGTCGGGCTCCTATGACTCTAGAATCTTCTCCCCTACTTCTTGCAATCGGATTTCATGAGCTGATACGGTCTGCATCAATTGTGCTAAATTGCCAAACTCTTGGGAGAAAAATTTTCTTCTAATGTGCCTTGATAATTCTTGGAAAGCCAGCTTTGCTCACTATTCATTGTTTAAGTCCAAGCTATAGCATCGACTTCATATATTGTGGAATCTTCGAATATACTCCAAAACCAATTCCTCCTTCCTCTTCTTCACCGATATCAAATCTATGAGCCGTATCTCATGGATACTCGCAAAGAAGTATTTGCAAAATTCTTCTATTAGATTGGCCCATCCTCTAATTGAACTTAGTGACAATGATGAAAACCAAGTAAAAGCCAATCCGAATAGTGACAATGGAAACAATATAACTCTCAGAGCTTCTTCTGCTGATGCTTATTTGCACTGAGCCAAGAATTGGTAGACATGTTCAACTATTGACATGTTGTCTTGTCCTAAGAACCTGGAGAAGTTTGGCATCTTATATCGGCTTGGTAACGATACTCTATCAAATCACTTAGGGTATGGAGACCGATACACGAAATTCTCCTTTAGTTTCAAGCCAAACTATTCCTTTATCACTTTGGATATCTTTGTAGTCTACTTAGCGTCTTCACCGTGTTGCCCCCTGAGCTAAACATAGTCATCGAACCAATTGAACATTGGTATCTATGGACCAATATTTGCTGATGTATGAACTGGTGGCTCTTGAGTAATTAATCCATCCACTCTTTTCCTTATTATGTCCTAAAGCATACTTGTCAACTCTTTAGATTGATCGATTAACATGTGACGTATAGTTTCATTAACTAATTCTTAGATGGATTTCTACGGACTTGAAGATGCAGGTTGAGTTGTTTCATCGATTAGAGTTGGTCGTGGGAATGAATTCTTCCAGATCGGTTCTTCTTGAATCATGCTAAAAGATTGCAAGCACAACTTCTTAAAATCTTTCGCAGATTGCTTCACTTGCTGCCTCTGTGTATCTGTCAACTCTTTCAATGTGATTGAAATAATAATATCTTCAACGGCTTCTTCATCGGATGAGCGCATCTTGGTATCCACTTCTTCTTCAGACATATTGATTCAAATTCGAGTCCCACCGGGTGTGCTAAAAATATGTTTACACCGAATTGGTCCTTTATGTTCGCCAATGGAGGTCCGATGCGATGGCGCGTGAACAAACCGAGGCCTAGAAAATCTACTTAGATCCAGTGTGGTCATTCGGCTCATTGGAGTGCACTCCCGATTGTTTCACCGAGCATGCCAAAAAATATGTTCAAGCCGATACCCTAGGTGTGGGGCTTAGTGTATGGATAACTCATCGATTGACTGCTTCGATGAAATGTGACATCAAGACTCATTGGTTTAAGGCTCAATCCATTATCAGTAGTCTAGTAGATCAAATCTAACTAATACAGCATGAGACCGATGACGACAGAATAGTACGATACGCCAGTAGAATCCACTTTGATGAAATGCATTATCTTATTGTCTACAAGTTATGAAATAGTTGAGAAATGAATATCATGTCTTGTAATAAATTATTAATTGTATTTAATTTTTTAGTTATGCTGGATTTATATTGTATGTGTATAAATGTGAGAGCTCAAATTACTTTTTGCATGGTGTGTGAGATGATTTTTGGTGCTCATAAAAAATGGTACAAAATTGAAAAAAATTCTTTCTTTTGTTTATGTATTCTTAATAAATCTATGGTAAAAAAGGGAGAGAGTTTATGTACACATTTTTTAAAGGTAAATGTCAATATTCAGTTAAAAATGATGATATATTAAAATTGACAATATATTAAAATTGGTTATATTAAAATTGTCATAGTGACGAGCACATGTATACAGTGACATAGATTATGTTGTAAGAATTTGTACCTAAAAATATTTTTTATATCAGGTGGCCCCCGCATGGACTTGGGCCAAAGCGTGCGGTGTGTAGGCCCAATTGACACTAGTAGCGAGAGTAGGCTGAGGGCCACAGGAAGCTGCCACGCGCAGAGGAGAGGTCCAGTAAGTAGCGAGTGGCACAGCTGACTGTCAGCGATGCCACTGTTCACTGTAAAAGGAAAAATGTTTTTTTTCTCTCAGTGAATTGGAGGTGAGAAAGAATTAGATAATAGATTAGAGTTTTAATCTAGTGTTTAGATTTTTTAAAGAAATCTTTTAAAAGATTTAGAGACACATCTTATAAGTACACAGTATTTCACACTCTTTTTCTCGTTCACTTTTGTGTATGGTTAGGGATCGATTTTGTATTGATTTATTTTTCTTGGAGATTTAGATTAGTTTCTTTTGATAAAAATCTAGTTAGGGTGTTCTTCCGGTGTTCTAAATATTTTTTATCTTGTTTAGTCAATTAATTAGGCCTTAATTAATTTCTATCAACCTTCTATCTTGTTTCATTAATATTTTGAGATACAGAAATTTGATTGATGTGATTTTAGTTGATTGGAGTTACGAGTATACAGTTATAGTCTTTAGTGACATAACAACATCGTGTCCAGCAAGTCAATCATACAACAATGATGGATGACTTCGTTGATAATCTCATGTAAACAAAAGGAATGTTTGTTGTAGGTCCTATTAGCATTGCCGTGAACTTTATTGAGCTTGCAGTAGAGAAGGAAGGAGAGCAATCAGGTGTAGGCGACAGTCAATCTAGCATTAGGAGCATCAGATGCATCAACTGTCAGGGGTTAGTGGATGTGGCAACTCAAAGCATTGAGGGCGGTGAATGCTATGATCAGAGACAACAGGAACGATGAGTGGCTAGAGTGGTGAATCTCACAAGGTTGGTAGGTAGAGGTGTTGGTCTTGTGCCCCCCAAGCAGGGGGACTGGGGTTTAAGTGTTTGATACGGTAACCCCCTCCATACGCCCCGGCATATACCATTTTGCTGTAGATGTTGACGTAAATAACAATATATTATAACTTCTAACTAGTGTAATATCGTAATAATGCCCTCAATCATAAAGTGGGTACCCGAGGTCTAGATTAATATTGGCTCAAAACAAAACCTTATTATGTTGTTCCTTTGAGCAAATGTCAAAACACCTTTGAGCAATTATTAACGTTTTGGGTTTTACAAGATCTCTAATATGTAAACAATTACTTGTGTTTAGATAAACATGAATAATTATTCTCTCTTATTCTACCTATCAATTTTATATTAGAATACATTTATAAAATCTAATAGCTCTATGATATTATTATAGTTTTTCAATGTAAATCTACATATACCATTTCTTTTGTCTTTTTAACTATGTATTTGATAAATCCTTGATTGTTGAAATTTTAAAACCTTAACTAAACTACTCATCTACTACCTCTGTCCCAAAATAACATTATTTTTTAGAGTGAGAGGACAAAGTAAGAGACTAAAAATAATATAGGTGTTCTATTAACTAGAGTAGTTTAGGGTAAGATGAGAAAAAAATTAAATGAGATGTAATTGATGAAAAAAATTATATTTATTTTAGAACGGAAGTAGTAATCGTTAAATATTTGTGTTTGCAGGGATCACTTGATATTGCCAATCTCATCGATACAACAGGGTAGCAAATGATAATTTCTCATGACAACAGCAACATCCTATCAACTATAGGGTAGAAAATGATAATTCATTATGGCAGCAACAAATCATTGTGTGGCTTGTTCTTGTTGATGTCGGAGGAACTGCTGTTGATAGAACCGTACAACTTTGTGCTGGGAGACCACCCTTTTCGGTCGTGGAGGAAGACATACTCAAAAGAAGAATATGATGTAATAGAAGCAACGAATAGTCACACTGGGCGCTTCCTAAAAACTTTATTTGTGCTCTCTTAGTATAGGATCTTGAAGGGCGATGGTTCTAGAGACTTGCTCTCCCGGGCATCGGTGCACGCTGATGAATGGGATGAGGAAGACTATTGGTGACGCGGCACTAGAAAACCTATATCTGAGAGCAGATTGATCTTATATCGAGAGAGGGCAGTGGGGTTGGTATATATAGCCTAGAGGTGTGTGATTAGAGTGGAGCTCAAAACTGACACTACTTACATATAAAAACCGATTATGATCTCAAAACAACAAAATTAAACTACAAAAGGTAGCACAGTCATGGCTCGTGCCCTGGACCGGACAGGCCTGGCTTGGTGAGGTGAGGCGAGGCAAGTGAGCGTGCATGAGGGCTCTCCCTTTCTCCCTCTCACTTGCTCAAGGAGGGGAAGATGAGCCAATTTTATAAGTTGAGCTATATCTTCACTAAATAGCAAGGTGGGACTAAAGAATCCCACTCCTAGCTCCACTATATGAGACATTTAGTTTTTTAGAAATTTTCCATTTAATTAGTTGGGCCATAGGCCATAAATCTCATGAATCCCCCACCAGATCTCAATGGTCCAACGAGCTTTAAATGTTTCAACGTTGTTTAATATACCAGTGTTTCAGCAGGGTCTTTTAAGTTCAATACTCACCTAGAACTCTAAGTTGCACTTACCCACGACTTGGATAATGAACTATGCCTTGAATTGCAAGTCTTGTATGATTAAGTTTTACTCAGAGTCAAATTGATGCATTGCTGCCAGTTAGGCTACCTCTCAGTTGGAGCATATAAGTCATACTCCTTTAGTATCTTTATAAGCTTCATAGAAATCACCTAAATCTCATAGATTGGGATCAATAGTCAGACTTTCATAGGTGTATTCTTTTAAGGATACCATGTAGGATGACACCTCTCGCTCTCATAAGACAACATAATACATTAAGACAAAAACCAACCTATCATACAGTGATGAGAGTATTATATCTTCACATAGAGATGGTCTTAAGAGTTTGTACTCTCCTCCAATTACCTATGACTTGTTTTCACCGAACCAAATTCACATGATTTCTGATCACATAGGCAAGATTACCACCATAAAATAACTCATGTCGGTCTCATACCCATCTCCTTTGATGCATTTTTTATCATATTATGTGATAAACCCTTCGTAAAAGGGTCTACTAGGTTCTTAGCCATCTAGACATATCCCAAGGCTATCACTTCAGAGTTTCTCAATTTCTTGATGGTCTTCAAGCATCTTTTCACATGTTTTGAAGACTTCATATAATCTTTAGAACTGTTCACTTTGGTGATCACCATTTGATTATCATAGTTCATCATAATAACTAGTATCGGTTTTTCAACCACTCTACTAGGTAAGTCCATCAAAAGCTTACGCAACCACTCTACTTCAATAGTAGCTATATCTAATGTAGTGAGTTCTGCTTTCATGGTTAACCTCGTCAAAATGGTCTATTTGTAAGACGTTCATGAAATAGCAGTGCCACCTAAGGTGAAGATGTAACCACTCGTGGTCTTTATCTTATCTACATCTAAGATCTAATTTCAGTCACTATAACCCTCTAGTACTAACGGAGTACCTAGTATAGTGAATTTCAAAGTTCATTGTAACCAACAAATAGTGCATCACACAATCAAGTACATGCCAATGATCATCACCTAGGTTAGATGTGAATCGGCTCAATTTGCTAGATACATAAGAGAGCCAATAATCTGGGAATATATCAACTGATCTTTGATAACACCTTTGTTCTTTTGAAGTATTAGACATAGATCATAGGGTGTTAGAAAATGCTTGCCACACATGTACCCAAAGTGCTTTAGCATTTTCTCCACATAATGGGATTGCAATAACATAATTCTATCATCATCCTTGTACAATTTAATGTTCAAAATAACATCATTGACCTCCAAATCCTTCATATCAAAGTTTTGAGATAGAAAAACCTTGACCTCATTTATCACATCAAGGTTTGTCCAAAAATCAGTATGTCATCAACATACAAGCACATAGTAACTCTTTCGTCCCCACCATGGTGATAATAGACACATTTATCAACCTCATTTACTATAAAGCCTATAATAGTTAAAATATTATCAAACTTTTTATTCCAAGAGCCTACTTGAGACCATACAAGGACTTTAATAATTTATACACTTTTCCTTTCTAAACTTTTACTATAAATTTATCAGGCTGATCCATGTAGATCTTCTTAGCTAACTCTTTGTTAAGAAAAGCCATCTTATCATTCATTTGATGGACAAAAGGACTGTATGAGGTAGCTAAGCATAGTAGTACACAAATAGTGGTAAGTCTAGTAACAGGAGCATAAGTATCAAAGAAATCTTCACCTTCTTTTTGTGTGTATCCCTTTGCCACAAGCCGAGTCTTATACTTTTCAATAGTACCATAGGTCTAAACTTCTTTTTGAACACCCACTTGCACCCCCGTAGATTTATACCCATAGGGTCTCTCCACAACCTCCCAACTCCCCTGTTAGCTAGCATATAATCTATCTTGTTATGGATTGCCTCTTTCTAGTAGTCTATATTCAGATATGTATACACCTTGAAAATCGATTTGGGGGATTGTCAACAATATACACAGTAAAATCATCACCAAAAGATTTAGGAATCCTTGGCCTCTTGCTCCTTCTCAAAGCTTCACTATCACTCTCCTCGTGACTTTGTTCGGTTGTTCAAATGTTTCATAGGTTTCAATAGGTTTAAAATCTATTTTACTAGATATGTTATTGTTAACGCCAAAATCTGGACGATCCGATGGTGCTAAAGCCGATCGGCTGAGTGGTGTCCGATGGAGAATTTTATTCAGCCTGTAAATAGGATCGGCCGATGGAGATACTGGTCAGCTCGTGAGATAGCCGATCGGAACTGTAGAGAAGCCGATCAAATTAGTAGAAGATTGGATCGATTTGAAGACAGGGAATTATTCGATTAGGGTTAGGTCCAAGAAGCCCGAGGAATGGTAGGAAAAGGATCGACTTGAGTAAAAAGAGGTCCAATTGCTACAGTGAAGAAGCCGATCGGGTTGTAGCGAAATAAGACTCGGTTTCAAATTGGAAGATTATTCAGATAAAACCGAGTTTGCAAAAGAGCCGTGGACTCCACAGCAAAATGTTCTATCTTTGTAAATTGTAACCTTATTAGGAAGGTTTAGTTAGTTAGTTAACTTCTTTAGAAGTATTTTCCTTTGCTCTTATTAGGAAATAACGTCCGATGGTTGTAAACGTGTCGGACTCTGTCTATAAATCCAGGGTACAAATATAGACCCCCTGGAAACATATAAGATATCTCTCGATCAAATACAATCTTGGCGCATCGCCACCCTAGTTTATCTAGGTTTTACCGGCGGGTTCTAGCTCTCGACACGGGGCTGCATCGATTAAGTCCGATCTCCGGTGAAGGGGTAAGTCCTGCCACCATCTCGATATGTTATGCTCTATCTAAGGCTGCATCGGTTAGGTTCGACCTCTTAGGCCGGTCAGACGTATCGCATCACATCCGTGCAGGGCCTATCGGCCTGTTAAGCTCCCTCTGCCATTGTCAATTTCATGCTGCATCAGTTAGGCTCGACCTACAGGGCTACCGATGGTAGATCGAGCTTCAGGCTTATAGTTTTCTGCATAGCGTATCATCGGAGTGCTAGCCGATGAGTTATCCATGCTCTAAGGTTCACGCCTAGCGCATCGGCCCCTCGGCCGATACACATCAGCCTTTAGAAGTGTCCCTTGACACGTAACACCCGCCTTTAGAGAGGCGTCCCCTCATCGGCTCAGCTAGCCGATGGGTTTATTCCTATCTTTGCTTCAGCATAACTGATCCAGCGTCCTCCGTATCATTGCTGCTGGCCTTGGCCTCGTACTATCTCGGTTAGGTCCGATCTTCGAGGTTCGGTGTTATTGGTGCTATCACGGTGGGCGACGGGTCTCGTGCTATCATATCCGGAGCAGCATCGGCTTTGCAGCCCATGCCTTTTTGATACTATTCCTTGCCTAATCCGCATATGCCTTCATCGGTTTTTCCAGCCGATGAACTACTGTTCAGCTATCCGGAGGGATCTTGTGCGCCTTGCTATCCTCTAAGTACACCCTGCTTCCTCCATCGGCTTTGTGGCCAATTTCCTATCAATGCTTGTCCACATCGGCTCCTCAGTCGATCGAAGAGCTTCTCGATCCTATTGGCAGCCAGCCGATAGCGAGCACCTGTATCGGTCCACCGTCCGACAGACCTGCTTGTCTCACTTCCTTGTTAATTACAGGGTCAAATTGACTGGCACGCCTGCACCCATACCGATGCGCCAGAGCCGATCGAACCCCACGGCTCCTAGTACGCGTACCTCAAGCTACGTAGAAAAGCTGATCGGCTTGCACTGAAGCTAAGCAGACCTCCCAGGCGACCGGTGTGTTCGCCCCAGGGTGCGCGAGGGACCTCAGCGCGAACATACTTTTTTGGCACGCCCAGTGGGACCGAAGGTTTCATTCATTGGTCGATAAGAACCATACTATATTCATCAGCCGTTAGGGTAGAAATCTTCATTCATTAGCCGATTGGACTGGATTCATCGGTTGGAGAAACCTAAAGACCGTTCATCGGCTGAAGATCCTTCATTGGCTGGTGATATAATTCCATTCATCAACCAGCAGGACTCTACAAGTGCCTGATTAGAAGTCAGATTTTTACTCATCAACCCGGGGGGCATCTTGTTGTCAATATGTCTAAAGAAAAGGTTGATTCCAAGATATATTCATCTAAAGATGAAGCTAATGAGGAGATTACACTTCCAGTTACCATGGAGGATTTGAATGAAGTCTAGAGGTGGCATATAGAGCAAAACATGGACAACTTTCAGAAGCTTTATTTGGAATCCTTCAGTATGACTAAACAAGGGCCGATTCAAAAAATACAATTACCAAAATGTGTTTTGATGAAGGAATCAGACCATTCAGCACCTGTGAATTCTTCCAAGCCATTGCAAGAGATGTTCAACGAATTATTTTATCAAGCATTCAGTAATCTATCATGAGTATGGATGGATACATTGAAAAATCTGATCAAGAAGACGATACAAGAGTCATCGGCTCAAGAGCCTGATCAGGATCATGTGCCTTTGCCGATAGAGACGGAGGAAACTTGGCAAAACAAGGACCTATCGGCAAATATATATCCACCAATACAAGATCGATTCGGGGGGCAATGGCAGGAGGTACCTCTAGAATTTTTTCAAAGAAATCATTATGGAGAATATCACAGGCAGAATCGGGTACCACATCCACCTCCACAGGATCAGTTAGATACTTTAAGAGAGAAGGATTGGTTAACCAGGATTGTGGACACGGTGGAAGAGCAATTTGGTATCAAGCCCAAAGATCAAACAGTTATGTATCGTCACCCATACCAGAATGGTTTGACAGAGTTTCATTACCTCGCCGATACACGATACTAGATTTCTCAAAATTTTCAGGGCAAGACAACGTATCTACAATGGAGCACATCAGCCGATTCTTAGCACAGTGTAGAGAAGCATCGGCTGAGAAAGCTCTCAAAGTCCATTTCTTTCCCTTATCCCTCTCTGGATCGGCCTTTGCATGGTTTTCTTCGTTACCGTCGAGCTCGATTAAAGGATGGGTCGATCTAGAGCAGCAATTCCATAGATACTTCTTTATTGGGATTCAAGAAATGAAACTATCAGATTTGACATCAGTTAGACAGAGGCCTAATGAGTCTGTTCTAGAGTACATCCAACGTTTCCAGGACATTAGAAGCCAATGTTATAGTCTTGTTCTGAGTGATGAACAATTAGCTGACTTGGCCTTCCAGAGGTTGTCAAGTCGCATCAGGTGGAAATTTTCTTCGCAAGAGTTCAACAGTTTAACACATTTGATGCATGTAGTATCGGCTTATGAGAGCTGATTATCAGAGAAAGAGGAGAAGCCGAAGCATTGGAGGCCTGAGGAAGAGAATTTCGAAGCATGAGTCTTCAAACTTTGAAATTGGGGGGCATGTGTTAACGCCAAAATCTGGATGATCCGATGGTGCTAAAGCCGATCGGCTAAGAGGTGTCCAATAGAGAATTTGATTTAGCCTATAAACAGGATCGACCGAAGGAGATACTGGTCAGCTAGTGAGACAGCCGATCGGAACTGTAGAGAAGTCGATCAAATTAGTAGAAGATTGGATCGGTTTGAAGATAGGGAATTATCCGATCGGGGTCAGGTCTGAGAAGCCCGAGGAAAGATAGGAAAAGGATCGGCTTAAGTACAAAGAGGTCCGATTGCTATAGTGAAGAAGCCGATTGGGTTGTAGCGAAGGAAGACTTGGTTCTAAATTGAAAGATTATTCAGATAAAACCAAGTTTGCGGAAGAGCCGTGAAATCCACGGCAAGATGTTCTATCTTTATAAATTGTAACCTTATTAGGAAGGTTTAGTTAGTTAGTTAACTTCTTTAGAGGTATTTTCCTTTGTTCTTATTAGGAAATAACGTCCGATGGTTGTAAACGCGTAGGACTCTGTCTATAAATCCAGGCTATAAATATAGACCCCCTAGAAACATATAAGATATTTGTTGATCAAATACAATCTCAGCGCATCGCCATCCTAGTTTATCTAGGTTTTACCGATGGGTTCTGGCTCTCGACGTGGGGTTGCATCGGTTAAGTTCGATCTCCGGCGAAGGGGTAAGTCTTGCCACCATCTCGATATGTTCTGCTCTATCTAAGGCTGCATCGGTTAGGTTTGACCTCTTAGGCCAGTCAGACGTATCGCATCACATCTGTGCAGGGCCTATCGGCCTGTTAAGCTCCCTCTGCTGTCGTCAATTTCTTGCTGCATCGGTTAGGTTCGACCTACGGGACTGTCGACGGTAGATTGAGCTTCAGGCTTATAGTTTTCTACACGATGTATCCTCAGAGTGCTAGCCGATGAGTTATCTATGCTCTGAGCTTCATGCCTTGTGCATCGGCCCCTCGGCCAATACGCATCAGCCTTTAGAGGTGTCCCTTGACGCGTAACGCCGAGCGTATTGGTCTCCCGCCGATACGCAACCGCCTTCAGAGAGGCGTCCCCTCATCGGCTCAACTAGCCGATGGGTTCGTTCCTATCTTTACTTTAGCATAATCGATCCGGCATCCTCTGTATCATCGTTGTTGGCCTCGGCCTCGTACTGTCTCGGTTAGGTCCGATCTTCGAGGTTCGATGTTAATGGCGCTGTCACGGTGGGCGACGGGTCTCGTACTATCATATTCGGAGCGGCATCGGCTTTGCATCCTATGCCTTTTTGATACTATTCCTTGCCTAATCCGCATGTGCTTTCATCGGCTTTCCAGCCGATGAACTACTGTTCGGCTATCCGGAGGCATCTTGTGCGCCTTGCTATCCTCTGAGTACACCCTGTTTTCTCCATCGGCTTTACGGCCAATTCCCTATCGACACCTATCCACATCGGCTCCTTAGCCAATCGAAGAGCTTCTCGATCCTATCGGCAGTCAACCGATAGTGAGCGCCTGTATCGGCCCACTGTCTGATGGACTTGCTCGTCTCACTTCCTTGTCAATTGTAGGGTCAAATTGACTGGTACGCCCTTACCCATACCGACGCGCCGGAGCCGATCGAACCCCATGGCCCCTGGTGCGCGTACCTTAAGCCACGCAGAAAAGCCGATCGGCCTGCACTGGAGCTAAGCAGACCTCCCAAGCTACCGGCGTGTTCACACCGAGGTGCGTGATGGACCTTGGCGTGAACAGTTATGCAAATCTTTATAGGAAATATATTCTCAAAGATGTAGCATCACAAGACTCAAAGATCATATCAACATGCATTTTAGATATATCTAATTTAACTACCATGCAATGCTGCAGTAAGCATAACTCAAAAAGACACAATCCACCATTTTTGGCCCAAGCTTGTGCTTCTTGTTGATTGGCACATTAACCATTGCCAAGTAACCCCAAGTGCACAACTAAGATAATGATGGCCTTCTCTTATTCTATCTCTTAAAGAGAGTTTTCTCCTTATTTTTCATCAAAATTCTATTTAGGGCATGATAGGAATTCAACATGGCTTCCCCCCATCATGCCGTACATAAACTCGTAGTATGTAAGACGACATTCACCAAATCGGTCAACATGCGGTTCTTCCTTTCGATAACCCTGTTTGATTAGGGTGAATAAGGAGGCATGCTCTTATGAATAATACCATGTGACATACAAAAATAAGTTGAAATCAAGAGAGAAATATTCACCACCATGATTTGACCTTAGTCATTTGATCTTTCTATCTAGTTGGTTTTATACTTCTACTTTATAGACTTTAAAGCAGTCTAAAGCCTCATCAATAATGAATGAGCTCTAGAAGTGCCAAATATCTTTCCTCGGTAGCCTTATAAGGTTATAAGGTTGCTTTGCTTGCACACAATTTTAGCACTTAGAACCTTTGATGGTGGAAAGTTTTCGGATTAGATTCAAAATCGTAAGCCGAGAAATAGAATCAAAATTTAGATGATATAAATATGAGTGCCAAACAGTGGTCTCACCTCCATTATCAGCATCACAAATATGGTTCATTGTGTTATTGCAAAAATCCATAAGAGAAAAGCAGAACAAGACTCTGCATTCATAATCTTTACCAATAAATAAATAGTTCATGTCTAGACACTACTACTTGTTAGACTCAAAAATCAAATTAAAACCATTTCATAGCATAAGGAAACCACTAACTAAGTTCTTGTCTACAGAGCACACATGTTGCACGTTCTTCAGCTGCACGATCTTTTTCGAAGTAAACTTTAGATCTACCGTGATAACATTATGAATAAAAGCAGGCGACCCATTCCCCACCAAGACAGTTGACCTGGTTGTGGCCTTATAATAAGAGAACAAAGAATAGTTAGCACACACATGAACATTAGCACTCTTGTTAATGCACTAATTGATAGATTAACTCACTAAAAGAATAGTAGGTAAATTACTATACTTAGTTGAGCCCTCCACAACATTGCCAATGGTGATGGTGTTCATAGACTTGGAAGACTACTCCGGTTCCTACTTTCATTTGCGGTGTGGGCACCTCTTTGCCTAATTCCCAGTTTCATCACACACGAAGCATGGTTTGTTTTTCGTATTCATCTTGCTCTTAAAGTTTGTTGCTCAGTTGACTTGACCATCTTTCCTTTGTTCTTGCTGTAGCTAGGATGGCCCTTTCTCATAATATTGGCAGACGAGTGGTTCTCGCCTCCATCACTGCGTCCAATCTTTGCCCTAACTTTCTCTTCAACATCAAGGAAAGCAATTAGGTCCGTGACCGCGACCTTCTCCATCTTGTGTTTCAAAAATTAGGCAAAGTTCCTCTATAACATTAGCAGCTTAGCAACAATGGTGCCAGCTACAAACTCATTAGGGAGTGAGCAATTAATATATGTGAGTTGCCTCACAATGCCTTGTATCTCATGAGCCCGCTATACCACATAATGATTGTTCACCATCCTATAGTCTGTGTTTGCTTTATGATATATAAAACACTGCTTTTCTCAGAAGCCTTATACTTGATTTCAAGGGTATCCCATAGCTCCTTGCCATCAGCGATATGCATGTGAGCATCATAGATATTATCAAACAAAACATATAGAAAGCTTTCCACAAACAACACATTGGTAGCCACATACATGCTTTCCTCATCAAGAAAAAGCTAGCCCACTAGCCTACCATTAGTGATGTGGATCATACCCATAGATGTAAGCCACAAGAGAGCCTTTATCTATCACCTTTTGTAGTACTCACTAGAAAATTTATCTGGCTTCAGAGCATAGGCAAAGCGAGATGATTGTAAATCAAAGTGTTTAAAATAAGTTTTTTGGATTGTTGGAATAATTAGCACTTTAAGTTTTAATGTAGTCCAAAAATAATAGATGATAATCTCATAATTGATAACAGATTAATCTACTAACATGATCATGAAAAAAGCAAATATAAGATCCAATGATAACTAGAATACATACTATGGTTGTATAGAGCTAGTTGCTTGATTAGAGCCTAAACTCATTGTGTTGTTTTTGTCATCATCAATCACATTGTTATTCATCATGGTAGCAGTAAATCATTTGTGCGGCTTATTCTTGCTGGCACCAGAGGAACTGCTATTGACGGAGCTGCACAGCTTCGTGCCAAGAGACTACTCTCTTCGGTCATGGAGGAAGACACATTCGAAGGAAGAAGATGATGTAGTGGAAGCAACGAGCGGTTGTGCCGAGAGCTTTCCAAAAACCTTATTTGCTCTGTTGATGTAGGATCTCAAAGGGCGACGGTTCTAGAGACCTGCTCTCCAGAGCACCAGTGTATGTTGATGAACGGGATGAGGAAGACTAGAGGCAACGCGACGCTGGAAAACATAGGCCTGATATTAGATTGATCTTATATTGAGAGATGATTGAGAGATGGCCGCGGGGTCGGTATATATTAGCTTGGAGGCATGTGGTTAGGACAGAGCCTAAAACCGATATGATCCACATATAGAAATAGACTTAGTTATGACCTCAAAACCTCGAAATGGTAAAATAAAACTATAAAAGGTGGTGCAGTAGCAGTTCACGCCATGCTTCGGCCTGGCTTGGCTCGGCGAGTGAGCGCATGTGGGTTTTCCCTTTCTCCTACTCAAGGAAGGAAAGATGAGTCAAACTAATAAGTTGAACTAGCTCTCCACCAACTAGCAAAACGAGACTAAAGATCCCACTCTTACCTTCTGTATATATGACCTTTATGGTTTCTAGAAAATTTTCATTTAATTAATTGTGTCATAAGCCCTAAATTCCATCCCTTAAGACAATGTCGCCCTTCCATTGTTTGCCTCATGCACTCAAACTCCTGGCAGTTCGAGGAATAGCTGTTATACCAAGGCGGGTGCCAAGCAGCCACAACCCAAGGGGTGACTCGTCCATCAATCTTTCGCAAATCCTTCTGTAACTACGAGTACAGAGCTCCTACGCACATTGTAAGCACCAAATTGTCACCACAATCAACAAGAGTACGTATGAATATATATGAAGATGCCTGACATGACTGAGCAACTTAATATTGTAGATTCTGAATGATCTATTTATTCCCGATATTGATATGCTGCACTTAGCACTTAGCAATGCTTAAATGCAGATCAATCGAGTGCTATCAAGATGAAATAGTGGCTGATGGATTTACCTGTCCGGTTGTAGTCGACATAGGCACCGACCATGATGAAATGGATACCACCGGCATTGAACGAATAGTAGAACTTGGTGTTAGAGCCAGACTACTCGGATGGAACAGAGAATCTTGCCAGGTAGGATGCAAAGGCCACCGCGCCACCTTGGCCCTGTGGTTCGATCTCATGGTTCCCTTCAATCACCATCATCGGGATCCTTGATGCGAGCGGCTCCTTGAATCTGAATCCATACAAATGTCCAGAATGCAGTTAAACTTCATATCAGCAGGGTACAAGGTTTAATTTACCCATTTTCTTGTTTGAAATTTGTCAAAACTTTTTGATTTCCAATCGCGTGTATACTAACTACACAAGTCTAAAGTTCTTTGAAAATTCTTCTTCAAAATATCATTCTATAGGTACAAGATCTACATTCTTACGTATAATGGTATTTTATAACTCCCGCATCATTGTGATGGTATTTATTTTTATATTTTGTTTGTAATGAAAGCAACTTTCGCTCTGTCACACGAGATTTGTTCTTAGAATTGTAAGTTAATTTGTTTGGATTTTTGATGGCTTTTTGTTCGAAACCCCAAAATTCAGAACCAAATTAATAGCTGGAACTGAATCTGGCACTAGTTCTCGTCAATTTCTAGCTTACCTTCCCCAGCCATCCCATCGCGGTTGGTAGGACTCCCGGAGCGGCGCATCGGGAAAGGAGCAGGAGAAGCAGGAGACGCCTCTGCCGCCGGTGGTGCGTTACTGGTTGGAGTAGGTCATGTCGCCGACCATGACCACCAGCGACGGGTCGTTGCGGGCGAGGTGCTCGACGGTGGAGGTGGAGTTGCCGGTGAGCCCCAGATCCCCGACCACGGCCACCCGGCGAGGGTACGCGGAGGCGGAGGGAGCGTTTCGAAGGAGCGCTCGTCGCTGAGTCCCGCGCCGCCGCCGACGGAGCTGTCGCCACAGCGGTAGTAGTAGCGAGTGGCCGACCTCAGGCCCAGGAGGCGGACGTGGTTGGTGGTGCCCGAGGTGTAGTTGAGGAGGCCCGCGTACGTTAGAGCTGGCTGTACACCTCCGCTTTGCCCCTTGCCACGTGCGGGTAGCCGGAGACGTCGTCGGCGGCGGCGGGCCTCTCGCCGTACCGGACCTCGCTGCGGACGGCGGCGGGGTCGAGTGGGGTGAGGTGGGACCCCACCTGCGCCGCGCCGGTGACCCACGACACCCAGACCAAGGTGGCGTCGGAGGACGCGGCAAGCGCGATCTGCTCGGGCGCAGGAGGCCGCGCACGCGGCGCCAGGCGCGGGTCGGCAAGCGACACGTCGTCGCTGCCCTGCCAGAGCGCGAGGTCGAACGCTCGCGTCGCCGGCGCGAATGGCCCGTCCAGTGTCGTCGGAATGCCGCCGCCGCCATCAGCGAGCTGGAGGCGGGATCCCACCCCACCACCAAGACCCCCTCAAGGAGGAAGCGGAGGTCGCCGGCGGCGGTGGGCGCGGACATGGCAGGCAGTGGCAGCTAGCGCGCGTCCCCTAGTCGTACGCGCGCATGGCCGCCTACCTAGGACGAGTACCTAGCTTAGCTGTAGGGAAAAATGATATGGGGCGGATAATTCCGGGGATATTCCTTGGAATGTTTTTGGCGCTTGCAACCCCGATGAACCTCGAAATCAATGATTTGGTGTGTCTGCAACAGGACATCATCAATGACAGCCTAGTGTTTGTTTGGCGCAGCGAGAAGCGAAAGCGACAGGATGCATGGATCACACGTACGTCGCATGAAGCCATGTAGGTAAGCTTAAGCACATGCTCTCTTTTCTTCTTTATTTATTGTTTAGGACATCAATTTAATGTCCAACGCACATATTTCGTCACTCCCTATACGTATGGTCGTCATAAATATTTGAAAATTTGGATACGATTCGATTGAACTCATACAACTTTACCTAACGTTTTTTAATGAGTTAATTTTATGTTATTTGTCCTAAAAATATTATCGTAGTCTCCTGAACTTATTACATTTTATAAATTTATTATAATATAAAATTATAGTCAAAATCACATGAACTTGAAAAAGTCAAATGTCATATATTTTCAATCAATGGGAATATATTTTTATAATCAAATATTTTATAACATCCTCAAATTTTAAGATCCAAAATTTGATTGCATCATGCTGCATTTTATTCCTACTTTTGATTTGGTGGGAAAGTTAAAATTTTACTTAATAGTAATTCTTTCAAAAAAAAGATTTGGCTAATTTCGTCCTTTTTGAATTTTAGTTCAAGTAGTAACATTTCCTAAAATCCCTACCAAATATCTTCTATCTATGAATACCATGAAAAACTCAATCATCCCCTCTATCCTAATTTAGAATCTCTTTTGGCCAAACTCATTTTATTTTAAATTGAGCTCCAATTCAAATATTTTCCAAAATATTTAAAATTCTTTCAAATCTTGAATTAGGCAAGAATTGCCAAAAATTCCTAGAATACCAAAGAATTCTTTTCCTCTACACTTTTCATTTAAACCCCTATCCATTTTACTATTCAATTTCAGCAAATTTCCTGAAAATAGAAGAGGGTACTATTTATAATCATCAAGAAATGTCGGCAAGCTATAGTTGCCCAATTTTGACCCAAATCAAACCATGGGCTATTTCTAGGCCAATTCCAACCTAAACCTTACTAGTTGGCCCAGGCCAATTCCTTGAACCACCTTTGAAACACTTGGGAGCCGCGCCTCACTAGGACCATAGCACTGCATGTCATGCCAAGCCGATCATGATCGCCAACCCATCTTGGCGTGCTATCCACTTGCTAGTCATGCCCTCGAATCCTTTTTCCCTCACCAATCTCATCATGGCATAGGTGGAGGGTGAATCACATCGTGCTACTACTCGTGCTTTATAATCGATGCCACTGCACTCCGCTCATTGATGGCATGGCAAAAATATCACCAAGACCACTGCATTTTAACCCTTCCATCCCCATCCTCTCTTTCTCTTACAAGATGAAACCAAGCATAGCCTTGCTGGCCATTTTCATTGTACCATCGCATTGGGAGAGCACCACTATGTAGACGCCATCCTCACCCCTGGTAAAATTCAAAATGAGCCCATCCCACCATTAAAACCCTAAGCTCACCTTTTCTTCCCTCTTACAAACCCTGCCACCTCTACAACCACCTGAGCCGATGAGCCCATCCATCACCATGAATAGGTCGAGCTGCCATTCACTCAAACATTCTATAAATAGCACACCGGCCTTCCTTCTTACGCAATCATCCACCTTACACTTCTACACCTACATTCTGAAGCTTTGGTTATTCACATCTTGCCTGAGTTGCTGCATAGCGTTGGTCAAGCACCTTGCGTGAAAAGAGCTATTTGACCTCTACACCCATAAATCAGGATCAAGTTCTAGCGAAATGTGATCTTTGGACCTCATTCTGCCCTACTCAAAAGGTTCACCAAGCCTCTTGCTCACCATTGTGCTACTAGACCTCGCCGAGTTTGCTCGTAGTGTCATTGCCTGACTTTGTTCCACACCGCCTTGGACATCGCGGTGCTCCATCTTGTCACTCGTTCAAATCCTGGTGAGAATTTTTGTTTAGAGCATCTACATATTTTCCATTTCCACCTTCATGTTGCATGATTACACAACATACATAGCCGTTGGCTGGAACTTGCCGTCACCGATGTGGGCGCTTGGAGTCGAAAGGCCCTGATGTTGAACCAGCAGTTGACAAGCCTAGTAACCTATCCTACGAGCCAAAGCACTACTCCCCATGCCCACACCTTGATGCCTATAGTTGGCTGAAGCTTCGTTCGCACTCTCGACTCACATTGCAGACCACCACACCCTGCTGTTGTGCTATTTGTGTGCAAAATTAACCACTTTGCCATAGCCCACGATCACTGGAATACACCAATTACCACACCTACAAACCTGCACCAAGCTACAACCTATCTTGCCGCTGGAATCCCTAGCCCTAGCACTGGTGGGAGAGCTGGAAATGGGGAAATTTCAGAGGAAGAGGAATAAGCGAGATGAGAGAGGCCTGAAATGTGGGCCATGAACAGTAACATTTTTCTATCTCTAGAATGAATTTAATTTTCAAACTTTAGAAACCCATATCTCCTCTTAGAAATCCTTTTTCAATGAAACTTGGACCAAAATTCCTTTAAATTCAAGCTCTACCTTTGGATACTAATTTTTCTATTTTGACATTTTCTTCAATTTTCTTGATTTATTTTGAGGTTGTTTTTGAATTTGGATTTCAAATTAATTTTTAGATTTTGAGGATATCTCTGACTCTATAGAAAATACACCAGATCATTGGGACTTGGAGCAAGTTATTGTGAATTCCTTGATCATATTATGTCTATATTTTGATAGTTTACTAAAAGCATTTATTAAGTGTATTTATCCCTATTCAAATGCTTTATCTTATTTGCATAATTTTGAACTAAGAAAACCAGATAATAATTTAGCTTGGCTTAAACTTGCTTAGAAATCTAGTTAAAATATGATGAACTTAGGTTAAAATAGTATGGTGAAATTTGGTGGATTCTAGGGTGGCTAGTATTGTTTTAATCAATATAAGAATTTTACTAAGTACATGTAAAAAACAAACCTAATACAATGACAATTCTCGTGTGGGTATAGACCAAGCTAATTAGTCGATTTGGCAAATATGGTAATTTGGTTCATTTTAAAATTGATGCCTTGCTAAGAAGGTGAGTATAACCGAGGAGGGCAAATATTACCTTGTGTGGGTAAATTATTTATTTGAGCCGAATTGTGATTATGTGAATTTTGTAAACCCTTATTGCAATGATGCAGTATCATATAATCAGTTCATGTGGTATCATACAATCAGTTCTCTTGAGACCTTAGGAACACTAGAACTCTACACTGCTGATAATGAATATTCGCAGTGTATGTGGAATTAAGTTCATGGAAGAAGTACCATTGATGTTCGAAAATTGAAAGTCTAGGGCATGACAAAACTAATTTATTTGACACATTATGGATTATGGATAAAGCATACATCCACTATAGTATGAAATTTTGCAATCTATTCGAATAGCTGTACTTGCGATTATATAAGCACCAGGACTCACAATTATACCTAGGTTAGAAATTTAATGCTTATATGAACTCCATTCATATTATTTTACATTTCAAGCATACTATATTTAGTACTATTTTAAAATTAGCTTTATGCAAATAACCTTCTCATCATAATATTTTTGTCATAATTTCTACAATAACTTGAAGAGTATTATGCATATTCACCATTGCTCTCCACAAAATTCATAGTTGGGTTGAGCCTTATAAATATTAGGGTAATGTTAACACCAAAATTTTATAAGCCCCATAGACAGATTTGATTAAATATCAGAGAGCAAATTGGCTTATGTAAATAGGCTGATTGATAGATAGAAAGAACTGAGATGGAAACTTATCCAGATAAGACTGGATCTGAGGAGAAATTGTGAAAGCCATGGCATGGTTCTTTAATCTTTGTAAAATATATCTTATAGATAGACAAATTTAGTTAGTTTTTCTTTTATCTCTAAGATAGATTCTGTTTTATCATTATGAAAGTTTATCCTGTATTCATGTGGGATTTGTGTAACCTTAGGATATAAATATAAACCCCGTAGAACCTTGTAAATGATCTACACAAATCAATATAACCTTGGTGCATTACCACCATAGTTTATCTAGGTTTATTACTAGCTGGATCTGACTCTTGATGCGGGGCTGTATCGGTTAGGTTCGAACTTCGGTGAAGGGTCAAGTCTCACTATTATCCTATTGTATCCGCTTTGTCTAAGACTATATCAGTTAGGTCTGACCTCTTAGTCCGATCTGATATCACATCACATTCGTGTGGGATCAATCGACTTATTGAGATCATTTTATCGTCATCAGTCTCATGTTGCATCGGTTAGATCCTACTCTCTAGACTGCTGATAGTAGATTGAACCCTAAGTTGATGGGTCTTTACGTGACGTTTCATCGGAGCAGCCAGCCAATGAGTTGTCTTTACATTGAACTTCACGTCTGACGTATCGGTTGTTCAGCCGATATACATGTATTGATAATGACTAATATCCTAGAGATTGATTTGGTTCTATTAGATCTAGCCTTATACTATCTCGGTTAGATCCGATTTTTTAAGGTTGTGTCTAATAGGGTTTGCATCATGATCATGCGGGTTTTGTTCCTTCCATCGGCTTAGCTAGCCAGTGAGTTTATTTATATGCCTATATCGAACTCACAGCCGATAGTAGCCGATAGATTTACTCGTTCCATCCGTCAGTACATCCGATCTAGCTTCTGCCATTTCTATGTCATTAGCCTTAGGCTTATACTATCTCGGTTCGGTCCAATCTATTAAGACTGGCTCTAATGGTACGGTCATTATTGGTCACTAGGTCTTATCTCTTCAAAAGATCGGACTTCGCTTGGTACTGCTTATCGTATATTTTATTCAAAGCATCATCGACTCTATAGCCAATGTGTCTTTTATTTTATCCCTCGCTATTTTCCTATATCGTCATTGACTTTATATACGATGTATGAGTGCCACAACCCCTATTGACAACCAGCTGATAGCTGGAGTGCATATGTCTATAGCTAATAACTATCTCAACCCTATCAGCACATCCAGCCAATAGAGTAGTCTGTATCAACCAATCGGCCGATTGGTCAATGATCTTATTCTATCTATCTTCCTTATTAATTAGAGGTAAAATTGACTGGCACACCTTGAACCCTAATAACCTAATAACCTAAAGACACTAATAAGCTTAAGGACCTGCATTAGAGCTAAGCAGATCTCCTAGCCCTTCATGTGTTTAAGCATGATCGCATCGGACCTCTATTGACCAACACTGTGAACCAATCTCTGTGCACGAACACTCATTTGGCACGCCCGGTGGGACAAATTTTAATCGATATATTTGAAGAAGAGGTTGATCCTAAGGCATGCTCATCCGATGAAGAAGTTGATGAAGATATTATTATTCCGGTCGCATTGGAAGACTTGATAGATAGCGGCAGTAGGTGGAGCAATCTATGAAGTATTTGGAGAAGTTGTTCTTGCAATCCTTTTGTATGATGCAAGAAGGACCAATCCAGAAGAATTCATTCCTAGGACCATCTCTGATAATTTAAATAACTCAACCCGCATCTTCAAATCTATAGAAATCCATCCAAGAATTAGTTGATGAAGTTGTACGTCATGTACTGATTGATAAATTTGGAGAGTTGACAAGTCTGCTTTAGGACTTGATAAGGAAAAGATTAGATGGATTAATTACTCAAGAGCCATCAGTTTATACATCGACAAATATTGTTCCACAGATGCCGATATTCAATTGCTCCGATGGCTATGTTTAGCTCACAGGGCAACATGATGGAGCCAATGAGTGGATTGTACAGATATTGAAAGTGATGAGGGAACAGTTTGGCTTGAAATCAGAGGAGGAAAATCTTGAGTATTGGCCTCCATACACTAAGTGGTTTGATAGAGTATCGTTACCACGCTGATACAAGATACCAGACTTCTCTAAGTTCTCAGAGCAAGACAATATGTCTACAGTTGAACACCTCTTTCAATTATTATCTCAGTGCAGCAAGCATCGGCAGAAAAAGCTCTAAGAGCTAGGTTGTTTCCATTGTCACTATTTGGATCGACTTTTACTTGGTTTTCATCGTTGCCGCCAAGTTCAATAAGTGGATGGATCGTCTAGAAGAACAATTTTACAAGCACATCTTTGTGGGGATCCACAAGATGCAGTTCATAGATTTGATATCGGTAAAGCAGAGGGCAGTAGAATCGATTCAAGAACATATTCAAAGATTCTGTAATATATAAAGCTGATGCTATAGCTTGGACTTAAGTGATGAATAGTTAGCAGAGTTGGCTTTCTAAGGATTATCATGTTGCATCAGAAGTAAGCTTTTCTCTCAAGAGTTTAATAACTTAGCATATTTAATGTAGATAATATCGGCTCATGAAAGCTGATTGCAAGAAGCAAGAGAGTAGATTTTGGAGTCATGGGAGCCTAAATAGGATTTTTTGAGGCATGAGTTCTAATACACCAAAATTAGAGGACATGTGTTAACACCAACATTTGGTAAGCCCCATAGATAGATTCAGTTAAGGAACAGAGAGCTGATCGGCTTATAAAAAGAGGCCAATTGATAGATAGAAAGAGTCAATCGCATAGTTGAAGATGGAAACTTATCTAAATGAGATTGGATCTAAGGAGAAATTGTGGAAGCCATGGTAGGGTGGTTTTATCTTTGTAGAATATATCTTATAGATAAACAAGTTTAGTTAGTTTTCTTTTTATCTATAAGATAGATTCTATTTTATCGTTAGGAAAGTTTATCCTGTATTCATGTGAGATTTAGGTATAAACATAGATCTCCTAAAATCTAGTAAATGATCTACACAGATCAATATAATCTTGGCGCATCGCTACCCTAGTTTATCTAGGGTCCGAACTCTAGCGAAGAGCTAAGTTTAGCCATTATCCTGATATATCCACTGTCTAAGTCCATATTGGTTAGGTCCAGCTTCTATGTCCGACCTGATATGTCACATCATGATCGTGTGAGATCTATTGGCATATCGAGCTCCTTTTACTGTCATCATTCTCATGCTACATCGGTTAGGTCCGATCTTCTAAACTGTTGATAGATTGCGCCCTAAGTTGATGGGTCTTTATGCAATATTCATCGGAGCAGCCAGCCGATGAGTTATCTTTACATTGAGCTTCACATCTAATGTATCAGCTGTTCAGCCAATATATATATTGACAATGACTAAGTTACTAGCAATTGATCTTGTTCTATTATATCCGACTTTATATTGTCTCAGTTATGTTCGATATATCAAGGCTATGTCTAATGGAGCTAGCATCGTGATCTTGTGTGTTTTGTTCCTCCCATTGGCTCAGCTAGCTGATGAGTTTATTTATATGTCTGTATCAAACTCATAGCCGATAGCATCCTATGGGTTTACTAGTTCCCTCCATTGGTATGCCCGATTTAGCTTCTATCGTTTCTGTGCCATTATCCTTAGCCTTACAATGTCTCGGTTCGGTCTGATCTATCTAGGCTGGATCTAATGGTATAGACATCAGTGGTCACTAGGTCTCATCTCTTTGGAAGATCGGACTTCACACTTTACTGCATATGATATATTTTATTTAGAGTGTTATCGGATCTATAGCCGATGTGTCTTTTATTTTATTCCATGTTATTTGCTTATACTTTTATTGGCTTTCTAGCTAATATATGAGTACTACGCCTCCTATTAGCAACCAACCAATAACATGAGTGCATTGACCTCACAGCCGATGACTATCTCTACTCTATCGGTATATCTAGCCGATAGCAGGAATCTATATCGACCTATTAGCCGATTGGTTAATGATCTAACTCTATCTATCTTCCTTGTCAATTAGATGTTAAATTAACTGGCATGCCCTGAGCCTTAATAACCCAAAGATGCCAAGGAAGTTAAGGACCCGCACTAGAAATAAACAGATCTATTAGGCCTTCATATGTTCAGACGTGATCACATTGGACCTCCGTCGCCTAACATGGTGGACCGATCTCCACGCACGAATAGATGACTACCTAGGAAAAAGCCTAGAGAACCTTAGATTTCTATCTCTGCAAAACAAATAGATCTTCCATGGTGTAAATTAGATGTTTTAGTCCGTTTGTAGTCTATCCTATGTAGAAGGAAACTCTTTTAGTAGTATTGTAAACTTTTGACATATGCAATGAAGAACTAGTTTTTATAAATCTGTATTAATAGTATTAATTCAGAGGTTGATACATTATTTTGTTTGCTATCGAGAATTTATTTTGGGACCTGACATATTTAAAAATAATAACAAATATATATAGCTATATAAAAGTATTTTCATATTTTTAATGACTAATATACTATTGTCTACATATGTTATCTTAATATTTGAATATATTAGTGATTTAATATTTTTAATATTTGAATATATTAGTGATTTAATATTTTAGAATTTAATTGCACATTCTTGAAATAAAATTTATTTGGAAGAATGACATTTGTACAAATAAATATTATTTTTAGAAAAATGTGTAGTCAAATCTAAAAAACATTGTTGATCGCCAATGTATGCAAAAAATATTTATTTCTAATATGTGAAAGTGATTTTTAATATCTGCAAAAAATATTATTTTGATTTCTAAAAGGAAACACATCTTTACTCTATTTAATATGATCTTTGAGAAGAATCATGTGTGTAAGGCTTGCCAAACAGAAAAACAAGTCAGAGTCGACATTCGGCTTAATACATCATGACAACATCATGTGCCTCGGAGGTAAAAGTGTGGCTTTGTCATTGTTGATAACTATTTATGTTACTCTTGGGTATTTTTTCTCCATGACAAAAACAATGCACAAGCTACCTTTAATAAGTTTGCATGTCAAGCCTAAAACGAGTTCGAGCTCAAGATCAAGTGAGTGAGAAGTGACAATAGTGGTTAGTTTAAGAACATGCAGGTGGAGGAGTTCCTCAATGAAGAGGGAATCAAGCACGAGTTCTTCACTCCACATGACCCACCTCAAATTGGAATTATGAAGAGTAGGAACCGAACACTCATTGAGGTGATGAGGAGGATGCTTGTTAAATACAAGACATCCAACATCTTTTGGGCGGAGACCGTTAACACCGTGTGCCACAACATCAACTGCTTCTACCTCCACAAGCTTTGAACATGACCGTCTATGAGCTCCATACCAGTAAAAAGCCAAATGTCTCCTATTTTCATGTTTTTCGGAGCAAGTGCTATGTCTTAAGCAAGAGACCTTACTCATCAAATTTCTTCTCAAAAATTGATGAAGGATTTTTGTTTGGGTATGAATTGACTGTTCATACCTATCGCGTCTTCAACAAAACCTCTAATATTGTTGAGGTTATGAGAAACATGACATTCGATGAATCTAATGGCTCCCAAGAGGAGCAAGTTAGTGATTATGTTGTAGGTGAAGAGACTCCATGCCAAATAATCATTAACAAAGCAATTGGAGATGTACGACCTCAAGAAATGCCAAGTGAGCAAGATAGGGTACTCGATCAACCCTCATCAACACATAAGCAAGTTTTGGAGACATCCCATGATGATGTTGAGCAAGACGATCAAGCATGGCTAGATGGGATTGATGTTGTGGGCACAATGGAGCAAACAGACACTGAGCATGCTCATGTCCCCGCAATGCACCATCCACGAGTCCACCAAAATATTCAACATGATCACCTTAAGGACAACATCCTCGGTGACATTAGAAAAGGGGTAACTACTTGCTCTCAAGTCACTAATTTTTGTGTGAGTTACTCTTTTGTTTCTTCTTTGGAGCCTATGAAAGTTAAAGAGGCGTTCGAGGATACCAATTAGGTGATGGAAATGCAAGTGGAGCTTAACAACTTCACTTATAATAGGGTGTGAACTCTAGTGAAAAAGACCAAACACCAACATAATCAAAACAAAATGGGTGTTCTGCAATAAGCAAGATGAATATGGGCTTGTCACTCGCAACAAAGCATAGTTAGTTGCAAAGAGCTTTACCCAAGTTGAAGAACTTGACTTTGGTGAAACCTTTGCACTCATCACACATCTTGAGTTCATTCGTATTGTATTAGACTTTGCTACAACAAATGGACGTTAAGAGTGTTTTTCTTAATGGATGATCAATGAACTTGTATATGTGGAACAACCCTCAGGCTTCGAGGACCCCAAGCATCCACAACATGTCTACAAGCTCCATAAGGTACTCTACGTGCTCAAACAAGCGCCTAGAGCTTGGTATAAATGACTTCGCAACTTTCTACTCAAAAACAGCTTTGAGATCGAAAAGCAGATACTACTCTCTTCACTAAGAAATTCAAAGATAATTTATTTATGTGCCAAATATATGTCGATGACATAATAGTTGGTTCTACTAACAACGAGTTTAGTGGGATGATGATTAAGTGTTTTAGTTTTTCTTTTATCTCCAAGTGTTATATTATTTTTCTTTCTTGATTAGAAAGTAATATCTGAGCGGATTGCTTACAACCGCCTAGGACTCATATAATTATAGGGTATAAATACAAAAACCGTAAGGTGTTAGTAAGTTATCTCTCGTTCAATACAATACAATTTCGACACATCACCACCCTTGTTCTCTAGGTTTTTCCTAGCAGGTTCTAGCTCTCGACTTGGGTGCATTGGTTAAGTTCAATCTCCTATGAAGAGGTAAGTCCCGCCACCTAGCAGCTATATCAGCTGGATTAGTCTTGTCTAAGGTTGCATCATTTTGATCTCTTAGATTATTCTAGTTCGATCGACTACAGTTGTCGGTTTATCCTAATTCATTAGCTAGTTCTAAGGCTGCATCATCTCGATCTCTTAGATTGATCTAGTTTATCCAACACACTTGCGTAGGATCTATCAGCTAAGTAGATTTTCTTATTATCTATAATCTGATATTGTCTTGGTTAGGTCCAATCTATTAGATTGCTACTAATATATTAAATCGTGTTTAGTCGATAGGTTTTATGCAACGTTTCATTGGAATATTAGATGATGAGTTATCTTTTATTAGTTGATAAATATTCATGCTATGATTAGTCTATTATCAACCGGTTTAGCATTATTAGTTTCATTCTCATACTGTCTCAGTTTAGTCCTATCTGTTAAGATTATTGTTAATAAGATTTGCATCTTGAGCTAGTAGATTTTGTTATCTTTTTATCACATCGGCTTAAATAAGACCTTTGGCCGATGTATTTATCTTTGTTATGAGCTTCAATGATTACATCATTTGTTTTATACCTACATCGGACCTCCAATCAATGTTTGTTTTAACACCTATTGGCAATCCAGCAGATAGCAGGACTCGATATCAGTTTATTAGTCGATTGGCTTGTTGATATAATTATTTCTATCTTCCTTGTTAATTAGAAGATCAAATTGACTAGCACACACTGAACCTCAATAACCAAGGGCGCCAAAGAGCTTAAGAACATGCACTAAAGCTAAGAAGAACTGCTAGGATTTTATGTGTGCCAATGCAAGGCCATCGACAGATTTCACGTCAGCACTAAGCAATTCGAGATGTCAAGGATGGGTGGGCTTACATTCTTTCTCGGGTTTCAAATCAAGCAATTGAGGAAGGAACATTCATCTTGCAAACAAAATATCTTAATGATATGCTCAAGAAGTTTGAGATGAATGAGGTGAGACCATGCTTAGTGTTTGTATGTGTGCTCGTCTTCAAGCCTCCCTAAGAGAATACCATTTGGTGGCAGTCAAAAGAATCTTAAGATATTTGTTTCACACTCTAAACCTAGGGTTGTGGTACTCGAAAGGGTCAAACTTTGACTTGGCTATTTTGTTTTGGACTATGCCGGTTGCAAAGTGGATAAAAAAATCACTTTTGAAGCATGTCAATTCCTAGGGAGATCACTTGTCTCTTGGAATTTCAAGAAACAACACTCTATAGCCTTCTCCATGGCCAAAGCGAAATACATAGCCGCCAGAAGTTGTTGTGTCCAACTCCTTTGGATGAAACAAACCCTTCATGACTTTGCGTATATGTTCGCGCCGGATCATGGTGCGAGCACGCCGACGCCTGGGAGGTCTGCTTAGCTCCAGTGCAGGCCAGTCGGCTTCTCTCCGTGGCTCGAGGTACGCGTGCCGGGGGCCGTGGGATTTGGTCGGGTTTGGCGTGACGGTACGAGTGCGGGCATGCCAGTCAATTTGACCTTGCAATTGACAAGGAGGTAAGGCAAATGGGTCAGTCGGATGACGGGCCGATACGAGCGCTCGCTATCGGCTAGCTGCCGATAGGATCAGGTTGGTCATCGGCCACGTCCCGATGACTCTCTCTATCAGCCGATAGCCAATAGGAAACAGGGCGTCCTTCTATCGATTAGGGTAGCCGATGAGGACGTGGGTAGGTGTCAACGAGGGATACGATGGCTCCGGGCGTAGTGAAAGCTAGGCCCTGATCCATCGGCCACAGAGCCGATGGAGGCATAGGATGGAGATGGCAGCATAAGACCCGTCGCCCATCGTGACGACGCCGCTAGCACTGAATCTCAAAGATCAGACCTAACTGAGAAGTACGAGAACGGGGCCAAAGGCGACAGGATGGTGGACGCCGGATTGGACGTGCTGAAGCAAGGGCGAAGCGAACCCATTGGCTAGCTGAGCTGATAAGAAGACATCTCTCTGAAGACAGGCACGCATCGGCTGGAAGGCCGATCCGCTTGGCGTGGCTCTCAAGGGAATGTCTCTGAAGACCTGGTGCGTATCGGCCGACGAGCCGATACGCTGGGCGCGATGCTCCACGTATAGATAACTCATCGGCTAGCACTCCGATAAAACACCGTACAGAGACCTATAGGCCTAAAGCTCATTCGACTGTCGGCTGCCTCGTAGGTCGAGCCTAACCGATGCAGCATGGGACCGACGACGGCGGAGAGAACTTGATAGACCGATAGACCCTGCACGAACATGATGCGATACATCCTATCGGCCTAAGCGATCGAACCTAACCGATGCAGCCTTAGACAGAATAAGACATAGCGAGATAGTGGCGGGACTTACTCTTCGTCGGAGATCGGACCTAATGGATGCAACCCCGCGTCGAGAGTTAGACCCCGCCGGTAGAAACCTAGGTAAACTTGGGTGGCGATGTGCCGAGGTTGTATTGATTTAAAGATTGATTGATTTACATGTCTCCAGGGGTCTATATTTATACCCCGGGTTTATAGAGTCCGATGCGTTTTAGCTACCATCGGACATTATTTCTTAATAAAAATAAAGGAAAATATCTCTAATGAAGTTAACTAACTAACTAAATCTTCCTATCCATGTAAGATAAGATTTACAAAAGATAAAATAACCTGCCGTGGGTTCCACGGCTCCTTCGCAAACTCGGTCTTATCTGGATAGTCTTCTATTCTAGGACCGAGTCTTCCATTGTTTTAATCCAATCGGCTCCTTCCTTGTAGTTTTCGGACACCTCTTTAGCCGATTGGCTTTTTCCAATCCATCATCGGGCTATCCAAATTTTGGTGTTAATAGTATAATATAACACACATCCCACTCCTATGTGATAATGAGAGTTCCATCAAGATCACCAATAATGTCGTCTAACACTTAAGAACCAAACATATTGACATCCGCCACCATTTCTTGAGACACCAGAAAGCCAAAGGGGATATTTGCCTAAGACATGTCTTAACCATCAATAGCTTGCTGATATATTTAATGAGCCTTTTGATGAGCAGCGTTTTATGGAGTGGAGAAATGAGCTACATATTCTTGATTCTTAAAATATCTCTTGAGGAGGATCATATTTTAGGATAAGTGCTTGTTTAGTCAATAAGCAAGTACTAATGTAAAAACTATATACAAATAATGAGTTCTAGTGTTTACTAATCTCACTTTACTAACTATTGGTCTTGACACAAATTTTGAGCCCAAACATTCCAAAAACTTAAAAATCCAAAAAGGTTTTAGAAAAAAAATGTGCGTATTTTGTTCTTAACCTAGGAAAACCTGACGTGATCATTATTATGTAATGTTGGAAGTTGGCTGATCACATTAAGATTTTCATATATTGCATGCCCAACCTTCCTTTGATTTTGTGAATTGGAGTCTTTGGACCATATTCCTAGAGTCTTCGCTCCAACTTTACTATCGCTCAGTAACCTTGATCTGGAGTCTTCGTCCCTCAAGGCCAGAGTCTTCACTCAGCCTCTGCTGCCTTGGTTTAATCCAATCCAAAGTCTTCGCATTCTGCCTTTGGAGTCTCCAAATCTCTAGAGTATATAGGTCCAGTAACCGCCACTGTTTGCCCTATTATTTCTTTTCCCCCTCTTCTCCATCCTCCATGGCAGCACATGGTCACTCCTCCAGCAATCTTCATCTTCAACAATTGGTCTTTGGTGTTCTTCATTTCCACTGTTCCTTCGGTGAGTGGAGATTCTAAATCCATCCTCTGATCGTCGCTTTGGACTCAAGGTATTCTCTAAATCCTAGTGTTTTTGACTTCCTTTGGTAAATTTCTCAATCCTTGAACATAGGGTTAGAAACCTTACACTAAGATAGTCCAATACTCTCCTAGGAACCGATCTATACTCTATATTGCATTTCTTTGGCTAGACTTTATGTTGCTTGTGCAGTCCTCTTTTTAGGACCAAAGTCTTCTGCCAAAGAGACCAGACTCTCTGGACTAGCCTTCCTTCTCTATAGGGAGTACTAACCAGAGACTTCGGACACGGAGTCCAGATACTGCTACCCGCTAGTCTACTCTAGCCATTTACTTTATGACTATAGCTAAATTCTTTGGTCCCTTTGTTCTTTTTTAGATTTTCTCATCCCTTTGTTCTTTTTTAGACGTTCTCATCATGGTGCACATCAAGTGCACTCATTTTCCATGTGACTCCTCAAGCGATGAGTATCAAGGAGGAGCTCCTCAAGGTTGTATTTCCCAAGGTGCCACATCTTGTCATAATCCTTCCCGAGCCCCCCAAGTTGACAAGGTCAAAGTCAATCCTCCTCACACCAAGCAAGTTGGAAAGAAGAAGAAAGCCACCCCTACTCAAGATTAAGACTTTCATACATTATTTGAGGCAAGTGAGATTCCTCAACATGGTATGTTCATTGGATTGCTTAGCACCCATCCTACACCTCATCCTCCACTCTCAGTGCCAAACTCAACCTCATGAGTCCTCTTTCATGTATGGCCCAAATGGGAAGGTGAAGACTACCATGGCTTGTTCCCTCACTATGATATTCTCAACAAGCCCTTCCACTTCACCATCAATCCTATAGGTGGAGATGTTTCAACAATTCATGCCATTGCCATTGATCTTTTGAGCTACTTTCGCCCCAACAAGATCAAGATTAGTATATAAAGTTCATTTGGGAAGAGATATATGCCATTTCCATCGATCCCTATCACTCACCAACAGATGCACCATACATCATGAAGCTATGGGAAACTATCCTAGGTCTTCGTTTCATCAAGGAAGTGAAGCATCATTCTTATTGCTCTCATGCTCCACTAGCCACTTCTTCGACTATGGGTTCATCTCATCTTCTCATGTCTATGCTCCTCCAAAGCCCTACTTTGCCACAAGAGAGCCACAAAATCTGTGTTTTCCCTTTGCTCTTAAAGTGTAGTGAGTGTTTATCATATGGGGAAACACCACAAGGATTATCTTCGCTCTTAGAACTTTGACGTGTCTCCTGATCATGAGGCACCAATTATTGTTGATCATTTTGTTGAGGAAGAACCAAAAGTGGCCCAGGACAATCAAGCTCAACCCTTCACAAAGGCCTCCAACATAAGCATCTATGTTCACTCTAGCTCAAGCTTCGAAGGGTTGAATATTGAAGAAGCCAGTGCTGAAGATAGCAGTGAGGGAGATAATAGTGAAGATCATGATGATGACACCATTGACTCAAACTGATCTACTTCCTTCTTCCTTCTGTGCTATTTAGCCTCTTTTGTGTCTTGATGACAAAGGGGGTAGTACGGGCGCTCAAACTTCAATTGTTCAAACCTTTAGTCCTTTGGTTTCCTGTAGCAGACTTTCAATTCTCGGATATGTAATAATTATTATATTTACTTTCAATATAATGATTGTTAGTTTATTATTTTGTCGTATTTATATTCCTCCAATGTGATGATACATGTTTGATTGGTGCTTGCTTTATTTCCATTTTTTAGTGATATTCCATGTTGTATGCATCTTTATACACTCTTGTACACATTGCACCTTATGGTTGCAAGGAAATACGGGAAGTTTCCATATTTCTCCTTAAGATGTGTATATGTGTAAACTTCACTTATCAATATGCACACATTTAGGAAGAGCTTCTTCTATATTCTTTCAACCAAAACCAAAACCTCAATCTTAATACTATCTTTTGTGAGCCCCATGAGTAATGTCATCAATCACCAAAAAGGGGAGATTCAAAATGCATCTAGGCCCCCTAGTGGGCTTTGGATGATAGATGACAAGAAAATTGAAGGACTCATGCTAAGTGAAGAAAAGTGTAGAAGTTTGTCCTTGGGAAAAAATGAAACAACGAAAAGAAATTCCTACCACAAAAAAATGCATCGAAGAGGACTTAACGTTGTACTTTAAATGTATTTTTTTTGAGTCATAGGATTACAATACTATCAAGAGGGGTACAAATATTGGCCTAAGTTACGAAGCAAGTGTTCAATTAGGTCTCCTTGTTTTTTTGAGTGAACACTTGCACTATATGCACCTCTGTGCTTTGGTTTTTCTCTAGAAAGTTTTCTAGATATTTTGTCTAACTCATTGAACATTTTTGGGCAAGTTTCATTGCCTAATAGTAAAAATGGACTAGAGTATCTAGCATTAAGTGACGTAATCTTTAGAGAATTTTCTTTTTCACGCAGTGAAGGTTGTCTAGAGTCTCCAAAGATTTAGACCGGATACTCTGGACTAGTTGTACTACTTACATTTCAAGTATGTCTGGAGTCTTCGGCCCCTAAGGGCAGATACTCTAGAGTTTCAATTTGTGAGTAATGGCTAATTTCGTATGGACTTTGTTTTAAACTCCACCAACCCCCACTTTGAAAAAGGGCTATTGATTCATTTCATTCCTACTCCTCACTGCCTTCCTAGGGTTTCAAACCTCTCTCTCTTGGCTTCTACATCAAATCCATTTCTTTGTGAGTGATCTTTAAGAGCTAGTGAGTGAGAGGGTTAGGGATTTGATTGAGCACTTGTGAATTGACATCTAGTGAGAATTTGTATTTATTACTCTTAGAGGTTCTCCTCGTAGACTACTAGACATTGCCTATGAGGATTCAATGTTATGAATCCCTCAAGAAAGTTTGTGAAGATCTTTCTTACCTCCACAAGAAAAGAGAACTATAGTGGACACCAAGCTCATTTCTAGGGATTGGTCTTGATAGAGCAAGATTCACCAGAGGTTGTAGCACGTGTCTTAGTGGAGACCTTGATAGTTGCCTTGGACTTTGTGCTAGCTTTAGTGAGAGCTTGGAGACCACACCTCCTTCTAGGGTTGAGCATGATGAGGTTAGGGATCGAGTGCAATGCGGCTCCTTGGAGTCTCTCAATTGCGACATAGGATCCTTTAATCTGATCTTTGCTGAAAAATCTTATATCTCCTTGTGAAGTGCTTCTTGCATTTATCTACCATCTTTGAATCACCTACTCTACCCATTTTTCTGTTGAGATTGCTTTCTCCATGCATCCTATGTAGAAGTAGTGAAGAGGGACTAGAATATCCTAACCCTAGGATTGCAGTGTTCGGCAAAGCAATGCTACCCAATAGTGAACCTCGATTAGAGTTTTCAGCAGTTTGCATCGGATGCTCTCGAAGGAGTTTTAATTTTTGCTACAAGTTTTTTTAGGTTTTTAGGTATGCACATAACCCCTCTGTACAACTCAAGGTCCTTTCACTATTTATAATCATGAGCTTTCATTATGCCTTTTGCCACAAGGCCTCAGGCTTTAACCTTTTTGGGAAGGCGCTAGCCCACTAGCCACGTAGTATGACACTTTGCCTTCGAAATGAAGCAAACGGGCCAAGTAGGGACCCCCTTGGCTAGGATGCTGACAATAGCCCCAAGGCCCAATTTAGGGCAAGGAGTTACTGTGAGCACAGGTGAACTAATTAGGAGATGCATGGGATTCATGGCCCATGACGTGACCACATGTTCCATCTTCTCTGCATAGACGTGGTTTGGGTCCTTTCGAGATGTAGGAGGTGAGGCATCGTAAACTCTACCCCACATACCATCATTACTATCCTTGCGAAGAGATTTGTGGAGCTGCGCTACCATGCACATATAAGACAAGTTATTCCTTTCACCTCGTCTCCTTTGTTTCGCCATTGCCAAAACCCTAAGCTCTTGAGCTTCAAAAATCCTAGTTCTTTTCCATCGCCATGGACGATCTACTAGGTTGAGGAGCTCCACCACATGGGGCCTCTAGCTTCCATGAGGGTGACAACCACGTGCATCCTCAGCTAGGGGAGATTGTCATCTCTGTGCCATTCCTTCTAGCGTGGGTTGTTCTTCCACTCTTTGACTTCTTGGTAGCCATCCTAGTTTATTACTAGATCTAGCTCCTCCATTTGATGCTGAACTCCATTGTCACCCTCACCACATTTGCTCACTTATATGAGATGTTTATGGGGGTGGTGCCGAGCGTGGCAACATTCTAGTAGTTCTTTGCCTTGTAGTGGCTATTGAACTCACTATTGATGGGTAGTAGCTACTTTTGGCTCTAGGACAATGCCACCAGCTATTACATATTTGTGTCGGTCAACTCCAAGTGGGAGAGGTGGCATGAGAACTGGCTATACCTAACCATCGGTGACGTGCCCTAATGCCTCGAGCTCCTAGGACTACATGCTATCACCCAGGACTCATGGGAGGACCTCTAGTCTCTATTGGATATCTTGGGAGCCACAGAGGTCATCACCATTAAGAGACTCTAGAGCACCAACCTAACTAGGTTGGTCATGGCGGATGGGTTCCACCACTAGCTCAACCCCCTATAGAAGTAGAACTACCTGGCAGTGTACTACATTGGTGATGAGGACTAGGACTATACCCACGTCGATAGTTGTGCCCACATTTCCACCTAGGTCCTCACAACCTAGGTAGGCATCCTTAACTCTAGCGTCCATGGATACCACTATGCTGTCGATGTCGATTTGTCTCCTTGTGCAACCTGTCCTCTACTAAGCAGGTCACCATCATCAGTGTAAGATTCTTGTCCCAAACACATTGATCTCCATGGTCTTTTTGCTAGTTGATGGGATGGAAACCTTTTCTTTTTAACATGTTGATCTCTTCTTGTTTGTTGACTTGATGGAAACCACATGTGCAGGGATGGCCTTACATTGACATCTTCAAACTTGCTCGCTAGCTTCAGCACATGCCATTAGCTCATCCCCATCTTTTGCTTTCCTAGCTCACCTATATGAAATTGAGAGCTCTAATATCACCATTGGGGCACTACTGGTAGACTCTACTACCGAACATGTGGCGAGCAAGAGATAGGTCGTGGGGCTACCACCAAAGCCATCCAAGAGGCAGCGCTAGGGAGAATGTTTAACCATAGGTGACATCCTTTCCTCTGGTGGGGATTCATCCACTGGCCAAAGCCATCAAACTACCGTCGCCTTGCCTATACTCGCACCCACCACTATTACCACAACAATGGGTAGGGATTCATCCGTTGGCCCTGCCACACCATTATTAGTCATGGTCTCCACTAACAGTACCACGATGGTTGCCACTGAGATGGTGCAAAGGGATGAATGGGACGATGCTTCGCCACTCACACAACTTCCTTCCTCACCTCCTTGCAAGCAATGGAGGAAGGCATTCTAGCCCTATCCCTTGGCAGTCAAGGAGGGGGTAGGTGAATCAAGTAAGAGCATTTCTTTTCTTTCTCATCGTCATCATTAGATGTCCTTCTTGTCTTTCTTGTAGAAGTCCTCTCGCATTTGTTTGTCAGTCCGCCTCCGTCCATTCCTTCTTGTCCCACACCCACCATGACATGTAGTCCTCTACCCTCCATCGCTATCCCCATGCTTGTAACTACTTTCCTAGCATTCGTGAGCCCTATCACCAATGTGGCTCCTGCCAGGGATCCACCTGCCATAGCCACAAGCCCTATGCCCATGGCGCCAACAGGTGCCTTAGGGATAGGGCCGGGAGCCATAGTAGGGATGGTGCCTCCGTGCCCCAGGGAGTTATCCTAGGTGATCACGAGCTTCAACTTTGGGCTATCTAGTGCGCTCGTTTGCACAATGCAGCAGTGCGAAACAGGTTGGCACCAAGATTCTATGATGCTACACAAGCGTGTCGCATTCCTAGAGTCCCACCTGCAACAAAGTGTTGCCGAGGTGGGCAGCTTGAACCATGCCAACACTACCTAGCAAGCTGAGCTAGAGGCCACCAATGCCACCCAAGTGAACCTCCGTTAAGAGCTTTCCACTACACGAGGGATCTTGCAGATGTATTTCTAATGTGCTCTAGTTGCCCTAGATGCCTTCAGAGTATGACTCAACTTCTCCCACAAGGAGACGGTGGAGAAGTACGCCATGGTGTTTAGGAGGGTGACCAATGCACTAGAGGTGATGCTAGCAGAGATGGAGTAGAAGACAGGATGAGGCCAAGTTCATGGTAGTAGTAGCAGCAGAGTACATCTTCTCTTGCCACTTCAGCCCTGATTGTGACTTTGACTTCTGGCTTGTGGAGGTAGGCATCTAGGCAGGGATCAATATGATCGCAGACATCATCTAGAACCTAGTGTGTCCTCTTGCCTGAGCAATGGCGGATGACTTGGACATCGGCCCTACCCTCCACACACTGATGCCCAACACCGTGATGGCCGAGGACATCGGAACCATAGTTCATGGCAACTATGAGGGTAACCACCAAAACAGTGAGGGGAATGGTGAAGGAAAAGGTGGTAGCGATAAGAATGGCATTGACGGTGAGGGTGATGATGACAATGGTGGTGGCGCAATGCATAGACAACATCTCAGGGGGTATGTCCCCATTTAGAAATTATGTCAATTAATTTGGCTTCCAGAGTACAGACATTTGGGCCTTGGTAAAACACCTAGCCAACATTAACTTAGGTTTACTGCACTTATATTTATCTTATTTTGTCTTCGTTCTTGGCTTTGGGCATTTTAGGTGAACTCTATGGCCATCGGGCACCTCCTAGTGACACTTGGTGAGTCTGGGTGTACATTGCATCATGAGAGCTTTTCCCTGCTCTCTTGTGAGACTCACTTGAAAGGTAAGATGTATTGATCAAGTTCACACAGTCAGTGTTTACCAAAAAAAAGAGAAAGAAATGACTGGCATTTGTTGTTTATCTTAAGTGGATTTACGTCCACACCAAGTGCGAGAATGTTTTGTAAGGGATTATCTCGATTCCTCTTGATGACCAAAGCACCGTGGTCCTATTTGGGATAATGAAGAGACTGAAGTGGCTATGGTGCACAAGTGGTTGGTGGCACAAAGCTCGATCTCAACACACTTTACGGCGAGCACAACTTTAGTCCTCAGTCCACCATCCACAACCACAGGCCATCATACCTTGCACTATCAACCCCTAAGCACCATGCACTTAGCTGCAAGCATGAGTACTCAAGACAACAACATTACACTCCAAACAGAGACAAAGCCAAACAAGCTTTTGGAATTTTTATTTTTCATTGCATGCATAAATATATACACAACTTCTAGCCCCCGACCATGTATTAGATATTAGATATCTAATAAGCTGGTTACCAAAAATATGGTTTATAGGGTCTAAGATATTTACATGTTTGTTCCCGGGGGCTCTTTGTGTGCAGCCTATTTGCGAGTAGCCTTTACGGGTAAAACTTGCATAACTGCACAATATTCCACATGTTGTGCAACACACTACCATTCTCCATAGCTAATCCTAGAATGTCAGATCGAGAGATGGACACCACTATGTAGTGTATGAGCCTTTCCACTTGAGAGACAACTTGTTGTGACCTGCCTGAGTCTAGATTCTTCTCAAGACGATGTCCCTAGGCACCAAGGTTCTCTCTAGTATCCTGCAGTTGTGGTATTGACACAGAGCTTACTGATAGGATGATGCTTAGAGTGCCACGCAATCATGTTGTACGTCAATGTTGTTAACATCATCTTCTCAGTGTGCCTCTTACTTGTTCTCGTTGAATTTCTAGGTGCGCGAGGAGCCTAGTGTGAGCTTGGATGGCATGACGGCCTCGGAACGGTACACCATGAAGAATGGGGTCTCACGGATCACCCTATAGGCCATGGTCCAAAGCAACCAGAACACTATGGGTAATTCTTCGAACCATTTCTTGGTATACTTCTAAAGTCGACCAAAGGCACATGCTTTGAGTCCTTGGAGTACTTTTACATTGTCTCACTCTACTTGGCCATTATTCTATGGATGGTCAACTGATGTGAAGCATACCATAATAGCCATGTCTTCATAATACTCCAGGAATGTGGAATTGATAAATTGTGACCCATTATATGTAATTATCATGTTAGGCATTCTGAACGTAACGAAGAATGACTAGATGAACTTGAGGGTATTTTCTACCATAATCATGCATACAAGTGTGGCTTCTAACCACTTTGTGAACTTGACAATGACTGCAAAAATGAATCTATAGTCCCTGGGTGTAGTTCAAAAATTGTCTTAGGATGTCCAACCCTCAAACCATGAAGGGCCATGAGATCGAGATGGTTTGTAGTGCTTGGCCGGCTAGTGAATATGCTTTCCATGAAATTGAAATGCTTTGAAGTATTTAACTAGCTCACAAGCATCCTGGAGGGTTGTGGACCAATAGAAACCTTACTAGAATTTTTTTTGAAAAGGGTGCGATAAGACTCATGGCTTCCACACTCGCCTCTATGGATATCGAGAAGCAAGTAGCATTCCTCTTCTTAAGTGATGCACTTCAGCAGAAGTTCGTTGCTTACCCTATGGTAGAGGTCCCCTTCTACTAGGACATAGTGTTTGGCCTATCATGCAATCTTCTCTGATGTGGCCTCATTGTTAGGGATGAATTGGTCTCTAAGACAAGATAAGATTTGCCACATCCAATCTGCTACCTAACCTAGGGTAGTGGCAATTGGGTTGTAGCCGAAGGACTGCACCCCGAGCAGAGCGGTCTATGGGGGTGTTACCTCAGGTGGTGCATTTACAAGAGCACCATACCCATCACCTAAATCGTGAGCCAAGGTAGAAGGCTATGTGAGTCTTTCTTTAAAGACTCCAGCCGAGGCCGAAAGTCTTGCAGAAAAGCTTGACGGCCTAGCTTGTCAGCTATGTTGTAGTTATGTCATGGAATGTGAACAACCTCCATGCTATCAAAGCATTGGTCTAGCTTCCACACCAATGCAAGGTATGCTGCCATGGTGGAATCCAAGCACTGGAAGTCTTTTCTCCATTGGTTTACCACCAAGAGAGAAGCTCTTTTAACAACAAGTTGCTTGATGCCAAGACTCATAGTTGCTCGGAGACCTACGGGGAGTCCTTCATATTCTCCAACATTATTAGATGTGAGAAAAAAACAAATGCACAACATACCTCAACAGCTCACCCATAGGTGAGATCAAAATAAAGCCAACCCCCATATTGTTCGATGAAAAGGAACCGTCAAAGAACATGGTCCAATATTCCTAATTAGGATGTGAGGCCTTCTAGGGGATGGTTAGAGTTCATTCCTCAATGAAGTATGCTAAATCTTGACTTTTGATTGTTGTTTTGTCCAATGCAGCTAACCACTTCACCATTTGTCCAATTACTTTCTTACTATGTAAAATGTTGCCTAGTGGAAACGACATGACTACAACAATGTTATGCACCCAGAAGTAGTGTTGGTGCTTTCACGATGCCATAAGAACCATCTACAACATCTTCTGAGCTTGAGGATATCGGGTTTTGGCATATTGAATCACCTCACTAACGTAGTAGATGGGCCGCTGAACTTGGTCATGATCTATTGTGAGCATTGAACTAACAACTAGCGTGGTCACCACAACATATAGCAACAATGCCTCTCCAGGCCTAGGCATTGTCAACACTAGCAGTAAGGACATGCATTCTTTTAGTTGCTAGAAAGCTGCTTCGGCTTCTGACATCTAGTTGAAATAGTCGGTCTGCTTGAGGAATTTGAATAGGGGAAAGCATTTATTGCCCAACCATGAGATGAAACATCCCAGAGATGCCATGCATCCTGCCAAACTTTTGACCTCCTTAAGGAATGAAGGAGTCTACATGCACTCGATAGCCTTGATCTTTTTTGGATTGGCTTGAATGCCTAGATTAGAGACCATGAAACCAAACAACTTACCTATGGGCACCCTGAACACACATTTCTCAAAAAATAGTTTCATGTGGGTGCTCCAGAGGTGACATAATGTTTGATCCAAATCAAATATCAGCATAGACGAATTCTATGTCTTAATAACCAAGTCATCAATGTAAGCTTCTACATTACACCCCAATTGAGGATGTAAAGTATACTGTACACAATGTTGATAAGTACAACCTACACTTTTCAACCAAAACGGTATTTGTACATAGCAAAACACACCCAAAGGGATTACAAAGGCCTTGTTTCGTTGTCCTCTTGTGCCATGTTAATCTGGTGGTACCCAAAGTACATGTTTAGAAAGCCAAGGAGATCACACCTAGACATAGAGTCGACAAGTTGATCAATTGTAAGGAGTGGGAATGGGTCCTTTGGGCATACTTCATTCATGTTCATGTAGTCTATGCACATCCTCTACTTGCCATTGGACATATGGACCATTACTAGATTGGTGAGCCACTCTGGGTGTGTAAGTTCATGAGTAAAGTTGGTGTCAAGTAGCTTGGGTACCTCGCTGCGGATGGCTTCTTGTCAGTCCAAAGCTTGGCACCAAAACCTTCTGGTGTAACTATCGAGCACTGGGTTGAACCTCTAGCTTGTGCTCGATCACCTCCCTGATGACCCGAGGCATGTCAGACAATTGCCATGCAAAGACATTAATATTTGCTTCAAAGAAACTAATGAGCTCGCTTTTCTATTTGCCGCAAAGTGCATGCCAATCTTGATTTTGCACAAGGTGACAAACTAGATCACGCCAAGGCTATGGTCGACTCGTGCCCTCACTTGTAGGGGTTTGGTGCGAGGAGCACCCATAGATCTATCTTGGGATGTTCCCACCATATCAAGCAACTTCCAATTGCATGATAAGGAGCTCTTGGACTCCCCTATGGGCCAAAAGTCAGCCCACATTCCTTTTAGCCCATCCTATATCCTTCCTTCCTCTCTCAAGGACCAACTGATGTCCATCCCAAGCCCGCTTTCTCTCATCCCATGCAAGCCAATGTAGATTGGCCCATTGCCTTGGCCTCTACCGCTTCGCCTACATTGGCCCAAGGATGGCCCATCTCCTTCTCACGCTCTGCACGTGTGTGCCATGAGCAAGTCAGGCCACCTAATCCTCCTTTACCTTGCTCATAGACCAGCCAAAGACGCGGCCCATCTCACTAGCTTTCTCTTCTATACCTAGGGACGTTGATAGGTGGGGCCTACCTATCGAAGGAGACCCTAACCTCTAGTCAGATCAACCGGAGGAGCCCACTACTTCCCCTCATGTTCACGAATAGTTTCACCACATGTCTACACCACTGCTTCCCGGTTGGCTAGCTGACGAGCACCACCTTGCTCACCTATGTCCATCTAATGTGCCACTAGGCAGATTGGAACCATCCATGTGTCACCTATGCGGACGCCAGTGGCTCTGTCGCATCGATGCCATGTTTAGCGCACCCATCCCCATGGCTACCATGTGTGCACCACAAGGTGGATGTGCATGGACTCGATCCATTGTGTGTTGCTGCCTTTGAGTCACCAACGTGTACTGCCCGCTAGTCGATGCTACCTCTCCTCGGCCAATGCCATAAATGACCATTAACGCACAATAAACCATCTATAATTTCTTCAAATGGTTAATTAAAACTTCTAAAATTTAGAACTAATTTATACATACTCCAAATTGGGCCATTCAACTTAGAAAATTCATATAAAATTGAGCTCTACATGTTTGTTTACTTTTTATATATTGTTTATTTGGTTTTATATATTGTTTACTTTTTACATGCTAGAGTGTAGAATCCGATGTTTCGCCAGATTGCAACTTCAAGGAAAAGAGTTCAAAAGATTAATCGTGGAAGGAAGGTAAGTCACATTTTCCTCCTTGAGCATGTTGAACCACTTGGTGAAATGTTTTACTGTTTACAAATAAAATACATGTTTTTCTAATTACATGGGAATAAGGGATTACATATCTGCTTGCTAATGACTTTTTACTTGTTATTTATTCTTTGTTAACCAGGGATGATAACTTGATTAGCTCAAGTCATGCTTGTAGCCTAGCTAGATATTGAACCTACTTAGCCATGATTAATTATAATCATTTTATTTACATCCGGTATCTTGATGAGCCACAAGCTCACTTAACTAAAATATGATTTAGTGGTGGGTTGTGCGTATATTGTTTTGATGGTCGTACCCATGGCAATTAAGTATTAGTTATCAGGAAAGGCTTGATGGAGCTGGGTTAGACTGGGTACTGGTACTAATCGGCATTTGGATCCAACGTGGCACAAGAGGGGATGCCCAACAAGTATCAGTGGGGCTAAAACCTAAAGTGTGGTGTGTGTTGTTAGGAAGGGGTTATGCAAAGGGTCCTATCATAGTCTTTTTCCATGATGTTGTGGTGGCATACTGGCACATGGAAACAAATCATGAGGTTTTATGTTGTGGGTAAAGTTTTACACCTTTGATCAAAGTAAATCTATTCATATAGCCATGCTCAAAGTTATAGGTTATTGACTAGATTCACTATGACTAGTATCACTCTTTAATTAACATGATTTAATGAATTGGTGTAGTTTAGGTGGTTGGTTGTGCTTGTTCTAAGGTGGCGACTTACCACTCTTTAATTAACTTGATTTAATGGTGGGACTTACCCCTTTGCCGAAGATTGAACTTAACCATCGCAACCCCACGTTAAGAGCTAGAATCCATCGAGAAAAACCTAGACGAGCTAGTGTGGCGATGCACCAAAGTTGTATTGTATGATCATTGTTGATTCTTATTAGGTTTCCAGGGGTCTATATTTATACTTTAGATTTACAAGAGTCGAATGCGGTTACAAACAACCCATAGACAACATTTCCTAAATATATATAAGGAAACTAATCTATAAGAAGTTGTAATGCTAACTAAACTTATCTTGCTAACATAATATATTCTATATAAATAAAGCACCGTGCCATGATTCTCACGATTCCTCCTTAGACTCACTCCCATATAGATAACATTCTATCTTCAATTGGACCGAATTCGTCCTTAACCCATCCGATCGGCTCTCTTACTGTGTCAATCAACTTCCCTCTAAGAGTCGATCAGTCTTCCACTCATCAGCCTATCTCGTCCGCACGCTGACCAAATTCTGGTATCAACACATGCTCCCTAATTTTGAATTTTGTTAACAAACTATTAAATTCTGAGCCACTAGAATTCTCCGCAAACCAAGATGGCCCATTATAGCCCTCAAACAACACCTAATCATCCTAGATTCCCGTTAGGTCATCATGCTTCTATAAAGCATTCTGCCCCTTCATCCTTCTTCTTTACGCCTCCTCATCACTAGAGCCCCCAAAACCTTGATGAAGTCCAATAACTGAAGGCGAACCTCTATAGATTGCACCACCGACCACTGATCTTCTTCTCCTTCTTCCTCGCGCGATGGCATCAACAAACGTAGTCCCTGAGATAATATCCTATCCATTCCTCTCCTCCATAGTCTAGATAGATTTGGTCCATCCTGCATTTTCATCTATTCTATTTAGGCCCCATTGGTATTGAGGATCCAACAAACTTTATCAATTTCATAATAGAATGGATCCCTTATAAAAACCTACCCATGACAATCGATGATTGGACCAATAGCTTTAGATCTTGGCCCAATAGACTCCCAGGATGGAGGAATTGGTACCTCAGGGTATCAGCTTCCAAAAAATCTATTTGGGAAGACTTGAAAATTGGCAATTGTATGAACCTTTCCCTAGCCGATGTGGAAAAGAACGAGCTTTTGCTCGCATCGGCTTCCTGCTTTTGGTCAGACGCTTTCAATGCTTTTATGTTGACTTTCCTCAACACCACACATTACTGAATTCCATTCATCCTCCAGTTCAAACACACTCATCGGCTAAACAACAAAAACATTAGAGGGTGGACTAAATATATATCTTCATGCAGTAAGACTTTTGGACCAATTGATGATCGGGAGCATGTTGCATTCTTAAATCTATGGTTGGAGTGGTTTATCTTTGGTGGTTCAACCTTTGGTCAGACTACCAACATGCAATGCTTAGTGGAGTGCTTTGTCGATTGGCACCAGATCCCGTTGGGGCAGTATCTCCTTAGAGCCACCTATCAACTACTTCATCAAGTGGTAAACAACGTATTGACTGGCCAACCAGTCGGTCACTTTGGCGCTCCCTAGTGATTTATACAACTATGGTTGAACATCTGCACTTCTAAGGTCATCCCCACGACCCCCTTCTCCTCTCTGAATTTTTTGACCAATCATTTAGAGAAAACTGAAGCGAGCCGACACTGATGTATCTCACTGAGTGAAGCCGCATGGACTCTTTCTAGAAGCAAAATGACTCCTCTCAGACTTAGCTAGTGGTTCAAACGTTTTTACTATGGCTTTACCAGGGATGCCACCCTTTGGTTTGCGTACGAGGACGCTTCATCATTTGAGATACCTTTCAGATTTCACCCTCTCAATGCCTTGGTCGATGAAGAATCGAAGACAATATTCCTTTCAGCCATAACTCTCAATCTTCTGCCAGCTAGATTATCATTGAGCTTATCCCAACACACATCATACGAGTTTTTTCATCCATTCGTTAGAGCTCCTCAGTTGGGTTTTGGCTAGCTTATTCTTCATCGGCAAGCTCCAAGTACAAAGAGATGTAAATAGCAGCTTAGAGTATGATCAACTAAAAATGATAGCTAGACCTTTGTCCTTGGGGACCATCACCACCTTCAATCCATATATATCCGACACTAAATTCTTCGCTCAATGGCACTTGAAGTGGAGAAGACATTTGTTTAGTTCATCAGCTGAACATTACTGCTTGCACCTCAATCCCGACTACGTTGAATTTGATGAAGAGGTAATTATTCTCCATATTCTATTTCCCATAGTGCATTTCACCTTTAATACATCATTTAACATCCATGACCCTTCAACCTGGTGATAAGGAAGCACCTACAACAAGCACAAGTGGCTAGCCCATTATGTATCAACCTTCATCAGTTGAGCCCCACCTTGGACATGATGCTCCATCTCCATCAGCTTTGCTCTGAGTACCGTGACCATTGGGGACCAAACGCAAGAAGCTGGCTACTAGAATGGCTTCCAAGAAACAAAAATCTAATGCTAATGTCACAATCACGGTATCGATTTCCTAAGAACCTCCTACTTTGAATCTACTCCTTCCCTAAATAGAAAATACACAAGTAGTTCGTGTTATCACATCAATCATCGCCCATGCTCTCGACACTACCACTTATCAAGCCGATACCAATGTTACTATTCATGCTACTCCCGCTATGTCTCAGGTACATTCATCCCATATTTTCATTCCTGCCTTGGATCATGGTTCTCTTATTTACTAATGTTAATATGCAGTCACTCACCAATTTAGTCTCCTTTGACATCAACAAATACTTGGAGATGGATGAAGACACGGCTGCTAGTGCAGCGATCGAACCATTTCTACCAGCCGACTGATCAATTATCGGATATCATGCATCAGCTGGACATTTCGATCGGCTCACTAGTAGAAGACTGTGGACCGATCCAGGGAAGACTTGTTGAGATGGAACATTTTCTACCCGAAGAACTCAATGATGTACTAACACCTACTACTTATTTGGAATTCCACACAACCCAGCTGATCACGACTAGGTAATGTATAGCTAATCACGCCGAACAAAGAGACTTAGCTCAAAATGATCAACTATCCACCTAGACTGAGAAGAAAAGGCTTGATGAAATAATAGCTGACTCACAGGATACCCAAACAAACCTAGGCCAACTAAAGAAACGAGAATTCGATTTGATTGCGGAACTTGATAAAGTGGAACATGATATTGAAGTCAAAAAATTCCACCTTATCAACTTACCACAATCAAAGATCAAGAAGCCAAACTAGCAGAAAAAGTACATCAATCAACACATTGGCACAAGAGCTTGAAAACATTCCCAGATCCAATGAAGACATAATCCATCTACGCGTGATTGATGAAATCAAGAAATTTACTAAAACTTTAGTGTTGAAAATCCATGATGTCACTTCAAAACATTTATTGTTTGTAATACAATTTGATCAGCTCTATTGATTTTTTACACATATTCCTTAAAGGCAATATTCAATGATATTGGCTACCTATAGCCGATATAACCACATCAACTTTTACCTTAAAGAAATATTAGAAATCAGCCACACTTAGCCTATTTAGGTAAACAATACCAACTGACATTAGCTGCCATCAGCCAAAAGAACACTATCAGCTTTTTGTCTTGAAGAAAATTAGAAATCAGCCGCACTTAGCCGATTTCGGCATCAACCCAAACGTTATGATAATACTTCTTCAAATACTTTCAATTGATCGCTTTGGCAAACTTCTCCCTTCAAGACTTTCTAATATATAAGTATTACCAGGCACATAGTGATTGATCTGATAGAGTCCTTCCTAGTTTGGTGACCATCTTCCAAACTTATTATATCTAGACCCGATTAGCAAAATCAATTTCCAAACGACATCACCTTTAGAAAAAGATTTAGCCATCACCTTTTTACTGTAATGCTTGGCAACCTTGGTTTTCTTCTCCTTGATCCTCTCAAGCGCCCTGAGTCGATTCTGAGCCAAATCATCAAGTTTGTTTGTCACTAGGTTATAATAGTCATTGACTGTTAGTCGATCCTATAGAGATATCCTCATGGAGCTAATGTTAATTTCCCACAGCAAAACTACTTCATGCCCATATACCAGCCGATATAGTGGTACTCGAGTAGATCCATGGCATGTCATTGAATAGGCCCACAATGAATCAACTAATGTAAAATGCCACCTCCATAGTTGTTCATCAGTTTTGCACATGATCAGTTTGATTAAACTCTTATTGGAAGATTCAACATGTCCATTGGCTTAAGCATAATATGATGACAAATATAATAACTTAATCCCCATAATAGTAGAAAACTATTGAAACACATCGGACACAAAAGTAGAACCCTAATCGGTGGTAATTATCTATAGAATTCTAAACCGATAGATAATATGTTCCTTGATGAACTCAATCATGTCCTTACAGATAACTTTCTTTAAAGGAATAGCCTCTACCCACTTTGTAAAATAATATGTTGCCGTCAATATGAACTTATGCATTTTGCTTGATGAAGGATAAATCTAGCCGATCATATCAATTCCCCATCCTGTGAATGGCCATGGCTTGATGATTGGGTTGATAGCCGATGCTAGGGCTCATTGTACATTCCTTAAGTTATAACAGTCCTGGCATCCTTGGTAGTACTTGAAGCAATCCTCTAGAATTGTCGGCCGAAAATAGCTAGCTCTTCTAATCAGTCACCCTACCCTTTGAGCTGATTGATGGGCTCCGTAAACGCCTCTGTGTACTTTACTTATAACTATTGTAGCCTCTTGTGTACCCAAGTATCTTAATAGAACTCCATCCATAGTCCGATAATACAAGTCTTCATCAAATAATATATATTTAGTAGACTTATACCAAAATTTCCTAGAAGCTGATTGTGATGGATTTCGCAAATATTGGATAATTTCTCGTCTCCAATCATTGACCTCAATATGACCATTAATATTGGCTATTTTGGCTTCTATCTTCCTATCTAGCCGATATCCTGAAGTGATTTGAGAAATATCATTGGCTTCTAAATTTTTCTCTCTAGGAATATGATCCAACGACACCACCTTGAATTGCTTCAATAAATGTTGTCATTCCTCATAATATAATCTCAAGACATCATCCTTGCACTCGTGCTCCCCTGACACCTACTTGATTACCAATAAAGAATCTCCAATGATCTCTATTATATCAGCCCCGATTTCCCACAACGATTGAAGACCTTTGAGTACCGCTTCATACTCTGCATAATTATTAGTCCAGTAAGGTTTGATTGTAAAAGCGAACGCAAATCTTGCCCCTTGAGGAAATATAATTACCAAGCCAATACCAGATCTGTGCTTGCAAACCGATCTGTCAAAAAATAAAATCCATAGAATTGGTTCCACAAAATTTTCATGGATCCCTCTATATTGTATGATAAAATTGGCTATAGCTCACCCTTTAACCGCCTTGATCGATTAATACCTCAAATCAAACATCATCAAAGCAAATATATGTTTACTAATTTGATCATTTAAGATTGGAGTTAATAAGACATACTTAACTGCATCGGCTTTACAAATCACTGTGAACTCAGCCAATAGAAGATAATGTCTTAACTTAGTACATAAAAAATATAAGCATAGTTATAACTTTTTCATCATAGAATATCTTATCTCAACATCTAGAAATTGTTGACTCAAATAGAATACCACTCATTCTTTCCCTTAAAATTCTTGTACTAGTATAGACCCGATGGACTTCTCATCGGATGGCAGATATAACTTGAATGGTACCCCCTTCTGCGGCGGAATCAATATTGGTAGAGAATTCAGATAATCTTTGATTTGATCAAATGCTTTCTACTGCTCAACACCCCACATGAATGCTTGATTGGCTTGTAACTTCAGCAATGGAGTGAAGGAGTCAATCCTTCTTGATAGATTTGAAATAAATTTCCTTAGAAACTTAAGCTTTCTGATCAAGGATTGTAACTAGGTCTTGTAGACTGGTAGCTGGGTGCTCTGGATTGCCTTGATGCTTTGCTGACTAACTTTGATTCCCCTTTCATGCACCATAAAACCCAAGAATTGTCCATCAAATACACCAAAATCACATTTATGAGGATTTATCCTAAGTCCATATTTTTGTGCCCTCTCTAGTACTCTTCGCAGATCGGCTATATAGTCTTCAACACTCTTAGATTTAACCACCACGTCATCAATGTATATCTTCAAAAATAGGCCGATGAGATCATGAAATATATAATCCATGGCTCTTTGATAAGTTTTTTTTTAATCCAAAAGTCATGACCATCCACTCATACAAGTCAATAGCTCTAGGACATCTGAACGTAGTCTTGTGAATATCTTCCTCCACCATAAAAATCTGATTGTAACCTACATTACCATCCATGAAGCTAATAATCTTATGACCCAATACCGTATCAATTAGCAGATTTGCCATCGGCATCGGATACTCATCCTTAGGGATAGCCTTGTTCAAATCCTAAAAGTCAATATATATCCTCAACTTTTCATTCTTCTTCTCTACCGAGACAATGTTGGATATCCACTTAGCATATCAGCATGACCTAATGAAATTTGCATCGTATAGCCTTGTGACCTCCACCTTGATTGCATCATACAATTCCGCCTTAAATCTTCTTGGTGGCTTCTTGAACGGTCGATATCCTGGTTTGATAGGAAGTCGATGTTTAACAATCGATTGAATGAATTGTCTTTGAATGAAACTGACCTTTTGTTTTTTTCTAGACAAACCGCTGGTCTGTTTTTGGTTTTTTCTACTATAGTTTTACCTGCAATGTTGTTTCGCTTTCTTGTTGAAAGCATTACTTGGAGCTGAAATTTTTCTCTCTAGGTGAAAACCTATGGTCTTGTTTTTACTGATTAGGTCATGGCAATGGCTACAGATATGCATACTATTCACTTTTTAAAACTGCTTGTATTGGGAGACTTTTCTATAGTCTAATTGTGGCTTTGGTGAAATTAGAAAATAAAGATTAATTTGGTTGTAGTTCGTTACATCATAACATTTTTTTGTTAGGCAAATGCTAGATTTCAGGTGACTGAGGTTTCCACAAATCTCAGTCACCTACACCCTAGCTGATGGATTGAAAATCTAATGGTTAGGGAGTCTTCAACCTCTACCTGAGGGAGAGGGAACCAGGGGAGGAAAAAAAGAGGGGGAAGGTGGCAGTTAGGGCATACCTAGATGTGATGATGACAATAAGCTCTCATATATCCCTTTATCTTCCCCATCACTAGCAACACTCAGCTCTAGTAGAAGACCTATGGACTAGGGTTAGTGTTTTGGTGTTGGGTTAGGGTCAATGGTAGAGGTTAGGGGATGGTGAAGGTGGTGGTTTCCTTAGGTTCATAGGAATGGCGTTGAGCAATGGCCATGCCGACGATGGGCGGCTGCAATGGGTGAGTGGCAATGTGGTGGAAACACGGGGTGGGAGTTGCTGTCACCATGGGATAGAGGACAGCGATGAGTGGGGTTGGCAGTGGGGGTGAGGAAGGTCGTGGGGTTAGGAGGCTGTGGTCAATGGTGGCGAATCCAGTAGCACGAGCTGCCAGAGATTTAAAAGAGACTGACATGGGAGCATGGAGCCGCCATCGGCTTAGGAAGAAAGAAAAGGAGGAAGACAAGGAGGTGGGGAGAGAGTGGGAGGAGGTCGGTCTAGCAGTCCTAGCTAGCGCTATTGACACCTTCTGGCTAACCGATGAGGCTAGGGGTGGTGTGGTCAGGTGGAGAGTAGGGTGGCATCGACAAGCTCCATAAACTTAAGCTCCTGTGCGTATGATAGTGCATGCGGAGTGGAAAAGGAGATGAGAAGATAAAATTTATTGTTCATGCACAAATCTCGATATAAGCCTAATCATTAAAAAATTGAATAAAATTTTGGATTTTTTCAGGTGACTGAAAAACTAGACAACCCATTTTTGTTATATGGGCTTATATTTTCTTTTTTTATCATTATTGTTGATGTATTTTTTTATCATTATTGTTTATGTACATTCACTTATGTGGAAACTGTGAATAGTCTTAAAATAATTGTAACATGTTTATAGAATTGTCATAAAGGTTTCTTTATCTTTCCTACGTAAAAATTTTGGATTTTTCCAATCCGCCACATCGGCGCTTCGTACGTCGTGTGTGTCGTTTTGCCGTGACGGAGGAAACCGATCAGCGTTTTTAAGGCCGCCGAGCGCTAGAAGACCGAGTCATGCGTCACATGAGCCTAGCATGATCTTGTAGCAGGTACCTTTGGGTAAATGGTACTGGCTATTGGCCAATGGTTGTCTCGGATAAGACCCTTGTACACGGCACAGCTAGCATGGCTTCTTTTCTTTTTACTTTTTTTATTAGCAATATATCCATGCCTTATAAGGAGTAAAGACACATGATATCACGTGGAATCCACCTGTAAAAAAAATGAAACTTGCTACTAATATTTTCATGGGATTTCTCTCCCGCACAAGATAAGTACTTGGCTCAATCGTATGCCAGCATCCAGACGGTCCAAACACGCGACGACCCACCATATTCATTCTTTTCTCATCGTCGACTCGTTGTAGCGGTGTTCATGATTGAGCCGTTACTTGTCCCCATCATCATGCGTCCGTCCGCATGTTCTTTTTCCCTCTACTGATACTACTATTATCAATGGCAGCTCTGACTACGAAGTGCCATTTATAATAATTAAAATACAATATATTATATATGACAATATATCGGTCGTTAATTTATAGTATTATAATTACATAAACTATATATGACAATATATCGGTCGTTAATTTATAGTATTATAATTACATAAACAACTGCAGATTACACCATACATACGAAAATTTGCACACTTGTTGACTGATACCGTTATTTTGGATATACGTGCACATTACAAACAAGGAGTAACTACTGTCACATTGAACATTGTAAGATTGTGACATGAACCACTGTTAAGTGTAAACATAGCAACATGTTCTGCATCGTAACCACCTGGATGAACAATCCTAGATGCACCGTTGTTTTCAATTCCATTTCCATCCAACAAAACACCCGAAACAACAAATGGAATCGGCTACAGTAAAGTCCATTACCTACGCTCCTATCAGAGCTCTGTAGGCAAATTGCTGCAAAAGCACCCTGAAATCCACACTGACGAGCAGCTTTATACCAACTTGAATATCGTCGAAGTCGCTTGCACTGTGCAACGGTTGCACACTCGGAATAAAACCACAGAAAAAGAACGTAGAACTCTTGGCGCTTCTAGTCTGGATCAGTTAGCTCTAGCAAATTCATCAAACAGCTCAGGGATTGCAATTTCAGCCTCGCTACAGGATCAAAATTTCTTCAAGAAAACACCTGGACACCGATCAAACCTAAGTAGACCAACAGCTCCACACGTAGATCCATTAAAAAAATGTGGAGCCTAATTGCAGGCTCACAACCTCCTGTAGTTGCATGAATCAGACGGACTTGCATTCTAGCTCGTGACAGCGTAAAGCTCACGAATTCACCTAAAAATCGTTAAAAAACACGAAGGCTACAGATCTGGCACAAGGAGCTACGCAGACTCGCAGAGGTACACGTAGCAATACCGGTACGATGAAGATAATGCTGACTATGAATCACTACTAGATGGGCTCAACATAGTTGGAGGAGGTGGCGGTACATGTGAATGAGCGCAACGATGGTGGCCCCCGCGGCGCACAGCCCACAGCGCCACCGCCGTGTAGCGGTGTATGCCGCCAGTCAATCGGGGACGGCGGAGAGACCACTAGCCCAACCATGGCAGCGAGAAGGTTGTCATTTAGCTGTTGATAATAGTTGGTGACGCAAAATGTTTCTATCTGGAACGATAGCATAGACTGTCCAGAAAAATAAACGGCATGTGTTACTTCTGACTTGCAGAATTGATGCAAAATGAAAGACCGCATGAACTTTTTAAGTAGTACTTGTTCACTGTTGCTGCATCAGATAATCCCGGCCGAGTCCAGGTTTCTGCAATTAATCACTTTGCCGACATCAACTTAGAGAAAATAATTTATCATGGCCGAGCAATTCAATTGTAATTATGCGAAATCAACGTGGTGCAATTGTGAACAATAAAAAAATTATGGGTGGTTGTGATTTATTTACTCCGCAGCCACCTCAAATTCTCAGCGGACGGAGTGCGCACCACACGACAAGGAAACTAGCACAACGGAGTGAGAACGACGCACACCTTGTAGTCTTGAACTACAGCGGCAACGAAAGGAGCGCGTTCTTCCGCGCACACCAGTAGCCTTCGCCGGCAGGTGTCGCCGGGACGCTGGGCTGGAGGTGGAATCAGAGCACGCGGAGGCGGCGGCGCGCTAGACCTGGGGATGGCAATTGCGGATCCCGGTCTCCTGCGTCACGCCGTCCCTCCGGCGGTCCGGCCACACCGACGAAACCGCCTCTGTCAGTCGTGAGTCTATAATATTTACCGAGTCATTAGTGTTGTCTTGTTCTGCGTGCAGGTCTCGGGATCGGAACACATCTCGCTCTGCCGTCCCTTGAGCCGCGCAAAACCCTCACGCGAGTCAGCAACGAACAAGGGTTAACAACGGACGACAGAAGCATTAGCAATCTTCTAAGTAGAGATAGAGATAGAGATAGAGGCTAGCAAATTGCTTATGCGTTGTAACGGATGAAAATAATTTTAATTGTACATATTTTAGTATTTCTCGATTTCTGGATTTAATGTAGAAAATTCTTGGACTGGAGAGCAGATGTGATGGCTCTTCTATTATTCCCTGCGCTATTGCTATAGAATTCACGCATAAATATACGTTAAGTACTGTAGTAGACCTATATATATTGAAAATATTATCGAAACGATGTAGGGTTGATGATTTAATATGTTTACTAATGGGTAATAATGTAGTATATTTGCTTGGTGATCTTTAGGAGATAATAATTGCCAATAGGTTATTGGATGATGATTTGACATATTTACATATTGAGTTTTATCTGTACATAAAATAAGATAATAGATTCAAAGACATGTGGCGATCATTTTTAAAGCAAAATCATTTCTTAAAAATCAGTGATTGAAGCAATATGTTCTGCATTGCAACATTCACTCAACTATACTATACAATAAATGACTCGATGTGTACGTACTAAAAGTTTGTTATTTGTATCAGTAGTGCTAATGTTTGTGTAGTAGATTATACAATAAAAATGACATAATGTGTATGCGCAGAAAGCTGATAGATGTGATGCATTGATTATGACTCAACACTAATATACAAATAGTACTCCAATAAGAAATATAATGTGCATGGATAAAATAAGTATAGATTGCCAATATAGTAAATACATAGTAGTATCAAAATAAAATATACTACTGCAACGAGTAAAATAATAAACTACTGATGAAGCACTACTGGCCCGGGCCAAAACTTCTAGCCTTCTTCGGCTTCTACTTCCCACCCTAGGCCCTCACTTGGCCCTAGGAGTGTATAAGCCGGTCTGGTGGTATAGGATGTCATGCGCCCCTCTTGCATATGTATGGTTGTTGGCTCCTCCAAGGTCTATGGTGGCAGAACTACTCTAAGCTGTGAGGACCCAAACACGACATTGGTCTACTACTCATCTGAGTTCTCTAGGTGGAAACGATCTCTCACCCAAATATCATCGTGTGAGCCCTACAAAGATGATCCAACATCAGCAAAGATCCCAATAGTGAAACTTATGGTAAATAATAGCACCCTACATGAGTAGATATGTACTCGCATGAGTAAACAAATTAAACGAGATGTTTTGAAAGCCGAGCCTAAGGTGGGGGTGGCTGTGACCCCTGTGTGAACATGGTGCTACTAGCAAAAACCATAGATGAGTCCTTGTATGTAGGCAAAACAAGTAAAAAATATGACATTTATAGAACTTGAATGTACTTTAGAAATTTCGACAACGCTATCACTAACCTGATGTACCTCCTAGAATCAATCCATAGTCGATGTTCATGCCTGGCTGCACGTGCGAACGAGGGGTTGGTGCTCCTTACGTGGACATGCTAACTATAGCAAAGGGGTCCAATGGAGAAGGGAAGCCTGTACAGACGTATCTTGAGTAAATAAGTGTTATAAAAGGGTATAACATTATCTTAAGAAACGTTGGATCATAGAATATACCTCTAGGAGGAGGGGCTGGCACTCCTTGTGTGGACATGCCAACTCCAGCAAAGGAGAATGTACCTCTAGGGGAAGGAAAAATTGTACGGATGTACCTTGAGTAAGTTAGGGTCAAATAAGGGTATAGAACTATCTTAATAAACATTGGATCATAGAATATACCTTTCGGATGAGGGGCTACATAGTGGCATGTGGTGGCTAGAGGCTGAACTCTAGCAGTGAGGGTCTATAGTCGGTGTTGAGGTGGTGCAAGTGGCAACACCACGTCCATATCATTGTGACAACTAAGAGCATGCATCTACATCTAACCAAAAGTCACCCTATGTTGTTCACATGTTAGATCTATGCTAGCGTTCAAGTAGCCAAATGCCGATTCAATATCGATGGTGATACCACATGTGGTGTTGACCTGTTTGAAAAAAAAATGTAGGTGTTAGAAACATTAGCACATAAAGAAGAGTAATTAATTGACAAATAGTATTTTACTAACCGTGACAAAGTAATCCTAGTCACAGTATCTTGGGTATGCATCTATAACAACGGCGATGTGTGGTTGTGGGCCATCTAGAGTGAACGTCACACATGTGTGGGTGCGAGGTAGGTACCAATGGAGGTACCCGAGGTAGTTGGCCTCTATGTGTGCCTAGACCTTGTCAATCACCTCCTCAACAACTATTAGCCAATTGCCAACATACTTTTGCATCTATTGTGCCCACTACGTGTCAGCTATATGTCCCCTACAAGTCAAGTAGTTGCGAAACATGTAATTAGAGAAAGGAACTATATTGCATCATACTTTGAATTGCCCAAATTATTACTCACTAGTGATCGGCAAGTGTAACTGTAGGCTCTACCACCATAGGGAAATATTGTCATAGTCCTAACTATCAAATCACACGTTGCTGGCAGTGAGGCTCTATGAAATTGTCGAACTCCTTCATGATAGTCATTATCCAGTAGGCTATGTCATGTGTGCACAACAAAGAAAAGCTAAGTGGTGCCCAACATGCGATGGCTTGCTCACTATATGGCTCGCAGACAAAATCGTGAGGCTGAAGCAATTGAACTCCAAAATGAAGTCCATATACCCCCTCCTTACCTGCACGTGGGCGTAATGTTGCTACGAGATACATACATGATATGTACATCACACAATGGTAGCAAAAGCAAAAAATAAAAGTAAATGTAAAATAGGAATATATTGTTGCATACCTCATGCCAACACCACAACGTCCCCATTGTGGGGTGGTCCTCAGCTAACTACTTATACTACTCCTCAGCTCCAGTTGTTCTTGCCGAAACTCATGGGGACCGATCAGATCGGGTGGAGCCGATGGAGGTCTGATCCGATGTGAACGTGTGAACACGCTAAAGACTGGGCGATCTGCTTCGCTCCAGTGCAGGTCCTTCGGCTTTGTTAGATGGCGTGTGCTCCCGATTGTCCTTCGATTTTGTTGATTGGTTCGAGAGCGCGTTAAGGTCCTTTAGTTTCGTTGTCTCTTCATTAGGACGATGGATATGCGGGTGTGCTAGTCAATTTGACCTTGTAATTGATAAGGAGAAAAAGAGAATGGGTCAGTTGGACGATGGACCAATATGAACTCTTACTATTGGTTGGCTGTCGATAGGATTGAGATAGTCATTAGCTGCTTCCAACATGATCCTGCTATCGACTGGTTATCGATAAGGACTAGAACACTTTTACGTTAGCTAGGAAGTCAATGAAGGTGTAAGGAGATGGTGATGAAGGGAATGAATGATACATCAGCTATAGAGCTGATGGTGCTTCGAACATAATGAAGGCGTAACACTGGTCCATCGGCTGTAGAGCTGACAAAAGCATAAAAAGATATTCAAAGAATACGATAATGATTCCATCGGCTACAAAGCTGATGGTACTATGGAATAGAGCTTTCAAAGAATAGAACGTGGGATCCTTCTATCGGCTAGTTACCGATGGAGGCTATAACTTTCCTTCATCAGCTAGAAAGCCGATGAAGACATATGTAGATTGGCAAGGAATAATATAAAAGATCCATCGGTTACAAAACCAATGGTGCTCCAAATATAATGTGCAATGAATAAGAAGGAGCAAGACCTAATCCTCCAAAAGTACAAGACCCAATGACCACCGTGATGATACCATTAGAGTTAGCCTCGATAGATCGGACCAAATCGAGACAGTATAAGACTGAGGCTAACGGTAATGAGACAGCGTACTCTAGATCGAACGTGCCGGCAAAAGGAAAGGGCGAACCCATCGGCTAACTGAGCCAACGAGGGAAGATCTCTGAAGATATGTGAGTACTGACTGAGAGGTCGATACACTAGTCGTGAGATTCAGGGAAAGTCATTGAAGATGTATGTGTATCGGATGAAGAGCCAATACACTGGGCATGATACTCGATGTATGGATAATTCATCGACTAGCTACTCCGAAAAAATACCAAATAAAGACCTATTGAAATGGCTCAATCTACTATTAGCAGTTTAGTAGGTCAAACCTAATCGATGTAGCACAAGACTAATGATGGTAAAGGAGATTCATAAGCCGATAGATCCCACGCAGACGTGATGTGGTATATTCGATTGGACTATGAGGTTAGACCTAATGATGAAGCCTTAGATAGAGTGAATACACCAGGATAATGGTGGGACTTACCCTTTCGTCAAAGTTTGGACCTAACCGATGTAGCAATGCATTGAGAGCCATAACCCACCGGTAAAAAACCTAGATAAACTAGGGTGGCGATGTGTCAAGGTTCTACTTGATCGAGAGATGAATTACAAGATTTCAAGGGGTCTATATTTATACTCTAGGATTATAAGAGTCCAATGCGGTTACAATAATAATTGGACATTATTTCCTAAAAACATAAAAGAAAAATATCTCTAAGAAAGTTAACAAAACTAACTAAACCTGCATATCTTTACAACATTTCTCTTATATAGATGAAGTACCCTGCCTTAGTTTCCATGGCTACTCCTCAGATTCGGTCCCATCTGGATAATCTTCTATTTTTAACTAAACAGAATACTTCCTCGATCCATCTAATCGGCTCTTTTCCTATATTAATCGAACTCTTCCTACTAGGTTGATCGGTTCTCCAATCTATCCACGGGGCTTACCAAATTTTGGTACAAACACCCATAGGCCATGTGGTTCATCACATGCCATCCTATCATAAACTGCTTAGTTGCCAAGAGCTAAAAGAGTAGTGGGTAGGCAATGATGAGCTATCCTGGATCAATCTTTGTGCACGCATCGTAAAGATTATGGTACATGGCTATAAGGATGGCTAATCCCTAGCTCCACTATTCTATCGCCATCTCCTCCACTCCATCTTCCTACGGTCCATGCAGCCGTCGTTCCTCCAGCGGCGCCGCCAACACCGCTGCTGCCTCTCCCCAATTGCACGGTGGCACAGGCGGGCACTGCGACCATGGTGGGTCACTAGAAATAATCGCCACGATGGGCGTTGCATCCACGAACAGCAACACTCCGGTGGCAGGAGACAGCCCCCGTCATCACCTCCAAGCTCCTGGCTCTGCTTCAGCCCGGCCGCCGACCAACAATACCTCCCATGGCGTCCCAATGCCCTGGGAATCCTCAACTAGTCGCCTCAAGCCCACACCATCTTCGCACTGATTTAGTACTCCGCACGCCGGCGTAGTAGCACTCTTCCTCATAATGGGATCCCTCTGGTCTAGTTGCCGCCATCAATCAGATGACTGTAAACCAGGGTGGTTCCCCCTAGGTCATGGATACCGGTGCAATAAACCACATGAGTAGCAATGACGGTATCCTTCTCTCTCGTCACCCCTCGTCTTCCTCCTCCGTCGTGGTTGATGATGGCAACTCTGCTGCCGTCACATGCCAAGGTGACTCCCTCCTTGTGGCTCCTTCATCTACCTTTACTTTGAATAATGTCCTTATAGTTCCCTCTATCATTCGCAATCTTCTTTCCATACATCAATTCACTCGTGACAATCACTATGCTATTGAATTTGATGCTCTTCGTTTCTCCATTAAGGATCTGCAGACAAGTTAGGTGATGCATCACTACAATAGCTTTGGTGATCTCTACACCTTCCCGCCTACCGTCCACACCAACCACACCTACATTGCTACCTCTGACCTCGCTACTCTGTGGCACACTCGCCTTGGACATCCCAGCCCTGCCATTCAAGCTAGTCTCCAGTAGTTATCTCCATGTACTAAAATTACCACCTGTGTTTGTTATGCTTGTCAACTTGGCAAGCATGTTTGCCTACCATTCTCCAGTCCATCTTCATGTACTTTTGCTCCATTCGATCTTCTACATTGCAATGTATGGACATCCCCCGTTCTAAGTATTTTTGGCAAATCTTACTATTTAGTTATCTTTGATGACTACACTCATTACTACTGGACCTTCCCACTTCAGCACAAATCTGATGTTCATCAGCATCTTATACAGTTCTGTGCCTTTGTCCACACACAGTTTGGACTTCCCATCAAGTGTCTCCAAGGATACAATGGCACTGAGTTTGTGAACAACACTACCACTAGCTTCCTCACAGCCAATGGCATTCTATTGTGGCTCTCCTATACCTACACCTTAGCTCAGAACAACAAGGCCGAGTGTAGTTTGCGCACTATCAATAATATAGTGTGCACTCTTCTTCTCCACTCTTCCATGCCTTCCGCCAACTGGGCCAAAGCCCTTGCCACAGCCACCTATCTTCTTAATCGCTGACCATACTTCACCATACGAAATGAAATCCCCTACTATGGCCTCTACGGTCAGCAGCCTGACCTGTCCCACGTTTGAGTCTTCGGGTGTCTCTGCTACCCAAACCTTAGTGCTACTTTTGCACATAAGCTTGCTTCGCGATCCGTTGCATGCGTCTTTCTCAACTACCCTTCTTCCCACAAAGGCTATCACTGTCTTGATCTCTCATCCCATCGCATCATCATCTCTTGGCATGTTGTGTTTGATGAGATGGCATTTCCCTTTTTTGCAACCTCTACAAGTCCTTCTTCCCTAGCTTTGCTCGACTTTCTTGTCGATGATAGTGATGTGGTCTCCCTACTTTTCACTGCTATTGTGCCTACTTTGACCGTCGGGCGTGGTCTCGTGCCCTCGTCTGGCACGTCTATCTTAGACGACCCTATAGTGATCACCTGTGATCCTCCTGCACCACCATATTAGGGTCATTTCGATCACGTCTACATGCGGCGGAGTGCCCTGCCATCACCAGATACCACTGTCATTCCTTTGACACCTTTAGTGCCACTAGCGGTCACAACTCTAGGTGCATCTCCAGCATCCCCGATACCTTAGGCACCACTGGGGATGCCTCCACCACCACCTATGCCTCCTACTACTCCGGCAGCTGGACGGGCTATGACCAAGCTACAGATAGGGGCCATCCGGCTAGTTGATTACAATAGCGCTTTCATCTCCACCACCGTCGCCTCGCCCCTGCCAGCCAACTACCGCAGTGCTCTAGTTGACCGCAATGACATGCAACCATGGCTGATGAGTATTAGGTCTTCACTGATAATGGGACCTCGCGGATCATTCCCCGACCTCCTCGTGCCAATGTCATCACCGGCAAGTGGATCTTTAAGCGTAAGTACCACGTCAATGGGTCGCTCGCCCGTCACAAGGCTCGCTAGGTTGTTCGCGATTTTTCCCAGTGGCACGGTGTGGACTACAATGAGACTTTTAGTCCAGTCATCAAACCAACCACAATATGCATCATCCTTAGCATTGCCAACTTGCAATTGTGGCCAGTTCACTAGCTTGACGTCAAGAATACCTTTCTTCATGGTAATTTTGAGGAGACTATCTACTGCCAGCAGCCTGCTAGCTTTGTCAACCCCTCTACACCTGATCATATCTATTTGTTACATAAGTCCCTTTATAGCCTAAAGCAATCTCCCTAAGCGTGGCACCAGTGATTTGCCACATATCTTTGCCAACTTGACTTCATGCCCTCCGCTAGTGATGTATCTCTCTTTATTTATAAAGATTGAGATAGTGTTGCCTACTTGCTGCTCTACGTCGACGACATCATCCTGACGTCCTCCTCATAGGACCTCCTGCATCATATCAGCTCTCACCTCAACTTGGAGTTCGCAATTACTGATCTCGGCACGCTCCACCACTTCCTCGGTATCTCTGTCATGCACTCCTCTGATGAACTGTTCCTCTCGCAGCACCAGTATTCTGTTGAGCTTCTCCAGTGTACTGGCATGTCCGAGTGCCACTCCACCTCGATGCTTGTGGACTCCAAGTCCAAACTCTCTGCTATAGATGGTGCCCTAGTCACCGACCCGTTCGAGTACCGCAGGCTCGCTGGGGCACTACAGTACCTTACTCTTCCCTGTCCCAACCTAGCATATGCAGTGTAGGAGGTCTATCTTTTCATGCACAACTCATGGGAGCCACACCTTGCCCTTGTCAAATGCATTTTCTGCTATATCAAGGGCACTCTTTTCTGCTGGTCTACACATTGGCACTCTTTCTGCTGGTCTACACATTGGCACTGGTCCTATCCAATCTCTTACTGCATACTTCAATGTAGATTGGGTGGGGTGCCTCGACTCTTATCGCTCTATGTTAGGCTACTGTGTATACCTTGGTGACCACTTGGTATCATGGTCTTCCAAACATCAGACCATAGTCTCTCACTCCAGTACTAAAGCTGAGTACCATGCCATCGCTGAGTGTTGCTGGTTACGCCAACTTCTCCAAAGCTTCATCTATCGCTACCCTTCACCACGGTTTTCTTCTGTGACAATGTCAATGTTGTTTACATGTTAGCTAACCATGTTAATCATCATTGGACCAAGCACATAGAGATCGACATCCACTTCGTCTGTGAGAAGGTCACGCTTGGTGAAGTTCGTGTTCTACTTGTGCCATCCTCACATTAGTTTGTCGATATCATGACTAAGGGCCTACATGTACAATTTTTCATTGATTTCAAGACTAGTCTATGTGTCCGTGAACCTCTCGCTACGACTGCGGGGGTGTTAGATATGTATACATCTAGGGGTCCTTTTGTAATTGTACTGTAGTTCCTATGGCTATATATATGAAGGTCATCTAACACAAGAGGGTGTGGTGTTTTCTGCTATCTCTCTACAGTCCCTCTATATTTCTACACATACCATATAAACCTACAATTATATTATAGGCATTCATGTTCTCATATTGCTTCTGAAGCTCAAAGGATATTGTGGCAAGCATGCGACAACTCACATCAATGGAATCATTCATATGTTTCTAATGAGCTCTCCGTGTAGCCGCAGTAGCATTATCAGGTAAGTTACTGGGTAAGGGAGTCTTAAGGACATACATCTTACACTCTTGCTTGAGAACAATTTTGATGTTGTGATACCAATCCATAAAATTTGTTTCGTTTAGTTTTTCTTTCTCAAGAATAGATCGCAAATTAAAAGAATCGGTTGCGACATTAGTTGATATGATATACAACATAAGAATATTTTAGCACTTTTTATGTACATCTTTTATTAAACTATTTAACAAAAGATATCCACTATGTTTTTTTGCAACAAAACTCCCTCCAAGTGAAATAGTGGGTCAAGATTCTCATTTCACTAATTCCTAGTGAGCTTTGACATCACGGCTGGAAAACTAGTGACATGAGTAAGCAACACTTTGCTAATCACATCCCAATGTGATTCTTTTTTGTTGGGTACCATTCCCTGACACAACCTGTGCTCCATGGTCCAAAACTGTTTTGATAACATTATTAACTAAACCAAATGCTTTCTCATATAGATGTCTGACATCTATTCCAAATACTGATGATAACCAAATGTATCCTACTTTGATAGGCCTACTATACGGTGATCATTCTTCTTAGATGCAACATATGAAAGGGCACAAACACCTATTTTTTACAATGAGGGACTCTATCCTACCATACCAACATTTGACAAATATCATTGTATAAAAGTAAGATAGAAAATATCACAGATAAACACATTCAATTGTGAAGTAGTATGGCCCAAAAGAATGGTGATCTCCATCTCCATGTAGATGATCTCCATTCTCCTCATCTTTCCTTTGGGTCACCATGCTTGAAAACTTGTAATTTCTAGTCTAAGATACTATCTTTAATTGCTAGAAATTGAATATTATAAAGATAGATTCAAGCACTATGGTCGACACATAGGTCATTAAATATAATAGAGATAGCTAACAGTAGCTAAAATAGTTATGACATGTAGGTCATGAATGAATGTTACATGCATCACATATATTTCATACATTCCAAATAAGCTATAAAGCCATACTAGTCACATCATTTAATGCAAAAACAAGTTAGGCATAGAATTGCATTCTACCTAGCGATGTAAATCTAAGATGCTATAATAGGGGGTAAACCCAGCACCCTATGAAATTCACATATCCAATCTATGAAATCGCTATAGAAAACTATACGATACAACCACCTTATACTAATCCAAGACACTCTCAAAGATATTGGTTTTTCCACTGGCCCAAGGCAATCAGATGCACAATCTACTAATATTCAGCATAACAACCTTATACTGATCTGACAGAATCTTAAAGATACTACTAGTTCTATTGACCCGATCCGTAACTTACTGGAACTCGACATAATAACCTTATGCTAGTCTAAGACACTCTCAAGAACATTACTAGTTCCAATGACCCAACGCTATAGATTTATAATATACTAGTACTCAGCATAACATCCTTATGCCGATCAGAGACACTCTTAAGAACGTTACTAGTTCCAATGACCCATAGCTATAGATCCATAACCTACTAGTACTTGGCCTAACAACCTTATGCTAGTCTGAGACACTCTTGAGGACACTAGTAGTGCTATGATATGTGCCTCATCTAATCCCTATTCACCGATTAATCTCATCGACCTGTGATACCATCGTTCCATCACATCAACCGACTAAACTACACTGTAATAGATCTAATCTACTACTCCCGCATATCAACATATGTGATGATCCAGATCGCAAACTACGCGAGATGGCTCTGATACCACTGTAGGAGAAAGCATAGTCTATGATAGTATAAAACAAATTTTTTCTACCATCCACACTAGGACATTATGCGAAGCAGGGATCATGGACCGTTACCACGAGATGCGTAGTGCAGCAGAAGTAGGTTTGGAGAAGCCGATCTAACCACATCCGCGTCGAGGTAGTAGATGAAGTAGTTGATCATTGCGATCCAGATGCTAATCAACATTGTAACGAGCAGCGCCTCCATTCATATCCACACATCCGGGGCTGGACGGCGATTGTGGGTGTACTAGCACTCACAAGAGGCTACGGTTTGGCTTAGGAGGTGGCGGCTAGGGTTTTGCTCAAGGTGAACAGAGGTGTCATCCAACGACCTCTCTGCCTCCCTATATATAGGCTTTTTTATTTAGGCCTAGAGGACCGTGGCCCAATATGAGTATACTCAGATCTCTATTTAAATTGTACCTTTATCCAAATCATATTTGAATAAGTATTCTAACCCATTAAGCGTGTGACCCTATAGGTTCATATATATTTAGTCGTGACCCAAAAACGTCTTTTCGGTCATACTTTTAATAGTGGTCTCTAGCAAGACATATTAAACCTAAAGTATACGTAAAGATCATATCGGCTAAATCTATAATATTTTTATATATGAATTTTTGTCTTACGATATCGATTGAGTTGAAGGTGAGACTTGTGTTATCTTCTTAATAATTCAATCACTCTTTTGATCCTGTGATAAATTATAATCTTGTGATTAACTTTTTAATCATCTTAGCATGACCATGCACTTTTATAATTCATTACATTAAAAAATAATCAGAGGTATGTACACCCATTATAATAGCATTTACATCCCAAGTTTGTTTAATTTTTACAATCGTTTATGTGTTATTTGCCAATTTGCTGTTTCTGAGTTTACTCTATTAAGCAAAGGACCATTGTGACCCACGTATGGAATAACACTCAGCGCTCTATTGAAACGCAGGATTATGAAAACACACGAATGTATACTTAGGAATGGAGTGTCATGCCTATCGAATTTTTGTAGGAATTAAAAATGAAGCAAAGTTCAAAACACAGCAACTTTGTGTGATCAGCTAAGAAAAACATAAGGTAGAAACCTATGCTATATTTTCTCTTAGATTTCTATGAAATAGCTCTTTCCATAGGAATTTCAAACGAATTAGAAAGTGCTATTCATTTATTCCAAAGGATCACATAGGAATTTTTTCCAAAGAAATCAAATCCCCCAAAATTTCCTCTAGTTTTCCTTTGTTCCAAACGAGCCCTCAATTCACATGTTTTGGTGCCAAGATAAATTATCCTTACATTATGTTACACCACATGCATGGTTTAATTAGTACTTACTGTATGGTTTGCCTGCTTGCTTTGAAGCTTTTAACAAGGCAGGCATTTAGTTTACATCTGATCTTACAGGACAGGAATTGGCAATTTAACATCAACCCAATTTGATGTGCTTCTGTGAGTCCCACAGTGAACAACCCAATTTGATGTGCTTCTGTGAGTGGCCTTTCACGACTGAGGAGCGCCAAATAACACTCTTGATACTTCTAAATTGACCTGATATGGCGATTATTGTTTTTTTATGGGTATTTCACTTTATTTCCTAATTAAAAATAGGGTGAATGATCGGACTGGGCAACTTTAAGGGTTGTTGGCCTAGCAGCCCAGCTGGCCACCACTTATCCTCTCACCTGAGGACACATGGAGGCAGAGGAAAAGGGAGGAGCATCACTCCTGGTGGCAGCGGCAGTATCAATCGCACGCCCACCGTAGGTGACACGCCTTGCCGCAGCTTGTGCGATCCATGCGATTCACTCGACCGGCTCCTCACCTCAAAATAAGTGTGTATCTACTCATTCTTCCCATCGGAAAAAACACCTGTTCTTCCATCCTACACTTCTCTCGGCCACCAAAATCCAGAAAACTTTCACTCAATTTCAGCTAGGATTGACACACACTGTAGTGCTCGACGTACGGTGGTGCCAGCTCTTGCAATTGGTGCCTGACAATCTGCAAGGTTGGATGCTTGCATCGACCTCATCGTCTACCGGGTGGTGTGGTGCGCCCATGTTTCTTGATGGTGATGCTAGGCATCCGTATGCTTGTGCAATTGTTGTGCTCATCGGACTCCGTGATCTGTTAGTACCAACCTCAAGTGGTACTAGTGGTGGTGGTGCCGTGGTGATGTGCTATGGTTTCAACCAGTTGCTTATTGTTGGTGTGCATGTGCATGTGTGGTGCTTCGTGGTGTTCATTTGATTGCTGTTGACCTTGGCCCTATGTTTGGGCTCCCTGCTGTGCAATGTATCTCTACTTCTTAGGTTGGTGCCGTGGACATCTCCATCGTCTTCCCATGTAGACAATCTATGTGTCGTGAGTTACCCGTTGTCTCTGTTAGTTTCTATTCATTTATATATATATATATATATTACTTGTCTAATTTGTTAGTGCTTTGTCATTTGGGTGTGATTGCACTTGTGTTGGCAGATTACATTGTTGTGTGATAGAAAGCGGTGTAGTAAGACAACATGACAGTCTAGGATTTTAATGTGTTGATTATTTTTCAGCATTGTCATATTACTTAGATTATATATATCCTTTAGTTCTATCTATATAACCTATTAGTTTATTTACTACTCACCATGTTCAGTATGATATCAATTATATTGGATTGATCTATTCTATGTCTAGGCTTGTAATATTTGTTCTAAAACCCTAAACTATTGGTAATTAGGACTATCATGTTAGTCGAGGATCAGTGATCACAAACAAGCATCAGAGGGCTGCCTAGAGCAGTTATCTGCTAATTTAATAGCAAATGAATATATACAACATGTCTATATTTATATTTATAATCTACCTTCTTAATCTACATGCCATGATGAGTAGCTATATATTTATTATATAATTCTACAGTTGTATGTGGCTATCCTATGAGTAGGATGCTTCTTACATTCGGAATCAAAATATTTTATTTATTTCATAGAAGTATGTCACTTATTCTTGCAATTATACAACAATCGGGAAAACCAATTGTTGCAATGGCCTCTAATTCTGATGTCATTAAGCCTTAAGTGTTCGATAATATAGCCTTTAAGCTAGAGCAAATTAAGACTCGCATGTGGCTGACCAACCTCAAACTATTTTAGATGGTGATGTTAGCTGTCCCTAAGGTTGTAGCATCAGATGCTGATGCTACAACGAAGGCCACCGCAGAAGTGAAAAAGGCAAAATAGGACGAAGCCAACTAGGCATGCTTGTCTCAACTACTGAAGGTCTTGTCGAACAGCTTATTTGACATGTACTCTAGGTTTACCATTGCCAAGGAACTCTAGGATGAACTAGAGAATAAATTCTCTAAAGTTAATAATGGCAATGAGCCATTCACTATAGAAAGTGATACGCCTCGATGTCCCGATCTTCACGATGTAGGATTAATCACCAGATAACTAGCTTCGAAGAAGCCAAGATAACTTGCTGCAAGCAGCGATAACAAGTGCAACCTGACGAATAAAACTCGAAGCCAACCACCGTCTCAATACGGTAACCTAAATCGAGGATTCGCCCAACCACACTTTCAAAGAAACCAACCAACACAGGCTACAATCAATCGAGCATACCTCGAAGGGAGTAGGAGCACCAATTGGGAGCGGATGAAGCTGCTGCTTCTGTAATTCCTACGAAGAAAGTCACAAGAGCAAAGGGATAGAGATCAACTCTCAGGGGTTTGCTAGCGTACAGCTGAACAAAGTGGTCTATATTCTCAATATCATTATTTGTGATTACAATGAGTCTAGGGGGTATTTATACTAGCAACAGCCCTGCTAGGTAGGTGGAAACTCGAAAAGAAAATAAATAGTTCGACTATGTGAAAAGACCTCTTTAGAATGAGCTCCTGGAGAGTATCCGCATGGTTGTTAGTCTTCTACGCAATCTTTATTGTTTTGGCAATAACTCCACCTAGGAAAGTCCAAATGATGCACGGTTTATTGCGTTGGATTCTTAACTTGACACCCTTTCCAACCATATATGCCATGCACCACGTAATATTATATAATGGTACAATTTAATACATGAACTTTAGCATTAGGCTAGCTGTTGACCTTCCGAGCAGTATATACTAAACGGTGGTCTGTGCCTAAATGGTAGCTCCAAACTAGTCGGGGCTAGACTCATTGGAAACTAGACTTGAAGAGCTTTCCAAAACATACTCATAGATCACCATAGCTTCTGGGAGTCAAAATATATAAATGTTTCTTCTAGACGGTTCTGCAGAGCTGAACTGGTTCGAATGTAGTTCATGGTCGGCAACTGATCTGAAGTGGTCTGCAGCTGGTCGGAAGTCATATCCTTGTGTGTTCATGTCTTCCTCCTTAGTGAACCTAACCATTAATAATGTACACGACTTAGGTAGTATATAATTCTCATTAATTTTAAAATAAATCTCACAAAGTAGCGCGTGCACCTCTTGTTGTAGCTTCTTTGCTCGACTCCAAGTAATCGGTCCATCAATTACTTGGACTGGTGTTGATGTAGGTGAGACCTGAGTTGGTGTAGCTTGAGTTGAGGGTTGTAACATCTTGCTTGATGGTGTGGTCATATCTTCCTCCCTCCCTTGAAAAGGAGTCATCCTCGACTCTGAAGTATGTTCACTTGTGAATGGAGATAGGTTAGCAACATTGAAGGTGTTGCTCACGCCATAACTTGGTGGAAGATCTATCTTGTATGCATTGTCATTAATCTTTGTAAGAACATGAAATGGACCATCCCCTCATGGCATCAATTTGGATTTGCGCTGATCTGGAAAGCAATCCTTGCGCAAGTGAATCCACACCAAGTCCCTTGATTCAAACAACACTTTCTTCCGATGCTTGTTTATACTTGCAGCCTTGCATACCGCCTTGAGCTCAATTGCTTCCTTAGTCTTCTCATATATCTTCTTTATGTATGCAGCATGCTTGGAGGCTTCCATGTTGGTTCTTTCCCTGTTATAAGCAAACTCCGCATGAGGCAAGCAATCCTCCCAATCCTTCAAGTTTTTTTTCACCATGGTTCATAGCAACATTGATAAGGTTCGATTCACCACTTCAGTTTGTCCATCGGTTTGGGGATGACAAGTGGTGGAGAACAAGAGCTTGGTCCCAAGCTTTGCCCACAGCGTTTTCCAAAAGTAGCTCACAAACTTGACATCATGATCCGACACTATGGTCCTGGGCATTCCATATAGTCTCACAATTTCTCTGAAAAACAAATTAGCAAGGTGTGAAGCATCGTCGGTCTTATTGCAAGGGATAAAATGAGCCATCTTTGAAAATCTATCAACCACAACAAAAATTGAATCTTTTCCCCTCTGAGTTCTAGGCAATCCCAAAATAAAATCCATGCTTATATCTTCCCAAGGAGTATTTGGAGTAGGTAACGGAGTGTATAAACCATGAGGATTCAGTTTGGACTTAGCTTTGTGGCATGTGACGCATCGGTCCACAAATCTGATGACGTCTCTTCTCATCTTGGGCCAATAGAAATGATCACCGAGTAGCTCATATGTCTTCTTTTGTCCAAAATGCCCTGTTAATCCTCCTCCATGTGATTCATTTGTTGGAGTGGGCCAATCCTTGATGGCTTTCACCTTGTTTTCATCCACTTCTATTCCCTTTCCTGAAACAACAAAGCCAAGAAACACAACATGGTATGTGCAAAAACTGCACTTCTCAAGATTAGCAAATAATTTCTCCTTTCTAAGCTCATCTAGGACTTGTCGAATGTGACTCACATGCTCTTCAAAAGACATGCTGTAAATTAAGATATCATTGAAGTAGACAACCACAAATTTCCCAATAAAAGCTCTCAAGACATGGTTCATTAATCTCATGAAAGTACTAGGAGCATTAGTCAAACCAAAAGGCATAACTAACCATTCATACAGCCCAAATTTTATTTTAAACGCAGTTTTCCATTCATCTCGAGTTTTCATTCTTATTTGATGGTAACCACTTCTCAAATCAATTTTAGTAAATATTGTGGAGCCACTCAATTCATCAAGCATGTCATCTAAGCGTGGAATAGGATGACGGTAGCGGATAGTGATGTTATTTATAGCCCTACAATCAACACACATCCTCCAAGATCCATCTTTTTTAGGTACTAAGATCACAGGAACAGCGCAAGGACTTAAACTTTCACGAACAAAACCTTTGTTAAGAAGTTCTTGTACTTGCCTTTGTATCTCCTTCGTTTCTTCAGGGTTGGTTCGGTATGGTGATCGATTAGGTAGTGCAGCCCCTGGAATGAGATCAATTTGATGCTCAATCCCACGAATTGGAGGTAGTCCAGCTGGTGTTTCCTTTGGGAAAACATCTCCATAGTCCTGCAACAGATGAGATACAACACTAGGAAGAGAGGTGATGTCGTTAGCTGAAATTAAAATGTCTTTGCACACAAGTACAAAGAGCACTTGATTTGGGTTGTTCCTTACTCCTCTCATTTCAGATTTTGTGGTTAACATAACTAGATTTTCTCCCTCTCCTTTCTTTTTTTCTCTCACATTTGGCTTGTGGCTCTCACTTACAGAATTGTGGATGGCACTCAATTTCTTTTGCTCTTCTCCTCTATTACTTGCTGGACTAATTTCAAATTTCTTTTGTAAGTGCTCAGCCATGATTTGTTGAGGGGTCATGGGCTTTAACACAAACTTCTTTCCCTTCAGATCTAGTGTATACTAATTTGTTCTCCCACAATAATTACCCTGAAAGTATTCTGGTGGTACCTCCTATCGTTGCCCCCCGAATCGATCTTGTGTTGGTGGATATACATTTACCGATAGGTCCCTCTTGTTCTTACAAGTTCCCTGAGATAACTCCGTCTCTATCGGCAAAGTACATGATCTTGATCAGGCTCTTGAGCTGATAATTCTTGTATCGTCTTCTTGATCAGATCTTGTAGTGTATCCATCTATACTCCCGATAGATAACTGAATGCTTGATAAAATGCTTCGTTGAATATCTCTTGCAACGGCTTGGGAGGATTCACAGGTGATGAATGGCCTAATTCTTTCATCAAAACACATTTTGGCAACTGTGCCTTTTGAATTAGCCCTTATCTAGTCATACTGAACGACTTCAAACAGAGCTTCTAAAAGTTGTCTATGCTCTGCTTTATCTGCTATCTTTGGTCTTCATTCAGATCCTCCATGGTTACTGGAACTATAATATCCTCATCGGCTTCTTCTTTGAACAAATGTTCCTTGGCATCAACCTCTTCTCTAGACATATTAGCAACAAGATGCCCCTGGGTTGATGTGTAAAAATTATGACTTCTAATTAAGCAATTGTATAGTCCTGCTGGTAAATGAATGAAATTATGTCACACTAGCCGATGAATGATCTTCAATCACTAGCCGATGAATGAAATCTCGTCCTATCGGCTAATGAATGAAGATTTCTACCCCATCGGTCGATGAATGAAGTACGAGTCCTATCGGCTGATGAATAAAATTATCGGCCAGAACCCACCGGTAAAAACCTAGATGAAATATGGTGGCAATGCGCCGAAGTTGTATTGATTAAAGGATATGTTGATTCTGATACAGGTTTCTAGGGGTCTATATTTATACCCTAGCATTACAGAGTCTGACGTGGTTACAACAACTATCAGATGTTATCTCCTAAAAATATAAAAGGAAAATATCTCTAAGGAAGTTAACTAAACTAACTAAACCTTCCTATATAAGATACGATTTACATAGATAAAATACCCTGCCATGAGTGCCACGGCTCCTCCTCAAACTCGGTCTCATCTGGATAATCTTCTATTATTGGACCGAATCTCTTCTTGCTTCATCTGATCGGCTTCCTTCCTGTAGCAACCAGACTTTTCTTTTACTTCAGTCGATCTTTTTTCTAACCTTTTCCTGGGCTTTCCAAATTTTGGCATTAACAATATGTTAATGACTTATTATTTTTTGGAACTAATTTGGAGATAATCATAGAGATAGAAGAATTCCTTTCCAATAACTTCGATATGGAGGACTTGGGTGAAGCTGATGTAATTTTAAACATCAAGCTAATAAAACATGATGATGGGATTACTCTGACACAATCCCATTATGTGGAGAAAGTCTTTACCCGGTCTAGACAAATGGACTACAAACCAATCTCCCCACCTTATGATCCATCTTACAGGCTTTATAAAAGTGAAGGTGAGCCCATAGACCAGCTACATTATTCGTAGATCATCGGATCTCTCATGTACCTAAGTAGTGCTACTAAACCAGATATCTTGTATACGGTATGCAGGCTGGCACGTTACACGTTCAGACTAGGAGATAGACATTGGGTTGCATTGCACAGAGTCAATATACCAGCTATCCATCCGTTCTTGAAGGATTCAATGATGCTAACTGGATTTCTAGCTCGGATGAAATGAAGGCTAGAAGTGGTTATGTATTCACTTTAGCTGGTGGATCTGTGTCATGGAAATCATCTAAATAGACTTTGACAACATGTTCCACAATGGAGGCTAAATTAGTTGCACTTGATTCAACAACATTGGAGGCCGAATGGTTAAGAGACTTGTTGTCAGACCATCTAATGATAACAAAGCCAATACCGGCTGTCAAGTATACTGTGATAATAAGGTCATACAACTGAAGGTGAATAGTAGAAAGGACAAGCAGAAATTCTCAAGGCATTTTAGAAGACGACTTATCTCATGTCGGCATTCAAGAGAGATTGGTGAATAACCATAGATTACATCAAGTCTGAAAGGAATATTCTAGATCCTTTCATTAAGGGACTAGCCTAAAAGCCAATCTAGCAGCATGTAAGAGAATGGGACTAGTACCCTATGGATAACTATCCTGTATGACCGAAGATCCCGAGATGCAAGCTCTAGGAAACAAAGCACTAGGAAATCAGGAGCACAAACTCCTTAAGAGTCACCATTAGTTATCATGCTCCATCTGTATGGTAGGTTGAGCAATTTGCTCCTAATGAACTTAATGCTATAGGAGGGAAATTGTTCTATAGAATTTCCTAAAAGAGTTCACCTATACGAGCTGACTGTGTGGTCGCACTCTAGGAGAGTCAGGGTTTTCTCTCTACTGAACTCGAGATACTAAGGGCATGACCGCAACGCCCTACCTTGTAAGAGAAGCAAAATAACTACCTAGTACTATGTGCCTTCTGGTTGAAGTCTCTCACACTAAGACTTGTGGATCAAGGCATAGTCCTCTGCTTGCCTTTGCACAGTCGGAGATTAGTAGGATAGGCTTTGTCGAAAAGTAGTATATAAACAATGGGGTTTATTAACATCAATCAGACAATAAAGTGAAATAGTAAGGGACTGTTATCCTTTTATGGGGTGTTTCACTTTATTTCCTAATTAATAAAAAGGCATGAATGACCGGACTAGGCCACTTCAAGGCCTGTTGTCTTAGCAGCCTAGCCAGCCACCACCTTATCCTCTCACCTAGGGACGCATGGAAGCAGAGGAAAAGGGAGGAGTGTCACTCCTGGTGGCAACGATGGTGTCAATCGCACGCCCGCCCTAGACATCACGCCTCGCCTCAACTTGCGCAATCCACACAATTCAGTGGACTGACTCCTTGCCTCAAAATTGGTACATCTCCATTCATTCTTCTCATTAGGAAAAACACATGTTCTTCCATCTCACACTTCTCTCAATCCACCAAAAATCCAGTGAAGTTCCACTCGATTTCAGCCAGGATTGACACTCACTGTAGTGCTCATTGTATGGTGGTGCCTACTCTCATAGTTGGTGCCCAGTGGCGTATAAGGTTGTGTGCTTGCATCAACCTCATCGTATACAGAGTGGTGTGGTGAGTCGGTGTCTCTTGATGGTGCTACTGGACATCTATGTGCTTGCGCGGTTGTTGTTCTCGCCAGACTCCGTTCAGTGATCTGTGAGTACCACCCTCATGTGGTAATGGTGGCGGTGGTGCCGTGGTGTTGTGCTACAGGTTTTAACTGCTAGCTTACTATTGCCATGAGTGTACCTGTGTGGTGCTGCATGGTGTTGTTGTCGACCTTGGCCTGGTGTTTGGGCTCCTTGCTGCACGGTGCACCTCTACTTCTCAGGTTGGTGCCGTGAACGTCTCCCTCGGCTCCAACAGTGACTCTAGTAACTCCGTTTACCACCCATCGTGTAGGCTCATACGTAAGTGGCAGAATTGGTTTTCTAGGATAGAACTTCACATGCACTTGAGCATGTCTTCTCACATAGACAATCTATGTGCCATGAGCTACCCATTGCCTCCCTTAGTTTACTATTTAGATGTATATTACTTGTGTAATCTGCTAGTACTTTGTTATTTGGATGTGATTACACTTGTGTGGGCAGATTAAATTTCTCTATGATATAAAGTGGTGTAGTGAGACAACGTGACAGTTTAAGGTTTTAGTATGTTAATTATTTTTCAGCATTGTCATATTATTATTGATTCTATTGAACTATATATATCTTATAACCTGTTAGTTTATTTACTGTTCACTTGTTTATTTCTTAGTTTTGATATTAGTTATATTGGATTGATCAGTTTTAGGCTTGTAATATTTGTTCTAAAACCCTACACTATTGGTAATTAGGACTGTCATTTTAGTCAAGGATCAGTGATCACCAACAAGCATTAGAGGGCTGCCTAGAGTAGTTACCCACTAATTTAAGAGCAAATGAATATAAAAAACATGTCTATGCTTATATTTATAATCTACCTTCTTTATCTACATGCCATGATTACTTGATCTGAGCCTGAGTAGCTATATATTTATTATACAAGTCATTATTTTTATGCTTCTATATCACACTTTTATATGGCTGAGTAGTATGTTTATTACATTTGGAATCAAAATATTTTATTTATTTTAGGGAAGCATGTCACTTATTCTTGCAATTATACAACATGGCGTAGCTCAGCGAGGGTGCCGAGCTTGTTGTAGCATAGTGGTGGCCCAAATTTCAGTTCCACAATCTCCATGAAGTGCCACCAAGGTGTCACCCTACACTCGCGCTCCACACACATGTACCACAACTACGTCATGCTGATAAGGTGGAATGCCACAATCCACACCCTCTCCTCTAATGTGCGTTGGCCACAAAAGAATTGCTCACAGCAGGTCAGCCATGTGGTCGGGTTCTCCTTGTTGTCGAAACTAGGAAATTCCCACTTGTGATAATAGGGGACTTGCCATCTGATGCTCCATCATGGCACTCATCCCCTAGTCAAGAGAAGAACCCCTTAACCGCCACTGTTGCTGCAAGATCAGCAGTAGCCATGGTGATCTTCTTGCCTCAAGTTTGCTAAAAATGGGATGCAGGGAAGGAGAGGAAGAGGCGAGACATGGTGGTTACTCTCTAGTTTTGTTGGCTCAAAGAAAAATGAAAGCATGTGTTAGCACCAAGAAAAAGATTGATTGGGCTGCAAAGGCATTTCCTTAGAAGAGAAGGAAGCTATATAGCTCTATCCTCTCTTCTCATATAGCTTCATCAAGCAAATAACTAAGAAGAAGGTTTAGTCTCCAAGCAATCACCTCAGTATACCTTGTTTCCAAATGGTGGACAATGAGTTCTCACCTTTGATGAAGCTTGCTCTATCAAACAACTTCTAGCAACTAGCTTAGTTTTTACTCGTTACTTCTTTTCTTATAGAGGTAGGGATAAACCTTCACAAACATTCCCAGGCTATCCACAAAGATTGGATACTCATGAGTGACGCTTAACTGGCTAGGAGTTAAACCTCATGATGTGAAAGGCAGGTTGTCAATCTACAAGTACTCAACTTAACCCTAGCTTATAAGATCTCTAGATCCAACCCTCCCCCTCTCTATCTATATCTATATGATTGGCTCAAAAACCTAGGACAAAAAGATGGAGAAACCCTAAAAACCCTAGAAATATAGGTCTGAAAGATATAACAGCCACTTACTCAAAATGGGGGTGGGTAGTTAAATACTCGTACCCACCCAAAACTAGTTGTTACTCATAGATGCAAATACTAGAGTATCCGGTTGCAACGACCAGAGTGTCTGGTCTACTTGCTTTGCTAGCTAGAGCAAAAGTACTGAAGTTACGAGAGTCTCCAGTTCAATATGTCCGGTTGATAGTGAAAGCAAAATAGAATATTCGGTGACAACAACTAGAATATCCGTTGAACAATAAAGCTCAAGAATCCATTTTCCCTTATGAGTAAGATGTCAAGTGTCTTTCTTTAAGGATCAAAGGTAAAACAATGATCACCTATGAACCAACTAGGGCCTAAAAATATTTTTTCTAGTTTGCTTGCTTGTTTGTGGGAGTATCCTTTTGCCACTTAACTACCATAGGGACTAATTCCTACACTTTTCTTCAAATTAGATATTAGTCTCTTAATTTGTCTTTATCATCTATCCATCAAAACTTACTAGAGATTTAAACTAAATGTTCTTTCACCCCTGTCCACCTGGCACCCTTGTCTCTATCACTGCTTATGTTGCTTTATTAGGGTTCAATTATATTAGATATGTTATTCACCCTTTCTATATTATCATTATCTCACACTACCCAAAAAGGCCATCCAAATTGGATCATCATGTTACCGTGTATCGCTGCTGATTCAAGCCAAACTGGCGGTTATTAGCCAGCAGACTGCTTTAAGTCACGTGCGAAGGAAAAATATCCCAGGTCAAAATCTAGGGCTGCCCTCTCCTCTCTCCCTAAAATATTTTTTTAATCTTTGCTCATAATGAAGCTGGTGACAAAAAATATTATTTTAAGCAAATTACCTGGCGGGCTATTGTTATGTTTTCTTAGACGGATAATTATGAAAATTTAATCCTAATTACCTAATATTTATCGTAATTCTTTTCCGTTGCAACGTAGGTTGGACCTCTATTGTTACCAAAGTTTTATATTAGCCTCTTTTTAGCACATATTTTCACTTTTTTTTCTCTTGTGATCCATTTTTCTCAACACTACTGCCATCTCCAACTAAGGCGGATGACGTCAAAGGTGTGGAGACAAAAGAACCATGAACAGGTCAATCTCACAGTGGCACAGTTGTAAAAGGAGGTTCAATGTGAAAAATGTGTTAAAAGACAGTTCAATGTAAAACTCGAAGAAATGTCCACTACTACAAAATCAATAATTACATATGCTCCTTAACGTCGATAAGAGACATGGGACACCCGCATCTCTAGATCTATGTTTGTGATGTGAAGTTATCATAGACGGGAACGCTAACTTATGTGATGTGGATCGATCATAGACACGGGTACTAGCGTGACATATCGCAAACAAGGTTTCTTAACCCCGTCCAGGATTCGAGCAATGGTCACAGACGAGGTTTCTCATAAGCATCTGTGATAAATTACAGATGGGTGTTGGTAACTCACGTTTGTTTAATTTTTTATATGAATGTGTCGCCGTTAAGTCCTGGCTGCATTCTGAAACAGAGCTATAATTTGACAGTTACAAACCATGCATGCATGCAGATCATAGATCACAGACCACGCAGAGGTCATATGCACCGGGAGCAATTATTTATATCGGCGGATAGACAGCCCATCAGGAAAAGATCCACGGGCCAAAAATTCCTGTCCATTTGAAAGCTCACGAGGGGGGAAACTACCGGCCCGCGGTGTGCGTCGCTCCCACAACAAAAAACCCACGCCGCAGGAGGCCGGGAATTTTTCCCCTCTCGCGTTGCTCGCGAGGTGCCGCCGCTGCGTCTCCCTCCGCGACGCCCTCGTCGCTGCTCGCAGGCTGCATCCGTCTCCCGTCTCGCGAGGCCGCGGGAGCGGCCGCCTCCCCTCTGTCACGAGCCGCCGCCGTCTCCCTTCCTCCTCCCCACCTCGCGCTGCGGCGATGCTTCCGGCGCTGAGGCCTCTCCGCCGCATCCCCCTCGCGCGTCTCCGGAGCCGCCTCTTGTCCTCCTCCTCATCCGCCTCCGGAGAGGGCGGCCCTCCCGCCGTTTCCCCCACCGACGCCGCGTTGAGGGCGGCAAAGCTGAGGGAGGAGGCGTACAAGAAGGTGGCTAATTTGGACTGGTCCAGTAACGCCGACTTTTGGAAGGCCGTGGATATAGTAAAAACCTTGCCACCCAAGCGCAAGGAATTCGGGTGAGCACCCCATCTTCTCCTAGTTTTTTTTTCGTTTGGTTTTAGAACTGGCCGTCAATTTGGAGGCGAGATGAGAGATGGGTGATATTTGGGGCAAAGTGGTTGTGAGAGAGCTGATGCCAATAGCCCGTTATGCTGCAAAGCTTTCACCTTTGCTTTGCTATTCATGATGCAAATGTCGGAACATTTCTGAAAACTTAATGGATATAGCAAACACGAAGTTCGATTTCAAAATCATTAGGACTGTTGAGATTAAATTGAAGACAAGTGGTGCTGTTACTTCACAATGAATGCTATCATACTAGAAGTTGTCTGTTTCGTAGGAGTATCTGAACAGTTCGTGGCGAATTTCAAATTGAATTTTGGATGTTTATATAACCCTATGTGGTCCATAAATATTTTGGAAACCCCTGGTCACCACCTTGTTCTAGCACTCGGTACTGTATAGTGGATATTAATCACGCAGTCATGCGTTGTTCAAGGTTATTGCTATTTTGTTTGCATTCAGCTGTAACCAGGAAACATGAGAAATTTCTAAAATTTCAATGTTCTGTTGTCTCCATACTTTATGCCCTTTAGGGTTAACTTGCTACTCCCTGGTAAGTCTGTAAAGAGATCCAAAAACATGGCGAACAGATTCAATTTGACACGAACATTATTTCAGGGAACGCATAATATCTACTGTATTCTCATGATGCTCCTCACAAACATGTCTATGAAACTTGGAATGCCTTTCCAAAATTGAAGATCATGCAACCAGTAATATATACATGTGTTTCAGGTTTTGGAGATGAATTTCATTACAGACATATCCTATTGGCAGGATTCATTGATTCTGCATTTCCTTTTGTGTTTTAGGCTGGACTTCCACCTGGTGCAACTCTTCTTTGTGTGCCTGCCTTCGCTAGGTTTGTTTTGTTATAAAAATCGTCTCACTTTATGGCCTTATTATTTGGAATGTATAGTGTGAAATTTCACTTGTTCTTTTGTGACAATATTTCTTTTGTTTTCATGCACAGCTGTTTATTTGGTCGCTCAGTATGCACGAAGAGAAATCAAAAGGATGGAGGCGGTAATAAACTATACTTCCCACATGCACCATTCCTTTTTTATGAGAAGATCCCAAGTGCAACAATTTGACTCTTAAACATCAAATGTGCAGAAGTCTCAGTTTCCAATATCTTGTTAGTAAATACTAAAACATTGTGTTTCAACTTATTTTCATAAATGATTATGCTACTTAACTGATATATTTTATTTTTAAATAATATAACTGTGTTTGGTGAAAAAAACATAGCTTGTGTATCATTAGTTCTTGCCAAAATGATCTCAGGCAAAATCATTAAACCTGCTAACCTGAGTCCTTGGGCTGATGGTGGTTCCAATATCAGTTTTGGTCAACCTCTGTTGTAGGGTTGTGACCTAAATGCATGAACACTGGAGCTTATCTGGGCATCTTAAATGATTAGTTGGTGCATTTTAGGTGTCGAAAATGTCTACATGATTACATTTAGCAACCAATTGATAGCAGCCTTCCTCATACATGGTGTAGAGGGAATGATAAGTATGCACCATCAGGTGATAACTGGCACTTTTTTGAGTTATATATGATTCTGAACATTTTAATTGGGAAGCTGCAAGTAGATGCTCTATTTTGGACTATGTTTCCTTAAAGTATCGACACAGTTTTTTTTTTTTTGGTTCCGGTTGCTTTTTCTTCCACTATAATAGTATGTTCAACAATGCATTTCTCTCATGATTGCCAGCATTTCTTATTACTCATAATACACTCATTGGTATGGGATAGTGATTGATGATAAATTGAACTCTTTGAGGTTGCATGTTTGCTTTTAGGCTTGCATTGTGTTGACTATTCAAATACTTGATATGATGGCAGCAGCAATATTACTTCCTCTGGTCTGCTCATGCCTTTTTGGATATTGACATGGTGTAACAAAAAAAACAATTTTGACCACTAACTCCTGTTGTATTGCACATGCCTTTTTGGATATTGACATGGTCTAACAAAAAAAAACAATTTTGACCACTAACTCCTGTTGTATTGTCTGTCTTGAACTCTTTATGAAACCTGATAATATGTTTGACTGCATGCATGTCCAAAATGAGATGTATTTATGACCGCACCCAATGAGTATAGCCAGAGACGTTAGTATCCATGTGTAGTTCACAAGAAAATTCTATTTTCAGATGGTCCAATTCACTGCATATTATTTTTGCACTTGTGATATTCTTATGATAAGGCACGTTCACTAAGCATACATTGATTGAATAATATGATACTTGCTTCAGGAAGCAGAAGAGAAAAGGAAAAAGGATGAGGAACTGCAGAAAGAAAAACAGCTTGAAGCAGATTCTGTTAAGCATGATACTGATTCAAAGCTGTCAGCATTTTTAGTCAGGTTAGATGCACTGGAGGGGGTTGTTAATGAGATTGTGGATGACAAAAAGAAAGGTTCTGTCCCTGGTGTTTCCAACAAGGAAGAAGCTATGAAGAAAGGCGAGACACAAAGCAATGCAAGTGATGGCCAGGTAGTGCCAGTCAAGAGTAAGGACATCAATGGTGGTACAAACGCTTCACCAAATTCTACGCAATGCAGCCCTACAGGGAATGGAGACAAGGCATCTTCTAAGCCCAAGGATTGATGAATCCCGCTGGTGTTTGATGCTTGGAGTGATAGATGGAACACATTTTACACATCAGTTGAAATTTTTGTTGATCAAGCATGAGCATCGGTTCCATAGAGTAGATATGCTCGTGCCGGATCCCGGCGCAAGCACGCCGACGCCTAGGAGGTCTGCTTAGCTTCAGTGCAGGCCGGTCGGCTTCTCTCTGTGGTTTGAGGTACGCGCACCGGGGGCCGTGGGTTCATGTTGGCTCCGGCGTGACGATGCAGGTGTGGGCGTGCTAGTCAATTTGACCATATAATTGACAAGTAGGTGAGACAAACAGATCAGTTGAACGACAGGCCAATACGAGCGTTCACTATCGGCTGGTTATCGATAGGATCGAGTTAGACATCGGCCGTATCCGGATGGCTCCTGCTATCGGCTGGTCACCTATAAGAATCAGGGCGTCCTTCCATCGGCTGGAGAGCCGATGTAGGCGTAGGTGAATGTCGATGAAGGATACGACGTCTTCGGGTGTAGCGGACGCGAGGCCATGAAATTCTCCCCCTTCAGTTTCAAGCCAAACTGTCCTTCATCACTTTGGATATTTTAACAGTCCACTCATCGTCTTCATCATATTGCTCCTCGAACTAAATATAGCTATTGTACCATATGAACATCGGTATCTGTGGACCAATATCTGTCGATGTACGAACGGATGGTTTGAGTATATAATCCATCCACTATTTTCCTTATCAAGTCCTGAAGCATATTTGTCAACCCTTCACAGTGATCGTTCAACTTGTGACGTATAGCTTTATCAACTAGTTCTTGGATGGATTTCTATTGACTTAAATCTGCATGTTGAGTTGGTTCACTGAACAGAGTTGGGAATTAATTCTTCTAAATTGGACCATCTTACATCCTACTGTTCGCGCCAAAAATATCTCGGGCAACCACACCGACACTTAGGAGGTCTGCTTAGCTCCAATGCAGGCCAGTCGGCTTCTCTCTGTGGGTCGAGATATGTGTGCCAGGGCCCGTGAGGTTCGCTCGGCTCTAACGCGACGGTGCAGGTACGGGCATGCCAGTCAATTTGACCCTCTAATTGACAAGGAGGTAAGGCAAACATGTCAGTCAGAAGATGGGCCGATACGAGCTTTTGCTATCAGCTAGCCACCGATAGGATCGAGGTGGTAATCGGCCGCGTCTAGATGACTCCTGTTATCGGCTGGTTGCCGATAGCTATTGGAATGCTCTTTCATGGGCTACGGAGTCGATGAAGGCATAGATAGATGTCGACGATGGTCGTGATGACTCCGGGTGTAGCCAAAGTGAGATCCTGATCTATCGGCACAGAGTCGATGGAGATACCAAAGGGTATTCAGAGAAAAACAAAGCATGCAGGATCTCTCCTGGTTGCCGATAGAAGCTATACCCCTCGTTCATCGGCTGGAAAGTCAATGAAGACGTATGTGATCTGGCAAGAAATCGTATAAAAGATACCGGCTGCAAAGCCGATGCCGCTCGAGCTATGGCAGCACGAGACCCATCGCCTGCCGTGACAACACTGCCAACACCGAATCTCGAAGATTAGACCTAACCGAGATAGTACGAGACCGAGGCCAATGGCAACGGGATGGTGGACATCGGATCAGTCGTGCTAAATAAGGGCAAAGCGAAACCATCAGCTAGCTGAGCCGATGATAGGATGGCTTTCTAAAGATAGGTGTGCATCGGCTGGAAGGCCGAAGCGCTTGGCGTGGTGCTCGAGGGAAGTCTCTGAATACTGGTGTGTATCAGCCGAGGAGCCGCTACGCTGGACATGGTGCTTGGGATATAGATAACTCACCGGCTAACACTCCCATTAAACGCCGAACAAAGACCTATAGGCCTATAGCTCAATCTACCGTCGGCAACCTCGTAGGTCGAACCTAACCGATGCAGCATGAGACCGACGACGACAAAGAGAGCTTGATTGACCGATAAACCTTGCATGGATGTGATACGGTACATCCAATCTGTCTAAGAGGTCGAACCTAACCGATATAGCCTTAGACAAAGCGAGACAAACCGGAACAGTGGCGGGACTTACCTCTTCACCAGAGATCAAACTTAACCGATGCAGCCCCGTGTCGAGAGCCAAAACTTACCAGTAAAAACCTAGATAAACTAGGGTGGCGATGCGTCGAAATTGTATTGATCGAAGCATGATCTACAGGCTCCTAGGGGGTCTATATTTATACCCTAATATTACAGAGTCCGACGCATTTACAACAAACATTAGACATTATTTCCTAACAAAGATAAAAGGAAAATATCTCTAAGAAAGTTAACTAAACTAACTAAACCTTCCTATCTATACGATTTACATATATAGAATACTCTGTCGTGATTTCCACGACTCCTCCTCAGACTCGGTCTCATTTGGATAATCTTCTGTTTTTGGACCGAATCATTTCTTGCTTCGTTTGATCGGCTTCTTTCCTATAGCAACCGGACTTCTTCTTTACTAAACCGATTGTCTTTCCAATCTATCCACGAGCTTACTAAATTATGTTGTTAACACATACAAAAGGATTGCAAGCACAACCTCTCAAAATCTTTCACAGACTGCTCCACCTGCTACCTCTACTCTTCATTTAGATCTTTCAATGTAACTAGAATAATATCTTCATTGGTTTCTGCATCAAACAAGGGCACATTGACATCAACCTCTTCTTCAAACATATTGATTAAAATTGTGTCTCTCTTGTTGATGAAAGAAATTTTGACTTCTATTCAGGCGATTGTATCATCCCACTAGTCGATGAGTCAAATCTTTAGTCGATGAATGGACTGACTGACAATGACTTGTTCAGTCCTATCGGGCGTGCCAAAAATATGTTCATGCTGAATCGGTCCTCCGTGTTTATTGATGGAGATCCAATGCGATGACACAAACACGCCAAGGCCTATGAGATCTACTTCGCTTCAGTGCAGGTCCTTCAGCTTTGAGATCCCTTTGTCGAGTTGCTAGAGTTGTAGGCGTGCCAGTCAATTTGACTTGGCAATTGATAAGAAGATAAACCGATGAATCAATCGGCTGATAGACTGATACGAACTCCTACTATCAGTTGGTTATCGATAGGGGCTAAAGCACTCGTCCATAGACTAGAAAGCCAATCAAGTCGTATGCAGATGACGACGAATGGAATAAAAAACATATCGACTATAAAGCCGATGGCGCTCTAAGATATAGGACCCATAGGCTATAAAGCCATTGATGCTTTGAATAGAATATCATATGGTGCTCTGGATAAGATAAAGGACCTATCGGCTGTAAAGCCGATGACACTTTGAATAGAATACGTAATGGGTAGTAAGAAGTGAGACCCAATCTCCTGAAAGTACGAGACCCAGTGACTACTGTGTCGATACCATTAAAACTAGCCTCTATAGATTGGACCAATATGAGACAGTATTATTCTGAGGCTAGTGACAACGAGATGGTAGACGCTAGATCAAACACGTGGATGGAAGGAATGGAGGAACCTATCGGCTAGTTGAGCCGATGAGAGGAAATCACTGAAGATATATGTATATCGGTTGAGAAGCCGATACACTAAGCGTGAGACTCAATGTGTGGATAACTCATTGGCTAGTTACTCTGATAAAACGCCGAGTAAAGATCTATTGGCTTATGGTTCAATCTAATATCAGCAATTTAGTAGGTTACATCTAACCGATGTAGTATGAGATAGATGACAGTAAAAGGAGCTTGATATGCCGATAGATTCCATACGAACATAATGTGATATATCATATCGGACTAAAAAGTTAGACCTAACTAATGCAACTTTAGACAGAGCGAATACACCAAGATAATAGCGAAACTTATCTATTTGTCGGAGTTCAAACCTAACCAATGCAGCCCCACGTCGAGAGACAAAACCCGCTGATAAAAACCTAGATAGACTAGGGTGGTGATACGCCAAAGTTGTTTTTAATTGAGAGATAATTTACAATGTCCTAGGGGTCTATATTTATATCCTAAAGTTAGAAGAGTTCAACGTGGTTACAAACAATCTCCAGACGTTATTTTCTAAACATAAAAGAAAACTATATTTAAAAAGTTAATAAAACTAATTAGATTTATCTATCTTACTAGATATATTCTATAAAAATAAAAGTAGCTCCTCCGTCTAAATCCATCCTTAATCTGTCCGATCGGCTCTTTTCCTATATTAATTAGACTCTTTCTATAAATCGATCGTCTCTCCAATTATGTCTATGCGACTTACCAAATTTTGGTGCAAACAACATCCCACCTCTGACATTGGCACACCACCCTACTATAAACCTGTGGCTCTGATGGGGCCACTACCGCTTCACTGCCTGCACTTGTCCACCACCTAGCGTCGGGTCTATTGCCATCCACTGCCATCCATCTAAGTGTAGGAACCTCTCTTTTTCCCCTCCCATAACCCCCTAATTGGTAGGGATTGTCAGAGTTCATTAAGGTCATTAGAATTAGAATTAGAGAAAAAGCATATTTGAGTATGAATCACAAAGCGGATCTGTCGCTTTGTAAGATTTGGGGTTCAGTTTGGAATGAAGGTTAGCAATTCTTTAAAAAAATGTTGCATTCAATCTCCGTATTGAGAACTAATCATGCCGTCTTTTTCAACTGTTGTATCCTTCCCAGTCTAGTTGTGTTCCTTTTTTAGTTTTGTTGTTCCTCCCTGTTGACATTTTCATGGGCTTCTACAGTTTTACCAGATACTAGATTAATTCTCAGCCGTCAATACCATTTTTTGTCAACCTATCGTTTCGGCAGCAGCATCAGAAACGCAAGAAACATCTAAACCCTACTCCCATGCTTAACAGTTAAACACATACCATCCGAAACGCTTTTACACCGTCATCTCATCTTCTTTAGAAAGCCAGTATGTGCAGTACACCTGAAGATGAAAGCGTAAGGTAGTAGGTGATGATGATATCAATTAATTAATCACATTTACCGTTTTGGATCTCAAGCTTAATTCCCACGATTAAACAACTGAGATCTCGACGACTTAAATGTTAATTTGTCCAGTTTGGCAACAGCTAGCCCAACGGCATGGTGAATATCAGGATACATATATGCATGGAAAGTTGAATTTACACAATTAAGATGTGTATTACTCTCTAGGTAATTAAGCATGGCGGCATTTCAGGGGTTTATATTTGGTGTGATATAATAGTGATCAAGATATGCATGTGACAGATGATGAGAAATGTAGCGAATATGCATTCATACGCGTCGAAACTCAAATGGAAGTATTTTCAATGATTGGTTTGTAACTGACCTATATTACAAATTATATATTTATATATTCAAGAAATTCTAAATACGAACGCGATTTAGATAAGTACAAACCAAACAATGACAAATATGACGACATTCTTTTGTTCCTTTTAAATTAGTCTAAATCGTTGACCCAAATAATCTCCTACAGTTCATTTTGACTAACATAGTACCGACTCTTTTTTATCACTGTCACTGACAGCCAAAGTGATACTCGATATTTCATAAAAGAATGAAACTCAATATATGAATTGCATTTTGATACATGCCACGATAGATAGATTTTGATCAGTTCCTTGAAGGAACAATGCAACAACTAAGATAGAACCCTAATTTCCAATGGGGAAATTAAGCCAGCATACATGCATGCATATGGAAAGAATAACCCAATCAAGCCTTGCACTACATCACATCTACCAATCAATTGCAAGGCCCCTAATCATCTGGCTATGCATACATGAATGAATAATGACTCCTAACAACAATTAGACGAAGAAATTAAGCATTTAGCTTTCTAACAACACGATCAGATTAAGGCTGCCATAATCAAGAAATGGAACCCTAGTGACCTAGAGCTTGAGAGTCAGGTCTATCTTGCTGCTTGAGATCTCCTCCTGCTTCTTCACTTCTGCCGGCACATTGTGGTCGTCACCGGCGGCAGTGGCGGCGGTGCTATGGATGGCGCTACCGCTGACTTCAGTCCAGCGGAACTCGGCTGCCGCCAGGCTAGGGAAGGAGGAGACAGGGGCCCTGGACGACGACGAGCCGGCGCCGTAGCCGAAGGCGTCGGCCGGGTACACCGGGCGTTCGGCGGAGGCGTGCCGGCCGGCGATACCCTGAAGGGACTGCGGCTGGGCTCCAGCGGTCCACCCGTGGTGCACGCCGTAGAACGGCGCCGCCGCGGACGCGGAGCCGCGGCCGAGGAACGACGACGTCCTTCCGCCGGCGGCGTAGGGCCAGAGGGAGCGGAAGCGGAGGTGGTGCGGCACTAACGGGTCCCCGAACCCGTACAGGCCGCGCCCGACCGCGGCCGCCGCGGCGACGGCGGCGCCGCGCTTGGCGAGGGAGCGCTCCCGCTTGTGCGCGTTCTGGTGGCCGCCCAGCGCCTGCGACGTGTAGAACTTGCGCTGGCAGTAGTTGCACTTGAACAGCCGGCGCCTGACATCGCCGCTGCTAGCGTTCGCCGGCGCTGGCGCCACGGCCACAGAAGCCCGCTCCTTCACGGACGGCGGCGCCGCCGCCGCCGCCTCACTCAGCAGAACGGCGGCGGCCTTCCCCTTCTCCGCCCTGCCCTCCGCTCGGAGCGCACCAAGAAGATCAAGCTCCATCGCCGCCGCCGCCGGTGCCGGCGCCTCCTGTCCGGCTTGCTCCTCCTTCTTGGCCTCCACCTCACCTTCCTCCCCACCACGACCCCCCTCAACCTTCATCGCCACCTCCATGGACACGGTGGTCGGCGAGCTGGAAGCCATGGCAACACAACACAACTAATTGGCTAAATTTGCTGGCACGAGAGTACGTTCTTGGACGAATCGGATCCCTACTTATACAAGGAGAAGGAGGGGTTAAACGCGGAGATGATCTCAGAGGAATGGAAGTAAACTTGCCAAATGAAAGAAGATATGTCGTGATCACAGGAGGTAGTCGTTTAATGTGGCAGAGATCAGATATATCATATCACAGCCTTAATGTGCATGCATTAATCTTCTTCTTGTTGTGATGATCACTCTTAGACAACAATCTCCATTGGTTCCCTTTCTCACTAGTGTAGTACAATCTTGTCTCTATCTCTATCCTTACTGGCACTAAAGATAGATGCATGCATAGCAACAGGGAATGGTTTCCTAACTTGGACAGATATGGGTCTATTAGGGTGGATGTTTCGAGTTTTGAACTGGCGTGATGCCTTGACATTAGTTCAAGATGTGATAAGATGTGATATGTATGCACTCAAAGTTGTGATATATATCTATGCACTCAGGTAGTAGAAATTAAATTAATGCTAACATGGCAGAATGTGGAGATGGCATGACGTCTAATGACATGAAAAATGATGCGGCGTCAAGATTTTTTTTAATGATATCACGAAAAGATTATATAGACAGTAAATACCCTACGTGAATCGGTATAAACCTCCGTTTGAAAATATAAAACGTCCTTATCTACAAAATCAATATTTAAAAATTTTGACTAATAATTAAACTAAATACTTAGAGTGACATTAGTATATATATTTGTATTTAAAAATATTTTTATAGATGATAATTTTATAGATGTTGGTTAAAGTATATTATTGAAGACCGTGTAGAAAACCTAATATGGCTTATATTTTTAAACGGAGAGTATATGCTAAGGCCAACTTAATTCTATTAGCACCGTTCGTCTTCTCACAAATCCCATAAAAGCCTGACATGGCCCAAACAATATGCCTGCTATGGGAATATGGGACGAGTCGTTGATTGCTCCACCATGCATGCCTACATTCTGAAGCGATGCTAGTCCCAGCAATGATGCCTATTAATGCAGATTATGCAGTAAGAGCATAATTTTAGGGATTTCTAATTAACTTGTCTTCAATTACTTCGATTTCCCACTTCTACTAGAGTTATATAATTAAATTCCAGTTCCCCTTTTGGCTTCATCTACGGAATATTTTGTCAACCTCAATCAATTTACCGTTACATACTACTCCAGTGCTATAAACGGAATACTGACGGTACAGAAAGATGATGTCATCATATATATATGAGGAGTTTACCATCCATATATATGCATAGTTTGAAGTTTAAAATGAGCCCGTTAATAAGCAACGATATATATATAAAGGCTTCCGCAAAAGTCAATCAACACCCCATATTTGTACTAATTAGGTTTTTTTTCTCGTGCGGCATGAGTACAGTGACCTCTGCGGGTTGCATCTTATGTATAATTGTAAAAAAGTACATTAGAATTTGTAATAAAGAGCGATACATTATAATTTGTAATTGATGAAAACTTAATACCTGTTTCTTTTTGTGAAAACTAACATGTTTCCCATCATTTTTTTACTGAAAGTACAGCTGTATTTCTTAGTTCTGTTTTCTCATAAATGAAATTGTATTTATAATCAACTATATGGATTATTTTACACTTTAATCCCCTTTTTTTGGGGGGGAGGGGGGGAGGCATGTGTTCAAGAAGTTATCTGGAAATTTGGCTTAAAGGGTTTAGGGTAAAACGATAGGGTTATAAGCACAATTTTAAATCATGGAGAGAGTATCAAATTTGGGACGAGGGAGTATCTTCTTGCCTAAAAGGATGATGTCCTAGAGTACAAATAGCCAAAGCTCGAAATTTTATGTAATCAATAGATAAAAAATATTAGAATTTAAATAAATGAAAATGATATTGGTAGATTTGTTATGGGAATTTTAGGTCATGTTTTGCAATACATATTTCATCATTATATGGAATTTTAAATTATATTACTATAGTGATCAATGTATCACAAAGCCGACCAGCATGCAGTACATTCTAAACTGGTAATGAAAGTAAAAGATGGTATCTTTCTATCAAATTCCGAGCGCATAACACAGAAGTGAGAACAGCATCTTGAAGCCTACCATGCTCATTAAATCTCCTGTATTTAACACTAGCACAAAACACTCATCCAAAGGTCCATCTATAACAAGCCTTAGTGTCTCATCGTAAATATCCTCACCTCTGACAGTCAGTGTTGAGGTGAGGTTATATCTACAACGTGATACCGTATAAAATAGAGATGAGTTTAGTTTATGTTTGACGGGTTATAGGTAAACCCTCACCTGTGATGTTTATCTAGTATAAACCTAGGGTTTAATATATGTAATGGTTTTTTTATACAGCTCGCTAGAGATATGGTTTGCCTTGTGACGTGCTTCCACCTCTATAGCCCGTTAGAGGTATTTTAACCATACCTCTGACGGTTAATGTATTGGCAACCGATAAAGATTGATTATTTTCTATATATATACCTAAAGGATATATTTGTTGGCCAATTCATCTTATTCACTTTTTATATTTTAGGTGGGAGAGTAAGGGGTCAAATCTTATATTGAGAGGTTAAATAAAAATAAGTTAAATTTGGGATTAGTAGTATTATAGTTTATTTATCCAAACTAATTTTACTATATATGAGTAGATAGATCATAGTTGGATGTACAATACTAACCGCTTAAGGCAGGACTTTAGAAATAGAGTAGTTGAATTTCTAAGTGCTACGGAGGATGATAAGAGGAGTAGCAAGAAATATGTGGTTTGTCAATACATAGACTGTAGAAATTAGAAAATGTTTGTAGATAGAATGCAATTACAATCTCATATTATATGTAGAAGTTTTATGAAGGGTTATAGTTGTTGAAGCAAACACATGTAGCAAAAGGTACTGAATATTTCTATTGAAGAAGTGGATGATGAACACCAGGAGAAATAAGAAGATTGAGTGACATGTATGTCCCTTTTCCATTTGGTTGCGATATCATTGATATCAACCTTGATGTTTTTTAAATACTTCATGATGTTGAGGAGCTAAAATACAATGAGAAGGATTATAAGAAGTTCTTAACTTTGGTGATAGATTCAAAGACATTTATATATCTTAGATGTAAGCTGAATCACATGAAGCGATATATTGTCCTTAATTTAATAAAACTTAAGACAAGTAACAGTTGGTCAAACAAGAACTTCATGGATCTGCTTAATTTTTTGAAAGACTTGTCGCTCGATAGGAACAAAATGCCAAAGAAAACAAATGAAGCAAAGAAAGTGTTATGTCCCTTAGTGTTGGAGGTTAGAAGAATTCATGTATGTCTGAATGATTGCATCTTATACTACAAAGAATACACCAACTTAGATATGTGCCCTGCATATAATTCTTCTCGATACAAGTGAAAGAATAGCAGTATGGAGGGCAAGAAGTCAAAGAGGGATGGTCAAGCAAAGGTTAAGTGGTATCTCCCTATTGCCAACTGCATGAAGTGAACAATTGCCAATCCTAGGGAAGATAAGTTAGTTCAATGGCATGCAACAGACAGAAAAAAGGATGGTATGCTAAGACATCTAGCCAATTTAGCGCAGTTGAGGAATATTGATAGGAAGCACCCTAAATTTACAGAAGATCCAAGAAACATTGGTTGGGTCTGAGTACAAACAGCTTGAATCCCTTTGGTGGCTTGAATCCCTTTGGTGACCTCAGTAGTCGTCACAACACTTCGCCAGTGCTTCTGGTGAACTTCAACCTACCACCTTAGTTATGCTTTAAGACAAAGTACATTATGCTTTCCATGCTAGTGTAAGAGCCAAGATAACCTGACAACGATATTAATGCTTTCTTAGAACATTTGGTCGATGACTTAGAAATGCTATGGTGTCTAAGATCTAAGACATGGAATGCTTATGGATAGGAGAACTTCAATCTTCATGTGATGTTGTTCTACACCATTAATGACTACCATGTGCTTAGTAACCTTTCAGGTTAGACTGTAAAAGGAAAGAAAGCATATTCAGACTGTATAGAGGAAACATGTAGCAAGTGGATAAAGAATTCATGCAATATGGTATATATGGGCCATAAGAGATTCCTCCTCTTATATCACCCATATAGAAAAATGACGAGAAACATCAATGGTAAGAAGGAAAAGTGCAGGGCACTGTCGGAACTATTAGGAAGACATGTGCATGACTTAGTGAGAAACATCCGTAATGATTTTAGAAAGAAGAAGAAAGCTACCAATCTGTTAACGCCAGAATTTGGTTAGCCTGCAAATGGGATTGACCGATAAAGGCAAGATTATTCATCTCATAGAGGGAAGCCAATTGACATGGTGATAAAGCCAATCGAACGAGTTGAGGATGGATTCGGTCTAGTTAGAAACGGAAGGTTATCCAGATGAGACCGAGTCTAAGAAGGAGTCATGAGAATCACGACAGGATGCTTTATCTATATTGAATATATTATATAAGCTAAGCAGGTTTAATTAGTTTTACAACATTTTATAGATTAGTCTCCTTATATGTTTAGGAAATATTGTCAAGGGGTTGTCTATTACCGTGTTGGACTCTTATAAATCTAGGGTATAAATATGGATTGCCTGGAACCTATTGAGATATCAAAAAGATCATACTTAAACACAACTTCAGCGCATCGTCACGCTAACTCGTCTAGATTTTTACCGGTGGGTTATAGCTCTCGACACATAACTGTATCAGTTAAGTTCGAGAAATGGTAAAGGGGTAAGTAAGTCCCATCATTATCCTTATTTGTTTGCTCTGTCTAAAGTTGCATCGGTTAGGTCCAACCTCTTAGTCCGATCAAACATATCGCATCACATTTGTGCAAGGCTTGTCAGTACATCGGTCTCCCTTCGTTATTACCGGACTCATGCTGCATTGGTTGAGTTTGACCTACGAGATCGATGGCAGTGGATTGAGCCATTGGCCCAGTGAGTTCTCGTACGGCGTTTCGTCAGAGTGAGTAGCCGATGAGTTATCATTACCGCACGCCTTATGCTTATATGTGTTTTATATCTTGCCCAACAATTAATCCGCTAGTGATCAATCTAGTCATGTTGGGTCTAGCCTAATACTATCTTAGTTAAGTTTGATCTATCAGGTTCGCATCTGACAGGGCTAGCGTTGAGATCTAAAGGGTTTTATTCCCCATCGTTTTAAATTGCCGATGAGGTTAAATATAGACCTACATTGGACATTTAGCCAATAAGCAGCCGATTACCTTGCCCCGTCATTTTTCATCGTTGCGTTTTATATAGCCTCAATTAGCCTTGGCCTCATAGTGTCTCAATTTAGTTTGATTTATCGAAACTAGTTCTAACGGTGCCATTACAGTTGTTGTTGGTCCTCATGACTTCATAAGGGATCGAGTCATGCTCTACGCTTTCGTCACCTACCCCGTCCAGAAGATCATCAGCTCTTTGGCCAATAAGCCCTTTATTTTATTTCATATGTCTATTACCTATGCCTTCATGAGCTTTTCAGCCGATGCTCGAGTGCTACCTTCTTATCAGCGCCTAATCGATAGGGTGAGTCGTATCGGCCCATCGGCGCGTTGGCTTATGAATCTCATTCTCTATCTCCTTGTCAATTACGAGGTCAAATTGATTAGCACACCCTCGAACCTCGAAGACTAACAACCTACACTAGAGCTAAGTAGAACTTTTAGGCTTTCGCGTGACCAAGGCACCATCTTCCCTGATTCAACCTCCACCAGGTTCATGACTTCGCCCAGTCCGATCGACCTCCACGAGATTTGGGGGCCAACACAATCCAAAGGGAAAGAGTATGTGGAAGAAGAAATCAATGGTCTGGCGGCTACCATTCTGAAATATGAAGGTCCGTCGTTACATTGATTTGATACACATAGAGAATAATGTTTTTTAGAGCCTTGTTGGGTTATTGCTTAATATCCCTGGCAAGACGAAGGATAGACTAAATGCATGGCGAGATTTGAAAGATATAAACATCCATAATGAATTGCAGCCAACAACCTCAAAATCGGGAAGACTGTATCTCCCACCAGCTTGCTACACTTTATCGAAGGAGGAGAAAAAAGTCATGCTATTATGTTTGAAGAGTATTAAAGTTCCATCCAAGTATTCATCATAGTCAAGTAAGTGGGTTTGATTGGAAAACATCAAAATGGTTGGGATGAAGTCACACGATTGTCATGCCTTAATTACACAGTTTCTTCCAGTTGTCATTAGGAATATTCTACCATTGAAAGTTAGGCAAACAATAATGTTCCTTTTTCAATATAATTGGATAGAAGATCATTGACCTAGAGAGACTATATGACCTACAAGCAGATGTAGTGAGAACACTATGTCATCTCGAGATGTATTTCCCACCTACGTTCTTTGATATCATGGTACATCTCATTGTCCACCTGGTCAAGCAAACAAATATGTGTGGTCCTACGATCATGAGATAGATATACCAATTTGAAAGGTACATGGGAATTTTGAAGGGTCACATACATAACCGGTCCCATCGTGAGGAAAGTATGATTGAATGGTACACAACTGAGGACCTATAGTCCAACGGAGAAAGGGATGAACCGTTTGTTCCCGCAAAACAACTTGTTCAAGTGTTCTACGTTGCTGATCCAGCAAATAGGGGGCTTCATGTTGTTCGTCAAGGAAAATGAAGAATTGTTAGGGTTGACAACGTTATCGATGAGGATGATTACAACAAGTACATCCATGTTGTTGGCCAAGAAGTTTCATTTGAAGAAGTTTAATGAGATGACGGGACCATGTACGCACGTGTGGACAATGACGAAAGAATTCTTATGTAACAATATGTATATGTAATGTACAAGTTGGGTCCAAAGAGTCATTTTAATGTTATGTGAAATATATGGCTTTTCATGTGATTTAAAATGAATTTAAATTCCTATGAGATTAGCAGAATTACAAATACACTGTGGTCAATGTCTGGTCAAAGTTAGTAACATTCATATTTACAAATAAGAAATAAATTTGGTGGACTTCTGGTCAAAATTACTTACAATGGTTTTAGTAAAGGGACTATCATAGGTAAGTTACATGTGACTAGTTTATTATACAACATGTCACAAGTAAGTTAGGTGTGACGTATTTTTGTGTATGATTTGTCATAGGTAAGTTATCTGTGATGGGTTTTATTGCATGACATGTCATAGGTAAGTTAGCTGTAATGTATTTTAGTGCACGGCCCATCATAGGTAAGTTACCTATGATGGGTTTTATTGCATGGCCCATCACAGGTAATCCAAAAACCATTTTTTTAAGTATCTAGATTTAAGTAAAGTCACTCCCATGCAAATCCAAGCCACCAATGCTCTTGTTGTAGAGCTCGATCACCGCTGCCCCTGTGCCCTCTCGTTATCCCCAACCTCCCTAAGCCCGCCACTGCGCCGCCATCACCGCCAACCCCAAGCACTCCCATCATCTAGGAGCCCGTGGAGCCCGTCATTGTGCCACTGTTGCTACCGACCTAGAGCACCGCCATGGTATCCCCGAGCTCTCCAAGCCTACCACTACACCGTTGTTGCAGTCGTCGTGCTCGAGCATTGTCCCTGACCTCCCCAAGCCCACCACTATGTCATCGCCACCACCGCCATGCCCGACTATGATCCTTGATCTCTCCAAGCCCACCACTATATTGTCATCGCTGTCGTCCACAAGCACAGCCAAGGTCGAACAATCTGTGCTTATATCTTCACTTTTTTCCTACCACATAGAGTGCATTGCAACCTTTTTATGCTATCTATATGATTTTTTATTTTATTAATTAATATGATTTTTAGTGAATTTCTTAGTTATACTACTACTAGTCATTTTATGTTTTTTCTCTTAATTAATTACCTACTGTGATTAATTAACTAGTGTGATTTTATCTTTACTAAACTAATGTAGTCAATGATTTTAGGTCATAAGCTGAAATATCAGAAGCAAAAATGTCTGAAAAAGTCCACAAAACCGAAACCTTAGCTAGAACCTACGCAACGACCTTAGGTCGAAACCATAGAACTCAGAACCAATTACCTAAACATAGACTAACAATCACCAAGGTGGATGCTTGTGGAAGACCAATGGGGCCATGTAGGGTAATTGGCCCATTTAGGAATAGTTGTAGAGTCATCGCATGACAATACTTGGGCATTCTTCACGTAGGCATCAAGAAGGTGCCTGAGAGCGAGAAAGAGGAAGCTTAGACTAGACTAAAGGAAAAGTTCGACTATCTGGAGAAAGCTAAGGCAAGACTCATGTGATGCACACTATCAAAGATGGGCCAAGCATGGAAGAACTTTAAGTCCAAGCTCGTCAATGAGTTTGTCATCCTTCCGGGAAACCGTACACCATATGCGGAGTACGCACATATAACTGAGATAGTGTGGGATCAATTATATGCTTTGAAGGCCTCCAAAGAGTTCCAAGCAACAAGCAAGGCTAATCGGCAATTGTCGACTATTAACAAGCACCCGCATAGACTCGAGACGGTGGGATACATCAAGAGGGCGTAGATTTGTGCCAAGGAGGATGAAGTTGCAATAGCGGCAAACATCCCTCCCCCGTTCGTTGATATCCTAGAAGAACACACTCAAAACTAGGCTCAAGCATGGGGCAAGGTCAACCCTAATGGGTCTATCTCCTTTCTAAACAAAGTTAATGGAGCGGTGTACTAGAGACTCATGAGTATTATACTCATGACTCTCAAAGGAACTTTCTGCTTCGTTAAAAACTTTACTCTAACTCATTTTATTTTTTTCACGTAGATGGAGTTTATTGGTTAACAATCTTCGCAAAGCGAGGTTGAGTCAGCCTCGTAGAAGCGTGAGGACAACATCCTCACACAAGCGCTTGACAACCCCAAACATCTAGGGTGAACTATAGATAAAGGCAAAGAAGTGCCTTGGAAGTATAGGTTGCCCCAATATAGTGCATAGTACAAGAAATGATGGATCTCAAATGAAGAAAAGGGCGCTTGTCTTAAGGAATAGCTGAAGGAGAAGGTGAAGGCCAAGCTTGGCAAGGAGTTCGATACCAAGCTTCGAAAAGAGGTGGAACAACTGAGAATTAAGATGCAAGCGAATCAAGTGGGAGCACCTCAAGCACCATATCTGACCAATCTAGCTCATGTAGACACTAGCCCAACTCAACGATGTAGCAGTTGTGCATCAATAGAGCTGGCACATGAGCATGCAACTCTATGCACAACTGACCATATAGAGGTAATAAGGCAATACTACTTAAGTAGGCTCATATTTGAAGGGTGTATATGTTAATATTCTCTATGATCAACATGCAAGATGCAACCAGGTGCATCTTCTAAGTTAGGGTCACTCCAATGTTCTGCATTGATACTATCGACGAAATGGTTCATAAACTATAACAAACATAGAAGGTGCATGGTGCAAACTTGGTCGATGGTTATGCCAAAGCCAATATCGACCAATTCAATAATACCTAGACGCAATATCCACTTTCAATCCTGCCAAATGATGAGATCTTGACTCTTGATGATGCAAGAAAAACTTTCATCCAATTGCCCAAGAGAGATATTATAGTCAACTCCTCGTCAAACTCAACTTGCTGATACATCTCCTCCACCTAAGAAGACTCAACATTCGATAGAGCCTCCATGTGGTCCTACAATGATAGAACCAGTAGATATTTGGGTTGCCATAATGGACTTAGATTATATACTGGCTGGCCTATCTCTGACTAAGATTCCCCCCAAGTCTAATATGTTTCTAGCATAGAAAAGAAGCCAGCATGAAAGGAGAAATGGAAAGGACAAGAAAAAGAAGTCCTTGGCCCCTCGACAACTTCAGCTAATTCAATTTGTGCCAAGCATGCCCTCGGTGGAGGACAATTAATTACGACAAATAGGTAGTGCCTACTGAGAACTACATAGATACTACATGGACCAACCCCAAGAGGAAGCAATAGGAGAACACAATCATTGGATATCATGGTCATGAGCCACTCCTGTCCAATGTAGCTTATATTATTGTGGGCTTCAATGATCTCTTTGATCTTTATAAGCTACGAGCGATGGACACGAGTCTTCTGAAGTGCTACTCATTGTAAGTTCACATGAACCTACTTTATTGCACAAATACTTATGTTCAAATTGTTTTAATTAATACAAGCACGGTCATAGGTTATGTTGAAAACAAATCCACGGGTTGAGGTACCAAGTTGGTTTCCTTGACCATTAGTGATCAATGAGACCAATCTAAATACCAACACCGATGATGTCACCGAGTACTTAAACCGTTGCTTTTGGGCCTACTAAGACAAGAAATACATAATGTTAGCGTATAATCAAAAGTAAGGGTCTTGTAATAATTACATTGTACTAGTATTTTTCATAAACCTTGGGTTCCTTACAAATACACTATCATGCAGGCAGCACTAGGTTCTCTTGGGAATAGTGCCAAAATAGAATAAGCTTTACTATCTTAACTCCAACTATAGCGGAGCATACAATTTTGAGCCTTTGACTACCGCAATAGACGTCGTGTGGGCACCTTATGTGCAAAAAGGAGGCAAGCACATGGAGAAGAAGCAAATGCTCTATCACCATAAGGACTTCCAATGTGCGTCATTATAGGTGACTGAGTTATCATAGGTGACTGAGTCATCTCTAACAGATTATGAAACAGACCCATCAGAGATAGACTGCCTCTGATGGTTCATAAATACAATCACATGTCTAGGGTATCTCATTTGTGATAAGTCGTTAAAACAACCTTCAAAGCTATGTTATTATGTTATCTCTGATAGGTTGTAAGTGTAATCAGGTTGTGATGCAACCTATTCTGTGATGGGTTTTTCTTATATTGCGTCACAGATAATCTTAGCTCTAACAGACCTTAACCAGTCATAAATGATGTGGAGTCATCACTGATCACTTATCTATGATGAGGGCCAAATCCGTTATAGATGAGGGTTTGGAGGCTTTTATAGATGAGTGGATCTGATATAGTGTAAGCGAATATTAGTAAGTCACAATAACAGCTTTATACTATTACACTTATATTGCCAATTAAATCCATTTAAAGGTGATCAGAGGTTGATTGCGTTGGATCATTTTGTAAAACCTTTTATAAGATAACAGTTGGTATTCCCCCAGATGTATAGGCAAGTGTCTTCATTATAATTCAGCATGACTGATTGAAGTTCTTCACCCATCTGAAGATATTCATCGTGTGCTTGTGAAGAGTGGTAAAACAAATTGATCCTGTTGATGTTGCAGCTAACATGTCCATGTCTGTTTTAGGTAAGACGGAAGTACATCACATTATTTTGGTTATTATCCACGACTAAGGTCGTTTTGTGTTTCACATTAGTTGCCTACGGCCTTAAATTTATATTAAACATTGCAAACACAAGATTTTGGAACAAAATATTTCACAAAACCACAGATTTATGCAAAATAATCTTGTTCTACTATAATACACAATATTTTTAAGTACATACTCACATCCTTAACAAAGTAGCTGATGTATGTATTACTAAAAAGGACCAGATGCTATTTTATACAAGTATTTTGCATAAATACCACCACCAATTGGATTATATAGGAGTGTAAACAGGTTTTTAATAAAAGCCCCAAGCATGGGTTCTTTGGAATAAATTTAAAAAGTGGGTTTTATGATAGATATGGTGTTTTATGAAATTTATTGTAAAAATTTTCAAGTTGAACTTTTTATGCAAACTATATAAATGTTTATCATCCATATTTCTCTTATATTATTTATGCTACCTTTTCATTAGCATGGCTATGTACAATTTGTTCATACATTTAAAGGAAGCTAAAACTACGTGGAACATGTCACTCCTCCAAAAAGACTCTAAAGCCCCCAATTTGGTGTTGAACTAAACAAATTTGCATTTACACCCATATTTCCAGAAAACTTAATTAAACTTTGAATATTGTTTTGTGCATTTGTTGTTAGTTTGGAATCGTATTCTATATTATGGGATTTTGGTATTTATCAATCAGACAGAAAATGGAACATTTTGTAGGCATTATTTATGAACATTTAGATTGCTTGTAGTTATTTACGAAAGCAATATGGTGATTATTATTTTTCTTCAATGGAATCAATTGAATTCAATCCAAAGGAAACAAAGTGAAATGAATCTTAAGTGGAAAGAAGTGAAGGCAATTCAAAGGTAAAATAAAAATGTGCTAATTTTTTTTCACAGTATCATAGTTTCACAAGATTTAGGATCATTGTTAAAATCCTTGTATCTCTATATTATTTTTTATGTAAGGCAGGAATGCATAAATGTATGCATTAAAATATTTAATTTTAGACAAATGAAGTTATGCACTAAGGAACCAGTAAAGAAATGCTACTATTTTAATGCAGTCCATAATTGTAATGTTTCCAAGCAAGAGATTATGATTCTATATAGAAGCTTTCAACATAGTCCATAGAATGTGAGGAGTGTTCCAATCTTGAAAATCATGAAATTAATGTTTTCCACCATTGTACATAAATAAGTACTATCCTCCCATAGTAAACTAGATCATAATTAAATACAAAATATCACTACAATTGATACTATTAATGTCCACATCAAAATTTAGAAGGAAATGGTAATTCTGCTCTTGGATTTGACATGTTATATGTGCTCTGAGACATCTTCTTTAGCACAGATAAACTCACCACATTCCCTGTCCACCTTCTCTAGTCTACCCACTAGTACACCTCAAACATGGCCATGTCATTGCTACCCCACATGAATCAATTATGGCAACTAATGATGCTTTGTTAACCTCCACCATTCAACAAGGTCGATGGTTGCAGAAGAATATTAATTTTGATCGACATAAGAGCTAAGTTTTGGACAACATAGAATTTATTTAGATTTATTAGTTTAATCTAAACCATTTCTAACGAGGAAATAATAAATTATTTATGAACACCATCATTAGATTAGTTAATTTTAGGAAGATCAGTCCAACAACATGAGGACTGGACAGGGTTAATTTCACAACCCTGTTTTATTACGGTGTGATAGACATGATTTGATGGCTATGTCCCTCATCAGTAACCCTTCGTATATCTTGTTGTTTCCCTACAGTTTTATTTTTTCCACGTGAAACTATATTATCCTTGCCGATCTCAAGGTTCCCTTGTCTACTCCATCTTATTAGATCACACAAGAGGGCAAAGCTAACAAGATATTGAAAGCAGATGACAAATTAAGAAAGAAAGCTCATGTCATGGCATGAACATTGTGATCTTACATGCGCAACCACTGAGTGGGGGGCCATTATTGATGTTCTTTCATGAAGATGCTTTCAATTCAGTTGCATCCCCTTCTAATTGATTAACTTTTGAAATATTGTTGGTAGTTTGAAAGTTTTCTCAGTATTAAGTTTTAAAATTGAATTTTTTTAGCCATGTTGAAAGTTCTCAATCTAGTCAGAGAAGTGGCTCTCAGGTCAAGGACATACTCCCTCCGAACGTACACGATCTTCACCATCCAAATTTATCCACTAATTTCTGTTAAAATTAGAAACTTATAATATTATGGTGGTAATTATTAATATAAATATACATTATGTACCCAACCCAAATATTTCAAAGTAAAAAGGAAATCCTCTACATTTGGTCTTTACTGACTTACTCGATTTCGCTCAGTATAAAACTTTTCATTGTTGGTACTTAATTATTAAAACTGTTCATATTATTGAAATATGAATAAATTTGAGAGTAAAGATATCAATAATGAAATGTTTGGGGACGTGAAGGGATTGAATGTCAACTTTTTAAAAAAAATACATTAAACTCTTTAAAATTTTAAAAGTTTGAACAAATGTTGTTTAAAGACAAAATTTGCTACGAGGTTTGTTGTCTTTCCTTGTGGATATCACACGATCCAACAACACTCTAAAAAACTAATTTGCTAAGGACATTGTATTTTATTATTTTTAGTCTAAATAAAGAGAGAAAATAATAAAACAAAATTGCCCCTTAAGCAACCACCATGTATCTTTATCTGGCTGATCTGGTTCAAACCAAACCCACGCCACATTCCATCCCGACTCCTCTCAAAAGTCCTAGCAATGGCAGCGGCAGTGACGACATCCATTGCGACAGTGACGACCGGAGCGACAGGAAGAGCAACAGCGGAGCTGTTGCCAAACTACTGTCTACTATTGCTAGGTTTTTGAAAGAGGGAGTCAAGATAGAGTGTGGCTTGGGTCTGATTCAAGCTACACCCAGCCAGATACATGCCGATAGCCCCAGGGGCAATTTTGTGAACGGAGAGAGTAGCAAACATTCTCTGTTTAATATAACAACCCTAACTCATGTTTTTCTCTGTTCTGTACGCCTCGTTATTACCTGGCAAGGCATATGATATTCCCTTAAGAGGGCCGTCACATGTTATTCGACAATAGAAAATTTACCACTCGGCAATATTTTGAGCTGACTTGCCAAAGCCAATTAAGATCATATATGTCAACCCTAGCACAAACATTTCAATGCACCATATGGCACGTGAGGGTCATGAAGCACTGAGCCACTGACACGGCATGTACGGAACTATAAAGCAATTTCATCATGTAGGATTGATTTTGATTGCGCTAAGTACATATATATGTAATATCGTTGCTGTTATGTCAGTGATCACTTCTTGTTGCAACTATAGCTTTCCAGGGATGATATAGACAGATGATAGTGTCTCAACAGGTTCGATTCGGTATCTTGACGGTGACTAGGCTGTGTTCCTTCGAATCCATATTTTATACCGTTAAATAATATGTTTTTCGTAAAATAAATTACTTTAAAAATCATATTAATTAATCGTACTATTAGTATACTAATGGCTCACTTTTTCTATCCAGCCAACAAACGCATTGTCACATAAATGTTAGATGGACATCAATTTAAAGTAAGGCAGGGAGACCCTTTCTTTTGGTGTCTTATCCTCAGGATAGCTTAGAAACAATTACCTTACAATTTCCTCGTGCATGGTTACAAAGAAGGCTTTCTGTATATTTTGAAGTTATTTGGATGCAGATGTCTTCCTAGTATATTACGGGAGTCTTGCCTTTTGAATTTGTCCTATTATTGCTTCTTGGATCCTATAAACAACTTGGCAGCCATTTTTTTTTTGTGAAAGCTATTTTCCATCCAGCAGGATTTTAATTTTTTTTTATGCAAAAAAGGGTGGATCAAAATTCTAAAATTTTAGAAATTTCAATTCAACTTTTTACATTTGAACAGTACTGTGATGAATTTGAACAAAATTTCCATAAATTTAAACAAAATTAGATTTTTTTTTTTGATGGAAGAACATCCCAACAGTGCTCTCTTGAGATCTTCTTCCCTTTGGGATGTCCCTAAGTTTTATGCGACCATTTTCCCATCAAAGTTGGTTTTCTTCACGTTACGTTAATTGTTAAAATTCTGCGCTCTTGTTCATTTGCTTTGTTTCTTGAGTTCATGCATTATGTTTACAAGCTCCTAAAAGATCTTTGCAGAAAAGCTTAGGCCTTTCCTGCACTTCCTTTTCTCATCCTTTCTGCTCATGCATACTTCTCTCTCAGTTTCAGGGGACACAAGCAGATGGGCATAACAAATAATCTCACGTCCATCTGCAATGGCAGTTCGACACGGCATAGCTAGGCGCAAACAACTGTTGAAAGAACGAAAGGTATCTAGACTCAACAAGGCAAGAATGAGAAGACAGCCTAGATGGCTAGATACACATCCAGTTCCAAGATCTAGGATGAGATCATATCAAGTTATGAAGACAAAAGAGTTGGTTTGCCATAGCAATTTGCAACATCAGAGCACCAGCCTTAAGTTCTGAACTAGGACAAAGCCTTTCCATGATATGATGGTACACAGATATGTGAAAGAACATCAACTCAACAAAAGAAAAGGATTTGACACACATATATGAAACAGGTTCCATAAAAGATTATTCAGATGACTAGATGAGTGTATGCAAAACTGAAACGTTGATATCACTGTAAGTAGGAATTGTTGCATCTTCATGTACAAATCAATAACCAACAAACAAATTGATGATGAGTCACTGTCAGAAGTGTATATGATAGATGATATGCAGCAGAGGAAGCCAAAATGCATAAAAACTTGAACATCAGATGAAAAGTGACTGAAGGAAGATATAACCAAATCAGCAGTAGAGATAAGCACGTCAATTCCATGTCTTTGGAAGAACACAAAATTGTTACATCCCTGTTACGCTATCGACATCGTTCCTGTACAAAATCACATATAATTTGATCTCTTCAAGCTGTTGTTACCTCAGAATCGGCTGTTTGAGCTGATGCTTTCAGACATGCAAAGTTCATAGGCCACCTAAGTTTACAAGTCAAATGATTGACACTACATGAGTAAGGATGAATAAGGTTAATCAGATAACAAGTTAGGCTACGTTTGATGTTGATGAGACCAAAAGGGACACGAACAGAGTTGTAGAAAATCAGTCAGACGTGGATAGGACAAGGGTAAAAGTATCTAAACAATGTGTATTGACTAATCACACTATTTGAGAAACTAATTCCAAATTAGGACATCACTGATGTCTTGTCACAAGACAAAGCAAGAGAGTATAGCTTATACATAATATTGCAGGAACTGAACCTTCATATCACTGTAAGCATTTGGCTAAAGTGCATCCCGAATTAAGCAAGTGTAAAAATAATATGGCAGTTGTTATTTGTTATCATCATGGCAGTTTTACCTGCCAACTAATTCAACCATATAGAAAGATCTCAAAATCTAAATTGCATTGCTATACTGCTACTTGCAAAGTCCAATTCTTAAAGCTCATCTATGGCATTCACCTAAAGTTTACTATTACAAAGCATCATCTCACTCCAATCTCCAGGTGACAGATTGACAGAAGGAAAGAAGAGAGCAAATTCTGGTTCCAACAAAATAGTATATTGTTCATTTAAGTTTTACTAAAGTCCTGTTACATCACACTATCTTCAATGCCTAATTCCAATTATTTACTGAGTGTGGGATGAAGGCATTACTAATTTATTTGTTGGTTGACCTGGTAGTAGAACTATTAGATTCATAGGTTGATCAAGTAGCCGAAGACTAGAAAGCTTTTGGCGTTGTTCAGGCCTTGCTTCTAAATCAAGGTCCAATAACAGCAGCCAACATTCAGTGGAAAGCTATGATATGGAATTCTGTTCCTATTTCCCAGTCTGGAGCGAGGGGTGTTAAGTGAGCTGACCCATCAACCCAGATATAGGTCATTTTAAGCAGGTTAAGATGCTAACCAGCAAAACAAACAGACCTACAAGTGAGTTGGCGGGTCAACCCACTTACACCCATCAAAAAGGACCTGAAAAACCACGTCAGACACTTCTTGGTGAGCTGAAGTTGAAAGCCCTACATCTATATCTGTTGCAGCTCCACAAAGTAAATTTGGTAGGGGAGTTTTCTTGTTACGCTTACGAAAGCTGTCTGCATGTTGAATGCTTTCTGCTTTTTTTCATCACTCAACAATTCTTCAACCAGTAGTTCTAAGATCTATGTAGTGGATTAACATAATGAAGTTATAATGCAGCAATCTATCCCATGTCTGGATGTGTTTGTCATGGAAATTCCTTAGAGATGTGCCATGGTGTTGGGAAATGTTTTCTGAAAATCAGGTGCCAAGGAAAACCATCTAGAATTCGCATAGCCAAATGAACGAACTCCAGAAAGTTACTGCATAAAGAGTTTTGATACATGGTGATTATTATGTTCCTTGCACGCCATCAAAATAAATCCATTCCTATTTCCCTTCCTTCTTGTGCAGACACCAAACACATGATACACTTTGCTAGTGCAGAGAAGCAGCCTGGAAAGTTCCAAAATGAATGCAAGCACGTAAGAGGATTAACTTACTCATATAACCTTTTAGAGACTAACAGAGGGGCATGTGATAGAAACAGCAACTACAAGCAACATACACATCATATCTTGCAATATGTTGGAGATATGATACAGTTAATCTAAGTGATATGTTGGAGATCCTAGTCTTGACTCTCAGTAATTTCTACATAAATCTCATGTACAATTTCTAATTCTTGCTACTTTTCTATTTTGAAATTGGTGATTTTTCAACTTAGGGTCCCCCTGGACACTGGGGAGCGAACTAGGGTCACATGCTAACCAGCCAAACTCATTGGCAGTTCTTTGGTATTTCAATATTTCTACGCAGTAACGCAGGCAATGGTAACTCAGTTACAGCATTATTTAAAGGAAAGGTTCAAAGAACTAATTAATAAGACCAGTGCAGTTTACGGAGAACAAAGAATAGATTATTTCAAAGTTCTATATACCTTATTAATTTCAAGGATTGATAGTCCAGTAATATCAGGGTCCTTGAGCTGCTTAAGCTGTTTCTTCCCTCTTCTCAGTAAGTATTCAATGTACACAAAATTCTTCCGATCAACATTCCTTGCATTCTCACGGAACTCTGCTGAGACAACAGACTCAATTCTGTGGCGCTCCTCTGGAGACTTGAGCCTCGCTGTCCGTAGAAATCCTCTATACAATGCCAATACCTGCCTCTGAATACCAGATATCTTTGAACGGGAGGCCATTTCATCCTTGTCAAGCAACCATCAAAGCCTAAAATATGCAATTACAAAATGAGTTAACTCAATATGATGTGCACATTCTGCAATGGATAGACACTACTGGAAATTTGTAACTTTAAACCGACTGGCACTAAGTGATGCTCATATCTCCTACAGACCAGCTGAGCTGATAACACGAAACAAAGTATAGCAGTTGCAGATTATCTAAATTAGCAAATGCTGACTTGCAAAGATATGTAAGGGCTTATTTGGCAGCCTTCATATTCTGATCCTGATTCTCCGTGAATCAGATCCTTAGAAGAATAAGAACCAGTTTGCAAAACTGTATGGCTAATAGGTTCGATTCAGATTCTGATAAGAGGGAGGTCAAGACAAAATATCCATACTTACCCTGATTAGAAAACATGAGTTCTGGTACAAAACAATTGTCCATATTTACATGTACACATTAGTTACAACATAAGAAGTTTTTAGAAACTGGTCATATGCGATGTAAACACCATATGAATGCATACGACAGCAGGGGCAAAGTTTCATGGTGATTATTCTGGGCCATGGCCCTCTCCAGGTTTCTTGATCCCATAGCAGTATGCAGCAGTAAATTGACCATTAGTTCTCACTTTCCTTAATCACCTAGTAGTATATAGCAGTAATCTGGCTAACAAATTTATATGATGAACCTTTCTGTCAAAATTTATATGATGAACCAATTTGGGTTGATTCTATACTTGGCCAACTCTAAGTTTCCAAATGTTCATACATTTTGCACCCCCTGGTATATGGATTAAGCTCGTTCAAATTTCTGTACATCAAATGGGGTAATTCATTTAAAGTTCAAAGTTCCCATGCATCAAAGTGGAACAAAATGGATCTGTATGCATGTGAGCAAACAGCAAAACCATAAGATGGAAGCAAACAAACATGGCTCTGTACATTAGACAGTAGTAGTAAGCAAAAGAATTCCAAAATTGCTCTCTACTACATGTAGCAAGGAAACAACAAATTCATCAAATGGACTTACTTCTGCACATCAAAATTCATGCATTGCAATGCTTTGTGAACGTCAAACCGAAAATTTCTCTTACTCTAACATTTCCTTTGGCAAAATCAAACATGAGCATATCATTTGGCAACAGCTACATAGTGTTCCCTTTGGCGACATGTTTCAGACTCACAAAATCGCAGCACACGGAAGGAGTTCGGATCCATGCTTACAGAAGAACAGCACGGATGCAAGAAAAAAAAAAGGAGGGGGGCGCAAAAGTGGTTCCGGCGGCAGTGGAGGGCTCCGGCGCGCAGCGGCAACACAATAGAGGCGGCGGCGTTAGGGGGAGAGGGACTGGAGACCAAGACGAAAAAGGGCAAGCAACAATAACCTACCGTCGGAAAAGGAAACACCAAAGAGGAGGGTAGGAAGGAGACCGGGGTGGAGGGAAGAGAGGGTTGAACCAGATCCTCGCCGCCGGAGCCGCTTCCGTGCTGCGCCTCGCCGCGCCGTCGAAGGGGAAGCGGAGAGCGATGAGTAAGAAAGACCGAGAGAGCGGGGAGGGGGGGGGCGCAAGGAGACGTGGGCAACCTCGCGGCCGGCGTTCGGTCTCTCGTCACGACTCTACTCGCCGTGGGAGCAGACGCCGGCGAGAGAGGCCGAGGCTTGGAGCGAGATGGATCGTCTCGGGCCTTCCTGCCCTCAGAGACCTCAACTGTTGATGTTGGGCTGGACCGCTTGGGAGTAGATGGTTGAAATGGCCTAAAACCGATCGTTTTATTCGAAACTAGCCATCGCCCATGGTGCACATGCAACACACACTGCGGAAATGCTATTGTATAATGGAGTTTATTCTGTTCTTTGTTTCAAAAGAAGAAAAGAAGTGCATGGCTAGGCACTTTTTTTTTGTGTTAGCTTATGCATGAATATGGTCTTGTGAACAACTAATATGCTTGTAAAATAGCATGAAAAGGATCCTCTGAGGGTATGCATGTTGTGTCATCGAGTGGATGACTGGATACATGCCTCCGCGGGGGATCGACATATTCTTGGTCAGTCAGCTGAAAAATCAGATACGTCAGTCGATTCTATTAGGCGTTGGATTTGCATCCAACAGCCGCACCACCCAGAAAGCAAAAAAGTGGCCAATGGGTCCATGCCTCCCCCTAACGGGTTTCTGGTTTTGTTTTGCTTCATGGGCGCATGGCCCTTTTTTGGTTTGGGTCGGTAGCAAAAACTAATTTCCGGGGACGTCTGTTACATATGAAGCTTGTGCAGGTTTACTGCTCTTGCCATGCATGTCAAGGTAGTGGACAAAAAACACCAGATCGGGGAGAGTGGGCAGATGATAGATCGATAAAAAAAAAAGAGCAAATCGGGGAGAGTGGATCAAAAAAAATAGTTGCACAAATTTATTACTGAACTTGCACAAAATTTATAATGTCAACTACAACAGATGGGAGTGCAACTAGCATAGTTGCATCTAAAAATTTTAAAATTTCAGTTGAAAACATTGCAGCTCTCTAACAAATAAAAATGGACAGAAAAAATATAGCTTGTTAGTTTTGCCCGTTGGTTTGGATGTCTGATTCCACCAATATACAAAATTTTGCATTTTGCTCTTTGTTCCACACAAGTAAGCAACAGCGATACAACAGGAATGCACCAGAGAGAGGAAAGCACAGATCTCCAAAAAGACAAAGATTGGAAGAAAATGACAGGAGTGCAGATGAATGACAATGAGAGTAAGATTCGTCGTAGATGCCTGAAATTTCACAACAGACACAACAATATAATAAGTTCTAAACATAATTCTAAAGAATAGACACCAGAAAAATTGCATGTCAGTGCACTGAACTACTGTCCATTCTTCATACATTGATGCGTGCCATATGCCCATATTCCAGGTGGCAATTGGGTAGTACTCTTCGCTTAAAATACAATTTTTTTCACAACATAAGTAGATAGAATCCATAAAATGTGATTGACATGCACTGTGTTCTTAAAAAATACCATCATCCAACATAACTTTTTTAAAATATCATCATACAAATCAACTTATTCAAAAAAAACTACTATGTATTTGTATTCCATTAGACATTATGTAAACACCATTTTACCTTTAGATATATAATATATATGCAAACTAAGACTTAATTTTCAAAGGGCACAACAGAAAAATCTCAAAAAATTTTAAAAAAAGTTCATGACAACATCTTTAAGTAATTTTGGCATAAGTTTTTTTTAGTACTATAGTATTAAAAAAAATCCCGAAATCATCAGCCTTTTGTCATAAGTAGAGGAGAAAGCTCTTGATGGGGCCCACATGTTGGTTGCTTAGAGGAGGAGCTCACCAACATCGTCATAGGTGCGCACCAGCGCTCTAGAGCATCAAGGTAGGGGCAGCGAGGCTCTAGGATTGATGGTGACGACGATCCAACAGAGGTACCGATGAATGAAGTAGGTGGAGACAACACTGGTTGTGGCTTTATGGTGATAGGTTGGAAGCTGGGTGAGCACGAGCTTAGGCATAGCTCAACGAGGTGAAGCTAGCAATGGGAACAAAGAGAAAGACCAAGGGATGTAGCAGCGATGGTAGAAGCGAGGGGATAGCAACAACAAGAGAGCTCTAGGTGAGGACACATGTGAGGGCACTGCTCTAGCAACGAGCGAGGTAGTCTACAGAGCTCTAGGGTTGGTGATGAGGGCATGATGACGATGAGTGCAAGGTCATCGGGAGTGGTGCTCCAAGTGAGGTCATTAGGGAGCTTGATACGCCTCGATGTCCCGATCTTCACGACGTAGGACCAATCACCAGATAACTAGTTTCGAAGAAGCCGAGATAACTTGCTGCAAGCAACGATAACTAGTGCAACCTAACAAATAAAACTCGAAGCCAACCACCGTCTCAATACGGCAACCTGAATCGAGGATTCGCCCAACCACACTTTCAAAGAAACCAACCAACACAGCCTACAATCAATCAAGCAGACCTCAAAGGGAGTAGGAGCATCAATTGGAAGCGGATGAAGCCGCCGCTTCTGTAATTCCTGCGAAGGAAGTCACAAGAGCAAAGGGATAGTAGAGATCAACTCTCAGGGGTTTGCTAGTGCACAGCTGAACAAAGTGATATATATTCTCAATATCATAATCTGTGATTACAATGAGTCTAGGGGGTATTTATACTAGCAACAGCCCTGCTAGCTAGGTGGAAACTCGAAAAGAAAATAACTAGTTCGACTATGTGAAAAGACCTCTTCAGAATGAGCTCCTGAAGAGTTTCCGCGTGGCTGTTAGTTTTCTGTTCAATCTTCACTGTTTTGGCAATAACTCCACCTAGGAAAGTCCAAATGATGCACGGTTTGTTGCGTTGGATTCTTGACTTGACACCCTTTCCAACCATGTATGACATGCACCACGTAATATTATAGAATGGTACAGTTTAATACATGAACTTTAGTATCAGGCTGGTTGTTGACCTTCCGAACAGTATACACTAAACGGTGGTCTATGCCCAAATGGTAGCTCCAAACTGGTTGGGGCTAGACTCATTGGAAACTAGACTTGAAAAGCTTTCCAAAACGTGCTCATAGACCACCATAGCTTCTGGGAATTAAAATATATGACTGTTTCTTCTAGACGGTTCTACAGAGCTGAACTGGTTCGAGTGTAGTTTGTGGTCGGTAACTAGTCTGAAGTGGTCTGTAGCTTGTCGGAAGTCATCTTCTTGTGTGTTCATGTCTTCCACCTTAGTGAACCTAACCATTAATAATGTACATGACTTAGGTAGTATATAATTCTCGTTAATATTAAAATAAATCTCACAAGGTAGCGCGTATACCTCTTATTGTAGCTTTTTTGCTCAACTATGTATAATTGGCCCATCAATTACTTGGACTGGTGTTGATGTAGATGAGACGTGAGTTAATGTAGCTTGAGTTGAGAGTTGTGACATCTTGCTTGATGGCGTAGTCATATCAGAGCTCCCATCACCAAGGTCGACATGGCCCTATGGGTGTGAGGTCGCTAGTAGCTTTAGGGGTGGGAGCATGGCGATAGTGGTACGATGGCCTTGGTGACAGGGTTTTGGGAATAGGCACGATAGAGTCGACGGGTTTATAGGAGGGTTGAAAGGAATAGAAGAAAGAGAAAAAAGGAGGCAATTTGGTCATTTTGATAAAATTAACTTTACCTAACTGAGTAATAGTGGTGGCAATGGTATTTCTTAGATAAATTGACTTATATGATGTATTTTCTAAAAGTTGTGTTTATCAATGGTTTTATCGGTTGATTTGGTTTGATCATATCTAAAGTAGACTATCAGAAGCAACAGTATATTTTAAAATACTAAGTTAATATAATAATATAAAGAGAGAGAAAAATTGAAATTAACATAAGAAGAGACAATAAAAAATAAATTAAAAGAGTAAGATATGTCTAAAGATCTATACTTGAATAAAAATTTTTAGAAAACAGCTATTAATATGACTAAACCGTTAAACCGTTCTTATTAAGTTTTAACTCAGCCTATCTAACCTATTCTAACTTGTTTAAAACTGGAAAGGTATGTTGTTGTTGCTGCAGCTTTTATCAATGGTATTTTTTGGAATAGGTCACTTGTTGAGAACATTTTTTGGATTTTCTTAGAGTAAAACTGTCCCACAAATGCTAACAAAATGCATGAACACAGAAAGTTCAGAAACTAAACGAGTTGAATGTTCAGAATCAAAGTTCAGGAAGGTTTGGGCAGAAAGTTAAAAATGTGATCCTTGCATTCAGCAAAATTTCCCACTCTGCCAAATAAAAACCTAGGTGCATCATTTCCAGAAGGACCAGTAGAGAAGGCGAACCTCAAAACTAAAAACTCTCATGAGCAGAGCGCATGAATACTCAAATGTCATCTTTCCTGTAGCTTAAATCCATCAGATCAGAGAAAAACAACACGTCAAAGCCTTAAACCACCCACAAAAGGCTATATTTCATGAGAGAAAAACGGGTCTAAAAAATACTCACTAGAAACCAAAAGAGAAAAACAGAAGTACAGCATCATGCATAATTTATTGCTTGGTGGGGTCAGAGTACATAGACATGGACTTATTAATATCTACAGTATTAGCTTCTTTTAGGCGGCACCACCACTATCACAGCAACATAGAATTTCAGTCTATAACAGTTAAAACCCAGTCTTAAATCATTATTCAATCAGCTTTCTAAACACTCGTATTCAAATACAAATCTGATCTTTAGATATATCTCACTATTTCTTTAATCTTTTATCTATTTTTTTTTATATTATTATCTTAACTTAAAATTTTATAATATACTGATATCTCTAGGATATCCTTCGGATATGACTAAACCATCTTAATCAAGACAAGTTTTTTTTTTAATTAGTACTATCTCAAATCGATTATGTATATGTATATTCTCATTTTAGACTTGATCTATTTTTGTATGAGCATAAATTCAGCTTAGCATACGTATTTTTTAATACTCATCTATTAAACATAACATCATTTTATAGACTAATATTCTACCCTATACAACATAGCAGATCTAATCATCGTTATATAAAACTTATCTTTTAATTTTTATGGTAAGAATGCTTGATGTTTGGTATCAATTTAACTAGTCTACTTTGATTTTATAATTAATGTCCACATCAATATCCTTATCCATCTATAGCATTAATCTCAGATATTAAAAAATATCATTTTTAGGTATTACTTAGACTTCTAAACTCACATCTCTCTTATCGTGTACGATGATGTCAAAGTCACATCTTAAATATTTAGTCTTAGTTTTATTTACTATAAAATCTTTAGATTTAAGAGTCTACCACCACAACCCTAGTTTCCTATTTACTCATATCTGATTCTTATTAACTAGCACCATATCATCTGCAAAGATCATACACTAAAAGTTTCTTGTAACCTCATGCATTACCAAAGCAAAAAGGAACAAGCTCAAGGCTGATCGTGATGTAGTCCTATTTTAATAAAAAATAACCTGTGTTAATATCATTTGTTCGAACACTAGTCAGAGACATTTTATTAGAACTTTATGTTTTTAAAACACATTACATAACATTTCTTACTATCTTCCTCATAAGTCTTCCTCAAATCAATAAAAACCATATGTAGGTTTTTTTTCTAATTTTTAAACCACTTTATAACTTGTCTTATTAAAAAAATTAATTCTATGATTGATCTTTCAGGCATAAAACCAAATTGGTTCATAAAGATATATGTCGTTCCTCTCAATTGATACTCGATAACTCTCTCCTACAGCACCATAGTGTGACTCATCAACTTAATTTCTGGGTAATTAATATAATATTAAATATCTCATTTATTCTTATAGATTGATCTATATACTTCTCCTCTATTTCTAAGGCATCATGTTCGATTGAAAAATATTGTTGAACAACTTAGTTAGCCATACTATAACTATATCTCCGAGACATCTTCATATCTTGATTAGAACCATCAGGACCTACCACCTTACCTACTTTTATCATTTTCAAAATTTCTCTAACCTCGGATTATTAGATCCTCTATACAAAGCTCCTAAGCTCCTATTGGTACCATCCGAAAAGTTATTCAACTGAACAATGGTGTTCTCGTTTTCACCATTAAATAAATTATCAAAATACTCTTGCCATCTATATCTAATTTTATTCCCCTTCACCAAGAGCTGCTCCCTCTCATTCTTAATACATTAAACTTGATTAAAGTCACTCGTCTTCATATCACGAGCCCTAGCCATTGTATAGATGTTTTTCTCTCATGTCATACTTAGATATTGATACACATCCTCGAAAGCCCGCCATTTTGCCTCACTTATAGCTCATTTTGCGGTCTTCTTTACCATCTTATACTTCTCCATGTTGTCATCACTCATATCATAATACAAGCATTTATAGCATTCTTTCTCTCCTTAATAGCTCTTTGCACATCTTCGTTCCACTACCAAGTGTCTTTAATTTCGCATCCACTCAGTTTGATCACTCCAAACACCTTTAAAACAATCTTCTGAATATATATTGTCATTTTCTTACACATATTATTTGTATCGTCTTCTTCCTTCAAAAACCCTCGTTGATAACACTTTCCTTAAAGACACTTGATGTCTCCCCTTCTAACTTCCACCACTTGATTCTTATAATTTTAGCTTATTTATCCCTACGAGCATGCACTAGAAAGCGAAAGTCGACCACCACCAGTTTATGTTGAGAAACCACACATTCAGATCTCACCTTACAATCTATATATACTCATTTATCCCTTCTTCTCATAAGTTTAAAGGCAATCTGGCTAAATTATTGGCCGTTACTAAAAGACACGAAATGAAATTCTCTTTCCTAAAGAACGTGTTGGCTATCATAAGATCAAAAAGCTATAGGAAAGTCCAAGATTTTCTCTCCCTCTTGATTCTTACCATTATACCCAAAACCTCCGTATGCCATCTCAAAACTGGTACATATTGCACCTACATGACCATTACGATCCCCTCTTATAAAAAGCTTAACATTATAATCCCCTCCTATAAAAAGCTTCTCACTACTAGGTACAACTCTAACCAAGCCATCTAAGTCTTTCTAAAAATATATCTTAGCACTCTTATCTTGACCTACTTGAGAGACATACATACTAATTATATTTAAGTCTATCACTAATGACAAGTTTAACTAAGATGATCCTATCCCCTTGCCTTCTCACCTCTTCCGTACCATACTTAAGGCTCTTATCAATCAAAATTCCTATTCTATTTCTATTTAAAGTTATCCTTGTGTATTAGAACTTGAAGCCAGTACGATCCACCTCTTTCGTATTCTAACTCTTCCATTTAGTCTCTTAAACGTACAACATGTTTACACGTTTCCTAACTGCTGTCTCAACTAGTTCTCTTAAATTACCCGTAAAGGACCCTACATTCTAGCTAACTAAATGGATTCTAGTTAGCTTGACTTGCTTTCTTACCCTTCGTACACGTCTAGTCAGGTGTGAAACTCTTGATCGTTTTTCACCACCCGGGCGCCGATGTGGCGCGCCGCTAAGGATGCGACGACCCGATCCTTACTCACTTGATACTATGCTCAAATCACGACATGGTGCGCCACGGGGGTGATGACCCAGTGCTTGCCCATTTAACACCATACCTAAGTTCCGATACGGCACGTCGCTAAAAAAGTTACGTCACAATGGATTTATTTAGGTTTTATCTTCATAAAAGTACCTATCTATTTACATTGGCTCACCAAGCCTAATATAATCCTTTTTCTTTAACAGGGCTTAGGCCTACTATGTTAAGACACCAAACATACCCTAACCCTGGCGGAGTTTATTAGCTTCTTTTAGACAAGCATAACAAAATCTACTAGCACTTGCTACACATCACCAATCCAATAAGAGAATTTTTTTTCAGTGCAAATTGTCCATCCCGTTGCAAATTGGATGGAAGCAACAGCTACACAAGCAAACAAAGATAAATAGTGTCCAACTCTTCCAGAATCATAAGACTATTGGTCTATATAAGAAAAAAAATGTATCTAGATTGATTGAATTAAGTAAGGACAAAGTAGACAAAAAGTTGCACTTCATACTTAAGTTGCACTTTATTTATACTAAATTTGCACGTTTCCATGTTATGCAAGTTGAGGTTAAGCTCAGTGCAAGTTTAGTGTACTGATTGTGCAAGAGTAAGTGACTGAAATTTACATTTAAGATTAAAAAAAATCAGACGGCTGATAAATAGCAAAGTCGCATAAAGTGTAAAAGTTGAAGCATTATCCAAAAGGTTCATAAGATACCTCATGTCTAACAAAAGCACACCAAATATGTACCCCTCTATCAAAGTCGAACTCTATGCTGTGAGTTCATGATGTAGCAGTAAGTTCAACATAAATGAAACAAAAGGCAAATGCAGAGAGATCATTCAGCACAGCTTCAAAAATCTCAGCTAGTAAAAGATACAGAAGGCAAAAGGCAAGTGATGTAAACCTTGTCAATCCTCTGAGCCCACTTCACTTGAGGGTGCCGACTACAGGAAACAAGAAACAACCATAGAAAATAAATGTCAATTCTCAGCATCATATTGGAAACAAAATTTGAGCCTTCTGGAGTATACTCCAACATAAATACATCAGAAAGCCTACAAAAATCCTCCAGTTTGTTGTGTGCCAGTAATATCCTTGATATATGAGAACCAATCTAGCTATTATAATATTATACAAAATATTGATGCAAAATGGCAATTTTTCTTTGAATATAAAATGGCAATGTTTGGCAATTCAATCTTATAGAAAAACCAAAAGGAATCCAAAGAGAGTACTGAGACATAAACATGAACTAACACCGATAATGAGAAGGCCTTGTTGACTTAAGCTTTAACACTAATTCACAAAATGCATTACAAACCAGATTTCAATCTCGTTAAAATATCTCACAGGTTAGACAAAACTAGAAGACGCATAAATTTCTATGAATAAGAGGCAAACCAATTTCCTCTTAACACATATTAGAAGCTACACGAACCACAGCATGAACCAACTTATTACTTAACTATTAGTCGTCGGTGCAAGTTAAATCCTGGCAAGCTCCTTAAACCACACCAACAAATGTACATCCAGGAACAGGACATGGTGATTTGGTGGGAAACCAAGGACCTTGAAGGGATCAACTAGCAGCCACTGAAATCACCCCCAAAATAAATTGGGCAAATCCCAAATTATCTGTCTCTGCCCTCTACCTTGTCAATCTGCTGCCCAAAACACAACCTGCTAAAGCTCCTAGGTAGCCGGCGTCTGGTCGTTGAGCACCATCACCCCGTCCGTCGGCCGCTGCTAATCCTACTGCTTCTCCTGCATCCGCAGTTTACTCACAAAAACTGCGGCCAAACATACAAACCACAAAATTGCAGGCAAAATTTCACAAACCCCAAGGCTATACTCACTTAAGAACGAGTAGAACCATCTAAAAAACAACAGGAAACCAGTGCATTCCCCTCTCTCCGCCACAACGAAAACCATTGGAAGAACCCTAGGAGAGAACCATAGGGAACAGATGGATTAACTGCTATAAAACACCATGGAAGACAAAGATCCGAAGGGCCAGCAGGAAGGCGAGTGCCGGCGGTCAACAACGCGCCCGCTAATCGCCGGGGAAAACCACCGAATCGCTTGCCCGCCTTGGAAGCGTGAGCTTCGTTCGTTATCAAGCAAGGGGCGATGAACTTCCCAGCTCCAAGAAAACGAAGCTTCTCGCACACAGGTCAAAGGGTTAATGGGCCGAATAAAACCAGCCCATTATGCTGTGCGGACCCGAGAAACGCAACACACGATGCCATCCAATGGCCACAAAATCGACTGACGTTTACAGAGAAATCAGGTGACTGTAGAATAATAAAGCTGCATGTTCTTTTCCTAAACATCTCCATGTTCCATGTTCGGCATTGTGATTATTGTATCTCCTTCATTTCCTCCGCCTTCTCCTCCTGCACTGGCTGCACCTTTGCCTGCACCACAGCTTCACTTAGCTCTACTCTAGAGTGCAGGGCGCACGCATGCAGCAGCAACAAACCCTGTTACTTCGTTGCTCCACATTCACACCACCGTCACCACTCACCACCAACAGGTGGGTGTCACCACTTCCATCGCCCCTATCGCACCCTGGTCTCTAATACCATGAAGACAACAGTTTGGGGATTTTTTTTTACGCTTCTCAGTTCCTCTCTTTCCCTTTCCTGGTACATGTACATGTACATGCAAATGTAAATGGGCACATTGGCCTTACGGCTCTCGACACACGCTTTATATTACATTGAGCTTCTCAGCCATTACTATGTTCCTATGTTTTCTTTTATGTGCTTTATAATCCTCGATTTTGTCCTTGTATTCATATTAAGATCCTTTGCTTTTTCCATCATATGTGTTTTCATTCATGCGTTCAAAAGCTTTTTCTTATACCTATGTTTTTAAAGTCGTGCTCAAAAGCGCCCTAATTTTCTGTGTTAGTTGCTAGCCATGCTAACAACTCGAACACAGAGTAATAAATTTCTATAGCCACTCCAGCACATCCATTAGTACTTAGATTACTTAGGCCAAATTTTCAGACATGCCCCAGGTTGTTTTATACACTATTAAACCAATCAGAATTCCAAAAACAATACGAGAGACTGAGCGAGCCAGCGAGGTAATCCTTCTTTGTGCACTGGGAGACGGGAATAAGTAGCAATCTTCAGCTAAACCACGTGCAACTAAGTTCATACACAACAAAAGTTGCTCTAATAGCTCAAAATGAACTGAACTGGTATTCTATTGGTTACAACGTTTTAATAATACTTTGAATCGTACAAGCACCATACTAATGTGTTCATCATGTCACCTCACACCCCTGCTGCCCTGCAACGCAGCTATTTGCGCTGGTTCACCGGGAGGTAGACGCCTTCAGCTGCAAGCCAAACATTGTCAGGGCGCTTGTCGCTAACACCACATACCTGCATGGACAAAATAATGTTAACCAATATATCTAAGTTCTTCTGTTGTTTGGAGATCATATCTTTGGATGACAACGGATCAAATGGAACACTCAGACATGTTTAATGAACTCACCTCTTGCTGTCCACCAGCAATGCGGGTGTACTTCCTATCATGGCTGTGCAGATAACCGCCGGTATCAACATGGCGCAACCGAATTCTCTGGTCTTGCCGCCAAGACATTCCACTGCCTTCAATCTCGAGCCTGACATAGGAATGGTACAATGCGACGAGCTTGATTAGGGGAATGGATTTCAGAACAGCTCACTATATTCAATGAGAAGTGTCACAAACAGCACTTACCTCCAGTAGTCTCCAGTGTCCGACTCATTATCACCGCCAAAGCAACTAACCTGAGATTAGATCCATACATATTTCAATTTTCAGGTTCCAACACTTCTATTGCACAACGTAAGGACAGAAGACAAAAGGCAAACTATGCAATTAAGTCCACATCCTATTCCAAACACTCTCCAGATCTACTAATAGGCAAACTAAAATCACACACTCCAAATTTCCATGATAAGACAAGTTATGAATCGGTTTAGAAAGTAGAAAAAAGACCTAAATATACTGATTTAAAAAAATTTATGATAAGATATCAAAAAATATTATGTGGTGGGCTTAAACAAACATAAATTCGTATATATCTCTTATCAACAATATATACAATAATATTATAACTAGTATTCGAATAAATAATGATAACATATGTTATTTTTTAATTAAAATAGAACTATATCAGCTATCAGTCTTAAGCTCATACCTCTTTGTATTAGTAATAGATGAGTTTAAAAAAACATATAAAAATATATCTCTTGTTGTATACTCTTTGTAAATAATGTAGTGTTAATTGATAAGAGCCGTGTAGAAGTAAATAAAAAGCTAAAGTTATGACGACAGACTCTTGAGTTCAAGCAAAACTAAGACTGAATACTTGATGTGTGACTTTGACACTATCGTACACGAGGAGGATAGGTGAGGAAATTGATGCAGATATTAGGTATAAAATTAAAGCAGACTGGTTGAAGTGACGCTAAGCATCTGGCATCTTCTATGATAAGAATGTATCATAGAAACAAAAAGACAAGTTTTATCGAACGACGATTAAATCTGCTATGCTATATAGGACAAAATATTAGTCTATAAAAGACGTTATAGTCAACAACTAGTAGAAATGCATAGGCTATGTTAGATTTGTGATCATATAAAAATATATTGAGTTCAAAACGAGGATATACGTAATCGACTATAAGTAGCACCAATTAAAAAAAAACTTGTCCAACATCGGTTGAGCTGGTTTGGTCATATCTAAAAGAGATCTTTAGAACCACCAGTACATTATGAAATCTTAAGTTAAGATAATAATATGAAGAGAGATAGAGTAAAACCAAAATTAATATGGAGAAGCCAATAAGAAGATATTTAAAAGAGTAGAATATATCTAAAAATCTGTACTTAAATAGAAATGCTTAAAAAACAATTATTAATGTAGAAGTTTTATTAGGTTTCAACTCTAGTGTACCTCAATTTGTTTGGGACTAAAAAGGTTGTGTTCAGTTGTGTTGAGCAAAGAATATATTTCTAATGCAATGTTGATGTTGTATAATTATATTGACAAATAAAACAAGTCCTTGTCCAAAACTGAACATAGTAATAATAATAGCTCCTTGGGTGCATGTAAGAATATGTTACATGTTTGCTGACCTCTAAATTTCCCGTAATGGGAGAAGCATGCATGTGACTGTGTAGCCACTTTCGAGTCCTCATATGTTTGAGCCTTACAATTGCCCCATGTGTTATGGGATCACCTTGTTTGGCTGCAGTATCTGGTTGCGGTCTGACTATCTGCATTATCAAAAATATTTCACAAAGTACCTTGTCAAGAAAAAGGATTCAAAAGTTTCTAATCACAAGGAACAAACTACTACAATATAATCCAATATGAAGTAACAGAACTATAATGGCAGATGTAACACTTCACATACATCAAATTCCCCTTACCAAATACTATGCTAGAATTTCATATGCATATTAATCTCCTGAGCAAGGAAATTGTAGATTGTGTAGATTATATAGCCATATTCTATTTACTTGCCATGTATATCTCTTTTTGAGGATCTCTTGTAACTACTGTATATCGGCTATGTGTGCGTGCGTGTGTATATCACAATTGCCTCCCCCCTAACCACGGATGCGAGATGTTTTTCCAATTCCATCTCAATATATGGTATCAGATTCCGAGTTCATACCTCTTCCGCTGCCCTAGCACCACCACATCCTCCTAGCCTCATGATCTCACATCATGATCCCCTCACTTGGCGACCACCCCCACCCGGCGTCTTGGATTCAGTAGACACCGTACCCTAGCACACGCCACCCCCTTCTTGACGAGCGTCGTGCCTCTTCTCGTCCCACGCCATGTCTACCAAATCCACACAGGCCTCCACCGTCTCAGGTACGTCGAGGTCCACCTCCTCTGCCACTTCCAATGAGTCTACCGACATCATCTACGTCAACCCCTACGCCACAATCACAGTCAAGTCACATGTTCCAATCACGCTAGAGATCAAGCAACCAAATTTCAACAAGTGGAAGGCATTCTTATCTCCATGTAAGGCAAGTTCAAGCTTCTCAATCACATCGATGGTTCCGCTCCTCCATACCCTAACAATTCCGCTTGGGAGCAGGAGGATTGCTGCATCCGCAGTTGGCTGTTCGGATCGGTCTTCGTAGACATCCTCGATTTTGCCATGGAGTCTGAGCAAACCACTCACGACCACTGGGTCACCACCGATGGCCTCTTCTAGGCAAACAAGGAACCACAGGCTATCTGTCTGAGCCACGAATTTCATTCACTAACTCAGGGCAATCCGCCGGTCTTCGACTACTGCCAACGAGTCAAGATCGCAGCTGACGCCCTTCGCGATGTCAACCATCCTGTCTTTGAGTCACAGCTGATGCTCAATTTTCTTCAAGGACTCAATGACCGCTTCTCCAACACCATTGACAACATCGCCACGCCCTAATTCTCCTCACTTTTGTCGTGGCGCGCAATAACCTGGTGCTAAAGGAGCTTCGCATCGCCAATGCGGCCAAGGTGACCACCGAGACGATGCTCGTGGCTGGTGCCTCATTCGGCTCCTCTTGTACCTCTGTCGCTTGCGACACCACCTCCTCCGCTTCTTCCTCCAATGGCCAAGCTCAGAGTGGCAACAGCAACAGGCGGAATCGCAAGGGCGATGGCACGCAAAATAGCGATGGGAAGCGATGGTAGTGGAAGCGGTGGTGGAGGTGGTCGCTAGCCCTCAACCATGAGTGGCAGTGGCAGGTACGTGCAACACAGGGCTAGGAACCCTAGCGGTTTGCCCTCGGCTAGCCAGTGGATTTGTGACCGCCATCACAGGCACAATAGGACATGGTGTCATGTGATGCAATCCAAATGATGCACCAGGTGATGGCGCAGCTCCAGGGGCACCGGCCACATGTAGCGATGCGATGATGGCGTCAGATCGTCCTGCAGAAGAAAAAGTTGACAGCATGAAGGAAGCTAGCACTGGGTTAGGGGTATCCTCTAAAAAAGTCAAAGGCTGCATGTACGGGCAGAGAGGGATCCTCAGAAAAGGGAAAAGAGGACTCCTCAAAGACCACATGACGTAAGATGATGATTTAATTTGTATGACGATCAAGACAAAGATAACCTTTGTGGTTCGGAGAATAACCGAGAAAGGCACACAAGGAAGAGCGAGGGGTGAGTTTATGAGTAGCTGTGGTGGAGAGATTGGGGTAACACTTGTAACCAAACACCCTAAGATGCTCATAGGAGGGATGTGACCCGAACATAGCAAAGCAAAGTGTTAGGAAATTAAGTATTTTAGTTGAAAGAATGTTAAGTAAATAGATGGCGACACTGAGAGCCACAGCCTAGAAAGTAGGAGGAATGCTAGCCTAAAATAAGAGAGTGAACAACATTGTTAGTGGTGCGAATAATGCCTTCAGCACTACCGTTTTGAGCGGAGGTATAGGAACATGATATTGGAAAATGAACATCATGGGACAAGAAGAAAGTGCGGGGGCGGAGTTTGTCGAACTCGCGGCCGTTGTCGCACCAAACTCTCTGAATGGTGACCCCAAACCGTGTGAGAACATAAGCAAAGAAGTTGGAAATAGTGTTAAAGGTGTTAGACTTTAGACACAAAGGAAATGTCCAAAGGAAATGAGAACAGTCATCTAGAATAACTAGATAATATTTGTAACCAGAAATGCTAGTGACAGGAGAGGTCCAAAGTTCACAATGAATTAACTGAAAATTGTGAGTGGCACGCGAAGACGAACTATGAAAAGGTAAGTGGGTATGGCGACCTAGCTGGCAAGCATGACAGAGAGTATCGCTAGCACTTTTATTACAAGAAATGGCTGAAAAATGAGCTAGTCTGGAGAGGACGTCCTGTCCTGGGTGTCCAAGACGTTGATGCCAAAGTATAGACGAGGAGGATGCATGTAGTGCAGCCATCAGGAAGCGCAAGGAGTAAAGGGGTCCGGAGCTATCACATCGGATGATTTCAATCCGAGTAGAAAGATCCTTCACAGAACAGTTGTTATCAGAGGTGAACTGGCGAACAGTTGTTATCAGAGGTGAACTGGTGAACAAAAATGAGATTTTTAATGAGGTTTGGAGATAAAAAAACATTATTAAGATGAAGCTTAGTAGAAAGATGGGTAACGCCAGTAGAAGTAACTGAAATGAGATTCCTATTACCGACAACAATGCTAGAAGGAGAGTGACAAGGAGTGGCGTGAGAAAGAATACCAGCATCAGAGGTCATATGATTGGTGGCGCCAGAATCAAAATACCACTCATGCTATGGTGACTGCTATAGAGTCATGGTCTGAAAATTAGCCACTAGTACCTATGTATCCCATCATAGGGCCGTTGGTGGACATAATGCCACGGAAGGAGGTGGGACCCCCACTGACCGACCCACTGTCCGTGCAGACCAACAAGTAGGGCATGAGGTGACCCAACTAGAGGACGAGGCTCCTACGGCCTAGGTCATATTTGAATAGATCCGAACCATGGGTTGAAGACAGTGGGCCACATACCATTAGAAGGCTGTCTAGCTCCCGTCCCAACGCCTACGCTCGCGCCAGCACCCACACTTGCACCGCCACTGTTGTCGTTGGAGCCACCACGACCTCCTTGTCAACCACGCTTACCGCGCTGCTAGTGGAAGCCGCCGTCAGACCTACCCCCGGAGTTGCTGCCAGGAGTTCTCGGTTGCGGACGAGCCCGATATCCGACCGATGAAGTAGTCGACGGCAGGTAGGGCGATGGTGGCTTGAATCCGCCTATTCTAGAGGTGGCAAGGGTTGTGGCGGGAAGCTTTTATCCATGGTGAGCTCTTCCAACCGCAAGTTGTCACGCACCTGCAGGAATGAGGGGAATGGATTGCTGAGGCGAAGATGGAGCCCGATGGCGATGAAGCACTCGTTGAGGCCTTGGATGATGTTGAGGACGAGGGTGCGGTCGGTGATGTGTTCGCCGAGGTCGCAAAGGTCCTCAACCATCCGCTTGTAGCGCCAATAGTACTCGGCGACGGGGGGTCTCCCTACTGGAAGGAGCGGAACTCCTAGTCGGCGTAGAGAGCACGGGTTGTACGGTTGCCAAGGAACTAAGACTCGATGGCGAGCCAAGTCATTCGCGCGGTGGCGCCGCGCTAGGAGATGGTGTCGGTGAGATCGTCGAAGATGGTCCCGAGCAGCCAGGTGCGAACAACACAATCCATGCACACCCAGTCTAGGGAGTAGGGCGCGGTGTTGTCAGAGAGGATGTGGTGCTCCAAGGAGAACTTTTCGATGGTAAGAAGGAATGACTCACGTCACCAAACGTAGAAGTTGGAGGTGACGTCGAGGAGCAGTGGCACAAAAGCGTGGATGTTTTGCACGGTGACTCGTGTTGAAGAAGGACGGCATCAAGAGCGGTAGTATCACCACTTGCGACGAAGTCGTCGTCTGTGATGGTGTCTTCTTTCCAGTGCGGCTCTACAGCTACGCGTTCTCGGGCAACGCGGTCGAGGGCGTCATGGAGGCGGGCGTTGGCCGCATCATGCTCAATTTGGGAGAGAACAACCTCGCGCTCTGCTTCTACCATGCGAGCGAGAGCAGCGTTGCGGGCGCCATTGGTCACCTACTCACGATCCTCCTAGGCAGCGGCGTCGATGGCGATGGGTCGGAGAGGATCTTCTAGGGCAGCAGTGCGAGTTTCCTCGGCACACTGGAGAGCAGTAGCGTCGACGATATCCATCAGTCATCGCGACAAAGGGGAGAAGTTATCGCAGCCGCGGTGGAGGAAGTGAGTAGCACGCTCTGGATTGGCGCGCTAAACGGTGGCACTTTAGAGAGGTAGGTGCGCTGGACGGCGGTGCCGAAAGGGATGGCATGTTGGTTGGCGCTGGTGTGGCGCGCGAGATGGCAGCGCCAAAGAGGAGAGCGCACAAGATGGTGATGGCGCAGGACAGCGGCACCGGAGAAGAATCGTGTTGATGGCGCCGGAGAAAGGTCACCAGTGGTGAGCACGACGAGAAAAGGGTAGCGGAAAGAACAGATAATTATCTAGGCTTTGATATCATGAAATATGTATTTCGTAGTACATATATTGGTTAGTGTTATGGATATATATAGAAGAATACAAGGAAGGGAATCCACAAAACGTGGTCATCGCATAGCACAAGACCCGTGATTTGTGGATCACTTTTCAACTACTGTAACTATCCAAAGGAGACTGGATCTGGCCGGTGGAATATGCCTGGCACAAAAGGCAATCAATCAGGCACAAAAGGCAATCTAACATCGACAACCCCACGAAGTACAAGTCTAGCCAACGCTTTGCAATACCTCACGCTAACTCGTCTAGAGTTGGCATACGCGGTTCAATAGGTGTGCCTCTCATGAAGGGCACTCTCTCCACTGGTCTTCACATTGGTACTAGCTCAACTCAAACCTTGAGGGCCTATTCCAATGCAGATTGGGCTAGTTGTCTCGACTCCCACTGGTCCACGTCAGGCTACCGTGTCTCACTTGGTAACAACTTTTCTTGGTCCTCCAAGTGTCAGACTACTGTCGCTCGCTCCAATGCTAAGGCAAAGTACCGTGCTATCACTAAATGTTGTTGGTTGCGGCAACTACTTCAGGAGCTTCAAGTCTCGATTACTTTGGCCACTGTTGTCTATTGCGACAATATTAGTGCTGTCTATATGACAACCAATCCAGTTCATCATCGTCGCACAAAGCATATCAAAATTGGCATTCACCTTGTTTGCGAGAAGGTTGCTTTGGGACAGGTTCGTGTGGTACATGTCTCGTCTTCTCACCAGTTCACGTACATCATGACCAAAGGCATATTGGTTCAGTTATTTACTAATTTTCGGTCTCTGAGTTCGTGAATCTCCCACTGCGAGTGAGGGCGGGTATTAGAGGAAATTGTAGATTGTATAGCCATATTTTGTTTACTAGCCATGTATATCTCCTCCTTTTGAGGATATCTTGTAACTAATGGGTGTGAGGCGTTTTCCCGATTCTGTCTCTCTACACTATTCCCTGGACATATTTCCAAGGTGCAGACTTCGATCCTAAGTGGTAAGGCACAATGATCTTACATGTATGTGTTAAACTTAAAGTAGACCTTGTAATGGCAACATTTGGTTTCTTATTCATTTCAATGCAATTTGATGTAACAAAAAAAACCCATAATTTTCTCAATTCAAATGAACTCAGCTGTCATAAGAAAACAAAAGGAAAAATGAACACATTCAATAATAATAGACCAAAGTGAAGATCATGACACATTTCAATCTTACATCGTCAAAATCATCTGTTTAATATAAGGTCAAATGTGTTTCTCTGTATGCAGAGTGTTACAACAACAAATGTTTCAGAAAAAGAAAGCACTGAAAACTGAAAATATTTCAGTAGGCCGATAAGGAAATCAGCAGCCACAAATAGCTGAGTAGACAATGGGAGTGAGTAACTTGAATGAATAAATGAACAGAAAACAAATAAAAAAACAATTAAGCAAGCCAACCATTTTAACACACATTGGTAATTCTATAATGGAATAATGCAAATCTACAAGAATGTTAATGTTGTTCTTAAATTTTGAAATAACTAGATCATTGAAATCAGGCAAAAACATGTAGCGGGTACAGAGTATGAACTAAACTATGAAAATATTCACGCCAACTAACTCAACAATATTAGTTGATCGGCCCCAAATGGCAGGGAGCAATAAATTTAAGAATCCTATATTAGCAGTTCAGAGCATCAACTTGGTGTGATCAACTTGTATTTAACTCAACAAGGGAAGGAATGCATACCCAGTGGCTATTGGCGTCATCCACGTTGGGGAAACTGGTGACAGATTGCTGGCCGCTGCCAGATCCATAGGGCACATCGTGGGAATGCAGCCGAAACTTGGTCCTCTCATGCATCAACTTGATCACCGATCCGTAGGTAATCTAATCATGAATCAGAAAAAAATAGCATTATTAGTCCAATCCACTAAGCAATACGATGATGACGAAATTAATCAAGCGCGGTTGGTCGGTTGCAACCAATCCCAAACGCGCTTCTGCACAGGCGACTAGTCCAATTCGACAATGAACTTTTCTTAACCCCCGCGCAAGCACAAGGGAAGTCGAAACACCAACCTCAACAACGTTGTCCGGGTCGGCGGCGTAGGACTGCGCCGGTGACGCCTCGGGGAGGTCGAGCCCGAGGTAGAGCAGCAGCGCGATCGCGAACGACGCGGCTGCCATCGCCAGCAGCAGCGCGAGAAACCAGGTCCTCTGCCAGAACGGCACGGGCCCCTCCTCCCCCTCCGCCTCGCCCCTGCGCCTGATCGGCTCGCGCGCGAGGGCCGCGGCTAGGCTGGCCGCCGATTCCGCCGCCGGCCGCTGCTGCTCCCGCTCCCCGGGTCCGGCCCTGCTGCGGCGGGAGAGTCCCTGCGACGGCTGCGTCGCGGGCGGCGCCACTGCGGCGGTCTCGTGGAGGGCGGCGCGCCCACCAGGAACCTTCTAGAACGTTCGCCCCCTACACCACCAACACCGCTTCGCCGCCGGGAGCTCGTCTCGAGCACGAGGCGAACGGCGTGGGTTCGTATTTGGGGCTTCCGCGTTTGCAAAGTAGGCAAGGCAGTGGGACGACATGTCAGTGATTTGGGTTGACCAGGTAAGGCGCGTGGGGGAGAGGCGGGCCGGTGGTTGTCGCGGCCACGTCACGGGAGAGGGAGGAGGACGAATGGGAGGCGAGAGCGTGGCGGTACTGGTGACGTGGAGAGCTTTCATTGGTCTGGTCAGTCATCGTGGCAACGGCTTTGTGGAGTTGTTTGAGCTGTTGATCCGAGGAGTTGACGATGTCTCCGCCGGTCAACATACGCAGCGGGGTCGTGGGCTCGTGGCTTCAGACTCGGGCCCACTTACATTGTGCCATTTCTTTTACTCGTAGAGCTTTATCGTTTTCCTACCACTTATAAACCATGTCAAAATTTAAATTTAAAATTTTGATTTTAAAATTGATTTTAATGTGTTTTCAAAATAGTTTATTTTTTAGTATTAAGTCGTTAATCTATAAATTATTTTTTAATCGTTAATAAATCATTACGGCTTATAAAGTGTGGTTATAAACCAAGCAACCCTTATTAATATGAGCTAGTTTGTTTAGGTCTCATGTTTGATTTGTTGTCATATTTTTAACATTCAACTTAGTCCATAGATATAATTACTAGCCAAAGTTTTGGTTAACTTTGCTTAACAATTTCTTAGGCCAAAAGTTGTGGCATGGCACATCTTAGCTCAAAAAGATTAACAAAATGAAACATGCGACCAAAAAATGGCTAAATTTTTATACGGTGTATTTTAGTCAAACATAGTAAAATAGACATTTATATTTATATCCGTATGCATATACTAATCTATAAACACACATACATTATATCTTGATATTAATGAATAGCAAACTTCTCATCATTAAAAGTTTATGTCACCTATCATTATGCTAGGTTCAATCACAAGAAATCAAGCTAAGATGAGTGACTCTCACTTCGCTTATATTTGATATTTTAATTAATGGTTATTTAAGATTATATTTGGACCATCAATTTATTATAATATATACTCTACGTTCCAAAATAAGTAAGGTTAGCTACTTCTAAAGTCGATTAAACAGATAAGTAAAAAAATAGCATTCATTACTTTTTGCATTTTGTTTAAACTCAAACGACAAGATCAACAGAGAATAGTATCAACACAGCAAATTAAACAACACCTTTTGACAAAAGAAGATCAATAGATGACCACAACACACAATAGATGAACGGATGAACCTCCTCTGGCTCCTCAATTTCACCTAAGCAGCCATCGCGGACACTACTGAGTCACAGTCAGCGTTGTTGCCAAGCAGCAGCCACTCTCTCAGCCTTCTACCTCTTGCCCCTCACCTCTAGACGCCTAGATTCACCGGTAGGGAGTTTGTGGTCATTAGATCAGCCTCTAGATACAAAGGCTACGGCCTCCCCTTCGCGCAAATCTGACATCATGCTGGTTGGGGAAGGGGGAGTGAGCAATGACAACATCGTTAGGGGAGAGGAAGTGAGCAGCAATGGTGGCAAGATTGAGAAAGGGGTGGAACAGTGGTGCATTTGCCAGATCTAGAATTGTGGCATAACATTTGCTATTATTACTGGTTGCGATAAAAAAGAATATATGCTCATCATTGTCTATTACTTTTATCAGTGTTAGAGTATCTGGATGTAAGGTTGCCAGCTATTATTTTTATATAATTTCAAGAGTAGACTTGTCAGTAACTTGTTGAAACAATATATTTTTATCCCACAAGCTCCAATATTAGCTAAGGTTTTGCTAGCCCTTTATACTAACAATATATGGGTTGTTAAGGACAATGCAATATATAACAACTCGTTTTAAGTTTAATCCGTGGGAAATCACTATTATTATAAAAACTGGAAATAAAAATGCTAAAGACGGAAAGGAAGGTGGTGTAAAAAATATCAAAAATAGAACTATTCAGACATAAACATATATGAGTAAAAAAATTGAAAATTTCATGTTGAAAACACCTAGCAATAACATGTACTACATAAGAAAATTTCATGTACATATTTTTAATACAAATATAGTGGTGCTAATGGAGATGAAGATAAAGTTGGGACACACAAAATGAGAAATACATTATCACATAATTAATTGAGTTTTAATTGTTATAAATTTAAAAAATAAATATATTTGATATTTAAAGTAAAAATTTTCACATAAAACATATCGTTTAGCAGTTTAAAAAACGTGCTAATAAAAACCAAGATAAAATCTATATATCAGAAAAGAATAAGGGGCACTTGCACTTACTATAGCAAATATTGCCTGAAATAATTGATGGGCCATGTACTCAATAACGGTATGGATGGTCTAGGTTAGTTTGCTACTGGGCCAAATGGAACTCAAAAACACATGTAGATCATGCAGAAGTAACAGAACGGATCCTCCAACACACAGCTCAGTCAAATACGTGGTCAAAATCCCCATTCTCAAATCAATCCCATCCCAGCAGATAGAAGAGAGCGGGAGCGGTCAAGCGGCGAGGCCAGCAACCGCCTCATCAACGGAGGCGTCCTCGGCAGTGTGAGGACCTGGTCTTCCACCACGGCAGGCTCGAGCGGTGACATCGCGGTCATCGTCAGTGGCTCAAACGACGAGCTCGCCTTCTTCCATGGTGGCTCAAATGGCGGCCTCGTCTTCCTCCCCTGCGGCGCAGCGATTTCGCCGCCTTCAGCGGCGTCACGACCGCCCTTCCTTCTCGTCGGTGCGGGGAACAACAGGTGAGGGGTGTGTAGGGGCCGGGGGTCGCTGGCACGAGGAGTGGAGGGAGCACGCCAGCGTGGTGAGAGACTTGTTAAGGGATGTCGTGCGGCTGCGCGGGATCAATCTAGACTGCATCATCACGGCCTCGCAAGGGATCGGGACTGCGTCACACTAGGAAGCAATCGGAACCAAGCGATTAAGAAACAGGATGGAAAACGGAAACGCTAATCGGAGACGAACGACGACATACTTAATCGGACTCCTTGCGCGCGAGGATGCTGCGATGACGCGAGCGGCGGACGGACCAACCAAATCGGCGTTGGAAGCAGCTTTCGTTTTTTTAGTAAGTAGAGATAGAGATGGAGATACAAAATAACAAAATAACCGGATACAAACGCCAATGCACCCACCACCTACCCCATTCATATTAAAATATAAATATTCAAGAATGTTAAAATCGTGCTCCTAAATTAAAATATGAGATATCATAATTATAGAAGGCCTATAATAAAATTACGGACACCACTTTAAATTGGGTGCCCGTTTTTAAAGAAAAATCGGACAACTCCCTACTATGTTTCTCTATTGTTAGTCCTGCATGGTGCAAGTTGTAGTACCGTATGTTTTCCCTTTCTCTTCTCCCTCACATAAAACTAACTATTTTACAAGCTTCAAATGATTTATTCTCCTAAATTATTTATCTAATTTATGATACATATATCCGAAAATTCATCACTTATAGAAAATTATTTCATTAATTAGTGAAATGTTTCAATTCACTTCATAAAATGTATTAGAGAAATACAAATTTCAAAAATATTACTGTAACACTGATAACCACCGTATAAAACATTAATTCTCAAAGTGAAACATTGGAAAATATCATATAAAACATATAATATATTTGGAAAAAACCTAATATTTTTTAAATATTTTTATATTATGGACACTAAGCTGTAACTGTTAAAATATTATAAAATTCTTATTGAAATATTCAAAGAACACCACGTACAACTTTACAAATTAACAAATAAAACATCATAAAATACATTTAAACAAAACCACATTCAACATTTTAAAACAAATATATTAAAAAACAAATATCTTTTTTATGGGAATATAACTATCTTGTTGTAAATATTTAATTATAAAAAATATAACAGCGTAATTAAATTATAAATCGGGTAAATAGTTTATAAGAAAAAATTATAAACTTTGTTACATGCCATAGGAAAGAAAAGAGAGAAGCATGCAGCACGCTAGCCCTCTGGAGGCATAACGTTGGTTCTCCTCACCGTTGATCCCATCACTTAACCCCATGCAAACTGCGCTGCTCCTACTAGAAGGCACGTGGGAGCGTCCGATTTTTTTCCTCTCGCCTTGGGCGCCCGAGGCAGAGCATTCTCCTAAAAATGCCTTGTAAGCAGTTTTTATATTTGTCTTAAAAACTACTGCCCTAGTTTCTGTGGTTACCAATTATTAGACCATAGATTATTGAATAACTATCAAAAACTAAGTTTATGCTATGCTTGGGCCTGCCTTGGATTATAATATAAAGAGAACTTGAACTTCAAAAATAAATTTAATAAAAATTTTTACTTGTCTTCTTAGATATCATGAAAAAAAGAGCCGTGAAATGCAAGTGACAAAGATAAATCCTAACATTAATCCTAAAAATGAACTCAAATATTTCAAATTTTAGCTTCGGATTTTCTCACCATCCACTGCTGTGATGCAAACTAGCTCGACAAAAATGAAGATTTATTCACAGCCTACAGATTAATATTATTTGTTGCCAACATTAGTGTGAGTGTGACCCATACCGCCATCACGCTGTATTATACGATACCGTACTCTAGCACAAGTAAGCCTCTACATGCTGCAGAAAAGAGTATCCCTGTCAAATAAAAATCCCACCATCGCTGTAGCTTCAATTTTTCACAGATTTTGTGCTAGTGACTAAATTTGAGCATGTACATATTGGCAGCAACTGTTCACAGCTGAAGGAAATCCTATCCGCACACTTTCTGAATGCACATACCAAGGATTGAGAATGCTACAGCAGTTACATCTCCACACATAAAACACACACATACACACACACACACACACACACACACTTCTCATTGCAATCCAACAAATTCCACGTGAGTGGTCTCAGACATATTTTTGGGCATATATGCCAGGGCCTCATATGACGTACACACATTGATAAAACCATTCCACCCAGGAGAAGAAAGTCGAGATAAAAAAGATTTGTTGAACATTTTGAAAGGCTGCACATTTTAATGAGTGGCACAGAAGCGATTTGTTGAACAAACATCATTGATCCCTTTTACAGATACTTGATAAGAAGCCACACGATAACTGCAAGGATCACTATAGTGACGACAGATAGCAGCAGGCACATGCATGAGCAGCCACCTTTGGTGCGCTTGTTCAGAATTGCAAGCCTCTTTTGCACACGCTGAATGAAACAAGTTCGTTCAATGTTTAATTTATGTGAGTGTGAAACAATTTGTGACAAGCAGTAGTAATAGAGCCTCTACTACTAGTAACAACGAAGGATAACAGACTAACCTGAAGACGTGAGTTTGTAACATCAACATGATCTTCCAAATCATCCTGCAATAGGTGGATATAAAGCAATTATCATCTAGTTTTAGAAACACATATGCATACAGCTGTCATAGCAGGTACTAACAATCAATCTTGTATGCAGGCTAAGTTCTTCATTCACTGCTAAAGCGATATGTTTTGTACTCAGGATTGTCTCTTCCAGCTTCTCAAGACCCTCATCTTGCTCTGCAAATTGTTAAATATGCCAAACAATTAGCCACATTGCAAATTGATGTGGTTTGTGCAAATAAAATAATATGTGCCAACAATTACAAAACGATTGTACTGTAAAGGAAACAGGGACTTGTGCAGTAACCTTTTTCTTTCATGTTTTATTTCAATTACATTATGTTTTGACCGAAATTTCAATTCCATTATTCACAAGATCGTGCTATATGGAAACAAAAAGGGAATAATATTAAGTGAAATATTTGTCACCTTTCATAATTTGCCTCTGAAGGCCAACAATCCCTTGGTTATCCAAACCAGCAACTCTGCTCATATCATCAGCTGCCTTCTTATTCTGACCAAGCAAATCCTCCCTGTATAGGATAAGTACAAATTTGGCATGACAATTAGAAATAAAAGTTCCCAATAATAATTACATGAACATATTTGGATGAAATAAAGAATTGATACTTCTCCAAACGAATAGGTAAGCATTGGTACAGAATTATTCCATATTAAGTTCATTACTGGTGCAAAGAACACACCTGTTAGCAAAGTTTGACATGTTGAAACTTGTTGCCATCTGTTTTGCTTTAGATTTCAAATTGGAAAGAGTGTCTTGGCGCTTGTGTAACTCCTTGTCAGTGCTGCATGAATTTAAAAGTAAAGGAATTGGAATGTTTTGGCAGGTATAAATTTCAATGATCATTACAACATATTATCATGCCACATAAATATAAAACTATGTGTCAGTGTTGAAATGTGCAGGTTCTTGCATTAGTAAAATATAACTTCATAAAGAAAATCCTAACTTGTTTGATGACAAATTATTTTCTATCAGCATATCAGTATCTACTCTACACTGCAAACCATCACAGTGGTTGACTTACTGAGTGACTTTCACCAGATATTTCTCATAAGCAGGCAAATTATGTCCTTACAACTGACATAAGAGATAAGGTGCAATCTTCTTACCATAATGGCAATGGATATCTTCCAAACTGAAAAGACATGCACAACCCTTAAATTCTAACATATGTCAAATAATTGCATCTTATAACATGTCTAGCATAGTCAGTTTCATGCTCCACACCCAACACAAGCTCATGTGACTCTACACCAACCAAGGTCATTGACAACACAACCCAAAACCTGATCATACAAGTACAATATTTCATTTTAATCTAGTCTGGGGTCGCAATAGCTCATAGGTGGTGAAGCCGATGCATCAGAAGTCCACACATCAGTTATAAACGAGCAACAACATCATCGTCCTCCATTTAAAGCACAGCTGATAAATTTTATTTTAAGATGTGTCACATTAAGTAAACAGGTTGGCTAATGGTTTGTACAAAATTTGCCAGTATTTTACAGTGTCATGTTTCTGCATACCTTTCAGAATAAACTGTCGGCTTTAACGTAAGGAAATATGCCAGAATTGATCGAACTCCACCTACCTTCAGTGTTATGTAAAGAAAAAGGTAGTAGCAACAGAACATACAGTGACTTCGGAGGAATCTTGGACAACAATGCTTCCAAGCTATCCAGTCTAGTACCAAGAATAGTTATTTTTCTTCGAATGGCTGATGTGTGCCGCATAATTTCAGGGCCTGATTGTGGAAGAGACCCTCTATAGGCAATCATGGAATTGATGTCATCAGCAAGCCTGGATGCCTCGTTGTACTCTTTCATCCATGGGTCCGAAGATGATGCCATTGCTGGTTAATTCAAAATATTGGCATAAATATCAAGTAGGCACTCAAAAGAATGATATAATATACAAAGCTCTAATATGATAGATACTTGTAAGGAAGAACCATGAGATATCATGACATATAATTATGCAATATCATGATAGCAAACTACTATATTATGTCTAATGTTATCTGATCGTCGATTGGGCCTAATCTCCATGTTACCGATCAGCCGATTAATTGCAACTAATCATCAATTAGGCCGATTAATCTACTCTAATCAACCCTTGTGCATATAAGATGTTCTAGATTATTGTAATGTCTCAGAACATAGGAAGAAGAGCAAAGGCAAGTCTCAGAACAAGGAAGCAGAGCAAAGGCATGGATGGGAAGCAGAGTAAAGACACATAGGAAGAAGATAGAGAGGAGGTACACTAACCATCAGACGATGAGCTCATCTTCTTACCTGGCGCCAATGGTGCTTAAGGGTCAAGAACTAAGGATCCTAGCAGAGGCAGGTTACAAGTACAGAGCATCTAGAGGAGGAAAGGGCAGGGAAGGCAGTGACACTGCTGGTGGCAAGAGCGAGAGCAGCAATGCGATGGTGGCTAGGGGAGAGGCGATGGCATCAGGAAGACAGGAGGGTGACGGGAGGGAGTAAACCCTATGGATAATGGGCCGGCCCAACTTCTCACTTCTCAGTCGGTCAACCAAAAGCTCAAAACTCAGTCATAGTTAATCGTCCCTCTTTCTAATTGAACAATTAATTGTGATTAACCGACAATTAATCGGACAAACAGATTTCTAATCAGCTGATCAAGTTGGTTGCACCTAACCGGAGTCAGGGGACTGATCAAGACGATTAATCACAATTAATTGGATGATCAAATAACATTGATTGTCTCTTTGATATTTTCACATAAACACAAAACTGTTGCAAATAAGGAATAAGGAATGTGCATCAATAGTGGAAGGTATTAATGGAGTATGGGGAAGATAACTATCAACATTTCGGACTAACAATGAGTACAACAAAAATAAATACAAATATATGCTTTTGCATAGATTGAGCAAATAAATACACCATCAGGCCATAAAGATTAATGTATGAGGAACATAACTATCAGCATTTCAGGTTCTCATTTGCACCAGTACACTGTTTAACCTACTCCAACCTTAATAGTGGACATAAGGAAAAACAGGCAAAACGCAAAAATGCACCTAGGAGCAACCAGTTTATAACTGGGAAAACGATAGACTGCCTTAATATTTCCAACAGAACTTTTTATTAGCAACTGATCTCATCTAAGTTCCCATTTATAGTACCACATGAGACTTAACAGCTATTAAATATGTAAGAAATTTTTTTAAAGTATGTCCGCTGCTATTTTAAATTGAATGTCCTTAATTCGTTCTGCTTCTGCTGAAACTAATCCCAAAAGGTTGCTTTTGCTTGTTGAGAGTAAACTGTTAATGCCAGATACAATCGCAGTCATACTTCTAAGTCCCAAAGGTACAAAGATCGGCAATGAATCACTTGTAGAAAGGGGAAAATTTCAATAACCAATAAGCTCATAGTAACTAATCGTGAAGCCGAACTTGACGAAATTTACAGGGAATAACAAAAGAAAAAAAATCAGTCCTAGCATATCTATTTACCAAAATACCAACGGAAATGCTAAGGTTTCTCCAACAATTCAAGAGAACAATCTGTTCCTCTTCATCGAACAGCGGATCACCCACACGAACGAACCATCAAGTACCCAACACCTGCCACCCCCAAAGATCCTAGCAAGAACCCTAATCCGCGCCATCCGCGCATGGAACAGCACGAAAGGGGTACCGATCAGGACGAAACCGGACGGCAGAAAAGGATTCAGGCGGTGAATTGGGGAACAAACCTGGCCGATCTGGGCGGCGCGGAGCGAGGGGACCGGAGATCGATCGGAACTGGGCCTCGTTTGCGTCGGCTCCTCTTCTTTGCTGCTTTTCCCCTTCTCTCGCGTTTGTTCTTTTCTCTGTGTCTTTGACGGAGGTGTGGGCGAGGATAGCCTTCGTTAATTAAAGAAAAAAAATCGAGAAAAATACTAAAAGACGGGGACACCGTTGCGTGTGTGTAACTGACGGGGATACGGACGAAGACGTCGTTGGCGAATCGGAGGCGGCGGCGGGGTAGGTGTGGGAGGAATGGCGGCGAGGGGCTCACCGGCGGCGGGGCGCTCCGGTGGCGACGCGGCGGGCGACCGCGTTGGTGTTGGAGGGTCGCGGGGGGCTCACGCAAGGTAAAGTATTCACTGCCACCGCGACGCCTACGATTTCTGCTCCGTTCGCGACGCCCGCCCGCTCACGAGTGCTGTGATTGATCGACTCCTGGGTGTATCCCGTGCGTGCCGGTAACATGGGAAGGGAAAAAAAGGGAAGGGAATAGAGAGAGATGGGAAAAATGGGTGAAAGCGGTATGAAATGGAACAAATTTATCCCTATGGTAAAGATGTGCGAATTATATGGCAAACAATGAAATTTCTTAAAGAAGGTGAAAGCAATATTCTCTAAAGAAAGAAAGAAGAATACCAAAATCTGATTTTGTCTTTTCTTTTCTATGATTATTATTCAACAGATAAGTGGGAGAACGTGGCATTTTAAACATTGGTGTGGTCTTTTGAAATATAAGATGTGGTTTAGTTTAGCGGATTGTTTACTTTTAATATTATTAAATTTTGGTATTCTTAAATTTGGATAGAGCAACAAATCAAATGTATTCATACTTTACCAAAGTTTGAAAATTTCAAAAACTTCCACTGTCAAAAAGCTCTATCAAAACTTGGTAAGCTTTAAATCAGACACATCCAACAGTACTAAGTTTTGCTTATTGCTAAAATTTGATAAGATTGAAAGCGAGAACATGCTCTTGCTAGTTGGCAATGGAACTTTGTAAGTGGCAACCAGCGGCGGTGTTGACGCCGGCATGTAAAGATGAGTCTTTAACTATAGATTGAGCTGATAAGTATAACTTGTGTGATTCTAGATAAACTAAAAACCTAGCTTTTATTTCTAAATTCTATAAAATACATCAAAATCTAGATAAAAATCTAAACTATTTTTGGAGAAAAATGTGCCCCTCACTCTCTTTCTTTGCGGAGTGCAACAAGGATACGCCTCTATTGGTAACTTCAAATGATTTTTTTTCCTAAACTATTTATTCGATATGTGATTCGATTATACCTTATATTCATTACAATAGATATATTTAGATGAAATAAATATATGTTTTAGCCATAAAATTTGTTGTTTTATATGCAAGAGCAAAAGATTTCAACTGGTATTTTATTTTATTATGTTTCACATTTTTTCAAATGCTTTAATGACTTAACCTTTTTATTATTAGTCTTTGATTGCCAAGCACCCAATACCAGGCACATAGCTAAAGGTACCTAGCGCATAGCTAAATGTAGCTATATTTTGAAAAGAAAACGAAGGGGGCTAATACAGAAGAAAAGTTAAGGGAGACTTAGGAGACTAAGGGTAAACAAGTGATGCCGTCAACTTCTAATAACAAATAAATAAATAGTTATCTCTATTATTGATGCTATGATATTTGTTAGCTTCACTAAGGACATATTGTAGCATACAAGGAATGATGCATGGCAAAAAATAAAATCAAAGTTACTAATCAGTTTGGAAGATCAAAGCATTTTTTTTCCAAACCAAACAATGCAAAGTACATATTTGCATGATGATTGTTTTGTCATGGTAAATATGGAGTTGCTTCACTGCATGACCACATATATTCAATAACTTGTTTTCTTCATATAAAGAAAAATTGGGCAGATGACATGAAAAGATTGCAAGTTTGGAAATATACCACTAAAAACTCCTCAGTTCACCTTATTACCAATAAAAGTTTCTGAAGTTTAGATTTATACCATTTCGTCAACATCCATTAGCCTTATTTTATAATTTTTTCTCTTGATTATTTATAATTTTTTCTCTAGATAATCAAGTAGAAACTAGAAAGACACATGGACCTTTCTACTACTGCCCTTGCTGGATTGGATCATCAACTCCATACCGGTAGAACCATCCTACCTACTGGCAGCAGCTTTGCCCTCGATTTACTCTAGCAAAATGGCGCTACCATCCTATTTTTCCTACTGTTAACCTCCTCTTCAATTCAGACATTCAATTACTATCACCGTCCTAGCGTCTTTAAACTTGAACATGTGCCCTATACTATTCTTGACTGATTTTATCACCTCTAATTACAAATCCAAATCTTAAAATTTTGAAATAAGATCATTAATGGTCTTTCGTCCTCATTCCAATACAGAAGAGATTTGAAATGCAATGGTTAAGGGTCTTGAGGCTCCGCAATTTTGTGATGTTGAAAATGTGTGACAATGTTGCATTGAACTGGTTAAATTTTGGGAGCTAGGTATACATTCATGAGTATTAATGTTTCAAATAAAATGCTTGGGTATATTTACCAGAGCAAAATTTCACCATTATTAGCCTTGAAACCATCTAAAACAAAATTTGTGAATTTTAAACATATGACTAAAAAATTCATTATTTTTAGACTTTGGCCAATAAATTCATGAGTATCTGGGTGGCATTGCAGACATGGAGATGAAATAGGTGTTTCATCTTATGATGGCAAATAAATGTACTCAAGATCTTACCAGAACCCAAAATGTTTCTGCAGATAAAAGATGAGATTATGATTAACATCTATAATCATTACAGAATATGGCAACAAAAGCATATATGTAACTGCAAAAACACTTCCCATAACTTATTAGTATGAATAGAACAACGGAAAAAAACTGTTATAAGGCCAGTTGAACTACTAACTAGTATTAAGCAATTTAAGTGCTAATTCGAGCCTAAGTTACACTTTTAATACACATAGATGTGAAGCACTGAGGTAGAAGCAGCACAAGTGCATCAATGATGCACAAGAAATGGCAATTGGAAACACCATCATGGGAATCATCTAATGAAAGCAAACAATAAAAAAGTAGCACAAATTCACAATGCAATCTCCTATATCACAAATTTAAAGAGCTGCCTTGCAAGAAGTATTAGTGGTTCAATTTTGTTGTTCACAAAAATCAGCCAAAAAAACAAGAATTCATAATGACAAACTTAAAACTATATATTGTTTCTTGGTGGGACAAGAATGTAACATTACACTATGAGTTTAATGTACGCTTCAAACAAAAATGTTGAACATAAAATTGACAAATTTATTGAGTGAAACTTACCTTATTTGACAAACATGAGTTGTATGGTAAAAAAGCACAGAGAAAATAACAAACAACATGATGGTAGATGAGAGTTGAATAGCTTTCTCAATTATGACTTGTCTAAAATAGAACTGACATATAAGTTGAAAAGTGTATTATTATAGGCCCAAGAATCAAGAAAATGAAGGTCCAAATATACATTTAAAGGTAGATACTCTTTTATTTAAGGATAATATAACATATAAATATAAAGAGAAATTTCATGATTTTTGGCCCTAAGAATTGCTACCTTAAGTGCATAGCACATACATGCTTAAGGTAAAAACATTTGGAAAAATCAAACGAAGAAAACAATACATAAAACACGAACAGTTAAATAAATAAATAATTCAGACATATAGCAAACATGGAAATGCTTATAAATCTAACACAAATGCTTCTAAATAAATACATAATTAGGACATCAGCCGAGTTTAATTGCAATCAATTAGAAGAAAAAAGAAAAATTACTACATTTCGTAACTGATTTTTGATCTTTCTATTTTGCTTCTTTTTTATTTAGACCTTTTTTCTATCTAATTTTATCTACTTATCTAGTTATCTAGTTTATCTACCAGCTTGAACTCGAATTTGATCACCTTCCATACTTCACTAGTTGTGGCTAGTTCAGGACTCCATTTTCAAGCTGCTCGGATAATTTCATTACCTTCACGAGCAAGATCGCGCCCTTCGTTACGAGCTTGTACATAGGCTTCTAAAGCCACCCGATTAGCTGCTGCACCAGGTGCATTACCCCAAGGATGCCCTAAAGTTCCTCCACCAAATTACAATACAAAATCATCTCCAAAGATTTTGGCTAAAATAGAAAACTGACAAACACATTCTTCTTAATATAGATGACATTAATGACATGACGAATATCTAAGTCTTGCTAGTATGATAAGTACTAAAAAAACCAAATGCTTTTTGAATGGTATTTTTGGCTCTTCTTTTTCCTCTTTGTTTTCTTCTTATGCTTAGTTGTCTTCTTTTTTATCTTTCTAAATACAACATTTACTTTCTTCATCAATTTAAACATAAATTTTTCTATCTTGGTTTTTATTTGTACACTCTCTCTCCACCGTATTATCGAAATGACTCGCTTTGGAGCAGTATATATAATCTCTGGTTAAGAATTATCGGTGACACATGTATATTAACTTTTTATATGATGTGAGGTACTTGTACATAGTTCTATTGATTGATACAGATCAAACATATGGTTTTTTGTTTCATTTGTTCCAATAGAGAAAACATCGTAGGGATGTTGTTGATAGTAATCAAATGCATGTATTCATCCCACATTTGTAAACTGTTATTCCATAGATTCGTCATGTCTTCCATCAAATATAAGAAAAGACATCTATATCATTATTTGGTTGTCTTGTATCTTGTATAAATATGGATAACAATATGTACTTTTGCTTCTGACAAATGTATGTAGGTAGGTTGTACATAGTCATAAGTAATGGCCAAGTAATGTGTGTGATATTTAGGTTATCAAAGGGATTAATTCCATTGATACTCAATGTGAACCTAACATTTCTCATGTTCTTAGCAAATTTTTTTGTACTTCTCATCAAAAAATTTTCACTAGTATACATTTGCGGGGTGCCTAAGCTTTCCGTCCTTCCTGTGTTTTTCTTTATGCCATCGGATTAGTTCGGCATCCATAGGATTCGATAACAAAAGTTTCAAACGATCTTTCACTAAAAGTTACCATATCACCATAGCGGATATTTTTTCTCTTCAAATCAGACAAACCATCTTACTTATTCAAAGACTCAGTACCTGTCTTATACTAACTAGCATCACAAGAAGGGTAACTATCCATATTCTTATTCTCGTTGCGATACAGGATGTAGTAATCGACATAGGCGTGAATCTTCTGCACACCTAATGATAAAGGACATATGAGTTTCTTCGCTTGGTATGTATTTGTTGACAATAAGTTTAGATTCAACATTATTTTTTTCAAGAGAACTAAAAAATAATCAAAGCTGTTGTTGGATTAACCATTTCTAGCCTTCAACCTAATAAGTTATAATATAGAAGGACGTACAGAGAAGTCCTTGTCACAACTCTTCGACTCATCGTATAATAATTGCTTGCTTGCCTTCCATAATGTTTCAAAATTATCTAAGTCTCTCACTAACCCCATTTTGACTTTTGGTTCAGCGTGCCACAACATCTCCTCTAGTTCGTTACCAGTATCATCTACCATTGTATAGTCATTGTTATCTATCACAACAGTATAACCATCATGAATGAAATCATGAATATCACTCTATAGGCAGATATTAAGTTTTTTCATGACACTACTTTTGTCTTTGACTGTATTGCCATATTTAGACCAAATTATATAACCTATATCAAATCCGCACTAAATTAAGTGAGACTTTATAACTTCTATTTTTATTCATGTTTTCTTATTTTTAGTCAAAGCATTGGCAACATATTTTCTTTGTCATCTTGCTTATAATATGCTTCTTTATAGTTTTAATAAATTTGGATAACTTATTGAGAAATGATGGTTGAAATCTTAGCATCTCACATATTTATTTTTGCTTATCTATATGAAAATACAAACCGTAATATAATATGCAATTTACAGATAATTTAAATAACATTTCCTTTATTTTAATGACGAGTTACTTTTTTAAATTTGTAAATATAACATTTTTCAAATAATCAACTTTTTTATTTCCTTCGCACATTAAAATTGTTAAAAGAAGAAAATTACAAAGGAATCTTCAAAACAGTTTTCAAATTACAAAGCAATATTTCTCAGCATCCCTGAAATATTGCTGCAACGACATTTATGTATGATGTTGGCTCATGAGATTACTCCCTCCGGTTTCATAATTCATAATGTTTTAAATAATGATATGTTTTATCTTTTAACTATACTCTTTTATTATAACATATATAAGTAAATATTCAATTTTTATTAAAGTATTTTTTAGACTAATTTATACATCATGTCTTCAAACTAAATATTTTAAAAGTTATTGATAGTTAAAATCCTAACATTCAATATTATTTAAAACATGTAAATATTTATTTTTGTAGGTGACGTGTATTCAATCATATGTGAAAATGTATTTTTCAGAATGTGCATGTGTTCTTTTTAGTCTGGGCAAGTGTTTTTAAGATAGCCTGTAAAAATGTTTTGTCCCGCTTTAAGAAAATCATTTTTGAATAGTAACACCGCATGCGTGAATGCGTCGTCGTCGGTCGGCCGGTGCAGGTTATGATCATGCAACGGGCCGTCGGTGATAGGGGAGGCGATGTGGAAGACGGCCTCATAGCCGGCGAACGCGGCGGCGAGGCTCTCCTTGTCCAGCAGCTCAGCCCGGACGAGGGTCAGCCGCTCGCAGATGCGCGTTCTTGGCAGCGTCATCTGCAGCAATTGATTAATAATCAGTTAGCAAAAGGGTAAAATTAATTAGCGCTGACTAATCACATAGTTAGTGAGTAAATTTGCTACCCTATCTGTTGCTACCAGGGTTTTCGAGCACGGTGTCAACCAGCCATATGGGCCGGACGTGTTCTTCGCTAATTAGTTAATTAAGATTAATCGAGGGCCAAATGGTAGGGCATATGGTTGTGCCTAGATTAATATTGGCATTTACAAAGATTAGGAGATTGTGATAATTGATTGATGCCGCCTTTTTTCTCAGCATCCCCAAAATATTGCTGCAACGGCATTTATGTATGATGTTGGCTCATGAGATCACTTTCTTCGGTTTGATGTTTTAGACAATGATATAGATTTCAAAACATATATTTAACTATAATTTTTACTAAATATTTATTTTTTTATTAAAGTATTTTTTTAAGACTAATTTATATATCGTGTTATAGTGTTTTAAACTAAAACGTCAAAAATTATAAAAAGAGAAAGTAAGTTTTCATATGTTCATAATAAAAAATACTTTTATAATATATATTTTACATATTAAACTATACTAATTTCTAAAATAATGTTCGACTTAGCGCAAAACTAAATTTACAAGCAGTTTAAAATGAGAGAGTAGTAACACGTATGCATGCTTGTGTTTCTACAAATATAGACTTCGAATGGTGCTGCAAACGGTGTAGGCTTTCCCAGGGAGCTTCACGAGCCACGACGCGATGAACCTGCCAACGTTAGTCATACAAACCATGAGCCCTTCGCTAGAGACCGCAGCCCTGCCATTCACCGCTACCTTCTCCGGTAGTGAAATGTATTAGAGGCAATATAGGATATTGTATTTAATGAGTATATGTTGATATTTCTAAATGATCTATAATCATATATTATATGAGAATAAATATAAGATCAACATATATATTGATTAATGATTATATCTCATATATATCAAATCGATAATATGGAGATATGTTACTAAATATATATTGAATAGACAAACTATGAGGTACTGTAGATATTTTATTTATCATCAGTTAATCTCAAGTAGTGATTATATAGGGTCCTTAGACTTGAGATCATCATCATTTCTAACGTAGGTAGTAGTTTATTTTGAAATTATTAAACACTACTCCGTAACAGGTTAGCTATAAAGGCAGTATTCGGATTTGTTATAAAATATGCAGTAGGATATGAGTGATCAAGATAGAATTCGTTTCTCTTATGGAAGAGATATTTTTGGGCCTCTCAATATAATGGATTATGGAAGTGTATGGCCATGCCAAACTGATTGAGTAGTCAATCATAAGGTTATAATCCATCATAAGATCGAAAGAATGATTAAGCTATTAACAGAATGACACAAGTTTTATCTTAAGCTCAATTGATATTATAAGACAAAGAGATTTATACATAAGAACATTATATGTTTAGTCTATATGATCTTTACGTATACTTAGGGGTTATTATGTCTTGCTAGAGACCACTATTAACAGGGTGACCGGAAAGGCATTTCCAGGTTGTGACCAAATATATGTGAACCTATAGGGTTGCACACTTAACGGATTGAAATACTTATTCGAATGTAATTCGGATAAGGGCTCAATTCGAATACAGATGCGAGTAAACTCTTATTGGACCACGGTCCCTTAGACCCAAGTGAGGAAATCTATATATAGGGAGGCATGGAGGTCAAGGAGAGATACCTCTGTTCACCTCGAACAAAACCCTAGCCGCCACCTCCCAAGCTAAACTCTAGCTGTTTGCGAGTGCTAGTACATCCACAATCGGTGTTCCAGCCTTAGATATGTGGATACCGGTAAAGGCACTGCTCGCTGCGGTGTTGATCGGCGTCAGGGTCATGGTGATCAACTATTTCATCTACTATCTCAACGTGAGCGTGGTAGGATTGACTTCTCTAACCCTACTTTCGCTGCAGCGCTCATCTCATGGTAATGGTTCATGATGCCTGCTTCGCATGATGTCTTAGTATGCATGGTAGAAAAATTTTGTTTTATGCTATCATAGCCTACACCTTTCCTTTTAGTGGTATCAGAGCCATCTTGCGTAGTTTGTGATCTAGATCATCGCATATGTTGATATGCGGTAGTAGTAGATTGGATCTATTATAGTTTAGATCAGTCAGTTCATGTGATGGATCGATAGTAGCATGGGTTGATGAGATCAATCGACGAATATGGATTAGATGAGGCATGAATAATAGCACCACTAGCATCCTTGAGAGTGTCTCGGATCGGTATAAGGTTGTTATGATGAGTACTAGTAGGCTATGGATCTATAGCCTTAGGTCATTGGAACTAGTAATGTCTTTGATAGTGTCTCGGACCAGTGTAAGGTTGTTATGCCGAGTACTAGTAGGTTATGGATCGGGTCAATGAAACTATTAGTATTCTTGAGATTGTCTCGAATCGACATAAGGTTGTTATGATGAATAGTAGTAGATTATGGATTTGATTGCTATGGGCCAGTGGAAAAGCTAGTATCCTTGAGAATGTCTCGGATCGGCGTATGGTGGTTGTGCCATATAGTTTTTTCATAGCGGGACTGCCGCTTACCCCCTTTATAGCATCTTAGATTTACATCATTAGGTAGAATGCAATTCTATGTCCAACTTATTTTTGCAGAGAATGATGTGAATAGTATGGCCCTATAGCATATTTGGAATGTATGAGATGTATGTGATGCATGTAACATTCAATCATGACCTGCATGTCATGATTATTTTAGCTACTGTTAGCTGTCTCTATTGTACTTAATGATCTGCATGTTGACCATAGTGCTGGAATTTATCTTTGTAATCTTCAATTTCTAAGTTGTATATATAGTAGCCTACATTAGAAGTTACAAGTTTTCAAGCATGGTGACCTAAAGGAGATATGTGGAAGAAGGAGATGACAATTCTTTTGGACCATACTATATGTGTTTATCTGTGATGTTTTCTATCTTACTTTTATGCAATGATATTTGTTAAATGTTGCTATGGTAGGATAGAGTCCCTCATAGTAAAAATTAGGTGTTTGTGTCCTTCCATATGTTGCACCTAAGGAGAATGATCATTGTACAATAGGTCTACCAAAGTGGAGTATAGTTGGTTATCATCGGTACTTGAGGTAAATGTCGGACATTTACATGCAAAAGCATTTGGTTTAATTAACAAGTTTATCAAAATAATTTTAGACCTTGGGACACAGGTTGGGGCCGAGGCATGTTGATGCCACCCAATAAACAAGAATCATATAGGGGTATAATTAGCAAAGCGTTGCTTACCTATGTCATTATTTTTCTAGTTGTGATGCCAAAACTCACAAAATATTAGTGAAATGAGAACCTTAACCCACTATGTCACTTAGAGGGAGTTTTGTTATAAAACACATAGTAGGAGTATTTTTTAAATAATTCAATAAAAGATGTACATAAATATAGTACTACACTTTGCATATTCTTATTTTGTAGTTCATGTAAGCTAATGCCACAACCAGTTATTTTAATTTGTGTTCTATTCTTGAAAAAGAAAAGCTAAATGGAATAAATTTTAAGGATTGGTATCGCAACTTGAGAATTGTTCTCAAGCAAGAATGCAAGGAGTATGTCTTTGAGACCTTTTTACTTGATAACTTGCCTGATAATGTCACTGTGGCTACATGGAGAGCTCATGAGAAACACACGAATGATTCTTTTGATGTGAGCTATCTCATGCTTGCCACAACATCCTCTGAGCTTCAGAAGCAATATGAGAACATAAATGCCTATAACATAATTGTGGGTTATGTGGTATGTTTAAGAACCAAGCAAAGGTTGATAGGTTCAACACTTCAAAGTCTTTGTTTGCGTGCAAGCTTGCGAAAGGGAATATGTCAGTCCTCATGTGATTTAGATGATTGGCTACATTGAGAGTCTAAAAAAGCTTAGTTTTTCACTTAGCCAAGAGTTAGCTACTCATATGATTCTCTATTTGCTCTTTTCGAGGTTTGAGCTATTCATATTGAACTATCACATGAACAATATGGACAGGACCTTGCTTGGGTTGCATGGGATGGTAAAATTTGCCAAGGATAGCATTAAGAAAAGCATCAATCATGTGATGATGATGCAAAAAGGCAATGACAGGCCTAATGTTAAGAAAATTTCAATCAACAAAAAGTTGACTACTGATCAGGTTATGAGCAACTCCTAGGCTACCAAGTGAGATAAGAATGACGCTGCTCCTGATGCACCTTGCTTTTATTGCAAGGGATCAGGACATTAGAAGAGGAACTGTCCAAAATACTTAGAAGATCTCAAGAAGAAGAGAAGTGCAGCTTTCACTTCAGGTATAAATATTATAGAGATCAATCATGCTACATCATCCTCTAAATTTTAGGTATTTGATATTGATCGGTTGCTCATATATGCAAATCATTGTAGAGGCTAATAAAAAGTAGAAGTTTGAGAAGGAGATAAGTGGATCTTCACTTTGGCAATGGAGCAAGGGTTGCTGTAGTGGCTATTGGCACCTTGTCATAGTCTTTACCTTCAAGATTAGTTTTGGAATTGAATAATTATTATTGTGTTCCATCTATTTTTAGGAACGTTATTTCTGCTTCTTGTTTGCAAGAAGAAAGTTATGATTTTAGATCTACGGATAGCAGTTGTTCTCTTTATTTTAAAGATATGTTCCATTGTCATACTCTATTGGTGAATGTGTTATACACTCTAAATCTTCAAGGGACACCGATCTATAACATTAATACAAAGAGGCAACATACTAATGATTTGAGTCTCATATTTATATGGCATTGTCGCATGGGTCATATAAATGAGAAACATATGGAGAGACTCCATAGAGATGGTCTTCTACACACATTTGATTTTGAATTATTAAAGACATGTGAATCTTATTTAATTGGCAAGATGACAAAGGCAGCTTTCACCGGTCAAGGTGAAACAAAAGTGACTTATTGGCACTCATACATACTGATGTATGTGGACCAATGAGCTCAATAGTCAGATGTGGTTTTCAATGCTTCATAACTTTTACTAATGACTTTAGTAGATATGGGTATATCTACCTAATAAAGCATAGGTCTAAATCTTTTGAAAAGTTCAAGGTATTCCAAAATGAAGTACAAAATCATTTAGTAAAAAAAATCAAATTTCTACGATCTAACCGTGAAGGCGAGTATTTGAGCCATGAGTTTGGCAATCATCTAAAAGATAATGGAATTGTTCTACTGTTGATTTCATCGGATACATCTCAATGGAATGGGGTATCTGAACGAAGAAATCACAACTTATTAGATATGGTGCAGTCCATGATGAGTCAAAATGATCTTCTATTGTCCTTTTGGGGATACACTCTTGAAACACACATGTTCACATTAAACAGGATTCAACCTAAGTCAATAGAAAAGACACCATATGAGATATGGACGGGACAACATCTTAACTTGTCTTTTCTTAAGATTTGAGGATGTGGAACTTATGTTAAACGTTTACAATCTGATAATCTTACTACTAAGTTTGACAAATGCTTCTTTATCAGGTATCCTAAGGAAACGAAATGATAATACTTCTATGATCAAGGAGAAGGCAAAGTGTTTGTCTCCTGACGTGGTGTTTTCTTAGAGAATGAGTTTCTCTCAAGAAAGGATTGTAGGAAAACGGTGCAACTCGAAGAAATTTGAGAAACGCCTAAAAATGTTTTAGCTCCTGCACAACCACAGTTGGTTAAACAAAGTGTTAAAGAACCTGTTGTAGAGACACCTGCACCACGTAGGTCAGAGAGGTCACGTCATGCATCTAAGAGGTACATGATCTTGACTACTCAACAGAGAGACATATTGTTGTTAGACAACAATGAGCCTAAGATTTATGAAGAAGCGATGGTGGGATCAGACTCTGAGAAATGGTTTGAAGCCATGAGATCTAAAATTAAATTCATGCATAGTAATCAAGTTTGGAACTTGATCCCCCTGATGGTGTTAAAACCATTGAGTGCAAATGGGTTTTTAAGAAAAAGATAGACATGGATAGAAATGTTCACATCTACAGGGCACGATTGGTAGTCAAATGTTTCAAACAAATTCAAGGTGTTGATTATGATAAAAAAAATTTGCCTATCGCAATGGTAATATCTATTCAGATCATTCTAGTGATTGTTGTATATTTTAACTATAAGATATGGCAAATAGATGTCAAAATAGCTTTCCTTAATGGAAATCTAAGTAAGGATGTGTACATGACACAACCCAAGGGTTTTGTCGATCCGCAATTAGATGGAAAGATACACAAGTTGCAAAAATCCATTTATGGATTAAAGCAGGCATATCGAAGTTGTAATATTCGTTTTGATAAAGTGATCAAAGGGTTTCATTTCATCAAGAATGAAGAAGAGCCTTATGTTTATAAGAAGGCTAGTGAGAGCACACTTGTATTGTGGTCTTATATGTGGATGACATATTATTAATCGGAAATGACATTCCTATAATCAAATCTATTAAGTCCTCATTGAAAAGTAGTTTCTCTATAAAAGACTTAGGAGAGGCGGCATATATTCTAGGCATCAAGATCTATAGAGATAGATCAAGAAAGCTAATTGAATTATGTCAAGATGCATACATTGACAAGGTATTGAAAAGGTTTAGCATGAAGGTCTCCGAAAAAGTTTTTCTACCTATGTCATATGATATAAATCTTAGCAAGAGTCAGTATCCTAGTACACCTGATGAGCGGGATAAAATGAATGCGATTCCATATATTTTGGCTATTAGGTCGATTATGTATGCTATGCTTTGTACACATCTAGATGTCTCATATGATTTAAGTGCTATGAGTAGATACTAATCAGATCCAGATGAAGGTCACTGAATTGCTGTAAAGAACATCTTAAAGTACTTGAGAAGAACTAAAAATGTGTTCCTAGTCTATGAAGGTGAGGAAGAGCTCGTTGTAAATGGTTACACTGATGCTAGCTTTCAAACTGATAAAGATGATTTCAGATTACAATCTGAATTTGTGTTATGCCTAAATGGAGGTGCGCTAAGTTAGAAGCTCCAAGCAGGATACGGTTGCTAATTCTACAATGGAAGCTGAGTACATTATAGCTTCGAAGCTGCTAAAGAGGTTGTTGTTAACACTGAAATTTGGTAAGCCCTGTAGATTGGATTGAAGAGCCAATCGGCTATAAAAAGAGGCCGATTGATATAGGGAAAGAGCCGATTGAATGGATGAGGGTGGATTTGGTTCAGTCAAAAGTTTAATTAGTTTTATTAACTTCTTAGAAAGAGTTTCCTTTTCTGTTTAGGAAATAACGACTAGAGGTTATACCACATCAGACTCATGTAACCCCAGGGAATAAATATAAATCATCCACACAGATCAATACAATCTCTGTGCATCGCTACCCTAGTTCATTTCGGTTTTTACCGGCAGGTTCTGGCTCTCATTGCGGGCTACATTGGTTAAGTTCAATTTCCGACGATGGGGTAAGTCCTGCCACTAACTTGGTGTATCCACTCTTTCTAAGAATGCATCGATTAGGTTTGATCTCTTAGTTCAATCGGATATATCACATCACGTTCGTATGGGTTTTAGCGGCTTATCGAGCTCATTCTACCGTCATCGGTTTTGTGTTGTATCGGTTAGGTCCGACCTACTAGACTACTTATAATAGATTGAGTCTTAAGTTGATAGGCTTAGTCCGATCGGATATATCACATCATGTTCGCATGGGTTTTAGCAACTTATCGAGCTCATTCTACCGTCATCAGTTTTGTGTTGCATCAGTTAGGTCCGACCTACTAGACTACTAGTAGTAGATTGAGTCTTAATTTAATAGCTCATTACACAACATTTCATCAAAGTATCCAACCGATGAATTATCTCTACACTGAGTTTCATGCCCAGTGTATCAGCTTTTCAACCAATATACATATATTTTGCTTAGCGATTAATCCGCTAACGATCGATCTGGTTCTGTTAGATCTAGCATTAAGACCTAGTGAGTTTTGTTCCCCCATCGGCTCACCTAGTAAATGAGTTTACTTATATGTATGCATCGGACTCGTAGCCGATGGGTTCCCTCGGTCCCTCCGTCGTTATGTCCTATGTAGCTCCCGCCGTTTTGATGTCATTAGTCTCAACCTTATACTGTCTCGGTTCAGTCTAATCTATTAAGGCTGGCTTCAACGGTGCCATCATCGGTGGTCGCTGGGTCTCGTCTCTTCAGGAGATCAAACCTCGTTCTCTATAGTTTATCGCATGTCCTATTCGGAGCGTAATTGGCTCTATAGCCGAGGAGTCCTTTATTTTATTCTTCGCTACTTGTTTATGCTATCATCGGCTTTCTAGCCAATGTCTGAGCGCTATAGCTCCTATCGCAACTAGCCAATAGCAGGAGTGCATCAGACTCACAGCTGATAGCTATCTTAACTCTATTGGTACTTCCACCTGATAGCATAAGTCTGTATTGGTCTATCGGTTGATTTGCTTGATGATATAACTCTATCGATCTTCCTGGTCAATTAGAGATTAAATTGGCTGTCACACCCACAGTTCCAACAACCAGGAGGCCTCAAAGAGCCAAAGGACCTATACTGGAGCTAAGTAGATCTCTTAGGCCTTTGTATATTCATGTGCACCGCATCGGACCTCTATCAGCTCATGCTTACTCGCCCTCTCGATGCGCCCCTCCGCTTGGTCCGATCTCCTCCACGCGCGAACAGTTATTTGGATCAAGAAATTTATTTCTGAACTTGGTATGGTGACTAATACCATCAGTCCAATGTATCTCTACAGTGATAATAGGAGGGTCATTACGTAAGCCAAGGAGCCTAGATCGCACCAGAAGTCCAAACACATTCTATGGCATTTTCACCTTATCCGCGAGATAATGGAGAGAGAACGATATAAAGATATGCAAAGTAGAAATGGATTTGAATATTACAGATCCGTTAATAAAATTGCTTCCCCAGCCAAAGTATAAGGCACATGCTAGGGCAATGGATATTAGATACCTAAATTATTGACTCTAGTGTAAGTGGTTATTAGATACCTACTATTAGTGATATGTCCTAGAGGCAATATAGGGATGTTGTATATATTACATACTATATTTATAATATATTGATTTGTTTATTAAAATAGACAATATAATTATTGATCAATGAGTATCTGATTAATTAATAAGGCACCTAATGTCAGATGTTAATATTTTTAAATGATTCCTAATTATATATCATATAAGAAATAAATATGATTGTAAGATTAATATATGTATTGATTGATGATCATATCTTGTAGATTATGATATGGAGATACTAAATTGATAATATGGATATATGTTAGCGAACCTATGTTAGATAGACTCACTATGAGATACCGTAGAGATTTTATGTGTCATCACTTAATCTCAAGTAGTGTTTATGTGGAGTTCTTAGACTTAAGATCATCATAATTTTTAACAATGTAGTAGCTTATTTTGATACTACTAAACAATACTCTGTAACAGAATAATAATAAAAGTAGTCTTTGTGTTTTGTTATAAAATATACAATAGGATGTGAGTGATCAAGATATAATTTGTCCCACCATGGGAGAGATATCTTTGGGCCTCTTGATGTATTGAATTATGGAAGTGCATACCCATGCCAAGGTGGTTGAGGAGATAATTACAAGTTTATAATCCATCACAGGATCGAGAGAGTGATTGAACTATTATGAGGATGACACAAGTCTGACCTTAAACTCGATCGAGTCATAAAGCAAAGATATTTGTACATGAGAACATTTCAGATTCAGTCAATATGATCTTTATGTATACTTTGGGTTAATATACTTTGATAGAGACTGTTATTAACAAGATGACTGGAAAGGTATTTTCGGGTCACGATCAAATATACGTGAACCTACAGGTCACACGCTTAATGGGTTGGAATGTTTGTTTGAATGTGATTCGGATAAGGGCTTAATTCGGATAAAGATCTAAGTAGACTCTAATTAGGAAATGATCCTCTAGGTCCAAATGAGGAAACCTATATATGGGGAGTGGGGAGGTCGAGGAGAGATACATTTGTTCACCTCGAGCAAAAACCTTAGCTGCCATGTCCTGAACCAAATCCTAGCTGTTTGTGAGTTCTAGTACCGCCACAATCGGCGTTTTAGCATTGGACATGTGGATACCAATGAAGGTCCTACTCATTGTGGCATTAATCGGTATCAAGATCACAGCGATCAACTGCTTCATTTACCACCTCAACGTGCGTGTGGTTAGATCGGCTTCTTCAACTCAACTTTCGCTGCACTGCGTGTCTTATGGTAATAGTTCATAATCTCTTTTTCAAATGATATTCTGGTGTGTATGATAATTTTTTTTACTTTTAAGCTATCGTAACTTACGCTCTTTTACCTACTTCAAAGGATGGATAAAGCGCGGTACAACTTCTGTGCAATGAAGAAAATTTCGCTTACTTGTGCTGTGGTGTACATACCAAGGCAGAGTGAAGTAAAAAAGGCTAGATGTAAACTGTTATAGTTATCTTTGCTTTGAGAGCAATGTTGTAGTCCTGTCTGAATCTCATTTTCAGAAGGAAATTTTTACTGTTTTTAGTTAAAAGCACTGACCCTCAAATGGCAGTTGGGTCCATTGCTGAAGATTTGATCCAGTGGTGTTTAAGCCTGTTTAACATCGCCGTAGTGTGAATGTTGCCGAAGTGTCTGCTTGTCCAGTTCCTGTGAGTGCTTGTATGATGTATTATTTTTTTCTTCAGTGTACATTCTTTTACGTGCCAAGACGTTATTCCACAGAATACTACAATCCGTGATTCTGATCATTGCAGACCAAATTTTCAGCAGAAGCCCAGCATATTTCAATTTAGATAAACTATTTTTGAAGGTGCTTTGCTCATCTGCTATTCAATGTAGTCTAGAGTCCTGAGGCCGCTCGAGAGCATCATATGATAGTTTTGGTCCTCAATGTGGCCCGATGTTAATAATTCGTGGAGTAATCGGTCACAGGTCACAACTTTTTTTTGTGTGTTTTTGGCTTGTGCACTGTCATGATCAGAGGACAGAGTCATCCGCCCATGCTACAGGTTCTCTATATTCATTTTAGCAACCAATTTTCTAGGTAAGGCTAGCGCCGGGTTTTTTTTCTGGATCCTATAGGAATCAGACAGACTCCTGTGAAAATTTTGGAGAACTAATTAAGGTAGATCTCCAAGCACCCGGTTTCTATGATCCTCCTTGAATAGGGTTTCTGCTCACGACGGGATGATGGGTTTACTATGAAGCTTCACTTGCCCATTAGTCTATAACCAGTTGGAATACTAAGGAGGGCTTGGTGTTCAATCCTACTCCCTCTGTCCCAAGAAGATAATTATTTTACGTTGTTTGGTGTAAGTTAAGGTTTGAGAAGAATAAATACATAGTATTTAAATATGGTTAGAAACAGGGGGATGTTTATGGGTGGAATTAGGAGAAATTTAACTGGGAGATGATTGATGGACAAAGTAGCACTTTAGAGTCAACCTTTGTGGGATAAATTTTGAATTCTAGAGTGACATTCTTTTCAGCGCAAACAAGAAAAGGTGAGTGAATCTGAGTCGAATGTGCATCGATGGGCAAAGCTATGAGCCCTTGTCACCGTACCAAGCGTGGTTCTTATTGAATTCCTGCGTATTACACCCTTATTTGTGGCAAGTTAAATTGAAGTGGGAAATATCAATTGAAAGCCATCAATTTATTGAAATCGCCGAAACAACTCCACATATCACATGTAAATATTTTACTAGTAAAAATCTAAGGAAAAGTGGTGTTATTATACAAATACTAGTATGTAAAATATTAAAATCTTGCTTAATTTTATTTGGAGGGGTTATTGTACGAAATGAATAATGTTAAAATAGTACAAGTTAGGTTTGACCATTTAAGCCATATTTACGAGTCTCATCATCCAAGCAAGCGCGAGTTTAATCTTAACAGTATCGCTTCTCCGATTTGAGACCAGTGAATCCTACGGTGTCATTGTCCTGTGTGAAGATAATATATAGCTGCACATATCATTCCATTATTATGCATGGAAGGATGTGGCTTTTTTATATTTAGTTTTTTAGAAAACATATTTTACAAATACATCCTTTAAATATATATCTCTATCTCATACGTTAGCGCCGAAGTGGAATGTTTCAGCACCAAATACGCTGGTGACGACACCTCAATTTGGAGCCGACCTCTCCTCTATAAGTACTACTCGTTTTTTGCTTAAAATTCTCTTGAACTGTTGTCAGATTTTAGAAATATTGGCAAATCAATGAATCATAATTTAAGAAAAAAGTGGTGTTATTATACAAATTCTGGGAGGAGGATGTGGGTCCATCTCTCCTATCCATCCCTAAATCTTATTGATTTGCTGTCAATTTTTTTTAAAAAGCAGAAGAATTGAATTATAACACATGATTTGAATTTTTTTCTTCAAAATTTGATAGTAAACCAATAGGATTTCCGTATGAGGGATCCACATCCTCCACAGAATCAGATTTTATAAATAAAAATAAATTAGCGGGAATGAATTAGGATATATTTATGTAAGTTTTTTTTTCAAAATTTGATAGTAAATATGATTTGGAGTAACATCTAGATGGGAGAGTTCAGCGTCAAACTGACTGGTGCCAAAACCTTACACTCAGTACTGAATAAGCTAGCGCTGAGACATCACACCTCGACACCAAGTGATGCCAAAACCTTACACTCTGTGTTGAATAAGCTAGCGCCGAGACATCACACTTCGGCGCTAAGGTAGATTGTATATCTGCAATAAGTTTTCTAAGTATATGTTTCTAAAAATATCAAAAAATCGTGATGAAGGGGTCATGCCAAATTTTGTGGCAACTATCACACTACATTCTACCTAGGTGCTAGAAATTAGGGTCCTTGGCACCAAGGTCGAACATCTCGGCGCTGCTTACTAAGCTGAGGCAAGAGTGGCTTAGGGCACCACAGTAACGACCATTTTATTTGGCACTGGCTTCAATACTTTTTGGTGCCCAAAGTCTGGAGGAGGCAGCACGTGATATGGGATGCCAATCCTTAATGCCGATGTTACCGAAGCTGATGCTGACCCTTGGCCGGACTCCTAGGCTAGATTAGTAGCCACCAGCCATGGATGTTGGGTTGTGGATCTTTGGCTTTAAAACATTTAACCTGGATGCCGAACTAAAATTCTATTTACAAAATGCATTCTTGGGATTTATTTATAAAAATACTTCCTTCGTCCAAGATACAGTACCTTCCAACATTTAAACTTTGTCTTGAAATATAACAATTTCTCTACCTATATTCTCTTTTTAACCAATCACAATCTTTCACTATTTAATTTCTCCATCTACTTTTTTTAACCAGTCATAATTGTTTTCATTTAATTCTTAGTACTTGCATTTAACCCTAAAACTTCTTATATTTTGGACAAAGGTAGTATATATTTTTTAAAAAAATGGACTAAAATGCAAAATTTTATTTAGAACACACTCCTTTTTTTAATTTTATGGAAGATCCAAAACCATGAATATGCAAGCCCACCATATAAATCCAACCCTTATAATAAGGGCATGCGTAATGCGATGATGTGACGAGTGGCTCAGATTGGCCACATCAGACATGTGCTATCGTGGAGGAGAGAGAGGGCTAGGGAAGGGGAGAGTGGCTTCATAAGAGTCTTCTACCTTGTAGAAGGCACAAGAGTCATAGGAGAGATAATGTAGTCTGAGCACACGAGGTGGTCCAAAAGGGGCAAAAAAAAGATAGAAGATAGGAGTGCCACCTAATAATGTTGAGACCACCTTGGCTAGCTGATGTCGAGCATCGCCATAGAGGAGCAGATCGAACCACTATGGGACAGATCTAGTTGGCAAAGTACTTTGGCAACTAGATCTACTGACATTCATCTAGATTCTTTGAGCTCATTATCGCTGCTGTGGGGCTTCTTTGACTGAGATATCATGATCTGAGCCAATGTGTTGCTAGTTGGTTGAGCCATGGCCACTATCAATTGGTGTCACTACAAAGCTCGTCGGCTGAGCCACGACCACTGGATCCACCCTCAATTCACGACACCCGGAGCTCAGCTAGAGTGGGGAGCAGCTACAGCAGGCAGTGGCGACCATGTGGAGCAACTGCTACAGTGCCACTTGAGAGGAGAAGAACAAAGAGGAGGATGGATGGCGAGGAGGATGAGAGATGAATTGGAAGGGGAAATAAGAATGGAGTGAGTTTGACAAGCTAGACATAAAATAATTGAAATGGCCTTAAGGACCGTATATATCATCTAGAGGGGGTGAATAGGCACTTTCTAAAATTTCAAAACTTGCAGTGGAATCAGGCCTAACTAGACAGTTTGGTGCTAGGTTGGATAGCCCAACTACGAAGGAGTCGGATAGTCTAACTACTATAGGACAGTCCAGTTAGTGCAAACACAAAGGAAAACAATTTGTACCTAGATTGTCCTACTATTGTAGGATAATCCAGCAACATAGAAAACTTGAACAATATAATAAAATATAAACTAAAATGACTATCTAAGCACACTTTCTACGAGAGCAAGCTAGTGAAAGATAGAGCTAAACAAGCTAGGAAAGATCACTAGTAACACAAGATAGAAAGCAGTAAATGCAAGGTACAAGAGAGGAAAAGAGACACACATTTGTTTACCAAAGTTTGGATTCAAGCAATCCTACGTCTTTGTTGAGGAGCTCCAAAAAGCCGAGTCTCAATTAACCCTTTTTCTCTCCAAGCAACCTCTAGTGCAGCTTTGATCTCTAAGCAATTACCAAAACTTAGCTTCGTCTCCAAGCGACTACCAAGGTCCTAAGCTTAGACAATGAGGTACAATCTCTGGTGAAGTTTAGTCTACCAAGCACTCATCAAGATGAAGGTCGGCTTCTACTCAATTGACCTCTCCCCTTCTAGAGGTGAGGTATAATATTCACAAGGGTTCTCAGGCACACCATACGCCTTGGTTGTTCCAACATTACAATTCTTCTCTTTCACACACTCTCAACTCAACCTACTAACAGCTCACAACCTTTAGAATATAGATAAAGAAAGTTGAGAGGGAATTTTGCCTTCTAAATAAGAACACAAGAACACTCAAGGCTAAACTCTAGCACAAATGATCTTTTATTAGCTTTCAAAACTCTTGAAAACTTGCCTAGCTTGCTTAGGGTGAAGAGAGGTTCAAAAGTCTCCAAATGAGTTCATAGCACCATCCATTTATAGCCACAACTCCTTGAATAGCCATTTCTTACCATTGTACAAGTCCGCCAGAATTTATATAGGGTTGGATAGTTTGATAATGGGCCAGACTATCTGACTATTTATGCTTTTTCAACGGTTATTGAACCACTAGCCGTTGTGCCATAAAGGAACGAACAATTTGATAGCTTCTGGACTATCCAACAGTGCTGCCTCTCAGATAGTCCGGTAACACTCAAACTATCTAGTCTAGCGCTTCTCCAAACATTTGTCAAGCCATTGTCTGGCCGCTACATAACATGTCAAACAATCCAATACTGTGCTGAACTATCTGGCTTCCTTTTGTCCTGTGGTCTAGAACAACTTATACACTAAGTTTCTTCGTGCATCTTCACTCGGACTGTTCGATGACTCCCAAATTGTTCAACCTTTACAAGAACCAGATTGTCTAGTACCACACCGAACAATCCAGTGCAATGCAACTTCCAGGCAACATGATATTCTACCTTTCAAACTTTGCCTAAACTTCTTCCACTTTAATTATTTTGTTTTGAGGGTTGTCTTTGCTGATTTTTAACTTCATAGGATCTAATACCTACTCATTACCCATGAATTGCATTAGTCCCTTAATCGGTTGTCATCAATTAGCCAAAACCCACTAGGGGACTTATATGCACTTTCAATCTCTCCATTTTTGTGATTAATGATAACGTGATTAAAACTTACAAAAGATTGAATAATATTTAGTTTTGAATGCAAAGGGTTAGTTTGTGCTCTCCCTAAATGTGTGTACAAAATATGTGAGGTGAGACAAATATGCACATATTTATTTTGACAGTGTGAGAGCTCCCCTATCTCTATGCATTTATAAGGTTCAATGTGTGTTAAGATACCAATTGTAACCATTGCAATAAAACCAAATTAAAAATTTCAATGGTACCAATTGACAATTTGAAAGCAATTCTTGAAATATTTTCTCCTTTCTCCATATGCTAATTTAATCTTTTCTTCCACTTCCTTTGATATTTCTCTCCCCCTTTGGCATTAAAGCACCAAAAAGAGCATAATAAGGGATAGGTGAGCAAAGAGAATCATTGAAAAAATTAAAAAAAACAATAAGCCAAGTTTCAATAACACAAGTTTCTTTCCCTCTTCACTTAAGCTTTCTCTTACTTTTTCTAGGATCATTGAGATTTTATTAAGCAAAAGCACAAGTAAGAAAGCCCAAGACTTTGAAGGAACAAACTTTTCACACCATTGTTGCAAAGATGATTGTTTTAGTTTTAGAGGAAATGTATGAATTTAAAAGTATGTCAAGACCAATATTCATTTAGAATAGGATCTCTAGACACTAGAACTCAAATTTATATACATTATCATGACTTGTGCTTGATTATTGATTCATCAAGCATTTCATCAAGCAATGTTCCTAGAATCTAATCATTTCTTAACTCACAAATCGATGCTCATCTAAAGGTTTGGTGAAAATGTCGGCTAGTTATTTATCAATGCTCACATGGGATAGGGATATATCACCTTTGACTTTATGATCTCTCAAAAAATGGTGATTAATTTCACTGTGTTTGGTTCTTAAGTGTTGGACGAGACTGTTATCTATTTTGATGGCACTCTTATTGTCCCATAGGAGTGGAATTTTGGTGAGATTATAGCCAAAATCTCTCAAGGTTTGCTTCATCCAAAGTAGTTGGACACAACAACTTTTTGCTGCAACATACTCGGCTTCCACAGTGCATTAGGCTATGAAATTTTACTTCTTGGAGGACCAAGAAACAATAGATCAGCTAAGGAATTGGCAAGTGTCAGTGGTATTTTTCCTATCCACTTTGCAACCGGCATAGTCCGAGTTAGAATAAATAATTAAATCAAAGGTTAAACTTTTCGAGTACCACAAGTAGAGATTGTAGTATGAACTAGATATCTTAGGATTCACTTGATAGTTATGAGGTGGCATTCCTTAGGTGCTACTTCAAAATGAGCATAAATACAAACATTAAGTATAATGTCTAGCCAAAAAGCATAAATATAGAGCAAGGAACCGATAATTAAATGATAAAGCTTTTGATCAACCGGTTTAACTTTCTTGTCGAGATTAAGATGTCCATTGGTTGGCATTGGGGTCTTGATAGGCTTGGCATGCTCCATGTTGAACTTCTTCGGCATGTCCTTCACGTACTTAGTTTGGCATATGAAAGTCTTTTCTTTAAATTGCTTGATTTGAAATCCAAGAAAGAACTTGAGCTCACCCATCATTAACATCTCAAATCTCAGTGTCATGATTATATTAAAATTCTTGCAAAAAAATCTCATTAGTTGAACAAAAATTATGTCCTTGACATAAATTTGGCAACAAAGATATCCTTATCAATGTGCTTAGTAAAGAGAGTAGAATCAGCTTTGCTGATCTCAAAGCCATTCTTGACAAGAAAATCTCTAAGCCATTCATACCATGCCCTAGTGCCTTTCTTAAGTCATTAGAGAGCTTTGTGAAGCTTGAACATATGGTTGGAGTGATTTGGATCTTCAAAGGCGAGAGATTGTTGCACATACATAAATTCTGAAATTGGTCCATTCAAAAATACACTCTTGACGTCTATTTGGAATAGCTTAAAATCGTAATGTGTAGTAAAGGCTAATAGAATGTGAATTGACTCAAGCCTAGCTACAAGAGCAAAAGTTTCACAAAAATCCAAACCTTCCACGAGCTCAAAGCCTTGAGCCACCAAGCGTGCTTTGTTCCTTGTCACTACTCTATGTTCATATTGCTTGTTGTGAAAGACCTATTTTGTAATGATCATGTTCTAAGTTGGGTCTCTACACCAAAGTGCACATTTTATTTCTTGTGAAATAATTGAGCTTTTCTTTCATGGCCATTATCTAATTAGGATCCACGAGTGCTTCTTCTACCTTCAAAGGCTCAATGGAAGAAACAAATAAGTAATGTTCACAAAAAATAGCAATTTGGGATCTAGTGGTTACTCCCCTTCTAATATCACAAAGGATATTGCCAACAGGATGATTACATTGAACACTTTTATGAACCCTTGGTTAAGGCACTTCATCTTGATGTTGAGGTTGTATGGGTTCAACTTCATCATCGTTAATCAAGATGTTTGAGTCATTTCCTTAACCTTGAACTTGGTCTTGATCTTGTTCAACATTTGAGCTTGAAGGTTCAACTTGAATTGAAGACGATAGTTCTTGTTCTTCATTTGGAGCTTGATCAACTTGAACCTCTTGTGGCATGATTCCCCAATTTCCTTATGCTCAATAGCCTTGCTTGAAATCTCAACATCTACAACATGTACAATAACTTGCTCTCCTTAGGAGCTATTATATTCATCAAATGTCACATCCCTAGTAACTTCAACAATCCTAAAGAATTTCTTAAAGATATGATAGACATGCGCATTTGATTCATAACTTAGTAAAAAAACCTTCATCTACCTTAGGTGCAAATTTAGAATTCCTAGATCTCTTGCTCAAAATAAAACACTTGCTCCCAAAGACGCAAAACTAAGAGATATTAGGCTTGTTACTAGTGAGTAGTTCATATGAAGTATTTTCTAAGAGTTTGTGGAGGTAGTCGGTTGATTGTGTGACAAGTCATGTTTGCCACTTCCGCCCAAAAGACATCCGAGATGTTTTACTCGTTGAGTATAGTTCTTGTGAACTCAATAAGTACGCAGTTCTTCCTCTCCATAACTCCATTTTGCTGAGGGTCATATGGTGTTGAGAATTTGTGCTTGATACCTTCTTCATCTAGAAACTCTTCCACATGTGTATTCTTAAATTCACCACCATTGTCAATCCACACACGCTTGATCTTGATGTTGAACTCATTTTGAGCCTTACGTGCAAAATTCCTGAAGACTTCTTGTGCTTCGCTTTTATCATGCAAAAAGAATACACATGTGAAACAAGAATAATCATCAACAATGACAAAACTGTATTTACAACCTTTGATACTTATATAAGCAATAGAACTAAATAGATCCATGTGAAGAAGTTGTAGTGGTCTTGTAGTGGTCCTGATGTTCTTCATGGGGTAAGGCATTCCAACTTTTTTCCTAGTACACACATGATCTTTCTCAAAAGTAACATTAGTAAGTTTGAGGATGTGCTTGCCTTTTAGAAATTTTGAGAGGCTCCTCATCCCCACATGAGCTAGCCTTCGGTGCCAAAGCCACCCCATGGAGGACTTTGTGATCAAGCAAGCATCTGTGCTTACTTTATCTAAGTTAAAGTCAATTAGATAAATGTCCCCCTTTTGCTTTCCCTTGAACGCTAAGGTAAAATTGTCCCTTCTAAATACGTCACATCCACGTTGGTAAATAAATAATTGTAGCTCATTTTACATAATTAAGAAACCAACAAAAGATTGTGACAGATTGACTTGATGAGGAGGATATTTGAGATACAAAGATTATTAGAAATGGCAATTTTACTGAAACCGATCACCTTGCCTTTACAATCATCTTCAAATACAATGTTGCCACGATTTCCTCCATCCTCATCAAAGTTTGAAAACATATTCCCATCTCTCGTCATATGATTTGTACATCTGCTATCAATCACCTACCTTGATCCATGAAGGAGTATGCTAACAAAATAAGTTTCATTTTGGGATTTAGGTACCCAAACTTATGAAAGTTTGGGTCCTTGCATGTTAGTAATCAAAGCTTCAGAAGCCCATACACATTGTTCTTTTCATTGTGAGTTCCCATAAAGCGAGCTACCACTTTACCACGGTAGAATATGGTATCTTATGCATATATGAAACATAGAATATGGAATGAGACATGCGCCCTTTAGTGTTCTTCTCTTGTGGAAACTTTGGAACCTTATTACCACCCTAAACAAACCTTAGGCACTCCTTGCAATCCACAATATTGTGCTTCAAGTTCTTGTTCTCATTAGCCCAAAACCCAAGCCCAAACTTTAACTTGTTATCCTCGGTGGCAACGGTCTTGTAAAGTTCATCCTTCGATTAATATGTCTTCATGCAACCATATTTAACTAAGGTGCCTAGTCTTTTATTCTCCTTCTTAAGAATCTCCAAAGCTTATATGTTAGTAGAATAATCATTCACATCAAGATTATAGCACTTAGCACAACCATTACTTGTAGAGGCATTGGAAAAAAGGTTCGCATCATTTGTGGAAGAGGTGCTTGACCAAATAACATCAAATTACACTTCTAGGTCTTTGTGAGTTTTATCCAAACTCACATTTTTTCTAGAAGTAACTCATTCAAACTCTTTAGGCAATAATTGATTCATTGACTGAATTGAGCTTTTTAGTCAACTCATCAACATTTTCCATCTCCTTAGCCAAAAGCCTATCTAGGGTTTGTTCTCTCTCCTTTTTAAGGATGAGCAAGTCATCTTATCTCTTTAGAGTCTTTTTCTTTTCTTCTAATGCCTTCATAAGCTTAGTCAATTAACAAATAGCTAGCTTACTAAGCCCCTTGAGCATATCATTATATTCATCAACACTATATCATTATCATCATTACTTTCTATGAGTTTGGGAGATAGAGTTACCTTGCGCTCTCTTGCCATAAGACAAATTGGAGCATAGTAGTCTTCATTGTCACTTAAGTTGTTGATAAGTTTGTTTGAAATAGAAGACTTGATGGCAATGGTTGCTATTCCTTTTTTGTCACCGGAGTTTCCCTTGTCATCGTAGTACCATTCTTCTCCCAAATAAGCTTGTCCAGAGCTTTTATTATGGAGCTTTGGCTTGTTCTCCTTCCCTTTGTTCATTCTCGGACAATTGGCAATGAAGTTCCCATACTCCCCGCACTCATAGCATGCCATGGATGATTGCCTCTTTCTTAGTTTGTCATTACTTCTCTTGTTCTTGCCAAAGCTGGTTTCCTTCAAGAAGTGATTGAACCTTTTGATGACAAGAGCAATGTCTTCATCTTCACTCTCTTGATAACTAGGTGCTTGCTTCTTTGTCTTGAAAGCCACCTCCTTGTTCTTAGCCATGGCAGTGTTCTTAGCGATCTCCTTGACTTATTTGGCTTCTTTTTCCAAGAGCTCATGGGTGATGATTCTTCTGAGGATATCACTTAGGGTGAGTTTCTTTTAACCCTTCCTTTCATAGATAAGAGACACCAATGTTGGATTTCTTGGTGCAAAGGCTTATGGAAGCCTCTACACAGCGAAGTGGTCTATCATTCCCTCACTTCAAAGTCCTTGTATCTTGTTGATGATGACTATCATATGGTCATACATCTCTTATAGTGTCTCATGGTCCTCCATTACAAATCTTTCTAGCTTCCCTTCCAAAAGCTTAATTCTTTATTCTCTCACTCCTGAAGTGCCTTCATCTATTTGAAGTGTGTCCCATTTCTCCTTGGATTCTTCAAGTTGATTGACCTTGTTAAACTCCTTCGGGTTCAAGGAACAAAGGATCACGCTCGTGGCCTGTGCATTTTGGTGAATGAGTTGTTCTTGTTGCGATGTGAGCTCAATGTCATTCTCCGAAATATCAATACCTATGCAAACCACCTTCCAAACACTAGGATGCAACGAGATTGTATGCAACTTCATATTGTGCTTCCAAGTGGCATAATGTGTCCCATTGAATTGGGTGGCACGCTCAGAAGACACAGAGATTTACCTGTTAGAGGGATTAAGCTTATTATAATTAAAACCGATAGAGACTCTCTTCTTTGGTAGCATCTCCTTAACGCCAGAGCCATTTTCTCCATTTCCATTGATTCCACCAGTGCTTGTTCCATTGGTATTTTTGCATCTTGTGACATATCAACCTTTTCAACCAGTTAAGCCTATGATAGTAATTGAAAGGACCTTAAGGATCGTATATGTCACCTAGAGGGGTGTGAACATGAGTTTTCTAAAATTTCAAAACTTGCAACGGAATCAAGCCTAACCAGATAGTCCGATGCCTTTTCGGACAGTTAGACTAATGTAGGATAGTTGGGTCAGTGCAAATATAGAGAAAAACAATATGTGCTTGGATTGTCTGACTGTTATAGAACAATCCAACTAATATAGGAAACTTAACTTGAGTAATATAACAAGATGTAAACTAGAAGGGCTAATTAAGCACATTTGCTATGAGAGCAAGCATGTAAAAGATAGAGCTAAACAAACTAGTAAAGATCACTACTAGTACTAGATATAAAACAACAAATGCAAGGTAAAATAAAGGAAACGAGATAGCGATTTATTTACTGAAGTTCAGATTCAAGCAATTATATGTCTCCATTGAGGAGCTCCATAGAGTTGGGTCTTGATTAACCATTTTCCTGTCTAAGCAACCTCTGGTGCGGATTTAGTCTCTAAGCATCCACCAAGGATTAGCTCCATCTCCAAGAGACCACCAATGTCCTAAGCTTGGATGATGAGTTATAACCTCCAATGAAACTTGATGTACAAATCACCCACAAAGATGAAGCTCGGCTTTCACTAAGTAGATCACTTTCCTTCTAGAGACAAGCTAGAACATTCACAAGGGTTCCCAGACACATCACATGCCTTAGTTGCTCTAAGATTATAATTCTTCTCTTCCACACACACTCAACTCAAGCCACTAACATCTCATAAGCATTAGAACACAAAGAGAGAGAGAGAGAGAGAGTTAGGAGGGAATTTTGCATTCTAAACAAGAACATAAGAACACTCAAGGCTAGACTCTAACATAAATGATCTACAATTAGCTCTCAAAGCTCTTGAACACTTGTCTAGCTTGCTCAGGGTGAAGAGGGGTTCAAAAGTTTCCAAATGAGTCCATAGCATTGTCCATTTATAGCCCCAACTCATCCACTAGCCATTTATTGCCATTGCACAAGTCTTCTAGAATTTATATAGGGTGGGATAGTATAGTACCAGGCCCAACTGTTCGACCCTTTATGCTTTTACAACGGTCACTAAACTTGTAGCTGTTGTGTCATAAATGGGTGGATAATCCAATAGCTCCTAGACTATCCAACAGTGCTACCTCTCAGACGATCCAATAACACTTGGACTGTTCAGTCTATCGCTTCTCCAAACATCGGTCAAGCCATTGTCTGGCTACTCAATAATATGTTAGATAGTCCGGTACCATGTTGAACTGTTCGACTTCCTTTTGTCTCATAGTGCAGAACAACTTGTCACTAAGTTTCTTCACACTTCTTCACTCAAACTATCCGGCCTTTACAAGACTCAGACTACTTGGCACCGCACTAGATTGTTCGGTCCAATGTAGCTTTTGAGCAACTTGAGATTCTACCTTTTAAACTTTGTTCAAACTTCTTCCACTTCAATTCTTTACTTTAAGGATTGTCTTTGTTCATTATTCATCTTCGTAGGATTTAATGCATGCTCATTACTCATTAATTTCATTAGTCTCTTAATCATGTCATCAATTAGCCAAAATCTACTAGGGTCTAGATGCACTTTCAATAATAAAGTTGTATGTATGGTTTAATTTCTTGCTATAAGGTTCCTAGTGTAAGAATATCAACACATTTGATAATAGAAAATATGATAAGGGCTAACACAAAATAGTTTAGGGCTGAAAAAAAAGAGAGTCCAAGAATAGCCTCCACTAAATAAGCAGTATCCTATGTAGTGGCCTTATTGTACATGGCATGCTCTTCCACCCTAGGGCCATTCGCATTATGTCTACATGGCATGTTGCTCCAACCAAACACATAGGAGATTCCTCTCCGTGTACTCAAATGATATGTCCTTGCGAAGATCCTTGTCTGCTTGCAAGGGCATGGGTGGCCTTGTTAGTGTGGACATGAAGCAGGAGTGATAAGTAGAAAGCAAGAGAGAGGAAGGCACCAAGGATGAGGATGACATGGCGAAGTGCTGCCACCAACGAGGCTGCCATCGCTGAGCTCCATGTCCCTCGCTGCCTCGCGCCTGGCCAGATCTAGAGAACTCACGACCAGACCGATGAATGGATGAGAGGACAATCGCGGTGATCTACCTCGATCTACACCAACAGTGGCACCATTGAGCTCCAAGCTACGCCGAAGAGAGGCTTCGGAGATGGTGACTCGATCTGTCCTGCCTATGATGCTAGGGAGCTTGTCGCTTTGTCACCTCGTTGTTATGCAAACCATCGATCCTTGACCTTCACCCTTCTCAGCTTCTCGTCCAACATTGGGTGGTGGGGGAGGAGATGAGCTCATCAGGTGGAGAAAAGGGGAGAGTGGCACCGACGCTAATAGAGGAAGGAAGGGAGAGATGACGACAACGCTGGCATCGACAGGGAGAGAAAGGGACTCGGGCATGGACGGGGATAGGGAATTGGGTGGGGAGGGGATTAAGTGGGGAAGGGAGAGATTTTATATTCTTTTCTTTGATTGCAAAGGTTTGAAGTATTATATATATGTAATTTTGATAGTACATTTGCCACTCTATCTCTCATATTGTAGTTTTGCAAATTAATCTTGAACTTTTTAGTATTAAAAATTAATCAAATCTAAACAGATAGCTATATATAAAAATATTCACTATAGAAAAATAATAGGTAACATATTTAATATAAGAATATTATTTATTTATTTAATATATTATTATAAATTTTTGGCCGTAGCAAAGGACATACATTTAGATAGTAAATTAAAAAAAGGAAGGGACCGAAATGCAAACTGTTTTTTGTTCTATCATAAGTAGCTTACATTATGGGGAGTGTGACGCTTCAGCTATATGACACTTCAAGATTAAGGTTACTTGTCATCGTGTCTTGTCCTGTAAATAGCCTAAATAATTTGTAGAAGTGGCCTGGGCATACTGTGATGAGCATGCCAAAGCACCGGCCAGACAGAACCAACCAGCAAACGACAGGTCAACAACATCAATGTACACGTCCTAGTCACCCACCCATCATCGTCACCATCATCTCACAGGGCACCTGCTCTCCCACTTTTCCCAGATCCCCAACTTCAAACCGAGCGGAGACGAGCAAGTTGAAGGTAGAGAAACATAAGGTGACAGTTGGGGGGTAATCTCGTCATTTCACTCAGAGCCACAACATCCGCAGACAGCAACGCATCAGGCAGAGCTGCAACACGCACACACGCCGTTGTACACCAAGCGGATCGGACCACCCACCTGCATAATCATCCTCTCCTCCCCCTACCTATCGTTCTAGCAAATATCAATGCGTGCAAACCATCATGGCATCAACCGCTGCACGCCTGCTGGGCTACTGCAGCCACCACCACTCTCATAAATTCATCCACCACACAATCGAATCTCTCCTCACTCTCTCTATCTCTACAAGACCCGGGAGCGTTCGGCTTCTTTCTCTCAGGAGGACAGCAAGAAAGCGAAACGAAAGAATCAAAGAATGGATCCATGTATCGCAGCCATCCTGCCATGGACGCATGGAACCAGCCATGGACGCAAGGAGAGAGACACTAAATCTCACTTTGTTTCCTAATGGCCCATTTTCCTATGGAGTATGGACCATGACATTTCTATACAGAGAGAGAGCGCGCGCAGCATTCACTCACTTAGCTTCTCTGCCCCAGATTTGCTCTTCTCCTTGGAGATGGAGCCGGACCGACGACGAAGCCAACGCAGACAGCAGCAGCAAAAGCCCCACTACCACCCTTCCATTCCGTCCCTCCACATGCCACACCATTACCACCACCCACCCTCCCTCTCCGCTTACCAGGTGATTGTTAGTTTGGTTGGTGCTCCCTTCGGCTCAGCTCGGCTGCTCTCCTGCCGTCCATCCTTGCTACTACTGAGTACAACCAGGCAGTCTACTCGAGCACCATCACCATGCATGGGCCTTTTTGGGTTTTTGGCACCACATCCATCCCCATGGGTCTCCTTCACACGGCGCAGGAGCTGCAGCAGCGAGCATCAGCAACAGAGAGGAAGCAGTGGGCGCAAGAAACTTCCCACACCTCCACCCTCCTCCTTTATTTCTATATTGTCGTCTTCTTCCTTCATTTTTCCCATCTCCTTCTACCTCTATCTCTCCCTCCTCCTTCGGCTTTCTCCCCCTTCTCCTGTTCTTCCGGGCGTTTCTTGGTTTCTTGGCGGGTGAGGTGAGGTGAGGTGAGACATGAAGAAGGCCAAGGTGATCTTGGCTCAGCCGGCGGCGAGGGCGCCGCCGTCGCCGCTGCTGCCGAGGTCGGCGGGGCATGGCGGCGTTGGTGTCGGGGAAGAGGCGTACAGTACGAGGGCCAAGTACAAGAATCTTCTCCAGGACTACAAGGAGCTCCTCAAGGTGTGGGTTCATGGCATTCTTGGAATCATGACCTCGTTCGGTTTCCCGATCTGATATTGATTTTTGGGGGTTTTGCGATGTTTTGATCGGCTCCTCTTCGGAGGAGGTTTTTGTGATGTTTGATTTCATCCTGGTTTTTGGAGATGTGATTTCGATTGGATCTTGGCGGCTTTGTTCTTTATCGATTTTATTTAGGGTGCTCTTGGTTTTCTGATTACTTGAGGGGGTTTGTTGTGTATTCTGTGGATCTGGAGGTTTTTTTTTCTTGTGACGATCTTTTGGGGTTAGATCTGGGGTTCTGAAATTACTATCCTTCTTCACCTAATATTGAATGGTTTAGCATGGTTTGATGTGTTCCAAGTCATCTAATAAGTGTATCAGTTCATTTTGTTTCGTAGTCAAGCTTTATTCTAAAGATCGCAACTCTCTTAATCTAGGATTTTTAGAAATGTGGTGATTGCAAGTTTGATGGTGTTTGGTGTCATCTCATTTACTCTTAGTTTAATGGTAGCTGATCATTAGGTTGTGTTGACATACTCAGGAAACTGAAGCAAAGAAGAAGAGATTACAGATGGAGAAGCTGAAGAAACAGAGGCTTTTGGCTGAAGTCAAGTAAGGGCCTGAACTCATCATCTTCTCCAGCGTGTGATTTACACGTCTAGATGATATGCTCTACGAGAATGCACGTTTAAATGATTATGCTCTACGAGAATGCAAGTCTGGTGCTGTTGTCTCATTATCCTTGGCACAATTGCGCCGTACTCTAGGTTTTTGCGGAGAAGGTACAAATCAATGTATGAAAATCCATCTCAGACGGTTGTGTATAGAGTGAAGAATCCGGCATTGCCACCCAAATTGCGACAGACTGGTTGGTCTCAAAACGAAGAGTATCGCACGGTTCAGGCTAGCGGAAGCTCTAGCAGAGGCCCATCGGTGCACCGGAGTCTGGGTTCTGCTCCAAGAGCATCTCTGGTGATTGACCTCAACGAGGCTTGCGAGCCGGTAATATTTTGGGGGAACTCAGTTCGCTAGTTTCGTTGTCCGCAGAAATTGTTATCTGAATGGGGTTGAATTTATTCTTTCCAGAGTTCTGAAGAGATGGAGGAGCTTCATGGTTACCAGGAGGCTGTTAGGGTTGGCAGGGTCATGAAGCACCCAATAGAGGCTGATGTTGTGGCAGGTCCTAGTGATGTGAAAACGGCAGCATTCTGGGATGTGCGGAGCGTCGCCTCTCGAGCTGGGAAGAGGAAGATCTCATGGCAGGATCAGTTAGCTCTTAGAGTTTAGGTTGGTAACAACATTGTTGTTGAGATAGCTGGGAAGAGTAACTATGTTTTATCATCCCTGGTCCTCGAGTTGTAAAAGAATCCGTAAGAGGAATCGGTGGATGGGTATTGTATGCTCCTGGCGCTTGATGAAATCGTAGTTGAGTATTCTTAATCACTGATTTGTTGTGTTAGTGTGGATGCCATCTCGACAACAACTCTAGGGCTAATGGTATTAGATCAAAATGAATAAGTAATGCAAATCCTGATGCCTTGTAGTGGGTGCTGCAGCTGCTTCTGTTTATCCTTGTAGAGCTGTAATTCATGAGCTCAATCTTGTTTATGTAAACAATAGGGAATAGGATGGAACCCATCACCGTTGTAGATTATATCCATGTGTGAATATTAGTATAGTAATGTCAGCATATATGTTCACTCCATAGTAATGTTTTATATTTCTGGTAGTGGCTACTGTGATGTAATGGCATGCTTCTGGCAGCCATATGCTATTTTTAAAGGTCTTTGGTTAAGAATTACAGTAAGATGCAGCAGTACAACTGTTGAGCTGGTTTACAAATATATTGATGTATCTTAGCAGGATTCTATTCTCCTGCTGATGGGTTCCCATGTGTTGGCATTATGGCTGCTTCTACAAGTTTGCCTCATCTTGTCGCCATGTTTTCAGGCAAGTGATCATTGCATTTGAGGACTCTGTCACCTACTAGGACTATCATGTTGTTTCTCTCGTGTTGCTCGGATTGGGTTATTTACTCCAAAACAGAGAGACTCAATAAAGTGTATGTACAAGTTATATGTTCATCGAAGAAGAAAAAGAAGTAAAAATAAGGGCCAGTTTCATTATTGTCTCATGTTCAATATTGATTTTGCTCATATTTTTTAGGATTTTATTTTTATCCCTGTTTTTTTTTAACGAATGGAGCATTTACCTCTGTTTTTAACGAAAGTGAGTGGAGATAGAGTTATACGGTAAAGAAATAGAAAAAATAATGATTGCTGTAAAATATGAATTGACCTTCCCACGTCCTCATTGCTTACTTTGCAAATATGTGGTATTAGTCTTGGACTGTCGAGCACGGCTTTCTCTTCCAAATCTCTATTATGAACCCTAGATAACAAATTGGCTCGGCATAGATGATTTCAATTGGCTAGCTAGGTAGTGGGAAGTAGTGGTAGTCGACACTGACAATCCTTGAGAATGGGGAGCAAGAGACACAATGATGAATTGCCTAGGCGCAGGTGACGAGGAGTAGGCAATGTTGATTGGTTGGTCAGGCAACAACTAGTAGTAGCAGCTGATGCTAGCCATCCTTAAGAAGGAGAAGTAGGAGCATGCAGTGGCGAGGAGGACGTGGCATAGGCGAGCAAGCTAGGCAACGTGAAGAGAGCCTAGTGACAGTAAGTAGGCTGTAGGAAAGGAGCAGCAAGACAGCCGACGTTGAGGATGCTTCGATGCTTGCACTAGGAATGTTAGCTAGTGTTGCTCTTGAGAAAGGGACTATAGTGGAAATCTTAAAAATGAAGGAGATTTTTTGGAAGAGGCCATCAGATAACCCCTCTGTGCTATTCTCGTGAGTGTTGTCTCTTAATTTGGTTCATTACATGATCTGAACACTCTGTGATGTAATCTGGATACTTTATGATTACATGATTTGGACTTGTAATATATGTTGTTTTGTTAGCTATGATCTAGACTTCACCTGGTTGTGTAAATTCTATCAAATTGTTGCACAAATGTCCTCAAAACATTGTCCAAATTCTATCAAAATGCTATTGAAATGCTATCAAAATTTTGTTCAAAATCTATCAAAACATTGTCAAATTCTGAATATAATCATGTCACAATTTTCTTGATATTCTATCAAAATTTTGTGAACATTAGTCTAAGTTTGTCAACAATCATTTGATTTTTGAAATCATGTTCTAAATCACATGTACGAAATGGGAGAAAAACACAATTAATAAACAAATATTGGGGCAAATGTGCAACAGCAAATGAGGGTATAAATATCCTTTTGCCAAATGACTTAACACCGTTAAGTTGACCAAAAGTAGGGGGTAAATACTGGATTTGTTTTAAAAAATAAGGGCAAAAATGGAAACTCTAAAAATTGAGAGCAAAATTAATACCGGACATCAAAGTAGAGACAAGACCGAAATTTTTCTTTAAAATAAAGGTGCAATGTAAGGTGTAAATGCTTCGTGGACTTTGGTATATGACTGGAGCTTTTAAGCTGCTTAGGGAGTTACTTAGTAAGTCGCTAACCTTGTTTGAATAACGTTGTTTTTTTTTTATTTTTGTGTAATCACAAGTCATGTTTGTAGGTAAGGGAGGGCTTTTGTTGTCCTCCTCTTAATAAAAAATGTTACGGAATTCTCTTACCTATTAAAAAAAGTTGTCAAGTCATGATGTCCATTCCAAGCAGGTTTATCTGCTTTGGCTCTAGGCACGTACAAGAGCAAAATCTTTCTTGAAATGGCTTTTCCATGATATGAATATTGGGTTAAATTGCTGAAGATTATATAATTCCTTTTACACAATATACTCCAAGATGTTATGGCAACTGCTTCCAAAAAAATGATATTGAAATTGCTTTTTTGCATCTAGAATCATATCCATGAAACTCACATGGGTCTGCCACTGTATCCCCGTATACTGCCAACATCTTTGCGCAAATGTACATGTAAAGAACAGATGCATGAGATCCTCTCTAATATGATTAGTGCATAACACAATCTTGGCCATTCATAATTGCTTTGTATAACATATCTATGATGTTTTAGCCTGTCATTTAACAACCATAAGAAAACCTTCCAGATTAACACCAGAGGAGTCTCAGGTTGAAAGCGCTCATAATGCAGATCTTATGGTCCATACGATGCCATCATTGCTTGGATCGGTGATGGATGCCATTCTTACTCTCCTCCCCTCCTCTCTACTGACCATGAAACCATACTGGACGGATTCTCAAATCTCAATAGGACGATTTCTCAATAGGTCTAGTCCAACCGTCTAACAAAATCCTTTGACGATTATCTTAATACATCGCGCATCTCCAGCAACAAATTAAGATTATTGATGATGATGATGATGGAAAATGTGCAGATTTTATGGACTCATATGACGAATTGAACAGCAATAGGATAATCAACAGTGGATCATGCCATAATCTCCACACAAAATTTAAAATGAGCTTTTTCGATTGACAGGACATCTCAAAATTAAACGAGTAATTTACGAAAATGCGTCCACCATCCCCATATCTTATCCTCTCTCTTCCCTATCTCTTTGTCCTCTCTCCCACTTATAATTGTATCACTCATGTCCTCAACAGTGGCATGACGAGCTCAGCTTTGGCTTCCTCAAGGGCAATGCTATCGGCCTCGTCATCTTCAACAGTGGTGCGGCACGACCGTGATGGCCTCTCGTCCTCAACGATGGTGTGATGAGCTAGGTCTCAGCTTCCTCGATAGTGGCACAGTCGGCCTTGGCTTCCTCGATAGTGGCACAGTCGGCCTTGGCTTCCTCGATGGTGGTGTGGTTAGCCCCAGCTTTTCTCAATGGGAGCACGGCACGATGGTAGTGGACCGCAGGGCGTTGGTGGCATGGAAGAGGGCTTCGGTGCTAAGCCCAGCAATGCAAGGCCACTGGAGAGGAGGAAGAAGTCGGTCACTAGAGAGAAAGAAGATCTAGCTGGTACCTTTTTTTGCCATTTATTCAATATTTGAGCTCACATATGTTTGATGTTTTTTTATTAAAATGTTTCAGAGGGTATTTTAATGGTGTTTTACTTATTTTTTAATCTTTGATGCGTGAGATCAGTGGATGTTTCCATAGATGAAACTCGCTACAAACGAAATGTTTTAAATGTGATCCGATTATATTTCACCGTTTAAACTGTTGACCTCTTTTTCTGTGGTGCTAAAAATTCCTGTTTTGATAATTGAAACATTTTCGTTCAAGCGATGAAAGATTTTTCTCCAATCGATGAAACATTTTTGTTGTAACATTTTTCATCAAGTGGTAAAACATGTTGAAACATTTCGCAACAAGACGCAACACCGTCCGGCGTTTTGCAAAACGTTGGATGCCCGAGCCATAGTCCCGAACCAATGGCCTAATAGTATTCCACACGTCCCGACTCTTGCAACATGGCCACAAAATCCATAGAAATTCCAACAAAACATTGTATCAAACTTGGCCAAAAACAGTCATCTGAACATCAGACGGTCGCCGGCTTCTTCTTATCCACCTCAGATCAGCGCGCCCCGCACTTGTCCCCGTGTTCCTTTGTGTAGAGGTGCAGCACCATGTCGGTCTTGCCGGAGCAGCGCACGCCGCAGGGTTCGCACAGGAGCGCTCCGTTCACCTGCTGCAGCACCGCGAACATCCTCCCCTCCACTTGAATCTTCACCTGCTGCCCGGTTGCAGCCGCCGCGGCGGTGGTGCTGTTGGCTGACTTCCATGGGCGCCATGGAGCCATCGGCCGCTTGTGCAGCATCTCCCGGCGGAGCAGACAACGGCGCCACCGCGGCTGTTGCTGTCTGTCCCTTGACGGAGGCAGCGGAGGGCGTTTCCTTCGACCTGTCCTTCACAATCTCCATGGCTGCCTTTTCAGCCATTGGTTTGATCTTGTGCTTCTTTCTGGCTAGGTGTAACCTCATGTCGCTCTCGGACGTCGCCCTCACGTTGCAGGAGGTGCACCCGAACTCACCGATTCGCATAACGATGTGGTGCTCGCCGTCGACGACAATGTCGACGTTTCCCTTCTCCGGAGTGTCGGTGACGTTGGTGGCGACATTCGCTACTACTGTCATGGCTCCCGTCTCTTGCACCTCAAGTTTACCGCCAACTTTGCTGGTCATGGAGGCGGCAGCTTCTGCCTTCGCCTTCACCGCGGCCATGGACTTGTGTTTCCTCCCGGCGAGGTGAGACTGCATGACAGTCACCGACGGCGCCTTCACGTTGCAGACATCGCAGAGAATGAAGATCTCGTCCAGCCTCCGCATGGCGTGCGGCTCGCCGTCGACCTTCACCACGACCGTTCCAGGCTCGCCGTCGGCGACACCCGATGTTGCCGCTGGTTCTTTGGTGCCCTTCTTGGGAGAGGCATACGTCGGCGCCGGTGGCTTTCCGGCTTGCTGCTTCAGCTTCGTGGCCTTGGAGACGTGCTTGCCGCTGTCGAGGTGGCACATCATGGAGACGCGGTCGGCCATCCTCACGTTGCAATCCTGGCAGAGGAGGTAGCCGTCCATCTGCAGCACCTTGTACACCACGCCGGCGCTCGTCAGCATGCTCAGCTTCGTCGGCCTGAAGCCGCCGTCAGAAGCCGGCGGCATCATCGCCGCCGCATCCTCCTCCTCTTCTTGCTCGGGCTCGGGTTCCGGCGGCGCTGACAGCGCGAGCGCGGCCTTCTTCTTCTTGTGGCTCTTCCCGTTGAGATGGTCCTGCATGGCCTTCTCGCCGGTCGACGTGATGCCGCACACGGCACAGGTCAGGTCGGCCTTGGGCCTTTTGCTGCTCGTCGCGGCGGAGACGGCGGACGCCGTGGCGGTGGCGGGGTTCTTCCTCTTGGCCGGCAGCAAGGCGGACGCCAATGCGGATGCATTTCCATTCGAGATTGCCTGCGAGGGCTGCGTAAAATGAACGCGCTCGTGACCTTTTAGCACGCGTATATATAGGAACAGCTCGTCATGGAAGTATTGAGCATTGACACCATCGATATAGTAGGCATATGCTATCAATTATGCACAGTACAGTCTTTTCAACTCAATTAACCTTGATCTTTGATCTTTGGTAAAACTTTTAGAAGTGCTTATATTCAAAACATAGAGATTGTATAAATTAAGGTACAACAACACCTATATAAACTAATGTTAGTGCCATCTTCAGAATAGAACTGCATGTTATAGAAAGAGTAGAAACTAGTCTATTTAGACATCTGAACATTGGTGGCCTGTATACCACAAACCAAATTACCCTTGAACTCTCTAAAAGTAGATACACAAGGATGTGGCAAGCCATACAGCCAACCGAATTATATTGCACTTGCACACATAAGCGTGGCCTATAAAACCAGCCTTCAAACCCACCGTTCGGATTAATTAGACGGTATTAGATAGTTCTGGGTGTTATTTACGTAGTTACAGTTCATGGATTGGAGTAGATTGGCCACCAAAGTTGAGAAGGTCAAATAGATTTGTTTCTAAATATTATCCACAACTGGACTAATGTTGTGAGTATAACATATAGTTAATAATGTGAAATATCATCCATAATTCTATTCTTTTAACATTGCATGTTTCTAAAACAATAGATGGTCGGCGTAATTTCTAAGTGTCTTTTTAGTTTTCTAACAACTTTGATCATATCTTCATAATAAAACTGCATATGTTATAAAAATAGTAGAGAAACTAGTCTATTTAGACACTGAACATTGGGGGCCAGTATACTACAAATCAGGAACTATGACCATCTCAGTTACCCATGAACTCTCTAAAAATAGGTCCACGAGGTTGTGGGAAACCATACAGGCAACCGAATTATATTGCATTTGCACACATAAGCGTGGACTATTACACCAGCCTTCAAACTCACCGTTGGGATTATTTAGACAGCATTAGATAGTTCAGGGTGTTATTTATATAGTTACAGCTCATGGATTATAGTAGATTGGCCACCAAAGTTGAGAAGGCCAAATATATTTGCTTCTAAATATCATCCATTAGTTAATAATGTAAAATATCATCCACAACTCTACTATTGTAACATTGCATGTTTCTCAAACAATAGATTGTCGAGAGCAATTTTTAAGTGTTTTTTTCAGTTTTCTGACTATTTTGATCATATGCAAGAAAAGGACAGCATATATCGTTGAGGTTTCACAACACAACTCATTTCAATGATTACATTAATTTCTATCTATATCCTACATGACTTGAAATTTACTTCTTTTAAATACCTGTATTAATCTTCCTATTGTGCTCCGTATTCTACGAGTCTAAGGTGTGTCATCGCAAGCCCCAAAGCAATTTACATAAAAAAGATTACATTCTATCAGTGAATGCATACATGGATCATCAACCCCCATTAGCATATTATTGATAAAAAAATTATAAGAAAAAAATTATACTAACATCAAAAGAAGGCATTAATGGAAAACCGGGAGGTAACAAGATACATGTTATACAATGTGAGACCTGTTGCTTTTATAAAATATCCAAGGATATAAACATCATTGCACGATCTATATCTACATTTAGTGGTAAGATATTCGTCCAATACATATTATTTATGTAATGAATAAATATTTGTTCAATATTTTTTTATAGAAATCATCCTTCTAAACCCTACCTAAGGCTCTTCCCTCCTCTTACCCCTTCTCTATCTGCCATCACCACCACCCCTACCACCCCTGCTACCCTTTCATCCTATGCCTTACTTCAGATCTCTATACTATACGCACTATAACCAGCTATTATGTATATCACTCTAACTTTAGATCTATACTTACATTGTGGAGGTAGAGCTCTGAACTAGACCCTAAAACATAATCAAAGCGGCTAGTGAAAACCATAGGAGAAGGTAGCTAGGAACAAATATTCGATAATCAATTTTCGGATCTGCAAAATTAAAACAACCCAAAATCAACATGTACGAAAGATAATAGATGATGATCGAACCTGAAGCGCTGCCGTCGTCCTAGCCGACCGTGTGTCCCCAGATCTCCTAAACAACGGGAAGATCTGCTCCATGAGCTCCCGTCTGACCTCCGCGAGCTCCCGTCTGACCTCCGCCTCGAACTCCCAGTGCTCTGCCTCCTCCCGTAGGATCCGATCCCTTATCTTCTCCTTCCTCGCATGTCGCAGCTCGTCGCGACCAGCCGCGGCCACCGCCACCGCCAATGACAGTGAAGACGACTGCCACGATGCCACAGCCGAATCACCCCCATAGTAGTGTCCTGTGACTCGGTCTGCTCCATGATGACCATGATCGACGCAAACACACGAACAAGAGACCTGATCATGGAGGGAAACGATATATATACCAAAACACGCCGAGATAGAGATCGATAGAGAATTAACCTTCGTTGGCAGGGACCTGATCACGGGCGGATCCAGAGCTCGTCGTGGTCGGCGGCGGAGGGGACGACCGGCTGCGCTCGTCGCCGGCGCGGTACCGGAACTCCATGGCGTGGCGCGGTGCGGGCGCTCTGGGGTTTTGCGGGATGCGGAGCGTTGGGGTCCGTCCGCGTGTTCCGCGCGAGCGACTCGGCGGAGTTGCGGTTGCGAAAGGAGCGGGCTGCGGGGGCGCTGGGGAAGCGTATTTAACGCACGAGGAGCTAGGGTGATCGAAACGGCTCCCACGCGGACGATCTGATTCCGTCCAATTCCAACTTTTGCGCCTTTCTCCTCGGAGTTGGGACAAAGTACTTTTGGGCCGTTTGGCTAGTCGTAGGCCAGAATGTTTTGGACTTGAGAGCTGGCTTGTCGTCGTCGTATGTAAAGAAACAGATGCCACCTAGTCTCGGTTTCCCGTCGTTCCCTTCCCGCCCCAATTCGGTTTTGCTGGAGGTGGACCGAATCCAGTAGCCCCACTGCAGCCGGAGTCTGATTCACTCTTAGGCAACATTCTTTAGGCTCCAACCAAAGATCAATCCAAGAAAAGAACACCAACACCTTACACCAGAACAAAGAAGTCAATAACGCTTAATTAATGACCTAAAATTAGTGAGGGAAAAATCTATATAATCAAGGGCCTGTTGAAAACTAAACATACATGATTCCGCCACATACCTATGTAGCTTGATGATCGAATGAGTATAAAACTAGAAGAATATAGAGTTTAGTCTTCAATTGATCTCTTGAACCTAGAAACCTAACCTAATAGGCAATAGACTGAAGAAAATAAATAAGATTCGTCGAGCTGGAACAGATCAATTTTAATCAGAGAGAAGAAGGATCAATGCATTGGATCATCACCTGATCAAGTTTTGGTTTTGTAGTTTTGATTTTGGAGACTGGAATGGAGAAAGGAACTCCACCGATCGACCGACGTACGTCTCCAGCTCTCCACAGCGACTCGGCGAATTCCGAGAGGGAGCGGAAGGGGCAGCGAGAGCGAGGCGTGGGCATTTGTGGAGCTAGTGATCCAGTCGCGGTCTCGACATCTCAAGGGCGCGGAGTCGTGGATGCCACTAGCGCTAGGCTAGGCGCCTGGGCCTCCGGGTGTGGGACATATACCTAGTTTGATGCCTAGGCCTAGGCCACCGCCCTTATGGCCCTGCTGCAGAGCCGGCCCTGCCTGATGGTCGGCGGAAGGGAGCAGCAGCTAAAAGCGTAACAGTGAGAGAGGTCGGTCGCCGTGGGGATGGCCTGCATCAAGAGCGCATGGAAGCCGGCGCCGGCCCTGGACGACAATGAGCGGCGCCGTCGACATGCTCTTCTCCGGCCAACATCGAGTCGATCGAGATCTTCCACCTCGACTACTTGGGTGCAATGGCAAGCAGATACATTATCGACAATGTCGTTTATTTAGATCAAGTCGTTCTTGCCATTAAGAAGCTGTAGGTGCCTCATGCTTTCACCCTGGTGCATTGAGGAATATCACATGTATTCCTGATCTGCTGAAATAATTTTGTTTTTGAGAAATCCAATTATTGAGCTGTGAATAACTTGAAGCAAGTTGCACGTCTTTGATGAGTGCTCCAATGTGCAGCCAATAAAGTGGCAGTTGGCATGTACTTACGATATAAAAGGAGAGAAGAAGGTGCTTCATCCAAAGCCCAATTGCTTGCGAATTTCCAGAATGTGGATGAACTCTCTATGTCTGGCGTGGGGTGATACATTTCTTTCAATGTTCTTTTTTTTTCCTGCAAAAAATGATAGCTATGCTGATGGTATGATTGCTTATTGTTCCAGCCATCGCGATGCAATCAGGTGTTGTAGGGATGATGAAGCAGACCATGGTGTTCTGGGTGGTAAGTGTTGAAATTAATAGGTGGGCTAAGGTCCAATCAAGATTAATCCTGAAAAATCATAAAGTCACATCTCGGGAGATATGCTTATTTTAAAAAAGAAGACATCTCTAAAATGAAGAGTGTTCTTCTAGCCACTATGGTGGAGAAAATTAGAGTAACATATGCGCACGCTCATTTGGCTTGGTTTGGATCAAGCTCCGGTGGTGTGCGTATACGATATGTGCGTGAATGATTCAATTGGTTCTCTCATATTTGCGCATATACGGTTTCCTTTACTATACCGGTCTTTACATACGAGTTAGAACAAGTTTTTTTAGACGGATGACTGACCGTCTGAGAGAGAAGGGTATCTGAACATACCTATTTTCTCAGCTGGGCTGATGAGATGGGTGGCTTAACGGATCTGTCTGTAATAATGGATTTTACAGGTGGTCCAATTATTACAGTGCTCACCTGCGATAGTCGTTTTCGTAGTTGTGCGTTTTAACTGGACTGTCTACGCAAATCATCCTTATAGGTGGCCCATGAAGCCACTAATTAAAAAAATAAAAAATATATATGTTTTGTTTTTCCATCAATTAATTGATTGTTTAAAATTATCACCAAATTAAATATTATTCATGTACTGGTAATTAATATCACCATAGGATTGACACGAATAATTATTTGTCATGTACTAATTAATTATTATTACACAACTTACTTCCTAATATAATTATTCATAATAAATATATCTATATAGTTACAAATAATTTTTTCATAGAAGCTTATGTTCTTTTTCCCACTCTTAAAGTTTATTGTACTTGTCATCCCTAGTATATGCACTCTCAAGTTCGAAAAATAGATAAGTGTATTACATATGTCACGTTAAATAAAGTGGCACAAGATGGCACATAGATTTAAAAGTGTTGTCTTATTCATCCTCTGTGCTAGCCTAGGTACTTGATATAACTATAGAAGATATAACTATAGAAATAAGATAAGTGAGACATTATATGTCCATATTAACAAATTTAATTATGTATATACACTATCTAGGTGTGTTAACGTCAAAATTTGGACAGTCCGATAATGGATTGGAAGAAGTCAATCGGCTGAGAAGGTGTCCGATAGCTACAGGAAAGAAGCCGATCGGATTAAAGCAATAGAAGACTTGTTCCAAAATAGAAAACTATCCAGATAAGACCGAGTTTGCGGAGGAGCCATAGAGCCTACAACAGAGTATTTTATTTTTTGTAAATCATAGCTTATCTAATTAGTAAGTTTTAGTTAGTTTAGGTAGCTACCTTAGAGATATTTTATTTATGTAAAAAGATAACGTCCGATAGTTGCTGAAAATAGGTCGGACTCTATAAACCCAGGGTATAAATATAGACCCCTAGAGACATGTAAAGGAATCTCGGGATCAATACAATACTCGACGTATCACCACCCTATTTTATCTAGGTCTTTTACCGGTGGGGTCTGGCTCTCGACGTGGGTCTACATCGGTTAGGTCCGATCTCTAACGAAGGGGTAAGTCCCGTCACTATCCCGATATGTCTCACTTTGTCTAAGGCTGTATCGGTTATGTTCGACCTCTTAGACCGATCGGATGTATCGCATCACGTTCATGTAAGGTCTATCGATCTATCAAGCTCTTCCCGCCGTCGTCGGTCTCATACTACATCGGTTAGGTTCGATCTACGAGGCTGCCAATGGTGGAATGAGCTTATGCCTATAGGTCTCTGTACGGTGTTTCATTGGTGTGCTAACCGATGAGTTATCCATACGTTGATCGTCACGCCCAGCATATCGGCTCTTCGGCCAATACGCGCCTGTCTTCAGAGAGACGTCAACTTATCGGCTCAGCTAGCCGATGGGTTCGCTTCGCCCTTACTTCAGCACGTCTGATCCAGTGTCCACCGTCCCATTGCCGCTAGCTTCGGTCTCGTACTGTCTCGGTTAGATCTGATCTTCGAGGTTCGGCGTTAGCGGCGTCATCATGGCGGGTGACGGGTCTTGTGCTGCCATATCCGGAGTGGCATTGGCTTTGCAGTCCATGCCTTTTATACGATTCCTTGCCATTTCGTATATGCCTTCATCGGCTTTCTAGCTGATGAATGACCGCTACAGCTTCCGTCGACTATCAGGAGGGATCTTGTGCGCTTTGCTATCCTCTAAATACACTTTGGTGCCTCCATCGGCTCTACGGCCGATCCCTCATCGACACCCGTCCACGCCTTCATCGGCTCTCCAATCGATTAAAGAGTGTCTCGATTCCTATCGGCAAATAGCCGATAGCGAAGGGCCTTCCGGACGCAGCCGATGACCAACCCGATCCTATCGGCAGCCAGCCGATAGCAAGGACCTGTATCGGCCCATCGTCCGACTGACCTGTTCGTCTCACCTCCTTGTCAATTACAGGGTCAAATTGACTGGCACGCCCGCATCCGCACTGTTGCGCCGGAGCCGATTGAACCTCACGGCCCCCGGCGCGCATATCTCGAGTCATGGAGAGAAGTCGACCGGCCTGCACTAGAGCTAAGCAGACCTCCTAGGCGTTGGCGTGCTCGCGCCGGGATCTGACACGAACAAGGTGTGATATAAACCTATCATGGATACTTATCATCTCACACATGTATCCAAAGATAATAGTCCTTATAGATTGTTTGTAGCATTAATAATGTAAATTAGATATGAATATGTATTTTGAGACATGTTCGCATCATTATCGACCACTTTGTCTTGAGAAGCAATTTTTTCCTCTTCTTTTCTACTGCCACTCCTTTTCTCTACGTACCATCTGTATATGCTATTCGGAAAATTAAGTGAACATGGTATAAGAAAATAGATGACGAAGGCCAATGGAATATATAAGGAGGATTTTAATTACTTACAGGTTGAAAGAACGAGGAATTCCATATAATTGGTCTCTGGGTAGGATCATGGATCACAATTGCCATGTCCTTTGGGTATATAATAAATAAAATATAGTGATTGCTACAGAAGAATAAAAACATATTAAGTTAATTGTTCTAAAAGTTCTTACAAAAGAAATAGCAAACTTACTTAAAGTTGTATGGGGCCATTGTGCATCTCTTATCTTGATAAAGTAGCATTGTATGTCTAATGTATACCCCCACTTTACGACTCTTGTCACTATAAAGTTTCTTGATGTACTTCTTCTACTCTTCCGGTGACTTGTCCTTAAGCTCCGCAGAATCGTTAAGTATGTTGATGGTGTGTTGTGTCTTGCAAATTCTGGTTGGGTCAAGATAGCCAATTAGTTCTCTCTTTTTATTTGCATCATGTAATTGTAATCTAGACATGCATAACACCTCAAAACATTTGGCACCATGCCAATAATAGATTGGTCAATTTATATATAGAAACAAGAGTGATCAATATATATACTTACATGACCCATGCGCTAACAAGATTGACGTCCAATTTTTCTACATGATACATAGTGTGCATGTCCTTATAATTGATAAAGAATATGCCCCCATCTCCACCCACGAAAGCATATTTTGGCACCCTAGCACTTAGCCAGCTTAGGCTTGCTTCACCAGCCTTCACGTATTACTCATCCCACCTGATTATCTACAACGACACAGTTCTCAAAATGTGTGTTGGAAGAAAAAGCTTGTCATTTTTGAATTCCTTAGGGATGTCGTCAATAGCAAAGAACTCCAACTCATCCTTGGTGCATGGCATTGATTTCTAGCTTATATCAGGTGTTGTATCTTTCTTCATGTCACCTCAACCTCTGAAGGCCGAACAAAAACTTTTCCACGTCGCTTGTGATCATATGTGGTTATTTTCTATGGAACAGCCCAAGGAGAAGCAAACAGTGGAGGAGGAGGAGATTTAACCCGAGGTGGAGCGGATGGTGGAGGTGGAGTGGCAAGTTGAGCTTTGATTTGATCTTTAGGGACCGGCAAGCTTTAAAATGGTAGTGAAGGTGGATTTGTTGGAGCATCTCAAGGTGGCAGCGAAGGTGGATGTTGTGGGGAGGATGGTGGTGGTAGGAAAGATAGATGTGGTGGGGACTTGGGTGCTTTATCTTTGAGGGACTCCATGTTTTTCAGTGATGAAGGACATGGTGAGGATGTTAGCTCTAGCAGAGTTGAAGTCTTCTTTGGAGTCGCAATCTTTGATGCACTTATGTGCAACTATTGAAGGACCATAATATCTTTGTTGGGTGCTTTATCTTTGAGGGACTCCATGTTTTTCAGTGACAAAGGACATGGCGAGGATGTTAGCTCCAGCAGAGTTGAAGTCTTCTTTGGAGTCGCAATCTTTGATGCACTTATGTGCTACTATTGAAGGACCACAATATCTCTGTAATGCTACAATATGAATTTGTTGACCGCATTGTCTAGAAATTCAATTCCCTCTAGCATGGGAATGTCGAGCTCATATTGGTTGCAATCGGCATTGACCTTTGCGACCTATACCCTCGCGTAGTCATCAGGTATGTCCTAACAATGAAACTTCTTTCCTCGTATAGCAATGCAACTAGCGACCTTCTTTGTTCGGCCTGCCCTACTAATCGGCACATGCATCTTGTACGGTATAGGATTGGTTGTGTCATCCACTGGGTATCAGGTCTTAGGTGATGATGCTACGCTAGGTTCTTGGCGCTGTGCAACATGTTTCAAATCTGCCAATAATTTTCCTTAGTTTTTATTCATAAAAATAATTACTTGATCACTTCTTCCCTAATTTCTTGCCTCATGTTCTACTTGTACCTATCGTGTTTCTTGTAATGTCCTGTATCTTTTAGAAACCCTTCCTTCCAACTAAGTATGCAAGATACCCCTCTAACATGGCTAGAGTACTAGGGGTTACCCAACGCAACACTTAGCTAATCTTTCTCCCTTCTATGCACAAACCCGCCACTTTTTTTGCTTCCTGAAGATTTTCTTCAAATTTTTAGTTATTTGTTCGACACTAGGGTCTTTGAATTCTAACTGTCCATTATCTATAACTTCTTCAATGCTCATAGCCCATACCCAATTCTTGTTGTGATGATCTAATCCTTCCATTTCAATAGCGCAACCCTAGTATTTTGTGGGCGCGCCAGGAGTTAGAAAAATTTTGACTCCTATGCGCCCCTATATAGGAGGAGAATTTTTGCATAAGGGTGAGAATTTTCACATGTGGGTGGTAAGTTGCCTGTGTGTGATAACCTTACCACCCATATGCAAAAATGGTCTTTGCATACAGGCCGCTAAGCCGCCCACCTAGGACATCGCAGCGGGGCCCACTTGTCAACAACTTGATAACTAATTTACCTACTATGTAATTATTTAATCAACTAAATATTAGGATTGTAAAATAGTATCGTGTAAAATGTATATAAAAATTATAATTATTTAACCTAGTAATTATTTAATCAAATAATTCATTAGGATTTGTAAGTTAATTAGGATTTGAATTATGTAATTATTTACTCATGTAAGCTCCAAATTAAGTGTAAAATGTGCATAAAAATTCATATATAGTCATTAATACGAAACAAATACCTTACATTCATATATAAGAGTTAATAAGGTTATGAAACAAATACACAACATGACTTGCAATTGACGTACACATGGAATTACATGGCAAGACATGATTCGGTTGTTACACATGGAACCCAATATTAGCTTTTCACAATTGTTCCAATGCCATTAGTGCACATGTATGGCTTCATGGTTTCTTCATTAAAGATCTTTTCAGTGCTCTTGATTTTATTTTGAAGGTCGATAAACAATGGCACATAATCTTCGGCATATTCAATGCCATTGACACCAATGATTCTTTACCTAATAGAGCTACACATTTCTTCTTTTGCACAAGGTCGGTAACATAGAAAATAGGTGCGACACACTTAGCTAGTATCCATAGGTTGTCCTTGTGGTCTACATTGATGAGGTCAACAATTGTAAGTCCAAAGTTGTCCACGAACACTCCTATTGGATGTTTCATCCATTGGCATCGAAACAAGAGACCTGAATGTTTAATCCATAGTCCACCTCCTATATTTCAGCTATGAACCCGTAGTAGGTGATTTTCCATCCATACTTGTCTATTATCCACTCAAACCCTGTTGTTTTGTGCCATCTCCTTCTTATCCTTTGACGTTATATAAAATGTGTGCCCATTAATATTATATGCCTGCCATGATGTTATTAAACTTAAGGGCCCACATGACAACCTTGTTAGTATTTTTTCTTCAAGTGAGTCACAATCTAGTAGGTTCTAGTCATGAACCATGTGGTGAATCGATGTTTGTGCTCTTTCATAATTCAATCTTCTGATCATCCAATGTTATTTAGTGTAGGGCTCAACTATCATAAGCTCTTATATGATGCTATAGTGTGCTATTCGCATAATAACAAACTTATTGTCATGAAACTTTTTCTTGCCAACAATCCCCATTTCGAACAATCTCCCCTAATGATAAGGCACATGTAAACCAAAAGGGTTGGCATCTTCTAGGTAATCTATGTAACACTTGATGACTTCTTATTCAAACCGAATCGGTCCACCAGGTTGGCCAATAGAAATTCACACAAAGAGGCATTTTTGCCGATGGAGGTCCGATGCGATGTACCTAAACACGAGAAGCCCTGAAAGATCTACTTAGCTTTAGTGCAGGTCCTTAAGCTCTTTGTCGTTTTTGGATTGTTGGGTTTAGAGTATGCTAGTCAATTTGACCACTAATTAACAAAGAAGATAGATAAAGTTAGATCATCGAGCCAATTGATTGATAAGTCGATACAGACTCCTGCTATCGACTGGGTGTGCTAATAGAGTTGAGATAATCATCGGTTGTGAGTATAATGCAGGCATGTAAACACTATATGAAGATAGCTTATTTATGCATCAGCTATGAGTTTGATGCAGGTATATAAATATGATATGAACAAGTAAATTCATCGGCTAGCTACAATATAAACAAGTAAACTCATCGGCTAGCTAAGCCGATGGGAGAAACAAAACATGCTATACCACAATGCTAGTCTTATTAAACACAACCTTAGTATAAGACTGGATCTAATAAAAGCAAATCAATCGCTAGCAGATTAACTGTAGACGATCTATGTATATCGGCTGAAAAGCCGATACATTAAGCGCAAAGCTTAGTATAAAGATAACTCATCAGCTGACTATTCTGATGAAACATCACGTAAAGGCCCACCAGTCAAAACTAAATGATGCAGCACAAGATTGATGACGGTAAAAAGAGATCGATAAGCCGATAGAGCCCATGCAAATGTAATGTGATATATCAAATCAAACTAAGAGGTCGAACCTAACCAATGTAGTCTTAGACAGAGTGGATATACCAAGATAATGGCAAGACTTACCCGTTCATCGGAGATCAGATCTAACAGATATAGCCCCATGTTGGAAGTTAGAAACCGCTGAGAAAAACCTAAATGAACTAAAGTAGCGATGCACTAAAATTATATTAATATGTAGAGATGATTTACAAAACCCCGGGATGTCTGTATTTATACCTCAGGATTACATAAGTCCGAGATAGTTATAAACAATCTCTAGATATTATTTCCTAAAGAAACTCTTTAAGAATATAATAAAACTAACTACTCCTGCCTAATTAGAAGAGATATCTTATAGATATGAAACCACTCTACCGTAGTTTCTACGATTCCTTCATAGATTCGGTCTTATCTCGATAATCTTCCACCTATCGACTAAATCGAATATATCTTTATCTATCTATTGGCTCTTTTCATATATCAATCGGTCTCTTTCTATAAGCCGATCGGCTTCTTTATCTATCAATCGGCATCTTTCCATAAGCCGATCCGTTCTTCAATGCTTAATCAAATCTTTTTGTGGGCTTACCAAATTTTGGAGTTAACACTTTATCTCTCTATCATCGACCCCTCTGGATGAGCATAGTTTCAAATGTAGCCCTTCAAAATAGACAATAACCATTCATACATCCACATTTTATATCCTATAGATCTACCATGTCATCCAACAAAGATTCAAGAAACACATATAGTTCTATTCCATGCTATTTCATGTCTTGTATAAGGATGGATGATAAGATATACTTTCGCTTTGGACATACCCATATTAGAAGGTTGTACATGTTTAGTAGTACTAGCCAAGTACTATATGAGCTGCTTAAGTCACCAAAAGGGTTCATCCTATTAGTACTCAGCACATATCTAATATTCCTCAAATCTGAGACAAAATTTGGGTGTATTGCATCAAAGTTTTTCCACTGGTGAGCATCAGCAGGGTGGTAGAGCTTCCCATGGATCTTGCACTTCTTGTGACACCATCTCATTAGTTCAGCGCCCTAGGGTTCGAGTACAAATGCTTGACACGATCTTTCACTGGCAAGTACAATATTACCAGGGCATGAATGTTTTTCTTGTTGTGCGGCAATGAATCATCTTCTTGCTTATCTCCTATGATTTGTTACCCAATTTGTACCGATTAGTCTCACATGTCGGACAACCCTCTAAGTCTGCGTGCTCTTTGTGATATATGATATAGTGGTTCTCGTATGCATGAATCTTTTGCACTTCTAGTGACAACAGACATATGGCTTTCTTTGCTTGATATATGTTGGCTAGCAGAAAGTTAGGCTTTAGAAATATCTTTCTTAGGAAAGTCAATAAATCAATTGCATGCATTCTTAATAGTTCAAGCACTGAACATAAAGCTACTATCTCCTTAGAACAACCCTTCGATTCTTCATACAGTAAATTTTTGCAGCCTTCTCTAAAGACTAAAAATTATCTAACCCTCTCGCATATCCCATCAACACTTCCAGTTCAGCATGGCGTAGCATTTCCTCTAGATCAAAATCGGCGTTGTCATTCAAGTCATTTATCATTTCTTCATCCAACATATCTACTATGAAATTACCACCATCCCTTTTTCTTCATGATTCCCCTCTCTTTGGAGTTCAACTTTTTTGTCATGATGAGACCAAACCTTATAATCTATAACAAATCCATGCTTTACTAAGTGTAATTTGATTACATCTAGAACAATACATACTTTCTAATTTTTTAATCAACACACAAACAATGTATTTGGTTTCCACCTACCATCGAAGCATGTGCCCTCACCGCTTCAATAAATTTTGATACATCATTTATGTATGACATGCCTAAACCGTGATTTGGAGATTCTTGTTGGGTTTTAACTCTAGTCTACTGAACGGAAATGTTGAGTTGAGTTGAGTTTCATGTATGACTGCTGAAAACTTAATGTATTGTACATCCGTGCCCTATCCATGTGAACGTTCAAACAAAATTAATTAATATTAAACATGCAAACATATGGCATAGCACATTTAAAGGCCTAAATATGATACAAATCAAGCGGTGTTAATTATTTAATATCAATAAAAAATTGATTGCAACAAAAACACCTATTCCCTTAAAAAAAATCCCCACCTCTTTCTCTCTAACTATATCTAGAAGTTCATACGCATTCAAATCATCTTATTTTGTCTTGAAAAGAACTTAAATCATCTTATTAAGGCATACCATTGCACTAATGTTACATAGATATTTTGGCTCAATTTTATACTAAAAATAAATAAAAATTGTTACATCTAGGTAAAAGGAGCACCATTTTCATACAAAATTCACACCATTCAAACCATAAATTTAAAACAAAAACATAATTCTAATCTTAGATAGGCAAATCATAGAGAAATCCGAGTTTAAAACCTCTCATTTTGACAAGTTTTGAAGTGATAAACATCTGGTTAGGAAAGAAGAAATCAAATTGAGGTGATATATATAGATGATAGGACATTGCAAGCAGGCAACATAGTGGGCTGCATATGATAATCCATTCATTATTATAGATGAGGGACTTAGTGGCCATTACGATAATGGATTTTTATAAATGGATTGTAGAGACCTAAAGATTATTACATGCGAACGCCCACTTACGACCTTTAAGAGTCCGTCTATAAAAATCGAATATCGAATATATATATATATATAGGAGTATATGTACCCAAATTAAATTTAAAAATATACTATTTTCATTATATCGTTTTAAAAAATATTTATAAAAATATACCTGACTCATCGGTTTAAATGGCGACACCGCGGGTGTCGGCACTCACCAGGTAACACCACGCGGTGTCGCCAAGTAACTTGGCGAAACGGCGATGTCACCCTGTACATCAGCGACCCCGCTGGCGTTGTCGCCATGCCACCAGGCGAAAGAGCTCACACATGCATGCTGCATGCAGCCACCTAGCGCGCAGCCGTCCAATCACATGCATGCATGCCATCAAGAGCTCAGGAATTCAGTGATGCATGCAATACATCGGATGGACATCAGCCATGCATGCAACGCCGGTGTCACCGAGCACTAACAGAAAAATAATGTTTGGTTCTCCTACTCAAATCATAAATATGTTGTATGGTAGAATACTATATATATTAATAGTCTTTGATATCGAGTCTAAAATACTATTTTAGCATATCAATCGATATTTTTTATACCGATTATAACAGTGAGTCGATCGTATATAATATTTAGTACCAATTGGTGATATCAATTGTCCTGTGTAAGCACCTATAGGTGTTATCAACCGATAGCAATGTTATCAAATATATTAGTATTGAAAAATAACAATCGATACTATTGTTGTGTAGTTAATAGTACTTAACTAGTATTAAAGATGCTTGGTAAAACAAAATACAAGCGAAGTGTTGCTAAAATCTTTTTTAGAACTTTTATTTGGTAATTTCACTCATTTAGCTATATATATATATAACTCATCCTCTCAAAATGAGAAATAATATTTTTTTAAGAAAATAAGAGTATATCTTAATTATAAAAATATAAGTACTCTATAAATAATAAGAGTATTTTATAATAGCAAAAATACAAGAAACAAATGACAAAAATGTTAAAAAAGAGCAAACAAAGAAAAATTATAGAAAAATGGAGGAAAAAGAACAGAAAATAAGAACAAGAAGACTTTTACCTCAAAGTTTTTAAAATTAATTATCCTAGTTTTATTTTTTTTCTTAAATTTATTTATCCTTCAATTTTTATGGTTTTTCAAATTATTTTTCACATTTGTACTGTTTTCTAAATTTTCTAAATTTTGTATGATATTTAGAACCAGTACTAATGATATTTTGGTCGAGTGAGAAAACTCTTTAGTTTCAGTTATTAATACCAATCGAGACTAAAAATATTTACTATTTAGTATCAATTGTTAAATAATACATCTTTACTCTCGTTATTAATATCAATTGGACTAAAAATATTTTAACCGAGTGGAAAAACTCACAATTGTTCTATACAATCGGTATTAAAGAGTGGATGCTATATATATACCATTCCCTCGTTTTTTTAATTTAAGTCATCAGATTATGTTTTTGTTGTCTCTTTACGCCACCATCCTCCACATCGATGCAATCCGCACCAACGCCACCATGCGCCTACCTTCCTACCAATGACGACGCCCTCCACACCACGCGCCTGCCTTCCCACTCTCCATACCACCACCGTCCTCATCTTCACTATCAACACTACCGAGTACCTACCCATTGATGTCACCGCCACCAACACCACCACTGTTTCTAAAGTTAGAACTCCGGACTATTTAAAAATAACTAATGGACGAGATCGTTAATTATATATATGTATATATAAATCCATGCATATATATATACACGTATGTGTATATAATATATATATATATATGTATATATGAAGCAGTAAAAAATAATAAATAAGTGCTATAGCAAAATAAATAGTAAAAAATAGTAAGAAAAAAACACTTTAGTAAAGTTAAGTGAATAACTATAGTATCGGTTAGTGTAATTAATTGATATTAAATATATGTTTTTACTACCGGTCAATCAAATCAAACTAAAAATATCTATTATCAATCTTGGATTATTCATACCACTTACACAACTGTAACTAAAATAGTTACTACTGCTACTAAAGATTTTAAGTAGTGGATCATCTAGTAACACCATACCAATTCAACTGGTGAATCAGATATATTTTTACAAATAATTTTGAAATTAGTATATTTCTACAAAATCATGCAAAAAATAGTATAATTTTCAATTTAAATCAGATGTACCAAAGATAGAGATACTAAATTAAAACAATCCGATTGCAAGAGAGCCTTTCTCCAGGGACGGCCGAGAACAATGTCCTTTCAAGCACCTAATGCTTAAGTGGGAGTGCCCCCTCTGTGTGCTACTCTACACTACTTCTTGAATTGGACTTGAGGCTCTCCTCAAAACTATTCCAAAGTTTTGAATTTCATTTCTATGGATAGGTTCTAGGCATATGAGAGAAAGGCGCATAGAGGGCAGTGACCCTTAGTTATCGTCACTCTACGACCAAGATTCATTTTGCAGTGCCCCTGTTCTTCAACCTCTATAACTTTTCTCTTCCCCGGCAAGCCGGCGATCAAGCAGCGATGGCGCAGTGGCTGCATGTAGGGAGTAGTGGCTAGCGGGTAGCTAGCGTGCCTGGTAGACCCAAGATTATGAAGGCTCATTGGATGAGCCTACAGCACAATTGTTTAGTAACCTTGATGAGTGCATCCTTACACCTATCGACTCGTTTTTCTTCGCTATGTTTTTACTTCACACCAATTTAAAGTTGATGAAACTAAGGGTAAATCAATCCAGAGTTTATAAGAAGTCTTTAACTTAGAATCTTAAGTATAATGTGGAAACCTACTATAGTTTCCATGTTCTTAAATTTTTAATGTGTATACCATTAGATTGCTAGTGTAGTTTGTTGGCATATTAACCATCGCGAGTCGTGGTTATCCTGTTGCTGGCATATATAAGGAAGAACACACTTGAACATAAAGATGCAGTCCCTCTCCCTCTATTCTTTATTTCATTCATATTATTGTGGTGTATACATAATAAAACCTCCCCCCTTGTATTTATGGAAGTACTAGGCAATCCTATAAAAGAAGGCAAATTCGCCATAGGGCATTGGAAATTAGTTGCAAGTTCATTTCACAACAGAGTAATCTTTTAGATGGTGCCAAACACCATGACGAGAGTGTCCTTCAACATTTTCGTTTTTATTAAATGTCCCACGGCTAAATTCACCTTGCGACATATATAACTGAAAAATCTCGGCAATAGCCTACGCCGTAGTCATTGTCATGAACGCACCGTAGATACGGCTGTCAACAAAAGGCACAGCATGGAAAATAATGATTCTAAAGTCAAACACAGGTTAATTTGGCTCTAGAACCGCCATTTGAGAGACAAAAATCTGGTGCCTGTTGATCATCTCCTTACAGAATTGCGCAGGAAGTAAACAGAGGCTGCATTTGACAAAATTTCATGTGAAGTTTACACATGGCTTCTGAAACTGACAAGATGAGGGTCAAAGATGATCTGCTTATTTCATCCAAAAGATCAAGCACTAAGTCAGATTATAGATCAAAACTGTGAATGCAGAGGTTTCACAGATCTGAGTCGGGGATTACTACTTCATGCTTTTGGTGCAGATGACTGTCCAGAAGAAAGTCTCTCCGACCTCGCCTTGTTAGCTCTTTCCATGTAATCGTGGTGAGATTGATGCTTTGTCCCTGAAGGATGGGCAGCATATTGCACAGTCAATTGGTATTCATGTCTCAAAAACAGTATTTTGAGACTTTGGTAATTTACTGGTTCCCTCAAAAAAAAGCAACATTCATTCTCAACCAGAAACCAATAGATGCCCACCAATCCTAAAAGTCAGTGTTACAAATAGTTAACAGTTTAGTAGCATAACACTACTTAGAAAAAGTGACAAGATCAATTAGATGTCCTTATCACTAAAAAAACACTTCAAAAGGGAACATGTGCACCCCAAATTGTCGCTTGGCCATCACAATTTAATAGTAAATCCTTTGACCAACCAAGCTATAAAAAAATTCATTAAACAAAGGCAAAACCAGAAAAATGATAAGAAATGGTGATTGAAGTGATACACTAATAACAGCACCATCATATGCACACAATGTCATGGGACCAGCACCAGCTATATGGGTCAAAGTAGATTGTGCAAAGGAAGGCCGAAAAAACAGTAGCATATCAATAAATCTGGATTCAGTTTAGTTTAAATAGTTTCAGTCAAGTCTGATGAGATCCTTATCATCAATATATTTTCAATGGTTTGTTATGGCCATGTCTCTCAAGGCAAGCAAAGATGAATTAGCAAAGACGTTCAAGTCTACTGTTCTAGGTCACTGCCTCCCCACCTAGCCAGGTGTTGTAGGCCTCTTGCTCCCAATTGGCACCCTCCATCTAGCACCATGCCATCGTTCTTCCTCAAGTTTTCTCAGCCCGACCTCTCTCAGCAAACATTTACCATGCCACTTTAAACAACATTAGCTTTTTTTCTCGAATATGTGGGAGATCTACATATCATTATATTAAGAAGAAAAAAGAGGGGGTAAAACCCCAAGTACAAAACCAAACACGCACACACTAAGTTCTAAGAACCTTGCATGCCACAAAAAACGACCACGACCTGAGACTAGCCACCTGGCCCTCGAGCAAGCAAAAAGGATAGACCCCAAGCCCCAGCCAAACACCACAGCCGTCCTTCTTCCTCAGCAAGCAATAGAGCACCTGCTGAGGGGCAACCCCATCGAAAACACAGCGGTTTCAATGCTTCCAAAGTACCCAAGCACCAAAAATGACTATAGAATTGAGGTCATATTGCACCAGGCTACTAGTTGCCTCATTGGCCCTGTTCCACCATTCCTCAAAATACTGATCGTCATTCAAGGGGGCCAAAGAATTCAGGCCAAACCGCCACAGGAGGGAGTACCAACATTAGCTTTCAGTTAAGAAAAAACATAAAATTTGGAATCACTGCATCATGCTCATGGAAAATCATTTTAACCTGCAGGTTCAATTACTAGTGATTCTTAGACTATTAGTGTTGACCAGAAGAGGATTTAATGGATAGCTGCTTCTGTGTAAAGTGTAGTATATGGACAAATCCAAAAACAGTGCAATACACACTAAATCCAATAAAAAGATCACCAAGATATATCTTTAAACAACATTAGCGTATAATTAAGAGAAACATAAATTTGGCAACCACTGCATCATGCTCCTAATGGAAAATCACTTCAACCTGTGGGCTCAAATTGCTAGTGATTCTTAGCCTATTAATCATTTAAGCATACCTATATAAATAGAAGTTATCCCAAAGCAAATAATGTTAAATGTATTCCATGCTGAGAATCACACAATCATATGCAAGGCCATGCATTATAGAGCACCCTATTGTATTTCTTACTTTCTTATGTACTAATACACACCATGGCAAACGTGTGGGTATGGATGTAATTGGATCCTGTGATCACTTTGCTCACCTAGCAAGCACTAACTACCTCTACAAGGCTATGTCTGAAAGAAGCTATGCTGAGTTTTTGGTTGCCTAGCCTCGCAAGAGGTAACTGCCACACAGAAATGCTTTTTCTCTTTGGGTCGCATGCTTGTCAACAAAAGCGAGCCAATTTGGCTTGCATTGGGCAAGCTTTTTGCACAATTAAAAGAAGCAAACTTACACACAGAGAGCATCCATTTTTTTATTATTATTTATATTTTTGTTACCAAGCAGCTCTCTTTGCTAAGTTAGGTTAGGATCTCTCTTGGCTAGGATCCAAACACACCCTATGTGTATAGCTTACTGATAAAGCTATACATTGTGTCCTCTAAGTTAACATAAGCCATAACTAAATGCTGAATGGTTTGAGACTTTGTGTATAACACCTGTAACCACATATTAATTTGGGGTATCAATTCCAAATTTCCGATAGAAGGCTATAAAAAGTGTATAACAAATTGAAATCAAATAGACTATAATGTGGTATGTGTGTACTTCTTGACACTACATGGCTTGAAACTAATGTTTGCCCTGTTTGGGTCGTGAGAAAATCAAGGTAATGACAAAACAAATGCAAACCTACAAAATGTGTGCCTTACGATGAGATTCAGGGTTACATTACACAAGAAGCCTTAAGCTATAATTCTCACCCAATGCACATGCATATGCTTCTTTTGTTCTAAGCTGTCAAATGAAGCTATCAAGCTAAAGAAATTTACAAATTTCAAAGCGTCATATAGTGTTATGCGTATCAATCAACAGGGAAGCACACATTTCTTATACATCATTATCCAGTAATAGCAACTTTTCACGTTCGATTGACTTACAACTTTTGTTTATCTCAGCTTCTACTTCTTACTGACCATGACAATCTTAGAACACTGCAACCACAATGTAAAGGAAGATCTGAACACAATGTAGTAACGAAGGCCAGTACTAATTTATAACTATGATTTTGTGAAGTTAATATATTCCACTTAAAATGCCTGCATTTTTCATCCAGTTAAATGCCCCAAATTTTGCACACAACAAAGAACCTTAAATCCATAGCGGTTCCTCTAAAAAATTGTCTCAAATCATCAAAAAGAAACATAGAGAATACTCAAACCAAGAATCCTCATATTAAACCATTGTGTACTGCATACCAAATACCATTATCACCACAAGAGCAAAAGGAAACCTTCGCCTTTAGAACCTTACTGCCTCGGAGAGCCAATCCAGCAATCAGAAAGGGGGTAGCAACACGAACTGTGCTAAGTCTGAGATTACCAAAAACCCTAGCTCCCCTAAACGGCTGTGGATCAAATTTGAACGCGGAACAGGACTCCGGCCTAGGTGAATCTAACTCCCCCTCTGATTCGAAGAGAATCGAAATGATAAACTGCAGGACGAGGCCAGTGATCAGAGGGTACCTCGGCTCATGAAGTACCAGGGGACGCCGAAGATGGCAACGAAGATGGCGATGCCGGCGACGACGTGCTTCTTCTCGCCGCTGTACAGGTAGTGCTCCAACCGCCCGCGGAACCCGCCGCCGCTAGCACTGGTGGCCTTGCCTCCCATCGTCGCCGCCGCCGCCACCCCGTAGACCGTAGGTGTTCGTTTTCTGCGACTACGAGTGTAGTTGCTGCTTTCCTTTTATTTTTCTTTTCTTTATTTTTTTTAAGTTTAGGGCAAATTTGCAAAGGGAATTTCATCATAGGCACAGCGACAAATGTTGAAGTATTGAAGTGATAATACTGTAGAAAAATGAAGCTTTTCCACCAGATTTGTAATGAATTTTAGCGGTCAAACCTTTAAAATACTATTTTTTTCTGACACACATACCACGTAACATCACATTCATATAACAATTAATACACTAAGACATGCTCAAAGACGAAAATCAATGATACTTTTTTTTTGTCAAAAGTTTATTTTCGTGTATATACAACTGTAACTTTATCAACATCATTGGTACTTTAAAATATTAATTGGATATGTGTAAAAAAAGTAAAGCAAATTTTTTGGTTCCTTCTTTTTCAACATTTTTTCATGTAAACTTATATAAAATTGAACTAGAAACCGAAGCTACTATAAAAAGTTTTCGAGATTGTTGACCTGAGATGTTTTATGCCCAAGATGCTTATGTGCATGATTTTTTTAGAGTATCCTTCGGTGAATGTGAGCCATCCACTAGATTAGATTTATTTCCACAATATGTCCGGTGGTAGTTGGTATAGACGAAAAAAGATTCGTGTCATCGATGTAAATTTCTGGTTGACATAGGGTGTAATCCGTAATTCCATCCAAGCCCAGCTCAGTTTGTTCACGACGGCTAGGTTTCCCTTGCTGTTCGTCGAGGCGCCGCCCAGATGGGAGGCCGGAGGTCGCCACCGTGGGCTACCTGATCGCCGCCGCCGCCACCGCGCTCTTCGTCGAGCAAAGCACGAGCCATGGGCACCGCCTTCCACGCCATCACCCCCCGCACCCGCCTCCCTCCGCCGCGTTCGCTTGCTCTACCCCGTCACCGGAAAGCTCCGCCTCACCTCCACGGCTGCCTCCACCGTGGACGCGGCATCCGCGAGCGCGTTGGACTCTAAGAAGACGACCATTGTCTTCGTGGCTGGTGTGATGGGCTGCACGCCTGCACTGACAAGCGGGTCGTGGAGAAGCTGCTGGAGAGCGGCTTCAGCGTGAAGAGGACATTTCCCCCGAGCGTCGCCTCTAGATGCCACCGTCCTCGCCCTACTACTAGATCCGTGGCCCTTCCTCCGCTGACCAGGGGGTCGGGGTGGGGAGAGTGCGTTTGTACCGTCATCTCCGGTGCAGCCACCAAGGGACCTGACGCGGCGCTCTCCTTCCTGGTCGACGAGCACTGGGAGGAGGCCGACGATGATGGTGCCGATGCCGGGTACGTGGCGTCTTATTTTTCGCCCGATTCATTTAGTGGGGGTAAATTATTGTTGTGGGTACCCGTACAATGGATTCATGGTGTGTTTAGAACTGTATTGCTAAAATGACTAGAATGAATTAACTGGCGAATGAAATGGGGAGTACTGAATATTGGGATTGGTCACATTTCGTGGAGACTTTTAGTAGGTGTCCATATTTTAAAGTAACTAGTGAAGAAATGGCTCTAGAATATAGTTATAGTATAGCGAACCAAGTTGTTCAATAATGTTTTTTAATCGAACATGATGATTGAGGAGTGAAGAAGTATATTGGTAACAATCTATATAAAAATAAGAGATATTCAAAGTTATAGTAATTACCGGTAAATTAAGTTGATAAAGCTATGGGAGAGTTATTGAGCACCGTTTAAAAGGAACAACGTTTATCTGTATAAACCAATTTGGGTTTCATGCTCGGAAGGTCACTATAGAAGTAATTTTCTTAATTTTTTCAAATTATCTTTTATTAGTATGCTATTTTTTTAGCAACCACATAAACACTTTCACTTTCAAGGGTGCCTTGATTTTCCAAATTCTTTTGTGGGAAATTCAGTCCCTGTATTTTCATAGCTACATAGAAAGATTTTACAGTGAATTCTCCATTTTTTGTCAGGCTCCATATTAGCTGGTCTTTCTGATCTGACAAGATCACATTGTTGTCTTATTTTCTCCCAATTACTCAGTCTCATTCCTCGCAAGTTTCTTCTGAAGTTAATCTACCCCCAACCCAGCTCTTTGGTTTTTGCAAGGGTAATCTCTTTATGATCTGTAATGTTATAAAGTTATGGGTATTGATCAGCCAGAGGTCTACCCCCCCAGCCAGTTATCCTCCCAAAATAGAGTATTCTTTCCATTGCCAGGTTTTTTACTGCAGAAACTATAAAAACGTTTTTTAACTTCCATAATCCACTGCCAAAAGTGGGAATCCCCATTACTGGGGTGCTTGCTAGCAAGATATTTTTTGGATAAATATTTATCTCTAAGCAAAGTCTGCTATAGACCTTTAGTGTTTTCTAAGTTTCATATCCATTTCTCCAAGAGGGCTATATTCATGACATCCAGATCTAGTATACCTAGTCCTCCATGTTCCTTTGGTGGTGAGCATATTGTAGGCCATTGGACCAGGTGGCATTTTCTTATCCCCTGGTCCTCCTGCCACAAATATCTCCTTCTATAACAATCCATTTTCTCTTTCACCCCCTTAGGGACTCTAAAGACAACATATAAAGTGCAATGCTGCTCAGGCTTGAATTTATCAGTGTTACCCTACCCCCATTCGATTGAAGGTTTCCATACCAACATCCTATTTTCTTTTCTAACTTTTCTTCAGTTTGTTTCCATTCTTTTTTTAGGATTCTTTTTTGGTCAATTGGTATTCCTAAATATCTCATAGGCAAAGCACCTATGTTGCATGTGAAAATATGACTGAATTCTTTATCTTAGTTTGCCTTCCCCCAGACATATCATCTCACTTTTGTTAAAATTTATTTTTAATCCAGACATTTGTTCAAATATACATAGCAGGTATTTTAGGTTTCTAGCATGTTCCAAGTTGTTATGCAACATGAAGATTGTGTCTTCTGCATTTGGAGTATAGAAATATGGTTTTTTTTCATTCACCCCCAACCCTTTAATCACTTGCTGTTGTTCTGCTCTTTGCACCAAAATAGTTAGTGCTTCTGCAGCCAAACTGAACAGCAAAGGTGACATAGGGTCTCAGACCTTTATGTGCCTTGAAGTATGGTCCAACTTGTTCATTTATTTGAACAGCTACCTTTCCACCCCTCAATATCTTCGTTACCCAATCACACCAGACGTCATGGAAGCCCTTAGCTTTCATCATTCGATATATAAAGTGCCAATTCATTTTGTTATAGGCTTTCTCAAAATCTACTTTAAGGAGAATCCCACTTTGTTTCTTCTGGTTCATAGAATTTAGAGTTTCATGGAGAATTAAAACCCCTTCCATAATGTTTCTGTTTTTCAAGAAGGCAGTTTGATTTTTGGTTATAAGGTAAGTCAAAACTCTAGTTAATCTCATCATCAACACTTTGGTAATGATCTTGAAGCTGACATTCAAAAGGCAAATGGGTCTGAATTTTTGTATCTGTACAGCTTCCTTTATCTTTGGAATCAAAGATATAGCACCTTAATTTAATCTTTCTGTATCTAGGGTCCCCCTATGGAAATCATGGATCACATTCATGAGATCTTTCTGAATTATATCCCAAAGTTTCACATAGAACTCATTAGGGAAACCATCTAGACCAGGAGCTTTTTTTTTCATTTCAAAAACCACTTTTTTCACTTCTTGTGTTAAGGGTTTTATCTACTCGGTAATGTCTTCTTGCAGTTTTTTTATCCCCTCCCATCTCATTGTTATTGAGGTTTCATTTTCATGTCCAAACAGTTTTTAATAAAAATCAGTGATGTATTTCATAAGGTTTTCTTTCCCTACTCTCTCCTTCCTGTTTGAGATGACATATTTTTTCTTCCATTTGCTTTCGCATGATAGTATTTCATATTATTGCCTCCTTCCAACAACTCCTGTTCCTTACTTCTTTGAAACCATTTTATTCTCTCCTCTCTCGCTAAATGTTTCAATCTTTGTTCTAGGATTGCCCTTTCATCTCTATCAGCTTGATTCATACCATGTTTTTCACATTATTCATCAATTTCCATTATTATTTTTCCAAATTTTCCTTTTTTTTTCTTTTCTATACTTCCCTTCCCAGTTTTTATTCCAACCTTTTAGCTTTTTTTCTTAGAGCTTTCAGTATCCCCGGCCATCTATCAAAACTTGTCCCTGTTTTATTATATGAAGTCCATACTTCATTTACCACTTCCTCTGGATATTCTCTCAAGAACCAGCTCATTTCAAATTTGAAAGGGGTATATATGTGTTCCAGTTTTCCTGAGTCTATTATCAGAGGTTTATGATCTAAGTATACCCTCTCCAGGCATCTCACTAAGATCAGAGGGATCTCACTGTTTTCCATCTCATTATTCATCAAGACTCTATCTAAATTTTCATATGTTTGATTTTCATGATTGTTGCACCATGTGTAATTATTTGCTCCAATACTGATCTCCCTCATGTTTACCTGTTCCAAAATTGCATTAAAAATGTTGCTCCATTTTGTGCATCCTCCAGATTTGTTTTTTTTCACTCTCTCTTCTGATTATATTGAAATCTCCCCCTATAATAAGGGGTTTTCTTTGTTTGTGCAATTCTTGTGCTAGTTCTCTTAGGAACTGTTCCTTTTGGTCATGTTGAGCTTCCTCATACTCCACCATCATTTCCCATTCTTGTTACCATTGTTTTGTAAAGTTATTTTTAGGAAATATCTACCCATTTTTGTATCAATGATGGAAATATCTATGCCCACCAGGATCCCTCCTGCCACTTAAAGTTTTTTTCACTTCCCAAGGACCTCAAGAAACTAGCAAAGAAATCCTGCTTTACTGTTTCTTGAAGCCCAATTAATACCGCGGACGTAACGCAAAATGCACTTGAGGGTAGCAAGATGAGGCTCCCGTGGGTCATACATATGAAGGCAGACTTGCTAAACTGCATAAGAGATATCCAGTCTGGTAAAGGTGAGATACTAAAGAGCACCCGCGAGATTGTGCAAATCCATAGGATCAGACACTAGGGTGCCGTCCGCAGGGAGCTTCGGATTCACATCAACCAGCGTGGAGCATGATTTGCAATCAAATATGCCAGCACGGTCAAGAATCTCAATCATATACTGATGCTGAGAAAGAAAGAGACCTGAGTTTGTGTGCTGAACATGCATACTTAGAAAATGATGCAGAGTGCCCAAATCCTTCATGAAGAACTCCTGCTGAAGTGTGTCAATGATACACCGGAGTAAGCTGGTAGATGAAGCTATCAGTACGATGTCATCTACATAAAGCAGGAGATATAGGTAGCATCTATGCCATGGTAATAGACGAAGAGGGACATGTCTGACTTGGCTTCAACAAAACCAAGTTGCAAGAGGTGGGAAGCAAACCTGCTGTACCATGCACGTGGCACCTGTTTGAGTCCATAAAGAGAACGGTTAAGGCAACACATATAATCAAGATGATTGGAATCCTCAAAACCAGAAGGCTGACCACAATAAACTGTCTCGGACAAGGTATCATGGAAAAATGCATTATTGACATCTAGCTGATGGATAGGCTAGGAGCATGAGAGAGCGAGAGAGAGGACAGTATGTACGATTGCTAGCTTGACGATGGGATTGAATGTCTCTAAAAGATCAACACATGGTCGCTGTGTGAAACCCTGAAGAACCCAATGAGCCTTGTAGCGCTTAAGAGAACCATCGGTAATGAATTTGTGTTGGAATACCCATTTGCCTATCACCACATTAGACTACGGTGGTCGGGAAATGAAATCCCAGATGTGGTTGGACTAGAGCACTGAGTATTCTGCCTCCATAGCGGTTCACCAATTCGGATCAACGAGAGCATCACGGTAACTTCGGGGAATTGGTGACAATTGGGTAGCCTCAAACAATGCAGGCTGACGACACCCGCGCTTACCGTGCGTGACCATGCTATGTTGATTTATCACGGGGGCAACTGGGACTGCATCGGGAGGAATGGGCACTAGAGCCGAGGGACTGACAGTCGTAGCAGGAACGAGTGGTACAGTGACGACTGGTACCGAGAAAGTTGGCGGTGGAGCCGGGCGCCGGGAGTAGACGAAGTCCTGGTACCGACCTAGTGCTAGGAAAGTAGCTGGAGTAGAGGGAGCCGAGGCTAGCGGGCAACCCCCATCTGTGGACGATGAAGGACCACTGGGGATCGCCATAGGTGAAGGTAGGTTGTTGGGCATCACTGTCGCAAGCACCATAGGACACGGTATCACGTGGTGCGATCCAGATGATGCACCAGGTGATGGCGCAACTCTAGGGGCATTGGCCGCATATGGCAATGTGCTGATAGCGTTAGATCTTCCTGTAGAAATAAAAGGTGACAATGTGAGGGTAGTTGACACTGGTTAAGGGTATCCTCCAAAAAAATCAAAGGTCGCATGTGTGGGTGAAGAGGGGTCCTCAGAAAAGGAAAAAGAGGACTCCTCAAAAACCACATGGCGTGAGATAATGATTTGATTTATATGATGATCAAGGCAAAGATAGCCTTTATGGTTTGAAGAATAACTGAGGAAGACACATAAGGAGCGAGGGGTGAGTTTGTGAGTGGTTATGGTGAAAAGATTAGGATAACACTTGCAACCAAAGACCCTAAGATGCTTGTAAGAGGGACGTGACCCGAACAGAGCAAAATGAGGTGTTGAGAAATTAAGTGTTTTGGTTGGAAGGATGTTAAGTAGGTAGGTGGCAACGTTGAGGGCCGTAGCCCAGAAAGTAGGAAGGATGATGGCCTGAAACAATAGAGTGAACAACATTGTTAGTGGTGCGAATAATGCGTTCAGCTCTACCGTTTTGAGCGAAGGAATAGGGCCATGATATTCGAAGATGAACGCCATGGGTGAAAGTGCAAATATAAGCAAAGATGTTAGAAAGAGCGATAAAGGTGTCAGACTTTAAGCGCAAAGGAAATGTCCAAAGGTAATGAGAACAATTATCTAAAATAACTAAATAATATTTGTGATTAGAAATGCTAGTGATAGGAGATGTTCAAAAATCGCAATGAATTAACTAAAAATTATGTGTGGCACGCAAAGAAGATACATGAAAGGATAAGTGGATATGATGACCTAACTGACAAGCATGATAGAGAGTATCACTAGTACTTTTATTACAAGAAATAGTTGAAGAATGTGCTAGTTTGGATAGGACGTCTTGTCCAGGGTGCCTAAGACGCTGATGATAAAGTGAAGATGACGAAGACGCATGGAGAGCAGCCACAGGAAAGCGCAAGGAGTAGACGGGTTCGGAGCTGTCACATCGAACGATTTCCCTCCGAGCAAGAAGATCCTTCATAGAACAACCAAAGGGGTCAAACTCCACAAAAAAGTTGTTATTAGAAGTGAACTGGCGAACGGAAATGAGATTTTTAATGAGGTTTGGAGACACAAGAATATTATTAAGACGAAGCTACGGAGAAAGATGTGTAACGCCAGTGGAAGTAAGTAGAATAAGATTCCCGTTACCGACAACAATGCTAGAGGGAGAGTGACAAGAAGGGGTAGTGGTGTGAGAAAGAATACTAGCATCAAAGGTCATATGATTGGTGGTGCCAGAATCGAAATACCTCCCATGTTGTGGCGGTTGCTGCAGAGTCAATAGTCTGAAAATTGGCCACTAGTACCTATGTATCCCATCCTGGGGCTATTGTGGGGCACCGATGCCATAGAGGGAGATGGGACGCCCCACTGACCAACCCATTATCCATGCGGACCAGCGAGCAGAGCATGGGGTGGCTAGACTAGCCCAACTGGAGGACAAGGCTTCTACAGCCCAGGCCACATTTGAATGGATCCGGATCATGGGTTGAAGACAATGGGCCACATGTCATTGGGAGCCTGTCCTGTGGGACCCTTGGGAGTAGTATAAATAGAACTGGCGCTAGTGTTAGAACCCACGCCTGTGCCAGCGCCTGTGCCCGCGCCAACATCGCCACCATTATCGTCGGAGCCTTCGCAACCACCACATCGACCATGCTTACCGCGTTGCTGGTAGAAACCACAGCTGAACCCGCCACCGGAGTTGCCGCCAGAAGTCATCGGTTGCGGATGAGTCCGATGTCTGATCGGCAGAGCAATTGACGACGGGTGGAGGGATGGCAGCTTAAATATTTTGAAGGCAGCAACAGCTGTGGCGAGGAAGGTCTTGTCCATGGTGAGTTCTTCCAAGCACAGGTTGTCGTGCACCTGTAGGAAGGAGGGGAATGGATTGCTCCAGCGGAGATGGAGCCCAATGGCGGTACAGCGCTCGTTGAGGCCTTAGATGATGTTGAGGACGAGGGTACGGTCGGTGATGTGTTCATCGAGGTCGCGAAGGTCCTCGGGCATCCTCTTGTAGCGACAACAATACTCGGCGACGGGGAGGTCTCCCTGCCGGAAGGAGCGGAACTCTTGGTCGTTGTAGAGAGCACGGGTTGTATCGTTCCCAAGGAACTAGGACTCGATGGCGAGCCAAGTCATCCAAGCGATAGCGCCACACTGGGAGACGATGTCGGCGAGGTCATTGGAGATGGTCCCAAGCAGCCAGGTACGGACGACACAATCCATGAGCACCCAGTTCACGAAGTGGGACGCGGTGTCATTGGAGAGGATGTGGTGCTCCAAGGAAAGCTTCCCAACGATAAGGAGGAACAACTCACGCCACCGAGCGTAGAAGTTGGAGGTGATGTCGAGGAGCAGTGGCGCAAGAGTGCGGATATTTTGCCCGACGATAACCTAGACGTGTAAGTTCAAAAGGGCGGCAGCCTCGTGTTGAAGAAGGATGGCGTTGAGAGCAGTAGTATCGCTGCCTGCAATGGAGCCATCATCTGTGGTGGCTTCTTCGCAGTGCGGCTCTATAGCTGCACGTTCTTTGGCAGCACAGTCGAGGGCGTCGCGAAGGCGGGCGTCAGCCACGTCGCGCTCGATTTGGGTGAGAGTGTCCTCGGGTTCTGCTTCTACCGTGCGGGCGAGAGCAGCGTTGCGGGTGCCTTTGGTCGCGCGCTCACGATCCTCCAAGGCAACTGCGTTGGCGGCGATGGGAGAGTGTCGGAAAGGATCATCTAGGACAACAGCGCGAGTTTCCTTGGCACGCTAGAGAGTTGTAGCATCGGTGAGATCCATCAATCGTCGCGGCGGCGGAGATGGAGGAAGGGAGTGACGCTCTAGGCGATGGCACTAGAGAGGAAGGCGCATAGGGTGGCAGCGTCAAAGAGGTTGGCGCGCTAGATGGCGACGCCGGAGAGGAGGGCGTGCTGGGCGGCGGCGCCAAGGTGGCGCGGGACAGCGGCCCCAGAGAGGAGGGTGCACGGGGGGTGGCATCGAAGAAGGGTGGCGCACAGGGTGACGACGCTAGAGCTGTGTCATATTGGTGTCGCCGGAGAGAAGTTGGTGGTGGTTAGCACAACGCGGAAAGGGCAGCGGAAAGAGTAGGTGATTATCTGTGCTCTGATACCACAAAATCTAAAATTAATCACACATATATTGATTGGTGTTGTGGGTATATATAGAAGTGTATAAGGAAGGGGATTCACAAAACATGGTTGGTAGGAGATCTATAATTTGTGGATCACTTTTTAATTAGAATATCACTATCCTAATGAGACTGGATCTGACTGGTGAAATACACCTAACATAAAAAGTAGTCAATCAAATAGGTGCTTTCTAACCATAATCATCAAGTTCAGTTCATCATTTTTACTCTCACATAGTTCATCGACAGGACTCAGCCCTTGCTCTTTCATAAATAGCTTAATTCTTGCAGATTCAAGGACCTTAATCAAGTTCAGGTTTGTATCTACTGCATCAATGGTACAGCCCAAGTTTACTCCCATCAAACTAGCCATTTCAGTAAGAGATAAATTACTAGCATCAACTAGAGAGGGTTTTTTTTTCCTGACCTTTGTGGAGAAGGGCATTTTGGGCCTCTTTCCTGTTGATTGCCAGGTCCAGGGACTTTTTGTCCTCCCTATCATTCAATCTCTTGCTTGCTCTCTTCTCTTCTTGACTTTCTGTTTCTTCCTCTGGTAGCATTACCCCCACTGTCTGCAAAATTTTCAACAGATTCCTGGGATTCAAACTCCTCACTTCCCTCCAGTTGCATCTTCTCATCTTCATTGATAGGTACATCATTGAGCTGACTGAAGTCTTCTAGGGCTTGCACTTCTTTGTAAGTCTGGTCTTGAGATGCTTCTTGATGTTGTAGAACATCTGTCCCCCTGTCCTGTTCAGTCCTCTCTCCCTGCCCAGCAGTCTTGTTTGCTATTTCCTTCTGCTTCATCTTCTTTTCTTCCTCCTGCAGTATCAAAGCCATCTCGCTATCCCCTCATGAGTTGAACATATTTTGCCTGGTCTTCTTTTGTCATCATGTCCATCATTGCCTCCAGATGTCCTTTGCCTCCTTCATTCACTTCATCTGCTCCTGTATGTGTCTGACTTTACTCGTTCTCAATCAGAGGCCTCTTGTTTCTCCTTCCCATGCATTCCTGTTCTTCCTTCTCATCTCCTCCTGCATGATGTCTCCCTTCTTGCTTCTGATCTTTGAACCATCCCTCTTCAGCTATCTCCTCCAAGATGAAATGTGCCTCATACAGCAGTGCTTTGTGAGTTTTTATTATCAGCCTCAGTGGTAACCTTTTTGTCTCCATCAACCCTACTTTGATTCTAACTATGTCCTTTGCTGTAACTGTTGGCATATCCACCTCCATGACCACCCCAATGTTTGATCCTACCTCATACAAGCCTTGGTACCCATTCATGTCATCTGGGATGCCTTCCACCCTCATCCACACAATGTGCATCTTCCCCACAGCAGCTGATTCCTGTGTCCATTCTGAGACATTGATCTGCACCTCAATGCCTTTCACATTGAAGAAATCAAAGTTTGATAACTCCTCCAGTTTAGCTCTATTGGGAAATCTCATCTGGAAAGTCCCATTGGTCTGCAACTTGGCTCTCCATTCCCATGCTCCCTTGAACTGGTCCTTGCAACCTTCCTCTAGCTCTGCTTCTGTCAGTTTTCCACCTTTCACTAGCGAGATCATAGCCCTTGGGTTCATGTGATCTTTTGCAGGTGCTGTCCTAGTGTTCTGAATCATTATACATCCCAAGCCCGGTGGTCCATAACCCACCATTTTCGCCACTGACCTTGTTGTTTATCATACAAGCAATCTTCGGTTTGATGAGCTGACTTTACTCAATTGGTACAGAACACAGTACCCCTACAATCTCTAGCTCGATGCCCTCTTCCTTTGCATCGGACACATTGCAGATTTTGTTGATGGGAAAACATAACAACTTGAGCAGTTTCTGAGGATGATGCAGCTCCCTCCCCTGATGATCTGGCTTCGCCTTCTGCTGTTCATCTCCCTGGTTCTGCTTGGGCTTCACTGGCTAATACTGTTGCATGGGCTTGCCTTCATCATCAGGGTGGGCTTCCCTGCCCTTTCTCGATCTGCCACCACAGCTTGCCATTTCTCCTCTTGCTGGATCTGCTAGGGTAGATGGGGCAACTATTGGTGGCTTCGCTCCTCCTCCCCTCATCTTCCTCCATCCTCACCGCCGCCACCACCCTCCACTGTTTATTGTGGAATTTCATGTCCCATTGTTGATAGCGGCCATGCCAATCCCTCAGTTCAACATGCGTCAGCCTCGCACCACTGTCACAAATCGACGAGTTTTGATGGTGCCTCTCCACTTTTTCACCCTGCCTCCTCCAATCCGTGGCCACCACTCTCTCTCTCTCTTCCTCCTTAGTGGTTGAGATTGGAGTCATAGTCACCTTTTGCTAGCCACCTCGTAACCCTAATTCCTCTGGCCTCTCCCTGCCCAGTGCTTGGAGTCCATCCCTCGTTGGCCTGCTGCCATTGGGTCTTGACCCCACACCATTGGGGGCCTCACCAATGTCTCGACCAAGCCCTAGGTGAACAGTACTGGGCCACTTCACTTGGGCTGCAATGTTTTCTTCGCTTGTTCCCGCCTTGGAACTATCTACGAAATGACACATCTTCCTAGCTTAATTGCTAATCTCGTTTTTCATTTTACAGGAGTAGTGTTGTTGGTGCTGCAGCTGATATGGCGTAGATGCTTGCTCGTTGTTACGACGTTCTCCTGAATGGAAAATTGTATTGTGCATATGACCTTGTATGACTGATGGACAGTATGTACTGCATCTTCTTTGTTGATGTTTGTCCATAAGCGGATTGTATTATCTGTATACGAGCCAATCAAATATGAAAGATGTTGCATTTTGTTTCTGAAGGCTCTTTGTCTGGCCTGTTATGTTTGTGTACATCTTTGTGATGTTCGTAGAACACTGATCATGGTTCAATCGCAGTTCACGACAATGAACTTATTTTGAAATACTGAGAAATTGAAATGTAAATATTGTCACTATACTGGCTTAGGTCACCAGGCCATTGTTAGAGTTAAGTGATCAATAATGACTTCATCTCAACTCCAACTCTAACGGGTGAAAGCCATAGTGATAACCAACCCTATGACGGCCACGTATAGACCTAGACTATATCTTAAACGGTTTATAAGTTGTGACCCGTCAGTGACCATCTAAAAAGTAACTTGCGCCCAGTGTGAAAACCCAGCCAAAAAAACTTTAAAAAATAATGTAAGCTGCTATTATGGTGCTCGCTGTCACCACTTTTTCCTCATCACCGTCACATTCATCACAATCACAAAAATATTCAAACAAACTGGATAGAATTTTGGATCTCATATATCAATAACACTATGCATTCATACAAGGGGATGACAAGAATTTATCATTGTGCAGACAACAATATGACATCAACACAACATAAGGGGTAAGGGAGGTGGATTGGAGCAGTGGGCTAACGAGGACAACAACACCTAGAATAGCCGGCCGATGAGGCACCTGGTCTTCCTCGTCGTGTCGTGCGATAAACTCGAGGCAACCGAATCTGGTCGCCTCGAGCGTTAGGCCCGTTGGATCTGGCCGCCTTGAGTGTAGGGCCTACTGGATCCAGATGAGCCAAGGGAGGAGTTAAGGACATAGAGCTAGAATCGACGGTGGTGCATTGAGGTGGAGAAGACCGATGGAGGCGGAGAAGAGCTGACGAGTTCTTGGCGACAACAATATTAGAGGCGATGACCGGCCACCTAACCTCATCCTTCTTCCTCCATGAGGACGACAAGCTCAAATCTATGCCGCGTCCACCTCCCAAGCATCATCGCCTCCGTCCTCAAGCCTTCCAAGCGATGCTGCCTCCACCTACCTCCTTATCTCCCCCTTCGTATCTCTAGCATCGTTACCATTGCCCCCAACACCAATCAACGCCATCTTGACCTCCTTTTCTCATCTTGCCCTCCGCCACCCAAGCATCGTGGCCTCCGCCCTTGAGCACTCACCAGCATTGCCTTCGTCTCCTTCCCTATCTCCCTCTTTGCCTCCTGAGCACCGTCGTCATCTGCCCCGAAGCACTTGTCAGTGCTACTGTTCTCTTGTCAGGGCTTGAGAGAGAGTGTGTTAGAGAGAAAGAGTTAAGACATACTCAGTCTTGGGAAAAAGGGAGAAAAGGAAGATAGAATATAATTAGTTACAGTTTATTTTTTAAACCCATCTTATATGCCAATATAATATAATGTATAACACTTTATATTATATTACTTATCATAATGTTATTTATAACGAATGGTATAGCTGATCTCGTATTTATGATGAATTGCTTTCTACAACCTTATTTAAGATGAGCTCCTATTATACCTTTGTAGAGATAAAGTATCTTAAATAAATTTATTTTATTTGTTACAAATAACATGATTTGTTTGGTCAAATATATTTTATCCGTCGTAGTCACGGTTGTTTGGTCAAAGATGACTTAATGGGATGCAACGCCACGACCATCGATTCACGCAAGAGGGTCACCAGCTATTAGGTGCAAATGGGAGTAGAGGGGTGAGGAGGAGCGGCGTCATCCTACGGTATCATGAGAGGAGGGCCGAGGGTGGATTGGCCCAACCGATGGTAGGCTGTCTTTGTCTCGTCTGGGAGCGTGACAAAATACTAAAATACCCTCCCACCTTAATCCCTACTACTACTTAACGAGTCTTAAGATGATTCCGTCGTCCGTCGTGACGACACAGCGCCCCGCGCACATTCGCGTCCGAGTCTTGCCCGATTCTGTTCGTGGCATGCCATTGACGTGAATGAGTTCGTACCAGTCTCGTGTATTTTTGTCCGTCCCTACGTGAGCGGCGAGCATCCCGCGAGGGGCCCAACAAAACTCCATCACGGCTGCACCTGCACGTACGCGGTACGCCTACCGCCCTGCGCACGGCTTGGCCTCGAGGCGCTGTGCCCGCGCGCGGCACAGGACTAGTCGGTCCCTGCCAAGCCCAACAAAGCTACAAGCCGCACGCCCACTACGCAAGCTGGCCCTTGGATCCGAGCAGTCGCCATTTGATCTCAAATCGGGTCCTAATCCAGTCGCTAATTTGGATAGATTCCGTCCAAAACTGCAAATCCACTAGCACCTCACACCTTCTTTTAAAATATTTTTTATATTGTAGACTAATCGTAACTAATCAGGGCAGTAGGCCAATCTCCAATACAACCGCTGCACCCAAGAAAGGGAAGAGCAGACGACAAACAGCTCTATAGTTCAGAAAGAAAAACATATCTTTTATTACAAAACCATAGCTTTTTGAATATTTAAACTATCTAGATACAAGACAATCATATTTAGTTTTTTAGCTTCCCTAGGGCTGCAGTCTTGATTGTTGGGTTTTACAATGTATCATTATAGAAATTAATGGTCAAGATCCGATCATGAAGAATATGCTGACATCCAAAGTTCCTGTTTAATAATTTGGATGGATAAGTTTCCGTTTAAAAAATATGAAATTGCTCCTTCTTCATACAACTCCTTATTATTTACCTTGTACATTTTTTCTCCCGATAATAATTGCATATATATGATTGAAAATGTGTCTAATGCAGTACAAACCCGGCTATGTTCGACCTGCCAGTTGAAGCGGAGCGTAGGCTCTCCTCTGTCTGTTAATCTAAGCACGATTTTTATTTTGTTTTTGGCTTGGTTGGTCCGTCGTCGATTCCTGCGCAACGCAAGGCGAACTGGGATACCAAATCACGCTTTCCGCATTAATCCTACTGTTTCGTCGTCGTGTTCGAATGATTATCTATCCGCGCGCAATACAAAATATATATTAACAGTTAAAATTATCGTCACCCGTTACAACATAGGGATATTTTACTATTTAACAAAAAGGCTAAAATGCCATGACAATCAACTCTCCGATTTAATTCATACTGCCCTATTGCTATCTACAGTGGGGTGCACTTTAAAAGGACCCCTTTTTTTCATCATAGCAACATTGTTTACTTGCTACTCCAGTAAGTCTGAACCTGCCAATTACAGCCGGTGGTGTTAAGAAAAATCTACAAATATGGAACCAAATTGAGAGATCAAATCTTGCCATAATAAAAAAAGGTTTTACATGATTTTCCAACCATTGGTTTTGGCATATATATAGTATTAAGACAAAAAAAACAAACCTATTAGAAGTGAATGATGATGTGAATAGTAGATAGCGCCAGTGAAATTCAAATAATCGAACATTAAAACTCATCTCAATCTCAAAACACATTTTCAGTGTACCAGCAGTCTGACCAGGACTGAAGCCCATCTCACCATAGTACAATTTTTATCTAATCGTCAGTTTGAAATTAATTTGATAGCACTTCTGTAAAAACACGATTTCTTTAAAACCATCTATTGGATCAAGTTAAAACTGGATTAAAGTGCCATTCTAGTTTTGTCTGGTATGACGAGGCTTCTCTCTATAATAAAAACAGCAATGTGAACTTTGAACAAACAATTCAGTTTTCTCTCATGGATTAGGATAGGGGCACTGGAGCTTTGCTTTGTGTTCTCAAAAGGTTATCGGAACTTGTAGATGGGTCTCTATGACAGACCAAATGTCCAGTTTTGCAGTGTTGTTTAAAAACTTGGCTCCTAAGCTGTTGTTTTCTTGTGAGTGCAATTTGAGCGGTTGCACTACCAGCTGTCAGATCCAAATTCAAGGACCAGGTTTATCCAAGGCATTGTCATACCAAAAGCTGTGGAAAAGCAATGTAGCTGAGGCACTAACATGAAATCGTAGTTGAGACTTGGGAGTGCATGTGATCCAAACCCAAAAGCTTGTATTGAGATGCAAATGCATGCTAACAAAATCACTTTCTTTTTTTTTTAAGAAAATGGATTAAAACCCAGCCTCTACATTCAAACTGGATGTACACAGCCAACAAAATCACTTTTAGCTTCTCAAGAGGCAGCTCCAAGAACTGTTGTACTTTTACAGGATTGTCATGTCCAAGTAAATGCATAATTGCTTAAATTAGTATATCATCTCAATGTAAACTATGTTATAATGATTTTCAGTGGGAGACAAATCTGCTGGAAGGGATTTCATGGAAATTTGATAATCTGAGGGAAGCACGTCTAAATGCGGATTTTGGCAGAATGGAAAGCATCATGTCAATATTCTCTTTATTGAGATGTGCTCCACACATTGAAAACTTCAATATTGTGGTAATACTAGATACTCCCCTTGGACTTATATGGCGCAATTTGAAGAAATGTCTTAGTTGATCGGGCTATTTAATTGTCACTGGTTCTGTTTGGTCTTCTTTTTTAGGCATACTACTTCAGATGGTAGGAAAATGGAATTGATGAAGATTTTCTGAATTCAGAGATGAGCTACAACTTATTTTCTGGCCTCAAATATGTCTTTTACTGGTGTAGAATACTTGCCAAATCAGATGTTCTTTATGAAGTTTGTACTGTCCAAAGCAGAATCTCTTCAATCATTTGTTGTCATTACTGATTATCATGAAGCAAACATATTGTATGTAAAGGTATGCACGGAGCTTGCAGCATGCAGAAAGGCATCACCCCATGTAAAGGTACGCACAGAGCTAGCAACATGGTGAAAGGCATCACCCTTTGTGACGGTATTAGGCAGAACGAATCCCAGCACTGGATGAGTTTCAAGTAATTTCAGACCTCCTGTCCTTTTCATGTCTGCCTTTGTAGTATGGAAGAATGCATTTCACTCTTACAACTGTTTAGATTGTAGACGTGAATGTTGCTGTAGAAACATCTCGGTGTTCCTTTCCTGAGGCAGTGCCCCCTGTACTGAATGATTGCGAAGTTGCTCGCGATGAACAGTCCCACAGAAGTATGGTGAGAAATTGAGAATATTGTTTAATTTGGCTACAGGTTGATTTAGCATGATTCTCATTGAGGCTACTCCAGTGGAAGTCTTCTTCGAAGATGCTGCGAACATGCCTGGCTAGTTCTCCTTTTCCCTTGATTATACAATGGCAGCTCCATCAATCAATATGTTATTTCCATAGTCTGCAAAGATGTTCAATACTGGGTGCTAGCCGGAGCGCTGGTCATGTATGTAGTTGTTCCAAATGACCTAGGAAGATAGCATGAGCATTCACGCGGGTATGCGCTGTATTTGAGAAAATTATAAAGAATATAAGGATGGAATATCAATTGGATAGCATCCTGCCACACTTCATTTCAAAAGTACTTTCTTCATCCACATTGCTTAGATATTTTTTCTAAGTTATTAGTTAGCTTTATACTATATAATATTTAGGTAGATTTTGTTTAGAAAACATTTCTAACAAACATTAAGTATAAATTAAAAGTATTATTGTTAATACTGTTTTTGTTTAACAAATATAGAAAAATTATTATTGCTAATATATGTGTTTTAGACCACTTTCAATTGATTCACATTGATGCAATTTGTTATATACCTAGATGAATCGACGGAGTACTTATACGATTCCTAGACTTCGCTTTCCGTGATCTATAGTGTTTATTAAAAAAAACCTAAGCCAACATGAGTCTTAACATTTAAATTTAATAATAAAAGATATAATTTTAAACCAACTTTGAGCTGCTAGTGTGAGAAATTCATAATGTCGGTTAAGGAAAGGCCATTAATATCTAATTACTTAAACATAATAATGTAATAGTTATGGCAATGGCTGTTCCAATTTAAGTGAAAAATTAAGAACCAAATTGATTATAGGAACTTATAAGATATTCTCCAATTAGTTCAATTTACTCCCTAGTGATATTTTTTATTTTATTTTATACAAGTCTTATTTTCTTATTTTCATTTTGAAATATACGATACAATAAAACAGTGACAGAGAGTTATACCTTACGTGTCAGCTTTCAAAAAAAATTAATCACCTTTGTATCAACTTTTTTGAAAAATTATGGCCGTTTCAATATTAAAATTATTAATCGGTTCTTTTAGTTTAATAGCTAAAAAATAGGGAGGAAGAGGACAATGCACGTAGGAGGGTAGGAGGGGTAGGGATAGGAGGGGCGAGTTATTTTGAAAACTGATGATGACATATTTCGTTTTTCTTAAAATTTTTAAGATTTTTTTTCTAACTTTTAGAAGTGAGTGTGGCGGCTTAAGATTTTTTTAAGGTAGATCTAATAGATGAAAGTAATGGGTTAAGAGGGTTTTTTAAATATGACACATGTGACTTAATAGCGCTGTATAAGACATTTAATGGATTTTTATTATGTAGAATGATTTAATATGACATAATATATATTCTCATTTTTTAGTGCTTCATTATCATTTGGTTGACATGCAAAGGAGGTGATGTAATTTAGTTTTTTACATAGTAAACTTTGGGTAATATGGATCTTAAATTATATATTTAATTATGGATAAAACAAAAGTTAAAAAATCAAATATAACTTTAAAAATCATAATCACTTAACTATATAATTGTGATTGTTTTTATATTATGTTGTCATTAGTTAAAAAACAGGAGAAGAGGGAATTAAATGGGAGAGGAGAGGAGACGATAGTAAACGAGAGGGGAGAGAGGTGAGCATGCACGCAGGTACGTACGTATATGTACAGCAGGAGGAAGGGACCATATTTTTTGGTTTGCCGGTTTGAGCTATTTTTAAAGATAGATCTAATCTTAGACCTATTAGAAAATACGTCATGTGTTGTATTTTCTAATTAAATTACTTAAATTTTATTTGTTTCGTATTTTTCTAATGTAAGCTACAAGTTGTAATTAGGTGGTCTATAATCTATGTGATTGTCCCTTAAAAATATGTCTTCCATGACTAATAGCTAGTTCCTAGAAGATGACCCAAAGTTAATTTGGATCTTGTAAATTTTGTTGTAAATAATGTAATGATGTACATGCGTATATAAAAAATAACTATATAATTTAGATAGTATAGTTGTTTGAAATTTGTTATCACAAAATATATTTTCTGTCTGACTAAGACACCATGAAAATAGAAGGGGAATGAGAGGGGAAATCGTGCATGAGGGAGAAGGAGGGCACGGGCATGGCGTACATACATGCACGTACACGTACAGGGGACATTGGCTTTTTCTATTTTTCTATTTTTAAGATAAATCTACGGGTAGATAATAATGGACTCACCGTGTTTAAGTGAAAATCTCTGATTGCTCAACGCCACGTGATATCTTAGCAGAGGTACCATCATGGCTTTAAAATGTTTATAGTTTATTTAATGGTCTTTAAGTTTTTTTTAAAAAAACTATCAGTTTATGAGGTTGTGTAGGATGATAAATTATATATTATTTATTTTTCTAATAATTTTTAACATATTTGTTTTGTAAGTTGAAATATAGTGGTCTTGAATTGTAAATTTATTTCAATGATATATGTGCATCAAAATTTATATATATGACTAGTTATTTGGAATGTATAATTTGCATTTAATTAATATGGCAAGGAAAATAGGAGATGAGGAAAAGGGGAGGCGTACAGGGGGATGTGGCACCGCGAGCGCACATTTTGTACGCACGTGGACGGGAGGGGATGTATACATTTGACCGGAGCCATCGACTTTTTTTTAGTTTTTAAAGAATAGTTAATACCTCCTGCATTGTTGCGGGTATAATAGAGAACTTAGCATTATTAGTGTGAACAACTTTATAATTAAAAAGCTATAATGAATTTGTTGACAATGTAAAAACTACGGGATCGAACTTATGATCCTGAACAAAGGAAAATTACAAATAATGTGATTATAGGATAGCTATGAACCCACATACGGATATACCCGATGCAACTCCATTTGGGCATATGTTATAGCCATGGTGATCAATATGGGGTGGGTGGGAGGGTAACATATGGGAGCAATCTTCTAAGTTTTTCTGCTGGTGCAACTACAAAAGGTGTACTGTGATAAGATAAGCTAAACATGAAAAATGTAACGGATAGGACTGCAAAAGCTGCTTCAGTAAAATCCAACGCTACTAAAAAAAAGTAAAACATAAATCTAACATGTAAAGGCTAATGTCTTCATAAACTGTAAAACTGAACTCTATGATCAGAAGGTACCTGTGATGGTCATTGGTTAATTTCTTTCCTATGAATCACCTGAGCTTTGCGTAAGGACAGAGATGCACTACACATGAGTTTCAGTTCAGGCCTTCAAGGTATGTAGCCGCTTATAGCTGCAAGAGAAAGAATCACATGTTGAAAGTCATAAAACTCCTCATATGTATATGGGTTTTCACATAATTTCTTCTATGGCTCTTAATTTTGCCGTATCTTTTATATACCTTTGAGTTTCATTTACAATTCGTTAGTTGACCGTTATTTTTTCTTCAAAATAATTATATTACCTCTCTTATATCCATGTGCTACTCTCTCCGTTCTAAAATATAACAACTAGATTAAATTACTTGCTCGGCTAGAGAAAATGAGAAAATGCACAATAAAATGGTAAGCCGGCGAATAAGGAGAGATAGCTATATAGTATATTTTGGGAAGAGAGTAGCTTAATAAGATAAATATAATTTCTAATATGAAAAAGATTTAGTTGTAAGAAAAATGAAGGGGATATAATTATTTGAACGCAAATTTGAAAACTAAATTTAAAATTTTTAAATAAATTTCAAATCAAATTTGATGAAATTCATACAATATTTTCACTAAAATTTAAACCTGAGTAAAAAATAATTTTGATTTTCAATTTCTTGGTGAAACTCTTGTATGGATTAATAAAAAAATAATTTTGTACGAAAATTTAAATTCTGTTTTTCAAATTGGCTGTCAAATAATTCTATCACATTTGATGTTATTATAAATTAAAAATTTTCACATTGACATTTAAATGTCTTGAAGCAGGTAACATATAGGTATGAGACTAATAGAAGGATAATATGGTCATTTAAGAAAAAAAAGGTGAACTAATGGAATTGGTAGAATATGTGTATAGAAGATTAAAATAAAAACTCAGAACAAATATATAGGTTCAGCGGTATAGAAGAAATTGAATGAAATATTATAGGCACATAAGGAATTTGCCCTTAATGGAATATGTAGACAGTCAAAAAGATAATATCTATTCTCAATTTAGAGAGCTTATTTTACCATCAGAGAGTTCCAGTAGGTAGTAGCAAGGGAAACAGACGAATGCCAGCAAAACATATGCAGCACAAAATTCATAAAACCTATACCTATCCATCGTGCCAATATGGAGATGGAACTATGGAAGTGAGAGTGACCGCACGCAAAGTCCAATCAGAAACGGCAAGACAACAGATCGGTTTAGAGAGAGTGATATATATAGATTTCTGCAAGTTAAGTTGCTGATCAGAGAGTTCACCGAGAAGACGCATGTTGCTAGCCGAGTCGAGAGGACGCACCTACCGTCCGTGGACGCGAGGCTAAGCGGTGACAGCATTGTTGAAATCACACAGGCTAAAATAAAATGGGAAAACGAATGGCAATTTCAATATCGCACAACGCCACAAAAGATGCGGCTGCAGAGACGAGACTGATTCAATCGAACGACCAGCTAGCGTTGTGCAAAATGGAGGGAACGGGCAGTGATCCCGAGTGTAAAGCTGTTCATGCCAGGCTTTTGAGATGCCGCCCGCCGGCGGTGAGGAGTCCCCCATACTCCCATGACGGTTCCGATACATCGACGGAGGAAGACGTTGGGCTGGGCCAATCGGCAGAGGTTTTCTGCATGGCTATCGAACGAACTAATGCATGGCTGTCGATCGATCCAAGATGGCACTTGATCCGACGGATGCAAGGTGGTGATGGATGACGTGGCTTTACCTGGAGGCCGCTTCACAGGAGTGATTAATGTCTATAGTGGGCTATAATTATACAGAAACAACAAGGGATTCACAGCTTTTTCTCTCCCCCCCAAGATTGCATGCATATCTGACACCTCGTGCTCGCTGCGTGTTCTAAGCAAGTAGGGTTTTGCTTGTTGCTGGTTAACAGTAAGAGTTTGGTAACCCATCAAGTTCAAAAGAAATTCAAACAAAGAATTTTTTGATAAATTTTGTCTGTTTATCTACTATATTGTACCGTGGTTATCAGGCTTACCATTGGAATGTGACAACCCCTCCTCCCCCGCGAGGTAAACCCTGGTTCATGTTTCATCGGAAACATCCATTTTCTCCTCCCAAACCTTTATTTTCTTTGGCCCTGAAATATTGAAACATGAACTCTACGCCTAATGATGATTATATAATATTTTTTCTTTTGCACGAATAATATTTACTTGCTGGATTTAAATTTTGTAAGGACGCATTCGGTAGTAATTGTCAGATATGATTCTCGCTAGAATCAGTTGAAGCTGGGCCAAACGAGCAAATTTTCCTGAGCTTCCAGGCCGAATCATCCGGGATCGAATTCCCGTTTTTACAAGAAAGGGTGAATCGGTGGAAAGCTAGCTTCTCTTGAGAATCAAACCAACCAAATATGAACTTTCCCATAATATTTTCAGAACATTACCCGCTTGCCACGGGTTTTTACCCCTCTTTCCAGCACTCCCCAGCGCCACCGGAATCACACGCTCGAGCTCGCAGCCTTCGCTAGGGTTGCGGGAGCCAGGCGACGACGCGCCGCGCCCAGCTCCGCCCTCACCGGCGGCGTCTCCCGGCCGCACCCGCCGCGCCCTCCCAGCCGACGCTGCCGGTCCCCATCTCCTCCCTCGGCCCTGCAGAGACGTGCCGCCGCCGCCGCTGGTCGCCTGGGATCCAGGCCGCCTCCGGCACCAGGGAACGGCGCCGCTGGTCTGCTTCCAGCCCAGCCGCCGCTCCCGTCTCCTCCGTTGGCGTCCCCATCTCTTCGAGCTCCTTGGGCAGGAACAGCAAAGGTACTAATCCCCTTTCCTTTGTTGCAATAATTTCCCTCTTTCCATTCCTTTTCTGTTATATAATGGATTTTGCGCTGTGGATTTGTGTACATGTGACTAGATTTTAGTGCTGATAAATAAAAATGTATTGTGTGTTAGTGGACTTGTGTAGATCTAAAGATTTGTGGCTCCATAAATGGATTTTAGTGCTGTGAAATGTCCATGATTAGGGCAAGCTCAAGATAAAAATAATTGTGTTGTGCATTTGGTGCAAAAAAAAAAACTGATGGTTTTGTCTTTGTTTTTGCATTTGATGGCTATGCATTTCATGTCTGTGTATATTTGTTGTCTTAAGTACTGCAGATGAATGTTATTATATAAACACCTGTAGGCAAATATTTTGTTAAACTCTCCTTAGAAATATGTAACCATGGTATTTTGCAAGAACTCAATCTGTGAGTGGGCTATTGTAATGGATATGGTATTTTATGGGATGCTTGCTGTGTTGTTTTAACCTCATATGAAAGCTTGGTATTTCTCTGAAATAATTTTTCAAAAATATTTGCACACATTAGTAATAACTTCTAATCAATATTTGCACACATTTGTAAGTATATACTTGCCTGAAGAAATTTGTTTCTATCAAATCACTTGTTACTATAGGGGTAGTACAGACATTTTATCCTCAAGTCCCCACATTAGAATCTACAGCTAACATTTCTAGCCAAACGCCTAAAACTACTGATTCTGATTCTCTTCATATCTGATTCAGGAAGAATCAGAATCATTGAATTTTGAGCTCTACCTAAGTTAAATTACAGTGATTTAAATTTTTTTATTTTATATAAAATACGAACGAAATGATTCATCCAAATACTCTTAATGTAATCGCAGATCTAGATTGACTAGGAATATCCATCTCTATCTAGAGCTGCGGAGGAGAAGCTGCTGGTTAGTAGCCAATTTCTAAGAATCTAGAAAAGCTGAGTTTTCCATTTTCTTGCTTAGTTCATTTTCTGGATTCTATAGTGATTGATTCTAAAAGCTGGGTAAGAATCTGGACTGTTTGAGGAGCTAGAGATTTAGGAGAAACTGCTTCTGCTAAAGCTCCCCACACAGGGTCTGATAATTAATGCCAACGGATCAGCTCGGTATTTGATTTGTGTGGAATCGATTAGGGCCAACTAGAACAATTACAGCCCAAATAGGCCCAACCAAGCACCTCCAAATTTGGTCGTTTTAAGCAGAGAGAACGATAAAATAGCTGCGAAGCCAAAATTCCCCACCACCACTGGAACAACTCCGGTCCACTTCAACACCAACACACTGCACGGGAGCTCCCCTACTCCCCCAACAGAGATCCACGGGGAGGACAGTAATCTCCCCCAACCCTCTACCTCTTATCCTCCCAATGCCCGGTCTTCCATCGCGGAAGCACGATCGCACTGCACGAGGGCACCAGTCGATAGCGTCAGGGGTTGGGGGTTTCAGGTAGCGGCGGCGGCAGCAGGGCGCGGAAGGTGGAACCAGGCGGGAGTTCACCAGCCCACGTATTAGGGGTGGCTCGTGCAGTCACGGTTCAGCGGAGTGGGGGCCCCGGCCATTGGGGCGAGCCAGGAGGCGGCTGGCAACAAGCGGCGACGCTGTGGCTGTGCAGCGCTGGCGCGTGGAAGCAAGCGCCCGGTGGTGAGCCAGGAGGTTGGGGGGAGGGTGTGGCGGGAGGCGTGCTTCTCCGCGGAGCTGATCTGTTCTCTGCTGCATGCTAGTGTGCTGCCGTGAATCATAGTAGTTTTTTTGTTGTATTATTGGATTTATGGGAAATTGAGCCCTATATTTCATAGTTTTGATATATTTGCAATGGGGGAAGAAAACAACGTTGCTTAATTATTTCACAAGCAATTCTAGTAATACCCATCCAACTGATGAGATCACAAATCAACCAAATATCATTAGCTAATCTGAGCCCATTCTCCGTTTTTATCCTGGATCCGTGCATTTATTGATGCTTATTGGCAATGTGCAAATTTGTCATGCAGAATGAACCAGGCTGAGTATTGATTTCCTCTTGATGCTGTGTAGCTGCTTATGCTAAAAGGTGCCAGAGATCAAGAATAAACAATAGTATTCTGTTTGCTTGGTGCAATGCCTGGTTATTACGACATCGATGATATCCTGATGGAGGAGGAGGTAATTTTATGATTATTTTATCTTCTTCTGGTGTGCTTGCACAAAAATGATCTAAATGTGTTTCTACTCTAACTGCAGCCTATTTCAGTGGTTTTTCAAGTACGTGCAAATGGTGTTGGACTACTAGATCCTGGTGCTGGAAGAAACAGTGTAAGTGACTGCAGTGACTTTTGCACCTATGGTTTAGTGCTATGGTATAACTTCCTAGGGCACCTACTGACAGTTCTTCCACCCCTATTGTTCTAGAAGGAAGTTGGTTTGGAATCTATGCAGTAGTTCATGGAATTTATCTGAGATGAGTGTTATACGACAATTGACTTTTATTTATTAAAACTGCTTTGGAATGCTAGATATACTCTTGTTGGCCTGTATGCCACATTTTCTATTAAACACGATCTGGTGGTGGATGCTTTTTTAGTTTGTCTTGTAAACACCTTCACATCATTTCTTGCTTTGGTGGGAAACAAGAATGAGAGATTTTCTCCAATTGAATTTTTTTGAAAAACTTGTATCTTCTTTTTCTCCAGGTTGAAAAGGGTGCTAAGGTGGACCTTCCATTTTGGCTTGCACATGGGTTGCTGTCTCTGGAACAAGCAGTGTCAATAAACGTACCTCCTTGCTTCACCCAGAAGTAGGTTTCATCGTAAGCTGTTTTTGCATCGTTGTACACTCAGAGATTCTTAGCTAGTATTCATGTTTCAACAGATTTACATGCAAGTACTTCTTGTCAACTTACTGTACAGGTCTTCTTCAGTAATCGCAAATGCCTGTTAGTTTCAATTTTTCCTAAAAATGTTGTCCTAAGATCATAACATTGCTGCAGAACCTGGAAGGAGATCCAAGCTGATGCAGCCTGTGTTGATTTGAGGATTTGTTGCCCTTACTTCTATGAGCTAGGATGCAAGATAGTCCCTTTGTAAGTTCTGAAATGGTTTCAATCTCATGTACTTTTAGGGTATAGTTCTAGCTTACTACCTCCATCCTCTTTTTACTTGATGCCCTGGAATCCATGCTGTCAACAATTCTAAAGTTTGACCGCAGGTAAAAGAAAACAGAGATATTATTTACCTTTGTGTTAAAAATCGTATTACTAAATTATTAGTTCATATTAAAATGTTTCTATGTGATATTTGTTAGAATAGCCACTTCGTTGCTTTACAAAATTTTGTCCACAAATGACCTTATTGACATATGCTATAATACTTTTCTTTTTCAATGACCTAGTAATTCTTTAGGCATACAGCCTCCCAATACATTTTTCTTTCTGCATGTCTGTTTCCAATATTATAAATGCTTTTGAGTCCATTGCTTCTTTCATATATTCATAAAACAAGTTCATCTTAAACCTTTGAACCTTGCAAAATCTTAACCCCTCCAACTACAAAAATAGATATGCTTATCTGATTATCTCTAGACTTCAAATAACAGAGCAAGGGTGGTTTTGGAGGTTGTTTTGCCACTATGGATACCAACATTCATGCCATAACAGCTTGAGAATACCACATTGGCGATTATCACTTCAAATAGGATTGAAAATACCACATCGGCAATTATCACTATGGACATCAACACTCAGTTTATTTAAAGTAATGCCTCTCTCTTTAATCAATTTCTCTATCTTCTTGATCCCCTCTATTTTATCCAAACAAATTGCTTGGTTTCACAGCAAAAATTCATCAGCAACAGTGAGTTGCTCCTCTCCAAATTATGGCTGCAGCCTTGCTGTTGGTAGGCAGCGGTTATGAAGGTGCTGCTTGATGAACATGACTTTGCTAAAAACATAGCTACTGTGTGTTAATAATAAAATATCTCTCTCATCCTGAGTTGGATTTTGCATTGGCAGATCATCTGAAATTTAAGAAACCATCTGCAATTGAAACTCTAGTGAGAAGTATAAACAAAAAATGTGGAGGCAGCGGTAAGAGAAGGGGTTGGTTGGTCATGCCTTGCCATTTCTTAGCATCTTGATCTGCTGTTCTTGTTTTGCACAAATGTTACTCGCCATCTAGTCATTTCAGGTTGTTTAATCCAATCTTCAGCTTCAGTATGTTAGCCAACCATCATGTACAGATGATCATGAATCACACAAATTGCTGTTTGATACAGATAATATTGTATCCTATGTGTTCAAAATAAATGAATGTGTGTGTGTGTTTTATTAACACACCGTTCATATTTTGTTAAAGCAAGCACTTGATAATAATGTGTGTGTTTCCACAGTTCTAACTGTAAAATTAGCTTACATAGGTACATATATGTCACAATGGTCATCTTTTGTGCTAAATTTGTATTTAGGAGGCCAAACAAGAAAAGATAACAATACATGGAAGGACTATTGAAGGGCCATTTGTAAAACTACTATGTAGAGGTGGAGTGGTAGATTTGTCACCAACACCACCATTGCCTTTTTAAAAATCATTATGGATATTGATAAGATTTAGTTTGAATATTTTGCAGATTTTAGTTATCTCCGTAAACCATGACAGGTTTGAGTTTAGGATTTGTATGTGATACATGAAAATAATCAGTAGATTTGTTAGGTTTTACAAATATATATTACAATAAAAATTAGCTGTCAAAGTTGTATTTTGAAGGCTCTACCAATGTTCAAAACGACTTATATTTGTGGCTGGAATGGAGTATCTCACTATGTGTTGTTGCCTTGAATAGTAGAGTAGCTTGATAGATGAGGGCTTTGACTAGACTTATTAGAGGAACAGGGAGTGCAGAGAGACAGAGGTAGATAATTGGTCTATTCTTGCCTTTTGAATGCAAGAGATTATGGCCTAAGGTTCCCTTGCAAAGTACCTAATGGAGCACTGCATGCAACTCACAGATATTAGATAAATATTTGAATATATTGTTGTTCAAATACTTGAAGAAATTTCCTGCTGTTTCCTCTGTTGTTGTCAGCCAAACAGTCACTACAAATTTCAGCATAGTCCTGACAAATGATCTCTGATGCCACCAGTTCAACTTACTCTTTTAACATTAGTTGATTTCATATTGACATATCAACACAGAACAGAGTACATCAGAACTGTAGTTGTGCTAAATGAGGTGTGCCCCTTTTAAGTACATCCTCAACTTTGAGGACAAGAACAGATTATAGATACTGTAATAATTAAAAGAAGGTAATGGCAGTGATGGCACTGTAGCGGTTGTGAATTTGCCACCCCACCTATAGAATGTGTTTTTATAAATTACCCCTTCAAGTTCCTTATTGTAAATCTTGAACATGTTTATTTCTACTTATTTGCCGTTACAAAAAAATCATATTCAGTATGGGAAGGTCCAAAATGGCCGAAATGTCACATATAAATGGGCATGTTTGATGCAAAAATCATTTGTATATTTTGGGCAATATTAGACAAGTTTTTTTTTTAAAAAAAACTGTAGCAAGTCTATTTGGCTATCCTGCAGAACATTTGAAGGATCACCTTGTCAGATGCTCCAGTGTGTTTTGCCTTCAATTTTACTGGCCAATTTGGTCTCTTGCTTTAGCACTGGGTGTGAGCGACTGGATTAACATTTGGAGCTACCAGTCTACCACTTGAACATGATTTTATGCTCGCCATGAGTCATCCTAATCAGGGTTTGGGTTTTCCTGATGGTTCAGTTGTTTTCCTAATTAAGGTGCAATGATGTCAGAGAACAAAGTCCACATTGAAATTGGAGATGCACTTCTAGGGGGAGTCTTCACTACTGCTGTCACAATTTTTTGAACTGCCAGATGTTTTGTATTATTTTCTTGCAGTCTGTAAAGAAGAGTTAAGAATCTGATAAAGTTATTCATCTAGTGATATGTGGGATTATTAGATGTTTGGATGCTGATATGTTACTAAAGTGGTGTACTTTGCATTTGCAGAGGTGTGTAATGATTAATTCGTTTGCATGGTTGCGTGAACAGGGTGAATGACAGGAGCATTGGACTGTTCTTGCGCGCATTCACCAGTAGGTACAGGAGATACTAAGCAAGTCACACAGCTCTTCCATGATGACAATGCCCAAGTTTGTTCCACGCCTTACAAAAGAAGCTCAAGGTAAATACTTCTGCCAGCTGTTCTTCATCACCTTGCATTTCTTCCATTACCATTCCAAGATCCCAACTAGTACACTTCGAGTAACCCTATTTTGTTATGGCAAAGTATTCGAATCTGCTCGAGACTCGATGACTGCTTTCAAGAAATGGCGTGCTGGTTGTGTGAGGCTGCAGGAAGACAAAACTGCCTGATGGACCTTCTACTTGAACTATGTTTAGGTTATGTATGGAAAAGGGCACTTGATCTGATGTATGTATACTGATTAATGCCACTGTAAGAGAAGACCAAAAGGGAAACAATTCCGTTATGAGATCATATGTTTGTGCATGCTAGAAATGGTCAAACGGGCAGCTCCGTCCGGCCTGTCATGAATCCGATTAGGCATGGCTTGTTTAGGCTTGGCCCAATTAGGTGGACTAATAAACAGATTGGATCGTGTCGGGCTGGCCCACGTGTCAGATGGTGGCCTAGGCATGGTCTGGCAGCGTGTTTAGCTCTTGAAAAAAATTAAAAAAATATGTGGAAATTTTTTTTAAATAAAAAAAATAGAAAAAAGTATAGGAAAAAATGTGAAATAAGTGAGAAATTTTATTTAAAATTTTTTAAAATTATTAAATGGGTTAGACTAGGCTGGCCCAATAGGTTGCACCGTCGGCCTAGGTATGGCTCAATCGATTGTGCTAGGCAGACCCGACCTGTCTAGTCATGGCTTGATTGATCATGTTGGCCAGCCCACGCCTAGACATAGGATAGGCTATGCCTAGACCGGACTAACAGTTCTTGAGTCAGCCCATGAAAAAAGTTTCGTGGTCTCAGAAGCCATTACTCTGCATCACTTAGGTTTTTGCCAGGCTCTGCCCGGACAACATGCATGTTGATTTTGTTGGGGATACTCCCTCCGTTTTTGGAAAAATCAAACATGGTAAATTTTAAGTAATAATTATACTAATACTATCTATGTTGAGTATTACACATGTTATTAGATTCGTATTTTAAAATCTTTTTTGTGAGATGTTATTGCTAATATAATATGAAATAAATTAGTACTCAAAGTATGGCATTAAAAATCGTGTAAAAAGTTTGTAAGCCTTGTAATTTAAGACAGAGGAAATACCATGCAAAATAGTCAAAACAATGTTTTTGGCAGTAGAATAGACTGGATGGCACGGTAGCAGTGGTAGATATCGTAAGACTCTCACAGTGGTAGATGTCGAAATGTCTTCTTCGGCGACACTGTTTGTACTCTCCACACTGACCCAGTAACGGCACCATCACCATGCTATATGACCGATGAATCATCTCCGTCCCATAGCGGCACAGCATGCAGGACACAGTGACGTCGCTTTGTTGCCACAGGTGAAAATTACGAGCATGCATGATGCAGCAGCAGAGGCAGAGTCACGGGAGGGCGAGAGAGAGAGGGGAAGAGACGACACGACGACGAGAGGAATAAGACGACGGCGATGAGGCGCCGTACCGTCGACAAAACAGAATGGCGCTGTCTGGACTGTTGCTTTCTTTCATCTTGATCTCTGACTGTACCCGCTGCCGGCCGTTTCCGATCTGGATGCACATACGTACTTTCTTTCCACCTCCACTACGCCATGCAAGTAGCACCACCGCCGGTGAAGCGTCGACTAGCTAGTTAGGGGTTGCTCAGTATGCCGTAAAAGCAAGTGGCACCTCATATTGGCTTGGTTTATTGACCATAAATATAGTAATGTTTTATAAAAAAAAATTAATGAGCGTATGATGTACAGGCTTAAACACTATATAGCTACAAACTAAATGTCTGGCTAATAAATTATGAAAAACCTAAGATTTTGCGTAGTCACCGTTAGCTGCCAATCAAAATATCCTAGTTGCATCAATACAGTTAGCGATACAATTAAAAATTTTTATCTTCAAATATCACTGGTTGTTGATTTATCTGAGTATTTTAGTTTATTTATAAGATGTTTTCGTAAATTAAGTATCGTTTTACGACGGTATATGAGGTTATTAAATTCCACGTGTCATATTTGGCTCGATTGCTTCTCTAGTTATAGCTCAAACATAGCGGTTGTCTATGCTAGTGTGGCGAGAAGTGGTGGAACCTTCTTAGAGGCTAGGTAGGCTAGGTAGGTCTTGCTTGCTAACTAAGAATGGTATGTTTAGAATAATTTAAACAAATGAATTAATTATTATAAAGATAATAAATAATTTATATATAATTTTTTTAATAAAAATTACGTGTTTAGAAGCATAAGCAATAATCCATTATCTGTTCATAGGGCTGAGACTCATGTCAACGGCAGTTATCGCACAACAGTAATTGCAAAGGATCCGGTTGGGTCTTACCCCGTCCTCACCTCCATAAAAATTACAGTATATTATAGGTATATATGTTTATGTTCATATATATGTGTTAGACATCTTTATCAGGTTAAATAATTGATGCAAAACTCATGTATGAAAATTAATGTATATTAGCAGTATGCTCTTGAATTTTCATGCAATCCTTTTCATGTTCCTGACTTTTTTTCAATTCCTTTTATGTTTCTGAGCTTCTATATATCAGTCCCCGACACGTCCATTCTGTCAGTTTTAAGGATTGATTACAGCCTAGAAGCTTTAAACTAAAAGCGACAAGTGGAAAGCAAGTCAGATATTTTGGTCAATTGGTCGGATATTTTGGTCTATATCGAAACTTCTGGTCTTGTGATCAGAACTTCTCTTACGACAACTGCAAGAAAGAGAGTTGAGCTAAGCCAGACTGAATACATGGTTATGGCAAAATTGACATTTTTCAGACTGAATATTGATTCAAAATTTACTTTTCAAATTTGATGCAAAGTTTCATGATTTTTTGAAATTTTAACTGCTTCGATAATTTATCCCTTACTCTTTTTCATAAATAATTCTGACGTAAACATTTCTAACTCTTAGTTATGTACCAAGGGCAATGAAGTCATTTAAAAAAATAAGTGATTTACTCTTGGTATAATAACGAAATTTGTATGTAAAGGATTAAAAAAACTCAGGAATAGATAGATATCAAGTAAATATTAGAGATGTAAAAGGGATGGCATGAAATCTCAAGAGAACATAGGGAATTTTCTGTTAACACGACAAATTTTTTTCTCTCTTAACATTATGTGAAATTCCACCACCAGTGACAACCCCACAAAATTTAGGCTGGTCCATCATGGTGAGCATTGGGCCCAACAATCTTAAAAAAAACCCGTAGTTATATTGTATGTACTTTTTAGTAAATTTTAGTTTGTTGTCTCCATTTTTGCCTTGACCCTCTTTTCTTACTTTTTTTTACTTTGAATTTCTTTGGCGGAACACTGATAAAAGAATCTTAGGAAGAGGTAAAATAGGTCCAATGTAAAAAACAATAAAAATGGTTTGAAATGACAATATTAATATTAGTGTTCTAGATATGGAATAAGTCTTATATGAAAATAAATATGATAAAATCTAGATTAGATAAGAAAGAAGTCCTAGATAAAAAAATAAATATTGAGTTATACTTGGATCCAACTGTATTCATACTTGGCTCCTTATTTCTATTTTAACAGTAGGACACTCAAGAGTATACATACAAGACTCTACGAAGAAGAAGAGAGAACAAGATTGAGAGATATTGAGACAGCACAATACAAGCTATCTCTAATTTCCTCAATATCTGATAAAGTCAACAACAGCTAGCTACCGACGAGACTCGAACCTATATAAAAATCTCTTACTCTTACTACAATTTCATTTACATCCTCATATGAGCTGATCTCTATATCCTCAAAATACATTGGATATGTGCGGATTCTCTGATCAGGGTATAATCTATTTGTCGGTGGATAGGCACCATGAGCGGGGATCTATATAGACCCCTCTTGAGTTTGGACCAGGGGATAGGGCTCAATTGCCCAAATAGATCATGGAGTCAATGCAACTTCAATCGCTAGGAGGAAAATAAACATACATACATTTAGATAGGTTCAGTCTGCTCAGTGGCATAACACCTTACTCCTGTATTCTTGCTTTTCTTGGATGTGGATTATTATGGCTAAGCGTTTCAAAGTGGCTCTCTCCCTCCCTCTTCCTCCCCTTATATATTCTCAGGAGTACCACAATACATAGAGAAATGCTCAGACTTAAGGTTTGTAGGTTCTATACACAGAGTTTATGTATGATTGGTCTAATTTCGTCAGAAGCGTGCTCCGTAGCCCCCACTATACTTTATGGCAATGCATACTACACTCACTCAATAGGGCTCGCTATGCAACGAGTTGGCCAGACACATGGAGGGTAGAAGGCGTGGCGTGGTTCAACAAGGCCCCCTGCTACAAGAGCATGGCGGATAGCATCCATCTTATCACACGTGGCCCATCTATCAAAATAGATATCCATCTCGTCACTCTGGCTGTCATAGGCACGCATGCGCCATGCTAGTGGAGATAAGTAAATCTACCATATTGAATGTGGTAGGTAGAATAGTTCAACGTGCTCAGCTTCTAGACTATTGGCACCAAGACCGTGAGAGGAGCATATGGGTTCAACTAGCTTACACGGAGTCATCCCCCTATGGAGACTAGCCTAGGGAGGAAGACCTGGGTTGGCTAGCTCTGAGTGACATATCTCACAAAACTGAGCTTCCTAGTAGACAATGTAAGACCAAACTTACCAATCGATAATAGTATAATATCTCACAAAAATAACCGTTACTACTTGGCATATTTGTTGAGATTTCTGTCCACATCATTCACCCCAAGTACTCAGGATATGGATGAATGTGGGGCTCCGCTCATGTCACGCCTAGAAATTTTGCCAATTTCTAGACTATTTTGTGTATTAAATCACCGTCCATGAATCGAGCCAGGATACACAAAATAACAAATTAATATACAAATACAAACATAAATACTTACATGAGATGCATTTATTCCTCACACTGAAAAGAAAGCAGTAGCCAAAAGACTGGGGTATAAACTCTAGTGAGGCATCAACTCTACTCCACAAGCAAACTCAACTGGGGTATAAGCCTTGGACCTCTAAGTCCGCCTTTGAAGCATCTAGGCCCCTTTGTTATTTTTGGTAATTAATGATGAACATAATTTGTGTATTAATGATTGCATTTAAGTATTATGATTAAATTAGGTACTCACTAAGAATCAACGAAGAGTTTTGACCACTGATTAAAATTGATAAGCAAGAAGGCGGCAAAGCAAAAAAACATTTATTACACTTGTATACCGATGGAGATGTTGGGCGATCATGTTAGGTTTATTTTTTAGGTTTGACATACTATCAAGAGGGGTGGTAACTATTGCAAAAGAGTTAATAAAAAATGCCACATTAGAAAAATTGCCAAAGTTTCTTTAGTTAAGAATATGCTCTAGGTGAAGTTGGTCGGACCGGGGTTTAGGGCTGGTCTGACCGGAAGTTTCCAGAAAGGCTTCTAAGCACTTTTTTGTCAGCCAGTCGGATCGGGGTTTAGGGTCGGTCTGACCAGAAGTTTTCAGAAAGGTTTCTTAAGCTGCTATGTCGGCTAGTTGGACTGGACCCTTGGATTCGATTAGATAACAATCTTTCAGAAACGTTTTTGAGTGCTACTTTGTCAGCCGGTTAGACTGAGACTAAACTCCGGTTGGACTGGAAGTTTGCAGAAAGGTTTTGGAGGGTCAGTCAGTCCGAGGCTTTGGTAAGTCAGTCTGGGTGTAGAAGCGCCTCGGACCAAAGTCTTGCCTTTGGTCGGACCGGGCCAGACACATTTAATGCACACCAACGACTCTTGTTCTAGCCTTTGGGAAGGAGTCTAGTCGAACCGGCCCTCAAACGTCGGTTGGACCAAACATGTGCAGAATTGGGGATTTCGCTCTCCAACAGCTAGTTTTTATATGTCAGGGGTATAAATACTCACCCACCAGCAACAATAGTCCTATCTTGGCCATGCATTCATTTCATTTGAACCCTTGCCTCCCTTCTCACTCCAATTGAGCTTACTTTCTAATTGTGAGGATGGTTGAGGGTTGTTTTAGCCAAGATAAGTGTATTGTGTCATCGTTTAGCTAGTGTGGCACTTGATCATTTCCAAGCATTGGTTGTCACTTGTTACTCTTAGAGGTTGCCGCCTCTTAGATGGCTTGGAGGAAGTAATTCCTAGGAAAATTCTCCAAGAAGATTGTGTTTGTGAGTGGTTGGAATTCACCACCTTTAAAGTGAAGGAAGAACTACTCTAGTGATCGAGCTTGGATAGTCCTCTTTAAGGCCACCTCCTATCTTGCTCATCTCTTAATAAATAGATTTAGAGGCTTGATAGTTTGAGTGGTGAAGTTGGACTCACCTTGACGAGGAGTAGGAAACCGACAAGTTTCCAAACCTCAGATTAAAATCTTTGTCTCCTTTTCTCATATACATATTGTTTTTATCTTTAAGCAATTTACTTTAGTAGAGATTTTTTAGCCCTTATCACCCTAGGCTTCTAAAACTTAATTTAGTTGCTTAGATAGTTTCTCTTTTACCAAGCCATAGCAACCTAGATTAGCATTGGTTATTAGTGAAATTTTAATATTGCCTATTTACCCCCTCTCTAGTTAACATCTTGATCCTACAACCTTAAACACAGTGACACTTTACTTCAAGGAAGAAACATAGGAAGGCTAAGTACCACCTACCGTACTCAGTAGGTCACACTAATGATGTATTCGTATGTGGGGAACAAAGGAGGGTATAGGGCTTATTTGCATAAAAGCAACTGTAAACATTTTTAGATAAAAACAGTAAAACAACTATTGTTTAAATCAAGATTATTCTTCACTGAACAACGTTACACCATATTAAACATGCCAAACCAACCACCTGAACTACACTAGTTCAATTGAGTCAAGTTAATTAAGAGTGGGACTAATCATGGTGAAGCTAGTTCGATCGCCCATAACTATAGGAATAGCTATTTGAATAGTTTTACCTTGGCCAAAGGTGTATAATTATACCCACAAGACACAACTCCTAGCCATGTCTCCATATGCTAGCGTACCACTATAGTACCCCGATAAGCGGATGTGATAGGGCCATTTGCATAACCCTTTACTAACCATCCACACCATGATGAGGTTTTGGCTCCATCAAGACCAGGTGTGCAGCCCCCTCCTGAGCTATGGTGGATTTGGAAGCTGATCAGCACTGCCATCCAGTCCGACCCAACTTCATCATGTCCATTCTTGCCTCGGTGCCTAGGAGAGGAGCAAGCTATACTATAAGTCTAGCCATTGCCCACAGTGGCTTGTGTTAAGTCCAACAAGTCTCCTAAGCGTTTTTCGTGAACCGGTCCTTAATTGACATGGATGAGATCGTCAAAACTATGCACCCACAGCACACTGTTAAATCAATTTTTTGTTGAATGATTATCACATTAGTGTTCTAGTTATTTTAAGCATGGCTAGCCATATCCTATTTTTACCTACGTCGACTTAAGGATCCAAGCTAGTCAAATTATCACCCAAGTTATTAAGGAATAGATATCAATAAAACGTTGTCACAAGCCAGCAGATAGTTCATCCCATATTCTCATGTAATTAGCAAAACATACATTTTATTTGTAAACAATAAAACATTTCACAAAGCTTCAACATGCTCAAGGAGGAATATATGACTTGCTTTGCTTCTTTGATTAGTCTTCTAAACACTTTTCCTTGTGGTCATGATCCTCCGAATGTCGGATTCTATATGATGGCACACAAAATAAGGAAAAACCTAATAAAAACCAATTAAATAGTATATGAAAAGTAAACAAAAATGGAGAGTTTAATTTTATATAAATTTTATAAGTTGAATGACTCAATTTGGAGCTCATTTGAATTAGTTATGAATTTTATAAGTTTTAATCGATTTTAACGTAAACAGAAAATCTGTTCAATTTATGGTGCAATTAAGATTTATTTTTTGACTGAAAAAAGAAGATTATGATGCCAGCCTTTGGGAGAGAGAGGACCAAGCCACTGTCATGTGTGCTCCACATGTCAGCTAGAGGGGAGGGTAGCTCAATGTGGACCAAGTCCATCAAGGAGGTAAATGAGAGATGGATGGCCAAGATCGTTTCGTGACTGATCATATGACCAAGATGGACAAGGCAACGTGGCCATGTAGGCGCACACGTTATGGCCAATGAGGGGTAAGCGGGCACCGATGTGGCTGCCACGTTAGACCTGCAGCCAACCGGCATGGGACATGGCCAATGCCGGCAAACAGCGACATGGTGATGATGGAGGGGACCGGGATAACAAGCATGGGAAGGGGAGCTCACCATGCTAGGACTTGCCACTAGTGATCAAGGGAGGTGGCCGGTGGCGAGGTTCCAGTGGCAGCCAGCCTAGGTTGATGATTGGAGATGGTACTCTGACAGCCTTTTGCTTCGAGCAACGGGTGGCCAAGGTGTGTTTTGTCATGAGGAAGGAGGGAGAAAGGTTAAGGAAGAATGAGGTGGCGTGGAGTGGTGACAAATAGTAGCCAAAAGCTGGTGACAAGGGGCGAGCTCACCTCGAGTGTGCATGGAGGCACTCTAGGCATTCTTTCTTTGAGAAGCCAGCAACCTAGCTATTAATTTGGGTGGCAAAGCCAAGGTGCCAATGGTGTGGCTAGGTACAGGCTAGAATGGTGGCAAGTGGTGGCTAGATGCGGTAGGCAGTAGCGGATCCAGAGAGAGGCGTGGGGAATGGCTAGAGGGAATGACGACTTGAGGAAATAGGGGAAAATGGGAGGGGGAGCTAGAGGAGGCTTTTTATGGGCATGATAAGGTGAGATCAAGGAATAGTGAGCCGGATTTAGAGAAGGAGAGGGAGTAGTCATCGCAGCAATGTGGGGATGATTCAATGTCAAATTTTGTGGGGAAAGTGAAAGGAGTGTAACTTACCCAAATTTTGAATTTCAGAATTTTTCTTCAACAAAATATTAAAACACTTTTTGAAGGAAATGTCTTGAACTTCTTCTATACAAAATTTAAAGGTTAAACTAGCTAGTGCATACTCAAAAATGGGATAAATTAAAGCCTTTTTGCTTTCTAAAATAAAAATCTTCTAAAGATTTATACCGAAGAACCTCTTGAAGGATTTTGTAAAATGAGTTTGACCAAACCAATGTAATTTGTTAAACTCAAAGAAAGTAGGGAAGAAACTAGTGGTAGAGAAGAAAACTCATGGCCGAGTGCCTCCATCATGTGGCCCAAAGATTAGAGAGCAGTGGTCACCACCAAGATAGAGCTATCAATCAGGGCCACCACTAATGTAGCCGACTACTCGTTCTGGTCTTGATATCAAAATAAAGACTTCAAACATGTATGTGTTTTATTGTGGCTCTCTCTACACTTGTTGATGTCTGGTGATAATCATTTTTATACAGGAAACCTTCTGATGAGGTACCTATAGAAGCCTTTACCCAAATAACTCTAGTGGAATCAATCCTGATGGGAGATGGACAGAGTACCTAGTTGTCAGGCACCAAAGTACACGGGGGCCAATCGGACCGAGTGAAGATATGAGCAAGCCGATAGAGGTTCAATCGGAATGGATGGTGCCTTGTTCATGCGGAGGTCTATAAGTTCTGCTTAGCTCCAATGCAGGTCCTTATCTTCGAGGTTCGAGGGCATGCCAGTTAGTTTGAACCTACAATTGATAAGGAGATAAAGATGATGAGATGCGCGAGCCAATTGGTCGATGGGCCGATATAGCTCACCCTATTGGCTAGCTGCTGATAGGAAGGCGACACTCGTACATCGGCTGAAAAGCTAATGAAGACATATGTAATAGGGAGTGGAATAAAGTAAAAGGTCTTATCAACCGAAGAGCCGATGACGCTCCGAACAGAGTAAGTGATAAGAGTAGGGAGTGGGACCCAAATCTCCCCGAGGGCACGAGAACCAACGACCAGTATGACGGTACCGTTAGAGCCAGCCTCGATAGATCATACCAAATCGAGATAGTATGAGACTGAGACTAACAACACAGAGATGGTGGAGGTTAGATCGGACGTAACGATGAAAGAGACGGGACGAGGCCATTAGCTGCTTATCGGCCGAAGGTCTAATGTAGGCATATATCTAACCACATCAGCTATCTGAGCTGATAGGGAACGAAACCCGCTAGATCTTGACGCCAGTCCTATCAGATACGAACTTGATAAATCAGACCTAACCATGATAGTATCAAGTTGGATACGACGGGACCAGATTGATCGCTAGTGGATTAATCATCAAGGAATAAGATTGATATTTATGTGTATCGGCCGATCAGCCGATACGTTAGATGTGAAGCATGAGATAAGCATAACTCATCGGCTACTCACTCCGATGAAATATTGCGTGAGAACCTACCAGGCCAATAGCTCGATCTACCACCATTGATCTCGTAGGTCAGACCTAATCATTGCAGCATGAGGCCGATGACGACGGAGGAAAGATAATGAGCCGATAGGCATCACACGAGCATGATGCGATACGTCTGATCGGACTACTAGGTCAGACCTAACCAATACATACTTGAACATAACGAATAGACCAGGATAATGATAGGACTTCCCCCTTTGTTGGAGATCAAGCTTAACCGATGCAACCCCGCATTGAAAGCCAGAACCTATCGGAATAAACCTAGAGGAGCTATGGTGGCGATGCACCAAAAATTTTGTTGATGTATGATTTGTTGATTATTTACAAAGTTTCAGGGGGTCTATATTTATACCATAGAGTTACAAGAGTTTGACGTGGTTACAAATAACCCCTAGACATTATTTCCTAAATACATAAGGAAATTATCTCTAAGAAGTTAACAAAGCTAATCAGATTTGCTTATGTTACAAGATATATTCTATATAGATAAAATATCCTACTATTTCAATGGCTCCTTCTTTGACTCGATCCCATCTGGATAACCTTCCGTCTTTAATTGGATCGAATCCATCCTCAATCCGTCCGATTGGCTCTCTCATTATATTAATTGGCTTTCTTTCATAAGCTGATCGGCTCCTTCATCGACCGATCCTATTTGTAGGTTGACCAAATTTTGGCATTAACACCAGTCAACCGAGCCCATTCCAAGCAGCCCGTAGACTAGATCAACTCCTATACCCATGCAGCCATCATCTCCTCCTTGTTTTGCTTCTTACTCCCGCTCTACCACCAATACTATACTGACCACTTGAGATGTCGCTGCTATGTATAAAAGCAGTGGTTCTTCGGGCATGGGCGATACCAATACAAAGGGTATAGTTAGGAACTTTTTTATGTCTTTAAAAGCTTGATGAGCCTTAGGCATCTATTGAAATTTGTCCACCTTCTTTAATAGCTTCAAAAATAGTATCCTGCTTTCCCTAAGTCTAGAAACAAATCGGTTAAGTGTTGCCACACAACCTATCAGTTTCGAGACATCCTTAATCTTAATGATGTTATTGATCTTCTAAATGAAACCAAGCAAATTCCGTAAATGAAGTTCAAAAACACACTTCTTGAGATTGAGTTTCATCTTGGAGGCTCTCATATTCTCAAATGTTTCAACCTAGTCAACAATGAGATCTTTCTTTACTCAAGATTTGATGACCATGTCATCAACAAAACCTCCACATTGCATCTGAGTTGAGAGAAGAGGCAATGTTGAATAGCATGTTTATAAGTTGCCCTAGAATTTTTCAACCCAAAGGGTATTGTTACATAACAAAAGGCTACGAACCCAAGCACATCATCCTATTTATGATTGAGCCTTGTCCCAATTAAGGCCATTTTGGCCAGATCAGATGGGTCTAATGGTATCTTCTCAATCTTCTTATCTACTTCTATTCCTGACCTAGCTACCCTCTTCATTGGTGCTTCATCTTCATCATAGAGAGTGGTTGCTACTAGTCGGACTCTATTTCGCTCAACTGCCACCTCCTGACTTAGCGGTAGTCAAACTTTGTTGCATGCAAAAGATTTCTTCATGTTGCTGCGCAGAGATATCATGCCCTTCTACCGCTCCATCTTCATCATCAAATAGGTGTAGTGGTGCTACCATGAACTTAGCTAGGTCTGGCCTTCCCAAGATGGCATGGTATGCCATCTCGAAATTGGTCACTTTAAAGCAAAGGTTCTCAATCCAAAAGTTCTCCTTCTTTTTGAATGCCATAGGCAAAGTAATTAGCCATGTGGCATCATTGAGAGATTAGGGATCACCCCTTGAAACGGAGCCATGCTTAGCCATAACTCGGAGTGAGGAATCTTCATGTCGTTGAGCATCTTGGTGAAAAGGATGTTGAGTACACTCCTGCCATCAATCAGGACTTTCTTGAGCTTGAAATTGCGGATGACAGGGTCTAGGACTAGAGGGTATTGCCCTAGATGTGGGGTGTCATTGGGATGATCCGAGCAGTCAAATATGATTGCCATTTCAGACCACCTCAAGTACTAGGGGAAGTTGGTTGATAATACATTGATCTTCTGACCGGTCAGCTTCTGGTTCTACTTGGACTCGTACACAATTGAACACCCAAATATGTGATTCAACTCAGCTCAAAGATCTTGAAAGCCATTTGCCTCATCATTGGGTTGGTCCTTGTCCTTGCTTGATCTACCTTCATCCTTTGTTGCATGTTTGTTTTGATCTTGGGTGAACTTATTCAGTGTGAAGTAGTCCTTCGTCGCATGTTTCCCCTTTGGGTGGAAGGGACATAGCACATCCATCACTTTGTCATAGTCTTTGGCCTGTGGAGCCTATTGCCAACCATGCTCTATTGCTGTGACCAATTCTTCAAGCTTCCGCTTGTACTCCTTGGGCTTGGTGAACTCGGCAGGGTACCTCTTAGCCTTTTAGTACGGTCTATCATCCTACCGATTAGCTAAGGAATATGTTGTCATACCATATCGTTGGAGACGTTTGGAACCAAATTCCTCTTCTTCAAAAAGCATTGGATGAAGTCTCAAAGAGGCTCATTTTTCTTCTGATGAATTTGGTAGATATCCCTCTCATTCCTTGGCCTCTCATAATTGCAAAGGAAATTTGTGATAAAACGTTCATGAAGATCTCCCAAAAAGTTTATCAATCTCTCTAGAAGTCCTGTGTGCCAAGTCCAAGTGGAAGGAGCCATCATGACTAGTAGATAGTTGGCCATCTCGTTTTGGCTACCTCCAACTCTAATCATGAGGGTGTACACCATAAGCCATGACTCTAGGTCTGTTTTCTATTCGTATTTCTTGATATCAGTCAGCTTGAAACTAAATGACCAATTGATATGACGGAGGGTTTACATCATTGTCATCATTGCATTGGGATGGAGAATACTGTTGTGGAAGAGTTCGATCATGGCGGTCATCGCGTTCATGATGGATACCAAAACGCTCCTATTGGATGTTATGCCACTGACCGTTCATCCTCTTCTCACTCCTGGCGACAAGCGTTGAGGTTGTTGCGAAGATCACAGTGGATTTAATCCTAAGCATTGCCATGAGAAGATGCTACAGGTTGCCAACTATTCTCTTCACCACCTACAGGGAGCTGACTGGTATGTCCACCACTAGCAGGTGAAATTACATCTAGCCTTCTAGGTCGGTTTTGGGCAATGAATAAAAAAATGGTCTGAGGGTGATATAGAATAGGGAGATGATGATGAAGATGATTATGATGATGCTACTAGAGATATCGAGAAGGCACCTTCCGATGATTGCGATGATATGAGGGTACACTTGGGAGATACAAAGGTAGTCTCTTCAGATAGCAAGTGATTCATCTCTTCCCCTACTTTACCACATTTTTTGGTGCCTTGATCCCAAAGAAGGAGACAAATGAATGAAAGGGGTCAATTTCAATTTCACCTATGTCGGTCTATTTTGGTTAGAAGTTTTGACCTCTTGGTTGAAAGTTCCAAACATACTGCCCCTTCTATCCTTTATACCTCAAAAACTTGTATAATCTTTTATAAACAAATAGTTAATCTGTGTTAGCTAGGATGTAATGACTATTAGTTTCTTTTTTAGTTTAGTTTCAATCCTTATATCATTGTTTACTTATGTGGTGCGATTTTGTTTCGTCGTTATGTGTGCTTACCTTTGTCATATGCATTGCTTTTATATCTCTGTATCACACATTGCACCCCATGGATAAAATGTGTTAAATTGAGCTTTCTATTCTCTCTTACTTATGCACGTATGCCCAACTCACCTCTTCTTATTCAAAATTCAATTAATATTCATTCTGTTGTAAGCTTTAACCGTGCTGTCTTAATCACCAAAAAGGTGAAGATTAAAAGTGCATCTAGCCTTCTAAATTGGTTTTGGATGATGAATAACATATGGTTAGGGGAATATCATATTTATTGAGGTAAATACAGAGATTAGTCCCTACAAAACTAAGTGTGAGCATGATGACCCATACAAATTTATGATTGACCTATGATGAGAAGACTCGGAGTTTATTTTAAACTTCTTTTGAATTTCTCTTGAGTCTAGTGAAGTTATACTATTAAGAGGTTTTACAAATAATAGTGCTCATGTCTACTCTTGTGCTCAAAGATCCATTTCTTAGTTGAGAGACACATTTATATAATACTTGCACTGTTGTGAGTTTGCTTCTGCCTATGGGTCAGATGTTCTAGTCTTAGGGGGGCGAAGGTTTCGATCTATCGCTATATATCAGTGGCTAAGTGTTGAGTTAGAGGTTCTAAGATGGGGGTTCGAACTTCCGAGTGTTCAAATCTATGAGTAATGGCTTGGTGACGTAGGGGAGTGGGTATAAATATCACATTTCCCTTCTAAAGCTGTTGGGGGCTTTTCCACTTTCGTTTTATTGTCTTCTAGCTTCTCTTAGGGCTCTACACACTCTTCCAGCAAGTTCTTGAGTTTGCATGGGGATTTGAGTGAAGTTCTTGAGTGGTTGGAGTATCTTTTCTTGTGAGAAGAGTTAGGTGGATCTTGAGTACATGGGGATCGGTGTGGGTTGCTGTTTGGTGTTTATTACTCTTGGAAGGTAACTTCCTAGATTGTTTGGTATCGCCCACAAGCTTCATCAAGCTGTGGATTGTCCTGGGCAAGTTTATGAGGGTGGACATCGTTATCGTAAGGAAAAGAGATAACCGATGATGTAAAAACCAAGTCGGTCTTTGTGACTACTTGGTGAAGCAAGGGGTTAAGAGATACCTAGCTCTTAGGAGCTCCTCAATAGAGACATAGTATTTTTGTAATCTGAACTTCAAAAAAAATCCTTGTGTCTCCCTCTCTCTAATTTTGTGAATTTTGTGTCAAAACTTGCTCCTTTTCTATGTTGTTTTCTAATTCCTTCATTATAGTACTTGTGTACCTATTTACTTCTTTCGTTGATTTTTCTTGTATTCCTAAGATTGTGGAGGCAGACTTAAAAGAGTTCATCTCCTACTTAATCAAAAGTTACTACCTCAATAGACTAGAGGTTCTGACCAGTCTTCTCGACCTGCCTGAGAGAGCTGATCGGAATTTTTGACCCATTGGTTCAGAAGTTTCGATCATGTTTGAATTTGGTCACTGCACTAAAGAAAATTTCATGAATGCCTATTCACTTTTGTCGAAGGCTTTTAGCAATGCACCGAATAGTGATAGTTCGAGTGCTTTTAGCATGGCACCAACTGGTGATAGTTCGAATGCTATCATTCTGGGAGCTAGATGGGAATTTTATTTTGGGGACTATTAGAGTAACCACATGATTTTCATCCGTTAGTGGTTGAAGTGTGTCCAAGAGGGTCATGGCATCTACAATGTTCTATTGTGGCATGACGAAGGCCGAGTGATCCTCCATCCCTATACTATGCGTCCCCGCTCACAAAGATCGCCCTAGCGAGCCTCTTGTGCCTCTCGCAGGCAGCATTCCTCCTTGTGCTCTTGTTGTTGTTTGGCCTCTGCTTCCCACTCCCTCTGTTGACTAGTTTCTACAACTATGTCATTTGATGGCTTTAGAACCACAAACACTTATGGGAAAAAGCTTTCCAATGCTACTTTTTGACTACAAGTCAAGTCAGAGAAGTGTAGAGACGAGTTCATGACACCAACAATCCTATATGCAAACTCGACTGGCTCACTCAAGGCCGTGTCTGAGTCAAAAATCAAATCTTGTTGTCATACTTCCAAATGTAGACCTAGATCTTGCTACACCTCTTGTTGCATCATCCTGGAGATCCAAATCTTGCCGCATCGCTTGTTGAAAGATGGCAGTTGCATTCTTCAACCTGAAATAGAATCTGTGTGGGACGAGGTCGAAGTTCCCTTCTGATCAATCCATGACCAAGGCAGAGGAGGTAAGCTTGCCGATGTGTTTGGCGATGAAGTCTAGGCTCTCGAAGTTAAGAACCTATCTAGGGGTAAAGGTGATGTAGATGACCGGAGCCATCTTAGCTTGACAACATGGGTCTTAGTGCTTTTGTTCCTACCTATGCACCAACGGTTGGTGTTTATTACCAGCAATGACAAGAATGGGGCTATGTGTCATACCCAGAGCTAGATGGTGACACAAAAAACAAGAAGATTTATATAGGTTTAGGCTCTTAATAGGAGGTAATATCATACTCCTATTTGGTGGATTGTATTGCTAGGGTTTCTTGGTTGCCTCGTCTTATATAGCTTTAGAGGCAGGGTTACAAAATGATAACCTAGTCGAATACAACTAGGTCTCCTAATTTATTTATAGTAAGATATCCAAGATGTCTAGATAGGATTCTACCCCTTGCCTTGAGCAACAAGTCTTGACAATGGACAAGTTCTACTTGATATCCAAATAGCTGGTTCAACCTACCTCCTTTCCATCTAGTTGGATATGCCTTCCATGGTGGTACCCAAGGCTCATATACGTTAGGCAATAGCGCCGCCTCATGTAGATATGCCTGCCGCCTCTGCAATGTATGGCGCTACCATGCCCTCCATTTGCACTAGATCTAATGCCTCCGCTATCTCTACTTGACTCTATTGCTATGACCTCTAGGCCAGCGCTGCCTCCTTCATAGACTTCTCAACGCCATCGCTTTGCTCAGCCTCAATGCAGTTGCCAGTTGGGCGTAGGTGGGTCAGGGTGGCTGGACTCTAGCATGGCGAGGATAAGTCCCTTAGGGTGGCAGCATCAATCTCAAATGCAGACAAGCTATCACTTGTGAGGGCAACGGCGATAGAACCCATGGCACTGATATACAACCGGGTGAGAAGGAGCCCTAGAAGGCTAGGGAGCGCACGTGGAGAATGACAAGGCCCCTCTATCAAGGCCGTCGAGGAGCAGCTCAGCAGCATGTAACAACTATCATAGTGCTTCGATATGAAATAAAAGAGAATGAAAGGACAAAAAGAAGATATATATTGATATATGGGTCTCATTAGTCTCCTCGAGTACAATGAAAATTTGGAGAGGGATTTTTTTAGCTAATTAACCTTACAGGTATTTGAAGAGATAAAAATTACCAGATGCTTCAAAGGAAAAACCGCCTGTCTATGCAGACGAGATCGGAACAGCGGTGGAGCGATTTCCGGATCAAACCCTGATTTTGGGTACGTGTACGCCGGACGAGAAAGTGAGCAATGCAGCAGGTGGATCGAGGTGGCCATGCGTGATCGCCATGATCGAGGCAGCAGTATGTCCAGTGGTAGTTTGGATGGGAGTACATGCACTGCGGGCATTGGTGGAGTTTGTCAGCCTTTTTGCCTCGCCGTGTCCCCTTCTCGTCAGGCAAATTATTAGGGGATCCCATCGATAGCCCCCACCAACGATCGATGCATATTGTACTATACGTGCTTTAGGGTTGCATATTGAATGCTTAAGCTCATTGCTTTGCCTGATCTCAGTAACAGAGGAAATGATCATGCGACAGAGGAAATGACCGTGCGACACGCAAGTCCTCGAAAGGGAAAGCACAGGTGGTATTTTTAAACCATGGAGCCTACAAATATTATGCACGATCATATTTTCGATAGGGATCAGCTAACTCAGGTACGCTTTGGATAGAAATAATTTGCTTATTGCCATGTCATTACCACAATCAATAAACCCACCCATGAATGCCTTACTACCATGTCATTACCGCAATCAATCAACCCACCCGTGAAAGCCTGGGCCAAAGCGAAGCACAGAGCACAGTGCAGGCACGTTGCGCCAGCGCAGCAGCCGTCGTCGGGTCTCCTGGAGCCATACATGCGGGCGGCACCAACGGTGTGACGACGCGGGCGCACGACACGCGCGGAGAGATCTCTCCGGGGGACCGACGACGACGCCGGCCTGCACCCAACAACCAACGCAGCCGCGGCAGCGGCGTGACGCCGGTGTGGGCCGCGGCGCCGGCCGTCCCCTCCCGACGCGGAGATGTAATGTATGGATGGTTCACGGGGCGGCGCTGTCGGGGAGGTCCTGCCTCTCTCACTGAACCTGCGCCCCCGCTTCCGTGGTCGCTGCCAGTTTCTGACGTTTTCAACACTCACTCGCGAAGTCCATAGATCAGTCGATCGATTCTTTCTTAATTTCTTTCTTTCTTCATATATATATACACACACACACACGATCGATTCTGGTAAAGTATGTCGTGTAGATCGGCGTCAACAACATGCATGGACGGCTATTGGTATTGTCACGTGCCGATAACGTAGTGCCGCAGCTCGCCCCTCGCCCCGAGGCTGGGTCTGGCTGGGGTGGAGTGGATGTTCAGTTCAATATCGATGTTTCTCTTATTTTTTATTCTCTTCTCTTTTTCTTCCATATCAATAAATTTGTCTAGTTGGCAAAACAATAAACCTATCATTTGCTATTGTTTTACCTGCCCTAAGATCTATATTGTTAATGGATCAATCTACATCCTCACTAACACTAAAATGCAAATTTCTCTCTTTTTGCCTAGTTATTTTTTTACTTTCTAGCAATTGAATTTAATTTGCTAAAAAAAGAATAGGAATTTAATTTTTGCACAACACACTACTAATAATTATTTTGCATTTCAACTGAATTCCTTACTGTCGGCTGAACATTTAACTCTAGCTAGCATGACGACAACTGGGTTGGGATTGTAGGTTGATTGGACCAATTTGTAAAGGGAAGGAGGGTTGACGGAGCCTTCCTGAGCATGAGTGACGAGTGTAACATCCATGACAAAAAGAAATGAAGTTACAAGGTGACGAGAAGATGCTGACATGAGTGACATATGGCTTACTATTAAAATTATAGGCGAATGGAATTCCATATTTTACTAATCCATTCTACTAACTGCGCTACATTTAATTGTAATTCATGATTTGAACTAAGGAAGGTGGTTTATCTTACAATGGCATTCATTTAAAGTAAATATCCAAATAAAGAGAGAAAGAATAACAGAGATTTCTTTGTATGAATCTCAGCACAATCCTAACTATTAAAAAGTGACCATGGCTTATGAAAACTGAAAAGTAGAATGCACTCTTTATTAAAACGAATAGTTTAAAAAAGAGTAACTTTTATAGAACTGCATATAATTTAGCAAAAATAACAAAAAATATATAGATTTAAACTTCTGTATCACAAAAGTGAAGGCCAAATTTATATAAAAAAACTACATATTTTAGCCATAATATCGCTTTATTATAAAACTATAAATTTTAAGACTTGCTTTATCATAAACTATAGATTTCATAGATTTTAAGATATTTGGATGAATCATACATATTAATTTGTAGTTTGCTAAATCTGTGGTTTTATGATTTAATATTTTAAATATATATATAGTTTTATTATAAGTTTAATTATAAATATGTAGTTGTATGACACTATGTGATTATATTTTTATCAAAATATCTACAGTTACTTAAAATTTACTTAAAAATAACCGAAATTAGGTAAGAAATAAGTTTTCCATCTTTTATCTTTAGTTTCCAGCAATCTAAGCAGTACCCGCCGACTATAGCTTACCCAGTCCCTCCTAATCAGCTGGTCGGCTGGTCGCACACAACACGTTCTTCCACCCGCGCGCGCTGCCATGCCTTCCCGCCTTCTCCAGCAACTGCCGCCTTCGCCGCCGCCACCAGCGTCACCGCCCTCTCCCCTCCCCGCAAAGAACCACCACCATCACCTTCTCCTCGCCGCCGCCGCGGCCGCAGCCACAGCCCTGCTGCTCCTCCTGTTCCTGCTGCTCGTCGCACTCCACCTCCGGAGTCGCCGTCGGCGCCGCCGCCCCACGCTCCCGTTCTTGCTGCCGGCCCCCGCGCGCCCGCTCCGCCGCTACTCCCACCGCGCGCTCCGCCGCGCCACGGGCAGGTTCCACCCGTCCCGCCTCCTCGGCCGCGGCGCCGCCTCGCCTGTGTACCTCGCCACCTTCCCCGATGCGTCGCTCGCCGCCGTGAAGACGTGCTCGTCGCCGCACGAGCTGCACCTCCTCGCGTCGCTGCCTGAGTCGCCGCGGCTCGTCTCCCTGCTTGGGTACTCCGGATCTGGCGGCGGCGCCGACCACCCCCTCCTCCTCGTCTTCGAGTACTTGCCGCACGGTTCGCTCCAGGGCGCGCTCTTCGGCGACGCCCGCGAAGTGAGGTTCCTCGACTGGCCCAGGCGGCTCGACGTTATCCGCGACGTGGCGCGCGCGCTCGCGTTCCTCCACGGGGAGTGCCAGCCACCGGTCGTGCACGGCGACCTCAAGCCCAGCAACGTGCTCCTCGACGCCGACTTCCGTGCCAAGCTCGCCGACTTCGGCCTCGCGCGCTTCAAGACCCACGACGCCATCGCAGCCTCCAGCGCCGGGGCGGACGACTTCATGAGCCAAGAACTCGGCGAGGCCGGGGAACTCTTCTCCAACGGCGGCGTCAAGGCGGACGCTAAGGATGAGTCCGGCCCGGCTGCCGCGTGGGGGAAGGAGTGGTGGTGGAAGCAGAACGGCAGCGGCGAGCTGGACTCCCGGGACTACGTCGCCGAGTGGATCGGCAGCCAAATCTGCCCGGCGAGAAACCCAGACTGGGGCGACGACAACAACGGCGACAACGATAACAACAAAAACTCACCCTCCGGCACGGACGAACACGCCGTGGCAGCCTCGCCGGAGGACAAGAAGGACGCAGACTGCAACGGCAATGCCGACAGCCTCAGCGGGGGCAACGCCGGCGGCGACAAGAAGCCAGAGGCGACGAAGATGAGGGAGTGGTGGAAGGAGGAGTTCTTCGAGGAGATGAGCAAGAAAGGCGGCAGCTTCGACAAGCGTCGCGGCGGCGGCGTCGGCGGCGGCAAGCCGTGGCTCCGGTCGATCAGCATGAACACCGGCAACGGCAATGCCAACGGTGACGGCCGCAACAACATCGAGGCGAGCGGTCTCGACATCAACAGCTTCCGGAGAAACCGGAAGCGGAGCCGGCGGCGTGGGCGGTCCGTGGGCAGCGACATGCACAGCGGCGACTTCCTCAGCCGGGAGCTGAGCACGACGACGAGCATGCGCGGAACGGTCTGCTACGTCGCGCCGGAGTGCGGCGGCGGGCCGTGCGAGCACGGCATTGAACTGCTCGAGAAGGCCGACATCTACAGCTTCGGCGTGCTCGTCCTGGTGATCCTGTCCGGCCGGCGGCCGCTGCACATCCTCTCGTCGCCGATGAAGCTGGAGAAGGCCAACCTGGTGAGCTGGTGCCGGCAGCTCGCGCGCGCCGGCAACGTGCTCGAGCTCATGGACGAGAGGCTGGACGGCGGCTACGACAAGGACCAGGCCACGCTCTGCGTGCAGCTCGCGCTGCTCTGCCTACAGCGGCAGCCGGAGAACCGGCCGGACAGCACGGACATTGTCAAGATCCTCGCCGGCGAGATGGAGCTCCCGCCGCCGCCGGTGGATTACTCGCCGTCCCCTCGCGTGCGGCCGTTCCCACGGTCGTCGCGTCGCGCGCAGCCGCCCGACGCCACCGAGTGATTGGTAACTTTGCTCACTGAAAAATTTGACCTTTGGGGATCAATCTGCAAGTAGCCATGCGCATTCTTGTGTTCTTGGCTTCTTGCAGGAGATTTAACAAAATTTGTCGAATTTTGCTAATCTTCTATTGTTTCCGTACATAGCAATAGCAGCTATTCTTCTTCCCCTAATTTAGCAATGAATTCTTTGGATGTCAATCCTAACAATTGATCCTTGCATCTTTAAAAAAAATAGCAATAGATTTTTAGGATTTAGTTGTTAATTTCTTTGTCAGTTTCAACAGTCTTGGCAGTGTTATTGTTTTTTAAATTTTTTTGTACATGTGAGGTCCAAACCTATCTTATCATAGAATTATTTGCCTGTCAATTTCTTGATGTGTCTTGCTTGCAAGGATCACTAACATGTTTTGTGATTTAATTGATTTTTCTCTTGTAATTTCTACATCTGCCCGATCTTAATAAATGAACTTGGTCAATATCAAAGGTGGAGAAGAACAAATGAATAAGGTAGTGAGCAATCAAGTTGATCAGATATTTTTTTCAGTGCTGCATCCAAATTGCATAAGAAAGGAAGAACATTGCGTACTCCTTGTGTGTTAAGAGACCAAACATTTAGGTCCAACATGATGCGTCTCTATCAATCTTCAGCCAAGAAAATAACAATAATGATTTGTAGCATAGAAGTCAACTCTTTGTACATGAAAACCAAAGGTTTGGATTGCTTTCGCGACAAAACTGAAAAACCAAAATTCTCTACTGGAAAGTCATTCAATTCGTACATTTTTTTTTGCTTTATTCTCAATCTATTTGCTCCAGCAAATTGAGTTTCTCGTACAGTAAGTGGCCAGTCTGTCAGATTCAAAATCAGGCTATTTTCATAGTCTCAAAATAATCAAAAGGGTGACTTCTTACTAGAAGTTTCCACAAGCTCATTTTACCAGGCATCCATGGTTTCTATCTTGGGTCTTGTGTCAGTCAAAATTTTCACCAACCAACCATCAAACATGGTTGGTGTTTTCTTCTTTTATATTTCCTTCCATAAAGGTTTTGCATGCTTTTTCTCAAGGAGATAACTACTAACTGGGAAAAAAATCACATTAACTTTCTACACGTGTGAAAACTACTCATAGTGAAGTGAAGTGAATCTTCTTGCTACCAACTCTAATCCATTGTTCTCTGAAAAATAAGAGGTACCTGTAGAATTTCAGAAACCAAAACAACTACCATTTTTTCCCCTTTCCTAGCATGTTTAGTGGGATGATTATGCGTATGCTTTGTTCATATTCCTTTGAGCCCACCCGAGTTGGTATGAAAAAAATTCATTCACACGCTTTGTCGCCGTCGCCACTTTGTGCCTTTTGAGGACATTTTCACAGTTCATTCCTTGAGAATAGGTTCCACGCCTAGACACACCTAAGCATGTTGTGTGTAACCCGTGGTGACCCTTGGAGACGCATCGCCACAGAGTGTAGATGCCGCTGAACGATTACCCGGGTGGAACCCCGTTAGGGTGAACGTGTGCTGTTTTGTCATAAACTCGGCAAGCCAACTAGGATGTCTTCAAACACCGCAAAGACTAGAGATGACGAGCCATTAGAAAGTTGGAGGCTAAATAGACATTGGATACTAGAAGAAGGGAGATGTAAAATATAGAGGTAGGGATAATATATTAATATTGACAATTAATTGATGATTGTTTTAGTCGGCTTTAACCAGTATAAGGGGTGGTCTTGTGTCTATAGCGTCATATACCTAAGGTCAGACCAGACTAATAGAGATGGGTTGGGTCTGTTTTCAAATTTAGCTGGACTTTGTTATACTTTGACCTATGTCAAATTTGGCTATCAAAAACTTTCATAGCTCCCACACGAATTCCATTCAGTGAGATGGTGCAAAAGTGCCATTTTGCCTTCCAAGACCATCTAAATTATCCTGAATCAGCTTCAGCCTTAGATTACTGCTGTTGGAGATGGTGTTTGGTGATTGGTGTGCTGAGTTGTGGGTTTTGCACTCAAAGTGCTGCCACAATGTCCTGCTGTGGCACTCCCACTGCCCACTGCCCTACCATTCATTCCTCACTGCCCACATGACCTTTCCAGCTCCCAGTGCTGTCCATTTCCTTTTAGTTCATGGCCATCATTTTTTATTAGGGTGTGACATGTCCCTCCCTGCACTAGACTGATGGAATTGTATATCTGTTCTTCAGTTTGGCAAGGCAGCAATCGTTTGTTACTACTGGTCAATGATTTTATTAGATGCTTTGCCTTAAGGCATCATCAGCTCTTCACGTTGATGACTGTCTTCCTGTAACGGACTTGCTGGGTTATCTTAACTGAAGAATCCTCATAGTTGTAAACCTACGAAAGTAGCAGAGATCTTGTTCCAAAATGCTGAGGTTAGTGATGCTTGTTGTGCTAGCTAGTAGAAAATCTCTGTCAGGAAGCATTGTTTTAACCATCTTGAACAGAGTGTATACTGGTCAGTTCTTCTAGGAGACTGACACTGGACAAATAGAATGGTCAAATTTTTTTAAAGGACAATAGCACCCAGACTGCATGACCCGGCTTTGTGAATGATGGACCAAGTTGATCTGTAAGGCTGAAAAGTCTTTTTTGCAGTCAATTTAATTTGCAGGCATTGAAAAGAAGGAAAAGGTTGCATACTTACAAGGTTCCTTATTTACCATGCCAAGAAATGTTTGAGCTGGGAGCCCGAGCCCGTGATAGAGAACCCTTTGGCCATTACCTTGTATATAAAACTCATCTTATGTCACATTTTGGATCCTACCTTCCTAGCAAGTCATCAAAGATAATTAAGGGCCTTTTAGGGTGAAAAAGGTTTTTAAAAGTGCAATTGATCAGATGGGGGATGAATGACTATGGAATACAATTAAAATTTAACACTTTCCCTTGATCACGAAAACTAAAAAACTGTATTTTTTAAATCTAGATGAAACATCGATTCATTACTAAACAAATTATATCTATACATCTATAACTCCAATTGACCTAAAATTTTACATAATAAACTAGATAAAAAATTACAAATAAACCCAACTAAAATCACCTCAATCGAACTTTTCGATATCAAGATATTCCTAAAATAAAATTACTAAATAGAAAGTTAACCGAAATTAATTAAACATTAATTAATTAATAACACAATATCTAAAAATAATTAACCGATCGAAAAACACTGTAGATTAAAGAAATCAAACCAAAAACCAGACAAAATAAATTACAAAATAAATTAATCTAAAATCAAATGCTAGGTATGGAAAAAATAAATTAAGTACCATACAAATCTTCAATAAATTTTATCTTTATTTTTAAAATTAGGCTTACAAAATTGACAAAAAAACTCTCTCAATATTCTTTGTCAAAATTACTAACATCTTACTCCTTATTTACTGAAAAAATTCTCAAAGAAAAAGATCTAAATAGCATAAGATTTCATAACCACTTCATTGTTTATTCTCAGGCATCTGATCTAAAATGGACGCATTAGATTAGGCCATGTCACCTGTTATACTAATAGCTATAGACTCATATCCGTAGAGAATCCGGCTCGGTCACTATTCCAGCGCCTCCGTACCAATCCAAACGCGCCACATCGCCTTTGGATCTTCTATGGCCACACTCGCGCATGCAAACGCGCGTGACACATCACTCGTTCCGACCCTACCTATCAGTCGCAGCACCTCCCTGCACTCATGCTCACGCTTGCTGATATGCCTGATCCACCTGTTGGCCGCAGTGCCTCTTCACACTGTTGGGTTGTTTCCTCCATCAGCCTCTATCAGCCCACTCTATCGGCCCATCTCCTGTTGGACTGAATGTATACTATTTATTCGGCTTAGCAGCAAATCCACCCCGTTACTATAACTAATTTAGAAAATTATTTTTTCAATTTTCGTCTAAAATTCTTCTAAGTTTTTTAATAAATTTTCATCTATTTTTTAAATTTAATTCCTACACACAAATAAAAAAAACATTCTCTGACATAGATTTTTTTAACTTGACTTATATCAACGCACACACATGCTTACTATAATTTTTTATAAATAATTTTAAATATAAACCAATTAAATAATACCAATTTCAATATAAACTAATTTTACCTATTTCAATATAATTTATTTTACCAATTTTGTTTAACTCAATTTTTCATCATTATTATTAAACAATCTCGCTCTTGATAAAAACATTAATAATAATACATTTATCTTAAAAAAACATTGGCATTTAACTTTTAAAAAATATTTCATTAAACAATCTCCCATTTTTGATAATGGATTTATCCAGAAAACATAAAAGAAAAAGTTTTTCAATTTTTTACCAATGTTATTATTTTATTATTTTAATATTTTGATGATCACCATAAATCATCAATGTAAATAAACTCACACTCATGTTAAAAATAATGTACACTCGCACATATAAATCTAAGTATAGCTAAAAAAAACAAGTGTTATTAATAATATATTACAAGATATGATATTTCTTACTCTCTATTTTAAAACTTACAAGTATTAACTTGATGCATTTTATTTATGTTTTTTTAGTAAATTGAGAAATCGATTAATCTCAATTATGACATAAATTGTAAAGAATTATATACATCATCAGTCTTACTTTTTAACCCGTTGAAACCTATATCTTTTCACAATTAAAATCTTAAGAATTAGGTTTTGATCATACACAACATTTTCCATGTTTATACTAAAGGGCAAATAGTAAGTAATCTCGTTAAAAAAATTACAATAATACATATTTACTTGATCTTTTCTCATATTTTTGTAGTATATATTTTTGATCTTTCTTATATTTCTCATACAATACTAGAAGTTTCAAAATAAGATCAAAATAGATAAAAAACGTTTAATCATATCAAGATTTAATTAAGTTATCATTAGCCTGCAAAGATCAACAACTTATATAGAAACATAAAAGTATTTATATCTTATGACATCAACATGACCGCACATAATACACATGAATTATATGTAATACTCAATATTTAATATTTTTTTCTTTTAAAATAAAGAACGAACTCAAAAAATATTACAAAGGTTAATGCTCCCCTCAAAACTAATCTATAGGATAACCTCAAGTTCTCCTAGAAGATAAACAAAATGAGAAGAACCCAAAGATTTTGTAAAAATATCTGCTAATTAATATTCATTATCCACATGATGAAATACCACATTACCTTTTTCAACATAATCTCTAAAAAAAATAAAATCTAATATCAATATGTTTTGTCCTATAGTGTTGATCTAAGTTCTTAGCAATACAAATGGCACTTGTGTTATCAAAAAAAAATAATGAAATCTAATATCAATATGTTTTGTCCTATAGTGTTGATCTAAGTTCTTAGCAATACAAATGGCACTTGTGTTATCAAAAAAAAATAGAGCATTTTCTAAAATAACACTATAATATTTAAGTGTAGCTGCTATCTAAAGAATTTGAGAACAACAACTAATAGTAGCCACATATTCAGATTCAGCAATTCATTGTGCTACAGATGATTGTTTTCTATAAGACCAAGCAACAAATGAATTACTTAGGAAAAACAAACACCAGAAGTAATTTTTCTATCAAATCTATACTCTTCAAAATTAGCATCACAAAAAAGTTTTTAAAGTAATACATAAGGATGCAAATAGCTAGATTTCAAAATCTTTAGTAACATGAATATACCTGAGAATCCACTTAATTACTTGAATATGTGAAATACATGAAAAGCTTGAAATCATTCACACAAGCATACCATAATTGTATTACGTTAGTCTCAAAGCAGCAAGATACAAAAGTGAACCAATAATATTCCTATATTCTTTTTATCAATAGATCCACCATTTTCATCAAGATATATGCAGCTCCTATAGGTGTCATAATAGGTTTGCAATTCTCTATTCCAAAATAAAGTACAAGGCTCTTCCTATACTTACTTTGATGCACAAAAATACCTTCTTTTATTTATTTTATTTGCAATACCAAAAAATACGTCAATTCGGCCATCATACTCATCTCGAATTCATTACTCATAGTTTTTTGAAAACTAAAACACTAAAGCATGAGAAGAACAACTAAAGATAATATCATCCACATAGATCTGAACAACTAATTGATCATTGCCTTGCTTAAGAACAAAAATAATTTTATCTACTTTTCCCACAGTAAAGCGCTTTTTAAGTAAAAAGGTTTTTAACCTATCATACCATGCTTTCAGTGTTTGTTTTAAACCATACAAGGCTTTAGATAGTTTAAAAACATAATTTAGATATTTACCATCTTCATAACTAGATAGTTGCTTAACATATACTTCCTCATTAATAAAACAACTTAGAAAAACACTTTTTATATCTATTTAATAAAGTTTAAACCTTTAGATGCAGCAAAAGCTAATAAAATTTTAATGTCTTCAAATCTAACAACAGTAGTAAAGGTTTCATTAAAATCTAGACATTCTAGTTATGAAAAACCTTAAGCTACTAGTCTAGCTTTATTCCTAACAATAACACCATCCTCACATTATTTATTATTAAAAACCTATTTTGTTCCAATTATAGAATGATTAGGTGGTGGTGGTAGAAGTTTTTAAACCTTGTTACATTCAAAATTTTTTAATTCTTTATGCATGGCACTGATCCAAGATTTATTAGTTAATACGTGTGAAATATCTTTAGGTTTAAAAGAAGCTATAGAGGTTGAATGAGCATGAAGAAATTGGATCTTTAAACCTGAACATGTCACATTTTCATTTAGATTACCAATAATTTGTTAAGGGGATGTCTTCTCTGAATGTGTAGGGGAGCTATTATTCCAAGAACTTCAGCTTGTTCAATTTGATATTTTATTTGTTCATAATAAGTTGAATCTTGAGAATGCTCAATTGTTTGTGAAACAAGGTGGGTGCTGGAGTCACTTCAACTGATTGTGCAGGAGGAACCAAATCTTCTTTATTATCCTCATCATCTTCATTAATAAAGATGTTCTCACCATGAATATTTACACATATATTTGTAATACTTGGACTAGTACTTGGACTAGTCCAATCAAAAGTAACTTCACAAGTTCCTAATATTTTATTAATTTCCAAAACTAAAACATGATAAGCACGTGAATAAGTAGAATAAGCAAGAAACATGCCATCAACTGATCTAGCCTCAAATTTATCTAAATTACTAGTATTCAGCACAAAATATCAAAAACACAAAAGTGAGACACACTAGGCATATGATCAAATCGTAGCTCATAAGAAGCTTTACCAAGTTTTGATCTCAAAAACACATGATTTGAAACATAGCATGTAGTAAAAATAGATTTAGCCCAAAATTTCCTAAGAGTAGAACATTTATCTAGCATAGTTTGAGCCATCTCAATTAAAGTTCTATTTTTTCTTTTAACTACACCATTTCGTTGTGGACTGCAGGTGAATAAAATTGATGATCAAGAACTCTTTTAGAACAAAGGTGATAAAAAAATAATTTTTAAATTTAGTTCCACTATCATTTCTAATTGCTTTAAGAACTACTAGGTGATTAACAAATAATCTTAGAACAAGACTTCTAAAATAACGAAAAACCTCATCTTTAGATGCCATAAAATAAACTCAACAATATTTAGAGAAATCGTTAACTATAACCAGTATGTACCACTATCTCCAAAGGATTGAACTCGTGATGGTCCAACAATATCAAGGTATAAAAGTTGTCCTGGTGCATTTAACATCACTATAATAAGAGGTGGATGTGAACCTACATGCATCTTGTCATGTCTAAAAAAATAGTAACCTATTTTGCTATCACCTTTAAGCTTAGGTAAACCACATATAAGATCTAAACCACTAATATGTGTTAGATGATCAAAATAAACATGGTCAAGTTTACGGTGCCAAAAGAATTAGTCTTTAAAATCATTGGCAATTAGACACCTATGCATAACAAAAGAAGACACATAAAAATTAACTTTAAACACTTTTTCTAAAATATATAATATTAAAAACAAGATCTTCTAAATCATCTAATAGTCCGCATCTAACTTTTTTAAAACACACTTCAATATCTTCATTAATTATTTACGAAACGGAAAGCAAATTATATTTTAAGTTCCCAATAAGAGCCACATCATTAAACATAAACTTATCACTTACTCTTATTGTAACTTTAACCACAACTATAGAAGTAGAAGCATCTCCAAAAGTTACATTTTCAACATGCGATGCTCCTATGAGATATTAGAACCAATTTTTATCACTGGACATGTGGCATGAACATCCGGAATCAACTAGCCAAATGTTCTCCTTCTTCGCACGAAATGACTATATAGAAGATAATAATGTTAAGGTCTCAGTACTAGAGTTAGAAATATAACATTTAGAAATCCGAGATACTTGACACACACAAGAAGACATAACACAAGTATTTCAATGCAAAAGTTTAGATATATTATTATTCATGTTAATAGAACCAAAAGGGTGTGCTTTTCTTAAATTAAACATTAGCTTAGCCTATTCTCTCATTTGTTGTTTAGCAAGTCTAGAATAAAATTCTATTTTATGTCTATATTTATATCAGTGAGTACAAGTGTATTTAACTTTGTATTTACTTTTAGATATAGAAACTATATTTATACTTGTTATGTCAATAGATGACATGACAACACCAGATCTAAAGATTATCTTTTTAGATTCATTAGCAATCTAAATTATGCTACTACCAAGAGATTTAATAATAATTAGAGCATGAATCTTAGAATAATCACAAGTATATTACCCAAACATGTTTTAAATTTTTGAGAAATAGTATTTTGATTTAAAATTTGATTCAAGCTTTTAGTTCTCGTCTTTCCTTACAAGTAATCAATACAATTCAAAATAGTGGCACAATTTTTATAAGAAACATGCTCAAATTTATCCTTTTTACTATAATTAGAGTATAAAAGAACTTTATGAGTAGAAAGATCATCTTTTAACTAAGCAATTTTAATATTAGCATCCTTTAACATTAACTTAAGAAAATTGGAATTATCACAATATACAGATTTATTAACTACACAAACATACTTATTATTTTTCTCTTTTTCAAGATTAAATTCTTTCAAAGTAAAAACATACATATCTCTTAGAGAAGTAAATTCAGCATAAACTAAGTCACATGATTTATAAGAATTATTTATAAGAGTTAAAGTTTTAAATATTATAATTTCAATATTTAATTTTTCAACCAAAGCATGTTGTTTCTCAATCTTTTTATTTTTCTTCTACCTAGTTTTCAATGGCACAAGGTAAATCATTATAAAAAGGTTATACCTCATTATCGCTGCCGTTGTCGATTTCACTGTTGGTGATGTTTCTACTACTTGCAATTATGTATAGACCAATTAAGCTTTTCTTACCTTTAAAAGCAACATCATCATCACTCTCGATGCCCACATCATTTAGATTTACTTGTTTAAGAGTTGAAAAAACATGGTGTACTACCTTCTTGTTTAAGTAGCCATTCTTTTTTTCCTTTTGAATGTTTGCTTCTTATCAATTTCTACCTTGTCTTCTTCTTCATCTTCATCCATAAAAAATCTTGCTAAAAATTTTGGAGATTTAAGTCGAAAGTGATTAAGCGAACCACATTTAAAACATCTATGAGGTTCTCCACCATTTATTTTTTTTCTGGATCAAACATTATGTAAAGATCTTGTGAATCATATGGAGATGAGTACCAAATCATCTTCAGATAGTTGTTCTAGTTGTTTATCAGTTAGTAAAGACAAAGAAGACAAAGAAGACAAAGCATAGCTAGATGAAGAATTATCACCAACATAATTGTTATTTTAGGAAGCTAAAACTACTGATTTATTAGCAACATTTTTTCTAGTAGAAACATCTAGCTCATGAGTTTTTAATTTAAAATAAAACACATATAATGTAAGTGTACTTATGGTATTAGATTCTCTAATTGATGTTACCTTTATTTTCTATATAGACATATTTAAAGCCCCTAACAATTAATAGAACGCAGGTTACTAAGAATCTTATGTAAACGAACAAAGAAATCATCAAGAGATTCATCAAGTTTTATCACAAAACGCATGTATTCCTTTTTATACATATCCTAGTGTGTCTCTTTTGCCATGTTTTATCCTTCATGATAATCACAAAGTGCTCTCAATACTTCATATGCTGACTTGAGATGCTCAACACAATCAAAGTCACTTCTTTCTAACCCTTGACAATTCATCATTATCACTTCATTTTCGAGAACTTGTAGATATTCTCCCATATAGCAAAGCCTTAAGCTTGAATATATGCTTCCATCTTGGTTTTCCAATACTGAAAATCAACACTATTGAAAACATAAGTTTTCGTGGAATACTTACCCATCGACATATTTTCTAATCGCCGGTTAAGATTAATTAGAAAAAATAAAATAACCTTGCTCTGATACCACTTGTAGAATCGACTTGCTCTAAGAAAGCAATTGGAGGGGGTTTGAATGATTATGGAAGAAAAAAAATAAAATTTAACACTTTCCATTAATCATAAAACCTGAAAAATTATGTTTTTTGAATCTGGACATAACATTATTTCATTACTAAATAGATTATAGCTGTAGATCTATAACTTCTATTGACATAGAAATTTTATAGAAAAAACTAGACAAAATTTACAAACAAACTCAATTAGAATCACCTCAATCAAACATATGAATCTTGAGATATTAATGAAACAAAATAAAATTAATTAAACCATAATTAATTAATAACACGATAACTGAAAATAATTAACCAATCAAACTTTTTAGAAAAATATAAAAACATCCTAGCTAAATTTTAGATCAAAGAAATCAAACTAAAAGCACATAGGAAATAAATTAATTTAAAATCAAACGTTGAGTATGAAAAAAAGAGATTAATTACTGCACAAATCTTCGACAAACTCTATCTTTATTTCCAAACTTGTGCTTATAAAATTTACACAAAAACTCTCTAAATTTTTTTTGTCAAAATCCTTAACATCTTACCATCTATTTATAGCGAAAAAAATCCCAAAGAAAAAGACCTAAATATCTCTGAGATTTCATAACAATTACGTTGTTTATTCTAAGCCATCAGATCTAAAATGGATACTCCAGATTTGGCCATGTCACATGTTATATCGAGAGCTAAAGAGCTCGACTCGTATCCGTAGAGAAATCGGCTTGATCACTATTCCACCGTCTCCGCACCAATCCAAATGTGCCATGTCGCCTCCAGATCTCCTACAGTCGCGTGCGTGTCCATGTGCAACACGTTGCTTATTTCGTCCCCAGCTATCAGTAGTAGCATCTCTTTGCACCTAACCTATCAGCTGCGGCCTCTCTACATGCATCCACCTTGCTAGGCCTTTTCTTCCATTAGCCTACTTTGTCGGCTCATCTCATGCTAGGCTCATTTGGTCTCATGGTAAATCCAACTCATTAGTGTAGCTAATTCAAAAAATTATTTTCTCAATTTTTATCTAAAATTTCTTTAATTTTTTTAATAATTTTTCATCTATTTTTCTAATTTAATTCTGCACACAAATAAATAAATAAAACATTCTACTAGATAGATATTTTAATCTGACCTATGTCAACATGCATATACGCTCACCATATATTTTTCATTAATAATTTATATATAAGTCAATTAAATAATATTAATTTTAATATAAACTAATTTTTACCAATTTTAATATAAATTATTTTTATCAATTTTGCTTAACTCATTTTTTATCATTATTATTTAATAGAAGAAATGAGTGCTATTTGTTTAGTGTTAAGAATTTAGTGTTGATATATGATGAAAAGAAATGCAGAGGAGAAAAGAGAGTAAAAGTGAAACATTGTACTGCCATCCACTAGACCAGCTGACAAGAGCCAGCTACAGTTCCTTGGTGACAACCGAACTTTCACACATCCTAAGAAACTGAAACCTAAATAAAACTCCATGTACTACTTCAGATATCGTGGAGGGGCAGAGCATGCTTGCAGTATTATACTACAGGACTTCGGAGGTTTTGTGCCGAAATATATTATTACTAGCATAAGTTATTCTATGATTTTCTATAATATTATTGTTTTACTATGAGATGAATTTATTATACGATTTATATCAACATAAGTAGTACCCAAAATCGTGCTTTGGAGATTATGTCAACGTCCAAATACAACTAATATTTGACTAAATGGAGTACCAAATCTAGTACTTACATTGACAGATGACATTTCTGACTGCTACTAGCAGTAGTGTACTTTTTTTTTTGCCAGGAAGCAGTAGTTTACTACTACTATTACCACCATGAATGAAATCCATGTTTTTGGGGGCTTCAAAGAAAAGAAGATTCATTGTCCATATATTCTCTCCTATCTCTATCAAGGTATCTCGCAACAAATTGATCTATGAGCCGTAATTCCAATGGATTTTGTCTATCTTGTTAAGTCTTCGCCGCGTACGTCATTTAATTTCCTCTTAAACATGATATCCTCATCCATGTCACTGAATTGACTCAATGAATTTCTCACCTTATTTTTATTTGCCTTCACCCAAAACAAAGAACATTTTTTCGTAACAACATTAGCTAGAGCCAGGTTGCCTCTACTTAAATCGGTGTCATGGGGTCCCACACAAATTCATGCGACAGTGCTAATTCCATCTAGCTAGGTATACAATGTCAGTTGCATATATGCCTGGATTTGTTGCACGACAGCATGGGGGAATACATAGTTAATGGAACATATATTTTGTTTTTGAGTAATGCTACCCGTACTAAATATTTCTTACAAACTTCTTACTAACAAAAATCTCAACTGTTCGATTGAGTCAACTGGAAGTTATAAAAGTCAAGATTCAATCACAATGTGACACATCAGCATTTGTAAAAAGTTTATAAAAATTTTTAGTACGCATATCTTTTCCTTTGTTTTTCAGCTAGTTAAGAGATGTGCCAGCGCATGAACACGGGTTTGCTGTTCATCCATAGGCCATGGGCCATAGGGATGCTTTGACCTGCTGCAGTTGGAGCCTCGAAGGGACATGACGTCACTATAGGCATGTATATGTGTTGTTTACCGCACAAATTTGATCAGTTGAAAACCATGGAATAAGAATTTTTTTTTCTAAATTCATAAAAAATAACTAGAGACAAATAGACATAAACTAAACTACCACCAAATTTCAAATCCAAAATCAATTTCATTTGGGAGGGACAAAACAAACAAATCGTGAATAAAATTATATGAAGTTCCTACGTTCTGGAGCAGTTGCAAAGTGTGCACTACATTCATAGAGTTTTTTTTACTGTCCTTGAGGTTGTGCGGTACTAAATCGTGGCTGTCGGTCTGGACCCATCCAACGGCTGAGATTGGTCTGTACCGCAGGGCCCGATTCATGCGGTACCGTGGGCGGGAGGGTATACTCGTAATTTTGCGTATAGTTCTTCTTTGTTCGTTCCGATTCGAACATCTTTCTCCTCCCATCCCGATAGAAGCCTCACTCTCCAGAAACCCTAGATTCTGGCCGCCTTGCCCCCGTCAATGTCGAGTGAGCGCACGTGCTCGCCGAGGGGTCGCTGCATTGTTTGTTCGTTGGCAACAGCGAGTCTTCGGGAGGGATTTCGGCCGGGCAGCATCAGCGCCGCCTAGTGCATAGTCGCCGTTAGCCATGGAGTTGGGCGCCGCCGAGGGTCAGCTTTTGACCTGCCGTTGAGCAATGGCTGCCCATGGTATTGGGTTCGCGGATTTGGACTCCTGTGTCGATGGAGTTCGAGGGTAGGACGCCGCCGAAGCTCAGACGGCGAGGACTTAGCGGAAGCAAGGACTGGCAGCAATTGTTGGTTGGCCGCCGATTTGGGCGCCGAGGATTCGACGCCTATGCTCTTGGATTGCGAGGCTACGACTCCGCCAATTTACAAGGTAAGATCTATGTGTATGTTCTTGTTTCGATGGTGTTTGTGATTTATTTCCCAGAATTTGTTTTGAACAAGTTGGTCCTGCTGCGGACGTAATTAACGTACACATTCAGATGGATTTAGGAGGAAGAATAGGCAAGATATGTTCACTGCTGTCCCCTTGACGAGTATTTGTTTTGTTCCTAATGTATTGCTGACAGTGAAATGAAATTTGTTTAACATAATTCATAGCACTTGCAACATGATAGATATTTCTTATTACAATTAGATGTAGTGGGGCATAAATGTAGATACAATGGTATATGTCTTTAAAGATTCATTGTGACTTGAGATGCAGACGAATGTTCATAATGCAGCCATCTTATGTCGTCGTGGACTCCAATAACTATGTTTAGAGTAGTATTAACTAGGACTGCAGCCACCTTATGTCTGAAAACTTCATTGGATTCCTGTAATCAATAGGAAATCATTGTTACATAAAGTATAAATGAAATTGTTAATAGGCTTGAAGTTTCCGAATATACCATATTGAAGTAGTTGCTGGATAACTCGTTTCCATTCCAGATCTCCATGAACTTCAAAACATATAAGCCACATGACCAACTAGCAGCATAAAAAAAGATTTGCAGTTAAGAATACATGATTTATTGTGTTAGTGAAATCTTGGTGATGATGTTGCACCTGTCTTTTTGTTGAGGTACATTCTTTGGTTACCGTGGCCAATTAGCAACTTTTGTGTTAGTCCAAGCTGTGGAAATTTCATGTTCTTTCATTGTGTAATCAATATACTTGGCCACACCATTAATCTGTTATATGAAAACAATATTGTTAGAACAGATGATATAATTGTATGAATTGTTGTTTAAATGGAGCTTACAAGATTGCTAATATCTTCATTTGCATTGTACCAATGTGCCCCCATTTGCATTGAGCCAAGGATTTGAATTAATTTCCTGGCATCTTGCATTAATAATAATGACATACCAGTGTGATTTGTCCCTGTTTATTGGTAGGAACACCTGCAACAAATAAGATATGTAAATATAGTTTTGTGGAAGGCATAAAAACATAATAAGTTGATAGTACCATATCATGGTTTAAGTATCTCTCTGCAAACCTTGATTTGGATTCGTTGTATCAGTTTTTTTGCCCTTGCTCTTGTCTTACCAATGGCACACCATATCTGGACTTGTATTTCTTTTTCGATTAGAGCTGTACCATATTTTCATGTTTGGCCTTGTTGCTTGTCGTTTACAATTCTGTGTAAGCTTCAATGATCTGTGACACAATTAATGTTATAGTAGTGTATGCTAAACTAGGATTGCTATAGGGAAGAGAAAAAATCTTACCGAGCTGCCAAACCATTTGGTTGTTGATTTAGTATTGATTGGCATTACAAGTGAGAGTAGAACTCTACAAGGAAAAATCAATTTGCCTAAGGTTCCACTCAATGTGTACAAAATCAAGAAAACAAATATCACCAAAGGAAAAATGGTATGGAACATCATTTGTCCAGATCATGTGGCATATATGCCATATTGTTTTCATGCCTAATTCTAAATGTTGTCTCAATGTTTTTCAGTCCTTCTCGTCCCCATTTAGCGAAGAGTACTACACAAGCACATTCAGAGTGAACTTGAGAATTTCATTGTCACTGTGGCTGGATCAAAAATGTCTTATCCGATGAAACTGATGAAATCCAAAGACAAGAGGGCAAACCTGACCATAGAATGGAATAACTTGGTTGCAGACGAAGTATTCAGGCTGGGTGATGTTTGTGTGTTCCATTTCTATGAACTTGACGATGTGATTAGTCTTAGTGTTCATGTTCTTAAGTAGCGTGTTGTTTTCACGCAACCAAAGTGTCAGGCAATATGTACTATCGTACTTTGATGTAATATCGTCGAGACTACTGTTATGCTACGTGTGCTACCTTCCTATTATGTAATGGATGGTATGAAGTTACCTAATGTTAACAGCAATGTATTATCTGTTAGTGGTAATGGTTGGTGTTAAGACTGATAATGGATGGAATATATAACATGCGTTATCTGTCAGGCAATGGATCTTGCAGCAGCTGCGGCACAACAGCCGCACCCTATCAAAGGGGTACTCACAAGTCACAAATCGAGAACATTTCGGCAGAAATACATCTTAACCAAACCATTATCATCTATTCTAATAGTTCGATACATCACATCAAGTTACATACCATAGCAGGAATAGAATTTCAACAAAATACATAGTCGCCAACCAAAGCCATACGACTTCAATTAATAACGTTTCATTACATCCCAGAGCAGGATCAATATTTTCCCTAAAACCAAATCAGTTGCTAAGCCTAACTACTCCATGGAAATGGCCAATAGATTCATACGTCTTCATTCACTTTCCTGCACAAGGAAGACAAAAATGACAGCACTTGCCTTAGGTTCGGATTGTATGTCCAGGGAAACGGCAAAAACCACATTTCCTCTTACGTTTCTCCAAGAAACCTCTCATTCTCTTTGTCGGAGCTCCTTTAGGGACAACATCTGTAGGATCAAACACCTTATCAGTACTTGCAATGTCAGTCGCATACTTTGACCAACCACATGTCCAACCTGAATGTCCAATTTTTTACATTTTCCACTACCCTCATCTTCAGGCATTAGATTCTCTAGTATCTTCATCACCTTCAATGCATTTTCTTCTGTCATGGATGATTTGAAAAAAGCTTCACTACCCAATGTCCGCAATTGACGGCAACGTTCCATCTGGTCTGACCAAGTGTATACTTCACCATACCTATCCGAAGGATATGCAGTTTTTGCTTTCATAGTCCACCTACGTGCCATGCAGAAGCTCGGAATGGCGCTTAACTTCACAAAATTCAGAACTGCAAATGTATGATGGCATGGTATGTATTCACACTCCATTTTCCGACGAGGGCAGCAGATGCTAGCCAATAATACTTCCTCAAACATGCAGGTCACAATGACAATATTATCTTTCCCAATCAATTGCAATACATACCTGATACAATTGTCCATGATATCTATTACCTCCCAATTCATGCCCATGTATATCTTCACCTTAACCTTCTTGAAAATTCTCGGCGTGAATGCAATTGCTGCACCCTTCTCAATTAGGCTAGCATCATCGGCGGTAAATGGTACTAACTGTAAAGCCTTCGCATCTAACTCTGCCTCTTGGTGACGCATATACGACAAGCAATGTTCATTATGCTCCATCCAAATTACTAGGCTCATCTTATGGTCCAACAACCGTTCGAACTTTCACTTCTTTGATTGCTCTTCATACCGAGAAAAACCCTTCCCTTAGTGTATGCTGCTGCCCACTTTTTCCTTAGATTGTACATCCTCCTCAACCACTTGTTGTCGTCAGATACTCTATGGTTGACCTTGAACCCTACCTACTTCCTTTCAAACTCATCTTCCTCATAAGGGGCGTGCACAAGGTTTTTGAAATTTGAAAGCATAGTTGGACTTAGGTTCCATGCCATATTCTGCTGGATATGCCAGGTGCACAATCGATGGTTAGAATTAGGAAATACAAGTTGGGTAGGAATAAGCATTGCATTATCTCCATCCATGAACAACGACTTAGGATGTTCCTGACACATGCATATTAAAAAATGCCGAAGTACCCATTCATACGTCAAAACCCTCTTATCTAAAACAACACAAGAAAATATCACAGTGAAACCAAGGTGGTTTGCCCCGACAAAAGGAATGAAGCGAGATTGTATTTGTTTACTCGATATGTGCTATCAAACCAAATGCATCGTAATCATGTCGTGATAAATTCATTCCAATTAATAACCATTTTCTAAATAGAATAATAGAAATTATTAAAAGCCTAAAAGAAATCTCTAACAATAAAATACGTGCCAGAAAAATTCAAACGAGGCTTGGAGTATTTTTTATTAAATTATCCATGCTCTAAAATGTCTCCTCAATTTTTACTTAGATTTTAAGAGCACAATAACTAATTTTAAAGCAACAACCATTTTCAGAGTTTATTAAAATGGAAAACCTAAAATAAATCATCTTCCTCCTTTCTCTCCTCTCCCGGGTCCTCTCTTCCAAAAGGCCCATCCGCCTTTGTTCCCACCGTGGCCCGTCTCCCTCTCCTCTGATTGGCCTGCTCGGACCCCTCGCAAGTGCCTGATGCGCAGCCCGCCTAAGCCGAGCCGCCCCCACAACCTGCGCCGCTCCTGAGCAAGGCTGCCATCCTTGCACGTGACCCAGCCCAGCCCGGCTGCTCCGCTCATGCGTTGGCCAAGCCGGCCTGTGAGGCCGCACGCATGCACGCCGCCACTGATGAGCAGGGCCCACTCGTCAGCTCCATCTTCTACCTCCGGCAAGCCAGTTCTCTCTATCCTCCCCGAAACCCTAACCGCGCTGCCGGTTGATTCGCCTACTTCTCTCACCATTTCTCCAACTTAACCTGGGGTTTTTAATCCCCATTCCTTACTCTTAAATTCTCTCATAAATATTCATCCGATCGTGCCGTTAATTCGTCGGTTTTTCCTCTCCATTGATGTCCGCCATTCATGGGCGCCGCCTGAGCTTCCACGGTCGTTTCCCCTCCTTCATGGCCTATAAATGGCGGTTCCTCCTTCTCTTCCTCCCCCTTTGCCTCCACCCCGCGCACCGAGCCTCTCCTCGCCATTCGTCCATACGCCGCCGCCGTCACACCGCTTCAGACATCTCCTGCCGTCGAGCCAGAAGCCGTAGGACCCCGGCGCCACTACCGTCAGCGCTACAGCAGCTCCCTCTACCCCACTCGCCTCTCCGTTTCGCCCGAGGACCGCCAGAAGCGCACCGTCCTTCGTCGCCGACCTCTCCATCAGCATCTCAACCAGGCGCTCGTCGTCATCCACACACCTCTTTATCACCCGAAGCCCGCCGAAACGCCGTGGACATCGTCAACCCGAAGACCTCGTCGCCACAAGCTCTTTTGGCCGTCGTTTCTGCCTTGCCCAAGTGCCGCCCATCATCGTCGTCGTCTTCATCAAGTCTAGCACCAAGCCTGCCGCCATCCACCTCTTCGCCAAGCCCAACACCCACCGGAGTCGTCTCCTCACCATGAAGCCAGACGTAGCCATTATCGCTACCCCGAGCTCACCGACGTCAAGACCTCACCGACTATCGTGTTCATCGTCCTCCTGTCGTCTCACATGCACTGGTGAACTCTTTCCCCTGTGCTCGTTCTTCCTGCACCCTCGCCGTTCACCGTGTCGTCGTGCGCCGGTGACCCTCGGTTAAGACAAGTTCACGCGTACACGGCTTGATTAATAATTTAACTTATTATGATTATGCTTTCAAATATGCTTTAAACCTACTTTATACAAAACTCAACCTCTACTGTATTGTTTCTTATACTCCTATGTGCTTTTTTTTATGTCTTGATGAGTATGTGCTCGCCGCCAAAAAATCCCGCGACCGGGGAGGGACGGCGGCTCGGTCACGCGAAGTCCTAGGAGGTCTGTTTGTCTCCAGTGCATATCCTTAGGTCTCGAGGTTCGCGGGTATATCAGTCAATTTGACCCTGCAATTGACAAGGAGGTGAGACGAGCGGGTCTGATACAGACGCTCGTTATCGGCTGATTGCCGATAGGTTTGGGATGCTATTAGATCGGCTGGGGAGCCGATGTGGACAGGTGTCGACGAGCGGTCAACAGTAGAGCCGATGGAGAAACCAGGGTATGCTTAAAGGACATCGAGGCGCACGGGATCCCTCCGGACAGCCGAACAGTGATCCATCGGCTGGAAAAAACTGATGAAAATGGATGCGGCCTAGGCGATGATTAGCGCAAGAAGGCATGGGCTGCAAAGCCGATGCCGTTCTGGATATGACAGCAAGAGACCCGTCGCCCACCGTGACAGCGCCATCAACACCGAACCTCGAAGATCGGACCTAACCGAGACAGTACGAGGCTGGGGCCAGCGACGATGATACGGAGGACGCCGGATCGGCTATGCCGTAGCAAGGATAGGAACAAACCCATTGGCTAGCTGAGCCGATGAGGGGACGCCTCTCTAAAGGCGAGTGCGTATCGGCTGGAGGTCCGATACGTTCGGCGTTACGCATCGTGGGATGCCTCTAAGGGTTGATGTGTATCGGCCGAGGGGCCGATGCGTTGGGCGTGAAGCACAGAGTATGGATAACTCATCGGCTAGCACTCCGATGATATGCCGTGCAGGAGACTATAGGTCTGAAGCTCGATCTACCGTCGGCAGCTCCGTAGGTCGGACCTAGCCGATGCAGCACGAGACTGACGACGGCAGAGGGAGGTTAACGGGCCGATAGGTCCAGCACGGACGTGATGCGATACATCCGATCGGTCTAAGAGATCGAACCTAACCGATGTAGCCTTAGACAGAGCAAGACATAACGGGATGGTGGCGAGACTTACCCCTTCGCCGGAGATCGAACTTAACCGATGCAGCCCCACGTCGAGAGCCAGAACCCGTCGGTAGAACCTAGATGAACTAGGGTGGCGATGCGCCGAGTTTGAATATGATCAAGAGATATGTTACATGTTTTCAGTGGATCTATATTTATACCCTGGATTTACAGACAGAGTCCGACACGTCTACGACTATCGGACATTATTTCCTAGAGGAAAATATTCCTAAAGCAATTAACTAATCGGCTAATCCTCCCTAATTAAGTAAGGTTACGATTTACAAGAATAAACACCCTGCCGTGGAGTCCACGGCTCTTCCGCAAACCCGGTTCCATCTGAATAATCTTCCAATTTATAACCGTGTCTTCCTTTGCTGCAACCTGTTCGGCTTCTCCACTGTAGCTATCGGACCTTCTTTAAATCAAGCCGATCCTTCTCCTTCCTTTCCTCAGGCTTCTCGGACCTGATCCCGATTGGACAATCTCCTGTCTTCAAGCCGATCTAATCTTCTACTAATATGATCGACTTTTCTACAGTTCTCCATCGGCTGTCTCAGTATCTCCATCAGCCGATGGCTACATCAAATCCTCCAACGGTTCTCTCAGCCGATCGATTTTGGTCCCATCGGTTCTCCCAGCCGATCGGCTTTAGCGCTATTGGATCCGTCAGATTTTGGCGTTAACAGTGGATGATACTCACCTTGCTTATTTTTTTTTCTCCAGTGAGTGATAGCTAAAGTGCTAGCTTCCTACGTCTTTATATTAACATAAATATTTTTTATCAAATTTATTGTGGTGCATTCTAATTTTTTAGATGAGGATTAATTAACACTATCTTTCGAGCGTGACAGGCCATCTAGTACTCATAATAAAATTTCAGATCATTTTTTTGCGAGCTTTGCATGTAATTAATAACATGGTTCGTGTCTCCACCTAGAATTCGTTTCTTCTTAAGCTTTACAAAATAATTGTAAGTCCCTAGAAACAAAACCTGCAGCTTCGTAACCACCATGGTCTCTCTCTGTATTATATCTATCACTTGATGCTGATGCAAACCGACAGACATCTCTCAATTCCACCAAATTAGCCTGTTGTGCTGGAGTTATTGAGCGGAGAAATGCCAGCTCATCAGCTTTAGACAACGGATGATTATGATCTGCCACAAATCTAACAACATACCACACACATTTTGTCCTATCTAGTTTAATCTCAGAGTGAGCATTGCATCCACAGAGAGTTAGTGCTCGTGGCTACCTAGTTCTGTTTCTAAATCCTTGCCTTGAGCATGCGAATCGCCGATGAATTATCATTCCATTTGAAGGATCATGCCTGCTGTAATCCTTACACTAAAACCTCTTGCATACTTATTGTTGAACTCGAAACCATGATCTAAATTCTAAATATCATACCTAAATATCGTACTTATTTGAAGGGAAATTGTGCGACCTAGGCAGCGGTGGCGACACCTCACGAGGGACGGAACGGGATTGCAACCTCACCCTCTCTCGCTATTGGTGGTTTCGGCAATGCCGACCGAAAACACCAATCGCTAATGGCCTTCTTGGCCGACCGTTCCTCTGCCGAACCAACGGTCAGATTAGATTGGTGTACCTCATCAAGATTGGAAAACTAGCTCACCTCATCAAGATTGAAAAACGAGCTCACACTCATACCTATCAGTTCCTATGTCAACCACGAAATTCCTATGTCAGTTCCTCATTCCTCTTATACCTGTCCACTAGTGCACCACATAGGACCAAATCTATCTTGTATTTGGTTAGGGCGATAATTTAGCCAATTTGAACAGTTTTGGAAATTGTTGGGTATTGGGGTAGAGGGAATAAATTGGACTAAAGCACAAATTGAGGAATAAATCAGACTTTTTACTTTTTTAGAGGGATACATCCATATCATACCCCTTAACTATTGGGTTTTTATTAAAACAAAACCTATTAACCACGAGACCCACGAGACCCAGCATTTAACACCTATCAAAACTGTACAAAATACCCCTTAAGGTTAATACAGTGGTTTTTATGATTTTAACATCTAAACAATATATTTTTGAGTAATTAAAAAAACCATCAATGTTGTAAAAAATCATGAGTGTTTTAATTTGCGGCATAGGTTTTATAGTCCGAGGATTTTACATAACCCCACCTTACTAAAATCTTAAGTAAATTTGATGTGCAGAGTTAAGGCAACCACTTGTATTAAGAAATCAATAATTAAAATTTTCAGAAAATTTTAAGTAATTGTATTCTCAATATGTATATAGGAGTGGAGTTTTATGAAACCTTAGTACTGTTATACCTGAGTTATCAAAATATACATGGTTTTATTCAACCTTGATCGTAAAACATAAAACATGAAGTTAAAAAAAACACATTGGGATGTTAAGATCACGGATACCACTATTATATAAAACAATATTTTTAATCGAACATGATATCTAACGGGTAGAGAAGTATATTGGTACCAATATATAAGAATAAAAGAAATATTTAAAGTTATACTAATTACCAAGTAATTAAGTTAATAAGCTACACTATATAAAGTTATGAGAGAGTTATCAAACACTGTTCGAGAGAAAAGATATGGATTTGTATGAACCAATTTGGTTTTATGGCTAAAAGATCAACTATGAAAATAATTTTTTAATAAGACAAGTTATAAAGCAGTTTAGAAAGTAGAAGAATAACACACATATGTTTTTTTATTGACTTGGAGAATACTTATAACAAGATACCAAGAAATATTATGTGGTAGGCTTTAGATAAACATAAAGTCACAACAAAGTATGTCTTTTTTATCAAGGATATGTATATGTATAACAAGGCTATAACTGATGTTCAGATAAATAATGGTAATACAAGTTACTTTCTGATTAAAATAGGACTACATCAGGGATTAGCCTTGAGCTTATACCTATTTTCCTTAGTAATAGATGAGATTATAAGAAACATAAAGATGATATTTCTTAGTGTATACTCTTTGTAGATGATGTAGTGTTAATTGATGAGAGCTGAGTAGGAGTAAATAGAAAATTAGAGTTGTGACTTCAGACTGTTGAGTCCAAAGGTTTTAGAGTAAGCAAAACTAAAACTAAATATTTTGTAACTTTGGCATCATCGCACAGGCCAAGTAGTATCTAAGAAAGATATCTTTCGATATCTACGATCGATGTTATAGATAAATAGGGATATTGATGCGGACGTTAGCCATAGAACCAAAATGGATTGGTTGAAGTGACACCAAGTATCTAACATCCTCTATGATAAGATTATACCGTAGAAGCTAAAAGACAAGTTTTATAAAATGATGATTAGACCTGCTATGATATATGGGACAGAATATTGGCCTATAAAAGAACGTCATATTCAACAGCTGAGTGTTACAGAAATAGGTATGCTACGTTGGATTTGTGATCATGATCGAGTCCGGAACGAGAATATACGTGATCGACTTGGGGTAGCACCAATTAAAGAAAAGCTTATCCAATATCGATTAAGGTGGTTTGCCCATATCCAAAAGAGACCTATAGAGACATTAGTATATTGTGAAATTCTAAATTAAGATAATAATGTAAAGAGAACTAAAGAGATTATAATATAGAGAGACAATAAGAAGCGACTTAAAAAAAGTAAGACATATCTAAAGATCTATATTTAAATAAAAATATTTATATCCTAAATTAATTAGGATTAAAAGATAGTGTTGTTGTTGTTGTGAGATTATATTGTATTTATGAAGTATTTCTCCTGTCTTTGATAGTCGAGCGACGTTAAATATTTGGTTTTATAATTGAGTTGTATTTTTAAGACAAACCCAACAGTTAAGCGGTGTAATATAGATTTATCCGTTAATAATGCAAAGCTTGTATATCAATTAGGATGTATATCCATATTTAGGCCAGTTTGAATGTGGTGTTTAGCTATAGCGGTTGGCGACTTGAAAAAGGGCCAAATTATTAGCACGTGATCAATCGTATTTATTTTTTTAAAAAAATTATACAGAAAAATCGGGAAAATGCTAATGAAAAAAAAGAGTGAGTTTGGCACAGCCAACAGCTAGTTCGAACGGCCCTTAAAACGTTGTGCCTTCTGTGTGTGTCATAATGGACAAAGCAAAGCCGTCAATTGAAGTAGCGCACGTGTTCTTTCTTTCCCATAATCAAAACAAAATCTAGAGCAACTAAATGGACAAAATTTCGTGTCAAGAAAAGCAAGACCGTCAGCTGGGGCACAGGAACCCCATTTCGTTTTGTTTCATGTGTTGTTCCGATGCATCGACTTAATTTGCACACCGTGTCCACATGACCGAGCATGTGAGCTAGGAGCTAGTACCAATCACAACATGGTATCACTTCATGTTGGGCAGCTTCATGTTATTTGCTAGTATCTAATTTTAGTACTTTAATCTGAAATAAAAGGATATATTCAGTAAAATATTATTGCTTTTCCCTAATTATATATGCCACTATTTCCCGGTTTTCTCATAGTTTTTTTACTACTTTTTGTGTTTTTGTTGACTTTTCACAAGAGAATATGATAATCGCCCAGTGAATTCGCTAATACGCTAATATATTTTCCTCTCGAGTTCCCTTGAGTTATATTTTCATTCTTGTTTATATTTTGTGGTTATTTCCTTTTCACCGGATTTTTTGACATAAAAAAATAAAAATAGGGATATTAGCATTCATGTTGCGCATGTTACCTGGAACCTGGAAAGGCAGCAAATTCAAGCACCGTGTTTCGGTGTTCCGAGGTTAAAAAGGCAATGAGGCAATATTTAGCAAACCTAGATTAATAAAATGTTCGGCATGTATATATAAACAATGCATATGCGCCGCAACTCATGTACTTCTTTTCATGACAGTGTATGTAACCGTACAAAGCAGCTAGAGTAATTTTCTTTTCCGAAAGCAAATAGTTCGTGGATGAAGTAGCATGCTGGCAACTTTTTTATGTAGATTCTGTCTGGTATTTAAAAACAATAAATGCACTGGATGAAAAAAAAAATAGATACGTACATGCATGCTATAATTTCTTTTTTAAGTCCTTTAGACGGTCCTCCTGTAAATGTGTGATCTATCAGGTTGAAATGCTGGTGTGTCCATAATTTAAATTGAAATTGTTGTGTGCATCCATAGCTATGGCTAAAAAAAGGAAGTTGCTTTTGTTATTGAAAGGTCCTTTAGGCAGTCAGTCATTCATAGAATGTGTGCTGGATTCGTGAATTAATTATCTTTCTTGTATGCTCTGGATTAAATTGTCAATAGTGATTGGTGTGAGAAATACGTTCGTGAATTTCACTTAATTAGGTAGAGCACTTACAACTCGATATATATATATAGCGGTAGCTGTTCTACCGAAGAAACAGGGGATATTACGAATAATTTTGTATCCAACTTTTCTTTTTCAGGAGGAAATTTGTACCCAGCTTTGGTCCAACGTAGATCACCAGTGCAGACTTGATAGTAGTTTCACCATCATCTGTGTAGACAGGTCTAAACTACGCAAAGATTCGCTGGATAAGAACAAAATAGAATGGATATCTTAGGAAGCTACAGAATAGATTAGTAGGAAAAGTACAGTTCTACATTATCTTAAAAAAAGTGTCATGGTGAATGGTAAAATTATATCGGCATAAACATTCAAATTGAAGGATTCCATGCGCATATCCTATGTGGGACAGCCGCCGTACCTTCTATTCGACCAAAACACGATCTCAAGCTTATAGACATATTCTAACTGGAAACTAATACTTCTAAGTTTTTCAAGCAGATGCCCGAAAGGAGATCAAGTTGTTCTGGATGGAGACATGTTGATTAGTCAAATAGTATTTGAACTTGTTACAAAGAGGCAAGTGGTAGAAGTTTGACGGCTACACTAACCGGTAGTAATATTCCCTTAAAAGATTTCTAGTCCCTCAGGGACATTAATGTAATTTTGCACGTACTAACTATAGCTATAAAAGCCATCCTAATTCTATATCAAGACAGATTATATTTTATTGAAACAATGACGGTAAGAGCCATTTAACTCATATCGAGCTCACCTTACATCAAGGATAGGCGGAAGAAAATAACCTTAGACCACAACACTGACGCCATCCATGGGGATGTGAAGTCTCTAGAAGATGAGCTCGAAAAATAGATGTATCGCCCACAATGAATAAGAACATTTTCAGCAAGATACACGGATGCATTCCTGTCACTTAGAAGTATAGCTTATATAGTTGAGGAAGTCGAAATGAAAGAATAAGTGGTAGCAAACAAAGAGAATGGAAGAGGTAAAAGGGATGGCCCAATCAAGTTATGGGCTAGGAAAGTAGGAGGTGTGTTGCTGGTAAACGATGTAGAACTAGCAAATATGGTGCAAGCATAAGGGGCTTTATGGTAAATCATGAGTAATATGAGAAAATGCGTAGAGAGTTACAGTGTCTGTAAAGCATGTACATTCTCCGAAGGGCACAAGAGTAACATACCATAAACGCTAATAGGGAGTGGTCAAGAACAACTCACCTCACATCAAGGATAGGCGGGGGAAAACATTTTCTTGTATATCCCCATTTTGTTTGTGACCTTAGGTCACAACACTGGCGCAGTTCGTGGGAACAAAAGACAAGTATTTCCTCAGGATAATAGCAAAGGCAATACTAAGGGAAAAAACAGAGAAGTGGATGAACTTGCCAAAGCAGCGACGTGTTAACCATTTGAGAACTCTTTCTTCAAAGTATTAGCACAAAATAGCTTCTCAAGAAAGAATGTCATATGCATACAACAAAAGGGAAAAGATTGGAGATCCAATTCTAAAATACTTGACCAATGAACAACTCCTAGAGGATAAGGTGAAAGCCCATCAAATGCAATTGATATTAAGAAATATAATGTAATTGATGACCAGCTATATAAGAGTAGAGTAACAACACATCTGCTCAAGTGTGTCACAAAAGCCGAGGGCATGAAGATGGTAGGAGAAATACACGAGGGATTGTGTGGAGCACACTAGGCACCAAGATCTGTGGCATCAAAGGTGATTAGTCAGGAGATATACTAGCCAACAATCATAAGAGACACTGAGAAGTAGATCAAAACATGCAAAGCATGTCAAAAATTTAAGCTAGTATCAAAGGCACCATCAAGAGAATTGCAACCAATCCCACCAGTATACCAATTCTATAGATAGGAATATATATAGTAGGCCATTGCCTAGAGTAAAGGGTGACCTAAGTTTTGTGGTAGTAGCCATAGAATACTTTTCAAGGTGGACTAAAGCAGAGACAATAGTCACAATCACTTCAACCGTAGTACAGAAGTTTGTTTGGAAAAACATAGTCTGTTTCAGCATTCCAAAAGGGATAGTTTATAACAATGGAAAATTATTCGAGTCTAGCAAATTCAAGAAAATGTGTCAAGGGCTCAACATGAAAATCAACTTAGATGAATGGAGCAATCGAGAGGGCGAACAATAAAATCATTGATGCAATCAAGAAAAGGCTAGGAAGGTTTGGCGAAATGAAAATGGCCAGAGGATTTGCTTTTGGTGATATGGGCACTCCGAACAATAGTGGCAAGAGCAACATGCATGCATCATTTAGGCTAATCTGCGGAGATAAGGCAATGACTTCGAGCGAGGTCGATGCAAGATCACCTCGAGTACTACTCAACCAGAAGATGAAGGAAGAAAGATAGCACTAGAAGTGTTGGATGAGATAAGAGTAGAAGAATTGCAGAAAATGGCTACATACATGGAGAATACAGAAGGCTACAACAATAGCAGAGTAAAGCCAAGGCAAATCAAGCAAGGAGATCACCTAGGAAATTAATTGGACTATTGCAAGTAGTCCTAAAAAAATCATAAATGAAGTTTCAGTCAGAAAGTTGGAGTCAATGAATGAACAACTAGGCACATGTGCCAACAAGTTGTGCTAGACAGAGAGGATTTGAACCACACATAGAATGCCATCTCTCTCAAGAAGTTCTATGTGTAAAAAAATGAGAAGAAAAACTTTTCGATTTGTATAGCCTCTTTCCCACACCTTATTAATATATATAAATAGAAATAGGGTTATTATCCACCTGAACCTATATAAAAAAAATCCTTGTGTCTTTGTCTGCTCATATTCATTATCATCCTGCAAGACCAAAAAGCACTCTACGAAAACGACAGAGTATAAACTAAAAGAACTCTGCAAAATTATGGAGTATAAACTAGAAACACTCTGTGAAATAATGGAGTATAAACTAAAAGCACTCTGTGCAATGATGAATATAAACTAAAAAATATAAGAAAGAAATGCACGAATGAAAAGTTTTTGAGTCTTGCCGCTCCTTTTTGAGGTAAGAAAGACGGCGGGCTTCGACCTAAGTGCCTATGACAAAAGTTTTTGATGAATTGAGACATGAATAGTTTTGTGTCTCGCCACTCCTTTTTGAGGTAACGAGGATGGTGAGCTCTAACCAAAGTGACTACACTGAAAGCTTTTGATGCGTCAAGATGTGAATAGTTTTGAATCTCACCGCTCCTTTTTGAGATAAGGAATAAGACAACCTCTAGCCTAAGTGCCTACACCAAAAGTTTTGACGTGTCAAAATGTAAATAGTTTTCAAGTCTCACAGCTCCTTTTCAAGGTAAGAAGGATGGCGGGCTCTGACCTAAGTGCCTAATGCAAAAGTTTTCGACGTGTCAAGACATGAATAGTTTTTTAGTCTCATTGCTCCTTTTTGAGGTATGGACAATAGCAGGATCTAGCCTAAGTTCCTACATTAAGAGCTTTCGATGTGTCAAGATATGAATAGTTATCGAGTCTCACTACTTCTTGAAGGAGGACAGCGGGCTTCAGCTTAAATGGCCTTTGCTAAAAAAAGGTTCTTGACACACCGAGACACGAGAGCCTTGCCACTACTCTTTGGAGTTAGGGGGAATGGACCAATGAGAGAACAACCCAAAGCAATACATTATATAACGAAAGTTAACATTTTACAAAGGAAAGAAGTAACAATCCGATGAAATAGACAGATTCAAGAAAAGAAAAAAAACTCATCACATATGGTGGGTGGATGAGCAAAAACTACATTTAAAGGAGAAGGTACATCCTCATTACTGGCTAAGGAATAATATCTTCTCCAAATACTAAGTTGGCTACTTGTTGGCTGAAATGACTCCCAAAAACTTGAACTCTCAACAACATGTTCAGCACAACATTGTTGAAGCTCTAAGAACAAAATCATGCAAACTACTAGCACGGTGTCACCTATACTAATGTAAAAACTTATAAGTAAAAAAAGCATGAGCTGTAATAGCGCACTTCAATATTTTCCTCATCGGAAGAGGAAGCAAAAGAAGGCGAAAACCTCTCAAAGGGATGATAAGTGATATGTAGTTGAGCTTGCCACCGCGTCCAGTGGTTGATTTTCAATCATAATTAACCTGCATTCCCAAGAATCAACAACAAGCACTCATAAACAAGCAAGTAAAAATACAAGTCAAAAACAAAAGGGCGACCACGCTAGACTTCAAATTACACAAGTGTATTAACATGTTCTACCAACAAAAGGACAATAGTGTTTGTCGTTTTTCAACCAAGAGCAGAGTTTCACACCTGAGGACCAGCATTGTCATCAATTTATCGATTTTCACAGGCATCTTCTAGCACTTGGGACGCAGCTTCGGTAATGGAAGCCCTCAGTGAAGCAAGCATGTCTTTGTAGCCCTGTTTCCTTTGGTACAGTGCTTGAAAAGCCTTAGCAGCTGGCCAGGTGATCTAGTGCTGGCTCTCGAAAACTTCTTGATTGATCAACAATGATGGCATAGCAGTAGGCAAAGAGTTCAAATGCGTACAGTCACTCGAGTAAAGTGACGCAGTCAACACCTTGGCAGAAATGCGTGAACACCGGGAAACGAACGAGCCCACTGGACATGCCATCAGCACCATCGACAATCCAGTTGGAGAGCTCAGACATAGTGCCATCTTCAGCAGGAACGTTGGGCTTAGTTCCAGGCTATCCAAGGTGTTAGCCACCATGCAACAACAGGTGTATAAGCTTTTCTAGCCATTTTTGAGCTCATCCAGGCTAGAACAGGCTCGTCCCTCATGCTCCTTGCAGGCAGCATACAGCTTTTATTTTCGGCCTCTAAAGCAGTAATCTTATCATTTAAGGCTGTTAGTTTATTGTAATTATAGGAAGTGTAATTATAATAGGATAACCATGGCATGGTTGTGTGATTGTCTTGTGAGTCGTTCCAGTCGTCTATATATACTGATACATTGACAGGGAATAAAATCTATCATTCCAATATTTTTATGATATCAGAGCGGTTCCAATCCGCTATTTTTCCAGTGCCGTTGTTGCTGTCATCGCCGACCTCCTCCTCCACCACTACTGTGCTGTGAGAGATTATCGAGGTCCGACGTCCTCAACGCCGCCGCTCTCGAACAACGCCCTTGCCGATCCGATCGCCACCACCGGTGCTGATTGCACGTCACCGGGAGTGTCGCTGGTCTCATCGCCCGTGTTGCCGATCCGATCGGATTCCCAATCTGATCGGATCTACTATCATCGGGAGTATCGCCGGTCTCATTGCCCGTCGATCGGTCCGATCTGATTGGCTTGTCGCCGGTCTCATCGCCCACCGATCGGTCCGATCTGATCGGATTGTCGCCAGTCTCATCGCCCGCCGACCCTTCAATCTGATTGGCTGGATTAGTCCGATCTGATTCCCAATCAGATCGACTTGTTGCCAGTCTCATCGCCCGCCAATCGGTTCGATCGGATTCCCGATCTGATCGGATATATTGTCGACAGGATCCGATCCAACTATCGACCTCATTCGCCGATCGGTCCGATTGGATCCTCTGATCCAATCAGCTCTACTGCCGTTTTTCGAGTGTCCCACTGATCAGTTCGATCGGATCCTGCCTGTTGCCGATCTGATCGCCCTTCGACCCGATCGGCTCTACTGCCGATCCGATCACTCGATCAGCTCAGCGGTTGCTGATCCTTTCGATCGGCTGCACATCGAATTTGATTGGCTCCCGATCCGATCGGCTCTACTACCGATCCGATCCCTCTGATCCGACTGGCAACCGATCCGATCCCTCTGATCAGATCGGTTGCCTTGCCGATCCGATCACCCTCCGATCCGATCGGCTCTACTGCCGATCTGAACCCTCCGATCAGATCGGCCACCAATCCGATCCCTCTGATCTGATTGGCTGCCTATTATCGATCTGATCGCCCTCCGACCTTTCGATCTGATCGGCTGCCTATTGGCCCTCCGATCCGATCGGCTCCACTGCCGATTCAATCCCTCCGATCAGCTCGGCGGCTACCGATCCTTTCGATCGGCTGCCTATCGGATCTGATCGGCTCCCGATCTGCTTTCCATTGGCTGCCGATCCTATCATGGCCGGAGAAGGCAACGGCGTCGCTGCTTCCGATGACCACTGTCTCGCGGCCGATGCTGCTTGCGTTGATGAAGCGCGTTGGGCTGAGGAGGCTCGCCTTCGCACCGACACCCTGGATGCGTACGAGAGTGCTCACGCGACTCTCTGGGCGCAAGCCACCGCCGTCGTCAACGTCAAGGCGCTTATCCTCATCGTACTCGACAAGGCCACGGACTTCTAGACTAATTAGCACGGCATGTTTCTCATCGTCCTTGGCAAATATGCCCTCACACGCCATGTTCTCGAGGATGAAGCGTTCCCCACACGACCAGTGTGGCTTCAAAAGGATTGCTGTGTCCTCACTTGGGTGTATGGCACCATCTCCAGCGACCTGTAACAGTCGCTGCTGATGAGGCAGGGCAATGCCCGCAACGCATGGTGCTATCTCAAGGAGGAATTCCTCGGTCAGAAGGAGTCTCGTGCCCTTCTCCTCGAGACGCAGTTCCGTACTTTTCGTCAGGAGTCCCTGAGCATCACCAACTACTACCGTCGCCTTGAATCCATGGCTGCCTTCCTTGCCGAATTCGATGACCCCATCGACGACAGGCAGATGGTGCTCGCGCTTCTCTGGGGCCTCAGTGGTAAGTTCCACCACATGGTGTCCATCCTCAAGATGCACCGACCGTTCCTAACATTTACTAAAGCACGTACTCACCTCATGTTGGAAGAGATAGAGATCGACACTCGTCCTCCGTCCCCATCGGCCGCTCTTGTCGCTACGATGTTGTGTCTGGTGGCTCCGAGTGCCACCGCTGCTCCTCGTTCGGGAGCCCTCCTCCTCCGCTTCCCTCTGCCCCAACCAGTGGCCAGCGTAATGGCCACCGCCGTGGCCGTGGGGGACGTGGCGACTTTGCTAGTACCAGCTCTCCAATGCCTTCTGCTGGAGCGTCCCCAGGTGGACAGGGCGATGTCCCTCCCGGTACGGCCGTGTACCCATTGTTCGTCCATCCTTGGGCTAGACCTGTGCGTATGTGGCCGTACGACCTGTCCGGCCAACCTTCGCCGCCCCAGCCTGCCTTCCACGCTGCCCCGCACTATGGCAGTTTCGGTGCTCTTCCTAGCACCTATGGAGGCGCATACGGTGCCCCATCGTCTCCATACGGCACGTACTAAGGGGGAGCTGCGACGCCGGGTTTTTTGATGCCCTTACCAGCATACCAGGCGGCTCCTTGTCCGCCTACTCCTAGAAGGGCTTGGCACCAGGACTCCTTGGCGCAATCCTTCAACACTATGACACTCAACCAACTGGCCTCTGAGTGGTATGCTGATACGGGTGCCGGCTCCCACATGGCCTCGGACGCTGGTATACTCTCCGTCATTTTCCCACCCTCTTTATCTACTCCTTCATCTATCATTGTGGACAATGGCGCTTTACTTCCGATCACAACCACTGGAACACCGTTTTTCATTACTGCACTGTGATCTTGCTCTTAATAATGTTCTGGTATCACTCAACGTTATTAAGAATTTAATTTCCATTTGTCGGTTTACCACCGACAATAATTGTTCCATTGAGTTTGATCCTTTTGGTCTTTCTGTGAAGGATCTGTAAACCAGGAACGTGATCGTCAGGTGCAATAGTTCCGGTGACCTCTACCTATTTTTTGCACCATCTACCAGCACCTCAGCATTCCTCGTCGTCCCCACCTCCCTTTGGCATCGCTGTCTCGGTCATCTTGGGTGCGACGTCCTATCCAAACTTATTAGTTCCAATGTCATTTCCTGCAATAAAGATGATATCGATCATTTATGTCATGCGTGCCAGCTCGGTCGTCATGTACATCTTTCTTTCGGTTCATCTACTTCTCGTGCTACTCACAATTTTGATTTAATTCATTATGATCTATGGACCTCTCCAATTGTTAGTGTGTCAAGATATAAATATTATCTTGTTATTCTCGATGACTGCTCTCACTACATTTGGACTTTTCCCCTTCGTATCAAATCCAAGACATTTTCTACTATTTCTACTTTTTTTGCGTATGTTCACACACAGTTTGGCACCACCATCAAGAACATCCAGTGCAATAATGGCCATGAATTCGATAATTCCTAGGCCCGCACGTTTTTTCTCTCCCACAGTGTTGCTCTCCGTATGTCGTGCCCATACACTTCCCAACAAAATGGTAAAGCAGAGTGTTCCATTTGTACCATCAATAACACTCTGCATTCTCTTTTGTTTTAGGCGAGTTTCCCTCTAGCTTACTGGGTTGAGGCCCTTCACACTGCCACCTATCTTGTGAACCGCCTCCCTACCACAACACTTGTCTCCTCCGCACCATACTCCTCTCTCTTCTCTGTCCCGCCCACCTATGATCATCTCAAAGTTTTTGGTTATGCCTGTTATCCAAATTTGTTATCTACAGTGCCCCACAAACTTGCCCCTCGCTCTTCTCTATGCATGTTCCTCGGCTACTCTTCGGAGCACAAAGGCTATCACTGCCTCGAGCTTCAGTCGAACCGCATCATTATTTCTCGACATGTTGTTTTTGATGAATCTTTTTTCCCTTTCTCCAACATGTCTACCACACCCATGGCACCTTCCGCCTTAGACTTTCTTATCGATGATCATGATCTCACCACTTCAATTCCTGGAGCTTCTTTTTTGCGTGCAGGTACAACGACCTCCTCAGCGGCACACCCTATGCCCGCAGCCACACTTGCGCCATCGAGCCCTGGTGCAGGGCCGTGGTCGCCCGAGTCCATGTCATCCAGTGTTGCTACCCCTATGCACCTCGCATAGGTCGCTGCCAGCGGCGCCACACCGACTTTGAGTGTTGCCGGTCCTGCTGCCCCTATTGCTCGCGCACAGCTTGTTGCCAGTGGTACCGGCCGCATAGCTGCCACTCGGCCGATTGTCATCCCTCCTGTGACCAACACATACTCTATGCGCACGCGTGGTAAAGCTGGCATTGCGTATCCCGTGGATCGCCTCAACCTCCATGCTGTGGCTATGTCGCCTCTTCCTCGCTCTGTTCATGATGCCCTGTCAGACCCTAATTGGCGATCTGCTATGTAGGCTAAGTATAACGCTTTGATTGCTAATGACACCTGGAGTCTTGTGCCTCGCCCTCCTGGTGTCAATGTTATGACTGGCAAGTAGATTTGTTGAAACAAAGTCAGATACTTCGCTCTTCATCTATCACCGCGGTCCAAACACAGCCTACTTACTACTATATGTGGATGACATTGTCCTCACTACCTCCTCTGTGGGATTACGCAAGCATATCATTGAGGCTCTCCGGCATGAGTTTGCTATGATGGCTATGGGTCAGCTGTATCATTTTCTGGGTATTTCTGTGACATGCTCCGTAGATGGTCTGTTCCTTTCCCAGCGGCAGTACAGTCAGGATATTTTGGAACGTACCGAGATGAGTGCGTGCAAGCCATGTAGCACGCCTATTGATCTCCGCTCCAAATTATCTATTGATGGAACCACCTGTCGCTGACGCTACATAGTACCGCAGTTTAGCTGGTGCCCTATAGTATCTAACCTTCACCCGACCCGACATTATCTTTGCAGTTCAGCAGATCTGTCTCTATATGCATGATCCTCGAGAGTTGCACCTCGCTGCTCTCAAGCGAATCCTACGCTACTTGCAGGGCACCCTATCTCTTGGCCTGACCATGCGTCGATCTTCGCCTGCAGATCTTGTTGTTTACACAGATACCAACTGGGTTGGCTATCTTGACACTCGCCGGTTGACCTCTGGCTATGCCGTATTTCTCGGGGATAACTTAGTGTCCTGGTCTTTCAAGCATCAGTATACGGTCTCTAGATCAAGTATTGAAGCTGAATATCGTGCTATGGCAAATGGTGTTGCTGAAGCTATCTGGCTACGACAGCTGCTTCTTGAGCTTCGTCAGCCCCCTCAACGTGCCATCTTGGTCTATTGTGATAATATCAGTGCTGTATATCTCTCTAGCAACCCGATGCAGCATCAGCGGACGAACCATGTTGAGATTGATCTCCATTTTGTTCGAGAGAAGGTCACTCTTGGTCACGTTCAGGTCCTAAATGTTCCTACGATATCGTAGTACGCCGACGTCTTTACCAAAGGCCTTCCTACTTCACTATTTCAGGAATTTTAATCTAGTCTGAATGTTAGTGATGCTCCCGATTAGACTACAGGAAAGTGTTAATCTATTGTAATTATAGGAAGTGTAATTATGATAGGATAACCATGTCATGGTTGTGTGGTTGTCTTGTGAGCCGCCCCAGCCGCCTATATATACTGATACATTGATAGGGAATAAAATCAATCATTCCCACATTTTCAAAGTCCACTTGATTATATAATTGCCACTCAATGCTTTCCTTTCCTAGCAGTCAGAGAGCATCCGCAGCGCTTCATTCTTTTCAACAATTAACTTTTTCTTATCCTCAAGAAGAGTCTTCTTCTTGCAGTCAAGAATTCTAACACAGTTAGCGGCAGCAACTCCTTCAGCTTCTTTGCTATCAATGATTCAAGAGAGGTTGATTCGATCTTGCTCAAGTTCCGCAATATGGTCGAGAGACTTCCTCTGACAAGCACAAATTTCTTTGAGCACCTTTTGAGCAACACCTCTTTGAAAGTGCACTAAATTGGGAGTCTACAAGTCATGAGTACAAAGTAAAGAAATAAAAAACAAAGCTCAAAAAGTAGGAATAAGAGAAAACAAGAAACCACAATACCTTGGTGGCTGAGACCTCAAGGGTGGTCCAAGCAAAATGTAGGTCATTATTTAATAAACTCCTTTTCATGCTCCGCATAAACAATCGATGGGATAATAGTACTTGGGAGTTTGTTAACAAGAGACCAATATTTCAAGTCTCCAAGAGACGAATTCATACCATGTTGACTCAGCTCACCAAGTTCATCAAAAGTTGGAGTACTCATCAAAAGAGACCCCTCCTCAATAGCACCGCTTACTAAAAGCCTCCAACACTTCTGCAACAAGGGTTACAGATGGAATAGACATGGCAGGTTCAGAAGTGGAAGCATCTTGAGCAGTCTACGCATCTCGAGAAGCAGCAGCAAAATGGGGCAATGGCTAGTGCAATCGGTACCATCACCAGCATGGACATCAATCAACATCATTAGCAAATTCAACTTCCAGGTTCCTTTGCTTGAAAATTATCTCCCTGCTGGCCTCAACTGCAACCAGGGCACATGAGTTATCCCTAAGATCTTGAGCTGCTGGGTTAGCAGTACATTGATTAGAATGTGGAGAAGGGCCAGAAACGAAGGAACAGCTAGAGTCGAGGCAGGATCCAAGGCAGGCAAAACAAAGTTGAGAGGAGATATACTCTTAGAGAGCGCAAAAATAAATCCGGCGTCTCGGTCATCACTGGCAGGACAAATGCGAACATCTTTTGTGGAACAATATCAAGAAGGGGAAGAGGTTGAGACCCATTTTCCCTTAGCAACTTGGGCAGGCTCACTAGGGGCACATGGAGAACAAGATGAGGCAGATTGCTCTATCACCTCATGGGTAGCCTCAGTAGATTTATCTTCATTCTCCAAACAATTGTCATCCGCATAATCAGCGGAAAACGAGGGAGCCATTGCCTATCGTGTGTCTTCTTCTTTGCTTCAAGAACCTTAGGGAAAACAGTAGAAGGGACCTCGAGTTTCAAAATGGCCAGAACATGATTCTATTGGGTTTGATGCAAAACCCTGATATACCCATCGTTCTCGACCAAAGTATACGACCCTATGAATTTTCGAGCAGCATGGGTAGCATTCTCCATCGAGAGCACTGTGCAAATAAGGAATAATAATTTAGAGAGTTAATGATGAACACATCGAAAAAGAACATGGGTCACAAATAAAAGAACATACCTTGCTCAGCATCAACAAGAAATGGTAAAAGGAGATAATTCAAGGTAGCTGGTGCATCACTAAGGGGTAAATGCCAATCAGTAGAAAGTGGTCCAATCCCAAGCAGAAGAAACACCTCTACAAGATTTCAAAACATTCAGCTATGAGATAAGCTCATCAACACGACCATGAACATCATAGCTAGCGGACAAGGACACTTCGAGTTCTGATTTGACATTTGGAGTTTTCTCAGAAAACTTAAAAGTCAAGAAATCAATGGAGGCAAAAGATGCTAGGATTCTATAGTAAAACCACCTTGATTGCCAATTAGTGCCCCCACTTCACTCGAATAGCAAGAACCAGTCAAAACCCACCATGGTTAGAGCACGGGATGAAATTGATGCAGCCAAAATTAGGATTACTGTTTAAGCCGAATTGGTCCACTGGGTTGGCCAATAGAAATTCAGTCCAATGTGCTTAAATATGAGAAGGTCTTAGAGATTTGCTTAGCTCCAATGTAGATCCATAAGCTCTTTGGCGTCTTTGGGTTGTTGGGATTCAAGATGTGCTAGATAATTTGACCTCTAATTGATAAGGAAGACATAGAACTAGATCATCCACCTAATCGATTAATAGGCCAATACGGACTTCTGCTATCAACTGGATGTACCGATAGAGTTGAGATAGTCATTAGCTGTGAGTCTGATGCAGATATATAAACATGATATAAAGATAGCTTATTCATACATCGGCTAATGGTCCAATATGATCATAAAAACATGATATAAACAAGTAAACTCATCGGCTAGCTGAGCCGATGGAAGAAAAGAAACCAACTAGATCACAATGCTAACACTATTAAAAACAAACTTGATGGATCGGACTAAATTGAGACTCTAATCTAATGAAATCATATCGATCATTAGCAGACTGATTGTAGACAATCTATATATATAGGCTAAGAAGCCGATATGTTAAGCTTAAATCTTAATGTAAAGATAACTCATCGGTTGATTACTCCAATGAAACGTTGCATAAAAACCCATCGACTTAGTCTAAATTTATTATCAGCAGTCTAAAAGGTTGGACCTAACCGATGCAGCACGAGACTGATAATAATAAAAGAAACTCAATAAGCCAATAAATCTCATGTAAACATGATGTGATATAATTGATCGGACTAAAAGGTTAGACTCAACCGATACAACCTTAAACAAAACTGATATACCAAGATAATAGCGGGATTTACCCCTTCGCTAGAAATCAGACGTAACCGATGCAGCCCCACGTCGAGAGCCAAAATTCATTGGTAAAAACCTAGAAGAACAAGGGTGGTGATGCGTCGAATTTTTATTTATCTGTGTAGATAATTTATAAGGTCCCTACGGGTTTGTATTTATACCTCAGGATTACACAAGTCTGAGATGGTTAAAAACAACCTCCATATATTATTTACTAAATAGAAAAGGAAACTATCTCTAAGAAAATAACAAAATTAACTACTCATGTCTAATTACAAGAGATATCTTATAGATACAAAACCACTATGCCGTAGTTTTCATAATTCTTTCCTAGATTAAGTCTCATCTGGATAATCTTCTACCTATTGACTAAACCAAATCCATCTTGATCTATCCGATCGGCTCTTTCCTTATCCGAGACCATCAATATTTCCATCTGTCCGATCGGCTTCTCCATCTATTAATCGACCTCTTTCTATAAGCCAATCGGTTCTCCGATCTTCAACCGAATTTGTTTGCGGGCTTATAAAATTTTGGCGTTAACACATACCCCCCAATTTTGGAGTATGAAGACTCATCCTTCGAAATTATCTTTTTCAGGCTCCCATGACTTTGAAATCTCTTCACTTGCTTCTTGTAATCAGTTTTTATGAGCTGATACTGTCTGCGTCAAATACGCTAAGCTATCAAACTTTTAGGAAAAAAACTTCTTTCTAATGTAACTTGATAATCCTTGAAATGCTAGCTCTACTAACTGTTCATAGCATATGTCCAAGCTATAGCATCGGCTTCTTATATTGTGAAATCTTTGAATATATTCTAGAATCAATTTCTCCACCTTCTACTTCACCGATATTAAATCTGTGAACCGCATCTCGTGGATCCCCGTAAAGAAGTACTTGTGAAATTATTCCTCTAGATCGGCCCATCCTTTGATTGAATTTGGCGGCAATGATAAAAACCAAATAAAAGTCGATCTAGATAGTGACAATGGAAACAACCTAACTCTCAGAGCCTCTTCTACAGATGCTTCTCCACACTAAGCTAAGAATCGACTGATGTGTTCAACTATAGACATATTGTCTTGCCCTAAGAACTTAGAGAAGTCTGATATCTTGTGTCAGTGTGGTAATGGTATTCTATCAAACCACTCAGGGTATGGACGCCAATACATGAAATTTTCCTCCTCCAATTTTAAGTTGAAATGTTCCTTCATCACTTTGAATATCTTTGTAGTCTACTCATTGTCTCCATCGTGTTGTCCCCGAGCTGAATATAGCCATCAGGCCAATTGAACATTGACATCTGTGGACCAATATTTGCCGATGTATAAAGTGGTGGCTCCTAAGTAATTAATCCATCCACTCTTTTCCTAATGAAGTCCTGAAGTATATTTATCAACCCTCCAGATTGATCGATCAGTACATGATATATAGCTTCATCAACTAATTCTTGGACGGATTTATGTGGACATGAAGATGCAGGTTTAGTTGGTTCACTGATTAGAGTTGGTCTTGGGAACAAATTCTTCGAGATTGGTCCTTCTTGCATCATACTAAAGAATTGCAAGTACAACTACTCAAAATCCTTCACAGATTACTCCACTTGCTGTCTCTGTGTATCTATCAAATCTTTCAATACGACCGGAATAATGATATCTTTATCAACTTCTTCATCGAACAAGTGTGCCTTGGCATTAACCTCTTCTTTAGAAATACTAACTAAAATCCTATCCTACCAGGTGTGCCAAAAGATGTGTTTAAGCCGAATAGATCCACCGAGTTGGCTGATAGAAATTAAGTCCAATCTACTTAAACATGAGAAAGCCTGGGAGATTTGCTTAGCTCTATTGTAAGTCCTTAAGCTCTTTGGTGTCTTTGGGTTGTTGGGGTTCAGGGCGTGCGAGTCAATTTGACCTATAATTGACAAGAAAGACAAATAGAATTAGACCATCCAGCCAATCGATCCATAGGCCGATACGGACTCCTGCTATTAGTTGGATATACTGATAGAGTTTAGATAGTCATCGGTTGTGAGTCCGATGCAGATATATAAACATGATACGAAGATATCTTATTTATACATTGGCTAATGGTCCAATGCAATCATAGAAACATGATATAAACAAGTAAACTTATCGTCTAGCTGAGCCAATACAAGGAACGAGACCTACTAGATCATGATGCTAGCCCTATTAAAAACAACATTGATAGATCGGACTAAACCGAGATAACATAAGATTAGATCTAATAAAACCAGATCGATCACTAACAGACTGATCGTAGACAATCTATGTATGTTGGCTGATAAGCCAATATGTTAAGCTTGAAGCTAAATGTAAAGATAACTTATCGACTGGCTATTCTGATGAAACATCACATAAAAACAGCCTCCAGATATTAGAAAAGGAAACTCTCTAAAAAGATAACAAATTTAACTATTCCTGTCTAATTACAAAAGATATATTATAAATACAAAGCTACTATGACGTGGTTTCCACAATTTCTTCCTAGATTCAGTCTCATCTAGATAATATTTCACTTATCGATTGAACTAAATCCATCTTCATCTATCCGATCGGCTTTTTTCTTATCTAAGACCATCAACATTTCTATTTCTCCGATCGGCTTCTTCATCTATCAATCAGACTCTTTCTATAAATTGATCAACTCTCTGATTCTTAACCCAATCTATTTGCGGGATTACCAAATTTTGGCGTTAATAATTCTGCAATGTGTAATGTCAAGTATTGTTCGAGAAGGCAAAGTCTTGTCCACGTGGAGCACCACCACAGCTCTGAATCATCCACTCAAAAACACCAAGACGAACAATGGCGCTTGGTGTACATTGAGAAAACTCAAGGTTATACAACTTTAGCACTACGGGAATCAAAGAACTGCAAGGTCAAAGGCCTGCTTCAATGTATGCCTCAAAAACAACAGTGAAGCCTTCATGAGGAGAAGGATGAGTTTCCCCAAAAGGAAGTAGAACTTTGTCACGGCTCGAGATACAATCATCCGAGACAAGACAACAAATGAGAGCCTCATTGGCAATAGACACGCCAAGCTCTGCCTCACCTCCAAAGCTACCGGCCCTTGATTTTTGGCTTGTCTTCTTACTTCTCTTCACCATTATTGAAAACTAAAGCATATTGAGAATAAATGGAACAAATGTTTCTTTGAACAAATGTTTCTTTCTTTTTAGCTAGAAATTAGGCTTTGGAGAGGAGAGCAAACTAGGGATGCAGTCAGTGAAAATGACCGTGACCCTCGGACCCCTCTCCCCCTTATATAACACCCAGAGAGGAAGTGGGTGGCATGTGAGGAGGCACAAGACCCGAGGAGACATGGCTTTACAGATGTACCGAGGAGTCATGCATGTGGCGTAATTAATATACTAAAGTGTTTAAATAAAACTAACAAATATTAATAAAAATAGTAAAAATGAGCAGATGAATAAACCCAATAGACAAAGTTGCATAATCTGTTTTTGGACTAACTTGAGTCTTAGAGGTTGATTTCCACCTCATGTTTCAGTTGAATAGGTAGACGGCAAGCCCCTTCAAATTGCAGTGAAAATTGTTTCAGCCGAAAACACATTTCACCCTTACTCGTAAGGGGGTTGTTATAGAAGGGACCGGGCGTCACACCTATTTGACCAAATCACGATCTCAAGCTCCTGATGGACATATTCCGATTGGAAGCTAAATACTTCTCGAGTTCCTCAAGTAGTTACCTCAAAAGTAGATCAAGTTGTTTTGGATGAAGACATGTTGATTAAGCAAATAGTATTCGAGCTTATTGGGAGAGGTAAGTGGTACACAAAGGATGAAGAAGTTAGACTACTATGCTACCGATGGGAATATTCCCTTAGAAGTTGCTAGGGGACCATTCTAACCACCCTCATAGGCTAGCACAAATGGTCTAAGAAACTATCTAAGTGTACCATTATGCCCTTAGGGTTTTCAGTCCCTCAATGACATAATGTAATTTTACATGTACTTACTATGGCTATAATAGTCGTCTTTCTATAGCAAGCCATATTATATTTTTCTGAAATAGTGATAGTGAGAAACTTTTGACTCATATCGAGCTCCCCTCACATAAGGATAGGTGAGAAAAAACATTTTCTCACATATCCCCATTTTGTTTATGACCTTAGGTCACAACACTTTTTTTCTTTCTTTTTTCAACATAATCCATCCAATATTAGTGGAATGGTGTACAAGGGATTAGTGATCCAACCGGCATTGGAGGACGAGGCCTTGAGTCCGTCGAATTGATTTATCGGAGTAGGCCTCTGGCTAGATGTAATTGTACAGGTTGGAGAAGTCATGCGCTGAACAGAATGGCGGTGTTCGACATAGCTCCTCCTTTCCAGTCTCCCATGGTTGATCATTATCGTCACACACAAATCTGTCTTTTAGTCACTGCAGCCCACAATTAGGATTGGAAGGTTTAGAGAATGTTAGGCCATAGCCAAATATAGTAGTGATAGGATGGTGCTCCAGGTGCTTGGGGCCCACCTTTATATGCGTTGTGTGATTGGGGCCAAACTACAATTCACTTATAAGAATGATAGAAAAAATGTATAAATCGGATGAGAAAAAACGTATAAATCGGATGAGAGAGATAGATTAAAAAAATTTAAGAGGATAGAGTTATTACTAACTTTTCTTTAAAATTTTTATAGTATTGTCTATTTTATAGGAATTTTAAAAAAAATATTAGAATTCATTCATTTGTTTCAAATGCGTAAATTTTTCTATAGGATTGAAATCCTTTAAATTTTTTAAGTTTTTCTAAAAATTAAAAAGGGCCTTACTTGTTATGCAATATGGTGGCATTTTAAATTGTTGGCCATTTATGACATTGGTGTACAATCTTGTAATCAGCTATGCATATAGCGCCCTTTTAGTAATCATAGCGATAACCTTTGCGAGATAAATATATAAAACTTTAATAATATGAAACTCTAACGCAACAGGAGAATAGATGGTATAAGATTGTTTGTGTTCATTGATACCGACATGTATGTCTCATGGAAATAAACTTGTTCATGAATATGCTCAAGACTACAACTGAAACATGTCCATGGTTAGAAGCCCAAGACTACAATTCAGACATGTTCATGACCCAGATATTTCTTGCATGCTTTTCAGATTGACAGTCTATATACCACATACTCCCACCAGTCATTTATATTTAGAGTTGGGAAAGCATAACTTAGTTCAAATATATTTGACTAGATGAGTACTTATTTATTTATTTTTGCAGAGATATATACCACATATTTAAAGTAGTCTTTCCCTTACTCGTGATATTGACCTGAGTATTCTGTATTATTAATTGTAGGGAATATAATCATTTCAAGCCAGAACCGATGCTGATGCATTATGGTTCAATGAAAACTTAGACGAGGAATGTGCTTGAGCGTTTTCTTTTGTTCAGCTTGAGAGCTTAGATACTAACCTAGTGAAACTGTCACTGCCTTCTACTTCTATTTAGACATTGGCATATGCAATGGACATAGCTGTTTTTTTAAGAGAAACAGCAGGAGAGCCTTCTACTGTGATATATATATATATATATATATTAAAAGAAAGAAAAATATTTACAAGAGCAGGGAAGGGAAGAATTTATAGAGAGGTCATGAAAAAGATTGAATCCATTATTTCCATAGATGATTGTCTGACCATAGATGCTTGTCTGAGACCTTTGCGCTAAACAAATGTGAGGCAAAATCCTCTCTAAACTTAGCCCTCCACATAGACCAAAGAGGTGCAACATCATTGAAGAAGAAATCATTTCTTCTTGTCCAAATGTTCCATAATGCAATTGCCACTATTTCCAGGAAGAAAGGATGATTAAATTGTGTCTTAGCTTACATAATCATATTCATAAAGTGAGTCGAATTGATCCCTAAGTATTGCCATCAACTTCGAGAAAAAGGGCAGTCAAAAAAAGAGATGGACTAGATCTTCTCTTCTATCGTCCGGACAAAGAAAAGATTGATAACCTCCCTGAACTATAAACTGACTTCTCTCAAGCATGTCTCAAGTGTTTAATCCGTCCATTAACAGCAACCAAAGGAATACCTTCAGTTTCATAATACATTTACTCCCCGAGGTTAGAACATGAGATATTTCTGATTGCAAATGTGCGTAATGTAAGTCATACAACTTTTTTGACTTATAGCCTCAATTCCCCCAAATATATGACCATACATCATTTCCTCCTGTCTAGCATAAGAGAAAAGATAGGGAGTTCTGAATCAGAAGAGTGATTATTCCAACTTTCTACAACAGAACAGTATCCTCATTTCCAGTTTCAACCCTAGCAACTTCTCTATAAAGAGGCATTAATCTCAAAATATCTTTCGACAAAAGGATCCTTTCTCTATACAGGCATGAGGGGTATGTGAATTGTAATACTTACTCCAAATCAGTCTCACCCATGGCAAATCCCTTTTATTGTAGAATTTTTCTAGGTATTCAACAACAACGCCACATTCTGGTGCTCCAAATTGATTATACCCAACCCTCCTTTCTTCTTTGGCTTACATACTAGGTCCCATGCAAAAGGGTTTGTCCTAGTATTGACTTCAATAGACTTCCTCTATAAACAATGTCTTTTTTAAAGACTGTTAGACACATATATCTCGACCCCCTATACAGTAAATGAAGTCGCAGTCTACTCTCTATCTATACACTTTATTTCCACATGGTATCAGAGCATACAGACACCCCCCACGCGCCGGCACCATTCTCACCGGCGGGCCGACACCTCTCCTCTATCACAGGCGTCTCCTCTGCGGCTCCCTCCACCATGCACTTCTCTTTCACTTCTTCCTCTACTGCGGTGTTTCTTCCTGCCGATCTCTGAGCTCCTCCGCTGCGAGTTTCATCTCCACGTTCTTCTTCACCACGGGCTTCTCCTCCACAGTCTCCTCTGCCGCAGACCAATCCTCCGCCGTAGGCTCATCCGTTCCCGCGGTTTTCTCTACCGTGGGCTTATCCATGTTCGTTGTTTTCTTTATTGCGTGACGAGGAGACGGAGCCGCACACTGGCGAGAACTGTCTCCCCCTCCTCATCTGCCACCTGGTTCCATCCACCTCCTCACTTGTGCTCTCGCACCATCCTTCTCTCCGTAGTTGCGTCGGCACTCCTCCGCGCCCACGTTCTTCATCCATGCTCGCGGCCAGAGCATGCACCACGGACGCAACTCTCTCCTTTTCGCGGACGCAAACCTTTCTCCCCTCACTCCTGCAGCCTCTCTCGCCTCTCGTCCGCGCCAATCTGGTATGCCCACGTGTCCACGAACGTGAAACCATGCCTTCCGGACGCAAACTTTTCTTCTCTCGCGCCCGCGGCCTCTCCTGTTTCGTGTCTACGCCAATCCGACACGTACACATGTCCGCAAACACGACTCTGCCTCCCAAATGTGAACTTTTCCTCTCTCGCGCCCGTGGCTTCTCCCGCTTCGTGTCCGCGCTAATCTGACACGTACGCAAACTTTCCTTCTCACGCCCTTGACTCCTCGCGTTGCGTTTATCGGCTTCGCACACCAATCCGACGCATACACGTGTCCATGGACACGACACTCTGTCTCCCGAACGCGAACTTTCCTTCTCGCGCCCGTGACTCCTCACGTTGCGTCCATCGGCTACGCACACGCGTCCATCGGCTTCGCACCCGCGTCCATCGGCTTCGCACACGCGTTTTGTCACCAGCGCATCCGCGTGTGATCCCCTTACGTCGTGTCCACCTTCACAATGGCTACAGAGTCGGCCCTTGGCTTTGGCATCCTTTTTGTTGCTGGCTATGACTCTCTGCCTGCCATTGGTGCTCTCTTCATCGGCGCTCTCGACGCTGCCTCGACTAACCCGATGTTCTCCCCACCTTACGCCGCTGTCAATGTGAAATCTCGTGTTTCGATTTCACTTGATCTTAATGCCAACTATTCCAAATGAGTTTTCTCCCCCTCGCCCTGATGATCCCCAGCGGGACATCACTGAGGGTTGCGTCCGCAGTTGGCTACTCGGCTGTGTCAATAACTCTGTTCTCGACCTCACCATGGATGATACCGACCCTATCGCCCGTGACCTATGGGTGGCCATTGAGCGGATCTTCCAAGCCAACAAGCAACACCGCGCTATCTTCCTCCTCAATGAATTCTACTCTATGGTACAAGGAGACTCCTCTATCTCTACGTACTGTTAATGCCTGAAGATCAAGACCACCGTCCTCCGTGATGTCCGCCGCCCTGTGGCCGACTCACAACTCGTCCTCACCCTCTTGCGCGGTCTCAATCCTCACTTCTCCAACACCGCCGATGATATCGCCAACTCCGTCACTCTTCCCACGTTCGCCCGCGCTCACGACATGTTAGTCCTCAAGGAGCTCCGCTTGGCCAACGATGAGAAGACCATCATCACACCGCTCTCATCGCCGTAGCCGATCCTAGCTACAACAGGCTCGGCGGCTTCCGCTCCACGTGTGCTGCTGTCTCCTCTCGAGGCCATGGCAGCCCCTCCGATAGCCACGGTTTCGGTCATAGCAACTGGGCCCGAGACGGTGGCAGCGAAAAAGGCAAAGGAAAGGGCAAGGGTAAGAGCTGGAGCGGCCCTACATAACCGCGCCCACCTACTGCCCCTCCTCCGCAAGGTGGCCCCATGGGTCCTTGGCTCTGCTACAATCCCTAGGCGTCTCAACTGCAGCCGCGTAGTCACACCGGCTAGCAGCTAGGGGTCCTCAGCGCTCTCCCCAGACACACCTGGTGTCCACACCGGTGCAGCCATCCATGACTCCCACACCCTCGCAAGCTTCCTTGCCGGCTCCTATGTGGAACCAAGCTGGTCTCATCACCGCTCTCAACCAGATAACGCTCTAGCCCCAACACCCTTAGGTGCTGGACTCTGGTGCGTCATCTCACATGGTCTCTTCGGATGGTATACTTCTTTTTCGTCATCCTTCCTCATCCCCTTTCGTCACTGTCAGCAATGAGCACTCTCTCCCAATTACATGCCGCGGCGATTCTATCCTTTCAACACCCATATCAAACTTTCCTCTCCATAATGTTTTAATTGTTCCCTCTCTTATACACAATTTACTATCTATTCATCAATTCACCAAAGACAACAATTGCTCCATCAAATTTGACGCACTTGGTTTCTCTATTAAGGATATTCCGACCCGACGCGTGATACTTCGTTGCAATAGTGGTGGCAACCTCTACACCATTCCTGCTGTGTCATCCACTCCTCACACTAGTCTTGCCATCTCCACCAACCTTTGGTATCTCCGTCTCGGCCACCTCAGTTCTGCCGCTGTCGTCACTCTCCGTCGAAGCGCATCCATCCAATGTACCAGCCACAGCCCCACTGTATGCCACTCATGTCAGCTTGGCAAACATATGCGGCTCTCCTTTTCCACCTCTAACTCTTGTACCTCCCGACCTTTTGAACTCTTTCACTGTGATGTGTGGACTTCTCCCGTTACCAGTGTTTTGGGCTATCAATATTATCTTGCTTTACTTGATTATACACATTACTGTTTGACTTATTCTCTTTCTCGCAAGTCCAAATTCACAGCCTATCTCATCAGTTTTTGCAATTATACTTCAACTCAATTCAACCTAACCATCAAAGCCATATAGGCCGACAATGGGATGGAGTTCATCAACAGAACCATCCGAACCTTCCTTCACTCTCTGGCATTCATCTTCGACTCTCTTGTCCCTACACTCCCTCAAAAATGGCAAGGCCAAATGTCTCCTTCGCACAATCAACAACATCAGCCGCACCATGCTTCTCCACGCGCATCTACTAGTATCGTATTGGGCTGAAGCACTCATCACAGCGACTTATCTACTAAATCGGCGCCCTTACTCCTCTATCCGAAACGAAATTCCTTATACTCTCCATTACCACAAGGTCCCTGATTATTTTCACCTATGTGTTTTCGGGTGCCTTTGCTACCCCAACTTGACAGCCACTACTCCTCACAAACTCGCCCCACACTCCATCGCCTATGTCTTTCTTGGCTATCCATCCTCCCATAAGGGATACCGCTACCTTGATCTCTCTACTCAACGCATCATCATCTCTCGTCATGTCATTTTTTGACGAGTCCTGCTTCCCTTTCGGGTTAATCAATCTTGGATCTTTGTTTGGTGACTTGGACTTCCTACTTATCAACACTGTAACCACATGCCTCTTACCGACCACCTCACCCCGCGACGCCACTACACATTCGCAGTCCACTCCGGTGATACCCGAGGACCCACTGAATAACTCCGCCATTCTTCTACATGGCCCAGCCGTGCAGACCATCTCTCCATCGGCTTCACTTCCCCCTTCCACTACCACAGCGCCAGCGGTCACCTCGGCTGACCCAGTCCGGCCCTCTCCTAGACCTACAGCCATCGGCCTCGTACCGCTATCACCTCTGCTCCTGCACACTCCACCCCACGACCAATGATGTCATCGGATCGCGTGGTAGCCCCCATTCTGATTGTCCCTCACTTGATCACCCGGTCTCAGACCGAGTCCCTTCGCCCAACTCAGCGCTATGGTTTCTCTGCCATTCATTGTGCTGTCTCGCCCATCCCGACGAATCACCGGTTCGTCTTGACCGATCCTTAGTAGCGCGCGGCCATGGCTGACGAGTATAAAGCGTTAATTGACAACAAGACCTAGCACTTCGTGCCTCGTCCTCCTGATGCTAACATTGCGACTGGCAAGTGGATCTTCAAGCACAAATTTCACTCCGGTGGGTCCCTTGCTCATCACAAGGCACGTTGGGTAGTTCGAGGCTTCTCACAACGCCTTGGCATCAACTAAAATGAGACCTTCAGCCCCGTCGTCAAGCCCACCACGATTTGGGTCGTTCTTATACTTGCCGCCTCGCGCTCCTGGCCGATCCACTAACTTGACATGAAGAACACTTTTCTTTATAGTCATCTAGCGAAGACCGTATACTGCTAGCAGCCTCTAGGCTTCGTCAACTCCGCTCGTCCCAATGACGTTTGTCTCCTCTAGCGCTCACTATATGGCCTCAAACAGGCACCCTAGAATTGGTACCAACGTTTTGCCACCTACCTTCGGCACCTCGGCTTTGTTGCCTCCGTCTCCGACATGTCCCTTTTTGTACTTCATACCGGGGATGCCACCACTTATCTCCTCCTATACGTTGACAATATCATCCTCACGACATCCTCGACTGCTACCCTACAGCACATCATAGCACGACTCCACTCGAAGTTCACCATGATGGACATTGGTCCTTGCACCACTTCCTCGGCATCTCCGTCACACGCTCCCTTGACGGATTATTTCTCTCCTAACGCCAGTATGCCATGGACCTTCTCCAGCATGCGGGCATGGCCGAGTGTCACTCTACCACAACTCCAGTCGACACTCATGCCAAGTTCTCAGCCACCAATGGCCCCCTCGTCGCTGTCCCCTCCCAGTACCAGAGCCTTGCCAGTGCCCTATAGTACTTAACGCTCACATGGCCTGACCTCACCTATGCGGTCCAGCAAGTGTGCCTCTTCATGCATGCTTCCTATGAACCTCATCTCGCATTGCTTAAGCGTATTCTTCGCTACGTGAAGGGCACCCTAACCACTGGCCTCCACCTCAGCTCCAGCTCGGTTGACTCCCTCACCGCGTATTCTAACGCAGACTGGGCGAATTGCCCCGACTCCCGATGCTCCACATCCGGTTACTGCGTCTTTCTAGGTGACACTCTGGTTTCTTGGTTTTCTAAACACCAAACCACGGTGTCCCGGTCCAATGCGGAAACCGAGTACCGCGCAGTTGCCCATGCCATCACCGAGTGCTATTGGATTTGCCAACTCCTCCAGGAATTTCATACACCCATCGCCTCCACGACCATCGTCTACTACGACAATGTAAGTGATATCTACATAACCGCTAACCCGGTTCACCATCACCGCACAAAGCATATCGAGATCGACATACATTTCATCCGTGACAAGGTCGCTCTGGGACTCGTTCGGATGCTCCATATACCTTTGATGCATTAGTTCGTCGACATTATGACCAAAAGACTCCCTGCATCTTTGTTCATCAGTTTTTGGTCTAGTCATTGTGTCCATGACTCTCCCGCTACGACTGCGGAGGGTATTAGACTGTTAGACACATATATATAGTTCTGACCCCCTGTATAGTAAACAGGGTCGCAGTCTACTCTCTGTCTGTACACTTCATTTCCATATGTCTGATCTATGTGTTTAATGATCTTTGGTAGCTTAATAGTGCAAATATAATATGTAGATAGGGAAGATAGGACTGCATTAACCATGGTTAACCTTCCTCCATAATTAAACAAAGTGGATATTGATGTCAATCTTCTATCAATTCTATCAATGACAGGACCACAATCTTGTACTGTCGGTTTGGTAGTCCTCACTGGCAATCCTAGATAGGTAAAAGGTAAGCTGCCCACCTTGCATCCAAGTGTCCCAGCCAAAACCTCCATTTTGTCCTGTGCCACATTAACAGAAATCATACATGACTTGTGAAAATTAACCTTAAGCTCACTTGATTGAGCATAAGATTGATGTAAGACTTTCAAACAAAATGTCTCTCTCTGCCTTGCTTTCATGGCGATTAATGTGTCATCAGCATCTTGCACAATAGAAAAGCAACCTCCTTCATAAGATATTGGCAGGGAAAAATGATCATTTCTATGAGCTTCATTAATAATAGTTTGCAAGAGATGAGCAGCTAAAACAAACAATAATGGTGACATAGCTGTTTAGGATGATATGTTCAGTTTGGTGACCATAATACCTTGAACTTACGTATGCATGAATTTGCATGTCTAATAGAGCTGGATATTTTGCCTTGTTGCAATGGCATTGTGGACTGCTAGTGACAAACCTTTGCATCATTATAGACAAACCAAAATTGCACACAATGGTCCAATTATATCAAGACATATTACTCCATTATCTCTGTTGTTATAAAAATCGATAGTGTTTCGGTAGTCATCTTGTATGTAGCGTGAGCACCAATTGCTCTTCTTCCGTTCTCAGAGTGACCCAACAATTAGAGATGGCAACGGTGTCCCCAGACCCCATCGCATTCGTCCGTTAATTCTTGTGTTGTTGCATATTCAGTTTTGTCCTGTTAATGCTTGTACGCTTGCATATTCGATTCTGTTCTGTCAATGCTTGAGCGCTTGCAATAAGAGTGGTTCCATTATCAGTTTACCTGTTTCTGCTATTACTGTTCATATTCCCATGACATGAATTTATTTAGTTCATGCTACTTTTATGTAAAGTGCTACTTTTGTTCCTTACTTTTCAAAATGGTACTGTTTTCAAGTAGAGATAATGTTGATCTTTTTCCTACAACCAATCTTGGGCATGATTAGCATGTTCAGGAGGCAAAATAACCGGAATTATAGTTTAGGATGCTAGGACAAACTCTTGGGCAAAGTTTAGAGCAATCCTTAGCGCATGTAACTAGATTTTTTTTTCTCACAAAAAATGTGTAACTAGTCCTAGAAGATATGCATGCACATTAGCTAGCCGCCCCTACTCAATTTTTGATCTAGGTCCGCCCCTAGGGGCATACCCACAAAACACCGAGTGATCCTCATGCTCGCACTCAAATTCTAGTTTTTAGTGTAAGTATACATGTGTAACGAGAACCAAAAGATGTATACCCATTAATCAGTCCAACAAGGTGCCCCTATTCGATTTTTGGCATGGGTCCACCCCTGCCCAAAGCCAAAGCTAAAATAGAGGTAGTTGAGATTCTTCTTGGTGGACATTTTGGCAATAGTTGAAGCCGATTCACCCTTCACTAACAACGTAAATATAAAATTTTTAATCATATTTTTTCGCTAATACATCGTTCAACGTATTTTTTTTATTTGGACAACTGATGGAGCCTATTATATAGAAGCCCGTCGCCATTTGTCCAGTCAAATTGAAACAAAAGTATGACACATGCGAATGAATGAGTATTTGGGCAGTCTCCAACTCTAAACTAATTATCTCGCTCTCTTATATACGCTCTTGGAGGATCAACGCATGGCCTCATTTGATCCGGACATCGTTGCTATAGATGTTGGGCCGGTGATTATCGTTACTATGTCCCCACACTTGTGTTGGCCATCACTGGTGGCAGCGGCGACCAACACCAGACAGAGAGAGGCGATGAAGCAGGTATGGTGGCCACCTGCAGCTATGGCATGCATGGCTGCTAACTGATATCCAGGGCTTGCAGGGTGAGGGCATGCAAGAGAAGAAAAAAAGGACCGATGTTTGCAAAGTCAGAGCTCGGAGGTAGAAGAAACATCATGCTAGGCTGCTTGGCCATAAATGAGCATTGTGGCTGTGTGCAACTGCCTCGCATCTGGTCATTCATTTCATAGGCAGAAAGCTTGCGTCCATGGCACGATCAGGATGCCCTGACATGAGGAAGCAGAGTCACCATGCAACAGTGCTAAAAAATAGTGAGGGAAAGGTCCGGACCATTTCCAAAATGAAATGAGCTTTGTGGCTGCGTGCAGCAGCCTAGCTTGCCTGTAGTCATGCACTAGATATGAGGGTGTGCCGCCACGCCGCGCCAACATACGCAGGCGACCAAGTACGAATGTGAATAGAGTAGTTTGAGAAAATACTTCGAGCTTAAAAACTAAAGTAGTCCGAGAACGCTCTTGTATTAAAGGATGTGATAAGAACAATTCAAGGTAAAAAGCTTAGTGAAATAATTATTCAATGAAAAGGCCTATTTGTAAAATATAGGTTTATTGTTTATATATATAACGTGCTTCTCTCTCTAGATATTTTAAAAAAATCTTTGAGGGTTTTTAAGAACTAAATGAAAGCCTCCACATGCGAGATTCTTGAGAAAGTCGAGGGCCTCTTTTCTATAAGTTAATGCCCGTGTAGAATTGTTTAGAAAGGTAAGGGTTTCAATTATAAATTTATGGTAGCGAGTCCCTCCTTGAAATGAGGGTACTTTTTAGATTTTACGCGCAGGATAGAAAAAATAGATTTTTGCCTCCTTTCATAAATTTTATAGGGGTTATACATAAAGGTTTCAACTTTTATCATATTTAAAAAGGATGTATCCAATATATTTACAAAAGATAAGGGGTTTTATGCAAAAGTGAAAAGGTTGAAAGCAACATAGAAGTTTTTAGGGATTTTCCGTTAATGTGTCACCTCTTACCCTGTAGCCTTTGCACACAGAAATTTTTCGGGATTTTTCGTTAATTTCACATAATTAACATGCATTTTTTTCACTTCCAAATGGAGCTTAAACTTGGCCAGTTCTCTCTCTCTCTGTGGCAATGTTCTAATGTTTTGGGCTCCAATCTATCTATGTATTGTAAGTTTGCAACCTAACTTTACGTTATCATCAAGGTTGGCGTGAAATATCCCATGGAAGATAGAAGTAACGTAGGCTTTGGTTGTGTACTTGTGGTTGCATTTGCAGGGTAATGATTTGGTATACAACACAAATGTTTCATTATGCCCAATATTTCACAGATGGAAATGGATGGCAATTAATTTTCAAATAAACGATACAAAAGACTGGACAAACTGTAAAGTAACTTTGATGACTCTTGTGGAATGTTGGGCTTATCGGACATAGGCAATTTTAATTTTAAAGCACAATTTTACAGTTGTTTTGGAAGTTTTTCATTATAGTCTATTTTCCAACAATAGCTTTCAATATAAATATAAGTTTTTCACTTGTAGTTGTTTCATTTTTTTTTCTAATGCTTGCTTGTTTACTTCGTTTATTTTTCTAATACTTGCTTATTAGCTCTAGCAACCAATCAAAACTAACTCGACCAGTAGGTAGCACGCAGCCCTCCACCGTTGCATGCTAGTATCTCCGAAAAAAAAGGTTAGTTTATTTTCGCTTTGCAGTAAAAAAAACAGATGCATGAATATAACAATAATTCTCATATGTGGGCCTTAAAGCCCGTCCCGTTTTGCAGGCCTGTTTGAATGAGTTAATCAGCTGATTGGCTCATTATTTAAATACGCGGATTAATTAATATATTGATTATAAAGTTAACAAATAGCTCAGAAAAGTGTCAAAGCAATACTAATATAGAATTTTTTTAAAAAAAAACTTAATTTTGAAAACATAGCACAAATAATTTATACCTCCATCAGCTAAAAAGAACAGGGTTCCCAGGAAACGTTTCAGGCGACAGAATACAGTAGTCTAAATCATACCGCACCCGATGCTTTCATATATCAAAAGTTTAATGGCACAAAGTAAACATAGAAGGATGAATATTTCCACTGCAGTAATATCTTTAATGGAACTCTCATTGTAGGTCTACAAGCACATAACATTCTGACAGGGAGAAATGAGATTACTCGGCATTCGTATACAATTAACTCTGAAACAACCACTTGATAGGCCGTGATCCAAGGGCTAAATCCATTAAAAAAAGGAAAAAGAAAATGAAACAAAAATCACTGAGCTAGCTATGATACCTGAATCATGGGATAACAAATCGCCAGTTCATCTTAACTACCAGCTTTGAAAACTCAAAACTGAGGCCGCAGGCAAACTAAGCTTGGACGATATATTCAGTGTCCGTGGGATCAGTACTTGCCGTGGCAATAAAGAATTAGGCAAGAGAACTCTCTTTACTCGATCTTGACAGAAGAGTAGATCAGCCTAGTGAAGAGGAAGCATGCATAGAATCCAATCATACCGGTCAAGGCAAAGAAGGCATATGAGGCGATAAGCATGTACCCGAAGTACAGAACAGCTGACACAAACTTTGTGATCTCCAGCTTTGTGAAGAAGTAGAAGGATGCATACAAGAACAGGTAGATAGCAGAAGACCCTGATGTTAAGTATGACCTCCACCACCACAGATAGTCCTCACTGCACAGCTGGAAGTAGCAGAGCACGATCGAGATCTCAGCACAGGTTACAATCAGGATCAAGAATACAAGAAAGAGGAACCCAAATATGTAGTAGAACTGGTGCAGCCAGATGGAGGTCAGGATAAAGAAGAGCTCAATGAATACGGCACCAAATGGAAGGATCCCTCCGATTAGAATTGAGAAGATTGAGTTCATGTACCAGGCCTGCTCAGGAATCTGCCTGGGTATCTTGTTTGTTTTCACAGGATCCTCAATTGCAGGCTTCTTGAAGCCAAGGAAACTCCCAACAAATACTAGGGGCACTGAGATACCGAACCAAAGGAGGACAAGGGCAAACATTGTGGTGAATGGAACTGCACCTGAGGACTTCTGGCCCCATATAAGAGCATTCAGAAAGAAGAAAATAGCAAATACACTGCCAGGGAAAGTGAAGGCTGTCCTCAACGCAATGTTCTTCCATTCTGCGCCCTTGAAAAACTTGTAAAGACGTGAGGAAGAGTAGCCAGCGAGCAACCCCATGAATACCCAAAGCAAGAGCATCGCTGTCATCAGTCCACCCCTGTTTGATGGAGAAAGGAATCCAAGGACTGCAAAGACCATGGTGACAAGCAGCATGCCAAAAAACTGTACTCCAGTACCAACATAAACACAGAGCCAGTTAGAGTTTGATGGAGGCCTGAAAACATCACCATGGACAAGCTTCCATCCTGTTTCTTCCTGGGCTTCTTCCTGAGTCTCAAGCTGGTTATACTTGGAGATATCCCGGTAAAGGGTTCGGAGCATGATCATTGCAACCATTCCAGAAAGGAAGAGGACAATCATGAGGGAATTCACGATGGAAAACCAGTGGATCTGGTCATCCGTCATCAGTAGATAGGTATCCCAGCGAGATGCCCACTTAATATCACTCTCCTGCAAATTGATAGAATGATCAAACGAATGTATAGATGGTAACAAAATATTCACCCTCCACACTGAACAATTTCTAGTTACTGCAATCGTTTCATTAGAGCAGATGGATCCAAAAAAGAGCACATAAATCTCACCGTGAAATCCACATCATAGGTAAATATTATGTCTTTGCCAACTTCAACCTCCTGAGGAGAATCAGATGATGTAATTATACGTTTTGCATGAGGATCACAAGTTGTCAGGCGGGTCTTCTTATCATTCCACTGTCCTTCATATTCATGTTTAACACTGCAGCATATGTCATAGTTTTTAGTTCAAATTTAACAGCAGGAAGGACTGTCAACATCCAAATACTTCATAAGCCTACTTGCCTAAAAAATCTCAAGCAGCATACCTGTATGGTTTGACTTCAAAGGCAACTATCCTAGAAACATCCCTTTGGGCATCCCTGTGATACTTCACAGTAAATGAAAGATGATTGTGGATGAAGCTCTTTTCATCCTTGCTCTGCCAAGCACAAAGAAAAAAAAAGGGAAGAAAGTGTACGGTATAAGAACATTGCATTTTCATAGCATTTGATCACTGATCATAGTTACACTTACCCCTGCATACTGTCCTTTGGCTCCAACATGGAAACCATGCTGATAGAAAAATGCACCTTCTTGGTCCATTCTTTGAATAGGAACAACTAGAGGTAGGTTGTCAAGAATCCTGTTGAGGCAACAAATGTTTAGAACATTTGACAGCCACAAATAAGCTCTTAATAATCAAGAAATCAAGTTACTAACATACATGTTCACACGGTACTCATCTTCAATTTTTTCCTTGAGAACCTTTGCTTCTTTCTCCCCAACAGAAATCTTGCAGACTATTTGACACATCTGAGGCTCTCTCATTTCAAACTGGAAAGAATAGAAGTTAAAATATCAACTTAGAACCAATATATCAAGAAAAGATCAAAGAAAACACGATAGAGTAATAAACCGTGTATGGAGAGTTCTCAATGCGATCACCACGAAGAACTTCACCGAGATTTTCCGCACTGTCAACTATAGTATCCGGCTTGCAGAATGGGAGAGAATAATAAGAGTAGGGAAGCTGGGTCTTGATTGATGTCAATTTGTTGACTTTCACTGGAAGAGGGTCTTTCTGTAAACAAAGAGATGTCATTGTAGTTAGAAATCAATAGTAGTTGCATGTTGATGCATACTGAAAATGCAAAAGCCAGTCAGTTTTATCTATCAGCATGACATGTGTCCCCAACACTAAAGCAACAAGCATGAACAAATGTAGCATCTCACCAAATATACCTTAAAAAATTTGAACACTTCTGACTACAAAGTCAGTCAGATGTTAATGAGTAGCACATACATAGAAAGGAAATTTAAAAAAAAACAATATAATTAAATAAAAAAATTTCGGCGAAGGTGGTGAACAATTAAAACATAGTACAATCTAAACTATTGTCAGATAATAAAAACAAGTTGCGACCCCACTTGTTAAATACTAAGTTTTGTTTGCACATGTACTACTCAGGTTTACAGCCCAAAAATGTCCAATCATATCATCCAAAACTATACAGCACTTAATAACCTATCATCACCGACAACAACCGCAATTAAACATCCAAACCCATCAAGCTCATACTACGATGCCACCTTACATGTATTTTGTTGACGTAGCAATCCGCGCGCATTGATCAGTGCATCTCCCCACGCTCACTGTTTCATTAAACGCGTGTTCAGAATGACTCTAGACTCTGAATGCGAAACATGATTTTAGCGTGGCTTTCACAGCATCCAGACATTCCCAACGCCACCTGCATTGCGCAGGATCTCGCATCGTAATCTAACCCCCACATGCCACCAGTGACACCCAGATCTCGCGGTAGCGCAACGGCACGGCTGCAGATCTGGCCACCCTAACCCCAGATCCGACACCCCGAGCACGATCCCAACCGCAAAAACAAACGCAGCGAGATATCATCCCAAGACGAGGAGGACAGAAGGTAGTAGGGAGTGCGGACCTTCTCGAAGTCGTTGGGCGCGACGCCGGGGAGGTAGAACCCGGCGGCCGGCGCCGCGAGGCAGAGCGCGGCGAGGGCGACGGCCAGCGCCGTCGCTGCCGCCGGCGAGATCGCCATGGCGGGAGAAGAGGCGTCGGGGGACGCTCGTGCTCGCTCGCTCGGGGAGAGAGGCGAGATGAGATGAATGAGAGAGAGAGAGAGAGAGAATTGGCAAGACGAGATTGCGCTTTTCCGTTGCGACGAGGTGCTGTTTTAATGGAGAGGGGTGGCCGCGACGAGACGAGGAGGGGGAGCCCGCCCGCTCCGCGCACACACGTCTCTCCCCTAAGCTGCGTGTTACACACTGACTGTGGGTCCACCTGCACGATAGCTTTCATCTCGTTGGCGATCTATTTGTTCACGTCTTGAGACGCTGCCTTTACCGGTATTTTTCGCGGTACATGACATGAGGGTGGCCCACATGTCAGTGGTGCACTAAACAGGAGTAAATCGAATCCCACAGAACCTGCATGTTACTGGCATGTGGGGCTCACGAGAGGCCACAGCTTGGGTGGCCCACATGTCAGTGGATAGTATGGGTAGCCCTTGTACCAGTGGTTGTAGCAAGCAGTGGCTAGAGACGGAAACGTCGCAACGACGTGGTGGGCTTTGCTTGCGTTCGTGCCAAATTCCGGCAGGTTGGCCCCACCAGGCCCGTCGTGGCCCACACGTCAGTAAGAATGGTTAGGTCCGCGGCCACAGAGAGGAGGAAAACAAAAGCTGGTAGGTGATTCGTTCTGGTGTTGGGAGCACGAGCCGGAGGTGGCCGCAGAGAAGTATCGTTTCACAACCACTGACGTGTGGACCACAAAGTTGAGTGGGCCCACAATTCAGTGAGAATGACGTAGGAGCATTCGTATCTGGAGGAAATGGAGCTGCGATCTGTCGGTGGCGATCGGCGGTGCTCCACTGCGTTCGGAGTGGGTCCGCGAGTTGATGTTTTCACTGGATGACAGGTGGGTTCAGTTTTCGCAACTCACCAGTGGCTAGTGTAGCTATGTTTATTTATTTATTTATTTAGTCATGTAAGTTTGCAATCTTAGCACTTAGCACTCGCATGCTTTGACTTAGATTCTAAAACCTGATTACCAGTACATTTAAGATGTGAATATTTGATGCACTATTGATCATGACGTGTTTGATCTACTTTTATTCAATCAAGTTGCTCTTGAGGGTTGATTAGGGGACTACGACTAGAGATGGGCATTTGATCAATTTGGTCTCGGTCTTTTGATTTTTAATAAAATTTGGTCATCACGAGATTAAGGCCAATCAATCCTGAACAGTTTTGAAGATCAACCTATTCGGTCTCGATAACGGTCATGACTGAAATCATCAATGATTCCAGAGAAATACAAATTACAAAAAAAAATGTTCCACAAATTCAAAGATGGAAAAAATCACATAAAGCATCAAAAATCAAAAAACAAAACAAAAAACCTAGACGAGGTGAAGGGGTTGGCACCATCTCTTGATCTACAACAAGTGACCCTCCTTCGCCACAGCAAGAGCACTGTCTAGCGTTTGCAACGTGATGTAAGCAGAAGCATATACAGAGTGGCGAGAGTTGCCTCGAGTCGACGATCATCAAGGGGTGACACCAAATATGGAGGCTAGGATCCATCGTTCGTACTTGTCGTGAACCTCTACCTATTCTTTGTGGTTAGCAATAGGGATGCTGGAGGAAGACGACGAAGGATAAGCCATATAGGGAGTTGGGTAGTGGTGTGGCAAGGTTGCTAAAGGAAGGAAAGAGGAGGACGATGGGGAGAGGCCAAGGTGCGGCGACCAGTGGGCTAGAGGCCGATGCGAAAGGTGATGATGGGCAGATGTGAAAGGCTCCATTGTGGTGAATGCGAAATATGGAGTGCGACTGGCGTTGTATGTGAGTCTCTTCTTCTGTATGCTACTTTATCTCTCATGGGCTAATTGGGCCTATTAGGCTAAATTCAGTTTTTTGCCATTTCAATTAATCTTAATCGAATTGATTTAACAAAATTTGGTTTTTTTCCATCGAAGACCAAAGTGCTGACTGAATTACTCAGTCTCAGTCCTAATCTGGTTTTTTTCTATGAATGCTAGGAATTGTGCGTTGGTAAACAACGCCTCAATCCTCACCATCGATTGCATAACCAAGGTGATTTCCTTCCTTGCCGTTGCTGGAGGGGAACGCCAAAACAACCGCCCTTAGGGAAGGCGACAATGAGATGCGGCTAAATTCAAACTCTAGCAATCTATAAGATAGTGCTCTTTACATCACCACCAAAGTTGCTGTTAGGTCTACGAGAGACCTCCATCTTATCCGTCGTTGTCGTTGGCCTCTTTGAATGGTAGGGCAAGGTGGCACTAGTATGTGCACCTTGCCCCCTTTGCTAGCCACCTATCTCACTATCGTTGATGCCGCTTGACACCGAGAAGAAGGTTAAGTTCAAATCGTTGCATATCTTAGGCTGGGGAGCATTGACATTGGTGACACCTATGGGTGCTACATGACTTTCTAAAGGTAATGTTGCTGATATCCCCTTCCTCATCTTCATGCCTCAGGTGTACTTTTCGACTGAAAATCTAAGTTCTAGAAGGATAAAAATAGCAACGACGACATCCTAAATATTGTGACCTTATTAGAGATGTTGTCTTGGTTTTATCAGATTAGCTTAGAATGATTTGGGCAAATGATTGTTTATAGCTAATTTATTCTCTAACGTTATCTTTCATTTTGGTTAAATGTCAGTTGCTGTCGATGATATGTGCGCAATTTGACTGACACAGGCCACTGATTTCCAAGATTGTTTTCGGTTTGAAAAAAAAATTAAGACTACTGTAAGAAAACTATTGTTATGCAAATTCTTACCGACCATAAATAAAAAATATATGTATTTGAGATAGTATTTTAATCATGGATAAAAAATCTCGAGAAAGTATTAAGCAATATTTTAATTAAGTTATAATTTTATAATTCATTGGCGTTCGTCCTATAATCTTAATAATTGGATGTGACTTTTTTAAATAAAGGACAAAATAAATTCTATTATCTTAAAAAAATTGAAAACTAGGTATCGCAGTTTTCTCTCAGAGAAAGTTTTTTTTTCCTTCTCTCATGTGCAATTTGTCTTCTTTGCAAGTCTAATATCTTGCTATCGAATTCTGGGCGTGCGATTAGAGAAGCCACGTGGCACGGCCGGATTCATGGGTTCGATCCCTCGCGCGCAGCGGTTGGATCACGTATATACGGTGGCAGATCGTGGGGTGGATGTCATTGCAAAATAAAACCTTGAGAGGGAGTTTAATAGAAAGGTATAGAGTATCGATCTCCCGAGAAGTAGCCGTTGGCCCTTTCCCATCCGACGCCAACCTTCTTCGCCCGTTCACCTCCCTCCCCCCTCCGCCTTACCACGCCGCCGCTGCTGTCGGATCGAGGGCGCCGCCGATCCCGCGCCATCAGAGCGCGCCGTTGCCGCCACGCCGTCGTCGAATCGAGGGTGACTTCGCCGCCGGATCAAGGGCGCCGCCTCGCCGCCTTCAGCTCGAGGGCGCCACCAATCCCACGCCCCAAGATCGCTGGCGCGCCGCTGCTGTCCACCCCACCGCCGCACGTCGCAACGGGCGGCGGGTCCAACTGCCGCTCCTACACCTCCTCATCAGCCGCGACGTCCGCTTTCTCCGCCACCGGCAGCCGAGGCACAACCTCCGCCCACATCGCACAAGCAACGACTGCTCCAGGTTGTCTCACCAACTCCACCAGCTGCTCCAGGTCATCCACCATCTCACCCCTCTCTCAATGGCAAATTGCTATCCCCTGCTGCACTCTGCCTGTTTGTTGTAGCTTATTAGTGGAAAATAGTTCAACAAAGCAATCTGTCAACGATTAGTAAAACCTGTGATGTGAATCCATGTTTTTTTGCCCGTGATCACCGAAAGTTTAATAATGCTTACTAATGTTTTGACATGCAAATGCTCCTAACAGAACAAAATTTAGTCTCTGTCAGTTTTTTGGGTTTTGTTAGACAGAATACTGGACTAGATTTTATATATATATATATACCTGACCCTTTCTTTATACGTTTTGAGGTCTTAGTCACTATACATATTTTATATGGTATCAGAACGAGTCTAGATATCCCTGGTGTGCTAGCTTCTCCCTCCGACGAACCGACCATTTTCCTCCTCATCGTCGACATCTTCTTCCCGTCGCCGACCTTCTTCCCGGTACTCTCCTCGCTATCTCGTCCCGTTTCCACTTCTCCCCGTCTCTCCCGCAGTCACCTTCTTTTCGCCGTTCCACCTCCGCGCGACCAGGCGACGGTCTCGATCCGCCTCCTCGTCTCGTCTCGCACCTGTCTCCGCTCTTCTTCTTGCTTCGTGCATCTCTCCTTCTCTGATGCCGGCGCACCTTCATGCTCGTCGTCTCCATCGGCTGAATTCGTCCGTCCTCCCATCGGCTGGACCTATGCAGCCCTTCATCGGCTGGAACCCTCTCTCGGTTCTCGCCTTTTCCGACACGCTTAACGGCTCTCGGACGTGAACTTCCTCCCCTCACGTCTGAGCCAGTCAAACGTGTCCACGTGTCCACGGACACAAATCCCTGCCTCCCGGACGTGAACATATTCTCTTCGCGTCCGGCCACTCCCCGTCTTTTTCGCGTCCACCCCACTCCTTGGCCTCCACGAGTCTACGGACGTGAATCTTTGCATGTCCGTGACCCAACTACTCTCTAACCTACCCACTCTGTCACCACATTTTTCCTCACCTACTTCGCCGCCTACTCCCCATCGGCCAACCACTCCTCATCGGCTGGCCGGCCCACCTCCCATCGGCTTCTCACATCCTTGATCGGCTGATCCGTCCTCTCATCGGCTTCTCCTTCCCATTGGCTTCTTTCTCCCATCGGCTCTTTGCTCCCGTTCTCCCATCATGGCCACCGAGTCCGCTCTCAGCTCTAGTACTCTCCCAGTTGTCGAGTCTGCTCCGGCCCTCGGTGCCTCAGACCACACCTCGGGCACCACCTCACCGATCTTCTCCCCTCCTTACGCTGCTGTGAACGTGAAATCTCACGTTCCTATCTCCCTTGACCTCAACGTCAATTATTCCAAGTGGGTTTTCTTCTTCAAATCTCTCTGTGGAAAATTCGGCCTTCGGTCCCATATTGATGGCTCCACTCCACCTCGCCCTAATGATCCTCAGTGGGACATTGCCGAGTACTGCGTGCGCCGCTGGCTACTCGGCTCGGTCGACGACTCTGTCCTCAACCTCGCTATGGACGATACCGATCCCACCGCCCGGGATCTCTGGGTGGCCATCGAGCGGATCTTCCTGGCCAACAAGCAGCCTCGCGCCATCTTCCTCCTTAACGAGTTCCACTTCATGGTACAAGGTGACTCCTCTATCTCCTCGTACTGTCAGCGCCTCAAAGTCAAGGCTACTGCTCTTCGGGACGTCGGTCACCCTGTGGTCGACTCTCAACTTGTCCTCGCTCTTCTGCGAGGCCTCAATCCCCGCTTCTCCAATACCGCCGTTGACATCGCCAACGCCACACCTTTTCCATCGTTCGCCCGGGCTCATGACATGCTAGTTCTTAAAGAATTCTGTTTGGCCAACGATGAGAAGACAGTAGCCCACACCGCTCTTCTTGCCGCAGCCGATAATGGCTGTCAAGCTTCTTGCGCTGCCCCTTCCTCCCGCGGTTTTGGTGGCCATGGCTCCGGCCATAGCAACACAGCCCGCACCGGGAAAGGCAAGCGCAAAGGCAAAGGCAGGACCTGGCAGGGTCCGACGCCCTCATGACCTACCTCGGTCCCTGCCCACCCTGCCGGTCCCACGGGTCTGTGGCTCTGCTACAACCCCTGGGCGCTCCAGCCCCAGCCACGCAGCCTCATCGGCTAGCAACCCGAGGTACTCGGCGCCCATCCCCAGGCTCACCTAGCATTGACTCCCGTTCTGCCGCCTCAGCCGATGCTACCAACCCCACCCACCCAGTCGGTTCCCTCCTGGAACTAGGCTGGCCTCGTTGCTGCCCTCAATCAGATGACGCTCCAACCACAGCACCCTTAGGTGCTAGACTCTGGGACATCTTCACACATGGCGCCATCGGCCAGTATACTTCGCTCCTGTCACCCCTCTTCCTCCACTTTTGTCACCATCGACAATGGTCACTATTTTCCTGTCCAATGCCGAGGTGACTCCTCTCTGTCTACATCCACCACTAACCTCCCCCTACGCAATGTTCTTATCGTCCCTTCTCTTATGCACAATCTTATATTTGTTCACCAATTCACAAGAGACAACAACTGCTCCATTGAATTTGATGCGTTTGGTTTCTCTGTGAAGGATATCCCAACCCAGCGACAGATCCTTCACTGCAATAGTGGTGGAGACCTCTACACCATTCCTGCTGCGCTGTCCACTCCACACGCTAGCGTCGCCCTCTCCACCAATCTTTGGCATCTTCGCCTCGGCCACCCTGGCCCTGACGCTGTCGCCACCCTTCGTCGCAGCGCTTCCATCCGATGTACTCACAGCAGCTCCACAGTTTGCCACTCATGTCAACTTGACAAACATGTGCATCTGCCCTTTTCTAGTTCTCTCTCCTATACCTCGCGTCCATTTGAACTTATACATTGTAATGTATGGACGTCTTCAGTTAAAAGTGTCTCCGGCAATCAGTATTATCTCGCTATACTTGACGATTACACACACTATTGCTGGACCTTCCCGCTCATCCACAAATCCGATGTCGCCTCTCACCTCACTCACTTCGTCACGTACGTATCCACTCAGTTCAACCTCCCCATCAAGGCTTTACATGCCGATAACGGTATGGAATTCGTCAACCATACCGTTACAAACCTCCTCACCTCGTAGGGCATCCATCTCCGACTCTCTTGCCCCTACACCTCTCCTTAGAATGGCAAAGCTGAGCGCCTCCTTCGCACCCTCAACAACATCAGTCGCACCATGCTACTTCACGCCCACTTACCCACCACTTATTGGGCCGAAGCTCTGGCTACTGCGACGTACCTTCTCAATTGGCGCCCATGCTCCTCCATTCAAAACAACATCCCCTATGCCCTTCTCTACCGCACGGCGCCCGACTACTCCTACCTTTGCGTTTTCGGGTGCCTCTGCTACCCAAATCTCACCGTCACAGCTTCCCATAAACTCGTTCCCCACTCCACCACCTGTATTCTCCTCGGCTATCCCACCTCTCACAAGGGATACCGATGCCTCGACCTTTCCACCCGACGGGTCCTCGTCTCTCGTCACGTCATTTTTGACGAGACATGTTTTCCCTTTGGTCTCCTTCATCCGAGATCCTCCTCTAGTGATCTTGACTTCCTCCTCACCAACACCGTACCGACCAGGTCTCCTCCATTGTCTGCTCCATCGGCCCCCTCATCGACCGCTGCTGAGAATTTATCCTTCACATATCTCACCACTACTCGGTCCGATGCTCCCACCATCGGACCCCTATCAGACCCACCTCTATCGGCCGATACCGATCCTATTTATCCTTCAGCCGATACCATTCCCTCTTCATCGGACACCCCACTTCCATCGGCTCCTTAGTTTCCATCGGCTCCCCCCACTCTATCGGTTGATCCATCTCTATCAGACCGATCGGAATACTCGGCCCACCCGATCTCATCGGCTCAGGCCGATTTAATTCCTCCTTTTCCTCTCGTCTACAGTCGCTGACTTGGAGCCGATGACGTCCCCACCCGACCAGTTCTTCCCATTACTCCCACACCCCCATCGGCTCCAGTTCCCTCCACCTCTCACATGGTCACCCGCTCTCAGACCGGGTCTCTCCGCCCCACTCAGCGCTACGGTCTCTCCGTCGTCCACAGCTCTATCTCGCCCATCCCGACGACTTCTCGCTCAGCCGTGGCCGACCCTCAATGGCGCGCGGCCATAGCCGACAAGTACAAGGCCCTAATGGACAACGTGACCTAGCGCCTCGTTCCCCGACCTCTCGGCGCCAACATTATGACCAGTAAGTGGATTTTCAAATACAAATTCCACGCTGATGGCTCCCTTGCCCGTCACAAGGCTCGCTGGGTAGTCCGGGGTTTCTCCCAACGACCTAGTGTTGACTACGACGAGACTTTCAGTCCCGTTGTCAAACCCGCCACCATCCGAGTCGTCCTCACCTTGGCTGCCTCTCGCTCCTGGCCGATCCATCAACTAGACGTGAAGAACACCTTTCTTCACGGCCACCTGACGGAAACAGTTTACTGCCAGCAGCCCCTAGGCTTTGTCGACCCTTCTTGTCTCGACGACGTCTGTCTCCTTCAACGCTCTCTCTACGGCCTCAAACAAGCCCTCGTGCCTGGTACCAGTGCTTTGCTGCCTATCTTCGGCACATCGGCTTCGTGGCCTCTGCGTCCGATAGTTCCCTGTTCACTTTCCATATTGGCTCCGTCACTACCTATCTACTTCTCTATGTCGATGGTATTGTTCTTACAGTGTCTTCGACATCTCTCCTTGACCAGATCATGGCCCGACTCCACTCTGAGTTTGCCATGACCGATCTTGGTTCTCTTCACTATTTTCTTGGCATCTTCGTAACCCACTCCACCCACGGGCTCTTTCTTTCCCAACGCCAGTACGATATCGATCTCCTCCAGCATGCGGGTATGGCCGATTGTCACGCCACGGTCATCCCGGTCGACACTCGAGCCAAATTCTCCGCTGCCGATAGCGCCCTCGTTGCCGATCCCTCTCACTATCGGAGTCTTGCCGGGGCTCTCCAATACCTCACACTCACCCGACCCGACCTCACGTACGCTGTTCAGCAAGTGTGCCTCTTCATGTACGCTCCGCGCGAACCTCACCTCGCGCTGCTCAAGCGCATCCTACGCTACGTGAAGGGCACCCTCTCCAGCGGGCTGCATCTCAGCTCCAGCCCCATCGACTCGCTTACCGCGTACTCCGACGCGGACTGGGCAGGCTGCCTCGACTCTCGACGGTCTACGTCTGGCTACTTGCGTTTACCTCGGTGACACTCTCGTATCCTGGTCCTCAAAACGCCAGACTACAATGTCCCGGTCCAGCGCTGAAGCCGAGTACCGCGCCGTCGCCCATGCCATTGCCGAGTGCTGCTGGCTTCGCCAGCTTCTCCAAGAGCTCCGTGCACCCCTCTCCACCACGACCGTCGTCTACTGCAACAATGTCAGTGCCATCTACATGACCGCCAACCCGGTTCATCATTGACGCACCAAGCACATCGAGATCGATATCCATTTTGTCTGTGACAAGGTCGCATTAGGACAGGTTCAGATGCTCCATATATCATCGGCACATCAGTTTGCCGATATAATGACTAAAGGCCTGTCCACGACTTTGTTCACCAGTTTTCGGTTCAGTCTCTGCATCCGTTCCCCTCCCGCCGTGACTGCGGGGGTGTTAGACAGACCACTAGGCTAGATTGTATATATATAGACCCGACCCTCCTTTATACATTTTAGGTTTCTTTGAAGCCATCTGAATTTAAATTAGTAAATTATCTACCTGTTGTATCTGAGGAATGGATTTCAGAAGTCTAAAATAGCTAATGTCAAGATGGGGCTATCTCATGATAAAAGTAGAGAGGTGAGGTTGGGGTACAATTCAGATCAAGAGATTTACTGATATGTACCAATTATTTAAGATGACACAAATAAAAATTATATATACATGAACTGCGAAAATATATATGGTGTTTAGATGAACGAGAGAGAATCCTTTCTTAGGCGGTGCAAGATTAAAACATAATTTAAGATTATAAGAAAAACAAAAGCCATCCTTTCACCCTGTGGGAAGGGTTGATAAAGTGTTTTAAAACAATAGGGTATTGAGCAATATACAATATATTATAAAAAAATACCCCCTCCATTTATAAAATAATTGTTGGTTTTAACTTTAAAGTTCTAAGCTTTGATCAACATTATTCCTTTGCACCAAAAAGGACACTGCAGTATCCATGGTACTTAACTGATGGTGTACAGCATCATATTGCACATTAAATGAGTTCTTTTTAGCAACTCGGAACGGCAACATCCTCGTTTTCCGTTTATGAATTGCTAAATGGTGCTTTTTTACGAATATATTTTATATAGAAGTTTTTTTTTAAAAAAATCCAATTTTTAAATTGATAATAATTAATTCTTAATTAATCATGTGTTAATGATCCATCCCATTTCGCGTGCCGCTAAAAACTCATCCCAACAGCCAACTCAAACTCGCCCTAACAAAATGTTGCATGTACAGCAAAAATGTCACGTACCTGATTTTTTTGACTTAGCTATCAAGTTACACATACCTGACATGTTTTGTATTCAATTACTTATTCTCATGTGACTTCATATTCAATCAACACTCCATCCTCCTTTGTTAGATTTCAGATACCTTCAGAGTAAGATATCAGTATCTAAAGGGTCAGAGTGTAACTTTCGTTGCAACATTGCAGTTCCATAATTCAGACAGGTGTTTTGATGATGTTGTTTTCTGTTTGTCGGCTTATTTTGTTGTAGAGACTGTCAATAAGTTACAAGTAATGTGGAGTGGAAAATTGGATGGTATTCTCTGAAATGCTCTTATAACTATATCTATTTATAGTGTATTCTTGCGCCCTTGCCTGTAACCTAACCCGCTTTCAGGACCTTTCTCTATCTATTAGAATGACATGCAACCCTTTTGCATGTTCTCCAAAAAAATGTATTTATAATAAATATAGTATTTTTAACATAGGTTTAGAGAGACATACAGACCTTAGATTCAGGCGCCTGGTTACTTTAATTAAAGCCATGAACACAATATAAACCATATAAATTAAACAGATGCCATTTGCAGTTGTTGTCAAGTGATTAGCAAATTTCTTAGCTTGATTAGGTGCAAGATTATCATTAGTTCGCTTATGTCAGATCATATTAAAAAAAGGTGCTATGCTGATCAAAAGTGCATGAGTTAGCGAAATCTACTTTAGTTGACTGAATCAAATAGCAGATATTGAATTTGCTGGTGGATAAATCACCAGGTAGCTGAACTAGAGCCACTGAGTTGGTAGTTTAAGCATGAGCCGATGTCCATATAAATTGTGATTCATAGCAAAATTCTCCTTTCGTATTTGTTGTAAGATTGGAGTCTATGTATACATACTCTTTTGCCTAAACTGGTTGGTGGAGAACTGTAGAATTTATTCAAATAATTCAGTTTGTGATACATTACCAAGGTTAGTTCATTGCCAGCAGGATCAATTCAATTTTCAGATGCTACTTCCACGGTTCAGTCTACATTTTGTTGTCTCATCCTGATTCTGCCAATAGTAAGTCTAGAACTAGGCAATAATTAATACATTAGTGCAGTTTACGTTCTACTTGAAACCATATTTCATTAAAATATGAAATATTTACCCCATGAACCAAAATGAAGGCAATGTAGTCCACAAATTCAGACATCTATATTGAAATTTAATAGCATAGCAGTCTGCTCTCATTTCATTCATTTTGTTTTACGTTGACTTACTTAAAATTATTTACTTTGGACTGCAGTACAACTGCTTGCAGAACACTGAGCACAACACATTCATTTTTTTTTCTGCAGGAGAAAATACAGGAGATTTGGTTGTGCTCTCACACAGTTGACACATGACAGTTCGGCTGCATATACAAGTTACAATGTGCAATATGTAAGACCAGGCCTCTTAGCAATCATTTATCCAGGACAGAATCAAGTAGTAGAAGAGGATAAGGAGGCACCAGCATCTTCTGCTCCTGCTTGAGGTAAACGCTATACCAAATTTGAAACTAATAATCAATTCCTCAATCTCCTTGTGTAAACTGAACTGCACTTAAAACGTTATGTATAAAGAATAAGAAGAGAAAGTTATTGAAAAAAAAGGGATTTCCTGAGATTTTATAGACATGTGGAGGGATAAAATGAAGATAAGTAGTTTCATTACTTTGGTTCATTGGAATTCAGAATTTGTGCGCACATATTCGACTTCCAACTTATGTCCATGAACTCAATGTCTTGCTGCCTTCAACTGATCTGAATAGAAGGGTAAAGCTTATGCCAGAAACTATGTCATATCTTAGGCAGAGATGCAACACGGGTGGGCTGAGCTCAGTACTTACAGAGCATAAATTGATACTAGAATTGTTAAAGTCGTTAGCATGATCCTGTTACTCTACATTTTTATGTACAGATTGTTTCTGCATTTTTTCAGAACACAAGCGGAAACAGTTGGAAATGCATCATTGTTTTGTAAATTAATAGATTTGTAAACTAATAAATGACCTACGGAGAGCTTCCTCGTACATTATAGTGCCGTCGAAACTGAAGTACAGTTGAATAATTACCATGATTAATCATAGCTTCCTGCACTTTTTTTTCAATGGTGTCTATATGTACTCTTCTATTCATGCAATGCCATGATACTGAATACTTAACATTGAATTCTGAAACTGAACTGGCATTATTTTGAAAAAAAATAAAGATAAGTAAAAAATCCCAAGCAACAATCTTATTAAGCAACAAGATCAGGCCTCAAGTTGATATGGAACCATATTAGTAAATGTTTAATTTTGTTTATTTTCCTGAAGTCCTATCTAATTAATGACCTTGGCATTTGCAATTTGACCTCTTTGAAGTATTGACAATTGAATGCCTTCTTCCTTAGCCATGGCAATTATTTTAGGCTGCCTTTCATGATACGAACAAATGTTTTTTTTAACAAGAGATAAGAGATGTATTAAAAAGAATGATGCAGGGTATGGTGATGGGCATAATGGTATCCTAATCTAGATATGAAAAATATCTCGAAGATTTAGTTATAGTATGATTAACAAGTTATTCAACCATAATCTTAGGTGGAACAAGATGTCTGAGAAATGTATGAGAAAGTATATTGATAACGGTCTACAAGAATAAAAAAAAAGATATAGAAAATTGTACTAACATATATAACACAATCTCCATAAATCAATTTGATTTCATGTCTAGAAGATCAAATATAGAAATAATTTTCTTAATAAGTCCAAGTTATGGAGTGGCATAGTGATTAGAAGAATAACCTACATATTATTTTTATTCACTTAGAGAAGACTTACGATAAAATACGGTGAGTTTTGAATAATTATAAAACCCTAACAAAGTTCGTTGCCCTTATTAGACTAGAATTTGAACGAGTGATGTGGATAATAAGACAACATCAATGATCGACTTTAAATCCTTATATTTTTGACTTGGTCATAGATAAGGCCACAAGTGATATACAAGGAAATATCCATTGGTGTATGCTTTTCGCTGACAATACAGTGCTAGTCGATGAATGTTGAGTGAGAGTGAATAGGAAGCTGGAGTTGCAGCGCTACTTTAGAATCAAAATGTTTTAGGCTTATCAAAACTAAAACTGAATATATGAAATATGACTTTGATACTATTACACGAGATGAAAAATAGTAGTTTGGAGAATCAAGTAGTGTTAAAGAAGTATACCTTTCATTTTTTAGATCGATGCTACAAAGAGATAAAATATTTATGAAGATATTAGCCATAGAATCAAAACACGTAGATAAAATGATGAAAACATCGAACATTCTCTGTGATAAGAAGGTCGTCAAAAACTTAAAAACAAGTTTTATATAATATAAAGAAAATAGACCTACGATGTTAGATGGTGCAAAATATAAGCTAAAAAAGATGATATATTTAATTATTAAGATACGTATGTTGTGCTGGATTTATCAATGTATAAGAATAGGTCATATTTAGAATGATGATATATGTGATAGATTAGGGGTAGCACCAATTGAAAAACTTTTAATATAGTTTGGATATATTCAAAGAAGATGTATAGAGATAACATACACGTAGAATTCTAAGGCATAATAATAATAAAGAAGATGTAGAGAAAACCGAAATTAACATTTGAGGAGGCAATAAAACGATAATTAAAAAATTCTTAAAGTTTTAGCTTTTAATAGGGATAAATGAAAAACAATTATTTTTTTCCTAAACTTCGATAAGTGGTTTTATAAGCTTATCTCAATTTACTTTGAGTGAAAAGCTTAATGGTAATGATATACTATTAGATGCAATATTTAACTAATCGAAGTAGATGTTCTTATGTTTTGGTATATATTTTTAATCCTATTTCTTTGCTTTGCAGAAATCCGGGAGAAACACTAATTGGAATTGCAAAATTTGATGCTAGCCTTACATTTTTTTTTTCATGTTAGCAAATACTCACCTACCAAATACATATATTCCTTAGCAATGGTACTGCCATTGGTCATCAAATCTCGCAGGGTTGATCGGATTGGACGAAGACGTGAGTGAGCCGATGGAGGTCCGATCAGGTAAGATGTCGTCTTGATCACACATTTAACTATAGTGTAGGTTCTTAGTCTTTAAGGTTTGAGGATGTGCTAGTCAATTTAACCTTACAATTGATAAGAAGATAAAGAGAATGAGATCTATGAGCCAATCGACCGATGGGTTAATACGGTTCACCGTATTGGCCGGGTGTCGATAGGAAGATAACACTCGAGCATTAGTTGAAAAGCCGATGAATGTGTAGACAATAAATGTGTGGAATAAAATAAAGGACGTATTGACCAAAGAGCTGATGACGCTCCGGAGGTGATGAAAGCGTGGAGTGGGACCTCGATCCTCTCGAAGTCACAACAACTAGCGACCACTGTGATAGCACCGTTAGCGCCAATCTCGATAGATTGGAATAAACTGAGATAGTATAAGGTCGAGGATAACGATATAGGGACGATAGAGGCTAGATTGAACGTAATGATGAAAAAGGACAGGACGAGGTCACCGGCTACTTATTAGCCGAATATCCAACACAGGCCTATATCTAACTTTATTGGCTATTTGAGCTGATAGGAAATGAAACCAGCTAGATCCTAACGCTAGCCCTGATAGATCGGACCTAACCAAGATAGTATCAGGCTGAATCCAACGAGACCAGATCAATTACTAGCGGATTAATTGCTGGGGTTATAAGACATACATGTATATATAAAAATGTGTATCAGCCAAATAACTGATACACTAGGCGTGAAATACACGATAAGGATAACTCATTGGCTAGTCACTTCGACGAAATGTCGCACAAGAACCTATCGAGCCAATAGCTCAATCCACCACCGCCGATCTCATAGGTTAGACTTAACCGATGTAGCACAAGGCTGAGAACGGCGGAGGGAGACTGATGAACCGATAGGTCTCATATGAACGTGATACGGTACATCTGATAGGACTAAGAGGTCAGACCTAACCGATACAGTCTTAAATAGAATGAACGAACCTAGATAATGGCAGGACTAGAGGAGAGTGAACAGGTGGTTTGAAAAACTTTTAGCTAAAATTGGATTTTATATACAGAAGATAATTAAGACAATTTTTGCACAATTTAAGACCTAAATCAACTAGTCTCAACTATGTGTACAAAGAAGCTTAGCCTATGTTGAGGTTTGCAAGTCTAGGGTGATATTAGCACAAATAATCTCTAGTATGTAAACTTACTCAAAGTAAATGCAACAAAATAAATAAGGCAAGAGAAATGATCTTTCACCGGAGGTTCGGAAACTTGCCAGTTTTCTAATCCCCGTTGAGGCAAGCCCAACTTCATCGGTCAAGCCACAAAGACTCTGAATCTTCTCATCAAGAGATGGGCAAGATGGGAGCTGGGATATACACAAGTTTTGATCACTAGGGGTTATTCTTTCCCCCTCCAGAGATGGCAAACACCGAGGCACTCACAATCAACTACTAGGCCTCCTTCACAAACTTCTTTGGAGAGATCACCGACTAAACTCCTCCAAGCTGTCTAAAACCCTATAAGAGTAACAAGTCTAGGATGCTTGCTGAGGATAATCAAGTGTCACACTAGCTCTAAAAATGAAGCAATGCACTTGGCTTGGCTTGGCTTAACCCACTCTTCAATATCTCACTAGATGATCTAAGTGCTCAAGGGTGTAAGAGTTCTTGCAAGGGATCAAATAATACAATGAAGTGCCAAAAAACCTTGCTCCTACTGCTAGGAAGGGTGTATTTATACCCCCACAAAGCCAAACTAGCCGTTGGAGATGAGATCTTCTAATTTCTAGACATTGCTGGTACGACCATCATGAGAGAGCCGGTCCACCGCCTAGCCCGTGCAATGGTAAAAAAAAGAGCTATTGCAGCATATTTAATGCGCATCCTAATCCGAATGATGTTGAGGTCCTGGTCCGATCGACACCTTCAAACACCTTTCTATAAACTCCCGGTCCGACCGGCACCCCCATTTGTGTGGTCGAAACGTCTCTGGAAGACACTAGTCAGACCGAGGGGTGGTTCAATCGTAGATCATTTTTCAGCACGACCGACCAATAAAAAAACAATGATATCTTATGACTCGGCTGTCAAAATTCAATGAAAAGCTTATTCAAAGGGCTATGCAACTCATGAACAATCCATTCAAGAATCACAACTTTTCTCAAGGAGAAATGACTTAAAATCTAAAAGACACTCAACTGGATATAACCATAAGAGACTACTCATTTCTATTAGATATGTTCACATCTCTTTTTGCATGGGATTTAAGAAAAGGCTCACCACACTTAGCTAGACACTCTCACTATGTGCCAGTGAACTAACATGGCACAAGATCATCCACATGCTCACTTCATAATCCCCTCTTAATAGTACGGCGTTTATCTAGCAATTCGATCTTTTCACAAAACACCAAGACCAACAAAAGACTAACAAAAATATTGTTAGTATTATTATACCTTTGTCTTGCGTTATTCACATTGTGGTCAATGCTTAAGCTAAGATCAATACTTGTGACAATCCAATTGAACCATTTTTATATCGGGTCTTGATCAACCTTTGTTCAGAGTTACTTCTTATCACAAGCTTGACTTCATCCTTATCAATATGATGAGTTCTTAGCTTGATAACCATCAAACCATAGTTTCATCCATTCATCATGGTAGGACCTATTCCTTTTCCATTGGACAACTAAAAAAATTATTCTTAACAAATCAGTTATCATCCTCTACTTGATTATCAACCGGTTGTATATAAAGAATATAAATTAATTTGTTGAGAATCCATTAACACCAAATATCATGTACTCATATATATGCTCAATTTCAAAAATCCAATATTAAAGAGAAAGTGAACAATCTACAACATGTATAACAAATATATAGGATTTAATTCCCCTAAATATATGTGTACAATATATATATGTATGAGGAGGTTGTATATATATAACTAAAGGTGAATCAATGGAGATTTATCCTAAATATATATAGAAAGCATGTGGCATTGATATAGATAAATATAGACATATATCTTCGTGATCTTCATGCTTTCAAATTAATTGAGACTAAATGGACGTGGGTCAAAATGAAATATTAGTCTCACAAGAACATATCAATAATATAGAATCACATATATGTCAATATGTAGATGGAGAGAAAGAACTATACATTTAGCTTGATCTCCTTGTGTTTCATCGTTGTGAATAAGATTCATCATCAAATAATATATCATCATTTTCACTTGTATTAAGTTTAAGAGAGACCTATCACCAACTCATGGAAAGAGATTAATCCCACAAAGCTGGTTTGTCACAACCTATCAAAACAATAATTACTTATATTTGTTTGATTATAAATCTCTCAACTTTTTTTATGCATAACAAGCCAATATAAATTATGTAAATATGAGTAAATGATATATTAATACCATCACCACAAACCACAAAATATAGAATGAACTCTCTGAGAATGTGCATACATATAAATATGGTGTAAAACATATACATATATTTAATGAAGTACAATGGAGAAGTTCACTCTATATTTTGAATCTATAAGAGAGATTAAATAAGATCATAAGAGATTTAATATATACCTCATTTTCATTTTCATACCTCAAAGAGACTATACAAAAATATGCTTAAGAATTATATTATTCTTACACAATTATTTTTCATTTATCATCGTCGAAATCAAACTAATGTCACTTGAACTTATAACAACCTCCCTTTGAGAGGCAGAATCTATCAAAGTAAAATCTAGGTGAGCTATGGCGATGTGCCAAAGTTTATATTTGTATATGATCTGATAGGTTTCAAGGGGTCCATATATATACCCAGAATTACAATAGTCTAACGCGGTTATAGACAACTCACAATATTTCCTAAATATATAAGAAAACTAATGTCAGTTATAAAGCTAATTAAATTTTTATATAGATACAATATCTTATCGTGATTTTCACGACTTCTCCTTAAACTCGGTCTTATCTAAATAACCTCAGACCCAATCCGTTCTCAATCGATCCAATCTACTATATTCATGTGTCAATAGGTTTTCTTCTATAAGCAAACTGATCATTTTATCTGTTAATCCTTTTTCTTGCTTATGTGCAAAAACCTTTTTTTTTTGCACAATTGTGATCTCAAGTCCCAACACCTATTATTCCTTTCATTTTAAAATATAAAAGACATATTTTATTTTATTAGGATAATACTTTAAATAATAATTACTCTATTAATATATCACTTATGTCATATAGAGGTGTAATCATAAAAACATTTTGAATATAAATATAATAACATCAATTTTACGTTAAAAAATTATATTCTATTAGTTAATCAAATAATTATTAAAATAAAATAAAATATATCATATATTTGAAAATAGAGAGAATAATTTATTTCTTTAGGTATCTGATCCAACATGTTAAGAAAAAAAAATCGCTGATCCCAAACAAGGCTATGGACAAAATAGACTGGCCTAATCTCAATTTGGCGCGGCAAGGCCGGACCGTTGTTTCCAGTCAAATTATCTAAAGCTGGCAGGTGTCCTGAAAGCTGATTGGACCACTTGGCACAGCTAAATCTGGTGATAAGTGTGAGGTAAAAAAAAGTACATCCAGAATCTACAGGCTTCAACTTTGCAGCACATAGTAACGAGAGGAAGTTCTTCCATGAAAAACAGCAAGGGAAGTTTTATTCCAAGAAAAAAGAGAAATCTAGATCCTTTCAAACTATCCTTAAAAAAGCATGAGAACTAGAAAAAACCAGTGAAAAAATAGTAGATCGAAACGAAGAAACGAAGAAATGAAGAAAAAAAAATAAAAAACGGCTATATATGTTGCTGCTCATATCGGTATGCATTTCTGAGTTTTTGGATAAATACAATCTACAGCAGTCTAAAACTTTGAGGCATGTACTTTCACCAAGTTAATGTCATGTATTTCTACAAAATGAAAAATAGTAAATAAAATTAAAGGTATAGAAATAAGCAATATATAACAATCACAGTATATAATTCAAATGCTAAAACAAGATCAAAATTTTGAATTCTAAGACACATTCTAAATAAAACATGTGCTTTCTCCTAAACGACGTCACTCATGTGAGTGCCAAAGCAAATAGAAAGAGAATGGTAACCAACTAGGAAAAAAGATAATGGTGCAAGCAAGGACAAATGGGAGAAAAGAATTAACTCAATTCCCCAAACTTCTCTATTCTTTTTTTAAAAAGATTGGTGAGATCACTCTAGGAGCGTGGATTTGTTGTCTACTAGAAAGAATAATTTACTACAAATACAAATATATGTGTGGACTTAAATTAGTATACTTTCTAAAAATTCTCTATTTTGATAGTAAGGAAAAAAAGAAGAGAAAGGAAAGCTAGGTGTTTTAGCTCTGAAATTTTGCAAAGTTTAATCCACCTAAAATTACATATTACTAGTCTTGATGTTGCACGGGCTAATAGTGGGAGCGCTAACTCGCGCGTTGATTTTCTAGTGATAATTAAGTTTCTCACCTTGCCACTTGCCAGCTCAACTTGCACGTGCTCTACAACAAATGCAATAAGTATTAAGTGTGGGAATGATTAATTAGTATCAGTGGCTGGGGCGGTTCATAATACAGACTAATACTCTCTTGCAGTCTAATCGGAAGCATCGCTAACATTTAGGTTGGATCAAAACTCCTAAAATAGTGAGATAGGAAAGTCCTTGGTAAAGACGATGTCGTAGGAACATGTAGAATCCGAACGTAACCGAGAGTGACCTTCTCTCGAACAAAATAGAGATCAATCTCAACATGCTTTGTCCGCTGATGCTGCACTAGGTTGCTGGAGAGATATACAGTATTGATATTGTCACAATAGACCAAGGTAGCATGGCGAGGGGGGTGGCGAAGCTCAAGGAGCAGGTGTTGCAGCCAAGTAGCTTAAGCAACACCATTTGCTACAGCACGATATTTATCTTCGGCACTCGATCTGGAGACTGTATGCTGACGCTTGGAAGACCAGGACACCAAGTTATCCCCGAGAAATACTGCGTAGCCAGAGGTCGACCGGCGAGTGTCAGGACAGCCAGCCCAGTCGGCATCCGTGTAAACAATAAGATCTACGGGTGAAGATCGGCGTATGGTTAGCCCAAGAGATAGAGTGTCCTGCAAGTAACACATGATCTGCTTGAGACCAGCGAGGTGCAGCTCTCGAGGATCATGCACATAGAGGTATATCTGCTGAACTGTAAAGGTAATGTCCGGTCTGGTGAAAGTCAGATACTGCAGAGCGCCGGCTAGGCTACGGTACTATGTAGCGTCAGCGACAGGCGGTTCATCAGCAGATAATTTAGAGTGTAGATCAACAGGCATGCTGCAAGGCTTGCACGCACTCATCCCGGCACACTCCAAAATATCCTGATTGTACTGCCGCTGAGAAAGGAACAGGCCATCTGCAGAGCGTGTCACAGAAATACCTAGAAAATGATGTAGTTGACCTATATCCGTCATAGCAAACTCACGCCGGAGAGTCTCAATGATGTGCTTGAGTAATCCAGCAGAGGAGGCGGTGAGGACAATATCATCAACATATAGCAGTAAGTAGGCCGTGTCTGGACCGCGGCAATATATGAAGAGCGAAGTATCTGACTTTGTTTCAACAAATTCAAGCAACACAAGGTGAGAGGCGAACCTGTGATGCCAAGCATGAGGATCTTGCTTAAAACCATATAAGGACTTGTTGAGCTGACAGACAAAATCTAAGTGAGAAGAATCCACAAATCTAGAGGGTTGCACGCAGTACACTGTCTCGGTGAGAGTGCCATGGAAAAATGCATTCTTCATATCTAGTTGATGAATGTGCCAGTTTTGAAATAATTTCAGGGAGAGAATAACTCGAACTGTCGCAGGCTTGACAACGGGACTAAAAGTTTCATCATAATCAACAATGAGCCGTTGTGTGAAACCCCACAGTACCCAGCGAGCCTTGTAGCGATCAAGAGACCCATCGGCGAGCAATATGTGTCGATAAATCCACTTGCTAATCACAACATTGACACCAGGAGGGAGAGACATAAGACTCTAGGTGTCATTGACAATCAGAGCGTCATACTCAGCCTGCATAGCAGAGCGCCAATTGGGGTCTGATAGTGCATCACGAACGGAACGAGGAAGAGGTGAAATGGGCACAGCGTGGAGGTTGAGGTGATCCACGGGCTGTGCAATACCAGCTTTGCCACACGTGCGCATAGAGTGTGCATTGGTGATCGGAGGGATGACGATCGGTCGAGTGGCAGCTGTGCCGCCGGTACCGCTGGCAACAACCTACGCATGAGCAGTAGGGGTAGCAGGACCGGCAACACTGATGGTCGGTGTGGCACCACTGGCAGCGACTTGTGTGGGGTGCACAGAGGTAGCGGCACCGGACGACACGGACTCGGGCCACCATGGCCCTGCACTAGGGCTCGACGGTGCAAGTGGGGCCTCGGGCATGGGGTGTGCCGCTGATGAAGCTGTTGTACCTGCATGCATAAAACAAGCTCCAAGAACTGAAGCGGTGAGATCATGATCATCGACAAGGAAGTCTAGGGCGGAGGGTGCCATGGGTGTGCTAGACATGTCGGAGAAAGGAAAAAAAGATTCATCAAAAACATCTCTAGAAATGAGAATACGGTTTGACTGAAGCTCAAGGCATCGATAGCCTTTGTGCTCCAAGAAGTAGCTGAGGAACACGCATAGAGAAGAACGAGGGGCAAGTTTGTGGGGTGCTGTAGAGTACATATTGGGGTAACAGGCGCAACCAATAACTTTGAGATGACCATAGGAGGGCTGGACAGAGAATAGAGTGTAGTATGGTGTGGAGGAGGCGAGAGTTGTGGTGGGGAGGCGGTTCACAAGATATGTGGCAGTGTGAAGAGCCTTAATCCAGTAAGCTAGAGGGAGACTCGCCTGAAACAAAAGGGAGTGCAGAGCGTTATTGATGGTACGAATGGAACACTCTACTTTACCATTTTGTTGGGAAGTGTATGGGCATGACATGCGGAGGGCAACATTGTGGGAGAGAAAAAACGTGCGGGCCTAGGAATTATTGAATTCACGGCCATTGTCGTACTGGATGCTCTTGATGGTAGTGCCAAACTGTGTGTGAATATAAGAAAAAAATTAGAAAGAGTGGGAAATGTCTCGGATTTGAGACGAAGGGGAAATGTTCATAGATCACAATGGATTAAATCAAAATTGTGAGTAGCATAATAGGTAGATGAATCGAAAGGTAGACATACATGACAATCAAGTTGGCACGCATGACATATATGATCGATATCATCTTTATTACAGAAAATGACATTGGACCTAATAAGTTTGGATAGAACTTTACGCCCAAGATGACCGAGATGACGATGCCAAAGGGAGATAGGTGCGGTGATGAAAGTGGAGGTGCTGATAGATGGTGCAAAAAACGGGTAGAGGTCACCGGAACTATTGCACCTAGCGATCACGTTCCTGGTTTGTAGATCCTTCATAGAAAGACCAAATGGATCAAATTCAATGGAACAATTATTGTTGATGGTAAACCGATGAATGGAAATTAAATTCTTAATAATATGGGGTGATACTAGAACATTATTAAGAGCAAGATCACGGTGCGGTAAGAAAAAATGATGGGATCCAGTGGCTATGACAGGAAGTAAAGCACCATTTCTCACAACGATAGATGAAGGAGTAGATTAAGAGGGTGGGGAAATGGTGGAGAGTATACCAGCATCCGAGGTCATGTATGAACCAGCACCCGTATCAGCATACCACTCAGAGGCCGGTTGGTTCAGCGTCATGGTGTTGAAGGAGTGCGCCAGGGAGTCCTGGTGACAAGACTCTCCATGAGTAGGCATCCAAGGCGCTGTTTGGTACGCTGGTAAGGGTGCCTAGAAGCTCGGCGATATAGCTCTCCCATAGTACGTGCCGAACGGGGGTGGTGGGGAACCGTATGCGCCTCCATAGGTGCCGAGAAGAGCACCGAAACCACCATAGTGCAGGGCTGCATGGAACGCAGGCTGTGACGGTGGAGGTCGGTCGGACTGGTCGTACATTCACATGCGCATGGTTCTAGCCCAAGAATGGGCAAAGGACAGGTACACAGTCGTACCAGGAGGGGTGCCGCCCTGTCTACCTAGGGCCGCTCCAGCAGAGGGCACTGGAGAGCTGCCACCAGTAGAACTGCCACATCCACCATGGCCATGGCAGCGACTGTTGCACTGTCCTCCGGTTGGTGCAGCGGGGCGTGAAGGAGGAGGCGCTCTCGAACGGGGAGCAGCGGTGGCACCTGGAGCCACTGGACACGGCGTCGCAGTAATGAGGGCGACCGGTGGGGATGGAGGACGAGCGTCGATCTCCATCTCCTCCAACAGAAGGTATGTGCGTGCTTCAATAATTGTCGAAAACAGCTTGTGCATCTTAAGGATGGACACTATATGGTGAAACTTACCACTGAGGCCGTGGAGAAGCGTGAGGACCATCTGCCTGTCACCAATTGGGTCACCGAATTCGGCGAGGAAGGCAGCCATGGATTCAAGGCGGCAGCAGTAGTTGGTAACGCTCAGAGACTCCTAGCGGAATGTGCGGAATTGCGTCTCCAGGAGAAGGGCACGTGACTCATTCTGGCCGATGAATTCGTCCTCGAGGTAGCACCACGCGTTGCGGGTGCAACCTTGCCGCATCATCAGCGACTGCTGCAGATCACTGGAGACGGTGTCGTAGACCCATGTAAGGACACAGCAGTCCGTCTAGAGCCACGCCGGGCACATGGGGAACGCTTCATCCTTGAGGACATGGTGGGTGAGGGCATATTTGCCGAGGACAGTGAGGAACATGCCCCGCCATTTGGTGTAGGAGTCCGTGGCCTTGTCGAGGATGATAGGGATGATTGCCTTGATGTTGACGACGACGGTGACTTGCGCCCAGAGAGCCGCGTCGTATGCGTCCAGGGCGTCGTTGCGAAGGCAGGCTTCCTCAGCCCGACGTGCTTTGTCAGCGTGAGCAACATCGGCCGCGAGACGGCGGTTGTCGAAAGCAGTGGCGCCATCATTTTCGCCAGCCATGAGGGACAGGACTGGCGATCGGTAGCCGATCATAATCGGATCGGCAGATCGGAATCGGATCGACAGTCGATCGTCCGATCAAATCTGAGGGGTCGGCAGCCGATCGAAATCGGATCGGGAGTCGACAGCCGATCGTCCGATCGGATCCGAGGGGTTGGCAATCGATCGGAATCGGATCGGGAGCCGATCAAATCGGAGGGGTCGGTAGCCGATCAGAGCGGAGGGGTCGGTAGCCGATCGATCAGAATTGGATCAATAGTCGATCAGATCGGAAGGGTCGGCAGCCGATCGGAATCAGATCAGGAGTTGACAGCTGATCGTCCGATCGGATCGGAGGGATCGGCAGCCGATCGATCGGAATGGTGTTGGCAGCCGATCAGAGGAATGGTGTCGGTAGCCAATCGGAGGAATCGGGAGCCAATCGGATCGGAGGGATCGGATCGATAGTCGATCGGATCGGAGAGATCGGATCGGCAGAAGCCGATCAGATCGGCTGATGATCGGATCGTCAGTAGAGTCAATCAGATCGGCAGTAGGCAGGATCCGATCGGACCGATCGGCCAGCGATCGGGTCGACAGACAGATCGGATCGACAGTAGATCCGATCAGATCGGATCGGCGGACGATCGGACTGATAGTAGGCAGGTCAGATCGATCGGATCGATAGCGCCGGCGATGAGACCAGTGACATGTAGTCAGCAATGGTGGTGGCGATCGGATTAGCGATAGGTGCTGGTTCGGGAGCGGAGGCAGGATCGGATCGACGACCACACCTGGTGATGAGGGCAGCTACGGGGTGGGCGATCAGATCGGCAGCGCGGGCGATGAAACCGGCGACACAACCGATGACATGCAGTCAGCAACGGTGGTAACGATTGGATCGGCGACGGGCGCTGGTTTAGGAATGGCGGCGTTACGGAGGTAGGACGTCGGATCTCGGTAGTCTCTCGCAGCACAGTAGTGGCGGAGGAGGAAGAGGTCGGATGATGACAGTAACAGCGACGACGTTTTTAGTTGTGGAAAGATAGCGGATTAGAACCGCTCTGATAATATAAAAGTGTGGAAATGATTAATTCTATTCACTGTCAATGTATTATTATATATAGTCGGCCATAACGACTCACAAAACACTAACATCTTTTGATGCCTTCTATATCTGTAGAAAGCAAAAGGCGTTCTTTCTTTAATTAATTAACTAATGCAGGGTACAAGTCCATGGTGTATTGGGGTGGATTATGCTCGTGAGTTGTAAAGGCTTTGTATATACACTTGTATCTAGGGTTTAAATCACTGTTGGTTCATATGACACAGACAGTGATGTACCCCGAGATGAATCGATAGTAATGATATTCGGTGTACCATTGGCAGTTCACACAGGATTAATTAGGACCTGACATGAATCAGCCCGGTAGTGATAATTAATCGCTGCCACTCTACAGGAACTAGCTCGACATGCATTCCATGACATACGTAAAATGTGTCCTTTTTTAAACATAAATCAAGTCCAAATGCAAGTAGTCTCTCCGGCTAAAAAACTAGGGACGAAGACATCTTAGATGTGATTTTATTAGACGCGTCATATCTGAGTTTTTATATTGTTACTCTTGATGGTTTTGCTCTTGTCCGGTCGATATTTATGGTTTTGGTTTGATGTATTCGAAATTTGATAGACACGGCTATAAATTTTGGACATTTTGTTTTTGATTTGAGTAAGACAATAATTATTTACAACTTATAAGCCATTGAAAAGAAATAATGGATATGTAGTTTTTCACTAAATCATTGGTGAGAATTCTGTTTTTGAGGTGGTATTTTAAGTCATTTTTTAATTATTAATCAAGTTATAATTTTGTAATTTGCAGTAGTACGAATTGAAACCTAATTGACTGTAGCTTTTTAAAAGTAAAAACCCAAATGAATTCTATTATAAAAAAATCAACTCCTATAATTTACTCGCTTCGTTTTCATCTGTTTATTACATGAAAGTGAAATACATTGTTGTCGATCGTAATTATGCCTCCACTTATCCGTTGATACATGTCGGGTGAGAACGTCGAAAATTAATATTAAGCACCACTAATCCACACACACCCGTACAAAGCGTACAACATCGTGAAGCCTGAGCAATTAATCTAGATGGCACGGAGGCATGCACGAATTTTGAAGTTTATTTTAGAGTTTGAGTCTTTGAGGCAAGTGTACCTAGAATGCCCCGGATATTTTTAAGACACAAATACCCCCCCTGTCCCCTGAATTCTGTTTGTAGAAGAATATTGAATCGGTGGCCAAGCATGCATGCACTAATAAGCACGATGACATGATAATTAAATTCGTGACAATTTTGTTTTCCACCGACTCGGTATGAATCTCATTTATCAACTGAACTCTTTTTTTTAATAGACCTAAAGGGCAAACAATATTTCTGATCTGACAACTATATCCTACGCCCTATAAAAAAATGCAGGAAATTAGGGGTCCTAGCCGGGCATGTACATGATTTATCCGGTCTTGGCCAGGTTAGAGAGGTTGTTTCGTTGGATGGGTTAGAACAATACAAGATTGTTTAGTTGGCTGTAATAGATTGTTAAATGATGCAGATTTTATTTAATTGGTTGTATAAATCATGCATGAAGTTATCTCTTAACATAGGGGCTGTCCAGGCCATGTTACTCTTGGCTGCGGCCTAGCACGTAGGTCAAATAGTAATTGATCTCTACATTTGAAGTTTTTTTAGCCCAATAAAAATTGGCCAATAAGATTAACACTAAATTCCTAATTCTTGGTCTCAAGCTTTGTCGAGTTCCTATCCTCCCATCGCTAGTTCACCATACAACCAACACCGCCATTGTTCTATAGCTGCATGCCTACGGCTTGCACCTACGTAGCCGTCTTCTGATTTTGGCTACCATGCCTAGCCGACGAGCGGTGACCTCCTGCTCTCCTCCTCATGCTCCGTGTATCCACCTTATATCGCTATGTCCCTTACCCTAGGTGGCTAGACCAATGCTACCACCATTCTACAACTGGATGCCTACAGCCTACGCTTTCATAGCCGTCTTCATGCTCCGGCCACCCTACCTAGCAGACGGGCGATGGCCTCTTGCCTTCCTTCTCGTGCCTCCGTGGCTCCGTCCTACATGTTTGCGCCTCCTCCCCGATAGCCAGATTGACATCGCCACCATTTTGTAGTTGTGTGCTTGCAGCCTACGCCTACGTAACTGTCTCTAGGCCTCGACCACCTTGCCTAGCCGGTGGGTGATGGCCTCTTGCCCTCTTTCACGCACCTCTGTGGCTCTACCCAGAGCGACTGCGCCTTCTCTCCCTAGTGTTCGGATTGACACTGTCACTGTTCTACAGTTGCGCACCCATGGCCTACACCTATGTAGTTGTCTTTGGGCTCTAGCCATCCTACCTAGCTAGCAAAAATGTGGCCTCCTACCCTCCTCTCACCTCCATGGCTCCGCCTTGCATGGCTACGCGCCTGCACCTCTTCCTCCTAGCAGCCTGGCCATTTAACCCCTACTTGGCTAACTTCCGTGATGGTGCAGTCGGCAGCAGGTGGCCCAGCAATCTAATCTCCTTCTCTATAGCTAATCTTTTGGCTCTCTCCGTATTTCCTTTGCTACTGCCTTTAGGTGTGTGGTGTGCCACTGGGTGGTGGCTTGAACACATTATGAGGTGTGACTTTCAATCCCTATTTTTCTATTCTCAAATAACTATTTTTTCTATTCTTAATATATCTAGTGATTCTATTTAATTTGTTTAAAATTGTGTTAGAAAATAGAAGATAAAGATACCTAACACTACATTAAAATCTTTTTATGCCCAAGGCCTCCAATAGCACCCCAATCAAATTCAAGCCAAAATCCTATAAGAACAATTGAAACATGAGCTAGTAACAGTCAGCAAGTCCCTGGTGTTGAGGTAGCCATACCAGAAAATAGAGGTGGAGCTACTACTGGTAACATTCAGCAAACCTCTCTATTTTGAAGATATGAGAAACCAAAAGATGAAGCTGCCTCTCAAAGTGGCATTCCAAATTTTTGGTCTGAAATTTGCTTATTATTAGTGTATTTTTCAATCTATATATTTAATATGAGATTTTGTGATTCTATTTTCTTTATAGGTCAAGTTCTAGAGCTACAATTGAAGAGCTTCATGAGGATATTCTAGGCTTAAATGAAGATAACATCTTGTTATCTGCACTTCAAAATTGATTTGCAATTAAATTTGTACCATATTTTTTATCATATATTAGTGTGGATATTATCTATGGTATGGGATAATAATTTGGACTTGCCCAAGGTTTAGAGAAATCCTGGGTCTGCCAATGTCTTAACATGGATGGTGAGGTTTACTGCTCTCGTCAAAAAAATTTTTGGTCAATTTTGTCAAAAAACCTAATTCCCTGATCCTCATCCATCAATCCCTTCTCAAGCTTGAATGGCGGCTCTCACTAGCGCTTGTCAACCTGTCTAACGCACGACAGCATTGCTCTCCTACACACTACTAAAACGGCGATTCCACCTTTCTCCTAGAACAGCAACAATGCTTGCCAACCTTTCTAGTATGCAAAAATGGTTCGTACCTATCTTCCTGTTGCACAGCGAAGAAACTGCTCTCGAACCGGCATTGGTGGCGGTGTAGCTCGAAGAGGTGAAAATCAAGTAAGAAAAGTGGAGGAAGGTGAAGAGTGGTAGTACCAAAGTTGGCCATGACTAGGAACTCGATTTGAGCCATGACAGTAGTGATTGTGATATGATGATCAGACTGAACCAATACACGCCTACACCTAGGAGCTAGTATTGCACCCTCGCTTGCACGTGTTGGGCTTGGCTAAGGAGCAAATGAGAGAAATCGTAGGGCGTGGCTCACGGTGCATTTTACATGGTTTCGGCTTAAGCTCAAATGAGCGAGAACTAAACATGCTATCTATCCACAATGCGAGGCAACCCTAGTGCATGCAACCAAATAGGCCCTACAATATCATAAAAAATCGTCTAACTCTCAGAAGCTATTTTCACTACATTATCTAAATCTATTTTTAGGCTTACGTTACCTCCCTTAGCTAAAATGGGCCTGCTTCACTAAGAGCTTCTTTGGAAGGAAAAAAATTCACAATTTTTCACATGAATTAGTTCAGTTCCCGTAAAGAAAAATCTTCGAAAAATACTCTATTCCGAAAGATGCCTAATTGGAGGTCCCAAGTAGTATCCAAACTCCAAAAGAATTTTAGGAGGGATTTTGCCAGCTGCCACATCAGCAAAGAGGATGAACCAAAAGGAGAGCAAGGTGGCACCATCATCATGCACTTTATCCTTTCTCCTCCACACATCCCAAACCCACATCCAAACCCCTCCACACACACACAAATAATAATAGTAATAATAGGAAAAAAAAACAATAGCAATATCCAAATCAACTCATCAGCACACTCTGCAAGATAGTTGCTAGCTACCTAGATAGCACACACCATGCAGACGCCAACCATGTCGACGTCCATGGCCACGCCGGCGACGAGGGCCAAGCTCCCCTCGCCGCAGTCGATAACGAGGCAATGCTGCTGCCGCTGCGGCGGCGGCTACCACCTCCTGCAACTAGGCCGCCGGGGCGGGCTGGCCGGCGGCGCGGTGTGGGCGTCAGCGAAGAAGAAGAACCCGTGGTTGGACCCGTTCGACGACGGGCCCGACGATGAGTTTGACTACCGGGGCGTGTTCTCCGGCGGGAAGCAGGAGGAGGACCCGCGGCCGCCGGAGGACCCCGCCAACCCGTACGGCTTCCTGCGGTTCCCGGCGGGGTACAACCCGGAGCTGGACAGCCTGGCCTCCAAGGTGCGCGGCGACGTGCGGCGCGCGTGCTGCGTCGTCTCCGGCGGCGTGTACGAGAACGTGCTCTTCTTCCCGGTGTTGCAGCTGCTGCGGGACAGGTACCCCGGCGTGCTGGTGGACGTGGTGGCGTCGGCGAGGGGGAAGCAGGTGTATGAGATGTGCAAGAACGTCCGCTACGCCGACGTCTACGATCCCGACGACGACTGGCCGGAACCCGCCGAGTACACCCACCAGCTCGGCGTGCTCAAGGTACACCCACCAAATGTCATGCCAAATGCCACTGCAAAAGAAATGGTCATCGCAAGTGTCACGTCCAGGTTTACAGTAATCTCGATTGGTCGGCGAATTTCGAGCCCTAGTGAGGCGTCAATTTTTCATTAATCGCGGCGAATTCTCAATAAAATTTGACAAATTTCAAATAAACCGTTTGAGATGCGCATTTTGAGCCAGCTTAGTATGGATCAAATTTGTTCGAAATTATGGATTCTGGTCATGTCATATATTGTTCTTTGACGATAACAATCCACATTCAAAGCAGACCCAGCTCTGTAGTGGAGTAACCATGGTGAAATTGGTCCAAGCCCATCGGTTTTTTTGTCCTAGTCCCCGACCAACATTAAGATTGCCCAAGGCTACATAGTCCATCCTAATCGAAGTCCTACCATTACCATGTTCTTAAGACTATAATAACGTCTAAAATGACCTCATATGAATTTTCTAGATAATAGCCATAATCGACCATATGGTTTTTCTGGATAGTAAACACAATAAGTAAATTAATTAACCATCGCTAGCATGGCATAAACCTGTTTATACTGCACCCCCACCACATATGCCCAGCATTTTGATTTGAACTGTCTTGCACGATTATTCAACCAACTGAAGCTGATTTGTGTTGGGATTGGCAGAACAGGTACTATGATCTGATCATATCGACCAAGTTGGCCGGGATAGGGCACGCGCTCTTCCTCTTCATGTCGTCGGCCCGCGATAAGGTTGGCTATGTTTACCCCAACGTCAACAGCGCCGGCGCCGGGCTGTTCCTCACCGAGATGTTCAGGCCGCCGACCACCAACCTCGCTGACGGTGGGTATAACATGTAAGATCATCATCTCCACGGTTTCACCTCCCCATGACTCATAACTTTTTTTGTTGTGAAAAAATTACTGCTTGGCACTGGTGATGTTTGGTCTCATCGTTTGATATTCGACTGAAAAGTTAAACGATCAAAAATAACTTATGGGCAAAACTATTATATGTTTTTAGCCGATATTAAAAAACAAACTGATGAAAAAACCTCAAAATCAACTCTAAAACTAACTTTTAAAATTTAAATTTTAGTTAGTAGCCATGCGACTGAAAGTAAACGATAAGAAGCACTAGTTATAACTTAGATAACCTTATAGTAAAGTAAAACATATATTGCTTAAATCTTGTAAAATTCCTTAAATGCTATCTGATTTCGAAGAGCAACTGGATCAGGTACCAGGACATGCTGGAGTGGATCGGGCGGCCGGCGAGGGGCGTGCCACAGCACCCGGTACCGCCGCTGCGGGTGTCCATCTCCAAGAAGCTCCGGGCGTTCGTGGAGGACAAGTACAGCCGCGCCGGCGTCGAGAAGGGCAAGTTCGTCGTCGTCCACGGCATCGCCTCCGACTCCGTCGCCAACATGAGGTCAAGTGGGGACGACGACTGCCTCCTCCCCCTCGAGCACTGGGCAGAGATCGCCAAGGAGATCAGGTTTTTCTCCTCACTTCTCTCACTTGCTCACTCGAGCACTGGTGCTCTTCCACTTGGCATTTCCAGCTTAGCACTGATAGTGAGAAGGTAGAACTAAAGCAAATGGTGATGTCTTGGCAGCTCTGACGACAGTGGTCTGAAGCCTCTGTTTGTGATCCCTCATCAGAAGCACAGGGAAGAGGTTGAGGAGATTGTGGGGAAGGACACCAATATCCTGTTCATCACCACTCCTGGCCAAGTAGGCTCTTCTGATCATGCTTCTTCATGGCAATCGCTTTGCAATCTGAGATGGTCATCTTTCATAGGTAACAATGCAATACTTAATGTTCGTTTTTGTGATCCACATGATCAGCTCACCTGCCTCATCAACGACTCCGTCGGCGTCATCGCGACCAACACCGCCGCCGTCCAGCTTGCCAACGCCCGGGACAAGCCATGGTTAGATCAGCTGAGCTGCGATCTGCACCTCAGGATTTTGCAATGGTTATTTCAGATGACGACTACAGAGGATAAATTGCACATGCCATTGATGTTTACCTGAATCTTGCAGCGTGGCTCTATTCTCCTCCAAGGAGAAGGCGAGGCTGTTCCTGCCGTACGTAGAGGAGAAGACGGGTTGCACCATCGTCGTGTCGGAGACGGGGAAGCTGATTGACATCGATGTCGAGGCCGTGAAGAAGGCAGTGAAGGAGTTTGAGGCCGCCCCTGGCGTTGCATTGGCTCAAACATGACGAAGAACATCATCGTCATCTTGTTGCACTGTACATAGATCCGCACAGTGACAGCGAGCTCACCTGAGCAGCAAAAGCTCCTTACCTGATTCAATGTTTCTTGTAGTCCTTCAGTTCAGATACATAAGATACTCACACAAGATCCTCGACAACCTCATGAAATGCCCCAAAAGGCCAAAATCAATATGAAACTCACCTTGTCTACTGTTCGCGGAGGGATGACGCATCTTCCATGCAGACAAAAATGCAGCTTGTGTTACTCTGTTCATAGAGTGGAACTGGCATACACCTTGCACATTTTTATGATATAACACCAGATACAATAAACAAATCACGGCATGGATCATCTTAGACGTGCAATGAATCCAAGCAGAGCACCCCACATATGAAGTTCTCAGGTCTCCTTGTTGCTTAGCCTCAGTATGCGATACAGTACCTATACACACTAGGGGTTTGGAGATGTATACAAGGGGACAACTGTAAGTATCATGGCATCCCGAGCCTAGATGCTTGTTTATCCAATGGTGCTCCACAGAATGCCGACCCTCAACTCATGTACAGAATCTAACACAACCATAGCTCCCCGAACCAATAAATACCACAAACTAATACATTAATCGAATCAACCCTAACCTTACAGGATCAATTATTTCAAACAGGAACTACCGCGGAAGTATCTTTCAAGAGGGTATTCTTCATGTCATCAGGATTAGTTTTAATGCTGAGCACAGTTTGTGCAGACTCCACTGCCTTCTCACCACCAAGTTCTGAAGTCTTGTCCTTCTTGGGCTCATTGCCACCATCCTTCAGCATGCTGATTGGCCTTTTCTGATCTGATGTTGAGGTCATTGTGCTGGGCTGCTCAGAGGTTGTCTCTGCTGGAATGATCATAGGAACAGACCCATCCCTAGACTCACTGTTGCTTCTAAACGGTTGATCATGGTTGTGCTTACCTTCATAGGTCACAACAATATTGTTATCATCGTCTGGTGCCTTTTCAACATGCTTACGGACGGGGCACCCATCGTGCGTACAACGGTAGTAGCTCCTGCATAGAACAAAAGGAATTAATAAGATGTAGTAAAAAATGCAGTAACTCCTGCTTGGTTAATCATTCACATTAACTTGTCACACATTCTATGAAAAATGAAATGTACTTCTTTCAGTGTAAAAAACTGCAAGTCTACTACTAATAGAAATAGTACAGTGTAAAACAGGACATCTGGTTAAAAAAACAATAGGTTTTTTTTTCAGAATAAAAGCAAGCTTATCAACACCGTCCCGATACCAGCCAGAACGTACCATTCTGCCACTCAAAACAGGACACATCAAGTGGTGTACCGTTCCAGCCACGATACCAGTCAATGCCAACCATTTCAGTGATACTGGTACCGGCCAAAATTTGAGTTACCACTTGTATGAATTGGCTCTAAATACACAACCTAATAAGCACATCACCTAAACTTGCTTCTAAATTATGTGAGAAATACAAAATCTCAAACTTAGATTCATTGGAATATTATATATTCATAATTAAACACATATGTTCATTGGAATAATAAACTTATGTTATTTTATTAAACGGTACACAGGAATCGGCCATTACTGGAATGTTCCCTTCTAAGAGGCAAACCAGAATACCCCTGGAATGGAATTGACAAGCTCAGAGAAAAGGATGCAAGAACAAAAAAGCTGGTCTAATGCTCACATGAAATGGTAAACATGCCAACAACTAAATTCATTTATACAAGCTTCACGAGGTAATTTATTGCATAGGGATTTTATAGCAATTTCTTAAGTAAATAGATAAGTGGTATTAACCTGTACTGTCATTATTTTGTAACTACTATATTTGTGCAACTAGTTGCACTGTGCAAGTAGAATTCATTGCATCATAGCTGCATTACTCAGAAAGATAATGCTTCTGAAGGCTATTTATTTATAAAAACCACAGCTAAACAACATTCAGTGGATATGATAGATTGGAAGCAGAGCAGCATACAGGATAAAATGTTTACAGGAACAGATCTGATGCATGATAAACAACAAAGAGATCAGCACACTGATTTTCCATCAATAGAATGGTAGCTCTGGTGTGCTGGGCATTGTTGTGACACTCAGTGCATGACACTGACAATAGCGAGATTAGGTATGGAGAGTGGGGATGCCTACTTTATATGCTCCCTTTGTTCTTGATTATTTGACACTTTTGACCAAAATATTTGTTTCCAATTACTTGTCAATGCACACTTCCCAATGCAAAAATTCCAAAATTGCCCTTGCTTTCTCACATCTACAACTTTAGCCCAACTCAGTTTACAATTTGCAACAGGTGAGCTATCTAGAGACCTCCAGAGCATAGATCTTTTGGGGGGGAAGCTCGTTCCTAGCTCCTGCACTAGTGCTCTCTCACCTTCTTTCTTTATTTTATTTCCTTGCTTTCCAACAGCCATTTTTCTTACTCAGTATAGTGTGATGCAATGCCTATGCATACGTGTACCAAACAACAGCATTTTGGTCATACTTTTCAAACAAATCATTGCCTAGGTCTACATGCTAAGCTCAAAATGTCAATTAAACAAAAAATCGGATGGAGAAGTAAAGATGGTGACACATCAATCTCTGCAAATCTTGTATCTTCAACTATTAGGTAAGACATTCTTTTTTTTTATAACAAAATGAACATCTCCTGTCACCACCAGTGTAAACCTGGTACTCAGGTGCGGAGATGAGGAGTTAGGACACAATTTAACTATCCACTCGGGCTAATAAAATAATAATATAATAACGTGTCACAGGAGATAATAACCTAATAAACTAATGAGTGAAAAATAAATATGACTCCTTAGTGGCGGAATATGGGCAAAGATCCTCATAAATAACAGGACAAACAATATGGCAAGCGGTTTAGGCAATTAGTCCCATTTGAAGGCAATGAGAACCATTTGTAAATTTGTTCTAAACTGCTGTACTTGAATTGAAGGGTACTCAAATAATAAAAACAGAAGCACCATTAAGTTAAAAAAACAAATGCAGCATGAATGAACAATCGAATAAGAGATAACAATGCATACCTAGGGTTTGGATTTCCCTTCACAATTTTTTGTCCATATTTACGCCATCTGTACCCATCACTTGTCTTTCCAGCCTGTACAATAATCTTTTGCTCTCTAACAGTTCTGAGAACTGGAGTTAAAGGTGTGCTGGTTTCAATTATCCTGCTGATAGAACAATAAAATGTAAAAAACAAAGTTAGGGACAACTCAACAACAAAATATAAATAAATTAGCCTAGTACTACAATTCACCTTCGTTTTGGCTGAGGCTCTGTGCTAGGATGATCATCTTCTGATTTGTTACCAGCATCACCTTCACAATCACTTGAACAAAAGAGCTGCTGTTCAGAAGCTTCAGAGACAGCACCCGGTTCTAATTTACATCCTGGTGATTGGGATTCTATAATTTCGGTGTTCACAAGTTGCAAGGTTTCATCGTCTCCAGAGGAACCAGTAATATGAGCGACCCTCTCTTTTACAAATCTGGTCCTTTGTGGTGGTTCATGATTATGTGTTCCTCTGTAAATGATTTCCACCACACGGCCATCAAGACAATGCTCAACCTTCTTTTTAGCCAAGCAATTAGAGTTGGTACATCTATAGTAACTCCGGAAATTTTCACTACTTTTCACTTGCTTCTGACCATACTTCCTCCAGTTGAAGCCATCACCAACCATGTTTACAGACACATGATGGTGTGGTCTTGACTGAAATGAGGCTGACTTCTCTAACACTGGTCTGTAAACACTCCCTTCAGTTCCTGATGGTGCTTGCTGCAGTGGCATTACAGCTTTAGGTGTTACAGGAAATGGACTGGGCAGCCCTTCTGAATATGATGATGTGGTTGGTGACTGCAATTGTATTTGTGCCTGAGCCGTCACACTCGCCAAAGCTGCTTGATGACTCATTGAAAAGTGACCCTAGTTTCCAAAAGGATAATTTGCACAAATGTAAGTAAACCACCAAAATAATATACAGAACATATGCTGAGTAAACAAAAGGATATTCTGAACTTTGTTAATGTGAACAACCAAAGAATATGCCATTGCATTTCTAGTATGAACATTAGTAACTGCTAAGCAATCTTAGTAAACCATAAATCTATACCTGTTGAGAAAGAGATCTCACTACCAACCATCAAAATTTCCATAGCATACTACACAGTCAAGAATCTTGTCGCTCTGCAGAATACTAAACTTGCCGGTTTCTTTCCACGTTAAATAGAAGGTGGCAATTGAGGAAATTCTCATTGTACTATATGTCTATAATCAAGGTGTATTATCTTTATGTTCAACTAAAGACAAACAAGATAAGGATAACATGCAAATAGCATAACATACAATTGTTTGTGTTAAATAAACTGAAATGGCTACTGGTACAATATTAATTTGTTCCACCATACCTTAACGTATAAACTGATGCCACAGTCAATGGAATTTCAGGTTTCCATTACATCATACATAGCACTAAAACAAAACAAAATGCATTATCTTTACTGTGTGAGTCTTCACAGTCATTATGTCAGTTCTGATTCAATAGCTATAGTCAAAATTGAACCATTGTTCACATATGAATTAGTGCAATGGAATACCATTTCCTTCATCACGAAATCCTCAGTTCTGTAAAACTATTCCCTGGAGCACTAATATTATATTGTTATACAAGATGCAGTGCAGAATTTCCCACAGTTACCATCAGCTAAACTTGCTTCCGATAGACTCAGTAGCAGGAATATTCTAGATCCCGTGCAAGTGACCTCCCAACAACTATCACAAACAGACATACAAGGGGTATGACATTGCAAACCTGCCCATTTCTAGTGATACGTATCACACAAATGGCATCACACTATAATTTAGCTACAGTTCTGATGGGTAACTAGTGGTCGGAATCAAATCATCACTAGCATGCCACGGACAACCTGAACGAGATGAACCCAAGCCATCAGAACCCTAACCTCCGCTCATCTGATCCCTCCCTCGCTATGAAACCAAATGCCCCAGTGATAGAGAGAAATGGCACACTCACCGCAAATGAAGGAGACGCCAAGAAGCATGGCACGGCCACCATCGGCACCGCTAGGATGGGTGTTTCCCCGCCAACACCAGTCGGCCGCCGCTTTGCCTCCACCTCAACCTTCCCTTTCTCCTTCTCCTCCCCACCCCCCTCCTTCACCTTCGTTTCCATATCCTTCGCCTTCCCCTCATCCTTCCCATCCTTCTCCTTCCCGCCCTCCACCTCCATCGAATCCTTGCCCTGCACCTCTTTCTCCTTCCCGTCTTCCACTTCCATCGACTCTTTCCCCTTCCCCTCCTCTTTCCTCGCCGCCTCCTTCTGCTCGACCTCAACCTTCTCAATCTCCTTCCCCTTCCCCTTCCCCTTCACCTCCACCTCCTTCGGCCCCTCCTTTTCCTTCGCCCCGGGGGGCTCCGGCGGCGGATGCTCCGCCACCGCCGCAGCCCCCGTCTCCGGAGCCGGTCGCTCCAACCCGGACGGCGCCGCCGGATCGCCGCTGGCCATGGAAGATTCGCGGAGAGGGGAAAAGGCTAGGGTTTGGAGGGTTCGAGAGGTTGGGTAGACGAGGCGAGGAGGAAGGGGAGGAGGGGAGGGGAGCCCTTTTGACTGCGATTGACCGGAGCCAGGTGGTAGCGGTGAAACGGGGTGACGGAGCGGAACGGCGATGTAACGGTGTTAGCGGTCACGGACGGGGAAGCCGTCAGGGGTTCAGGGCCAAACGGTCGGATGACGGTGGGCCTCATCGTTGTTTGTCCGACCTGGTGGACCGGCTTTCGGGCCTTCGGCCTACCCAGCTGGTCTTCAAGGAAGGCCCAAGGCTCGTTTGGATAGGCCAGGCCTTGGCCCACGGGGATCGGAAATTGCAAATACTACATTATGCATACAAGCACTTCGGCTCTTGTTGACACTCTTTATAATCCAAAGGACCAAAGCGACTTTAGTTTCAAATTTTGTTTTTTATGAATAATTTTAGGTATATGTTTTACTTATCTTCTTATCAATCATGAAAAGAGAGCTAGACAACGAATAGAACTCCTAAAATTAATCCTTAAATCATTTGGATGTGTCAAGCCTTGAGTGTCTGGGAAAAGCAAAGTATTTTTTTCAGCATTGATGAAGGTCTTGTAGCAATACTATAAGCAGAATATAGAATTTAAATGTCAGTAGTAAGCTAGGAGAAAAGAATTTGTAATGATTTTGCTGGATCAAATTCAAGTAAGAGATATCTTGTTGAGGCATTTGGATATTTTTGAAAGAGCTAAGTCAACATTTACACCCTCAACTATGGCATTGGCATTGGTCTAATTTCAGCCTCTCGATAATAAAACTATTTCACTGTTAGTCTCTCAACTCTTAAATTGTTCATATTTCATCTCTTGGTTCAAGCCAATGTGGTTGGCAATGTGACATCTACATAGAACTTACTTGGATAAAGAGTGACGACACCATCGATCAATAATAAAAAAAACAAAATATTATAACGAGCATATCATCCTCACCTCATTTTCCTCCTATATACACACACATATCCTACATTATTTTTATTTTGATTGGCCAATTAGGATATACCACGTCATCAAAAACCAGTCAGGGATGAAATGTGAACTATTTCAAGAGTTAAAGATAAATAGCAACCGGTTTTATGGTACATTTTAATGTTAACTAAAATAGATAGAAATAGATAGATTAGAAATAAAATCCAATAAAAATAAAAAATCACATATCAAGATATAAAAATAACTGTTCTACATGCCTCAAAGACAAAATTCTGAGACCAAAATTACCAAGGACATATAGTTGAGGAACCAAATGTGGATTTTTTCCTTTTTGAAAATTGAAATGATCTATCATTTTTTAGGAAATCTCACTGAATTATTGAGGCGGTCATGTCGTAGGCTCAACTCTAGCATCATTGCATCAATCTCAGATGTCCGCTTTTCTACTCTCTCCATGATTTTGTACAAGTGTTCTCTCCTAAATTATTTAATTGTTTGTTGTGAAACACCTCCAATCACAACTTTTGAAGCTAGTAAAATGCTCATATTTTCTGCAATCTATCTGGCATTCATTTGATTTCTTAACTTCTTGAATTTCAAAAGGGCCCTTGGTATATGGTGCAAATTAATTATTTTTTGAACCCTAAGCTTTTGATTGTACATGGTTATTCATTAATTATTTTTCAAAAGGTTGTTTGATTGTAAATACTGGGATAACTGCTAGTGCTACTCGAGGTCCAAGCACAATAATTAACTGATACCGACATAATACTAAACAGTTCATTGTTTACATTACTGTTTTTTATTCAAATCAAGTCCAAACAAACAAGAAGCATTTCTGTTGCCCAACCAAGACAGGAGTGTACCTCGTTGATCTCGTTCTCTGTAATTTACAGCTTCTGTTCCAAAGATTCCAATACGATTAATAAACTGCAAGGATGATCGTGAAAGAAACATACATCGATCTCCCAAACTTTGTCGGATTTGTGTTTGTCGTGGATTTCGCTCTTGTCAGAGTAATTCCCCACCTCCCCCTCGATTTCTTTAGGAGTTCATCACCATTGGTGTCTTGCGCCGGTCAATGAATTGTTTTTCACTGTAATAAGAAAGGATAATATAATAATATAACTAGCATATAATTAATATATAAAATACAGTGTAATTTACATGTAAAAAAAGACATAGCCCAGTGAAATACCATGCACACGTGAGCTTAAAATCACAGGATTGATCCCTCTAAAAAAAGCAAGAAGGGTGAATGATTGTGTGAAAGAAAAAAATAAATTTTTTTCTTTAATTATAAAACCTGAAAACTTTGTTTTTTCAAACCGTACAGAACACCGTTTCATTACACATAAATTTATAATACCTAAAAAATTTATAGAATAAACTATACATAATTTTTAAACAAATCTAACTAAAATCATCTCAATCAAAATTCTGTATTTTAAAATATTAATAAAACAAAATTACTGAACGGATATGACCCAAATTAATTAAACCATAATTAATTAATAATACGATATCAATGGATCAAACTTTTTAGAAAAAAACCTAGCTAAATTTTAGATCAAACAAATCAAATCAAAATAAAAAACAAACTAATCTAAAATCAAAAGCTAGGTATAAAAAAAGAGATTAATTCCTGCACAAATCTTTAATAAGCTTTACCTTTATTCTCAAAATTACACTTATAAAATTTACACAAAAAAAACTCTATCAATTTTCTACATCTAAATCTCTAACGTTTTACTATCTATTTATAGCAAAAATCCCCCAAAAACCTAAATACCGTTGAGATTTCCTAACCATTATGTTATTTATTTTCAGTAGTTCGATATGAAATAGACGCTTTAGATTATGCCACTTCATCAATCATGTATCCGTAGATAATCAGGCTTGATCACTATTCCAACACCTCTACAACCATCAGAAAGCGCCATGTCACATTTGGATCTCTTATGGTCACAAGCGTGCTTGCTGTGTGACACATCGCCCTTTACATCATCTTCGCACACCTGCACCCATGCTCGCGCTTGCTGATAGACCTATCCCACGTATCAATCGTAGCGCCTCTTTGCATCCACGCTTGCGCTTGCTAATAGGCCTGGCCCGTCTGTCAGATACACCGCTGCCACCGCGCGTACGCCTACTATCATACCGGTCCCACTTGTTAGTCTTTGCGCTGTCGCCACACACGCTTACTTCCATTGACAAGCTGGTCCCACGTATCAGTCTCACCATTGTCGCTAAGCAGTAGCTGTGTCAGAAGTTCTCTGCCACACAGTCTTCGCATAATGTCATACTGGGCAGTATTTTATTACCGTGCATCTATACTATAAAAAATTTAGTGTGTTAATGTTGCAAATTTATAAAATTATTTTCTTAATTTTTTCTAAAATTCCTCCAAATTTTTTCAGTAATTTTTTTATCTATTTCTCAAATTTAATTCTTATATATAAATGAAAAAATATTCTTATTTTTCAAACTAACCTATATCAACACATATATTTACCATATATTTTTCATAAATAATTTTAAATATAAACCAATTAAATAATGTCAATTTTAATATAAACTAATTTTTTCAATTTCAAATTATTTTACCAATCTTATTTAAACCAATTTATTATTATTATTATTATTTAACACACATGGTTGATTTTTTCTCCCCTAGCATGAATCTCAAACACGTATCCAACGGCTAGCAGGATCTCAACGCGCATCTAATTATACAAATTTGAAAGACTTTCCCCTCAAAAATCTGTCGAAAGACAGATAGCAAATCTTTAATAAAAAAGAGCTATTTTTCATATTATCGGTGGCCCCGTTAAAGCACAGGAATTTCACAGAAAACTTATTTTCAGCAGGAGTCAGAGTACTAGTCATATAAAGAAAATATTATACTACTCCATCCAGTTAAAAAATTTGACGCCGGTGTCGCTAATCGCAGTAGTGTCCTAGTCAAATATTTCCGACTTGAGGTAGTACATATTATGGTGACTCCTAAATCGGTCCGGTTCTCATAATGCAGTATGAAGCCTCAGCTTGCATTCTGATATTCTATAACTAAGAAAATTGCAACATCGTCAGAATGAATTCTTATATTCTTACATTGACTCAGCCATATATAAGAGATAAAATAATCCCTCTATAGACAGCCCTTAATCTTAACAACCTAATCTAGGTGAATCTGCACCATCCACAATGGCTCTAGTAAGGATAATCAGAGATGACAGATGATACCATAAGCACAAATCTTTAAGCTGGTATAGTGGTTTAGGAAATTGGCTCATCAATTTGCACAAAATTAGGTTCGACTTACCATCTGTAAGAAAATATTACTACTTACATTTTGAAATATAAGAAATTTCATTATACACATGAAAAATCCCTTATATTTTATTTTAAGATGGAGGTATAGTTATTTTGGAAGTGAGGAAAACAAATACTAGTTACTCACTCTCTTCCTCCTACTTCGCTTCCTTGTGGGGCAACATCGCCAGAGCTTGTGCATCTACCGGTTGTGGTGGAGACGTTAGAGCTCTCCAATTTAGCATCCCCTCCACTGCCTTCACTCGTGGATGTAAGCCCAGATACTACCACCGGAGAGGAGGAATAAGCTTGATCTAGACATGTATATTTTGTGATTTTTTGATGTTTTAGCCAACGTATATTGTTGTTTCTTGTGTCGGATTGAAAAGTTGTATTAGGAATATTGATGTGTTTCATATTTCTTTCTCTTGATTCTTATGGATAGTCGGTGTGAAACTCAATGTTTCCTGTTTGGAAGAGGAATGTTTCAATCATGATTGGATTGTGTTTCACCATTTTAAAAGTTGAAACTTTTTTACCTACAGGTGAATTTTTTTTATAATTGGTGAAAGAACACTTGAATTTTTGGACAAATTGGATGTCTGATTTGTACTTGTCCCGTAGTTTTTGTAAGGGTTAGTTTGGTGTTTTGATATTACTAATTTTTATAGATGATGATAGGGAAGCTAGGAATTAAGGTGATATTATTAATTTTGAATGTTACCAAAATTTTGATGACGTGATTTATGTACATGGAGAATTTTCTTTTAAGTATAAAATATTTGACAAAATACTTGGATTGCTGCTAAACTATGTCCTGAAAAATTATAATTAATTCACTGTAAAAACATTATAAGTAAATCTTTAAACCATATCAAACTTTATATAGGTAAACTTAAACTTGTTTGAGCTATGGCTTATAATGTACAACCAACTTCGGGTTTTCAAACTTTATTTTTTTTATTGTTTTTAGCGTTGGCTTTAGAATATCAAAATTAAAAAGGAGTGAACTGCATTTTTGGCCATAATTTATTATCAAATTTTATTTTGGACCACACTTTTAGCCAATCTTTTCACTTTGGAATATGTTATTTTGTCTTTGTTACACTTTTGACCACTAATTTCTCGAGCACATCGGCACTCGTACACCAATGATCTTCCCCACTTATGCATAGGCCATTCTTATGGAAGGAGAGTCTAAATGTTGGTAGAGAAGAGAATTATGATGGTCCAAAGTATAATAAAAAATCTTACGTAGTTTAAGTGAAAAATATAGATTAAAGGTGATTCTTGGTAATATAAGGTAGTTGGAACTGCAATTAACTTGAGTAAAAAATTATAAAATCCTGTCTCAAAATTAGTTTTTTTTACTTGGTTTACATGTTCTCAACTTACAGACCATAGCCATAAATTTGCTTTCCCAACGTGTCCAAGCCAAACAGATCCTAAATATCCACTGTTTACAGGAGGAAATAATCATCCGTACAAGGAAAGAATAGTCACGCATTATCTCTCTGGCAGGAAATAGTCAGTCCTGCTGACGTGCCCACTCAAGGAGCAGCAGGTCAAAATTTCAGACGTTCATGTTAATCTATTATAATTATAAAAAAATATAATTATAATAGTTTAACAGTAACATTACTGTGTGGTTGTCTTATGAATCATCTTGGTCGTCTATAGTTTCATTGGTAACAGAATGGTTCCAATCTGCTATCTTTCTACAACCAAACCCACCGCCGCTATTGCTACCGTTATCCGACCTCCTCCTCCTCCGCTGCTACTGTGTTGCGAGAGATTGCCGAGGTCCCCGAACCAGCGCCTGTCGCCAATCTGATTGCCACCACCGTTACTGACTGCACGTCACCGGGTGTATCACCGGTCTCATTACCCGTGCTGCCGATCTGATTGCCCGTCCCGTAGCTACCCTCATCATTGGGTATGGCCGTCGATCCGATCCTGCCTCCGTCACCAAACCAGCGCCTGTCACCGATCCGATTGCCACCACCGTTGCTGTCTACATGTCGCCGGGGTGTCACCAGTCTCATCGCCCGCGCTGCCGATCTGATTGATCTGACTTGCTTGCCGCCGGTCCAATCGCTCGCCGATCCGATCTAACCAGATCTAATGTTGATCCGATCCGTCTGTCAACCCGATCGCCCACTGATCCGATCTAATCGGATCTATTGTTGATCCGATCCGTCTGTCAACCCAATCGCCTGCCGATCGGTCCGATCAGATCCTGCCTACTTCCGATCCGATCGCTCTCCAATCCGATCGGCTCTACTGACGATCTGATTGTCCGCTGATCCGATCGGCTTCTATAGATCTGATCCCTCCGATCCGATCGGCCGCCGATCCGATCCCTCCGATCTGATCGGTTGCCGATTCCTCCAATTGGCTGCCAATCTGATTTGATTGGTTGTCGATCCCTTCGATCTGATCGGTTGCCAATCCGATTCTGATCGATTGGCTACCCATCCGATCTGATCGGCTGACGATCCGATTCCGATCGGCCGATCGGCTGTCGATCTGATTCCGATCGGCTGCCGATCCCTCTGATTTCATCGGTTGTCGATCCGATTCTGATTGGCTGCCGATCGCTAGTCCTGTCCCTCATGGCTGGCAAAGACGATGGCACCACTTCTTCCAAAGATCACCGTCTTGCGGCCGATGCTGCTTGCGCTGACGAAGCGTGTCGGGCTAGACATGTACGAGAGCGCTCACGCGGCTCTCTCGGCATGAGCCACCGCTGTCGTCAACGTCAAGGCACTCATCCCTATCGTCCTCGACAAGGCCACGGACTCCTACACTAAGTGGCGTAGCATGTTCCTCATCGTGCTCGACAAATATGCCCTCACCCGCCACGTCCTCGAGGATGAAGTGTTCTCCGCACGCCCAGTGTGGCTCCACACGGACTGTTGCATCCTCACATGGGTCTACGGCACCATCTCTAGCGACCTGCAGTAGTCGCTGATGATGCGGCAAGGTCGCGCTCGAAATGCGTGGTGCTACCTCGAGGACGAATTTCTCGGCCAGAAGGAGTCACATGCCCTTCTCCTAGATACGCAGTTCCGCACATTCTGCTAGGAGTCTCTGAGCGTTACCGACTACTGCCGCCGCCTTGAATCCATGGCTGCTTCCCTTGCCGAATTTGGCGACCCCATTGGCAACCGGCAGATGGTACTCACGCTTCTCCGTGGCCTTAGTGGCAAGTTTCGCCACATTGTGTCCATCCTCAAGATGCTCAGGCCGTTCCTGACATTTACTGAAGCACGCACATACCTTCTATTAGAGGAGATGGAGATCGACGCTCGTCCTCCGTCCCTACCGGCCGCCCTCATTGCTGTGACTCCGCGTTTAGCGGCTCCAGGTGCCATAGTTGCTCCCCATTCAGGAGCGCCTCCTCCTCCACGCCCCGCTACACCAACCGAAGGATAGCACAACGGCCGTTGCTGTGGACGTGGCGGTTCTATTGGTGGCAGCTCTCCAGTGCCCTCTACTAGAGTGGCCCTAGGTGGACAGGGCGGCGCCCCTCCCGGTACAGCTGTGTACCTATCCTTCACCCACCCTTGGACTGGAACCGTGCGCATGTGGCCGTATGACCAATCCGGTTGACCTTCGCCGCCACAGCCTGCGTTCCATGTAGCCTCGTACTATGGCGGTTTTGGTGCTCTTCCCGGCACCTATGGAGGCGCATATAGTGCCCCACTGCCCCCGTTCGACACATACTACGGGGGAGCTGCACCGCCGGGCTTCCATGCACCCTCACCAGCGTACCAGACGGCACCTTGGATGCCCACTCACAGAGGGTCTTGGTACCAGGACTCTCTAGTGCACTCTTTCAACACCATGACGCTGAACCAACTGGCCTTTAAGTGGTATGCTGATACGGGTGCCGGTTCATACATGACCTCGGATGCTGGTATACTCTTCACCATTTCCCCACCCTATTCATCTACTCCTTCATCTATTGTTGTGGAAAATGGTGCTTTACTTCCTGTCACAGCCACTGGATCCCATCTTTTTTCCTTACCACACCATGATCTTGCTCTTAATAATGTTCTGGTATCATCCAACATTATTAAGAATTTAATTTCCATTTGTCGGTTTACCACCGATAATAATTGTTCCATTGAGTTTGATCCATTTGGTCTTTCTGTGAAGGATCTGCAAACCAGGAACATGATCGCCAGGTACAATAGTTTTGGTGACCTCTACCTATTTTTTGCACCATCTACCAGCACCTCCGCGTTCATCGCCGCACCCACCTCTCTTTGGCATCATCGTCTCGGTCATCTTGGACGTGAAGTTCTATTCAAATTTATTAGGTCCAATGTCATTTCTTGCGATGAAGATGATATCGCTCATATACGTCATGCGTGCCAACTTGGTCATTATGTACGTCTACCTTTCAGTTCATCTACCTCTCATGCTACTCACAATTTTGATTTAGTCCATTATGATCTATAGACCTCTCCACTTGTTAGTGTGTTAGGATATAAATATTATCTTGTTATTCTTGATGACTGCTCTCACTATATTTAGACTTTTCCCCTTTGTCTCAAATTCGAGACATTTTCCACTATTTCTATCTTTTTTGTTTATGTTCGCACACAGTTTGACACCACCATCAAGAGCATCTAGTGTGACAATGGCCGTGAATTTGATAATTCCCAGGCCCGCATATTTTTTCTCTCTCACGGTGTTGTTCTTCACATGTCGTGCCCATACACTTTCCAATAAAATGGTAAATCAGAGCGTTCCATTCATACCATCAATAACACTCTGCGTTCCCTTTTGTTTCAGGCAAGTCTTCCTCCAGCTTACTGGGTTGAGGCCCTTCACACCGCCACATATCTTGTGAACCGCCTCCCCACCACAACTCTCACCTCCTTCATACCATACTACGCTCTTTTCTCTGTCTAGCCCTCCTATGATCATCTCAAAGTTTTTGGTTGTGCTTGTTATCCCAATATGTCCTCTATAACGCCCCACAAACTTGCACTCGTTCTTCTCTATGCGTGTTCCTCGGCTACTTCTTGGAGCACAAAGACTATCGATGCCTCGAGCTTCAGTCAAACCGCATTCTCATTTCTAGACATGTCATTTTTGATGAATCTTTTTTCCCTTTCTCCGACATGTCTAGTACACTCATGGCACTCTTCGCCCTGGACTTTCTTGTCGATGATCATGATCTCACCGCTTCAGTTCTTGCGGCTCGTTTTGTCCGTGCAGGTATAGCAGCTTCCTTAGCGGCACACCCCATGCCCGAGGCCCTACTTGCGCCATCGAGCCCTGGTGCAGGGCCGTGGTCACCCGAGTCCGCGTCGTCCGATGTCGCTGCCCCTGTGCACCCCACACAGGTCGCTGCCAGCGGCGCCACACCGACCACGTGTGTTGTTGGTCCTGCTGCCCTTGCTACTTGCACGTAGGTTGTTGCCAGCGGTACCGGCCGCACAGCTGCCACTCGACCGATCGTCATCCCTTCGGTCACCAATGCGCACTCTATGTGCACGGGTGGCAAAGCTGGCATTGCACAGCCCATGGATCGCCTCAACCTCCACGCTGTGCCCATGTCACCTCTTCCTCGCTCCGTTCGTGATGTACTGTCAGACCCCAATTGGCGCTCTGCTATGTAGGCTGAGTATGATGCTCTGATTGCCAACGATACCTGGAGTCTTGTGCCTCGCCCTCTTAGCATCAATGTTGTGACTGGCAAGTGGATTTATCGACACAAATTGCTCGCCGATGGGTCTCTTGATCGCTACAAGGCTCGCTAGGTACTGTGGGGTTTCACACAACGGCCCGGTGTTGATTATGATGAAACTTTCAGTCTTGTTGTCAAGCCTGCGACAGTTCGAGTTGTTCTCTCTCTGGCATTATCTTAGAACTAGTCCATTCATCAACTAGATGTGAAGAATGCATTTCTCCATGGTACTCTCACTGAGACAGTGTACTGCGTGCAGCCCTTTGGATTTGTGGATTCTTCTTGCTCAGATTTTATCTGTCAGCTCAACAAGTCCTTATATGGTTTGAAGCAGGCTCCTCGTGCTTAGCATCACAGGTTTGTCTCTCACCTCGTGTCGCTTGTATTTGTTGAAACAAAGTCAGATACTTCGCTCTTCATATATCGCTACGGTCCAGACACGGCCTACTTATTGCTATATGTTGATGACATTGTCCTCACCCCCTCCTCTGCTGGATTACTCAAGCACATCATTGAGGCTCTCCGACGTGAGTTTGCTATGACGGATATGGGTTAGCTGCATCATTTTTGGGCATTTCTGTGATACGCTCTGCAGATGGTCTATTCCTTTCTCAGCGACAGTACAGTCAGGATATTTTGGAGCGTACCAGGATGAGTGCGTGCAAGCCGTGCAGCATGCCTGTTGATCTACACTCCAAATTATTTGCTGATGGACCGCCTGTTGCTGACGCTACATAGTACCGTAGCCTAGTCGACGCTTTACAGTATCTGACTTTCACCCGACCAGACATTACCTTTATAGTTCAGTAGATATGCCTCTATATGCATGATCCTCGAGAGTTGCACCTCGCTGCTCTCAAGCGAATCCTGCGCTACTTGCAGGGCACCCTATCTCTTGGGCTGACCATGCACCGATCTTTACCTGCAGATCTTGTTGTTTACTTAGATACCGATTGGGCTGGTTGTCCTGACACTCGCCGGTCGACCTCTGGCTACACAGTATTTCTCGGGAATAACTTGGTATCCTAGTCTTCCAAGCGTCAGCATACGGTTTCCAGATCGAGTGCCAAAACTGAATATCGTGCTATGGCGAATGGTGTTGCTGAAGCTACCTGCCTGTGACAGCTGCTCCTTGAGCTCCGCCACCCCCTCGTCGTGCTACCTTGGTCTATTGCAATAATATCAGTGTTGTATATCTCTCCAGCAACCTAGTGCAGCATCAGCGGACGAAGCATGTTGAGATTGATCTCTATTTTGTTCGAGAGAAGGTCACCCTCGGTCACGTTCAGTTTCTACATGTTTCTACGACATCGCAGTACGCCGACGTCTTTACCAAGGGCTTTCCTACCTCACTATTTCAGGAGTTTCGATCCAGCCTGAATGTTAGCGATGCTCCCGATTAGACTGCGGGGGAATGTTATTCTATTGTAATTATAGAAAGTGTAATTATAGTAGGTTAACCGTGGTATAGCTGTGTGGTTGCCTTGTGAGCCGCCCCGGCCACCTATATATACTGATATATTGATAGGAAATAGAATCAATCATTTCCACACTTTCACTTCACAGTGTCCTCTCCTGCCGTATCCTGCACAGCAGGACCTTTCTCCACCACCAAACAACCCCTTCAACTCGATATCATCCTCGTTACCACTTGTAGCGATGCCTCCCTCGTCTCCTCTTGCATCTGCTCCTTGGGTTGGTTTGTCCCTCTCTCCCTTCCTCCCACTCTACGTATGATCATCTTTATTCCAATCCCTTGTTATCTTCTCACGCTGACTGTGGAGATAGATTCTCTATAGAAAATATTCCTTGAAAGGGTCGAGGATGGGAAAAGCATTCCTCCGTAGCATTTCATGGGGGCGAGGGTGGGAAAATTTTTAACCCTCTGAGATGGAATAGGGACATATCCCCTGATGGAAAATTCCTCATTGACATCTCTAATTCACACCAACTCAGTCGGACAGGTATAAATTACTCTGCACCACCATATGTTCCCCCACAAGTTACCACCAGATGTTCCCCCACAAGATGTTCCCCACAAAATGTTTCCCCACAAATGTTGTATTATTTTCCCACAGCCATTCTTTCCCTTAGATTAAAGGTACACAAACAGTTGAAGCTGTCAAGGACTAGCACTATGTCGGTTTGACTTAGATTCTTTGTGGTTACAACTATGCAGTAGCTTGCCTATATATCAGCCACAACTACTGCACATCAGTAACTACAGGCAATCCTTGTCGGTTGGGTTCATTAGCATTTTGATTATTTGGTACTTGTACAACAGATAATCAATAACTGTCTAGGTTTAGATCTTAAAATTTTGGGCTAATTTGGAACATAGTTGTGAACGTCATGGGTATAGGGTATGTACTCGATACCCTTACACCTAGGTTGGGAGGCAAAACGCCAACCCCTTCTTCTCAAATTATAGAGTTCCACATGGTCAAGGTCTATATAGAAAGCCAGCTAGAAAGAGCCATGCGGCTTGAACTGCCTAGTACCAAACATGTGGCTACATGCTCGACTAGGGGCAGACCACGGGGAGGCTACTCAGGATCTAACATATGATAGTGCATAGGGTAGCTTCGGTCTGCCCACATGAGGACTACCTAGAAGGTGACACTTAGCAATGTGTGAGGCAACTCGAGCCCACCCATGTGGGACTATTCGTGAGGTGACACACAAAGGAACGTGGGGTAGCTCGAGGCCACCCACAGGAAGGCTGCATAAAAGGCAGCATGTGGTGGTGTCTAAGGCGACGGTCGACCTACTGCACAGGTGCTCTTGGCGCTTGTGTACATGGCATAGGGAAAGAGTTATAGTGCTCATGGTAGGTTAAGGGCATCAAATGAGGGCAATTCAGTGAATTGCGCTCCTTGTCAACCATCTCTCTTCCTCCGACCAATTTGTTCTGTTGGGATGGAGGCATGGTCACTTCTGTGACAGGTTTGAGGTGGGACAGTGCAGTACAGCAGGAAAAAATACCTGTGCGACTAATGGTATGACAACAGCTATAGTGCAGACAATGATGAATGTCTATAGAGTCTAGGCGACATCCCCCAAGAGGATTAGGTAGGCTTGGGCCGTATATAGGCCATCTATGGTACACTAGACAAAAAGATTGGCCACAATTGCCACACAAGAACACGTAGAAGCTCTAGGAGATTGAGACTTAGTCGTCTGAACACCTTGCCACTTGTAAAATCTTCTACATGTCGATTAAAAAAATTAGAGCAGGTTGTTATCCTTTGAAAGTCCTGAAGTTGGATAAATCAAGTGTGTTTAAGAGTTTGTTAGTGCTATAGCCATGTGATGATATCCCTAAACACCCATCGCCAAATACTAGTTCCCAAATCTTGTTTTTGTTTTGGCATTGCCCATCGATAATTGGAAAAAAAATAAAATTGTGGGAGTAGTGAATGGCAAAAACTCAAATTGTGTAACTTCAGTCTCTATTTGTACTAGGGGCACACAATTATATTTATATAGACACCATGATTTAAATCGCTGAGTACGGCTATGCAACGCACGCCATTACTTTAACATTATAGAAAAATATTTGCATACAAAAAACTCATACTAGTGAGTACAAACTCATTTACACCTTTTGTCCCGCGTTCATAATAGCATGTGTAGCCATCAAGTTTGCTAGTGTTGTTAAGCAAAGAATTATGTTGTCTCATTGCTATCGTTACAGGTGCACTTGGGTGTGTGCCAAAGCATAATCAAGTAAAGTATCGATTTGCAAAAGTAGAAAAGAAAAGAATATGTATGAGTACACGTTAGGTTTATGTTTGGTTAAAACACATGTGAGTTGGTTTTGACCTTAGCCTAATGATCATGGATTAGAGAGGTATAGGAGTTGGATGTTCATGTTCCAAACAAGAATTGTACAATTTATTCAAAACTTGATCTGTATTTTAATGAAACTCTAGGAGAAAATTTACATTCTAAATAGACCTTGTGAAAACATTGTTTTAGATTTAAAATTGTGATAAACAATTGGCTTAAAATTGGATTGAATTGATTTTAAATAGAGTGCTTTTGGCTACACAAGTCGGACCACGGGTTGTTCACGTCGAGATCCCTCGCGCGCCCCGGTGCGAACACGTCGATCGTCTAGGAGGTCTGCTTGGCTCCAGTGCAGGCCGATCGGTTTTTCTCTATGGCTTGAGGTACACGTGCTAGGGGCCGAGGGGTTCGATCGGATCCGGCGTGTCGGTACGGGTGCGGGCATGCCAGTCAATTTGACCTGCAATTGACAAGGAAGTGAGACGAGCAGGTCCGTTGGACGGTGGGCCGATACAGGCGCTCAATATCGGCTGGCTGCTGATAGGGTCGAGAAGCTCTTCGATCGGCTGGGGAGCCGATGTGGACAGGTGTCGATGAGGCATCGGCCGTAGAGCCAATAGAGGAAACAAGGTGTACTCAGAAGATAGCAAAGCGCACAGGATCCCTCCGAATAGCCGACGGAAGCCGTAATAGTAGTTCATCGGCTGGAAAAACCGATGAAGACACATGCAGACTAGGCAAGGAATAATATTAAAAGGCACGGGCTGCAAAGCCAATGCCACTCCGGATATGACAGCACGAGACCCGTCGTCCACCGTGACAGCACCATTAATACCGAACCTCGAAGATCGGACCTTACCGAGATAGTATGAGACTAAGGCCAGCAGCGATGATACGGAGGACGTCGGATCGGCTATGCTGAAGTAAAGATAGGAATGAACCCATCGGCTTGCTGAGCCGATGAGGGGACGCCTCTCTGAAGGCGGGTGCGTATCGGCTGGGAAACTGATACGCTTGGCGTTACACGTCAACGAACACCTCTAAAGGCTGATGCGTATCGGCCGAAGGGCCGATGCGCTGGGTGTGAAGCTCAGAGCATGGATAACTCATCGGCTAGCACTCTGATGATACGCCGTGCGGAAAACTATAAGCCTGAAGCTCGATCTACCGTCTGCAGCCCCGTAGGTCGAACCTAACCGATGCAGCATGAAATTGACGACGGTAGAGGGAGCTTACCAGGCCGATAGGCCTTGCACGGACGTGATGCGATACATATGATCGGCCTAAGAGGTCGAACCTAACCGATGCAGCCTTAAACAGAGTAGAACATATCGAGATATTGGCAGGACTTACCCCTTCACCGGAGATCGGACTTAACCGATGCAGCCCCGCGTCGAGAGCCAGAACCTGTCGATAAAACCTAAATAAACTACGGTGGCGATGTGCCGAGATTGTATTGATTGAGAGATATGTTACATGTTTCCAGGGGGTCTATATTTATACCCTGGATTTACAACAGAGTCCGACGCGTTTACAACCATCGGATGTTATTTCCTAACAAGAACAAAGGAAAATACCTCTAAAGAAGTTAACTAACTAACTAAACCTTATTAATAAGGTTACAATTTATAAAGATAAAATATCTTGCTGTGAAGTCCACGGCTCTTTCGCAAACTTAGTTTTATCTTAATAATCTTTCAATTTGGAACCGAGTCTTTCTTCGCTACAACCCGATCGGCTTCTTCACTGTAGCAATCGGACCTCTTTTTACTCAAGCCGATCCTTTTCCTACCTCTCCTCGGACTTCTCGGACCTAACCCCGATCGGATAATTCGCTGTCTTCAAACCGATCCAATCTTCTATTAATTTAATCGGCTTTTCTACAGTTTCGATTGGCTTTATCTCACGAGCCGACCAGTATCTCCATCGGCCAATCCTATTTACAGGCTGAATCAAATTCTCCATCGGACACCTCTCAACCAATCGGCTTTAGCACCATCGAATTATCCAGATTTTGGCGTTAACAGGGTGCGTGTAGAAATCCGATCGAATCGAGCCAGGAAGCTAGTCGGACCACAGGCATGGGTGCGGTCAGACCAGCTAGCCCGATGGTGTAACCGATATACTCCAAAGAGTCCAAGAGGACTCTGTTTTAGGTTGTTTTTATGTTTCTCATTGATTACTTGATGGATAAGACTTTTTTGTGTTTCATATACGTATGATATATTGTTTGTGTGCTAATGTAAGTCAATGTTGAAGAAAACTTATATTCGGATATAGTTTTTTTGTTTTTACATTTGTAGGTGAGTCTTGAGGCCTCGGAAGTATTGCTGGTGATAGATCGTGAGTCGACTTAGGGGAAGTTGATGTCCATACGATCAAGAGATTATGCATGATACTAAATGCTAGAGATTAATGCAAGTGGAGGTGAATATTTCATATGGTGTATAAGAGGGATTCTATGCGTACGGAAATTGGAGTTAATTTCGGAAAGAGTCTAAGTTTGAAAAGATGGAGTTCAAATTCGTGTAGAGATTGGTTGTATAATCGTATAAGAGAGTTTCCTATGGAATTAGGAGTGCTAGTCCTAGGAAGATTTGTAGTCTTTGTGTAGTCACTTATAGGTATAAATAAAGAGATGGTATAGGCTTCAAAGTATCACACTTGGAAGAGATAAAAAATAGAGTTTAGACTTAAGTTACGAGTTTAGTTGAAAGTTGAGATATGAGTAGTTTGTATGTATTTTGTATATATATCTTGATATAAGAAAGTTGATATACTTTTAAGAGTTTCATTAACTTTTGGTCGGATCAGCATATTAGTTGGTGGTCGGACCGGGTAGAGTGCATCAGTTAGACGGATGGCAAAACGATGATCAGACCAGAAGGTGTGCTACGGTCGAACCAGAGGCCAGCAACATTCAGACAGGTCTAGGATTTTGACTAAAGAAAGATTAACTTCATCAATCAAAGGCAATTTTTAATTCTACTAAAAGTTTTACTTTTTGGTAATCCTACCATTCACCATCCTTTGTAGGCTTAGTCCTTGTGTTCAATCCTATAAGTGTTATTAGAGCCTTGTTTTCTCTATTTGATCTTTACCAATTTTGAGATTTAGCCATGGCTAACCGATTTTCAACCAAGCCACATATTTTTGATAGAGTTGATTTTTAGTACTGGTATAAAAAGATAAAAGCTTATATTATATTTGAAGGTTATGATTATTGCCAAAAAGTTTTAAACCCATATACTATTCCTAATATTATTGTTGCCATGAACAAAATAGAATTTGAAAATAGTTGTAAAACTTACATCATGATTTTAAGTGCTATTTCTCGCTTAGATTTTGATCGGATTTTCTTATCTTAAAACTACGTATGAGATGTGGAAGGCACCATATGAGCTTCATGAAATATCTTTTAAATCAAGGAAATTCGTAGGGATGTTTTTAGATAAGATTATATAAAATTTGAGATAAAACCTTGAGAAACTCTTTATGATTACTCTGGTCGTTTAGCAAGGTTTTAAGTAATTTTAGATTTATTGATGATTCTTTTGATGCTAACTATCCTCAATATGAAATTATAAGACAATTGTTGATGGTTTATATATAAAGGTTTAGGAGATAAAAGTTACTTTAATATAATAATCTATTAACATGACAACTATAACCATGAAATCTTTATATACAAAGCTGAAAACTCATGAGTTGAATATTATCACTAACAAGTCTGATTTGAAAACCACTACTTTGGTTTCTTCATCCAATTCTTCTTGGGATAGCTCTTCATCAAGTTCTTTTGCTGCTTTAAATGCCATCTTTGATGATCAACTCGAGCAATTCTATGAGGAGGATTTGGCATTGTTAATTAACAATTTTTCTAGAGCTTGGAATAATGTCAAGTATAGGAAAAGAAGAGGTAAAATCTAGTGTTTCGAATGTGGTGAGTCAAACCACATTCGCTCTCAATGTCCCAAACTTGGAAGATTTATGAAGGAAGAAGAGGAGAAGCCCAAGGACGTCAAGAAGAAGCAAATATTCAAAGGTAGGAGAAGCATAGAAGATATTAAGAGAACATTCAATCAAGTCTATGCTACTTTTGAACAAGATTATGTAAGTGATGTTGACTATGAGAGTGATGATGGAATAAGACAAGAATATCTTTGAGATTTGTCTCATGGCTCATGGAGGATCTAATTTAGGTGATGATAATAATGAGACGCTTGTAGCTAGGATGGAGAATGTGTGGATTATGGACTCCGATTGTTCATGACTAGAGATGAAAGTTAGTTCTCCTTCCTCAAAATGACATCTTGGAAAGAATCCTTTGGAGATGCTTCTACAAGTGCTGTTCTTACTACTAGATCTATCAAGGTGAATGATACATTTGTTTTGAACGATATAGATTTGGTGAAAGACTTGACATACAATTTACTTTTAGTTTCTCAAATTATTGACAAGGATTTTGAGGTTAGATTTAAGAAAACTAGAAGTAAAATTCTTGATTCTTTTAGAGATTTTGTTTTGGGGATTTCTCGTTATGCAGAGTTTTTAAAGCTAATTTTAAAAGTGTTGTTACATCTGAGATCATATGTCTAGTTGCTAAATTTATAAAAGATTTGATGTTTTTTAATCAAAGGCTAGGACATATTGGTTTTGATCATTTAACTAGAATAAGTGATTCGGATCTTATTCGTGAATTGCGTAAACTTAAGAATGATCTTAATTTGGTTTATTCACCTTGTCGTTATAGTAAGATGGTAGCTTCTTCACATACTCCAATTGTTTCTGTGATGATGGATGTACCTAGATAACTTTTACATATGGGCATTGTTGGTCTGGCTAGAGCGCAATCTATTGAAGGAAAGTGACATGTGTTGGTTATTATAGACGATTTTTCTCGATATTGTTGGGTTTTTTTTATGGTATCTAAAGATGAGACGTTTGAGCACTTTCAAAATTTGTATCTTGCTTGGCTATTGAATTTTCTGGTTCCTTAAAAACTATTCGAAGTGATAATGGTGGTGAATTTAAAAATGCTTCTTTTAAATAATTTTGCAATAAAAAGGTCTTGAACATCAATTTTCATCTCTACATGTTCCTCAACAAAATGGTGTGGTTGAAATAAAAAATCATTTTTTTGTTAAAATAGCTAGGACTATGCTTGATGAATATTATATACTAAAATATTTGGATAGAAGCTATCAACACTCTTATATTTTCAATCATATTTTCTTGAGATCTATACATGGAAAAACTTATTATGAGATTTGATTTGGACGTCAACCAAAAGTTTTTCATTTGCGCATTTTTGTATGTAAATTTTTGTTCTTAAATGTTGAAAATTGGGTAAATTTGAAGTGCATATGGAATAATCACAGGTTCAAGGGAAGGATGAAAGTATTTTTATGGATGAAAGTGATGATGAAAAAGATAAGGTGGTAGCCGGTCCGACCGGGCCTCATGCCGATCCGATCGATGGCAACTAGTCGGTCTGACTAGAAGAGGAGAGCTACTTAGACTGAACTAGACCAGAAAGCTCTAGATCTTTGACAATTCAAGGCTCAAAACATAAAATAACTTCAGATGTTACTAGTCCTTTGCCCATTCAACTATGACATCCTTCGGAACAAATAATAAGTAACATTGATTAGTGAACTACAAGGTCGAAGTTAATTCATGATCATGTGAATTTAGCTTTTGTTGTTTCTTTTAAACCTAAAGATGTTACTCACGCACTAATTAATGATTCATGGGTTAATGCCATACATGATGAACTTTAAAATTTTGAGAGAAATAAAGCCTAGATTTTAGCTGAACCACCTCTTGGTTATAGTATTATTGGAACTAAATAGATTTTTAAGAGTAAATAAAATGAGGATGGTTTAATTATGAAAAACAAGGCTAGGCTTATTGCTCAAGGTTTTACTCAACTGGAAGGGTTGGATTTTGATGAAACTTTTACTCCTATTGAAGCTATTAGGTTTTTATTGGCATTTGCTTCTTTAAAAAGTTTTAAACTATATCAAATGGATATTAAAAGTGATTTTTAGATGTTTTTATATATGAAGAAGTTTATGTTAAATAACCACCTCATTTTGAAAATCCTAAATTTCTTGATCGTGTTTTTCAATGATCTAAAGCTTTCTATAGTTTGAAACATTCTCTTAGAGCATGGTATGATAGACTTAAAAATTTTTACATATAAAAGGTTTCTGATTAGGAAAAGTGGATAAAACTCTCTTTGTTCTTAAGTATGGTGATAATTAACTTTTTGTCCAGATATATCTAGATGATATTATTTTTGGTCTTATAGGAAATATCAAATGTTACTGTATCTAAATATATTGGTGCTGCTAGTTATTGTTATTAAATTCTTTGGCTTATTTTGACTTTAAAAGATTATGGTCTTATCTTTAAGAAAGTGTTTATTTATTCACTTTGTGTTTCTTGACTTTAAAAGATTTCTAAGTTGCAATTAGCAAATATTTTTACTTCTCACTTTGTGTTTCTTCGGGAAGAATTAGAAATTATTCATCCTTTTGCTATATCTTGAGAGGGAGTTTTTGTCCTAACATATTTTTCTTTTATTGTTTTGCCTTCTTTGTGTTGATGTTTAGTTTATATGCATTTAAAAAAATAATAAAAATAAAAGAAAAGAAATAAGAAAAGAAGAGCTTTAATTTTTTACCTCTAGTATATTCTTGGACTTACTAATGAGGTCATTTGGTCACTAGTGGTTATAAATTTTAGTATTTATATTAACTTTGATATTGGTTTTAAGCGAGATGATGTATGACATTTAATTCTTTTATATCAATTAAATAAATATGCAATATTAAAGCCAGGACTAGTTTATATGATTTATGCTTGCATATATACTTATTGAATTTTTATTCCTCAAATACTTTAAATACCACACGTATAATTAAAGAAAATTGTTTGCCTATTACTTTATGAGAGAGATAAAAATAGATAACAATATTACTCAGCAACTATGAAGCAAATAATTGACCTTGACTATGATAGGAACACAACAACTATAGGATAATGCAGAATATAAAATAAAGCAATTTAAAGTAACTATGCATTTAATAAATTATACACTTTTTATATTGTGCAAGTTTAGGCTATATATAGTCCATATTAGGTCATAGATAAGAGAAATATCAGGTGGCTGATAAATAACAAAACAGCATGTATACTACATAGCATTACTTTACCCCTCAAGTGATTTCACGTTTGCACAATATGTACCTTCAAACTCGCCTTATTACCAAAGAACTAATGGCAAATTTTGGAACACAGTAATCATCAATTTAATTCCTATAAGATATCAAAATTTTTTAATAGATATGTGATGACTTTATTAATCTTAACATAGACTCGAGAAGTCAGGTAGAATAAGTGTGCGTGCACGTATATGAGCGTTTGTCCTTAGTGTTTTTTTAAAAGACAGAAAATTCCCAACCCTTCAAAATGTCTTTTTAACCAAATTTAAGTAAAAAAGACATTAAAGGTACCTCCTAGTTTTTTCATCTTAGGCTAATCACTGAGAACGGCTATTCAACGCACACCATTACTTTACAATGCACATTATAAAAAAAATATTTGTATAAAAAAATCGTACTATCGAGTACAAATTAATTTACACCTTTTATCCCGCGTTCATAATAGCATGTGCAGCCATAATGTTTGTTAGTGTTGTTCAGCAAGGAATTGTGTTGTCTCATTGGTATGATTACAGGTGCACTTGGGTGTTTGCCAAAGCATAATCAAGTGAAGTATCGATTTGCAAAAGTAGAAAAGTAAAGAATATGTACGAGTACACGTTAGGTTTATGTTTGGTAAAAACACTTGTGAGTTGGTTTTGACCTTAGCCTAATGATCATGGATCAGAGAGTTGGATGTTCATGTTCCAAACAGATGCTAGAATTTTACAATTTATTAAAAAATTGAACTGTATTAATGAAACTCCATTAGAAAATTTAAATTCTAAATAAACCTTGTGAAATCATTATCTTGATTTGAAAATTTTTTATGAACAATTGGTTTAAAATTTGATTGAATTAATTTTAAATAAAGTGCTTTTGTCTACACGGGCGCTGAAGGCCAGTTGGACCGCGAATATGTGTAGAAGTCTAAAATGGTTTTGCATGAATGTGGTCCTGGTAAGACCGGTTGGATCACATGCATGAGTGCTGTCAGACTGGCTAGCCCGATGGTTCAATTGATATATTTCAAAACGGAATCGGTTTCACTTTTTTATTATATTTTTTAGTGATTACTTGATGAATAAGATTTCTATGTGTTTTATATACATATGATATATTATTTATGTGCTAATATGAGTATTAAGAAGATTTTATTGTTTTTTTATGTATAGGTGAGTCTTAAGGCCTTAAGAGTATTATCGGTAATGGATCGGGAGTTGATTTAGGAGAAGTTGATGTCTGGATGATCGAGACATCATGCGATTAATAAATGCTAGAGATCAATACAAGTGAAGGTAAAGATTCCATATGTGAGAGATATGTGTATGAAAAAAATCAAAAAGAGTCTGAATTTGAAAAGATGAGTTCAAATTCATATAGAGATAGGTTGTATATCTATATATTCAAACATTTTTTTTATGGGATTAGGAGTGCTGGTCTTAGTAGGATTTAGAATCTTTGTGTACCTAGCTATGGGTATAAATAGAGAGACAGTTTAGATTTAAAAGTATCGTTTTTAAAGGAAAAAATTAGAGTTTAGGTTTGATTTATGAGTTTAGTTAAAAGTTAGATATAAGTGATTTATATTTACTTTATATACATATTTTGATATAATAAATTTGATATAATTAGTTTCATCAACTTTCAATCGAGATCGCTTTTGTATGGATACAGACAGTTGGATCGGCATATTAGTGCCGGTTAGTCCGGATGGAGTGCAATGGTTGGACCGATGGAAAAGTGATAGTCAAAAAGCCGGATAGATGACATCTAGAGAGGTGTACGATTTTGTACTATTTTGATTAAAGTAAGATTAGTTTTATCAATAGTAATTTTTAATTATGTTATTTTTTTTGTTTTTAGTCATATCATTTACCTGCTCTGTAATAGGATTGTGTTTGGTCCTATAGACCTAACGTGTATCTAAATTAGCTTCATCTGCCAATTCGTTTCTTGTAAAATGTATCCAAGCAGTCACTTTCGTAGATCAGAATTACTAACTAAATAAATTGTACTACCATATGGAACAGGTCTACCTATCATCTCCCAGTGTTACCTAATTTAGTCGTTGCGGCAATGTAGAACGAATTATATTCATGGCTAGATGCGTTTGTAAGTACAGATAATAGTACAACGAAATTATCATTACTAAGACCTGATTTGAAATGCGTCCAAAGGGTTGGTTGAGAAGCAAATTAATGGCCGTATCTCATTTGCTATGAATTAGATACTTTCAATTGGTGATTATCAATGTTGCCTTTTGAGTTAATTAAATTCTGTGGAGATTTTGGCCGGCAAATATACATGCCTAATTCCTATTGTTCGTCTTGTTGTTTTCATGTTTTGTCTAGACACGTTTGGAGTGTAGCAGGAGGCCATGATTTGAGATGTTGGTATCCTGAGGGTCAGAGATTCCAACTACTGGATCTTGTACAACCTTGCTCTCCAGATACATTGTGAGCATGCGGACATTTTGCATAGTGGCAATGACTCGGAATTTGAATTTTGAAAGAAATTAAGGGCATAATTAATTAATTTTGTCAGTGATAGCGATCAAGGTGACCATTAGCCATAAAGGACCATCAAGGTCAGTTATTTACCCTAGGACTACAGTTCAGCTCTGTTAAATTTGGAAACATATCCATTAGTATTATATTAAATATTTTTGGTAAATAGCGAGTGACTGTAAAATGACCATCCTATCCTATAAGCTATGTATTTGCCTCTTCCCATGGCGGATGCTTCCGTGGATTGCGGCCAAGTGATGTGCGGGTATGCATTTTTCGTGCAATTAAAAACAGATGGAACAAAGGAAAGATCAAAACACTTGACTTGAACACGTCTAAAATATTTTAGTTCGATTCCTAAGCCCGCAGAAAGTTTTGAAATCTCCATGGATTATGGTACCTGAGGAATTTATAAACAAGGATTAGTACCTAGTTACCTAACCACTTTGATCCATTCTTGTCATAATAATCAACGGCAAGACTAGTATATATAACAATAATTAATCCATGGCTGTCACAATACAGACAAGCGGTGAGCCAAAACAGCTTCGACACGAAAGCACATTGTATTGGAAGTAGCTCTCACCTCTCATGGTGAAAAAAAAACAATTTGCAAGTTGTGCCAAACAGGTATGATACAGAAAACATGCAATGTACTATGTACTAGTACTGGTTAGTTGGCCACGAAAGCATACCACTGAAGCCACTTTAATTAATTGAACTACTCTACATGCACAGCTAGCTTTGATCTGATCCTGATGGCTTAACTAATCACAATTTGGCCAGTTCCCTTCCTGCCATCCCTTTTACTAACCTTTTTTAAGGATAATTGCCCTTTTACTACTGTTTTAGTCATACCGTTCCCATGATTGCACTTAATTAGGATGGACAGACACTCCATCTCCCCATAAATCACGACACTAATCCGCGCAAAATGCCCAGGTTCATGATGTTGACAGGAGATCAACCACGCGGTTAGTGTTCCTTTGATGGCTAAAATAAACCCTTTTCTTCAAGCCAGATAACGCCCGCACACCACCGGTCAGACGCACTATCGAACACGAAACGCAGACAAACGCAATTTTTGAGCGGTTTTTGACACTACATTTGCCTGAATTTTAACTGAAAAATTTCGAGTTTGTGCCTGGATCAGCCACTCAATTGTGCTCTGCAGAAGCAAAAGCACAATGATCAGGAGTGGCGCGCATGCTCGTTAGCGATTTCGATGCAGGGTGGTCACGAAAGCGATTTGATTTGTATGATTATTATTATTTTTCTTCAGTGATGGCCTCTCAAAAGGCTATCACACTGGCAGCCACGCATGGTCGAGAGCATAATTAATGCACTTAGAGATAGCGTAACCCGGAGAAGAAGAGCCAAAAATAATAATAAAAAAAAGGAAAAAAAGACGCAAAGGAGTTGAGTAAAGAAGAGCCATCTGCCATCCAATGACAGTGCAGGTGCAGCAGGGATGATAAAAACTGGAAAAAGTTGGAACATAATGATGGTATGGAACACTTCAATATTCTAAACAGTGATTATTAGCACCCTTTCAGGACAGTACAGGGTTTGCAGCTGCAATCATGTCAATGAATGAGTAGCTGTTTTTTTTAAATTTTTGTCAGCTTATTTGAACATGTAAGCCATGTTCTAACAAAGGTGATTCATGTTTGCTTACTATTACATTGTTCAATATCAGCGGGCAGAGACAGCAAAGGACCAGGACTGCTGATTTCTCTTGCAAAACAAGCACATTGATGAGACAGCTTCCATGTGTCATGATTCATAACTCAATGGTCGTAACATTGTTAGTATGGAGCAGGTGTAGCAAGCTGTACTGCAACATTTCAACAAGTGGAAGAATAAAAAAGGAAAAAGAAAAGGAAGAAACAAAGAAGGAAGAAAAAAGAAATATCCCAGCAGAGGAGCAGGGCATGGCAATGCAGTGAGCTCCACTATGCCAAAACAACTAAGGAGCTCACTGCCTACACTTGCTTTTGAATACCCAAAAACACTTATAGTAATCACTTCAGTCCTGCTCTGCTACTTTAGGCTCAATGTCCTTGAGCAGGCCAACGATCTGCTGCATGGCTGGCCTCTTGGATGGCAGCTCGGCAGTGCAAAGGTAGGCGATCCTCAGTGCCTCCTCCATCTGCCTCTCCAGCCCGGTGTCGCGGATCTTCGGATCAATGATGCTCGATCCAAGGTTCGCCTTCACCATTGCCCTGGCCCAGTTCACCAGGCTGGCTTCCTTCCGGTCAGGGTAGTCATCGCCCAGCGGCTTCTTGCCGGTGATCAGCTCGAACAGCACGACGCCAAAGCTGTAAACGTCAGACTTCGCCGTCGCCATGGCGTTCTCTGGGTCAGAGAACTCTGGCGGGGCATAGCCGGGGGAATGATGCAGCAGGTTGTCATCTGTGCTGGTCCCGGCAATCATCGACAACCCGAAATCAGACAGCCTAGGCTCCATTGCACAGTCGAAGTAGATGCTGCTCGCCTTCACGTCACGGTGGACAATCTGTGGGATGCAGCCATGGTGGAGGAATGCCAGTGCCCTCGCAGCACCTAATGCAATCTTGTGCCGGAACATCCATGTCGCAGTACCCTCCGGCGTGATGTTTTCAGTGGCAACACCACCATTGTTGTCTTCCCATGTGTCGGTGCTCCAATCCTCAGTGGTCTGAACTCCTAGAGGCAAGTCATGAAGTAAGTTATGCAAATTGCCATTCTCCATGTACTCATATATGGCGATTCTCTGATCCCCCGCTAAGCAGTAACCAGTTAAAGGAACCAAATTAGGATGTTTGATCCGTCCCAACCGCTCAAGCTCTCTTGCAGCATCTTGGTCTGCCATTGCTGAACCATGGACCAACACCTTCACAGCAACCTGAATTCCACCAGGGAGAAATCCCCTGTACACCGGCCCAAATCTGCCTTCTGCCAGCAGAGTTCCCCTATCAAAATTTGATGTTGCCACCAAGAGATCGGCAAATGTGAAACTCAGTAAGGGCTTCTCAAAGATGACAACCGGGACAGATGTTGCAACCTTCACATCGGCAACCCATGTTGTTGAGTCGGTCTGGAATGCAAATGGGCCTGAAGTCCCTGGCTCCTCCTTGAATGACACCTGCTTGACAGCAGGCAACACATCAGCCCTCTTCCTCCGCCTTCGACATGCAACCACCACGCAGAGCAGCCCAAGAACTGAGAAGAAGAGTGAGAACACAATGGCCAATGCCAACTTCATCCCCTTGCGTTTGCCCCCACTTCTCTTGATACGGTCCGGATTCACGGCAATCGGGCAATCATTCCTGGACCTAGCAAAGGCAGCCGCAAACGCCTCAGGAGAGAGCTCTGAGGCACAAACAGTGAGGTTGTTGTATGAGAAGTTGAACCACTCCATGGACACCAACTTCTTCACCAATGCCACAGGGATCTCCCCAGTGAGGTTGTTCACTGACAAGTCCAGTACCTGCAGGGGAAGTGTGCTCAAGTCTGGCACTACTCCACTGATATTATTCCGCGACAAATCAAGCACCTTCAATCCAACCAATCGTGAAGATAACTCCCTAGGAATTTTCCCATGCAAACCAGTGCTCGACAAATTGACAAACTCCAATCCAGAGATCTCACCCATGGACACCAATAAATTTGCTATGGACAACTGGTTGTAGGCAAGATTCAAATGCTTCAGGTTCCGAAACCGGTTGGCAACACTGAATTCCCCAGTAATCTCATTGCCGGATAAATCAAGGTATGTCAAAGATGAGCCTGCATATCCACTGCTAAAGTTTAGCCCCGAGAAGCTGTTATTGCTGAGGTCTATCACCTTCAGTTGCTCATGGAACGCTCCCATAACGGAGCCCTGGAGCCGGTTCCCGGACAGGTTGAGATAGGACAGCAACCGGAGCGATGAGAGGTCCGGCAAGTCGCCGTCCAGAGCATTGCCGGAGAGATCCATGGACGAGAGGTTGATCCAGCCTGAAATGACAGTGCCCAGAAGCTGCCCCTGGAACTGGTTGTGGCTGACGTCGAGCACCCGCAGAGCGGCGATGGAGCCGAGCGCCGGCGGCAGCGCGCCGGAGAAGGCGTTGTGGGAGACGTCCAGCACCTGGAGGCTGGCGAAGTTGACGATGTTGTTGGGGAGCTCGCCGCGTATGGCGTTGCGCGAGAGGTTGAGCGCCAGCAGCGAGGCGCCCACCTCCCACAGGTCGTTGGGGAGCGCGGCGAGGCGGTTGCCGCTGAGGTCAAGCGACCGCAGCCGCGCCAGCTTCCCGACGGTGTCCTCCGGGACGGCGCCCTCCAGTCCCATCCCGGCGGCCGAGAACGACACCACCCGTCCTTCGCCGTCGCACCCCACCCCGGGCCACCCGCACACCGCCGCCCCCGACGCCGGCTTCGCGCGCCTCATCTTGGCGAAGAACCTCGACACGAAGTAGGCGTCCGTGTTCGGCTCCTGCGCCGCCGCGCCCCACGCCGCCGCCATGGCCACGGCCAAGAACACCACCACCCTGGCAGCCCCGAGGCCACCACCACCGCCCATGGCCGCGGCGCCGCACGCGTACGGTGAGATCTTGGCGCTAGCAAGAACCCACCGCCTCTCCCGGTCCTTGGCACGGAGCAACCGACGTTGGTCTCATGGGAGACAGCTCGGAAGCGGCAAGTGGCCGCTGCCCACCACCTCCACCCTCTGCACACTCTCTCCTCTGGCTGGCTTCTGGCGAGCTAATGCGGTGGGGAGTATGGCAGGGTGTGAAAAGGGGAGGGGAGAAAGAGAGGAGCAGCAGGAGGAGGTAAAGGTGGAGGGAGAAGGGAAGAGGTCATGTATGGTGGGTGGTGGAGGGAGTAAATAGGGGAGTAATTTGGGGAGAAGAAAGAGGTGGGGCACTTGCAATTGCAATTGCATCCAAACCAAAAGGAAGCAAATACTGGGGATGGATTGATTGTGGATCTAGGAAATATGGGGTTTGGTGGTTATGATAGTGGCGCTGCTGCACTAGTGACGGGAGTACTGGGTTGCAGTGTTGCAATGGTTTTTCCGTGGTCCTTGCTAAGGGTAAGTGAGCCCAGTGTGCAGCAGCAAGTGGAGTAGTTTGAGCAGTGGTGGTGCTGATGGGAGTATATTTTTTTGCTGGGTTAGCAAACCTCACAGCAAGAATTAAATCACTCTCCTATTTCAAGTTTTATTTGGATGGAGATCATCGATAATTGCTACTAGTACTGCAAGTTAGTCACTACGTGATCTTATCTATCTATTTTTGTAACCGAGGGTTTATATCGAAAGTTACAGTAAATCTATAGTACCTTTTTTTTATGTATAAATAGTATATAGGATGATTTAAGCCTTGGATTCATGCTAGACAACCTGATACAGCCGTTTATGTTGTATTCACACCATAATATAATCTGTTTTTTTATTTCATGAATGATGAGTATGCAAATATCCATAATTGTTTTGCTTCAGTAGCTCTAGATATGACAGCACTTTCAAACGTTCAGCCCGGTATAGACTCTTGGATTATTTAAAAACTATTATATTATAATAGTTAACTCATGGAAACATTTTTTTACTACATTTCTTATCTTCTATCCATCCTCATGCAATAAAGTTATGCTAAGAGTTGATGTTAAACCGTTGTTAAGCTATTTCTCTCACCTTTTATTTTTATCTACTGTATTAGCAAACTTACCTTACCTTGTTAATAAACCTTAAAGTCCACTGTTAATTGTTATTGTACATGTCACGAAGGCCAGGAGTAAAGCATTTCAAAAAACCATTCATTTGGAACCAATTCAATATTAATTAGCCTTTTATTTTGGAACCAATTAGTGTTTTTATTTACTGGGAATTGTTTAGTAAAAATTTAATACTATGTTTAAGAAGTGATTCATGAAAAATTTGTTTGTATATGGGGTACCACTTAGAAAAACTAAGTATACCGCTCACTCCGTCTCTAACTATATCAACTTATATTATTTAAAACTTATTCTAAAATATAAAATTTTCAGCTACATTATTTTCTAAACAAATCATAATTTTTCACCATTTAATTTCTTCACCTAATTTCTCTTCTCAACTAATTATAATTTTTCATCATTTAATTTCACCTAAATCTTATATTTTGGGAATAAAATAAATAAGGGAGTCTGATACATCATCATCCTTTTTATCGTTATGATCGTAACTTTGCTCTGCCTGTGTACCTTGTGAGAACGTAAATAAGAAGAGAAACAAACTCACTCTCTGAAAGACATAACATATAATTCTGTCGACCACAAACATCCTATTTTTATTTCACAAAAGCGCAATTGAGTGCACAAGTGAACATGCAGTATTTTTGTCGTTCTTAGGGAAAACTTGGGAGAAAAAAGAGAGAGATAGACTCTATTCGGTGTCGGTGTAAATATTATTGAATTGGACGATGCTCTCGTATTGCAGAATATATAGGCTAAAAGATAGGGGCATTTGCCACTTATATCAATGGTAAGCTAATGATATTTTTCCAACTCTTTGTGTTGTGGCAGCACTTTAGAAAGGGCTTCTTCGGAACATAGATATTTGATATGATTCTTATGGAAACTTTTTTCACATCTCAAAACCCAGTAAAGTTCCTATGAATTGTCTCACTATTTATAGGGATTTAAAAGGATTTTTAACGTGATGTCCAACCTGATGGAATCTCATTTTGTGTCTTCCTTTCATCCAGTTGCTTTGTTTTTTTTTCACAAACCATCCAAACAACATATTTGAACATGTTTTCTATATGCTATGGATTTCATAGACGTTGATATTTCAATCCTACATTCCTCATATTCATGTGATTTTAGAATCATGCAATTGTGGGGATCGGTTTTCTTTTCTTTTTTCTAAACATAGCTTAGCGCCCTAGCCTGGCCCACTCGATAGGCTTAACTGGTCGGTTCTAGACAGCACCAATTGAGACTTTGGTTGTGTCTGACAGGAGGAAAAATAAGAATAAGTAAAACGAGGTATTAGCATATTAATAATTGAGTACTGATATTTTATATTTAAAAAATAGATTAATACAATTTTTAATGCAAATTTTAATATAATTTTTATATAAAAATGTATTATTTAGTAGCTCAAAAATTGCATACACCAAAAACAAGTAATTTCTCATGTGCTTTAAACAAATGTACCCTTAGACTACTTTCCTAGATTATGGGTTAACATACTTCCTCGGCAATTATGAGTAAACTTCTCGAAGGTAACAATATATTTCGTACAAATATTTTTTATATAGAAGTATTTTAAAAAAATAAAATAAATCTATTTTTAAATTTATAATAATTAATACTTAATTAATCTATCTCTAAGGTAACAATATATTTCGTACAAATATTTTTTATATAGAAGTATTTTATAAAAATAAAATAAATCTATTTTTAAATTTATAATAATTAGCTAATCATCGCTTCAGTTTTCACTGAGTAGCTTAGACATTTCTCAATATCAAAGGTAGCCTTAATAAAACCAAGTGCAACTTAAGAATTTTATTTTTTTATTTTTATCATGAAATTCATCTGGCGCAGTCCAGCTCTGTTCCACAAAATCATTGGTGTAATAGCCTTTACCAGGATTGTCTTCGGCCTGGCCTAACCCCAGCTCGATCATACTCAGGTCTATAAGCACTACGAAGAAGGAAAAAAAAAGAGACAGCTGCCAACTCATCAAAGAAAACAAAACACAAGGTGTTCATATGTATGCACATGTGCTGCCAAGTAAGATCGGATATGGTATGGATTATGGAGGAACACACATATATGGATCGATCTCGAAGGAAATCAAGCCTAATGACCAGTTGCTAACACGTTTTATATACTATACTAAGTAGTAATATATATGAACAGCATAATTAACCACGCAATGATATATATCCTATAGTGATCTTATGGCGGTTGAGGAGGTGTGCATAGCTGTTCATATGAAAAGTCATATATAACCACTGATGCGTCACACTACACGAAGACCTAGGAGATCCTTAAATTCTTAAGGTTGACTTGTTAGTTAATTTAACCTCTAATTAACAAGAGAGATAGAAAAAAATTAGACTAATGAGCTAATTGACCAATAGGTCGATATAGAGTTAAGTTATTAGTTGTCTAGCTAGCTGCTAGGTAACGTAACTAAAACAATGTTAATAAATCAGACAAAACTAAGATAGTGTAATATTGTAACTAATAATGTTAGATACAACAAATTAAATATGATATAAAAAATATATCAGCTAATGATTCAATACGGATGAAAGTAAAAAAATAAAAAATAATTCATCAAATTATTGAGATTTAACTTATTAAAACCAATCTAATAGATTAGACCTAATTGATATAGTATAATACTAAAAATAATATGATAAATTCTTTATCAATGTGATAACACAATAGATCGAATTAAGAGATTGAATCAATGAGGTCTTAGACATAACTCAATGCATCAAGATAACCAGCAAATGTATGAACTTAGTTAATGATATTAGACCGAACCGAAAAATTCTTAACCAAGTTAATACGTTTACTATAGGATAAGACTTATCTCTTGCTAGAGATTGGACTTAATCGATGCAGTCGAACCTGAAGCAAAATCTTATCAAAAACTAAGTTATTTCTACTTCTAAAGGTGGCAATGCGTTGAATTTATTGTATTTATCTGATTGATGTTTTATTAAAGACCCCCGAATGTACGAGTTTATACAAGTTTGATATGGTTATAGGCAACTGTGCCAAAAGAGTGTTTCCTAAAAAGAAAAGAAAAATACTTATCCTCATCTATTTAGAGAGATATTTACAAACATAAAACTGATTGGTTTTAGGGGATACATTCTTTTTTTCTCCACTTATGGAGACTTCTTTAAATCTGGTCTTCACTAAGCAATCCCATTAGCTTCGTTAGCTTTTCTCTTCTGACCAAATTTATTAACGACTCTTCAAAATTTCGATATTAACACATGCCCCTTAATTTCAGAGTGTGAGGACACATGCTTCAAAATTATCCTCTTTGGGCTTCTCCATTAGACATTGGCCAATGCAAGAAGACCCTATTGCCATGGCCGATGTTGATGCTTTAGAACAAGCCATCTTGCCTTAGTTAAATTCTCTTACTGAGAATCTTGCATTTCTTCGTGTTATCATAACTTTGGTTTTTTCCAATGTGTAATTGTTAGTTGATCTCTTTTCCTTTGACATTGGCAAATACATAGAAGAGGGAAAAGTAGCCATCGCCAGCACACGGAAAAAGCCATGCGTCTCCACCGATCTCCGCAATCAACTAATAGACATTTTGCATCGGCTAGAGAGCCCCATTGACATGCTGGTGGAAGACTTTGGGCTGATTTGGATGAGACTTTTCAATATTTAAGATTAGTTGCCAGAAAAACATATAGATGATTTGACTTTGGTTGCCTTCTTGAAATCTCATCGGTTTTAAATTATTAGGGCAAGGCAATGCATGGCCGATCATGCTAACCAAAGGGCCCTAACTCAAGATATGCAAATCGATCAGCTAGCTGCCCAATCAGAGAAAGTCAAACTCGACAAGATGATCACCATACCTATCCAATCTCAAGCTCGTATCAAACAACTAAAGAAAAAAGAGGCCGATTTGCTGGCGGAATTGGAGAAAACACACAAGGAAATCAAGTCTAAACAACTCTAGTTCAATGACCTACCCCTAGTGATTCAACAATAGGAGGACAAGTTTGCAGAGATGGTACATCGGACCCTCCATCGACATAAAGGTATCAAATCTATTTTGGGCTATGACAAGGAAGATGCCCACATTGTCAACAAGGTTGATAAGATCTACCCACGAGCAGTTGAGTCAATTAAAAAATTCCTTGTCTTATGTAAAAACTTTAATGCTTGTCCAATGATGCTTTGTAATTCCAGAACAGATTGATCTTCAAGCTTGATCTACTAATTTCTCCATCCATGTTCTTTCTTGTGCATGTTTCTAAAGGCGATGCATATAGTATCGACTATCTTTAGGTGATGTAGGTAGCATCGGCTTTATGTATGTTTGATAACCAATGTAGACATTGGCCATACTTAGCCGATCTAGGAATCGATCCAAACGTTAGGGTGATATCTTTTTAAGTACTTCCCATTAAGTACCTTGGCAAATTCTTCTCACTCAAGATTCTTTAATACATATGAATTGACTAGCACACATTGACTTATCAGATAGTGCTCTTTCCAATTAGGTGACCATTTTTTTAAACTTGTTATCTTTAGACCCGATCGACAATATCAAATTCCACAAGAGATCTCCTCCATCAAACGACTTAGGTGATACCTTTTTATTGTAGTGTCTAACTACCCTAGTTTTATTCTCCTCAATCTTTCAAGCTCTCGTAACTGATTCTAGGCCAGATCCTCCAACTCAACAATCATCAAATTATAATAATAATCATCTGTCAATTGATTTTGTAGCATTATCCTTCTAGAACTGATGTTCGTTTCCCAAGGTAGCATAGCCTCAAGTCTATACACCAACTGATACTATGGCACTTATGTAGATCCATAGCATGCTATTCAATAGGCCCACAATGAATCAACTAAGGTTGTATACTACCTCTATAGTTGTTACTCTTCATCAATTTGATGGGACTTTTATTTAAATCTTTGGCTTATCCATTGGCTTGAGCATAATAAGGAGATGAATTCAAGAGCTTGATTCCCATACTGACAATAAATTGTTGGAACTCATCAGACACAAAAATAGTCCCTTGATACGTTGTAATCATATGAGGAATTCCAAACATGTAAATTATATGCTCCTTGATAAATTCTATGGCATTCATGGATGCAACTTTTTTCTAAGGAGCAGTTTTCACCTATTTAGTAAAATAAGTTGTTGCCGCCAATATAAACTTATGCCCTTTGCTTGATGCAGGATATATCTAACCGATCATATCAATTTCCCATCCTCTGAACGACCATGGCTTGATAATTGGGTTCATAGCCGATACTAGGGCTCATTGAACATTTCTAAATTTTTGACAATCTTGACATTCTTTATAATCCTTGAAACAATCCTCCAGCATCATTGGTCAAAAATATTCAACCCTTCTAAGCAGCCACATCATTTTGTATGCCGATTGATGAGTTCCACAAATATTGTTATGAACTTCGCACATAAGTGGATTATTGAGTTCCACAAATACCGTTATGAACTTCGCACATAACCACTTTAGCTTTTTCTAGATCCAGTCACTTCAACAAAACTCCCTCAACCATTCGATAATACAGTTCCCCATGAAGCAAAATGTATTTGGTGGCCTTATACCAAAGCTTTCTTGAAACTGATTGTGAATGATTTTATAAGTAATCTATAATTTTGTCTTTAGTCATCAGCCTTAACAATAGCTACTTTGACTTCCACATCTTTTTCAATCGGCCGATAACCTGAAGCAATTTGTAAAAGATCATTGCCTTTCGTATTCTGCTCTATAAGAACATAACTCACTAATGCAATCTTAAAATCCCTTAGTAACTATTGGTAGTCTTTGTGATATGATTTCAAAAACCTCATCCTTGCACTCATAATCCTCAAATAATTGTTTGATCACTAAGAATGAATCTCCCATGATATATATAGCATCAACTCCAATTTTCATCAATAGCTAAAGTCCCTTGAACATTGCTTCATATTCTTCTTGATTATTGGTGTAGTAAGGTTTAATTATAAAAGCAAATTCAAAGATTGCCCCTCAAGGCAATATGATAACTAGACCAATGCCACACCCATGTTCCATCAAAAAATAAAGTCCAAGGCATTGGCTCCATGTATCCTATGGAATCATCATGATTTTGTATAATGAAATCGAATATTGCCTATACTTTTACTACTTTAGTCAATTCATAGTGTAAGTCAAACACTATCAAAGCAAAGATCCACTTTCCATTCCTCCCCTTTAACACTGGAGTTGACAACATATACTTTACCACATCAGCTTTGCATACAATTGTGCACTCAGCCGATAGAAGATAATGCCTCATATGCATGAAAAATATAAATAAAGGCAAAGTTTTTTCACTGTGGGATATCTTGTTTCAACATCCAAAGGTCTTCCGCTAAGATAAAATATGACTCGCTCTTTTTCTTAAAACTCTTGAACCAAAATAGATCCGATAGATTTCTTATCGGCCAACAAGTATAACTTAAATGGTCTCCCTTTCTGTGACAAATCCAAGACTGGTGGGGAATATAAATAATTCTTAATTGTATCAAATGCCTTCTACTATTTAGCTCCCCACATAAAGTCTTCATTGGCTTTAAACTTCAATAATGGAGTAAAAGGATCGATCCTTCTTGATAAATTTAAAATAAATCTTCTTATGAAATTAATCTTGCTGATCAATGATTGTAACTTTGTTTTATCGACCGATGGTTTTGTATCTTTAATATCTTGGATGCTTCGTTGGTTGATCTCGATGCCTCTTTCATGCATTACGAACCCTAAAATCTATCCAGCAAATACGCCAAAAGCACACTTAATGGAATTTATCTTTAGTCCATATTTCCTTGTGCTCTCTAGCATCTTTTCTAGATTGGCCAGATGCCCTTCAACGCTCATGGATTTGACCACCACATTATCTATATAGTTTTTTACCAATAAGCTAATAAGATCATGAAATATATAATTCATAGCCCTTAGTATCTAGCACTAGTACTTTTAAGTCCAAATGTCATAACCACTTATTCATACAAGCCAATTGCTCTGGACATTTGAACATAGTTTTTAGAATATCTTCTTCACCCATAAATATTTGATTATATACTGCATTGCCATCTATGAAGCTGATAACTTTGTACCCTGATGCTACAACCACCAGAAGATATGCAATTAGCTTTGGATACTCATCTTTAAGTGTAGCTTTGTTCAAAGTCCTGGAAGTCGACACATACCCTCAATTTTCTATTTTTCTTTTTCACCAGGACTATATTAGCTATTCACTCGGTATATTGGCATGGTGTAATAAAATTTGCATCATATAACCTTGTAATTTTCACCTTAATTACTTCATATAATTCTATTGAATCATCTTGGTGGTTGTTTGTACGGTCGTTATACTAGTTTGATAGAGAGCAGATGTTCAACAATCGATCGGCTAAGTTCCGTTATCTAATGGTACTCCTAAGCAAAACAATCTTGATATTTCTTTAATAATTTTATTAATTCTCTTTTAAATTTAGGACACAATTTAGCACTTATAAATGTCAGCCTTGGTCAATTTCTAGGACCTATATCTACTTCTTTTAAATCATCAGCCCACATAAATCCTTATCTCAATTTTTCGTTTGTATCATCTATGGTGCCTTAGAGTAACAATTGCAAACCAATTTCATTGATTGGCTGTATGTTGTGGTCCATGATCTTTAGAAAATCTCCTTCTCACACGTGTCTAGACAGGCAATCAATTTCTTCAATTTTCCAAAATGATAGATCGGCTATTGTAATGTTAACCGATCTATTGGCCATCACAATTTCCACTTGATCTCCTTATCACTGGATAAAACTTTGATGAATGGTAGAAAGCATGTAGCAGTTTGCATGAATCCAATCTCTGCCTAGGAGCAAGTTGTATGATCCTTTTCCATCAATCACAAAAAATATCGTAGGTAAGATCATGCTTCCAATAGTCAACTCCATATTTAAAACCCCTTTTGCTTCTAATGAATTTCCTCCGAAGTCTTTTAGCACCATATTTGTCTTGATAAGATCTTAGGTAGTTTTTTAAAACTTGTGGTACATAGTGTAAGGCATTTAGTTCACAACTACACCTTCAGCAACCAGTGTTTGTCATCGGCTTGCCATCAACATGTCGTTTGATGTATAGTGGTTGCAAATACTGATGCTTGGATTCTTCATACTTATCAAATATATCTTGTTGGGGTTGTAACATCAGTTGAGCCACATATTCCTCGCTCTCGTCACCATTAGACAAATGCGCTTTGTACTAAGCAGATAAAATAAATACCATATTGACTAGAGCCAATGGTCCTACTTCAACGGCTTTTTGCTTAACATGATACTCCTTCCTCGTCCTTTTGGGTTGACAGTTGGCTTTCTCATACCCTTGTTGTTACTCAACTATTTGTTCTCGTTGCCACAATCGTCGTACATTTTTTTTATTTTTTTGTTAAAATTCCACTAGGGTGCCACTAAGGGTTTTGAACATGTTGTCCTTCATCAAATTCCTTATTAATTCATTGATAAAGTTCATCATCAACCTTTTTGAAAAAATCTTCATGAATCGGCACTAGACAATCATGAATTGATGTTCGTTTCTTTGATGCCCGATCCTGAATAGTTATAGGCTTGTGTGAGGAACATTTTTTTCAAAGCGTATTTGGTGAAGCCTAAAGATATCATTCTTAGTGCTTTTGGTATTTTTCAATTAGCAATGATGAGGTGACCTTTGATTTTCCATAATTTTGATTTTTTCGGTGTCCTCTCTCCTCGGCTTGATCTTTTGAGTACTCTGGATACACCATGTATACTGGGAAAGGGTATCCATCTATTTTACATCATCGAACTTAATCGTCCCTTGTTGTATAGCCGATTGAATCTATTGCCGAAATACTTTTCACTTATTTGTATGGTAAGAAATTAAATTGTGCTACTTGTAGTACTTTTTCTTCTTAAGTTCATGGGCTAATGGAATCACATGGTTTGAAGGATCAAAAATTTTATCAGCCTTATTAATATCAAAATCCTACATTTGTTCTTTTTACATATCTGTGATCCATGGACATGATACTATTTTTTTGTTTTTTGTCCACTTTGCTAGGCTAATTTCAATATTAGAATCCTCCTCTCATTCTCAGTTTGATGAAAATCCCTGCACTTGTGTAATTTTTTGATGAAACATTTCCTTCCTTGCTTCTTGAAGTAGTCTTTCATGAGCTAATACTTTCTACATCAAATGCATCGAGCTCTCAAACTCCTAGGAAGAATATTTGTCCTTAATGGGAGCTATTAATCCTTAGAAAGCCAACTCAGCCAATTGTCATCACTTAAATTTAAACTATATCATTAGCTACGTACTTCACGAAATCTTTGGATATATTTTAGGACTAATTCGTCCATTATTTGGTGCACCGATGTTAGATCTTTCAATTGCATTTCATAAATTCCAACAAAGAAATGTTTATGAAATTATTTTTCTGGATTAGCCCATCCTCTAATTGTATCTAGTGGTAAAAATGAAACCATGTGAAGGCCAATCCACATAATGATAATGGGAAAAATCTAACTCTCAAAGCTTCATCCGTCGATGCCTCTCTACATTGCACTAAAAATCGGTTAATGTGTTCCACTGTAGATATATTATCTTGCCCTAAGAATTTTGAAAAATCTAGCACCCTGTATTAGTGAGGCAACGGAACCTATCAAACCAATTAAGGTATGAATGTTGATACATAAAGATATGTTCCTTTGCTTTTAAACTGACCCATTCCCTCATCACTTTGGCTATCCTTATTGTCCATTCATCATCTCATGCATTATCCATTAGATATTGCTGTAAAGGCAATGGTATTGGCCCTTGTTCTTGATGATCTTTTTGCGCATGACTCTAATCAGAGATTCTGCCATGTTTATTCTGGTGTTCTCCATAATAGGTGCTCTGATGGTATCTAAGAGGAGTTCCATTATGCTACCTCCCAAATTGCATTTGTCCTGTCGGAATCAAACTGTGAACCACATCTCCCTCTAGTTCATAAGATACTTGAGGAGCCCCAAAGTTATCGGCACTTATGCACTGATGACAACGTGTGCCAATGCCCTTTATGAAAGAAAAATAGGGTTTTGATAAGGTTCATAAGTAATCGATCCATCCACTGACTTTTTAATCAGATTCTAGAGTGTGTTCACCAACTCTCTAGATTGATTTATTAATACATGGTGCACAACTTCATTGACCATATCATGGAAGGATTTTTGTAGACTACTAGGTGCTTGTTGACTTGAATCTCCAACTATAACTGGATTTGGGAATTGCATTGTCCGCATCGGTCCTTGTCACATCATGCCGAACGATTCTACGCACAACTTTTGAAAATTCTTCATGGATTACTCTACCTATTGCTTTTGTGCTTCTGTCAGGTTCTCCAAGGACATTGGAATTACGTTGTTGGTTTTGAAATCCTTTGCACACATGTTAGTTCAAAAAATAATATGTCCTACTAGGCATGGCAAAGAAGCGTGTTGAATCAAAAAATATTGTGTCCCACTGAGTGTGCCAAAGGAGCGTGTTTGTGCGAAAAGGATCATTCCCACTAGGCATGAAAAAAGGAGCGTGTTGACATGAAAATCATCTGATATCCATGCCGATGTGTCACACGTATGAAGGTCTGGGATATCTTCTTAGCTTTAGTGCAGGTCCTTAAAGTCTTGATGTTTGAGGCGTACTAGTCAATTCTAGTTGTAACTGACAATAGAGATAAAAAATATACTAATGAGTCAATCAGCCAATAGTCCGATACGGACTCAAGCTATCAGCTGTCTAGCCAATAGAGATAAGCTGCTAGGTAACGTTGCTAACATTATTAAAGACCATGTTAATAGATCGAACTAAACAGAGACAGTATAAAATTGTAGCTAATAAAGTTAGGTTAGATTCAGAGCAGATTAAATATGATATAAAAAGTATATCAGATAATAATTTGATAGGGATGAAAGTGAAAGAACAGTATAAAGATAATTCATCGGCTAGAACTCCAATAGAACGTTGAATAAAACATATTGACTTATTGAGATTTACCTTATAAAAATAATCTAATAGATCGGACCTAACCGAGATAGTATAAGATTGAAAATAACGAGTAATTCTATACCACTACGATATATACAAAAGATCAAACTAAGATATTGAATCAATGAAATCTTAGACATAACTAAATGCATCAAGATAGCGAGTAAACATACGAACTTAGCTAAGATATCACACCAAACTAATAAAGTCTTAGCCAAGCCAATACGTTTACTATATAATGAGACTTATCTCTTGCTAAAGATCGAATTTAATCGATACAGCCTAACTGAAAAAAAGATCTCATTGAGAACTACGTTCTACTACTAGAGATGACAATGTGCCAAATTTATTGTATTGATGTGATTGATATTCTCTTACAAGATCCCCGGATATACATATTTATACCCTTTGGTTTATACAAGTTTGATATGGTTACAAGCAACTGTGCCAAAAGAGCATTTCCTAAAAAGAAAAGAAAAATATTTATTCTCACCTATTTATAAGAGATATTTACAAATACAAAACCGATTTGTAACGGTTTCAAGGGATATATCCTTTTTTCACCATTTATAATTTTTTTAATCTAGTCTTTACTAGGCAATTCCCATCGATTTTATTGGCTTTCCTCTTTTAACCAAATCCATAAACAGCTCTTTAAAATTTTGGTGTTAGCAGCAGTGCATCAAGGCAGCAGCCCGTGAGGCAGTGAGGCCAAATCGGGCATTCCCTCGCCTAGATCTTCCACCTCCTGGTCTCAATCTGTTGCTATCTAGTCAGAGCAGGACAAAGCTTGTTGGTGCAGAAAAAGATGATTGGCCAGGTAGGCCGTGAAGTGGCATGATGGCAGTAGCTGGGCGTGGCAAGTGAGGAGGCTGGTAAGAGCTTCTTGGTGCAGATGGAGGTTGGCAATCTGTGTAGTGGCAAGGCGTTGGCAGCTGGGGTGCCCCCGACAAGGAAGAGGGATGAGATTCGTCGACACAATTGGAGGCCACACTGCGGCAACATCGGTGGCAAATGAGCTTCTTCCTCCTCTCTACCTTTAATGAATGGCAATGCCGATGACCGATGGGGCGTTATGCCAAATCTGAGGCCTAAGTGTCCCTAGATCCAAGGTGTTTGTGACTGAATGAGCTTCTTCTTCTTCTTCTTCTTCTTTACTTTCACTTGATAGTGTCAGCGAGCATAAACACTAGAGATCGAGAGCTGTTGGATTTGGATCGAGAGGATTCAGCCAAAGGGAGGGGCAGGGTGGCAAAGGATTTGGTCAAAGGGGGATGAAAAGAGGATGTGGGATATAGAAGTTCGCACTACATATCAAGATCAACTTAGTATGATTTTGATGAAGTAGGGCTTGTTAAACTGAAGCTTAGTTTTCTAGTCTTTTCATTCTTTTTTTTCTTAGTTGTTTTTTGGTTATGAGATTTGGAAGTATTTCAGTAACGGTTGTGTATATCCATTTGTGCATATAAAGGCTAGATTTCTACCCATTATCTTAAAAAGCTTAGTGGCTGGTGTCCTCTTTGATTTTATCCATGTAACATAAAAACTAGCGATCAATTTAGCATGCCCATCTCTAACTATGCTATTCTACCAAACAAGTATGAACTTTGAGTGACTAATGATGACTGGAGCTATGCAGGAGAACATAGAATGGACTAACCAGTGAAGTTTACAAGTTGTGGTGGCACTTTAATTATCTAGATTTGGGAGGAAGAACTAAGTTTTGGTCCAACGGTTCAATTTTCTATAGTATGTAGAAAAATGGAATCTTGAGTGGCTAAAACACATGTTCTTATCATCATTATGAGCTACGGGTCTTTGATACAATCATGATTATCATCCAACATTTGTTGGAGAGGAGGAAAACAAGCACGTTCCAACTAGATTGGTGGAGAAAGTCAAAATCTTAAAAAGAAACAGAGTGAGAAATTTCTAAAACATATTATCGCTTGAATTAAAAAAATTTGGGCACCTAACTTTTGGGACTGTGTGTGGTCGCCCATCTGGCACACCCCTATTTGCGGGCCTATAATATGCGTTGAGAGTCACTATTGAGAGAAATATGGTGAAATATAAAAAAATGAATAGGACAAATGATTATTGAGGCCAGGCTTTACTTTGTGAGTTTTATGAAAAGCAAAATGTTGTGTTCTTTTTAATCCCAACACATGTTGAGGTTGAAGTCAAATCGTACATAAATGGTACAAAAGGAACATGTGTTACAAACTTGTGTAAGGATAAGAGGAGAATGAACTGAGCCGGTGAGATGGGTACGGACCAAAATTAAAACATAATATAAGCAACAAACTAAATTAAATGATTATAATAGCCTCAAAGACTACAAGTACATATTTTAGAGGAAATTGTTTTTGTTAAACATAGAAGGATATATTTATATGTAGAATGAGGTCCTTAATATGTGGAGCTGCGTCTTGTTTCTTATTGGCGTAATTATGTTAGCCATGCATGTATCTATCCAATTATACAACCTCTATATATATCAGGAAACAAGACCCATAGGCTCATTTAGCACTAACCAATCTAACATGGTATCAGAGCTAAAGTTTTTTCACTGAAGATGTCATCCACCACATCTTCTTCTTCATCTGCCTCCTTCCCCTCCACCACCTCCCAATTGATCCAATCTACCATGACGAGCACCTTTGCCCCAATTCCCCTTCATAATGCTGTTACAGTTCGACTCACCAAGACCAATTTCTTCATTTGGCACACCCAGCTCCTCCCCTACCTGTGGAGTATGAAGCACATGGGCTATCTTGATGGATTAATTCCTGCACCCACCAAGCTGATCGCATCCTTGACTGCTGCTGGTGCTGATCTTGTACCAAACTCGGATTATGTCTAGTGGTATGATCAAGATCAATAGATCCTTAGTGGTCTGCTCTCCTCCATGTCTGAGGAAGTTCTTCTAGATGTGACTGATGCAACTGCATCCAAAGAGGTGTGGGATATACTATAGCGGATGTATTCTTCGGCTACTCGGGCATGGACTATTCAGATCCATGTGGACCTTGCTACAACCAAGAAACATGATCTCTCTGCATTGGCTCCAAGCTAGTCGCCGTTGGCTCTCCATTGCGCAATGATGAGGTGATCATGTGTCTTCTGGCTAGTCTTCGCCTTGATTATGATTCCTTTGTCACATCAATGACGACTAAGACTGAATAGCTCACGCTTGATGATGTCTTTGCATATTTGATGGCATTTGAAGCACATCAAGCTCAATATCAAGTTGAGCTGCAGCTGAGCCTTGGATCATTTGCCAAGTATGCAGGACTTGGTGCCTAGCAGCGCAACTAGAGGTGTGGCAACCATGATCATCCTCCGTCTACTCGAAGTGGTGCTTCTTATTTCCCTCCCATTGGTCGTGGTGGTCATCATGGTGGTTGCAATGATCACCCTCGGTGCCAAATATGTGACAAACCTGGTCATACCGCCATCAAATGCTGGTATAGGATGGATGAATCCTATTAGGATGAGCCTTCCTCTACAGCTATGGTGTCTTCCTCCTCCTACAAGATTGATCCAAACTAGTACAGTGATATAGGCACCATCGATCATATTACAAGTGATCTTGACCATCTTGTTGTTCGTGAACGCTATCACAAAGGAGAACAAGTCCACGTCGGCAATGGAGCAAGTTTGCAAATTATGCATGTTGGTCATTCTTCAATTAATACTGCTACTCGTCCTCTTGCATTACGCAATATCCTGCATGTGCTTGATATTTCCAAAAATCTCCTTTCGATACATAATTTTCCCATGATAATAATGTGTTTTTTTGAATATCATCCATGGCACTTTTATATTAAGGATCGAATGTCGAGAAAAAGTCTTTTGGAAGGGTGATGTGTGTCCGGCCTCTACCCCATCAAGCTATTTGATGTTGCTACTCTCAAGCAAGCCCTAGTGAGTTGTTATGTTGGCCTAGCCTAATGGCATGCACGGCTTGGCCATCCTTCGTCTCAGACCATTTAGTCAATCTTACGTCTTATTAAACTTTCATGTGCTAGAGAGTCTTCTTTGCTAGTTCGTAATGCATGTCAATTACCCAAGAGTCATCAATTATCATACACTAGTTGTCTCCATCACTCCACTTCTACTTTAGAATTGATTTTCTCTGATGTATGGGGCCATGCACCTCAATCCATTGGGGTTTTAAATATTACATTAGCTTTATTGATGATTTCAGCAAATTTTCTTGGATCTATTTAATGCATGATTGCACCAAAGCCCCTCATATATTTTTTCAATTCCAGGTGCATGTTGAGCACCTTCTTGACACCAAAATTAAGTGTGTTCAATCCGATTGGGGTGGAGAATACCAGAAAATTCATAATCAATTTTTCTATTTTCTTGGCATTGCTCATCATATTTCATGTCCTCACACTCATCAACAAAATAGTTCTGCTAAATGCAAACACCAACATATTGTTGAAACTGGCCTTGCTCTTTTGGCACATGCCTGTGTGCCAACAAAATTCTAGGATGAAACATTTCTTATAGCAACATATCTCATTAATAGTCTTTCTACTCGTGTCATCGATAACAAATGCTCTCTAGAACATCTTTTTAATACACCAGCCAATTACTTATTATTAAAAGTTTTTGGTTGTGTTAGTTAGCCTCATCTCCATCCTTACAACAAATAAAAACTCTCTTTTTGATTCAAGGAATGTGTTTTCCTAGGCTATAGTTCTTTGCATAAAGGATACAAGTGCCTTGACACTAACTCTGGCCGTCTCTATATTTCTAAAGAGGTTATTTTTTATGAGAGTGTTTTTCCTTTCACTGGAAATCCCCCTATCCCTTCCCAAACCTTGTCACCAACGAATATCGATTCTAATTTGCATATCTTGTATTTGGATAACAGCAATACTAATTTGGAATGTGATCATATGCATGCATCTATGCTTGCTAATTTTTTGGATGGTGAAAATCTGGATGGACAGGTTAATTCCCAATCATTGGATGCTCAAGAATCAGTGTTGGATCAGTGTCAAAATCTAGGCCATCCAACCGCATCGCCAGTTACTAATTTGGTAGCCTTGGCAGACTCATTATGTCTCGTGTCCCTGCCTTAGAATCTCACGCCATCTGCTAACCAAAATCTGATAGGTACTGTCAATCTGTCCCCGCATCTCTTGTAGCCTTCCGTGGGTGCGCCCCCCATGGCAGGCACATATACGCATCCGACTGCTGCTTCTAGCCAATTAGAGCCTTGCATTTCAGCTCCTGCTGCCCATAAGTATGGTACACAACTCCAAAACAACATCAAGCGGCCAAAAGTTCGTATTGATGGGATAGTAACATATTCTATTGTTCGGACATCTAATGTAGAACCTACATATCATGTTATTGCTATGCAAAATCCACTTTGGTGCAGTGCAACGGATAATGAGTTCTAAGCTCTTCTTAAGAAAAAAACATGGCACCTTGTTCCTCCTCATGCTAGCCTTAATCTCATTGATTGCAAGTGGGTTTCTAAATTCAAGCACAAACTGATGGTTGCATTGACTATTATAAGGCATGTTTGGTTGCAAAAGAGTTCAAGCAGTAGTATGGGGTTGATCATGATGATACCTTTAGTCCAGTAGTCAAGTCTACTACTATTCACCTCCTATTATCTCTTGCCATTTCACGTGGCTGGTCCCTGCGGAAAATTGATATTCAAAATACCTTTTTACATGATTTTCTTCATGAGGATGTCTACATGAAGCAAGCCCTGGCTTTGTGGATTCGGCCCATCCGAGTTACTTGTGTAAATTGGACAAGTCTCTTTATGGTCATAAACAGGTTCCACATGCTTGGTTTTTTCGCCTCAACTCTACACTTTTGTAGTTGGGATTTTAGGCCTCTAAAGCAGATGTCTCACTCTTTATTTTCCTCAAAGGGTGTATCCAGATGTATATTCTTATTTATGTTGATGACATCATTATTGTGAGCTCATCCTCATTGGCTACTAATCGCCTCCTTATTCAATGCCAAGCTGACTTTGTGATAAAGGATCTTGGTCCCCTTAATTATTTTCTTGGCATTGAAGTGTATCATACATCCCAAGGTCTTCTATTGACCCAACAAAAATATATCAAAGATCTAATGACTCAAACCAATATGACTACAGCTAAGGGTGTTCCCATGCCTATGGTTCTTGGTGATAAATTATCTCTACATAGTGGTGATCTCTTTTCCCCTGAAGACACTACCCGATATCACAGTGTTGTAGATACTCTTCAATACCTCTCACTCGCACGTCCGGATATCTCATTTTGTGTTAATTTGGTCTGCTAGTTCCTCTCAGCTCTGACTATTGCTCATTGGGTGGTAGTCAAGTGCATCTTGCGCTATGTTTATGCAACATCTAATATGGGATTGTGCATCACTAGATCTAGCTCCACTTTACTTAGTGCATTCTTGAATGCTAATTGGGCTAGGAATCCTGATGACCGTCGTAGCACTAGTGGTTATGCAATATTCTTTGGAGGTAATCTTGTTTCTTGGAGTTCTCACAATCAACCAACTATTTCTCGTTCAAGTACTGAGGTCAAATACAAAACTGTTGCCAATGCCATTGCAGAAATCATATGGATCCATGTTTTGTTGCTTGAGCTTGTAGTCAAGCACGACCACCTAGCTTACGGTGTGATAACATTGGTGAACCTACTTGTCTACTAATCCTATCTTTTATCGTCGCACCAAACATATTGAAGTTGATTATCATTTTATTTGAGATCGGGTTTCCGCAAAGCAACTTGATGTACGGTTTATCTCTTCCAAGGATCAAATAGCTGATATCATGACCAAACCATTGGCAACCTCTCTCTTTACTCAATTCCGGTGCAATCTGCACTTAGTTTTCCATCGTCCAGATTGAGTGGTTGTTAAACATAGAAGGATATATCTATATATAGAATGAGTGTCTTAATATGTGGAGCTGCGTCTCTTCCTTAATTGTTGTGATATAGAGCTCGTGATTTTGTTGGCCATGCATGTATCTCTTTAATTATACAACCTCTATATATATCACAACAAGAATCATAGGGTCATTTAACTCCATTCAATCTAACAGTTTTGACCCATGTAGACATTCCACTGGTTATATAGTATCATGCATATGGTTGGTCCTTCACCATTCTCTAATGCACCGTTTGGTCGCCACATAACCCTACCGTTTGTTATGTTGTACATCTCTCTTTAGTGATGGGGTGACCAATGTAAAATTGGCTCAAACCCTTGGATTGCATAGTTTTAACAATTGAGGTAAAATAGATTTCCAATTTATAGTATTAAGGTTGTATGTTTTTTAATAATACTCCATTGTTCTCGAATAATTAACACCATGGCTCATTTTTGATGTTGCACACTTCGATAATATAATATGTTTTTAAGTTTTTATAAGTTTTTAGAAAAAAAAGACAAACAGTTAAAATTTAAACTTGACTAGTGTTATTGTCAATTATTGAAGAACGAATAGAGTATTAAGGTAGTGTGCTGCCAGTGTTCAGAGCAATTAACCAAGCTATGCTAACCAGGTTGCAGAAAAGGAATGGAACCTGATCCTCGAACATGGTGGACGACAAAGCTTGAAAATGCCTGTCAACGATGACGGGAATGAGATACCCTTGAGAAAGCAGAAAAAAAAAGAAGATAGAAGCGCGACAGCTTAACAAAAGGAGCTCTTTCCACCCGACTAGCTGATCGAACCTCTCTACCAGAGCAGGAATCTGTAAATTGTTGGTGTCACCGGTCACCACCAACCCAATTATGTTTTTGGTAGCGAAACATCCCGTCTAACGAGAAGTCTGTGTGTGTTTAGTTAGCCGAGGTATCAACCCAAAGAAATATTTTTTAAAAAACACAATATAAACATAGATGTTGGCATACACATGTATACAGTCACCTATATGAATATAGGTAAGCATATCCTACAACAACTTAGATTGACGAAATCACTGTAAACGATGTTGTCTACTATTAAAAAAATTAATTAGTTATAAATATGAATACTTATGCTAAGCCTAAACTTAATTTGGATAGACATACTTCACAGTAAGGAGCGTAACCAGTGGATGAAATATTGTTTGATGAGGAAAAATACAATTTAATAAAAAATATTTAATTTCTAGACATATGTCCTCATGCAACATGAATGGCCAGATCAAACTTAACTTCATTTGTAAGACACGAGAAATACAAGTATTTAGTTTATGAGTGACAAAGGTTCGTTCAATCGTTCTCTTTATTCTTTCCAAGTTAATATAAGTTCTTTTTCTTAGAAAGTTGAGTCCAATTCTAGTTTTCCATGGGTACAGGCCTTCAGCTTATAAGCCATAACTAAATTTAAATTTAAATTTTAGAATTTAATCTTACAATAATTTAGATGTTTTTCGCCGTCTTCTATTTTGCACCTTTATTTTGTAAAGTTTCATCCAAAACTATTTTTGGTTGCTTCTTTTATTTTTTTTGGCATGCAAGTCATAGCTCAACTAACAATACACGGACGAGTTGAACATATTTCAAGATGATGTCGATAGAGAAGAGGTCAGACACATGCATGTTTGCACAACATCCTATTTGCATGCATATCCATGAATCTTGAGTAGTTGGGTATGCCATGTTTGGTTTCCTAAACCACATGATGTTGGCTTGGCTAATAGCAACTACATGTTCTCCAAGAGTGATAAGAAATGTAATTACTAGAACTGGTTATAGCTAGTGATTTATCAGAGAGGGGTTCGCCAAACACGGAAAATTCTATACCGAACCCGGTACCATCTTCATAAGGTTAGTCAATAAATATATACACCAAGATTTTTTTAAAGGTGGCTACAAGAAGGAAAAACTAGCATATAGCACTGCACTGCACTCTAGACGAGTTTGAGTCAAAAATTCTAATTTGGAGAAGAAAATTGTCTTATTACTAATAAGATGCCAACTGAATCAAATAGAAAAAAAAGATTATTCTAAATAAAAGATAAATCAAAATAACATATGTGATCCCGTACAACAGCAGCCCTTTATTTTTAGATACCATATCTAGAAGATCGATCTGGTTCCTAGAAGCTATTAATTGGGTTCTTGCCATGACCATATCTTGTTTCATATCTTTGAATTGAAAGTTAGATCTTTTTTTTCTAAGTTGAAAAGTCAAAATCATTTATTGGAAGTTGATTACTGAGTTAAAAGTTGAATCACACAATTGAAATTCTTATTTTTCTTGTGTTAAAAGTAAAACCCACGTAACATTGTTTTAGTCAAATGTATTCATCTAACTTTCATTATTAAATGGGTAGCTAAGATGATATAACAGTTTGGTTTATTTCACAACGGATTACCACAAATAGATAAGATGATATAAAAAAAGACGATTACCCAAAACTCATTTACTCCCATATGCATTACTAACTTGGTCCTCAAAAATGAGAAAAGGCGATTTAATTGCCAAATTTAAAACCTGTTTATGCACTGATGTGAACCTAAATGTCATTATTAATTCCAAATATTTGGAAAATTTGAATAGGATGTCATGTCCATTCAATTCCCGCAGGAAATAGAAATACAAGAAAGTTATAAAACTGTCGTTTGGAAGATAAAAAAAATGCAGGAAATTAGGGATTTTCATAGAAAATTTAGAAGATTATAAAATCCTATAGAAACCTTTTGTATGGATTCCTTTGGTTTAAAGCATCTGGCTAGAAAGTTTCCATAGGAATCCTTTCTTTCCTTCACATTTTGAAGGATTTCAAATGTGAGCTCAAACCTCATGGTTTTGATTTCCTTTGAGAGGTCCAATGCACCATCTCTCCTGTTTGAAAAATTCCTATGTTTTCAATCCCTATGAATTGCATGTCTTGATTTTCTATATTTTTAGGGCTTCTTTCAAATACAAGATTTTAAAAATATGATAACATAAAAAACATACAATAGGATATCATGGACAATAGAATACTATAAAATTCTAAAACACATGGGTATTAGAAGTGGTGCCTTTGAATAGTCCAGAGAAAATAAAAACATAGGAATTTTCAAGGAATTAGAGACAATGTAAAGTGACAAAAGAGAGTAAGTGTATTGGACTTTGCAAAGGAAATGAAAACATAAGCTAGAACCTCATGTTTATTTTTCTATACAATGAGGGCATAAGACACCAATCCATAGGATTTTGTAAACTCCATTCCTTTTGAACCAAAAGGGCCTCATAGGAAATATTTTCCAAGGAATAAAATCATCTATATTTTCTTTGAAATCACTTCAATCCAAAGGAGCCCCTATGTTTTTCTTATTTATGTGATTTTCAATTCATGCGTCTAAAGGATCCCTTAGAGGTATAGGAGAAAGAAAATATGATTTATAAAACATCATTCTTATTTTTATTCCATAAAATTTTCAAAGAAATTTGTAGGCTCGAATCCTTTGTTCCAAAGGATTCAGTAGGAAAATATTTTATAGGATATAAATCTTTCAAAATTCCCCTATAATACCTCTATGTCCTTTAGTGGAGATGAATATCTCAGGCGATTTATCCAGCACTTATTGCTACCACCCATATTTGCAGCCATATATGTACGGATGTCTCGTTCGGATCGGGTAACAGGGACCGCATCCTGCAGCTTCATTACAATGAGTTGTACATATTAACTGCACAAATGTACAGGTACATACTACGTGTACAACCTTGGTATATTATGCCTTGGTCCTATGAATCGTACCGACCAAGATTACCAAATTGTGCACATTTTGGGGGCCATAATCCAGCAAAAGAGGCCATGCGAGTAAAGGAGCTGCAGATGTCGACAGACAAATAAGCAGCTTTACCTATAGTAACATCGCTGTGAGGAGGACGTGAAAGCGAAAATATTTGGTTGTGATCGGAGACGTCCTATCTGTGCAGAGACGGCTGGATTGAACCTAGGTGATGTATGTGGGTTGTTTTGGGGTTACTAATTTATTTGGCAGCCAATGTATCGATGGTACAACAACATGCTGGATGGGTGCAATTTAGTCACATATCTTTTTTTTTCGCTCAAACTAAGAGAGCTGAGGAGCGCCTATGCAAGCAGGTCACACCACACCTTCAAAATTATTTTTTTCGTTGTCGTAATGAACCTTTTGTTTGGGTGACGTTACATGATTTGGCATTTACAAGCATCTCAAGTAGAGTTTAGGATAACTTGTGTGCTCATGACCAGTTTTTGTACCCACAAAACAAATTTTACTTGAGCAAATTTTGCAACACAATTTGTTGTTCCTCTTCTGTCCAAGCCAGAATGGGCCGAGAAATAATAGTCGAGAATCCAAGCCAACTATACAGGTCAGCCACCATCAATCCCGGCCTCCATTTCTCCGGTCTGCCTTCACAAGCATACACACGTTCTAGCAACAAGTGAAATTACAAATGGGTCTAGTTGAGTGGTCTTCATTTTCCTTGGGGAAAAAGTCCAATAACTCTCTCAACTAGTGGTCCAATCTGATTTGTATCTCCCTTCAATTATTAAAACTGTACAAAATAATTCCATGGCTGGCTATTTTGAGGAGTGACGTGGCAAGTTGACTTAGTCCACTTAGCCTAACATAGCAGTCTAGGTATCAAAATGTTCACGCCGGATCCCGGTGTGAGCACTTCGACGCCTGGGAGGCCTGCTTAGTCCAGTGCAGACCGGTCGACTTCTCTCCGTGACTCGAGGTACGTGTGCCAGGGGCCGTGGGTTTCATGTCAGCTCCAACGCGACGGTGCGGGTGCGGACGTGCTAGTAAATTTAACCATGCAACTGACAAGGAGGTGAGGCAAATGGGTTAGTCAGACAACAGGCCGATACGAGCCCTCGCTATCAGCTGGCTGCCGATAGAATCGAGTTAGTCATCGATCGCGTCCGGATCGCTCCTACTATCGGCTGGTTGTCGATAGAAATCAGGACACTCTTCCATGAGCAAGAGAGCCGATGCAGGCGTACGCGGATGTCGATGAAGGATAGGATGCCTCCAGGTGTAGCGAGCGCAAGATTCTGATCCATCAGCTGCAGAGCCGATGGAGGCACAGGATTGTACTCAGAGAGTAGCAAGGCGCGAAGTGGAAAGGAATCATGTAAAAGAGACCGGCTACAAAGCCGATGTTGCTCTAGAGATGGCAGCACGAGACCAGTCGTCCGCCGTGATGACGCTGCTAGTATCGAATCTTAAAGATCGGATCTAACCGAGACAGTACGAGACCGAGACTAATGGCAACGGGATGGTGGACGCCGGATCAGATGTGCTAAAGTAAGGGCGAAGTGAACCCATTGGCCAGCTAAGCCAATGAGAAAACATCTTTCTGGAGACAGGCGCACATCGGCTGGAAAGCCAACACACTTGGCGTGGCGCTCAAAGGAAAGTCTTTGAAGACTTAGTGCATATCGTCCGAGGAGCCGATACGCTGGTCATGACGCTCAATGTATAGATAACTTATCGGCTAGCACTCCGATGAAATGCCACACTGAGACCTATAGGCCTAAAGCTCATTCTACCATTGGCGGCCTCATAGGTCGAACCTAACTGATGCAGCACGAGACCGACGATGGTGGAGAGAGCTTGATAGACCGATAGACCCTGTACGGATGTGATGCAATACATCCTATCAGCCTAAAAGGTCAAACCTAACCGATACAGCTTTAGACAGAGCGAGACATATCGAGATAGTGATGGGACTTACCCTTTCGCCAGAGATTGAACTTAACCGATGCAGCCCCGCGTCGAGAGCCAGACCCCGCTAATAAAAACCTAGATAGACTAGGGTAGTGATGCACCAAGGTTGTATTGATCGAAGGATTCATTCTTACATATTTCCAGGGGGTCTATATTTATACCTTGGGTTTACAGAGTCTGACACGTTTACAACAACCATCGGACGTTATTTCCTAACAAAGATAAAGAAAAATATCTCTAAGGAAGTTAACTAATTAACTAAATCTTCCTATACATATAAGATAGGGTAGAATACCCTGCCGTGAACCACGGCTCCTCAAACTCAGTCTTATCTAGGCTAAGTCTTTACTTGCTTTAATCCGATCGGCTTCTTCCCTGTAGCAATTGAACACTTCTGCGCTTAAGCCGATCGTCTTTCCAAATTTTAGCATTAACACATGCTCCCAAATTTCGAAGTATGAAGGCTTATGCTTCGAATATCTCTTCCTCAGGCCTCCAATGCTTCCACATCTCCTCTTTTCCTAATAATCAGCTCTCGTAAGCCAATACCACATGCATCAGATGTGCTAAACTGTTGAACTCTTGGGAAGAAAGTTTCCACCTGATACGACTTACCCTTGGAAGGCCAAATCAACTAAATGTTCATCGCTCAGAACAAGACTATAACATCGGCTTCTGATGTCCTAGAAATATTGGATGCACTCTAAAACTGACTTATTAGGCCTCTGCCTAACCAATGTTAAATCTCATAGTCTCATTTTTTTAATCCCAGCAAAGAAATATTTATGGAATTGCTGCACTAGATCGGTCGATCCTTTAATCAAGTTCGGTGGTAACGAAGAAAACTATGCAAAGGCCGATCTAGAGAGGGACAATGGAAAGAAACGGACTCTGAGAGCTTTCTCAGCCAATGCTTCTCCACACTGTGCTAAGAATCGGCTGATATGCTCCATTATAGATATATTGTCTTGACCTGAGAATTTGAAGAAATCTGGTATTATGTATCGGCAAGGCAATGGAACTCTATCAAACCATTCTGGATACAGGTGCTGATACATAACTGTTTGATCTTTTGGCTTGATACCAAAATGCTCTTTCACCATGTCCACAACTTTGGTTAACCAATCCTTCTCCCTTAGAATATTTCTCTGATCATGTGGAGGTGGATAGGGTACTCGATTCTGCTTGTGATACTCTCCATAATAATTACCCTAAAAGAATTCTAGAGGTACCTCCTGCCGTTGCACCCCGAATCGATCTTGTGTTGGTGGATACATGTTTACTGATAAGTCCCTCTTATTTCTACAAGTTTCCTGAGATAACTTCGTCTCTATCGATAAAGATACATGATCTTGATCTGGCTCTTGAGCTGATGATTCTTGTATCATTTTCTTGATCAGATCTTGTAGTGTATCTATCCATACTCCCGATAGATTACTGAATACTTGATAAAATGCTTTGTTGAACATCTCTTGCAATGGCTTGGGAGAATTCATAGGTGATGAATGGCCTGATTCCTTCATCAAAACATATTTTGGTAACTGTGCTTTTTAAATCGGCCCTTATTTAGTCATACTGAAGGATTCCAAACAGAGCTTCTAAAAGTTATCCATGTTCTTCTCTACATGCTGCCTTTGGTCTTTATTCAGATCCTCTATGGTAACTGGAACTATAGTATCCTCATCAGCTTCTTCTTCAGATGAATATGACTTGGAATCAACATTTTCTTTAGACATATTGACAACAAGATGTCCCCCGGGTTGATGAGAAAAATTCTGACTTCTAATCAGGCAATTGTATAGTCCCGTTGGTTGATGAATTGTCTTCATGTTTTTCTAGCCGATGAATGAAATCTCGTTCAATCCGCTGAATGAAGATTCCTCTCCCACCGGCCGACGAATTGAGTACGAGTCCTATAAGCCGATGAATGAAATCTTTGGACCCACTAGGCGTGCCAAAAAATATGTTCGCGCTGGATCCCAATGTGAGCACGCTGACGCCTGAGAGGTCTGCTTAGCTCTAGTGCAGGCCGGTCGAATTCTCTCCGTGGCTCGAGGTATGCACGCCGGAAGCCATGGGTTTCACATTGGCTCCGGCACGACGGTGCGGGTGCGGGTGTGCCAGTCAATTTGACTCTCTAATTGACAAAGAGGTGAGGCAAACGGGTCAATCGGATGACGGGCCGATACGAGCCCTCACTATCGGCATGCTGCCGATAGGATCGAGCTAGTCATCGGCCGTGTCCAGATGGCTCCTACTATCGGCTGGTCGCCGATAGGAATTAGGACACTTTTCCATCGGCTGGAGAGCCAATGCAGGCGTAGGCAAATGTCGACGAAGGATAGGATGTCTCTGGGTGTAGCGAGCATGAGATTCTGATCCATCGGCCACAGAGCCGATGGAGGCAAAGGATTGTACTTAGAGAGTAGCAAGGCGCGAAGTGGCAGGGAATCATGCAAAAGGGACCGACTGCAAAACTAATGCCGCTCCAGAGATGGTAGCATGAGATTGGTCGCCTGTCGTGACAATGCCGCTAGCGCCGAATCTCGAAGATCGGATCTAACCGAGACAATACGAGACTGAGGCCAACGGCAATGGGACGGTGGACGCCGGATAGGATGTGTTGAAGTAAGGGCGAAGCGAACCCATCGGCCAGTTAAGCCGATGAGAAAACGTCTCTCTAAAGACAGGCGCACATCGGCTGAAAAGCCGACGCGCTTGGCACGGCGCTCAAAGGAAAGTCTCTGAAGACTCGGTGCGTATCGGCCGAGGAGCCGATACGCTAGGTGTGACACTCAACATATAGATAACTCATCGGTTAACACTTCGATGAAACGCCGTACTGAGACCTATAGGCCTAAAGCTCATTCTACCATCGGCGACCTCGTAGATCGAACCTAACCGATGCAGTATGAGATCGATGATGGTGGAGAGAGCTTGATAGACCAATAGACCCTACACAAACATGATGCGATACATCCTATCCGCCTAAGAGATCAAACCTAACCGATGCAGCTTTAGACAGAACGAGATATATCGAGATTGTAGCGGGACTTACCCCTTCACCGAAGATCAGACCTAACCGATGTAGCCCCGTGTCGAGAGCCAGACCCCATTGGTAAAAACCTAGATAAACAAGGGTGGCGATGCGTCGAGATTGTATTGATCGAAGGATTGAAGATGTCCTACATATTTCCAGGGGATCTATATTTATACACTGGGCTTACAGAGTCCAACGCGTTTACAATAACCATCAGATGTTATTTTCTAACAAAAATAAAGGAAAATATCTCTAAGTAAGTTAACTAACTAAATCTTCCTATCCATATAAAATAGGATAGACTATCCTATCGTGAACCACGGCTCCTCCATAAACTTGGTCTTATCTAGATAATCTTCTATTCTAGGACCGAGTCTTTCCTTGCTTCAATCTGATTGGTTTTTTTCCTATAGCAATCAGACACTTCTACGCTCAAGCCGATCATCTTTCCAATCTATCGCTGGGCTTTCCAAATTTTGGCGTTAACACAAAGTAATTAAAAATAGACGTGAGACCATATGTAAGTGATAAGGGCAAAAAAAAAGACAATGGGACCCATCTGTCAATGCCACTTCTACTATCTCTATCCTTTCCTAGACATGCTCAGTGGCAGCTCAGGTCCGGCACCACTACACCATAAGCTTGTGTTCAGCACCGTTGTCACTAGCCTCGCCCAAGCATCCCTCATACCATGAGCTTGAGTCGGGCATGATGGCGAGGGCTAACTCGTGCTCATGTTGCTTGACATGGTGTACGGTCATGATGATGCGACGGTATGTGAAGAGGAAGTTGGACAAGCAGAAGGAAAAAAGGGATGGGGAGGAAAAAGGGGTGGTGGCACTAGTGTGGGTGGAGCCAATGATGCTTCAAGAGTCGATAGCGGCAACGTAAGAGCAACCATGGCACTACGAGGCTAAGGAAGAGGAGGGGTGGTTCACAGTAGTCCGCATTACCAGAGAGTCCATGACAATGATGTTGGGTCTACAGCAAGAGAATGTCAAGGCTCTAGATGCCACCACGATAGACCCCTCCCTCTAATCTAGTGGTAGTGAACGCGAATGGCGCATCGACGACACCCTCATCACCCCTCCTCCACCACAAACCCTCGTCCCTAGTACCTCTTTTGCCTTTGGTACTCCCAACTTCCCTCCTTATTCTCCTTTGAAATCAAGCCCTCCTCGTCCCCCTTTCCTTCACATGCTACGGCTAGGGCAAGGCTAGTGGCACCGACACCAGTGCTAGACCACATGTGTGCATCGCCATGCTGCCACCTATCGTCGTCCTGTTGCATCCCCTCCGCCGAGTGGAAATATAGGGGAGCTGCCGAGTGGAAATATAGGGGAGAGAAAGGAGGGTAAGATAAGGAAGGAGAGATGGAAGGGGTGACATATGGGCCCTATCTTTTTTGAAATTTCTACGATGATTGGACTACCACGTCGGTCAATACCATCTTTAATATTTTTTGAAGAGTATAAATATTGGTTTTAATAGTTGAAGGTGTATGATTTTACAGTTAAGATAGTAGATTTTTTTTCCATTCCTTAGAGTGTCTGTACTAGTGAAATTTGGCCAGTCAAAAAAACAGCACAACACTCTAATAACTCAACGAACGAAAAGTACATGGTCGATAGTGGACTGTCTAAAAGTTTGCGTACACTTGCTCAACCTATGGTTTCGTTTGGTTTGAGGGGAAGATTAGCAACCCAATCGTTTTGCTCATTGCTCATGCTTATCCCTATGATTAATAATAATAATAAAATAATTTATTATTAAAACTTTTATATACATATACTTAAGAAAAAAAATCATAAAATAAACTTCAAAATTTAGTTTTAAAATTTAAATTTTGGCTTATAAACATAAACATAATCAAAATGATAGGGCTGTAGATGTGATATGACCACCCATAATTTTGGCGATAGAGCGGTCCGTATTACGTGCTCGGTGGATGAGATGAGTTAATTTTTAAGTAAATTACATCTTCAACCAATTTTTATTACCATACTTCTGACTAGCTCATAGTCAATATTTTTACCTTGGCCCCGGATTTGTTACCGCTCTTAAGATCTACTACTATTGGGCTATTATCATGATATATCTAATTGTATCATCAATCAATTCTATTTTCTACTTTAACTAGATTTTAAAATAATATAAAGCCTACTCCTTTGATTTTAGAAGATACCACAGCATTATTTGGTAGCATCATTAATAAATATTATGAAATACCTCTTTTTACCTTGTGTCAACGCATCATTCATCTCACAAAGATTTAAATAAACAAACTCTAACGGTGGTTCCTTTCTTCCATAACCTTGTGAAGTTTATAGGGTTGCTTTGCTTATATACAAATTTGACATTTAGACCTTTGACAATGGTGAATTTTAAGATTACACTCATACTGGCTAAGGGCGTCATGCAACCAAGATTAAAATGACAGAGTCATGAATGCAAAAAACATAGACTCTTTCAAATTTCATACACGATTAACGACATTATTGCATAATTTTGATAAAGATAAGTGTTACAAGCCTCCACACTCATAGCCTTTTCCAATAAACGCTACAAATTTATTAGACTCAAAAATCAACTTATAATCATCTTGACATAACAAAGAGCCACTAACAATATTCTTTTTGATCGAGGGAATATGCGTTCCTCAACTACATGGTTGATTGTATGAACACTATGAATAACAGCATATGAGTCATTTCCTCTCAACACGGATGAAGTCCTTACAACCAGGTAAGAGAAAAATAAGAAAATACCAGCACACACTTGCATATTGGCACCCATGTCAATCCACTAATCAGTAGAGTGACATGTTAAAAGAATAGTAGGTAGATTACCAAGTTTCCATTTCAGTATCGCTAATAATAACATTAGAAGATTTGCTTTTTTATTTGCCACCCTTTCAATCCTTGCACTCCTTGGCCCAATACTTAGGAAGACCACAAACAATTCCTTGGTTTTTCTTCTTCTTTAAATTGGTAGTTTGTATGGTTTTCTCGATGTCAAGCATAATCTTGTTCTTGTTATTATAGGATTGAAAATTCTTCTATAACAAATTGGCACTCAAATTTTCCTTGTTAACTTTACCATGTGCGTCTTTTGGCCTCGTCGTCTCCTCAATATCAAGAGACTCAATGAGATATTTAACCAATAACTCTTGTCTCTTGTGTTTTAGAGAAGTGGCAAAATTCTTTCATACAGATGGGATAATGCAACCGGTAATAAATTTGTCTATAACATACATGTAAAATTTTTGAGCTTCTTAGCAATGAATTGTATTTCATGAGTTTGCTTAAATATAGAATGGTCATCGAGCATTTTGTAGTCATGAAATTGCTTCATGACATACAACTCACTACAAATTTGGACTCATGCACATCCCACATCTCCTTTCTAGAAGGAATGAGCATATATGCATCTATTAGGTTCTCACCAAAAATACTAATCATGACACCTTAAAACATGCTGTCTTTAGCCTTGAACGTGTTCTTTTCTTCAAGAGTCAATCGTTCCATCAAGCATACATTTATCATGTGAAAACTGTTCATGCTCATCAACTATAGCACAACATTGGTATACCACCTCTTGTAATTCGATCCATCAAATACAATGGCTTTGAGAGCAGCCGCAAAACTAGTAGGTGAAAATTACCTAATATCAGGTTTTTTATAATTGGAAATATAAGCAATTTACCATAATATTTAATCCAAATAATGAGAGTAAATCATGACAATGTAAACATAAACTACGATAGCATAAACCATATACAGATTACTCTCAACAACTAAGATACGCAAAATAGATATACTATAGGTGTAAACTATAGAAACAAGCATGTCTAGCATAAAATTGGAAAAAAAAGAAAGGAATGGAAGAGAAAAATTGACATACGGTGAAGTAGATCTATTGCCATTGCCATTGTTGCCATCAGAATAGTTCGTATTCTCGCCGTCAGCCATAATGAAGAGAAAGTAATTGATGTAGTCGTTTATAAAACACCAATGAACTAATCGTGTGATGCGTTCCTTAAAAACCTAATTTGTCTAATCCTCTTGGTGCAAGATTAATGAGATGGGGTTTCGGAGCGCTACTCTCTCAGCACGTGTGCATGCACTCTCTAAGATGAAAGACTGTAGTGGTTTGATTCAGAGGTTATGTGTCTTTCTCATAGTAAGTAAACTCCTAAGTAAACAGGATAAGTAACTGGTTTTATTTATAGGATTACTAAAAGCCAGGGAGAGAAAGAGCAATGGGCCGTTAATTACACACGTAATAACCATTCATTTAGCCAAGGAAGAGCAATGGATAACTTATACTCAAGTTTGAGTGGCAGCCGACAGAGAAGGGCAAGGGTCACTTCCTACGTCAACTGTGATTATGCAATGTAAACTTTGTTGTTTACTCTAGAACAAACCGTGTAGCGTAACGATTCGTTTACTCCAAAACGCACACGTGTGTGGCTTCACTCGTCTCTTTCCAATTTTACGCTTTTGACCATTTAAGTAGAGTAATCTTTCTTATATATTAATTTTTTATATGGGACTGAACACGTATTTTCACTTAGTATTAAATGGCTCTTAGGATTTATTTGATTTAATTTAAATAGGTCGATTCCCAATTAAATCTACCATGAAATTCTCGTCATGCATGCATGCCAGGCGGTGCGCGTACCAACCAATGATATCCCTGTACGTGCGTATACGCGTCATCATCGGCCACGTGAGAAGCTGGAGAAGAAAAAACGCAGAGAGAGAGATGGCCTGGCGTTCCAACGGATGAAAACGGTCCAAAAACAGCACCAACCATTTACGTAATCATTTTTTCTCCGGAATCAAAAACGGAAAACGGTAAAGCAAAGAAAAAACAGTATTAAAAATATCAGAAAATCAGAAACAAAACTAGAGAAACCAGTAATGAATATAGGAAACATTAGATTATAAAATCATATAGTATTTAAATTAACACGCCAATATAATTTAACAAAATAAATTGAAGATTACAGTACATAAGATACAAATTGTCTTTCCTCTAGTTATATACTCAAATTAGAAATATGGTAATTACCATATTATAAAAAGATAATTTCTATAAAAATACAGTAAAATACAGATAAGGTTGGTAAACTAGCAAAATCATTTTCATTTTCATTTCCATTATTTTTGCCATTTCCATTTTTTTCATCGGTTATCGTTTTCATATGGTTTGATCTGTAAAATTTGGAAAGGAATTTTCCGTTACTATTGACAAGCATCATTACCAATTCATCTCTTTGGACTTAAGAGTAGAGTCCAAGTGCTTAAGACACTATGGGTGGCATGTCACTTATAAACCAGAAGATGCCCCACACTTTGCTACGAAATACGTGGATGAGTATACGCTAAATATTGCATAAATGATGAATGGATATATATATATATTAAAATATTATGAAAACAGTGCAGGGATAATTTAATATGCTTGAATGCTCAGCTCTAGAATATAATAAATTATAGATATGAGATATGCTGATTTGAGTTTTAAGTATAATGATTGCTAAGTAAATGATGAGATATATTGAGTTATAATAGTCATATATAAGAGTTGACACGTGATATCCGTACTGAGATGAAAGAGTGACAGTGTGAGGAGAGAGACAAGTGGGCCTATGCAAACCAGCTCCAACACGAGCTCATATGCAAATCTATGGGTTCATCGGTGACAGAACCGAAATTAGTTTGAATATAAAATTAAAAGAAACCATTTTGATCGAGGTAGCCAAGTATTGTATATCCGTTTATCTGATTTATTGTCTTTTGCTGATGTGCCTTTTTTGAAGCTAGCAGCTGACTATATGATTGGCCTTACTCTTACAACGTAGTGGGTTGTACTATATAGGTATATAGATTAAGTAGACCAAACTGACTGAGTATATACACTAACAGTATTAATACACTATGCTAATTAATGTAACACGTCTCAAATCTTGGACATGCATGTTGTAATTAGATAGTATCATATAAGGCCCCAGTTTTCTTTTTCTTTATTGAAAATTCTTAGCAACATTATTGTAAGTATTATATGGCACACTATTTAATTCTATGAAAATCATCTTACGAGAGCATTAGGACTGTCCTATCCTTATAGTCAGAATGAGGAACTGTTGTTAGACGTTGTTACTAAATCTCGAAAGTTTTCGTATAATCGTTGCAGATTAATGGTTATGGATTAAACTGGCATGTATAGCAAATAACAATGGATGTATCACAAATGACCGAACTAGCTATAAGTGACGACCCAACAATTAACACGCACCAATCGCCTCGTTCTGATCTCCACGGAATCTTCAAATACTGTCGATCTGTCATTCTGCTCCCTGATAATTATTAATCAAACAAAAACCGAACTTCCTATCTGGAATGCAAGTACTACTGCATGCATGGCACATAAATATTCCGAAGAGACTCGACTCAGGTCATCAGGTGTGAAACCACGCAAATTAATGAACCTGCAAACAAAGAAACGAAACGCGGAATCTTACTAATTAAAATATTCTCTCACATCGTCCTATTCCTAACAGTACATGTGCATGTTAGAGGAGGTGCGTGAAGACGAGTAGAATTAATATAAGGAGGTTGATTTGAGGCCTTAGCTGCCAGGAGGTAGGAAATATGCAGCCGCGTGTGCAAGTACATTTGCTAGTATTTTTTAAGACACATTTGCTACCTCTAATACTATGTACATATTAATTATGTGCCTTATGTTTGACTCGATCGATCGCCGCCAGCCACAATATATATAATGTTCTTTCATGCATGAGATTGAGTTCACATTTGCTTTGTCTTTGATTTTAGTCCACTTGCATACCCCGTAGTGTTTGTGGAAAATGTGTACCAAATCCTGTCCACAAGTTGAAATTATCATGGACACCGTACAAAACATGCATCAAACATAATACACGCGTGTGGGGGAATGTATGGGGTACTATAGTATTACTTGCTCAGAGGAGGCGAGAGAAGTTCCAGGAGTTCGGAGGACAAGGTGCTGGGGGCAGGGCAATGGCTGGATGCATGGAGGTGTGGATGAGGTTTGATTAGGGTTTGAGCTCTAGGAGTGGAGAGGTAGAAGAGCTTGCGAGGTGGATGTAAATATAAGTATATATATATATTTGCTAAATATTTGTTTCGGTATGCCGATTAGGAACTTTTTGTCCCAGAAGATATAAAATGTGGGTCACCAAACGTACTACACGCAGTGATCAAACTTAAGAATTCACCCTATAGTAAGCTAATTTTGGTAGTTCACTCCTTCAATAATAATGTCTCAATCTGATTTACCCCTTAACTATGGTATCAAACATGTTTCATGACAATGAGATGGGTATGGCTACTGCCCTTCCTTTTTTTCTTCTTCATCCCCTTCTCTCCCTTTCTCCCTACTCTATGCTAGCACGTTCCTACTATTGTGAGTTCATGAACTAGTTGACTAAAGACAGTGCAAACATTAAAAAATAATACATAGTAAGGGATGAATCCACTACTATGGTTGTCGAGGTCTAATTTGGAAGTGCTAGGCTACAAGTAGCAGTAGATCTACTAGGCTAAGCAAACTAGACAAGGAAAAGATGGTGGCTTTAAAAAAGCAGGGAAAGGGAAGACATGTCGCTAGCTAGTATGAATAGGGGAATGCAAGCAAGAGAGGAAAGGTCACTACTGCTGTGAAGGGAGAAGCGAAGGATAAATTAGCACCACAGTAAGTAAAAAAGGAAGGTTGTACTTAAAAAAGAGAGAGAGAGGTCACTAATGTTGTGGAGGGAGAAGCAAAGGATAGGCTAACCACCACACTAAGTAGAAAAGAAAGGTTGTTCTATTTATAGACATTATAGGAAGAAAAAGAGCACGAAGAGGATCTGATAGGTGGGCCATACTACCACATCTCTATTTTATCCCTGCAAGAGAGGGTGCTGGGACTAAAACCACCCTACTTTCTTGATAGTGTTTGGTTTAAGGGATGAAATAGGATGGGAGAAGCCATTCTCTTTTTACATGTGTGTTTAGTTGGGTGTAAAGAAGGAATGGAATGTTCCCTAAGATGAATATTCTCAAGATGTGGGCCACACCATCCTATTTCTCAAAAAAAACAGAATCATCTCATCCCTCCTACCAAACAAGCAGCTAGAACTATCGCAGGGATAGCCCCACCCACCCTATCTCGTACCTAAACCAAACATATATACTTAGAGTACTAATCTGTCCCATTTACATTGATAATTAGACCTATCTATTAAATTGAAGAAGTAAACTAATGCAACAAATAAATTGGATTTTTTTCTATGACAGAATGCCAGATCTGTTCTTAATTTCTAGTAATATTGATTTCTTTGCCTCCTTTTAGAAAAACTAAAATCTGATTCCCCTGAACAACAAACGCATGTTTCCTCTTATAGATGTAAAGTTGTAGATAACATGAGGAATGCACCCCCTAAATAGAAGTTTCTTTTTTTTTTGAAATGCCCCTAAAACGAAGTTTCTAGTTAACTAGAATGTGGTGAAGCCTAAGTTATGGTCAAATTAGTAGAACAAAACAATCAGCATATAATATTTGCAATATTCTGGAGAACAAGAGATTCTCTCATAGATACACTATATCTACCATGTTAACCTCAAGAAACATAACGTGACACGCATGTGGCTGGTCACTAACATTGTAAAGGGAGAAGCCAAGGATAAATTAGCACCACGCTAGGTAAAAAAGGAAGGCTGGGGACTGCAAGAAAGAGAGGGGAGGTCACTAATTTGTGGAGGGAGAAGCAAAGGGTAGACTAATAGCCACCACATAATTAGAAAAGGAAGGTTATTGCAGTGTGTAAATAGAGCCATTATAAAAAGAAAGAGAGGCATTACAAGAAGAAAGAGTAAGAAGAGGATATGATAGATAGGCCCCACTACCACATCTCTTTTTTATCCTGCTAAGGAGGGTGCAGGAACTAAAACCACCCTACTAGATAGTGTTTGATTCAAGGGATGAAAATAGGATAGGAGATGGTCATATCCTTTTCACAAGTGTTTGGTTGGGTGTCAATCAGGAATGAAACGGTCCTAAGATGAGTATTCCTAATATGCGGTCACACCTCCTCATTACTTAAAAAAAATAGAATCATTTTATTTCTCATACCAAACAACAGCTAGGATTATCACATCCCTAAAAACAGGGATAGCCCCACCCATCCTATCTTGTAACTAAACCAAACACATGCTTAGAATACTAATCTGTCCCATTTACATTGAGAATTATACCTATCTATTAAATTGAACAAGTAAACTAATGCAACAGGTAAATTGGATTTTTTTTCTATGACAGAATGCTAGATCTAGTTCTTAATTTCTAGTAATATTGATTCTTATTTTGAAACTAAACAACTTTCTTTGCCTCCTTTTAGAAAAACTAAAATCTGATTCCCCTGAACAACAAATGCTTGTTTCTGCTTCTAGAAGTAAAGCTGTGCATAACACAAGGATTGCACCCTAAATCGAAGTTTCTTTTTTCTATGACAGAATGCTAGATCTAGTTCTTAATTTCTAGTAATATTGATTCTTATTTTGAAACTAAACAACTTTCTTTGCCTCCTTTTAGAAAAACTAAAATCTGATTCCCCTGAACAACAAATGCTTGTTTCTGCTTCTAGAAGTAAAGCTGTGCATAACACAAGGATTGCACCCTAAATCGAAGTTTCTTTTTTTTAAATGCCTCTAAAACGAAGTTTCCAGTTAACTAGAATGTGATAAGCCTAAGTTATGGTGAAATCAGTAGAACAAGCATATAATATTAGCAATATTCTGGAGAACAAGAGATTCTCTCATGGATACACTCTATATATACCATGTTAACCCCACGAAGCATAACGTGACACGCATGTGGCCACACCAACCACACATCATATATATCATCATGCATGTAGCCGCCATCACCTCAGCCAGTACTATTTATGCCCCCTCCCATAGTTAGTTCACTTCAGAACACTGAACTTGTTGCAGGAGAGCCATATTAGTAGCTTTGCAGCTTTGCTAGCACTAGCCTCTCTTCTTCCTAGCTAGAAAACAATAGCTATCTACTAGTAGTATGGGTGTTAAGGATAAAAGAGAAGCATAGATTATAATAGTATAAAATAAATTTTTTTTACCACGTACCTCAGCACATCATGTAAAGCAAGAATCATGAACCACTGTTATCATGAGACATGTAGTGCAACAGAAATGGGATTGGAGAAACAGATCGGCTACACATGTGTCGAGATGATAGACGAAGTAGTCGATCCCCACGATCCTGATGCCTATCAACGCTAAAACGAGTAGTGCCTCCACCAGTATCCATATGTCCGGGGCTAGAACATGTGGGTGTACTAGCACTTACATGCGGCTAGGGTTTGGCTCGGGAGGTAGTGGTTAGGATTTTGCTTAGGTGAATAGAGGTTTCTCTCCTAAACCTCCCCGCCTCCCTATATATAGACTTTCTCACTTAGGCTTAAGTGACTGGGGTCTAATAGGAGTCTACTCGGATCTCTATCCAAATTAAGCTCTTATCCGAATCACATTCGAATAACCATTTTAACCCGTTAAGCGTGTGACCCTATGGGTTCATGTATATTTGATTGCTACCGGAAAACGTCTTTCCGGTCACCCTATTAATAGCAGACTCTAGCAAGACATATTAACCTCAAAATATGCGTAAAGATCATATCAATTGAATCGGTAATGTTCTCATGTACGAATTCCTTTGTCTTATCGATCGAGCTTAAGGCGAGACTTATGTCATTCTCATAATAGCTCAATCACTCTATCGATCCTGTGATAGATTATAACCTTGTGATTGACTCCTCAATCATCTTGATATGGCCATACACTTCTATAATTCATTACATCAAGAGGTCTAAATATATCTCTGCATAGGAGGGACAAATTCTATCTTAACCACTTATATCCCATTGCATATTTTATAGTAAAACTAAAGACTACTTTTATAACTAACCTATCATAGAGTAATGTTTAGTAGTCTACTGCGTATGTTGAGAACAATGATGATCTCAAATCCAATAACTCTACATAAACACTACTTAAGATTATCTTATGACATATAAAATCTCTATAATATATTATAGTGGGTCTATCTAACATATGTTCACTAACATATGTCCATATTATTGATTGAATATCTCCATACCATAATTAATAAGACATGATCATCAATCAATATATATGTTGAACTTATAATCATATTTGTTACTTGTATAATATATGATCAGAGATCATTTAGCAATAGCAACATCTAACATTACAAGTCTAATGAATAAACCACATACTCATTGATCAATAATGATAATATCTATTTCAAGAAACAAATCAATGTATCATAAACATAATATGTGATATATAGAACATCTGTATATTGTCTTTAGGTCATATCACTAATAGTCTCCCACTTGCACTAGAGTCAATCATATAGTTGTCTAATACTTCTTGCCCTAATGTGAACCTCATGCTTTGGTTGGGGAAGTAGTTTTCTCAATGGATCTGTAATGTTCAAATCCGTTTCTACTTTGCATATATTTATATCATCTTTCTCCACTATCTCATAGATGAGATGAAAATGCTACTTGGACTTTTGGTGCGATCTAGGCTCCTTAGCTTGTGCAATAGCCCCACTATTATCATAGTAAAAGTTCATTAGACTGATGGCACTAGTTACCACACTAAGTTCAAAAATAGATTTCTTGATCCAAACAACCTCTTTAGCAATTTCAAAAGCTACAATGTACTCGGCTTCCATTGTATAATTAGTAATCATATCCTATTTGGAACTCTTCCAGCACACCGCAGCACTATTTAGATAGAACAAAAATCTAAATTGCGATCTGAAATCGTCTTTGTCAGTTTAGAAGCTAGCATCGGTGTAACCATTTACAACGAGCTCTTCCTCACCTCCATAGACTAGAAACACATCTTTAGTTCTTTTCAAGTACTTCTAGATGTTCTTTACAGCAATCCAATAATTTTCACCTGGATCTAATAGGTATCTACTCGTAGCACTTAAAGCAAACGAGATATTTGGACGTGTATAAAGCGTGCATGCATAATTGACACAATAGCATATGGAATCGCATTCATCTTATCTTACTCATTAGGTGTACTAGAATACCGACTCTTGCTAAGATTTATACCATCCAACATAGGTACAAAACCTTTCTTGGAGTCCCGCATGTTAAACCTTTTCAACACCTTGTTAATATATGTATCTTGGCATAATCCAATTAGCCTTCTTAATCTATGTCCATAGAAGTTGATGTCTAGAATGTATGCCGCCTCTACTAAGACTTTAATAGAGAAACTACTTTTCAATGAAGACTTAACATATTCGAGTATAGGAATATCATTTTCGATCAATAATATGTCATCCACATATAAGACCAGAAATACAAATATGCTCCCATTAGTCTTCTTATAAACGCAAGGCTCTTCTTCGTTCTTGATGAAACTAAACCCTTTGATTACATCATCAAAATGAATATTCCATCTTCAAGATGCCTGCTTTAATCCATAAATGGATTTTTGCAACTTGCGTATCTTTCTAGCTAATTGCGGATCGATAAAACCTATGGGTTGTGTCATCTACACATCGTCACTCATATTTCCATTAAGTGTTAACACCAAAATTTGATAAACCCACGGATTAGATTCGGTTATAGATAGAGAGTCAATCGGCTTATGGAAATAAATCCACGGATAGATTCGGTTATAGATGAAAGATTATCCAAATGAGACCGGATCTGAGAGGAGACATGGAAACCATGACAAGATTTTTGTATCTTTATAAAATATATCTTATAAGATAGGCAAGTTTAATTAGTTTTGTTAACTTTTTAGAGAAAATTTCCTTTTTAGTGAAGGAAATAACGTCGACAGATTGTTTGTAACCATATCAGACTTGTGTAACCCCACAAAGATCAAATACAATCTCGGTGCATCGCCACCTAAATTTATCTATGTTTTTCCTGATGGGTTTTGGCTCTCGACACGAGACAAGATCGGTTAGGTGCCGACGGAGGATTGAGCTTTAGGTTTATACGTCTCTCTACGGCGTCTCATCAGAGTGAGTAGCCCATGAGTTATCCTAAACGTAGGTCCCCATCATCGTGCGGTCGATGGGTTTAGGCGTTAGGTCTATAGGTAGCCGATGGCATCCCTCTTTCCTCGTCGTCATGTTTGGTTCGAGCCCCCGCCGTCTCGGTGTCGTTAGCCTCTGGCCTCATATTGTCTCGATTAGTTCCGATCTATCGAGGCTGGCCCTAACGACGCCATTACTGCTGTCGCTCGTCCGCATGGCCTCGCGAGGGGATCGGCTCCCGCTCCGCGTATCGGATGCGGATAGCGCCATCGACTCTTTGGTTGATAGACCTTTTAGCACATTACACGTGTCTATCTCCCATACCTCCATCGGTTTTTCAGCCGATGCGCTAGCATTCTCATTTCTATCGACCATGAGCCGACAGGGAGTGTCGGGCAGGCCTTTCGGTCGACCGACGAACACGTCTTATCCCCTTTTCCTTGTCAATTGTAGGGTCAAATTGACTGTTACGCTCGCGAACCTTGAAGCTTAAGGACCTGCACTGGAGCTAAGTAGACCTCCCAGGCCTTCGTGTGACCAAGCCGTCGTCGCGGGATTTTCGGCGGTGAGCACGCTTTTTGGCACACCCAGTGGGACAAGGAAGACCTTTTTCATCAATTGAAGGTCCTTCATCAACTGTGGTCTAATGCTGGGAAAAGAAATCAACACAGACAACATAATCCCAGTGACGATGAAGGATTTGACTGAAGAGTAGAGATGCCATGTGAAGCAGAACACAACTAATTTTTAGAAGCTCTGTTTGGAGTCCTTCAGCGTGACTCGACAAGGTCCGATTCAAAAATCCCAGCTGCCAAAGCCAGTTTTGGAAGGAGAATCGAGCTGATCGCCGCCCATTAGTCCTCAAAAACTGCTACAAGAGATGGTTGACAAAGCTATTCACCATGCACTTATTAATCAATCAGATGTACTTGTGAATACTTTGCACAACTTGATTAAGAAAACTGTGGACAGATCTATTATTAAAGAACCTGATCAAGGGCCGGTATATTTGTCGATGAGAACAGGACAACCACAAGTTACTTACGGGTCCAGAAGGGATGTATCGGTAAATATGTTTCCACCAGCACAAGAGCGGATTGGGGGGCAACATGAAGACATGATGCCAGGATATCATCGGTTAGCCTATTACGGGGGATATAGGCAAGAATATCCTAGTAATAATTATCAAGGAGATCATTATGAATCATGTCAAGTACTGACTTTAATTCCACAGTACCAGAAAGAGAATCCAAAGGAAGAAGATTGGTCTGCAAGAATTACGGAAGTTGTCAGGGAGCAATTCGGCATTAAGTCTAAAGAACAAACTTTTATGTATCGGCACCCTTACCCGGAATGGTTCGACAAAGTTCCGCTGCCGCACCGATAAGATTCCGGAGTTCTCCAGGTTCTCAGGGCAAGATAGCGTATTTACGATGGAACATATTAGCCGATTCTTGGCTCACTGTGGGGAAGCATCAGCTGATGAAGCTCTGAGGGTCCGCTTATTTCCATTGTCTTTATCTGGATCGGCCTTCTCTTGGTTTTCCTCGTTGCCTCCAAACTCAATCAGGGGATGGGCCAATTTGGAGAAATAATTTCATAAATATTTCTTTGCTGGAATTTAAGAGTTGAGGTTGTCAGACTTGACATTGGTTAGACAGAAGCACGATGAATCAGTTCTAGAATTTATCTAGCGTTTTCGAGATGTCAGAAGCCGATGTTACAGTCTCATTTTAAGTGATGGACAACTAGCCTACTTAACTTTCCAAGGATTGCTGGCTCCGATTAGAGAACGTTTCTCTTCACAAGAGTTCGAAAGCTTGTCTCACCTACTCCAGAGGGTATCGGCTCACGAAAGCCGATTTGCTGATACCAAGAAAGAGAGGTTCCATCGGAAAGCCGCTCAGCTACAGGTGTACGTATCGGACTCAGATGATGTGGAATCCGATGCAGAAGTGGGTTTGGCGGAATGGACTAGGAATAAGAAACCTATATCATGTCTATGGATTAAGAATGCCAATAAAGGGGAAAGATATGATTCCGATATTAACAAAGCCGACAAGATATTTGATGTTCTCCTATAAGAAAAGCAGATTCAGTTACCGCCAAACCATGTAATCCCATCTGCCGAAGAACTCAAAAAGAAGAAGTATTGCAAGTGGCACAATTCAATATCTCACTATACCAACAAGTGCAAGGTTTTTCAGCAACAGTTATAATCGGCTGTTGAACAGGGAAGGATCAAGTTCGAGGACAAAAATCCGATGAAGGTTGACGGACATCCTTTCCCTGTGAATATGGTGATTGCAGGGACCTCAGGAGATCGGTCTGATGAGAAAAAGCGCTGGAAGAGGTTGAAGGTTACTTCATCGGACCTAATCAAAAAATATTCTAGAATACAAGACAAAGAAAGACAAGCCGCAACGCAACAAGACAGGTATAACCTACATTGGGGTTGTCTCTTTTTTTAGTACTGTTGGGATCACAATATGAGGTTGACGTCGATCGAAGATTGTCCTGAGTCTAACAAACTAGGATCTCGGTACATTGACCAGAGTAAGACGTCGTATGATTGGCCTTCCCGCGTAGGCATCGGTATATAGCCGATTAGGGCCGATTAATGAAGAGTATGGTCAAAGGTCATCTAAAGACAGGGAGTTACACAAAGGATCATACCACATGAAAGATCAGTGGTGTCCATCCGGGACTTTTACAAAAAATCAAAAGAGGAGGGCGCAAAGGCTAGAGCAGCATAAAAGGCAACATCACGACCATGAGAAAGCTATCGGAGCCAGAAAATTAAAAAGGTATGGAAAGTAAAGCAAAAGGAGGATAATGCTGGCACATCGGCTCAGCCTAACATGGTATTCTTCTTGCCTATGGAATATAAAGCATAAATATCCGATAAAGAAGGTCAAGAAGAAGATTTTGTCCAATTGATATTGGAACCAAGTCAAGCCATATTTGACAAGCTAGAAGAATCCAAGCATCGGCACCTAAAACCATTGTATATCAAGGGGTATGTTGATGGGAAACCGATGGCAAAGATGTTAGTTGATGGAGATGCAGCCGTCAATTTGATGCCGTATTCTACATACCGTAAATTGGGTAAGACGGTTGAAGACTTAGTTAAAACAAATATAATTTTGAAAGACTTCGGAGGAAATCCATCGGAAAATAAGGGGGTCATGAATGTGGAGTTAACAGTTAGAAGCAAGACATTGCCTACCATATTTTTTTTTATCGATAGTAAGGGGTCATATAGTCTACTCCTTGGCAGGGATTGGATTCACGCCAACTCTTGTGTTCCTTTAACAATGCATCAAAGCCTCATATAGTGGCAAGGAGACAGAGTTGAGGTGATCGTGGCCGATCAGTCGACCAGTGTTGCAACAACCGATATGCCATTCTGGAAAGGTGATGGGTTCAATTGCCTATCTGGACAAACATGGGTGGGTAATTTCCTTGAGGTGACTGATAAGGGGATAAAGCCGATTCAGCAAGTCAGCTCGGATCCATTGTTCCCATGGGAACTATAGAGGACTTCGTAGGGCAAGGTTTTACGTCGGCCGATGAGTTAGAGCAAATAGATATAGGTTCAGGAGATAAGCCAAGGCTGACGTATATTAGTAAAAATCTATGTGTTGAATCCCGATAAAAGTTGATAAAAATTATTAAAGGAATTTTGGGAATGTTTTGCTTGGAATTACTATGAGATGCCAGGATTAAGCCGATCAATTGTTGAATATCGGCTTCCTATTAGACCGGGATATCGACCATTTAAGCAACCACAGAGAAGATTCAAAGCAGAGTGGCATGGTGAAATCAAGGCAGAGATCACAAAGTTATACGATGCAAATTTCATCAGACCATGCCGAAATACTGAATGGGTGTCCAATATTGTCCCAGTGAAGAAAGTTAAGGATATGCATCGACTTTCGGGACTTGAACAGGGCAACCCCTAAAGATGAGTATTCAATGCCGATGGCAAATTTATTAATTGACGCTACATCAGGTCACAAGATCATTAGCTTTATAGATGAAAATGCAGGCTACAATCAAATTTTTATGGCAAAAGAAGATATCCACAAGACTGCATTTAGATGTCCTGGAGCTATTGGTTTGTACGAGTGGGTAGTCATGACTTTCGGATTAAAGAATGCCGGTTCTACCTATCAAAGAGCCATGAACTACATATTTCATGATCTTATTGGACAGCTGGTGGAGATATATATTGATGACGTAGTGGTGAAATCCAAAGGTATTGAAGACCATATAGCCGATCTGCGAAAAGTGCTAGAGAGGACGAAGAAATATGGACTCAAAATGAATCCTCACAAGTGTGCTTTTGACGTATCGACTAGGCAATTTTTAGGTTTTATGGTGCATGACAGAGGAATTGAAGTTAGTCAATGAAGCATTAGAGCTATCCAAACCACCAAGCCACCAAGCAACAAACTACAGTTACAGTACTTGATCAGCAAACTCAATTTTATAAGGAGGTTTATCTTAAACTTATCGGGAAGAATTAAGTCGTTCACTCCTTTATTAAGGTTACGAGCCGATCAAGAATTTGTATGGGGTGTTAAGCCGCAAAAAGACTTTGATCATATCAAGGAATACCTGAATTCTCCACCAGTATTGAATCCTCCGCAAAAAGGGGTACCGTTTAAATTATATTCGTCAGCCGATGAGAGGTCAATCGGATTAGTGCTTGTACAAGAGTTTGAATCAAAAGAATAAGTGGTATTCTATTTGAGCCGACGACTTCTGGATGCTGAGACCAGGTATCCTACTGTAGAAAAGTTATGCCTATGTTTGTATTTCTCGTGTACAAAGTTAAGGCATTATCTTCTATCGGCTGAGTGTACAGTGCTTTGCAAAGCCGATGTGATTAAATACATGCTATCGGCTCTAGTCCTGAGGGGGCGGGTTGGTAGATGGATATTCGCTCTGATGGAGTTCGATCTGAGGTATGAGTCGGCTAAGGCAATCAAGGGAGAAGCGATAGCCGATTTTATTGTACAGCATAGAGGAGTCCAAAGAGAATTATGTGGAGCCGATTCCATGGACATTATTCTTTGATGGATCGGTTTGTAAACATGGATCTGGTATCGGCTTAGTGATCATATCGTCTCGGGGGGCAAGTTTTGAGTTCGCTTTTACAATCAAGCCTTATAGTACAAATAATCAGGCATAATATGAAGCGGTACTCAAGGGACTTCAGCTGCTCAGGGAAATTGAGCCGATATGGTAGAAGTCATTGGGGATTCTTTGTTGGTGATCAAACAGCTATCTGGGGAATATGAATGCAAGGATGAAGTTTTGAAGTCATATTATGAAAAATGTCAACAATTGTTAAGGAATTTCAAGACAGTGACATTGGAACATATTCCTAGGGAGCAAAACGCGGAGGCCAATGATCTTGCTTAGACCGCTTTGAGGTATCGACTAAACAGTAGAGTGGAAATCGAGATAGCCGATATTGAGAGCCATATGGAAGCCGATGATTGGAGATGAGAAATTATTTAGTATTTGCAAAATCCATCAAGATTGGTTTCCAAGAAGCTTCGGTACAAGGCTATTAAGTACATACTACATGATGAAGAATTATATTATCAGTCCATTGATGGGGTGCTTTTAAGATGCTTGGGTGTTGAGGAAGCTGCGTTGGTGATGAGCGAGGTGCATGAAGGCATTTGTGGAACCCATCAATCGGCTCATAACATGAAATGGATGATGAGGAGAGCAGGATACTTTTGGCCGAGTATGTTGGAGAATTGTTTTAAATACATCGGTTTGGAATTCCACAGACAATTACCACTGATCAAGGTTCTATCTTCATGTCTGAGGAGTTTCAAAGGTTTGCTGCCAGTATGGGGATTAAGTTGCTGAATTCATCACCATATTATGCTCAAGCTAATGGACAGGCAGAAGCTTCTAACAAGAGTTTAATAAAGTTGATCAAGCGTAAGATCGACGAACAGCCGCGGAGATGGCATATTACATTGAATGATTCGTTGTGTGGGCTTATCGGATGGCATGTCATGGATCTACTCAGGTGCCGCCATATCAGTTGGTATACGGTCATGAAGCAGTTCTTCTGTGGAAAGTTAACATCGGCTCTAGGAGGGTGTCTTTACAGGATCAGTTGACAGTCGATGATTATTACACGTTGATGACCGATGAGCTCGATGATTTGACTCAGAGTTGGTTAGAAGCGTTTGACAGGATCAAGAAAAACACAAGGCTAAGGTTGCTAGGCATTATAACAAAAGAATGATGATCAAATCTTTTTCTCAAGGAGATCTCATTTGGAAGTTAATTTTACCGATTGGATCTAGGGATAATAAGTTTGGAAAATGGTCACCTAATTGGGAAGGACCCTATCGGATCAATCGGTGTGTGCCTGGCAATGCTTATATGTTAGAGTCTTGAAGGGGAGAAGTTTGCCAAAGCATTTAATGGAAAATATTTGAAGAAGTATTATCCTAGCGTGTGGGTAAGCGCCTAAATCGGCTGAGCATAGCCGATTTTTTTCTTTTCAAGATAGATGAGGTTTTAAGGGTAGTATCAGCTAACGATACCATTCGTGTAATCGGTTGAGGCATAGCCGATTGATAATGTACGGAAGCCGATATGATTTGTATCAGTTAAAGACAGCCGATATCGTGGAGATATCGCCTTTAGAAAGTATATATACACAACTTTTGTTGATCAAACTGATTGAAATCTATTGCAGATAGTTAATGTTCAGAATGACATCTGTATTTTTCCGAGGATAAAACTTTACAAGAATCTCTTGATGGCCTCGATCGCGCGCAGACGGATTTGATCTATTTCATTGATGGCGCGGATGTCATCCTCATCTGATCCGAGGATAGTCTTCAAGTTCCTGTGCCGACGAACTGCGAGCCGCACTTGGTTTGCTACCTTGGCCTCTTGGTCTTGGATTAATTTTGGTAGGCCGATGAGATGGGACTCGGTAGAATTGATGTCTTCACGAACCTTATCGAGTTCCGCCATCAAATTGGCTTCTCGTTTCTTCAAGAGGCCAAGCTTGGTGTTGGTGCGTTGAAGGTCAGCTGACATTTCATCAAGCTTTTTCTTTTCACTTTGGGCAGTTAGCCGATCGTTGTGAAGCTGTAGTAGAAACACATGAACCACTGGCTGAGTCCGAGGGGGGTCATTTTGCTTCCAGGAAGAGCCGATGAAGCTTCACCCAGAGATATGCATCAGCGTTAGCTGGCTTCATTTACCTCTGGGTAGTCATTCGGGTATGTCATGGAAGGAAAAGGGGACCTGGCGATGACTCTGGAGGTGTAGACGTTCAGCCACAGTTGTATAAACCACCAGGGGCCGCCGATATGTCCGACTGGTTGGCCTGTCGATAGCTTAGTCCCCATTTAATGGAGCAGTTGATAAGTGGCTTCGAGAAGATATTACCCTAGGGGAATCTAGTAGTGATTGGCCAGGAGCTCTGCCAGGCATTGCATATTGGTTGTTGGACCAAGAGTCGAACCACCAAAGACGAACCGTTCCAACCAGAGATTCAAGAACGCTACGTGTTCACGCCCATCGACTTGGCCGAAGGATTTTTTATAAAGGGAAATATACTTAGTCCAACCTCCGACGTTCTTGGTGTTTAGCCGATGAGTGGGTTTGAATCTGAGGTTGAACGGGTTTATGTAGTGGGTGGTGTTGAGACAGGTCAACATGGTAACATCCATCAAAGTAGGGGTCATCGGTCCATACCCGAACATGAAGGCATTTAAGATATCCGACCAAAAGTAAGAAGTTGATGCAAGCAGATGTTCATTCTTTTCCATATCAGCTAAGGAAAGGTTGATACAATGGTTTATTTCCAAATCCTCCTAGAAAGACTTTTGGAGGCAGAAATCCTAAGGTACCAGTTCCTCCATTCCGGAAGTTTGCTAGGCCAAGATCTGAAGCTGTTAGCCCAATCAGTGATGACCATAGATGAGTGCTTGAACAGGATTCTTTCTGTTTCAGAGTTGATGAAAACAATCAGATCCTCGCTACCCATAGGGCCAAGAAAGAAGTGACCGGGGCGGTCGGAAACTGGAATAGCAATCTGACTCTTGAGATCCTACAGAAGCAAGAACCCGACTACTGATGAGAAGTCGGGATGGGAAGATTCGTGCAAAACATAGGATGAAAGAGCAGATAATAGTTACCTCGGGGATTACGTGTGAAGAAGCCATTGCACGAATGAAGAAGGGGTAGCGGTCGATGAAGAAATCTGCGAGAGTTCACCATCAGTCTTCCGAGCCCATCGAGGTTTGCGGAAGTTCGCCTTTGGAGCTCATCGAGGTTTGGGAGTTTCGATGGAAAGAAGTGTATGGAAGAAGGCTGGGGCGAAAAGATATTTTATAGAGGCAGAGTGACCATGGCCGAAATCTGAGCCGATTAATCTATGGGTTTTAACGGGTCATCCTGGTTTGCGGAGACTTCCAACGGCTCGAAATTTTGTAGTCTGCTGGCAAACTCCAAAATTAGGCGACATGTGTTAACACCAGAATTTGATTCAGCCTATAAGCAGGATCGGCCGATGGAGATACTGGTTAGCTTGGGAGATAGAGTCGATCGAAATTGTAGAGAAGCCGATCAAATTAGTAGAAGATTGAATCGGTTTGAAGACAGGAAATAATCCGGTCGGGGTCAGGTCCGAGAAGCCCGAGGAAAGGATGGAAAAGATCGGATTGAGTAAAACAAGGTCCGATTGCTATAGTGGAGAAGTTGATCGGGTTGTAGCGAAGGAAGACTCGTTTCCAAATTGGAAGATTATTCAGATGAAATCGGGTTTGCGAAAGAGTCGTGGACTCCACGGCAGGATGTTTGTCTTTGTAAATTGTAACCTTATTTAATTAGGAAGGTTTAGGTGTTTAGTTAACTTCTTTAGAAATATTTTCCTCTGTTTTTGTTAGGAAATAATGTCCGATGGTCGTGAACGTGTCGGACTCTGTCTGTAAACCCGGGGTATAAATGTAGACCCCCTGGAAACATGTAAGATATCTCTCGATCATATACAATCTCGGCGCATCGCCACCCTAGTTCATCTAGGTGTTTACCGACGGGTACTGGCTCTCGACGCGGGGCTGCATCGGTTAAGTCTGATCTCCGACGAAAGGGTAAGTCCCGCCACTATCCTGATATACTTTGTACTGTCTAAGTCTGCATCATTTAGGTTCGAACTCTTAGTTAGATCAGGTGTACCGCATCACGTCCATGCAGGATCTATCGGCCTATCAAACTCCTTCCCCCATCGTCGGTCTCGTGCTGCATCAGTTAGGTCCGACCTACGGGTCTGCCGACGAAGAATTGAGCTTTAGGTCTATACGTCTTTCTACGGCGTCTCATCGGAGTGAGTACCCAATGAGTTATCCTAAACATAGGTCCCCATCGTCGTGCGGCCAATGGGTTTAGGCGTTAGGTCTATAGGTAGCCGATGGCATCCCTCTTTTCTCATCGTCATGTTCGGTCCGAGCCCCCGCCATCTCGGTGTCGTTAGCCTCCGGCCTCATATTATCTCGGTTAAGTCCGATCTATCGAGGTTGGCCCTAACGGCGCCGTTACTGCTGTCGCTCACCCGCATGGCCTTGCGGAGGGATCGGCTCCCGCTCCGCGTATCGGATGCAGATAGTGCCATCGGCTCTTTGGTTGATAGACCTTTTAGCGCGTTACACGCATCTATCTCCCATACCTCCATTGGCTTTTCAACCGATACGCTAACATTCTCATTTCTATCAGCCACCAGCCGATAGAGAGTGTCGAGCAGGCCTTCCGGCCGACCGACGAATACGTCTTATCCCCTTTTCCTTATCAATTGTAGGGTCAAATTGACTGACACACTCGCGAACCTCGAAGCTTAAGGACCTGCACTGGAGTTATGCAGACCTTCTAGGCCTTCGCGTGACCAAGCCGCCATCATGGGATTTTCGGCGGTGAGCAGTTCCCCTATTGGCTCAGATAGCCAATGAGTTTACTTACATGCTTGCATCGGACCCTCGACCGACAACCACCGGTGGGTTCACCCATTCCTTCTGTCGGCACGTCCAATCTAGCCTCCGCCATCTTGGTGCCCTTAGCCTCAACCTTATACTATCTTAATTTGGTCTGATCTATCAAGGCTGGCTCTAACGGTATAGTGACTTTAGTAGTTGGGTCTCGTATCTTTAGAAGATTGGGTCTCGCTCTGTACTATTCATTGCATATTCTATTCGAAGCGTCATCGGCTCTATAGCCGATGAGTCCTTTATTTTATTTCTTTCCTTTTTGCCTATTCCTTCATCGACTATCCAGCTAATGTATAAGTGTTATTGTCCTATCAACAACCAGTTGATACATGAGTCCATATTGGCCTATTGGCCAATTGGCTCGCCGATCTCATCTACTTATCTCCTTGTCAATTGTAAGGTCAAATTGACTAGCACACCTATGAACCTCGAAGTTAAGAACCTGTACTAGAGCTAAGCAGATCTTCCAGGCTTTCCTGTGTTTAGTCGCATTGTATTGGACCTTCATTGGCTAACGCATGCTCACCATCTCAGCGCGCCTCTCCGCCTGGTCCGATCCACTCCCACACTGAAACACTCCTTGGCACGTCCTGTGGGACACGGAATTTCAACATGATGGCCGAAAAAGAGACAACGCAGACAACATGATTCCAGTGACGATGGAAGATATAAGAGCAGAGACAACAAATAGAGTAGAACATGGCTAGCTTTGAGAACCTTTGTTTGAAATTCTTTGCTATGACTAGAAAAGGGCCAATTCAAAAATCATAGTTTCTAAAACCTATTCTAATGGGTGAATCGAGCCAGTTACTACCTATAAGTCCTCCAAAGCCATTACAAGAGATGATTAAGGAAGCCGTGCATCACGTGCTCATCAACCAATCAGGAGTGTTGGTGAACACAATACATAATCTGATTAAGAAGACGGTGGATGGATCCATTGCTCGAGAGCCTGATCAGGGTCCTATGTATTTGCTGATAAAAACAAAGTTATCTCAGGTAACTTATGCTACCAGAAGGGATGTATCGGCGAATATGTTTCCACCAACACACTATCTGATTGGGGGGCAATGGGATGATATACTTCCAAGGTATCATCAGACCGCATATTATTGAGGATATCAACAAAACTATCTAGGTGGTTATCTAGATTCAAACAATTATCACAAAGAATATCCCAGGCAAAATCAGATACCAACTCTATCTACAAAATATCAAAGAGAAATTCCAAGAGAGGATTGGTCAGCAAGAGTTGTAGAGGTGGTAAGGAAGCGATTTGGTATAAAGCCAAAAGAGCAGACATTTATCTATCGACACCCGTATCTAGAGTGGTTTGAAAGAGTTCCACTACATCACCGATACAAAGTACTAGATTTCTTCAAATTCTCAGGGCAGGACAATGTATCTACGGTGGAGCATATCAGTCGATTCTTAGCCCAGTGTGAAGAAGCATCGGCTAAGGAAGCCCTGAGAGTCAGACTTTTCCCGCTATCCTTATCTAGATCAGACTTTATATGGTTTTCTTCATAACCACCGAATTCAATTCCGAGATGGGCCGATCTGGAGAAACCATTTCACAAATACTTCTTTGTTAAGATTCATGAGATGAGATTAACAGATTTAGCATCGGTTACACATAAGTCAAATGAATCAGTCCTAGAATACATCTAGCTATTTTGGTATATCAGAAGCCGATATTATAGTCTAATCTTAAGTGATGGACAGCTGGCTAAGTTAGCCTTCCAAGGTTTATTGGTTCCAACCAGAGAACACTTTTTATTGCAAGAGTTTAAGAGTCTAATACACCTGCTAGAGAAGGTATCGGCTCACGAAAGCCGATTCCATGAAGCCAAAAAGGAAAAATTCCATTGGAGAGTTGCTCAAGCGCAAGCTTCTTCATCGGACCAAACAATGAGAAATCCGATGTTGAAGTTGGTTTGGTGGAGTGGGCTAGAAACAAGAAATCAATATCATGTCCATGGGTGAAGAATATCAAGGAGGAGCGATATGATTTTGACATCAATAAGACCAATAAGATCTTCGATATGTTACATCAAGAGAAGCCGATTCAACTTCCACCGAATCATGTAATTCGATTAGCCGAAGAACTGAAGAAAAAGAAGAAGTATTGCAAATGGAACAATTCAATATCACATCATACCAATGAGTGCAAAGTTTTTCGACAACAGTTATAATCGGTTGTTGAATAGGAAAGGATTAAATTTGAAGATAAAAAGCCAATGAAGATTGATGGGCATCCATTTCGTGTGAACTTAGTGTTCATGGGATCTTCAAGAGATTGAGCCGATGAAGGGATGCATCAGCGTAAATCAAAAGTTACTTTATCGGACCTGATGTATTCCAAGCATAAAGATGAAGAACAATGGGTCTTGCCACACAAAGAGAAATATAATCCACATTAGGGTTGTTCGTTCTTTCAGTTTTGCTTGGATCAGGATATGAGACTACCATCAATTGAAGACTATCCTGAATGCAATAATCTAAGGACACAACATGTTGAGAACGAGAGGTTTTCACCGGTTGCTTGCAAAACGAGCATCGATATGTAGCTGATTAGGGCCGATCAATGAAGATTGCAATAAAGAAGTGGCTGGTGATAAGGAATTGCATGGAGAATAGAGAAATCCAAACCCTCAGTGGTGTCCAATTGGAATTTTCACAAGAAATGAGAAGAGCATGGCACAATGCTTACAGGACTAGGAGCAATAGAAGAAGCAACGATGATACTATGAGGAAGCCGATCGTGGTCAAAGGACTAAACAAGTATGGCGTGTCAAGCTAAAAGATGATGGGGTTGACGCATCGGCTCCAACAAACATGGTATTTTTCTTGCCTTAGGAGTATAAAGAATTTTCATCTAATGAAGAGGACAAGGAAGAAGTTTTTACTCTATTGATGCTGCAACCCGATCAAGTTGTATTTGATAAGCCTAAAGAGTCAAAGCATCGAAACCCAAAACCATTATATATCAAGGGATATATAGATGGGAGGCTCATAACAAAAATGCTAGTTGATTAGGGCTGTAACTATCAGTCTAATGCCATATGCAACTTACCGTAAGTTAGGGAAAACTGCCGAAGATATCATAAGGACAAATATGGTGTTAAAAGACTTCGGTGAAAATCCATCAGAGACGAAGGTCGTGTTAAACATGGAGTTAACAGTGGGAAGTAAAGCATTGCCTACCACATTCTTCGTTCTCAATATAAAAGGATCGTCTAGTATACTGCTTGGCAGGGACTGGATTCATGCCAATTATTGTGTTCCATCCACGATACATCAAAGTCTCATATAGTGACAAGGAGATCAGATTGAGATAATTATCGCCAATTAATCGACCAACACTGTAGTGACTGATTTGCTGATCAAGGAAACCAATGGAGTTGATTACTTGTTTGGAAAAGTATGGGAAGTTGATTTCCTCGAAGTCACTAGCCAGGGAATACAGTCGATCTAGCAAATCGGCTTGAAGTTGTTGCTCTGATGACACCATTGAAGACACTAAAGGAAAATTAGGACAAGAATTTACGTCGATTGATGATCTAGAAGAAGTTAGTGACTTTTAGTAACGCCCAATACTCTAGCTAGATTGACTTTATCCTTACGAGAAAATGGGATAAACAAGCTTGTGTGGACTATAAGGTGATACCTGAAGAATGTGTAGTTTCTCAATATAAGCTGGTGGTGGTCGACTTTCACTTTTTAGTGCTTGCTCGTAGAGATAAACATGTCAAAATTGCAAGAACCAAGTGGTGGAAGTTAGAAGAGGAGGCATCAAATATCTTTTAAAAATGGTTATCGAGGAGGGCTCTTGGAAAGAAGAAGACGATACAAATAACATGTGGGAGGAAATGGCAACATGCATACGAAAAATTGTTTCAAAGGTGTTTAGAGTGACCAGAGGAAGTGGATGCGAAACTAAAGACTTTTGGTGGTGGAACGAGGACGCGCAAAGAGGTATTAAGGAGAAAAAAATACTATAAATGCTTGTATCATGATAGAACTGAGGATAACATGGAGAAGTATAAGGCGGCAAAGAAGACTACAAAACAAGCTGTGAGTGAGGCAAAGGGACAGGTTTTCGATGACCTATAGCAACGTCTGAGTATGAAAGAAGAAGAGAAGGACATCTATAGAATAGCTAGGGCTCATGATAGGAGCACGAGGGACTTTAACCAAGTTAAGTGTATTAAGAATGAGAGATAGCAGCTCTTGGTGAAGGATGATGAGATTAGACATAAGTGGTAAGAGTATTTTAACAATTTGTTCAATGGTAGGAAAGAGGACATCACTATTCAGTTGGATGACTCTTTAGATAACACTAATAGGAGCTTTGTGTGAAGCATCCAAGAATCCGAGATTAGAGAAGCTTTAAAAAGGATGAAAGGGGGTAAGGCGATGCCCTGATAATATTCCAATCAAGATGTGGAGATGTCTCAGGGATATAGCTATAGTATAGCTAACCAAGTTGTTCAACAATATTTTTCAATCAAACACGATGCCTGAGGAGTAGAGGAGAAGTATATTGGTACCAATCTATAAGAATAAGGGAGATATCTACTAATTACCAGAAAATTAAGTTGATGAGCCACAATATGAAGCTATGGGAGTGAGTTATTGAACACCGTTTGAGAGGAACGACACGGACCTCTATGAACCAATTTGGTTTCATGCTCGAAAGATTAACCATAGAAGCAATTTTATTAATATGACAAGTTATGGAGCGGTTTAGAGAGCAGAAGAAGGATCTACATATGGTTTTTATCAACTTAGAAAAGGCTTACGACAAGATAGCAAGAAATTTTATGTAGTGGGCTTTGGACATAAAGTCCTAACAAAGTATGTCTCTCTCATCAAGGATATGTACAACAATGCTATGACTAGTGTTCGAACAAATGATGGTCACACGTTTTACTTCCTGATTAAAATAGAACTACATCAAAGATCAGCCTTGAGCCCTTATCTCTTTGCATTGGTAATGGATGAGGTTATAAAAAACATACAAGGGCATATCCCTTGGTGTATGTTCTTTATAGATAATGTAGTGTTAGTTAATTGATGAGAGCCATCTAGGAGTAAATAGAAAATTAGAGTTATAGCGACACTCTTTAGTTCAAAGGTTTTAGAGTAACCAGAACTAAGAGTGAATACTTGAGATGTGACTTTGGCACTATCGCACATCAGAAGGGAGATGTGAGTTTAGGAGGCCAAGTAGTGCCTAAGAAAAACACTTTTCGATATCAGGGATCAATGCTACAGATGGATGAAAATATTGATGCGGATATTAGCCATAGAATCAAAGCGGGCTGGTTTAAGTGGCGCCAAGCATCTAGCATCCTCTATGATAAGAGGGTACCATAGAAGCTAAAAGACAAGTTTAACATAACAACGATTAGACATGCCATGCTATATGGAGCAGAATGTTAGTCTATAAAAAGACGTCATATTTAATAGCTGAGTATTATAGAAATGTGTATACTATATAGGATTTGTGGTAATACAAGAATGCATCGAGTCCAAAACGAGAATATACGTGATCGACTATGGGAGCAGCAATTGAAGAAAAGCTTGTCCAATATCGATTGAGATGGTTTGACCATGTCCAAAGGAGACCCCGAGGCTTGGGTACATTCTAGAATCCTAAATCAAGATAATAATGGGAAGAGAGGTAGAGGAGACCAAAATAAATATGGAGAGAGACAATAAGAAGGGATTTAAAAGAGTGTGATATAACTAAAGATCTATACTTGAATAGAAATACTTGGAAAGCAGCTATTGACATACCTAAACCGTGATTTGGAGATTCTTATTGGGTTTAACTCTAGCCTACCCCAACTTGCTTGGGACTGAAAGAATATGTTGAGTTGAGTTGATGATTTAGAAGAAGTTGATATAGGTCCAGGAGATAGGCCAAGACAGACGTATATAAGTAAAAATTATGTACCAAATTCCAAGAAGAATTAATAAAATTACTAAAGTAGTATCGGGAATGTTTTGCCACGGATTATCATGAAATGCCAGGTTGTTGGTCGCCAAATCTCGCAGGGGCCGATCGAACCGGGCGAAGACGTGAACGAGTCGGTGGAGGTTCGATCGAGGAAGATGGTGCCTTGGTCACACGAAAGTCTGAGAGTTCTGCTTAGCTCCAGTGTAGGTCCTTAGACTTTAAGGATTGAGGCCGTGCCAGTCAATTTGACCCTACAATTTATAAGGAGATAGAGAGGATGAGATCAGCAAGCCAATCGGCTGATGGGCTAGTTGCCAATAGGAAGGTAGCGCTTGAGCATCAGCTGAAAAGCTGATGAAGGTGTAGACAATAAACGTGTGGAATAAAATAAAGGACTTATCGGCCAAAAAGTTGATGATGCTCTAAATAGGGTAAGTGACAAAAGCGCGGAGTAGGACTCGATACCCCTCGAAGTCATTAAGACTAGCGACCACTGTGACGACACCGTTAAAGCCAGCTTTGATAGATCGAACAAAACCGAGATAGTATGAGGCCGAGGCTAATGACATAGAGACGACGGAGACTAGACCGAACATAACAACAGAAAAGGACGAGGCGAGGTCATCAGCTGCTTATCGGCTGAATGTCCAATGTAGGCCTATATCTAACCTCATCGACTAGCTAAGCCGATGGGAGAGGAAATCCGCTAGATCGATAAGCCTCACATGAACATGATGTAATACGTCTAATCGGACTAATAGGTCGGATTTAACTGATACAATCTTAGATAGAACGAATTAACTAGGATAATAGCCAGACTTACCCCTTTGGCGGAGATTGAACTTAACCGATACAGCCCCATGTCGAAAGCCAGAATCCGCCAGGAAAAACCTAGATGAGCTAAGCTAGCGATATGCTAAAGGTTGTGTTTATAGATGATCTAATTGATTCCTCGATAGGTTCCAAGGGGTTCATATTTATATCCCGAAGATACAAGAGACTGACGCGGTTACAGACAACCGCTGGACAACATTTCCTAAATACATAAAGACTTACAAAGCTAACCAAACTTACATAGCTTATATAATATATTATATTAGATAAAACACCCTGTCATGATTCCCACAACTCTTTCTCAGACTCGGTCTCATCTAGATAACCTTTCGTCTTCGACCGGACCGAATCCATCCTCAACTCATCCGATCGGCACTCACACTGTGTTAATCGGTTTTCTTCTATGAACTGATCAGTCTTCTCTTCATTGGTCAATCCCATTTATAGGCTAACCAAATTCTATTTTTAACATGTGCCCCCTAATTTCGAAATTTGTTAACAGACTTCAAAATTCCGAGTCATTGGAATTCTCCGTAAACCGAGACGGCCCATTATAGCCCACAAACAACACCTAATCAACCTAGATTCCCGCTAGGTCATCATACCTCTATCAAAGCATTCTGCCCTTTCTTCCTTCTTCACGCCTCCATACTAGAGCCCTCAAAACCTCGACGAGCTCCGATGACCAAAGGCAAATCCCTATGGGTTGCTCCACCGGCCACTGATCTTCTTCCCTTTTTTTCTTGCATGATGGCATCAATAACCACTGTCCCTAAGGTAACCTTCTATCTGCTCCTCTTCTCCACATTCTAGATAGATTAGATCATCCCGCCTCTTCATCTGTTCTTCGTCAAATTCTTGTTTACTGTAGAGCCTTAGGAGCCAAATCACAATTCCAGTTACTGATCACCCAGGTTTCTTTTATCTAGGCCTCATGAATCCAACATATTTTATCAACTTTGAAACAGAACGAATCCCTTATAAAAACTTGTCCATGACAATCGGCGACTGGACTAACAGCTTTAGATCTTGGCCTACTAGACTCTCCGGATAGAGGAATTAGTACCTCGGAGTATCAACCTCTAAAAGAACGGTCTAGGAGGAAATGAAAATTGACCATTGCATCAACCTCTCCTTACCCGATATGGAAAAGAACGAGCCTCTGCTCGCCTCGGCCTCTTCTGGTCGAATGCCCTCAATGCTTTCATGTTTGGTTATGGGTCAATGACTTTCACCTTGATGGATGTTATTATGTTAACTTGTCTCAACACCACACATTACTTAAACCCGTCCATCTTTCGATTCAAACCCACTCATCGGCTGAACAACAAAAACATCAAAGGGTGAACTAAATACATATCCCTACACAACAAGACTTCCAAACCAGTTGATGACCGAGAGCATGTTACGTTTCTAAATTTGTGGTTAGAGCAATTTGTCTTTGGTGGTTCGACCCTTGGCCCGATGACTAACATACAGTGCTTAGCAAAGTACATGGCAATGGCATAATCAAATTTCATTAGGTCCATCATGTTTAGTAAGCTATGGAGTAATGGTTCAAATTATTTTCTTGGGTTTGATATCTTAATTCACCTTCCTTTCTATTTCTAGATTGAATTGCAGGGTAGTTACACTTCTTTGTTTGACCACCTTTAAATATTGCGCCATCCTACTCCAATCAATCCTTCCTTGAGAGTCTACTTTCAAAAATCAACATTGACTGATTTCTTGCGAAATAAAAGCAAGTATAATCAGAGCAGCTTTGAGACGAGTCAACGAGACAGCTAAATGAGCTTTCTGCCCACCACTTTAAAGACAGTGGTAGGGGTGACTTAACTGTGTGGTAAGTTTTGGTAACGGTAGTTGTAAGGTTGGCCTTGCTACTAATGAATTATAGGGCACTGGCAAAACCAGCTCTTTCCTTTTCCTTTTAACTGATGCTAATGTGCCAAACCTTGTTATTTGCTTGGGATGAAAGCAGGGTGGTTTGCCTTTGTCTAAAAACAGGGTATAAAATAAGTCCAGGACTCCTGGTTACAATAATCTGGCATGGTACACGAATTCCCAATTGGAAATTTATTGGCATAAACTAAAAGCCAGTACAAGAACACACCCAAACTTTGTTCTTGTCGGCGATTCGGAAACCTATTTTTCTATCGTAGGAGAATACACGAGAACAATGTAGAAGTATATAGGATTCTAGGAAGGAGTAAAAGAGAGCTTACAAACTCCTTGATAGGGTGTTCATCCGGATCAACTCCCGAACACTTAAGCCGCACTGCAACAATTAAAAAAAACATTTGGTCAGAAGAGATGCGGGTCACGCAGCCATAGCGGGGAGTCATCGCGAGAGCTGCCTGCCTGCGAAGAGGGAGGCGGCGGCCTGCGCCATGGCGAGGAACGCGCGCCCGCGGCGCAGCGTCGGGAGCTCGGCGATGGCGTCGGGGTCCCCGCCCGCCGCCGCGAACAGCTCGGCGAGGTGGTCACCGACGGACTCCGCGGCCGCGAGGGTGTCCTCGGCGGCGGACACCACGGCGGATGGCACCGCCGAAGGGGATTCGGCGGCGGCGCTGGCCATGATTGGGTGGATGAAGACGGCGGTGGGTTTTGCCGTTTTGCGTATTAAGTGCAACGTTTAGGCCATTTTTGGGGTGGCCTCCACAGCTTTGTATATTTGCAGCCCATGACTAGGATTTCTGCCCCTAACAACAGTATTATGACTAGCTGTGTAGAGTTGGGAGGATGTATTAAGAGTGGGGTCCACGGCAGTATAACAACCCGTGAAAACTAGTGGACCACCCCGCGCCGTGCCCTGGGCAGAATCATTTTTCGGAGCTTCGGATGATGCAATTATATTCTCATGTGCATATTTGTAAAGAAGAAAAAAAGAGTATTCAGAGTTAGCTGGTGGGATCCACACAGAGGGAAGGATAACATTCGTAGAAGTTAATGAGATCCCAGATGAAGAGTTTACTACAAGATTTCAGCAAAAGAGGGAAAAAAGATAATTGTACATAATAATATGAGGTATGATCCCAGATGAGGAGTTTAGTATAAGATTTCAGCAAAAGAGGGAAACAAATAATTATACAATAATATGAGGTATGATTCCAGATGAAGAGTTTAGTAATACTAGGTATGAATATAATAGGGTAAGTGTGAGAATGTATACATTGAGACTCTCCAACTCTATACAGGGGTCGGGTCTATATATATACAACCCAGTGGTTCAGTGGTTTAACATCACTCGCAGTCGCAGCGGGAGAAAAACGGACGTAGAGACTACACCAAAAACTGGTGAATAAAGGCGTGGGCAGGCCTTTGGTCATAATATTGGCGAATTAGTGCACCGATGGTACATAGAGCACCTGAACCTGTCCTAGTACGAGCTTATCAAGGAAAAAATGGATATCGACCTCTATGTGCTTGGTGCGTCGATGATAAACCGAGTTGGCGGTCATGTAGACAGCACTGACGTTGTCACAGTAGATGACGATCACAGAGGAGAGGGGTGCACGGAGCTCCTGGAGAAGCTGGCGAAGCCAGCAACACTCGGTGACGGCGTGGGCGACGGCGCGATACTCGACTTCGGCGCTAGAACGTGACACTATAGTCTGGCATTTTGAGGACCAGGAGACTAGAGTGTCGCCAAGGAAGACGCAATAGCCGGACGTAGAGCGTCAAGAGTCAGGGCAGCCTGCTCAGTCCGCGTCTGAGTACGCGGTGAGCGAGTCGATAGGGCTGGAGCTGAGGTGCAGCCCGCTGGAGAGCGTGCCCTTCACGTAGCGCAGGATACACTTGAGCAGCGCGAGGTGAGGTTCACGTGGAGCATGCATGAAGAGGCATACTTGCTCGACAGCGTAGGTAAGGTCGGGCTGTGTGAGGGTGAGGTATTGGAGAGCACCGGCAAGACTCCGATACTGAAAGGGATCGGCGACGAGTGTGCCATCGGCAGCGGAGAGTTTGGCTCGAGAGTCAACCGGGGTGGCAGTGGGGTGACAATTGGTCATGCCCGTACGCTGGAGAAGATCGATGGCGTACTGGCGCTGGAAAAGAAAGAGCCCATAAGAAGAACGAGTGACGGAGATGCCAAGAAAGTGGTGGAGGGGACTAAGATCAGTCATGGCGAACTCGGAGTGGAGTCGGGCCATGATCTGGTATAGGAGATGCTGTAAGTACAATGTCATCAACGTATAGAAGGAGATAGGAGGTAGCGTTGCCGATGGGAAGAGTGAATAGGGATCTATCGGATGCAGAGGCCACAAAGCCGATGTGTCGAAGGTAGGCAGCAAAACGCTGGTACCAAGCGCGAGGGGCTTGTTTGAGGCTGTAGAGAGATCGTTGAAGGAGGCAGACATTATCGGGACGAGAGGGGTCAACGAAGCCTAGAGACTGCTGGCAATACACCGTTTTCGTCAGGTGACCGTGAAGAAAGGCGTTCTTTACGTCAAGCTGATGGATCGGCCAGGAGTGCGAGGCAGCCAAGTTGAGAACGACCCGGATGGTGGCGGGTTTGACAACGGGACTGAAAGTCTTGTCGTAGCTGACACCAGGGCATTGAGAGAAACCTTGAACTACCCAGCGTGCCTTGTGACGGGCAAGGGAGCCATTGGCGTGGAACTTGTGCTTAAAGATCTACTTACCGATCACAGTGTTGGCGTCGGGAGGACGAGGGACGAGGCGCCAGGTCTTGTTGTCCATGAGGGCCTTGTACTCGTCAGCCATGGCCGCGCGCCATAGAGAGTCGGCCAGGGCGGAACGAGAAGTCGCCGGGATAGGCGAGATAGAGCTGTGGACGGCGGAGAGCCCATAGTGCTTGGTGGGGCGGAGAGACCGAGTTTGTGAGCGAGTGACCATATGAGAGGTAGAGGGGACGGGAGCCGATGGGAGTGTGGAAGAGGTGGGGAGAACTGGTTAGGGAGGGGCGTCATCGGTTCGGGATCAGCGGCTGTATGTGAGAGGAAAGGGGAGAACTAGATCGGCCTGAGCCGATGGAGTTGGATGGGCCAATCGGTTCGGTTGGTCCGATGGAGATGGAGTAGCCGATAGGGAGGGGGGAGTCGATGGAGGCTGAGGAGCCGATGGAGGCGGATGAGCTGATGAGGACTGAGAAGCAGATAGGGGTAAGGTGTCCGATTGAAGGGGGACAAGATCAGCCGAAGCCGATGAGAGTGGTGGGGCTGATGGGGGTCCGATAGGTGGGACATCGGACCGAATAGTAGTGGGATAGCTGAAAGATAAGTCCTCAACAGCGACCGATGAGGAGGCCGGTGGGGAGAACGGTGGAGGAGACTGGGATAGCACAGTGTAGGTGAAGAGGAAGTCGAGATCGCTAGATGAGGATCTCGGATTAAGCAAACCGAAGGGAAAGCATGTCTCGTTAAAGATGACATGATGAGAAACGATGACCCGTTAGGTGGAAAGGTCGAGATATCGGTATCCCTTGTGAGATGAGGGATAGCCGAGGAGAATGCAGGTGGTGGAGCGGGGAGCGAGTTTGTGGGGAACAATGGCGGTGAGGTTTGGGTAGTAGAGGCACCCAAAAACGCGAATGTAGGAGTAGTCGGGCGCCATGCGGTAAAGAAGAGTGTATGGAACGTTGTGGCGAACGAAGGAACATAGGCGCCGATTGAGGAGATAAGTCACAGTGGTCAGTGCTTCTGCCTAGTAAGTTGCAGATAAGTGGGCATGAAGCAACATAGTATGACTTATGTTATTGAGGGTGCGAAGGAGGCGTTCGGCCTTGCCATTCTGGGGAGAGGTGTACGATAGGAGAGACGTAGATGGATGCCTTGCGAGGTGAGGAAGGTTGTAACAGTACGGTTAACGAACTCCGTACCGTTATTAGCTTGTAGAGCCTTGATGGGGAGGTTGAACTGGGTAGAAACGTAGATGGTGAAGTTAGTGAGGTGAGAGGTGACCTCGGATTTGCTAATGAGCGGAAAAGTCCAGCAATAGTGTGTGTAATTGTCAAGTATGGCAAGGTAATACTGATTACCGAAGACACTTTTAACTGGAGAAGTCCATACATCACAATGTATAAGCTCAAACAGTCGCGAGGTACAAGAGAGAGAACTAGAAAATGGCAGACGCACATGTTTGCCAAGTTGACATGAGTGGTAAAATGTGGAGCTGCTGTGGGTACATTGGATGGAGGCGCTGCGATGGAGATTGGCGACAGCGTCGGGACCAGGATGGCCGAGGTGAAGATGCCAGAGGTTAGTGGAGAGGGCGACGTTGGCGTGTGGAGTGGACGGCACAGTGGAAATGGTGTAGAGGTCACCATCACTATTGCAGTGAAGGATCTATTACCGGGTTGGGATATCCTTTACAGAGAAACCAAAAGCGTCAAATTCAATTGAGCAATTGTTATCTCGTGTGAATTGACGAATAGATACAAGATTGTGAATAAGGGAGGGTGCAATAAGGACATTGCGAAGGAGAAGATTAGTGGTGGGTATAGATAGAGAGAAGTCACTATAGCATTGGACAGGAAGAGAGTGGCTATTGTCAATGGTGACAAAGGGGGAGAAAGAGGGATGACAAGAACGAAGTATACCAGCCAAGGACGCCATGTGGGAGGACGCCCTAGAATCCAGCACCCAAGGGTGCTGTGGTTGGAGCGTCATCTGGTTGAGGGTGATGACGAGGCTAGCCTGGTTCAAGGAGGGAATTGACTGGATGGGTGGTGTCGGTACCATCGGCTGAGGCAGCAGGATGGGAGCCGATGCCAGGTGGGCCTGAGGATGGGAACCGAGGATCCCTGGTTGCCATTCGATGGGGCTGCGTGGCTGGGGCTGGGGTGCCCAAGGGTTATAGTAGAGCCACTGACCCATAGGACCGGCAGGCTAGGCAGGGACTGAAGCAGGTCACGACTGCATCGGACCGTGCTAGTTCTTGCCCTTGTATTTGCCCTTGCCTTTGCCGGTGTGGGCTGCCATGGTTAGAGCCATGGCCTCCAGAGCCACGGGAAGGAGCGGGAGCGTAGGATGCTCGGTAGCCATTATCAACTGCGGCGAGGAGAGCGGTGTGGGCCACGGTCTTCTCGTCGTTGGCCAGACGGAGTTCTTTAAGAACTAGCTTGTCATGGGCCTGGGCAAACGATGAAAGGGGTGTGGCATTGGTGATGTCGTCGGCAGTGTTTGAGAAGCGGGGGTTGAGGCCTCGTAGAATGGCGAGAACGAGTTGGGAGTCGGCCACAGGGTGGCCGATATTCTGGAGAGCAACAGCCTTGACCTTAAGGCACTAGCAGTACGAGGAGACAGAGGAGTCTCCTTGTACCATGGAATGGAACTTGTTGAGGAGGAAGATGGTGCGGGGCTGCTTGTTTGCAAGGAAGATCCGCTCAATAGCCATCTAGAGATCCCGGGCGGTGGGGTCGGTATCTTCCATGGCGAGGTCGAGGACAGAGTCGTCGACCGAGCCGAGCAACCAGCTACGCACATAGCACTCGGCGATGTCCCACTAGGGGTCATTAGGTCGAGGTGGAGCAAAGCCATCGATGTGTGACCGTAGGCCGAACTTTCCACAGAGGGATTTAAATAAGAAAATCCATTTGGAGTAGTTGGCATTAAGATCAAGAGAGATAGAAACGTGAGATTTCACGTTCACAGCAGCGTAGGGGAGTGAGAAGATCGGTGAGGTGGTGCCTGAGGTGTGGTCTGGGGCACCGAGAGTCGGAGCAGATTTGGCGACTGGGAGAGTGCCGAAGCTGAGGGCGGACTTGATGGCCATGACGAGAGGAGAACAGTAACAAGAAACTGATGGGAGTAAGAGGTCGATGGGAGGAAGCCGATCAGAGAAATAAGAAGCCGATAGAGAGTGGGCCAACCAGCCGATGGAGAGTGGTTGGCCGATATGGAGTAAGCAGCGGAGCAGGTGAGGGAAAAAGGTGGTGGCAGAGTAAGTAGGTCAGAAAGTGGTTGGGTCACGGACGTGCGAACATTCACGTCCGTGAAGAGAAGATTCACGTCCGTGGACTCACGGAGGCCAAAGAGTGGAGTGGACGCGAAAAAGGCGAAAAGGGGCCAAACGAGGAGAGAAGAGGTTCGCGTCCTAGAGGCAGAGATTCGTGTCCGTGGACACGTGGACACGTCAGATTGGCTCGGACATGAGGGGAGAATGTTCGCGTCTGAGAGCCATTGAGCATGTCGAAAAAGCGGGAACCGAGCGAGGGTTCCAGTCGATGGAGGGTGGACAGGTCCAGCTGATGGGAGGGCGGACGAGTTCAACCGATGGAGACGACAAGCACAGAGGTGCGCCGACATCGGAGGAGAAAGGATGCATGGAGCAAGAAGAAGGACGAAGACGGGTGCGAGGTGAGATGAGGAGGCGAATGGAGACCGTCGTCTTGTCGCGTGAAGGTGGAAAGGAGAAAAGAAAAGCATCTGCGGAGAAGACGGGAAGAAGAAAGTAACTGGGATGAGAGAGCGAGGAGAGAGTACCGGGAAGAAGGTCGGCGACGAAAAGAAACGTCGACAACGGAAAAAAAAGATCGGCTCGTTGGTGGGAGAAAGCTGGCGCGCCGGGAATGTCTAGACTTGCTCTGATACCATGAGAGAATATGTACAGCGAGACTAGGGGTCGGGTCTATATATATACAACCCAGTGGTCCAGTGGTCTAACAGTGAGCATGATTCTCAAGGGTGATTAATGCTTTGTAAAAAACAAATGATGGCCATCTTTTGTAACACTGTAGAATTTCCCCAGCGTTGCAAAAGAGGCATATCTGCATTGGTAAAAAAAATGTTTTTCAGTCAAAAAGAGAGATGATGCAGCAAAAGTAGTGAGGACATAAGCATAATAGGTACAAAGAACATGTAACGATAATATAGTTACACAATGACCATTTCAAATGCCGCGCTTCTATACGAAATAGACATTCCGTTCTACCATACCTCAGCACAACAGTGTTGTGTATAAATGTGCTGAACTTTTCACTAACAACGACATCATGTAAGAGAATAGGAAGGCTAAAAAAATTTAGCTGTGTGAAGCACAACCCTAGAAGCAATTGTGTCAAGCCATGCATGCATACTTGGGATTTCTTTTACAAACAGATTTGAAGTTAGAAATAACAATCCTGAAGCAAATTAGTGTAATAGTATGTTAAACCATACAATTTAAAGTGTGCATTCGACCATATCATTTTGAAAAAAGGAACATACACAGAGCGTTCTAATTACTTTACTTTTTCTGAAAAAGGTTGTAATACGGTGGAATGATGGGAAAATGCTCCCAAGATATGGAGGGCTAAAATCTAACAAATTAACGAAACACAAATTTGTAAAGGCATGAACAGTGCAGTATGCTTTTATGGAATTAGTTTTATGCAAATAGCTAGTCCTAGCGTATCCTCGATTAACTACTCAGGCTAGAAACCTCGACAATTGGGGAAAATAGATAATTGTGAATGCCAGCTAGCATGAATGAAAAACAATTTAGCATAGTTCTCAACCAAATGGCATGCATGGTTGTCAGGCAGATATTTTGATGCAGCTGATAGCTAAGTTTGAACTTTATTCTGCAACGGTTAAAAGGATAATGTAATTTTTGTGCTTGCTGGTATGTTTAATCAACCGCATGAGAAAGTCAACATGATGTAATTTGTAAGGCATAGTAAAAAGGCAATCCTTTTCAGTATCCGTATTATGATGTGTACCTTGAAGAATAGTAGAGGCAATATTCTGGAGGAACATTTGGTGAATTGAAGCCCCAAAAAAATCAGATTGGTATCTTTTAGGTTGTCTAATGTGGCCAGTTTTGTTGTCAGGCTGAGAAGAGAAGTAAACATATAAGCATGATCAATGGAGAAGAGCAACCTGATGTAATAAAAATAAACTATACGTAAAGTAAAAAAGATACTACAGTACGGTAATCTGATTTAAGAAAAATTAATTGGATGGAACCTAAAAAGTGGCTTATACCCGAATTGGGAGAACAGATCTGAGTTGCTAAATCACTAAAAATTTCATTGCACACTACATTGTGTGTGCTTGTTGCATATCCAGCTGGGCTGTTTTCAATCAGAACGCGTAAGCCATTTAATGACGTAGCACGCGACAAAGCAACATAGAGCTAGCCATGGGAGAAAACAAAACAGGACTTGGTAGATAAATACCAACTTTAGTGAGTATTTGTCCTTGACTCTTATTTATTGTCATAGCATATAAAACACGAACTGAAAATTGTCATTGTTTTATTTTGAAATGCCATTTGGGGTCGGTTGAGACACATATAATCCTTAGAATATAGACTTTCGATCCTGCAGCTTTTCCTGCAATGATCTGTGCCTCGATTATACGGTGTGTCAACTGTCTGACAATGAGTCTAGTGCCATTACATAAATCCTTTGATGGATCCAAATTTCTAAGAAGCATTATGGGCACACCAATCTTGAGCTGCAAATGATGATCTGGAAGTCCACTCATGTGAATTGTGTTAAGAAACTCTTTTGGATAAAGAGCCTCGATGGTATAGCAGTTAGCTGATGTATCGTCGATGCTATGATAACTGTAGTAAGACATATCTTCAGTAGCAATCTTACTAATGATCTCTGCATTTATGGTAGCAGCCCACGTCATTTGTTGGTGCTAAAATAGCTCTTTCACATAGGTAGGCTGCTGATTCAGAAATTTGTGTTGTTGATCCATACACAAAGGAAATCAAACCTGCAAGACTTCTTTGTTCAGTTGGTAGTAAGAGGTAATCTGGAATGTGGATCCAATTTGTGTCTGATATGTCAGCAAGTGTACCGTGAAGAACTGCACCACTACCTACAGAGAGGAGCCATTCAGCTCATTCTTCGAGTTCACTTGCATCAGAGGGTGAAAGTGTTGGTGATCAAAGCCTCATGTTTTCTGTCAACTCGGGCAGCACACAGTTCCGCCACAAATAAGAACGGGTGATAGAAGCACCTAGGATTTGTTGTTTCTTCGCATTTGGAATGACAGGAAGAGTTTGCCTGAAATCACCACCTGACACAACCGTGATACCACCAAATTGTGTCTGCGAAAGCACAATTCATTGATGACATAATACCTCGAAGTGTATGATCAAGTGCTTCAGAACAATATCAATGCTTAACAGGTGCCTCACCCCATATAATGAGTGATGTTTGCTGAACCAATTCAGATAATTGTGTTTTTCTTGATTGCACACATGGAGTGCTCTTGGATGTCTAGAGGAATCCTGAAACGTGAGTGTGGTGTTCGGCCGCCTGGTAGCAACAAAGCAGCTATGCCAAAATCTCCTAAAGCCAATTTTCCCTGACCCTGATGCTATTTAACAAAGTATTCCATAGAAATGTCTTGCCTGTTCCACCATATCCATAAACAAAGAAGGTATGGCCATGGTTGTTTAGTGTAGAGTGTTCAATAAAATCATATATATACTTTTGTTCGGGATTTAATTTGCTAAGCTGTTCATTTGCGTGCGCTAATGCATCACTGGAGCCATAAGCAAGCTCATCCATTATTAACCTATTTTCCAAAAGAAGGGAAGCATCATATTTTGGCTTAGGTTAATGGAACCTACTTAGAGAATGTCCAACATCTTTCAGCAGTTTATTAATCTCAGTCAAGACATAAGATCTAACATGTTGTTCGAGTATGGTTGCTGGGATGTCTGATGTGATCTAAATGGCGCGATACCTCGTATCATCTCCCATCACATCAGCTTGTTCATCAAACAGTTTGTTTGGGTTTGTAACTTGACAAATAGTTGTCTAAGCTAGAACGGGAGTGCCCAATTAGCAGCATCAACCATAGCATGAGACCACTCATGATCATCGCCAAGTAGACCCAATGCTTCACATAGCATGGGTATTGTTGTCCAGCGACAATACGCAGATCAGAATAAGAGTGTGCCCCTTTTGTCACATGGAGCAACATGCGTAGGTCGAAAGTTTCCCCTTCATTTGGGCCGACGTTGGCTATCCGGCCAATCTTACCACAGTTATTACGGCGTGGTGCCCAAAACTTACCATCTGCATGCCATGTCCAGTGCTTAGGGAATTCAACATATGTGTTGCATAGCATCTGAGTTTGGTCTGTTGGCATCGAACCACGCAGTTAATTTTGTTATAGTGTTACACGGATTGCTGATAACTTGCTCAAGATGGTCATCCTCCGTGAATACAACACTATTTCTAGCGGGAGGTGGGCAGGAAGCCGCTCAACAGATGGGTTTGTGTGATGTACATCAAACTGGAACAATCGCCGTGCTGCGTCATTAGGTGTTACACATCTGCAATCAAGGCATTGTTGTATTTCGTTTATTTCATGAGCATGGCCATTATCTGATCTTTTCCTCTTAACTCCAACTTTAGAGCAGTCAGGTCCTTTAGTTGTGTACTTAAAGAGTTACTTGTCCATACTATCACGGTTGACGATTTCAACATTTATGTGTGCTTGGTATTTAACCAGTAGGTCAACATTGTAGGGGACTACAAATTGAATATCAACGGCAACACCATTTCTATCTATGGTTACTCCTGTATCATGTCGAGCATATTTAACATGTCCATTAGAATGAATTGTAGTCTTTTCCACAAATTCTTTAGGATAGAACTTGGTGCGTCGGCCATCAACCATGCACTTAGTTGATTTGTGGCCATCACATGGGCCATGTATCATGTATCATAAATTTTGCCACAGCTTCATAGCATAAACGGCCAATAGATGGGTCTGCTAATTGAGCTGATATGAAGGCATCTATCTGCTTAACGTCAAAAGGCTTATCTATCCTAAGCCATACAATAATATGAACAAGCGGAAGACCCATTTTTGGAACTCTATTGTGTAAACAACTACAATAGGCAGATGTTGAAGCAATTGAAAAAAACGATGCATAATTGAATGAATAGGAACAAAATCATATTAAGAATAATAAACTATGGCTAATGGAAGTAAGATATTACCTGCAGCTATTAGGCCAAAAAACCTATGCTTTGCTATATCATCCATGAGCAATATCAGCTTCATTTGGAAAACTCAATCAACGATATCTAGTCGATGAAACGAGCGTTGCCCTTGTATAATCCGTAGAGCTACTTCTTTCTAGCCATGAAGCATTGCATGTAAAAGTGATGAATAGGTGTGGGCAACCAAATCTACGGCAAAGAGCGACACAATCCTGGTAATTTTGGTAGTAGTAGCGTGGACTTCCAGTAAACGAAGATGACAAAATAATACATTGTCCTACAGAAGATGCTCTAGTGATTCCATTGTTGACTACATGAGCGAAACATTTGAATTGACCAATTCTATACATGAGTTGGAATGACTTCTTCCTATTATGTCTCAAACGACTATCCTCAACACAACAAAAATCATCAACCTGATAGGATTGCGTGAGTTTCTGGCATCTTAGTGGGGTATTGAAGTCATCATCTCTATCATGTAACCTATATGCATGATATTCCATCAGAGTTACGTTTTTACGCTGCATACCTTGCGAATAGCGGCATCTCCGATATGTTAGCTCTTCATGAAACCCATCTTCTCATTAAGGGAACAACAGAAGGTATTGCATTGCCATAAATTTACAATGTGTTTCGTTGACTCTCTGTAACTGAGATGCATGATTTTCCACAATCATGTCCTTCATCAGAAGCTCCTAGATCAGTAACCACCAATCCAACAACCTCTGGTGCAACTGGCGCACAATAGACATTGCCATGTTGATTAGGTACGGCAGATAATTTAATACAGTACTCGTCACCAGAGTAGTCAGATAGCCTATCACGAGCAGTGTGAAATACCTTAACAATTGAATTTTGATAATTTAGCATGGATGCCAAAGCTGCAATGATAGACTCATTTGGCTGAAAATTCCTCTCTCCATCTGAAGCCACAGCCATTCTATTCTTGACCTCATTCTCAGTATCAAAGATATACAACTGGCAATATTCTGGTCTAACATTGTTGTTTTGGAGTCAACGACCCTATTTGACGTAGTTGACCACTAATCTTGAAAACATAAGGGGCACTGCCATCATTAATAGAGCTGATGATATTGGCACCCATAGACGTCATTGCAAACATGGAATTGTAATGTCTTATGTTGTGTAAGAAGTGCCTGGAGATTGAAAGGTCATCTCTAGTCAAAAGGCTAAGTAAAGGTTCAGGTGGAGGCTTGTATGAAGAGAGAACAATGCTTCCTCCCTTGCAGCACTTGTTGTATATAGGCGAAGCAACTCGTCCATGACCACGCACACACTGTTCATACCAAAAGCGGGCACCGCACTATGGGCAAACTTGATTGGGCTCCCCAAGATAAAGAGGCGTGAAAACAGTACCTGATTTCAAAGGAGGAAGGAACATATCAATTCTTTCATATAAGGCATATAGAAATAGGGGAAAAAATTGTAACTTTTAAGCAGCATAGCTGTAGCACTGTCACCATTGAGAAAAGGCCATCAGATAGCGTATGTCATCAAGATTGTAGAGCACATCGTATGAGCAATCGTAGAGCATATCGTGTTAGCCAATGTTGAGTTCATGATCTGGGGTACATTGGAGAGTGATGAGTGTTCGGACAAAAAGGCGGATGCGTACATGTTAAAACAAACGCCTTTTTTAGTACAATCGAGGGAGGCATTTGTAGGAACCCAGTAATACGATATTATGGTAAGCAATTAGCAGTACAGAAGTTAAAAGGAACTTACGATGGTGTCGATTATTTCGTTGTGGATCGAACTGTTGGGAGAAGTCGGCATAAACAGTGCTGGCTGGTTGATGTAAACCTTGTCGTGAACAGGGGGGAGCATCATCATCAAAGTTTGCTGTACTATTCAAATTTTGTGTAGATTGTTGTGAACTCTCGGCAATGTAGCGCTTATCCGAGGAGACACGACGACGAATAGGCCGAGATGAAGAGGGAGGACAAGCTGCATGCATAGAAGGGAAGCTGTAGGACTGATTTGGAGGGACGATTATTGTACATTGATTTGACAAAGTGGATATTAGCCCTGCCATATGGGTGCTACGTAAGCGCGAAGCATGACAGCACACCTGCTGCTCTTCGAAGAGCCATAGATGCCTTACGTTTTCTACGTGCCTCAGTAGCAACGTGCCGGCTTGGTCGTGGCAAGTCTTCTTGTAGTTGAGAAAAACAAATGAAGATTAATAAAGCAAGCAATGCAAACTGGCTACAGAAGCAACGCACAATGAGGATAAAAATTCTGATCGTAAGAACGAAATGGGCAGGGGTAGAGATGGTGTAATAACTGCATCAACATCAGAAACATATAAACGGATGCATATACAAAATGGAAACAACTTTGGTGGCCTTGTAAATTCCATACCTGTGTTCTGCTTCTGCTGTGTCGTGGGAATGGTGGATGAACCTGGCGGTTCCAAAACTATGTCATGAATTTAGTTAAATTGAAAAAAGCTGAAAGAAAGTGGCATTGTAAAATCTAAATCAGACTGCTAAAGAAGCGATGTACCTGTAATGTTAGGATCTCGATGTCGAGCAGTAACCATCCGGTTAGCAAGGGTGCCACCATCGGACGTCGTAGATGAGTCAATAGACATAGACGAAAGCGTACGTTTAGCTGCCCGTCGGGATGAGAGATGAAAATTTGAGCTGAAACTTTCGGTGTGGAAAGGCGGCACTGAGGCTGCATGGAACGATCACCAGTGGCAATACCTACAAGATAAGTGAGGCTATGGTAACATATATATAAGTTTGTAATCAGTCTGCACATGATATAAATACATGCATATGGTATCATCGAATATAATAGCGTAGAAAACCTTGGAAGAAAAGAGACAGTCAAGTTGATATCTGCTCTCAACAATATACGCATCATGAAGGAAGCAAGCAATGTATCAGTGAAAAAAAAAGGAAGCAAGCAGTTTAAACACAGTAGGTTAAGTGGCAGGGAGCAAACGAAAAAAAATGGTTGCACAGATTACAGAGGACTCAAGCTATCAATCCTCTCCATGTGCAACAGAACAACTTTAGCACTGTCCTGGATCAAATCAGTTAAGTTTATTCTTCTTATACGGCACTCAGAAACACATATACTAATTGGACAAATTAATCAAAAGAGAAACTAATCCTGCATGTATGAGGCAAAAAAAGATCCCAATTTAAGACGAACCGACAGTGGGGCGCAATACCTGAGCACCGAAGACAGCTGCTCCTACTCCATCGACCGAGCTATGCCTACAGCCAGATAAAGCGAGTAAAGAGATGGTCGCGCAGAGGGCGCCCTTGCTCCGTCGTCGCGGCGACGCTGGGGCAAATAGGCGTGGAAGGAGACGTTTCTTTTTTCCTTTCTACAGCACCGAGCGGCCGAGTGCGAGAAGGATCGCGGCATTGCGGCAAGCGTCGGGATAGCCACTGGAAAAAACGGGTCATTGCTCATCAAGTGGGCCATAGCAATGAACAGTACAACAGTACAGGACGCGTTGCAGGGAAGAGCGTTTCATTGCAATGCATATCTAGGAATAGTCGTTTCATTGGATTTGCTCTTGTTTGGAACCACTTGTAGACTGTAGTGATAAGGTGGAGGCCATCTATATTCGATTTAGAGAAATTCTGCGAGAATTTTAAAGGAATAGATGCTACGTTGATGATTCTTGGAAGGAGCGCAAAATGGGGATAGAGATTTTATTTCATAATCCAACAACCCACAAGTCAAACACCAATATCACCTTTACAAGCAGAACTAATTGCCTTGCAACTGGCCATGGAAGTTGCCGTGTTCACTCAATGGACAGAAGTTGTTCTTCCTACTGATAATGCCACGCTTGCCTGCAATACAAAAGGGTGATATTTTTTGCAGGAGCCAAGACACTGGAGTGTAAGACTGACGTGGAATAGGATACAACCATTCATTCTAAACATTCTATACAATGCGTTGCAGGTCCGATGGATCCCAAGGAGACTAAACTCGATAGCTGACAAGCTCGCCTGATAACCGAGAGAATTACAAGTAGATGTAACACAAGTGAACTGTAATAATATATCCCACTTAGCTTATCAAAACGTCTACTATCATGCGGCTGATTTGAAACATCAGTTCGGAGGATCTAGTTCCTCTATAAGCCATCTAATTTGCTTCTAGTTTAGTCTAATAAAGTTTAAGTTTAAAAAAACATATTATTGTTGATGCTGCAGGATCCAAGTAGGCACATATATTGCTTTGATTCCCTTATGAATCCCAATTCTTTAACGATCAACACAACAGTGCGGTCAGCTGGCTGGTTGTTTGGTACCCTTCTCCTCGTACATAAAATAAAAAGTTCAATTAACATTTCATTAATTAAATATTAGCTAAAAACTTAAAAAATAGATTAATATAATTTTTTAAAACAACTTTTCTATTGAAATTTTTTTAAAAAATATACTGTTTAGCCGTTTAGAAAGCATGCAGAAAACGAGGGGAAGAAATTGGGAACACTTGGAGCTGAACACACCCTTAGCCGTCAGAGTTAAATTCTCAATACATGAAATTAGCAAGAGGCATTGTCATCAGCATGTCAATTATACCATACCTTCATCATGCATTGCAAATGAAGTTTGACTATTATATTGCAATTTAGCCTAGGAGATCAAGAAAGAACAAAAAAAAAGATAGCATGAGACAAACTATGGTGACAAGGCAAATATTGTTGCTTATCCTTATGTAATTCGTATCATGAATTGTGGCATTAACCAAGATGAAAAATCACATGAGCAACTCTGATATTTTGTGAAAAATCTTCACAATAATAAGAATTCACATAAATGATATGGCCCAAATATAGGACACTATCCTGATCTTCACAGTGTAGGATCTCATATTGATAACTAGTCACAAATAGATCAAGATAGGTAGCTGCAAGCAACCCTGATAATAGTGCAACATGACGATCATACTCAAAGCCAATCACCGTCTCTAGCTATTATGGCAACCCAATTCAAGAGTTTACCTAGCTACACTCTAAGTTACCAACAAACACAACATGCAATTAATCAAGGATAAACATCAAAGGGGGTAAGAGCACTAATTAGGAGTTTCATATTTTTAATTGTCAAAAGTCTTTCAAATGATCAAATATATGGATTATTTATAGTAGGAACAACCTTCTAGTTAAGTGTAAAATGGCTCTTGAGTTTTAGGGTAAACGGGCTAGCTCGAAGTTCTCTCAGAGTCATTTTTGCACGGCATTTTTAGCTTCTAAGCAATCTTAATTACTCTTTTATGGATAGTCGAAATGATGAGCGAAATGAAAGTAGACTTAATTATCTTTTCAATTATGTATATTATGCATGGAGAAATTTTACTGGTGGGATCCCACATTTGCATCTATGCAAAATCAATCTGCTCATCAGTGTAATCCATCCCAGCTTGAGCTTTGAACGTTTCTTCTAACATGCAATCCATTCCATCCATGATGTAATCATTTGCGGTTGCAGCAGTGACCATCTCCTTAAGTATAAACCTTAGCAAAGCAAATGCATACCATTTAGATAGTATAAATTCTCATCAATACTAATATTAAATTTATAAAGAAATGAATTCATCTTTTCCCATATATTTGTTGGATGATGTCGCGTAATCCGTCCATGGTTTACATGCTCTCTTATTGATGAAGTAACAACATGGCTTGGCATAGGCAGTCCTTGAAATGGTATGGTGTAGCTGTTCCTTGCTCTTACATAGCTAATTCTTGGCTCTGAGTAATTGGTTGTTGAGTGTGCGTAACCTCTCCAATTGATGGTTTACGCTGAGATGATGGTGGTTTACGCAATGAATATGATAATTGTGTAATCAGTTTTGGTCTTGGCATACGGTGGTATTGGTTGAGTAATCAATCAGTAGATCTTCTCTGTTTCAGCACAACTATATGCTTTAACCTATAATCATAAAAGCTGAGTAGTAGTTTTGTCTTAGAAAAATAACAAGATTTAGAGTTTAGCATAGCTTTCACTTTGCATAGATGTGTAGTGATCAAATGATGTGTGAATGGCCTTGGAGGATCCATATCATAAAAATGGTGAGGAAATTCCAATGAAATTCATTCCTTCCTTTTCTTAGGTGGAAGGCTGAGTTAATTATTTTGACGTAGGGATTCTTGTTTTCTTAGTAACGATAGTTGTAAACGTTCTTGAGTGTGGTATCTAAACTTGGCTAATGATGCCTACAGATAAGAGGCTTGATTTGAGATACGAACACAATTATGGTGTATTTGATGAATTTTTGGATGCCAGGATCATGTATATTTTGATGCTTGGGCTTCATGCATATTTTGATGCAGAAGCAAGATACTATTTCCATTATCTAAAGTAGAGCTGTCTGCTGACAAAGGGAAGGTAATAGAATTGATGCTATATAGTATTGTTATGTTTACAGTATCTCACTTCACTACCTTTCAAGCGTAGTTGGCATTGTTGTTACAAAAAACCTGTGTAAGGTATATATAATGATTAAGGTTAACCCTTATACTTTTAGAATGGACTAACCAAATAATTGGCAAATTTGACGAAGTATAATCTAAAGGAAAAGCTTAACTTTTTTGTAAAAACATTTCATTAATAGTGGTGGCAGCATAAGCTTTCTTGTATATGACACAATCAAATGTAGTTATATATAGAAGATAGATTTTGAAAAATTATTGATATCTCAAAAAAAAGGATAATTTCCATCTTTATCTTCATAAGTATTGTTCTCAATAAGCTACAAAACAAAAATAGTGAATCAAAACTAAGCAAGTTCCCATTATAAAACCGAACATGCATGCTGCTTATTACCGATAGTTTAATTATTATGTCATCACACAATAATTTCTCAACATTCAAAAGGCTGTAAATATATAGCTAAATAAGCAAATATCGAGATGCAACTGCAGCAAGTTCGTGGAATAGCTTGGTAGATTAGATGCTCCATGCGCTGCATCACTTTGTAATTCTTTGCACCCTTGATACTAATGCTCTAATCCTAAGTGGTGTCGATGGTGTGAGTTTAATATCCTCAAGGGATTTACATATTGGAGCCAACAATGTGAGCAATTTACTGACCCTTTCATCACCTGACCAGAAATATATTGTGATCTTCTTAAGGTGATCAGCAGTAAATGCTTTTACTGGTGGGGGGTTCGTGGGCGTCTCTTGGAGGCAATATTGACACACTTCCTGTAGTTGAAAACGGGACGTTAGGGTTTCTCACTATGCACAAGAACAATATACCATAGATCAAAACAGAATTGATGAATCACCATGTTCAGCTTCAAAGTGAGATCCTCTAGCAGTGGTGAGTACCAAAGGAAGTGGAGTAATGGAGAGAATTTGTTAGACATGCACCATTCACCAAGAGTCAAGCTTGTTAAGTTGTTGAACATTAGGCTTGTCCAAATTTCCATTTCAAATTTATCCTACATATATGGAAAAAGGAAATAATATCAAATGAGTTAAGGATATAACGTTAAAGCCGCAGCATGGGGAAAAGTGGTGTACATTGAGTTAGCTGAATCTGGAGTCAATGCAAGAGTAACTTTACAAAGCAAAACAAAGTCTTGAAATGCCCTGCATATACTTTCATAGTTTAACATAGTTGTCAGCTTCTTTTTTTGTGATTGACCTCTTGGAAAAAAACTTAGAATTTTTCCTTTGATCACATAGTTTTGGGTTAATGACAAGAAACTAGAGTACTCATGATAAATCTAACATATTTTTTTCAGAGAACGCAATATTAGTTATCTAGTTAACCCCTTTCCTAGCATGGTGAAGTACCTTCATGTAGATAAGTTTGTTTGTTTGCTAAAATCCCATCTGAATCTCAATTATTTACCAACAAAGTGAAGATAAACATGTGTGGGAACACATACAACATGCAAAAGCATCTATACCTCTCTTAGGGGAGCAATCAACTTGATGCTTCTTGCCTTTGTAAGGCCACCAACTATACCATGGTTGATCTCTTCCCCATCTTGTTCTTCCCACTCGTCCACGTCCGCTAAATCATCAGTAGAATGAAAAAACTCATCGAGTATAATTTCTGCTACTTCCAGGAATGGCAATGACATGATCATAGGAGCTCTATGTTGTGGGTTCTTTATGCACAAAGACAGTAAACTTAAACTAGATATGAGAAGATTTTCAAATAGACAACAGTTATCGATGCCCAGGTGCAACAAAGAACTAGATGAGATTTCAGGGACCTCCAGAGAGCTGTCCCTGAGCTCCAAATTTTCTAGTGCTGGACATGAAGAGTTGATGGGATAGAAGACATTGGCATCTAAACAAACATTGGTAAGGACCAAATATTTCAGGCATCTAGAAGTGAAGTCCACAACCCCATGGTCCAACTTGAAAGGTTCACATTCTATATCTTCAGAAAACTCAACCACTTTACTACTCCTCCTAATAGCATATGTTATCCAAGAGCCAGCATCTCTTGCATCCGCGGAGTGGAGGCGCAAAGCATCCAACGAAGAAGAACCACGTTGGTGCAGCATGCGGTTGACAAAGTTACAGAACTTCTGGCCACTATGCCTGCCAAACTGATTTACATCAATGTTCAGGTATGTTGATGAGGTCCAAAGGTGTCTCCATTGTGTGGATAGCATGCCTGTGAACACAAGCTCCAGTGCTGGTAAGGTGGACATTATGATGTATAACAAATCATTAGGAAGGTTGCTGATTCTGTCGATGCTCCCATTCCTCATATTTATTGAGCTTCCTTGATCTAACATTTGGCCTGCATATGAGACATAATTGATTTTTCTTTTTTTTTTGCATAAAGCAAAACCACATGAGAAAGTATCGACATTCAAAATAAAAAATAAAAATAAAGGTACCAAGGAGGAAAAAGTAAATGGTGTGTGCTCTTTTAGTAAGATAGTGCTAGAATGTTTTACACACAACTGTGGATTGTTCACAAAACTTTTGGGTAAAATGTGGCAAATAGTTCGTGAAATTGTATGGGAAAAATGTGTTCGTTAAATCAGTGTGTCACAAATATAGTCTGGTTTAGAAGCTGTAAAATGTGAATAATTAAACATCCTTAAACTTAGATAACTACACTCAAATAATGGATAATACACAAGTTCACATCATTTTCATACTTTTTATACTAAATATTGTAAAATTCATTAATTTACATCATTTTATTAATAAATATAGAAAAGGAAGAAAGAGCTATAGGTTAGTTAAACCTCTAAAATATGCATAGGGGCATAATTAAAAAAATTTCAAAATCATAATGCTCAATGTTCTACAGCAAATAAAATTTTGTGCTGAAAATATTATTAGTACTAGACAATGCCTCATTATTACCATCTTTTGTCAGAACCATGCCATCCGAAGCTTGATTTTGTTGTGATTGCATAATTGCAAGGGGATTGTTGTGACCTGCAACCCTATGCTGCTGTTGCAGATTAACAGAAGTGTTGGAGTCTTGTGGAAGTAGTGGATTAGAATTTCTTTTGCTTTTGGAATTAACCATTTGCAGTGCAATCCTCAACACATAGTCTGCCTGAGCAATTGAAAGGAAAACTAAGATTTGTCAAAGTTGCTTGGTAGGCCAACCTTAACCTTGAAGTGAAGATAACGTAGACACGAAAAACACAAAAAACAAGAGTCTCTGTGTGTGTTTAGAACAAATGTAAGTGCATTTTGGCTTCTGCATGCAACAACTATGGATGCAGACAATCATTTAATTGTGGGAACGAAGATCTAAATTGTGGGTGGAGTCATGAACCTAAAACTCCACCAATGGTGCTCCCCCACCCCCCACTCCCTCCCCTCCCCCCCCCCCCCCCCCACCCAAAAAAAAACCCAACCCACCCACCCTCACCACCACATCTATGTGTGTGAGAAAGGGAGTCTGATGCAAGGGATTTCCAACCTGTTTAGGAAAAACTATGTAAAAAGGAAATGTGACATCAAAGCTCTTTCACATGTATGATAACATTGTAATGGTGGTAGTTTTCATATGTATGTACACAACATAAAATGGTTTGTTAAGAGATAGGAACTTGCCATTGATTTGTTAAGAAGAATTAAGCACCCAAATTTGAGCCACGCAAAGAGGACCCATAATTGGGTGGTGGAGTTTAAACCCACACCTCCCACTATCCCAGCAACCAATCATAGACTAGTTGCTACATATTTTACTTTGGAATTAAGCTTGTTTTGAAGTCTGAACATTATTTGCCTTGTTCCAATTTATTGATGTTCTGGGCGTATACTACTAACATTTTTCATAGCCCTCATGAATCATATATATCCACTCTTAATCAAAATGGATCATTTCCAAGTCAACCATTAAAGGAGCATCCAAAAGTGCTAATCAGTCTAAGTTGGCAACTGCTGAATTCATGTCATTTAATCTTCTCTGGAAATAAGGATGACACCATGACAGGTGACAACACTAATAGATTCACTTGATCCGGAAATCATTTCATATAAACGAATGTTTCATTTATGTTCTTCTACTGAAACCACGATTACTTTAATATACGGTTAATATCATACCTTTCTAGATATGAAGACGTGTCAGACACAAAACATAGTATTTGTTATGAAACAGTAGGGTGCAGAGTTAGCCAGCTCAATTGTACTCCGTCCTTTATACAGAATGCATGCTTTTCAAAAATTCAAACTTTGTAGGTTCTGAACGATAGCCAGTCAAATTTTAAGTATATTTAGTGTATAAAAATTGTAGCATGTTGTTGTAGACCATATTTCAAGGGGTTTCACTGCATATCAGTTTTCTAGCTATTAACAGCATATTACATACAAATTATATGTTTGATGTACTTCAAATTTCTAGGTGCACCTACACCATATTTGTTTTCTTAGCTACAAATAATATGTATTATATGAGAAATAATTGGTCAAACAGTAATTTCAACAACCATGGCTAAAGAAAGCATGCCTTATATAATGAGGAGGGAGTACCTTGCTGGTAGCAACCATATAAGTTTTGTCCTCTTCACTAACAGAATTATCCTGAATCATTTTCATTCTTCCAGGAAAATCTATTGGAAATGCCTCCAGAAGCTTTTCCATCCTGTATAAAAAGATAATGGGATATTTCTTTCACAGTTCCAACAATAATGAGCATGCATGCCAAACAAGTTACTACTTTTACCACCAGGTTTATTAGATATGCAGTACAACTTTATGCTGCATGTTATATTGCTTCGGTTGTTGTCACTCTAATTGATTAAGAGTAGACAGTGCACTTGTTTTCAATCTGAGTGCAGCTGTATATGTTGCATATCATAAACTTACAATGATTGTATTAGGAGTAACCAATAGCTAAATATTGAGATGGCACCGGTATAACATTTCAATCTTGACTTTTTAATGCTCTAGTTAACTAACCCTTATAAGACTGATTAGTTTGACAAATGATTAAATTATCTGTCAAAATGAGACAGTAACATAGCCATGTTTTCCCCAAATAATAGACTTACTAAGAAAAATATGACTGCAAACATTAGTTTGTATTGAAATTTAAAAACTTGGAGTATAGCTTGTGAAGGAAGGTTCATACTCTAAATTTACACCACCACCACCACCCACAGACACACAAGACACAACCCTCTTGGGTTGGTGGGATCTTCTGAGGACAAGTAGATATTTGTGCATGTAGCTTTTACTAATCCCATTTATGGATTGATGCTTAATTCGAGTTTTAAAAAGCACCCTTAATAGTGAAGGCAACTTAACCCATGGTTCTTATGTAGTATATGTTACCCTATTCCAAATTTTGCCTTCTTGGTCTTCTCTACAGTATATATTATATCTTTTCAAATGAAAAAGTTACCCTGAAATAATTATGCATGGTATATTGTTAAAAAAACATAATTTTTGAACAATTTACAATAAACATAGAATTTAAAAGTACTTTGTAAAATATAACCATAGGAAAGGGTCGATAATATCGATAGTTACCACATGATAAACATAGTTACCGTGGCAGTTCAGTAGGATAAACCAATGTTATGCTTTAGAAAAAAATATTTGAATTTAAATTTAGAAAAATGAAGAACATTAAAAAAATTCCTGCAAATAGTACATAAATTCTATTGCTATCTGGTAAAAGATTGTGTGAAAAATATAAAGTTAACTTCATTATTTTCACCCAAACCGAAGTGGAAATAACAAATAGGAAAAAAAGAATAAATGGGTTGGGCCAATCTGAGTACTATTCATAAAACCCATTTCAGCCCAACAGAGGAACAACATACTTCTCACTCACTAACTCACTCCCTCCCTCCTACTCCACAAAATATTTTTCTAAACTGTTCTACAGCTTTCATAATTTTTCCTACTTTTTCTCTACTTTTGTAATTTTCTCTTTTTTTTCTAAAAAAAACATACCGCTGCTTACCAAGGAGTAACCATAGGTTATCGTGACCAACTATGAGAGTTTGGAAATTTTGAATTAAAAAAATTTGATATAATATCCGTCCAATTTTTTCATAGTAACCACCTGGTTGTTATTGTGGTTACCACCTTATCGTGGGGTGGCAATAAAACCTGCTGGTAGAGAAAACCCTGCCATAGAAGCCTCCCATACTATTTTTTGGTAAAAAAACATCAGAAAAAAAATCAGATTTGATGAAATATAATGGAGGGGAAAGAAAACATAATTGCTATAATATCATGTCACAATCCTGTGTTTTGTTTCAAAAGTAGATGTAGTTTCTATTGCTAAATTTGTGAAATTCAATAAGCTCATCTATCAATCTGAATGAAACAATATTTCTGTTGAATAGATATCTTTCTCTGTCAAACATATTCATGCCTATTTTTTTTGTTAAACACGAGATAATAACAAATAGCCTTATTGATGAATAAATATAATCACCTATGCAAAACATAACTATAAAAAAACACTGGCCATATCTGCAGCAGAAAAGTTCAATTCATTTATGAAAGTTGAAATTACCAATATTTGTATGTTAGCATCGATGTTACCATGCACTGATGCAGAGTAGCATGCATGATCTGGGGGCATATTTATACTTCAAAACTAACTACTCGTGCCTTGGAACTTAGGATTGAAAACATAAGGAATAGAAAAAATAACAAGAATGTGAGGCAATTAAGTGTAAAATAGAAGATTGGAATAATCATAAAAATTATATAAATATATGTTTGGATGGAATATAGGGGAAAAACTTAGGAATATTAAAGAAGTTGGTGTGCATCAGTCCAAAAATCAATTATTAGTGCATAAACTGTATTTGACATAGCATTAATCGAAATCCATTTGTTAATTTAGTTCCTCTCCCCATTGAGACCCAACCACCAAAACAAGCTAAAGCAATGAGTGGTTCAGATCTTGGAGCTGCCAGGCAACGGCGGGTGGAGACGAGAGGTCAAGAAGATGGTGACATGGGATTGAGTGGCAGTGACTTGGATTTGAGCAGTGATGACACCAACTCACGCAGGCAGAGGCGTGGAAGGCAGCAGGCTGGCTCGCAGGGACGTTGGCTGGCGTGGCGTGCTAGAGCACCTCGAGTGGGCAGATCGGTACACAGTGATCTTGGCTTGAGCAAGTGGAGGTGGGGCGGCGTGTGCTCAAGAGGAAGCAAGCACCGGCATGGTTCCCCACTGTGCCATCATCTAGATCAAACTCAAGCCTGTCATGCCATTGTTGAAACCTTCTTGACGAAGCTCCTCATCGCCATCCCCATGCTTGACAAATATGTTATTAGCTGCCTGATCTTCTTGATGCCACACGAAAAAAGGAAATGAAAAAGAAAATGGGCTCGAATCCGTAGCAAAGGAACATTTCGTCCAGCATTCCTATAAGTCATTGCTACAATCCAAAGGGTGCTATAGTGATATAATCAATAGCAATCTAAATCCTACATTTCCCCCTTGTTTTTCTTCCATTCCAAAGTAAGCCTAAAGGTTAATTTAATCTATGTTCAAAGCACAAGCATGCGAGTGAAGCAATCTTACATCATCTCAATGATAGTATGGCGAGCTTCATGAGAAATTTGGGTCCTCCAATCAAGGGGTTGTCCTACCGTGTTGTTTGAGCTAGAGCCCTCCATGGAAAGAGAAATATGGTTTCCTCTGTGAACTGAGTTGCAAAATGATGGAACAATGGAAAAGGAAGAGTTTTATCTTGCAAATAGAGTGGAGAAAGTGATCGGAGATTTATAGGGGGAGGGGGTGGTGATTAAGGGCATAGATGGTAATATTGCATTCGGCGCATGGGTAGTTGGGTGTTGCAAGGATCTCTTCAGTGGCTGCTGTTTTTGTTTACATTGTTACGTGTCTAAACCTCTACTACCACGTGTTGGTATAGTTGCAATCGGTCGTACATGTCTAGCCTCTAGTTGAGCCCTTATCACAACACTTGACAGAGAGCATCTGTATCAGGATGACCATGCTCCTCCTATGTTGCCAACATTCTTTATAGACCGCATGCGTAATGGTCGCATGAATTTGGCATTACATATCAAGTATACACATACAACCCCGTTTGGTAGTAGTTGCCAGTTGTTCACCACTTCAATGCTTGGCTGAACAACATATCGACAACACAATGTATTGTCATAGAGAAGATTGGACAAAAGTCCTATGTGAGCACCGAGCAAGAGCACCCTTGCTTTGGCCCTCTCTTTCACGGTAGCAACAACCATGGACAAGATGATGTGTATATGAATTTTGAGCTGGAAAAATAACAGTCTGATACAAAAGTAGTGTTCCTCGACTTGAAAAAATGCACATCAAAGTAAGCAACAATATTGAACTGATCATATGTATATGCATGTTCTTGGATCTCACAGAAACAATAGATGTACTAGATAACCAGATTACTAAGATTGATCTGGCAACCAAAACATGATATATATATATATATATATATATATATATATATATCTACCAACTGATGGATGGCAAACAACCCGCAAAAATTTGACACTCTTGATATGAAAGCAAATATAGGGCCTGACTTATAGATTGTACATTGTATACATATGCAAACCAGCTTGCTCACACTGATTGCTTGGCGAAATGGGCTAACCTGGCCCATTACTCTATTCTTTAAACCTAAACAACAGGGCATCCACACACAACAGCACCTCTCGTCTTCGCATTAGGTGCCATGACAAGGAGGATGTTGATGACGTGACATTGTGAGGGAAGGATATTGGCAGTGCCATGGAGCATATCTACCATAGTCAAAGCCGATGACAATGGGAGCCACAATTTGGAGATAGAGTGGCCACTGCTAGGTTTCTAGGCAAATCCATTGTGCTTCTCCTCCTGTTCTGTGTCTCTCTCTTGGTGAGAAATTGGGGTTGCTATAGACAAGCTTAGGAAGTGGAGGGACGCCAACACCATGATGCCTTAGCAATGCTACGCCTTATGACAGTAGGTGATAATTTACCAAAATTCAAAATATTTGTAAATTTGAATTTATATTTCAAATGTTATTCTTGAATGAATTTTCAATAAAAATTTTAAACCATGAATTTTCTAGAACCACGTGTTCACCTTGGCTAATAATTGTTTCCAGTACATGCAGAAAAATGATTTCTTTAAAATCTCAAGGCAGATTTCAAATTTTCAATGATTTGTGTATTTCAGCACATTCTAATAATTATCTCATTATTGTAAATTATTCCCAAGTGACGATCTTCACTATAGGTTATTAACTAGGGACAATATGATCACTAACAAAATTTAATGGTCCTCCAATGGTTAACCAATGGTCAATTAACGTAATAGACAAGTAAATGATACATATAGAAACACAAGGTCTTATAAGAGATTGGAAAAAAAACTCGAAGACAAGGTTTTGACTTGTATTCTTTTTTATTTTAATTTAGGTGACCTAAATGAAAGGATCAATTAAGACATAGAGAGGATTGAATAGACGATTAAAACTTTAAAGCAAAGCAGAAGCTAAAAACTAATTGGATATTCTGATGTTACCATCGAAATATCCGATCATATCGGAACTTCCGATAAGCACAATGAGGGCAAGCTAACTTAGAACCACTAGATCTAATACAAGCACAAGCAAGCAAGCTCAAGTAACAACTAACTACTTTTTTTGAAGTGAACAACTAAATACTTGTGGCAAAAAAAGTAGAGCAAGATGTAAGTGGAAGGAGTAATATCACCGAGATTTACAAGAAGACATATTTTCTGGAGTTCAAATCCTTAAGAGTATTCTACTCTTCGTCGAGGAGCTCATAAATAGCTAGGTCTTCACTAATCATTTCCTCTTAAGGTTGCACAAATGCACTCTTCCTTTATTAGTGATATTTCTTTCCTTACGGCGGTGAGATCCGGCCTTCACAAACTTCTTATTTCACACCACAAGTGAAATGGTAGCTCGAGAGTGACACCTAGCTATCTAGGAGTTCTCAAGATCCAAGAATAATAGATACAACAAGAACTCCTTAGGGTGGAGATCTAATGCTCAAGAATCAAACATGAAAGCACCAAGCACACAAGACTTTCCAACCTTCAATTCACTAACACAAAGCCAAAACTTGTGAATCACAAGAGGGAGAGGATGGAAAGCAAGAAGCTCAAAGCCAAGGGCACAATGTTTCCAATGGAAGCAGCAACACTAGCTTTGGGGTGGAGGGGGATATATATATATAGCCACACACTTAGATTTGGCTATTGGAGAGAAATATTCCTCATATTAGAAATTCTGATACCCTCATTAAAATATTCAACCAGTGTAAAGTGACAGCACAAACAATCAAAAAATGATTTTGATAACTAGTAAACACAACAGATTAGAAATTCTAATAATATTCCTTGCTTCCAAACTGAACAACAAAACTTTTAATCTTGTAGAAATACCAATAATATTCTTTGCCTCCAAACTAAACAAGTACTCTTTTAACTTCTTGGAATTCTTGACACGTTAGAATTTCTGATAATATTATTTGCCTCCAAACCAAACAAAGAAACTTTCAACTTTTCATAATTTTTGACAGATCAGATATTCTGATATTACTATGAAAATTTCTGATAGTAAATTTTTAGTAACTTATGAGAACAAGATGCACTTGAAAACAAAGATTTTGACCACCAAATATTTAACCCTAGGTTTCAAAGAGACATTTCCCTCTGTAGTTCGGCTTTTTCTATGACACAAAGTGTAGGAGAAAAATTAGTTACCACATAGGCATTGTGCCACACATTTTCATTTAACTCAAGAGCTGAAGCATCTAGGCCCCTAGTGTTAATTTGTATAATTAATGACAAGTGCTAATTATGGATTAACTATTTTATTTGAGTGAGATAATTTGAGTTAGGACCACATGATGTATATGCCAAGGATAATTACCATGGATTAAAATTGATGGCACAAAGCAATGAGCATTTTGTTTTTATCGATTGAAGCATTGGGCGATTGAATTTGCTAGATTTTCTTTCTTTCTTTGCTATACTATTAAGAGGGATGGTAATCTTGAGAAAGAGGTGATCAAAATGCTACATTAGTGCATATGCATGAGGGTGTCTTGTCCTTTTCTTTTGATCCCAAGTTTTTGGTGGTGGTCGGTCAAACCAGGACAATCCAGATCCACCGATGCCCAAGGAACATGCGGCCAGTTAGACCAGGCTTGGAGGCTGGTCAGACCGGCCCAATACAGAGACATCTAACTGTCTGGGCATCAGGGCAGGTTGGATTGGGCCCCCTACCGGTCAAACCAGTGGCGTCCAGAGGTGTTGGCAGCCAAGGTGTTAGGGCCAGTTAGACCAGCATAGAGATGGCAATGAGGAATTCCCTATCAGAGGATACTCCCTATACCTACCCTATGGATAAAAACTTCCCCCATCCCCGCCCCCACTAAATTTAATTTGGGAACATTTTTTCCATCCCTTCCCTCCACGTAGGGAATTAATCCCTATGGAGACTCCATCCCTACTATCAGCAGTACATCACAATTCTCAAATAATAATTTTCAATCAAGCAAGAGTGAGTTGTTGGTAATATATCTAGAATCAAAGCATAAACCCAACCATATTCAGCACAAGAATGAACCATAGAGTGGTACTTTTAGCTCAAGATTGAAGAACAAACCATAAATCTAGAATCAATAAAAAATATCGCACTTTATATCTCAAATGCAGAAACATATTCTATAACTACCTATTACTAGTGCACAACAAGATTTCCTATTGAAAAGCATTGTGTAGGATTGGATCAGTGATGACTGCGTGACTCCATCTCCATGACTTTGCCCCACCTCCTTCACTTGCCTCATGTCTCATCATAAATTCCTCCGCTAGCCACGTGCTCCATATCCGCACCTTTAGCTTGCTGCCAGATCTGTCTCTTCTTTCTACGCTTCGCTCGCGTTCCTTTGTTGTCATCAGAGCTTGGGGGCAGGGAAAGGGGGAGCCATGGTGGTGATAGGCAATTTTAGGCTTAAAGCTTGGGGGATTCCCAATCTGGAGCTAGTTGGCTGAGGCATCAGCGTCACCCTCCTATGCTCTGACCTGGTCAGCTAGCTGCATCACTCGAATAGGGTTCTGTACAAGGTCGAGGGAGGGAAATGGAATGGATCTGGATGTGAGGGGTTAGGGTTAGTAGCTACTCCTAGTAACATGTTTATATACTATAGACATTGGGCCTTATTCTTATCAGTTGGTTGGACCTAAGGCTTGCATGTTTTGTATTGGATTCGCTAGGAGCCTATTCGTAAGTAGGTCTCCGTGGGGAGTGAGGAGGAGGAGGATCATCCCCTCCCTCGCCAGACCCAACAGAGGGTTGATTTGCTCCATTTCATTCCTAGTGGAGAATAAATTATCATCCCCATCACCTAACGGTAGAATTCCCTGTGAGGATATGGGGAACGAGGCCCTATTAACATCCCTAGACTGAGGCCATCTAGATCCACCTGGTTGTCTCAAGGAGGTGGCCAGTCAGACTTGCCTCCTACCTGTGGTCGGACCAGCCAACGCATTTATTGTGTGCCAACGGCTAGTTTTTAAACTAGCCTCTAACTAACCTATCGAATTGGCCACTCAATGGTGGTCAGACAACCAAAGCACAAAGTTGGGGGATTTCAACCCCCAATGGCTAGTTTTAATGGGTGAGGCTATAAATAACCCCCACCAACAGCAAGGGAGCTCTCTTGGCACTTCATTCATTTCACTTGAGCCCTTGCAACACTCTCACACCAATTGAGCACATTTCTCCCCATTTTGTGGGTGTCTAAGGGTAGAGTAAGCCAAGAAAAGTGCATTGCGTCTTTGCTAGAACTTTTGTGGCACTTGATCTTCTCTGGTTGTGACTTGTTACTCTTAGAGGTTGCCACCTCTTAGATAACTTGGAGGAGTGTGGCCTGGTAATCCCTCTTGTGAAGCCTATGGAGGTGTCCCGGTGGTGTTTGTGCATGGTTTGGAGTTCACCACCTCCAGAGTAGAGGACGAGTTACCCATAGTGATCAAGGCTTAGATAGACCACTTCAAGACAGGCTCTCACCTTGCCCATCCCTTGAAAAAGGGGTCCGAAGGCTCGGAGGTTTGAGCGGTGAAGTTGGGCTTTCCATAATGGTGACTTGGGAAGCCAGCAAGTTTTTGAACATAGGGTGAAAATTTTGGTTCTCTCATGCCCATTTTCTTATTGTAATTTACTTGTGCAATTTACATTTCTAGAGATAATGAGCCCATATCTCCCTAAGCTTGTAAAACATAATTTAGTTAGCTAGTGTGTGATCCCTAAACCAAGCCTAGTAATTTATGTTAGTTTGATTAGGTTGCATTTAATTTTAAATGGTCTATTCACCCCCCCATCCCTCTAGTCAACATCTCAATCCTATGAGTGGCATCAAAGATTGATCACTCTTGATTGGGCTTTAGCGTCTAGAGAAAAAAGATGTCGAACGAGGTTCACCATGTGTGTAGGGTCCCCATGTTCAATGACACAAATATTCCACTTGGAAAATTAGAATACCTACTTACCTTGAAGCCATAAGCTTTGATGTTTGGAAAGTTGTAGATAAAGGTTCTATCATAGCGCTCAATCTCGTAAAGCTATCTCAAAATGCAATTCTTAACTCAATGTTCAATCCATGAATGCTTTGTTCAACTAGTTTGGCTAAGAAGAATCTGATAGGATAAGTAACCTTGAAACCACTCATGAGATTTGGACTAAGTTGGTTGAAATTCATAAGGGCTCAAGTGAGTACAAGGATGCCAAGCTTTATTTTCTAAAGATACAATATGCGACCTTTGTCATGATGACTGATGAGAGTGTGAATGATTAGTATGGAAGGCTCAATCTCATTGTCCATGACCTCACAGGACTTGGGGAAACCTACATCGATCTTGAGGTTGCTCAAAAGTTGCTTAGGACTCTACCGGACAAGAATGAAACCCTAATCACTTTTTTCATCAACTTGAACATGTCAAGGATGACTTTCGCAAAGTCTTTTGGGTAAGATCAATACAAATGATATGTTAAAGTTGAATAAGTAGGTAATCTAGAAAGCCTTACCATCAAAGAAGAGCGTTGCTCTCAAGGCCAAATTGAGGACAAAGGAAAGGTCAAGGTGGTAAAGGCAGGGATAGCTTGGAAGAAGAAATTACCATTCTTGTAAGAAGATTCAATGTTCTTTTGAGAAGAAAAAAAGAAAGAGAAAAGGGCTCTAGCTCACATAGAAGAAGAGGTAGAAGAGGATCTTAGAAGAGCATATCTAACTTGGGATGCTTTGAGTGTGGCAATAAGGGACATTTTGCCTCAAATTTCCCTTCTAAGGAAAATAAAGAAAAGCAATCCTCAAAGAACAGAAAGAGTCGTAAAGAAAAGCTACTTAAGAAGCTCAAGAAAGATGAAAAGAAGATTGACGCCTTTATTGGAGAGTGGAACTCAAGTGAGGAAAGCTTCAGTTCACAATTTAGTTCCGATTTTGATGATAGTGATATGGAAGAAAGCTCTAAGAAGAGAAGCATGGCCAACATTATTATCAAGGAGATTCCATCACTCTTCTCTGCATTTTGTCTCATAGCAAAAGGCACCTCGAAGGTAACTTCTAGTAGCAATAATGAAAGTGATGATAATGATGATAATCCTTTTATGATGAGCTTGAGTGCATGTTTAGAGAGCTCCATGCATATAATGAGAAGGAGATTGTCAAATTCAAGGTACTAAAGAAGTACTATGCTTCTTTAAAGGCCTTGTATGAAGAGTTAAAATTTCTCATGAGAGACTAATCATTTCTCATGAGAAATTTAAGGAGGCTTATGAAAATCTCCTTTCCACTAATCAATGTAGAACTCAAGTTAATGTTGGTATATCTTATGATTTGCTTGATGACAGTGATGATTTGCTTGATGACAATGCTCCTTGTTATAATGATAAGGTTGCATCATCTAGTCTATCTACTTCTTGTAATGATCTTTTAGGTATGCCTAGCTCTACCTCTTGTACTTCTATGTATGATCATTTGCTCATCGTGGAGAACAATGAGCTCAAGGAACAAGTGGCCAAGCTTAATAAAATCTTGAAAATGTGCTTTAAGGGTAAGAACACTCATGATAAAATCTTAAGTGAGAAAAGGTACGTCCTCAATAAGGTGGGGCTTGGTTTCATTTCAAAAAAGGTTAAGAAACCTTCTCATCATGCCACTTAGTTACTAACCTCCAAGGACTCATACTTTTTTGGCACGTAAGTGGATCGGATCAGGTGGAGAGGCACGCCGAGAGGGCGAGCGAGAGTTAACCGATGAAGGTCCGATGCGATGCGCCTGTACACGCGAAGGCCTAGGAGATCTATTTAGCTCTAGTGTAGGTCCTTAACTTCGAGATTCATGGGCATGCCAGTCAATTTAACACTATAATTAACAAGGAGATAAAGAGGATGAGATATATGAGCCAATCGGTCGATAGGCCAATACGAAATCATCCTATCGACTAGTTGATGATAGGACAATAGCACTTATACATCGGCTGGATAGCCGATGAAGGTATAGGCAAAAGGCAAGGAATAAAATAAAGGACTCATTGGCTAGCTAAGCCTATGACGCTCTAAACAGAATATGCAATAGAAAGTATAGAGCGAGACCTAGTCTCCCGAAGAGACGAGACACAGCGACCACCGTGACAGTACCGTTAGATTCAACCTCGATAGATCAAACCAAATCGAGATAGTGTAAGTCTGATGCTAACAACACCTAGACGGTGGAAGCTAGATCGGACATGTCGATGGAAGGAATGGATGAACCCATCGGCTGCTATCGGTGATGAGTTCGATGCAGGCATATAAATAAACTTATTAGCTATCTGAGCCGATGGGGAGAACGACACCCGCTAGATTCCGATACCAGTCCTATCCGACATAGCCTTGATAGATTGGACCTAACTGAGATAGTATAAGGCCGGATCCGATGGAACTAAATCGATCGCTAACGGATTAATCGATGGACACGATATATGTGTATCGGCTGCACAGCGTGCCAAAGAGCGTTAGGCATGAAGTACAGCATAAGGATAACTCATCAGTTAGCCGCTTTGATGAAACATTACTTAAAGACCTACCGACCTATGGCTCAATCTACTATCACAAGTTTAAAAGATTAGATCTAATCGATGCAACTTGAGACTGATAATAGTAGGAGCTAAATAAGCTGATAGATCCCACGCAAACGTGATGTGATATAGCCAATCGAACTAAGAGATCAGACCTAACCGATGCAGTCTTAGGTAGAGAAGATACATTAGGATAGTGACGGGACTTACCCCTTCGCCGTAGATCAAACCTAACCAATGCAGCCCTACGTCAAGAGCTAGAACCCACCAAAAAAACCTAGATGAACTAGGGTAGCGATGCGTCGAGATTGTATTGATTTGTCTGGATAATTTACAAGTCTCTAGCGGGTCTATATTTATACCCTAGGGTTACACAAGTCTGATGCGGTTACAAACAACCCCCGGACGTGACTTCCCAAATAGAAAAAGAAACTCTTTCTATGAAGTTAACAAAACTAGCTATTCCTGTCTAATTACAAGAGATAACTTATGAATACAAAACCACCTTGTCGTGGCTTCCAAGATTCCTTCCTTGATTTGGTTTCATTCGGACAGTCTTCCACCTACCGATTGAACCAAATCTGTCTTATGCCCGATCGGCTCTTTCCATCCATCAATCGACATCTTTCCATAAGTCGATCAGCTCTCCATCTATGACCGAATCTGTTTGCGGGCTTACCAAATTTTGGCATTAATACATATCTCCCAATTTTAGAGTTTGTTAATAGACTTCAAAATTTTGAGCCATTAGAATTCTCCTCAAACCGAGGCAGCCCACTATAGCCCACAAATAATACCAATCGGCCTAGATTCTCATTAAGTCATCATACCCCTATAAATCATTTCGCCTTCTTAGCCCCTTTCTTTACACCTTCACATCACCAGAGCCTCCAAAACCTCGATGAGCTCTAGCAAACTTAGGCAAACCACTGTGAGCTTCTACATTGATTGCTGATCTTTGTTCATCCTCTTCTCGCGTAATGGTGTTGATAACCATAGTCCTTGAGGTAACCCTTTTATATATTCATTCCCCTGCTCCACAATCTAGATATATTCAATCTGTCTCGTTCTTCACCTGTTCTTCATCAGGTTCTTGTTCACTATAGAGCCTTAGGAGTTAAATCCTAATCCCAGCTGCTAACCATCTAGATTTCTTTTACCTTGGTCCCATGGGTAGCGAGGATCCAACAGATTTTATTAACGCCAAAACAGAGCGAATCCCCTTTAAGACCTTGTCCATGCTAATCGATGACTGGATCAATAGTATCAGATCTTGGCCTAGCAAACTCCCTAGATGGAGGAATTGATACTTTAGAGTATCGGCCACCAAGAGAACAGTTTGGGAGGAGACAAAAATCGGCCACTGCATCAATCTCTCCTTAGCCGATATAGAGAAAAACAAGTCTTTACTCGCATCGGCTTTTTATTTCTAGTTGGACGCCCTCAACACCTTTTTGTTTTGTCATGGGTCAATAACCCTAACTCTGATGGACATAGTCATGCTCACCTGTCTCAACACCACAAACTACATCAACTTGTCCAACCTCTAATTGAAACCCACACATCAGCTAAATACCAAAAAATCATTGGTTGGACTAAGTACATTTCTCTTCACAACAACACTTTCGGACTAGTCGATGATCGAAAACATGTTGTATTTCTGAATCTATGACTGGAATGGTTTATCTTCGGTGACACAATCCTTTGCCCAATGACTAACCTGCAATACTTGGCAGAGTGTTTAGTCGATTGTTGTCAAATCCCTTTAGAGCAATATCTACTTGGAGCCACTTATCAACTATTTCGTCAAGTGGCAAACAAGCTATTGAGTGACCAACCAATCAGACATATCAGCTGCCCCTGGTGGTTGATACAACTGTGGCTCAATGTTTATACTTCCAAAGCCATCATTAGGACCTCCTTTATCAATTTGACCTTCCCATTAGATTACTCAGAGGAGAATGGAGTTAGCCGATTCCGATGCATCTCAATGGGTGAAGCTACGTCGGCCCTTCCTAGCAACAAGATGACTCCCATCGAACTAGGCCAATGGTTCAAGAGTTTCTATTATGGTTTCACCAAGGAAGCCACTCTCTGGTTTGTATATGAGGATGCAGCATCATTTGAAATGCCCTCTAGATTTAATTCTCTCAATGCTTTGGCCGATGAAGAGTCCAAGATTATACTTGTATCGGCCTTCACTCCCAATCTTCTACCGACTGCATTTTTAATGGGTCAATCACAATATGTATCGTATGAATTTTATCACCCATTGGTCAGCTCTTGTCAGTTGGGATTCAACCAGCTTCCTATCAACTTATTCTTCATCAGGAAACTCCAAGTCTGGGGCAACATGAATAGTGCCTTGAAATATGATCGGCTGAGGATGCTAATAGAGTCCGTATCCTTGGGTGAGATCACCACCTTCGAGCCGTGCACTGCCAATACCATACTTTTTGCCCAATGGTGGTTGAAATGGAGAAGACACCTATTTAGTTCATTGGCTAAAAAGTACTGCTCGCGCCTCAACCCTGATTATGTTGAGTCCAATGAAGAGGTAATAGTTCCCTATGCTCCATTATCTTTGATCATATTACTCAAAATTCCACCATCATGTAGGCTAGTGACAAAAAAGCACCAACAACTAGTGTTAGTGGCCGGGCGATTATGTATAAACCACCATCGGCCGAACCCCATCTAAGTTATAGTGATCCTTCTCCATCAGCTCTCCTCTGGGTGCCATGGCCAACAAGATCAAAGTGCAAGAAGCTGGTAACTCGCCCCATCTCAAAGAAACAAAAGTCTAGCATCGATGTCACAGTCGCGATGCCAATCTCCCAAGCACTTCCCATCGAAGCAACATTGGCTCCTTCACCCCTACTGGTATGTGCCGATTCTTATATTTGTCTTCTTTTCATATCTTTTCTAACAACCACCCCTTTTTTAGCTCAAACCATTGGCTCCCAAAGTTCAACTATCATCTAAAATCCTTGTGAACATCAAGCCGATGGTCCCACCAGAAATCCCGATATGTTTGGTAGTCGATCCCCAAATCAGAGACATCGAGATGATCCCCATTACTTTCACATTGGACATTGGCCACCTCCTTGAAGAGACTACTCATCGAGCCGATGCTGATATCGCTCATCACACCACCACTGATGTCCCATCCCAGCTAACTTCATCCCATATCTATATTTTCGCCTTGACTCATTATTCTCCCATTTACCGATGTCAATCTGCAATCTTTAGCCAATTTATTCTCCTTTGACATCGGCAAATATCTAAAGACAGATGAAGACACAACCACCAGTACGGTGATCAATCCATCTTTACCAGCAGATGTACGTGAACAACTATCGGACATCATCCATCAACTGGAAATACCAATCAGCTCACTAGTGGAAGACTGTGAACCAATCTAGACAAGACTTGCTGAAATCAAACATCTTCTACCTGAGGAAGTTATTGACTCATTGACCCCCACTGCCTATTTGGAATCACATAGGTTCCCGCTGATCATGACCAGACGGCGCATAGCCAATCATGCTAAACAGAAGGATTTGGCTCAAAACAATTGGTTGTGTGCCCAATAAGAGAAGAAAAGACTCGATGACATGATAGTTGCCTCACAAGAAACCCAATCCAAACTGGACCAATTGAGGAAACCAGAAAGCCAATCTTATGGCAGAGCTCGATAAGGTGCGCAAAAATATTGTAGTCATAGAATCCCATTATATCGGCCTACCACAAGCAATATAAGATCAGGAGGCCAGATTGGCAACAATAGTGCGTCAAGTGGTTTATCGGCACAAGACCTTCGAAGACTATCCCTAGTTCTGATGAAGAAGACATCCACGGCATCAATGAGATTGACAAAATTCACCTACATGCGATTGAAGTGATCAAAAAATTCTTATAACATTTTAGCGCTAAAAACTATTATGTCACTTCTACAAAACACATGGTGTCTATAATATAACTTAACCTGCCTCATTTGATCCTTGTTTATTTTGTACTAAAGGTGATATCAAATGATATTGGCTATCTTTAACCGATATAACAATATCGGCTCTTGTCTTAAAGAGTATTAGAAATCGGTTGTACTTTGCTGATTTAGGCAAGCGATATCAACTGATATTAGCTATCGTTAGCTGATATAACAATATTGGCTTTTGTCTTGAAGAGAATTAGAAATTGGTTGTACTTAGCTGATTTAGACATCGACCTAAACGCTAGGATAATAATTCTTTAGATATTTCCTATTGAGCACTTTGGCAATTTTTTCTCCTTTAAGATTCTCTAGTACATTGGCATTACTAGGCACACAACGATTAATCCGATAGGGCCCTTCTCAATTAGGTGACTATTTTCCAAACTTATTATCCCTAGACCCGATTGGCAGAATGAATTTCCAAACAAGATCTCCTTTAGAATCATAACCTTTTTGTTGTAATGTGTGACTACTCTAGCTTTATTTTCTTTAATCCTTTCAAGCGCTCTTAGCCAATTCTGAGCCAAATCATCAAGTTTACCTGCCATTAAGTTATAATAATCATCAGCTGTCAGCTGATCCTACAGAGATATTGTTCTGGAGCCGATGTTAATTTCCCACGGCAAAACTGTTTCATGCCCATATACCAACTAATATGGTGGTACTCGAGTAGATCCATGACATGGCATCTGATAGGCCCATATTGAATCGGCTAATGTAGTATACCACCTCGGTAGCTATTCATCAATCTTGCACTTGATCAACTTGATTAAACTTTTATTAAAAGCTTCAGCTTGTCTTTTGGCTTGAGCATAATAAGGTGATGAATTTAGCAATTTAATCCCCATACAGGCAGCAAACTATTGAAACTCATCAGACACAAAAATAGAACCTTAATCGGTAGTTATTATTTGAAGAATTTTAAACCGATAGATAATATGTTCTTTGACAAATTCAATCGCATCCTTAGATGTAAATTTCTTAGAAGGAATAGCTTCTACTCACTTTATAAAATAATATGTTGCCGCCAATATGATTTTATGTTGTTTACTTGATGAAGAATAAATTTAGCTGATCATGTCATTTTCCCAACCTCTAAACAGCCATGGCTTGATGATTGGATTCATAGCTTATTGTACGTTTCCAAATTTTTAACAATCTTAACATCGCTTATAGTACCTAAAGCAATCTTTCAGCATTGTTGACTAAAAATATCCAGCTCTTCTTAATAGCCATTTCATCTTATGAGCCGATTGATGAGCCCCATAAACGCCTTCATGTACCTCACACATAATCATTGTAGTTTCTTCTAAACCCAGGCTTCTTATTAGAACTCCATCAATGGTCTGATAATATAATTTCTCATCAAGCAACACATACTTGGTAGATCTATACCAAAATTTCCTAAAAGCTGATTGTGATAGATTTTGCAAATATTGGATAATCTCCCGTCTCCAATCATTGACTTCAATACGGTTATTGATAATGGCTATTTCAACTTCTATCTTTCTATTCAACCGATATCCTAAAGAAATCTAAGTAATAACATTGGCTTCTAAATTCTGCTTCTTAGGAATATGATCCAATGACACTATATTTAAATCTTTCAATAAAAGTTGACATTCTTTATAATATAACCTCAAAACGTCATCTTTGCACTCATATTCCCCAGATAGCTGCTTGATCACCAATAATGAATCCCCAATGATCTCTATAGTATCGGCTTTGATTTCTTTCAAAAGTTGAGGTCCTTTCAGCACCGCCTCATACTCTACTTGATTGTTGATATGATATGGCTTAATTGTAAAAGTGAATTCAATGCTTACCCCTCAAGGCAATAAAAGCACTAAGCTGATACCAGATCCATTCTTAAAAACCAATCCATCAAAGAATAAAGGAAATGGAATTGGTACCACATAATTTTCATGGCTTCCTCTATATTACACGATAAAATCAGCCATAGGTTGTCCTTTAACTGCTTTAGCCGATTCAAATATCGCATTGAACTCCATTAATAATTTTATTAATTCTTCATGGAATTTGATACATAATTTTTTACTTATATATGTTGGCCTTAGCCTATCTCCTAGACCAATATCAACTTTTCTAAATCATCAGTCGACGTAAATCCTTACCCCAATTTTTCTTTAAAGTCTTCAATGGTGTCCATCAGAGCAACAACTTCAAGTTGATTTGCTGGATTGATTGCATCCCTTGGCTGGTGACTTTGAGTAAATCACCTTCCTATGAGTTTTAAAGGATGATCTGAAAAGAAAATAGCGAGATAGTGAGAAACAATTGCGAGTGACCCACAAACATAGTGAGGGAGTGTCTCCAAGGCCAAATAAAACTCCACAGCTGCAAAGAACTAGCCAATGGAAAAAGAGGGTTTAGTTATGACGGCTAGAAAAAGGGATTTAAAAGAATTGAGTGAACCCAATGCCATGTTCTTTGTACTCCTGTACAAGGGCAATTTTCTTTCCACTAACAACTTACCCTCTACTTTGCCTAGTGATATTTTTTATATGTTACAGGAATATGAAGACGTATTTTCAGAGAAAGTACCACTAGGGTTGCCACCAAAGAGAGGAATTGAGCATCAGATCGATCTTGTTCCTAGAGCTCCACTTCCTAACCGTGCACCATACCGAACCAACCTAGAGGAGACAAAAAAAATTCAGCGCCAAGTACAAGAGCTCCTCGACAAAGGTTATGTAAAGGAAAGTCTCTCACCATGTGATGTTCTTGTTCTTTTAGTTTCAAATAAAGATGGATCATGGAAAATGTGTGTTGATTATCGAGCCATTAATAACATCACCATAAGGTATACACATCCCATACTTCGACTTGATGACATGCTTGATGAGCATAGTGGTGCTATCATTTTCACAAAAATTGATTTGAGAAGTGGCTATCACCAAATCTGCATGAGAGAAGGAGATGAATGGAAAATATCCTTCAAAACCAAGTTTGGGCTATACGAATAGTTGGTGATGTCATTTGATTTGACCAATACACCTAGCAACTTCATGAGATTGATGAATCATGTGCTTAGGACTTTCATTGGCAAGTTACTTTGATAATATCTTGATTTACAGCAAGTCTCTTAATGAACATGTTAAACATATAAAATGTGTGCTTGCTATTTTGAGAAAGGAATGCTTGTGTGTTAACCTTGCCAAGTGCACCTTTTGCACCGACAAGGTTGTCTTTCTTGGATTTGTTGTTTCAGCTCATGGCATGGAGGTGGATGAAGAAAAGATCAAAGATGTTCGAGAATGGCTGCCCCTACAAAATGTGAGTTAAGTACGAAGTTTCCTTGGACTTGTTGATTTCTATCGTTGGTTTGTGAAAGATTTCAATTCCATTGCTGCCCCAATCAATGAGTTGACAAAGAAGGAAGTACCATTCCACTGGGGTGGAGCACAAGATAAGGCATTTGAAGAGTTAGAAAAGAAGTTGACAACAACCTCACTCCTTGCACTTCCAGATTTTGGTAAGACCTTTGAAATTGAATGTGATGTGGTGTAAGGATTGGTGGCGTGCTCATGCACAAAGGAAGGCCTATTGCATACTTCAGTGAAAAGCTAAGTGGTCCAACTCTAAATTACTCCATTTATGATAAGGAACTATATGCTCTTGTGAGAAGTTTGGAGACTTGGCAACACTATCTTTTATCTAAAGAATTTATGATCCATTCAGACCATAAATCTTTAAAACATCTTAAAGGTCAACTAAAACTAAAACGAAGACATGCTAAATTGAGTGAATTCATTGAGACTTTTCCTTACATTGTAAAGTACAAGAAAGGGAAAGATAATATTGTTACTAATGCTTTGTCTAGACAACATGCTTTACTATCACAACTTGATTCTAAAATTCTTGGGTTGGAAAGTATTGAAAATTTGAATGCAACTGACACATACTTTGCTAAACCATTTTCTAAATGTTGTGATGGCAAAGGCTATGAAAAATTCTATTTGCGTGATAGGTTTTTGTTTTGCGCTAACAAACTTTGCATTCCAGATTGTTCTGTTCACCTCATGTTTTTACAGGAAGCTCATACCGGTGGACTTATGGGGCACTTTGGTGCCAAGAAAACAGAGCAAGTGTTGGCTGATCATTTCTTTTGGCCAAAAATGCGGCGAGATGTGGAGCGACATGTTCTTCGCTACGTAACATGCCACAAAGCTAAGTCACGTTTGAACCCTCATGGTTTATATACCCCTTTGCCTATTCCTAGTACCCCTTGGGAAGACATTTCTATGGACTTTGTTCTTAGTTTACCTCAAACCAAGACGTAGAGGGATTCAATCTTTGTTGTGGTTGATCGTTTTAGCAAAATTGCATACTTTATTCCTTGCCATAAGAGCGATGCTACTTCACATATTGCTAAATTGTTTTCAGAGAAATTGTGCGTTTACATGGAGTGCCACGGACTATTGTTTTTGATCATGACTCAAAGTTTTTGAGCTACTTTTGGAAGACCTTGTGGGGTAAACATGGGACAAGGTTATTGTTCTCCACAATGTGTCATCCGCAAACTGATGGACAAACCGAAGTTATGAACCATACATTGTCAACGTTACTACGAGTTGTCCGAAAGAAGAACTTGAAACTATGGGAAGAAAGCTTGCCACATGTGGAGTTTTCATACAACAGGGCGGTACACTCAACCACAAAATTTTGTCCATTTGAGATTGTATACGATTTCAATCCTACTGCTCCCATCGATCTTTTGCCTTTGCCTGTGCAGGAACGTGTGAACTTTGATGCAAGCAAGCGAGCTGAATTTGTCAAAAACTTTCATGATAGAGCTAGAGCAAACATTGAGAAGATGACCAAGATGTATGAGATGCGCGCCAACAAGGGTCACAAGAAGATGTTATTTGAACCAGGAGACTTGGTTTGGGTGCATTTATGCAAGGATCGCTTTCCTGAATAACGCAAGAGCATGTTGCAACTCCGAGCCGATGGTCCATTCAAAGAGATTCGCAAGATCAATGACAATGCATATGAAATTGATCTTCCAAGTACTTATAGTGTGAGTACAAGTTTCAATGTTGCCGATCTATCTCCATTCTTTGGATTGAAAGAGTCAAGAACGACTCCTTTTCAAGAGGGGGAGGATGATGAGGACATGCTAGAGTTATTGGAGATTGATGGTGCTTTGGAGGAGAAGCAGAGGGGTACTCCAATGAGTAGTGGAGCTTGGCAGCTGGGTGTGGCAGTGGTTCATGGAGGCTGAGAAAGGAAATGGTGCTCCGGTCGGTTTCTGATCAAATTGAGGACATGGGAAGCTTCAAGCAGATGAGAGGAATTCATTTTTTTCAATTATTTGTTAAGGAGAAGGGTGGCAAGGTGGTTGACCACGATGATGGCCATGGTAGAGAGATGAGCTCGCTGGTGATGGGTCATAGAGCTAGGGATGGCCAAATTGATGGAAAGGATGGAATTTAGGATTTATGGTGATGTTTTAAATGGGAGTGCTCATTGGATAGTGGCCGGACTGTGAGATATGCTCTTGCGAGGTGTTGGCAACAAGAAGTAGAGTAGAACTGCATTGGCATCAAGCTCAACAAAGTTCAGTGACTCAACGGTGAGCAAGGAGCTCAGTGAGGCTTTGATTAGGGCAAAACGGGGCATAGGGATCACGTTATACTGATACTTGATGAAGGATGGTTGTCAAGGAGCTCGTGTAGCAATTGAGCATAAGGTGCTTGATCAATGGATCGTGGTAGCTTAAGTAGCGAGTAGGGTAGCACGGCTTTAAGATGGTGATAATGGTGTGTCTTGTGAATGATGGCGAAGCATGGTGGCTTGAGGTGCCTTTTATAGGTCAGCCATGACGGTGGTTTGTGGTGGTAGGAAGGAGATGAGATCAATCCGAAATCAACCATGCTATGGCGGTGCAGTGGTGGGGCTATGGACAATTTCTGTCCGGTCCAATAGGGTCGTGGAACCGAGGCAATGACAGAAGTGGCGCTATGGGTGACAGTGTGGAGCAACGACAGTTGGTGGCATAGAATAGTGGCAAGAAGTACAGCCATGTGAGCGCGCGACACGCAAGGTGATGATGCCACGGGCACACGCATCTAGCAAGTGGTGTGGTGACAGCTTGTATGTGGCCCTATGAGTGCAAGCACAAGCAAAGATGCACGGGATGTGACTCACGATGAGCGATGGCATGATGCCTAGGTTGGTGACATGCAAAGATAGTGGTTGGTGACAAGTTGGGCTTATTTGGGCCAAAGTAGGTTAGATTGGGTTGATGTTGGGCTAAGGTGGAAATAATGCTAGGTTGGGTTGAGGTTTTGGGCCAGCTCAAATGGGCTGGCATTTCCTCGAGCACTAAGAGTGGATGAACAGTAACCCTTTCTATTTTATTAATTATGGGTTGGCATTTCCTCGAGCACCAAGAGTGGATGAACAGTAACCCTTTCTATTTTATTAATTGGGATATCAAGGAGGGGTTTATGCAAACTTTCAATGTAAGAGTAGACTATAGTCTTATAGGAATTTTTGTGGACTAAAGAACTTGAAATTCAAACAAAATTTTAATTTGAGGGGAATTTGACTTTACAGGAAATTTGAATTTGAAAAGAGAACTTGGGAAAAAGTTAAAATTAGCACAAGAGCAATCAACATAGCTTCAATATTTTTGAGGAGTTTTCTTGTGCTAGAAAAGAACTAGGCCTAAAGGAAGTTTTGGGTTAAAGAAATGGTATTTTGAATTTGGTTTTAACCTAAAGGAATAGATCTTGATTTTTGGCAATGGAGTATATAAAGAATATTTGGTGGAAAATATAGAGTCAAGAATTCAGGGTCATGGTAGAGTCTTCGAAATTGTGACTAATTTAAATTAGAACTTTGGAATTTAGAAGGGGGGTTATAGTTTGGAAACCTTGGACCTTAATTTTGGAGTATGACTTTAGATAAAGAATTGATCCAAGAAATTTTTAATAAAAAGGAAGAGGTTGAAACTTGAAAGTTAAAAGAACTAAATTGAGATATTTCAAGAAATTGATGGAAATATTTTAAATTTAAGGAATTTAACTAAGACATGAAAAAAGGTTTAAAATTCACAAATTTGAATTAAGACCAAAAAGGATAGAATTTTCTGAAATTAACATTTTAGATTAAAACTTACTCTATTTTTTCTGAACTCAAGAAATTACCAAAATAACAAGAATCGACATGATGCATTTTAGAAATATTTAATTTTTCAGAATGTTACATTAAGAATAGTTGTTTTCTAATAAAAACATTGAGTTGAACTCCTAACCTCCTGTATATATATACCCACAAGACGCACCGTACTAGCCAACTGAGAAAGCAAAGCATTTGTAAATCATTGTACTTGTTTTTCGTGTTAAACAAAATCTGAAAAAAATATATATACTTAATTTTCACGAACAGTGGTTTGATCAATGAACTGCTCAATCAACCAATGATTCATTGGGTTGACAATGCCCAATTTTTTTTAACTATGATAAAAAATTAGATGGCTGGACTCAAGTATACGTTCTAAAAGTACCATAGCGCAGCAAGAAAGCCCGCATAATTTTTAGATGAGGTTTCGTAACTCCTTGGCGTCATTTTGTAATTTATTGAGCAACTCCCATCTGTGACGTGTTTGAAAATATTTAAACACAAAATTGCTAGTAATGTAGCTGAGAATTGGAAGTCACAAGGCCCAAGGTATTTGTGCGGAATCTCTCTTGCATCATGAACTTACAAAAATTGGAAGAAAAATCATTCCAGAAAATATGGAAGGATGATCATTCCAGCAACAACGGGTAAAGTAATAGATACCCTTTGTACAACTAGCCGAGTAGGAACACAACAATAAACAATATCTGTGTTGAATAGCAGAAAAATAATATGCTCAAAAGAAAGGCGCTAGAGAGATCACATAATCGATGACATGATTACAGGACTTATCAATTTAGCGGTAGAAAAGGAAAATCTCACATGAATAAATTTAAAAAAGCTTCTGCAAAGAGCACTGGGAACTAATATTGACTATTGAGACTGGCCTAAACACATGTTGCTTGGGCTAGAACTGCCACATGTTGCCATATGTTGCTTAGTGACAGCTGCTTGTTCACTTCTCTTTGACCACAAACCAGTGCCACCCGACCTATTATGATGTAGGTAGGAAAACCAAATTCATCATCAAAGATAGGAAATTTCTTTCGTTGTTAAAAGACATGGAGACAGTGAGCTGATCAATAGAAACTAGAAAGAGAGATACCTTGCCAGTGTAACTCATCTGCATCAAATAATGGACCTGAAACTAAACAACAGAGAGCAAAGAATGGATCTGAACATGCATCAACAGGTTTTAATCAATCAGAAATAAATATAAACACAAGGATTATTGCCATCTTATAATAAAAAGAATAAGCCAAGATAACACATCATATTTCTCACGAGAACATTATTAACCACTTGGGTGACATGCATAATCTGGGTGTTGGCACTATGGAAATTCACAAACAGATGAGGACTGTAGGCCTTCTAAACTTAACTAAAAAACTTTAGCTTCACATTCAGCCATAAAAGTACATCCAATGGATTTCTTCTGGAAAGTTACAAATATGCCTATTATAAATTAACCCTATATAACAACAACAACAAATAGTGCATAGCTTTTACGACAGGTAGTGCTACTCAATTGACAGAACGATCAAGATACTAAATTTTAATCATATGCATTGCAAAAACAATTGCACTCACCTTCCCTAGATTGTCTTCAACATGGTCTCAACACCATATTCTCAGTCCAATATAGCCTCTGTACACTTCTCCTATGAGTGGAAGAGGGAAAACTTAATTTGATTAGATCGAGGGATAGGGTTGAGGTACGTGCTATGCTACCTATCAAAATCGATGGTATGATAGGGTATACCTCTTTAGGACGATAGTTCAATTCCACGTGAACCAAACAAATCTAGGTTGATGATTGGGTCGATTAGCAACAACTAGCCATTTTTATTTATATGTCATTTTATATTATAAGCATATGAAAATGAGAAAAGGAAAAGAAGTTTCGTAATATTGACAAAGTCCAAGGACTAAAATGGAAGATAACCGTGCATATTTATCAATCCATCCCCATCCCCAATCTATTGGTGCCGTCACCCGATTTCCGCCACCTGCTCGCCTCTTGCCTCTGGCCACTGCCGATGAGCTCCTTGCCCCCAGCCTCTTCCTCTTCCTTTGCTGCCGCTGTTCCTTGTCCTCGAGCGGCGCTGGCCATTAGGCATGGTGTGGTGATTCTGATGACACCAGTGTTCAGGGACAACGGCAACGACAATGTCCAGGTCAGCTCCTTCCCCTACTACGGCTGCTTCTTGCATCAACCCTGTCCCCTGCTTTAGACTCGCAAAAACAGGAGAGGATGGCAAGTCGCGACCCAAGCGTCGATCGGAACGAGAACACATGGTGAACCTGACCCACGAATTGGAATGACAACCCTAGGTCGAGGGTCACAGCACTGACCCCGAATTCCGTAGCCTTAATTTGAATATACTAAAACATATATAGTGAAAATCAAGTTATCTTGAAACCATATTATCAATCGAACAAGCAAGGAAACCAGAATGTCAAACAATACTTAATCAATGAACCTAATAGCTTTATTATAGACCAAATAGGCAAAAAAAGTTAAAATAATTTAAAGACCATAATATTGTCGGTTCCAGATATACATTTAGTTGGCTACAGGTTTTAATATCTCTAAAACTAGAAGCACCTTTACTAACAGAAATAAATCCATTAAAAGGTTTGAGAGTAGGTATTTGCACACACCTTGAAGAAATGAAATAAATCATGAAAGAAAAGCAATTGTCCTCCACTATGCTTCATTATTCAAAGCATTATTATCAGCATGTACTGCTGTTCCTTCAACATTTGTTCTAGCCCAATGCTTATAATTGTTTGCATTATTGGACATTTGGCCAAGGTGTGAAACATGGAATGGCTCTATTTCTTTGTCACCTGTCCATTCATCCTCACCAATGTCATATATATCTCTAGGTTTGTTCTTCCTTACCACAGACCACCCAAGATTTGTTGGATCATCGTCATAAAACACTTGATCTGTTTGACTGGGAAAAATAAAAGGCTCAAGCTCAACTTTTTCTCCAGTATGTATGAGATGTGAGAAGTTAACAAGTGTGTAACCGTACTTATCTTTTCTAACTCCTTTTTCCAGAAACAACATCAACCCATTCACATTTAAACAGTACCTCTGAAAATTACCTCTGAAAATTGTCCAGAGTAGTTTAGCTCAATAATATCGACGACTCTCCCATAGTATGTTAGATCACCAAAAATTGGATTTGTATCACTTGATTTAGTATAATTGGATGTTTTTGCAGTTAGGATAACTCCGCTATTATGTGTCACTCCATCCATATGTTTAGGCCTAAACCGGAAGCCACAGGTATTGAAAGCACGATATCTTTTTGCTGGACCAATCGGACCACGATCCAGCCATCTATGATCATTCATAACACTGCAGATGGCATTTTTCCTCTCTAATCCATTAATTGTGTAGATAGGATCATATAGTCATGATTGTACTTCTTGATCTAAATGATAATAAAATGGCACATGAGCTTTGAACCATTCGTGGAAGTTTTCATTTTGCATATGCTTGATAATCTTTGGGGTGACACAGCCTCGCTGATATGTTCGTCTAATCTCATCAACATGAGTTCTGCAAAAGAAAAAAAATGTCATGAAGTATCATGTGAAGAAATTGATTAGTGATAAAGTATATGATCTTGAGCTAATACCAAAGGTATGGGTTGACATCAGCATAGGTGAAGAGCACATATCTATGTGCTTGCATTTTTGTCAAACCCCTTCTAACATAACTTCTTGGCTTGCCAAGTGGTTTTCCAACATGAGAAAAAAGATATGGTGCGTGTTCATCATCTGGACTTGCAATTGACTCATCATTATCATCATTTCGTGTAGGTTGGTTATGCTTTGTCTCAAAACCTTTAAGATATCTTGAACAAAATGTCATACACTCATCTGCCAAATATGCTTCTGCAATACATCCTTCAGGATGTGCCTTATTATGCACATATTACTTCAATGCACACATATCTACATAAACAAAGAGAAAGAGTAAAAATTTTAAGCAGTCTATAATAGATAACAAATGAAATTGTATTTGAGAGGGAAATGTACCTTTCCACAAAATACATAGATCAGTAACACACAGCACCACCTAGTTTTGCTTCACTGAACAACCAAATGCACCATAATGTTAAAAAAATCCAGGTAGAAATATCATCCCCATATGACATAATGTCATTTTAATTTGTTCCTGTAACTTCTCAAGCCCATCAATATATAGGACTTTTGAACTCAGTTCTCTAAAATACTCACATAGATCAAATAAAACAGAAGAGACATTATTGGGAAGCACACCCCGCAAAGCAACTAGGAGAAGTTGTTGCATTAGAATATGGCAGTCATGACTTTTAAGACCTAAAATTTTCCCTTGACTAACATGAGATGTTTTTGAATATCCATCTAGAACCTTAATATCGTGGAGAACTTTGCAAAATTGTTGCTTCTCCTGTTTAGACATTGTATAGGAAGCAGGAGGCAAATAATACTTAGTATTAGCTTTTCTTACGGGATGCAAATCTGGCCTAATATTCATTTCTTGCAGGTCCAAGCGTGCTTGTAAATTATCCTTTGATTTGCCTTCCAATCCTAACAATGTCCCACATATACTATCACAAACATTCTTCTCAATATGCATTACATCAAGATTATGATGGAGTAAATTCATGTCCCAGTAAGGCAAAGAAAATAAGCCACTAATTTTGACTTCTCAAAATCATTAATTGTCTTCATCTTTTGTAAAACTGAAGTTTCAAAATAAGCAAGAGGTTCTAATCTATGTTCTTCAGTTCCATCAGAAGAATTATTATTATATCGCAATTCATGGTCCAAAGGTAGAAATCAACGATGTTCCATGAAGCAATACTTGTGTCCATATTTCAAACGTTTAGAACACATCTCTTCACGACATGAAATACAAGCAAATTCACCATTGACACTAAATCCCACAAAGATCCCAATCCTAGGGTAGTCACTAATAGTGAATAGTTATGTAGCACAAAGCTGAAACATCTCATTTCGAGATGCATCATATGTATGAGTTCCAACCTCAAATAAATCAATTAACTCTTCATAAACTGGCTCCATAAATACATGAAACTCCTTTCCAGCATAAGATGGACCAGGAATTATTAGTGCAAGTATAATAGAAGATGCTTTCATGTATAACCATGGAGGAAGGTTATATGAAATCAAGACAACTAGCCAACAACTACAAGTTGAACTCAATGTCCCAAATGGATTAAACCCATCACTAGCCATTGCAAACCTGATGTTTCAAGAATCATATGCGAAGTCGGGATACCTAGAATCAATGGACTTCCAAGCCTCTGAATCAGCTAGATGATGCAACACACCATCCTTTGTACGATCCTCATCATGTCATCTTAATGCCATAGCTGTTTCTTTGTGCATAAATAATCTCTTAAGCCTTGGCTTAATTGGGAAGTACCGTAACATCTCCACGATAGCACATAAAACTCTAGAGAGTAGACGATGCCGATTGAAGCTCGACAAGTCAGGTGCTTGCACCGTGACCGTGCTATTGCCTCCTCAAGCTCTACCCTCCATTGCATCGAGCAAGCATCCACCCTAAGTTTGATTGACCACCATTATCGTTGCTTTTCGAAGCACCTTACCTAGCTATCAGCTCTCACACTAGGATTAGGCCCCACCGCAGCAAGCCACATAGCGTGAGTGAGGATGAGGAGGAAGCCATGATGGTGGGGCAGTGGCAGTGGCCGTTAGATTGGTTGAAAATTCTAAGTTGTGAATTTGATGGTGGATTTTTTATATGTATGAAAAATACGAGTTTTTTAATTTAAAAAGTGATAAACAGTAGAAAAATATAGTAATTATTTTGTTGGCCTAACATGATTTTCCAACATAATAGATGATTTTTTTTAAAAAAGGTCAGCGTAGGGGAAAAAGTGGAAATAATAATAATCAATAAAACACGAGATGTCCACGGCATCGAACCCTGCACTTATTGACTGCAAGAAAACTCACCATGAGCAACTGAAGAGTTTTATTTATGTTGTAAATCTATTTTTCCAATAGTGCTATTAAGCTGAATGCTCATGATGCCCTGCATACCAACAGGGCAAGGAGGCAAACGGGGAACGGAGGGGGCAATGCAGCAGAATTTTTTTTAAAAAAAAAGAGAAGGGAGCGCATAGCAGCACAGGCAATAAGGGATTGCTAGCATTAAGGGATTGTTAATCGTGCAGTAAAATTTTAATATAGTGATTAGCCTCATGTTAAATATATATCCACCAAATGTAAATATAAGTATTTCCTTCAAATTTTTCGTGCGCAGTTTGCCTCCAAATACTTCCCGCTAACCTCAATTTTCCCTCCAAGTAGTAGCGCGATATTGGAATTTCACTTATAACAAACCTGCTAATCTCTCTCCATCCCTCACGCCATAAGCCCACATATAATCTCGTCAACTCCATTCCCCACCACTACTCAGCTGACCACTCCACCATCGTCTCCTTCAAGATCGTATTCTCAACTACTCGGTTTATCAGGGCCTCGGGCCATGGCTAACTGGCCTTCTCTCTAGGCAATCTCCCCCTTTATTTGATTTGTGCCATCTGCAGACTCGAAGATCCAAACCCCCTGGATCGCTGCTTCCTTCCTTCCTGCGCTCGGTGCGGGCAGGTCACAAGAATCGACATTTCAACCAAAGGATTCCTATCTACGGTTTGTTTGCCTTCTCACTGAATTCCTGATTCTTGTTTCTAAAAGTTGGATCACTAGAGTTCAATAAGACTGGATGGCTTGCTCTCTGTCAGAGCTATGCACATCATGTGTTTGATGAAAAACACCACCAACCATATTTCCATGTTAACTTCTGTAGAAGAAAATTTGTTTCCCACTGATGAATTGAAGTTCTGTTCAAATATACAGTTATTTGATAAACTGTTGTACACCTACACATCTGCTAGACAATCTGTACAGGTTAATGTCATATGTCGGTGACTTTGAATCTATTACTGTGAACTCAGTACTAAATCAAAGTGTATGCTCACACTAATAATCCTCCCGTACAGACGCATGGGTAAGATACTTGTGGGAAATCATCAACTGTATGTACATTCCATTCATTCTCCACCTCTACCATGTAAAACTGAAAATTTGTTATGTGCGTACTATATCATTCACAAAAGAAAATATTCCCAATGAATTGACGGTGCTTTTCCTCTAGGTTGCTTACAGAATTCTGCATGAAGTACCCATATATCAGCTGTTAATTCGTAATCTCTGGCCGTGCTTACAAAAACAAACAAGCAGGCTATATGTATGGTTCTGTTATCATAAAATCAGTGCCACTCTCTTAACTGAAAATTTTGTAATACTAATTGCATGTAAACTGAATGACAGGCATCCAATTAGGTCATATTAAGCCATTTATAATTATAAGTTTTCAATAGACGTAATTTGCCAATTTCTACAAACCATATGGTTTTCAATTAGAGGCCAGCCAAACTGTAGCTTTTCTCTTGTAACTGCCATCTTACACCCTGCTTTAACATTTAAGAGCAAATGACGATTTTCTTGCTTTTGAGCACTTATTATCCCTGACATGTGGCTAGATTTCAAGCTCCAGGAGAAGGCAACAATTAGGCTAGTTCCAGGGTCTTTCAGGTAATTAATCATCTGGTCTCATTGCACTTGAGACTACAAATTTATCATGTACATACTTCCACTACCTTAGGAGATAGAAAAGTGATGTGATGATATATTTATCACTTTTTATGTGAATATATTGTCATTGACAACTTAACCTTCATGTATAAAAGAAAACTGCTGCTTGGTATGTCCATCTATGCTTTACTATTGCTGTAACTTTTGTCCATCCGTATTCTAATTTCCATCAAAGTACAATATAGCTCTTACAATTCAAGTGATTGTAAACTGTGGAATGGAAGATGCTGAGAATATAATATTTATTGGCTTGGTTCTATCCTGTATGTTTCTCTGGCTGAAAGTGCTAAACTATTTTCTCAGGCATATATATATATAGTGCACTTAATTGCATTGTCTTCTAATCTTTTACTCCTTGTGCAGAAATAGTTTTAGTTAGTACAACCATATTCCCATAGGTAAATCATACTTACATATAGATGAATTCGTGCTTTTTAAAGAGAGTCATACATTTTTGCAGGAAAAATGGCTCAAAAGAAACGGTTTAACATGGTACATAGCAGCTGTCATCATGGCAATGGAAAGGGAAGTAGCAGCGGACAGTCCTTGCCACAAGTCGAGCCTTTTCAAGCATCTGAAGATGAGAATAACCATGTTGATCAGCAAGATGATGAGTGTTTGAACATGCCTGGTACAACTTTAACTTCATGAACCCCAAAAATTAGTTAGTGACTAAATAGAGTATATGGTTAACCCGAAGTTAGTGAGCCTGCTGTCAATTAATTTTATAGTGGAAGATGAAGAGGTGAAGAAGTGTCAGGGGACTACCTTGCGATATGTTTGGGATCTTCCACCTAGGAAACACATAGTTGTAAAATGCAACAGATTAGGGCAACCCATCGGAGAAGAGGGTGGGTTACTAGGACAGTTTTTGGGCACATTAGCAAGAAATGGAGCTTATTGTCCATTAGACAAGAAGAACAGGAAAAAGATCAAAGAAGATGAAGGAGACTTAACAACAACAACATAATCTTTCAGTTCCAAGCAAATTAAAGTAGACTAGAGTTAAAACCCAACAAAAGTCTCAAAATCATGGTTCATGCATGTCAATAACTGTTTTCTAAACACTCTTATTTAAATACATATCTTTAGTTATATCTTAATCTTTCGAGTTCCTTCTTATTACATTTCTCCATATTAATTTATTTATATTATTATCTTGATCTAGGATTCCACAATGTACTGGTACCTCTAAGTGTCTTAGTTGGATATGTTCAAACCATCTCAACCGATGTTGGATAAGCTTTTTTTCAATTGGTGTTGTCCCTAGCCGATCACGTATATCCTTATTTCGAACTCGACTCATTTTTGTATGACTATAAATTCAACGTAACATATACATTTCTATAATACTCAGCTATTAAACATATTATCTTTTTATAATCCAACATTCTGTCATATACAACATAGCGGGTAGTCAAACATGACATATAGCATAAGTACAACGCTCTGATTGTGGTTACTAACCATTGCCTTCTGCCTACCCCCACATTGAGGCATTTGTTAATGTCTATGGCAACCGGAAGTTTTCATTTCATTTGTTTATATGTGTTTTAGAAAAATGCAATGCTCTGAGTTATCTCCCTCATTATCCTATGCCTAACCATTGATGCAATCATGGCAAATTGAAATACTTATGTGGTCATTATTCTATGTATTTCAGACCAAGTTCCTATACCCTCCATCATGTGAGCAATGGATACTAAAATCAAGTGGAAGAAAATTGGAGACGATACAAGGCTGCACTAAAGAAAAACATTTTTAACCCAAAGAAGAAGTGTTCTACTATGTATAAGCTTTGTCCAGAGGATTAGGAGTCCAACGGATTGCACTTGTCAAATATTGGAAGTCAAAAAAAAGAAAAGGTAATAAATCTGCTCCATAATCTGTAGTGTTGCCTCATTGACATATATTGTTGTTCTAATGGTAAGAAACTTTGGAAATGTGAATTCATTGATAATACATTGCTTTTGTAATAGGCCCTTAACGAGAAGAACAAAAGAAGCCATGGAATGTTACAGAACACTCACTCGACGGGGACAAAGCATTATGCTTGTTGGTCTGAGGACATGGTGAACCAATTTGTTTTGTTCAAAATCATCTATATATCTTTGCTTTACTTTCTTACATCGTCTTTCATTTTGAGAGACAAGATGATCCAAATAAGAAGCAACCACATAGAGCAGCGGTTTACTTAGCAACTCACAAAAAAGCGGTAAAGATAAAGATCAACATGTGGTATGCTATGTACACATAATCCTTATATAAATATCATTTCTATATGCTCTCTACCTTGTACAGTAGGCATATATTTTTCACTTGCAGGCCCCATTGGAGAACCTCATTGATGAACAACCAGAGTTGGCACAAAATAACCAACGAAGAGTTGTGTGGGAAGGTAATGTGCTAAATCAAGTATTGGGCAAAGAAAAACCTGGCCAAGTGCATGGGATGTGATTGCTTCCTGTTCCTAAACAAGTTTATGGTTGTACATTGCATCATCTCAAGAACATAAACATCACTACAGTGAATGATTCATCATCAGATGAAGAGATGCATGTTAGAGGGGAAGTAGGGGAATTAAAGAAATTAGTCAAAACGCTAGGCAACGTATTGATGAGCTACAAAACAAACAAACAAGCAATGTGAATAGTGAACCAGCTATGGTAAATATTATAAATATCTTTGTCCTTCACATTGCATATTTAGGAACTCCTGATTTAATTTATGTAGATGCTACCAATTTCTTTGTGCTTCACATTGAAATTGTACCCATTGCTGATTTCATTCTTGTAGGCAACTTGTTAGAGAACTTTTGATGATGATATTGAAGAGCGAGCTGTGCAAACTAATAGAAAGGTAATGTCAAAGTAATCACTTATATGTTTCTCACCATATCCTGTGCAACAATATTTAAATACGTAGACATATAAACATATATAGAGGGTTCAATGCAATACACCCGAGCAAGAAGACTCAATGAGTAATCAAAGAATTACATTAATGATCTTTCTCAACTATAATTGATACACTCAATACACATACTGACATGTATAGTTAACTTTAATTGTCCATTCAACTATAGAACAAAAGAAATACAAGGAACAACGAAACATGCATCAGGGCAATGTTCTAGATATTTTTGGCTAAAAGGTTAGAATTTGTTGTTTGTCATTCATAACGATGCAATGCAATTTTTAGATGGTTTACAACTTTACATGGATTATGATGGAACCAGGATCAGCAGGGTGATAACCACATAGAATTGCCATTTCAAGATAAGTCATCATCACAACCACACATTGCTCATGATCTTTTGTGGGAGGTAATTCTCACATGTCTATGAGAAATCTACTCATTAGTCAATATGTTTTATCTGTGTTACTATGATATTTGAGTGAAATATAAATATGCTAATGAGAAAAGTCCTAGTTAGGCATTGTGTTACATCTGTGTATGCAATGTGGTTTATAGACATAAATCAACTAAAAATTTAGTAGTAGCTTATAGTGCTCAAGTTCAGCTTTAGACCCTTGATCATTGCCATTTAATGTTGAAAATCGAGTGATGACCATCAAAGGTTATGAAAAACAATTTGTCACATCTTAATAAAGCTGGTCCTGTTCATTTTCACTATTGGTTTCTATATATCCATTTTACATGCTGTCCTTTCTTTTTCCTAATTTTAAGATTGATATGCATGGACATAATTGGGTTCAAAGTACAAAAGTGATGTTGTAATGTAATTTGTTCTGACCTCTATTGTAATGTAACAAAATTTATTGTGTCTCAATGTAGATGAATAAAAAGTAGCAGAATTTAGAAAAAAAAATTGCAAAGAGTGCACAGAAACAAGACACTCAAAAGAAGACTGCACATCACATGGCCCTGAATAGGGTGCATTCTTCTTCAATGAAGGTAGGGAAAAACATATAAAGATGATACTACTAAATTCTTGTTTAACAACTAATTGATGGTTCTTTCTTCATGAATACATTATTCCTTTTGTAAGTTGGTACCACAATAATCTTGATGACTTTGAAATATCCTAACAAAGAAACCGTGGCATATGCTACTTATTTTAGTAGTAACCCAAGAGATAAAGTGGATGGTGTTGAGATTGGTAACAAGTTCACCAAAGTGGTTGTCAATCATCCACTTAAGGAAGACGAGGAGTTTGTAAGGCTAGTGAAGCACTGCAAGATAATTGGTGATGCCCATTCTGAGAATATCGATTGCTTGGCCTTCATTCTGTGCACTCTCATAATAGCTTTTTGTAATACTAATGAAGTAAATATATATCATGAATACTATCTAATTTCAGTAGTAAATGCTAATATATAAATTTGTTATGTAGGTTCAAAAGATCAATGGTCGAATTCTCATGTTTTGGGATTGCATCAAGATCTAATCTACAAGCTGTGGAATTGATGAAGATTAAATAGGAACAGATATATTCTACATATATTTGCTAGTAGTTTGTTCCTCAAAATATGTGTTTATTCTTTTCAAAGGATATGGCTTTGAACTTGCTCATTTTCAATTGGGATGATGTAATTAGAGTACTCATCTAAATTTTCTTATTGCTAAGTAATATATTATGGATAGATCACTATATTTATGATTATTCGTCCTATGTATGTTGTTCCTTTCCCTTATTGACATCAAATATTTTTTTACTAAATGTATTGATATTACATAAATGCACTACTGATGGATATGTAATTATGTTGCAATATGTCCAAAAAGGTGTTAAATGATTTGTTGCTATAAGTGAAAAACAAGTTACTAACAGTGTTGGTACAACTAGAAAAATGGTGTTACTATGGTGAATGGTAACACCTAAATAAGTGTTGCTATACCACAAGATGTCACACATTTTGTTGTCTACAAGAACGGTCAAACGTGTTACAATAGAATATACTACAGGAACAGTTTACAATTGTGTTACAATAGACCTTTAGATTTTTTGAGATTTAGTAACGCAAAACGATGTTACTAAAGGTATGTCCTAACATAGTGCCTTTTACCTACAGTTGGATTGGTCAGCTCATTTATTACATGCCAATGACGTGTTTTTAAGCTAGCCTCTAGCTGGTCGATCAGACAAACCACTCAATGGCGGTTGGATCGGTAGAACACAAAGTTAGGGAATTTTGACCTCCAATAGCTAGTTTTGATGGGTGGGGCTATAAATACCCCCCTCCCTTTCCCAACAGCAAGGGAGCTCTATTAGCACTCTATTCATTTTACTTGAGTCATTGCAACACTCTCACACCACTTGAGCACATTTCTCCCCACTTGAGTGCAGTGCATCTTTGCTAGAGCTTTTGTGGCACTGGATCATTTTTGAGCTTTGGTTGCGAATTATTACTCTTTGAGGTTAACGCCTTCTAGATAGCTTGGAGGAGTTTGCGACTTGGTGATCCCTCCAGCGAAGCTTGTGAAGGTGACCAAATGGTGTTTGTGTGTGGTTTGGAGTTCACCACCTTTAGAGTGAAGGAATATCTATCTATATTGATGAAGACTTAAGTAGACTACTTCAGGACTAGCTCCCACTTTGCCCATCCCTTGACGAAGGAGTTCGGAGGCTCAAAGGTTTGAGCTGTGAAGATAAGCTCGTCTTAACGGTGATGTAGGAAGTCGACAAGCTTTCAAACATTGGCTAAAAAAATCGGTTGTCTCTTATCCATTTACCTATTGCAATTTATTTGTGCAAGGCTTACAAAAACATAATTTACTTAATTAGTGTGTAATCCCTAAACCAAGCCTAACAACTTATGTTAGTTTGATTAGGTTGCATTTAATTTTAAATTGCCTATTTACTTTCCTCCAGTCGACATCTCGATCTTACAAGAGCATCTTGGAACTTTAGAATTCACCACATGAAGAACTAGGTATTTACAGATGAGCTCAACATACACATTAGTCCTTCCTAATCGATTATCATTAGTTGCCAAAGCAAATTAGGGGCCTAGGTGAACTTTAAAATGTATATAGGAAAGTCTATATTTTACATGGTTTTTTAAAATGTATATTGTAAAAAGTTTATGCTACAGTCATACGCTTTAAGGCCATGCACAATGTGGTGAGGTGGCGAGTGGCTCCATTGAGCCACATCAAAGATTCCTCTCCACCGCAGCGGCCACCATGCACTTGTGAGTCTCCTCACACCTTGTAGAGAGCACAGTTACCTTGTAGGGCAGAAGGCACTCATAGGGCAGAGAACACGCATTGAGAAAGGGTCATGCCCCCGTAATATGGTGTGCAGTTCCCTCCTTGCCACCAGGAATAGCTGGAGGATTGTGGTTGGAAAGATGAAGCGGGAGAACAGCCGTGGCCAAATCTAGAGGGTATCGGGACAACGGCTAGAAAGGACATACCAGGTGACATTCTCATTGCCCAATCTGCACTACTGCTAGGGAACTCCTCGCCTTGTCACAACAACCTACGTTGCCTCTAGGGAACTCGTCGGCTTGTTGCCTTGACTGCTTCCCCTAGGAGCTTGTTGGCCCATCACCTTGACAGCACCATTTCTGGAGAGCTTGTTGGCATGTTTCCTCAACAATGTTGTCGTTGGGAGCACGTCGGCCTGTTTCCTCGATAATGCCGCTGTTGGGAGCTCGTTGGTCTATAGCTAGATCTAGTGGTACGGTGCCCATTGGTGTTGACCTCTTGCCCTTCTTCCTTCTTGGCATCCTCACCTCTTCCTACCCAACTCCTCCTAGTGTGAATGTTTTTCACCTAGCCAAGTTCCTTCCTCCTCACCGTGGGAGGCGACCTAAGAGGGGAGAGGCTGTGGTGACAACTAGAAAGTAGATCGATGATGGTGAGGAGGCTCGTCGGCCTAAGAAGAGGTGTGGCGGTGGTCAAAGAAGGAGAGAGGGGAGAAGCGCTAGTAGGGAGAGAGGAGGGGCCAACAGCTTATTGCTAGATGTGTGAAGGGAAGAGGTAAGATGGGAATTAGGATGAAGGAGGTAATTTATATTATTTTCTAAATTTCTGTCTAATGTAAAATTTTAGACACTTTCACAAAAAATTTAAAAAATACAAGGACTAAAATAGGAATTTTCAAGGGCTAGTATGAAAATTGAAGCCACCCTAAAACCACTTTGCACAGTGAGGAAAGCTCATCTCAAATGTATAGCCTCAACCTATGTGGCAGTCACGTGGCATCGGAGATCATTTCTAAGCAAAATTGTATAAACGATTTCAATTGGTGCTTTGGTTTTGAGATTCCACTCCATAACCTATCTACCCACCCAATACATGTGAGTAGTTTATTTGGTATATTTATTCTATCGTGGATTTGTAATGGACCATATCAGCTAGGTCAGGTTCACCTAGTGTGGCTACGAGGTGATTCCGACTCGAACTTGTTCTCAGTCCAGTTTGAAGCAAAAAGACGACAATAATATTGAGAAGGTTGAGTATAGAGATGAACATTAGCGGTGATCGATAGTGATCTACATAAGAACAAATAAGCCGAATCAGCTATTTATGTGTATAAAGAGGATAATTTTAATTTAGTAGTGTTGGATGGTAGGTTTTATAATAAAATAGGTTATGATGTGAAATCTCAAAAATCAGAGTGAGAGTTGAGGCGGTGTATACAATTTTGTCTCACTTGGTTCATGCCCTAACACGTTTTAACTCGCTGATTAAGAGTGCCACGTAGCTTTGTTGGGCCACGTGGCGCACCACGCTGGAGTGGCTTCGTCTTCTTCCGGATGGAAGACGGGGGAAACGATAGTGGGGGGGGGGGGGGGGGGGGGGTGTAGGCAAAAACGCAGAAAACCCTAGCCGCTCGATATGGTGACGGGCGATGTGGCCGGCGAGCCGCCGGCGGCGGCGGAGGAGCCGGACTGGTCGGAGATGACCCCGGTGTGCCTGGCGGAGGCGTTCTCGCGGCTGGGCCTGGAGGACCTGTGGCGCGGCGCCATGGCGTGCTGCCGCGCGTGGCGGGACGCCGCGACCTCCCGCCAGGCTCTCTTCGCCGCGCTCGACCTCGAGCCGGGCTTCGCGTCCGTCGGCGCCGACGCCGCCGAGTGGTGGACACCCGCCTTCCAGCGCCGCGTCGACGCCATGCTCCGGTCCGCCTCCTCGCTCGCCGCGGGGGAGCTCAGGGAGGTCCGCGTCCGGCACTGCTCCGACGACGCTCTCGCCTTCGCCGCCGAAAGGTACGTGTAAACTTTTATATGTTTTATTTTTCTGGAAGTGACGGGGTGACCCAGGTTTTCTATCCATGAAGAGTGGTATTTTCTTCGAAATTAGTAGGGACGCATGAAGCTTTTTGTTGATTAATTAGAAGTTCAAGTTTCGTGTGATGATGCATAATTGTATATGTAGTTCCGCGCGATTGTCCCGTCACAGAGGCCTCCTGGAAATTTTTTCCCCTAAGTTCTCTTTGCTGACCAACAAATATGCACATATCAAGCAAGGGTCTTGATCTTCTTAGACTTTCGAGATCAAATATAATGATGCACATATTTGTGTTCTGTATAATGGTTGTATGCACAATTTACCATTGTTCCTTTTTCTTACAATGCATTTTTATTTGTACACCTTAATGCATTGAATTTGTATAAGTTACTGCTAGTTGTTTTTTCATGTAGAGTGCATTTAATTCACATTTCTTCTCATTCCTTAGATCTGTATTATCTAGGCTTTCAGGTTGCAAAATGTGTTATGACACTGGAGGGTGTTGGTGACCTTTTTATCTCTATTGAGCATTTATTCCTAACTCTGCATACTATAATATATTTTAAACTACATATTCCATTCTTAGTGATAAGTTTTGGTTTTCTTATTTGAACTAATATATTGATTGATGCTTATTTTTTTATTGATATATTTTATAGTGTGTAGGAGTAGATATGTGGGGCTTATAGTCTAATTATGGAGCCACAAATGTGTGGAAATCTTTACTAAAGGTCATAATTCCATTCTTAAGTCGCATGTTGGTGATGTTATTTTATTCAGGAAGACAAAATCTTAGAAAAACCTCTCCCATTTTTGTATTTCTCCAGAGAACGAACAGCTCTATTTGTTGTAGGTGTTGGTGATCTAGATTTTCCTTTTTTTTTTATTAAACTGACTGCATCACAATCAAGCAAACTAGGGTGCTGTTTTGTACTCATGAATTTGCAAGAAGAGATGTACATGTATTATATTTTGAGTGTAGTGGCCTGAAATTTTGCTGCTTTTCAGCAATGAAGTTCTCTAGAAACTTGTACCCTTGTACTTATTTAAACAAAACTATTGCAAGAAGTAAAATAAGTTTGTTTCTGTCTTCCTGCTAATATATTACCGAAATTCATTTGGCAAAATACCTGGAAAACCAACCATCGATATAGCTTTTACGGGTTCATCTTGAACATTTGTCTGCTTCTACACCATTCTTTGTAAAATAGCTTTCTCGAAATTTACTTTGAGCTTGTCATTATCCAAGTTGCATTATCTTACTAGTTACTATGTCACAGTCTAGTCTATTTCAGAATTCAGGCCTCAGTACTATTCTGCCTATTTGTTTCCATTATTTCCTTGGCCCATTAAATTTGAGGCATCCATTTCGTATACAAATGAACTTGGAGATTTGTCTGATAAGTTTGGGTCATTCAAAAGTTGAGGCAGTACATTACTTGACTCTTTGTCCTTTAAGGATATGATTTTTATGGCTTAAGGGTTTCCTTTCGTGCATTATGTTGGATAGCAGACAATAGCAAAGAATCAGAATAAAAAAGTAAATGCCTGTTGGGAACAGGACAAAAGCAAAATGAGATGCAACATCTGGTTTTCAAGACTCATGTCATGTAAAAAAAATTAAATAGTATCAATTTAACATGCTCAGTTGATTTTTACAGGAAGTTGCGGTGTTCTACTGTTAATACATAATTTGTTTTATGAAACTATTGCATAATACATTATTTTTTCCTATGATAAAATTGAATAACTGAACATATCTGGTCCAACAATGTATGTGAGCTCATTAAGGCTCACAGGCTGAGGACAAGACTCTTGATGTTGATCATCAGCCAGTGATGTTTTATTGTTCCTTTGTGTTAGCCACACACCCCACCTATATTCCTTTGGACAAGGCATTGCAGATACTTTTTTTCTTTTTGCATCTTGATCTTGGTGTGTTCCTTCATCATCAAGACTTCAGCAGTTCATCTCACTAGGAAGGAACTTGTCACGGTCGAAATTGTCTATTGCAGGAGACGGTGCAACAAAGCAGCAGGTGACGCAGATGTGATGGCAGGAGCACAAGAGTTTGGAGCGTGATCACCTCAACAGCTGTTAGCACTGTCCATTTATCTCGTTATCTTAGCAATTTAATTCCAATTCAGTTCCATTCTATTAGGAGATTCAGTTGTTTAGTTATCGCTCTATATAAAGAGCCGCTTGTAATTATTCTGGATTAAGCAACATTAATCTCAGTTCCTCATCTCCTTGTTCTCTGTTTCCTCACCCCATGCTGCTGTGCTCTCGCCGTGATCACCACAGGACGTCCCTCGTCCAAGCCACCTAAACCACGCCCAGCCACCTCACACACATACTCCATTTGATCATTTGCCTGAGACTCATAACAACTTTGTATCAGATACCATGGCTCACGACGGCAATGATCGGATGGGGTACAGGTGTGAGGTGGCTGGGCGTGGTTTAGGCAGCTTGGACGAGGGACATCCCACAGTGATCACGGTGAGAGCACAGCATCAGGGGATGAAGAAACATTGACCAAGGAGATGAGGAACTTAGATTAATCTTGCTGAATCCGAAATTATTACAAGAGGCTCTTTATATACAGCGATAACTAAACTGAATCCCCTCACTGAATGGAACTAAATTGCTAAGATAAATGGATAGTGCTAGCAGCTGTTGAGGTGATCACGCTCCAAACACGTCTGCTCCCGCCATCACGCGCTGCGTCATTGCGCTGTCTCCAGTGACAGACAGTTCTGACCATGACAGGACTAGTATCACTAGAGCTTTGTCCTTGCCATTAGTTTTCTTTTGGGCATTTTAAAATATTTACGTAGTCATCTATTCTGTAAGTTTTCAATTTTTTGTATTGCTGTTTGTATAATTTTAATGTTTTTATTGCATATGCAGCCTCTTATGTAAATGCATATTGGTGTTTCTGTGCATGTTAACCCAATCCTTGTTTAATAAGTTATTTGCCAACACTTCAGTAATAGATATGCTGAACTGAAGTTGAGTTTGTGGTTGTTGTATTGCTCTTATTTGTCAAGCTTTTGTGGAAAATTATTTTGTGGAAAATATAGTAGTATTATGAAAATTATATTTAAATTACTCTTGTCACGTGCCCACTCATGTTTTCTGTTATTTGGAAAATTGTAGTGCTATTGCCTTTGGTGAACATATGAGTGGACAACAGAGGAGGAAATGTGTTTCTGGTGAGTGCAAGGGGTGACAAGAGTAGTGTCACACTCACTCTCACTTACCCTCTTATTTGCGATGGGAGCTATTCCCAACCAATAGCAGTGAGACTCTGACCTGACATAGAGTTAGGGATACTTTTTTATGTAGTAGCTAACCAGAGCCTGATCTCCTCCTCGAATCAGCTGTTTAAGTTGGAAACTAGAAGAGTCATGTTGAACCTGATCCCCAGGGATAAGTTGTTTGGTATGAACAAACCAATCCAATATGAGAAAACGAGTAACAAAACTTATCTCCTAAACACCTTTCTTTATGTTTGCCAGAAATGCACCAAACCTGTGTCAGGTACCAACTCTACTTTGCACCTACAGTCCTACATACATGCTACTTCATGACACATACATATGATCCAAAAACAAGTCCATAACAAAGAACATATTTGCTTGCAACTTGGTTTAAAGAAAAAAAACATCAGATAGCCAAACAGTTAAAAAACAGAAAGCAGTTTATCCAAACAACATAATTGTTTCCGCCACAATACCAGACTGAACCTTACGTGTAGTGCATGAATACTGCCATACAGAGGCTTGGTGGCATCATCATTGAGTTGGAGCTCTTTCAGCTCAGTGTCACCCATTTTAGTGCTGAGCTACAGCTGACCTGACAGCAGTGTTACCGGGACTTGAACTCTGGAGTTGGAGTCCAACTCGGACTCGGTTGTCTGACTTGGCAATCTTAGAAAAATAGGATTTAGGGATTCGTCTATTATATATAATTTTTAATAAAAAATATTTATATAATATCAAAATCAGTGAGTTTCATGTGTAAAGAATCCCTTTATACACAGAATATCCCATACTGCCAGCCTGTCATATATTTCACTGGTAACAACATGCCAATATATTACTATATCTGTGCAGGGTAGCTGCAGCTATTTTCCCCACTGAGCTCTCCCATCCCATTCTCTCTCCTCTCATCTTGTGTCTTCTGTTCCCTCCCATGCGGCTGCTCCCCTAGGTCTGCCATCATTATTGCTTGCCCAGGGCAGCTGAGACACAGCGACTGGTGTCCGATGCGTGTCGAGCCATGTCGAACGCTATTTGACATGGGGATACACGTCGACGCATGAAAAAAATTTTGGACACATGTCCCAGTAACACTGCCTGACAGTGCTGTTGTCATGTCATAAAATTCAGCATCAGTGATCTTGGCATGAGATGTACAACCTCATTGCAGCTAGTATAAAAAGGTGTTCAATTTCTACAGATAGTTTTAGGTTGGGTCCATTTTTATAAGTTGTTTAGAGCAAAGGCTACATGTTATTTTGCTTTCTCTTCACCTAGATTTGACATGTCAATGTGATTGTAGTGCCACTATTAACTTGCTTTATTCATATGCAGGTCTCCAAAGCTCAGCATTCTTTCCATTAAAAGCAGCCCAAGTGTAAGTGATCGAGCAATGCTTATTGTTGCGTCGAGCTGTCATATGCTTACTGAATTGGACATCAGCTACTGCCATGAGGTTTCATACAAGTCTCTAGAGATGATCGGTCAGAACTGCCCAAACCTCATTGTTCTCAAGCGGAACATATTCAACTGGCTCGATTCATCGGAGCATGTTGGCATAGTTCCTGGTGATTATCTAAGAGATTGCCCGCAAGATGGTGACAGGGAAGCCATTGCAATTTCGAAGTTCATGCAAAATTTGAAGCATCTCGTAATTAGGTTCTCAAAGCTATCTTTTGTTGGCCTCAACGCAATATCAGGAGGATGCAAGGAATTGGAGGTTCTTGACTTGTATGGCTGTGCAAATTTGACCCTCAGGGGAATACAGCAGGCTACTTCTAATATGAAGAACCTGAAGGAACTAGAGAAGCCCAACTTTTACATTCCCAGGTCCTCCTTCCACATGGGTAGGTATGGGCACTGGCAGTTATACGATGAAAGGTTCCAGACAAATGTATTCCAGATATAAAAACAGCCTCAAGTTCAACGATCAGCTCAGGTGTTTGTTGTCTGACATATATGGCTTGTATTTATTAGTAGTATGAATGATGTATTTGTGTTGTGGAAAATAATGACAACAATACCCTGTATAGTGCTGCATTATTCATCTTTTCCATTTACCCATAAGAAAATTGTCATGCTTTGGTAATAATTTGTATAGTCATCTACAATGATTTTTCAATGTTTCTTATCAAATATCCGGTGCTTCTGCCTTCTATGTTTTGAGAAGATAGCTTTATGTGTTTATCCAACATCCGAAATCAAGGACATTCTGAATGCAGAATTTCGTGCATACAAGTACAAAAAAATGTGGATCATCGGTAGCTATGTTATGTTCAGGCCCTTGTTCTTTGTTGATCCTGGAATAATGGCATAACTTGTGCTCACGTAACAAGGTTGGTTTATTTGATGCTGATTCCGAGCACCTGGCGAGCATGGCTGTCAAACCTGTTGCGCTTTGCTTCATTTTGATTGCTTGTCATGTTCATGTGCAAACAGATACGATATGCTTTCTTTTATGGACAGATAACACATCACCTTTCATCAGTTGGGATCTCCAATCTATTATGTTTGTTAGGTTTATCCAAGCACCTACATCTCATGTTACAGAAACAACAAATAGAGGGCATTGTGAAATGATTGGCATCCTTGTATAGAGACACTAGAGAAGGTAAATTAGCTGCCTTTATTTTTCTGAATATAAAGCGAGACGCCTTTCTTTTTCATAAATCTGTCCTGGACAAGGACCTCCATTTGTTTTCTCCTTCAATTTGTAACATCACCTTATCCTTTTTCAGGATGACCATGGTCATAAAAACAGAATCTTCTTCATAATCTCTGATGAACACCGACCAGGTAGTGAAATAATTTTCTTGCATATTTTGTACGAAATTTGTTTAATATATTGCCATCCTTTTCGTGCTATCCCTGTTCTGCATTTAGTGGCACGACAGAATCATGGGCTAAAGGGAGCCTTTACTATTTAGTAAACAACACACATATCAAAGGTAAAGTCGAGAGTTTTCTTCAGCAATGATCTTTTTCTTCAGTCACTGAAAAGATGAAAACCAATTTCTGAATTCACAGATTTACAGGCTGCCACAATCTTGTGGTTGAGACCTGTCAAAGTTCCCTGGTCCATGGAGCACCATGAAAAATCTGCACCAACAACATGCAAGAAAGCAACCATATCTGCTCCTTGTAATGCTTTGTGTCCCTCTCTATCCCCCTGCAGAAGGCACAGGATTGGAAACAGAAAAACATAGGATAATCCTGTCTGAGTGCTAAATCAGCAATCTTATTGAGTGACAGGTCCCATTAGACCTGGACTAAGCCAGGAATCCTGATTTATAAGCTCAGTGAGTGACAAGGGCACAAAGCACCTCCACTTCATAATGTTCCCTTAAACTTTCTCCGTTGTTTTTTTTTTAAAAAAAGCAGATAGGAATAGGTTCCATCCTAACATAACTTGTAGGTCTTAAGTAATTTTATAGTAATAGAGGAGGTACCACCATTTTTCAATGTTTGTGGTACCTCTTGGTATCTAACACTAGAGACATTACAAAATAAAAGTAGCTATATTTATGGCATCATATTTTTTACTCAAAACAATCAATTTTTTTACATTGTAAATTTCATAGATTTATATTATAATTATATTGTAAATTTTACTGTAATTTTTGTAGTGTGAATCATATAAGAGAATTAGAATAAATCCAATTGATTACCTCCTTGAAAGAGGAGAGATAAAAACGTACTTACTTATAAAAGAGAGATATCAATCACATAGGAGAAATGGTGACTGAAATCAAGTAAAAAATGTGGTGCTATATTTTTAGTAAAACTATTACAAAACTTGGTATACCTCTCGTTAACTCGTCAAGTACTGTAAAAAGTCTCTTAGGAGCTACACCTACACTACCGAAGTTATAAGAGGAAGAGCCTCCACACACACACTCCACATAATAGTTTCTTGTTTATCAGTCCATCTCAAGATGAAGAAAAGCTTTCTTGCTCTCTTCCTCCTACTCACCATTGCCTCCCAGGGCACATTGTGTGCTGCTGAGAGAAGCCACAGGATTAATGGAGCCCATCTGAGACCTCATCTCCAGGTTGAAGAATTGCATGGTCAGTGATCTCTCTGTTCCCTTCTTCTTGCTTGATGGTTCTTCCTTGCCATGGTACCAATCATCTAAAGAACTGAATTTGTCATACTAATTAATCTTCTGAAGAATTAAATTAGTTTTCTGCATTTTTTTTGTCTGTTTAGTCACTGAAGGGAAGAAGATCCTGGAGATTCAGGTCTCCAGGAAGCTTGGCCAAGCAGACCAACACACACAGAACCAAGAGGTGATGGTTCCCAAGAGAATGGCCATAGCTCACAAGGGTGGCAGCACGGGCGGCGGCGGCTCGACAGGCGGCACAACGGGCGGCGCCAGCAATGTCAACAGCGGGCCGGCTGACACGCGGCCGCACACCGGGAGGAAAAGCGCGGCGGCGATGCCGGCTCAGGCGACGACGTCCATCCTGGCAATGGCCTTCACCTGCGCCATTGTTGTCTCAGCTTTCAGTTTCTGAAGCTGTTTGTGTTGGTGAGTTCTTGCAAGAAAGGTATTAGTATGTGTGTTAGCGGTTTGGTAATCTCTGAATTTGTGTATCCAGTTTGTTAGCAGTACACACTGAAATTGTTTCATCTTCCTGTATCTTATATTCTTGGTTTATCATCTGCATAATGATGTCTCAGACATTGTTCTTGCAGTTGTAGGTTCTGGTAATTCTCATTCTAATCGATCATATTTTGGATTCTATCCAATTGTAAAACCACATGCTGAAAGAATTTGCTAGAAATTGAAGCTTTTTCTTCAGTCACTGACAAAAGATGAAAACCAATTTCTCAATTCAGATAGTACAGGCCGCCACAATATTCAATATTGTGGGTGAGATCTGGCAAGGTTCCTGGTTCATGGAGCACCAAAAAATCTGCACCAACCACATGCAAAATAGCAATCAAATCTGCTCCTTGCAATGCCTTGTGTCCCTCTTTCTTCCTGCAGAACATCATTGGAGCCAGAAGATTGGAAACAACAGGAAAAAAAATAGCATAATCTTGTCTCTTTAAGAGTGCCAAATCAGCAATCTTATTGGGAGACAGATCCCATTAGACCTGAACTAAGCCGGGAATCCTGAATTATAAATACAGAGAGTGTCAAGACCACGAAGCACCTCCACTTCATATTGTTCCCTTAACCTTTCTTTGGAGTTTTCCCAAAAAAAAAAGCAGACAGTTCATAGCTGCCATCCTGCCATAACTTGTACTTCACCCAATCTTTTATATATATATATATATATTATTTAGCAAAGGTTAAGGTTTAAGAAGAAATCATTATAGTGCATCTCATTAAATAATGGATGATTAGGAATAAAAAGCTGGGTGGTTAGGTGTAAGATGAAAAAAAATTAAATATGAGATGATTGATAAGACAAATAGTAGTATAGTAATACTTACATCGTACAAAATTTAAATTCTAAAAATGTTTAGATTTAAGAATAGAGAAACAGAGGAAATAGGTCTTATCTTAGCGGGGTTATTTTACAGTACATGATAGGTACCGTCATTTTGATTAATTTTGTGGTATCTCCTGGTATCTGAACATTAGGGAGGTAGCAAAATTTACATTGAAAAATATTTTACCTCTCCTTAGCTAACTTCGTCAAGTTCCACAAAATGTCTCTTAGTAGCTACACTACAGGAGTTATAATTACAGTAGTTATAAGAGGAGGAGCCTCCGCGCACACTTCACATAATAGCTTCTTCTTGGTGATCAGTCCATCTCAAAGATGATGAAAGGCTTTCTTTCTGCCTCCTACTCACCCTTGCCTCCCAGGACACAAAGTGTGGTGCCGAGAGAAGCCACGCGATTAATGGAGCTCGTCTGAGACCTCATCTCCAGGTCGAAGAATTGCATGGTTAGTGATCGATCTCTCAGTTGCTTTCTTCTTTCTTGATGTTTTCTTTTCTTCCTTCGCCATCTTCTAGACAACTGAATTTCTGAATTGCATGGTGGTGCTAATCTTCTAGACAACTGAATTTCTGGTACTACATTTTTGGAGAATTAGACCTTTTTCTGAATTTTGTTGTCTTGTTCAGTCACTGATGGCAAGCTTGGGCAAGCAGCTGACAGTGACAGCCACACACACCATGATGAGGTGAAGGCTCCCATGAGAATGGCCATAGCACACAAGGGCAGCGGCCCGGGCGGTGACACGGGCGTCAGCGGGAGGAACGTCAACGGAGCTTCTGACACACGGCCGCCGCACACCGGGAGGAGCAGCGCGGCGGCGATGCCGCCTCCGGTGACGACGACGTCCGTCCTGGCACTGGCCTTCACATATGCCACTGTTCTCTCGGCTTCCAGCTTCTGACGCTGTGCGTGTGGTGATGTTCTTGCTAGAAAGCCAGAAAGTATTAGTATGTGTGTTTTAGTGGTGTTGTGATCTTTGAATTTTGTGTATCCAGTTTGTCAGAAGTACAGTGAAATTGTTTCATGGCTAATTCTTAGCCTGTATCTTATATTCTTGATTTACCATCTATCTCATGGTGTCCCAAAGATTGCTCATGGGTGTTAGTTCCATTGCTAAGTGTTCCTATCTTGGATTCTGTTCAATTGGAAAGTCATATCTGAACAATCTTCTCTGTTCATATCTTGGAGGCTCACTTCCTTCTGCTGAATTTTGGGTTTACAAATGATAAAAGTTTAATCTTTGATCCTGTAGTCGAATTGTGCTGTATAGGATGATAGAGTGACCAATAATTTACTTCTGTCATGAAAAATATATACTCCCTCTATTTCATATTATTAGTTAATTTAGGTTTATTCTAAGTCAAACCTATTTAAGTTTAACCAAATTTATAAAAAATATAGTAATATTTTTAATACAAAACAAATATACTATAAAAATATATATTTAATGATAGATTTAATAAAACACATTTTAGATGTTAGTATATTTTTTATTAACTTAATAAAGAGTTTTGAGTTAAGACAAATAAAAAAGACTTATAATATAAAATAAATAGAGTAATAATCTTGAAAAGGGAACACTTCGCTCAAAGCATTGTGGAGCCAAGGATTAGAAATCTGGCACCACGTGAAATCATTCAGTTTGCCACTTGTTCTGAAAAGAAACTCTATTTTATGGATATCCATTTGTTCTGTTTCCTACGCACAGTTTCTGTCGTTGTCTGTATCTTCCATAACATGGGTAGATTTGGCGCACTAGAGAGGAAAGTTTTCTTGAGGGACCAGAGTAAGATAGGTGGCAGTACTGTAGCTTTTAATACTCATTATTATAAAAATATAAGTTGTATTTTTCTTGTTGAAACAAGTTTTTGACTAATTATTATTCTATTAGAATACAAATTTTTTGACACAATTGATATTATTAGTTTCATATTTAAAAGTATTTTTTTATAATTATACTTTTGTATCACATTAATAATATAATGTTAGAGCAATTGTTAAAGTTTTATTCTAATAAAATAAAATATAAGTTATAGAGATAGTATACTAGAATAATCAAAATTGGACTCTAAAGATTGGAGTCCTTAAAAATACCACCGAATAGATTGTGTTTGTTAAGATGACACTACGAACATCTTTCCCCACAATTTAGATCACTACAAGGACATTTCATACCCTTCTTTCTCATATTCCTTTTCTCTCCTCACCATCCCATGACAGCCATCAGCTCAAGGATCTAGCACACTGTAGCGAGGCTCCGAAATACTACTAGGAAAACATGGATTTGGGTTGGTGATGGAAATGTTTTAGTTCAGGGTATCGTAACTTGGAGCATGTGGTCCTCAGTATAGGCAAAATGATATATGGCGGGGATAGCTGGTGGGAAGGTGAAAATAGAGGTGCCGGAGTCTTCATCTATTGCAGGTGGCAAAGGTACATGTAAAATACCATACAGTTACCAATGTTACACAAAAGGTCACACACAGCGTGAGTGCACAACGAAGTTTTATTGTGATATCTATGAAAGTGAAGACCATGTGAGATCACGGTGACCGCTCTTTTGGTCTATGAATAAACCTCATGCATCTTTATGTGGCTATGCAGTAGATGGCCTAGGTTTTTATTGCATTCCTCTTTCATTTGGGTGGAAGGTAAAGCGTGAACCCAAGGCAGCTTTGATCACTGTCACAGTTGGACAGATGCCAATGTCAAATGTTACATCTGAGTTGGAAAGGTTGATTCCAGGTAAATGGAAGTGGGAAGTTGAGGACAATGGCAATAATTCTTTCTGCACTATCTTTCCTTCTGGTGCAGAATTGAAGCAGATGGTGGAACGGGGTGTAGCGCACACCAAGGTGGGAAAAGCTAGGACGAAGATAGTGGAGAGATGTTGGGAATGAAGTTAAATATGTCATACCAAATGTTTGGGTTTTGTGTGGTTTAACTTCAAAATTGAGAGAATATATGATTATATGGGCGGTTGGGTCCATTCTGGAAATTACTAAAATGGTGGACATGCGTTCAGTAGAAGGTATGACATAGTTCGTCAACAAGTTTTGGTTCTTGATCCATCTTTAATTCATGAGGTTGTGGATGTGGTTATTAGAGACCATTTATATGAGCTTCATTTCAGAGTGGAACCTGAAAATAGTACAACTGACCCTGAACCTATGGATATGGAAAATAGGGGGTGATATGAATGATGGAAGCAAGGAAGGTGGTGATGGTGTGGATGGTGGAGCAAAAGAGTTCTGAGTTGGGGAAGATGAAAGAGATGAATACAAAGCATGCAGCTGGACAGTTCAGTGGTTCGACAGCTGGCAAGGGAGTTACCTCTACTTCTTCTAGACAGGTTTTGCTGTTGCCTGATACAAAAGGCTTGACAACATTTAATGAGGAATATGATGGTTTGCTGGAGGATGCAATTATGGAGGAGCCGACTCAGGCGCAGGACAGATCGGTGGTGGAGTTAGCGGCGGTGCCTGAGATGTTGGTGTCTAGCTTTCCACTTCGTCAAAGCAAGAAGAGGGCAAGTGATGCTGATCAAGTCTCACTTGAGAGGGCAGAAAAGCTCAAGGCGGGGAGGAACTTGGAAACACTACCTGTGAAACGTAACCCTCATGTCAATAATTCTTTTTTGCTTTTTTCAGATGATCAAATAATTAGTTCTATTGATAAACTTGGAATAATAGTAGGAGATAAAGATGTTAATGTTAATGATGCTTTACTTGACATAAGAAAGTCTGAAAGGTCTAGATTAAATGATGTTAGAGTTGAGAACAATAAACAATTTTCTTTTGAGAATGAGGAGATAGACTCTTTAGATGAACAAGTGGTGGATAATTTGATTTTAGGACAACTATGTGGTGGTATTATGGAGGAAATAATGGATATGGGTGGTGATCACTCTTATGATTTTAAAGCCACACCAGACCCCAATAAATCTTCTTAAAAAAAGAAAGAAAGGCAGTAAGAGTGGTATTTTAATAAAAAAATAGTTTATAATGAAACGTGTCTTTTAGAACAGTGATGAGTTCAAGGAAAAAAAACACAAGTTCATTTCTGATCTCACAAAAGAGCAAGATCTTCATTTTATTGTTATATTAGAAACTGTTAGGAGGGAGTTTACATCTTCTGCTAAATCTATGTGCTGATAAAAATTTTCTGTAGCATTGTAAACCTCCTAAAGGTAGATCTGGTGACATTTTAGTGCGAATTGATTTACAAACCTTTGACATTGGTTCGATTGATGAGGGTAATTTTTAATATAAAGTTTCAATTATGTAATAAGGCAGATAAATTTAAATGGGCTCTTGTAGTAATCTATGACCCTACACAAAATGAATTTAAAGAAATATTTCTTACTGAGTTAGTTCATATTTACCTATACTTATAGGAGGTGATTTTAATATACTTATGAATCATGGGAAACAAATAAGGCTAATTATGATGATAGAGGCCTTTTCTTTTTAATACGTTATAAATGGTCTTAACCTGTGTGAGTTACACATGTCCGGTAGGAATTATCCTTGGACAAATAATCTTACCATACCCACCTATAAGAAGCTTGATAGAATTTTAATATCTACAGAATGGGAACATAAATTCCTGCTTTCCTCTATGACAGCACTAAATAGAGACATATCTGATCATACTCTACTATTAAATACAAATACATCATCATGGACTTACAACCAACAAAGTTTCAAGTTTAAATTAGATTGGTTTTTAAGAGATGGCTTTTTTGACATGGTTAAGGAGGTATGGTTAAGTGTTGATCATGGTGGTAGTCCAATGTAAAGATAGCAAGCAAAAATCCACAGGTTAAGACAACACTTAAGAGGATGAGCTAAAAATGTTAGTGGTGATAATTAAAAAGAAAAGAAGGAAATTTTAGATAAGCTTGGCAGAAAGGCTAAGACAACTTTGTCACAAGAGGAGTTAGATGTTAAGCATTTTTTTATAATAGTTTAGCACATTTGTTAAGAGAAGAGGAGATTAAGTGGTGTCAGCGTGCTAAAGTTAAAGATGACTCTAATACTAAATATTTTCAATTAGTAGCTAATTGTAAACATAGAAAAACAAGAATTTTTCAATTACAGAATGAGGATCAATTAATAAGTGGTGATGCAAATTTAAAATCACATATCACAACTTATTACAAGGGTTTATTTGGGCCTTCTTAGATTTCTCATTTATCTTTAGATAAGAATATAAGACATGATTTTTCACAAGTGCCTGAGTTGGAAAATGAGGTTTTGAAGTTCATGAGGCAATTTTTCAAATGGAACATAATAAAGTCAATATAGTCCTGGGTCTAGACGGTTCTATCAAGTTTTTTGAAATGTTATTAAATATGATTTTTTGATTTATTTAAGGAGTTCCACAATGATTCATTTCCTTAATGCTTGCTTAACTTGTACTATTATTTTGTTGCCCAAGTGTAAAGAGGCTATTAAGATTCAACAATATATAGATTGATTTGTTTGTTAAATGTGAGTTTTAAAATCTACTATTCCTATATAGTTGGACCTAATTACCTAACATGCATTGAGCCACATCATCTAGAAAAGGACTGTTAGATCACTACCATTCTTAATCACAGCCGTTGGATCACTTCATGCTTAATCACAGCCATAAATGTATTGTGTATGCTAAATGTTCGGTATTAATTATAGCTTTATATGTATTGAGCATTTTATTGTCTCACTTTTAATTCAATGCTGTTTTAAAGTGGTTTAGAAGGATTTCTAGAATCCCATAGTAAGCTGCGAGGTATCCACTATTATTTATTAAGGTTGCTACTAATAGAATTGCTAGCATTGCTCAAAAACTGATTAGCTCAACTCAGGCAGCTTTTTATACTTGGGAGAAACATTATGAAATATGTTGTCATTGTACATAAAACTATTTATGAGATGCAAAGGAAAAACATAGGGGTAATTTTTAAGATGGATTTTAAGAAAACATATGATAAAGTAAAATGGTACTTTGTACAACAAACTCTCAGGATGAAAGGCTTTTCACTGAAAGGGTGTGAATGGATTGCTTCTTTTATCCAAGGAGAGCATGTTGGTATTAAGTATAATGACCAAGAATGACCTAATTTTCAAACAAGAAAGGCCTTGGGGCAAGGTGACTCCTATCTCCAATCCTTTTTAATTTAGTTGTTGATATGTTAGCTATTCTAATTAAGCGTGCTAAGAAATATGGCCAAACATCTGGAGTAGTTCCACATCTTATTGATGATGGATTATCTATTTGTAATATGCAGATGATACATTAATTTTTATGGATAACAATTTAGAGGAAGCTAAGAACATTAAGTTACTACTTTCAGTGTTTGAAAAGCTTTATGGTCTTAAAATTAATTTACTGCTTTCAGTGTTTGAAAAGCTTTGTGATCTTAAAATTAATTTTTATAAGAGTGAAATATTTTGTTTTGGGTCAGTAAAGAATGTGAAGAACAATAATTCCCATATATTGGGGTATCTTATGGGTACTTTTCCTGTTAGATATCTTGGCATGCTGATGCATTTTAGGAAGCTAAGCAACAAGGATTGGAAAATTACTGAGAAAAAATAGAAAAAAAGTAGTTGGAAAGGTAAGTATATGTTGGTGGGTGGAAGACTAGTCATGATAAAGTCTGTGTTATCAAGTTTAGCCATGTTTACGATTTCGTTTTCTAAAATTCCGAAAGGAATTCTTTAAAAAATCGACTATTATGGATTAAGATTTTTTTGGTAAGGTGATGATCATAAAAAAAATTGATTGACAAGATGTGATATCATTTGTGAATAAAAGAACAAGGTGGATTTAGGGTTCATAGAAATTCAGAACCAATTCTTGTTGAGTAAATGGTTGTTTAAATTGATTAATGAGGAAGGAGTGTGGCAGGACTTATTGAGGAAAAAATATTAAAAAAACCAAACAATTACCCAAGTTGAGAGGAGCAAGAGGATTCTCATTTCTAGTCTGGGCTTATGAAAGTCAAAGAAATATTCTTAAATTTGAGATCCTGAATAAGCAATAATGGGAAACAAATTAGATTCTGTGAGAACAAAGGATAGGAAACACTTCCTTAAAGACAGATATCCATCTCTTTACAATATCGTTCATAGGAAAAGTGTGTCAATTACAACTGTTATGAGTTCTGTTCCACTCAGTGTTTCCTTTACAAGATCATCGGTAAGGTCATAACCTAGTTTGGCATAACTTATTAGATTTGTGCATACTCATTTGAAAGAGAGAAATGATGTGTTTAGGTGAAATATTCATCAAAATGGTCAATTTATCTGTTCATTCTATCTATCTAGCATTAATTAACAACAGACATTGAGAGGAATAGGATTTTGTGGAAATTAAAATTGACTCTTAAAAAAGATTTTAATTTGATTTCTGTTTAAGGGAATAACTTTAACGAAAGATAATCTAGCAATAAGAAATTGGAATGGTAGCAAGAGATACTACTTTTGTATGAGTAGTGAAACTACTTAGCATTTCTTCAATTGTCATTTGCTTTTTTTTTTTTGGAAAAGGGTACATGTTTCTTTTGGCCTAAAACCCCAAATAGTATTCTTCATATATCTAAAAATTGAAAATCAAGAAACTTAGGTTTTTTTTATAAATTGCTAACTAAATCTTATATGCAGGTACTTTTCAGGGGCAACAGGTCTATGCACAACTACAAAGGTGTGACGACAATAAGAAACTGATATATACTGTATGCCGAAACTTCAAGTCAACAGTCATGCAGATCTTCACTAACTTTAAATAGAGATTTACAAAGAATATTGAATAAAATGTATTTCTCCTTTTGTTTTGGAGTGTTAGACTTATTGTCTCGTCATATTTGGTCTCTAGCAGCTCAATGTTGAGCGAATAATAAGTGGTTTTAGCTTCTTTGGAATCTAAGGCCAGATGCTATTTTTATTATCTTAAAAAAACAGACTAGTAAGTGCTATCGGGCCTACTATTCTGGGCCAGATATTTTTTGAATTTGCACTAAACAATTCCAAATGTGCTTCTGGCCAGGCATGCATGGTTTATTTCGTGCCAAAAATCCCTGCTCAAGCCTAGCCCAAATACACCTCTTGGACCTATTTTTAGCCTAACTAGGGCATGCTTGGGCTGGATCAGGATAGATTTACATATCAATTAAAATAAGGGCACATGCCATGAATTAAGTTGTACACCAAGCATTGTGCCCCCAATCATCCATCTAGTATCATTTTGATCAAAGCAGTATCAGCAAGCATATGCTTCCCACCACAGAGGTGTTGAGTAAGAACATGTACCATTTTGATCTTGCTAACCTGAAGCTTCTAGTTTCGTGACCAACAACAATACCTGAGACACCATGTCCTTCAGATATACCAAAATCAGTAATTAATTACAGGATCAAAAGGCTTTCACTATGTGGTCTATCTAGTTACTGTTCCTGGTCTATTGCCAGCTGCCTGATTCCAGATCAAAGCAGTATCAGCTGCTCATCTGAATAAATGCCCGGTTTTGCTGCCCAAAGCACCAACCCTAGTCCGGACCTGTAACTAGCGTTATGTTTTACCTAAAACTAGCAGAAATTCACCAGATGAAAATGCAAGCCTGCTTAGAGATTTTGATCAGCAACCTTTTGCCATTGTGAATAATTCTTAATTTGAATTTGGATTCATAACCTTATAGCATGTAATCACCTCCGAACCGGCCCTGGCTCTAGAACGGTAACCGGCCCGTTACTCTAGTTTTGGGAACCTTTCTCTGATGACCATAGAGACCAAATGACACAAAAGTAAGATGCACAGTACCTCATCCTTACACAGTTTCCCCCATTTGTTCTGTCAAAAAAGTGCTTTACGCAGGCTCCATTTAGGTTATATTATCTTCTAACGAATCACAACTACTTTTACTGTTCAAGAGGACCATATCAAGAATCAAGATAACCTATCACAACTGTACGAAGGGAGCATCACAAGTGTTCCCTACCATTTAATTTTCCATCGCATAACGAATAATGATTAACAGTTAAATTCCTGCATGTCCATTACTTTTTTGCCCCAAAGCCCTCTCTAGCCATTAATCAGAGCTGAACTGGCACATGGCATTTATGTTCCTTTGAGCTAGCTTAAAGCACCACTCTTTCTTTTAGGGATAAAAAGAGGGGATGCAAAGGGGAACACAAAGTTGATATCACCTCGCACGATTTTTATAGCACCTACATCATAGTTTAATTCCTTGCCGATGTCTACTAGACATTAGCATAAATTTAGCATCGAACAAAAAAGTCCATATCAAATTAAAGCTCCACCCAGATAACATGTACCTAAGTAGACTACATGAAAAAAAGAGAAAATTGGATATTGCCACTATAAATATTATTGGTGCTTTCCTATTCAAAAGATTGTAATTGTTGTGATACCACTCCAAGGACGTGGCAATTTCATATTTGCCACTTCGGCTATTTTTAAATAATTTCTAAGCTTGATTCTTTCTAAATGACATTCTTCCTATCTTCTTGTCCCTTTTCTCTCACCCCTAGTTTCTCCAAATTCTCACAAGCTGAATGCTTAACAACTTTTCAGAATCTCCAGGTCTCTAAACAAGGCCTTATAATATTCTCTTCCTAGCTTCTTCCTTCTCTCTTGACAACGGGTATGAATGACCCTTCCTACAAATTTCTCCTTCCCATCAACAGCAGCAACAGATGTCAAGGCACACTGTACTGTACTTCTGTGACCTCGACTATCAGTTGCACACAGTCCAGTGATCAACTTGTCTGTGACCTACTCCTTGGTTTAGAATGTAGCCATCACGTCACTCTTCTACATTGCCATCAACTTCAGTAACTCCACCGCACTTGCCTGAGGAGGCAAGGAACAATGACAAGCTCAAGACAGCAACGATTTTGTCTATGCGGAGGACCACATGCTCCAAGAAACGCCCCCCTGAACTTCAAATTTTCAATCACCAATCCAAATCCAAAACTCCCTGTAACTCTCTCCATTTGTAAATGCATGACGTTATTGTCTTTGACATATATGTGACCATTCGACTTATTAAGAAAATATATAAGTAGTATTTATTTTGTTGTGACTTGTTTTAAGTGTAACTTATATCTATTTCTATATGTTTACACAAAGTTTTTAAATAAAAATAATAATTAAATATATGTAAAGTCAACAACGTTGTATATTTAAAAAAGATAGTAGTATTTTTGAGCATCACTGCAGCGAGCTAGATCCTTAAGCTGCTGGCTGTCAAATTATCATGGGTATAGAAGTTTTTGTAGTGCTAGAAATTGTGGCCAGAGTGGTGAATATCTGACTGCTATGTCTTCAGAGTAGCATCACAACAGCTACAATCTATTCGGTGGCATTTCATAGAATGCCAATCTTTAAAGTGAGATACATAAAATTATCAAAAGTAAAAAAAAGCTAATAGTATTGTCACAAGGAAATTTTCCTCTCTAGCATGCGAAATCTATTCGTGTTAGAGCATCTCCAACATCTTGCTAAATTTGGCTCTCCAAATATTTGTTTGTCTAGTATGTCAAAAAAAATAGTAAGTCAAATTTGCCTTTTACTCCAACAACCTCTATTACTCTTTTCAATCTAACATGGGTCCTACATATCAATCTATGTACTTCTTCTTCCTCTCTCCCTTCACATCTCTCCCCTCTCCACTCACCCCACGCCCCCACCCACCCATCACCTCACTGATGAGACACCGGATCGGTGGTTGACGATGATAGTGCTGGTGGTTGATGGAGCTTGACATATGATAGCAAATGGGGCAGGCGAGAGACGATGAGGATGGGAAAGGGAGGCTTGATGTAGATGGCGAGACCCCACACTCGCCCTCGACGTACTGGACGGTGACGAGGAGCAGCAACAGGAAGACAACGGCGGCACTCACGTTGATGGCAGTGATAGACGAAGCCGAACGAAGCAGATCGGGGCAGACGACAATGAATAGACAGATTAGGGCAGCGACGGTGCTTAGTAGACCCGACAATGCCACCGAGAGAGATGTCAGAGACGAAGATGACAAGGGGCTCGTCGTCGTTGTGACACTGGCTCGTGCAGACCTAGAGGTTCCTGCCATCCCTGATCTCTGCCCCATTTGGCCATCAGGGCAACGGCGCCGGCCCTAGTGAATTGGCCTGGCGGTGAGATAAGGAGGGAGAGCGGAGGGATTGGTCTCTCGCTAATGTGGTGGGCTTGATGGTGCAACTCAACTGCAACGCGGCGATGACATCAACGATGGGGAGGCCAAAAGAGCGAGAAAGAGCGATCGTGGGTGGCGAGGACAGTGGAGGGGTGGGACCATAGTTGGCAACTGATTTTTGGCTGGCCAATCTGTTGGAAGCCGATTTTTTTGCAAGATTTGCCAAAATTTGGTTTGGAGAGGCTAGGTTATTGAAGATGTTCTCTAGGGATAGCGTAGGCAACTAACGGTCCGTAAGAAACAGATCTGATAGATATCCATAAAGTAGCATTTCTTTTCAGAAGAAGTGGCAAATGAAGTGATTTCACGTGGTGCCAGATCCCTAATCATGGGCCCCAACAGTGCCAACTTTAAGCCAAGTGTGTCCCATTTTCCAAAAAGATCATTTTTTTTTGGTGACGGTAGTGAATTATTGATCACTCTTAACATCATAGACAGGGCAATTTAACTGCATAATCAGAGATCAAATTTTATCTTTTGTAAATCCAAAATTCAGCAGAATGAAGTGATGCTTCAATCTCCAGAAACTTGTTCAACATTTGGTTTTCCAATTGGACAGATCGAATCCAAGATATGAGCAGTTAGAACTACAGTACTACCAAGAACAATCTCTGCGACGCCATGAGACAGATCATATAAATCAACAAGAAGATGCATGCTAATAATTAGCCATGAATAAATTTCAGTGTATTTCTGACAATCTGGACACACAAATTCAGAGATCACCACACCACTTACACACAAAATACTATCATCGCAAAGGAAAACACACACGCATTCTACCAGTACCTTTCTTGCAAGAACACCACCCACAGCTGGTCAGAAGCTGAAAGCTGAGAGAGCAACGGCACAGGTGAAAGCCAGTGCCAGGATGGACGTCTTCGCCGGAGTCGGCAGCATCGCCGCGCCGTTCTTCCCGGTGTGCGGCCGTGTCTCAGACACTCCACCACCGCCAGCGGTGGCGGCGCCTCCCCCAACAGCCCAGTAAGTACGTACCCCCTTTTCTCTAAACATCCCAACAATAATATATGTCTAATACACCTATAATAATCTTTATTAATCTATTGGTTGTTTACATGTTTTGGTTAATCAAGCGAGCAAGTCAACTGAGAATGTTACGGAACTGATGTGCAATGAGAGAAAGATTATTGAAGATGTTACCATAAAAACCAGTTAATTAGCAAAATTATTAGCACCCTGACCGGAATATAATATTATTTTTATATGCAGTGGTCACCCAACAGCCAATAAGAATCATATTTTTTTCTTTTAGAATATTGCATTGTATTAATACCTAAGTATCAAATAATATGGCTAACATTTCGTGCATGAACCGAACCTCACTCCCTATGTTATAATTTAGCTCTCTACTTTAATTTTGAATTTCTAAAATATTGGTTAATACTTGTAAGATAAATAGTTCGTTGTTCATTTTGCCAAGATCTAATTGTATGATTTTTGTCTATTTACCTATACATTTAGCTTAGAAGATATTATCACCGCTTCTGTAGAGTAATTAAAATGCTAAATTCAAATATATAGAGCATAGCAACTTCTATCTTTTGTATTATCATATGTTTTTTATATTGATATGATATATTACTTATGAAAAGACTTATATATGTCACACCTCTATCCTAGTTTCGCCACTGCACACCCTTGTGAGCTATGGCCATTCTCTTGGGAACCTTGTGTTCGTCTCCTTGGCCAAGCTTCCTGGGGACCTGAATCTCCATGAGCTTCTTGCCTTCAGTGACTGAACAAGCCAAAAAAATTCAGAAAACTTGTCATTAAATTCTCCAGAAGATATTATCTTCTGCCATGGTTTAATGCCATTCATCATTAGTGTTGTGTGCAAAATCAATTGCCGATTTTAGAGATTTTGTATTAGCAAGATTTGGGAAATGATTAATTTATAATTTGCTTACTCTGAGATATTATCTTCTGCTATGGTTTAATGCCATTCATCATTAGTGTTGTGTGCAAAATCAATTGCCAATTTTAGAGATTTTGTTTACTAGCTTCGAGGGAAAAAAATCACTCACATTGTTTGCCCTATTTTAAGCCGTTGTCAAATTTTAAATTTTAAAACTAAAAGTTGATTTTGAGATTTTTTTATCGTAGTTTATGTTTCAGCATTGGCTTTTAAATTATTAAAAACACACATATAAAAATTTTAATTATAAATTATTTTTTATTGTTGCTAAGCCATAACGCTTATAATCAGCATATGACCCAATAGATACAATTGAATTGAATTACTACATACAACTTAAGCCAATATGGAAACAATGGTTATGTAGAGTTTTGCTAATCATAAATGGAGATTTAGCATTTATTTTTAAGTTGGTATTCTAAGTTTTTTTATTTTTAATTAAATTGCAACTTTGTAATTCGCAGTGATCGACCTATAAACAAGTTGGTTGTAACTTTTTGAATGAATTTTATTATCTTAAAAAAAAAGGTAGAGTTGCATTGAACTAATAGGGATAAAATAATCATTGTCTAAAATGTACTTTAATTTATTTGCACTAATTTTGAAATGTTTCATGACCGTGTAATGATTCATATTCATCTCTCCCAAAACCAATTTTTTAACCAACTATTCTTTTGACTTGTCATTCTTTAATACAAGATTAGTTCTAACAAATGTTTTTATAACCATGTACTCCTGCTACTAGTAAGATAATGAAACTTATGAAGTATGGCATCATTTTTTTACACAAACTATATTCTTTCAACATTATTTTTATTTGGCCAAGCTATATATACTTTTAATATATCAAATATTAAAATATTCAACTGTTCAAACTCCTATCACCTACATGCTATTGATTTTGTGTGTAGAATGAAGCCATTAGCCACCCACTGTACCCCCACCAGAAAATCAACAAAGCTTTAGGCTGACATAAGACAAAGCACACCCTTCTTAATCTGATTGTTTGACGCGTACTAGAAAAGAAAGGTTGGAGCCCGTCATCTTCCAGGATGGACAAATGGTGCATTGCCACGTGGCATTGGCTGATTTGACTGTCGGCGCCTACACGTCGTGGGGGCTTCACGCCATATGGCGGTTTTAAAAAACCACAATACAACCAAGAGAATGCCATGCTGTATACTCGGTCAAACGAACTAACCAGACAGCACGGTCTAAGCCACACTTAACATGATCCGTTAAAACATGATCATTATAGTAAGCCATATCATATCGATCCACTCGTGAAGTCGTTAGGCCATTAAGTACGATTGTGGATTAGTGGTGACCTGGCTAGCTTTTAAATAAAAAAAATAGAAATAATAATAATAATATAAGAAAATAGAAAAAAATTTAAAAAAATAATTAAACAATACTCGTGCCGGCACGTCAGGCTAGGATGACGGCTTAATCACGATATTGGCTAGATGGATCATGCTTAAGCCCATAAACAGTATCTTCGTGCTTGGTCGGCCCATTAGGCACGATGTATTTAGCTCACACTACCATGATGTTAGGGAAAAAAAAGAACCGATGCCTATCTCAAGGCACTGACATATGTGCCATATGTATATTCAGGCCTACATTTCAGAATCAATTCAGTTGACTTGGCCTTGCTTTTTCCTCTATATTTTTGTGATGAGGGTGGCAGATGCATGCTCTTGACTTTGTGAGAATTGAATGGTTATTTTTTTTATGTATAAAGACGAAGTAAAATTAAAATAAAATTTATGTAAACCTTAAATATGTGAAGTATATATTAAGCCAATGATGTTTGCCACTCCTTGGCACTACAACTTTCCTCTAGGCAATGACACATAGTTCAAAGTTGTAATCATGGTAGCTTTCCTTGCTCCTAGCCAATTATTTGGACTTAATAGTACCCCTTTATGAGAAAAATAGAGTTTGTTCTTCCATAGAGGTTAGTGTGTTCTTGATGCTTCATCTTCTCCTTTCTTTGTTTTCACATCTGGATAACTCTTGTTAATCTGCAGTGATTACTTGTCATCTCTACTCTGCCTTCTCTTTTCTTTGTCTTGATCCAATCCATTTCCCACAAAACCAGTAAATTGGATTTTTCGGTTGCTTAGAATTGCATATCTTTTCTTTCCTTCTTTCTTTTTTGGTTTCTTCAAAGATTTGTTTCTTTCTTTCTAGAGGTGTGCAACACTACCTGTTCTGTTCATTGCAAGAATGGCCGGAGTTGGAGAAGAAGGCGAGGTGGCCGCTCTGCGGGAGGCTCTGGGGCAGCAGGCGGCCGCCGTGGAGGAGCTGAGGGCCGAGCTGGAGGAGGAGAGGCAAGCGGCGTCGTCGGGCGCCGACGAGGCTCTGGCCATGATCCTGCGGCTGCAGGCGGAGAAGGCGGCGGAGCGGATGGAGGCGGAGCAGTTCCGGCGGGTGGCGGAGGAGAGGATACAGCATGACGAAAACTCGCTCGTGTTCCTCAAGGCCGTTGTCTTCCACCAGGAGATGGAGATCAGCTCCCTCAACTGCCGCCTTCTGGCCGTCTGCGCCACCAACGACCCGTACGCGCCTCCCGCCGCCGGTGATGGCCGCGCCGCCGCCATCGGCCTACCCTGGCCAAGAACGGCGTCGTTCCTTCAAGAAGGAATGCATCCCACCCGGCGGCGCGGCTGGAGGAGCTCTGCTCGGAGATCGACTTCGGCGAGGACGGGAGACACCCCCACAAGAACGGCGGCGGCGACAGACGGCCGGCGAGGACAATGCGAGCCACCGCCGGCTCCGGCATAGGAGAGGTGATCAGCAGGGAGGAGTGGCTGACGTCCAATGCGAGCCACCGCCGGCTCCGGCGAGTGCCAAGCTACTCCGAGAGCGCGACCCTGATACCTACCAGGAGAGCTTCGCCGGAGATCATCTCCGAAGAAGAAGAGGACCTGATCTCCCGCCACGGCGAAAAGGCGCGAAAAGCGTGCAACTGCAATGGCCACACCCCCATTGCTGAATTGGGTGCAGACATTGAGCAGATCAAGCTCAATGTACAAAATCTTCAGACCAAATTCATCAAATAGAAGGAAGCAACCATCTCCAGAGGCGACTCGCAAACGCGATTGCTAACCGAAAAGTGCGCAAAGCTCGACGCGGTACAAACGCAGCAGGATGTTCAAGTGGAAAAGAGATGATCATCAGCTCCTGTGCAGGTGAGAGTGAGCAGGGAAGAAGGTAGTTCATCCAAAGGGCGAGTCTACGCACTGAGTGTGCTGCTGATGAACCAGTTCAGTGAGGTTAGTGCAATTATCTTCTCTGCTCTACTTGTTAGGCCCTCGCTCAAGATTGCTGCATCCATGTCATTCTTTAGGTGCTTCTTGATATTGGTACTAGCTGTGGTGTTCAGAAAAGTTTTGATGAACTAGTGATAAGCAATGGCATTCAGTGCCCAGGGGAATAGTTTTTTTTCCTTTTAATTTTGATTCCTACAATTTTAGTCATTCTTTGTAATAAGAGCATATCTGGGTGGAAAATGCTCAAACAAGAACTCGCTATCTTCAGCGTTTTGGTCCTGAGGAAACATTGCAGGATGATGACTTTGTCCAAAGTCATCTTGGAAGTGACAATGTAATTTGCTGAAGGTTATGGTTCACACCTCTCATCTCTCTGATGAAATGCCTGTCTATTACCCCAAAGCATCATGCACCTACATAATCACATTAATAATTGCACCAAATTACTGTAGTGTTTAGGCGTTTACGGTTTTCAATAAGAATTTCTTCTGGATTATCTTAACAGGTAATGATGTATATACCGTGACATGCGTGAAGACCTAGATAGCATTTTTATTGGTTTTTGAAGCTTGTTGAGTTGATTACAAAGACTGCTGATTTCCATTTTTTTACCATATTTTCTCTGAGCGAAGATGATGTGTACTGTGTACACATATGGTGACATGTTGACAGCTCATGTAGATTGTAACGTGTGCTATACTTTTTTTTTTACTTTTGACAGAAAAGGCACTGTTGATGTAATGTAACCAACAAGTGTAAAAAAAATTCATAAGATATTGAATTTTGATTCCGATGGAATCAACGTCATTTTCATCTGTAGTTATGTATTATATAGGCAGTCGTAGGCAGGCAGAATATGCAATGAGAAAACTACTGTAAACGTTGCTTCATCTCTCCAAACGACTACTTTGCTGCTTCTAGTGTCTACTGCAAACCATGAATTTTGGCATGTATATGACTAACAGCTAACTAAACAAGTCTAGTTTCAAAAGTAGAACATATTATCAATTGAGAGAAAAACAATTGACGGGTGTTCCAGAAAAAAAAATTGTTAAATCATCATATGGCGGTTCTGCTAATTGCCCCTTGGTTAGGAGGGCAGAAGGAACTTGGATACACATATTCCCATTAACACTAACAAAATATCATTCTAACAATGGCAGTAGGCATCCCTTTTGTAACTACATGTCGCATGCAGTCTCAACGACAAGCCTTCTCACGAAATATTGTTCCCAGGGAAGGAAAATCTGGAAACGTGCAGTCAATGCTAACCATTCCTGGAGTCTGGCCTATGACTAGATGTCGCGAACTTGCAATAAAAACCTAAACCTCAGATGCTTATGTACTGATTTCTGTAACTTTGAAGAACTTCCAAAACTATTGGAATAAACAAAATAAAGGAGTAAACCACGTATTAGATTGGAAATTATAACAAATGAAATTTCATAACAAGATCAATCGGTGGTAACAGAACTTATGAGTGAGCTGACAAATAGAGTGATTAAAACGGTCCCCTAAAAACTAGTAACAAAATATTTCTGTTTTGAATCATCATTCACCAATCAACAGAAATTCAGCTCAAAATAGTCAATAGAAAAACTAAGCTAGCATTTACCAGCAAATCGGCACCTGACTGAGGGGGAACGTTTGGATGAATTTTGACAGAAATGGTCACTTGATAAGGTAATGTAATTCTTCCATTTCATTTTTCATACATGCTGCTTTTCTCTAAGAACTAAATTATCCTTTATATATAAAAGAAAAGGTATAATACCTGTAATTTCAAGGAACGGGAAACACTTTGAGCATTTACAAGGTTCATCATCGTAGCAAAAGTCAGGGTTCATCACCATTTTTCAGCACCAAGTGTCCATCTTCAGCCAAGATACAGATCTCGGTGACAGCCTGACAACAAAACAATGTCCCTACTTTAGAAAAAATGGATTTCCACCACATAAACAAATTCAAATGTATGGCTTAAATATCATGGTATCATGAAATTACAGCTAGAATAAAGATAGAAAATGAATCCTCAAGGTAGCCACTGCAATCTTGACAGAACTTGAACAATCTCTTATGGTTACAGGTGTACTTAGGTATAGTAAAAGATCATCTACTTGGAACTGCCAGTGCAGTTACAAAGCTTCAGACAGGACTTGTCTTTGCTAGAAATGAAAGGAAATTACCATTATTCGAAGAGATGGTGACAGCTCATAGGCAAATTTTAGGTACTTGTGCAATTACTCAAAGAAAGAATGAAAAAGTGCCCAAAGAGGTGCTAGAATTGCCATGAAGGAGTGAGGGAGCTCTATCTTCATTATTAAGCACACAGACAAGCTCTAGTTGTATGATATAATGGATTATATGCAACAAAATATTTTTTCCAGTAGTTAGGCAACATTTTTTTTTTTGCAAAAGCTGGGTTTTCTTTCAGTATGTTTAAAAAACACTTCAACAAAGAATAGTTCCCTCTCAAAATTTCAAGCGTGTAAACTAGTCAATTTATTTATTAATAATCAATATTCCAGTGGGTCTTGTGCCTAAGATTGTTAACATCATCCCCACTTGTAAAAAGATAGAATTGGTGATTCTTTCTTCATACCTAACATAAGACACCAATAAGAAAGAATGAAGAAAAAACGATTTTAAGAACTAAATAGAGTGAGCATCTGTACATTCTGACACACAAAAAAAAACCACTAAACTAACAACTAGCATGACAGACCCCTCCCAAAAAACCAATGCACCAAAATAGTTGAATGGGGCCAGATATGCAGCATTATGCAGTAACAGGACAAAACTTAAAGAAAATAACTGATTTCCCTCCAAACCTGATGGTACTCTTTTTCATTCAGATCTTTCTTCAGAATATTCGCAGCACCATCAAGGATTTCCTGCTTGGTTAATTTCGAATTGGGATCTTTATCACAGAAGAGCTTAATGAGTAAATTTCTTCAGTGGATCAAATTAACAAATAACTATGGAATTCTCTGTCAACATCAAGATGGTACTCAGAGTATTTTCAAATTCTGCATACCGTGGAGTATTCATCTTCACAGGCTTTGCAACGTAAACACCATGAACAGGAACAGCAGCATGGTTTAGTGACTTTTGGAGATCTACAAGACGAAACGAAGCACAATTTGTTGCAGCATTTGACAGAGCTTGCAATTTTTGTCCATCCTTTCTACCAGAAGCATATTTAGCTGCCAACTGCCTCAAGTCTCTACGAATTGCCTGAATACTAAATCAACATATATCCAATACAATCAGGAACAAAAAGACACAAGGAAATAAGAAAATCAGATACCATGCAGTTACTGCAGTACTTGGTACTATAAACAGCACTTTATGCATTGTATACAAGTATTGAAAAATTTTGTACTTGTTCAAAACATGCAAATAGAATGTAAAAGCTATCATCAACAACATACAAATGTAATAGCTTTTATATTGGTTTGTTGTCTTGCAAAAGTGCCACCATGCAACCACATGCTCTACAATGAAGCATCTAATACTAAGCCAGGTAAAGTTTGTAGACAAAACTAACACAAAACTAATATTTAATGCAGGTGAAACGTTGGTATTTTACTATTCCACTGCCAGTCCTACACCCTGAAGGTGAATAGCTACAGCCCACTGTTAACTGTAGTTTCTATACCAATACCACAATAACTATTTACAATAGACTGCTTCTATTGATATTACTGAAATACTGAATGTTACTAGGTACGGTTGAATAACACCATATTTTCCACTAAAATTAGTAAAGCCAGCAGAGTTGAATTGCTATAGGATAGCTGCTACATCCTAATCACTTCCACCCCATACATCACAGATCACTAATAATTGGCACTTTTTTTTACAAAATAAAGAAATAGCACCATACACAGGGCTCTGCCAACAAGACCCATCTTACTACAACATAGGTGCTTATTATGATCTGAACTAAAATAAGCTGGAGTTTCAAGGGTACAATTCTAGAGATGCATAGCACCTTGAATTTTCATTCGTGCATTAGACCCAAAGAATACAGATAGATGAATTGCCAAGACACTGAAACTAGAACAGTAAAATTTTAAGTGAACAGAAAGGAGCAAAAATCAAGATAACCTGCAAATCTCTACACAATTACCTGCGAACTTTATTGGCAGTGAAAATAGTATCCAAAACAGAGTGCACGAGGTTTTCATTTCCTTGCATGGGACCATCCCTGGCCTTGTTCATATTTGGATCAGGCCCTTTCGAAGGAATGTTAGACTTGGTTGAGTTCTTGGTTTTCCTTGCCTCAGTATTGCTGGATGTCTCTTGAGAGTCACGCATAGTTGTCTCACGAACAGACCAAGCATGCTCTTGCTCCTTGACTATATGGGGATAGTGTTTTATGAAGGAAGAATCCACTGGTAATATAAATTTGCAGTCTTCGAGTTTTGCCCTTATTTTACACAATGGCTTTAGAATTTTTTTCATTAGGGGATCATCTACCTTAATCAATCTGTATATGTCCTTCAAAGGGATGGAATCCCTTTTCATAAATTCAAGAAGAATTCTATCTCTTTTGCAAGCACATCCATCATCAAACAGTAAATAACTTTTGCAGACCCACAAACCATGCACCAAATCTGCGTACACTGGAAGCACTTTGAGAACATCATACTCTGAATAGGGTGGAGTAAGATGCATCAGAGCATTAAATTGATTCACTTGTGATATCTATTTTGAGAAAATACGCAAATAATAAGGACAAAAGTTAGAAAACAACTTAAACTGTTGACCAGCTTATCTCAGAGTTAGAAAATCCACTGAAATCAGAGCATCCCAGATCTAACCTCAGTAAACCATTTCTTCAGACGCTCTTCCAATGGCAGTTTAAGCATTTCCCTGTTAAGCAATAAAAGGGAAAAAATGATTTCTATGTTGAATTACATTTCTTGTATCTCAGGTCTACCTTGAGAAATAAGAAGAAAAGAAGCAGTACTAAAATGAAAGGAGCAAAAATGCAACTAGTTAACAACAATGAAATTGAGTTAGATAGCTCACGGGTAGTTCTGTTCACAGTAAAAAATGAGCTCCACATTTCTGAACTCATGAAGATTATAATTGTGTCATTTAAAGTCATGTATCAGCAGTTACAAATTGTCTGTTACTCTGTTTATTTCACTTTTGGCACCAAACTTTACCAAGATCAGACAATCTTTCATGTGTAATTTCGGAATTCAAGCCAAATATACCCTTGATGCCTCAAGAAGATTGGCCTCCCTGATCAATGGGAACTATTCTCACCTTTTTCTGGACAAGGTTCTCCATGACTACCAACATACAGACCAAATCCTCCTACCATTCTTCCCAGTTCACGACACTTCATTCCCACCTCTGTTTCTTTTAATTAACACCCTTGACTAGGGCACACAAAATTAGAAAATCGCACTATTACTGGATACGACCATTTTGCCCCTTAAAAGTCTGGAAGAATTGTTTAGCATTCTAAGTAGCACATAGATGGGCACGATATTAAAGAACTTTGTAGATTTTCTAATTGTAGGGATAAAAATGGAAAATAGACATCGGGCTCCATACAGTGCCAAATATTTGTGAACGACTTTTTTTTTTCAAAGTTCACAATTACTACCTCCATAGCACAAAGACTTCATTTCAGGCTATGAACCTGGACAACTTGTCTAGGTTCAAATAAAGTCTTTTTGGAAGGAGGTAGTCGATGAAAATGGATGAAATAAATTAGAGGTATCAACATGATACAACAATAAAGTTAATTGCCCCACCAAAAACCAAAGTAAACAGAAAAAAGTGAATCAAATACATATAAATAACGACATCAGCTGCACTGGCACAGGAAAAGATAAGCACTGCACCTTATTGCATGGCTTTTGTTCCTATCCCTGCTGCTTGTTGACCCTCCAGGGCATAAGGACATTACATAATCAGATCTGCATGACAAAATTGACAGGATCAAATGTGCATATATTGTAGAAAGTCGGCTTTAGAAAATTTTGACAAACTTACCTTCTATCCTATTCGTGATTCTCAAGGCATAGCATCAACAAAGAATGCAAATGTAGAAGCCATTTTCTATCGCAAGGGTTTTATTTGGAATCCAAATCAATGCACCTCAACTCAACCAATTGTATCATTCCTCAACAATTCACTAGTGAGGAAGGCTACGAACATGTAATTGTAGTTCAGGCACTTCCCAACATTTTTGTACCACCTATTAATATATATATTTTTATGGAAACACTACCAGACCTTGGCAGCAGTTGATTTTTATATATTAAAGAAAGAACAAAACAAGGTTTTTACAATAATTAGAAGTTTAGAATTGAAAACTGTATTTTATAGTACATACATCGGTTAGTGTTACGGTTATATATGTTGCGGGTATATATAGAAGAATACAAAGAAAATGATCCATAAAACATGATCATCACATGGCTGAAGACTCGTGCTTTGTGATCACTTTCTAACTATACTGTAATTATCCTAATGAGACTGGATCTAGCCGGTAGAATATGCCTAGCACAAAAGTTAGTCAATTAGGCAGCCTAACACATCCCCACAGTTAAATCGTTAGTGGACCGAACGTTTAGACTGGACCAAAATTTGGTGAAAACGGAAGATGGTAACCTCTTGGTGAAGATGTCAGCAAACTGAGACGTCGTAGAAACATAAAAGATACGAATATCACCAAGTACAACACGCTCCTGAACGAAGTGTAGATCGATCTCCACATGCTTAGTGCGCTGGTGCTGAATAGGATTAGAAGACATGTAAAATGCACTAGTGTGCTAGTGCTAAATAGGATTAGAAGACATGTAAACTGCGCTAATATTGTCGCAGTATACCAAAGTTATCTTGCACAGAGGAGTGTGCAGTTCAGACAACAGGTGACGTAGCTAAGTGACTTCAGCTACAGCATTGACGACCACTCGATACTTAGCCTCTACACTAGAATGAGAAACTGTATTCTATCGCTTGGATGACCACGAGACTAAGTTGTCACCAAGGAATACCGCATATCTAGAGGTTGATTGCCAGCCCAATCAGCGTTAGAGTAAACAACCAAGTTAGGCTGAGAGTATTCTGCCTCCATAGCGGTTCCCCAATTTGAATCAGCGAGACCAGCCCGGTAACTCCGGGGAATTGGTGACAGGTGGGCAGCCTCGAGCAGTACAGGTTGTCGAAACCTATGCTTACCGCGAGTAACCATACTGTGTTGATTTGTCACGGGAGCAACTGGAACTGCGCCGGGAGGAATAGGCGCTGGAGCCAAGGGACTGACACCCGTGCCCAGTGTTGGGGAAGGTGGTGCTAGAGCTGAGCACCGGGAGTAGATCAAATCCCGATATCAGCCTGAAACAACAGAAAGCGAACAATATTATTAGTGGTGCGAATAATGTGTTCAGCTCTACCATTTTGAGCGGAGGTATATGGACATGACATTCGAAGATGAACGCCATAGGACAGGAAGAAAGTATGGGTGCGAAGGTTGTTGAACTTAGGGCCATTGTTACACTAAACTCCCTGAATGGTGACCCTAAACTGTGTGTGAATATAAGCAAAGAAGTTGGAAAGAGTGTTAAAGGTATCAGACTTTAGTCGCAAAGAAAATATCCAGAGGTAATGAGAACAGTCATCTAGAATAACTAGATCATATTTGTAACCAAAAATAGTAGTGACAGGAAAGGTCCAAAGATCACAATGAATTAACTAAAAATTGTGAGTGGCACGCGAAGATGAACTATAAAAGGGTAAGCAAGTATGGCGACCTAACTGGCAAGCATGACAGAAAGTATCACTAGCACTTTTATTACAAGAAATGGTTGAAAAATGTGCGTCTAAAGAGGACGTCCTATCCTAGGTGTCCAAGACGCTGATGCCAAAGTGAAGATGTGGAGGACGCATATAGAGCAGCTGCTGGGAAGCGTAAGGAGTAAAGGGGTCTGGAGCTATCACATCGGATGATTTTCCTTCGAGTATGAAGATCCGTTCCAACATAGCCAAATGGGTTAAACTCCACAGAATAGTTGTTATTGAAGGTGAACTGGTGAACAAAAAATGAGATTTTTAATGAGGTTTAGAGACACAAGAATATTATTAAGATGAAGCTTAGGAGAAAGATGTGCAACACCAGTGAAAGTAACTGGAATGAGATTCCCGTTACCGACAACAATGCTAGGAGAGTGACAAGGAGTGGTGTAAAAAAGAATACCGGCATCAAAGGTCATATGATTGGTGCACCAGAATCGAAATACTAATGCTGTGATGGCTGCTGTAGAGTCAGTCTGAAAATTAGCCGCTAGTGCTTGTGTATCCTATCCTAGTGCCATTGGTGGACACAACCCCATAGAAGGTGGGACCCTCCACTGACTGACCCACTGTCCGTGCGGACCAGCGAGCAGGTCATGAGGTGGCCCAACTAGAGGACCGCTTGTGGCCCAGGCCACATTTGAATAGATTCGGACCATGGGTTGAAGACAATGGGCCACATACCATTGGGAGGCTGTCCTATGGGAGTCCAAAGAGTAGTATAAACAAAACTCACACTAGCTCCCATCCTAGCACTTGCACCCGCACCAGCGCTTGCGCCTACGCTGTTGCTACCAGACCCACCACGACCTCCTCGTTGACCACACTTACCACGCTGCTGGTGGAAGCCACTGCAAGACCCACCCCCGAAGTTGCCGCTAGGAGTTCTCGGTTGCGGACGAGCCCGATATCCGACAGGTGAAGCAGTTGACGGTGGGTGGGGCGATGGTGGCTTGAATCTGCCTGTTCTAGAGGCAGCAAGGGCTATCGCAGGGGAGCTTTTATCCATGATGAGCTCTTCCAACCGTAAGTCATCGCACACTTGTAGGAAGAAGGGGAATGGATTGCTACGGCGGAGATGGAGCCCAATGGCGGTGAAGCGCTCGTTTAGGCCTCGGATGATGTTGAGGATGAGGGTGCAATCAGTGATGTGTTCACCAAGGTTGCGAAGGTCTTCGGCCATCCGCTTGTAGCGCTGACAGTACTCGACAACGGGGAGGTCTTCCTGCTGGAAGGAATGGAACTCCTGGTCGACGTAAAGAGCGTGGGTTGTATGATTGCCAAGGAACTGAGACTCAATGGCGAGCCAAGTCATCTGGGTGGTGGCGCTGTGCTGGGAGATGGTGTCGACGAGGTCATCGGAGATGGTCTCGAGCAGCCAGGTGTGGACGACACAATCCATGCACACCTAGTCTGGGGAGTATGGCGCGGTGTCGTCGGAGAGGATGTGGTGCTCCAAGGAGAACTTCCCAACGATGAGAAGGAATGACTCGCACCACCGAGCGTAGAAGTTGGAGGTGACGTTGAGGAGCAGCAACACGAGAGCGCGGATGTTTTGCACGGCGATAGCCTGGGCGTGTAGGTTCAGAAGGGCGACCGCCTCGTGTTGAAGGGCAGCGTCGAGAGTGGTAGTATCACTGCCTGCGACGGAGCCGTCGTCTGTGACAACGTCTTCTTCACAGTACGGCTCCGTAGCTGCGCGCTCTCGGGTAGCGCAATCAAGGGCATCACGGAGGCGGGCGTCGGCTGCGTCATGCTCGATTTGGGCAAGAATGGCCTCACGCTTTGCTTCTACCACGTGGGCAAGAGCAGCGTTGCGGGTGCCATTGGTTGCTCACTCGTGATCCTCCCGGGCAACTGATCGATGGCTATGGTCGAAGAGGAGCTTCTAGGGCAGCAACACGAGTTTCCTCGACGCACTGGAGAGCAGTAGCGTCGATGATATCTATCAGTTGTCATGGCAGAGGGGAGAAGTTGTCGCGGCCATGGCGAAGGAAGCAAGCGACACGCTCTAGATTGGCGTGCTGAACGACGGTGCTCTGGAGAGGTAGGCGCACTGAATAGCGACACCAAAGGGGATAGCACGATGGTTGGCGCTGGTGTGATGCGTAAGATGGCAGCGCCGGAGAGGAGAAGAATCGTGCTGATGTCGCGCAGGATGGCGGTGCCGAAGAAGAATCGTGCTGATGGCACTAGAGAGAAGTCGCTGATGGTGAGCACGACGTGGAAAGGGCAACGAAAAGAATAGGTAATTATATGGGCTCTGATACTATGAAATCTGTATTTCATAATGCATACATTGGTCAGTGTTGCGGGTATATATAGAAGAATACAAGGAAGAGGTCCACAAAACGTGGTCATCACATGGTAGAAGACCCGTGATTTATGCCACTATACTGTAACTATCATAATGAGAGTGAATCTGGCTAGCAGAATATGCCTAGCACAAAAGGCAGTCAATTAGGTACAAAAGGCAGTCTAACAAGAACAACTGTAACCAGGCAAGGATTATATATTTAAGAGAATCATTAATTCAACAATTATCTCAACTCAACATAGTTTTTCAGTCCCAAACAAGTTAAGATAGTCTAAAGTTGAAACCCAATAAGAATCTCCAAATCACGGTTCAGGCACGTCAATAGCTGCTTTCCAAACATTTTTATTCAAGTACAAATCTTTACTGTATCCCACTCTTTCCACTCTTTCAAGCCTCTTCTTATTGTTTTTCTTCATATTAGTTTTGGCCTTCCTCTACCTCTTCACCTTATTATTTTTGACTTAGGATTTCAAAATATACTACGTCTTTATGAGTCTCCTTTGGATATGGCTAAACCATCTCAACCGATGTTGGATAGCCTAGTTGATCACGTATTTACTCATTCCGAACTCGATCCATCTTTGTATGACCATAAATCCAACGTAGCATACGCATTTTTACAACACTCAACTGTTGAACATAATATTTTTTTGTAGATCAACATTCTGCTCCATATAGCATTGCAGGTCTAATCGTTATTCTATAAAATTTATCTTTTAGCTTCTACGGTACTCTCTTATCACAGAGGATACCAGATGCTTAGCGCCACTTCAACTAGCCCACTTTAATTCTATGGCTAACGTCCGCATCAATATTCCCATTCATCTGTAGCATTGATCCTAGATATCAAAAAGTGTTCTTCTTAAGCACTACTTGGCATCCTAAAATCACATATTCCTCCTCGTGTGCGATAGTGCTAAAGTTACACCTCAAGTATTCAGTCTTAGTTCTACTTACTCTAAATCATTTGAACTCAAGAGTCTGCCGCTACAACTCTAGTTTTCTATTTATCCCCGCACGGCTCTCATCAATTAAAACTACATCATCTAGAAAGAGCATACATAAAGAGATATCTCCTTATATGTTTCTTATAACCTTATCTATTATCAATGCAAAGAGATAAGAGCTCAAGACTGATATCTGATGTAGTCCTATATTAATTCTGCAAGTATGCGAAAGAATATGTTTCCTTGTCTGACGGTGTGAAACTCGACTGAGAGAAGGAGCATGAGCGACTCGCACTGGCCGAGGAACTCCGACTCGAGAATGGACCAGGCGGTGCGAGCATTTGGGTTGTGAAGCATTACCGTCTGTTGGAGGTCAGCAGTGGTGGTGCCGTAGATCTAAGTCAGGACGGTGTAGTCCATCTAAACCTACGCCGAGCGGTTGGAGTTATCGTATGGCATACTTGCCCAAAACAATGAGGAGAAGGGTTCGCCACTAGCTGTAGTTGTTTGTGGTGTGATCCATTGTCTCAGAAAAAAGGATCTTGATGCTGAGGATAGCAAGGGCTTGTGCGTGCACAGCCGCATGCTTAGCCTCATGCGTGGTGAGGGTGATTTTGCAGTCCTCGGTGACCTTTTGGTAGGCGGCGTCAGCCTCGAGCTCAGCATCCTCACGCTGTAGACGGAGTTGCTCCATAGGTGTGTCGGGAGCCTTGGATTTGTGCACACTCTCAGCGGCAGCGGAGACGCGGCGTTGGTGGCGAGAGTATGAGTTGGTGGTGATGAGGCTTGGAGAGATCTTAATGGTAGCAGCAGCACCAGCAAGGAGGTGTGCGTGGGTGGCAAGATCGAGCGACGGCAAGCTTGGGCGAGTAGAAGCGGTGGAGAGACCGGGCGGCGAGAGGATCGAATCGAACAAATCGCTGCCATGGCTGTGATACCATGTGAATGTGAACATGTTTTGGGGATTAAGGTTTTGATACACATACGAGCACACAGATGTGAAGTATAAATACATCAGGCCAAGTAGGCCGGATAGGCCAACAAGGTCGACAAGTCCGAGCGGGCCTAAACTAACATGGATAGAGCGGCCTAGAATCGCAAGTATGAAATGGTCTTTTTCTTTTTTCCCTTGATCATGTAAGCGTAACTCTTAGCCTGTTGATAGATGTGTTGTCAATGTATCTAGAGATTAGAAAGGATGTTGCATTAGTGGATACTAGCGGGGCACTTGTAATGTTTGGCGTTTTGGTTTTAAATAAAAAAATTACAATTGAAGTGGCATAGCTGGCAATATTGAATTGTGTTGACAGTCAGAGTTTGGAAATATGACGTGGTTTGTTCAAATAGAGTGGCAACTAGAGGCGTCAGGGTGCTTATAGATGGGTTGGGATTATTCGTCATACTCTTATGTAGAATATCTTAAGGGCTTGTTTGGTCGAGCAGGTTTAGAACTTCTCTCCTCTTATTTTTCACAAGCACTTTTTCTATATCGTTGATACATGGATGGCACTATTAGACATTGGATTGGAGAACATCATAGAACTCAGTTATGTGCTAGAATACGAGCAACTAGGATTGTATTGGATTTATTAGATAATCTGAATTTTAGAAATTGCAAAACCATTTTCCCTAAAATTTGTTGTCCTATTAGGAATTTGTATAGCTTTGAATAAGTGATAAATGTTTGAAAATAATTTTATTGGATTATTTGTGTCCCATGAGCCCCTAGTATACCTATCTGAATTTTCTAGGCTAGACAACTACTCCTAACTATAATAAATAAAAAATGTTTTCTCTCATTTCTATAAAAAAAACGTGTGCAACATGCCTTCTCCACTAGCTTAGGGCTGTTACAATGAGAGGTAGGATAATCAACTTTCTTATTTTTTATTAGCGTACTTTTAGAACTGCTAAATGACGGTATATTTTATGTAAACTTTTTTTATATATAAGATCTTTTTTAAATTAAATAGATTAATAATTAATACTTGTTAATATCTTTTATCTTATTTTAAGTGCGGCGAAAAATTCACCAATCAGCCACACAAGTCTTGGCCTTAAGCTCTACCAGCCTTCTCCCAAGCAAAAGCGTATTTGTAAAATATGTCTTGTCTCAGTGAACCTTTGATAACGTGGGCGTTGCTATCTCAATGGTGCGACCACTCCACAAGCCACGGCTAACCAGTGCAATAGAAACGGAATGCGGTTATCGAAGTTGCTAAAAAAAACGATTAATCATAATATGGATGATTAATTGGAATTATAAAAAAATTAACGTTTGTGTTAACTATGTACGCATATGATAATATTCTTTGTTTTGGATATATTTAAATACCTAACATTAAATTAAATGGATGTATGTATACTACTACTATTATTATTATTTTGATCAACCATGAAAAAATCTTAAAGGTGCCAAGGCTTACAAATTCACACCAAATAGTGATAATTCAGTTCCATTTTGATGGATAAAACATAAAAAATGTGCAATAAAATATAAAATGATTGTTAGATAGTCACAGAAATATGTGTAGTTAGTCACACAAGTATGTGTACTTAGTTGCCACTGATAGACATGCCAAACATAAGCCAAAGCAAATGTTTTGTTACACTAGATTCTGAATGGGCTAGTCGTTGTGAGCTGGACTTTCCTAATTATAAGATCAAACGGACAATTAATTGCTAAATACGGCAATTTGACGTCTATAAACACGAAATGAAGACCGAAGGAATCATCGATGCATAACGTTTTTCTTACCGTCACCGTTTAAATGGCCGGAGTCGGCCGTTTTCCACGCACTTCGGCTAATAGGCACAACCACACTGGTTTGCTGTAGTATAGTGTTTACAGATGCGTGTGCACCATTTGTCAGCTCTTTAATTAGGATTAAAGATGGCAGTAAATTGTTTATTAATCATCTTTTAAAAATATTAGAAATTTATTTGCAAACATTTGGATTTATAATTTTCAGTTCGATAATTCAACAACTCCAAAAGGTTTAATAAGGCAATGAGCAGAAAGCTTCCGTTGTAGCCAAAGATGGAGAAATTTTAGATGAGCTTGTTGGAATTTCATAAGAAAAGTATGCAAAACTCCTAATGAAACAATCTTTAGTAGAATGCCTAACAACACTTCCATCACTCAAGAAGTTAACCATGGCTGAAAACAAACTGAAGGATGATGGTGCCGTGGTGATTGCAAAATCATTGGAAGACGGATACTGGGATCTGAAGGAGCTTGATGTTAGGAAGAATATGCTACAGAGGATGGGAGTTCGGTGCTTCATCCCACACCCTAACAAGCCAGATTTTGTGCAACTGAACATTAACTGGAATTACATCTGATGAGGGGAAGGATATACGGATGAGCGGTAAGAACACGGTGGATGTGTTGGACTCAAAGTTGTAGGGTCTAACAGTTGAGTTGGACGATTAATTATGTTTAGATTAACTAGCTCCGACCTTATTCTCTAATTAGCTCTAAAATGTTTCTCTTGCCAGACTGAATTTTCTTCAATTTACCACGATTCAATACATGTTTCTCTTGGAAAAGGTTCCAGAAGAAAGGCCGTTGTAGCGTAGCGTCGTCAGGAAGCCACGGTCTGCCTCGCTACCTCCGCCTCTCTGAGCGCGAAAAATCGGTGAGCTCGGGCTCCTCCCCGAGTCCCCGTCCCCGAACTCGAGCCCGAAGGGGCGGCGGGTGGGGGAGGTGCCGCCGGCAGGGACGGACAAGCTGATGTTGCTCCCGACGGAGGTCCTCGACATCCTCGCGCGGGTCCCCTTCAAGCATCTGGTCCGCACCACCTGCTGCCTCTCCCGCGTGTGGCGCCGCCGGTGGGAGTCCGTCCCCATCCTCGACATCGAGCTGCCCCCGGGCTCCTCCTCCCGCGTTCTATGGCGGTTTGCGGCGCCCGTCCGCGGCTTCTGCGCCGACGTCTGCGAGAGCGACATCTACCGCGCCGCCCGCTGGCTCCGCGCCCTGGCGCGGAAGCGCGTCAGAGGAGCTCACCCTCTCAGTTCGATCTCCCCTTTTTGTGAGGATGCCCGTTCCTCCTCCTCCTCGTCGGCCCCGCCCTCTTCTCCTGCGCCGCGCTTGTCCGCCTCCACCTCGAGCGCTGCTGCACTGCATGCCGCTGGCCCCTCAGGTCTGCTCGGGCTTCCCCAACCTCGTCTCGATCAACCTCGTCCATGCCGCCATCCCGTTCGAGAGCCTGATCTTCGAGGCGACGCGACTCGCGGACTCGTCGATGCATTGCGTGTACACCACCACCTTCGGAGACATCGGCGACACCAGCGCCGTCGTCGATACCTGGGCCATACGGGCGTCCAATCTCCGGACCAGAACCTCAACATCGAGATGCGCTCCGGCTCCGGCAATGGCTGCCGGATTGCCGAGAAGCTCTCGCTTCTGGAGGAAGTGTCCATCCAATCGATTGCCTCCTCGAGACCCCGGACTTTCTTGGTGCTTTCGGACGGATTGCTACTATCAATAAGCTTCGGTTCATGTGTCTCTATGAGGCAGAGACTACAGAATCAAATCATTTGGTTAAATTCTAATCACTCTTACACGTACGCCTATCTTACTTGCGCTCATTGCCTGCATTTTGAATCACATTTACATGTTCATCCACCTTCCCTTATGAATTTTAGTTACCTCATTTACAGAAATAAGAATTTGCAGGCTTGATTAGGGGTATTGTTGATCCATTTATGTCTTCTAGCTAGCTTCTTCTGTTTTTCCAGAGTGTAATGTCCATGACGGCATGACCTGATTGTTTTTTAGAGCTTAATGTAAACTGTAATCTATTTGTTTTGCCTGATCATGATTCTGATCCGTATCGGACAACTATACAAGCACATCTGCTTTATTACCAAAATGTTTGCGTTAGACATTGGTATCACCTGCAATTTAGAGTGTCCAAAAACACCCTATGTTGATCCCTTAGGGAAAATCCTTCTAGACGAAGGGCATCACATCATAACGTCCGAAGGTTTGGTTTAGGATTCTATAACTTTTATGGGTATGGCCAAGCCATCATTTGAAATGGATTGCTAATTTCAGGCCATGTTCTTTCATAGTATGGTGATATTTGCCTTTTGAGCAGCTCAAATTATTTCCAGTAGGTGTAGCATTGACGCTTATTTGTGTTCCTGACTCAGACAATATTTTTAATTCTTACAGAATAGTCTCTAGAAGCGCAAACAATTTATTAGTGGAATAATTTATGTCAGGTACATCATCTCAATGTAAACTTGCATCATGGATCATATGACAAGCCTAACTATGTTGTTTTGTTTTCAGTCTAACAAAAATCCAATGGAGGGGATTACATGGAAGTTTGAGAATCTGAGGGAAGGACACATCAGTGCAAATTTTCACATGCTCTCAAACATTTTATCGATTATTTGTTTGCTGTGATTTGATCCGCACATCGAATGCCTTCAAAATTTGGTAATATTACATACAGGCGTTCAGTTTATATGTTACAGTTTAAAAACATTTCTTGGTCAATTCAGTTGAACAGTTGGCACTGTAATTTTTGGGCTCCGTTTTGTAGGCAATAGATACTGTATGACAGTATGGTCAAATTGATGAAATTGAAGACTTTCTAAGTTCAGAGATAAGCGATGATTTGTTTGCTAGCTTCATATATTTGGCCCTGATTTGTATGAAGTACTTGACAAATCAGATATGCTTTGTGAAGCAGAATCTCTTCGATGGCTTGCAAAGTGGCTATGAAGAGCTTCATTCATTAATAAGTGAATAAGCACATTAAATAGATGTCCTAGGTATAGCTCTGACTCTATGCTTAGTAGAAAACACTAAATGTAGAGAAGTTAGACTATATTTAAAAAATAAAATAGGTGTAGCCTTCAACTCTATGCTTGTGCTTAGTTAGGTAACAACTAAACAAAGTTAAAAACAACATATTTGCTTGAGTGCTTGATTGTGATAAGCTTAGTATCAACCACTCAAGTGCTTCTTGCTTGAGTGCTTTACTCTGGCATCTTCCTGAGCAATTATAAACTAGGTATTTTTAAACAACATCTGCATCTCCATGTCCATTGGTGATCAGCTATCCGGCTTTTTTAAAGAGCATATTGTTGATATCTAAGAAGTTGCAACACTTAGCCGTAGCCATTTTATAGTATCCAAGTATAGTTGTAGCCATTTTATAGTATCCAAGTTATACATTAAAGCTTCGACCAGAACATCACTTGGGTCGCAACTAGCTTATGGCTTATTGGGCGTGCCAAATTCATCGTCAATTTTGCATGGCCTAATTGCCTAGGCCCAAGCCTAGTATGCTCGAGGCAATACTTTATTTAATGGGTGACGTGGAGATTCTTTTATTCCCCACACTGCACCTCTTCGTCTTCCATGCCAAAACGCTTCGTGCTTGTTGCTGTTGCCTAAAATCGCCCCTACAATTCCAAGCTAGTGTTAGGGATTTCCCCGTGCTTCCCTTGCCGTTTTCATCATTACCGCTGCTCCTCCGCTCGTTTTGCGACTAGATCTAGAGCCTCTCCTCTGTTGTTGTTGTTAGTGCTTCACGCTTTCGTCTGCCATGGCTGTCACTTACGAGGAGAGTCAAATCCCCTTTGATGAATGGGTGAAATCTAAAATGATTGAGACCAAGTTGAAGACCATGGTGAAGGATAGTGTCCTTTCGGTGAAGGAAATAATTGGCTAGCGGCCTGCTATTGGTGAAGGATTCCCTACCCCTAAATCTGGTGAATAGTTATTTTTGAATCTTTTTTCTATTGAGGTTTGGGCTCCCTACTTATAGCTTCTTACGTGGCTCCTTGATTTTTATTAGATTGAACTTATCCATCTAAACCCAAACTCCATCTTTCATATAGTTGTTTTTATCCATCTTTGTGAGGCTTTCCTCGACATCTTCCCTCATTTTAATCTCTTTCATTATTAGTTCCTTGTTAAACCCAGCTGGGTAAGCAAAACCCTTATGTAGTCGAGGGTGTCAACTCCAAAATGAGTTGAAACAACACTACCTCAACATGCCTTTGAAAACCACAAACAAGGGGTGGCACTCGAAATGGTTTTATTGCTCTAACCCGAGTCCATATCTTAATGCCTATGTTGGTCTTCCTCCTAAAGTTTTTTCTTCTTGGAATTCTCTCCCCAACAAACAAGAATTGGTCCAAGTTGATAAACTTTTGACCTAGATTGATGCCTTAAAGATAGTTGGGCTAACATGCGTTTGGATCATTCGATGTTTTGTGAAGACCAGGTTATAACCTCTCAAGGACCGAGTGCACCCAACTTTCGAGTTCGCGGGCATTGAAGACCACTCGAGAAGCCCAAGGATCGCTCAAGGCAGAAAGGGTAGCCAAACACCTATACAAGGTCTTCTCGAGTGGCATATCAATTCCCACTCGAAAGGATAAACCTTTACATTCATACAATCTTTTGAATCTTCCTCCTTGGGTTAGTATCACTGTTTTGCTTGCTGTTATCTTTCATATATAATTTTTGTGCTTAATCTATCTTGTTGTATGCAAGAAAATATAGACATCATCTTTTATCCCCCAAGCCAACACCATTTGGCTCCACATAGGCTAGCTGCCAGCCCTACTATCAACGAGCCTGCTCCCAAGCGAACATGCAAATGGTGACTAATTATAGATTTGGATGATGAAGAAAGTGGTAGCATTGCTCTAGTCACAAGTAACTAGATTGCTGCTTCTCCTCCTCCTTAAAGTCCCAAGTCCTCAGCACCACCTTTGCCAAAGTGAAGAGCCAGCTTTAAGTTCAAGGCCTTGATCAGATAGTCCTGATGTTTGTAAATGATGTTCTGGTGATCAATAGTAATAGTTTTTAATCCTTGCTTTTCTTTCTTCTAGGAAGCCTTGCAGTGGATCCATCCGACGCCACAGACCGCATCGCTCAATAGCCTCCAGCTGGCAATTAGACTGAGGCCCAGCTGGGTGGCATCAACCAAGAGCCCCTGATTGGCGATCAACCTAGCAGCCAGCTAGGTAATGAAACTAGGCTCTCTTCGAAAGAAAGGCCTTCTTCGCCTCCTCACAAAGCGACATGGTCATCAAGCCAAGAAGCTCCTGAGCTCAATAGTAGTTCTGCCAATGCCGATACTGCCATGCCAGACTTGGGATCAACTACAAATGCTAATCCCTAGCTAGAGCAAGAAGCGCTAATTGCTTCGACACCTCCTTCTCTCTACTCTGCCAACGAGGATGATAAGGAAGAAATTTCTTGTGGTCCCTTCTTGATGGCCCTAGGTGAAGGTGAAGAATATATTGCTCTAGTAAAGATTTATTGGACAAATTATCAAGGCCAAGAAGAAGGTATTGTCCTCAACTTGTGGAAGGAAGAAGAAGAGAAGGGCGAGCTAGTGCACCAATTGCATCATTCAATCCTGCTGAGCTATATAAGTTGCTTTTTCTATCTTCAATATCTTGAAAATTGTCATTATCTTGACATATTTCTTCTCACGAAGGCTCTATCAACAATCCTAGGCTAAGTCTAATGCATTGTGCATACTTGTCCCTATCTTAACCAAATGGAAGCCTTGAAGAAAGAGTGTGATGAAATCTTGGACAGGTCTAGAGATAGAGAAAATCATATGATGGCTGAGATCCAGGAGCTTAGGGACAATAATTTTGATACTAAGGGATCACTTGGAGGTTAGTAACTTGAGCATATCATTACTCATTCTTGATTCTTATTCTTATCCAACTGCTATCTTTTTCTATAGCTCGAAGCTCTAAAGTAAATTAGTTGAGTAACACCAAGGCCAAGCTAGAGAAAGAAGTTATCACCCTCATAGCGGCCAAGGCGGCACTCGAAAAGGACTTTAAAGGTAAATATATCCTGATTGCTTTGTTGTAATTGTATTCCTTGTTCTTCATAACTTATCATCTTGTCCTTATAAATTATAAAGTCAATACTCGATCCTAATTCGAGGTCGTTAACTCCAAAGTAAAGCAACCTGATGAGCTGGCCAATGTTGTCAAGCCTATGCTTGATATCCTTTATTTTGATAGCTCCGGCTCGAGTTCTAGTGATGCAAACTGGGTACTCATCTAGCTCCGCATTGCTCTAGAGGAATTGAAGAAGCCGGTGAAGGAGAAGGCAACACTTGGATAGTGCCAAGCCCTCGCCATCATCAAGTCCTTATATCCCCGGGTAGACATAGAGGTAGTTGGCAAAATGTTTGCTTCAACTTGTACTAAAGAACTGTGAACAGAAGGTTGATATGTGCCCTTGTGCTTTGTTATAGTGATTAGTGATTGTCAACGTGCTGACATTTCGGGTTGTGTGTGTTTGTGTAACATGTCTATGGCTTGTGGTGCCTAGGTGTGGAGCTCGGAGGCGGTGGTTGATGGCAAGGTGAAGGTAAGTAAAGACGGGCCATGCCAATGGACTAGGAGCGGTGAAGGACGGATGTGAGGCTTAGACTAAGGGACTAGAGCGTTGGAGGATCAACCGTGATGGCTAACACCTAGGGACATCGATAGCGCATGTGTACATGGGTGATGAAAACAGCATCGATCAAGTCAAGAAGGAAGACGAAGGCATCGAGCTTGGTGGAGATCGGACACACGTCAACATTGGAGGGGTTTAGTGGATTGAGCCTCAAAACCATCGGGTGATGTTTTCACGGGTTTGGCCTCAAAACCTAGGTTCTGAGGAGGAACGGGGTGGCACATAGCGAAATCACAAAAGTTGCTTCAAGGCGAAGCAAATCTGTGCGGAAAGTGTGGCCGTCTGATCGTCTGAAAAAGAGTTGGACCATTATGCCCTCTGGTCACTGTTTTAGCTTACTATACTGCAGGGGCAAAATCTGAATTTCAAAAGGGTTTTGATATATATAGGCTGAGGGTGACGCGTCAGCGGGGTTGGGAAGGTTCGAGCGTCCGTGCGTCCGTGCGTTTTTCTATTTATTTTTTATCTCTCTCGCTCGTCTCGAGTCTGTCGTCTTTCCCCTTTCTAGGGTTCTTGCTCGGTTTCTTCGTGGTGTCGTAATCCACCACATCTATGTAAAAGAACTGAAGATTGTGTGCGGGAATAGAGGCCCTAACCTCCTAGTGTCATATGGGATTCGATTTGTGAACTGTCTGTCCAAATCCTGTCAGTGTTCTTTGCGTTTTTGTTTTTCCCCTTTTCACGTTTTGAGTTGAATCTTGAGTTTTAGGGGTTTTGGTCCAAATCAGTTTATTTGAGATGAACTAAGACATGAGTTGAATCCTTGCACCAAAGAAAATCGTCTAATTTCTCATGAGTTCATAGATCGGGGCGAATCAGACTTTTGGGAAGAAATACCAGTGGCTTTCTCTCATCTTTGTTTTCTCTTTGGCTGGCTACAGATTGGGCGATGATCTCCTTGAGATAGGTTAAACTTAACTAATGTCGTAGGTTAAACTTAACTGATGTAGCACAATACCAGGGACAGCGAAGGGAGACTGATGTATTGATGAGCTTCATAAAGACATGATGTGGTACACCTGATCATACTAAAAGGTCGAATCTAACCGATGCAGCCAGCAGAATGAACCATGATAATGGTGGAATTTACCCCTTCGCTAGAGATCGAATTTAACCGATCCAGCCTGCGTTGAGAGCTAGAACCCTCTGGGAAAAACCTAGATGAGTTATGATGGTGATGAGCTGAAGTTGTATTATGTTGATCTGTTGATTCTTTCCAAGCTTTTAGGAGGTCTATATTTATACCCTAGGATTACAAGAGTCCGACGCAGTTACAATAAACATTGGATGATATTTTCAAAACATGTAAGGAAACTAATCCATAAGAAGTTATAAAGCTAACTAAACTTGTCTAGCTTACCTAACATATTCTATATAGATAAAAGACCCTGTCATGGTTTTCACGACTTCTCAAACTCGGTCTCATCTAGATAATCTTATGTCTTCAACTAGACCGAATCCGTCCTCAACCCGTCCGATCTGCTCTCTCACTGTGTCAATCGGTTTCCCCCTACGAGCAAATCAGTCTTTCCTCCATTGGCTGATCACGTTTGCCGGCTAACCAAATTCTAGCATTAACACCAACCAAAAAACATGACTGCAAACATTCCAACTGTGATAGGGACGTAAGCCCTAAAGGTATCTTGTCGATTGGATTATTGCAATGTCCTGCACTTCTTCCAATCGATCCAATTCTTCTTGTTGGTCTTGCTTAGACTTATCTTCATCATACTTATGCACCCGTAGTGATTTGAATTCCATCTCCACTAGTAGGATAACTTCTAATCCATAAACCAAAAAGAAAGGAGATTGGCCCGTGGTTCGACTGAGTGTAGTATGCAAAGACCAAAGTACAAATGGTAATTCTTGAACTCATCATCTAGCGTATAGGCTTAGCCGATTAAATACCCTTGTTTGATGCCCTGGAGCACCATGCCATTTGCTCACTCAACTTGTTTGTTACTTTGTGGGTGTGCCACAGAAGCGAAACATATTTTTATGCCAAACTCCTTGTAGAATTCCTAAAAAATTATGCTTGTAAATTGAGTGCCATTATTGGTTATAATCCTGTTAGGAACCCCAAATCTGTATATGATACTAAGGATAAATTCTTTTGTTCTATTGGTAGTTATTGTCACAACTAGCTTAGCCTCAATCCACTTAGGGAACTTATTAACAACTGCAAACAAATGAGTGAACCCTCATGGCGCTCTCTTGAAGACCCAACCATATTAAGCCCCTATACAACAAAAGGCTAAGAAAGAGTTATATTTTGCAACTCCTGAGATTGAGACATGAATTTGTTTGGCAGTAAACTGACAACCTTCACAAACTTAGACAATCTTCTCAGCATCGGTGATAGCAGTCAGCCAAAAGAACCCCTGTCAATATGCCTTCCCGACTAGTGTTCTTGAAGTTGCATGATTACTGCAAATGCCCGAGTGGATCAGGTGTAACAATTGTTGCCCTTCTTCAGCTGTGATGCTTTTCTTATAAAGTTCTCCCTCAAAAACTACACAGCTTTGAATACGTCGCTTGACTTGCTTTGCCTCGCTACTATCCGTTGGGAGTTCATCATTTGTCAAATATCACAAAAATTATGTTATCTAGTCTTGATGAACCATCATAACCTCGGCATTAGTCGGGGCTAATTCCTCTTTGGCTTCTTCATCTTCTGTTTAATTAGTCACTATCTTCTTGCTAACAGATGGCTTTTGAAGATGCTTGGCAAATATATTGGTCAAAACTAATTCATGTTTTGACCCCATATTGACCAATTCGTCTACTGCTTTGTTGTATCCTGCAAAATATGCAGCAGCTCTAGTCTATCAAATTTACATTCTAGCTTTCAAACTTCTTGGCAATATACCAACATATTCTCATCTAAGCATGACTAGTCTTTCATAACTTGGTTGATAACCAATTGAGAATCTACATGAACCACTAATTGCTGAATACCCGAAGATATAGTGATGCAAAGCCCATAAAGCAATGCTTGATACTCAACTACATTGTGTGATGCTGAAAAGTGTACCTAAAGAACATGTCCTTATTCTTTGTGCTACACAACCAGAATAGTACTGACTACTTGAGAGATAACTAACATATATAGTAATAACGGCTTCAGTGGCATCGGTGAAACCAAAATCGATGGTTTTGTCAAAAACTTCTTAAATTCTTCAAAATATTGTTGCACTTCCATTGTCCATTGAAAATTGTCAACCTCCTTTAGTAGCTTAAAAAAGTGCATATGTCACTTCCCCAGTTAGGAAACAAATCGACTAAGTGCCGCCATGCACCTAGTAAGTTTCTAAATATCCTTATGAGTACTCGGCAACTCTATGTCTATTATGGATTTGATCTTCTCTGGGTTAGGCTCAATGCTGCGATACGACACTATGAAACCAAGTAGCTTCCCTAATGGTACTCTGAAGATATACTTTTTTAGGTTTAACTTCATCCTGAAGGCTCATGTTTTGAAATGTTTCCTCCAAATCAGCAATAAGGTTTTCCTTGAGCTATGACTTGACCACCACGTCATCCATATATGCTTCTACATTACGCTCAATTTTTGTTTGAAGGCACCTTTGAATCATGCATTAGTATGTAGTCCTAGCGTTCTTCAACCCAAAAGGTATAGTGATGTAACAGTATGCTTCAAATGACATGATGAACAAAGTATTTAAGTAGTCATCTTCCTTTAAACTAATTTCATGGTATACTAAATAACAATCGCGAAAGCTGAGCAACTTGCTCCTAGCTATTGAATCAACTAGCTGATCAATACATGGTAGGCCAAACGAGTCTTTTGGACATGACTTGTTAAGATCTATATAATCCATGCACATGCGTCATTCTCTAGTCTTCTTTTGAATAAGGACTAAGTTAGCCAGCCAATCCGGATGATATACTTATTTGTTGAACCTGGCTGCCAAAAGTTTAGTCAAATCCTCTTAGATAGTATCACGTCTATCTTGAGTTAACCTCTGAAGTCGTTATTTGATGGGCTTAGCAGTTGGCTTCACATTCAGAGAGTGTTCAATCACCTCCTTAAGTATATCAGGCATATCAGAAGGTTTCCACGTAAAAATTTCTTTATTAGTCTAAAGGAAAGTGACAAATGCGTTTTTCTATTCACAATCTAGATCCACACCATTTAGCACCATCCTAGTAGAATTAGTCAAGTCGAGCAAAATCTTTTCGTCTTGCCTCTATTATATCCCAACTTGGCTGCCCTTTTTGCTAGGATATCTACGTCTTATGTAGTAGCCAAAGCTAGTCAAATCTCTTGAAGTCGGACTATAGATTCTTGGGCCTGGGTCAGCTTGCCATTCTCCTTGTCACAGATAAAGGCTTGCTTGATGTTGGTGTGTAGAGAAATCACTCTTTGTGGTCTTGGCATTTTCATCATCATATATGTGTAGTGAGGAACCATCATGAATTTCACTAGGGCGGGCTTTTCTAGGATGGCATGGTATGTAAAGCCAAAGGCATAGGCTACGATAGTATAAAACAAAATTTTTTCTATTGCGCACACCTAGACATCATGCAAATAAGAGATCATGGACCGTTACCATAAAACACGCTGTGCAACGAAAGTAGGGTTGGAGAAGCCGATCTAACCATGCGTGCGTCAAGGTGGTAGATGAAATAGTTGATTGCTGTGATCCTAATACTGATCAATGCCACAACAAGTAGTGCCTTCACCAGTATTCACACGTCAGGGGCTGGAACGTCAATTGCAGGTGTACTAGCACTCGGAAGCGGCTAGGGTTTGACTCGAGAGGTGGTGGCTAGAGTTTTTTCTTGAAGTGAACAGAGGTGTCTCTCCTCGACCTCCCCACCTCCCTATATATAAGCTTCCTTACTTGTACCTAGGAAATCGTGGCCCAATAGAAGTCTACTCAGATCTCTATCCGAATTGAGCCCTTATCTGAATCACATTCGAATAAACATTCCAACCCATTAAGCGTACGATTTTATAGGTTCACGTATATCTAGTCGTGACTTGGAAACACCTTTCCGGCCACCCTGTTAATAGCAGGCTCTAATAAGGCATATTAATCTAAAGTATACGTAAATATCATATCGGCTAAACATGTAAATGTCTTTGCCTTACGATATCGATCAAGGTTGAGATGAGACTTATGTTATTCTCTTAATAGCTCAAACACTCTCTTGATTTTATGATGGATTATAAACCGGTACCCCTAATATTAAAATCCTGGCTTCGCTCCTTATTTTGACTCCTGTGAAAGAAATGAAACGTATGAACAAGCATGCAAGGAGTTGAAGAATGCCAAAAGGAATCACGTGTAGTTGCATTCAGACCAGCGCTTGGTGATTACCGATAAGTCAGCCCTGAGAACAAAGGAGTCTACAACGGATGATGACTCCTAAGCAATTTTCAAACTCTTGTACTTTTCATGTGTGCCTTCCAAACTTGCTACTGTTTAGGTTCTAGGCATGGGACTTGTACAAACAGTTCGTAGTTTTCTTTCTTGAGGCAGTGTACCTTGCGGTTTAATATAAGCATGGCGTTTTTGGAATGCTATGATTTGGTGACATGCTGATTTAGCATGATACTCTCAGTGAGGCTGATTCAATAAACGGAGTTGTAATAAATACGGTTGAACAGTGCAAGTACTATTAACAGTTTGGATTTTTTTTTTGTTCTTAATGTGTAAGTTGAAAGTAGACTTCAAATTTCTGGCAATAACAAATGTATACTGTACAATGTCATAAAAAAATTTCAAAAGTTTTTATAAACATCTGCATGTATCTGGCTAGCAATGTTTCTCTCTTTTTTCCCCTTGATTATGTAAGCCAGCTGCCTAGATCCATATGTTGTCAGGTATTGTAGTGTACAAAGGATATCCTAATAATGGATACTAACAGGACAACTTTTCCTGCCTGCCGTTTTGGCTTCAAATGAAAACGATTTCTGAACTTGTATAACTGACTGTTGTTGACAATTAGAGTGCTGATTTTACATAAACGGTGAGGTTTATCAAAATCTTGAGTTCTTGAGGGAGGCAATGGGAGGCGTCAGGGTGCTAAATCAGATCAGCTTACCCTCATGCTTTGTTCGAGGTTCAGCGTCATTAAGTAGGAATCAAAAGCCCTATCGAATGTTTTTTTTTTGCATGGTTGGGGCTGAAATAACATGTCAGACCCCGGATTGGAGATTGCAACATCCCAAAATTCAATTAGGATTGATAGAATTAGAGTAATTAGAATTTAGTTGAATTTATTAAATCTATATCTATACTCTTCTAAAAAAAGAAGGCAATGGTGGTATCTGCCACCCCATCAACGGTGGCATTAACTCTGTAGTATATTTTGGTTTCTGTTGTGTATTGTTACCAAGGTGTTTTAAAACTGCAAAATAGAATATTGGTTCTATCTTATTTCGTCTCTAAAATATAAGTTCATCATGCAAAGACATCTAAGGAACAAATTGTTGTAAAAACCTCACAAACTATTTGTTCCAAATAATATTAGCGTGCATATAATTTATATGTATCTTTAGCAAAGCACGCGTATTCAGCTGTTTTTAAAAAGAAGCCTGTTCTAAAATTTAATGTGCCAGTATGGAGTTTCAGAGCTTTGAAGATATTGAAAAATGTTTGAAAATATTTGTTTGATTCTTTAAGTCCCTTAGTATTTATATGAATTTTCTTGCAATTTTGAGATGAGTAACTAATTATAGGTAATACATTTATTTCTTCAATTAATGTAAAATTTAAAAATCCTCATGGACCAGTCCTAGGACTAAACAGGTATATGAAGCCTTAGCCAGTTCCCTCCGTTCGCTCTCTCTCCCGTGTCACTTTCTACTTAGCCAACTTGCCCTATTCAGCTCTATAATGAAAACCTTTCTTCGCAACCTTGAATCCTCTGTTTCTCTCACCAAGAGGGTGGATCTAAGCAGGGCCGGCTCTATAATTTTTGTCTTTCTGAGATCCTAAGATCTTAGGGCAAACACGGTGCCGTAGACCCTTTAGGCTATTTTTTTACTTATGACATATGCTTTATGAACTATTTGTGGATGAACACTAGTTGCAGATCCAATGTGACTCCCTTTGGGTTTGGCGGGGGTAAATGCCTTGAGCTACCTTGGAACTAGAAAAGAAATGAACAAGCTGAATTTAGATAGGTTTTGGCCATTGAGGAGCGTAAAAACCTACTCCTGTGTGTGTTGTGTTCTATTCTTTGCCTAAGTTCAAGTCATAATTTTTTTCAACCCTCTCTCATGTCTCGATCCTCCCCATATATACTCTGGGTAGCACCACAATAACCCTACTAAAGGGATGGGTTAAAGTTACATGTGGCTACATCTTAGTTAACTGGTGGGCATTCTCCTTTGGGCTTCGTGCTTCTCCAATTTGTCCATTAGGCTCGCCACGGGTGCCTTACACGCTCCCCTAATGGCACCTACTAGCGTTAGGGAGGTCTAATGGGGGGCATCATTATCCATAGTCGACACCTCATAGCCTCACCTATCGGTGCCTAGGTAGAGTGGGTGAAAAGCAGTGAGGCTAGACGAATTTCATGGATTCAACCGTACCACCTGCCAGCCCACACCGGTCCTTGTTGGACAAGCAATAAGGGTTGACTTGTCCCCCTTGCTGCACACCTGCGTGGGTAGGTATCTATCATGTTGCCCTTAATGGGGGTGACGTGCGGTGGACAAGGCAAGATGGCACGCTTTGGTCCAATGCATTTAGTGCTCTAGTAGTGGTTTGGTTCTCGAGCACTCTCTCGTGGTGCCAGGTGGGCCACATGTGCTTGGGACAACCATGCTCAGGACTGCTTGTCCCAAGCGATCCAAGATATGGCCTTGATGAGTGCTTAGGGGACAACCTGCTAGGGGCCATGTGGCTAGCCTCGAGCCTTGCTTCTCCTCAAGCCCGGGGCTTAGGAGGTACATGGCCTTCACGATAGACTGGTGTCGCCCCCCAAAGCTTGGGGGACCGATGATGTGGTGCCATGCTGCCCTGTGTCCGTGGCATGGGGAACCCTAGTTCCCATATCGCTAACATAAACCATTAACCTCCTAAAGTGACATTAATGGACATTACTAACATGGTAAACCAAGTTGTTGTTGAAAGCATCTAGACCCCCATGTGGTGTTTTGGTGGTTAATGACAATATAATCATTAGAACTAATCTCATTGTTAAGTGTTGCTCAAAGAATTAGGGTTCTAGTGATGTGAATGTGGACATTTTGTGCATACCCTTAAAGGACATTCAAGACGAGACCAAACTATTGCAACTCGATCATCAAAAATGAATTCAGGAGTTGGAGTGAATGAGGTAGAATTAGTATAAAGACCGTATAATAAAGAAGAGTTGAAAACTCGTAGCTCAAAGCTTCAAAAGTCGAGTGTAGGTGTGGTGCACACTAGGTTGCTTGCTTCTCAAATCGAGTACTAGATCAAGTGGGTAAAAACCTTAGGCGGTTGCCGATGTAAAAGTCTTCTTGCAACCCTAAACATGTACTAGCTAGATAGTATGAGTGATACTGGACAATTTAAGCTAGTACTTATCCAAGTTGTTAGAGAAACTTGATCGGACAATCCAGTGCGGTGTATGATTATCCGGCTAGTTCATTGACCGACTGTGGTCATGTGTTGGCTAGACAATGGAAATGAACTAGCTGTATTGTCTATAATCTTAGGATTGTCTAAGACCAAGTTGATCTGGTAACTATCAAACAATCCAACCACATGTTCGTCCGGCTGCTGCCAGATAGTGGTTTTGAATGTGGCGGATTGTTCGGCACTGTGCCAAACTGAGAGTTTCGGACAATTCATGTGGTGAAAGATTGTCCAACACATTATAGCCCAACAGCTATATGATCAGTTACTGTTGGAAAAGTATAAAGGGCGGAACAGTCTGATCTGGTACTGGATTGTCTGACCCTATATATTTGGCTGCTTGTTTCTAATGGTAACAGATAGCTAGTGTGCTCTGTTGGGGCTATATATACCACTTACCTTGGACTCCCAAATGTCTTTTGGAAACTATTTGAGCTGAGTAATCGAAAGGAAAGTCCAAAAGCACCATTGAGCTAATTATGATAATTTTATACACTAGTTTAGTGCTTGTTTGAGTTAAGAGTAGCTTAGTGTGCACTAATCAAGAGTTGTTCATAAGGGCTTCAAGTGAAGGCTTCGTCATGTTAGTTTTGGCATCTCGGTGTGCCTAGTGAGTCTTAGAGGTGATATTGTGATCTTTCAAGAAGTTTGTGAGAAACCTGGTGTGTTTGTGAAGGTTTTGGGGTTCACCTTCTAGAGCGAAGATGAACCACCAAGATGAGAGCGCCAATGGAATTCATGTCTATAGGAGGGAGCTATACTCTTGTGTAGAGTGCTCCAATGAGGATTAGTGTACATTGCTAGATCTCAGATATCTCGGGAAAAACTCGCTATGTTTTGTGTTTGCATTCCTATCGCCTTCTCCATATTTCATTTGCAATTATAGTTACTTTCAATACTTAGCTTATTGTAAAATTATTAGGACATTAAATAGGTTGCAAAACATGGGCCACACTAGTTTTAAACCTACGTATATAGGCTAGATTTATATTCTATGTTTAAGTTTAAATTCAGCCAAGTCTCTTATAAATTGTATTCAACCCATCTAGAATATTTTTGATCTGATAGTTGTAAGAGCTAATTTAAATTTTGGTCTTCATTCTAACATAATAAGACTTGAAATTACAAAGAACAATAAACAAGAATAGAATAATAATTTAATCTACTAATTAATGGATTTATGATGGATTCCTCATCTACAAATATTTATAAATTGAGGAAAAAAATATAATTTTTGGACTAAATAGATAAAAAATATGTGAAATCATTGTCATGATTAATATTTTGTGATGAATAATTGGTTTCACAAATATTTTATTTAATAAAAATTAGCTTAAAAATATATGTGGATGTGGGTGTGAGTGCATGCGACTAATGTGAGTCAAGGTAAAATATATATGTTTAGAAATTGTTATTTTGTTTATTTGTGTACAGATGACTTGAGGTCAACTTTATTCAATGATGATGACTGGGACTACGGTTAGAGAGGAACAAAGGTTTAACACGATCAGTATGGAATATGATAAGATTGGACTAGAGTCAAGAGGTATTGAGGTGGTGGGATCAAGACTACATTTAGGAAGAGACGAGGTCTAGACCGGTCAAAGATACTGAGTGACGAGATCAAGTGATGAGGTTGAGCATAAGATGACACAATGGCACCATAAGGTAAAGTGTTTGTAACGGGTTTCATAAGTGTTTATAAGCGTCGAAAAAATCACAAAGAAAATTATATAGAAATTAGGAGGAAAATTGATAACAATCATGAAGATAAGTGAAAAAAATTTAAAAGAGGAGGACAAATAAAATTAAAAAGAGGAGAACAAATGTAGTTGACATTAGTTGCTACTACAGTACTCCGCCGCAGTAGTTGGCCTAGTGTCTTAATGTGCCGTGAGGTTTTGAAATATACGAAATTGATTGATTGAAGCCTAGTGATAAGAGAGAGAGAAAAGTTAGCATTTTGTTTGGAGAGAGAAGAGTGCTTTGTATAATAATTTGATATATTAAAGTTATATTTATCTTTAAGAGTTTTGTCAACTTTTTCTTTTATTCTCGGGCTGTCGTATCAGCGATAGGAGGGTGATCAGGTTAGTGCATCAATTTAATAGATTTTTTATTTGTACTAAAAGATTTGATTTATTAGTTCTTCTACCATTCACTCTTCTCTGTAGGTTTTGGTTTTTGTGTTTCGACTCTACAAAATCGCCATGGTATGTGTAATGCATCTTACTTGACACCTTAGCTCAAGGTTCACGCTTGATTTCATCGGTTCTAGGCATGAGAGTTCACTAGTTTAGACTTCAGTTAGGGACTCAGGGGCACGCAATGGCCTGCCGTGCCTGAGCCGGGTGCCGGTGCAATCTGCTTGTTGCCGTGCCGGCCGCTGCTGTGCTGCATACTGCCTACACCCTTCTGCTCTGGTCTACCGCGGCGCGCGAAGTGTAGAGGTCGAGAGGACCGAGGAGGCGACTAATTGATCGATGACCAACCACCGCTTGTACTCCGCCTCAGGCGGGAGGCCGCAGCGGCCAGCGGGTTGCTCTGCTTCATTCCCAAGGCATATCGGCAGGGGCAAAGTCCACTTTACGTTCCTCAAGTGTATGTCGAGTTTCATTCACATCCCTCGATAGCAAAACCGAGAATCCTTCCATACCATAGTCATCACGTCCAAAGATTGTTAGATGTTCAGTACATCAACTTGAAAATAGAAATGGCATGTAAACTCGAGAACATGCCCTTTCGTAGTCGGGTATTATATGCTTCTAACTGTCTCAAGCACCTCAAGTTATGCTCGTTTGCTCCAAATTGATTGCCATTCACCTGCATAAGGTCAGCCATAATAAGCTCTCAATATTCTCTACAGAAAAGGCCTATGAATCCGTCCACATTAGGCACTTTCTCTTTCTCTAGTTCTCCTTAGTCAAGTTCCCTAACTCCTTAATATTAGCTTTGTGACAACGTAGTTTTCAGCAGACAATTCTTTTACCGTTTCATTTTTGCCTTAATTCGAAGAGCCACCAGCTTTAGACCATCAGATATCTAACTTGCATTCCGATCAAGAGAGTTTTCTACTTTTGATTGCCTTGGGTGGCTTCTGTCCTATATAAATCTGTGTTTCTTAAAACTGAAATGTAACACAAGAGATAAGATGTTGACTCCACCTTATGAGCATCCGGACACATTGTGCTCTAGCTTTTCAATGGATAAAGTGTGTTGACTTGCATAGACCATGCTGCATTATCTGTTTTGTCTTTCAAGATTCGAGAAGGATTCTAAGATGAACTTTCAGGTTATGTTTGGCATTGCATCGCTGCCTCCAGAATTGGGCAGTGATTTGAGATAGTAGGAAAGAGATCCGTTCTAACTGTTGGACTGGATTAAACTATTATTCTAGTTTTATCCAGTACGATGAGGCTGCCTTTTCTCACCAAAATAGTCATGTGACCTGGATGCTTAATCTAATTGTACTAAACAATTTGGTTTCTTTGACAAATTATGACTGGGCCCCTTGGGCTTTGCCTTGTGTTCTGGAAAAGTGTTGGGAACAGTTGCTAACATTTATCTTCTTTAATGCAGTGATATGCAGCTCTCCTATGTGTTCGATAAAAAAAAACAGCTGCTAACATTCAGTCAGTCATAGTAGGGACTGCCAATGCACGCTAACAAAATCACTCTTATCTTCTCAAGATGCAGCATCTAGAACTTTTGTACTTAGGATTAGCATACCCACATAAATTCATGATTTCTTACATTAGTTTATCATTTCAATGTAAACCGGCATCGCAGATCATATGCCAGTCTAACTGTGTTCTATTGATTTTCGGTTTAACAAAAATCCACTGGAGGGGATTTCATGGAAATTCGAGAATCTGAGGGAGGCACACCTAACCACATATTTTGGCGAACACCCAAGCATTTTGTCATTTTTTTTCTTTACTGAGATGTGCTCCGTCCATTGAAGACCACACTATTGAGGTAACATTTTTACCTCCCCCCCCCTAGGTCTTATATGTCACAATTTCAACATATTTCTTGGTCAATTGAGTTATTTAATTGGCACTGGTTCTTTTTGTAGGTAGGTATCCAGATCCTTCATGTTGGTTGATTGATAAACCTTATGACATTGATGAAGACTTTCTAAATTTAGAGATAAGCGACAACCTCAACCTGTTTTCTAGCCTGAAATATGTGTCTCTGAATAGTACTCCTAGGCATGTTTTCACACGGTATTTGATATTATACTTTGGCTGTTAATTTCTTTTATAATATATTATCAAAAATATAAATCTAATGATATTACATACATGACAGTAAACATACTTATTATTAGCTTAATTATTAATTAAAAGTTACACATATTGATTTTTTTAAATTGTGTGTGCCTGTAAGACGGAGGGAGTATCAACTACTCATCAAAGGAAATGCGCTTTGTGAAGGTTTTACTCTCCAAAACAGAATCACTTGAATCATTTGTTATCACTTTTATCGATCACAAATCAAACGAATGGTATGTGAACGTCCGGTGGAGATAGACGCCTTTGCATCACCCCAAGCGAGGCTGGAGGTAAAGCCAATGGACAAAGCAACCCAAGAGAGGATGAGGATTCATGTCTGCCTCCGTAATATGGAAGGATTATTTTCAAACTTACAGCTGTTCAGATTCTAAATGTGGCTGTCGTTGTACGGGCGTCTTAACAATTCTCCTTCTTGAGGTAGAGTGCCTTCCGTTTCAATACGAGTGAATGACACTGATTCTGTGAAGTTGCTTGAGATCTATTGTCCCACATAACTGTGGTAAGAATATTGTTTTTATGGAACGCTCTGATTTGGCGACAATTGTTTCTTCTAAGGATGCAGCATGATTCTCAGTGAGGCTACTGCAGTCAAAGATGTTATGAACATACCTGGCTTGTTTTTTTCTCCTTTTCCGTTGATCACTATGTTGTTAATTTTTTCTTGACTCTAAAAAGGATGTTCAATGTATATACTGTCATGTCTAAAGTTTTGATTCTAAATGAACGAAAGAAATCAATTTTACTCCCTCTAGTTATTTTCTGGAGCACTTAGCCCCTCAACATTTCCTACCTTAGCTCCTTAACTATTAAAAGTAGTACTCTCCTACTGACATTTGTCCATTTTGTTTCTGTTTATCCAAGTAGTTTTTTTTAAAATGAAACTTGTAGGGGTGTAAATCACATATTACTTTATGTGCCCAAAATATGGCCTTGTTTGGATCCTAGGCATTGGAATTAATACCGCGAATTAGATTCCAACTCAGGTACTTAAAAAGATTGAATTGGGTAGAATTTTAAAGATTGAATTGGGTAGAATTTGATTCAAGTCCAATATTTTATTTGGGGAGAATCAATTCTAAAACCTGTCTGAATGTTCAGATTATAGAATCAAAATTCAGATATGCATCACACTCTGAGTTTTGAGCTTTGGAACTTGTTGGCTGTGTGACCTGTGTTAGTCTAACCTAAGACTACCGACTCTGGGTTCACATGGAGCAATAGGTGTAGACAAACAGTCTCACAAGGAAAAGAGAATGGAGAAAGCGCAACAGGCGACTGATGGAAGCGGTTGTATTGCAGGGAATCGACTATAGGTTTAGGTTGGATTCACAAATTCCATGTCCTCGAATACTTGGGATTGGATTACAAATTCTAATCATTTCCAAGCCCAATATACCTGGGATCCAAATGGGCAAATTTGTCTCTTTTCTCTGGATCGAAAGCCTGTGTCACCGCTACAGCCACAGTTCACCGAGCTTGCATGCCGAAGACGAAAGGGAAGGTCACTGGAGCACAAAATCGTGCGACAGATCAAGCTATATTAAAGAATATGCAATATATATGTTGCGAGTCTTCATTAATTCGAATGTAATTCATCAAATCCCATAGCAAATACATATATTTAGATTGTTCCCTCGATTCCTTTCGCCCATGTTCATGGATCGGTAGTTCACGGGAGCAGTTGGGCAAATTGATGGGCTCCCATAGATACATATGCGTGTTGAGTGCTGTAGTATTGCCAGCCACCAAGGGGCATCGTGCATGCCCTACTACCATCCTCTCTGCAATCAGACAACACAACACATGCATAGATGCATACAACAGAGTACTACTGCTACTGGTACTCTCTCTCTCGTGCGTGCTCGTGATTGCAAATAATTCCAAACGCTACAGTACTCCCGTGTGTATCTCGTTCACGCGTGCATCTCAGCATGGAGTATGTTATCTAAATAATAATAATAAATTAATAATAATAATAATATAGATTAATATGCGATATATTAATTTACAAAGTTAAAATTCAATCTCCACAAGTTATAATAAAAATAACAAATTTAACTCTACGTGTGCTCACAATTATATTTATTTTTTTAACTTGAGAAATCAATTTAACTTACATATTTGTAGAATGATATATTATATATTAATATATTTAATTAGTTTTTTATATAAATATAACTATTTAACATGCGAAGAAATAAAGAGATTAAAAGAGTTTGCACACTGGTGGAAGACTATCTCAGTCGTCTGCTTGTTCCCTAGCTACCTTACAGGCAGGTGCCCACAGGAATAATCTCTCCCTCTCTCTCTGCGCACAAACATGATCCAGCCATTGATCTGTATATATAATCGTCGTCGTCGTCGTCGTCGTGTAGCAAGCAGCAGGTAGCTTCACATTCTCTTGTCTCTTGCACTCACCGCATCCTGCTTGGTCGCTTGCTAGCTACCTTCAGATCAGCTTCGATTCTCGTCTCCCTATCTAGAGCGCGAGCCGGAGATCTACAGCTACGCATCGAGATCATCGGCAATGGAGGCCCGTCTCCGCCTTCTTCTCCTCCATGTCCTCGCGCTTCTTGCTGTACTAGCCGGTCCTGCCGCTGCCGCCGGCGTCATCGTCGGCAGAGAGAGCGCGGTGCTGCCACTGCGCGAACTGCAATGGGGCTCCACGGGGAAGATAATCCGGGGCCAGTATGCTCAAGCAAGGCGCTCTGATGAGGGGATGATAGGTAATTCGGTCGTTAACTCAAAGTATTCTGCATGCATGCATGTAGATGTGCATGTGCATTTCAAATTTGTGACTTTCGGTGTTTAATTCGATCGATGCAAATGCAGAGAAGCTAACCCAAAGTTCATTTTCTTAACCATTCATGTACATCTCTGATTGCCGGTAGTAGTTAGTACTTACTGAGAGTTGAGACTTAAGAGAGTATCCATCCATTCATACATTCATTCATCATTGGCTGGAGAAATATATCTCCTGTTTATCAGCAGTATTGTAGTGTCCAATCGCGTTTTCACTGTGATGTTTTGAGCAGATTTGGGAATCAAACGGCAGGATCCTCTCACACTAATAGTCAATTAGAGTGTTGAATGATTGTATAAGTAAAAAAATTAATATTTTTCCCTAATTACAAATATGAAAAACTAAAATTTTCAAATATGATACAATACTGCTTATTCACTAAACATATTATAACTACCGACGTTCTAGACTTCAATTGGACTATATTAATGAAACAGAACATAACGTTCAAAATTGATTAACACTAATTAATTAATAATACGAGTTCTGAAAAATAATTAACCGATAAAAATACTCTAGCTAAATTTTAAATCAAACAAATCAGTCCAAAAAAGATAAAACAAATTACTCTAAAATCAATCGCTAAATATACATAGAGTGATTAATTATTGCGCTAATCTTCTACAAACTTTACTTTTATTACTGAAATTATGCCTACAAAATTCAAAAAAAACTCTCTTAATTTACAAATCGCTAACATCTTAGCCTCTATTTATAGAAAAAACATAAAATAAAAGACCTAAAAACCCATAAGATTTCATAATTACTACTGTGTTTATTCTCGGATTCAAAACTGCCGTTCTAGATAGTGCCACATCAGCACCACAATGTCTTTCTGCAGAGAATCCGCTCGAATACTATTTTCGCACTTTCGAACCAAACCTATTATGACACATCGCATCTGAATCTCCCACACCTGCACATGGGCGTGCTTACACGCGCCACGTCTCTAGTCAGCCCTACCTATCAGCCGCAACGCCACCGTACGTTTGCGCTCGCTAATAGGCTTAGCCCATCTATCTTAGCACCAGCGCACACCCTCGCGTTCATGCTTGCTGAGAGGCATGGCCAACCTGCTAGCCTCACTGTCTCTCACCGCACGTGTGTTTGTGCTACTAGGCCGTTTTACACCATCAGCCTATTCTACCGGCCTACTGACTTCTCGGCCTACTGCTTAGTCAACCCACTGCACAACCCAGTAGCTTTCGACGTCCTTCAGTTCACACCAGCCTATTCACATGCCACCTTTAGCTCATTTCTAAATGAATTGTATCTGTACTTTTCATTTAGCATGCTCGCCATTTCAACCCATTACTTTAGCACATTCCAAAAATTAATTTCTTAATTTTTATTCAAAACTCTTCTAAATTTTTTTAGCAATTTTTTTTATCTATTTCTAGCATTTAATACTTGCACACATACAAAAACATTATTTGGCATAGAATTTTGCAACTTGACATATATCAACGCGCACACACGCTCACCATATTTTTTATAAATAATTTTAAAATAAACTAATTATACAATGCTAATTTTAATATAAACTAATTTTACGATGTCAATTTCAATGTAGTCTAATCTTACCAATTTTACTCTAAACAAATATTTTATCATTATCATTTAACAATCTCCTCCTTGATATAAATATTGTCAACAACACGTAAATATTGAATATTGATATTTACCCTTAAAAAAACATTGGCATTTAATCTTCCAAATTTTTTGTGTGAACCTTTTATCTTATTGACAATGAATTCATCAAGAAAATAAGAAAGTTTTCAATTTTCCACCATTATTATTATTTTTTATTGTGATGACCACTATAAATCATTAATGTAAACAAACCCACACATACAATGCTAAAAGTAATTTGTACTCGCACATCAATATACATGCAATATAAATCCAGTATAACGTTCAATTAAGAATTTATTACAAGACATGATATTTCTTACTCATCTATTTTAAAACTTGCAAGCATTAGCATGATTAACTTGATTGGTGACCTTTTTAAAATTTAGAATTTGATTAATCTCAATAATAATATAAATTGCAAGAAATTATATACACCATTAGCCTTACTTTTCGACCCGTTTAAGCATATATCATTTGAAAATTACAAGCTTAAAAACCAATTTTCAGTCATACACAACTTCTCTCAAGTTCATATCAAAGTACAATAATAATCAATTTTGTTAAGAAGAAGTACGACAATGCATTTACTTGATCTTTTCTTATATTTTTTATATAATATATTTTTGATCTTTCTCATATTTCTCATAGCATATTAGCATATTTAAAATAAGATCAAAATAGAAAACAAAGTTTAACCATGTCAAGATTTAGTTAAAGTTGTCATTCCATTTAGATAGTCATGTAAATATAAAAACACACATATAGAAACATGAAATCACTCATAATTTATGGTATATGCATGGCTGTAAATAATACATATTAATCATATGTAGTGCTCATTATTTAATAAAATTTTATTTTTAAATAAAGAATATAAAAAATATGTTACAAAGGTTGATGCACCCTCAAAACAATCCCACAGGATGAATAACTCCTAGTTCTCCCTAAAGACGAGAAAAACGAGAAGAAAATATAAATTTTGTGAAAATATATACCAATTGATGTTTAATATTCACATGATAAAGTGGCACATTATCTTTTTCAACATGATCTCTAAGGAAGTGAAATCAAATATCAATATATTTTGGTCTAGAGTGTTAAACTTATTTCTTAGTAATACAAATGGTACTTGTGTTATTATAGTAAAGTGAAATATTCTCCAAAGTAACACTTTAATCTTAAAGTGTATCTACTATCCAAACAATTTTAAAACAATTCAGATTTAATAGTTGATTGTGCTATAGAGTATTATTTTTCTAGATGACCAAGCAACAAGTAAATACCCAAGAAGAAACAAGCAACATAAGTATTTTTTTCTATCAAGTCTATACTCTCTAAATCAGCATCAGAAAAAACTTGTAAACTGATACAGATAGTCAAATACCAAAATTTTAAGTACTATTAACGTACCTAAGCATCTGCTTAATTACTTAAGAAGTAAAGCATATTGAAAGCTTAAAATCGTGCACATAAACATACCATAAATTGAATATCAACTTAATTGATTGTGTAGAAAGAACCAAAGATTCTTCATTATCCTCATTATATTTATTAACAAATATGCTCTCCCCTTTAATGTATGCACTTATACATATAGCCACAACCATAGAAGTAGAAGCATATCTAATAATTAACTTTTTAACATGCGATGCTCTTGTAATATAGGAGAACCAATTGTTATGAGCGGACACATGAAGTAAACGTCTAGAATTTACTACCCAAAAGTTATTCTTTCTCGCTCAAAGTGACTACATATAAAAAGACATTGTTGAGTTCTTTATACTGAGGTTAGTAATATAACATTTAGTAATCCAGTACTAAGACACACGATGCACAGAAGATATAACACAAGTATTTTTATACAAATATTTAAATATATTATTACTCATATTAATAGAATGAAAAGGGCATGATTTTCTCAAATTAGATATTGCCTTTGCCTTTTCTATCATTTATTGCTTAGCAAATCTAAAATAAAATTCTACTTCATGTTCATCTCTACCACAGTGAGTGTAAGTGTACATAACTTTATATTATTTTTAGATGTAGAAATAACAATTATTCTTGTTGTGATAATAGATGACATGGCACCATTAGATCTAAAGATTATCTTAAAATCTGTAATCTTAATTATACTACTACCAATTTATTTAACAATAGTTAGAGTATGAATTTTACAATAATCATAAGCATCATAACACAAACCTTTTTAAACTTTTGAGACTAGTAGTTTGATTCAAATTTTGATTCAAGCTTTTAATTTCTATCTCTCCTTCTAAGTAATCAACATGATTCAAAAAGCAGCACAATTTTTATAAAAAACATATTGAAATTTATCCTTACTTATTACCATAATTAGAGTACGAAAGAAACTTATGAGTAGCAATATTATCTTTTAGTTAAGCAATTCTAATATCAGCATTTTAAAGTTTAACTTAAGAGATTACAATTATCAAAATAAGTAGATTTGTTAACTACATGCTTATTATTTTTCTGTTTTTTAAGATTAAGTAGAAGCATATATTTCTCTTAGAGAAGTAAACTCACCATACAATAAGTCACATTATTTGTAAGAATTACTTATAGAAGTCAAAGTTTTAAGTCTTGTAATTTTAACATTTAATTGTTCAACCAAAACATCCTGTTCCTTAGTCTTTTTATCTTTCTTCAATAATAAAGTGTCGAGTTTTTCAACGGACATAGCCCAATAAAGTTTTTATTGTCATTAGAAGTAGCATCATTATCACTTAGGGTCCATATTAGTTAGATTTACCTGTTCAACAGCAGAAAGAACACGGTGTACTACCTTCTTCTTCAAATACCCCTTCTTCTTGATACTCTTGAATGTCCGCTTCTTGTCACTCTCTACCTCATCTTCCTCCCTAGAAAGTCTTGCTAGAAATTTTACACATTTAAGATGAAGATGATTAAGCAAGCCACATTTAAAACATCTCCAAGATTCTCCACCATTTGACATCTTTTTGGATTGAACATTTTGCAAAGTTCTTATGAAGCGTGTGGAGAGGAGTGTCAAATCATCTTCAAAAAGTTGTTTTAGTTGTTCATTGGTTAGTGAAGACAAAGCTCACAAAGCATAGTTACCTAAAGAATTATCACTAATAGAGTTGTTAGTTTGTGAAACTAAAACTATTGATTTATTAGTAATATTTTTTCTTGCAAAAATATCTAGCTCATGAGTTTTCAATTTAGAATAAAGCACATCTAAAATAAGGGTACTCATGGCACTAGATTCTCTAATTGATATTACCTTCATCTTACATATAGACATATCTAAAACTTCTATCAATTGATAAGAATTTTTAGCCTTAGAATATATAGCATTAATAGAACAGAATGTAAGTTGCTAAGATTCATATTAAAGTAAGCAAAGAAATTATTAAGAAATTCAACAAGTTTCATCTGAAAATGTATGTATTGCTTTTTATACATGTCCTAACATAGACCTTTTACTGTGTTTGATCCTTCATAATAATTATATAGTGCGCTCCATATCTCATATGCTAACTTGAGATGCACCACACGGTCAAACTTGTTTCTTCCTAGTCCTTGTATAATCAAATTTTTCATCTTGCTACTAGCCTTCACATGTGGTAGGTTCATCGCATTCACTACATTATTTTCTAAAACTTGATATGGCTTATAGATTTTCACCGTATTGCAGAAGGTTTTGTGGAATACATATCCGTCAATATATTTTCTAATTACCAATTAAGAACAATTAGAAAAGATAATAAAATAAAAAATATTACTACTTGTAGAATCAACTCACAAGATAGGCAATTAGAATGGGGTGAATGATTGCAAAAGTTAAAAATCAAATTTAACATTTTTCTCTAATCACAAAACCTTGAATATGGATAGAACATTGTTTTGTTATTAAATAGATTATAGTTGTAGATCCGTAACACCAATCGACCTGGAAATTTTATAGAATAAAATAGACAAAATTTAAAAACAAACCTAACTAGAATCAACTAAATTGGACTTCTGTATCTCGAGATATTAACGAAACAAAATTATAACCGGAATTGATTAAACCCTAATTAATTAATAATGTGATATCTGAAAATCAATCTAAAACTCCCTAGCTAATTTTTAGATCAAAAGAAATCAATCCAAAACACAATGAAAATAAATCACTAGATATGCGCAAAAAAGAGATTAATTACTGCGCTAATCTTTCATAAATTTTATCTTTATTATCAAAATTACGCTTACAAAATTCATAAAAAAAACTCTTTTAATTTTCTATATACAGATCGCTAACATCTTACCCTCTATTTATAGCCAAAAACTACTTTGTTTATTATCAGCCGTCGAATTCGAAATCGACGCTCCAGATTACGCCACATCAGCACCACACCAAAAGCCACAAAATCCGACGCGTTTCCGTAGACAATTCCACTCAAACACTATTCCCTCGCTTTTGAACCAATCCTATTACGACACATCGCCTCTAGATCTCCTACACCTACACGCACGTGCACCCACTCACGCCACGTCTCCGGTCTCATCCTACCTATCAGCCACAACTGGTTGTGCCCACGCTCACCTAGCCCAGCTGTCAATCACTGCGCCAACGTGCTCTTTCGTGCTCGTGCCCACTGACAGGCATGTTCCACCTATCAGCCTCACTCTTTCTCGCCACACGCGCGCCCAGCCTGTTAGGCCGTTTTCCACCGTTAGCCCATTCTATCGGCGTGTTGACTTCTCGGCCTGCTAACTTCTCAACCTATTTGCCAAGTGACTCACAAGCCAAGTTGTTTTCGGGCTCCTTTAGCCCACACCAACCTATTCACACACTGCGGTATGCTCGCAATTTTTAGCTTGTTACTGCAGCAAATTTTAAAAATTAATTTATCAATTTTCATCTAAAATTCCTCCAAATGTTTTAGCGATGTTGCATCTATTTTCTACATTTAATATATGCACATAAATAAAAAAACATTCTCTGACACACAGATTTTTACAACCTAACATATATCAACACACACGCTCAGCATATTTTTCATAAATAATTTTAATATAACCAAATTAAATAATAACAATTTTAATATAAACTAATTTTGCAATGCAAATTTCAATAGTCTAATTTTTCTAATTTTACTCTAAACTAAATTTTCATCATTATTATTTAACCCAAACTATTACATTGGCCTAGCCCTAAAAGGCATATATATTTTGTACAAGTAGATATGAAATTACCAAAATATCCCTAACACAATATATTGTATTTGTAACCAAACATTATACGCTATGATACAAACTAAAATATGAGAATAAATTCAAAGTCCATGTTTAATGACATCGTTGTAGCATATAAGTCTTGAACGAAGAAAAAAATAAATCCATCTCCTTCTCAATGAAGTGGACCTTAGAGCTTTTAGAAACTATCCTTCAACCCTTGATACCAAAAGACTTTATAAATTATCCTTCGGCTCTTCATTAATTTAGAAATTTTGAGACAATTAGCTTTGACAGGGAGCTGGTGACGATGACAAAGACCGGCTCCGATGGGAGCTGATGATGATGAAGATATGCTATGATAGAGAACGGGTGACATGATAGACAATAGATAAAAAAAATTATAGTAGGTTAACCCGTGAGTAGCTATGTGGTTACGTGTGTAAGCCACCCTGGCTGTCTATATATACTAATACATTAACAGGAAATACAATTAACAATTTCCACATTTTTATGGTATCAGAGCGGTTTCAATCTGCTATCTTTCCGCAACCAAAAACACCGCCGCTGTTGCTGCCATCGCTAATCTTCTCCTCCACCACTAATGTGCAAGAGACTGCCGAGGTCCGACACCCTCAACACCGTCATTTCTAAACCAGCGCCTGTCGCCGATCCAACCACCACCACCGGTGCCGACTGTACGTCACCGGGAGTGTCGCTGGTCTCATCGCAAGCGCTGCTGATCTGATCGCCCACCCCGTAGCTGCCCTCGTCACAGGGTGTGGCCGCCGATCTGATCCTACCTGCGCTTCCGCACCAGCGCCCATCGCCGATTCGATCACCACCACTTCCGAAGAACGTTGTCTCGCAGCCGATCCTTCTCGTGCTGACGACGCTCTGGACGCGTACGAGAGCGCTCACGCGGCTCTCTGGGCGCAAGCCACCGCCGTCATCAACATCAAGGCGCTCATCCCCATTGTCCTCGACAAGGCCACGGACTCCTACACTAAGTGGCGCTACATGTTTCTCACTGTCCTTAGAAAATATGCCCTCACCCGCCACGTCCTCGAGGATGACGTGTTCCCCGCGCGCCCGACGTGGCTCCAGGCGGACTGCTGCGTCCTCACGTGGGTGTACGGCACCGTCTCCAGCGACCTGTAGCAGTCGCTGATGATGCAGCCCGGATGTGCCCGTAATATGTGATGCTATCTTGAGGACGAATTCCTCAGCCAAAAGGAGTCTCGTGCCCTTCTCCTATTTCGCCAGGATTCCCTGAGCGTCACCGACTACTACCGTCGTCATGAATCCATGGCTGCCTCCCTCGCCGAATTCGGCGACCGGCAAATGGTCCTCACGCTTCTCCGCAGCCTCAGTGGCAAGTTTTGACATATGGTGTCCATTCTCAAGATGCACCGGCCGTTCCCAACATTTACGAAAGCACGCACTCATCTGTTGTTGGAGGAGCTAGAGATCGACGCTCGTCCTCTGTCCCCACCGGCCGCTCTCGTCGCTGCGACGCCGTGTCCAGCAGCCCCAGGTACCATAGCTGCTCCTCGTCCGAGGGCGCCTCCTCCTTCGCGCCCAGCTGCACCAGCCAGAGGCCAGTGCAACGGCCGCCGCCACGACCGCAGTGGACGCGGCAATTCTACTAGTGGCAGCTCTCTAGCACCCTCTGCTGGAGCGGCCCTAGGTGGATAGGGCGGCGTTCTCTCGGTACAACTGTGTACCCGTCGTTTGCCCACCCTTAGGCTAGCATCGTGCGCATGTGGTCGTACGACCAGTTCGGCTGTCCTCCGCCGCCACAGCTTGTGTTCCACGCAGCCCCGCACTATGGCGGTTTTGGTGCTCTTCCTAGCACCTATGGTGGCACATACGGTGCCCCATCGTCCCCGTACGGCACGTACTATGGGGGAGCTACACCGCCGGGCTTCCAAGCGCCCTCACCGGCGGGCTTCCAGGCGTCCTCATCGGCGTACTAGGCGGCACCTTGGCCGCCTAGTCATGGAGGTTGGCACCAGGACTCGCTGGCGCACTCTTTCAACACCATTACGCTCAACCAACCAACCTCTGAGTGGTATGCTGATACGGGTGTCAGTTCCCACATGACCTCAGATGCTGGTATACTCTCCACCATTTCCCCACCCTCTTCATCTACTACTTCATCTATCATTGTGGGCAATGGTGCTTTACTTCCTGTCACCGCCACTGGATCCCATCATTTTTCCTTACCACTCCGTGATCTTACTCTTAATAATGTTCTGGTATCCCCTAACATTATTAAAAATTTAATTTCTATTCATCGGTTTACCACCGACAATAATTGTTCCATTGAGTTTGATCCATTTGGTCTTTATGTGAAGGATCTGCAAACCAGGAACGTGATCGCCAAGTGCAATAGTTCCAGTGACCTCTACCTATTTTTTGCACCATCTACCAGCACCTCCGCGTTCGTCGCCTCACCCACCTCCCTTTGGCATCGCCGTCTTGGTCATCTTGGGCGCGACGTTCTGTTCAAACTTCTTAGGTCCAATGTCATTTCCTTCAATAAAGATAATATCAATCATTTATGTGATACGTGCCAACTCGGTCATCATGTACGTCTACCTTTCGGTTCATCTACCTCTCGTGCTACTCACAACTTTGATTTAATCCATTGTGATCAATGGACATCTCCAATTGTTAGTGCGTCAAGATATAAATATTATCTTATTATTATTGATGACTGCTCTCACTACATTTGGATTTTTCCCCCTCGTCTCAAATTCGAGACATTTTCCACTATTTCTACCTTTTTTTGTGTATGTTCGCACACAGTTTGGCACCACCATCAAAAGCATCCAATGCGACAATGGCCGTGAATTCGATAATTCCTAGGCCCGCACGTTTTTTCTCTCCCACGGTGTTGCCCTCCGCATATCGTGCCCATACACTTCTTAACAAAATGGTAAAGCAGAGTGTTCTATTCGTACCATCAATAACTCTCTGTGTTCCCTTTTGTTTCAGGTGAGTCTCCCTCCAGCTTACTGGGTTGAGGCCCTTCACATTGTCACATATCTTGTGAACCGCATCCCCACCACAACACTCGCCTCCTCCACACCATACTCCGTTCTCTTCTCTGTCCTGCCCTCCTATGATCATCTCAAAGTTTTTGGTTGTGCTTGTTACCCCAATATATCCTCTATAGCGTCCCACAAACTTGCTCCTCGTTCTTCTCTATGTGTGTTCCTTGGCTACTCCTTAGAGCACAAAGGCTATCGATGTCTCGAGCTTCAATCGAACCGTATTCTCATTTCTAGACATGTTATTTTTGATGAATCCTTCTTCCCTTTCTCTGACATGTCTACCACACCCATAGCACCCTCCGCCCTGGACTTTCTTGTCGATGATCATGATCTCACTGCTTCAGTTCCTAGAGCCTCTTTTTTGCGTGCAGGTACAGCAGCTTCGTCAGTAGCACACCCCGTGCCCGAGGCCCCACTTGCGCCGTCGAGCCTTGGTGCAAGGTCATGGTCGCCTGAGTCCACGTCATATGGTGTCGTTGCCCCTGTGCACCCCGCACAAGTTGCTGCCAGCGATGCCCCACCGACCACGAGTGTTGTCGGTCCTGCTGCCCCTGCTGCTCGCGCGCAGGTCGTTGCCAGCGGTACCGGCCGCACAGCTGCCACTCGACCAACTGTCATCCCTCCGGTGACCAATGCGCACACGTGGCAAAGATGGCATTGCGCAGCCCGTGGATCGCCTCAATCTCCACGCTGCACCCATGTCGCCTCTTACTCGCTCCGTTCGTGATGTCTTGTCAGACCCCAATTGGCGATCTGCTATACAGGCTGAGTATGACGCTTTGATTGCCAACGACACATGGAGTTTTGTGCCTCGCCCTCCTAGCGTCAATATTGTGACTGGGAAGTGGATTTATCGTCATAAATTGCTCGCTGATGGGTCTCTGGATCGTTACAAGGCTCGCTGGGTTCTGCGGAGTTTCACACAACGACCCGATGTTGACTATGATGAGACTTTCAATCCAGTTGTAAAGCCTATGACAGTTCACATGGTTCTCTCTCTGGCATTATCTCAGAACTGGCATATTCATCAACTGGATGTGAAGAATGCATTTCTCCATGGTACTCTCACTGAGACAGTGTACTACGTGCAGCCTTCTGGATTTGTGGATTCTTCTCGCTCAGATTTTGGTTGTCGGCTCAACAAGTCCTTATATGGTTTGAAATAGGCTCCTCATGCTTGGCATCACAGGTTCGCCTCTCACCTTGTGTCACTTGGATTTGTTGAAACAAAGTCAGATACTTCTCTCTTCATATATCGCCGCGGTCCAGACACAGCCTACTTACTGCTCTATGTTGATGATATTATCCTTACTGCCTCCTCTGCTGGATTACTCAAGAATATCATTGAGACTCTCCGGTGTGAGTTTGCTATAACGAATATGGGTCAGCTGCATCATTTTCTGGGTATTTCTGTGACACGCTCTGCAGATGGTCTATTATTTTCTCAGCGGTAGTACAGTTAGGATATTTTGGAGCGTGCTACGATGAGTGCGTGCAAGCTATGCAGCACGCTTGTTGATCTCCACTCCAAATTATCTGCTGACGTACCGTCTGTTGCTGATGCTACACAGTACCGCAGTCTCGCCGGCGCTCTGCAGTATCTGATTTTCACCCGACCAGACATACCTTTGCAGTTCAGCAGATCTGCCTCTATATGCATGATCCTTGAGAGCCGCACCTCGCTGCTCTCAAGCGGATCCTACGATACCTATAGGGCACCCTGTCTCTTGGGCTGACCATGCGCCGATCTTCGCCTGCAGATCTTGTTGTTTACATAGATACCGACTGGGCTGGCTGTCCTGACATTCGCCGTTCGACCTCTGGCTATGCAGTATTTCTCGGGGACAACTTGGTGTCTTGGTCTTCCAAGCTTCAGCATACGATTTCTAAATTGAGTGCTGAAGCTGAATATCGTGTTGTGGCAAATGGTGTTGCTGAAGCTACCTGGCTGCGCCAGCTGCTCCTTGAGCTTCGCTACCTCCTCGACGTGCCACCTTGGTCTATTGTGATAATATCAGTATTGTATATCTCTCGAGCAACCCGGTGCAGCATCAGCAGACGAAATATGTTGAGATTAATCTCTATTTCGTTCTAGAGAAGGTCGTTCTTGGTCACGTTTGGGTCCTACATGTTCCTACAACATCGCAGTACGCCGACGTCTTTACCAAGGGCCTTCCTATCTCACTATTTCAGGAGTTTCGATCCAGTCTGAATGTTAGCGATGCTCCCGATTAGACTGCGGGGGAGTGTTAGTCTACTGTAATTATGTAGGTTAACCCATGTGTATAGCTGTGTGTTTATGTGTGTAAGCCACCCTGACTGCTTATATATACTACATTAATAGAAATACAATCAACAATTCTCACACTTTCATCCAATATAGAGTTATAATGATAGCTCGGATGTGGAATGATATGAAGAAAAAGAAATGAGAAAGATCGTGACAGTGATTGATAAGCATGGCTTTAACATATTGAAGGGATGTAATGGATTTTGGTGGACTAGTTAGAATACATAGACATGATAGAAACCTAACAAATTAGTGATATATTGATAGTAAAATAAGAACTAGATATGGAGATACCAGCAATACAACCAGCAGTAGGGCATGTTTTTTTAGGAGCATCAATGACTAAACTAGAAGCAAAAGAGTTAAGGCATCCATTGGACCATTAATAACCTGCGGTCTCAACTTTTCCTTCACGAGAGCAGCAAAGTAAAAGAAAAGAACAAACAAAAGAGCATAGTTGAATACTGAGTGAGTAGATCTGAGAGGCTCACAGTAGTGTGCGAGAGAGAAAGGCTGGCAGCTGTGCCCGGCGGTGGAGTAGACGCCGGCGTCTCCATCGGATGGAGGTAGTGGCAGATCGACTGAGATGTGATGCTTGACGACGACGGGAAAGTATGCCGCGACGGCTGCAGGGACGGCCGACGGTGCTGATGAAGGGAGGTCGGATAACTGCGGTGAGGAAGGCTGACGAGGCGACGATGTGGGCCACCAGCAGCAACCGCGACGGGCGGCGAGGACAGCGTCGTGACGGTGGCGAGGACGACGACTTGCTCGTGCTGCTGCTACTGCTCTTTGTTTGTAGATGGATCTGACTGCTTGGGCTTGCTTGCTGTTTGCATCGGCTGGATCGGCTTGCTGCTTTGCTTTTGTTTCCTGTAGATGAACGGCAAACTTTTGCTGCTGCTTCTGCTTGATGAGGAATGGATGGGGTGCCATGCCAACCGACGGCAAAAGACAGCAATGGCTCGCCGCCGCCGGCGCACCGGCGATGGGGATTTGCTGGCTAGGTTTAGGTGTATGGCTCTGATATCATGTGATGTTTTGAGCAGACTTGGGGGTATCAGGCAATTGCATTGATCTGGTCCTAAAGGGCATATATATTTTGCACAAGTAGACGTGAAATTTACCAAAATACTTCGAACACAATACACTAACGTACTAATACCTTTAACATTCACATTCCTTAACTGTTGTTCGGAGAGCTATTTTACTCTGCTTTCCAAGGACTCGTTCTACGGTGATCGATAGATAGTTCTACTATATGGAGTGTTTTTCTCGATATACTTTGCTACTTTATTCCCACCGGCGATTTACTTTGGTACGAACAGCTAAATGTGAAAAAGTGCACATGCATGCATTCTACCAGGGGAAAAAATATTCTCTTCCAAGAAACAGATTTTAATTCTTGGTAACGCCTTTTTGTTTAACAATTTTACTTTCTTGAGTTTAGTTTAAGCTATTTTTGAATTTTATGTGTTTTCACAAAGTTCCATTCGGATTTAGTGTGTCTTCAACATTTTCACTCAGATTTCGCATGTATTGTACAAATTTCAACTGACTTTGGCTTTCCCTACAAAATATATTTCAATATTCTGAGTTTTTCCTGAAAATTAATTTCCATTTTATTTTTTTATAAATCCAAATCATCACAGTACCTTCTGTTCTAATTAATTTTAAAACACCAAACAAAAGACCACCACCATGATTAATCTAGACCGTAGAGCCTAATTTATTTGTGTAATGTTAGACATTAATATTAATTGCATAAAAAATAAGCAAATATTAAAATTACATTATTTTGATTTACATTGTACTGCTTTTTTTTTCTAAAATTTCAAAATTTTCAATAACTCAGCTTCATCTTCGATCAGGGGAACACAAGAAAGCAGCAGCAAGAACGACGAGCACCACCGTCCTAGAGCTGAAGCATCACTCCCTCACCGCCATCTCCGACCACCCCGCCGAGCAAGAAAGCTACCTCCGCCGCCTCCTCGCCGCCGACGAAGCACGGATCAACTCACTGCAGCTCCGCAACAAGGCAGCGTTCACGCAATCCGGCAAGAAGAAGGCGGCGGCGGCGGCCGAGGTTCCCCTGACCTCCGGCATCCGTTTCCAGACGCTCAACTACGTCACCACCATCGCTCTTGGCCGTAACTCCTCCCACGCCGGCAACCTCACCGTCATCGTCGACACCGGCAGCGACCTCACCTGGGTGCAGTGCAAGCCCTGCTCCGTCTGCTACGCGCAGCGCGACCCGCTGTTCGACCCCGCCGGCTCCGCCTCCTACGCCGCCGTCCCCTGCAACGCCTCCGCCTGCGCGGCCTCCCTCAAGGCTGCCACAGGCATGCCGGGATCCTGCGCCAGCAGCAGCGGCGGCGGAAACAGCGAGAAATGCTACTACGCGCTGGCCTACGGCGACGGGTCGTTCAGCCGCGGTGTTCTCGCCACGGACACGGTCGCGCTCGGGGGCACCAGCCTCGACGGCTTCGTGTTCGGCTGCGGGCTCAGCAACCGCGGCCTGTTCGGCGGCACGGCGGGGCTCATGGGCCTCGGCCGGACGGAGCTGTCGCTGGTCTCCCAGACGGCGTCCCGGTTCGGCGGCGTCTTCTCCTACTGCCTTCCGGCGACAACCTCGGGCGACGCCGCGGGCTCCCTCTCCCTCGGCGGCGACACGTCGTCATACCGCAACACCACGCCGGTATCCTATACCCGCATGATCGCCGACCCGGCGCAGCCGCCGTTCTACTTCATGAACGTCACCGGCGCGTCCATCGGCGGCGCCGCGGTCACCGCGGCGGGGCTCGGCACCACCAACGTCCTCATCGACTCTGGCACGGTGATCACGCGCCTCGCGCCGTCCGTGTACCGCGCCGTGCGCGGCGAGTTCGCGCGCCAGTTCTCGGGGCGCTACCCGGCGGCGCCGTCCTTCTCCCTGCTCGACACGTGCTACAACCTGACCGGACACGACGAGGTGAAGGTACCACTGCTAACGCTGCATCTCGAGGGCGGCGCCGACATGACCATCGATGCCGCCGGGATGCTGTTCATGGTGAGGAAGGATGAGTCGCAGGTGTGCTTGGCCATGGCGAGCCTCTCCTTCGAAGACCAGACGCCCATCATAGGCAACTACCAGCAGAAGAACAAGAGGTTAGTGTATGACACTGTGGGGTCAAGGCTAGGCTTTGCTGATGAGGATTGCAGCTATGCTTGATACCTATGTAGAAATTGGAACTGCAAATCAAGTGTTGAGTAAAAAAAGAAGACTGAAATTGTGGAGATGATGAGGAAATGGCTTGTTTCCGTCTCCTCTTACACTATGTACTATTTTAAACTCTTTTATTTTGGAATGTTAGAAAAAGTTGCTCAATTGCGGCACGAGCGATCTCCCAACTATCCCTTGTACACCACAATTGTAACCCTAACTCTACGTGTAACCAATTAGGACTCATATATTTGACACCTATTTTCATAATGAATGTGGTAATTTTTCCTATATCTGTGGGGATTGAATTGATTCCTATAAAAATCCTCTAAAATCCATATGAAGTTTCTACATTCCAAAAAAACCTAGATATGTTCCAGAAATTCAGCAGCTCCGGAATTTCATATCAGAACATGATTTTTTTGTCATCAGGTATAAACACATCTCCCTTATCTACTGCAGCCTAAGTATACTAAAATTTGGTTCAGGTTTTACATCTGAAGCAAGCTCACGGTAAGTCACAAACATGAGTATCAGAGACACCCCTTATGGAAAAACAAAAGCAAACATAAGTTTGTGCAACAGCATCCATCTCTAGAACCAACACAGTTTGCAAGTTGAGAGGTGTTCTTCCATTTATTCCGGACAATATATGGACTCCCAAATTAAGAGACTATGTTGAATGTCTCCATGCCACACTCCACTGTGAACTTCGCCCGGGTAGACGACGCCTTTTTGTATGTTGTGAAAAGAGTACATGCATCCGAAACGGGCATTATGTGTTGCCAGAACATCATGACTTGAAGTGATTCAAGGGATGTTGCCTTGGATAGAAGAAGCTTGATAAAACACATCTCACCTGGGAAGCATTTGATAAAAGCCAGGGTCACACGCTTGAGAGTTTTAACCAAATCATCACTCATCTCTGCATCTAGAATCCCTTCATCAATTTCATCATCACCCTGTGTTTCTTTCAGGTCCACCTATAAAACATAGGTCAAGTAATGAAATGCCGATTACAACAGTCCAATCTACCAAGAAAAATCTGCATTTGGTGATACGCAGCTTCATTTTTTTTATTGAAAACGGCATGAGCTCTGTGTAGTGCATTAAAGAAAAGGGAGAAGTGATTTTAAGTTAAAAACAGTAGAAGAGAATTAAACAGTAGGAAGGAAAAAATAAGCCCTATGCTGAGAAGGTACACTCTCATTGCTTAGCATCCTCTTCTACTTTAAAAGTGAGTTCAAGAGATGCATCCAGTGTTACCTCAATATGAAGTTGTTCAATTTGTGGAGCACAGCGCAGTAAAGAAAAGATTGACATGATACTTGAGATTTTGCCAAAATCTACACTCAGGGTTGAAATCCTTAAGTTCCGGAACTTCCATGTAATTCTCTCCAGTGGATTTTCATCGACCTGAAAGTTATGACAAATAAGTTAGACTGATATATGATCTTCAATACAACCTGATCTACTTGCTTACAAATAGTGTGTGAGTAATTGGAGTATCGTACTGCTATAACTGAGCTGAAATTGAATCTGCCTACAGGTAGGATAAAAGATAAATATATACTTCATGCAAAATGAATAATGAGGACTAAAAAAGTCCCCAAAAATAACTAAGGAAATATGCTGTCAACACAGCTGGCTACCTTATACCGTGTGATTCGGTTGTCCAAATTCAGGATGACTGATTAAAACTTTAAAGCAATTACGACAATAACATGACAATGAAAGCATCCGAGGTGGATTTTTTTTGTTTTGGAAAGCATAGAAAAGTATATTGGGGGATCATAACGAGAACCTTGTGAAAAAATATCCACTAGCTCTAATTATTAATGGAGAAAAACTTAGTGATCGGTTAAATGCTAGAGATTGATTAATAAAGGAGTACCTTGTGTTCAGATGAGCGATTTTTTTTGGAATTTAGTGCTTTCTAAAAACAGTTTTCACAAATGAACCTCTAGTGGAACTTCTTCCAGAAATAGACTCTTTTCTTTGTGGGGAACATAAATAGACTCTCAACTTAGCACCATGACACATAATGCAGCTGGTTAACAAAAATGCACAACACTGCTACATGCTCCCTCCATTCATAATTCATCTTCGTGCACTTGCCTCGTGCACCAAAACCAAGGCTTGGTAATCTCGCTGGTTAGAGCAATTACTATAAGCCTCTAAGTACTTGCTCCAAAATACCATGTAAACTCACATGATGAGATGATGGAGAGAAAGGATGAAAGAGAGGAGTATTCACCTCTTATACAAAACACAACCTCTACCTAAACTCTAAGAAAGATGAAACAAAGAGACCAATGTGTTGATAGTAAACAAATAAAATATAATTATTATGGTGCATCGTGGCACATGTGCTAGAGGTAATGTGTTGTACATATTACCTCTTAGTTAATGAACAGATGATATGGATAAAATTAGATGTAACTATCACATCTACTATAAAACTTGCTATAAACCTATTAATCCATATCATGTTAGATACATGTTGCTTCATTTCAGCTGTGTGGCACGCTACCTGTGTCTTGCACTACATGCTAATGGAACATGAGAGAGGAGGTTCTAATCAAGAGGTAAATAAGAACAGAGCTGGCCACCTTTCTCTCCTCCTTCACCTCCCGTGAATCCGCAAACCATCCTTTGTAGACAATCAGCATAAGAAGTTACTAATTCTCCTCCACCAAGTTTAGGAACTATAATTTTTTCTTGGAATTGATGAACCCTAGGCTTTATTGTTTTCAAAATAGGCGTGGAGTTATTCAGTTTAGATAGACCTTTTGGTGCAAGCGATGTTTACTTTTAAAACTACAAATAAGGAATAGGTTTATTGTCCCCAATGGTTTCTAGTTCCAACTCGAGGACAACCTAGTGAACAAAAACATCTTAGTAGCCAGAGGAAAAGAATGTCCTCTCTCAGAACAAAATATACAGACGGCCAAAGGGGTTGAGCCATGTGCTGGTATAGTGATGCATGCAAAATGAAGAGGGCTAAGGATGAGTTTATGTAAAGCATGTGGATGTGAGCCAACTACACCTAAACCACTCAATCATCATACACGTCATTTTTCGCAAACAAGTAATCACATCCCTACTATGTATTTGTACATATTTTAGTTCTTCTAACATTTTGTGCTGATAGTCTCTTTGCCGCCTCTCAATGAGTTATGTCTCAACTCACAAACAAAACTAAAAGTTCAACATGCAGACCTAGAAGCTTTGAAAGAATGAGCGTACATGAAGGAGGTGGTCTTGCAATACTAGGAGAGGATCAAGGCCATTGCCCCATCACTCATCACTAAGTGGAATACCATGAGGTAGAGAGGCAGATAAAGAGCTAGTGGCCACATTGTGCAAAGGAGATTGGATTGAATAATATTAAACAAGGGAAAATATCCCTACACACACAGTAAAAGATCTTGGGTTTGTGTTGCATGGTGGTATTTGGTTGAACACATATCATGCTATATTTATTGGTTGTGGCTAACCTAACCTACTCCGAACCTCTGTACCAACAAAGGGTGGTATAGGAATATTGATATGTTGTCCATCAACTATGCCTTTCGAAATGATCTTAAACCCCTACTCACCCTTTATGGATGAACCTTGCGAGTTACTATTAATTCTTGGTTTTGTGTTGAAATTATGAATCTTTGTTTCAAACCTTTATATTTTTAAGATGATTCCTTGTGCGCCCAAGAGTTTTTGCTCAATCTCTTTCATATCCTTCAGTTTTGTCTAATTCCCTGCATACTCATAAATGTTTTTTTATCCCCTATACACTAATTCTATTATTTGATCATGAATTGCACATTTGTTTCTGAAATAACCAATCTCCCTTCATTTGTAAATGTAAGTGGTAGCCTATACATTAAAATCGTAATCCTCATGATGAAAATATTTTTAGTTATGAAATAATTTAAGGGGGAATAATTATTTCACCCAAAAATAAAAACTTAAAATTTTCAAATGAATTTCAATCAAATTTGAAAAATTAGTATTTTTGCCTCAAATTTGAAATAAGTTTTGATCTTTTTTATCAAATTCATCCAAAAGTGAAGATATCTTGAAGGAGATGGTGAAATTACCCAAAAAATATATATAAGATTAGGTAGATTATTAAATTTGAGTGAATTACAAATAAATTTAGTCCCTTCCAATGTGACTAAAATTTAGAAGAACATTGTGATTTTAATTTACAAATTTGGTCAAATTTTACAATTTTAGTGATTTAGTTAATTTTGCCTCCTTGAAAATGATATAACTCAAACATTTTTCTTACGAGGATCTTTTTTCCTAGTGTGGAGGCATATTGATTATGGTTATGAGCGAGAGCAATATATAGGCATTTCATACAATGGAATGTTCCTTGACAAGTGGCTAGCATGGTGACATAGCCTATTGTATTGTCATCTATGGACATGACTCCACTGTTTAGCCCAAAATAGAAGGTTCGGCTTGGGTGGCAAACAAGGCACCATAGCATATGACGTCGTGAGTCATACCACGTAGCACCTTACTTTTCCTAGACATGGTGCCATGGATCTGCTAGGAAAACAAGGCTCCTTGCACGGGTAGAAACCAAAGTGTCGTTGTTGATTGTGCTGAGTATGGTAGGCTCAGCACCATATATAGGATCTGGTGCTGCACATAGCACCATAGCATCCAGCGTTGTTAGCAATGGAGTCATGCTTTTGCAATTCCTTGGAAGCATCATGGAATTACGAAGGGGCAATTCCTTATTTGCTACTAGGAATTTCATGTGATCCTTTATTTGCCCGTATGTCTCACTAACATGTGGGCCTTGGACCACACTTGATATTAAGCACAGGCATGGAGACATATAGCACAAGCAAATACATCAACTATGTACCATATGACACCACAAGTATTACTACTAACACCGAGCATATAGAACACATCACGAGTGTCAATACAAATTTCGAGGTGTACATAACACAAAGTTGACACATGATTTGTCCATGATTAACCTCATTCCATTCCACAAGGTATTTGTACCGAGGATATGTCACTTGGTTGGTCATGGTTGTTGTGCATGGAAAAAGATGTATGTGCCAAAAGCAGTAGTTGGTGACAAGGGGTTGCGATGGTTGGATGAATGCCAGCATATCTAGCGGTTGTGACATGTCAAGCTAGGGTGGGATTGCCACCATCCTCATCTTCTTCAATGTTATGGATGATCATCTATGTGTAATTCTTCCATCCAATTTGACCCCTGACTGGCCCATTTCTGCATGGTATATTCGACGTAATTACATCGATCAACCCTTTGAACGCAACCACATCCCCCTCTTCCATTCACCCAAGCCTCTTTCGTTAGGTCAACCAAAGTAGATAAAGATGGCATGCTTTGCCAAAAAGCAACACCTTTTCTTTCACTACTAGCTTTTCGTATGCTACCTTCATTCTGCAACGTTACAAATTTGTGCGTCTAGATGCAATGACTAGAACAGCCAGCACCAAAGAGGTCAAGATTGTTTCTAAATTCGTAAATGCATACCAACTAAAATGGCCATTTCATACGCCAACATACACCTTGTTAAATTGTAACATTTGTAATTTTCATCTTCAAACTTAATTTGTTTTTGACAGTATACACCTTGTTAAACTATAGTTACAAAACCTAAGGTGCGAAAACAACAAATTTGTCAAACCAGAGCGTATATTCACATTTCAAGTTCATGCCACAACGATTACCTTCTATGGATCCATCCAATATGCAGTGGCAATTGTTAACACTACAAATACTTTGTATACGACATACTACTTAATTAAGTCACTGCCACCTCAAATTCAACCGAAAACTAAACCAGGGCCTCTCGGTTCGGGAGGAGGAAGGAAAGCGGAGCTACGGACTCTGGAGACTGCAGGACCTTTTCAGTCTCCCCTCAAATATATATGCTGCTAAGGATCACACGATCACTGCATATAAAGAGCAAGGAGGTAAAGGTCGTCTGAATGACTTTCTTCGTGGTGTCAGCGACCACCTCCACATTAATTTCACTAACAGCATTGGGGACGATCCAAGTATCACAGCTAATTGTTGAGTTTATGCCTTGATACTAGCTAGTTAAGATCGCACTGGGAAACTTCTCGTATGAACAGGGCCACAAATGGGACGCCTTCAGCCTTTGCCCCGCAAATACCATGGTGCCACAATGTGACATGCATCTTGTTTTGTCTTGGCACCAAGCATAGGGTCCATTTAATAAGAAATGTTTGCCAGGAGGTCCATTTGCAAACATCCAGATTGTAATATTTTCACTCCTTTGAACAATGATTATTGCTTTGGACGGAACAAGGCCTCATTTATTGTTCAATTTCTTGCATTTAATTATTAATCAATTAATAGACTCTTCATCATAATAAGTTTCTATGATTTATAGTTTTTAGAGCTAGTGGTTTTCCTGCTGAAAGGTTCTCCTTCTAATCCCCCAATACACATTAAATGATTCTGATTGAATTCACTGGTTTAAAATTGTGACTTGTACCTAAAAATTTCCCAAATTAACCCATTAAAATTAGCTAATTACTTGGTTACATTAAATAAACTCATCCATGGATTAATTCAAGCAATTCTTAAAGTAATAATTGATGAACTATTGGTGTGAACTAAGGTCAGTTTAATGTATCTTGTTTTGTCTTGGCGCCAAATTTACAATCCAGTTAATGAAAAATGTTTGCCAGACATCCATTTGCAAATATTCAAACTGAAATAATTTCACTCTTCTGCACAAGGCCTCGTTTATTTATTTAATGCCAGAACAGGGCCTCGTTTATTGATCAATTTCTTGCATTTAATCAATTAATAAACTCTTACTCATTAATAAGTTTCTATGATTTAGGGGTAGTTTTTAGATCTGGTGGATTTCTCTTTATTATCTCCCAATACACAATAAATAATTTCTGGTTTATTAATGGGTTTAAAAACATGACTTGCACCTAAAATATATCCCAAATCAAACTATTAACCCACTAAAATTAGCTAATTACTTTATTAGAATTAGACAAACAGATCAATGGATTAATTCAAGCAATGCTAAAAGTAATAAACGATGAAAATTTGGTGTAAATTATGGTGAAGAGGATCAGTTTAATGCGTCATGTTTGTCTTGCAAGAATCCAAATTGAAATGATTTCACTCTTCTGTACAAGGCTTCGTTTATTTACTTATTTATTTTGGACTGAACAAGGCCTCATTTATTGTTCAATTTCTGCATTTAATCAATTAAATTAATAAACTCTTCTCAATTAAAAAATCTCTAAAATTTATCATTTTTAGAAATGGTGGTTTTCCAACACAAAAAGCCACAAAGGTTCTCCACATCATCTCCAATACATAGGGCCTGTTTGTTAGGGTTTTAAGTTCTAACTCTTAAGTGTTTAGCTCTAGAACTCAAAAAAAAAAGATAATAGGGGAGAGGTGGACAATACTACCCTCTTGTTTTTTTCTTGATGTATAATTGATAATTATTATTCAATTTCAATAGGTTAAAAAATAATTGACAAAATTAGCATTTCATAATGTTAATACTTTAAGTTCAAGATGTAGCATATAATATAAATGTAGTAATAATAGCTAGTAGCATTGTCCTCAAAACATAGAGCAAAAGATCACAAAATAATACGCACTATGTTATATATCCATCATCCTGCATTACGACCAGCTAGGTCATCACGAAATGCATCCATGGATACATCACTTTGGCTCTCAATGGAAGTATCCGATGCATCTTGAAAAATAACATGTCTCCTAAATCTGAAAGGAATGGTAGGCACATAATCTGGATTTGTATCAAACCGATGAAAATGCATATCCAGCACATCATGATCATGGATGAAATTATGCAATTCCATTGTTGCCGTCACAACCATATTTTATTTCCATAATGGAAAGCTAGGCATTTTGAGGAGAACTCGTCACTTTTTCTTCTATACACCCAAGCATATCTCAATGATAGTGCGTAAACTCGAGTGTAAGAAATTGAATTTATCTTTATCACCACTTGGTGTTGAACCTCTTTGAAATTCAAGGACATGTATCTTTGTCCCTTGTATGGTGCCAAGTACCTGGGCAATTTGGATAGCCAACATCAACAAGTTTTAGTTGTCAACTTGTGATAGGTACAAGCATTCACACTTTCAGAGCTTCAGTTAGGGTTTAGGGTACCTTGATTTTTCCCTACAGTCAAGCGTTGTCCCCACCGCTATGCGTCGTTGCTGGTCATTGCCTGAGTTTGGGGAGAGGTCACCGCCACCCAAACGCATGTGTCGTTGCCACTAGGCTCTACCTACATCACTGCTGCCCTGGCCAAGAGATATGGGGGAGAAGACGGGGTCTCGCCAATGCTGACCGCCGTCTACACCGTCGTTTGTCTCTACCTACCTGCGCCGCTAGTCTTCGCTTGCCTGCACTGCCGCCACCCTGGCCGAGAGAGATGGGGGAGAAGACAGGGTCGTGCCGACGCTACTGGTCTCTGCTTGCCTGTGTACCGTGCGAAGGAAAGGGGGCCAGAAGGGTGCATGGCCGCTGTGGCACAGGACAAGAGGGGATGGAAAGACTTTGGTAGTATTTTCACGTAATTACCTTAAAAACTTAAAATGTAGTGGGCCTTTTGGTGTAGAGTGGAGCGGTCAAGTGCTAAAACCTTGCTCCACCACAGTACTTCATTTTTTTAGAGCAACTCTAGCCACGCTCTATTTTTAGACAAATCTATATCATTTGATACAACTCTAGCTTAGATAAGGTGGAGGTGGGAGCTGAGCTGTACCATACGGGACCACATACTCCCAAAAACTACTCCTACATCATAGAAACTTATTAATAAATGATATATTCCGATTGATTCACCATTTAAAAAATATGAGTTTCACCTAATAAATCTCCCAAATCAAACTATATATTGACCCACTTAAAATCTCTAATTACATGATTAAAATTAAACAAACAGATTCAAGGAATAATTCAAGCAATGCTAATAATAACTGATGAAAAACTGGTGTAAATTATGGTGAAGAAGATGATCATGGCGTACCTCCCTGTCTCTGACGGAGAACTTGAGCAACTTTACACGCGAAACCCGCCAGAGAGTGTCAAGAAAATCTTCAGTCCCGAGGAGGGAATCGACGGAGATGTTCGCCACGTTCAGCAGCGGGAGCTCGCCGGCGACGCGGCCGCCGTTGTCGACGGCCATCCAGAGCGTCAGCGAGCGGAGCTTGGGCGCCCGGATCGCCCACGGCTCCCGCTCCTCCTCCTCACGGCTGGCGACGACCCCGGCGGACACGTCCACCAAGAACAGATCGGTGAGGTCGGGCGCGGCAGCGATCATGCGCTCGAGCAGCACGCCGGCGCCGCTGAACGGGAGGGCGACGCTGTTGAGCGCGAGCCTGGTGAGGCGCGGGAACCCGGCGAACAACCCCTGGCTCGGAGGCGGCGGGCGCGGGACCTCGCAGTAGCGGAGGTAGAGGTCGGAGAGCTCCCCGCAGGCGTAGATGGCACGGCCGACACCGGGGAACAAGCCTGGTTCGTCGCCGCGAGAAGAGTCGAAGGCGAGCTTGAGCGACCGGACCCGCTTCTCCGCCAGGGCGCGGAGCCAGTACGCGGCGCGCGGGCGGAGCCGGGGGCGGACCTCGATGTCGAAGCTCCGCACGGGCGCGCCGCACCTGGCGAGTACGTCGGAGACGGCGGCGGCGGAGTAGAGCCCGCGGAAACGGACGGCGAGGCCCAACGCGGACTCCCACCGGCGCGCCCACCCGCGGGACAGGCAGCAGGTGCGGACCACCTCCTTCATCGGCAGCCGCGTCAGGATGTCGTCGAGGATCTCCGGCAACAGGGACAGCAGAATGTCCGTCCCAGCAGGGTCCACAGCCGCCGCCGCCGCCGGCGGCGAGGAGGAGGATGACATGGCCCTTACTGACGCGGTGCCCCCCACCGCCTACTCGTATCTGCACCAAATGAACTGCACCTTTTTCGCTCACATCCTTTGGTAAGAGAGATATTTAGTTTCATGCGGTTTGGGGGGCTATTTATAATTATGGAACTACATAGAAAACTGTTGGCATAAATATAAAATTTTCAAGGTACTATTCTGTAAAGTTTCACTGCGGTTCGGGATGAGTTGTTGGAAGGAAACGTGACGTTTTGAATTGAATGTAGTGGTGACGTGGAATTTCTTGCTGAAGACAGAAAGTGCCAAAAAGGGCCACCTGCTTGTAGCCTTGTAGGCAAGGAACTTGCATGCTGAGTTCGAATTCAAGGCTATGAACGATTTCACCATGGCATTGAAATGATTTGAGCGATAATATGAATTGCTTCCTCGACAAAGAATATACGAATGAACTAATTTTCCAAGTCGGTTTGTTCGTGAAACATGTAGGACCATAAACATACATGGACGTGAACCGGTGATACACGTGCATCGAAAAAAAGAGATAATGTTGAGGTGGGTGTTACATAATAAGTGAGTAAACCAATTTTTTTTAATAGTATAGTGGCATTTAAAGTTATTGACATATAAACTTAGAAAAGAGTAAGACTCATATATCAAAGGCTTTAATAGTAATACAGAGAATATCAAGGTACACGTCACACGGTAGGTGAGTAATATCAGTGGCTATTAAGTGATTGGTCTTCTTGTATTCAAGGTAAAGTGAACAATGTAACTTAATTGATAGGAATAATTTAAAGAAAAGATAATAAATGCATGGCTTAAATACTTAGGAAGGATCATTGTAAAGATCCAAATACAAGTCTTAACTAGCAACATTTAAGATTAGTATATCAACCCTTAGTTATTGCACAATTTCGATACTAGTTTTTATATTGATTTAGATACTAAAACTTTGGTTGTGTGCATTATCTTTTTAGATAATAAGTGCATGCCTGCAGAGGCCAAAATATAACTTCTTAATGAAAATTAGTCACACAAATATAGTTTGCTATAAAACTATAATGTAACATTAAAAAACATTATGAGGTGAAGAAGCCGCCCGCGTGGGTGACACAGATGAACCCTAACCGCCACCACCCTCCTTTCCTTCTCTGTCTTGCCACCACCAGAGCAAGCGGCCAAGCTCCGGCATAGCAAGCTAAGACAGGCAACAGCGAGGTAGACTACCATGCATCATACTGAATCTGCGTGAAAGAGAAGATGTGATGATGTACGATAGCGACCGTGATGGCCCAGAAATGAGGCACATCCATGATGGTGACAAGCCCCCAACGTGGTGGCAGAGTGGTGGTGGGGAAGAAGATGACAAGGAAGGAAACAGCGACCGAAGTCAGCGGCTAGGTAAAGGTGGCGTCTCGACAGCCAAAAGTAGAGGGGGCAGCCAGATCGACCTCTTCAAGGCTAGATCAAGCCACCCCTACACTAGATCCGACAAGGTAGCTAACGAGCAGTGGTAGAATCAGTGTAGTGGCGTCCACGCCAACGATTGAGTAGGGGGTGCCAACAAGGTAGTGTTGGTGATGGAGACGCATGTGTGTAGGTGGCTAACGTAGTGGCATCATGTATAGGAGGCCAACAAGATGGTGTCAGCGCAGGTGGTTGAGGGCTAGAGATGTGGTGTTGCAAGGGACTATTAAGGCAGGTGGTCAGCGAAGGAGATGGCCATCAAGGCACAGTTAGGGCAAGTTGGTGGCCGTAGATTTTGTCGCTTGGAGAGGTCATTTTGTTGGGTTGGAGTTGGTGCTAGAGAAGCAACTGGACAAGCCACCGGTGTGGGAACTGCCGATGTAATTTTTTGGCCAAAAAGCCACAGGACCCGGTGAATAACGGTGAGGACAGTGGCCTGGTTGACGGCAAGGGATCCCTTCCAATCGATTGTGTTCTTCTTCTGTTCCCTAGAGCTCCTCCCTATCTTTTGGCTGGTCTACTTCTAGACTACAGTCGTGGAGAGTTCTATGGCAAAGGGTGAGACATCGGTTTAGGTGAAGGGTTCTGTTGGGTGCAGGACGGGTTCTACTTGGTAGAGGACGGCTTCTAGACTGCACTTTGTTGCAGCAGTAGTTTGTTCGGTTTAGGAGTTGAGGCGGTGTATGAGGCCCCATGGCACGACCATGCATTGTGTCAAGGAGGTGTTTGTGCAGGGGTGCCGATGTGTTGGGATAAAGTTAGAGCTACTTGCCAAGGTGGCAAGCTCACTAACAATAACCCTTAACCACTTTCATCTCAACAGCGTAGCAGTGGCTTTGGAGTTTGTAGTTGACAAGGAGAGGGAATCTGGACAAATGTCTTGCATGGTCTTTAATTGGTACCGATAACATCGATGTCCATGGGCGCCGTTATGCTTCTTGAAGGCATTGTTGTTCTGCTCTTCTTTTTTCCTGAGGTAAAAACCTAGTTCATTGTTAGGATTGGCATTGTACATGTGTTGGATGCTTTTTCCTCCTCGAAGGCTTCGTCTAGAAGACCTTGTCCTACATTTCTCTTGGTTGTGTTGGATGTCCAGGCTGTTCTTTGTTCGTAGGAAGTCAAAGCCACTCTTTTGAGCTCGCCAATGATGACTTGTGAGTGGGCTTCAGTAATGCCTCTGCAAGTGTTTTGTTTTTTTGTTTCCCAAGTGGGTTTTTGCTCCTTTTTTTCTAATTAACCATGTGTTTGTGAGGTTTTTGGGCCCCTTTTTTCCTCAAAAACTAGGCCAAATCTCTTTTTATATGAAAACAGGAACTCACTATCAGATTTACCTCAAAAAACATTTAAAAGATATTCCGTTCTCTTCTTTTTGTGTGTGTGTGAGCACGATTGATAAATACTTGATACAAAATAAACACGGATCAGTAAATCATGGATTTTTCCAAATTAAAGATCATTTATATATAGAGAGAGAGTGTGGATCAGTACTAGGAACCACAAATATAAAATAAGTTGTGCTAGAAATGTCCATACATATGTATGTGGAGGAAGAACATATGAATATATTCAATTAAGAGCAATAAATAAGTTTAGTATATATGTTGATATCCTGACATAACTTCATACTTCTCAAAACTAACATAATTTCATAACTCTCAAAACTTTCATATTCATATCAAAATAATACTTCATCCGTTTCAAATTGTCCTAACTTAAATATGTTTATCTTTAACCATCAATTTTAAAAAATATAAAATTTAACAACGTGTGAATTATATTTATGAAAGTATTTCTTAAGATAAATCTAAAAACATAAATTTTATGATGTAAAACTCTATGAATCATTAGAAATTAATGGTCAGATATAATTTAGGATAAAGTTATAATGATAAATAATTTAAAACAGAGAGAATACTTAAAATAGTGTTTAATGAACATGCAGTTGTTCGCGCCGAGGTCCCTCGCGCGCCCCGGCGCGAACACGCCGGATCGTCTGAGAGGTCTGCTTAGCTCCAGTGCAGTCCAATCGGCTTTTTCAGCGTGCCTTGAGGTACGCGCGCTAGGGGCCGTGGGGTTCGATCGGCTTCGGCGCGTCGGTACGGGTGCGGACGTACTAGTCAATTTGACACTGTAATTGACAAGGAAATAAGACGAGCAGATCCGTTAGACGGTGGGCCAATACAGGCGCTCGCTATCGGCTGGCTGCCGATAGGATCGGGATGCTCCTCGATCGGCTGGGGAGCCGATGTGGACAGGTGTCGACAAGGGATCGACCGCAGAGCCGATGGAGGAACTAGGGTGTACTCAGAAGAGAGCAGGGTGCACAGGATCTCTCTGGATAGCCGAACAGTAGTTTATCGGCTGAAAAAACCGATGAAGGCATATGCGGACAAGGCAAGGAATAGTATAAAAAGGCACGGGCTGCAAAGTCGATACCGCTCCGGATATGACAGCACGAGACCCGTCGCCCACCGTAACAACGCCATTAACACCGAACCTCAAAGATCGAACCTAACCGAGACAGTACAAGGCCGAGGCTAGCGACGATGATACGGAGGACGCCGGATCAGCTATGCTGAAACAAAGATAGGAACGAACCCATCGGCTAGCTGAGCCGATGAGGGGACACCTCTCTGAAGGCGGATACGTATCGTCTAGGAGACCGATACGCTCGGTGTTACGCGTCAAGGGACACCTCTAAAAGCTGATACGTATCGGCCGAGGGACCAATGCGCTGGGCGTGAAGCTCAGAGTATGGATAACTCATCGGCTAGTGCTTCGATGATACGCCGTGCAGAAAACTATAAGTCTGAAGCTCGATCTACCATCGGCAGCCCCGTAGGTCAAACCTAACCAATGCAGCACGAAATTGACGACGACAGAGGGAGCTTAACAAGCCGATAGGTCCTGCACGGATGTAATGCGATATGTCTGATCGGCCTAAGAAGTCGAACCTAATCGATGCAGCCTCAGACAGAGCAGAACATATCAAGATGGTGGCGGGACTTACCCCTTCACCAGAGATCGGATATAACCGATGCAGCCCCATATCGAGAGCCAAAACCCGCTGGTAAGACCTAGATGAACTAGGGTGGCGATGCGCCAAGATTGTATATTGATCGAGAGATATGTTACATGTTTCCAGGGGGTCTATATTTATACCCTGGATTTACAGACAGAGTCCGATACGTTTACGATCATCGGACGTTATTTCCTAATAAGAACAAAGGAAAATACCTTTAAAGAAGTTAACTAACTAAATCTTCCTAATAAGGTCACAATTTACAAAGATAGAACATCTTACCGTAGAGTCCACGGCTCTTCCGCAAACTCGATTTTATCTGAGTAATTTTCCAATTTGGAACCGAGTCTTCCTTCGCTACAACCCGATCGGCTTCTTCACTGTAGCAATCGGATCTCTTATTACTCAAGCCGATCTTTTTCCTACCTCTCCTCGGGCTTCTTTGACCTGACGTCGATCGGATAATTTTCTGTCTTCAAACCGATCCAATCTTCTACTAATTTGATCGGCTTCTCTACAGTTCCGATCGGCTTTGTCTCATGGGCTGACCAGTATCTCTATCGGCCGATGACTGAATCAAACTCTTCATTGGACACTTCTTAGCCGATCGGCTTTAGCACCATCGGATCGTCCAGATTTTGACGTTAACAGCAGTCTCATAATTAGATATATCTTTAATCTCCAAAGCAATATTAATGGCACATATAATATAAAGTTATTAGAGCAAACACAATAAATAATATAAATTACTATATCATATTTATATTTAGGTAGAGGAAAGATGAGATGAGAGAAAAAAAAACTTGACTATAAATTTATATAAATTTATAGTCAGTTGTAGCACGAGCTCCAAAACATTATATATGTACAAAAGAATAAGATATTAATAGTAAATTATATATTTATATGTAAATATCATATAATTAGTCTATTATATTTTTCGTAAATAACTTGTTGATTTTTAAAGCTAAGAATTGGCTATACTATTGAAGGAGAGATAGAAAAATAAAAAGTGTTAGACTCTCATGCAAGAAATAGTTCTAACATTCTTTAAGATAAATATATTAAATACATAATTGGAAGAAAGAAAACGAAAAAGAAAAGTAAAAGTAATATTGTAACTAATAGCTTTACTATTAAACTTGCTCTTAAGGTGGCGTTTGGTGAGTGTCTTAATTTTACCACACTTAACCTTAGGTGTGCGATGTGCTACGCCCAGTAAGAGTCTATACCTTTACAAAACCTTCATTTTAATTTTAAACTCTGTTACCAAGTAAAATTGAAATACATGATGATATTGGAAAGAAAAGATGTATGTTTGGTTCCATTGCTTACCCTTGCCATGCTTGATAATGGGCAAGGGAATACTTGCCATAGAAGGACAGTTAATTTGGGATCTCATTGAAGTAATAAAATCATGCAAGGAAAACGTCAGGCAAAGAAACACAACTATAATCTTGGGAAATGATATCTTGCATGTTCAGTTGAGCTGAACTAATTGAGGGTGAATTGCAGAACACATATGGCATGAAAATTTTCTGAACAGACTGTTTGCACTTTGGCACACACAAGATATCAGACTATGTACACTGACATTTATAAAATTGTCTTATGAAATCGTCCATCATTTTAGCTAGGGTGAACATATCATTACCATGTAATTAAACAGCAAAAAGTACGAAAAATTCTTATCTTCATCTGATTCCTTGTTCACTTTGCTTGCTGCCAAGAAAGCGTAGGCAAGGACTACCATCTGAAGTCCTAACTGAACAGTATTGGCTTTCGACAGCTACTAATGCTACAGCTTTACAACTACAGTATTCTGCAACATCAACTTAAATGGCATGGAGTGCTACTTGTTCTAGTAATTTTAGTGCAGTAAATTGCAGTAGACTAGCCAGCCACGTCACATGAGAGCATCCATTGTTCGGGCCATTGCTGCAATCCCACCAAAGATACTTCCCGCAGATCAAAAGAGATCATTTTCTATATGGTTCTAAGGAACTGAATTGGTTAAAGTTTGGCTCCTGAGAGTGAGGATTTAACAGAAACTGCTATATCACCATACGCTTCTTCTTGTTCTACATCAATATAGTCATAACTCTTTAGAACCTACAGAAAGCATAAATATACAATATATGTCAAGACAATGCACCAAAGTAACTATAGAAATTATGTCCAAAAGGGAAATGTAGCTAGCAATTTGAATGGTACCAGTGTTTCAAAAAACATGCGTGCAGCTTGTTTCCTGTGTCTACCTTCCAAGATTCTGTTCAAGTTAAATTTACCAGGTTGGTCATCTGATGTAGCTGAAGCCATGTGATCTTTGAAGTACTGTGCCACAGCCCTACAATGCAGTATGAAACATGTCACAATTCACACTTAAATGGTAACATATAATGAAATCGTCTATTGAAACTTATCTCATACCTTGTCCTAGCAGACATGCTTCCCAATCCTGTGGCCCCAGTACCTGCTGTAGATATTACTCCAGGAATACTCATGAGGCTAGGAATCTCGGGCAAATCTCCATCAAGTTCATCATTAAATGGAAAAGGAGAAACTTGAGGATGGGAGTCTTGTCCAGGTGACATGTAACTCATATCTGCCGGTGTCCCAGTAGCAGGAGTTTCTCCAAGTCTAGATTTCGGAGTTCCACCGGCACCAGGAGTTTTGAAAGGAGAATTATCATCTCTTATTGGAGATGGAATATTTTGTGGTGGGAATCGAGGGATCTCAGGCATATCATCGAAGTGTAATGTGCCTGCTTCACCTGGAGACTTTGGGTTGAGCTCAGGTTCAGGCTGTCCATCCTCATTTCTTGGAGATTGTGGACTAATCTGAGGTTCAGGTTGTGCCTCTGCGTTTACAGGAGACTTAGGGTTAAGCTTAGGTTCAGGTTGTCCATCTGAATTTCTTTGAGCTTGTTGATTGAACTGTGCATCTGTGTTTCCGGGAGACTTTGGGGAGAGATGATGACCAAGTGCATCCTGAATACTGACATTTGCTACCCCAGGAGTATGCTCGACAGATCCTGACTCGGCTTCAGGGTCAATCACAAGGGAGAAGGCTCTCTCATAGGTATGACGTAGGTTAGCGCACATCCCTGAAAGGAAGAGCAAATTTGAGCTGACATAGTTTCAGAAGTGAAAGGACTATACACTAGTGGAATCGGAGAGCATGGTAGCTTACCATGGACCAAAGGCTCGAGCAAGAAGCCATCCTTACGACGAATCCTGCTGAATTTCCACACGTCCACTGCTGTTTGAGGTAGTTTCCTCCTCTTGCTGACCAGACGATATGGTTCATCACCATTAATTTGTCTCTTCATATAACTGCAAGAGAGTATGAGGTCTTATCATATGTAACTACTACAGTATAGTACCACCAGATATCATAATGTTGTTGCAATTAATCCCTGTCACACCTAGCACTACGATGGTAAAAAGTTCATAGCCTGACTTGCATTTTTGAACAGAACACATCCCCTACAATTATATCAAAATTGCTAGAAGAGTTAATAACCAGTTGACAACAGCACCAATAGAATTATTCTATTTATAAATAAGCTGTTTATAAAAACAATGTTCAAAGGGTGGTGCAGGTGAGGGGACAGAGTATTAGGATCACAGGAGACAGGAAATGGTAGGAATGAAGACGACATTTGGTAGATTTTAAACAAAACATCCAGATAAGACAGTACAATATGAATTTTGAAAATTCATCAAAGTTCGGATAAGCATATAATATTATTTTGAGGTTATTTCCACCAATGAACTTTGCTTAGGAAGATAATTTGTAAACTCAAACTTACACATTGGAGAACACTATTTCCTTGTCATATTTCAGCTCTTTATTTTTCACGTTATCTTGTACTGGTTGTGCATTCATCCCATCTTGTACTGGTTGTGCATCCTTCTTGTTATCTTGTACTTGAGGTGGAGATGGTTCAATCCTTAAATCAGGCATTCCTAAAATCACAGGAGGAAAATAAGTTGGATGAGAAGACATGTTTAACATCAAGGGAAAGTACATCTTACACAACATTCTAGCATCCCACAGAAGTCATGCTGGTGGAATTGCAATGTAGTCTCTTTATTTATTAGATCTTATAAAAAATGAAGGCAAAAACAAATCTTGAAAGAACAAGATGAGTCAGCAAGCAAGATACTAACCAATATCCACTGGTATAGCATCTTCAATATTGCCATATGTGGTACTTGTAGTTCCTCGAACATTGGGAATGGATGTCCCAGATAATCCTTGACCGGGTGATATAGTTTGTTCCACTGCCTTAGGGGTGATATTCTTGGCCTCGAAGGGTGAAGATTGCTCAGTCACATCCATGGGATCATTGTTTACCTCATCAATATCTGGCAAGTTAAATTCAGGGCCCTCAAATGGTGCTTCACGCATTATTTCTGGTAAATCTGGTGCATTATCTGCCTGATTTGTGTTACTGGGGTTCACTGCCCCCGAGTTGCCTTGGGCAGGATCTACAGAAATTTCCACATCCAGATTGTCATTTGGTCCGAAATCAATGCAAAATGGAGGTAATCTCCTGATATGATGCAAAGGAAACATTAGTCCACCAAAATAGAAATTAGAAAAAATATATATGACACATACTCTTCCTCAGTTGGTTCAGGTCCCATGTGTGAAGATTGTCCAGGCGCTGATAGCTCTACTCTAGTATCCTACACAATTTATAAGCACAAATATTAAAAAACATGCAAACTAAACAAGACTGCAAAAAGGGCAAGCCAGTGAGGAATACCTCATCAAGATCAATCATCACATAGTCTCCTTCTGCAGCACCAAAATGAAATCATTAAACATCAACATTGGAATGATAATACATATATTGACTAATTGAACTTCTTATACCAGCAAGGGTGATCTGGTCCAGACTCTTCTGATGATTATCTGGCGTACTGTCAGAAAGTTAACATAATAATACAATTACGTTGAGGTTGCATGACACAGAGAAAATATATGAGAACAAAAGTACTCACTCTATCAGACGAATTGCATCATCTAGATTTAAGTCATCAAGACAGAATGTATCTGGCAATGTGATGGACTCAAACGGCGCATGATTTGCATCAAAAGGCAGATCTACTTGTACAGAAGCGAAGGCGGTTCTGATTGTGCTTAGCATCCGATTACAGTCATGGAAGAGGTAGTTTACCTTCCATGAATAAATGCGAACTAGACCTAGAAGAAGATGCCCTGACAACCTCAGAGCAATTGGAACTTCAGGGAACATGATAAATTCTGAAAAAAAAACAAAATGCATGCATTAGAAGACATGGCTTAAGGTTGCAGAATAAAGCATAGGGAAAATTTTCCTCAATGTAGGAAGGCAGGGTGAAATGAACAGTGTCAAGTTTTATATGGGAGAACATTTGTTCAATAGCTAAGGAAAAAAATGTAACCTACTCAGCGTGCCATTATCATATAAATCCATGTCAAACACCGTTAAAAGTTGAAATAAAAATAAAACTGTCCCACTTTCCTCCCTAAGGAAATAAAGAACTTCTCATAAAGTATAGACATCTATGCCTAAATCTGCAATATTAGTCCAGTTGTTTTACTTCCAATAAAATAACATGTTTTCCTATAATAAAATTCCATCAATACGCTTCCTAGACATAAGGCCTATCTACTTGCTTCTTCACTTCCCAAGGTTAAATATGTAAAATTAATCACAATAAACTAAAAACTGTTACATAATGTACTAGAAAAACAGTGCAAGCACATCAAGTCAGTTTATTTGTCAATGTTTTATGATTTGACTGGATAACATATAACTGATTTGTGTAACTCATATATGTAGAACAAAGTCAACAAACATAACTTTTTCATAAGAATCAATGCAAAGCTGTTAAACCAGCAAACCTGAACTCACTTTGCGTCAGAAAGAGTGACTAGAGCGTAAAACCAGCCAACCTGAGCCCATTTTACTTCAAAAAGCGCTCAAGTAGGCAGTGTTCGGCCGCACGTGATTACCGGGAGGTGAAACATTGGATTGAGCCGTTCTTTTTTTCTTCTGGAGATGTAAACCGCAACTGTAATATATTCACAAATACTATTTATTTTATTTAAACTGTCATTGTTGAAATGTTTAGCACCCAAATAGGGCATGAAAATCTACCCAAAAATCTCTCCAATGCACACCCGACAGCTTCCAGAGAAGATAACCAGAACCTCCCATTACTTAAAGACCAAATTTTGTTATCTCTTTTTCATTAATGATAACACAGGAACAATCCTTTACACGAAATTATAACTAGTAACCATATAGATATTTCGAATCCCAACCAAAATGCTCTCCTAAAAAACTGTCCAACCTTCTTCCTTTCTGTCCCTTTGCATAATGCAGATTGGAATCCAAATCTCTGCGCAATGCTAACCCCAAAACTTTCAAACGCACTCCGGAATAAATCCCAGTTGAGCAGAGCAACACAAAGGCCGCTCCTTTCGCCTCCACAAGAACCTCCCATCCCTCCGGCCGTCCGGCAACCGCCGCCGCGGAAAGACGCGGCCTTTCTAGAAACCCGCACAACAACAAACAAGGGAAGAAAGAAAAAAAAACCGCGCCTTTGAGAGCGAGGGGTGGCTTACCGGCGTAGGAAGTGATGTCGATCCCGTCGATCTGCGGCTTCTTGATCTTGCGCTCGAGGTGGGCGGCTATCCACACAGTGCCCAGGGGGCTCTTCCGCGCCAGGATCGTGTGCGAGTAGAACATCGCAGCGGCGGGCTCCTTCCTCCGTCTCGGGGGGTCCAGGGCTCGGGTTATTTGGGGGGGGGGGGGGGGGGGCAATAATTTTTGGGGGTGGGAGGGAGGTTTTGGAAGGGGGAGGGAAGCGGGAAGCCGCTTCAAGCGAGGAGTCTTTTCGCGCGCGGATTTCGGGGGCAGTGGACGGGTGGTACGTGGTTGTTTTTGGAATGGGAGTTATTTTCGTGAGGGTGGTTGTAGAATTTGGCGGTTCCCCTTTACCGCATTTGAGGCCTACGTACCGAATTTGCTGCGGTTTTTTCCCATTTTACCCCTGTGACGTGCACCAAAATTCCCCCTTTCTAAAAATAAATTTGTTTGCCCCATTTGTAAAATTCCAAACATTGTTTGGTGGATGACCGATTTGGTTTATGATTTCGGTGACGGTTCATTTTGTTTTTGAATATTTCAGTTTATTCACACGGGATTTAAATTTTTTTTACTTTTTTTTCTAGAAAAATATAATTAGTCTCACCTCTAACGCCTAATATCATGCACAAAGTCATCTTTGTGTAAATCTAATAACTTAGAAAAATCTTATATGCTTATATGAACAGCAATACAAGAGGATAGACTAAGGCTAAGTTGGAATAGATTTTTAGCTACACGTAAAATAAAAGTCATTAGCGTATGATTAATCAAATATTAATTATTATAAATTTAAAAAATATATTTATTTAATTTTAAAAAGAAACATTTGTATATAAAGTATTTATAAATTCAAAAAACATACACAGAGTTACTAAACCTAAGTGGACTCAGCCTAATGAGAGCATGAGAGGTCAACCATAAGTGAAACAAGATGCAACTTATTATAAGTGTCAGATTGATTAGATGCTTTTAGGTTGGAATACAATTTTTTAAAAAAAAGAAAAAAGATGAGAATTTCGTTAGCATTCAGCATCCCTTATATACCCATTTAATTTGTTGGCAGGTAGCTATTCCGTAAAATATAACTGCTTGGGTGTTATTCTCTCAGGCAACACGAAGCCTCCTCTAGCATCACGTCTCGTACCCTACATTTGTACCTTATGTATCATCGGAGTGCACCGTTAGAAGCCGCACATCCACACTTGTGACAACATGGATTCTAGAGCACAAGCGACAATTGATTCGGAAGGGACCCTTTTCTGCACCGATATTGTTTGGCAATCTCTTAAGGGACCCATCTCTATTGTTGTCTTTCTCTAATTCTAATACAATCTAGATCTAGGCTACAGTAATTTGGACACTCAACCATCAATCCTATAAACTAGGTCTAGCCATTATTGCATCGTTGTGGTTGCTAAAGCCACTTTTACACTTTTGTCGCTCAACACCAACAAGGAGGTTGAGCTCACATTGTCACATATCTAGGATTGGATCCCTGGCTATTAACACTAGCAGAGCATCGACATTGGTGGTGCTTGTCGGTGTCACAGACAATGTCATTGATACTACTTCTCTCACCTTCATGTCATGAGGAAAGGTCTCTAGGGAAAATCATAATTTCAAATGTTCGAAATAGCAGCAGTTATTGACTTTCATGGAGACGGGTGTTCTTGGTGGTGGTGTCATCATTCGATCGGCATATGGTGATGACAAGATCTAAGTAAATTACTAATTTACAATTTATTTATTTTGGTTTGAAGTTGGTTACCAATATGAGTAAAATTCAATCTAACACAATGATTAACTATAGTTTTCGGAGGTTCTGTTTTTTTTAAGAAAGATAAAAACTACATTGTAAGCCTTTGGAAAGAAATAATGGTTATATTCTCACCAACAACAAAGTTTAGCAATATGTTATCACTTAATTTTAAATGTGGCATTTTAGATATGGTTTTATAATTCATAGTTGCCCTATAATATAACATAATAATTGGTTGTAGCTTCTTTGCTAACAAAATCTATTGTCTTAAAAAAAATAATTTCTCAACAATGAGTTGACCATTAATTTTATTTTTTCAAAATAACTATATTGCCCCTAGCTTAAAAAGCATAATTTCTCAAAGGAAAAACAATTTTCCGATCAAAAAATCGAAGGGGATTGAATTTTGTACCACAATTTTGAAAACAAAATTTTCAAAATTTCAAATGAATTTTTATTAAATTTCAGCCTTGTTTTTCATCATAATAAAACAGCAAAAAAAAATCCCATCCAAGAATGTTGAAACCAACATTGCCAAAATTTCAACATTTTCTGAGAAAAACCACGGCATTCTTTCCTAAGTAGAAGCAGCTGAGGAATTTTTTTGATAATAACATAAAAAAGGATTAATAGCATCTTGGTACCACAATCAATTTCCACTTTTAAGTTTAACTAGTTTATAAAAAAATATAACAATATTTCCAATGAAAATTAAATATACTATAAAAAATATATTCAATGATAGATTTAATAAAACTATGCTATATTTTTTATAAACTTTTTAAGATAAAACTTAAAAAAAGATTTTAACTCATAGCAAACTTAAAAATAACTTATATATGAAACAGAAGGAGTAGGAATTATTCGTATGACTTGGAACATCATCTGGAGTACATGGAACTAAAAGTTCTCAGAGCAATCGACTCATCCCTGAGAATCCAAATACAAGTCTACAGCAGACTAGAACGCCAGTCCGGATGAGTAGAACTTGCCAAAATAGTTTTGGACCATTCCAACTTGCATTTCAAGAATGGAACGCCCAACTCCCGTAAAGCACAGTTACACAGGTAGGAATGATACGCTTTCATATCAAATTTCCACGATCTTCAAGTACACCAACAAGGCAACAACGCAGTCGCAGGACAATTTCCTCCAGCACCAGACATAAGCTGGAAGACTTGAATCAGTGTCCTCCCTAGAAGACGCTTATCTTGGCATAGTTGCCCCATACAATTTAAGGGAGACCATGCAGGAAATTTTTAAAGAAATCATTATATAGAACTTTTTATTCTTCAGACATTGTATCTCTACCACGTGTTAGCACACCGATTGATTCCCATTCCAAGGCACAAACCACATCCTGTGCAAAAAGCAAAACAATTTAATATCTCATTTTCAATAAACAAAAAAACTATTCAAATTGGAGAAGCCTCATGAACTTACAGAGGGGTTCTGAGGATCTATGTCAAAGGAGTTGATAGCGCAAGGTTCAGCAAGCAATTCAAGAGGCCTCTCATCTGCAACAAAAACACTACCTTCAGTATCTCAGCAATTTGTATAATAGACAACAATCAAAATGGTACAAGTTTCTTGATATAGGCTTACCTTGTTCGACAACTGCAAGGATCCCATCCTCTGAACACATCATGACAGGTAATATTCTCGCTGAGGCAGATGAGGTGATATCAGAAGACTGAGTGTAATTGTCAAAAAGAACCTCCCAGACCTCACTCTCAGACACAGGCTGTGCTGTTCCATTAAGGCCTAAACCAGAGAGTGGTATTGGTTGCTGTGGCCACCGCAGATCCCAAGCAAATATCGTCCCTGATGACCCTCCCACCTAAAAACATCAGAGGTGGTTCAAATTGCAGTTATGACTCCTGTAAACACAGCTTTCAACTCATCTCAACTCTGAGTTGCACGGCGATGGACCAATATAGGTTGATTTGGGGGTTGAGAGAACATGAACTGTCTGACAGTAATTGGCAGACAGTCCAGAGACCAGTATCCCAGGTTTGAAACTGTCTCCATTCTCCCACGGTTCACCCATCATGTAAACAGTAAGAACTTTACCTCTACAGTCGTCTAGGTCCACTCCACCACCATTATACACAGGCTTAATTCTCTGGCATGTACAGCACAGATGCACAAATGTGCAACATAACTGCTTCCTGACCAAATTATCCCTAGTTAACGACAATATTGCATATTTATGTTAACACTAGGATTTCACAAGATGTACTAAAATGCCAGTCTGTAATGGAAAATCATTTTAGAAGATAATCTGATTGATGTTAAGCAATACAGACAACTGACTTTAATTGTCACAGCAAGAACTGCTCTGATTAGAAATTTCCCATCTTTGGCAAATGTAAGAAGAAAGAGTTGTAGCTAATGACTTGACAGAATTCATTCATTACAATGACCTAGCTACATTGCTATTTCAATTTTTTTTTGGTTATGAATAACATGGAAACTGTTCTAAATAACTAAGAACTACACAAAATCAGTAAATACATCTGACCTAAGGATATTGCAAAGAAATTAGTAGCCATTAACCCTGAAGGAGCTCAATTTATTTTAATAAAACAGTATCTTCTTTTTTTTTAAAACACTACTTGCGGAGGACAAATTCAGATTTCCACCTGTGTCTAAAATTGTGTCAAAACACTGATCAAACATTGTACACTGGTACATGGTTGTTTCCTCTCATGTGTACTAAATCATATTCTATTCAGTTACAAGAATTTTGGAGAAAAAATAAACATTCATTCTCAGTGAACAGTGGACACCCTATCATACCAACTTCATGGTCCAAAGTCCAAATAGAGGCTTCTTGATGTGTACTAACATTCAGTTATTTGACTAAGCTATATACCTTGGCTTATTACTTTTTGAAATTCTTTTATTCACAAAAGTCAACAGTAGCGAGTACCTAGACTTAGATAGATTGGTTAAAGCTGTATCTAGTAGCGATAAAATTTTCATAGGAGAAGATCTTAATGGTCATATAGGTGCAACAGGTATAGGTTTCGAGGCTACACATGGAGGTTTTAGATACGGTGGTAGGAATTAGGAGGAAGAGAAAATCTTAGACTTTGCTATAGCTTTTGATCTGATAATAGCTAATACTTTTTTTAGAAAGAGATAATCACATTTAATGACTTTTAGTAGCGGCCAATACTTTAGTTAGATTGATTTTGTCCTTATGAGAAGAGGGGATAAACGAACTTGCGTGAATTGTAAGGTGATATCTGGAGAAGGTGTGGTTTCTCAACATAAGCTGGTTGTGGTTGACTTTCGCTTTTTAGTACATGCTCATAAAGATAAACAAGTTAAAATTGTAAGAATCAAGTGGTGAAGTTAGAAGAAAAGACATTAAATGTCTTTAAGAAAAGGGTTATCGAAGATGGCTCTTGGAAGTAAGAAGACGATGCAAATAACATGTGGGAGAAAATGGCAACATGCATACGGAAGATTGCTTCAGAGGTGTTTGAAGTGACCAAAGGGAGTGGATACGAAATTAAAAACTCTTGGTGGTGGAACAAAGATGTGCAAAGAGATATTAAAGAGAAAAAATAATGGTATAAACGCTTGTATAAGGTGGCAAAGAAGTATAGGAGTGAGGATAACATAGAGAAGTATAAGGTGGCAAAGAAGATCGCAAAACAAGCTAAGTGAGGCAAAAGGGTGGGCTTTTGAGGATCTGTACCAACATCTAGATACAAAAGGAGAGAATGACATTTATAGAATAGCTAGGACTCGTGATAGGAAGACGAGAGACTTCAACTAAGTTAAGTGTATTAAGAATGAGAGGGAGCAGTTCTTGGTGAACGAGTATGAGATTAGACATAAATGGCAAGAGTATTTTAACAATTTGTTCAATGGTGGGAAAGAGAACATCACCGTTCAGTTGGACGACTCTTCGGATAACACTTATAGGAGCTTTGTGTGGAGGATCCAAGAATCTGAGGTTAGAGAAGCTTTGAAAATAATGAAAGGGGGTAAGGCGATGGGCCCTGATGGTATTCCAATCAAGGTGTGGAGATGCCTCGCGGATGTAGCTATAGTATAGCTAACCAAGTTGTTCAACAATATTTTTCAATCAAGCACGATGCCTGAGGAGTGAAAGAGAAGTATATTGGTATCAATCTATAAGAATAAGGAAGATATCTAAAGTTGTATTAATTATTGGGGAATTAAGTTGATCCACACTATAAAGCTATGCGAGAAAGTTATCGAACACTGTTTGAAAGGAACGACATAGATCTCTATAAGCCAATTTGGTTTTATGCCCGAAAGATCAACCATTGAAGCAATTTTCTTAATAAGACAAGTTATGTAGTAGTTTAGAGAGCAGAAGAAGGACATACATATGGCTTTTATTAACTTGAAAAAGACTTATAATAAGATACCAAGAAATGTTATGTGGTATTTTTTAGACAAATATGAAGTCCCAACAAAGTATCTCTCCCTCATTAAGGATAGGTACAACAACCTATGACTAGTGTTCGAACAAATGATGGTAACACAGCTTACTTCTCGATTAAAATAGGACTACATTAGGAATCAGTATTGAGCCATTACCTTGTTGCATTGGAAATAGATAAGATTACGAGAAATATACAAGGGGATATCTTTTAGTGTATGCTCTTTACAGATGATGTAGTGTTAATTGATGAGAGCTATGTAGTAGTAAATAAGAAACTAGAGTTGTAACGGCAGACTCTTAAGTCTAAAGGTTTTAGAGTAAATAGAACTAAAACCGAATACTTAAGGTGTGACATTGGCACTAGGTGATTGACTAGGGGTAACACCAATTGAAGAAAAACTTATCCAACATCGGTTGAGATGTTTTGATCATGTCTAAAGGAGACCCCCAGAGACGCTAATATATTATGAAATACTAAGTTAAGATAATAAGGTGATGAGAGGTAAAGGAGGATCAAAACTAACATGAAGAGAGACAATAAGAAGGGATTTTAAAAAGTGGAATACATCTAAAGATCTGTAATTGAATAAAAATGATTGAAAAGCAACTATTGACGTGGCTGACTGTGATTTGGAGATTCTTGTTGGGTTTAACTCTATTTTACCCCCATTAGCTTGGGACTGAAAGGTTGTGTTGAGAGTTAAGTAGAGTAAAAAAATCAACACAAATTTTTTAAGATATTGAACTTACCACACAGATATGCTTTCTTGATGGATGAATGTCAATGGAATGCACCATGCCAGTAACAATGCCATGGCCCCTGCAAAATCACAAGGTTATCGAGTCAGCATAACAAGCAAATATGGCACATTACCAACTTATGAAATAATATAACTCAACTTAACACAGCCTTTCAGTTCCAAATAAGTTAGGGTAGCCTAGAGTTAAAACCCAATAAAAATATCTAAATCACGGTTCAGGCACGTCAATAGCTGCTTTCCAAACATTCCTATTCAACTAAAAATCTTCAGCTATATCCCACTCTTTCAAATTTCTTCTTATTGTATCTAACATATGGAATAATATAAACTCTAACATAATTATATGACATGACATGGCTAAGATTGGTAGCTTTAGATGTTTACAGATTGATTATGAATTAGATATTAACAGTAATTCAGAAGTTTTATGTTTTTCCATCAAGTAATGATACAAAAACCACTCATATTCTGCAGAATACTAGCACATAAGGCTCAGCCATCCAGCCTTGTATTCCACTTCAACATAACAATCCACTATAGAAGAACCTAAATCTTCTAGCGCATGAGTTCAAGATGTGCAGCCATTCAGACAAAAGCCTATTTTCTGGGACATCATATCTTAGTGTTTAGCAAATAAATCTGCCAAACATGAAACATCCCAATTCATCACCATGATATTAAAAATAATCACAAGCCTAAATTGTTTTATTTTTTTTCTTATGACATGTGACAAGCTTAAATCCTACTTGCAAGGCATTCATGGTGATGAGACTTCAACCAAGTCCATATGGCTTTTAAGGAAGATTACAGAGTAGAGATGATTTTATATGAATTGTTGCATGACTATTATCGAACCTAAATATTAACAATTTAATAAAAAAACGATAGAACTTTGAATTTTACAATTATCAGCATACAGACCCAACCTTTTTTTTACTAAAGTGCTAAACAGCCATGGAAATCTCTTAAAGTACACAACGAAAAAGGATCACACAATTAATCAAAATCTGCACTAGAAAGTTTAGTCTTAGCTACTACAAATAGAATGATAACTATTGAGCTATATAGCCCTTCAGAAATGGAATGTAGAGAAATTCAAGAATTGAGTTGCTTGTTACCCTGAAAAATCTTGAACCAAATTCCTATGTAACATGTGCATTTCATCCATATGAGATTCGAGTGCGTAAAATTTTAGGAAAGCAGCGATATCTTGAAATGTTAGCATGCCATCAAAAGTTACAGAGTAAGCTGCTTGTGCCAAAATTATAATCAATCATAAACAAATAACCATAGCAATCGACCTAATTACGTGAGAACAATTAGCATAACCATAACCATAAATATACATCTAGCATGTTCATAACAACAGCAGGAACATATATTACAGAGCAAATAACATGATCTTGTATTAGCACCAATCAGATCCTCGTGCGCGAATTAGAGCCTCTACTCACCAATCACAAACAAAGAAGCTTTCCTTGATCCTACGTGAACCAATAATCTAGCATTTACAAGGACATAAACCAACAAAACAGAAAAAGTAAAGATCCATCATTTCTGACACTCACCAAATGCCCTTGCACTGCGCCACCACGGCGTCCCCCTTCCTCCGGTCCCACCACTGCAAGCCGCAGCCGGCGCCACCGGTGGCGAACTCCGCCGGTGACGCCCACCTCACGGCCTCGTACCCCGCCATCCCCTTCCCATCCCACAGCCTCCTCGCCACCACCCCCCACCACGTGCACCCTACCGTCCTCCCCGGCCGTCACCCACTCCTCCCCGCCGCAGTCGAGCCCTCGCACGGGCCCCACGTGGAACCCCGCGCCGCCCGGGACGGACACCGCCGATTCGGCGTCGTCGAAGGAGGACGGGAGAAGGTAGAGGGAGCCCGAGCAGGTGGCCGCGGCGAGGACGGAGGGGGAGCAGCGGAGCGCGGTGGAGCGGGACGGGAGAGGGAGGGAGGCGAGCGGGGAGGAGGGGTTGTGGAGCGGGAGGAGGTGGAGGTGGGAGGAGGGCGCGGCCGGGTCGTGGACGGCGGCGGCGAGGAGGCGGTCGGAGGAGGTGGAGGAGGGGAGCCAGCGGACGAGGTCGATGGAGAAGGGGTGCGGGTGGCGGCGGAAGGACGGCAGGTCTGCCATTGCTGGGGTTGGAGCGTCCAGGCCTCCAGGGTTTTGGGCGGAGGAAATTTGAAGCGGGGTGAATTTTTTGGTGGAAGATGCCCTCTTGCAAAGACTGCATTGATAGATGACGAAATTTCACAAACACCGAGATATTTCTTAAAACCATAGTATGACTTTGAATATTTTTTATTATATAATGTACATACACCCAAAACATACTCATATACACACTATCTGAAAACGATATATCTTTAGCCTTATCATATTAAAAACTTATACAGAAGAACCATAATACCCAAGCATATGCACAATATACAAACCCGCAACTTAAATCATGATATTTAAAGTTTAAAAAAATCTATAGAATGTGGGTGTTGTGATCTTCTACGGGAGGATTTTCATATGGGCAAAGTTCATGTTTACTCTTGAACTATTTTAGAAGTCTATTTTTCACATTAATTACAAAACCGATTGTCATTCCCATGTGGCATAAGTGTTGCATAGTTATCTCAAAATTTAAGAGTATAACATATAGGGTCTAAGACTTAAAAAGTGTAACACGATACAGATGCCAAAAAATTGTGACAAAATAAGGCAACCAACCAAACATCCTGAGAATTAGTAATATATCTATATAAAAGATGATAGAAATTGCTCATCTCCAACTTCCAGTGCATCACATGCATGTTTAACTCATCCTCTTATTTTTATGGTTTTATTTCATTGTTCTATTTTTTAAAACATGACCAATTATATTAAATAGGAGAAGAGATTACAACCCTGATTAAAAAAAGAAAAAAAGGCTTGCCAATATAGAGACTCCACGTATGAGAATGCAGCAAGCAATATGAGTAGACATGCGTAACCATAACACCGACCGACTTCAACATATGCAAAAGCGTATGACTATGATGCCACCACCCTCATACCTTTGACAGATAACAAATCAACATCACCCAACACGTCGTTACCCTAGATCATAAAGCAAATGTCACCAATGGATCATCAACAGCCCAACAACGAACCCTCATAGATCATTGTTGAGGACCTCACGACTATACTGTCACTGACAAACACCAAGGCGATTATTGAGTAGATTATCTATTTGATTATAGTGATAAATTAAATATTTTTAAAAAATAAACTTACAATTAACATAAAAATAAGTGGTCCAAGCAGTACCGTGAAAGAAAGTTAGTAAGAAAACATATTTTTCATAGCGTGGAGCAATTTTTTTTAATAAATGAGCAAAGGAACTAATCTATAAAATCTATATTAAGAAGAAACTTACTTGACTAAAAAAATTCCCTTCTTAGAGATGCGAGTAGTAAATATTCCCCATGACTATCTACTCTATATTTGACATTTGACACAAAATCCCCCTAATATCTTGCAAAATTTAGACAGTAGAATCATTTTGAGATTCGCGCAAATCCTCCCAAACCCTAACCCCTCATCCTTTTCTTCTTCCCTCCCCACCACCGCACAACACGCTCAAGTCCAACATCTCCTGACGCATCCTTGACCTCACCTCCTACACTGCTACCTAACCTTGCCGGCTTGTCGGATGTCACCAACAGTGCCAATGAAATCCCTTCTCTCTTCCTCCTTAAGACGACAATAGTGAGGTACTCTCAACTCGACATCTTATCTGTCTTCATGTCTCCTATCGTAGGATACGCCACCACCAATGAACACTGCATTCTAATCACAAGCCTGCTTTGCCCCCGCTACCAACTTCAAGCCACTACACTATTTCATCCCTATGCCGCTGGTGCCTCGCCACTTGTTGGTGTCCACTACCTACTGCCAGGCTACTGCCTTCCACGGCCATCTCTCAAAGCCCAACGATCTCCCCTATTTTCCCATCTCACCTCCACCTTAATGTGGGAACCTAATCCATAGGTTCTCCATTAGAGTTTGGGATGTCGGTAGTGCTAAAGAAGAGGAGGGGGTCGACGGAGTTGAAGGAAAAGGGCATGGACTACGAATCACATGTGAAGCACATCCGTTGGCACAAAATCTACAAGATTTAGAAATAAATTTTCTGTCGAATGAAGGTGGCCCAAAATCTACAAGATTTAGAAATAAATTTTCTGTTGAATGAAGGTTAGCAATTTCAAAAAAAGAAAAAACCATACGAATCAATGGCGTCTCTTTGGTCACAAACACACGCGTCATGATCATTCATCCTGCACCTCATCTCCTTTCTCCTCTTACTGTTGTGCGTGCCACCACTGTCATCATCTAGCATGATGTCGATGATCCAGTATGGTGAGGTGGACTTCTATCGGGCCGAGTTGGAATCCCTCTGTTGAATAGGGAGAGAAAACTGTGTAACTGGACTTATTATATTAAGTCTCAATGGGCCAGTATATACAGGTTATATGGCTTGGATCTCAAGCAATCTCAGAGAAATAGAGATAGAAACTAATCCTATCCTGCTATAATAAACCGAATACAATAGGTTTATATCCATATACTCTAACATCCCCCATAGTCCAAGCATGGGCAATACAGATGCTTAAACTGGAGAAGAAACATGTGAGAGTGCTCAACACAGATGATAGCCCTTTATGTCATAGTTGATGTAGCTGAAACATAGGGTGCGATGGAGCCATGGTCAAGGTAGTCGTGTGTAGAGCAACCCTAGTTGATGTAGCCAAAGTTGGGGCATCGATGTTTAGGTAGCCTAGCCATAGGGTGCACAAAGGGTGCTAAGGAGTGACACGGTGTGTAGGACGACACCATAGATCAAGGTGCGCAACGACGTGCTGAAGACGAAGATGGTGATGTGATTGCAATAATCATTGGGGAAGATGACGTCAAAGAGTCGATGCTATCGAGCCATAGAGGATGAGACACCACGTTAGGTTTGTTAGGCACGGGTACAACTCGGGACAAGTGCGTGCAACGGTGTTGCCAATATAGTGTGGACGAGGTAGGAGATCACCATGAATCACACGCCAATGATTGAGGGGACAAGCAGAGAAGGCCTCCAAGATAGTCGTAGCTCAAAAACAGCATAGGGGGAGAATCGCTAGAGTAGCACATAGTTACTGGAGAAGATTGAAGTGTAGTTGAGGAAGATATGGTGACGCTAACAACGAGACATGCTAGGCGAAGATGAAGGTGAAGTAGCGAGACTGATGGCTTGAACAGTAAGATCGGTAGACTGAGCAAGTACGACATAACCACCAGCCTAGAAGCGACAATGGTGACAGTTTGAAGAAGATGCAGTGATGATGCTCGAAGAAGGCAAAGAAAAACCCGACAGCTAAGGATGACCAATATAGACAATGGGATGTTGATGCATGAACGGCTGTGAAGGTGACAAGAACAATGATGCTATGACTAAAGGGGCGACACAACTACAGCTCTATATCAATGTAGTGGCAAAGAGTTCACTAGCGATGACGCCATGTTGAGGAGGACATATCTTAGCACTATAATAACTAGTGGATGTGAACTATGAACAATGATACTATGGCTCGAAGGGATGACATAGCGACATCTCGAAGCTTAATGGCATAGATATATTTGAAGATGATCTATCATAGGATGTCGTAGCCAGACACTGATCGAGTGATTAGGGGGATGATACGTTGTGATCGAGTGATTAGGGGATGATACGTTGTGCTGGAGACAAAGATGAAGCTGAGAACAATGCCGATGTGTACGAGGTGGTAGGACACACAAACCCTGACCAGGGGAAAAAAAATGAAAAATGCAACAGCAACACAGTAGCATGTCCTAGTGCCTCAAAGGTCCATAGACCCCTGGCCAAACTGCCTTAATCCCCTTCTCTCCCTGCTCTCAAGGAGAGGGCGCAGGGTCTCCGGGAGTCAAAGGGCGTCGAGGTCGACTAGCCGGGGGGCGATCGTCGGTGGAGGTAGGTGCCGGTGGCGCCCGGCTGGCGAGGACGGTGGCGACCGGCCGTGGAGCGGGCCCGCGACGCCGGCGGCGGTAGAAGTTGGGGCGGCGGAGTCGGGGGCGCCTTCGGGAGCAGCGCGACGGATGAGAAGGCAGCCTCCAGATCCGGGTGCGGTGAGAAGGCAGACAGGCAGAGGTGGGGAAGCCGTCGCGTTCTCCGGACGCGGGACGCCGAGGCGCTGTCGAGACAAGGACGGAGGAGGTCCTGGAGGTGGGCCAGCCGCCGGCAGCGGGGACCCGTGGCGCAGATCCGACGAACGCGCTGGGGTCAGCACGAGGGTGGTGTCCAGGTCGGTGCTGCGCGGTCGACGACATTGCAGGGGCGCCACCATGAGGACGACAGACTGCTGTTCTGCGGCGTGACGCGAAGATGAACGGCGAACGCGACGAAGGAGGAAGCCCGCCAAGGACATCGAGATCGATCCCGGCGGCGAAGCAGACACGAAAAAAAAAAAGAGACAAAACACTAAACAGGTGGCAGCCTACAGGAGATCGATCCCTCCTCGGAGCGACGGTGTGGAAGTGTGAGCGGTGGCAGCGTTAGATCGTTCACTGTGATACCAACACTAATACTACGTAACTGAATTTATTATATTGAGTTTTAGTGGGTGTCATATATAGGTTACCTTGGTGCATGATGTCAAGCAATCTAATCATTTTTTACCATAACAAACCAAATACAATATAGTTGTATCTATATACTCTTACACCTTTCTCCAATGGAAGTCCACCTTATGGTTGGTGTTGGTGGTATAATTTGGATATGGTTAGTGTTATTCTGGCACGTCAGGTTGTTTGGTTTAGGTATCGTATGCGTTGAAGTGGTGAGCTCGAGTGCTGTGTGTGCAGCAGCTCAGGTTGCGAGATCGTGCGTGCAAATTGCTGGGGAGATGCAGCATTTGACTCGGCGTAGGAGAGTTGATCATCTGCAGTCGGGGAAGTCTTGTGCTTTGGTGGTGTTCGCATGCCGATGTGGTGGTACGGTTCGTCTGCAGGTTCGATGGATGCATGGTGGGGCAGATGTGCTGCGTTGGAGGCCTGGGTTGGAAGCTGCTCGCGTGCGCGTTGCTGCTTGGCGCGTGGGAGGTGTACGTACGTACTGCGGAGCCAGCGCTTCTTGGACCGTGTGCAAGGGTGACCGAGGCAGCTACATTGCGCAGGACTCGACCTGGCGTGGGTCCATCTACGCATACGATAAACCAGGCCATCACGCTTTCGGAAGAGATAAGCCTGTGTTAGTTTTCTCCTTTTCCTAACCTTTTAACTCTTTCATTTTTATACCTACATTTTTTAAATTAATAAACGGTATTTTTTATAAAATATTTTCTATAGAAAAGTTATTTTAAAAATTCACATAAATCTATTTTTAATTTTTAGCTAATACTTAATTAATCATACGCTAATCTATCGTGTCGTTTTGCATGCAACTATTACATAACCTCTTATCCCGAACGACCCATCTGTAACGGGTCTTACTGTCTCGCCACGGATATTCTTATCTCTAACATGTCGTATGGAGACTCGTAAAGATGAGACAGAGCAACTAGACCCATCATATGTGAGGTCATATATGTGGTAGCCCACCGTATAAAACTGATAGAGATGATGTTAGCTCATCTATGATGGGTTTCAGTAGACATACGGTCACAGGTAAGCTCTTACCTGTGATGGTTATTTAGTCTAAACTCATCATATAAGGGTTTACTATGTTTCTTAGTATAACCTGTTAGAGGTGTGGCTTGCTTGTGATGTGCGTCCATCTCTACGGCATGTCTTGACCATATATCTGATAGTGTATTGGCAACCGATAGAGGTTGTCTACTATATATATATTCACAGATGTATTTGTTAACCAACCTATCTTATACACTATTTATATTTTAGGTGGGAGGTTAAATAAAAAATAAGCTAAATTTGGGCTTAGTAGTTTATAGTTTGTTCATCCAAACTATTTTTAATATATATGTATAGATGGATTTATAGTTGGATGTACAATAATAACCGCTTGAGTGAGGAGTTTAGAAATAGAGTAGTTGAATTTCTAAATGTTACGGAGGATGATAAGAGAATAATAAGCAATGAATATGTGGTTTGTAAAGGAAAACGAAGAATGATCAACAAGTACGTCCACGTTATTGGCTAAGATGCTCCTCTTAGATAAGTTCAATAAGATGACAAGATTATGTATGCACGTGTGGACATGACGAAGAAATTCTTTTGTAACACATTTGTAATGTATAAGTTGGATCAAAGAGTCATTTTAATGTTATGTGAAATATATGGCTTTTCATGTGATTTAAAATGAATTTAAATTCCAACAAGATTATCAAAATTACAAATACACTATGATTAATGTCTGGTCAACATTTATAATAAATTTGGTGGACTTCTGGTCAAAGTTTTAGTAAAGGGCTAGTCACGTAACTTATCTATCACAGGTTTTATTATACGACCCGTTATAGATAAGTTAGTTGTGATGTATTTTAGTGCACAACCCATTATAGATAAGTTATCTGTGATGTATTATATTGCATGGCCTATCACAGGTCGAAATCCTGTGATGGGTTTTATTGCATGATCTGTCACAAGTAGTGACAGATTTTATTGAACGACCTGTCATAGGTAATCAAAAGCCATTTTTTAAAAGTATCTATATTGAAGCAAAGTCTAAGTTACCGATGCCCTCGTCCTAGAGCTCGATCCCTACCTACGTCGCCATCACCGCTCTCTTGTCATCCCTTAGCTCTCTAAGCCTACCACTATGTAGTCATCGCCACCAACCCCAAGCACTCCTGTTATCCGGGAGCCCACTACTGCGCTGCCACCGCCACCGTATCAGCACCACGGTATCCCCGAGCTAGCCGAGCTAGCCAAGCCCGCCACTGCGCTGTTGCCGTCACCACTGTGCCCGAGCATCATCCCCGACCTCCCCAAGCCTGCCACTACGTTGTCATCACCACCGTCCTCGAGCACCGCCACGGTTGAACTATCTGTGATTTAGCTTCACTTTTTTTCTTGCCAATAGAGTGCATTGCAACCTTTTTGTGCCATTTTTTAGTTTATTAACTAATATGATTTTTTAGTGAATTTCTTAGCTATACTAATGCCTATGATTTTAGGTTTTTTAATCAATTACCTTCTATTTTTATGATTTCTTAGTTAATTCGCTAGTGTGATTTTGTATTTACTAAAGTAGTTAAGGATTTTATGGCATAAGTTGAAATATAAAAATAAAAAATATGCGAGAATGTCCACGAAAGTAAAGCCTCAGCTGAAACCTACACAATGACCTTAGGTCAAAACCCTAAAACTCAGAACCAATTAACTAAGCATAGGCTGACAACCACAGACAAATAGATCAAACATTCGTCAAATTCACCCAACATATATTATTGGACAAATAGCCGCTTTCAGGCTTCAAGAAATCATTCACCTAAAAAGTATATTCCGACCTAAGTAGAATGAAAGTAAATGCATCTTGTACAATAACCAATGTTACCTATTTGATAATTTTATCATACACTTCATATATGTATTTATATATTTGTCTCTCTATATATATATGCTTGTGTATGTTGTTACTTGGTTGTTAAATGGTCACATAATATGCCATTTATCAAAAAAATTCTATAAGTTATATAAAAAATAGTTCTACTTAAAAAATTCTTTTTTAGTTTCTAACTTCACAGGTAGTCATGGTTATTCTTAGGAAACGCACTGGCAGCATGTACATAGCTATGGGTAATTTTGTGGATTCAAATAAAAATTATAGCTACATGTGATTCTTAGAAATTAATGTATATGTATATTGATAAATATCTGACAATGAATATGTGAGAAATTTATATATATGTGTGTATGTGTGAGTTTGTTGATATTTCAATGTTAATATATTAATATGGTGAAATTTTGGATTCTTAATTATAGCAATATTGCAGCTGGGAATTAAAAGGGTCTAGGAATATTTGCTATTTGTTTTTCAGAGAGTATGGATAGCAATTCCTAAGGCTAGCCAATAGTTTTTTAAAATAACCATGCCAATGTATGATGGGTTACAAATAAATAAGACCGATCACAGATAGTAGGTGTTAATCTATGTCGTCAGAGGTAACTGAGTTATTTCTAACAGATTATGAAACATGCCCGTTAGAGATAAACTATCTCTAATAGAGTTATAAGTGCAATCACACGTCTAAGGTATCTCATCTATAAAAGGTTACTAAAATGACCATCATAGCTATGTTATTTTTATCGAGTCGTGGGTGCAATCAGTTTACGGTGCTACCTCACCTATGACGGGTTTTCTTATAGTGCATCCTTGGTAACATTAGCTTTGACAGGTCTTAAATCATCATAAGTTATGTGGAATCATCATTGACCACTCATTTATGACAAGGCTAAACCCATCGCAGATGAGGGTTTGGAGCCGTCACATATGATCAGATACAGCGTAGTGATACTATCTGCAGTTGATTTTCTAAGATCGACTTGTAGTCGGTTAGTAGATGTTTGGAGTGGAGTTTCCATGTAAACGTATGGAGGCTATACGTGTGGTGTCAGTGTACACCTATATATATATACACACTACACACACTAGTGTATCACATTTGTCTTCCTCCAATTATTTGTAGGATCAAATACAAGAATTAAACCTATCAGAGGTGATTATCAAAAACTTTTCATGGAATTAAAAGTTATCTATCAATAATGAAATCAATCTAATTATAGTTAAAATCCTAGACTTTTCTGGTTGTTGCCAGTTCGACCACATCGTAGCTTACCTTCTAGTTCGACTGCTTTCTTGCCATCGGTCCGACCGCCTTGCTTCACACGGTATGACCGTTACAAATTGTTCGCACCGAGATCCCTTGCGCGCCCCGGCGCGAATACGCTGACGCCTGAAAGGTCTGCTTAGCTCCAGTGTAGGTCGATCGGCTTCTCTCCGTAGCTCGAGGTACGCGCGCCGAGGGCCGTGGGGTCCAATCGGCTCCGGTGCGACAGTACGAGTGTGGGCGTACCAGTCAATTTGACCCTGTAATTGATAAGGAGGTGAGACGAACAGGTCCGTCGGACGGTGGGCCAATACAGGCGCTCACTATCGGCTGATTACCGATAAGATCGGGATGGCCATCGACCACGTCTGGAAGGCCCTTCACTATCGGCTATTTGTCGATAGGAATCAGAAAGCTCTTTAATTGGTTGGGGAGCCGATGAAGGCATGGACAGGTGTCGACGAGGGATTGGCCGCAGAGCCGATGGAGGAACCGAGGTGTAATCAGAGGATAACAAAGCGCATAGGATCCCTCCAAATAGCTGACGGAAGCCGTAACAGTCGTTCATCGGCTGGAAAAACCGATGAAGGCACATACGGATTGACAAGGAATAGTATTAAAAGGCATGGGCTGCAAAGCCGATGCCGCTCTGGATATGACAGCACGAGACCCATCGTCCGCCGTGACAGCACCATTAACACCAAACCTCGAAGATTAGACCTAATCGAGATAGTACGAGTTCGAGGCCAACAGCGATGATACAGAGGACGCCGGATCGGTTGTGCTGAAGGAAAGACAAGAATGAACCCATCGACTAGCTGAGTCGATGAGGGGACGACTCTCTGAAGGCGGGTGCGTATCGGCTGGGAGACCGATGCGCTTAGTGTTACGCATCAAGGGACACCTCTAAAGGCTGATGTGTATCGGCCGAGGAGACGATGCGCTGGGCGTGAAGCTCAGAACATGGATAACTCATCGGCTAACACTTCGATGAGACGCCTTACAGAAAACTATAAGCCTACATCTCCATCTACCGTCGATAGCCTCGTAGGTCGAACCTAACCGATGCAGCATGAGACTGATGACGATGGAGGGAGCTTGATAGACCGATAGGCCCTGCACAGACGTGATGCGATACATCTGATTGACCTAAGAGGTTGAACCTAACCGATGCAGCCTTAGACGGAATAGAACATATCGAGATAGTGGTGGGACTTACCCCTTCGCCGGAGATCGAACTTAACCAATGCAGCCTCGCATCGAGAGCCAGAACCCACCGGTAAATATTTAGATAAACTAGGGTGGCGATGCGCCGAGATTGTATTAATCGAGTGATATGTTACATGTCTCTATGGGGTCTATATTTATACCCTGGATTTACAAAGTCCGACGCGTATACAACCATCGGACGTTATTTCCTAACAAAAATAAAGGAAAATATCTCTAAAGAAATTAACTAACTAACTAAACCTTCCTAATTAGATAAGACTATAATTTACAAAGATAAAACATCCTATCATGCATTTCACGGCTCCTCCGTAAACTCGGTTTTATCTGAATAGTCTTCTAATTTGGAACCGAGTCTTTCTTCGCTACAACTCGATTGGCTTCTTTACTGTAGTCATCGGACACCTCTCAGCTGATCGGCTTTAGCACTATCGTCCAGATTTTGGCGTTAACACTTATATGTTAGTTTAACCGCATGTAATCTCGACAAAAATATTGATAAAAATCTCAAAAGTTAACGAAATATTAACTTTATTTTACCAAGATATATCTACAAATTACTCATTTCTCAACTTTCGAATAAACTTGCAACTAAGTCAAAATCCTAACTTTTTTTTCCCAAAATCTATACATGAAGTCCTAGACTGTCTTACACAAAAGCCACAAATAAAGGGCAAAGTACTCCTAATCTCTTAGGAAACCATCTCGTACAGATATATCTTATCTCTTTATAAATTCAAAATTCATCTTTTTAAACTTGGATTCCTCCAAATTTGACTCTAATTTTCATACACACAATCCTTCTTATATGTCATATGGTATCTTCACTTTCGATCTCTTACATTTAGTATCTCGTGTGATCTTTTAATTATTTAGACATCAACTTCTCCCAAGCTGACTCTCGATCCATCACCGGCAATACTTTCAAACACTTAAGACTTAGAAACTATATTCGAGTACAATTAATATATCATATGTATATGAAATACATAGAAATCTTATCTAACATAAAAACAATTCGAAATAGACTCCTTATTAGATTTTGCCGATTGAACTGTCCAGCTGGTCAGTTAGATCATACCATATCTACGGTCTGAGCAATATCCATGGTCTAGTCCAACAGCATTCGTACATAATCTGTGCACGTACCGTGGTGGATTGGCCTCCACGCGATAAAATCACTTCATTCAAAATCAATTTAATTTAAACCAATTTTTCATCATAAATTTTTAAATCAACACAATGATTTCATATTATTAATCTAATTTTTTTCCTGTATCATCTAATCTTCTATGTTCTTCTTTATGGTAATTTTCGCTGCCCTTTGATCGATATGAGGTTTGGTTCATGCTTATTGTTTTGCGCTAAAAAAGGGTCGAGTTCCTCCACAAATAAGGGAAATTCTTTGTTGCATTGCTTAAAAAGCATCCGTTCGTCGTCACGAAAGTATGATGGTCATTGTGTGTTGTCACGTGAATTAATTTTGCGTGTCAAACGCAATTGGCGACTCCGCTGTTGGATCGAGAAGTTACGGCCATACAAACCTAGGCCGAAATCAATCGATCTACCGTATTTAGTTTTCTTTAGTTTTGTTTAGCATACAATCAATCTTGCTACTGCCGAATTAATTTATTCGGCGGTGAGGTTGTGTCTACAGATAGCTAGCGATCAACATCAGACCAACAAGATCAAGCTCCCGCGGCTGTCCATGGTGCAAGCAGGCCAACGAGAAGTCACACGGCTGCATGGGGCACACGGGGCTAGGTGAGCAAGACTTGTGTTTCCTCTGTGCAGGAACATCATGAGAGTGAGGAAAACATGCACTGATGGAAGCGCCGTCAATCCCATGCACTGAGTTGGAGGGGGAGGTTGAAGAGGAAAAAAAAATAACACTTGTAAATTAATTTTAACTTAGAAAAAAAATAGAGAATGAGATGGTAGTGGCCCGATCATATTGGAGACAAAAGAGTAGTCAGATAAACTAAGGGTGGTAAAACCGCAAGTGTCCTAGCGGTCCAACCAATAGCCAGGTTTGGTTAGAGTAGTGGTGAAGTCACGGTTAGACCGGCGCCCAATCAGATTAAGGGCATAGTCCTTCAGCAATTATGTTGTAATAATCAGATCGACCTTTTATGAATAATCGAGGTAAGATCTCAGATAAATCTAATTCTTATTTTATTCGTACATATGTACGGTCGTGTGATTTAGCGTTAAATTTCCAAATTTCTTATTTCTAAATCGAGTCCTTGACATCTTTTTGTTTGTAGATTTTTCGGAGGCATACTTTGAATTTACATCAATTCATGAGAAATTTGGTGATATCATTGGCAATTGGTGGTTTTTTTAAAAAAATCTTTGGTTTCTCTCACTTTGCTACTTTTTGAGAGAATTAGAGGTTGATTTGAAGAGGAGTTTATGCTTTTTATTGTATTTATATTTATTTTTATGCATTACTTTTAATATGAAAGTAAATAGAAATAAAAAAATAATAGCTTTGATTTTTTACCTCTTGTATATTTTTGTTCTTGTTAGCAATATATGTGAGGTTTATTGATTTTTGGTATAATTTGTATTGTTTGTCATTATACGAGGTTGTGCTATTATTTTTGAGGGATATAATGTATGACACATAATTGTTTTACTTAAATTAAAGAAATATGTACAACTAGTTTGAATAATTATGTTTGTATATATGTTTGCTTAAGTTTTTCATTACTCAAATGCTCTATAAACGGCTTACCCTAACTCATCACTGGAATCAGTGCATCTGGCAAACAACAGCCTCACTGGGCCACTGAGGGATATGCAATGGTCCTAAAAGGATGCAAGTGACTAACAATTCTAGATCTTGGTGGTAACCATTTTTCTGGCACAATTCCTCCATGAATTGGAACTTGCAATCCCTTACTGAGGTTCTAATTCTGCGATCTAATGTGTTCCATGGCAGTTTTCCGAGGGAACTATCGCAACTCTTCCATCTCCAATTGTTGGACCTAGCTATGAACAATTTAGTAGGTTTGATAACAATAAGTTTTGGAAATTTTACATCCATGATACAGCCAAAAACTGAACTGAACTTGCCTTGGAAAGTCTGACACTGCATTTTGGACGGGCATGTTGATTACACATACACAGACCGAATCGGCATAAACTGGAAGAGTCAAAACCAAACTTTCAAAGGAACGGTTGCACTCATGGCAGGTATTGATCTGTCAAGCAACTATCTCTCCAATGAGATTCCTTCGGAGTTGTGCAATCTTGGAAGTATGAGGTTACTAAAATTGTCAAGAAATCATATATCTGGCATTATTCCAAAAGAGATTGGCAATTTGAAGATCCTAGAGTCCCTTGATTTTTCTTGGAATGAACTATCCGGCTCTATTCCTTTAAGCATCTCAAATTTGATATCTCTCAGTTCACTAAAATTGTCCAACAATCATTTATCAGGTGAGATACCATCGGGCTATCAACTCCGGACGCTTGCAGATCCATTAATTTATAGCGACAACTTTGGGCTATGTGGCTTCCCATTGAACATTTTATGTTCAGATGGTTCAAATTCTACATCAGCATTGATAGGGGGAAGTACAAACAGCCAGGAACTAGAAATCCTAAGCTGGTTTTACTCCGTATTAGCTGGGCTGGTCTTTGGATTTTGGTTGTGGTTTGTGGTGCTGCTTTTGTTTCAGCCTTGGAGATATGCCTTTTTCTGCCAGTTGATCATCTACAAGAGAAGATTATGCAAAAAGATTTGTTGCATGTATGCAAATTCTTAATAATTACCAAGTTATTCATGTAGCTCTCTGGTGGTGTGGTCATCAGGAAAAATAAAGGAAAGGTGTTCTTGTTATTCGAGAATCTCACACTCTGTGTTAGTAATAATCGGCATCCAATGCAGCAGCTATAGTAGATGCAACTGAGCAGTACTGTAGCCACAGTTGGATCCTGATTAGATGGTCTAGATCTTTCATGGCTACTATTCAGTACGGTAGCATAACAGTAGCACCTAGTGTAGCTGATATAAACAGGGCTCTGCCTCGGGTTAATCGGAGATTATAGCTATGGGTTAAGAGAGGACGTGAGAAGAAAACACGGCGGTGTGGCGCTGTGGCTGCATGCATGAAGCGAGAGGAGGTAGCTAGGGCTAGGACTCTCGGCTCGTAACAAAAGCCAGAAACGATAAATTTGTTTCTGCTTAATTTCCTTCTTGTTACGGGTATAGGTACAAAGCATATAAATAGCAGCAAGTATCTAATAATAGGAAATAGATTTATCTAATAATAGAAAATAGATTTATTTAATAATAGGAAATATATTTATCTAATAATAAGAAATAGATAAATATAGGGCATAGCCACTAATGGGCCTTTCCTCCTAGCTACTAATGGGCCTGCGCCTAGAATAATGAAGTCCGGTCATAACATCTCTCCCCGTCTACGCAAATAGCTCGGCCTCGAGCTGGAAGTCGGGGTAGAAGGTGCGGAACTCATCGACGGACTCTCATGTTGCATCCTCCTTAGAGAAGCCATGCCACTGGATGAGGACTTGCCTGGCACCCCGGCGTTGTTGAGCCCAAAGAGCTTTAGCAGGAGCCGGTAGCAGCCGATCGTCCAAAATCGGCTGGAGGGCGCTCGACGCTGCTGGGGGGTCCTCTCGGTGGTGCTTGAGCAAGCCCACGTGAAAGACATCATGTAGTCGAGCACCCACTAGCAGCTGGAGACGATACGCCACGTGGCCGATGCGTTCCAGCACGCGGAACGGCCCCACGTAGCGGGGACTGAGCTTGTCCTTGGCGCTTGGCTCGAGGGACTATGCCGTGTGGTATAGCAACCGCAGCCAGACCCAATCGCCCACTTGGAACTCCATATCGCGATGGCGTGCATCATAATACTTCTTGGATAGATGCACCTCTGCCAGGACCTCATCCCGAGAGTGACTCATCCCGAGAGTGAAGAAGAGCATCAGCAGCTTCAGTACGCATCGTCCTTGGTGTGTAAGGCAACATTGGAAGAGGAGGCCAATCGTAGACGACCTCAAAGGGAGTGGCGCGCAGCGCGGTGTGGAAGGAGGTATTATAGCAATACTCCACCCACGAGAGCCAGTCTACTCATGCACGTGGACGATCGCCCGTCACACAGCGCAAGTACATGACGATTTGTTGACCACCTCGGATTGGCCATCCGTTCGAGGGTGAAACGCCGTACTCATACGGAGTTTAATGCCGGCCATCTTGAAGAGATCCTGCCACACATGCCTGGTGAACACGGGGTCTCGGTCACTAACAATGGACAACGAGAACCCGTGAAGGTGGACAATGCCATCGAAGAAGGCCCAAGCGACGGTCGTGGCGGTGTAGGGATGGCCGAGCGCGATGAAGTGAGCATACTTGGAGAAGCGATCAACCACGGTGAGGATGACGGACTTGCTGCTGACCTTGGGCAGCCCCTCAATGAAGTCCATTAAAATGTCAACCCATACTTGGGACGGTACCTCAAGGGGCTACAGCAGCCCCGCTGGCTGCAATGTCTCTCTCTTGTTCTTCTGGTAGGTGGTGCAAGAACGCACCCAATCTTGAACCAACACCCGATCCCCCAGAATATAGAAATCGACGCGGAGTCGATGGAGTGTCTTTTGGACTCCCTCGTGGCCAGTCGAGTGCGTCAGGAGGAGCACATGGTGGCACAGATCCCCATGGTCCGGCACAAAGATGCGGGACCCATGGAGAAGTAGCCTGTCGTTGAGGCACTATGGCTTCAAGAGCTCGCCGGCCCGGAGTTGCTGGACGAGGTGCTGGCCATCGGGTGCAACCGTCGTTGCCTGCCTGATGTCGTTCAGGAGGGCGAATGTCGGCCCGGATAGGGCATGAATAGCCACAACCGCTCCCTCCATGACAGTCGAGGCCTCCTCCTCCACGTCCCGACGAGATAGAGCGTCCGCCACGGTGTTCAGACGTCTTGGGTGATACTCCATAGAGAAGTCAAAGCCGAAAAGCTTGCTGATCCATTGGTGCTGCGGTACTGTGGACAAGCGCTGGTCAAGTAAAAATTTGAGGCTGTAGTGGTCAGTAAAGTGGTGCCCCCACAAGTATGGGCGCCAATGGCGCACTGCCTGGACCAGATCGATCAGCTCTCGCTCATAAGCGGCAAGTTTCAGGTGGCGGGCAGTGAAAGGCCTGCTGAAGTAGGCGAGGGGTCCTGCGCCTTGATGTAAGACAGCACCAAACCTCGCACCCGACACGTCGTAATCCATCCTAAAGGTCGTGGCGAAGTCCGGCATCTGGAGAACAGGCCCCGTGGTCAAGGCGCTCTTGAGCGCCTCGAATGCTGCCGTTGCGAGAGCGCCTCGAATGCTGCCGTTGCGTCGTCCCACACAAATGTGTCGCGCCGTAAGAGACGCGTGAGTGGTGCTGCGATGAGGCCAAAGTCCCGGATGAACTTCCGGTAGTGGTTCGCTAGGCCCAAGAAGCCGTGGAGGCCACGGGCGAAGCATGGAGGTGGCTACACAGCAACGGCTGCGATCTTGTCGGCGTCCATGGCGACGCCGCCCTCAGAGATCACATGACCCAGATAGGCCACCGAGGTCGCCCCAAATGAGCACTTGGAGCGCTTCAGGTGAATATGATGTGCTCACAGCGCGTTTAGGACGATGTTGATGTGCTGCAGGTGTTCCGCCCACGACGAGCTGTAGATCAAAATATCGTCAAAAAACACCAGCACGAACCTCCGTACGTAGGGTTGAAGCACATCATTCATCAAGGCGTGGAAAGTTGCCAGGTCGTTGGAGAGCCTAAACGGCATCACCAGAAACTCAGTGGCCGTGGTGCGTGCGAAAGGCAATCTTATGTTGGCGGAATGCATCCACACCTGATGGTACCCAAAACGCAGGTCGATCTTGGTGAAGAAACGAGCGCCATGGAGCTCGTCAAGCAGCTCATCTACCACCGGGATCGAAAACTTGTCCTTGGATGTCTTGGCGTTGAGGGCGCGGTAGTCGATGCAGAAGCGCCAAGACTTGTCCGCCTTCTGCACCAGCAAGGCAGGTGCAGAGAACGGAGAGGTGCTCGGCCAGATGATGCCCTGAGCGAGCATGGCCGCACACTGTTGTTCTAGCTTGTCCTTCTGCAGCTGGGGGTAACGGTACGGCCGTATCGTGACCAGGGTGGTGCTGGGTAACAGGTGGATGCGATGGTCGTACGGGCGCACCGGCGGGAGCCCCGTGGGTTCGTCAAAGACGGCGCCCTGCTGCTGCAGCAGTAAGTCCAGCAGCAGCAGCTACTGGACGTCGGTGGAGAGTGCAGCAAGGTGCTACTGTGGAGCAGCTGCGCCGGTGCTACGCACGCCCTGCCAAAGGACGCGGCGGCCCTTGCGCCAGAAGGACAACGTCATAGCCTCGAAGTCCCACAAGATGGGACCCAAGGTCCGTAGGTAGTCGACACCGAGGATGAAGTCGAAGCCGCCCAAGTCCAATCCCATGCACGTGATGGAAAAAGACTCCGTGCCGATGCTAATAGGCACGTTACGAGCAATGCCCTTGCACGGTAGCCGGTCGCCGTTGGCCACGGTGACACGGAGCTGCTCTCTGCCCGTCGGCGCGAGCCCCAGACGGAGCATCGTCGCACCATGGAGGAAGTTGTGCGTGGAGCCGATATCGAGTAGCACAACAGCTGCTCCCCTTTAACCATCACCGGGAGTAGCATTGTATGATCTGTGCGGATTCATGCAAGGGCGTGCAGAGAGACCACAAGAGCATTAGCAGCTGCAGGCTCCTAGGCGACCAGAGCGGCGGATTCGGCGTCGTCGTCCTCAGCCGCGGCGGCGTTCACCAACTCGTCGTCGATGTAGTCGCCCGACTAAGGTAGAAGAGCCATGGGCACACGTGGCCGCGGACATAGGGCTCATCACAGTTGAAGCAAAGCCCTTGCTAGCGGCGCTCCAGTTGCTTAGCCGGGCGGCAGAACTGACACACCGGGGAAGCCCCGTTTGTCGTTGCTAGGCCGGCCACTAGGGGTGCAGGTGCCCCAGCTGAAGGGGCACCCGCTCCTGGCGCTCATGGGGGTAGACCAAGCCGCTGGGGAGGCCGGACGGCACGCTACAGAGGTGCTAGAGGCATGGCCGCCGCATGCCGCTCGAATGCCCGGGCCAAATACATGGCAATCTGAAGGTCGGGGGGATCTCGTATCTCCACATCCACCCGAATGTGTTCTAGAAGGCCACCAACGAAGAGTTTGGCCTTTTGCTTCATAGAAATGCCACGCGCGTGGCACAACACCGCCTAGAAGCGGTCAAAGAACTCCTGGAGAGAGGAATGGAAGGGTAGCCGTCCTAGTTCGGCCAACCTGGTGCCGCGGACAGGCAACCCGAAGTTAAGACGGCACAGCTCCATGAAGCGATCCCAAGGAGGCATACCCTCGTCTTGCTCGAGGGCATAGTATCACGTCTGCGCCGTACCCTTGAGATGGTAGGACGCTAGCCAGGTGCGGTCGGAGGCCGGTGTGCGCTGGCCCCTAAAAAACTGCTCACAATGACTAAGCCAATTCAGGGATCCTCAGAGCCATCGTACGTCGAGAACAACAACTTGTAGAACTTCAGGGAAAAGCGCCTATGGCCGCCCCCTGCTCGCCGCCTTGATCGCCACCCTCAAGGTAGCTGTCGATGGTTGGCGAGGCGGTGAAGTGCGCAGGCAGAAGGCTATTGCCCTAGAATAGTGCGCCATCGACACCTCCATAGAGGGTGTCGGCTACGAATGGCCCGCCGTGCGTGGGGGCAGCGCCCGTCATCGGCGCTGGCTGTATGGATGTTGGCGGTGTTGTCGTGAAGTAGATGTGCACGGAAGAACCGAGCGCCCAGGCCAGAATCTACGATGGTGACGATGGAAAACGAATCTGTTGGATTGGGATATATGTTGACGGCAGCGGCACGGAAGTAGGCGGCGAGGGCAGTGTCGCGCTGGGCATCCCGAAGGGGTAGGAGATGGCTGGGGAAGACGCGGCTGATGGTGGCGGGAGTGGTGGTGGTGGCTGTGGGAAACGGTGGCTAGATGATTAGCTGACCCTGGAGGAGCACCCGCAACGTTACCTAGACCTCCCGCATGGAGTGGCTGAGGTCTACAATGGCCGCCGTCATCTGCTCTAGCGAGAACACCAGAGGCGGCAAGGCCACCGATCCTAGCGGCAGCGACGGGAACACTGCCACCTCACCTGAAGTTGCTGGGGGCACGGTGGTGGAGGGCGGTGTGGCGGGGATCGCCGGCGATGAATCTGTCATGGAGGCAACGGAGGAGCCCATGATCGGCAAGCACTCTGATACCAGGCTGATATAAACCGAGGCTCTGCCTCGGGTTGATCGGAGATTATAGCTGTGGGTTAAGTTAGGGCGTGAGGAGGAAACATGGCGGCATGGCGTCGTGGCTGCACGCGTGAAGCGAGAGACGGCTAGGGCTGGGACTCCCAGCTTCCAAGGGAAGCTGGAATCAATAAACTTGTTTCTGCTTAATTTTCTCCTTGTCAAAGTATATAAATAGCAACAAGTATCTAATAATAAGAAATAGATTTATCTAATAATTTGTCTAATAATAAAAAATAGATTTATCTAATAATAGAAAATATATTTATTTAATTATAGGAAATATATAAATATGGGGCCTAGTCATTAATGGGTGCCTGAAATAAAGTCCGGTACTGTTAATTTAACCAGCAGAAACTAGTGACAGCAAACATCGTATGTATATCGTGCCTATCACGAACTTCATTTATAACGACAGTTTGAGCACTCAATTTTTCACATAGAAAGGTTTACTGTGACACAGGTGACATGGAAATTACTAATATAACAGGCTAACCAAAGCCGAATTAAACAGGCGACTAAAGTAGTTTATCAGATTATGCAATTTTCTCTATATTGATAAAATTAAGCATGACTTGAAACCAAATCTTCTGCACATAAATATTCTTTATATGACCTTAATCTCCTTGAGCCAAGCTGTGTGGAGTGAGCATGGATCCGGCTTTCCTTGTGCGAGTGCCTTTTTAGTGAGAGAGTAAAACCATCCATTCCTCCACTTGAACTGCTCCATTGAAAACTCACATTTTAATTTAAAAGGCACTATAATAGGCAATGTTTAATTGTTATATAGATAGCTTATGATAGGCAGGACTTGCCTCTTTTACAGCAGTTGGGAAGTGTGCAACAGCTCTGGAGTACGCGCAAAGTCTCTCTTCTATGCCTGCATCAAATGTAAGCCCCCTTTCTTCAGCTGCAGCAGATGATAATTCTGCTATCAGGTTGGCAACCTGTGAGAACAAAAACATAAATGAATATGTTGTGAACCTTGAATCACAATGGGGATAGTATTCATCGAAGAGAGATTAGATGGTGGCAACCTAAGGTAGAACGGAGCTAGGCAAAGAAGCACGCTGGTTGGGGACAAATAAGTCTAGAATAACCTAGAGTTCAGAGACAAGGGACTTGCTTGTTTACTCATGTCTGGTCAATGAGAAGAGATTTAGTCCTACCTTTTATAGAAGAGATGACTCAATTTACAAGAAATTTATCTATAAAAATTAAGGATACAGATAACAAGTAGATATAATCTCAACTCTAAGAAAACAAACACCTCACTGGTTACTATTGGTCACGCATGAACAGTATTCCTGCTCGTGCCAAATCCTGTCTTGCACATACAACTCTGTCAGGCACTCCTGCCAAAATTATAAAAGTAAACTAAATCCTACATAGCTATTATCTTAAGCGGATGAACAAGGTATGGGAGATACTGAACAATTTTATGCAGGAAGTACTATCAGGAAATAATAATTTCATTTTCTTTTTTCTTGCAAGTAATACATGCCTTGGTTGAAACCAGCATATTGTAGAGGATCTCAATGATTCTGAGTTATAGCAAGCAGGGACTCCCCACAAATTCGTTGTGCTGGGAACTTACTGCCTTCCAAGCGTCAAACTAATGGAGAGAAAGCAATGCAGAATATATATTAAAAATTTAAGGAATAAAAATTACCTCAGACCGGTATTCTTTTTCGACCATACCAACGGTAGCTCCCAGATGACGGGCTCCAACAAGCATGAATGCTGAAATCCAGATCAACTTCTCTAGCATTTGCTTCTGAAATGCTTCCTTTTCAAGTACCTGATTTTCCAGTAGGCAATTGCAACAGTATTACCAGAAATGCATATGCTTATCACTAGAAAACAGCACAAGGCTCATTACCTATTGCTGTTCTTTGGCATTTTGTTCATTTGATTACCAAAATCTTACAAATGACAAGAATATATTGTTGATCACATGAGCATTTTATGATGCTCACACACTGTTCATTACAATGCTGTAAGCGTGAACATTAATGTGGGTGCATTTACCTATGAATTTTGTTACAAATGGTCCTTGACCTTACTATGCATTTGCAGTTCAAACCTTAACAGACAAGATGGTAATATGTTGACAAAGGAATGCAGAATTGCATTCTATGAGCATCCCCTAGAACTACAAGTAATGTAATGGTGCAAAACTGCAAATCCCACCTTGCAGGTAAGCCCACCATTTTGCAGGCGAGCAGCCACAGCTGGAGCCCAGTTTCCAAATGCAGCAGTCAGTCCCTCGGGATTAGTGTCAGTAATCCCATCGACTGGTGGTTCACCAAGCTTCGACACAGCAAAGTAGGCCAATACCTGGTTTGCATCCACTAGTCCCTTGCTCTCAAACCAAGGATCTAACATCCCATTCTGGAAAAACACCAAATCTGCTCTAGTATTAGCTCAGAAAGTACGAGCACGCACCAACACTAGGGGGGAAATGGGAAATCATATTGACCCATGCTACACCAGCTCATGCATAATAAGAAATTGCACACTTATATTTAGGCAGGATGACGCCGGTACAAATGTATAGACAGTTCTGCTAAGGATTAAACTTCTGAAGCACTTCATGTATGCGTGTCTAATATATGATATCCAGAATTGTGAGCATTACTGTCAGACATCAGTTAGCTGACCCAATCTGAAAAATACCAAGCGAATATGCTCATGACAGTGTTCTTAATCCATCAATGGCCAGACCAGCTCCGCTGCAAAACCATCCATGCGTGAAAGGGATCCAGAATATTTTCACAGGACTAACGGGCATCACTCACAAGCGAACTATATACTAAATTAAAACCTGAAACTGGACGTCTAAGTAAGTTTGAATAATCGAGCTAAATACTTCAATTCACACAATTTCGTTCAATCCGTTCAACCTGTGCGCAAATTGGGCTGAAAATGCATGCGATCGCACACCACAGGCACCAATCAATTATCAAACGCACACTGACAGCGGCTCGAATAGCAGAGCCGCTAACGAGCGCAAGCAATGCAGATCAGAAGACGGCGCTGCTGCCACACAAGCTGGAGGGGGAAAGGAGGAGAGATGGAGATGGGATGAGAGCCGGGAGAGCCCCGTACGTACCGCGCCACCGCGACCTGGGGGTGGCCTCGAGCACGGCGTCGAGGTCGTCGTTGCGGGTGCACACCAGGATCGGGCCCGGCGCGTCCCCCGGAACCTTCTCGCCCCGGCCGATGAGAACGTCCGCTCCCGGCGGGCCCATGGAGAGCAGCGCCTGCCCCACTCGGCCCCCGCCCACCACCACGGCCGGCTGCACCGCCGTCTTCGCGGACGCCATCGCCGCCGCGGGCACCCTGAAAGCCCTCGTCGAGCGGCGGAGCGGGGTGACGGCGGCGGGGACGTAGACGGCGGCTGTGAGGGCCATTTGGGCGAGGAGGTGGGGGAGGCGGAGACGTGACGGCGTTTGGTTTTGGGAGGGGAGGGTGCCGTTAGGCGGCAAACGGGAGCCACCCGATCTGTGGATTTGCTTATCTGCTCAGCTTGTGGTTGCCGTCGGATGGGCCCTGCTGGGCCTGGATAGTTTCTGTGGGTTTTTTTTTCACTTCGTTCTGGGCTGTAAGGTTGTCAGGGTATGCCTTTTTAATTTCCAGGTGAAATAGTACTTGAAAACAGAATCCATCTTAACAACTTTGCCTTTTCTGCTCTCGTCCATCCATGGGTATGAATGTATGATGAATTAGTAGGACTTTTAGTGTGAGAAATCAAACTATATAATGTCGGCATGCAGTTGGGATTGAAGCCCATCCAAATAAATATTTCTTTACGAATCCAAACAATATAAAGCCCATGTTTAGAACAGATTATGTAAGTATCGACCGGATAAGAATATAGAAATGTTGAGATCCGCCAGGTTCTGGCATGTAGTTTTTAGTTCATTTATGAATTTTATAGGTAAAGTCAGGGTATGCAAAACGAGAAATTCATTAGCGCATAATTAATTATGTTTTAATCATTATAAGTTTAAAAATAGATATATTTAATATTTCAAAATAAATTTTATATAGAAAATTTTCCTACCAAACATAGTTTAAAAAGCGTGCTGATAAAGACTAAGATAAAATCTATATCTTAATTAGAAAATACATAGCCTAATTTGCATTGTGTTTAATTGATTATGGTCCATCTAAACAACTTGTTTGGACTGTGGTGTATTTTACTCCCGAATTGGGCCAAACGATAGGCTTCAAAGGGGGACTTCAAGAAACCTGAGAAAGGTAAAAATGTAAAATACATTGCCCACAGGGGGAACACAATTAGGACTTGGAGGGAGTGAAAACTTGCAAACCGAAGTGGTGAAACTGAATACCCCATCTCCATTATTGCATAATCAAACCTAAACACTAAACCAGTGAGCTATCAGTATCAGACTCTCAGTATTTAGTAGGGGATGCGTGACAGATCTGGTGCTCCAGTGGAGTGCCATGGATCTTAGCATCCAAACAAAGCCTAACCCCATAATTAAGTCCCCTGTTGACAGCAAATCCAAACAGCATCCATCATCGGTGGCTGCGGTGGTCACAAGATTATGCAGCTTGCTTAGTGCCTGCCATGACAAGACAACAACAGCATCTCGTCTAGGTTGGCCCTCCACTGTCTGCACTACTTATCTGTCAACAGAGCCTTTTTTGCTGTAGTAATTGACTTCTGAGTTCTGACATAACCACTTTTGCTTCTGTTCCACTCCCTCTGTCCCAAAATCAACTTCTAGCCTTAAACATGAATATGGCCTACGTTTTTTCTGAAATAGGGCGTACTTCTGACAGAACAGGAGCACAAAATTTTACGGCCTCTGTCCCAAAAGAATCAACTTCAAGTAGAAGTTTTTTTTTTTGGGTATAGTAGAAATACATCCTGACGATGACGAACAGCCGCAGCATCTCAAGATAGAAGGTACAAACCCAAAATGAACAAAAGAACGATCTAAGATTGAGAAAAACAGCAGAGATCGAAGGATGAACATTGTGAAATTTCATTGTAATCACTAGTAACTCTTCACAAGATTATGCGGTTTCAAATGAATTACAGTATTCTAGAAGGGAGACAATATCAGGGTCTCCTGGATGGATTAGTAGTGGCATGGTGTTTTTAGTACACCATGACAAAAAAAAAAAAAAAGGTGACCTACTCCATTATACCGTTTACACAACACATAACTTCTTTCCATCACTCTATTAGATTTTTTGCAACTACTGACATAGCAAGTCTCCAAGGTAAGTACAACATGAATACAGAGCAATACATCCACCACAAAATATACAGATTCAATGTATGAAGAATAAGCTATGGGTGGCCTGAAGGGCGCACTGTAATCCTCGGTAACTTGGTCTTCGAGAGCATGCACAGCAGGGTTAGAAAATTTTCAATTTGCCATGTTGAAGAGCAGATTTTGCCTGACATACAGCCTTTTCAGTGCCCGCTAATCCAGAGCAAGCATCAGGTGCCCCCAAGGTAACTGCAAAGTACAAATAGATGGTGCACAGGAAGACAAGAACCACTAGTGTTGTCAAGAGGAAGCGATGCCGCTCAACCAGTGCAGACCAACTGCTGACATCATCCTTTGATGATTGAAGCTTCTTTGGGGATGATACAAAAAATGTGTTCTGTGACCTCCTGTGAGGAGATGATAATGAATCAAGAACCATGGTGGTGACAAGCTGACTCGTTCAAATCCTGTCCCAACAAAAAAACAGTGAGGAAACACACATATTCTCAAACTACATACTAGCAAGAAAGATTGCATTAAGCAAATAACATCCTTCAAATGTTCAATTCAACAAAACATATGCCCATATGGTGCGATAATAAATTAATAAATCAACTCAACAAGAACTCAATTGCAATTTACCACTGAAAAAATCATGCTTGGCGAGATACATCTTAAAGAAGTATGAGATGCACATGTGTTGATCACCTAAAGCAAAACTGATACATTGCCAATAATAACAGTTAACAGTTTTACTAAATTATGCCTTCTTAGGCTAGATATTATCAATAGCATGCTCCATACATCTAGATCTTACTCAAGGAAATGCCCATGCAAGTTTACCAAGAAAGCAAAAATAAGTCCACTTCTAAATTACAATAGACCTTTAATAATGGACAAATGGCTGAACCAACATTTCTGAATAGTGGAAACAACTATCCTCTACTGTATGAATATTACATGAAATTAAAGGGCATGGATCTGTCATACAATTACTAGAGTTCATTAAAATGCCTATCCAAACTAAAACATACAAAAACACTAATAGTGCACATTCACATTTTTAAGCATGCACCTGCTAATCAACAATATACTAGTATGTTAAATGAGATTATTCTAAAATGGTTTGGTTAATTATGCAAACACAATATGTATGACTATTGACAAATATCCATGTCTTCTTCATTGCATGGCTTTGCCTAGTTATATTTTATTTTTTTAATAAATAGAGAAGCATCTTTTTCTAACATAAATCTGGAGCATCATATTATTTCCCATCAATAGGAAGAATTCATTGTATATCAGCTCACAAGGCAGTAATCAAGTGATAATGAAGTATGCCTTTTCTGTGACACGAACATACAAATATGTCAAATATGTTCTTGACACCAGCATCCAAATGCTTCAAATACGTTATATTATAAATTTGTAATCTATGATAGCACATACTGAAACACTAAGTACATCACTGCAATGAACAAAAACAGAAAGATACTATCACACTATTCAACTAAATCTGCAGCCAAGCTCTAGATTCCTCTGCCAGGTTGGCAAATAATGATCTAGTTGTCGTAGGCCATAATTTGTAGCTACATCTAAGTTCAAGTTAACAAAATTCAATTATTAGAACTTCGGAAATTCAAACATGCTACTCTACCACTCCATCTGGCCATTAATACATGACATTAGAACTACCAAACTATATATGACCTTAATATGAGTTTTTGGATCAAGGAGGAAAAGTCAGAACAAAGACATAGTGGAACAAAACAGCCAGTCCAGCACACATCAGCCATTTTCCCTGCCTTGACCGTGGAATTTCCATAGGTGGAACAATGGAACCCACAGCGTTCAGTGTGCAGTCTGTAGTGAAAATGACACATCATGTGGCATTATCCCTATCCCTGTCAACAGTGGAACCGCATAAACCTCAGTTGTGGTTGAATTTTAAAGAAAGCTTTCTTTTCTTTACTGATTGTTCCAGATCCAGGCAAGAAACTCATCTCCTGCTACAGTCACCGCTGAATCGCATGCCAGATCCTGCCATTTGGTAAGCATGCTCGGACCAAGAATCAACATGCCATCTTCTGTCACCCCAATTCCAGAAGCTCACAACTCGTTGAATAGAACAGCGGGCCAGCCGCACTAAATAATGAATCGGCCCAGATTGGTTCCAAATCCCTATTCCAATCCAAGAACGTGATGATCAGATGATTCTGTGACAGGTGCATCTCATCTCACACATCCACATAATATACCGAAAACTAGAAAAAAAGTGTATGTAAAGCCACGCCGATTAAATTTGCTTCTACGTGAAGCGTGAGGTGCATAGATCTTTGTCTCTATCCTTCTCTTCAATCCTCGGCAGGTTTCGCAAGACTAATTAGCTGACCGGATCAAATCCAAATTAAAGAAACGAAGAACACGCACTGGGCAATGTGAGCTACGAGCTACACTACGCATCTAATCTGAAAAAAAAAATTGAAGGGGAACGAAACTGATCATAGAAGAAGGCACACGAGGTCCTGCCTGGAACCCCAATTCCCCAAAACCAAATTTCCCACCCCGTGGAATCCCCCTGTCATGTAGCGTCCGTGCAGCTGAGCCGAGCGCCGCCGCCGCAATGGCGACCTGCGCGCGGCGCGGCGGCGCCGCTGGCATTCTACCTGCTGATCGAGCATCCGTCCTACCTACTGCCACCGCAAGAAGGGCCGGCCTCGCGGCAGCGAAATCTCCGATCGACCAAGAACAGGGAGAGGAAAGGGAAAAAAAACAAAGAAAATAAAGAGAAAACAGCTGAGGAAAGGCCAGAAGCTCAGATCCGAGGAGAGGAAACGGGAGATGGATCGAGCGCTCACCTGGTCCCGACCCGAGGAGCCCTTCTTCCTCCTCCTCGCGCGCGCTCCCTAGGAGGATGGACGGGTGTGCGGGTGAGCGAGAGAGAGAGAGAGAAGGACGCGGTTTGTGCCTTTGTGGGAACAATGAGGAGAGAGAGAGAGAGAGAGAGAGAGAGAGAGGAGGGTGGGTTAAAAATGGAGGAGACGAAGGTGGTATTGGATTGGACTAATTTACTGGAGTCAGTTTTTGTTTATGGCGTCTTGCCTACTCAGTAATTGCGGATTGGCCCTTTCTGGAATTGCTGGTGTGTTCTCTCTTGTTTCTTTCCGCCAATTCACATTCCCCTTTATTTTATTTTTGTTGTTAGGTACTCGCTCCAGTTTGAAAAATAATTATCATTTTATACAAATCTAGTATCAAATTTTAAAAACTTTAACTGAATAAGTTCTAGACAATAAATACTTTCTAAAATATTTCTTTTAAAAAACATGGAGACCATATTAGATTAATCTTAAAAAGTATTTCAATAAAAACATATATTTATTGATATTTCTCTGTATGTATATGTTGTAATAAAAATTAGTAGCCAAAGTTATTTTTTAAAAGATGGTGTTCTTATTTAAAATAATAATAATTTTTAACATATAGGACGTAGTGTTTAAAAAATGGAAATGAGTAATGTTTGAGAAAGAATTGGGTTTGAACTTCAGAGTTGCTAGCTGATGCCTCTGAGATTTCCTGGTTTCTTGTAGCCAAATCGGCATAAGTAGTCGTGTAACTGTGTTTAATTAAATGGCGCTTTTGTGGTGTATTCCCTCCGTACATCAATAGCATTTTTGGGTTGATAAAAATATTTTGTACTTATTATTAAATGAGGGATGATTGGAGATAAGAGTGTGATGGGTAAAATAAGAAGATAATTAAATAAAAGATGATTGATAAGATAAATAGTATCTTAATAATACTTATATTTATAGAGAAATTTTAACTTATATTTATGGACATATGGAGTATTTTGCCAATACCATTAAGTCAAAGACAATTCTAGAAAAACACCACAATTTAGTGTTGTGTGTATATAAGTACTAAAATGCTACTTGTTGGTATGATTAGCCTTCTTGTCACCTTCTTTTGTTCATTTTTCTTCTACGCATATACTTTTAATTCACAACTTTGCTACACTACGCCCTCTCGCTATGGCTTATCCTCCAAAGTAATGTTTGTTGTGTGTAATTAGTAGGCACCGGTATCTCCGTGCACACTAGACAGTACCGTTCTATTATTGTTTTTTAAAAATTAAGAAAGCAGTAAAATAACAAATTATGGTATAAAATGTAATATAGTAGTTGGGAAATAAAGTTGATAGGTAAAAAATAAGCTAGCAAAAAAATAGTGGGTGGGAACTAGACTAATATAAAAGTTTATATAGTTCATACAAAGAGAATAAAGAGATTTTAAAATCATAAATTATGGGACATAGAGAGTAGTAACATATAGCGAAGTATGTCTGCTCTTGTGCTCATACTATGAGATTTCTTCGATGTTACAACTAAAATATAGTCTATCACAAATTTCCTGTGGTCGTTCTTATAGTCAACAAAGCCTCCTCTCCCTCCCTATATTTGAGACAAATTAAAAAATAATTTGCGTCATGTTAATTACCTTGCCCATGTTCTAATATTTTCATACATCATTTCTTTCGATAGGCCAGGAACGTAAGCTAAAGCTAGGCAACTAATCATTTCTCAATTCTAATGGTTTACGAGATATTCAACCGTTAACATCTACACACAATTTCTTTTAATTACATATAGTGTTTAAAAAGGCTGTTAAAACTTCTCGAATTTCATGAAAAGTAGGGGCAAAATGCAAAATTGCAAATACCAAGTATAACTGCAAAATGCATAGACAGAGGGAAACCAGATATAAGCATCCTTTTGAGTTGTTTATTGGGGAAGTTCGGTCTGTACACAGTTGAATGCCCATATATATAAAGTATTTTGGACCAGTCAACCTTAATTTTTGGCAAATCCGTTGTTTATTTTATCACATTCTGGTGATGTGGTCAACACAATAGAGCTGACCAAGACATAAGTTGAATGCCCCTATATACCAGAGAATAATGCTTAATAAACTTTTCTAGGCCATTTTTTTGGGAAGGATAAAGAAGAAGAGATGCATCAGATCACAAAATGCAAGACACGGAGTTTATAATGATTTATAGCTTTACTCAAAGGAAATTGTAGCTGGTCGACAAAGAGGTGGCGTAATGTGGTCGACAAAGTCCTTGGCCAGGATTTGCTCTTAATGCTACTACCTTTTTTAAAAATATAATTATCGCTGACTTTTCAATGTAATGTTTATTATTTGTTATATTAAAAATATTATTTATTTTTATGGCTTATTTTATTATTAAAAGTATTTAAAACATGACTTATATTTTATAAATTTACACTAAATTTTTAATAAGACTAATGGTCAAACATTATGTAACATATTGCCTCAGTTCTTGTCAACTCTTTCATCAAATTTATTGTTGTGGATTATTTTTTCTATGTTTTCTTATAAAACTTTCCTTTAGTCTATTTATCAGAATATTTAATTTATATCTAATCATGTAGTTAATAATTACTAAAAATGGATCACATTTTTAGATGATTAGAAAATGTTTATATATTAATTGTTTGTTTTGCTTTTAATAATCTGGTGGTAATTCCATTTAGGAGAGATTGTCTAAGTTCGGTGTAAATTTAACCCCTCAGAGAGAGAGGGGAAGAGAGAGATACGAGGATTATCAAGCTAAAAACTCAATAGAGTATTTGTTTTGATACCTCATAAAAGGCTACCATATTAACTATAGTTATTTATTATTAATTAACGTTTTGGTCCGACTCCGACGTGTAGCGTGTGGGCCAGTGGCTCCCTGAGGAAGCAAGCGACTACAGTGACCTAACCTTTCGGTGCACCAAGAGGCGCACACTAGTGCTAATTAAGCTCGCTTTTATCGCTAACTTGGTGCTAAACTTTAGCATGCATTTGCTTTCCGTCAGTGTTGATGCTACCAGTGTTAGCTCTGTTTCATTATGCACTGTACTCATGCACAGTAGCTCCTATGAATTTGTCTACCATGCAGAATTGCAGACTAGAATAACCCTATGAATTTAGCTAAAATTGATCTAGTTATGCCCTTGTTGATTAAATATTGAATTACTAATTGTTTAGCAATATCAGGGCACAAACAATAATTTAGAAAGTTACTAGCCATATAATCCTTTCATACGTAAATAATTCATACCACAGGTTGTTTCTACTATAATTAATAATTTTAGTTTTATATATTATATCGAATGTATATGTGGTATTAAGCTGTTTGGTAATTACCAGACTACATCCTTCTCTCACATCTTTCTCTTGTCTCTACATCATCCAAAATCTTAGATGGTAAATATCACACTATTGTTTATGCTCTTAGAGAGATGCTCTATTACTAATTAGTAGGAACAATCAAGTAAACACAAACTCAATGGCTGGTTTCTTTGCTAATTAATCGTACATCAATAACCGACTTCTTTTTAATCGCATTATCTATCTTACTTTTCATGATTGGACAATTGTTCTAAACTGCAAATTAGACTAAGTAAAAAATTTATATTTCAAAGCTCAATCAATGAAATGTAGTTTCTACTATAATTAATAATTCATACACATGTTGTCTCTACTATAACTAATAATTTTAGTTTGATATATTATATCGAATGTATGTATGGTATTAAGTTGTCAGGTAATTAACGGACGACATCCTTCTCTCACATCTCTCTTGTCTCTACATTATCCAAAATCTTACGAGTTGGAGATCACAACAAGATACCGATAAAAATCTCCTTGGAATAACCCGATCTTCACGACAGTAGATTGAAAATCATAAGATAACTTACTGCGAATAGCGGAGGATAGCTATCTTTATACCAAGGTTAGATACGACCAAGCGACGAGGAGAGAGGCATCGAAACTATGAAAACTTCGACTCGATTTTCGAACGACCGCAGAACCATAAACCGGGACTAATCCACACAAAACGGTGCAGCCGTACTGGAAACCATAGAGCACGAAGTAGAAGACCCCAGAGGGATCTCTTCACAAGTCTAAGAAGAACAAGGGTGTGCAAGACACTCAGCAGCTCGGCTACAAAACTATACAGGTTATGTTCATTCAAAATGATCAAAAATTATCTTTTGCAACAGTACATAGGAGTATTTATACTAGTAATAAGTCTCTAAGATAAGTATGAACTAAAGTCTCTACGTTGGAAAGGTGTAAGGCCAACAGGTGAAGCACTTCCGAGATGATCTTTAATTCCCGCGCGTCTTGGGGTCTTCTGCGCAATCTTCACGATAATGGCCATTACTCCTAGCTCAGAAGTCCAAATGACATGCCGTCAGTTGCGTTGGAAACTAGACTTCAAGCACTTTTCAACCATGTATACTATGATCCCCTTCTCTTCCCAAGATGGTACAATTTTACCTTAAAAGTTAGAGTAGTTGCTGTATAACTGGGTCTTGACGCATAACCCATTCTCCTCGGGAGCAGCTGCCTTGGTGTTCTTGGCGTAACCCTCAGTGTCCTTGATGTAACCTGACATTATCGTCTCTTATGTAAACCTAAGTAATATAAGAGTACACGATTCAGACAATATATAATTCTCATCAATATTAAGGTGTAATCGAGAGAAGAAAATATACATCTCTTGTTAGAGTAACTTTACATGGCTACGTGTAACGAATCCTTCATAGGCTTGAGCGTGTGTATCTATGGCTTTGCTTGGTGTAACCGGTGTTGCACTTGTCTCTTGAAGTGTAACCAGTGTTACACTTGTTTCTTGAAGTGTAAATTTAGTTGAACTTGATATAACTTAATAGCGTAATTGATGGTGTAAGTGACATAGCCAAGGTAACCGATACACTCGGGTTATGGATGGCTGAGATGTTCTCATCACGACCTCTCTCTCAGACTGTAAAGGTCACAAAATTGTTCATGCTCTTAGAGAGATGCTTTATTACTAATTAGTAGGAGCAATCAAGTAAACACAGTTGTTTTCTTTGCTAATTAATCGTACATCAATAACCGACAACTTCTTTTTAATCACATTATCTGTCTTACTTTTCATGATTGGACAATTGTTCTAAACTGCAAATTAGATTAAGTAAAAAATTTATATTTCAAAGCTCAATCCATGAATCTACATTGCACCTAACAGTTAACATTCCGCCACAAATTTTCCACGTCAAAGCAACCGACTTCTGCACCAAAATATGCACTAAGCCAAATACACACACTCCAAAGAAAGGAGACATAGTCGGGCATGAACTTCTCCAATAGTTTTGTTAATGTCATAATTTAGAACAGTTTAGTAAAAAAATGTTCAGTTGCTACAGATAAGAAGCTGATCGAATGAAGCAAGGAAGGATTCGGTTCAAGAATAAAAGATTATCCAAATGAGACCGAGTCTAAGTAGGAGACGTGAAAATCATGACAGAGTATTCTATGTAAATCGTATCTTATATAGATAGGAAGGTTTGGAAGGTTTAGTTAGTTTAATTAACTTTTTTAGGGATATTTTTTTATCTTTGTTAGAAAATAACGTTCGATGGTTGTTGTAAACATGTCAGACTCTGTAATGCTAGGGTATAAATATAGACCCCTAGGATACTGTAAATCATCAAGATATCTCTCGATCAATATAATTTTGGCGCATCGCCACTCTAGGTTATCTAGGTTTTTATTGGCGGGTTTTAGCTCTCAACGTAAGGCTACATCGGTTAAGTTTGATCTCCAGCGAAGAGGTAAGTCCTGCCACTATTTCGATATATGTTACTCTGTCTAAGACTGTATTGGTTAGGTTTGACCTTTTAGTCAGATCAAGTGTATCATATCATGTCCGTGCGAGATCTATCAATTTACCAAACTCTCTCTACCGTCGTTGGTCCCGTGCTGCATCAGTTAGGTTCGACCTACGAGGTTGCCGACAGTAGATTGAGTCATAGGCTTGTAAGTCTCTACCCGACGTTTCATCGAAATGGTTAGCCGATAAGTAATCTATACCTTGAGCAACACGCCCAGCGTATCGGCTAAGGAGCCGATACGCACCCGTTTTTAAAGACTTTCATTGAACGTCACGCCAAGTGCATCGGCCTTTCCGATCGATGCACGCATATCTTCAGAGACATACTCTCATCGGCTCAGCTAGCCGATGGGTTTGCTCCGCCCTTCTTTCAGCACGATCAATCTGGTGTCTACCGTCCTATTGCTGTCGGCCTCGATTTCTTACTGGCTCAGTTAGGTCCGATCTTTGAGATCGGTACTAGCGGCGTCATCACTGTGGACGACGGGTCTCGTGCTGTGGGAGGAGTGGGCCTCGTTACTTATTCATTGCCCACCATATCCGGAGCGCCATCGGCTTTGCAACCAGTGTCTTTTATACGATTTCTTGCTAGTTCGCATATGCCATCATGGGCTTTTTAGCCGATAAACGAGCGATACAATTTCCATCGACAACCAGGAGAGATTCCGTGTACTTTGCTATTCTCTGAATATCCTTTGGTGCCTCCATCAGCTCTATGGCCGATGGATTAGGATCTCACTTTTGCTACACCCGAAGTCATCACATCCTTCATCGATATCTGTCCACGCCTTTATCGGCTCCCCAGCCGATGGAAGAGCGTCTTAATCCCTATCGGTGATTAGCCGAGCAGGAGCCATCCAGACATAGCCGATGACCACCTCGATCCTATCGGCGGCCAGCCGATAGCGAGAGCTCGCATCGGTCTATCGTCCGACTGACCTGTTCACCTCATTTCCTTCTTAATTGCAGGATCAAATTGACTAGCACGCCCACACCTATAGCATTGAGACAGAGAGAGCGGACCGAGGTACCCACACTAGAGCTAAGCGGACCTCTCAGGCCTCGGTGCGCGTATCTCGAGCTATAGAGAAACCAACAGACCTACACTGAAACTAAGTAAACCTTCTAGACTTCAGCGTGTTCGTATCGCGCGCGCGAGATCTGGCACGAATAAGTTTCTATACAATATATACTTGTGAACTGATACTCTTAAAAATCTTGTAGCAGTATAAGATGTAATGACACTATATGTTTTGGTTTTTCATTAGGGAAAAACGCATAAGTACCTTAAAAGATACGTATTCCTTTCTGAAAAACCAAAATAGAGCACCATTACATCTTATACTGGCATCCTGCTGCAAGAATCTTTAAGGAGTATCAACTCACGAGTAATGTATGAGGATCGCTCCCTCTCTCTCTGTTCCTTCCTCATCTTTCGTTGTCAGTCGATGAAGAAATTAATTCTTGATACACGCAAAAAATGACTCCTTGTTTCTTGGTTATATTACAACAGGATTTTTCTTATAAATAAATAATAACCTTTTGTTAAGCCCAGCTACTCAAGAATTGATGGTCCAAATTTGTTGAAATCTCTGTGTGGGTTTTGTTATTTATCTGTGGATTGGGGTTGTCATCTGTAGCAACTAGTTACGGCAGAGGTATACACAATGATGTGCATTAGCTTCCTACCGTTCGATCTACAACGAAACAACGTGGTCTTCTAAAATGTAGGGAAAATGAATTTCAAGTATCCATTCCCATTGCAGAATGTATAACTTGATGAGTTATGATTGAACATGAACCAAACATTGTTAGCAGTGGCCAAATTGTTCTTTGACTACTGACAAGATTCATCACTCACTGAAACTAACATCTTCTATTTGTATGAACTTGCAGAGTGAAGTGATGCTGCTAATTTATAAGAACTCGACTTGAGCACTCCAAAACAAATTAGAAGAGCCAAAAACTACAACCGCAAATCATGCGACAGACCGCGCTAAGAAATGTTTCTCTCAAACATGACCGGCTCTTTGGGCAGCTCATCTGTTGAGCTGAGGCTTCTGCCAAGATTCGGTGTTTTGACATATACATGGTAATAGAAAGTGCAAAGAGGCAAAAAGACACAACACAGGCTTCAGAAGAAAGAACAGCATTTTTTCTTCTCTACAAGTGTTACATTTTATGGATCACCCGCCTGTTTGCAAAATTTCTTACGGGCTTATTGCAAATTTACATGCATCAATGTTGGAAAACCAACATTTTTTTCTTCATTTTGTAAACCAGGAGGGTAGTCTTAATTTATATGAGACAATTTGCTGCTACTTATGCTAGTACAACATCAATACCATTATCAACACCTTGCAAGGGCTGTCGCAATTTCCCTTCAAAGTCCTCCAAGTACTCTCTACTGTTGATCTCTGTCAACCTGCATAAAGAAAAAAGGGAAATGATGGCACCAAGGGGAAATTAGCCACCAGGATTGGAGCTAAAACTTATTGCCTGATGAAATCATCATGCATAATATCACAAATTTGAGTTTACCTACTAATTGTTCGATCCTTGGCAAATCCTAGTTCATTATCCACACACAAGTCAGGATCATCAGTTTTCTGTGACCGTGAAGATCTAGGTGAAATTTTTCGTGCTTCAGCAACTGTCGCTATATTCTCAAATAGTTCTATTGGTGCAGCCTCTACTGTACATAATAACCTTGCCTTGTTCTCGTACATAACCTGAAACGTCATCATTTCCTTGGTGGTTAGAGATGAGATTACTTATGCATATTAAACAGAGTTTCTGGTTTACATGAATTCTGTTATTGTTTACACTCAAGAATAATTTCCAACTGCAATCAGAATTTCTACTCCTGTGACCTGTCCATCCAACATATAAGGCATATTTCATCTTGCACAAAAAGCAAGGATGTATTAAAAATGACTAGATTAACCCAAGAATAGTATCTCTTAAGGGCAATTAAACGCATGCATGTATGGAATATAAAAAAAAGCTGAATATTTATTAGGAGTATTGAGGAAAAAATACATTTGTTTTGCGTTATATGAAAAAACCTTATATTTATGGACAACACTACTCAAAATATATGCCTTGCAACCTTGAACAGAGGAGATATATAATAAATCTAACCAAGAGTCCAAGATTCATAAGAAAGTTTAGTGAATTAGTACAAAAGAGGATCAAGCAAATGCTATAAGGTTCAAGGTGCTTATTGTCTAGTAGTTGAAAGTCAGAACTATAAAAGGTTGTCTAAATAGTGAGGCCAATGCAAACCTAAACATGAATAGTAATAGAATAAGGAAACAATGATCTTACGTCAACCAATGTGACGAACCGATAAGCTGCCGTTCTGTTCTGAGACCCAAACTTAGGAATGCCATCAAGTGCCAAGGTGTGAAACTTTTCTGTAGAAACAATTTGGCAACAATTATGTTACATCAATAATAAATTTTTGTAAATCCTGATTGAGAAAATGCATTGAAACAGTATACTTACTAAACAGTCCAAAATAATCGGCAGCACCTAAAGGTTTATCACATAGATCTTCAAATGGGAAATATGCAATCCCATTTGCTCCCAGTGGAACCTGCAACGAATAGAGGCTCAATAATAACACCAGGATTTTTTACTGGAACAGAACTAGATCCTTAAAGTTTCTAACTTAATACAAGACCTGCAACTGCCGTCCCATAACAACTTCAACTGTCTGAGGTCTAGGTTCCTCATCTCCAATTAATGTTTGGAACTTCTGTTTAAGAAGCGTACTGTAATGTTTTCCAACAAAACAGAAACCTTGTTCAGCCTGTTCCTGTATCAGATGAATGATGTTAGGAAAGGGTTTAAAAGAAAAGCAAAGACAAATATATTGAAAAGATAGGCAACATACAGAGCCCAATAGACGATAGTCTACTGCAGAGCCAATGGGATGTGCAATGCACCTTTCCTGCAATAGTCCACAAATTAAGTCTAATAAACTAGCACATTAAAATTCATTTGACAGTAAAAAATTGTAAAACTGGACAACTCATACTTTCAATGTGTCAATGAAAGGTAAGAAAAGGTCTCGCTGCAAACCACCCTCGTAAAGCTGATCCGGAGCACGATTAGAAGTTGAAACGAGAATCTGAACATAAAATCATCAGCAAGATAATTAATATGAAATGCCAAGGTACTGTTGCAAGTTGCTTAAGTGGAGTAAGAAAATGAAAAAAAAAGCAGTCAATTACAACGCCTTTGCTGAACAAATGTCTGAATAGCCGGTTCAATATCATAGCATCAGCAACATCAGTTACCTGCACAATGTCTTGAATTTGTTAACAAGATGTACTTACGAACCCAATACTTCAACAAGGATACACATACCATAAACTCATCAAGGCATAATATAATGGCCTCATCGGAAATCTCAGCTGCCACCACCTCAAGGGGATCTGAAACACCTTTATGCATCTGTACATAGATGAATGTTCAATAACATACGCCTGAATATATTACAATGAGCTACACAGAGAAGGCCAGTTATGCCTATTATATCCAGACAAGTACCTGAAGACGACTATGTACGTTTAACATGAAATCGTGAAAGTGAATGCGCTTCTTTCTCCAATTAGCTGGCCTGCCAAAAAACCATCAAGTAATGAAAAAGTGAATAGACATACTGTTATTTTTGTCTTTCTTTCACCACACAGAGAAATTGTTTTGATGAAAACACTGTTGTTGGAAAATAAAATATGTTGGGGCATTCATAAAAAGACAAAGAAGACATGACATGCTTTTTTCCAGGTACTTTCCTTCAAGAGGGATAAATCTAATTATTTTTTGTTATTAAAAACATCATGATCACTGTATGCTCTAATCTAACAAACAGGACCATGGAGCTTGGACTAGCCAAGATACTACTTGATGCTTCTTACTTATTTCTAAACAACTGCAAAGCAAGAGCCAAAAACTTTAAGGGACCTGTTTATGTTTACTCCATTTAGTGTCCTTTTTATGCGGGAAATCCCAGAATAGACAGAGCTCACCTGAGTTGATTTAATGCACTTCTTCAAACAATGCTGGAGTGATCAAGAAAATTCTCAAGTGTTATGTAATAAATTCTAAGCCTCACTGGTTTCAATTAATGATCCAAAAGCTTCAGTTCAACCAGGGTGTAGCTCTTAATAATTCTCTCATCTTCTTAGTGACTAAGAAGAGTGATTCAAGCCAATTTATTAGCGCAATTCATGTGTTAAGATACTAACAAGGCTTTTAGCTAGTTATCATTAGTTTGGTCCATGTGAATTATTTTGACTCCATTAAAACCAGAACTTGAATTTTAGGAATATAAGCAAGGGTAATATTTATGTGAAAAATTACCAATTCCATATTGGGGAAGTCACATCGATGTCCATTAATAATTATTCCTCTATCTTAGCGGCTAAGATAGTGCCAAAAGCCTAAACCCTTCAGAGTAAACAATGTACAAATGAATAACTCATGAGAACCACATAACTAGAGAATTCTGTTTGCTATTTTAGAGGTATGTTAGAGGCACCACTAATGAAGCTGCTTAAATTCTGTGAAATAACATGCAGTCTGCATTTTGAAAATTTTCACCATGTCAATATTCAATACTTATCCATTGACACAGGGCATTGTATGCCCCTTCTCCACAAAGGTACATTCTATATGGATACAGTAAACAAGAAAAAAGTAGAGAGGCAAAAAGGGCGAAGAAAATAGGTCACTGAGGACTGCATAGCTGCCATGCAGATCCTGTATGAGATATTTTTTGCAGAGAGTTTTCATGTCATCAAAGAGCATTACACATACTTACACACTGATGGATTACTAATGAGAAATCTGTGGACAAGTTTCAATTAGTATATGCACTATGAAACATAATTTCTTTATCTCAACTTCTCAAGGATGCACCAATAAAGTCTACAGATTCTGTTGAGGTACTTACAATTGCTCATAGAACAAGTCCATAAGCATTGTCTTCCCAGTACCAACACCTCCATACATATACAGCCCCTTCACCGGAGAATAGGTAGAAGGCTGGGTAATGAGGCGGGACCATAGCCATCTACGCCTGCCAAACAGTAATAATAAGGTTTAGGAATTAGGAACATTCACTATCAGGTAAACTATGTGAACTCTGTGTTTCTAACTGCACTTACCTTCCAGATTTCTCAGATGACTGATACCTATCTAGCTGGCAAGCCTCTTCATTCTCAACCAGCTCCTCATGGAGCCTTTGTAAATGTTGAATAGTGTCAATCTGTATAAAGAGGAAATATGGCAAGAAAAATCTTATACCATACATTAAAGTTATACAAGAAAAAAGGGAGCGTTCAGGACCAGTGCAACAACCTGAAAGTTATCACCATCCACAAGCTCCCCTGATGCGATTCTCCTCTCATATTCCACCATCGGACCACCTCTTGCAACATCTGAGACTAATTGGGAAAGAAAATATGTTGAATGAAATGCTTCTACCAGAAGACACACGAGTCCAAGAATGTACCTTTGATTGAATCAGCTGCCACAGTGGAAAACCTGGACCTCAGTAATTCCACACTTGGACTCACATATGTGCCAATTTCTCTATTACGACATAATGTGCTCATTGAACTGGAAGCTGAGCTACAAAACACTAGAGCATTCTGCTGCCTGATCAACCTGTTCATTGATGAGTGTCTCTCTGAATGGAACTGGCCGAATCGCCGAAGCTGGCGAAGCGAATGAACTACTGATCTCATATTCCTTTATTTGTTTTACTTTCCAGGCAAAGCTAAACAAGTAATTCTCGAACCTACAAGCATAGCAAAACAAGAACACATTTTAAAAACATACCGAGGACATTTCCAAGAATATAACACTACTGACCATGTGATGAAACACGCATCATTCATGTAGAGTAGCATAAACAGGGAAAACTCAAAGCAAACAAATAAAGTAAACAAATGGGGGAGGGAGCATGTGCTTTGGAATCTGTAAGCATGAAAGGCTAGTGGGAAAGTGATAGGAAAGAGTAGTCAATAATGAAATGAGACACCACCACTACACATGAGCTAGCCAAATTAAACTAATAAAAGCCAAAACTTTACTTGGGAAAACAAAATATTCGGTTCGAACAGAACAGAATCATCACATATCCTTCTATTGAACAACAAAATTGACAGAAAGATGAAATATTTCGCCCTAAGTCGCCTAATCAAAAGCGGGATGTCAACAGATTTTAGGAAAGCGAGCTGAAGGTTAGAAGCTCCAAGGTTATTGGAATACTGTTACTAGCCACGATTTTCCGATGAGGGGATGGCGGACAAGATAACCGGGCGCGTCTCAAGATTGGAGCTTTCCGCGGCTCCAAATCTCTGGTCGAAGCAAAACGATTTGAATCCGCGTGCTCAAGTCCCAATAGCAAAAGAAGAACATAGATCGAGGAATTCCATGATCCAAAAATTTGGGAGCGGACGAGGAAACCAAGAACAACCAGGAGGGAACACATGATTTTTCTTCCCAATAAGAAAAGCAGCGAATTCCAATGGAAGATGCGGTCTTTGTACAGCCACCGTCCTCACCTGAGCCGGAAATCCGGGAGGCGGAAGAGAAGACGGCCGCGCCTGTTGCCCGGCGGCGGAGGCGGCGGCCTTCCTGGATCCTGCCACCGCGCGATTCTCTAGAGGAGGCGAACCAGCGTCGGCGCCGCACCGCTGCAGCGTCGATGGATAGCCGCGTCCAGCTCTCCGGCGGAGGCTAGACTGGAGCAAGAAACAGAGCAACCGTAGAGAGAATTTCCAAATCGAATCCAAATAAAAAGGATGAGAAAAATCGAACATGCAGTGAACCGAGACGGCTGAGGAATATACTCACCGGATTGAAGTACGAGAAAAGGGAGAGAGACCGAATCGAATTCTCCAAACCGCGGAGCCGAAACCGCGACTCCTCCTCCCCCTCGACAGCGACGCCGTCCTGTCACCGCCGCTGCCGCTGCCGTGCCATGGGGCCTACTATCCCGATTCGATGCTCGATGCCGCGAGGATGACGATGACGAGGAGGAGGATTCCGAGTTTCCGACCGGCCGGAGCAGGAGCACGGGACGAGGCAGGGAGTTGGGAACGGGAAACGCGCCGCCGAGAGTACGGGCGTGCGCCGAGGACACGGGAATGGGAACGGGATTACGGGAATGCGAGGAGGCGTGAGCTGGAATGGAGTTGGAAGAAGTGGAGGTTGATGATGATGCAGGTTGGTTCCGTGGGATCTTCTGTGGCATAAGAGGGAGAATCTGGTCTTGTGTGCTGCTTCCAATATGTTTGGAGTACAATGGAACAATGCAGAAAACGAGTCCTCATACCCTCGTAGGCCCTGTTTAGGGATATTCTGTCAGTTGCATTTTATTTTAAAATCTCTAACTTCTCCATAGAGTTCACAGGTTGTATTTGGAGAGTTTTGAACAGCTACAGCTTCTCTCAAAATAAAAAAAACCCACTGTTGTGACAATTACTCACAAACAAATGAGAGAAAGCAGAAGGATAAATGGTTTGAAGAGTACAACTGTTCTCAAGTTAATTGAGTGAATTATAGATGTTCAAGAGTTTGCCCCCAACCTTATAATGGCTAGGATATTTATAGGTCTTTTAGGCTATACGGAAAATTACTGTGGTATCTTTAAAAAGATACAGTGTTTGAGGGCAAGCATATACATTGGTTGCTCCTAGAAGGAAGCTGTCACTGTTAAGACCATAGCTACACGTGATCCTAGTCGAAGTGGTCCCACCGAGTGTTTGGTGCCTTTGTTCTTCAAATGTAGGCAATGATTCCTCGGGACGTATCGCTCTGAACATACTGGACACCTTGCTTTCTTCGAATGCAATGATACCTGCGAAAATATTTGAAAGGGAAACATTAGTTAGGGTTGCTGAATCAGAGGGGGTACTAAGGCGTTGATACGACACTACCCCAAGCATGCCTGCTTTTTGTCTAGATTCCAATAGAATCTAGAAAATAAATTAGAAGGCCTAAACTAGTTTTTTACAACCTAGATTCTTAACAGGTGTTTCTCAGAATCTAAAGCTCCTTCAGAGAGGCCTAAATTCGTATCCAGATTATAAGAAACCGTAATAGTAGAATCTAGTAAATGAATTAGAAGCTAGAAGTTAGAAAAACCTAGCTTTTCCATATTATCACCAGCTAGCTATCCACCGTTAGCTTCTCTTGAGCTTTATATCACTTTGCTCTTTTCCTTTGGTAGACAGGAGGCAGATGTGTAGTCGTTTATACTCGGTCTAAAAAGTTAATTTTTGGGGTTTAAAATTTGTGTCAAAATAAGTTGATTTTAACCTTTACTTACTTTTAGTTCACAAATCGAAAATTTTTATTCCTTTAATACCCCTTACTTAGCCACTCATCAATATTACTTTTAATGAGGGGTATTATATTCTTTTCTTATTAAAACTAGTGTATGTTTTACATTAGTATGTCTAGGTTTACTTTTTTTGAGGAAAATATATTTCTGTAGTTTATATGCCTACATTTTTTTCTCTTATGTCTTTAGTTCCAAAGTTTATTATGTATTTCTTAGAAAACTTTTTACAATTAATCTAATAACATTTAAATTATTTATTTGTACCATTGAATAATTACCATAACTCAGTTCATCTATCATCTTTTAATGAACCCTAAGAAAAGGTTATCCAATTTGTATTGTTGTTAACATGAAATTGAATAGCGCTAATGAAAGCACATCTAGACCATAATTTGTTTTGCCATTAATGACAACACATTTAGAAACATCTAATGACGTTATCTAAGTGCATAGAAGGTTAAAAGGTGATCCGATAATTGAATAAAGAAATGTGGCATTTTAGATATGGTAATTTCTATACTTTTTCATTTTTTTGAGTCTAGGATGTCTTACTACTAAGACAGATAATACATGCATATAATTGGATTGAATACTAGTGCTCAAACATATCTCCTTTAGTGTTTTACTCATTTTTTGGTTGGAGTATTCAACATCTAGTTGGAATATCTGATTGATCGGATTGTCCAAGTTTGCTTCTAACTCTTTTTTTTAGTGAAAAACATTGCACTATCTTACGTGTCTCGGAGTTTCTATTTTTTAGCAAACTTGGTTCTCTGTCCCTTGATTGAAAATCTTTTTCCCTCTTAGAGTTTGCTACTAAGTGATGTGATGATGATCGGAGTTTCCGATCACAATATTGAATAGTCTCATCATACTAGAATGTACGAAGTTCAACCTAACTTCCTTTTGTAGTTGACGACTCGAAAATCATTTGGAGTATTGAAATATCCAAAATTCAGACTATATGATATTTGACCTAACTTGTCGCTCAGCTCATTTTCAAGCTTATAATCAAAGTTTTTGATAGCTATATAGGACTATCCGATATGCAATTTTATGTTGAGATGTAATAGTGTTTTACAACCTTTTGGGGGCCTAACACAAGTTTGGACTATCCAACATGAGCTAAAATGTTTCCCTCCAATGGGGAACCTACTTAAACTGCTCACCATTCCTTCTCTAGGATTGTCCCATTTATTTTATTCAAAATTTGCTTTAGATTAAGATTGGTGCTAAAAGTTCTAGAATCTTGAGCTCTTTCTTTTCCCTCTCCCAGATCCTCTCATGCTTTGTGAATTAGATCTTACAGATTTAGAGTTTAGGAATTAGTGTGTGTTTTACTTGATCTTGAGCACTAGGGTTTATTCAAGTGGTGTGGTGTTTATTAATCTTGGATGTTCAGATTCCTAAATGGCTAGGCGTTGATCCCGAGCCACCGATTTTCTTATTGTTGGTCGAGAGAATTTTGTGAATGCCGGATCTTATCTCCACAAAGAAATAGATACCACTAGTGGAGGAGGAGTGCATTTGTGTAATCTTGTAAATGTAGGGTTAAAAAGGATCCTGCTATTTGTGAGTTCCTCAATAGAAATTAGATTCCTTTTAAGGATTTGAACTCTACGAAATACATCATCACATAAATCTCGATGACTTACTTCCTCTTTATGTACTTGTTGCTTTTTTACTTGTGCCGCTCTTAGCTAATTGTTATTTGTGCTATAATATTGCTGCTTGTGTGGTAGATCTAGCTGTTTTAGGATGTTGCTTGCTTTGTTGCACTTTAGATGATCAAACTATTTGACATTTATTCAGACATTATGATAGATATAAGAGTGTTTGACCTAATATCAGAATTTCCAAAATATCCAATAGCTTCCACTTTTCACTTTTGTATTTACTCAACCCCTATGCCTCTTACGATCCTTTCAGCATATCTACAATAGAGCGATGCTAAATTAGGAAGACTTGTCCATTAGGTTGCTGATGATTTAATAGGTGTCATTGGCTTTAGGCCACGGATTGTAAACTTATAAAGGTACTTAGATGATTTAATAGGTTGCTTCATCATGTATTGTTGTGTTGACTATTTTTTAAGTGCCACCATGGTCCTTCCAATGGGAGCTTACAATGGTTGCAGCTACTTCTTGAATCTCCATCTCTTTTCAAATAGTCTAAGTTATTCTTCCAGGCTCTAAGTTTGTGTACCTACAAAATTCATCAAGAATTTATAGTCACTTTTCATAATCTCCAGCACCCAAACAGAACCCATGCTATTTAAACTATATTTCAATCATTTTTAATTTTAAGAATTGAGCAACTAAAAATATTTTTTTCAACAAAATACTCCCTGCGTGCACAAACATATAGCATTTCTTAAACTATTAAAACTTTAACCAATAATAACTCTAAAAATTCTCATTTTAGAAACATAAAAATCTTATATGGGCAGATTCAACCTTGGCATGAACTATGGAGCTTCGTGCTCTTACCTTGCCTCGGCACTGCGCACTCTAACTTCATAAAGCTTTTTGTTAAACTTGTTGGAGATGGAAAAGATAGAGCTTAGGAGGTGGAAAGGTGCGGATTCCCCGAGAAGACGGGAGAGGCTGTATCGGCGACGCCATCCTCAGCATTGGTGGCGACCGGAATCCCGTAAGTAGCAGGCACAGGGCCCGGATCCACCTGTCTGCGACGTTTCACTGGTGGGGAGGCACTCCATGTCAAAATTACACGGAAGAAAATGCTGACTATTAATGTAGTCATCAGTGGCATGACAGAACAAGGCAGCGCAGAGCAGGGGTTGTTACTAGAAGCTCACGTGCTTCGCTGCTGCGTCCCTTGCTCTTCTTTACAGCCCCTCATGGAATCTGTACTATAACACGTGCCGTAAAGAAAAAAACACGCGCACATACACGACGATGAACGTACTAGATTCGACGGATGCGCGTGTTTACCGGCTTCAGTAGCACGTACCCGTCTGCGTGTTTACGGCGGTTAATGTGTGTATATGTCCGTGTTCTAAAGCATTTGGTGCCTCCGACGATTTTCAAGCGTGGGAAAGTCTCTCTCTCTCTCTCTCTCTCCCTCTCTCACAATTTCCAAACATGTTTAATGAATACTCGATCACGCGTATGATGGTGTACGTGAAATGTAGATTTTGTACACCAAATTTAACACCATTTGAGAATACTCCATCTAGTAAAAAAAAAATTTTCTTGCCGGTGCCGTTAATTGCGATGGTGCTGATGTCAAATATTTTGTAACATAATATAATATACCGGACGAATACATGTGGCCTAAAATATAAAAGTTTTAAATATAAAAAAGATGGATTTACCTAACCACACGATGCAACTGGTATAATCCTGTTCATTATTTTCCATTATTTTTCATGCGTACATTTTCTAAACGACGTTTTTTAAAAAAATATAGAAAAAATAATTAAAAAATCATATTAATATGTTTTAAAGTTTTTTTATAGCTAACACTTAATTAATTATACACTAATAAAATATCTTATTTTAGGTGTCAGTAGAAAAATTTGTAACCATGTAAACCGGACTTTTCCCCGGCTTTAAAAAAGTTCCTATATAAAAATTTCTTGTTTATATTATTAAATAGTTATAATAAAAATTAGATAATATTTCATCTTCTATATTTTTAGCAATTTTAAACATAACCCTAGTGCCTAGCTCCCGATGAGAGCTGTCCCACTGCTATGCACAGGATAGTGTCCATAATAGTATTAAATAGGGAGTCACGTAAAAATTGTGATGGCAAAGAGAAGTAAACTAGGTCTTATATCATATCAGTTTTTACACAATATTCAATACATGGTGTGACACAAGTTATATTAATTAATATATTGAATTAGTAGAATATGTATTAGGGGTTGTGTTTAGTACTAATTTGTAGATTACATATGTTTAGTACTAGAATTGTCCCGAGTGTAATCCAAATACAATTATGAATTTTAATATTTATCAGTTAAAGTAATTTTAGGTGTTTTTTACTCGTATGCTTAATAATCACAAAAATGAGATCAGGGCAAAAATAAAAATGAAGAAAACCCCTAAAATTATTCCTAAAATCAAAGTCTAAAATTTAAAATCAGTAATAGGATCAATACGACTTGTGTTGCTATCGCACTACCATTGTTTATAACCAATCAGGACTTTATTTGGTCATTCATGTTTTTATATGGTCGTTTCTTAGGTCTTAGCACTATAGGCCAACTTATATACGTCTGCTTTGAGTGCTTTAGACCCTCACTCTCTATAAAGTGCTTGCTCTGCTTTTGGTCGAGCTTGCAACATCGAATACAAATTATCTGCATTTTAATCATCATTGATTATAATCACCATTAATATTTGATTTTGTTAATCACGGATGAGTACGGGCGCCTAGTTAATTTGTTGAGTGGGCACGTGGGAGCGTGGGTGGTATATTCCCCCGTGCAGCATTCTGAATTTCTGATATTATTGTACTACTGGGCTATAAACCTACAACAAGTTAACTAACATCATGTTACCTCTGCTTTTTTTATATGAAGAAAATACAGTAACATTTTAGAAAAAAAAATACTATGGACAAGCAATGGCAGAGCCCAGACAAAATTTACCATAGCTAGTAGTATTTAAAAATTCTATCATCAATCCTTCCAATAATATTCGTACTAATCTAATCAATACGTACGCACTGTGTGGTCCTATCGGCGGCGATGTGGTGGAGTAAGCCACATGATGTAAGAAGGGAGCGCTAATTAATCCCCTGGTCTGGATGCGCAGCTAGTTACGAGCCAGGTAAGCTCATTGGTAATGTTACATCAAGCCCGAGCACATGCAATGGTATTTTATTTATTATTTATAAAAAAATTAAAATAAGTCATATCTCACTATACTCACAATAAGAAACTTAGCTTACATTATAATCATAAACCGTAAAATAAATCATATTTTTTAGTATAATAAATGATAAGAATATCTATCATATTAAAACAAAAAACAACTTTACCCCGGTTATATGTAAACTCGTTCGTCACATTATCATTGTCTTAAATCACCACTACTTATCTTTATTGTTTTAAAAGATGTGTACCTTTTTAATAGTTGAAATTGCATCTGCACCTAAAAGTAAACCTAATACATTATTAGTACCATGAAAAGTTTATCTCCACTTTGTACGGAAGTTTTCATCTCTCACTTGTGTTTGAATCTATATATAAATATTTAAAAATATCATTTCTATCAATTAATAGGATAAAACCATACGGGTGAAACCGACCATAGTCGCTATGTCTTTTTTTTCTAATACTTTGAAACATAGGTCCTGCACCGATGTAGTCGTGTCCTTAAAACCAACGTGGAGCGCAATGTTAATGTATAATTAACTATTGACATATCAATAGTACAGATATAATTTTCTCTTTTGAAAATGACCAGCATTGATCATTTGACCCTACTTCAAAAAATCTAATAGATTCAGTGGTGAGAACCACGTAGAAAAATATTTGCTCCAGCAATAATACTTCACAAACATATGAGTTAATATGGGTTTTGATATTTTCTTTCCTTGTGTTATAGATCTAATTCACCTATGCATGTTTGTGGGGTAATATATGATGGAATAATCTATATTGTCAAAATTATTTGTGCTAATTGTTAAGACTATTTGGATGAGAATGACATGAAAAAGGATATAGTGTGGTTCCATGTAACATTTTCTTAATCAAAATATACTTAAAATATTTATAAATTTTCTACATAGTGCCACTATCAGTTATTTAAAAAAAAGAGGAAGTAATTGTTAAGATTATTTGGATGAGAAAGACAAAAAAGGGGCTAGAATATTATTTCATGTGATATTTTTAATCAAAATAAAGTTAACATGGGATGCAATATTTTTTTCATTCTATTATAGATCATATTTTCATTGTATTATAGATCATATTTTCATTGTATTATAGATCATAGATCCTAGTCTCCTACAGTAGAAAACAGAGGGGAGTGAAAGTAGCTATGAAGGAGGGGTGGACTGTATGTATGTACAAACGTAACAACGTTTTAATTATTAATTTGAGAATTAGGTGGGAAGGATTAATAGTTTTTTTCGTTGTTACTAATAGTCACTTGTAAGCACATATATTTTTTTTCTTTTTTTGGACGAATATTTTTTCTTATAGAGGTAGGATGCGTGTACGTGTGTTCATAGAGTGAGTGTGTATACGTAGCACCTACGTCTGTACTATATATTTTTTTAAAAATAATGTAGACTAATCCACCATCAGATATTTATGGTGATTTTCTTTTACATCATTAGTAAAAAAAATACTTTCAACAAAATTGATGGGAAGGGGGGCAGAGCAATGGGTGGCATGAAGCGGCGCCACCTCACCAGGAGTGGTCGGTAAGTACGCTCAATTTGGAGGAAACCTTAGAGTTAGAATGAAAGAGAAAACAACCAGATAGGGGATCATACTATGGGTATTGTAAAAGATGGAATGTCGGGTAGATATGGTTTCTTTAAACAATTAAACATTATATGGATGATTAATTAGACTTATGCGGTAATTAAATGTTTGGTGAAATTAGTATATATCTGATCATTTATTCGATCTTAGAGAGATATTTACACTTATTATATATCAATATATCTTTCTAATACTCCTCTCAATTATCCGATTCAAACATGCATGGGAATAGGTTGAAATTTGTGTATGGCTGAGATATGCAAGGCAAACAAAAGTGTTGCTGTTGCTGTCCAATTGTGCTGTAGACATTGGGCGATTCAATTAGCACGAGGTGCTAGATTCACTATAAAAAAAGGATTTTTCTAAGGCGTCATTCATTTCAAATTAGTGGCAATCCTTAGGCCCAGCCGCTTGCACTAAACTAGCCTAGGGAGAGGGGGCTGTGAGCTGCCAGCGATGATCCTCATAAAAAGCCGCTAAGAAAGATAGGACTATTTTTACTGGTAGGCCATATTACACGCCAAAGTTTTAAAGCTAGCGGGAGGTAATGTGGACCACCAACGAAAATAGAGGGGTTTTCGTTGGCGGGCCTATTAAACAGCTGCCACAATTTAGCTTTACATAGACGGCCGCTTAAGAGACCCATCAGCAAAAACTCCTATATAGGCTTATCTTCTTCCTCCTCACTAAGCCTAAACTACTTTCTTTCTCCTTTAGAGTTTTTTAACTCAAAATCTTGAAATCTTCGGTGGATTTTGGTATCTAAGGTTGGATCATTATGCTACTACCTTCTCGATTTAGTTTTTGGGTGATTTTGTGTTTATAATGGGATAGATTTAATTGGATTCATATTGTATTACATGCCATGGCCAGTTCTAGATCTAGATTTTTTAATTGGCAACTTGGAGCTAAATTTAGCCCAAAATTTTTATGCAATCTTTGAGAAATGCCTTACCTACTTTGTCAATAGTGATGATTGGCAGTTTTAGTTAATATGAAGGTAGTTTGATTTGGATCTAGCTAGCTACTAGTTATGAAGAGAGTGAGAAAATTGGTATGTATTTATTTTTTTATATCTAGGATATTCTTCCATGTTATTACAATATAAATTAATAATGGTATTTGAGCAACAAGACCATGTATAATAGGTTTTCCTTTGGCATGTATGTTATTTTTATCATTATTTTATTTCTAGATCAGTGAAAATCAATCATTTATTTACTATAAAAAGTAATAGTAAAGTTATTATTTTTCTTGCATTCTATTGTGTGCTCGGACTACTAGTTATTCATTACTTTTCCAACATGTATTGTAATCTCGTTGATTTTTTTATCGTATATACAAACTTAGTTTTACGAAGGCATGTAAACAAGTACGATCGATCGAATTTGCAAATGTTTAGGTCATGGAGGTACGATGCACCATGATTTTATATGTCATACATTGAGAGAGTTTCTATGTTCATGGATGCTACCAAGACACACTGCTATGAGTAAGAAGATCAAATAAATCCATTGTACACATACTAGTTATAAGAACCAGAAAGTATGGAGGTTTGTAGATGTAATCAAATCGCACTTGCTGATACGTGGATTTGTTAATAACTATATAACTTGGAATATTCATGGAGAGGGAAATGTATCTGAGAGACTGTCATTGAAGCACCGATCATTGTGAGGATTTTAGAGAAGGTAGCTAGTATATTCTAGTAAATGATTCCAACAATGTTGTAACGGATGATGATCATTTTGTGATGGATGGTGAACATGACCATGTTATTAAGGATGGTATTGATGGTGACAATGTGCTCGCTGCCAAAAAATCCCGCGACCGTAGAGAGACGGCGGCTCGGTCACGCGAAGGCCTGGGAGGTCTGCTTGTCTCCAGTGCAGGTCCTTAAGTCTCAAGGTTCGCGGGCGTGCCAGTCAATTTGACCCTGTAATTGACAAGGATGTGAGATGAGCGGGTCCGATACAGACGCTCGCTATCGGCTGGCTGCTGATAGGTTCGAGATGCTGTTTGATCGGCTGGGGAGCCAATGTGGACAGGTGTCGACGAGCGGTCGACTGTAGAGCCGATGGAGGAACCAGGGTGTGCTCAGAGGATATTGAGGCGCACGGGATCCCACCGGACAGCCGAACAGTGATCCATCGGCTGGAAAAACCGATGAAAGCGGATGCGGCCTAGGCGATGATTAGCGCAAAAAGACATGGGCTGCAAAGCCGATGTCGCTCCGGATGTGACAGCAAGAGACCCATCGTCCGCCGTGGCAGCGCCATCAACACCGAACCAAGAAGATCGGATCTAACCGAGACAATACGAGGCCGGGGCCAGCGGCGATGATACGGAGGACGCCGGATCGGCTATGCCGTAGCAAGGATAGGAACAAACCCATCGGCTAGCTGAGCCGATGAGGATACACCTCTCTGAAGGTGGGTGTGTATCGGCTGGAGGTCTGATATATTTGGCGTTACGCGTCGTGGGACGCCTCTAAATGCTGATGCGTATCGACCGAGGGGCCGATGCACTAGACGTGAAGCACAGAGAATGGATAACTCATCGGCTAGCACTCCGATGATACGCCGTGCAGGAGACTATAGGCCTGAAGCTCGATCTACCGTCGGCAGCCCTGTAGGTCGGACCTAACCGATGCAGCACGATGGTTGCATTGGCTTTTCTATAGTTCTCCATCGGCTTTGTCTCAATATCTCCATCGGTCGATGGTTGCATCAAACCCTCCAACGGACCTCTCAGCCGATCGGCTTTAGCCCCATCGGATCTCCCAGCCGATCGGCTTTAGCCCCATCGGATCCACCAGATTTTGGCGTTAACACATGCCCCCCAATTTCGGAGTTTGCCAACAGACTACGAAATTCCAAGCCATTAGAAACCTCCGCAAACCAGGATGACCCGTTAAAACCCCATTAATTGGCTCAGATCTCTGCCTAGGTTGTTCCGCCTCTATAAAATATATTCCCTCCTCAGCCTTCTTCCACACACTTCTTCTCATCAAAAATCCCAAACCTCAACGAGCTCCACAGGCATCCGCAAATTTCTGCGAATCTCGACGGGCTCAGAAGACTGAAGGCGAGCTCTCGCAGATTTCTTCATCGGCCGCTACTCCTTCGTTTGCGCAATGGCTTCCACACACATAATCCCTGAGGTAACCATTAGTTGCTCTTTCATCCTATGTTTTGCACGATTCTTCCCCATCCCGATTTCTCATCAGTAGTCAGGTTCTGGTTTTTATAGGATCTTAAGAGTCAGATCACTATTCTAATCTCTGACCGCTCCGGTCACTTCTTTCTTGGCCCTATGGGTAACGAGGATCTGACTGATTTTATCAACTCTGAAATAGAAAGGATCCCGTTCAAGAACTCATCCATGGCCATCACCGATTGGGCTCACAGCTTCAGATCTTGGCCTAGCAAACTCCCTGAATGGAGGAACTGGTACCTTAGGGTTTCTACCTCCAAAAAGACTTTATGGGAGGATCTGAAAATAGACTATTGCATTAACCTTTCCTTAGCCGATATGGAAAGGAACGAACCTCTGCTTGCATCGGCTTCGTACTTCTGGTCAGACATTTTGAATGCCTTCATGTTCGGGCATGGACCGATGACTCCCACCTTGATGGATGTTACTATGTTGACCTGCCTCAACACCACCTACTACATGAACCTTTTCAGCCTCAGATTCAAACCTAAGCATCGACTAAACACCAAGAATATCGAAGGTTGGACTAAGTGCATTTTCTTGCATAACAAATCCTCCGGCCCAGTCGATGGATGTGAACATGTAGCGTTCTTGAATCTTTGGCTGGAACGATTCTTCTTTGGCGGTTCGACTCTCGGTCCAACAACGAACATGCAATGTTTGATAGAGCTCTTGGCCGATCACCGCCAAATTCCCTTGGGGCATTATTTTCTTGGAGCAACTTATCATTTGCTCCATCAAGTTGCGACCAAGCTGTCAACAGGCCATCCAGTCGGACATATCGACGGACCCTAGTGGTTTATACAACTTTGGTTGAACGTCTACACCTCCAAAGTCATTGCCAGGCCCCCTTTCTCTTCCATGACATTCCCGACTGATTATCCAGAAGAAAACGAAGCCAGCCGACGCCGATGCATTTCGCTGGGTGAAGCTTCATCAGCTCTTCCTGGAAGCAAAATGACCCCCCTCGGACTCAGTCGATGGTTTAAGTGTTTCTACTATGGCTTTACCAAAGAGGTCACCATCTGGTTCGCGTACGAGGATGACTCGTCCTTTGAAATGCCTTCCAGGTTTCATCCGATGAATGCCTTAGCCGATGAAGAATCGAAGACCATCTTTTTATCCTCCATAACTTCTTGTCTTCTGCCGATCGGAGTTTCAATGGGCCGATCCCAACATTCATCATATGAGTTCTACCATCCTTCGGTTAGTGCTCGTCAGTTGGGCTTCGGCCAACTCCCCATCGGCTTGTTCTTCATCGGCAAACTCCGAGCCGCGGAGAAATGAAAAGCGGCTTGGAGTATGACCGACTTAGTTCGATGACATCGAACTTGTCCTTAGGGACTATCTCCACCTTCGAGCCCTGCATATCCAATACCAAAATCTTCGCTCGATGGTGGTCAGAATGGGGAAGGCACTTGTATAGTCTATCGACTGAACATTATTGCCTTCGCCTCAATCCCGACTACGTGGAATCCGATGAAGAGGTAATCCTTCTTTCACTATCATATCTTCATCGTATTGAATTTCAACTGTATCTTAATTCCTATGATTCCACAGGCTGGCGACAAAGACGCACCTTCGACCAGCGCAAGTGGTCGGCCAATTATCTATCAACCTCCATCGGCCAGATCCCTCCTTGGGCAAAGCGGTCCACCTCCATCAGCTCTCCTCCGAGTGTCGCAGGTGTCAGGGTCAAAGCGCAAGAAACCGATTGCTCGATCGGTTTCTAAGAGACGGAAACCCGATGCCGATATTGTCAGCGTTGCATCGGCTTCGCGAAGCCCTTCTCCTGTGGCAATTCTAACTCCTCCCGCATCTCCGCTGGTAGGTGTCAGCGTCAATTCTCCGTTGCCTTTGTTTTATCCTGACACCTTCGCTTTGCAGCCTGAACCATCGGCTCCCGAGTTCCAAACGTCGGACCCTGTTACTGGGGCTGAGCCGATGGTATCCTCTGAAGTTTTAGCATCTACTCACACTGCCTGACATCAAGCTGATACCCGCACAAGAACTGCTCCTACTGTCTCTCAGGTACGTCCATCATACATGTCATTTTTCTTGACTTATGATCTCCAAGTTTACTAATGTTGTTATGCAGTCATTAGCCAATCTGTTCTCCTTCGACATCGGCGTATACCTGGAAGCAGAGGAAGACTCAGCCACCAGCACAACGATCGAAACATTTTTGCCAGCTGATGCACGTGAGGAGTTGTCAGATATTATGCATCGGCTGGAGGTTCCGATTGACTCGCTGGTGGAAGACTGCGGGTCGATCCGAGGAAGACTTGCAGAAATTTAACACCTCCTGCCTGCGGAACTGTCGAATGCACTCACGCCTGTTGCTTACTTGGAATTCCAAAGGACCCAGCTGACTGCATCAAGACGACGCATAGCCGATTGCGCTGAGCAAAGCCACCTGGCTCACAACGATCGGTTGACTGCTCTTGATGAAAAGAAGAAACTTGAGGAAATGTTAGCTGACCTTCAACACGTCAACACCAAGCTTGGCCTCTTGAAGAAACGAGAAGCCGATTTGATGGCGGAACTCGATAAGGTTCATGAAGACATCAATTCCACCGAGTCCCATCTCATTGACCTACCAAAGTCGATCCAAAACCAAGAGGCTAAGGTAGCAGACAAAGTGCGGCTAGCGGTTCACCGGCACAAAAACTTGAAAACTATCCCCGGATTAGATGAGGATGACATCCACGCTATCAATGATATAGATCAAATCCGTGTGCGCGCGATCGAGGCCATTAAGAAATTCTTGTAAAAATTTAGCCTCGGAGAAATCCAGATGTCATCTTGAACATTAACTTTTTGCAGTAAACTTCAATCAGCTTGATCAACAAAAGTTGTGTTAATATATTTTCTGATGACGACGTCTTAAACTGTATCGGCCATCTGTAACCGATATAACCATATCAGCTTTCGTATATTAGGAATCGGCTATGCCTCAGCCGATTTAAATAGTATCACTAGCCGATACCAATTCTGAGAACCCGTCCGTCTTGAAAAGGAGAAATCGGCTATGCTCAGCCGATCTAGATGTCTTCCTGATTAGGTGGCCGTTCTCCAGACTTATCATCCCAAGACCCAATCAGTAACTTTTGATGTGTCGGCATCTCCTCTTTTCTTGATAATTGTCTATCGTAAGCCGATACCACATGCATCAGATGTGTTAAACCGTTGAACTCCTGGGCAGAAAATTTCCACCTGATGAGACTTGATAACCCCTGGAAGGCCAAATCGGCAAATTGTTCATCGCTCAGAACAAGACTATAACAGCGGCTTCTGATGTCCTGGAAACGTTGGATGTATTCTAGAACTAACTCATTATGCCTCTGTTTAACCGATGTCAAATCTGACAGTCTCATTTCTTGAATCCCAGTACAGAAATGTCCATGGAACCGTTGTTCCAGATCGGCCCATCCTTCAATCGAGTTCGATGGTAGCGAAGAAAACCATGTGAAGGCCGATTCAGAGAGGGATAAAGGAAAGAAACGGACTCTGAGTGCTTCCTTAGCCGATGCTTCTCCACACTGTATTAAGAATCGGCTGATGTGTTCTAATGTAGATATGCTGTCTTGTCCTGAAAATATTAAGAAATCTGGTATCGTGTATCGGCGAGGTAGTGGAACTCTGTTAAACCATTCTGGATATGGGTGCCGATACATTACTGTTTGATCCTTGGATTTGATACCAAATTGCTCTTCCATCGTATCCACAATTCTGGTTAACCAATTCTTCTTTCTTAAAGTGTCTTCCTGATCATGTGGAGGTGGATATGGTATCCGATTCTGCTTATGATATTCTCCATAATGATTTCTTTGACAAAATTCTGGAGGTTCCTCCTGCCGTTGCCCCCCGAGTCGATCTTATATTGGTGGATACATATTTACTGATAGGTCCTTGTTTTCCTCCATCTCTATCGGCAAAGGCACATGATCCTAATCGGTTTCTTGAGCCGATGACTCTTGTATAGCCTTCCCGATCAGATCCTGTAGTGTATCCATCCATACTCCTGATGGATTACTGAATGCTTGATAAAATGAGTTGTTGAACATCTCTTGCAACGGCTTGAAAGAATTCACGGGTGCTGAATGGTTTGATTCTTTCATCAAAACACATTTTGGTAATTGTGTTTTTTGAATCGGCCCTTGTTTAGTCATACTGAAAGATTCCAAACAGAGCTTCTGAAAGTTGTCCATATTTTGCCCTATATGCCGCCTCTGGTCTTCATTCAAATCCTCCATGATAACTAGAATTGTTATCTCCTCATCGACTTCATCTTCGGATGAATATGTCTTGGAATCCACCTTTTCTTTAGACATATTGACAACAAGATGCCCTCCGGGTTGATGAGAAAAATCTGACTTCCAATCAGACACTTGTAGAGTCCCGCTGGTTGATGAATGGAATTATATCACCAGCCGATGAAGGATCTTCAGCCGATAAACGGTCTTCAGGTTTCTCCAGCCGATGAATCCAGTCCAATCGACTAATGAATGAAGATTTCTACCCGATCGGCCGATGAATAAAGTACAGTTCTTATGGGCCGATGAATGAAACCTTCGGTCCCACCGGGCGTGCCAAGAAGCGTGCTCGCCGCCAAAAAATTCCGACCGGGGAGGGACGGCGGCTCGGTCACGCGAAGGCCTAGGAGGTCTGCTTGTCTCCAGTGCAGGTCCTTAGGTCTCAAGGTTCGCGGGCGTGCCAGTCAATTTGACCCTGCAATTGACAAGGAGGTGAGATGAGCGGGTCCGATACAGACGCTCGCTATCGGCTGGCTGCCAATATGTTCGGGATGCTGTTTGATCGGCTGGGGAGCCGATGTGGACAGGTGTCGACGAGCGGTCGACTATAGAGCCGATAGAGGAACCAGGTTGTGCTCAGAGGATATCGAGGCGCACGGGATCCCACCGGACAGCCGAACAGTGATCCATCGACTGGAAAAACCGATGAAAGCGGATGCGGCCTAGGCGATGATTAGCGCAAGAAGGCACGGGATGCAAAGCTGATGCCACTCTGGATGTGACAGCAAGAGACCCATCGCCCGCCGTGGCAGCGCCATCAACACCGAACCTCAAAGATCGGACCTAACAGAGACAGTACGAGGCCAGGGCCAGCGGCGATGATACGGAGGACGCCGGATCGGCTATGCCATAGCAAGGATAGGAACGAACCCATCGGCTAGCTGAGCCGATGAGGGGACGCCTCTCTGAAGGTGGGTGTGTATCGGCTGGAGGTCTGATATATTTGGCGTTATGCGCCGTAGGACGCCTCTAAAGGCTGATGCGTATCGGCCGAGGGGCCGATGCGCTGGGCGTGAAGCACAGAGCATGGATAACTCATCGGCTAGCACTCCGATGATACGCTGTGCAGGAGACTATAGGCCTGAAGCTCGATCTACCGTCGGCAGCCCCGTAGGTCAGACCTAACCGACGACGGCAGAGGGAGCTTAATAGGCCGATAGGTCCAGCACGGACATGGTGCGATACATCCGATCGACCTAAAAGGTCGGACCTAACCGATGCAGCCTCAGACAGAGCAGGCCATATCGGGATGGTGGCGGGACTTACCCCTTCGCCGGAGATCGGATTTAACCGATGCAGCCCCGCGTCGAGAGCCAGAACCCGCCGGTAGAACCTAGATGAACTAGGGTGGCGATGCACCGAATTTGAATATGATCAAGAGATATGTTACATGTTTCCAGGGGGTCTATATTTATACCCTGGATTTACAGACAGAGTCCGACACGTCTACGACCATCGGACATTATTTCCTAGTAAGAACAAAGGAAAATATTCCTAAAGCAGTTAACTAACCAGCTAAACCTCCCTAATTGAGTAAGGTTACAATTTACAAAAATAAACACCCTGCCGTGGAGTACACGGCTCTTCCGCAAACCCGGTTTCATCTGAATAAACTTCCAATTTGTAACCGAGCCTTCCTTTGCTGCAACCTGATCGGCTTCTCCACTGTAGCTATCGGACCTTCTTTAAGTCAAGCTGATCCTTCTCCTTCCTTCCCTCGGGCTTCTCGGACCTGATCCCGATTGGACAATCCTCTGTCTTTAAGCCGATCCAATTTCTACTAATCTGATTGGCTTTTCTACAGTTCTCCATCGGCTTTGTCTCAGTATCTCCATCAACCGATGGCTGCATCAAACCCTCCAATGAACCTCTCAGCCGATCGGCTTTAGCCCCATCGGATCTTCTAGCCGATCGGCTTTAGCGCCATTGGATCCGCCAGATTTTGGCGTTAACACAATGATAGTGATATCAATTTAGAGGAGATGGTACGACATGCAGAACTAGAAGTGCTATTAGGGCATACAAGAGATTTAGATAATTTTGAGAAGTTATAGAAGACAGTGAAAGAACTTTTGTATGATGAGTCAAAGGTGTGTGACAAGGATTTATGGTATTGTGTTCAGTGCTTGAACTTTTGAGATTGAAGGGGAAAAATAGTTGTTCTGACGATAGTTTCAATGATTTGTTGGGTTTGTTGAAGGAGTTGTTACCAAATCCAAACTCCCTTCCAACCAATACATATCAAGCGAAGAGGCTTATCTGTCCATTGTTGCTAGGTTTGGAAAGGATACACGCTTGTGTCAAACATTGCATGTTGTATCGCAAAGAGTATATAATTTTGGATAGTTTCCCAATGTGTAAAGCTAGTCAGTATAAGACTAGTAATCAGTCTTTGAAGGATGACCATGTTGGTGAAGATGAAAACTCTGCTTTAGTTGAGCAAAACACCACCCAAAGATCATTTGAAGCGTTTGTTCTTGAACCCTAGGGACGTTGAGCTTATGTGTTGGCATCATGAAAAGCACAAGAGGGACGGGATGCTTTGTTACTCTGCCAATGGTCGACAGTGGAAAAATTTCAACGCAAAGCACCTAGAATTTGCAGAGGATCCAAGAAGTGTTAGGTTCGTACTAAGTACAGATAGCATGAACCCTTTCGGTGACTTGAGCAGCTCATATAGCACTTAGCTAGTTCTCGTACATGTACAACCTAACAACATAGCTATATTAGAAATAAAAATATGTTATATTGTGCATCCTTATACAAAGCCACAAACAACCTGATATCAAAATAGATGTTTCTTGAACCCTTGATGGAGGATATGGCTGATATATGGAACATGGGGATTCGAGTGTGGGATGAATTCTTATGGCTATACTTCACACTTGGAGGCATTATTTTTGTTACCATCAATGATTATCCCATGTTGTTTTTGTTATCTAGCGAGATCAAAGGAAGATGTGGTGTGTTATATGCATCGATGGAACAATGTACAAGCACTTTCCTGGATCTAAGAAGTTAGTTCATATATGGCACCGATGGTTTTTAAAGACAAACCACAAATATTGCAACCAATTAGGACATTTCGACAACACCGTGGATACTAGTGTCACACCAATTATCGTAATGGTGAGTGGGTGTCTGAAGTGACGTAGAACATCAATGTCATTTTTGGAAAGGTGAAGAAGAAGGGAAAGGGATAGCGGAAGGGCGCAAAGTGAAAGAAAATGTTGGATGAAGCTGTTGTGCCATTCAAGAAGTAGTCTATCTTCTTTAAGTACTCGTTGTACTTGAAGGATTTAGAAGTTCGCCATGCCATCGATATCATGCACTTGAAAAAAAATGTGTTTAATAGCACTATTGGGCTCTTACTTAGATATAATAAGTAAGACAAAGAATAGATCAAAGTCACATAATGACTTGGTTGACATGAATATTAGGGAAAAGCTTCACCTCGTCGACCAAGGTAATGGCAAAACATACCTTCCCCTAACTAGCTTCGCCTTGATAGAAGAGGAGAAAAAAATCATTGTGCAAAAGTCTATATGGGGTGAGAGTACCTATAGGTTTTTCGTCAAACATTAAACAACTAGTTTTGATGAGAGATTTGTTAATGACCGATTATAATTTACATGACTGCCATGTGATGCTCACAGTGTTTCTCGCTATTGCAATAAGGCAATCAAACCATTTCATATAAAGGTGGTCATCACAAGATTGTGCTACATCTTTAATGCCCATTCACAAAAGGTTATTGATCTTGAAGACTTAGGTCCTCTTCATTCATTTATAATAGAGACTGTGTGCCAACTAGAGATGTGCTTCCCTCCATTGTTTTTTGATATGATAGTGCATCTCATGGTTCATATCGTGTCATATATAATTATACTTGGTCCATTATACTTACATCAAATATGGTCGTACAAGTATTACATGTCCATTCTAAATGGGTATGTTCGTAACTGTGCTCACCCCCGAGGGTTTGATGACAGAAGGATACACTGCAAAGTAAGTTGTAGAGTGTTGTATAGATTACTTACCAGATGAAAAATCAATTAGATTACTAGTACCCAACATGATGGGAGATTAGCTAAAAAGGGGACAACAGGAAAGAAAAGAACAATCAACCATGAATAAAAAGCAATGAAAGATGCTCATTAAGTGTCCTACAACTACTTGTGATAGTAGAGTCATACATTGAACATCATCTGAATCAAATAAAAGCTAGAAATGTCGGACACTCAAAAGCATGGATCATGAAAGAGCACAAACGTAACTTCACTGATTGGTTGAAGGACCGAAACCTACCAGATAGAGAAACAACGAAGAAAAAGATGTATAGGTTGGCATGTGGTCCATCAAGTATATACACCTCATGTCAAGCATATAACATTAATGGATACACATTTTATACTAAAGAAAAAAACAAAAATAGTGTATCCCAAAACAACGGTGTTCGAGTAGAGGCAACCGAGACAATGGATAAACAAGCAACTAAAGGCCCAATATGTAATCCCATTATTTCGGTGTCAATGGGAAAACACCCATTTGGTACGTTCGTGAACAACTTTTGCTTAATAGTTGTCGATCTCGGCAATATAGGCCATAAGGATAACCTAGATACTCACCGGTCCCATAGCTCAGATTTTATATATAACAGATCTATTGAATTTGAATAAATATATAGTAATTTTCAGGAAATCAGATGGTGTCGAAGATATCAAAGAATATATCAGTACGCCACTACGCCTCTATTCATGGATTTTTGAACAAGATTAAGCTCGTAAAATCCACCATTCGTGAATCACTGATACTGTACATGCATGAGAATAGAGTAGGAAAGACCGTCAGATGCTAATATAAATTTACATGCATTTGTTTTTGTCTAGTGAGAAAAAAATTGGATTAATATAACATATCTCAATGAATTTTGGATCAATGGAAATATGATATGAAATTAAGTTCTAATCATGGGAATTAAAAATAATTGGCAATAGGTGCTGATTTTAGATAAATGTTGGTAAAAGAATTTCTATTTTTCGTGAGATATTGATTTTACAAGTTTTATATGTGAGTATATACCTATAGTACAGAATATACATGTATTTTTTAGGTAGTTTTATCAAATTCAATTATACAAGGACATAGAACATAAAAATATGAATCCAACAAATTTGGTTTCATGCTATGTTTATTCATAGGGTAAGTGTGCCCATGTTTGCCTTTTACATCGTTAGTAAAAAAAATACTTACAAGAAAATTGACGGGAAAAGGATGGAGTAATGGCTCGCGTGAGGCGGCGCCGCGGCGTGGCTTCTTGGACGACCTCGTCAGGAGTGTTTTCTGGGACACATGAATTGCGCAGAAAATAATTCCGCACTTACAAATAGCTTCTTTTAACTAGTGGCATTGTTAACTACTAAAGAAAAAAAATCATGTGATGACCTAAACAAATAAAACACAAGGCAATTAACAGAGGAAAAACAATAAGTAAAGCATATATTGCATATCCAATTTCAAACTTAAAAATTTGTATGAGCTGTCTTCATTGAATAAACTCAAGAGTCAAAAGGCCTTCACTCCGTGATGAGCACGTAGCTGTTGATGACCAAATTTATTAGGATTGAGTCAAGTGTCAAATATACAGCTTTCTAGTAGAACTCTATAGAAATAATAGAGATCTAACCGCACGCCTAGAGGTCAGACCGCAGACTTATATAGGTTTGACAGCACTTAGAGAGGTCTGACTGCAGTTTAGGTTGGTCCAACCGGGGTTCACGTGGTCTGACAGATTGAGTCCAATTAATATTTTTTTATGGGCACGAGGATTTCTAAGTTATATGAAGGCAAAACCAACCCATTATACACTTATAATGACTGTAGCCGGTTGAATTGAGAAACCAATCCAATGTATAATTAGCTAATTTAACTTTGCATATGCTTTTTCCCCTACTTTCTATTTTGTTCATCTTCATTGGTTTGTATTATAAACCATTTGTCATCGTCACAAGAGTGCGAATCTATATAACCTTCTGTTTTATACATGAGACAAGTATTTTCTTCTAATTTATCTAAATCAGCTGCTTTATCTGGCTTTAATCTTTAAACCTATCTTGTTCAGAAGCTTCTGGTTGAAGTGGTTGACGACTCCGTCCATATATCATAAGTCTTTAGGTGACCGATCATGGTGTGACAAAAAAGTTGTCAACAGTAGCATTCCAGATGACAATATCCTGAGACTCCAAGACTAGCTTCAGTTGAAATCCTCTGCTCCTTAAGAATAGCTTTCTTCAGGTATCAGCAATAACCAGAACCTTAAGCATGTTGTTTGAAGCACAATCAATATCAGCTTACAACCAATACCAAGCAAACAGGCATGCCTATCCATGTCTAGGAATTTGAAATATGCTTACCTTTGCTTACCTTTGTCTCTTTCATGAGCAGGACATCATCAGCCAGAGAAATGTGAGGACTGAGGAGGCAACTACAGCAGAAAAGGCAAGATCACCAACAAAACCCATTAAGGAAAAGGCAGCCGTGAGACCGAGCTACACACCGAGAGAGCTAGTCGAGTACAATGTTATACTGAGCTGGAAATTTCACGCAAGTAACACATATAATTACGACATCAAGCAAAATTAAGGATTAATCGAATATTACAAGTAAAAGAAGCACTACAATGCTGTCTGTCGTTCTTGGGGATGATCAAGTAGGGCGTGCCCTTCTGGACCGCAGCACATTTACCTCGAGAACCCAAGAAACTGCTAATCTTTTATAACATCGTATGATAATACGAGCAGATGATCAAAAGACCAGACCTTACCTTACGTCAGCTTTGATAGTGTTCTTGAGGTGGGCTTACCAACTGGCGGCCAAGATGTTCTATGAGAGAACACTAGTCATGTCACACCCTCATTTTCTTTTCAGAGATAAATAAATTATTTAATAATATTTTTTTAGATTTTATAATAAAGTGTAAAGAATTAAACAATGAAAGCAAATGTAGGAAATAAGATTTCCCTAATAAATTGTCTTGGAGTATTTTTCTCTATGTTTAAATATACCATTTGGAATTTTCTGAGCTTAATATCTAATTGTAATAATACAAAATTTATTTTAGCAATTACTTAAATAAAAATCAAAATAAAAATCCTGTCAACTCTCTAGGCCAATTCTCGCCCACATTCCTTCCTTCTCTTCCCACTTAGCCTGCTCTCTTCCTTCCCTTTTCTCTATGTTGGCCTGATTCTCTTGTTGGCTCCGCTCATACCCAAGTTAGCCTACTAGAGCCGCTCTGCCCATGCACTGGTCCGAGTCACCTAGCTCCCACTCCCATGTGTGCCAGCGTAGCACGCTGTCCACCCGCACATCCACACTCCCTCACCGATAGGTGGACCTATGGTCTTATCTATCAGCTTCATCTCTAAGATTTGGCTTGGAGTTCGGCCGCCGCACACCATCACCTTGCTTCTAAATCCGGTCAAATCCATGGGGATATTCCTAAATAGAGGATTTCATTCCCTTGAAGCCTAAAAGATCAAAAAGGAAATCGTCCTAGATTCAATCTCCATTTGGAAACTGGTGCACTAGCTTTCCTTCATCGATTCCTGTCTTCTTGATGTCAATCTCCTCCTCCTTAGCCTATAAAAAGAACCCTCTTGACCTCCTCTTTCGTTTGCTGCCTTCGTTCGAGCTTGCCATGCGCTATCTATGTCTCTCCGTACTCGCTCTTTCTCCGTTACCACCATCGCATTTCAGCCAAGCCACACCGTCATCACCATCTTTGGTATCCCAGTGAGGAGGAGCATCCTTTTCACCTCTTCTTTATCATCGTCTGCTGTTGGAGTCTTGCTCGTTGTTGACCCCAAAGCTGTTTGTCACAAGAAGCTCATCGCCAGATTTTTTGTTCGCCACTTGCCGTCATGTTCATGCTAGTGAGCATCGAAGCATCCTGCTCGTTCTCTAGTGCCCTCACCTTCCACCGCCATGATACCATTCACGGAAGCCATGGGTTCTCATGCCAGCTGGTGTCAATCCGACGTGACTTCGCCACATCACCGCCTCACCCTCTGGTCCCATGTGGTCACTTGCGTGTAGTGATCCATCTTGAGGTCAATCTCAGCCATTGATCTTGATACATCCAATCCCAGTGATATGTGGATCCCACTTGTCTGTAACCTCAGCCAGCCTTCTCTCAAGGCTAACATTATAATCTCAGTTTTCCTTCAGTAAAATAAATATAAATGGTGCAATAAATCTATTTAATCTTCCTAAATAGGTTTTAATTGGATTAAATCTTGTAAAATTCAAAACTAATTCATACAAACTCAGAATGAGGCCGTCCAAGTTTCATAATTCATCAAAAATCAAGATATACATGTTTGTTTATTTTTATGTATTTTTTGTTTGGAGTTCCTTAGCATTTTTTATTATTTTATGTGTAGTTTCCATTATTTTGGAGGAGCATGAGTTCTTCCAAAGAGTTTCATAAGATTAGTTGGAGACCGTTTGACAGCAAGGCAAGTTATGAAGATCCAAAATTCCTTTGAGAATATTGATTCTAGATTTAAATTCTCGCTTTATTTCAAGTATATATTTATTTTTAAATGTCATTGGATGTTGTGAACCTATATCCCTCGGTATGATTAGTTTGATTTGATTACCTTATAATTGTTACTTTGGGTTTTAATTTAACTAGTTAGGACTTTATATAATTATCTAGCTAGATATTAGTATAACTGCTTAGTCATGCTTAGAAATATTAGTATCATTTTATGTGGGAAAACTAAAGATCCACCCTTGATTAATTATGGTTAGTTTATGTTAGCTTAGGACGGTTGGTCGTGGTTTGTCAATTAATATTCCAACTGACTAATAGCGGGTTGTGAGCGATGGTCATGCTTATGATGATTAAGCACCAGTTCATAAGATACTATTGTAAATTATTTACTGTACTAACCAAGCTAGAGTGGATAATGGTTAGACTTTTAATGTAGCATGATGCATTGTGAGGCACCAGACTAAGAAGTGGTGGAGATAATCCCATAAGGGATGCCAAGTGAGTCTGACTTCAGAAAGGGACAGATGAGGATCTTGGACATAATGCACTGTTTTGGGTTGTATTATGTCACAATCTATATTCTTGTATCACGACATATGGCTAACATGACATTAAGGTTATATCTTATGAATAAATTTGTACACCTCTAGTCAAATTAAAAGTATTCAAATAGTCATGTCTGCGGTTATAGATGAGTCTAATAATATTTTAATTTTTGTGATTAGTCTCATACTATTCATTGATAATAATAATTTGATAATTAAAGATAATTTGTTAACTTCTAGAACGTATATAGATTTATGCAATCGGGAATGGTTGTTCAGAGTTGAATGGGCCTTTGCATCTAGGAAGAGTTTTACCCTGATGATTTAATATTGATTAATTACACTTCTATTTTATTACTCTTACATATTTAGTAAATACAACTTTTGCAAATGAGTCATATTATACCCTCCTTTGTTACAGAACATCATTAGTAGACATAAAGTTTTTCACTAGAGAAGATGGAGTTAAAAGACTAACTTATACTCTAGTTGAGTTATGAGAGTGGAACTAAAGTATCATCTTTTCATTGCTATTTTCTTTTTAAAGACTAAGTGCCTTTTTCTATAAGTATTTAATGGTATATTTATGTTGAATAATTGTTAAATTGTGTATTTCAGCTTATTCTCGAACAAGAATTAAATACACAAATTTGTTAAAAAATACTAGTGAATTTTTGGGCATAACAATTCAACATAGGAGGGAGGAGGAGGGAGCTCTCACGTTTAAGGCGAGCAGTCCCAGCACTTGCCGACGACATGTAGCGCAGTTGATTTGCCCACGATGGCTGGCCATAGCAGTGAGATTGGCCAGGGGTGCTTTGCATGGCGTAGGTGGCGACAGCTGCACTACTTAAAAATGATTTTTATGAGCAAGGTAAAACATTTTTACATGTGGTTGAATCATAGGCTATCTGTAAAGATGTTTGTCTGAGCTCAGGGAACATGGGCTGCCTATAAAAACAGTCAAATTTTTGCAGATGGTCATACTATCGGCTTCCTGGGCCGCCTATATAACTTCGTTTTCTCTTTAAGCTTCTCTCATTTTAGGCTTCCTCTTCCTTTAAGAAAAAAAAAGAACAAAAGGGAATATTTCAATCTTGAATCTTTTATATGAACTTATATAAATTTTATATGAAAAAATTAAATGTATTTTGATGCCATAGAATTATTTTTTATGCGAATTTAGAATTAATTTTGATACAAATTTACAATGAATTTGATTTGATATGGAATCTAGGATGAATTTTTGATGTGCATTTTAGTTAAAATTAATCTAAATTTGGGATTAATTTTTTATTTTAATTTAGAAGTATCTTAGACGTACAAATTTGGATGGATGCATTAATGTTAGATATTGTGTGAATTTTAGATGTCAATTTTATATGTAAATGTTGGTTAATTTTTGAAGTGTATTTTAGCTAAATGTTATATGTCAATTGTACTTATAAATTTCGGTTCAATTTTATATGTGAATTTTAATGGATGTATTATTATTAAATATTATGTACAAATGGTGGGATCTAGTTGAAAATTTACGTATTTCGATAATTAAATTAGACACAATGGACACCGATGATAGACCTGAACATATTACAGAAGCGTCGTGATAGGAGAAAACATTACCTACCTAACTCACATCATCTAATGATAGCCCCCAAAGGAAAGGGTCATATCACTCCCCCAACGATCGACATTCTAGTCCACAGCATGGAAGAAGGCCATGGACAACACTAACTACGTCTCGGAGGTGGTAAGTTGCTTGTACACTTGACTTCGCTAAGTTCATTGTACGCATCTATTTTTATATAGCACCGATTATTCTATTTTATGCATAGATGAAGATTGCTCAATGAAGGTCCACACATCGTAGAGTTCCATGAAAGTGACAACAACAAGTTGAGAAAGTTTTAGAAACTTCATATGTCCTGGAGCTAGAAATAGGTGCTACTCAAACAAAACCTAAAAGCAGAAGGGGAGAATAGGGAAGGACCAAGATGATTGATCTTGAAGAGGCACATGTCGTGACCCACATCACTGCTAAGAGATGTCCAACGGCCCCCTATGAAGTAGTTATTAAGTGAAAAAAACCAATGAGTGGCCATTGTCAAGAACAATATCCCAATATTAATTGATAATTGAGAACTAGTTACAACGGGAACCAAAAAATACCTATGAGACGAGCTGAAGAAAAGAATCGTATTCCTTGAACAACCGAGAAAGAGGCAAAGGTAGTCAACCTTTAGAACATGGCCAAGTCATGACGTAATTAGAAGTCAAACCTCAATATAAAGTATGTGTAGAGGGGATTGACCCTAAAGTTTAGGAAGATCATCACAACCACCCAGAGAGACTAGTTTGTGGTGAAGATGACCATACCAGAAAAGATGACGCTGATCAAGAAGATGGTAGAACTCGCAAAGAAAAAACAACTTTCACCATCGTCTAGGCTCGAATGGGTATGTTGGAAAGACCGAGAAGTGGAAAAAGACCGATGATAACTTAAGAGCCCAAAGGAGAACCATGCCAATGGAGTACTATGACGAACGAAGTAGGAATTGGGTGTTTGCACGGACTCAAGAGATCATTGACTCTGATGAGATAGTATTCCTATACTCTAGCCTTCAAGAAGTTATGGATAAGATGAAGGATATCATAGAGAGGAAGAAATCTAGCTCTTTTAAGTCTATCAGGGAGAGGGACCAGCTGTCTACCGCATTGGGCAATCCTGAGCATGTTGGCCGTATCCATGGCATATCAACCGAGCTAAACCGGAGACAAGGGTTCATATAAGACCCACCCATCTACAAGAAGTATGACGGTTTCAAGGAGTTACTAGAAGAAATAGTACAGGTAATGGTGGTTTGAGAAATGACGAGGTTTGCAGCAAGTGCCTTTCGAGACCTATTTTCCTAATTTCAACCCTAGCTAGAAGCAGGTAGCGGCCAGCTTTTACTACAGTTGCCACAAATAAATCTAGTCATAGTGTTGATGAGTGTCAAATCTACTCCCGCCCTAAAGTTTTCTGTTGACAACATATAGGAAGACACTTCATGCATGCTTCTTGTCCCAATTGGAAGGGCAGGTCAAAAAAATGAAGGTTGTGAGGGGCAGGGTAATGCTGGGCCACACTTTTTACTGCCAGCTAGTCCTAGTAGATTATGCCAAGGTTGCAGTAGTGAATGTCAATGAAGATCAAGCCATGTACGAGATTGACATTCCAACAAGCAAGACATCAAATATCTTGGAGATGTGGTCGATCAGATTATTCTTTGCCATAGAAGAGATATAGTCCTAACAACATCGGTGAAACCCTCGAAGAGGCTAACAGATCTTACTCCATGCCAACCTTTGCTAGTAAATCGTCTCTTAGAGGCAGAAGACATATCTCTATAGGCTAGCTCCCTTGTAAGCCACCACGACAACCTTCTTCAAGGAGACCAACACCTCCTCCTTCCTAGGCAAATCCTGCGCTAGCTCTCACTGAAACAAATATCTCTCAAGGCCAGAAAGTGCCTACTACACGAGAAGCCTCTCTAAAACCACTGGTGCCATGCAAAATCAAACCCCACGACCACAAGGAAAAAACAAGAATAAGAAGCATTTTTAGGAAGAGAGAATTTAAGAAGGGAGCCCAATGGATACATGGAGTGAAAAGTCTAAGCTTTATTTAGATCGATAAATATAGAGTTAGGATTCATTGCCACCAACGAAGACCTGCTGGAGCAATTTGAGAATGGCAATCCATTTCTCTCATTTTGGATTCTCGAGGATGGTCCATTTCAGATGAGGAGATGACATCAATGTTACATGAGAGCCAGTAGACTTGGCATCTCCTATACTAGCTTGGGCTCCGAATGAACTCTTTTTAGATGGCGGTAGCATGATTTTAATTGATTTTAGAAACATACATGTAATGTCCACCGAGAAAAAATTGGCGTCAATATCATTGCCGTGTGGTGCATGTATGTTAACATATATTAATCTTTTTATTATTGAATCATTCCCTAATTAGTAATTAATTGGAGTCACTCTAAATTTTTATGATACAACACGGCATAGCAATGAAGTTGAATAAACTGCTCGCCTACCTTAAGTCACTACAAATCTCAAGGCCAACACACACCGTTGACATAAAAAAAGATTCAAATAGGTTGAAGGACAAGTCTCAAAAAGAGAGATCAAAATACATTCGAAAACTATAAACTAAAAAGAAGATGGATGTGACGTCTACATAGGGCATGCGCTGGTAATAATGATGGACATAACATGCAAAATGGCGCCGTACAAGTTTGATATTTAGCATATTCTTTGTGTAGAGATCACTATATCTGTTTTATAATAAATATATCTTCAGCATAATAAAGTCATTATGCGAGACCTCAATAGATATCTCACAGGAACGTTATCAGTCTTTTATTGATATTTTAGATTAGTAAGTCATTAATTAATTCCTTTGATATCGATTGACCTTAGTCCTTATATTAATTACTAACTTTGATTTTTCTCTCTATCACTGCTTTCCTATACTACTGTGTGAACAACGGAGTAGTCTACACACACAGGCAGTAAGTCTTGGTTATAAATAAATGGTCGGTACAATACAAAGTATATTTTCATAAATATATAACAAACTAACGTATATTATTTTTATATTATTCATAAATACCACAATCAACCGACATATAGCGTATTATATACTACAACAACTCTAAAAATGCTAGCTAATATATATTTTTAAAACACTACATCTACACATATTAAATACATAACTATATTTTTTATATGATATATGTATGCAGAAGGTTATAATCAATGATAGAGAAAAGATAATCTATTTCAAAGAAATTGAGAACATGATACAAAACATATATTATTTTATTCATCGTGAGATCTGCCATGTTTATAGAAATTTTTTCGATAAGAAAGGGCACCTCGTGTAATAAGAGATGTATAAAGGGCTTAGAGTCAAACGTTCCATTGTTTCTATAAATTATAATTTCACTATTGTAAAAACTAAGTGAAAACTTAACATACGTGTATATATATTTATGTATAATAATTTACTTATATATATTAATTAAATTAATTCTTTTGATGTAATATATATAATCCGATAAACTGTTTTGATTCATGGATATAGAATAAATTTTATACAAAATTAAGGATGAATTTTAGTTGATAAATATGTTTTTATGACGACTAACCCTATGCGCTGCTTAAAAAATATATTTTGCGGACGGGGTAGGATCCATCTTAAAAATGGCTATTTTTATTGGCAATTAATTGCAGGTGACTCCTATAGCAATATTTATTAATCGGTTTAACAAAAAAAAATATTTGGAGTAGTGAACCTAAGTTTTTTTTCTTGATTTGCTAAGCTATATTAGATTGAAAATAGTAGCTAAAATCTTGCAACTTTAATACACTATGGTGATTGGCACGGCTACCCTTTCCACTTAAGAATCTAAGCTGAAGCACGAGGTAGGACGGGTGTTCTCAGAGTTTAGAGGGAAGCGGAGGTGGCCGTTCAGCAATGGGTGGTGGCGATGGGAGCATGACGAGGCTGTGGTGATGCCACTAGAGCTGTAGGGATGAAGAAGGGTGGTGAACAATGATGGCAACAGGTAGTTAGGTAGATGGAAGAGAAGGACGTGGTAGAGTAGGGGGACATATCGGTGGAGCTCTGGAAGGAGTTAGTGGACTCATGGCAAGAAGCTGCGGTGTAGGCATGGTTTGTAACGTTGGATGCCATGGCAGGGGGTGGTTGGCAGAGGGCTCACCAACAGGCGTCATTGAACACGGCGCACTTGAAGCATCAGGAGGCAGGAGGTGTGGGGCTCATCAAAGAGAAATGAATTTTTCCAGAGATTCTAAATTCCCAGACGTAATTCTCTTTCTTCCGACCATTCTTCCATTGTTTGCTTACATTCTCTTCCTAATTCTAATAAGTTGCTTTATTTCTTAGCCTTCAAGTTAATTCTCTTTACAAAAGATTCATTTGAATCAATATTAATTTTGTGTCATATTTTTTCTGTTGAACTTAGTAGATTCTGAAATTATCAACTTTATATCAATCCCGTCACCTTTGCTGTCGGAGTTGTTTTTGACCGTTGAATTTTGCTAGTATATCAAAATATTTTGTAAATGATGATTTAACGTGCTTATATATTGAATTCTATAATTTAATAAATTATAAATAATGTGGTATGTTTATATATAAAGTTTGATGATGTAGTATGTTTGCATGTTGACCTTTAGACCTACTGAGCTCAAATTATGTAGATAAATGTATGGATTTGTGACTCCATGTGCTTAGAAAAATATTAGACTGAGACCCATTGCTGCGTGTCTAGTCTTCCCCATAGCTTCTAGCCCTTAGCCCTAGTAGTGCCACAATCCATTGTCTATTAATTTTTAAATAATTTTTAACTTATTTTATTTTAATTTTACAAATTTACTATTAAAATTTATTTTTAAATCTAAACTTTTTGGCATATCATAAATAGTAGTTACATAGACAAAACCTTATCAATAGCTTAACGGACGTTGTGTAGTTGTCATACCAATTGCTTGTGGTGTGGCAGCATGTTGTCATGTTAGGTTGGTATGGCTAAAAATTTTAAATTTAAAAATAAATTTTTTGAGGGTTTATTTTTTAAAATAAAAATTTAAAAAGGTTTAAAAAATAATAGAAATTCTCATCCACGGACATTGTCTCGCTGTCAACGCCACACCTCTCGCCTCCACCATTCCGCCTCGCGCACGACACCAGCGCGCAAGCTCACGTCGCCGTTGGTGCTTGCCTCGGGCGTAGAGCGCGGTGACGCCTCAAGCTCTGCTCACCGTCCGCAGCCTGGATGCGGTCACTACAGTCTGACAAAAAACTGAGGACCGAAAGCTCGGCTACCCGATTTGTCGGTTGCTGGTGTAAAATTCGGTCACCATCTTCAGAAAACCAAACTTTCAAAAGAACAAATTAACTTGACAGAAATCTTGGTCAAGACCAAATGACCACCCCTAAATGTGGGGAGAGTATAATATGTTTTTTTTTTTAAAAAAAATACACCAGGAGTATTTAGACCGTTCATTCCATACTGATCCAATGGTTCATTTTGCTATTACCTTGTATGAGGTAGTAGATCTTAAACAAGGAAATAAATGGTATTTTGCACTTGCTATTTATAATCGTGGTCACCAATAAGTCAAGTGATTAGTGCAATAATCTCACATCATATTTCTAATTCAGTTTACATACGACTATATAATTTTTATTTTCAATTTCATATTTATTTACATTATGAATATGCATTATTTTAAATTATGGTCATCATTAAAAAAATTGACTTTGCTATTTAAATATTAATGAACTGTTTAGACTATACAGCAACAAAGATTTCTTCTGATTTCAATGTATGAAGTTCAACTAATTTGTACACAGATAACTTTTAATTTCTGTTTTTGATTTCCGAAATTTGAGATTTCAAATCACTTATTCCTATTTTTCTCTCGTACGTAATTTTTCTTTTGATACATCAAAGGTTTTTCAGATGTAGAATAGCATTTCACATTCTTTTGTACGCTGGACATTTATTGCCTACTAGTATTGCCAATTTTTTTTTGTAGTTTGCATGCAGCGCCAGCATGGAAAGTCTCAGAATGTTCATTAATTAATGAGTCACTTTCTTCTCTCATTAATTTATTGATTCAGAGAAGCCGAGATATATTTTTAGAATAAAAGATAAATCAAATTTAAGAAATCTAGGGCCAAGATATTATTGATAGGAATTGCCAGAAACACGGGTGCGTCAAATTGGCGGCTGATAGCGTGCCGCGGTCCGCCCCACGTGATGGCATGCGAACCCCCGCCGAACGCGCCTCCCATGCCTACGTGGGCCCACCTAATGAAATACAAACTAATGTAAACAATAATTTGAAAAAAAATTCCAACTAAATAAAAAAAATCTACTATACTCAGAAATATTGGCATGGATAAATTTTCGTGTGTATAGATTTTATACTAGAAATACATAAGTGGCAACTTTGTACACCTAAACTTCTATCTGAAAACATTTGAATCTATATCCAAATTTAAATCTGACGTATAAACTTTAAGCATATAAAATTTATGTGTATAAACTTTAGGTATACAAACGTTTATAAATTTTGAATATATGTAAACTTGAGGTGTATAAATTATATGTGTATAAACTTACTAAAAAGGAAAGTAATGCAGTGACAAAATAAAGAAAGAAGAGGGGAGTGGACCTGATGATGCGCTCTCCACTGTGCATGACCGATCGCCGAGTGGTGTTTTCAAGAAAACAGTTGACAGTTTTTCTCCTACCTCCAAACTAACACATGCTCAGTTAGATGGCTTGAAAAAACGTAACCAGTCTGCATCTCACCGATCGTGGGTTTTTTGAATTTTTTTGTCTCCTGCACAAATTTCGAGCGGAATTGTAAAAAAAACATTAGACCATTTTTTTCTAAAAAATTCCAAAATTTTGAAGGTCGGATCACCTCGATATTCGTGCGGGTTAAAGAAAAAAATTTCTCTCAAAGCATTCGAATTTGGATCGCCTTGATATTGGTGTGGGCAAAGAAAAAAAATCACAAGCAGATACGGGATTGGAGAGTGCAGCTCCTAGCCTCGTGGAAGCCAGCGCTAGCCAACAGGCTGCGCACGTGTTTTTTCTTGATATATGCGTGTTTATTTATAAGTTGTATTATATAATTATACTCTAATTATACTTCAGTTTTTTCGAAAGTTTTTTTTATCTAAAAATAGTCGAATGTTGTATTTCTACACTCTTTATGGGTAACTCGTTTACCTTGATAGAGGTAAAATAATATACCTTCATATATTATTTAACACACATTTTATTCTTTATTCAAGCGGGCAGCAGCTACTGCATACGTGTTGTACTGTGGGTCTGTCGTTGCATGCATGGAAGTAGCTGTAGATAGAGACCATCGCAATTCTCTTGCACAAATATATCTGACGAGATACATGCGTACGTGCGTGCATGCTTCTTCAAATCAGGTTACGACTGCACGCTTCTTCACCGTCATCGTCACCCCATTCTTCATCCGCAAAATACACGATAGGGGGTTCGGCTCCACAGCATGCCCTTCCACCACCTCCAGGTCGAAGTTCCTCGCCACGGCGGCGGCGACGGTCTTCATCTGCATGATGAGCCAAGGCACATCCCCAGCCCAGAGTTTGAACGCCAAGAAATTGTGCGATGGCACGTACAGCAGCCGCTTCTGGCCACCATCGTCGTCGGTGAGCCACCTCTCCGGCCTGTACTCCCGGCAGTTCTTCCCCCACGGGCTCTCCATCCTGCCCATGGAGTAAGGGAAGACGATAACGGTGTCGCCCGCTCGCACCTTCCTACCTCTCGGCATCACGTCGGCGGCGGCCATCGCCTTGCGCTCGATTGCCGCTGGCGGGTACAGGCTAAGCGTCTCGATCGAACAGCGCGGCCTGCATGTAGACGAGGGATTTGGTGTCCTTTAGCTCAAACATTACCACCGTTGTGCCTTTGCCATGGTTGTTACTTGTAGTAACATACTTGTGTGAACCAATAGGTGTCAGTTTTTTTGCGAGATGGATTTTCATCTTAAATATCTTCTTATTTTATTGCATGTCATCGATAAAAAAAATTAAAATTTTTAATGTAAGATATATCATTCCACAATTATATAAAATTAAATTCGACTTCTATACGTTATAATAAAACGAACTAGTATATACGTATTTGTATTTATATTTGTTATTTTCATTATAACTTGTGTAAGTTGAATTCAAATTCAAATTGTTGAGTGATATATTTTATATTATATCTTGTTATTTTTTCAAATTTTTTAATGATTATTTAAGTGACATACAAGAAAAAAGGAAGGATATTTCTCAAGGAATGAAAACACTTCGTAGTTCTTTACGGATGTTCGACGATGCGCGGGTTCATGGCGAGGTTGTAGAGGAACCACAAGCAAGGTCGTGGCGATGGTTTTACGCCTTGCAAACAAGATGAGCATCTGGTGCAGCAGGTCGTTGTTGACGCCGTTGTAGTACGGATCGGTGATGTAGGAGAAAATGTCCATGGACGAGTCGTTGTCACCGCGGTGCACTGCTATACAAAACGTTTGTCCATGCGGCGTGTAAGCCATTTATACGGATTGTTTTTTACCCACCTTAGTTAAGTGACCACAGAAATCAGGTTTTTATATAGGTACACCAAGAATGGCCCACGAAAATATATTTATGTAGGCTGATATCTTCAGTCTCTGCTGAATACGTTTTGCAAGAGCTTTTACTAAATAAATCTGCTCGAAAAACTCTTTTCCAACTGCATGCGTATATGCCTATGCAAAATATTGACATATTTCTTATATCAGTATATTACAAATTTACAAACATATTCACATTCACATAACATTTATATAGGTAAAGATCACATAACATTTATATAGGTAAATATGTAGTACTACTAATTAAGTTGATGATATGCATTTTTTATATCAACACTTATAAGCAAAATACATATTAATATACACAGTTTTTAGTCATAATTTACTCTCTACCCCTGGCTCATATAAGATATATAGTGTAATTAATATCTAAGATGTCAACTCTAAATAGTTTCTCAACAATAATTAATGTATGTATGTAATCACTTTCTTTTGTATTAACATGCTGATCCATTATGACAATGAAGACTGTGAATTGATTTAAATGTGTATCCAAGCTCATTCATCAACTTTAAGTAATATGTATTACAATCTAGCTTACATTAGCATCTTAAGAGTTTCACCCTATACACAGGATAATTACACTAACATTAGAATTAATACAATAAAAAAGAATGTAACTAAAAATTATAAAATTAATATACCACTTCAATTGAATAGACGTTGAAAAGACTGAGAAGCATAAATGATACATCATCATTATCTTCAAATCACTGTAGTTTAAAATAACTAAAGTCAGGGAAGAGTAGGTCACTTTATGCTTTGAGCTGGTTGGTTATTTTCCTAACAGCATCTACTAAGGACACATATCTTGATTGTCACACTCTGTTTGTGGCTCGCACAATAATTGGGGTACACATTGTATGTACCGTCATCGATAATTTATGTCTGACACACATGATAACATATATATGCTTTGTTACATATATGTCAACCATCATAGAGAGCCAATACGCTATAAGAAGAATAATGCAAAACCATGTATTATAAAATAATTCTTAATTTGATATTATTTCAAAATTTGATTCATATTTGAGATTTACTATTATGTGTCTTGTCCCTAGGGATGGAGACCACTGGTGATCATCATAAAGTAAGATACCGGATGGGTAACTTAGTATAAGAATGGCCATTTTGTGAAGCAAGCAAAATAGTTAGATGATAAGTAATTTTCTTAATATATCATACCCTGTAATATGTGATAATTTGATAAATTAATGAACTAACATTGTCAAAAAATCACATAATTCTAAGTCAACAGCATCTCCCCGTGTTTTAGTTGGGTAGTATTGACACTATACCATCCAAACCATATGAATATGTTGTTGATCCACCATTATATGATAATTTGACAAATAATACACTCACATTATATACAAGCTCCCATGTAGTTAACTAGCAATTTTCTAAGTGAACCCTACTATACATGTCAAAAAAGTTACACAATTTCGGATCAACAACATATCACCATGAATTAGTCGGTTAGTATAGTTACTAAACCATCCAAGCCACGTTGAAATGTCATTGATCCAGTATCATATAATAGTTTGATAAAATAGTCAACTAATATTGTATACAAGCTATTGCATGTTGAAGCCCTAAAACATAGATAAGAAACGGAATAGATCTATTACCACACTACATGCTACTAGCCAAAACTTTGAACCTAAGGCTAGAAAACGAGTTGATCTGTTGAAATCCACATGAGCAATAAGCAAGCATGCTTTCTATGGAGCAACAAGCAAACTTGTTTAAGCAACTATCCTCATACAAACTAGTGAGAAACTTCGGTGATAGCATTAAGTGGGATGGCATACCTGGATGCTTTCTACGGGTGATAGGACAAACGACGACATTGATGGACCAAATGGCCTATAGTGGCGCAAGAGTGTAGAGCTAGCAGGCAACAATGGTAGGGCTAGGGGACAAAGTAGGCAATGATGGTGGTTGCGGATCTAACATACAGTGTTAAAACTAGTGATTTCAGAATGAATACTACTCCACTACCGCCCTAGGACAAAGGGTTATTAATCATTTTTGCCAATTTATATATGTAAATAATTTACGTAGGTGGTGACACAAGCAAATTGCTTATGAAAACTGTTTTATAGGCAGTTGTGAGTGTGCGCTGCTCGCAAAAACACTATAGTTCAAAATATTTGGATAGGTGAACTAAACAATAGACACCTCGTGAAAATCATTTTCGTAGGCTATGCACGTGCCGCCCGCTATAATAAATTCAAAAATTCTATAAATTCATAGAAAATTTATATGTACTCCGATTGAGGTAAACTGGTTCTAATTACATGGGCTTCACTTTAATTAGGTATATTTAACCTAAAAATTCTTGCATTACAAGAGTCATTCACTATTTGTTAACTTGCATGTTGTTTGACCTTAGTTTGTTAGATATGATGACATTAGTGAGAATGGGTAGTTCTAGAGGGATTGATCTAACCAACATGTAGAAAATATACTAAGGATCATTGTGAAACTTGTTAAATCTCAATTTGCATTCATATAAAATTTCTATAATTTTTTAATAATATAAAAATTATCTCCGAAGGCGGTTGCTTATATGAGGCGTTCAATAAAAATTTTAGGATCACATGTCAATGAGAAGGCACATGTCCACTTATCAGTGAGAATCTATATTTCTATACTATATTGTACGAGATGTAATATATAACCTATATTAATTAAACCCACTTGACATACTTTAGGTTTATACTACCTAGTGATATATTACAAAGCAAAAGGTTTTCCCAAAATAAAATATTCTATGTGGGCCCACTTGTCATTTTGTAGGTAAAAAAAATCTAAACTAGTTGCGATGGTTCCTCTTCCTAATCAGTTTCACTGCCATGATTGAGCAGGCATTCATGGGTGGCCTTATGTCGGAGTAGGCGCTAGATGTCGATGCCGAGGAGCTGGTGCCTAGCCCTATCTTGGACCCGGCGATGGGGGCCAATCCCACACCTTTAACATTGCCTTTGCATCTATTGGTGCCTCCTCCACGCTTGCAAATGGCCTAGCCTATGCCTCATCGAGTGGCACCATGGCCGTGGAGGTGCCTACCCTCTACACCATGGCCTCACTACGTTCCGCCTACAGCGACAGGGCCACGTTAGGGCCTATCGCCTACACCTTGGTCGTGTTGAGGCCTCCACCGGTGCTACAGCCACGCAGACCGTCCACCACACCTGAAAATTAACTAGTAATTTTTAACTAATTTGTGCATTCAGTCATTGTCTAGAAATTAGCTGAGATACATAAATTGACAATTCAATAGAAAGATCTAACAAAAATATACACATTAAATACTTACAAAAGTGGCACTTAGTTCTCACAAAGAAGAAAATAGCAACGAAAAGACGATTTAGTGAGGCTTTAGCTCCATTCTCACAGGCAGCTCAACTAGGGTATAAGCTTGGTTCTCTAGCTTTATTTTCTCTAACGTAAACCTCCTCTTTTGACTAAAGTAACATTTATTTGTTAATAGTAGTAAGTACATGAATACTCCGTAAGTCACACAGCAAATATACAGATGCATGGAAAATAACAAAGAAAGTCATAACAGGTCTTATTTGTAAAAGTAGAATTTAGCAAATATTTGAGAATAGTAAAACAATAGAGTTAATTAAATAATAATATTAAATTAACACTGAATAGCACACTGATGTTATACAGGCCAAACCATCTCTAAACAACAAAACTAGGTTTCACAAATCATCTCCTATCTACGAGATAACGAATTATCATCACTATATTATTATCATTAATGAGTGGTATGAGACTAATCACTTGTTACATTGTTAGTCTCGCCCATAACCATGAGCATAGCTATTTGAATAGTTTTACTTTAGTCAGAGGTGTACAAATTTACCCATATGACACAATTTTACACATATTGCTTTGACTAGAAATACCACCATGATACTACAAAGGGGCAAATCATGATAGAACCCTTCTTATAACATGCCTAACAGAATGATTACCGACCAAGTTCTAAGTAGAGATGGCCCAACATATAGGCTAGAGAAACTCTTGGCTCCTAAATGAACTTAATACCATCATGTAGGACTTATACTTGTCACTAGGATTTGTTGACATTATCACCAACAAAATACACTATAGCATCTCTTCTTAGGACATACTATACTAGATCCATTTGTTGCCCATTCTAGCTTGTGATCAGTATAGTAAATGCTTAATTATTATGAGCATAACCATCATGACTATATGCTCATAACCTACCATTAATCAAGTTTTAGTTTGTATATTAATTAATCAAACATGATCAATCATCATGAGCTACTATTAATTAATTATAATTAAGCATAAGTGAGTTATTTGTTATCCCATAAGTGATTCTAGAGTTTGTAAGTGATTCTAGAAGCCAGGTGGTGGTCAACAGGCTACACAGTCAATGGGGCCACGCTAGGCCCATATGGGAGTGAGGCGGCCATGGGAGATGTCGGCCCAATGATAGAGGACGAGAGAGCCACACCAGGCTCAAGGGCCGGCGAGTACGCTGGAGACGCAGCGTGGGACGACTGCCTGATGCTAGGAAAAACCCGGGGTGAGCCGAGAGTAGCATCAGGCGTGCGTCACTGGTGGCCGCGCCAGCCACATTGGCAACAACTTGTGGGGAGGCAGGGGCAGCAAGGCTGATATGGGGACATCCTATGGGTGTTCTTGAAAAAAAAGGTGGTCAGCTAGAAGAGGCCTGTTAGTTTCATCAGAATAGAGAAACTCAAAGTGGGATGAAGGCGATGCCAAGCTGGGTTTAGCAAAAGGAAATGAGGACTCATTAAACACAATGTAACGAGAGATAATGATGCATTTTGTGGCTAGATTAAGGCATCAATATCCTTTGTGTTCGGGCAGATAGCTAAGAAAAACACAAAGGGAAAAGCAGGGTGATAGTTTGTTGGAGGCTATGGCAGAAAGATTGGGATAGCATTTGCAACCAAAAATATGGAGATGATCATAGGTGGGTGGGACACCAAATGAAGCGAAAAAAGGGTGGAAAAATTCAGTGTTTTGGATGGATGAAAATTTAAAATATAAGTAGTTGTGCTAAGCGTCTTAGCCTAATATGGTGAAGGAATGCTAGCCTAAAACATGACAGAGCGTATGATATTGTTAGTTGTATAGATAATGCGCCCAGCTCTACCGTTTTGGGGTTAGGTGTAAGGACATGACATGTGCAAGGTAACTCACTTGGTGAGAAAAAAATGATGCGAGGTCAAGTTGTCAAACTCTCACCTATTGTCACATTGGATAGTTTTTATAGTGGTACCAAACTGTGTAGCAACATAAGTAAAAAAATATGAGATAGACTAAAAGGTGTCTGATTTTAGCCAAAGGGAAAAAGCCATGTAAAATGTAAGTAGTCATCAAGAATGATGAGATAATATTTATAGCTAGAAATGCTAAGCACAGGTTATATCCACAAATCAGAATGTATTAAATCAAAGTTTTTGATGTCACACGAATTAGATGTAGCAAAAGGTTGTCATACATGGCAACCAAGCTGACATGCACGACACAAGAATTCTAGCTCATGTTTATTGCATGAAACTAAATGAGAGAAAGATTTGACACCTAAATATCTAAGACACTAATGCCAGAGGGTGCTAGGAGTGGTGGTAGCTAGGAGCACACATGGCGGGACATGGAAGGAGTAGAGCCACTTCAAGCTGTTATAGCGGACGATTTCATTCCTGGTTGCCAAATCCTTCATAGACAGGCTAAAGGGATCAAACTCAATGGAACAAAAATTGTTAGTAGTAAATTGTCAAATGGATGTAAGATTTTTAATAATGTTAGAAGAAACAAGAACATTATGAAGATATAAAGGGCGCTCGGCAAAAAAGTTAGTATGGCTAGTGGAGATAACAGGTAGCAGTGACCCATTACTAATAATAATATGATGAGGACACTTCGATGAAGGGGGAGAAGAGGATGAGAGGGCATACAAAGATGTCATATGGGCATCGGCCCCGGAGTCCATATACCACTCACTAGACGGTGGGGGAGTAAACGTCATGATGCTGAAGGAATTAGCAAGCACCTGCTGATCCTACTACAAAGTAGGCGGAGAAGGCGTCTAAGCACCAAAGCTAGGTTTGGCGCACCTCGCACGCCATAGCTAAGGGGCACACCCAAAAGATCAAAGGCGAGTACAACGCCATGTGTGCCCTGCGCAGTCAGCGTATGACCAGTAGGAGCGCCAGCACCGGGGGTGGAAACGGCGGGGTAGGAGCGCCAACACTAGGGGTGTGTGGACGAGCACTGATTATGCCCGAGTTGTAGCCGGGCCACACCTGGAACATCCTAGTCATTAGCTTAAAGGTGGTAGGCCAAGCCGACCTTCGACGTTCGTGCCCCTTACCGTGGCCATGGCCCTTGCCGCGAGGGGTCGTGCCGCCAGAGGGAGATGCCATGGAAGGCGAGGTAGCAGTAGCAGCAGTCGAAGAGGGTGTCGTCATCCGTGGAGAGGTGGTAGCAACAAGGGCTTGTGAGGGCGTCTTGGATAGCAAGTTGATCTCCTCCAGCTTGAGATCAAAGTACACAGTAACGAAGGATAGGAACAGGTGCTGGCGTTTGATGAGGGCCGCCATGTACTCAAAGCGTTTGTTCAAACCATAAAGAACGAACAAAACGAGGGTGTGATCCTCCACCGGGTGCCCAAGATCAGCTAGGCCATCCACCATACTTTTGAGTTTGTGGCAATACTTGGTGATGGTGAGAGTGCCCTGTACAAAAGTACGGAACTGGTTATCGAGCATGAGGATACACATCTCCTTATTACCGATGAATTGTTCCTTAATGTTCTAGCACATCTCGCGGGCAGACGTCGTGTCGATGTGAACAACCTCCATCAGTTCTGACATGATGGTGCTAAAAATGAAGGATTTCACCATATAATCCATACATGCCCAATATGGATTGGCGGCGGTGGCGTCATTAATCTTAACCAAGATGTGGTCGGTTAGCTCATATTTATCAAGGGTGTTGAGAAACATGACCTTCCACTTGGTTTAGTTTGTCGAGACGAGATCAAGGATGATGGGGATCACAGCCTTAATGTTGGAGATAGCCATTGCCTAGCCATGGAGCATGGTGGTGGTGGCGTGCATCTAAGCCGCCACATATGCCTGGACGGCCATGGTTTGGGCGGCTTTCAAGTTGGTGTCGAGCTACGTCCGGGCAGCGTGGAGATCTTCCAGGCATTTGATAGTGTCCTCGGCTGCCTTGATGAAGGTGGTGTCCACCTTGTTGGCTTGGAGACGGGCGAGATCGGCGCGCGCCGTCTTTACGGTGGCGTTTTTTAGGGTGGCGGCATGAGATGGTCCCTAGGAAGCAGAGGCCATGGTGAGAAAAAGAGAGAGCGTGCCGGAGGAGAGAGGGACAGCGGTGGTAGGGATGCTCGCACAGCGTGAGGCTAGTGACGATTGTTAGAGGTGCGGAAGCGAGGGTCATAGGAGCAAAGCGTGCTTTGATACCATTTAAGCAGGAGATAATTTACGCCATAATAAATTGGTTTCCAAAAGGTTATATATATAGTTCAAACTCTTCTATCTTAACAGCCAGTTTATGGAACAAAATGACCCGAGATGATTAGGAAAATGACCGAGCGTTAAAAAAGAGGTGGTCAACGCTGTAGCTTTTAGGTCACGTCATAGTCTGGAATATAAGATATTTTGATAATATAAATGTATAGCCGAAAGTCCCAGACAGAGGTGTTAATTGCTTTTTGATGCAGATTAGTAGTTCTTCACAAGGGTGATTAAGATGTACCTAGTACAAAGCTGAATAAACTGACTTAAATGTAGCCCATAAGTAAATTAGGTAGCACAAGCTTTCCAGATAAATAAAAGTTCAAAGTATATTTATGCTTGTACTATTCCAGATAACAAATGTTGCGTAGTGCATATTTCTAACAGTAGAAATTTGGTATAAGTAAATTGAAATGTAAATGTTGAAAATGCACACCATAATATATGGTGTGGAATCATCCGTCGTAAAATACAGCCAAAAGTTATGTAGTATATGGCACACCTTATTTGGACACTTTAATTTTGTGCATTTAGGGTCTCTCTAAGCATGTTGATAGATGATGACGGTTTTATTTCAATTAAAATCTATTTAATTTTAAAAAAACTATTACTCTTATTGTAACAAAATATTATTTTTTAAGATAGTGTTGATAATGAGATTATCGATAGACAGACGATGAAAAAAAATCATCAAGATATTAATAAGGTCGAGGGTAGGTGAGGTTAAGAAAGTAATGATTAGGATGGCAGGGTTTTCTCTGTAGGTTTTATAAATATTAGAACTAATTATCCCTCAAACTGTATAAATCATGTATCAAATGGGCTGTCTACTAACTTGATAAGTTTATTATCCTCTCTGTATGTAGTAAGATGAGCGATCAAATAAAACCCTATAAAATATAGATGAAATACATTCCAGTCACATATATTACGCTGATTATATGAGAGCTGTTAGGGTCAACACAAAAATAAAGAAAAATTGCATATTATGTTTATATTAGAATGGTGGTATGAGGGCTGTTAGACTCAACATAGCTAAGCATGGTGTCGCATCTAATGAAGTACAACGTGCAAACACGTTTAGAGTAGTTATATGTAAAGTAAGTACAAGCTTACGTTGTATCAAATTAAATCGTAAGGCTACAACGAGTTATTATTAATTCTATGAGTGCATATTATGTTTATATAATTTTCTTTTTGAATATTGTTTTTACAAAATATAATTAAACTTTATAATCAATTATGAATGATGATGTTGTAAGATATTATGTATAGATTTAGATTATTAGATCATTATTCATACATACATATTTTATTTGCTGAGTATAAAAATGTTCACCCTTATATAACTCATACACAGGTTCTGTATCTGGCAAGTACAAGATGATGTATAGGTGGTCTTAATACAAATTAAAAGTAGTTTGTAGCTATTTCTCTGTTGTAATCTTTAATATGGGGTATTATTTGATGAAACAAGGATTTATCCAATGATAATCCACTAGCTAGCACAGATAAACCACACCACAATTTATGAACAAAATTGTACTGTTGTTTCATTTTATAGTAGACCAAAGCATTCAATTGTAGTGCCGTTACAACGATTTCAATTTTACTGACATTTTATTCGGGTTTACAGCGATCCACCAGCACTTGACGGAGATGGAGAGGTGGCTGAGGTTCCGTCCATATCAACGAAGCTGACAGCCAAGATGGGGCAGCGTGGCGAGGTCCCAACAGGAGGCAAACGTACGGTGGCGACTCTCAATCTCATGGTTAGGGATGAAAATGGCTCGAAAACGGATGAAAACTATATCATATATTTTCTTTTTTGAAATTAGAATCAGAAATAGAAACCATGGATTTGGAAACAAAATTGCATATTATTGAGTACAGAGTGAATACAGTCAAAAATATATTTATCGTAACATGAGAACCCCTGCACCGTGCTTACAAAATCAACGAAGTTTTTCAAAAACAAAATATTAAATTTGTGTTAAATATAATATGCCATTGTAAATACCGTAGACTCTTTAAATTTCTAAAACAATTTAAAAATAGAATGGACATGGTTTCACTGTTTTACTTAGGGTACGATGAGGAGATTAAATCCCCTCAACCTATTTGGGAAAATCGACAACGATGTGGCTGAATCGCGTGCGAGATCAGAGAGGCGGTGTTGGGGTTGCATAGGAGCCTCAGGTGGATGTTTGGGAAGACAGGTGGGCATGCCATATCAGCTAGAGGAGGCGGTGAGTGCAGCTAGCATGGGTGCTGGCTGGGGCTTGAGCTGGGCTGCATGAACAACATGGGAACGGCTGCTAGCTGGGCCGAACCCAAGCGGAAGGGAAACAATCCTGAAGATGGCAGCTCCAAACGGATGGAGGAAGGGAGAGAGAAACAGACTGCTTGGGCCAGGAAGCTAGGCTTCACGGGCTGAGAGGCTGAGGGAGGACAGGACAAAATGCCGGCGTGGAGAGTGAGAAAGAGAGAGTGGGCTTAACATGGCCTAAAGCTAGCAAGAGAATTTTCAATGCCTTTTCAATTAAAATAATATCTGAAATGATCTTCCATATATTAAAGGGATCTAGGGGGTAGGCTGAGGCGGAAAACAGTGGCTGTGTGCTTGGATGATGGGGGGTGTTAGTGGTGGCACGGAGGCCATGGGCATGGGTATGAAGGACAGAAGATGATGCAGTTCACAGGAGAAGGCAATGATGTATACCTGCGCAGAGGTGGTGATTACGCTAGGAGGATGCTAGGGGTGTGCAAGATACGTTAGGTGGAAACTATTTTCAATGCTATGCGTTGGTACAGATCTGTTAGTTCAGAGAGATTTATGTATACTTTTAGATTTGATGTAGGAAAGAAATAATTTCTACATTATTGTATAGAATAGATGCATTATTTTAAAGGAATTGCTAACAGTCACTCATCTAAAAACCTTGTGCTAGCTTTTTTTTTTAGGCCCGTAGCTAGTTTCCAGGTTGGATCCGTTGTGTTTCATTGGATCCAGCCAGAAGACGGAGGGAGGATGCTCTCCTTTGTCTTGAATAATTTTATTTGTTTATAGGCCAAATTAGGTCAATGACATTATAAATTCATAGTATTGGAAAAAAACCATTACTACCGGTTTAATGTCACTGGTATTTTGTAAATTAGAACAATGTCATTCTGTACATCTATGGTGTAGCCTGTTTAGTTTGTTTTAACCCATGTGTATTTTTTTCTAATTTTGGCCAGTTGGACCCAACTATTTATTTGATGGAAATAGTCACACATAGAGTCTAAATAGATTTAGGCCAACTTATATGACAGTTCACTCCAACCATTGTACTTTCGACTAGTTAACCCTTTTATATAAAACGAGTATAAAAGTGTAAGTGAGATGCTATGTAAATATGAGTCTACTCGGTGTATGGAGAGGACTAATGTAAACTTTTTACCATGTCCTTGGATCATTTTTTTGCATACCGTATTTTTGTATGGGCCAAAATGCCTCTAGCCATTCTTCTTTCCCAGCCATCATCTTCTTCCTCTAGCCAACTGAAAATTTTCAACATATGGCCACTAAAGGGGAGGGCAACACAGTAGAGGTGGCTAGCAACGAACATGCTAGTTGCAAGATCTGATGGCCACGTTGCTTCATGCCCTTCTTCCTTCCTCCTTATTCCTCCTTGTGTGCTTGCCGACAATACCATGGAGTTGGGAGCAGGCACCAAATCCAGCTAAGGCTGGCCAATCTCTTTGCTACGTCGCTAGTGTTGGACATGGAAAGATGATTCATCTCGCATCAGGAGCAAACAGTGAGTGTTGAGCAATGGATGAAGATGAAGGATATAATGCGAGGACTCGACGAGGCCAACAGTCGCGGCCCAGATCTAGCACTACTGCCACTTTTGATCTATCAGCCTCATCGAGCTCCCAAGCCATTGCCACCGCCCTATCCTCATCGGGCTCTAGAGCCACTACCAGTCTCATTGAGCTTGCGTGTTGCTCCTAGCCTCGTCGAGCTAGAGGAAGTAGACAAGGGCTAGGAAGAGGATAATGGCTAGGGGCATTTTGGTCCATATGAAAATGCAATACACAAAAAAATAGGTCTAAGGACACCTCTGACATACATAATAGTATGGTTGAAATTTTACAAAATACCAATATGATGAGCTGGTTTGATGAATAGTAATAACATTTTGTTTAATATGTACTACTACAAAACTACTCATCCATGACAACACCTTTTTGACTGGCAATCATAGCCCATCATGAATGACCTTATCTCTAACGGGTTAAAAAAAGACCCGTACAAGATAAGATTGTAGCACACAATTAATCCTAGGTGAGTAGTCATCTATGATGGGCTATAGTTTTGACCCATCATAGACCATGAGTCACGGGTCACAACTATGACCCATCATAAATAACTCTGTATCTCTAACGGGTACAGTAATATGAACCATCACTGATGAGATTTTTCAGCTATGATGGATTGTAAATACAACCCATTAAAGCTGAAAATCATCTCTAAAACTTTTGTTTACCCATCATTGATGAGGACAGCATAAATGTACCAATGAGGCAATATCTTGTTTAATCTCTATCTCTCCTTTCTCTTTACCCGCCTCTCTCTCTCCCCTCTCTCTCCCTCTTAGTTTCTAGAATCCTCTCTCTTTCTCTTGAACTCTTGAGCCAACAAGGGGACGATAGCACCAACGGGAGCTTGGGCATGGAGGCTAAGGCGAAGGGGAAGACAGGAATGGAGGTGGAGGATGGGAAGTACAAATCTAGACTAGTCATCCTTGAGGAGGGAAAATGATGAGGTTGAGTGGTGGGCCATCGTCTCCAAGGTCGTTGCCGCTTGAGAGCTTTCCATCCTCATCGATAGGATGCCCAAATCCAATGTTGTCGGCTATTCTTTGCCTCCACTGGCCCTTCTCCACCTCGATGCACTACCTTCGCCGTCGGCTCCATCTCTGCATGGAGCTGCCATTCTCAACTCCTCCCTAGCTCATCTAGATCCAATGGCTTCTGAGCTCAAGGAAGCTGGATCTAGCGATGGGCGCGACGATGGTGAGCATGCAATGATCAGCCCCTAGCCAGCTGCTTGGCGTCCTCATCCATGGGCTGCTTCGATCTTGGATCCATTGCCCTTGGCCAAATCCAGTGTGTTGTCTCATCCCCTTCTGTTGTGTTAGTCTCATAAATTTCTTGTCATGCTCTTCATTGAATGTGTAGTGTTATTGAGCTGATTGAGATCCCCATGTCTTTTTTTTTCTAAAGATCTATGTTAAACTACTATATGAGATCCATATGATTCCATCCAATTCCAGTTTGGATGTTTTTTGTGATTGTGATGAAGTTGTTCCTGTTAACGATTTAGAAAATTGCCTATCTTAACTGCTTGTTGTGGTGATTAGTGGAGCATATGTAGTGTCGATGGGTTATGTCTAGTCACAGGATCTATACATATACACATATACAGTATATTTTAAGTATGTCGAAATCGGATGATACGATGATGCGAATGAAGCTATAAAAAGAGCAAGGGAGACTGAAATTTTTATACAGATTTAGACCCCTAATACAGATAATAGTCATACTTATGTTAGCTAAATACTAGTATTGCTATTATGTATTAATCTCGCGAGTCCAAAGTGTACTGAGGAAAACCTAATATAGTATGCTAGCTATTGTCAGTTTTCTCGAGTATTGACTTAAAGAGATTAAAGATTAGCTTGCTTTCTCGAGTATTGACTTAAAGAGATTAAAGGTTAGCTTGTATTGTGTTGTCTCTATTAAATTCTTCCATAACTTATCCTCCGATTCCTTTTTAGAAGGCCTTGTATTTATATTCTTAAGTGGCCTTAGTCTAAGTAGAATTAAGAAAAAGTATCAAAATGATCTTAGTAGTCTTAGTCGAGTTTAGGTAGAACTCTATATTTCTTTTTTTATTTTAGAATGAGGTTTGTTTTCGTATAGGACTTATAAATAGTGGTCCTGTTGAGATAACACATTTAAATGTATCTCATATTTAACAATAACATAAGAGACATGAGCGGCAGCACCACAATGGCAGTGTGCACATTTTATAGTTTTTTTTGGCTGGGTCACAAGTTATTTTTTTATATTTTTTGAGTTATTCACATCACCCACGGGTTGAAACTTGTGAACCATTTGAGATAGTGACTGTAACAGGTCCTCACTCGACACAGATGATATTTTCTACCCATCATCATTGACGAGGCATGTGCCCGTCACGGCTGTAGTGACAACGAATTTATAATGCCATGAATCCAATTAATCTTTGTTTTATGCTCAGATGCCTGTTCACCTACCTAGCTCTATTGGACTTCGCCTCGTTATGTATCTACAATGATTCAACGTAGCAAAGGTGCATCTTATATATCTGTGTTTTAATTATAAAAAACTCTATGATACTGTTATTTAGCTGGGAACACGATAAATCTAAGTAGTTATCATCTCTATAGATACATATTATTGGGTTCTGTTGCCTCACTCTCCATCCAAATGCAACCAAGACAATTTAGACCCTGCTTGGAAGGCCGGTTTTAGGCCCAAAACCGGTGTAAAATACCGGTCCATAAGATTTATCTGGTCAGACTGAAAATATGCGCTTGGATGGGACGTTATCGGATTATAGTCTGTTGAAAAAGCCAATTACAACCGGAAATAAAATAACTGCTCTACAGGGACAGACGTTGGACTTACACAGCGCTCCTCGCCTGCTCTGCTTTACGACCTCTGCCTTGAGCTCACACCGTCCGTCCTGCACGCAGCCCCATCCTCGATGGCCGCTGCCGCCTTTGTTCCCCTCCCCTGCCATCTCCCCTCTCTCCACCGCCACCTTGGCTCTGCTCCCAACCCGATGGCTGCTGCGCTTTCCTCAAGATCAGAAGTCCAGATCTACGATGGAGATCCACTGCCGCTGTTGCAGCCTCAAACTGCTTCGCCACTGCTGAGACACAGCCTTGACCCGGCTTCACCGTCCTGACCACAGAGGATGGTCGGCATCGGTGGCATGGCTAGCTGGACCTGTCCACGGGGGTCATGGTGGCGTGCAGGCTGGCCATCGCGCCCATCATGTCGGAGTCCGTCATGTGGCTCATTGATTCCTGCGCCGACGGCAGCAACAACATGAACAGCATCACCGTGCGGACATGCTCTCGACCAAGGTGTGTGGAAGTATTTTGTGGCTGTTGCAGTTCTGTTTCTGATTTTTACTGATCTATGGCTCTAAAAAGGGAATCGGCATTAGATTCGATTTTTTTTAATTTTTTGGTTTGAATTCAATGTAGTGTCCACTACCCCACTCTTTCATGAATTGATTCTGTGTCTTATCAACATTCTTGATTTTCAGATGCTTGTTAATATTGTATCACTCAAACGGTCGGTATAGAAGGGATTTTTATTTCATTGGTAATTAGGGGTGACACAAATTACCCTTGCATTTCGATCTCCAATACCGTTTTGCTTTCATCAATCGATGTCACTTTACACAAAGTATTTCTAGTTTTTGAGAAATTTACTCTTATTGGCACGAGCAAGCACCACTTAAAACGATCTCCCGACAATATATTATTTGATGTATCAAACGACAAAATCTCTCTGATTATAAATATTTAACATAGTTAAATTTAACCATAAAGTTTAACCATTAATCTTATTAAAAAATATAATTATCATGTATGTTTTGTTGTGCCTTGTTTTATGTAGGATTATGCACGGGCAATTATAACATAAAACAAAATTTTTCTACCACATAAACCAATAACTATATAAGTAAAAGATCACGGAACATTATCACTTGATGAGCTAAGCAGCAGAAGAAGATTCAGAGTGAACCAATCTGACGTATGATGTAGAGGAAGTAGTCGATCGTAAAACCTTATCATCTCTTCCTCACACGAGCACCTCCTCCTTGCATGTTTGCTTCATCACGTTCCCATGCCAATTAGCATCGCAACATAGTAGCATCTCTACCAGTATCCACATGTCTAGAGGAGGAACACCATGTGTGGTCATGATAGCACCCACGCACACCTAGGATTTTGGCTTTCGGGAAAAGAAGCAACGGCTAGGGTTTCTCGTGTAGTGTCGTACCTCACCTTGTGATCCTCCAAGGCCCATTAGGAGATTTCCATTCGAAATAAGTTATTATTGCATCATCATCCAATTGTCTTGTTTCAACCCATTATGTGTGCGACTCCGTAGATTTATGCATACTTGGTTGAAACAAGCAAATTCCTTTTCGGTCCACATTTCAATAGTGGCCCCTAGCAGAACGATTGATCCACCGAGTGTAGATAATCATATTGGTTGAACCTTTAGTGTATTTATATATGAACCCTGTTGCCTCACTATATCGATTAAGCATAAAGTTAGATTTATGTTATCCTTTTTAACAGCTCAATCATTCACTCTGTCCTATATTAGATTATTCTTTTATAACCAACATCTCAGTTATTTCGGTATGGCCATGTACTTCTGTAATCTACTATATCTTGATTATGCATATCCTACTACATGCTTCGTAGCAAACTCAAATACTATCTATATTACATCCTAGTTATGTTGTAGCATTTGGCAGCCCAAATGTAAACTATTACACATATTAGAAATTAGAAACCATTATAATCCTAAGTATAAGAATTCTACATTAACACTACTTGAGATCAACTAATAGTATATTATAATGCTTGTAATATCTTCGGTTGGGTCTATATAATAACATGTTCTCTAACATGTGTCCAAATATTGATTTGGTATCTCCGTATGATAGATCCATGAGACATGATCATCAATCAATACATATGCTAATTTTATAATCATATTTGTTCCATATATAACATATAATTAGGGATCATCTAGAAATAGTAACATATATAAAAAGCTCCATAAATAAGTTACATACTCATTGAATAATAATAAATTATCTATCTTAACAAGCACTTTATTAGTTCATAAACATAGTATATGCTAAAATCATCACTATGAATACTTCTAGGGCATATCAGTTACAGTCTCCTACATGCACTATAGTCAATCATATAAGTGTCTAATACCTATTGTCCTAATATGCACCTCATACCTTGGCTGAGAAAGTGGCTTTGTCAATAGATCAGCAATGTTCAAATCCATATGTAACTTGCATATCTTCACATCATCTCTTTGTACTATGTCATGAATGATATGACACCACCATAAAATATGCTTTGACTTCTGATACTATCTAGACTTCTTGGCTTGCACAATGATCCCACTATTATCACAATAGAGGTTCACTAGGCCGAAAGCACTAGTCATCATACCGTGCTGAGAAATAAATATCTTTATCCAAACATCCTCCTTAACAACTTTAGAAGCCGCTATGTACTAGGCCTCTATTATAGAATCGGCGAATGTATCTTGCTTAAAACTCCTCCAGCTCATCGCTCCGTTATTTAGGCAAAATAGAAATCTAGATTGTGATATAAAATCATCTTTATTGGTTTGAAAGCTTGTATTGGTGTAACAAGCTCTTTCTCCCCTCCATAGACCAGGAATGTATCCTTTATCCTTCCCATGTACTTTAGGATGTTTTTTGCAGCTATTCAGTGACTTTTATCTAGATCTGATTGGTATCTACTAGTTGCACTAAGTGCATATGAAATATCAGGATGCGTATAAAGTATATTGTACATTATCGACCCAATTACCCAAGCATATGGAATCATATTTATCTTGTTCTACTCATCAGTCATCTGAGGACAATGATTCTTACCAAGATTAATGCCATGTGATATGGGTAAAAAAACCTTTCTTACAATCTTGCATGTGTTGAACCTCATCAACACATTGTCAATCTATGTACTTTATCTTAATCCAATTAGCCTCTGTTACTTCCTCTAAGTCCATCAAAAAAACAATTTTTGTTTAATGCTTTAACAGATTCTTGTATAGGAATATCATTTTCAATCAACAATATGTTATCTACGTATAGGATTAGAAATACAAGTGTGCTCCCATTAATCTTCTTGTAAACACAAGGTCCTTCTTCCTTTTCTATGAATCCAAACCCTTTGATTACTTCATTAAAGTGAATATTCCAAGTACGAGATACATGTTTCAACCCATAAATGTATTTCTGCAATTTGCATCTCTTTCATGCTAATTGTGGATCGACAAAAACCTTAGGTTGTACCATGTACACATGCTCACTTATATTTTCATTAAGGAAAGTTTTTTTACATCCATCAACCATATCTCGTAATCAAAATAGGACGCCATAGCTAGAATAATCTAAATAGACTTTACATTGCGAAAGGTAACAAAGTTTCATCATAATCAACACCTTGAATTTGTCTAAAACCTTCCACCACAAATCATGCCTTATACATGTGAAAATTAACATATTTATCAGGCTTCTTCTTAAAGACCCATAAGCACTCAATGGTTTTTACACCATCAAGTGGATCAACCAGGTTTCAAACTTGATTGTCATGTATAGATTCTATTTTAGATTTCATAGCTCCAAGCCACTTTTCATAGTCTTGTCCCAACATCGCTTCTTCATAGGTTGTAGGTTCATCGTTATCTAACAACAATATTTCACGCCGCTCTAAAGTCAACAACATATACCATATAGATGCACGTCGTATCCTTTCCGACCTACGTGGGGTAGTGCATCTACAATACGTTCAACAGCATTTTTTTATCCTATTGTAGCTTTGCAGGAGTTGAAACAATTTCTAGTGTTTCCCAAACTTCTTTGAGATGCACTATGCTCCCACTAACCCATCTTGAAAGAAACTCTTTCTCCAAGAATACACCGTGTCAGGCAAAAAACACTTTGCCTTCTTCTCAATTATAAAAATAACATCCTTTCGTTTCCTTGGGATACCCAACAAAGAAATATTTTTCAAATTTATGTGTGAGCTTGTCTGTCTATAAATGTTTTATATATGCCTCACAACCCCAAATCTTTAGAAAAGGCAAACTAGGGCATCTCCCAGTCCACATCTCATATGATATCCTTTCTACTAACTTGGATGGAACCCTGCTTAGTGTAAACGCTTCAGTTTCTAGAGAAAAATGCCAAAAAGACAATGGAAGATTAGATTGGCTCATAATTGATCACACCACGTCTAACAAAGTATAATTTCTCCGTTCAAATACCCCATTCCATTGAGGTGTCCTAGACGGAGTTAGCTATGGAACAATTCCATATTCCATTAGATGATTACCAACTAATGGCTCAAATACTCACCTCCAAAATTTGATCGTAGAAACTTGATTGTCTTGCCTAATTGATTATGCACTTTATACTAAAATTACTTGAACTTTTCAAAGGATTTGGACTTGTGCCTTATTAGATAGAAATAACCATGTCTACTAAAATTATTCATAAAAAATATGAGGTACTGAAAACACCTCTAACTATTGTGCTCATTGGTCCACATACATCAGTATGTCGAAGTCGCAATAGTTCACTTGCCCTCTCACTGTATTCCATGAAATACGCCTTTATCATCTTGCCAAGTAAACAAGATTTGTAGTCTCAAATGATTTAAAATCAAAAGAGTTTATTAAATCATCTCTACAGAGCTTCTCCATGTGTTTCTCACTTATGTGACTAGAACGACAACATAAAATAAATGTGAGATTCAAATCATTAGGACGTGGCCTTTTACATTAATGTTATAGACTGGTAAGTCGTCAAGATTCACAATGTACAAGTCATTCATCAAGGGTGAATGGAAATAGAAAATATCATTAAAATAGACTTAACAACCATTATTCTATGCTAAAAACCATAACCCTCCACTTGCAAACATTAAGCACAGATGGCGTTCTTACATAAAGCTAGAATAAAATAATAATTATTTAATTCCAAAACTAATCTTAAAGGTAGAGATAATGGCACAGTGACAACCGCTACCATAGCAACTCTTGCTCCAATGACCACACAAATGTCCACTTTGCTTCTCATGAAATTCCTACTTCTTCTCAACGCCTACAACTACTTACATATGTGAGCAACTGATCTAGTATCAAATACCCAAGAATCAATAGAGAAAGTGGCGAGATTAATCACTGTAACATTAATACCTAATACATAACACTTTCCATGCAGCTAGATCTTCTTAATGTGTTCTAGGTACTTCTTACAATTCCTCTTCCAATGACATGCCTCCTTGCAAAAGAAATACTCCGCATCCTTAGCAAGCCTAGTTTTTTGAACCTCGGTCGTAGAGGAAGAGGTGCTCTTATTAGGAGTTAACTTCCAGTTGTGACAAATTTTCTTTATATTGGGCTTGCGCTTATGTGTAATCATCACATGATTCAAGTTTTTACTTATGCTTTTCTTAGCACTCTTTAGCATCCCATGCAATTCAGCTAAGGTTTTGCTCATTTTTGTTCATGTGATAGTTTAGGATAAAAGATTCAAAGCTTGTAGAAAACTAATGAAGAATTACATCAGTAACCAACTCTTGGCTAAGGGGACAATCAAGCTTTTTCATACTATTAATATAACCAATCATCTTGATCACATAGGGACTCACCGCATGCAAACGAGGACTTTGAAGTATTGAATCTCTTAGTCCTAACTTAGTTCTCAAACATGCTACGCAGTCCCACAATAATAGTATAAGCATATGATGCTTCATATTGCTTCTAAAGCTCTAGCAACATTATAGCAAGCATGAGATAGCCTACATCAAGATAATCATTAGTCTACTTCTCATGGTCCCAACATGTAGCAGTAGTAGCATCCATAGGCAGATCCTTAGGATAAGGCTCCTCAAACACAAACTCTTTTTGCTAATGCTTGAGAACAATTCTTAAGTTGTAATATCAATCTATAATGTTTGTTCCATTTAATTTTTCTTTTTCAAGAATAGACCGCAAATTAAAACTGAATGATGCATTAGTTGCCAAATTCTACAATAGAAAATATATGCAAAGTTTAGCACTATGTTCATATTCATCATCCATTAAATAATTTAATAAAAGATACTCCTACTACATATTTAACAATCCAGTTCCCTCTAATTAACATAGAGGGTCAAGATCTAATTTTACTAATTTCTAATGAGTTTTGGTATTATAGGTAAAAACTAGTGAAACAAGTAAGCAACAACTTACTAATCACATCTTATGTGACTGTTGTACTATTGAGTGACATTTCCATGTCCTGGCCTAACCCATACCACAAGGTCAAAAACTATTTTGATAACCTTGTCAAGTAAATCAATAGTTTCCGCTTATAGATATCCGACATCTATCCTACCTCATCATGATAATCAATGGCACCCTGCTTCGGCAAACCCATCATATAACAATCACAACCTTGATAGGTGCAATTAATGGAAGGACATCATATAACTTAATTTTTCTAAGGGAATCTATCGTATGCATCATGTCAACATGTCATATATATATATATAATGAAATTAAGATAGATAAATCACAACTAAACAAATTCAACTGTGAAATAGTATGTCCCAATAAAAGGTGATCTTCATCTCCAAGCATATGTAGAAGACATCCATCCTTCACACAATATCCTTGAGCCACCATACTTGACAACTATATCTTCAAAACTAAGCTACTAACTAAAATAGATAGTAAAGAAAGATTACATAAATGGAATCAAATATAAATGCGACACACAGGTCGTATAATAAAGACAACCAATGAGACTGAAATAAACATGACTCGTAGGCCATGGAAACAATATTACATATATCACATACATATAATAGGGCCGTACCATTCACATCATGCTTTACAAAAACAAGTTAGACGTAGAATTGTATTCTACCTAACATTATAAACCCAATGTGAAATCTAAGGGGTGACACATGGAAAGCATAGGTCCAATTCATGAATTTGCTATGGAAAAACCTTATCAGCGTAACTAAATTACACAAATCTGAGTTAATCTTATTATCTTATTTTTCCACTAGTGCGAGGCTTGGTGTAAACTAACACCGGAGATCATGCCAAACTGAACCAACCCTAACAACTATTGTCTCATTAATCCATGTGCCTATTGGTCCATCTCATGTCCTGATCAATCTAGACTATAATAGATCACATCTACTACCACCACATATTAACTATATGCGTCAATCTAGATCATAAACTATGTAAGATGGCTTTGATACCACTAAAGGGTTACACGTAGGCTACAATAGTATAAACCAAAATTTTTCTACCGCATAAACTAGAAACCATACTAGTAAGGGATCATGGATTGTTACTGCTCGACACGCTGAGCAGTGGAAGAAGAGTCAGAGCAGACCAATCCAATGTAGCGTGCATCAATGTAGAGGAAGTAGTCTATCACAGCAACTCAATCATCTCCTTTCTATGTAAGTGCCTCCTTCTCACGCATTTGCCTTGTTACCATGCCAATCAGTGCTGCAACGTAGTAGTGCCTCTACCAGTATCCACACATCGAGATGATGAACACCATGCATGGTCGTGCTAGTGCCTACACTCGGCTAGGGTTTTGAGTCTTGGGAACATAAGTGGTGACTAGGGTTTCTCATGTGGTGTCATAGCCTCACTCTACAACCCTAGTTCTTGAATATATGGGACCTTAAACCAGACCTCCAAGGCCTATTAAGAGTCCAACTCATATCCCCATTCAAAATAATTCACTATTGGATCGCCATCCAGTTGTTTTGTTCTAACCCATTAAGTATGAGACCCCATAGGTTAATGCATACTTAGTTGTGACCTAAAAACTCCTTTTTGTCCATGTGCCAACAACAGCCCCTAGCAGAATGTATTGACCACCAAGTATAAAAAAGATCATATTGGCTAAAACTTTAATGCATCTGTGTATGAATCCCTTTACCTCATGATATCAATCTAGCTCAAGGCTAGATTTGTGCATCTTTTCAATAGTACAATCATTCACTCAATCATATATTAGATTATTTTTTTATGACTAACACCTCGGTCATCCTAGTATGGGCATGCACATCCGTAATCTATTATATTGAGAGACATAGGAGATATCTCTTTCATTAATTAGAAGGGGTGAATTCCATATTAATTATTCACATCCTACTACATGCTTCATAGCAAACCCGAAGCCTATCTATATAACTACCAAGTTATGGAATAGTATTTGGCAGCAACAAACTAAATCATTACATATGTTGAGAACCATAATAGCACATTACATGAGACCAACTGGTGGCACATTATAATTCTTGCAGTACATTAGGTTGGGTCTTTCCAATAACATATTTTCTAACACATTTCCATGTTATTAATTATTATCTACATATCATGATCTATGAGACATAATTATCAATTATTATATGTACTAATCTTATAATCATATTTGTTACATATATAACATATAAATGGGAATCATTTATAAATAGTAATAGACATAAAGAATATCATGAATAAGTCACATGCTTATGCTTATTAGTATCTCAAGAAACACTTTATTAGTTCATAAATATAATACATGATACATTTATATCAACGATTGTCTCCAAGACACATCACGTTAAAGTTACTTTAAGAATGACTTGCATTTTTTGATTTTTTAAATAAGATAAATTGTTAAACATTATGATAAAAGTTAACTGCATCAATTATTTATGACCAAAGGTAGCAGTAAACTACTCGCTAGGTTTTATGTCCTAAATGTTATAAAAGTGACCGGAGGGAGTGTCAAGGAAGGCATAAAATTATATACCCATACCAGCAACTTTTAAAATTTAAAATTTAATTAAAAATATAGCTAGTAACTTCATCTATTTACTAATCACAAAAAATCATAACCATTTTTCATTAATTTCTTTGTTTAGCTTTTCATTTTAACCAATTATAACCGTCTTTTATTTAATTTTACCTCTTTTCTTAATATCCGTGAAACTTTGATATTTTGGTTGGAGCGAGTATATATATTTGAACACATCTTTTTTCAAGTAGGAAATCTGCTTGCATACATATATACCGTGGGATGATTCGAAGACAGCCTGTCGCGTGCATGCCTTCTTGACAAATCCAACCTGTCTACTCTTCTTCACCTTCATGATACTATTGCACGCTTCTTCACCTTCACCATAACCCCATTCTTCATCTGCAAAAGACAAGACAGCTTCGGCTCGACGGTCTGTCCTTCCAGCACCTCCACCTCGAAGTTCCACACCACGGCGGCGGCGATGGTCTTCAGCTGCATGATGGCGATATGCCTGCCGAAGCACATACTCGGCCCGGAGTTGAACGCCAGGAACTTGTGCGACGGCACTTACCGCAGCTTCCAGCCACCGTCGGAGACGGACAGCCACCTCTCCGGCCGGTACTCCCGGCAGTCCTCCCCCCACAGGTTCTCCATCCTGCCCATGGAGTACGAACGAGATGAGGACGGTGTCGCCGGTCCGTACCTCGTGCCCGCTCGGCATCACGTCGTCGGCGGCCACGGTCTTCCGCTCGATCGAGCCCGGTGGGTACAGCCTGAGCGTCTCGAACAGCTCGGCCTTCAGGTAGACGAGGGGCTTCGTGTCCTCGGGCGAAAATATCACCGGCGCGCCTTCTCCATTGCTGGTACTTGTTGCAGCTTTCCGTGATGCAATGGGTGCCAGTACTTCGCGGATGCTGGACACGACGTGTGGGTTCATGGCGAGGTTGTAGAAGAACCACGGCAAGGTCGTGCCCACCGTGTCACGCCCCGCAACCATGTAGGTGATGAGCATCGAATGCAGCAGGTCGCCGTCGGCGTTGTAGTCCGGGTCGTTGATGTAGGAGGAGAGAAAATCCATGGAGGAGGGCGCTGCCTCTTGTTTCTCCTCGCCACCGTCGTGGCCGTGGCCATGGTGATGGGTTGCCTTCCTCACCTGTTCCATCATCTCAGAGACGAAGCAGTGTTGCACCATGTGCGCCGCGGCGAGCTTCCTCTCCGGGCCAATCTTGAGCCGTCTCATCGCCTTCCATCAAGACGGCGGCACCATGTGCCGGAACAAGGCCACCTCCATGATTGTGTCCATGGCATGGACGGCGTGGACGGCATGTCGGGGGACAGGCAGCCAGGGTCCACGCCGAACACCGCCATGGCCATCACGTCGAACATGAGCCTCGTGGCCAGATCCTGCATCTCGATTGGTGTCCTGGTTCTCGCCATGCTTGTCAGTAAGGGCACGAGACCATCCCGAACCTTGTCGACGCAGCTTGACGCCATCGAGGCAACCATCCTTGGGTTGCCGAGGATGCTCTGGGTCTTTGCTCGCTGCCGACGGCTTGGCTCGCCGTCCATGGTGAAGAAGCTCCCAGCCATGATGTCAAAGATCTCGGCGAACTGCTTTCCCTTAGGGTAGTTGTCGTGGTTGGAGGTGAAGATTTGCCGGACATTATCAGGGTCACATGTGATGAACAACCGCATGTTGGTCGCCGCCGGGCCGTTCGCCGTGAAGCTTTGCCCGGAGGCGGCGAGGACGTCGGTGACGTAGTCATGCAAGTTGTGCAGGTTCGCGACGAGGGAAGGGAGCAATCCTACTAATGGCCAGTCCACTGGGAACAACGGCTGATACTTTGATCTCCAATACGCTATGTACAAGAGAACAACAAGGAGTATCATCAGTGATGATACAAGTTCTGGGAAGAAGGGCATCAGTGCCATTATTAATGCCAATACCATTGTATGTGTACGCTATCGATACCAAGATGTGCGTGATGGACAAACAGAGGATTCTTTGATGGCTTGATTTATAGGGAAAGAGAAGCATCCCAGCCAATCATTTCATATATGCGTGTCCAGTATTGATTCAATGGGTCGCAATTTAATCTTGTGAGGACTTTGGTGGCACTAAAATATTGTTATTTAATTTAATTACTTATTGGAAGGACTTATTGCATCAAAAGATATTCATATGTGATAGAAGCCAGCAACCAAGCTAGCCTGAAATGCTCGTTCGCAATTCCTTTTAGTCTTGTTATTTAATCGGTACACATAATTTGGGATTCTGGTTCAATTGATAGGTAGTGTACTAAAGAGAGTTGCATGTGTAATGCTTTTTTTTATATATATGTTGTTTACACTAACCGATATTTTGTTATAATGCTTATTCATTGTTTTCTTTATCGTTGTGCTACTTTATATATATATTCACACATATATATATGCTTATAGCATTATGTATACGTAATTGTGGGTATTACTTATGTATAATTGAAATTAAATATATGTAATTAATATATTATAAATATACGTACAATTGTCATTTCTCATATTTTTAACATATATTAAAAATATATGGAACTAAAAGAACTCTTCTTGTTGCCGGATAACGCGTCCATTATCATGAAATTCTTATGACGGATTAACAATCTCGTCCATAATAAATCTCATGAGTTGTTCTCGAATATCCCTTGTGTAATCCACTGGAAAAAGTTCTTGCTTTATATGTAAATTATGTTATTTCTCAAAAATAAAAATATGTTAAATCAATAATTCAACGCAATGAGAAAAGTATAAATTATATATAAATGATGTTTACGTACTTAGATATCTCTATTAGTGTTAATGCCTTGTGCAAGACGATGAATGAATTTATGAACGTAGTAGCTACACAAATTGTTTCTATTTTTCTGTCTCAAACACTAAAGGAGAAATGAAGTTATGCAATATTTATATTACAGAATAAATGAGATATACATTTTTGGTCCATTTACACACCAAAAAGTTCATCCTCACATCGAGTGTTTCCTTAAATAGACCGCACATATCTTTATAGAATCGTGCCCATGTCCTACAATTAAACATGACAATGTTGTTTGGTGCACATAATTGTGATAGAAGCATGCATAATTATAGTGCAATGTATGGCATTATTTATTAAGCAATTCTATAATTTCCTTAAAACCCTCCATTGGTTTCTGCAAGGAGTCCAGGACATGGATCTGGCTTTCAACAACATCTATCACAAGAAGAAGCTAGTGAAATCTATATATTGTATTAATTAATAGACATAATATTGTGTGTCTACGAGAAGTAAAAGTGTACAAAAGATGGTAAAAACTCACTTAAAGTAGTAAGTCAAAAGTATGAATGCCTTGTAATATTGCTATACTAGAATTTGTGAATGTTCATCTCTGTTTCCAATGAAAATTTATGTATAGTCTTCTCGTTAATAACCACAGAGTCCATAAAACCCAACTTAAAGTACCCCTCCCTACGGCATCTTTAAATCCTCATTCTATAGCACATAAAAAAACAAGTGAGATAGTCCACACATGATAAATAGAATGATGATACATACAAATGGACTAAGGTAAGGAATAAAACAACACTTACAAAACTCAGCAACTAACAAGAGAGAGGTCAAGGGCATCTTAATGATATACTTCATAGATGTTCTCGAAGTTCACCCATATCTCGAACTCCCCATGGAAGTAATCTCTATCCTTAATCTGAGCAGCAAATATGACCCTACCTTTTCTCGTTTGTTTCATATACCAACTATGAAATTAGTACATCTATGTTAATAGGGACCTGACTAGCTCTGACCTCACAAGTAGTTCGCTGAACTTAAATCTAGACTTAATAACAACTTGTGATACCTTCTTGACAAGGGTCACTCCAAGTAGTTGATCTTTGGTGAGATTTGTATCTTTCATAAACTGCTATAGATTAATTTTTCATTCAGATGACATTGGGTCAACAGCTTGTCTTGCTTGCTGTCCAAGCTGGGGAACAACACTGAACTGCCCTCTTTTCATCTTCTAATAGAACATGACAAGTGAGTGTTCGTAGTTCGATAAGATATTTTTCTTCATTAGTTTGCTTATCTTCTGAAAAAATGCTCTTATTGCTAGGTCTATTGAAGGCTTTTTCTCTAGACTTTGCTGCTTGAAGTGCTCCTTCACATGCCTAGACACTTTTGCTCTAGTCTCCTAGTCAGTCCTATCGTGCGGTCTTTTCTTTGGTATAGATTTCTTTAGCTCGTTCAATGACTATTTCTTCTTTTGTTGATACCTTGACGGCGCAGGAGGAGGTGAGCACAACCTTTTTTGATGTGGTAGAGATGGGATCGGTTTCTTGCCCATACCAGTAGACTGCGGCGGTGGAGATGGAGGTTGTGGAGGAGGTGATGGATACTGATGTTTGGGAGGAGACGGTGGAGACCAATGTTGGGGAGGAGACAGTGGTGGACCTTCGATAGGAATCAACGCCGCTACCCACCTAGAAAGCACGATATAGCACTTGTGCCATAAGATGATGTAGTGGGAGGCCTCCCTTAGTGTCCTCTCCCCATCATCTCTAAGGAAGTCGAGCTTGAGATTCTCAAAGCCCTCACAGACTTGCTCCACCTCAACCTTCAAGTAGCCAGCTGAAATCGACATGCAGTGGATTGGTTGTCCTTACTCCACTGTTATAGCCATGTCGTACACCACCTTCATGAGAAACGAAGTTAATTAGTACATATTCACAACATATAACAAACTACAAAACAAGATATGCAAACTACAAGAATACCTTGATGTATAGGTTCTTGAAGGGAGTATGCAGCTCACATGGTGTTCGCTGCATGATTTTATCCACGAGGTAGTGTGGTTCGTCAGCCAGTGGTAGCACTGCAGATTTGTTGGTCTGATTGGCTACTTGCTCTATAGAAGCGCAGCTACTTCGATGTCCTGAGGGGCTAAGCAGGATGTTTGGATTAGTTCATGTTTGCAACTGAGTCTCGCTAAGGGCTAGCACGACCTGCTTTTTCACCTCTTCAGTTAGGTCTCTATAATCTGTTGCTCCAACATCCAACCCTAGCATCCTACTTAGACTTGTTTCTCTTGCAACTACTGAACGAGTCAATGTCCTCGTGGAAACACCAACCAATACTAATAACTACACGTTAGTATCGGTTGGTATCTCCAACCGATGCTAATGTATTTAACAACATTAGTACTGATTGGTAATATCAATCCGTACTAATACATTAATCTTTAGTACTAGTTGGTGTCACCAACTAGTACTAAATATAAATATCATGTATGGCCATCGTGGATGTCTGAACATTATAACTATTACTAAAGAAGAACATTAGTATCAGTTAATATTACCAACCGATACTAATCATGCTACAGTGACAACGAGCTTTTAGACCCAATACTAAAGACTATCTTTAGTATTGGGTCTACCAGCCAGTATATTTATGTTTTACTTCTTTGGACTAAAGATTATTTTTGCTTGAGCCAAAGCTAAAGCCAGATAGCTCCTCCTAGCTTGCCTAAGAAAAACGAGGAAAAGATAAATAAGTGCATTTACCTTTTGGATTGCATGGAAGATATATAAGTACACACACCACTACACATATACGCCATGTGCACACCCTGGCGAGCCCGTCCCTAACACTAGCAGCAGATCCAAGACCCTCACAGGGGTGGATTTAAGTTAGGCTTGCGTATAATTTCTGTACTAATCCTTACAGAGTATGTCACAGATGTGTTACTACGTATGTATGGGACTCCAGGGTTTTTTTTCAAGATACACCACTAGGCCTCGCCGATTTTTTTTTAATTTTTGAAAGTATAATCTTTTACGTAATATTTATGGCTAATAGATTTTGAATGAAGGAACCATTAGCTACTTCCCATCTACTTAGTAATTGACTATACCGGTGTACTTTTCCTTTTGTTACAAAAGATGTTTTACATAAGCATAAGAATCATGAAAAATAGCAAAGTGACTTTTTAAAAATTTATTTTAAACTACATTGCAAATATGAGTAGTTTATTTGTGAGGGGACAACGCATTTGTTTGGCAAAAAATAAGGAAAAAAACAAAATGACTAGATCCAAAACAAGAAAATTACATTTGGAAAATGTCGGTGGATATGGAATACACTTTACAACTGATCATTAGTTTACAGATATGATAATTTTCTTGTACAGTTCTATACAAGAAGAATCATTAATACCGATAATTTTATTTTGGCAAAATTTACTTCAGCACTCTAGTTTATGACATTTGCTATAGGACACGACTTTGCAAAAAGACACTTTATGGTTGTGCGTCAAAAGATAGTCTGGCCACTATTTTAATATAGAGTAAATTACATTTGGTGATACACAAACTAAGTATAATTTAGTACATGAACTTATAAAATACTTGTATTGGTGCATGAACTTATCCAGTGCGATCGAACCAAGACAAGATAGCACAACAAAGCTAATTTTACCAAGTTGGACACTGATTAGGTGGGCATGAGGGACGCTATATTTGTAAACTTGTGTTTCTATCCTTATATCATTCCTCGGTATTTCATGTCTTTATCAATGCAATCACTATGCCTTATTCTACCTTTTACTGAACAGATGTATATGTACGTGGCATCCTTCTCATATACATATTTTCATATTCTAATCAACATTTAAATCAACTACATTAGCTATGTTATGTTCTTTTGGCTTTGATTCATACGCATAAGATAAGTCCGTGCACATACAAGTTGATGCACTATATTGCACCCACCTGATAAGTTGTATACTGCAAATAATTTACTCTTTAACATATTCTCTTCCAACAGAGAGATAAAAGTTTGCAAAAGACGATTTTACACTTTGGACCTCCTTGTAAAATTAAAACTTGAACATATTTTGACTGAATTTAAACATATTTTGCAAAAAAAAATTCAGACTTGTTACAAATAACGGAAATAAAAAAAGCATTCAATTTTTTTTAAAAAAGAAGACAAATAAAATTTGTAAAAATATTGTCTGCATTTAAATAACTTTTGTAAAATATTTTTTGTTTTCATAATTTTGGAAAACTTTTAAATTTTGCAAAATGTTTAAAATCACCCAAAATTTGTTCAAATTTAAACTTTTCGAAAGTTTTTCCAGGGGTGAAGAATCACAAAAATAGAGTGTCAGTAAAGTTGTAAAACTAGAATGTTTTGTAGCAAATGTCAAATTTTGCTTTTTATATTTGAACCTAGTTCTGACATATAGCTCTAGCACAACTGGGAAATAAAAAAGTAGTGACCATCCAAAACTAGTGACAATGCATTAATAATAGTAAAAATAGTTGGTTTGGTTGCATGAAAGACAATAGTAATTGGATTTTTCTTTCAATATACTTTCATTTCAAATTGTATAATTCTCTTTTGGTCAGATATTTGTATCGGAAACTTTAAAAGGTCTAAAACAAACTAAAATTCGGGACGAAGGGAGTACATTTTGTGGTGTAACTTCATTCTTATTCCCCCCTCAAACCGATGAATATATGTATACAAATCTGACACAGATAATGAAGTGCTTAATTTTGTATGGGACTAATAACAACATGAGGCTTTTTTTATAATGACTAACAACAACATAAGTGGGCAAGAAGGATGGACCATTGCATACATTGCAACCTACCAGATAGATGCGCTACGTACGTACAGTGAAGCCCACACGCCCACACAGACCTGTCATCCCTTGAACTTATTTTAAAAATAACATTTAATAAACATTTAAGGGTAGTAAGACAATAGAGCAGATCAACAATGTATAATACTTTTTAGTTGCATAGGTCCAAACTATCTCTGAACAACCAATTCTGGTTTTATAGATCAATATTCCAAGAGCTAACAAATTATAATTAATTAATAAATTATTACTATTAATAAATAGCATGAAACTAATTGTTAGACTCACCTCATAACCATAGCTATTCAAATATATTTACTCTCACCAAATATGTAAAAATTTAACCACAAGACACAACCTCAATATCATGTCAACTATATGTCACAATATCTAAAAGTATCCGAATAAAGATCATAACAAGACACTTCGTATAACATGCCCAACAGAAGTCCAATCTTTAGGCTAGAGAAACTATTAGTTTCAATATAAACTAATTGATGCTACCACTATGGATTTATTGACATTACACCTATAAACTAAACACACCATAGTGCCTTCACGTAAGACATAAGTCTAGCCATTACCCATACTAACTTATGGTTAGTGTGATAGATAATTCATAACAGTAGCTTATGATATAAACATCATAACCATGTGCAAATAACCCACCATTAGTCAAGATTTCATTAGATAATTATTAATTAATCAAACATGACTAACCATTATAAGCTACCATTAATTAGCCATCATTAATTACGAGTGAATCATTAGTTTTACTGCATAAAATGATACTAGTGTTTCTAATCAAAGCGAAACAATTACACTAATATCTAGGTGAACTAATATATAAAATCCAAGCTAGTTAAATTATATCCCAAGATATTAAACAATAAGGTAATCAATGCAAAATGGTCATAACAAAGGATATAGATAAAAGTGTATCTAGCCCCTGTTAACGCCAGAATTTGATTCAGCCTGTAAACAGAATTGGCCGATGGAAATACTGGTCGGCTCGTGAGACAAAGCCAATCAGTATTATAGAGAAGTCGATCAAATTAGTAGAAGATTGAATCGATTTGAAGACAAGGAATTATCCGATTGGGGTTAGGTCCGAGAAGCTCGAGGAGAAGTTAGAAAAGGATCGGCTTGAGTAAAAAGAGGTTTAATTGCTACGGAAGGGAGCCGATCGGGTGGAGCAACGAAAGATTCAGTCTAAAATAGAAGATTATCTAAATAAAACCGAGTTTGTGGAGGAGCCGTGGGGTTCACGGCAGGGCACTATCTTTAGTTAAATTGTATCCTATATGGTTAGGAAGTCTTAGTTAGTTTAGTTAACTACTTTAGAGATGTTTTCTATTATTTTTGTTAAGAGATGACGTCCGATAGTAGTTGTAAACGTGTCGGACTCTGTAAACCTAGAGTATAAATATAGACCCTTAGAAACATGTAAGATATCTCTCGATCAATAAAATCTCGGCACATCGCCACCCTAGTTTATCTAGGTTTCTATCGGCGGGTTCTGGCTCTCGACGCGGGGATGCATCGGTTAAATTCGATCTCCGGCGAAGGGGTAAGTCCCGCTACTATCCTGGTATACTTTGTTCTGCCTAAGGCTGCATCGTTTAGGTCCGAACTCTTAGTCAGATCAGGTGTACCATATCACGTCCGTGCAAGATCTATCGGCCTATCAAACTCCCTCCGCCGTCATCGATCTCGTGCTGCATCGGTTAGGTTCGACCTACGGGTCTGCCGACGAAGGATTGAGTTTTATGTCTATACGTCTCTCTACAGCGTCTCATCAGAGTAAGTAGCCGATGAGTTATCCTAAACATAGGTCTCCATCGTCGTGTGGCCGATGGGTTCAGGTGTTAGGCCTGTAGGTAGTCGATGGCATCCCTCCTACCTCGTCATCATGTTCGGTCCGAGCCCCTGCCATCTCGGTATCGTTAGCCTCTGGCCTCATACTGTCTCGGTTAGGTCTGATCTATTCAGGTTGGCCCTAACGGTGCTGTTACTGCTGTCGCTTGCCCGCATGGCCTCCTAGGGGATTGGCTCCTGCTCCGCGTATCGAATACGGGTAGCGCCATCAGCTCTTTGGTTGATAGGCCCTTTAGTGCGTTACACGTGTCTATCTCTCGCACCTTCATCGGCTTTTTAGCTGATGCGCTAGCATTCTTATCTCTATCGGCATCCAGCCGATAGGGAGAGTCGGGCAGACCTTCCGGTCGACCGACGAACATGTCTTATCCCCTTTTTCTTGTCAATTGTAGGGTCAAATTGACTGGCATACTCGCGAACCTCAAGGCTTAAGGACCTGCACTAGAGTTAAGCAGACCTCCCAGGCCTTTGCGTGACCAAGCCACCGTCCTTCCCCAGTCGCGGGATTTTCAACGGTGAGCACGCTTTTTGGCACGCCCAGTAGGATGGGAAGACTTTTTTTTTATCTGTTGAAGATCCTTAAACAGCTGTGATCTAATGGCGGGTAAAGAGATCAACATAGACAACGTAATCCCAGTGACGATAAAGGATTTGACTGAAGTGCAGAGGTACCAGGTGGAGCAAAACACTTCTAATTTTTAGAAGCTCTGTCTGGAGTCCTTCAGTATGACCTGACAAGAGCCGATTCAAAAATCCCAGCTGCCAAAGCCAGTTTTGAAAGGAGAATTGAGTCGATCGCCACCCGTTAGTCCTTGAAAGCCATTACAAGAGATGGTTGACGAAGCTATTCACCATGCACTCATTAACCAATTGGGTGTATTGGTGAATACTTTGCACAATCTGATTAAGAAAACTGTGGACGAGTCTATCGTTAAAGAACTTGATCAAGGACCAGTATATTTGCTGCTGAGAACAAGGCAACCACAGGTTACTTATGGATCCAGAAGGGATATATCGACAAATATGTTTTCGCCAGTACAAGAGCAGATTGGGAGGCAACATGAGGACATGATGCCAGGATATCATCGAACAGCCTATTATGGAGGATATAGGCAAGAATATCCTGGTAATAATTATCAAGTAGATCATTACGGACCATGTCAAGTACCAACTTCGATTCCACAGTACCAGAGAGAGAATCCAAAGGAAGAGGATTGGTCTGCCAAAATTGCGAAAGTCGTCAGGGAGCAATTCGGCATTAGGCCTAAAGAACAAACCTTTATGTATCGACACCCTTACCTTGAGTGGTTCGACAGAGTTCTGCTGCCTCATCGATACAAGATTCCGGATTTCTCCAGATTCTCAGGACAAGATAACGTATCTACGATGGAACATATTAGCCGATTTTTGACTCAATGTAGCAAAGCATCGGCTAATGAAGCTCTGAGGGTCCGCTTATTTCCATTGTCCTTATCTGGATTGGCCTTCTCCTGGTTTTTCTCGTTGCCTCCAAACTCAATTAGGGGATGGGCCGATCTAGAGAAACAATTCTATAAATACTTCTTTGCTGGGATTCAAGAGATGAGGTTGTTAGACTTGACATCAGTTAGATAGAAGCCCGATGAATCAGTTCTAGAATTCATCCAGCGTTTTCAGGATGTCATAAGCCGATGTTACAGCCTCATTTTAAGTGATGGACAACTAGCTGACTTGGCTTTCCAAGGGTTGCTGGCTCCGATTAGGGAACATTTCTCTTTACAAGAGTTCGAGAGCTTGTCACACCTACTCCAGAGGGTATTGGCTCACAAAAGCCGACTTACTGATACCAAGAAAGAGAGGTTCCATTGGAAAGCCACTCAGCTACAGGTGTACGCATCGGACTTAGATGATGAAAAATCCGATGCAGAAGTGGGTTTAGCGGAATGGACTAGGAATAAGAAACATGTATCGTGTCCATGGATTAAGAATGCCAATAAGGGGGAAAGATATGATTTCGATATCAACAAAGCCGATAAGATATTTGATCTTCTCCTCCAAAAAAAACATATTCAACTACCGCCAAACCATGTAATCCTATCTGTCGAAGAACTAAAAAAGAAGAAGTATTGCAAGTGGCATAATTCAATATCTCACCACACCAACGAGTGCAAGGTTTTTCGACAACAATTACAATCAGCTATCGAATAGGGGAGAATCAAGTTCGAGGACAAAAAGCCGATGAAGGTTGACGGGCATCCTTTTCCTGTGAACATGGTGTTTGCAGGGTCCTCGGGAGATCGGTCCGATGAGAAAAGACGCTGGAAGAGGTCAAAGGTTATCTTATCGGACCTAATCAAAAAATATTCTAGAATATAAGACGAAGAGAGACGAGCCGCAACGCAACAAGAAAGGTACAATCCACATTGGGGTTGTCTCTTTTTTCAGTACTGTTGGGATCAAAATATGAGGTTGCTGTCAATAGAAGATTGTCCTGAGTGTAACAAACCAGGATCTCGGTACATCGACCAGAGCAGGACGTCATATGATCGGCCTCCCATCACGCGGGCATCGGTGCATAGCCGATTAGGGCCGATCAACGAAGAATATGGTCAAAGGTCAACTGAGGACAAGGAGTTACATAAAGGATCATACCACACAAAAGATCAGTGGTGTTCGTCCGGGATTTTTACAAAAAATCAAAAGAGGAGGGCAGAAAGGCTACGACATAGAGAGCAGCACAAAAGGCGGCGTCAGGACGATGAGGAAGACGATCGGAGCCAGAAAATTAAAAAAGTATGGCGAGTAAAGCAAAAAGAGGATGACGCTGGCACATCGGTTCAGGCCAACATGGTATTCTTCTTACCTTTGGAATATAAAGCATGTGTATCCGATGAAGAAGATCAAGAAGAAGATTTTGCCCAATTGACGTTAGAACCAAGTCAAGCCAGATTTGACAAGCCAGAAGACTCTAAGCATCGGCACCTAAAACCACTATATATCAAGGGGTATGTTGATGGGAAGCCGATGACAAAGATGTTAGTTGATGGAGACGCAGCCGTCAATTTGATGCCATATGCTACGTATCGCAAGTTGGGTAAGACGGTTGAAGATTTAGTTAAAACAAATATGGTTTTGAAAGACTTCGGAGGAAATCCATCGAAAACTAAGGGGGTGCTGAACGTGGAGCTGACAGTTGGAAGCAGGACATTGCCCACCACATTCTTTGTCATCGATAGTAAGGGGTCGTATAGTCTACTCCTTGGCAGGGATTGGATTCACACCAACTGTTATGTTCCTTCAACAATGCATCAAAGTCTCATACAGTGGCAAGAAGACAGAGTTGAGGTGATAGCGGCCGATCAGTCGACCAGTATTGCAACAACCGATATGCCATTCTGGGAAGCTGATGGGTTCAATTGTCTGTCTAAAAAAACATGGGTGAGCAATTTCCTTGAGGTGACCGATAAGGGGATAAAGCCGATTCAGCAAGTCGGCTTAGATCCATTGTTCCCATGGGAACTATAGAAGACTTCGAAGGAAAGTTAGGGCAAGGTTTTATGTCGGCCGATGAGTTAGAGTGAATAGATATACGTTCAGGAGATAAGCCAAGGCCGACGTACATTAGTAAAAATCTATGTACTGAATCCTGAGAAAAGTTGATAAAATTATTAAAGAAATTTTGGGAATGTTTTGCTTGGGATTACCATGAGATGCCGAGATTAAGCCGATCGATTGTTGAACATCGGCTTCCTATTAGGCCAGGATATCGGCCATTTAAACAACCACAGAGAAGATTCAAAGCAGAGTTGCATGATGAAATCCAGGCAGAGATCACGAAATTATACGATGTAAATTTTATCAGACTATGCCGATATGCTGAATGGGTGTCCAATATCGTCCCGGTGAAGAAGAAAAATGGAAAGTTGAGGATATGCACCGACTTCCGGGATTTGAAAAGGGCAACCCCTAAAGACGAGTATTCGATGCCGATGGCGGATTTATTAATTGACGCTGCATTGGGTCATAAGATCATTAGCTTTATGGATGGAAATGCAGGCTACAATCAGATTTTTATGGCAGAAGAAGATATCCACAAGACTGCATTTAGATGTCCTGGAGCTATTGGCTTGTACGAGTGGGTAGTCATGACTTTCGGATTGAAGAATACCGATGCTACCTATCAGAGTGCCATGAACTGCACGTTTCATGATCTTATTGGACAGCTGGTGGAGATATACTTTGATGATGTGATGGTGAAATCCAAAGGTATTGAAGACCATATAGCCGATCTGCGAAAAGTGCTAGAGAGGATGAAGAAATATGAACTCAAGATGAATCCTCACAAATGTGCTTTTAGCGTATCGGCTGGGCAATTTTTGGGTTTCATGATGCATGAGAGAGGGATCGAAGTTAGTCAACGAAGCATTAGAGCTATTCAGACCACCGAGCCACCAAACAACAAACTACAGTTGTAGTCCTTGATCAGCAAACTCAATTTTATAAGGAGGTTTATCTCAAACTTATCAGGAAGAATTGAGTCGTTCACTCCTTTATTGAGGTTGCGAGCCGATCAAGAATTTATATGGGGTGTTGAGCAGCAAAAAGCCTTTGATATTATCAAGGAATACTTGAATTCTCCACCAATATTGATTCCGCCGTAAAAAGGGGTACCGTTTAAATTATATTTGTCAGCCGATGAGAAGTCAATCGGATCGATGCTTGTACAAGAGTTTGAATCAAAAGAACGAGTGGTATTCTATTTGAGCCGACGACTTTTGGATGCTGAGACCAAGTATCCTGCGGTGGAAAAGTTATGCCTATGTTTGTATTTCTCGTGTACAAAGTTAAGGCATTATCTTCTATCGGCTGAGTGTACAGTGCTTTGCAAAGCCGATGTGATTAAATACATGCTATCGGCTCCAGTCATAAGAGGGTAGATTGGTAAATGGATATTTGCTCTGATGGAGTTCGATATGAGGTATGAATCGGCTAAGACAATCAAGGGACAAGTGGTAGCCGATTTATTGTACAGCATAGAAGAGTCCAAGAGAATTTTGTGGAGCCGATCCCGTGGACGTTATTCTTTGATGGATCGGTTTGCAAGCATGGATCTGGTATCGGCTTGGTGATCATATCGCCTCAGGGGGCAAGTTTTGAGTTCGCTTTCACAATCAAGCCTTATAGTACAAATAACCAAGCAGAGTATTAAGCGGTACTCAAAGGACTTCAGCTGCTCAAGGAAATTAGAGCCGATACGGTAGAGGTCATTGGAGATTCCTTGTTGGTGATCAAACAGCTATCTGGGGAATATGAATGCAAAGATGAAGTTTTGATGTCATATTATAAAAAATATCAACAGTTATTAAAGGATTTCAAGATGGTGACGTTGGATCATATTCCTAGGGAGCAAAACGTGGAGGCCAATGATCTTGCTCAGACTGCTTCGGGATATTGGCTGAACAGTAGAGTGGAAGTCGAGATAGCCGATATTGAGAGCCATATGAAAGCCGATGATTGGAGATGGAAAATTATTCAGTATTTGCAAAATCCATCAAAATCGGTTTCCACAAAGCTTCGGTACAAGGTTATTAAGTACATACTACTTAATGAGGAATTATATTATCGATCCATTGATGGGGTGTTGTTAAGATGCTTGGGTGCCGAGGAAGCTGCGTTGGTGATGTGCGAAGTACATTAAGGCATTTGTGGAGCCCATCAATCGACTCATAACATGAGATGGATGATGAGGAGAGCTGGATACTTTTGGCCAAGGATGTTGGAGGATTGTTTCAAATATTACAAAGGCTGCCAAGATTGTCAGAGGTTTGGGAACGTGCAGCGAGCTCCAGCGTCAGTTATGAATCCGATAGTCAAGCCATGGCCGTTCAGAGGTTGGGGAATCGACATGATCGGTCAGATTTATCCTTCATCAAGTAAAGGGCATAAGTTCATATTGGCGGCAACATACTATTTTACAAAGTGGGTAGAAACTATTCCTTTGAAGAAAGTTACTTCTAGGGATGCAATTGAGTTCATCAAGGAACATATCATATATTGGTTTGGAATTCCACAGACGATTACTACCGATCAAGGTTCTATCTTCGTGTCTGAGGAGTTTCAAAAGTTTGCTGTCAGTATGGGAATTAATTTGCTGAATTCATCACCATATTATGCTCAAGCTAATGGATAGGCCGAAGCTTCCAACAAGAGTTTAATAAAGTTGATCAAGTGTAAGATTGACGAACAACCATGAAGATGGCAAGTTACATTGAAAGATTCATTGTGGGCTTATCGGATTGCATGTCATAGATCTACTCAAGTACCGCCATATCAGTTGGTATACGATCATGAAGTAGTTCTTCTGTGGGAAGTTAACATCGGCTCTAGGAGGGTGTCTCTAAAGGATCAATTGCCAGCCGATGATTATTACACTTTGATGACCGATGAGCTTGATGATTTGACTCAGAGTCGATTAGAAGCGTTTGAGAGGATCAAGAAAAACAAGACTAAGGTTGCTAGGCATTATAATAAAAGAGTGATGATCAAATCTTTTTCTGAAGGAGATCTCATTTGGAAGTTAATTTTACCGATTGGATCTAGGGATAATAAGTTTGAAAAATGGTCACCTAATTGAGAAGTACCTTATCGGATTAATCGGTGTGTGACTGGTAATGCTTATATATTAGAGAGTCTTGAAGGGGAGAAATTTGCCAAAGCGCTTAATGGAAAATATTTGAAGTATTATCCTAGCGTGTGGATAGGCACCTAAATCGGCTGAGCATAGCCGATTTTTATTCTTTTCAAGATGGATGAGATCTTAAAGGTGGTATCAGCAGATGATACTGTTCGTGTAATCGGCTGAGGCATAGTCGATTTATAATGTACGAAAGCCGATATGATTGTATCGGTTACAGATAGCCGATATCGTTGAGATATCGCCTTTAAAAAATATATATATACAACTTTTGTTGATCAACTGGTTGAACTCTATTACAAATAGTTAATGTTCATGATGACATCTTGGGTTTTTTCCGAGGCTAAAATTTTACAGAAATTTCTTGATGGCCTCGATCGTGCGCAGACAGATTTGATCTATTTCATTGATGGCGCGGATGTCATCCTCATTTGATCCGGGGATAGTCTTCAAATTTTTATGCCGACGAACTGCAAGATGAACTTGGTCTGCTACCTTGGCCTCTTGATCTTGGATTGATTTTGGTAGGCCGATGAGGTGGGACTCGGTGGAGTTGATGTCGTCACGAACCTTGTCGAGTACCGCCATCAAATCGACTTCTCGTTTCTTTAAGAGGCCAAGTTTGGTGCTGATGCATTGAAGGTCAGCTGGCATTTCATCAAGCTTTTTCTTTTCGCTTTGGGCAATTAACCAATCATTGTGAGCCAGATTGCTTTGCTCAACGCGATCGGCTATACGTCGTCTTGATGCGATCAGCTGGGTCCTTTGGAATTTTAAGTAGGCAACAGGCGTGAGTGCATCGGTCAGTTCCTCAGGCAGAAGATGTTCGATTTTAGCATGTCTTCCCCGGATCGGCCCGCAATCTTCCACCAGCGAGTCAATCGGAATTTCCAGCCGATGCATAATATCTGACAACTGTTCACGTGCATCGGCTGGTAAAGATGGTTCAATCGTTGCGTTGGTGGCCGAATCTTCCTCTGCTTCCAAGTATTTGCCGATGTCAAAAGAAAACAGATCGGCTAATGACTGCATGATAACATTAGTAAATATGGAGATCATAAGTCAAGAGAAATAACATGTAGGATGGATGTACTTAGGATACAGCGGGAGCAGTTTGAGCGATTATGCGTGTATCAGCTTGACGTGGGGTAGTTTGAGGTGTAGATGCCATGACTTCTGAGGATACCATTGGCTCAGCCCCGGTAACAGTGTCCAGCAGTTGGACTTCAGGAGCCGATGGTTTAGGCGATAAAGTAAAGGTGTCAGGATAAAGGCGAAAGCAACGGAGAAGAATTGATGCTGACACATATCAATGGAGATGCAGAAGTCAAGATTGCCACGGGAGAAGGGCTTCACGAGGCTGATGTAATAATGGCGACATCGACGCCGGATTTTTGTTTCTTAGAAACCGTCCAAGTAGCCAATTTCTTGCGCTTCAGCCCTGGTGTTCGCGACACTCGGAGGAGAGCCGATGGACGTTGATAAATAATCGGCTGACCACTTGTGCTGGTCATAGGTGTATCTTTGTCGCCAGCCTATGGAATCATGGGAATCAGGACACAATTGAAATTCAATATGATGAAGAAAAGATAGTGCAAGGAGAAAGATTACCTCTTCATCGGATTCCACATAGTCGGGGTTGAGGCGCAGGCAGTAATTTTTAGCCGATAGACTAAACAGGTGCCTTCCCCATTCTGACCACCATCGAGCAAAGACTTTGGTGTTAAATATACAGGGCTCGAAGGTGGAGATAGTCCCTAAGGATAAGGATGATGCCATCAACCTAAGCCAATCATACTCCACGCCACTTTTTACTTCTCCTCGGGCTTGGAGCTTGCTGATGAAGAACAAGCCGATGGGGAGTTGGCCGAAGCCCAACTAATGAGCACCAACCGAAGGATGGTAGAACTCATATGATTGGTGTTGGGATCGGCCCAATGAAAATCCAGTCGGTAGAAGATTAGGAGTTATGGATGATAAGAAGATTGTCTTCGATTCTTCATCGACTAAGGCGTTCATCGGGTGAAACCTAGAAGGCATTTCGAAAGACAAGTCATCCTCGTACGCGAACCAGATGGTGACCTCTTTAGTGAAGCCGTAGTAGAAACATTTGAACCACTGGTTGAGTCCGAGAGGGGTCATTTTGCTTCCAGGAAGAGCCAATGCAGCTTCACCCAGGGATATACATCAGCGTCGGCTGGCCTCATTTTCTTTTAGGTAGTCAGTCAGATATGTCATGGAGAGAAAAGGGGACCTGGCGATAACTCTGGAGGTGTATACGTTCAACCAGAGTTGTATAAACCACCAGGGACCACCAATATAACCGACTGGTTAGTCTACCGATAACTTGTTCGCCACTTGATGGAGCAGTTGATAAGTAGCTCCAAGAAGATATTGCCCCAGTGGGATATGGCGTTGATCGGTCAGGAGCTCTGCCAGGCACTGCATGTTGGTTGTTGGACCAAGAGTTGAACCACCAAATACGAACCGCTCCAACTAGAGATTCAAGAATGCTACGTGTTCACACTCATCGACTTGGCCGGAGGACTTTTTGTGCAGAGAAATATATTTAGTCCAACCTACGACGTTCTTGGTGTTTAGCCGATGAGTGGGTTTGAATCTAAGGATGAAAGGGTTTATATAGTGGGTGGTGTTGAGGCAAGTCAACATGGTAACGTCCATCAAAGTGGGAGTCATTGGTCCATGCCTAGACATGAAGGCATTCAGGATATCCGAAGAAGCTGATACAAGTAAAGGTTCATTCTTTTACATATCGACTAAGGAGAGGTTGATACAATGGCCTATCTCCAAGTCCTTCCAGAAAGATTTTTTGGAGGCGAAAACCCAAAGATACCAGTTTCTCCATCCCGGGAGTTTGCTAGGCCAAGATCTAAAGCTATTAGCCCAATCGGTGATAGCCATAGATGAGTTTTTAAATGGGATCCTTTCTGTTTCAGAGTTTATGAAATCAGTCGGATCTTCGCTACCCATAGGGCCAAGATAGAAGTGACCGGGACGGTCGGAAACCGGGATGGTAATCTGACTCTTGAGATCCTACAGTAAATAAGAACCCGACTACTGATGAGAAGACAGAATGGGGAAGATTTGTGTGAGATATAGGATGAAAGAGCAGATGATAGTTACCTCAGGGATTACGTTTGTAGAAGCCATCGCACGGAGGAAGAAGGAGTAGCGGCCGATGAGGTGATTTGCGAAAGTTCGCCTTCAGTCGTCGGAGCTCATCGAGGTTTGGGGGTTCTGATGGGAAGAAGTGTGTGGAAGAAGGATGAGGCGAAGAGATATTTTATAGAGACGGAGTGACCTAGGCGGAAATCTGAGCTGATTAATCTGTGGGTTTTAACAGGTCATCCTGGTTTGCGGGGACTTCCAACGGATCGAAATTTCTTAGTCTGTTGGCAAACTCCGAAATTGAGGGGCATGTGTTAACACCAGAATTTGATTCAGCCTGTAAACAGAATCGGCTAATGGAAATACTGGTTGGTTCGTGAGACAAAGCCGACCGGTACTGTAGAGAAGCCGATCAAATTAGTAGAAGATTAGATTGGTTTGAAGACAAGGAAGTATCCGATTGGGGTCAGGTCCGAGAAGCCCGAGGAGAGGTTGGAAAAGGATCGACTTGAGTAAAAAGAGGTCCGATTGCTACAGAAAGGGAGCCGATCGGGTGGAGTAAGGAAAGATTCGGTCTAAAATAGAAGATTGTCCAAATAAGACGAGGAGTCGTGGGGTTCACGGTAGGGTACTATCTTTAGTTAAATTGTATCCTGTATGGTTAGGAAGTCTTGGTTAGTTTAGTTAACTGCTTTAGAGATGTTTTCCGTTATTTTTGTTAAGAGATGACATCCGATAGTAGTTATAAATACGTCGGACTTTGTAAACCCGGGGTATAAATATAGACACCCTAGAAACATGTAAGATATCTCTCGATCAATACAATCTCGGCACATCACCACCCTAGTTTATCTAGGTTTCTACCGACGGGTTCTGGCTCTCGACACGGGGCTGCATCGGTTAAGTCCAATCTCCGATGAAGGGGTAAGTCCCGCCACTATCCTGGTATACTTTGTTCTGTCTAAGCCTGTAACGTTTAGATCCAAACTCTTAGTCAAATCAGGTGTACCGCATGGCCTCACGGGGGATCGACTCCCGCTCCGCATATCGGGTGCGGGTAGCGCCATCGGCTCTTTGGTTGATAGGCCCTTTAGTATATTACACGTGTCTATATCTCACACCTCCATCGGCTTTTCAGCCGATGCGCTAGCATTCTCATCTCTATCGACATCCAGCTGATAGGGAGAGTCGAGCAGGCCTTCCGGTCGACCGACGAATATGTCTTATCTCCTTTTCTATGTCAATTATAGGGTCAAATTGACTGGCATGCTCGCGAACCTTAAGGCTTAAGGACCTACACTGGAGTTAAGCAGACCTCCCAAGCCTTCGTGTGAACAAGCCGCCGTCCTTCCCCGATTGCGGGATTTTCAGCGGTGAGCAGCCCCAAGTGAGTTTTGGATGATAGATGATAAGAAAATTAGAAGATTAATATGTTATGTGATAAAAAGAGCAGGAGTTAGCACCTAGAAAAATTAAATTGATAAAAAGAAACCTTACCACAAAAGAGAGAGGCATCGAAGAGAACTTGACATTATACTTTAAATGTATTTTATTTTTCTTAAGTCCTATGATGATCGTATTATTAAAAGGGGTATAAATATTATTCTGACTTATCAAGCAAGTGCTCAATTAAGGATCGAGCAAGATTCGGCTCCTTAGAGTCCCTTAACAGAGACGTCGGATCTTTTGATCCAAGTTTCAGTAAAAAAATCTTTTGTCCCCATGTGCAGTGCTTCTTACATTTATTTACTGTCCTTTTCCTTTTGAGATTGCTCCCTCCACTTATCCTTTTTGGATGCAGTGAAGGAAAATCGGAATATCCGGAGATTAGGACCGGAGTGTCCGGCCAAGCTTCGCTGCCTGAACCTCGACCGGAGTCTCCAGTAGTTAGGGTCGAATACTTTGAAAAGAGTTTTAATTTCTGCTACGAATTTCTTATAGGTTTTTAGGTGTGCACATTCACCCCTGTGACACTCAAGATGCCAAAATGATAAAAAAAACCTTAACACCTCTTATTTGACTTTTTCACTATTTTAAAATAAAAAAGATCCAAATCCAAAATGCAAAGATCGTCTTATTCAAAACCTCAATCATCACATCCCCTTTCTTCCCCTTTACACCTCGGAACACACTATGCTTATAGAGAGAAAAAGGAACTTTCCCATCTTTAACTAAAAATGAAATGGTGGAAGGTTCCTTTTGGGTACACCTAGGAAGAGATCTAGTGAAGACGGGGTAGGCATATAGCTCAGAGGATTAGAGCACGTGGCTATGAACCTTTCAATAGGTTCACAACTCCTAATGGCATTCGAAAATAAATAAATGATAAAATTTAAATATAGAATCAACATGCTCAAAGGGATTTTAGATCTATATGACTTGCCTTGCAATCAAAGGTCTTCAATTGGTCTTTCGAAACTCTTCTGACAAACTCGTGATCCTCCAAAACGTTAGAAACTACACACTACCATGCAAAACGAGGAAAAAGACTAAGAAACTTCAAATAAACAATACAATTAAACTTCATAAACAGATAGAGCTTAAATATAGGTAAATTATAGGACTTGAACATATGAATTAGTTATGAATTAATGAATTTTTAATCAAATTAAACCTAAAAAAGAATGGCTAAACAATTTATTGTGTTATTTTTATTTATTTAAGAACTAAAAAGGAAAATTTTGACATCAGCCTAGGAAGAAAGAAAGCTGAGGGCAATGACATGCTAGACCCACATGTCATGGATAGGGAAGGCTTAGGTTCGCTGTGAACCAAGTCCACTAAGGTGGTCCAAGGAAAGGAACAACCAAGATCAGGTTATCCAAGATTGATAGACATCGATGACCGAGATCAATTTAGAGGAGATGGCCACATGGCTTAACAAGTGGTCACTAGGGATGGAGAGGTGAGGTGACGGTGACATGGTGACCACATCAATGCCCAGTGGAATCACCGGATGGTGCCCAATTGAACTAGACGGCTTTGGCAAATGGCGACATAGAGGTAAAAACAAAGGGCAATACAACGATGAAAGAAGCATGGCGATGCTTACCAACGATGACATGATGAAAAATGGTGACTAACAACGACCGATGACAAGCTTTGGTAGAGAAGCTCCTCGGGATCCTCGGCGACAATGGCTTCTAGCAAGCTTCGGCTTCGGGGAGAGGGTGGTCGAGGTTCGTCTCCTCCTTGAGGTCCTAAAGGTGGAGATGGTGCAACTCACGACAGCTAGAATGGCAGCAAGCAGTGGTCAGAGCTAGGCAGCGGCGGTGAAAAGAGAGGAGAACATGGGGAGCGACGACTACAGCTAGAGAAGCTTAGAAAAAGGGTGGAAACAAGAGGGGGGTCCTAGGGAAGCTATTTAAAGGTAAAGGAAAGAGAGATCGACCTGAAATAGCGAGATTTGGTTGCAAAAAAAACTACGGTTTTATGCTAAGCTTCACGAGATAGAAATGGGGCAATTCAAGGTAGATTTGCTCCAAAACTTGAGGAAAAAGCAAGAGGAGAATAAGGGGAAAATTTTCCCCTCATCGAATTTTGGAAAAGGATTGACGGAGCAGCTAAGGCGGTTGAGTTAAAAAAGAAAAGGAAAAGGAGGAAGAGAAATAAGAGAGAAACGGGCCAAGGAAAAAAAAGAAGGAAAGGCCGAAACTTGAAGAGAGAGAGGAATAGGCTAAAAATGGCCCAAGACTTGAGAAGGGATTTTAATTAGATTTTAAATTTAAATAATTAATAAAATAATATTTTATTGGTTAAAAATACTTCTCATGCTCAGATAATTTAAAAATATCCTAAAAATACTACATCATACAAAGCATTTAATAAAATTTTATCCAATTTTATCCAATTTTTATTTGAGCACTTCCTTTAATTATTAAATGATTTCTACAAATTTATTTTTCATATCATTTTATAATTAAGAGATTTAGGGTGTGACGTTATACCTACAAAATCATTGTACCTACAAAATATGCTTACAAGGACACCAAAATTAGTAAATGAAGATTGGGCATGAGACTAGAGATGAAACGATACACACTGAGCTACATATTTACAGTTGGAAATTTTAGCATGAACTAGAAATCTGCATGCTCAGACGCATACGGCTTCGTTGCACATGAATGTACTACGATGGTGAACGTACGCCAAACCAAATCATGAAATCCTAACACTGGAGCGAAGATGACACACCAAATCCTACCCAGACTTGCTCCAGCCTACCTCTCACGCTGGAATCGCACTACACATAGCAACCTATTGCGCCGTCGAAATCAGGAGCCCGACCACGGAAGGATTATGAACTAAAGAGGCAAACCGAAGTGGGGAAACGATGAGGAAGGACTGAATACCTGGGAGGCAGATGTCGGTGATGAAGGTGACGCCTTCACAGGGTGTACCGAAGGCCAGGCAATGTTGCCGGTGAGGAGGCCGTGCAGGGAAGGAGGCTGGGGACGAGGAGGTGGCTAACACGTCGCCTCCGCCGCGGCAGAAGCCCGCCGCCACCGCCACCGTGGAAGCCCGCCGTCGCCGCAGCAGAAGTCGTCGGTCGCTGCCTCGTCAGATTTGGGGGAGAAACCGCTGTAACCGGAGACCGAATTTTCATACCAGACCGAACGCCCACCCCCTAATCACAAAAGTTAAAATATTAAAGGCTCCAATCATTAATCAACGAAAATAATAAGATTACTTCATGTTAAGATTAACATGGAATTTTCTCTCTGCTCTCATGTCTCCTCTCTCCCTACTGTCAGTAAAATTGTCTAGTTGGGAACCTCAGAGTTTGCTATTAAAGACTGTCGTCCATGCCCTTAGTACCAAGCTTCTCAATTTCATTTAGGTTGCAAATTCATGTCTGACTCTCGAAATAGAACTTTTGCATATTGTTCCTGGATTTAATAAAATAATATGAATACATTATTATACAATATGTCATCAAATTTCACTAACAATCATACTTGAAAAATAACACTGGGAATAATATAACATAGATGAATGAGTTCATAACCTAAACATAGCTCAAGATTGTCTAGGCTACTCTATGCCATATTCTTCACAGGAGTCGTCACTCTGTGGTCGTCATGCAGACTACAGAGGATCATATTCCATTAGGACGGTGCTAGAACAAGTGGCTTGACGAATCTCGACCGTTCCTATTGAAATTGACTACAAAGGCCAGACTTGAGGGGTGTTTGGCATCTAGAACATTATGCTATTTTTATGTAATGTTCTAAAGTTCTAAGTGACGCAGTTTCACATCTGTGCCACCAAGAATATAATTGGCAAACTTATCTAATTTGCACATGTATGTTAGGCTGATCAACTGAGTTACAACTAATAGGTCACATAAAATATAAATAAAACAACTAAAAATAATATCTAAGTACAATTTTTATATGTAGGCTATTAGAGTTTCAAAAGACAAACTAAAACATAGACTAAATAAAAATCTTTAAAATCAGTTCTTTTAATATTTAAATTTTGATTGTAAACCAACAACAGCAAGATAAGAAGTTAATAAATCATCTATGTTTTTAGAATGAGATGATCTCGTATATTTATTTAGCATGAGAGATGAGATGTTCCTACCTTCCAATTTTTAATGGAAAAAAACTATTCCAGATCTTAATAAAATATTTGTTTTCAAAAATCATCTCATCTCACCTATCCACATATCAAACACATTAAAACATATCAAACACATTAAAAAATAAATTCGAACCAACCCAATCCATCCTATTGCTTGCACCGGCATGCTAAGATACTGTACATGTCCTGACGAAAGAACCAATTGTGCCAAACCTTATCCGGCTAGAGTCAATAAGTAAATAGAAGAAAAGAAAATAGAAGAAGAAGAAAGGACACATTAAAGAAGAGAGGGCACAGCGACAGCAACCCGGAACCGCGGATTTATATGGACCCACCGACGAGTGGGCCCCACCTCCCAACTCACAACTCCCACTTGAGCAACCGAGTATTGCTTGTAGAAAGCTCTTCGAATCCCAGCGCAGTGACCAACCGCCGCCGCCGCCGGAGCTCGAGCTCGCTGCCGCGCCGCAGCATTGCCCGGGGGGGCCGAGAGACCGATGGCCGGATTCGCGAACTCGCGCCCCGCCTCCCTCGCCCTGGGCGCGCTGCTCGCGTTCCTAAACCTCTTCGCCTTCCTCCTCGCGGTCGGCGCCGAGCGCCGCCGGAGCACGGTACGCCCGCGCGCTTCCCTCCCTCGCTCTCTTCCGGTGCTGGCCTCTGACTAGCGGGGGGCGGGCGGCTTTGGATCTTCTGTGGCAGGGGAAGGTGGTGCCGGACGAGTACGACCTGCGGTCCTACTGCCTCTACGACACCGACGCCTCCACCGTCTACGGCGTCACCGCCTTCTTCGTGCTCCTCCTGGCCCAGGCGCTCGTCACCGCCGTCACCCAGTGCCTCTGCCTCGGCCCCGCGCTCTCCTCCCGCGGATGCGCCGTCGCCTCATTCGTCCTCTCCTGGTGCGCGCGTTAAACCCTATTTAGCCCCCTTTCCTCCACTCCCTTGATGTTTTGAGCTGATGATGGCATGGCGAATATTAGTGTGTGTCAGATTGGATTCAATTTGAGTTTTTTGTTCGTTGTAATTTGAGTGTACGGAAATCTGTGCGTCTTTGAGTAAGTGATGCGATGAGGTGAGAAACCCGCCATGGTTGCTTTGTAGTAGCATGATTTGGGGGTAAATCCGTTGGAATGATGACAAATACATGGGGACACAGAGTCTTGGGTGTTTTCTCTAGTCCTTATTCTTGCTTCAGCAACTGACAGAACTGTTGTTTTCTTGTCAGATTGGCACAAAACTAGAAACCATTGCTTTCAGTAATTTCTTGTGCCAGCAGAAGCTTTTAGGAAACAATTATTACAGCGAGTTTGTAAGTAAATGACTGCATAAATGGGCATTGATTCGTTTACTTGTTTGGGCTCTTCATTTGGGACAACTGTAGTATAAGAACAGTTTACTCTTCTGCCTGGCCTCCATAAACTGAGGGAAAATGGATCACTTTCGCCTATGCTCTAGTTGAAATTAGAAAATCCTGCTCTGAATCTGACAGGACTAAAGGCTTATCCGTTCATAACATTTCATTCCAGGTGATGTGTGAATCTATTTTATGGGCAAATCAGTGAATCACACCTTGCTGATTTAATTATATGAAAAAATTCCCTGTTTAGACCATTAACTTGACAAAGCCATCCAACATTGACCTGCACATATCAAATTTGTTCTTTCATTCATATTGAGAAGTGCAGATTGGCATGACTTGATCTAACACGGTACAGTATTTCTGAGATAGCTTGTGATATTAGAGCGAAGTAGGGTGTTACCACCACCAAATTAATATTTAGTCAGCAGATGGGTTACAGATCATCTCCATTATCAAATAACTGCAGTGATAGATGTGATGCCTGCTTGGTGCTGATTAACGAGTGCCTTTGTTGAGAATTTTTCTTTGATTAGCATATTTTGTTACACGGACACCATTCTTTACCAAACGGGTTAAATTATTTAATTAATAGTATTTGTTTATGGTTCCAACAGCTAACCAAAATGTGGAACTGTGCAGCAGTAGCTTATTGCAATGACAATCTCAGTTGCTCGAGCCATTTTGACTTGTTTGGTAGAACTTATGTTTGGGTTATTTGTGGAAGTAGTCTTTTCCACTAAAATCTTAAACCCCTTTGTTTTGTTGTAGTTGCCTGCTCATTACAGATTAGGGATTGCTGTTCTTTATTTACTGCATACCATTTGGGGAATCAGACACCAACGCAACAAAGAAGAGGGATGCTTTTTGTAGTCACTATTCTTGATTCAGAAATACTGCATTCAATACTAGGATTATTTACAATTTGGCATATCCAAATTAGCATTTAGTGATTTGAAACATCCTTTCCTGTGAATTAACCGACTTTGTAAATTGCACTCCTTTTGTTGTGTTACCTTCAAAGTGGGTCAGAAATGGAAGGATACACAAGGGCTTTCTGATTCCATTTGTAGTCTTACCAAGTTACCATCATACTAGTATATGGTAGTTCTGTTAGGACTAGGCTATAACTATAAGGTACTCCCACTGTCCACTGCTTTGAGAATCAACAACAGCTTTCCCAAAGTGTAATTTCATCGTGTTACTTTTATAAGTTGTTTTTAGCATTTGATGTAGCAATAATTCATGACTATTGTCTGCTACTACTGAACACATTTCGAAAACCTATGCTTGATCATTATAAAGCCATTAGTAACTGATGAAAACTTGGTGAAACGCTTATGTTAGATGATAGATCAAATATAGTTGTTAAATACCATCAGGATCTGATGTAGCTGCCATATCAAGGTTTTCATTGTGATAACCATTGACATTTAGATCTTCTAAAGACCCTTGTCATAATGTCTTGGTTTTTCTTGTTTGCAGGATAACATTTCTCACTGCAGAAGCTTGCCTTATCGGTGGATCTGTGAGAAATGCATACCACACAAAGTATCTTGGTTACTACATGAAGCATGACTTGGTCACATGCGCCACGCTTCGCAAAGGGGTCTTTGCAGCAGCTGCTGCCTTGATGCTCATCAACCTAGTGGCATCTCTAGTGTACTACTGGAGTTACTCGAAAGCCGCAACCGGTGGGTTCATCAAGCACCAGAACGAAGTTGGCATGGGCATGACGGATTACGGCCTTGACAAGGGTGGCTCTATGCTCTGAGTATAGCACTATGTTGCTTTGTTCATCTGGCGGCTATGACGAGTTACAAGATGTCTCAGTATTCTGTGCCGGAAGCTATGTTCGTGCTGTGCACAGTGATGCAGTGTATGACACACGAATGGCACTGTCATGCGGTTATGATATATAGTGTTAGTTTTATTGTATGCCTCTAAATTATTACAACGTTAAACTCGTTAGGTCCTGGTTGTTATATGGCGTGTGCCTGCCTGGCATTGGCTATCAGAACTTGTTTCAGTGCAAATACAGGTGTACATTGTGCTGGACAATTGAATTGACCAGCCTTGTTCACATCAAGAGTCACTCAAATGCACCAAAAAATTAAAATCAGTGGCCAGCCATTTATTTACTTTGACTGAGTCGTAGGAAATATCAAAAATTCCGGAAATTTTGGACCGGAACATAGAAACTGCAGTACGATCCGTGTCATGGTGACCATGTTCTCCATATAAAATGGAATTTTCAACTTGTTACTGAGATCTTCAATGGCTTCATGTACTGACCCAACTGATCACTAGAAGATTGGTTCAGTAAATACATTTCGGTAATTTGGTAATGACCATTAATGCCGCACATAAATGGTGAAGGACAGACAAATTGTCATCAAAAGTATCACCACCAAACATTGATCCTGGTCCATTGAAATTTCTTTAAAATATTAAATAAATTTATTTTTTAAATTTATAATAATTAAAAATTAATTAATTATACTCTAACGTGTTTTTTACGCGCGCATTTAATCTCTATGCGAACGACAGAAATGAACCGCATGACGTGTGTCTCCATAGCATCGGGCGGCAATAGCTGGTCGGCTGGTAGGATATTAAACAATTCTATTGCCTCTGTATTTTTTAAAAGTAAATTTGATAAAATTTGAGTCACCCATAATATAAAAGCTTAGATATTATGATATATTTTAAAGAAACCTAAATTTTAGGGTAAAATGTTTTAAGAAATCTCATATTTATGATTATATCGTTCTTTTTGCTAATATATATACATGATAGATGTAAAAAAGTAATATGAGATATTCTTAATATATATGTTAGCCTCATTTTAATGAACTTCGGTTATTGATAATATGAATTTGTTTATATGTAAAAGTAATAAGTTAATGTGTTATTATTAATAGGGTTATGTTGTATTTTTTTAATTGTGTAATGTAAAAGCGAGGAAGAAGCTAAAGTACACAAGAGGGGATATGTATTTTAAGCCTACTAATATAAACATATATTAAAAATATCATATATAATAATGAAATTATGAGTATTTGAAACATTTTGCTCTAAAATCCAAAGTTCCTTGAAAAGTTTTACATTATAGCTGCCTTAAAACCTAGGATTTTTTAAATTTTACTCTTTTTTAATATATGATGATGTTGATTTTTCAATTCATTTCATTATTTATTTGTCTTTTCACTATTGGATAAAACGTTTTTAGTAATTCTGTTGCCATCAATATTTCTATAAATATTTGTGCAAATATACAAACATACAAGACAAGCTTAAGAAATTTTTATGACAAATGTAGTGGTATTTTTTTATTTTTTTTCACTTTACATAACTAAATAATTGAATAAATATTGTGGCTTTCGATGAGCCATGATTCAATAGAAAGATTGCTAGATATAGCGCTCGGGTTGTTTGTTTGCTGAGAAGAAGGTAGTATGGTAATTTATTGGCTTCGGTTCATGACTACTATTGACGGAGAGTCAATTTTCATCAGAGCAGGTGGAGTTGATAAGAAGGTGATGCATAATGGATTGCTATTAAAGCAGCATACAAACGAAGGTTATTTCAACGGTTTTGTGGCACAACCCCAGCACGATAGGATATATTCATAGCGCCAGTTATAGGAGATGTTAACGGTAGTACTAGGCATAGGTATTGGATCTTTTTGAGTAGTTGAAGCTCATAGGTCAGAGTTACGGTGGTGTGCGCGATTTTGTGTCGAGGCCGGCTTAGCGATGGAGACTAGAGCGGTGCTAAAAAGGTAGCAGACCCTAGGATTGGGATCACGTGGTCTTTAGGTTTGTGGCGCAAGGAGGGGTTAGACTTGGACACTGGTCGTTCATGGTGTTGATGCTAATGAAGAAAGGGAACATGAGGCTTCGATTTGGAGATGAAATCGAACTAAAAATACCAATAAATATGGTAGATGACTCCATAGGATTGTAGCAAAGCAATTGATGCAAATCACAGCAGCAATTAGGTAAGATCGTACCCTATTTCATGGAGTGGTAGTGGTTTGTAGCATCAATGAGCTCACAGGCAGCAAGAGGCACGCTGTTGTGCAGGTGGTGTGCGGTGGCAGATGTGCTTGGTGTTGTCGTCGGGGCTCAGGAACAAACTCAGCAGGTCAGCTCCAAGCGAGTGGAGGAGGCAGGTACCAACAAGGGGTTGTGGAGGCTGCTCTTGCATTGAGGATACAACCCCGGTGGGCATCAATGGTCCAGGCCAATGGGAAGCTTTGGGAATGGCGACATTTCTCCACCATTGGAACTAGCATAGGCGATGGTTTCGTGAGGATGGCACCCCAAGTGTAGGGGTGATGGCTATCACCAGCGTGGTTCAAGGAAGTGGTGTAGTGGGAGGTTGACTCCCGTGCACGGTGGCATTGTTGGACAGGCAATGGTGTTGAGGACCGAGGTGGCAACTGGCGACATATTGAAGGCATAGAGGAGGCGGTAAGGCAACATAGGTAAGTCCTACTCGACGGTCGACGGGAAGAGGCAGCAGATGGCGTCGTGCGGCAACCAGCTTGTGGCTAAGGAGAAGGCGAGCAAAGGGAAGGATGTTGTTGATGGAGTCAATGGTGTTGTTTAACGATATAGGATATATCTAGAATATGTGGGTTAGTATGATGGGATGTATGAAATTACGTTACTAAAAGAGAAAGAGCAAGTTATTATGGTAATTTCTTTGGGTAATTCAAGGTAACAATAAACTTCTCAAATTATCATGGGTTCAATCTATGTATACAAAAAACGTAGATATTGGATTTGATAGCTTGGTTCATAGGACTCAAAGAAAGAAATGGTTCTCTCGTCGTATCGATCTAGTGAGTTTGAATTTGTCTATTTGGTGATGACGCATGCTGTCTAGCTATAGAGTAGATAAAATTAAATTTAAAACAGAATAAAAAGGTAAACATATTCTTCGAGGAGTCGGGTATGTGCTAGCTATGGAGAAATCTAATTTCGCTTGATAAGACTATTATAATGATATATAAAAAAAGTAATACATAGTTATAGGTGAAGTCTAAATGAAGAAATTGTGGAGGTAGAAGGTCTCTTGATGACGATGAGCCTAATGTAGGCTCGTCGAGTGGCTAGGCGTGAGTTGCGAAGAGAGTTAACTCAAGTCTGGGTACATAGAGGCTCACACAAATAATATATTCATATTATAGTATATTCGTCAGAGTTTATGTCGAATATATGTATATAATTAATTACAATTTAGAATTTAGAGTTATAATAAGTATAAGGCGGGTGGTAACCTATTCTAACCACAGAATGACTTAACATAGGCGAGAGATCGACTGACAGGTGATCTAGCCGATCGAGGGTCATGTAATTCTCAAGCATTGTAATTATGCTAGATTAGGAGCGTCCGTAATTAGTGCCCAGAGAATTAGGCTATGGCTAAATTTCGTTAACATCGTATCTCAATATTGTCATCAAGTTTGAATCTCTATCGATTACTTCCACGTTTAGTTAATAATGTGCCGGTTTTATAACACTACCTAATTATGTTTAAATTTTGCTCGTGGCATTTGCGCCATTTCCTAGAATAAATTTAGTGCTGCATTTCATATAACAAATTCAGAGTCTCTGATTTAAAGCTTCTTAATACTCCTACATCTTTACATATGTATGTCAAAATGAGCAATAAAAATCGTCAGCACTAATATTTCTTTTACAGTATTAATTAGATAGCTTGTTTTAGGTTATTTTAATTTATCTTTATAATTACATAGATAATACATGATAATAATCTACTTATTTATCTAAATCAAACGGGAATCTGTTCATCTTGTGTCTGCATTCTGGATGCTGCAAGCACCAACTGAATGCAACTTCACATACCAGAACGAGGCCTACTGGACGAAGCCTCCTGGCTCCAGCAGCAACTAGTCGGACCCGGACTGCAACTCCTGGCCGAACGACCAGTCTGAGCTCTGCTATGGCTGCCAGTCTTGCAAGGCCGGCGTCCTGGGCAACCTCAGGAGCAGCTGGAAGAAGATCGCCTTCGCCAACGCCGCCTTCATCGCGCTCCTCCTCGTCGTCTACTCCCTCGGCTTCTGCGCGCTTCGGAACAACCGGCGGCACAAGTACTCGCTGGTTGGGAAATAATGAGGGTTAGGTTTTGTAGTTGTTTGTGTGTGTGCTGTCTTGCTTGCTGGTCACATGAACAAATGTAATATTTCGGGGAAAAAAATTACGCTTCAGTCATGTTTGGATTATCGATCGTTCCATGTTATGAATGATCACGTACTAGTTCAGTAAATATGTGTTGATTGAGTTCTTGATTGAGGATCTCTCTCAGAAAAATATGTCTCAACTTTTCTATGGTTAATTTTGGGTACTGGAACAGTCATGGAATGAGCCGGTTCAGAGTAAGCCTGCTTTGTTAACATGTAGAATTGGGAGTATGTTCTGAATTCAGATGTTTTATATTTGTATTGCAATGATTCACAGTAATTTTCAGTATTGATGGTGCTCCCACATTATTTCATATTTAAAAAGAAATGGACAAATCAGACAAGTTGCTTTAGCCAGGTAAATAAGTGAGACTAAACCATTGTTCACTTGATCTCTAACAACTACGAAGCTCGAGACAGTAATATGATTGTCCGCTTGATCAGAAGTTGTTCCAAAATACAAATACAGACATTTGCTTCCTCATTGTTTGTGTTCATACTTCAAAATTCTGTGAGTTAGATAATGCTAACCTTAAATCTTGGATAAATATTGTTTTCATGTTTTCTCATTCTTAACTAATAGAATACAATGAAACCAGTACTTCCTCTGTCATAGAAAAAACTAACTATTTGGATGAATCTCCACAAACCCTGAAAGTTGGTTTTTTTTTACGGAAGGAGTAGAAATTTCCTACAAATTCAGTAAAACTACAGTTCCCCACTAATAGTCAAGATTTATAAAACCATAAAAGCAACTACCTTTCCACTAAAACAAGCATCTACAAGTTGTACCACCCCCATGTTTGTGCTGGAATTATTGTAGCTACAACAAGACTATGCATCCCCACTGCAAAGAAGTCGAGAGTGCTAGGGAACGAACTACTCCAGTTGGGGATTTGCAAGTGAATATTCGTCAGATTGAATCATTGCCACAGCAAACTCGGTACACGCAGCTCGCAATAGTGCAGGGGAATCCTAGGTCTCTCGCAGCAACAGTAGCTAGGTAGCTAGTAATAAGCTACAACAATTGATGCAGATGTAGAGAGGGGCCACCTTTTGGTACAGCAAATTTATAGTGCTGATACTGATCGTTTTCCTTTTTTTTTTCCTTTCTTACTGACAAGAGTTTGGTACATGATTATGAGAGTTTTATTCTTCATAATTTTTTACCTGAACATGCACTGTCTTCCATCCCAGTTCCTGAAAATAAGTAGTATGATTCTCAAATGGGCTTGAGGATGCCCCTCGTCTCTTTCTGGGCTTAGCAAGAATCTAACATGTCTCAGTTTTCAGGTAAAGTTGTTCTCATAAAAACAAAGGGACGAGGACAAAGGTACAGATGTAGCACCTTAAATAGCTTTTTTTTAAGGAAAAAAATTGCATGGTAACACGAAAACAAGTTTGTTTTCAGGAATTTTGTGCTCTTTTTTTTAAAAAAAGATCTATATTGATGGTCAATTTTGATGATGAAGAAAAGTTTGTGTTTTGTCGCAATTCACAAAGTTCCCTTAACTATGAACATGTTTTGTTTTTCCTTCATCATTTGTCAGTTTGGCCAGAAAAATACAAGCCTGTAATCTTCTGCACATGCCAAACCCACTGAAACTGAACCATCAGAAGATTTCCATTTCATTGAGATTTGGAGACTAAACATACATGCATATGGCCTCTCCCTCCCAAATTAAGAACAAACACTAGGTGATTAATCGACATCAAAACTTCTTTTTCACCAAATGGATAATGGTTTTCTTCATCCTAGCTACTAGGAGGAGATACACCTAAACCAAGATCCATCTTTGCACTGAAATGTACTAGCACAATAGTTACAGTGGTACTACTAGTAGTACTAACAAACTATAGTAAGCTAGCTCCTTGGGCCTTTTAAGCTCAGCTCTCTGCCTCTCTCCCATCCAGTGGCCTCTTGCTTTCTGTGCATAAGTGTTAATTAGAGCTTTCCATTAACTCCTCTCACACATCTCATGCAGGTATGTAGTCTGGCAGCAGCTGTGCCTGTCAAGTGCCAAAAACAGAGAATGTTAACTGCCAGAAGGATATGTAGCTGAATTATCTGTTGAGAGACAAATATACATTCTTGCCAAACGCCAAGTAAGAAAAGCAATACAATCTCTGGACAAAAGTAAGGAAAATTGCTTCTGTTTTGGGAATTGCTGAGGCAGCAATGAGAAAATAAAGGCAAGTTTTGGGAATTTTTTTTATTTTTTCATGGAACAAAATTGCATACTAAGAACCTCAGCTTGGACTGAATTGAAGAGATAGGTGTGATGTTTGTAGAACCAAAAATGAAGGAGAGGGTAAATAGAAGCCACATTCAAGCCTCTAAAATTTGTTATCCATATTTTAAAGGAGACGATTTTCAATGAACTCAAATTAGGACACATATTAAATTGTTAAAAATAATCCAAGGAATTTTAAGAGAATATCAAAAATAAAAGTAATGAAATCTTGAATTATGAAGAAAAATCCTGTACTGGAAGTGAAACAAAAAGGAGATCTCTAACACTCTGGAGTGAACTAATTGAACAATGACTCATGAGACGTGCCATGAGTAAGCCAGATCATTACATTTGGGGCAAAAGAGAGTGATGTACTAATTCTCAGTCACTGAGAAAGTAGCACCATTGAATACTCCGTCCATTCCATATTATATTTTTAACTTTTTTTTAAATGTTAGGTTGGACTAAATTTATAAGAAATACAGCATATTCACATTACCAAATTAGTTTTATATATTTTAATAGTTACAAATATTACTATATTTTTTTATAAATTTAGTTAAATATAAGAAATTTTAACTTTTAAAAAATCAAAACTTATTGTAATAAGAGGGAGTAGTAAGTGCTGCTCTCAGTTAACACTGAATTTCAGAAAATCTTAAGGACCAAACCATCAAACTCAATCTAGAATAATCCTTAATTAACTTGATCATATTCCACAGATGAATGAAGTTAGCAACTAGTACCAAAGTGAAACTATAAAAAAAATTTACCAGGATCTTATCAGCATTTCATCCCAGCTGCAGATGCTGCTGTTGCTGGGATCCTTTGCAGAGGCTCTTCATGAGCTCCACCTGCGTCTTGAGGCACACCACGTAGTCCAGGGTCTCACTTAGCAGCGAGAACCCGCGCAGCGCCCCGGCGCCGGGGACGAGCCGCCGGAGCAGCCGCAGCCTGCCCTTCACCATCCTCCTCGCTGCCGATATTGCCAGCAGGCTCCTCCTCTTCCTCCTCGAGCTGCACACTACCCTCTGCGACCTCCTCACAATCCTCCTGCTCCTCGCCTCCATCCTCCCGCCGCCCGCCACAGCGGCGCCGGCGGCCACCGCCCGCTTGTAGCAGTCGCCGCCCATGATGCGGCGGAGGAGCGGCTCGTTGCGGCGCTCGGCGGCGTGGCGCGCCACGAGCGCGCGCGCCCACGGAGCCGCGCGGCCGCGCGCCGACGCCATGGCGACGTCGGAGGACAGCCTCACGGCGTCGCGGCTCTCCTGGAGGCCCATGGACTTGGACGTGAGCCCGGCCACCTGCAGGCTCAGCAGGAGCCGCTCCATGAATGCCTTCTTGAACCTTCTTGGAGCATGCATTGCTTCTCACAAGGCCACAAACAATGTCACACCTCACTTTCTTGGTTTCTTGGAAGGAGGAGATGGAGGAGGAAGGAGAAAGGTGATGGATTTGTGTCGTTGTAGGAGGAGATGATGGGATTAAGTAGATATATAAAGAAGAAGAAGAAGCAAACGAAGAATTAAAGATGCATGTGACATTGTGTTTTGCATGTGGCCATCTTACAGCGGCTATTCATTGCTGTGTGTGCAGGTACTATTGTCTCTGTTTCAACCATCCAATCACATACTGCATGGTTTTGGTGGTTAAAGTATACACAGCTTATTTAATTGATGTGAAGTGTAGTATGAATTAATTAATGGTGCTTTGGCCCACCATGGTGTTAATTGTTTGTGTATATATATATATATATTGTTTTCTTCCTGAGAAAAGTATGAGAGACTTTTGAAAATATTTAATGTTATGCGGTAGTGTTCCCTGTTTTGGGCAAATAATAATATATGTTGACTCGATTTTGTGCGTCGATGATTATTATTATTTTAATTTGAATGTGGGGGTAACAAAAATAGGTGTACTGCAGAAAGGGAAGAGGAGACATCTATCAACAATAATGAGGACCCAGTTTGAAATGCCTTTTTCACTGTGAAAGTAGTTATATAACTTCCAACTGATGGGTTTTATATAGATTATTTATTCATTTTTAAATAAGCTTAAGGGGTAAGAAATGGAAAGGTCTAAGTATGCAACATGATTGGGAAAAAAGAATGCACTTTTTTGGAGACAAGTTATAAGAGGTTGGGAAGAGGGAGGGGGATGGAAGAGGCAGCCATGCCCATGCTAGCACATGGTGGACTAGCCCCCGTTTGGACCCTAATAACACCTAAATAGTCCTCATTAATGCCAAATATTATTACTGGAGAAAAAGCTGACATTTCCATTTTCCAAAGAAGACTCCTTAATCAAGTCCTTGATTGCTTATTTTCTGGCTTGATTACATCATCAACTCTTAAAAGGGCAATGGACACTTTTTTTTATTGATACTACCTGCATTCTAGCTAAATAAATAAGTTCTTTTAAGGACAGAGCAAGTATTTTCAATGAAATCATCCTGCAACTAATGGGAAGTTAATTATATTCTTCCACCCAAAACAAGATTGTGTATTTTACCTAGAGATATTGTTGTTATCTGCTACCTCCTAATGTTGCGAGAAAAGGCTGAAATTACTCTATACATTCATAAGAAAAGATCACTTTGATTCATCAACGTGTCTAATTATAGTGTGGTGTGGAGTCTGACATTTTGAGTTCAGAAAGTCTGTTCTTTAAAAATATCAGTTGTCCGGTCATTAGCTTTTATTCCCTCTTATATCCATAGGCTTTGTTCTTTGAAATCCCTACTTTTGAAGCATGGAAATTGTACTACATTATGGTTGATCCAACAAAAATTTTTTTTAGAGATTATACAAAAACAATTCAGTTCCATGCATTCAGCAAACAACAATCATAAAAGATACTTTTTTTCTATAAGCTATAACTAAATCTACTCTGCACTTCAATGTGTAAAGTAGAACCATCACATTAGGCTATACAAAATTTCAGATAATCAGGCAATACCATTGATTAGTCAAAACTTTCTCCATGTCTAAGCAATGCACATGCTTAATCAATGGTTCAAGCATGGCTACATGTGGCAATTAAATGGTACAACAAGGCCACACAGCCTAGTGCTGAAATAAGCCAGGAGGAGGAGCATGCTGCATCCCCTGCATGATTCTTGCGCAGGCAGCTTTGCATGCATGTGTCATGTGTCTCGCCGTTAGCAGGAGGGGTTTCCTTGACTTTGCATAGTACTTGGTGGCCACAGAGAGAGAGAGAGAGAGAGAGAGAGAGAGAGAGAGCATTTGAGTGCAGATGCAGTAACATGGAAGCATGATATTCTCTAGATGTGGGGGCATTGCTTGTATGCATGCATCCACGCCCATTAGCTTTCTCTTCCACACTATTCTCCTCTCTTTGCGCCAGAACTGAAAAAAATAGCCAGTCACATGGCATCCACATGGGGATCACTAATTCCATTTTTGAAGTTACATATTATGCAGTTCTATTTGATCTTATTTGTCAGTTTTTTTTACTTTTTTTAAAAGATAATGGAAGAGCACAGCCAGCATACGACATGTTTTAAATTTACGGAACACAATATGAACCAGCATATTTGTAATCTGTCATGCATTTTGGATAAATTTGTAACTAATTTTATGAAAATGGTATAGAAAAAAAACGAATTAAGGTCAGAGTGCAGCTAAACTATTTTTTTTCTTTCAAAAAAAGAGTGCAGCTAAACTAGATCAGGCCAGAACCTACACAAGATGTACATTCTAGCTAGCTTCTAATGTACAGTAGTAGCAGCTTCAAGTGACAACTATGTGCACTGTTCAAATGTGTTCTAATTGCAGTTGATCGAACTAAATTCTTTTTTTAGTACAGTCAACGTGTTGCTGCCAACACCACATATATTATATTTGGCTCATTTGTTTTGTTATCAAAAGAAACTATATATGTGCTTATTGGCCTGCATTTACCTATGGTGGAAGAAGTTTTTCAGTCCCTGTTAAAAGGCCCCGTTCTACAGTAAGTTAGGGTTACTAAATTGCTTGTTTTTTGTTAATACGTTTCTCAAGCTGCCAAACAGTTAAACGATATATTTTTTTAAAAAAAAATTATATAGAAGTTTTTAAAAAATTTAAATAAACATATTTTTTAAGTTTATAATAAGTAATACTGTATTAATATCTTATCTCATCTCATACTGGCTATCACAGAAAATACCACTCCAAACTTACTTTTTAAACATAGCCGAAGTCATATAGTACCAAATGAGGAACAAGGCTCAATTTAAACATATATAAATAAAATTTGCATATTAAATTGCAAGGATAGAATAGAATTTATAGAGTCTTTAAAAAAATAGAATTGTCATAGGGGCGGATTTACCTCTACGCTGACATGGTGTGGGCTTTACGCATGTTAAATAAAAGTGATGAAAAATTGGTTTATATTGAAATTGATAAAATTAGTTTATATTTAAAATTTTTATTATTTAATTGATTTATATTAAAATTATTTATGAAAAATATAGTGATTGTGTACACTGACTTTGTAAAAATATATACTTAAAAATGTTTTTATTTATATGTGTGCAGGTATTAAATGCTAGAAATAAATAACAAATTGCCAAAAAAAACTTAGATTAATTTTAGATAAACATTAAAAAAAAATTTTTAGAACTTGCTACACTACGTGTTAAAATTACAAGCAGCCCGAATGCACAGAATGGATATAGACTAGCTAGAAGTGGGCTAGTGATAGCGCGTGAACGAACTGACATGGGCTAAAGGAGACCGAAAGTAAGTAAACTGGCGAGTGGGTTGGACGAGAGTTAGTAGACCAGCAGAACAAGCTAATGGTGGGAAATAAGTCTAGTAGCAAGCATGAGTACATATGGGAATGAGTGACTGATAGTGGGCTTGGTATGTTAGCGAGCGTGAACGTGATGGTGCATCGGTTGACAGAAAGGGCTAGACAAGAAGGAGACCTAGCATGCGCGTGCAAGGTACAGGATATTCCAGGGACACACATCTTCACAGGATTTGTATGGAGGTGTAGAAATAGTGTTGCAGTAGGATTATTTATGAAAACGCGTCGGATTTTGTGGTCTGTTGTGTGTCGGTGACATAGCGCAATCTAGGATGTTAGTTTCGAATCTAGCGGCTGAGAATAAACAGAATACTGGTTATAAAATCTCAATCTTTTTCTTTAGGATATTCTGGTTATTTTTTGCTATAAATAGATGATAAGATGTTAGGAATTTTAACACAGAGATTAGAGAGAATTTTTGAGCGAATTTTATAAGCACAATTTTAATAATAATAAAGGTAAAGTTTATAAAAGATTACTGCGATAATTAATCTTTTTTTTCTTATTCATCTTTAGGACTGATTTTAGATTAATTTGTTTTTTATTTGATTTGGATTGGTTTTTTTGGTGTTTTCTAGTGTTGTAAAAAGTTTAATCGGTTAATTATTTTTAGATATCGTATTATTAATTAATTAGGGTTTAATTAATTTCTATCAACATTTTGTCAACTGTGCAATAGCTTTATCTTTTAATATCGTAAGAGTCAGAAGTTCAATTGATTATAAATTTGTTTAGTTTAGGTCGATTGGAGTTACCAATATGGCTATGTTTAGTGAAGAAATAATGTTGTTGTGTTTAGATTTTGAAAATACAGTTTTAGTTTTTTTTAGTTTTTATAATTAGGGAAAGTGTTAAATTTTATTTTACTACATAATTATTGACTCCTTCCTAATCGTCTATCTTAATTATCTCGATGTGAATCCATCCTACAACGCGCTCGACCCATTGAGAACTAGCGATTCTCTGCGGTAAAGTTAGCTGACTTCCCGGGCAATTAGCAGGTTGGACTTAATTAGTAGGAGCATTGTTGGTAACTTGTTTGCTTTGGCTTCGCAATGGACGTGCTCGCTCTGGCAGCGGACATATGAATCGAAGGAATCGTCTATTTCTATAACAAGAACTATGTTTTTATAACAAAATTGTTTTTTTCTTCAAATTTAGTAGCAAAATGGGCTTATAAATTTATTTTTCTGTAACAGTTTTAGTTAGGCTTGTCCGGGCTTCATAAAATTGCTGGCTCCGCCACTGAATTATCGCATTTCCAACTATTGTCATCTATGACGTATCCGGCTTGCATTTCTAGGACATTGTGGAATGCCTGTAGAGCCTGCAAGACCATGTATCTAGAATTATCAACAAGAATGTAGTAGAAATTAACCACCAAGATGTTCAGAAACTGCACAAAAGGTCATGTGCCTCCTATATATGCTTTGGTTGATGATCTTACTTACTAATGTTTAGAAATAGTAAGCTGGACATCATATATATATATATATATCACACTGAACAATACATATTTGTGCAGGGACTCACACGGTCACCCTCCATAGAATTTAGCTGAAATTTGGACGGCATATCAATGCAGAAAAGAAGAAACAACATGAAAGATTTAGTAATTAAATACCTTGTGGTTTGCCTGCTTTCTGATGAGCCTAGGAGCATGAAAAAAAATTTAAGTGTTAGTGTGTTCCCTTGCATTTTAACAAGATATGATTTGATTTCTAGGCTCATTATTTTACCAAAGCAACTTAACATGAAGAATATACTCATCCCAAATCATCATCATTAAATATTTAAGTGTTGTAATTGGCTCTAAAGATCTAGCTAGTAACATGGTAAAAGAAAGAAGAGAGAGAGAGAGAGATGAATTGTCAATTTCTTCCTCACATCCAACTGCCAACATATGAGAGGATGGCCCCATAATTTCTGAATGGCACACAAGGCAATGCAGTGATAGCTACACACTACACTAGTACACCTAGTCAATAGGGGCTGGGCAAGGACTTCTGTACTGTGCTTGGTGAGGCTGTCCCCATGGAACACATGTTGCTGCTATTCAGGTGCCTTTGCCATGCACTCATGGCCATACATGGATGGGTTCCTCCTGTCCAGCCAAACTAATGCATCTCTTCTTTCGAAAATTATTATTAGAGAGATCTGAAGAGGAGAGCTAGCACCCTCCCTACCAAGTGTGTCCCACACCTTCTGGCCTCTCCTTTCCTGCCCAAAATTTAGCTTGCACCTCGGGGGGTGATTGGTCAAACTAATCAGATACTTTTGTGGTTTTTGGTTCTTGGGCTACTACTGCTTACTAGGATTGTACTAGTGTGCGCTGCATGATTTTCTCCTAGTTAATCTCCACATGCCATTTGTTCCAAAAGGCTAAGATTGCTTTCCTTTCTCTGTAAAGGCTGATCATAACATTGATTAGGACAAAAGGCACAATTTTATTTGGAGAATGTGCTACCTAATCAAATGTTCATATTGGCATAGAGCTAGAGAATCATGTGAGGAATTGATGATTTTAGTTCCTATATTTATATCAGGATGAGTTAAGAGGCGCTTTTTGAAGAGATTTGACCCGACATCAAAGAAAAAAAAGTAGAGATTTGACCCGATCTGTTTACGGCGATTTTTGAGAAGAACATGTGACCCCACATGCCGGATGATAGAGATGTTAAAGGGCTCTAGAGGCTGCCCTGCTATGTTCTATCCTTGCCCTTACTTTGGGTGAAATGGAAAAAGATTGGTCACACTAATCAGATATGTCCACTTGGACTCTTGGGTAGTGTGGACTGCATCCATGCTTTCATTTCATCAGTAAACCTGCACATGCTTCTGATTAGGAAAAAAAGCGGTAAGCTTGGTTTTATCCAAGGTAGCAAGTAGCAAGGTCCAATTAAATTGCCTTGTTTAGTGTTTCCACCCGCTAATGCTTGCTCCCCTTGAAACATGGAGATGGGCTTGTCACCTGTCTTCTTGCTGCTGTTCTTATCCGGCTACAGATGGTGCTCAGTGGCAAACAAGGATTTGGTGATTAAAAATTTTAATGGCCATGCCAAAAGGCGATGAGTCAGCACCTACGTGTGTTATGAATAGTAACATGACATTAAATCCAACTTATTCCCCATTACCCCACGCGTGCAACTTGATCAGCTGGCAAGGTATGTTTGACAAAATATGTCAGCAATCTTATTTCCTTCGCCAAGAAAAAAAGAACTTAAAGCAACATAGTTCTATGGTCTATCGAAAAACGAAATTATGAAGACATGGAAACCAAATTAAACAAATGGTGAGAGAGTAATTTTCTTACATATTCATAACTTTAGCTTCTTGCAAAAAGTTGCAATATGAAAGCTCATTTAGGAAAAATAAATTTGACCACTTTTTTCTCCCAGCACCTATGAATGTTGATTGATTCCTCAAATCCAGATGGCTCTGATGTTGTGCAGCATCAGCAAACACATCCTGCCAGATCAGCCTTAGTGCTCCATTTGTCCGCAGCCTTTGTGTCCCTCAACACTTACAGTCATCTGCAGTAGAATTGGTGAATCACCTTCTCCTTGTTCTTTCCTATGTTTGTCAGCCCCCCTTAGAGAGATAACGGCTTTGCCGAGTACACATAAATGTCCTATTCCATTCCTTGCATCCACTGTGAATGTGATGCGACTAGGGCTTGCTTTTCTGTGAATTCTCAGCAGAGACAAAAATAATTTGGCAGAGATAGATGAGAAAAGATGGCCATTGGCCATTGCAGAGGGATCCGAGGAACAATGCATCTTATTTCTTCTTGGTTTCTGTTTGTCGTTCATGCGAGGTGTTATGATGAGAGATGCCAGCATTTGCTTCGTACTGATCTCTGAGCATCATTGGAAGGTACTGTAGAATTCACCAGGGGAACACTGTTGCAAGTACAGCGACTATAGGGTTCCATCTCACAACGGTAATCGTCCGATTTACTGGTCTTGGAATCAGGATTTGGTACAGAATTACTGTTGGTGTTGTGTCTGAATGGCACCCGTTTAGAAGCATGAATTTTGCCTCGAACATGTACTCCCTCCATCCCAAATTAAAAGACCCACATGTTTTTAGAAAAATTAAACTTGATAACTTTTGACTAATAATTATATTAACAATATCTATTTGTATCATAAAATACTTTTATATGATATTAATTTTATAGTTATTGATAATATAGTATAAAATAAATTAATGATTATAATATATCATTGAAGACCATGTTAAAAAATTACAGGTATTATAATTTAGGATAGAGGGAGTAGGCAAGAGAGGAAAAAAAAGAGATTCACATAACAGTTGCTTGCACAGTTCACATCTTCATCTGCCAAGGAGATAGATATATAAGCTGTAGATCCAGATTCCAGCAAGATATCTCTTTGGTGTGGTTGTTTTCACCACCTTTGTACATGTTCCCCGCCTTGAATTTCGGGCACCGAAACTTTGCAACTCTCAATCAGCACATGGATTTCATGTATTGACCATTCATCGATCTCAACTGAAGCAAGTTCAACTATGGAAGAAAGAGAGCACTTCTCTTCACCCTTCCAAAACATCCTCAAACCATGTCTTCGCGGCGCGATAATAATCCTGCTTGAATTCTGGAGAATCTGTATCTAATTCTGCTCAGAGATATATTTCACCAGATTGTTCTGCTCTGAAGCTGTGGTACACCATGGCCTGGTGATATTCATGCCTCTCTGAAAACAGTGGCTGTGGTATAATTTGGCCTAGGAGTCAGGTTCAACCAAGGCCTCTCTCATCATGTGTCCATCTGACGCCCCTCCTGAGAAAACGATCATGGAGGGCATGCAAATGCAGGGTGCAGAAGGGGGGGGGGGGGGGGGGGGGGCCTGCCATGGACCATTTGCATGAACACGACGTGCCATCATTCTCTCGGAGTCTGTGCCGCGCATGCGAGTATCGATGGTGAGAACCAGCGGCTGGGGACTGACAGGTTCACCGGTAGATGGACGTCGACGACGGACGGCGGTCCAGCGTCGTCTGTGGCTGTGCGTGGTAACAACCTTCCTCCTCATGTTTGTTGTGCGTCAGAAATTTCGTGGCTTGTTTCTGATCAAGCATCTGCAATTTTCAGCATGTACAGTGCATCAAACCTGAGGTTAGTGAGTAGTGACTTTGTGCAGTTGAACAGTGCAAGATTATATATATGCATGTGTGATGATCATATATGCGTATATATACAGATACAGCATAGCTCTCTGAACCCTGTTCTTCTGCATTTTTTTTTATTTTTTGGGTTTGGCCCAGGCCTTATTTTGATGCTTGTTAGTACTAGAAGCAATCCTGGCCGATATATAGTGCATAAGAGTAATGGTTGAATAGGGATGTTCTATGAAAATACCTGCGTATTTAGTGTGTATTTAGTTACTTCTTTATTACAGAGAGAAAAAAAGGAAAACATTTATGCCGGTTGGTCTGTGGAGGTACATATGTTCTTTCTTGTGAATGCAAGTGATTACCCATGTATTTTGTTTTAACAATAGCAGGTATAAATAGTTAAAGACAAGTTTAGATTAAAAAAACTCAGAAACTTTTTTTTTAGTTTTATGTGAACTTCATGTGCAACAGTACCCTACATGTATCCTTTATCCGAAGATGAGCATAGACAATAGATTCTAAAGAGATGAATGGATAAGGTACCGAGAGGATAATTCAAGTTTGTGAGTTCAATTTATATACTTAAAACGAGGCAGAGATAAACAAATACAGAAAGCAATAAATAAAGGGTACTGTACTTGCATGAACAAATAATAAACATCAAGATCATTAGAAGCGTACAATAGGGCACATGAGAACATGAGTGCATGTGCCATCACTGTGCACTCAAAAAAATTCAGGTACGGTGCCTTGTACTGCACTCTCTTTACTGCGTTGTTGGATGAGCACTATCTTTCGGAAAAAAAAAACTATGCTCAATGATGGTGATTTTTCAGCCTGGTGGTTCCGTTACATCTGTCACTTCACACAACAGAAAATTACCAATACTTCAGAGAACAGCCAACAACACCAGATTATATAACCAAACAACTTCCTCTAAACAATTTCTATCCTCTACGGAATGGACAAATACATTTGCTTAGCTAGTGCTGCAAAATTTATCTAAAAAAAAATCTGCTGATGGGTATGCCAAGATTTGTTTCTAGTTTTGGGGGAAGGTAAGTCTAAGAAAAATCTAGGTTATCGAGTAATTCGCTTATTTTAAGGCATATCTGTTTTGACCTAACCTATAACAATAATACTGTAACATTTTGTTCAGAAAATCTAGACTCTCAAATAAGATAAATGATTCTTTAGAATTTGGAGGCTGAATATCTAGATAAATAAAAATCGTGGGTAAGTTAGAGATTATAGTCCCTAAAATCTTCTACGGAATGGACTCTTTCATACTTAGCTATAAATTCTGATTCAACCGAGAGGTTGGGTTAAAAGGGTTTTTTTTAATATTACTAGTTCACAGTGGGTACAAGCTGTCCCAATGATCTTCAGAGAATGGCCCACCCAACAAATTTTACAGCTGAGGAATCCATCGATCGGGGCATCCATTGATCAATCCTTCCTTCTAGCTCTGCAATTTCCAACTCTAGTGGTAGTACAACCCTACAGAATATCCACAGAACACGGCTTTTTCCAGCCAGATGTCCCAGAAAGCATGACAAAGAGGCAGGTGAAGGGCTGAAGGCCACACCAGTTTCTCTCGGCTTCATCATTAAGAAAACCGAGGAGTAAAATGAGGAATGAAAGGAAGACCTACCTCAGTTTAAAAGAACAGGTGAACTGAACAACCCTTCTCCAGTAACTGGGCTCCAGATTGGATCAAAGAATTGAGAGTATTTTTTTCTTTCTGGAAGAGAAAAAAAAGGGCATTCAGTCCCTCTACATTTTTCCTTCGCTATCAAACTTTTATGGGATACATGTTCTGAAATGAGTCTCAGCCCACTTAATGGGTCTGGTTCATGTTCAGTAGGGTTACCTGCATAATTTTAGCCACAAGAACATTGAGGAGGCCAATAACAGGGAGGGGGGTGAGGAAACTGAACGGGAAATAGAAACTATTTTGAACAGAATTAAGAATCTACAATTAGATATGAGATGTGTGGACGTGTGATACATTTGGAACGGACCTGTATCTGATATGATACTAAAACGCCTGCATGGCTGCATCTGGGTCTTTTCTTTCTTAATATTGCACTCTCCCCACAAAACCTGAAGTAGAGCATCTCTTGATGCTTTCTGGCCTTAGAGAAGGAAATTAATACATTGTCATCTGTGACCTCTTGCATCTTGAAGCACCTATGGCCTTACCCATTGCTCCAAGAGGGCTAGGTTCATGTATTTCTCTGCACTCAGTCTGTCAATGATATTGCTGTAAGCTGGGGCCAGACAAGGAACTCTGGAATCAATACGCCTACAAAATCACTTAAATGGGCTCAGCATGCAGTAAATTGAATAATCAATCAGTCTTGACAGAAGTGAAAGGCAGAAGTGCAACTAGCTGAAATATTCTTTAAAGAGTATATTCCAGATAAAATTTTAATCTAAACATGAAATAGTATCACTGAGCATGTTGCATGCACCCATAGCTGATAGCATGTGGTGGACAATCAAAATTCTCTTCACATGTACACACACTAGTTGAAGTATAAAATATCACCTATGAGGAAATACTATGAAATAAATCAAACTAGCAGAACAGTAAAATTCTTTACAAAGCTTTAAGCACAGTAACCGAGTTCTCTAACAAAGAAAATATTAGGCAATAATGCCAACAGCAATATTCAGCTAGAGCAATTTTTCATGTGAAATTTCTATCCCTGTCAGACTGAAACTTGGACAAGTGCAAATTTATTGATGACCAGTAAGGCTTTATTGATCCCACATGCCCATTCGATCATTTGATATTGACATGAAAAATGCTTGAGGTTGGGTATAAACCTTGAACTTCATAAATGTATAACAACAAAATGTGATTTGCGCATATGCTCTGAGCTCACCTAACGATGAGAGTCCCCATAACAATTCAGTCTTGGTCAGTAAGATGGGACCGAATTATATCTGCTCTCCAAATAATAAGGCAAACCTGAAATGGCACTGTTATACATGACGCAGTTCATTATGTAGATTGTTTGGACCATGGACCATCTACTTGAGAGCGTTTTTTCACATGGTAGTAGAGAAGAAGATATCTATATAGCACTGTTCAACGATTAGCAAGTGAAAGGCACTGGATTTTTGTCAATTGTCCTCTTTCTTTTACAAAGGCTTGGCCAGAAGATCTGCACAATAGCCGCAGTTAGTGCTTAGTTCGTTTATTACTATAGGTTTTCAACCACCTGCTCTCAGAATGTACAGAGTAAAGTAAATTAATATAATTATGAAGAAGGTGCTCATAATAAGTGAAACCCACCCAAGATGGATCAACACATGAGAGAAAGAAAGCCCGCAGCTCAAAAAACTTACCAGGAAAAAAACATCGGACAAAATTGCGCACATATATGTCTCAGGCATTCTGGCATCCTAGCGGCAGATCACATGAATAAGGTATCAATGCCTGATGAATGCTACAGTGAAGAGTTGTTTACAACACGCAAGAAGAACCTGAATCCATGAGGACAGATTCAGATAGAAAAGACAATCAACAGTATGGGAAGTGAAACATATTATTGTTGGTTAATGGGTAGCAGATAGGTTGGGCCTCTTCTGACGTACATCAAGTGCAGCTAGGCAAGATATTCAAATTAAAACTGTCGCTTTGCTAAGAACAAGGATGTAAAGAATGTCTGAGATATCATCCACTCTTAAGCATTTGATTATGCATTAACTCTTTTTGAAGAAGTTCATTCTCAGCCTACATCCAATGCTAAAAGTTTTAGACTCACTAATTGGGAAGTCAAATGTCACACCACAAATCGAACTGCTCCTGATCTAAACAAAACCTGAACAATACCTCAATTGGACAGAAAACGAAGGTTGGTATTGATCTATGAGATACCATTAGGAGTTAATCAGCTAAAAAAAGAAACATTATGTAATCTTCGACCATGAGAAGCACAGTGGTATCCAGTTGCATATTATGGTGTCAGCTAATCCAAAGCTACTTCTCACAGGTACAAGTTCACATCAGCCAGCTGGTGTAAAGACCACCCATTTGTCATGGAGTCTATAGGGACAAGAAAGATACACTTCAAGACGTGATATAAAGGAGGGGTGCGACTTAATTTGTCCTTAAAATATTTGTAAGTTATAAAACTAGATATCAAAGGTTCTCACAAAATTTAAGCAAATGGTATAAAAATATTTTATTCTTTTAGAGGCTTTAGTCATTTAGTTTTCTTAAAAGTCGACTTTCTTTTAATCACATGGTAAAACAAGATCGAAAGAAGTTGTAAGAAGAAGAAAAACTCACACCATAAACACATAAAAGGAGGGGAGTAATATATGATATTTAAATTACAGAATTTAAATTAAAAAAAAGAAAATTAATTACAAAATAAACACTATTTTATTAATTAAAATATGTTTACAAAACTTTCACAAAACTTATAAAATTCTTTCAAGAATTCTAAAAGAACTTTCAAAAACTCTTCTAACTTTTTCTTATTTTCCTCACACAACTATCTCTAAATCTTTTCTCAATTCTCTTCAAAGTTGCTTAAGTGTGTAAAGTCTTCCCATGCTCTTTTATAGGCCAAGGGTGCCTGGTTAACAATATCCTAATTAACCTTAGTCCAAAATCCTAACCATTTAAAAATTTTAGCCAACAAATTTAAAATGAATGGCTCTAGTTACACCACGTCAGTCGCCATAAGGAGGGCTACACGTATAGCATACAACTCTAGAGAATCTCGCTGTCATCACCTCCATGTCACTCGCACCAATCCGGTGACGCCGTGTGTCCCTAGGAGGATCCTATGCGGCACGCTTGGTGGCACTCTCTCCCTCGCGTGCTATGGGCCTCATCTATTAGCCACTGCCAAGCCTGCCACTGGTCAATTCACGCCAACACCGTCGGGCCAGCATGTCAGTCGCGCACTCTAGAGCATGCTCGTGCCTTAGCACTTGCACCTGCCGAGCGTGCGCTGCTGGGCCACCTGCCTTCCGAGCCTCTTTGGCCTACACGCGCGCGAGCTCACTTGCGTCCTCACACACTTGGCCTATTGTCATTGCTGGGCCGAAGCCATGTTGGGCTATTGTCGCCGTTGCTGGCCGTTGTCCGGCCTACTCGTCTGTTGGGTCGTCTCTCTCTTTTTCTTTGATTTTCTTCACAAATTTTTGACATTTATACACTTGATCTTATGAAGCTTGTTGCAAAGACCTCTTCGAATGGTGTTTGTCTACACTATGCCACATTGTATTCAACATTGTCACTAGACATCCTTGATCACATCAGACCTCAACTCATCTCTAAGTCTAGTCCTGATCTACCATTGATCAAGATTGACCTCCAAGGACCTATACAGATATTGCAACCTAACCTATGTTAGTGCATGAATATACTTTCAGTACTTTCAATACTTACTAATTTTTATCACAAATATATAAACCAATACTTGGTTTTACATTTTGTGAGCCACTTTTGTCTTTTTGGCTATAAGTACCACTGAGTTGGACATATCAGTAGTGGTGGGTGAGTTAGATAGAGTGGGGCAAATATCCCCTTGAAGTTGAGACTTCCCTAGAAGATCTGTATGCCCTAATGGAGGTGAGCCAGTCATGATTTCTTCAATAGTTCAGTCTAAGCTAGCTGCCCTATCTCCTAGCCTTCATGCCATGGAAGTACAATTGTCTCTAAAGGAACTATAGCTGAGACAACTTCACTATCTAAGTTGTCCATGGTGTTGTTTTGCCTTTGGTTGATGCGTGGATGTGTTGCTGCTCTCTGCTAGCGCATGATATGGTAGTAGCCTTGAGGTGGTTGTGTGGGTAGTTGCAGAGGCTAGAAGGGTGGGAAGAGACGAAAGTAGTTGTCATTTTCATCAAAGCTTTTTGATCTGTCCCATGTCTGAATCACCTCAATCTTAGTAGTTGTGCCATCATGTTTTAGATTGTTCACCCAGATGTAGTCATGTATGATCTTGCTTCGATGGGTTTCCAAGACCAGCCTAGAAGAGAAGTAATCCCCTCCCAAGGTGTATTAGTCATCTATCTCAATGAGAACAACAACAAAACCTTTCAATCCCATTCAAGTTGGGGTAGGATAGAATTAAAACCCAACGAGAGTCTCAAATCATGGTTCAAGCATATCAATAGTTGTTTTTCAAGTACTTCTATTCAAGTATAGATCTTTAGGTATATCCTAATCTTGATGTCTTCCAAGAACCAATGTTCTTGCGGGAAATTTGTGGTGCCTATCTCATGGAAGGTGTTTCTCAGGGCAAAGAATCTTACTTCTGTCTCCTTATGTCTTTATAGGATGATGTGTGTCCCATAGTCTAGAGCAGGTGACCAAAGGCTATCATAGCCTCTCGGTCTAGAGGTGAGTTGAACATAAGCATGAGTGCCCCCCTTGTTGTTGGATGAAGAGCGTAATGTAGGTTTGGGAGCCTTTGCCTAATACCAACTCTTTATGATTCTTGCAGGACAAGCAACAATAGGGTCATTATAAGTGTGGGCAAAGTAAGCAACAATGGACATATCAGTGGTGGGCATGAAAACATCAATAGAATTGTTTGGGTTGAAGAAGACTAGGTTAGTGAGAGAGGAGTCTCTTGAAGTGTATTCCTCCTTAGAGGAGGATTGGGGTCTAGTGTTTTGAGGTGGAGGTGTCGAAGGGTTGTTGTGGTGTGGCGCTAGAGCTAACGGGAGGTGGGTTGGAGGTGGGGATCTAGAGACAATAGCATATGGGGAAGCAAATTTAATGTACCGATGTAAGTTCAAGTGTCATTAGTTTAGTTTTAGTGATTAATGACAAATCTAATTGTGTGAGACTAATATAATTATTAAACATGTTTTTGTATAGTCTATTTGGGATATAAAAATAAAAATGAGGTATATACTAAACTCCTTATATTTTCATTTGATCTCTCTTATGGATCCAAAATATAGAGTGAATTTCTTCATTGTCCTTCATTAAATATGTGCATATGCTTTTCATCATATTCATATACATGCACATCTTTAGATGAGCTCACTCTATATATTATGGATTATTAGTATAGATATATCATTTACTCATATTTACATAATTTATATTAGCTTATCATGCATCACCAAAAAGGAAAAAGGTCAAGAGAATTATGATCAAACAAATATGAGTAATTATTGTTTTGATAGTTTGTGATAAACCGGTTTTGCGAGACTAATCTCTCTCCATGAGTTGGTGGATAGGTTTCTCTCAAATTTAATATGAGTAGAGATGGTGATATATTTTTTGATGCTAAATCTTAATCACAATGATGAAACACAAGGAGATCAATCTATATGTATCATTCTTTCTCTCTATCTACATATTGACATATATGTGATTTGTATGTCATTGATATATTCTTGTGAGACTAATATTTTATTTGAACCAAATCCTTTTAGTCTCAATTACTTTAGGAACATAGAGATGTATGTGTCTATGTTTATCTATATTAATGACACATGCTTCTATATATGTATAGGATAAAACCTCATTGATTCACCTTTAGTTATGTATACACTTGCTTCTCATATATATATTTTATAAACATGTGTTTAGGGGAAGCAAATCCTATATATTTGTTATACATATTCTAGATTCATGTTATTCACCTTCTCTTTAATATTGGATCTTTGAAATTAAGCATATATGTGAGTATATGATATTTGGTGTTAATGGATAATCAATAAATTAATTTATATCCTTTGTATGCAACCGGTTGATCATTAGATGGAGGATGACAATCGATTTATTAGGACTAATGCTTTTCTATGAAGGAATAGGTCCTACCATGATGAGGCTAATGGATGACAATATGGTTTGATGGTAATCAAACCAAGAACATGTCATGTTGACAAGGATGAAGTCAAACTTATGACAAGAAGTAACTTTAGACAAAGGTTGATTAAAACCCGGCATAAAGATGGTTTAACCGGATTGTCACAAGTGTTGATTTTAGGTCAAGCATCAATCTCGATGTGAATGCCACAAGACAAAGGTATAATGCAACTAAGAATGTTTTTATTAGTCTTTTTGTTGGTCTTGGCGTTTGGTGAAAAGACCGGATTGCTAGATAGGCGTCGCACTATCAAGAGGGATCTATGAAGTGATCATGTGGATGATTTTATGCCATGTTAGTTCACTTGCATATAGTAAGAGTGTCTAACCAAGTGTGGTGAGCCTTTTCTCAATTGTCATGCAAAGAGAGAGGTGGACATATATAATAGGAACGAGTAGTCTCTTATGCCTATATCAACTCAAGTGTCTTTTAGAGTTTGAGTAATTTCTCCTTGATAAAAGTTATGATTCTTGGATGGATTATTTATGGATTGTATAAACCTTTGAAAAAGCTTTTCATAGAGTCAAAGAATATTAAATTCTGACACTTGAGTCATGAGATATCAACGTTTTTGTATCGGTCAGTTATGCTTCAAAAAATAACCTATGGTTAGACTGCCTAGTGAATTGCAGTTAGACCGCCCCCTGGTCCGACTGAGGTCTTCTAGAGACATTTTAACCTCACCAAAGGGGTGCCAGTTGGACCGGGACCTCAATGTCGGTCGGATCAGGATGCACATTGAATGCATTGCAACCGATTTTTTTTACCGTTGCATGGGCTAGGCAGTTCAACCGGCTCTCTCATGGTGGTTGGACCGGCAATATCTAGAAGTTGGAGGATCTCGCTTCCAACGGCTAGTCTGGCTTTGTGGGTGTACAAATACACCCTCCATATCAGTAAGGGCAAGGTTTTGGCACTTCATTGCATTATTTTGAGTTCTTATAGATCTAGTGAAGTGTTGGAGAGTGAGTTGAGCCAAGCCAAGTATATTGCTTCATTGTTAGAGCTAGTGTGTCACTTGATCATCCTCAGCAAACATCCTAGTCATGTTACTCTTAGAGTTTGTCACCTCTTAGATGGCTCGTAGGAGTTATTCGATGGCCTCTCCAAAGAAGTTTGTGGAGGAGGCCCGATGGTTGATTGTGAGTGGCTCGGTGTTCACTATCTCTGGAGTAGGGGAGAAACAACTCCTAGTGATCAAGGCTTGTATAGACCACCTTGGACCAGCTCCCATCTTACCTATCTGTTGATGAGGAGATTTAGAGACTTAGTGATTTGAGCGGTGAAGTTGGGCTTGCCTCAATGGGGATTAGGAAATCGGTGAGTTTTCGAACCTCGGGTAAAAAATCATTTGTCACTTTCCGCATTTATTTTGTTGTATTTACTTTGAAAAAGTTTACATACTATAGATCATTTGTGTTAATATCACCCTAGGCTTACAAACCTCAACATAGGCTAAGCTTCTTTGTGCACATAGTTGAGACTAGTTGATTTAGGCCTTGAATTATGCAAAAAATATCATTTTGATTCTCTTCCGCATATAAAACCTAGTTTTAGCCAAAAGTTTTTTAGCCACCTATTCACCCCCTCTAGTCGGCTTCCTTGATCCTACAACTGGCCAGTAGCAGGGGAAGCACTGTCTAAATGAATATCCATTAGGGGGACCACAAGGAAAGTACCGTTGGTGTTGTCTATTGTCCGATGAGTAGAGGATTTAGGAACTTCTAGCATGAGCTTTGGTTTGCCTACTGCAATCTCTTGTGCCCGCACTGGGTCCTTTATCTAAAGCAATGATAGGGAACTATTTGCTGTCGTATCTCCAAAAGTTATGTAGGGACATGAGCACTTGCAGACTAAGGGACTAAAGCAACTGAGCGTATTATCTCTTCTTGCATATGGCCACTGTGAGCTAAGGTTGTTGAGCGGCAAGTGGAGCTTGATCTAGTTGATCTACCTCTTAAGGACTAGACCTCCCAAAGCTGAGACTCCACCGTGCTCAGCAGAGCAGTGGTGGGGTTTCTCTCCTCATGGGGCATAGGTGTGGCCAAGACTTGTGGATGGCCAAGATTGGCATGACGATTGTGGGCAGGAGGTTGCAGTTGAGCAGGTGGAGGTGGAGTGGAGCAGCATTTGCGGAAAGGGGTAGGGCTCAAAAGTGGAGGGGGTCTAGAATCTTAGGAGTTGAAGGTAAGGTTTGCTAGGTTGTGAATTAAGTGAGTGGTGGATCTAGGGGAGTAGCAAAACTAGGGAGTAGCTTTGGGATGCATGGTTGGAGAAGCAAAAGTGCTACTATAGTCCTTTTGCTTGTGGCCTAACCAACAGCAATGACCACACTGGAGAGGATCATCATAGTCACACATGGAATGGTTGGAGGCGAGACAGTGGTAACAGTGGTTTGCAATGGGGATTGCTTGGTTGGGGGAGAGAGGAGCTTGATGGGGGAGGAGCTAGGATGAGCTGGTAGCTAGGAGTCTAATGCTTCATAGTATGAGTGTTGTTGCTCCCGAGGGTGTGTATGGAGATCTTTTGGTTGTAGCCACAGTGATTCATTTTGCCTGTCTCATCTGTAGGTGAACTAGGCTGTTAATAGTACCAACAACAATAGTTAAATCCAGGTTACGTTGCCTTTTCTATTTTTCAAAATGCTTTGACTCCTAGTAAATTTGGGCTGAATTTTTTGAATGCTGTTGAACGACCAAAGCAGCATGGTGAAAAGATCATGGAAAAACAGGTTGAAACCAGCCCAGTAGCGGTGACCACAAAGTATGATAGCATTTGCCACATTATGATTTGAGACTTTTGCACTGCAAATTTGTGCCCCACAAACAGAAACATGGAAAGAATTGGGAGGAAAAGAGAACCATAAATTTAAGCAAGATTCGACAATGGATGGGGGGACGGGGATCGACAGAGAAGAAGTAAAAAATCCAGACAAAAGCACATGCGAGAATGGGACTAAAGCAACATGAAGGAATGACCGACAAAGAAAATTCATGAATAACACGGTTTTTAAAAGGCGGCGTCTGAGCAGGCTAGGTTTGGAAATTTACCTTGATTTAGGAGAAGTTGCAGCTGAGACACATTATCTGTTGCAGCAGAGGATCTGCTAGAGTGGAGTTTTGTGAAATGGATGGTAAGATATTCATGAGAAAGGGATTGTGGTGTGGAGGCGCCTTTTTCACCTAGCAGAGCTCCGCTCCGCCATCTCCTATTTGTTTCCTCCCAAAGCCAAGAAAGGGATGTATGAATGGTATATTCTTTTCTTGGGTCACATCCAATCCATCTGTTTCATCAATATGCAAAATTTTGAATTGTCTTCTTGATTTATGTTCAAAATCAATATGTTTTCCGAGCAGCATGTGAGCATCTTATTTCAAACTGATTATTCAATTGTTCAGGGAAATGCCTCAAGATGGGTTCATAGTTCACAATTTTGTGAGATCTCGCTCAAAATTTGTTCATCTCCAACCAGCTGGAAACTGAATTTCTCTAGGGTATTTCAAGGTGATTTGAAAATTTCAAATTTGGAATGGGAAATTAAAAAAAACTGAAAAATCCTATAAATAGTATTATATTTGTAGTACTAATTGGTCTAATTTTTTTTCCAAAAAGAACATGAAATTATGTGCATTTCGGACCTCAATCGAAAGAAAGAATAGCTATAGAAACAATGAAAATGCTGCAAGGGCCCAAAGTCCATTAAATTCCGTCCCATTGAGCCCATTCTTTATGAAAGTATTTGTATGGCCACAACCACAAGACCATAACTTTCATATATTTTAAACAAAAATATTGTATTCGAAGTGATATAATGTTGTGGTTAAATTGTTGTATTAATTCTCATTTGGAATGATAATATTAGGCAAAGTTTAATTGCAAGGTATCATTTGGTGGAGTTATTGACAGTCTGACACCTTCAGTAAGAAATGTTGTATGAGGAAATACATCATTCAAGACTTCAGAAAATATCAGTAGATCGTGGGTTTCATCATATACTAGATTACTCAAAGAACTGTATTCTTTCTTCAGAACTGTATTCCGACTGCTCAAAGAACTGTATTATTTCTTCAGAACTGTATTCTGATTGCTCAAAGAAAAACAGTAGTGCTCTAAAATCTGAACAAACTGGATAGCATTTGCAGAACAAGCAAAAATACGGGAAAGTGAAAAGAAGGAACTGATATCACTATATTTAAAAACTTCTGGCATCAGGCAGCGAGAAAATTACATTAATTAATTATATACTATAGGAAGAACATAACTATAAACAAAGGAATTTACACGTATTATCACAAAGAGTCTTTCTTCAAATCAAGCCAAAGAAGCAGCCTTCGAGGCCGCCCAAGAAACCTGGCCTTCCATGCAGGCTCCTCACTCTCATAGACAAATCCACATTTGTTGTACAGCTTCTGGGCTGCCTCATTGTTGATGGCAACATGAACATACAAATCAGTTATACCTGCCAAAGTTTTGCATAGATAAGTGTAGGAATGTGGTGTACAGTAAGACTAAGATCCCAACTCTATATATGGGGTCAGGTCTATATATATACAGTCCAGTGGTCTAACACCCCCCACAGTCGTAGCGGGAGAGGAACGGACGTAGAGACTAGAGCGAAAACTGGTGAACAAAGGCACGAGTAGACCTTTGATCATAATGCCGACGAACTGATGCGTCAATGGTACATGAAGCACCGAAGAGTAGTCAACACCGGGATGTCGGTGAATAGTTGGCATTAAGGTCAAGAAAGATTGGAACGTGAAATTTCACGTTAACGGCGACGTAAGGTGGTGAGAAGATCGGCGAAGTGGTGCCCGAGATATAGTCAGGAGCGTCGATGGCCAAAAGAGATCTGGTGACTGGAAGAGTGCCGAAACTAAGGGCCGACTCGGTGGTCATGACAAGAGAGTAACGGGTGCGATAGGCCGATGAGGGTAGGGGCCGATGAGGAATAGGTGGCTGATGGGAGAGTAGGTGGCCAATGAGGAGAGTGGTTGGCCGATGGGAGTAGATGACCGATGAGGAGAGTGGTGGCCGATGGGAGTAGGCAGCAGAATAGTTGAGTGAGGAGTGGGTAGCAGACTAGGTAGGTCACGAGTGGGAGAGAGTAGGTGGGTCACGGGCGTGAGAAGGTTCGCGTCCGTGAAGAGAAGTTTCACGTTTGTGGACTCGTGGACGCAATGGAGTGGAGCGGACGTGAAAAATCGGAGAAGACGCAAACGCGAAGAAAGGAGGTTCGCATCCGGGAGACAGAAATTCGTGTCCGTATACACATGGACACGTTGGAGTGGCTCAGACGTGAGTGGAGAAATTTCGTGTCCGAGAGCAGGTGAGCATGTCGGAAAAACGGGAACCGAGAGAGTTCCAGCGATGGAGGACGGACAAGTCCAGCCGATGGAGGGCAGACGAGTCTAGCCGATGGAGGACGGACGGGTGTAGCCGATGGAGACGACGAGCGCAGAGTTGCGCCGGCGTCGAAGGAGGGGAAGGTGCGTCGAAGCAAGTGAAGAGCTAAGGCGGGTCTGAAACGAGACGAGGAGGCGGATGGAGGCTGTCGCCTTGTCACGTGGTGGAAAAGGGAGGGGAGAGGGTGGTGGAGAAGAAGAAAGCCTTTTGCGGAGGAGACGGGAAGGAGAGAGCCGAGACAAGAAGGCAGAGGAGGAATACCGGGGAAGAAGGTATACGACGGGAAGGAAGCGTCGACTCGCTGGTAAGAGAATGCTAGTACGCCGAAAATATCTAGACCTTCTCTAATACCATGTAGGAATATGGCGTACGGTGAGACTAAGACCACAACTTTATACAGAAGAGATCGGATCTATATATATATATACAGTCCAGTAATCTAATAGTAAGCAACATGAACTTTGGTGAATAGAAAGGGCGTTAATCAGGAAAAGAAGTGAAAGAATATGTCTACTAATGGACTGTTTAAGCTCATCAAAAGTTAGCAGGATTTTATACAACTAATTAAACTGCCAGTTTGTAGAAGGTATTGTTGTGCTGGACATTCTCACAAATCACAAGTCTGATTACCATGCATTTACTGAGTAATGGACTTAATGATAAGTGTAGCATCATCAACATACATGAAAGCAAAGGAGTTAAGAAAACTAACAGAAATCTACTCACCCCATTCATGAGCCAGTTTCTTAGACTTGTCAACCAGTGCGTAACCCAATCCATTTCTTTGAAGCTCCTTAGCAACACAAACATTGCTCAGATAAGCTCTTGTATGGCTGGACTCATTTACCTATTCATATATATGATAAAATATTATAATTCTTTGAAAAAACAAAGAAAATGGTTTTTTTAAGTATTTTGGATCATAATTTCACCTATACTTCCAAATGCAACTCATGTTTATTTGTTAACAAAATGAGAAAATATGTAAGTTAAAATGTATGTGTCATCAGAAAGCAAGCATTGCAGATATTAAGTTAAGTGTAATTAGTTAAATCTGTTTGAAACTATAGAAAATGACAACTGATGAAAGAAAAGCAACTAATCTAAGTTACGACTTTAATCAAGCTTCATCCTTAATCACATGAAATTTCTAATATAATACAATTCAAAAGAACTCAATAACCTTACCCCAGGCCTCTTTCCAGTCAGTTCATCTGGTAGCCAAAGACATTGATTAAGGTCTAAACTACCAACTACAACTCTCTCTTCTCCATCTTCCACAAACTGAAAATGCAGAAAAAACAAGACATCAGATTAAGTGGACAAACTCTAGCATCCACAGATTAATCCTGTTAGAAACGAATACTGGATGTAGTGTGAAGTTCTAAAAATAACATGTGCGCCAAGAGAAGTGAATATGCAAAACTTAAACAATGAAGAGTGCAATTAGATCAAAACGAACATACAAGTACCACCAGACTTATCTGGAAAAAAGAAGAAGAAAACTACTGACAAACTCCATGGCACAATTTGGCATTTGTGAGAAAAATGAAACACATTAAGCCTAGAAACTCCCTTCTCCAAATATCTTCCTGTTATAGGCTTTAAGCCCTGTGGGCCCTGATCCTTGTATACATGAAGTAACTGTCAGATTCCTTACAAAGATTAAGTTTATATTAGGTTGGTTATCTATTTTGGGCATACGTCTCTACATGGTCAACTCATCCTATTTCTCTTATATGTATAATGATGAGGTCATCCACTACTCCGCTATACCTGTTATCATTAAGAACGAACAAAGTTCCTAGTCTCTTCTCTTCTTCAACTTAGCCTCAGAGCTAGGTCAAACCCTGTCAACACCTAGATTAGGGTGAGTCCCATACTCTCGATCCTGTCCAATGCAAACCATAACACTTCCTTGTTTAAGTATTATATGCAAATGGCATACCAGAAAATTTTTGGGGCAATGAAATTAACATTTTCATATGTGGTTTTTGTTAGGTTTTATTTCTAACCTATTCCAATTTACAGACTTTGATAATGACGATAATAAAGTTAACTTTTTATCCATTAAAATTGCATATTTTAGTCATATGAAATGGAGAAGAGTTGTGCCGAAAGAAACATTCATTTGATGGCATGATATAAATAGACATTATACCTTACATGTAGAACAAAGCTCCTCTGCTGACGCCAAGGAAGGCAACAGTGGGACTGTCCCATTTATACACGAAACTCTTTGAAAATTGATCATCTTCCCAGAAATTCGATCTTGTAATGCTTCATACTCCCGGTCCGCAAGAGATTTTCTGAGATCCTAATAGAACTTTAAATAAGTAAAACAAAAAAGTATTATTTAATCGTTATGATGGTTCACAGCACCCCAGGTAAAACAAGGAAGATTTATTAAAAAGGTTCAAGAAAACATTGTGATTCATACAATGCGGCATCATTTTGCAACGAGTAGAAAAAGTCATTTCTGCTAACTGTTTAAGACTTGGCCAGGAGTAGTGATTTCAACAAACAGAAAAATAAAGTAGCAAAAACAAAGATGCAAGATCTATATGTACTAACTTTCTCCAAATTATATTAGTCAACAATCATCACTATATTAGCATCTTCGCAAAAGATAAGTTTTGAATGACCTACCAAAGATGGCTCCATTACCTAACCTATTCATCACGGGGCACCACAGATTTAGAATTAATCCGGAACTTGCTAGCAATTTCATTCTAAGGAAATTAGTTAGCAAATTAAACTGAAAGAAAGTTAGAACGCTTGCAAACGAGCATTTCGTCAATCAGACAATCACAAACTAATCCACGCGCAATGTGGCTAAACTAACTAACACGTGCGCAGGGGGCGGTCGCGTCCTCCATTCCGTTCCCAATCCCACCTAGCAGGAAAGGGGATCAAATCAATCAATCACCTCGGCGCCGTAGGAGTCGGTGGCGTACTCGTAGAATGTGCGGATGCGGAGGCGCACGGCGGCGCGGAGCTCGTCGAGCGTCACGAACTCCCGCACGGCCACCCCGCCGCCGCTCCCCTCCAGCACCAGCGCGCCGCCACCTCCGCCGCCGCCGGTGGTGGTGGTGGCTGCCGCCCCCGCCGCGGCGGCGGCGCGGCACCGGAGGCGCGGCGGATTGATCGGGCGGCTGGAGCGAGGGGCGACCGTGGCGAGGGTCACGTGGCAGTGGCGGGCCGGGGATGCGGCGGCGGAGGGAGGTGGCGTGGGCGGCAGCAGCCGCGACGCCGACGCCATGGGGTCGAGGCGGTCGGCTGCGGCGGCTGCTGGTTCGTTGGTTTGGTTTCAACGGCTCGGGAGCGGGAGCGCGGATGCGTCTCCGCCACAACTGCCGCTGTTGCTGCTGGCTAAAATAGCTAAACTAACGGCCCCCTCCATTATCCTGTCTAATAATAATTGATCGTTTAAGACTTGAAGTTACAGTAACTTAATTATATGTATCTATTTTAAAATATAAGCATCTTTATTAGTATTTTAAATTTATACCGAAATACGCACATATCCCATTAGCCACTTTATATTTAAATTTATTTTTATCTAATCCCTAGCTACCCTTCTAACTAACATGTCATATGGTCATATTCATTTATTGAACATGTATACGTGTGTTTCTAAAATTGATGGGCAACATCCAAACTAAAATTTGAACCTGTTAGGGCTGGGTTCATAACAGTACCAGTTAACCATATTCTCATAGCCGGCCTCAAGTATTGTGGTACTTATAGCCCAAAGAAATGCTCAAATACATTTGAAATTGCAAATAAAATACACATAAATATGAAAGGGAATGGTATTTCACGATATACAAGGTTTGAATTAAGTGGGCAAATCAGAGCGAATTTGAGGTTTTATGGATGAGAATATGATATCAGGTTCTAGACAGAGAAAAGAGGGGAAAGAGATAATATATCTTACTCATGAAAAATCCTTTTTCATTTCTAATCAAGCTATATTCAAGGGCTGGTTCATAATTTTCTTTATTTAGCTAGGGGAATAGATAAATTAAGGTTTTCATAGAAAAAAATATTCTGTGCATAACTCAAAACCACATTTGGTGTCATGGAGAAGTTGTACATGACTTTATCTTAGGGTTTATGCTTTAAAGTTTAAAGTTATGTACCTTCAAATTGCTTAGGCAATCAGGCAAGTATCTATTGTGGATGACATGTTTTTTGCTTTTACGAAAGCAGGATCCATCATGTATTATACATGTGCAAATGAACTTTGCTTGAAGGGAAGGGAACGCATAATAGCATACGAGGGTTCAACAAGGCGTATGCAATTTGACCGAGTTTATCAGTCTTTGAACTTCTACCAGAATTGCACTACATATATAGCTACTCCTTTAGGGAAAAAAATCAAATCAAGTTTTTCAAATTTCAGTCATCAATTTATCTATATACTACTTTAAAAAGAAAAAGGAGCGGTGATGGTGAGTCTACCACTCCTACCACCAATTTCCCTAAAGCAACATGTGGGACCTGCTTGAGAGGTATTTTTAAATTCAGTTCCTTATAGCTCTAACCTCTACCTTCAATAGTCTAAAAGCAATGGCTGAAAACTTAAAAAAAAGATAAAAATACTAATCTACCACCGATTCCTTAAAAGGCATTTTTCATTTAAATATAAGGTAATTTTCATTCAAATATCATATACCTTTAATCTCTGTTTTTAATGGTTTAAAAGCAGTTGAAAAGTAAAAAGAAAAAAAAGAAAAACCTAATTAATTTTAAAAATAAGTTGTAAATTATTTCCTTATTTGCATTGTGTCAACGATATTTTTTTTAATCCCATAACAATGTACGGTCATTTTGGTTTTTAATAAGTTTATGATTGTAAATTTTGAGACAATATATATATATATATATCATTTCTTATGCTTTTAAAATTAAGCGTTTAAGAAAATATTTATGATTAGAATTTTAAAAATTTAACCTAATCTTATCATAAACATGAAAATGGCAAATATTTATGATATGCTACTATCACCGATGAAAGGACTCTGTCATAATCCAACATGCATACGGAGCAGAGAAGAATTACTAATTGTATGGTAGAAGAAAGAAGTCGAGCCAATGAACACCTTTTTAAAAACATTTTTTATGATGGCTCTACTGTTACTGATAGTAGGACAATTTTTCTACGATTAACCATTAGTGATTGGTGTGGTATCGAATGGTTCTATGATGAACCATTAGGGATATCAAAATTTTCTATACATTCTGGTTAATTTTACTGTGATTAGGCACGACTGATTAACCCCGCCGCTTCCCGTGGCAGCAATAGCAGCTCGCCGCGTGCCCCTGTGCAGGGTGCAGACAGAGGCTTGCGTCGAAGCCTCGCCGCAGCCGCCCGCGCACATCCAAGCCGTCGATCCTCCGCCGACGCGCGCGCCATCGCGACGCCGCCGCCTGTACCGTACCTCCGCGGCGTCAGCAGCAAGCTACCTCTTCGGCCTCCTTCAATTTCCACCGGCGACCCCCACCACAGAAAACGCTAGCCGTGCCCCATCCCATCCGGTGAGCTTCTCCCGTGCCATACTCGCGTTCCTTGGCATGAATAGCAAAACCCCTCGCCCTAGGTGGCTGGCCGTGCGATGCCCGTTGTCATCAAGTGTAACCTCGTGTTCTTTTTGTACGATTTGTTGGATCTCAGCCACGGTGCACGAACCACGCAGTGGCCATGTGAAGCGCGTCACGTCATGCCGTGCAGACGTGTGTGGGGGTGTAACAACATGACGGCTACCGTCAACCATGCCGCGATATGCTCCGAACATGCGTAGGGGGTGGCGGTGTGGCACGCACTGTCAGCCATAACGCGCACACCCCGGGAACACTCGGGATGTCGTGGCATGGAGCGCACGACGGAGAGCCAAGATTAGCTCGGTCCTCCCCTGTTTTTCTCCTTTTCTTTTGTAGTTCTGATGTGTATAAAAGGAACGTTAAATTGAAGAAAACGTAGAGACGATTTCACGCTCAGCACCAAAATCCTTGTGTTCCATCACATTCTCGGGTTCGTGATTGAGATTACTCCTTATCGGAGTTGAGTAAGCTATCGCCGTCGGCCGAGAAGAAGGTGAAGTCTAACACTTGGTATCAGAGCTACGTTCATCATTGATGGAGCGAGCATCGGCGCCACCAAAGGGGTGGGATGGTGATCGAGACGGGCGTTGGAGGTATCGCCGTCTCTCGCCATTGCCACCGCCTCGTCGTGGCCGGCGTGAAGTTGTCGTCCAACGTTCGGAGAACACCACCACCGGCATTCAGTTTCCCATGCTCACACGCACCAACTATCAGGAGTGGGCGATGTTGATGCAGGTGAATCTGGAGGCGGCTGGATGGTGGTATGCCGTCGAACCGTACGAGGACGAGAAAGTCCTCTATCGGCACGACCGCCTGGTGCTCACCGCAATCCTGCGCTCGGTGCTCGCGGACATGCTATCTGGTCTGCGATAGAAGCAGTCCGCAACTGAGGCGTGGGCGGCGATCAAACGCATCCGGATAGGTGTTGAGCGGGTGCGCGAGGCACATGCGCAGCAGCTACGAAGGGATTTTGGCAACCTGGTGTGGAGGGAGGCGGAGGCCGTGAAGGATTTCGCAAACCGCATCACTGGGATAGCTACCGAACTACGGCTGCTCGGCGACAACATTCGTGATGTTGAAATCGTACGAAAGATGTTGCAAACAATCCCCGAGCATCTAGCTCAAGTGGCCATCTATATGGAGACGCTCCTTAACATAAATCAACTTTCTGTTGAGGAAGTCACCGGCCGTCTCCACGCCGTCGAGCAGCGGTACAAGCAAGCACCTATCCATGACAACCAGGGCAGACTGCTGCTCTACGAAGAAGACTGGCTCGCCAGGCTCAAGCTCCGTGAGTCTAAGGGAAAGGGCGGCGGGAGCAGTTCCAGCGGTGCCGGTGGGAAGAAGCGCGACGGCCGTGGGCACGGACACGGGCGCAGCAGAGGTGACGGCACTGGCTCTGCATCACGCAACGGAGGCCGGGCCGCTGACTTTGGGAGACAATCTCTCAGCAAAGACCAGTGCAAGCGCTGCGGTAAACACGGCCGCTCGGCCATGGATTGCCGCAGCAAGCCCAAAGCTAAGGCCCATGTGGTCCAGGAGGAAGAGGAGAAGGAGCCCACACTACTGATGGTCCAGGCCATACTCTTCCCCACTTTACCGTCGCTGCCGCGCACTATGGCAACCTAGAGCTCGTCGGAGCGTCGGTCACTGCGCATCGTTGAGGGCAAAGTGTTCGCGTCGGTCACTGCGCATCGTTGAGGGCAAAGTGTTCGCGCAACTCGACGGAGGCTCCAAGCGAGATGATGACCTCTGGTACCTCGACAACGGGGTGACGAACCATATGACTGGTTCCGCGATGTCTTCATTGACATCGACACGGCGGTTGGCGGCACCGTCAGGTTCGACGATGGCTCAAAGGTCGCAATTGAGGGCTCTGGGACTGTGTTGTTGAAAGGGAAGATAGGTGAGTATCTCCCGCTTACTGGGGTGTACTACATTCCTCGGCTCACCTCCAACATTGTCAGCCTCGGGCAGCTGGACGAGGGCGGCTGCGACGTCCACACCAAGCACGGCGTCCTCCGGATTTGCAATGAGAAGGATTGCCTGATCGTGCGCGTGAGACATTCGGAGAATCGTCTCTACCTGCTGCGCGTCAAGATTGTCCGGTCGCTCTACCTGGCCGCGCGCGCCACCGATAGCGCATGGCTATGGCACAAGCGCTATGGGCATCTACATTTCAATGCCCTGCGCAAGCTGGAGCAGCGGAGAATGGTGCACGGGCTGCCCTACGTCGACCACGTCCACCAACTCTGCTCGGATTGTGTCACCACCAAGCTCAGGCGGAGTCCGTTCCCGACACAGGCGAAGCGGCGCGCTGAGGGACTGCTTGATCTGGTCCACGCCGACCTCTGCGGCCCAATCTCACCGGCTACTCCCGGCGGCAAGCAGTACTTCCTCCTGCTCGTTGATGACCGGAGCAGGTTCATGTGGGTGACGTTGCTCGCTGCCAAAAGAGATGCGCTTGTGGCTGTGAAGAAGTTCCAGGCTCGCGTGGAGGTGGAGACGGGCTGCCGGCTACGCTTCCTGCACACAGACAATGGGGGTGAATTCACCTACGTGGACTTCGAGCGATACTGCGCCGAGCACGGCGTCGGGCGGCAGCACACGGTGCCGTACACACCCTAGCAGAATGGTGTTGCGGAAAGGCGGAGACGGTCATGGCGATGACGCGTAGTCTACTGAAGAGCAGGAACTTGCCGTCATTGTTCTGGGGAGAGGCAGTTGCCACCGCCGTGTATTTGCTCAATCGGGTGCCCACGAAGGCAATGGACGGCGTCACCCCATATGAAGCCTAGCATAGCTGGAAGCCCGACGTCCACTACTTCCGTACCTTCGGCTGCATCGCCTATGTCAAGTCGATAAAGCTGCACTTGAAGAAACTGGATGATCGCGGAACATCGAGTCTTCATCGGCTACAAACCCGGCGCCAAAGCGTGGTGTTTTTACAATCCGGCGTCGTGACGCGCCATCGTGTCCACGGACACCGTCTTCGATGAGAAGGCATCATGGAACTGGAAGATGAGGAAATGAGCACCAAGGCGGAGCTCATTGTGGAGTACAACACCTTGGAGCTGGATGCTGGACAAGTGGATGTTCCTCCCAAGGCACATCCAAGCACCTGATGACACCGGCATCTGCACCAGCTCCCAGTGGACTTGGCACACACTCTCCCGCGACATCGCCTTCGGCTCCAACTCTCGAACCAGAGACGCCGGTTTCGATGGCGCCCACACAGCCCCAGCCTGAGTTTGTGTCACCACCTCCAAATGAAGAAGAGTACTGGGATGCAGACAACAACGACATAAAGCCGTGGTACCACACCATCGACAACGTACTTGGCGCAGCCACTCCACCAGGCTTCGCCACGCGCCAGGTTACTGCTCAGCTCCATCTGCAGATCGAGGAGGAGCTAGTCACCTTTGCTGAGGCTGAGAAGCACTAACCATGGCGTCGCGCCATGATGGAGGAAATCGACTTCATTGAGAGAAACCAGACATGGCGTTTGGTTTCGCTCCCGCCCGGTCACCAGCCGATCAGACTGAAGTGGGTGTATAAGGTGAAGAAGGATGCCACCAGCGCAGTGGTCAAGTATAAGGCGCGTCTTGTTGCAAAAGGTTATGTCCAGCAGCCGGGCATCGACTTCGATGAAGTGTTCGCCCCCGTCGCGCGTATTGGGTCTGTGGGGCTGTTGCTTGCACTTGCTGCCCAAGAAGGGTGGCCAGTATACCATATGGACGTCAAGTTCGTGTTCTTGAATGGGGAGCTGCGCGAGGAGGTGTATGTACGGCAACCACCCGGCTTCACCGTCGAGGGACATGATGATATGGTGCTATGGCTGGACAAGGTACTCTATGGCCTTCGCCAAGCTCCGCGCGCTTCGAATGAGAAGCTCGACGAGACATTGGCGGCGCTCGGCTTCAATCATAGCGCCTTGGAGCATGCTGTCTATGCTCGCGGCGAGGGCACGTCACGGTTGCTGGTGGGGATTTATGTCGATGACCTCATCATCACCGGCAACGACGACACCGAGATTATCAAGTTCAAGCACTAGATGTGCTCCAGGTTCAAGATGAGTGACCTTGGCCTTCTGTGCTTCTACTTGGGCATTGAGGTACAGCAGGGGCACGACGGCATCAAGCTCTCACAGACGGCGTATGCGCGCAAGATCTTGGAGCGCGCGAGCATGGGCGATTGCAATCCATGTCACACACCAATGGAGTCGCGCCTGAAGCTGACAAAGGATAGCACGGCGGCGCCGGTGGACGTAACTGAATACCGAGGCATTGTCGAGTGCCTGTGGTATCTGGTTCACACCAGGCCCGACATCACAAACGCCGTCGGCTACATCAGCCGCTTCATGGAGCGCCCTACCACTGAACATCACAACGCCGTCAAGCGGATTCTCTGCTACATTGCAGGCACCATCGACTATGGCTGCCACTACAAGAAGGAGGAAGGGAAATTGAAGCTGCTGGGATACAGCGACACTGACATGGGAGGTGACATCGACACTAGGAAAAGCACCACTGGCGTGCTATTCTTCCTTGGCTCCTGTCCCATGTCCTGGCAATCGCAGAAGCAGAAGGTCGTCGCTCTCTCCTTGTACGAAGCAGAGTACATTGCAGGGATTGCAATGGCAACCCAAGGCATCTGGTTGACACAGCTCTTGTCCGAGCTAACGAGCAAGCAGCTGTCGTCGCCAAAAAATCCCGCGACCAGGGAGGGACAGCGGCTTGGTCACGCAAAGGCTTGGAAGGTCTGCTTATCTCCAGTGCAGGTCCTTAAGCCTAGAGGTTTGCGAGCGTGCTAGTCAATTTGACTTTGCAATTAACAAGGAAGTGAGACGAGCGAATCCGATACAGGCGCTTGCTATCGGCTAGCTGTCGATAGGATTGGAATGCTCTTCGATCGGCTGGAGAGCCGATGTGGATAGGTGTCGACGAGGGGTTGACCGCAGAGCCGATGGAGGAACCAGGGTGTGCTCAAAGGATGACGAGATGCACGAGATCCCTCCGGACAGTCGAACAGTGATTCATCGGCTGGAAAAACCGATGAATGCGCATGCGGCCTAGGCAAGGAATAGCACAAGAAGGCACGGGCTGCAAAGCCGATGCCGCTCCGGGTATGACAGCAAGAGACCCGTCGCCCATCATCACAGCGCCATTAACACCGAACCTCAAAGATCGGACCTAACCGAGACAGTACGAGGCCGGGGCCAGCGGTGATGATACGAAGGACGCTGGATTGGCTATGCCGTAGCAAGGATAGGAGCGAACCCATCGGCTAGCTGAGCCGATGAGGGGATGCCTCTCTGAAGGCGGGTGCGTATCGGCTGGGGGACCGATACGTTCGTCGTTACACGTCGAGAGACGCCTCTAAAGGCTGATGCGTATTGGCCGAGGGGCTGATGCCCTGTGAAGCTCAGAGTATGGATAACTCATCGGCTACTCACTCCGATGAGACGCCGTGTAGAAGATTATAGGCCTGAAGCACGATCTACCGTCGGCAGCCCTGTAGGTCAGACCTAACCGATGTAGCACAAGATTGACGACGGCAGAGGGAGCTTAACAGGCCGATAGGTCCTCCACGGACGTGATGCGGTACACCTGATCTGACTAAGAGTTCGAACCTAAACGATACAGCCTTAAACAGTACAAAGCATACCAGGATAGTGGCGAGACTTACCCCTTCGCCGGAGATCGGACTTAACCGATGCAGCCCCGCATCGAGAGCCAGAACCCGTCGGTAAACACCTAGATGAACTAGAGTGGCGATGCACCGAATTTATATATGATCCAGAGATATCTTACATGTTTCTAGGGGGTCTATATTTATACCCTGGATTTACAGACAGAGTCCAACGCGTCTACGACCATCGGACATTATTTTCTAGTAAGAACAAAGGAAAATATTCCTAAAGAAGTTAACTAACCAGCTAAACCTCCCTAATTAAGTAAGGTTACAATTTACAAAAACAAGCACCCTGTCATGGAGTCCACGGCTCTTCCGCAAACCCGGTTTCATCTGAATAATCTTCCAATTTATAATCGAGTCTTCCTTTGTTGTAACCTAATCGGCTTTTCCACTGTAGCTATCAGACCTTCTTTTAGTCAAGTCGATCCTTTTCCTTCCTTCCCTCAGGCTTCTCGGACCTGATCCCGATTGGATAATCCCCTGTCTTCAAGCCGATCCAATCTTCTACTAATTTGATCGGCTTTTCTACAGTTCTCCATTGACTTTGTCTTAATATCTTCATCGGCCGATAACTGCATTAAACCCTCCATCGGACCTCTTAGCCGATCGACTTTAGCACCATCAAATCTCCCAGCCGATCGGCTTTAGCACCATCGGATCGTCTAGATTTTGGCGTTAACAGCAGCGCGACCCCTTTCTACTCAAGATGGATAGCCAATCAGTAATTACTCTCAGTAAGAATCTATCTTCCACGATCGAAGAAAGCACATAGATGTTCTCTTCCACTTCATTCGAGAGTGCATCTGTGATAGAAGGATGGACATTGAGCATGTCCGCACTAAGGAGCAATTGGCCGACATCCTGACAAAGGCACTAGCTCGAGACAGGTTTAGTCAGCTTCGTTTTCGGATCAGGATCGTCAAGATCAGCAAAGAACAACAGGCTTAGGGGTGAAATATCATCAATTCAAGTATAACCATGTGTTCTTTGCACGTTTTGTTGTATCTCAGCCACGGCGCACGAACCACGCAGTGGCAAGCCCTGTGGAGCGCGCGTGCCATGCTACGCAGACGTGCGGGGGTGTAATGGCATGGTGGCTACCATCAACCATGCCGCGATATGCCCCGAACGTGCGTAGGGGGTGGCGGTGTGGCGCACACTGTCAGCCATAACGCGCACACCTCAGGAACGCTCGGGATGTCGCGGCATGGAGCGTACGGCGGAGAGCCGAGATTAGCTCGGTCGTCCCCTGTTTTTTCCCTTTTCTTTTGTAGTTCTGATGTGTATAAAAAGAACGCCAAATTAAAGAAAACGTAGAGACAATTTCACGCTCAGCACTAAAATCCCTGTGTTCCATCTCATTCTCGGGTTTGTGATTGAGATTACTCCTCATCGGAGTTAAAGTAAGCTATCACCGTCGGGTGAGAAGAAGATGAAGTCTAACACCCGTTGCCCGACCTCGCCTTCCAAGACGGTGGTTGCTGAGTGAGTCCCCCTTTATCCTCTCCGCCCGTGCACATGCTCGCAGCACTTCCATAATTTCTCTAGTCAGGACATTGTTTTAAACCGCAAAGGGATTTCCTCTTGTTTGTCTATAAAACCATCCAGATAATTATAAAATATTGATAATATACAGACCGGCAATTACCATGAGTACATATATGCCGCCCAGTTGTACATCACTATTTAGTGGGCCCGCCCTAGTTATAACCTAGACTCATTAGGATCAACATGTCTTTTTCTCCGATTTACTGGTTTCAGGCCTTAAAGCAAAAGTAATGTCTCCTTTTAATTCATTCTCCTACTTTATAATATAGAGTAAATTTTTAAAAATACCATGTTTAGTGCCATTTTTAACGTAAAACGTGGTGTTTTGTTAATTTTGCATATAATATAATAATAATATTTTAAAAAATAAATTAAAATCCGACCTCTACATCCAAACTAGATAGAAGATAGATATATTATTATCTGCAAAGAATACAGATTCAAAAAAATTATATCTACATCCTTATCATCCTGGATTGGATTAGTACTTAGATAGAAGATAGATATATTATTATATCTGCATCTTATCATGATGAATACTCCCAGCCAGTTGACCAAATTGCCAATATGCTTGCTAATTGTTAGATCCGACTCAACACCGTTAAGTTGAGAGAAAAATATTGGTGATTCTATCGACGGCATGGCATATTGTTTATGTATCTATGAAAGCTCTCCACACTGTTGGGTGATGCAGGAAGATTTATCAATTCCCCCGCTTCTAATCATTAATCTGCTTCTATATCAATTCTATCTATTGTCATATGTTGTTCTAATCAACTTCTGTTCTATTCATTCCTCTGCTTCTGTATTAAATCAATTTATCATATGCTGTTGGTTGTGGTAAATGATAAGCTTCATAGTATTCGTTAGTCACTAGAGTTCAGATTTGTTCGTCTTTCTTCTGTTAATTTCTCTAAATTTGTGATTGTACGTTCTGATCATGCAGGTGGAGCAGAAGTTTCAAGATCGGTATACCCGTTTCGATTTGTTTTTTGTTATATTATTTATTGGTATTGCGCTCCTTCTTCAAGGTTAGAGGTCATTTCACCAGTATTAACGTACTTCTCTCTTAATGCTTATTATTTCATCGATTTTTTCTAGTCCTGCTACCGCTTAATTATACACATTTTGCAGGCTTTCTATTGTCACAAATAGATCTACCTTGATTTTCTCTTCATGGATTTCCTTCAACAAATTTGCACAATGGCAGCCATAATAGATAGTTTTGTTGGATCATGCCTCAACGATAGTTGTGTTGGATCATGCCTCAACGAACTGAAAAAGATGATTCAAGAGGAAGCAAAATTGATTCTTGGGGTGACAGAAGAGCTCACAGAACTTCAGCAGAGAATGGAACAAATAAAACCAAATCTCAATGATGCCGAGCAAAGGGGAATAGAAGACTCAGCATTTAATAAATGGTTTGGTTGGCTAAAAGATGCCATGTACGATGCTGATGATATTATCGACTTAGCTAGATTTGAAGGAAGCAAGCTACTAGCAGATCATCCTCAGGGATCATCAGGCAAACCAACTTCATGCACTGGATTTTCTCCTTTCTCTTGTTTTTTCTAATATTCGTATGCGTCATGTGATTGGTGGTAAGATAAAAAAACTTCAACAAAATAATAGAGAGTATTGCAAAGGATAAAATTTTGGTAACACCTGATAGTGCACAATTACCTAGAAAAAGTTCATCAACATCTAAAGTGACAGAGTTCCCGCCTTGTTGAGCCTAACCTTGTAGGAATGGAGGTCATGCATGCTTGCAACAAATTAGTGAAGTTGATGCTTGCAAACAAGGATAAGAAAGCTTACAAGATCATTATTGTTGGAATAGGAGTTGGTAAGACAACACTAGCTCAGAAAATATATAATGATACAAAGTTAAAAGGAAATTTCAACAAACAGGCATGGGTTTGTGTTTTCAAAGGGTACTCTCAAGCTTATGTTCTGTGACAAATTCTTCGGATCACTGAAGTTCGCCATGACGCTGAGGAATCAATTGGAGAGCTCCAATGTAGGCTGGCACTATTGCTCTAGAAATTGGGGCTAGCTATATTCATCAAGTTGATTTGATGTCAGTCGATGTCGGATGGGAACTACTCTGGAAGAGCATGAACATCACGGAAGAGAAACAAGTACAGAATGTGCGAGACATAGGGATTGAAATTGTTCTAAAATGTGGTAGACTTCCTCTTACAATCATGGTTATTACCAGGGTTTTAGCACCCAAAGATCAATCAGAGAATGAATGGAAAAAGATTTTGAACGAAATTACTTGGTCAATGAACAAGCTTCCTAGTGAGATAAGTGGTGCTTTGTATCTAAGCTATGAAGACTTACCGCAACACTTAGAGCAATGTTTTAAGTACTATGTTGTATATACTGAAGATTCAGACATTTACCTTGATGATATTACCAAGATGTGGATTGCTGAGAGTTTTATAGATGAGCAAGAAGGCCAACTACTTGAAGATACGGCAGAAGAATACTACAATGAGTTGGTCCATTGGAACCTTCTTCAACCAGACTATTCAAATTTTCTTCATAATGTATGCAAAATGCATGATCTCATAACGCAGCTCGCTTGACATTTGACAATAGATGGATGTTTTGTCGGAGACCCAGAACCGTTAGGAGGTAATAGATTGCATCGATTCAGATGTATTTCAGTTGTCACAGAGAAGGATATGGTGGTGGTACCTAGCATAGGTAAGGAGCAGGTCAAAGTGAGGACTTTCGCCACTGCGTCTTGTTGGTCACTAAGAGTTGAGGATACCATTTTCAAGAGATGTCTACATCTTCATGTTTTGGATTTGGCAAATTCACAAATACAAAGTGTTCCAAGTTATGTAGGACATTTGATCCATTTGCGCTTGCTTACTCTTGAAAATACCCACATATCTTGTCTTCTGGAGTCCATTGGCTCTGTCAGAAACCTTCAAAATATTGAATTTGCTAGAATGTGGTGGTTCACAAACTCTTCCTTTGGCAATTACTCAGTTGGGTAACTTAAGGTGCCTTTGTCTTCGCCAAACTCCAATAAATCAGGTTCCAAAAGGCATAAGCCGGTTGAAGCTTCTAAATGATTTAGAAGGATTTCCTATTGGAGGTGTCAATGGTAATACTAGTACACTATATGGATGACACTTAGAAGAGTTGGCTCCTCTTTTGCACTTGAGGAGGATTCATATCATTAAATTAGAAAGAGTGGTTCATTGTAGTACAACAAATTCATTTCCACTTGACAAAAAATATCTCAAAGTAATATCTCTATGTTGCACCCAACACAGTAATGAACCATACTTAGAAATGGATGTTAAAAATATTGAGAAGATCTTTGAGCAACTAATCCCTCAACATAGCCTTGAAGATCTAGTCATTGATGGATTTTTTTGTCGGAGGTATCCCACCTGGTTAAGCATTACCTACCTATCTTCACTAATTTACTTGAACATCATACATTGCAAATCGTGGGTTCATCTTCCTTCAGTTGGCCAATTACCTAACCTGAAATATCTGAGAATTGTTGGAGTGACTTCAGTTAGCAAGATTGGACCTGAATTTGTTGGTCGTTTAGGCAATCCAACATCCACAAAGGCTGTAGCTTTTCCCAAGCTTAAATGGTTGATCATCGATAATCTGCCTAACTAGGAGGATTGCTCCTTTGTCAAAGAAGATGCTATAGCAACTACAGAAGGAGAAAATGATGGTGCGGCAGCCAAGCGAAAACGAGAAGCCATATTTCCAAGGTTGCAGTTGTTTCCTCATTTGGAGAACATGGATATGGTGCGTTGCCCAAAGCTAAGAGCACTCCCAGAATAGCTCACTCAAGCCAGCAGCTTGAAAATCCTCCAGTTAAGAAAGGCAGGACGTCTGAAGATGGTGGAGAACCTACCTTTCCTTTCTGATCTCCTTTTCATCACAGGATGTGGATACTTGGAGAGGGTCGCTAACCTCCCTTTGGTGGAACGGCTGAATGCACGACGTTGTCCGAAATTAAGGAATGTTGACAGGTTGGGTAGTTTGCGGTAGCTCGCATGTGAAAGATCTCTTCACTGTGGATGCCTGGACTTCAACAGCAACGCCAGCAGCTTCATGGTTATTAGAGGATAGCTACCGGCCCGCTACCGATTCATTTTTCATGGTTTTGGGCTAGATAGTAGCCTGAGAAGGACAAAGTCTTTGGCTAATGGTGCTTCAGACTAGAGCACGTAAAGACTTCAAATGGAGATCCATAAGAAGGCTAAACAGTGGGTTTAGCGATCTAAACCTTATATATTTCCTCTTACATCTTTGAATATGTTTCTACTAAAATGTGAATCTCGTAAACATATATATAATATGATATAAGTAAACTATAATAGGAAATGATTTTGTAATACTGAGTTGAAAAAACTCAACATAATTGACAACAATGGTGAAGCTCTAGATCATTTGGTGATGTCATATTCTCATTTATATGATTATCAAGATATAAACGTTGATTGTTGTACATTTCATTTTCCATCATAATTAATTATTTGCCCTGGGCTTCCTATTATTATATTAGGCCTATGGTCTATTGTGCAGCTTCAACTATTAAATAGGAAAATATTATGATATCTCGAGGAAATGTTCCTTCTTAAGCTCAAAATGGTTCTGAAAAATTCTCAAAAAATTTAAAAACATTCATATAACATATATATACCACTCCACAAAATCTTAAGTCTAAACTCAACTTATATATTGATATATAAAAAAACAAATCTAGTTTTTTGCCTTTGAATTTGTCTTTTTTTGTTGATTTTGAATTTGATTTTTAGTGAAGTTCTACAATGTCAAATTTTTTAATTTTTTTTACAACCATTTTGCATTAGATTTGTGTGATAAAGCTATAGGAGGGGACATCTTCTCAAAGAATTAGAATACAATCCTCTATGTATACATAGGTGTGGTTCTACAAAAATTACTTAATAAAATTTTTCAATCAATATGTACATCAAGTTTCAAATCCTTGTGTTTATAGTTGCACAGGTATCCATACAAAATATGCAAATTTAATTCTTAATTGATTTCTTAAAGCCCAAATCCACAGCAATTTCATCGGGATCAAGCCTTTTCTTTGCTAAGAAAGGCCTGCGCCTGGGCCTTGTAGGATATAATATTTAGAAGATATTTTCTGTTTTGGTGCGAGCCCACCATATTTTTTTCATGCCCAAGGCTCGAGCCCAAGCAAATTTATAGTTATCGGTTAAGTCCCTTCACCAAGTCCACTGTCCTAGTTGATTATGGTACAAAACACACCGGGGCTTAACTGATAAATATAAAATAACTACGCATGAACTTTGTGGCTAAAAAGGGTTCGTAAAGGTGAAACCATGAGGTGGCCAACCCTATGAAAGAGGTTTATATACATAGCGGTGAACAGCTCGTGTGGTGGGTGTTGTATAACAACTGTATCTCTTTTAAACAAAATCAGTGATCTGTAGAATGGATGACTAAAATATACATATCTTATAAAATATATCACCACCAATACATTTTACTCTTATAGCTTATCTGGAAATAGAGAAAAAATGACTAACAAAGATGAACGGTACTATAGTAAAATAAGCCTTTTCTTTTCATGTTCTGTTCTACATATATAGAGGTACCTTTTTCGTGCACGTCTCAGTTGGACAAAACCTGTCTCAGTTCTTCAACCACTGAGAAAAAAAGTCCAATTTAGATCCCTCAACTACGAGTCAAGTCTCATTCAAATCTCTCAAATATCTCATATGACGTGTTGGTGTGATATAACGCCTACATGGCATAAGTCAATAAATTAAAAAAAATCAATAGGATCCATATATCATACATATATCAGCAAGAGAAAAATAATAAACGGGATATGACTGGGCTCCACCCTTGATGAGGGCCCAATTGTTAGCGCCTCTTCCTCCTCTTCTCTTCCTTCCCTCAACAGTAGAGCAAGATTCGGCGGCAAGAACTGGCCAAGATCGAGGGAGTGGACGCATCCGACGCCATCAGCCGCTAATCAATCTGCCAAATCGATGGACGGTGAGATTGCCGATGAGCATGCCGTCTGGCTCTTCTCTCCTCGTCCTCCTCGCCTCCTCCGCTCTATTAAGATGAGAACTGAGAAGGTGTAGGGGTGGAGAGACTGAAGATCCATCTGAAGTCGTATTGATTTCTTCTGTTGGTGATGAACTCCAACTCGCTCTCTCCCCCCAGCCCTCGTTCCAAACCATTCAGTTTTTGTTGCGGATTTGATTACTGCATGCCGGTGGCGAGTACCGCGGAGTCTCCGGGGGTCGTCGTCGCGCCAGCCGACGGCGGTCAAGGCGTACAACGCCATACTCTCACCAAGGGCACCGCCCGGACAAGCACCCTCCGCCGCCCGTCAGGCCGCCGGCCTCGGCGGCATCCTTCTCGTTGCCGCCGCCTACCACTGCATAGGAGATGAGGGGGGAAGAGAGGAGAGAGGGGAGGGATAGGGAAGAAGCGTCAATGGCGAGGCCGTGCGCCGCCAACCTCATCGACGCCTGTCACCAGTGGACGACGGAGTGGACACCGTGTACATCTTCTTCGGCCTGCCAATGGGCCCGGTGAGGAGTCTCAAGTAGCAAGTGCTGTCGGTGCTCCATGTGGCGGAGGCGGAGCATGAGCTCAAGGAGCGCCGCGGTGGAGTTGCTCGACGCACCTCGCCGGAGGAGAGAACGGACAAGGATACAGGATACAGATATGGAGGAGGGTCATTGACACGTGGGATCCACTGCAGTCCACATGTCACCCTGACATTTGGGTCATATTGTTCTTTATTTTTTATTTGTTGACCATTATGCCATTTAGTCACACGTCACATAAATTGATTAAAGGAGAGCTAATTGAGACGAAACTGCCTTTCAAACCGCCTAATGTACTCTATTTGTTTTATATATGCGGACGGTTGAGAGACGTCTAGCCGGAGAATTTAAAGTATACTTTTTCCTTGTTGTTAATACATTATACTCTCTTTTTTATTGGGCTGCCTTGTTCCTATGACCCTCTTATAAATTAGTTTTACAGTTCAATAAGTTAATCCGCTTAAATGTGAGTTTACGGATTAGCCTACCTACCTACAGTAAACAACATCCTGTCCCACAAGAGCATCCTAGCTGACATCGATTCTATCTTAGAACTTGTTTTGATGGACTTCAATACCGGCCCAATCACCTTTATAGACTAGGGCTCGGCTGCCCTGAAGCACTCACATGGAAAGCACACCAAATACCCAAATCTTATGGGTTCAAAAGTAAGGGTGAAAAAAAAACGTAACTTATGGTTTGGGTCTCGAACTTATAGTCATTTAGTTTGTTAGTATAAGAGATTGCATATCTTCATTTTTTTAATTAGTACTTAGTATTTACTTACGTCTAAACTGCAAGTTATTTATTAGTAAGTGTTTATTATTATGTTCATATATGATAAAATAACACATTTTGAATTATAAAAGTGATATAAATGCTAATGAGCTTAACGAAATAGCTCACGAGCCGACGCAAGCTACACTTTTAAATCGTTAAAATTAATAAGCAAATTAATGAGCCGAGCCACTCGTTAATATAATGAGCTGGAAGGAGCTGGGCGAGTTAGCTCATTATCCAAGTACATTAAACAGACAACCTGATACCTGAACTAATCAGGAAACTAATTCATGTTGAATGTAGACTAACTAGTGCGATAGTTAATCCATCTTATTAAGTGCCTTTTACATTCCCTTAATTAGGGCATGTATAACAACATTTTGTCCCATAAGACTGTTAACTTGACTGTTGACTTAGAGGAGAGAGAATGTATGCAAAGATAAATGTCAACTCTTAGTTCAAGATAAAAGGAAAATTTGCTATATGATTACGAAAAATGGGAAGAAGGATAATAAAAAAAAATTAAGCTTCTGTTTGTTTCAACTGTTATAAGATAATAGTATTTAGATTACGTGTATTATCTAAAAATCGATATCAGGATAGCTGTTGTACTTGCTGTTTTTGGGTTGACTAAGCATGTTGCCTGAATTTGGTTCTCTCTGTGCAATGCTAAGGTGCCTTGAAGATGATAAGGCCCAAGTGAAGTAACCCTAGTACCGATCCGTCCTACAGCCCCGTTTATGAACCTTTGTCTCGGCCCACCACTAATGCAATCCATTCCTTTAACTTCTGTCGTCACTGTAGTGTTCAATTAAATTTCCACGGATTATACATTTATACGTTGCGACCGAATGCACGGATTTCAATTAAAATTTTCTTGCGCCATAAATGTACTTCGTTTCAGATACCAACTCGATCTGGATCTTGAGCTCATAGCCGTCCACCGGTAGTGGGAACATTGACCCTGATGCATGCATGCATGCATGCATGCATATGGTTAGCAAAACTAAGTTACCCAACTAAATACTAATTACTTTGTTTTTAATTATTGACACTTTTAACCCAAAACATGCATACCGAGGTGTTAGCATTTGCAGTACAATATGATGAACTGACCTTCAATATTAGTTTTTCAGCATGAGAAATAAGGGAAACCAGATGGATGGAGTAGACAGGTATTTTTTCGGACATGTATTGTTAGTACCAAAGTGCGAAAAATTTATGAAAAAAATGAATGACCAAGGTTACTAATTTTTTTAAAAAACGAAGGAAGTATCAAGTATTTAAAATTTATCAAAGTGATATATGACTACCAATCAAAGCATGCTCTGTTAATTGCAATGTTCTTTTTCAGGACAGTTGTGTGTCACAGTCGTTAGCCATCAAAATCCTAATTAACGTAATCGAATGCAATGTACTTCTATTTGTACAACCAAAATTAAATGTGGATGTTCTCCGGTTGGCATCTGCAGTGCTTTTACACAGTTTTATTTACATGTGCGGGATGCTGCACATGGTAAGCAAGCTTGGGAGGGATGATAATTTAAGACTTAATTACGACTAGGGTATCTCATCCTTGCTGATTAAATTAATTAATCAAACTTTTCTGGTCAGAGATAGAGAGAGAGAGAGAGGACATGTGAGCACGTCTTGTGTGTCTGAATAATCTGAATGGGTGGACCTTTGTGGCCTGAAGAAAGAAACAGTCAAGATTCAGTAAATTATCAAAATATCCACGCCCTACAATTTAGTAATTTACACAAGCTCGACTGCAGTAATTAAGTAGTGACATTCTGGGCATATAAGCTAGTTTTGTGCAAAGAAGCAGTTAAATTAATTTCCTTGGGAATAAAATAAAATTCTTGTACTGCAAATATGGTTATCTCAGCTGAAAGATCAGCTTCAGTAAACAAGTCTATGTGATGACCAATCACTAGTGCTTTCTTCCTCCAGTACTCAACCAATCCACAACAGCCGTCAAGCATGTCCCGTGTTCCTATATGGTCTACCCATTTATCTCCCTCAATATTAAATAATATTTACAAGTACGTACATTGTTTTTAGATAAGTTCTTAATTGAGGTTGGGCTGAAAAATTCACTTATTTATCATGAGCATTGCCTTTCGATATATTTCGTGTGTAAGTTATAATTAATTATTATAGAGATCGTAGTTTAAATGATTGCGAATTATAATTTTTTTTCGATTTTTGTGGAACTCAAACGATTCCTATGAAAAACATGTAGAATTTACGGTAAAATTCCCACGTTCCAAGAGAGATTAAACTAAAACTGTGGATACCTCCAAGTAGATCTCATCTAACACATAAAAGCCCCCAACGATTAAAGTCAGTGACAAATCGACAAGGGACTACAGCTCCGTGTTGCAATGGAACATGGGGCCTGCATCTGCATGCCACAGGGGAGGAATGGAGCCTCAGTGGCAAGACCCTGTTCCCTGCAATGCAAGGATTTCTCCATCACGCAGATGCAGGGGCAAGCAGACATGCCTTGCTTGTGGGGTTGGATCACCATCTGCTCCTCAGGCTCTTCTTCTTCTTGGCTGCAATTATTTGTTTCTGCATCACCACAACAAAGTGTCCATCCATGCACGCATGCAGTGTCTTGTGGTGGAAAAAGAATATATATTAGTCAGGAAAAAAAAACACAAAGGGACAGCTCTCCATGTCCCCTTGCATAATAGTTGCTACCCGTACAAGCACTCGCCGACATTTTTTTTTCTAGATAATGAAGCACTGGGGTGAGTAGTTTATGTATAATGGAAAATGATGTTTGCAATTGAAGAATGGGATGTGACAGATAGATAAGGCCATTTCTCATTTGTTTGTTGAACTCAATAAGTGGTTAATTTATATTGTTTGCCACTTGGAGAAAAAATAAATTAGTTGCTATGAAGAAAAGGTCATTTGCTTGATAAGCATTATTCTCTCCATCAGTATGTTTCACACAATATAAGGACAACCTCAATATATATTCACCTGACGGACAGTAAAAATGTGCCTAGTAGTTATTCTTATTGCCATAATATGTGAACATGTAAATAGTAAGCTGAATCTCATATTTAAGAGAAATGATTGGATAGAGAAGAGAAGATGACAAAGAAGAGGGTTTTAATATTTGTTTGTTGCTCGTAGTGCTACTACTATCCATCTTATTATCTACCTCGCAACATGAACTAGGTAATAAGACTCTTTATTATTCACTTTTTAGCGTATTGTGGATGCCCTAACCCTTGACAATCACGCCAGTCCTAAAAACATCGTACACACCAAACAATGAGCACTATGTATTAGAACTACTCCCTCCATTCTTAAAAACATAGTATTAGATAAGATGTATTCTCATGCTTACCCATATCCCTAGCACATAACACATATTCTACCACTGCACAACATGTTTTCTTTATGAAGCCAAAAGTGTTAGAAAATAAAACTAAAAATTACGGGAACTGTGTTTTATTTTCTCATGAACTTACGTTATGAAATGACAATTCCTAAAAATACATCCTCCAATTTAGAATATTATTGTCCTATAACATACTTCCTCCGTTTAAAAAAATATACTGTATTTCGTTTCGATTTCGTTAGGATACAATTTTGATCTCGAAGCATTAATTATGATTATGCTTTTATATCACATAGATGATATATTAATCATTAGTCAAAACCTTATTATAATAATACAAAATATACGATCGAGTATATAGTTAAAATTTAAAACTCTGAAAACTAGTATTTTATCTAAGTGTCGACATATATTTGTTATATGGAAAACACTAGAACATTTGCCTTGAAAATTATTTCTGAATCATCATGTAATTTCTAAATTTCATTGCTATATACAATTATATAAAAGTAATAGCCAAATGCGTGAATTGGAGATGAACATGAATTCCATGACAAGTATGTTATTTGTTTTGTGCATTATTTTTAGTTCAAAATGCGTGCAGTGCTAGAAAACATCTTTTGCTTGTTAAACTTAATAAGCAGTCATTTTCTCTTGGTGTCATAAATCCGGTCCATAAGTTGGTATAATATTGGTTTGCTTCAATTTTTCTTGCTCGGTCACTTTCACGTAAATTCAAAAGAGTTTGTATGTCGGGTTGTTGTGTTATACATCTTAATCAATTAACAAATGGTATTCATTTCGTGTTAATAAACACAAAATATTCATCCAAGAAAACAAATATTGCTTAAAGACATGGATCTGATTTTAAAAGGTAATTAATATCATGTTTCTAATTTATTCAAAATGATAAAACAAATTATGGAGCAGTGGAGCACGTACAATCCGTCTGAATTAGGTTGATGTAGTTATGATATATTATTTGAGTTGAAATCATAGCTAAATCTAACATGATGTATGTCGATGCCATTGAACAACACACTGCTTAGTGTTTAACACGATTTCATACATCAGCCGCATAATTTAAAAACAGGAAGTCAACTGCTTATCAATGCATATATAGGGCTGTTCTAGTTGGTCACGGTGAAAACCATTTTTAATATATAATACCTATCAAAGCTATTTTGCATATATGTAAGAAAACAGGTTCATCGGAGTGTTGTTAAAATATGCCACTAATTAAGAAACATTCGTGTATGGTTAACAACAAACAAAAACTTTGATATATGTTCACATTTTCCCTAAAAGAATGTATACTAAACAAAATACGTATGATAGGAAATTTATAAGATGCACATAATAAACTTGCAGGTGTAACAGGATAAAAGAAGAGGGTAAGGAGAGCTGTAGATAGAGTAATGTAATATAAAGAAGCTCACAACAAAAACCAAATAAAAGTAGAAGGAAGAGGCCATTATATTACAACCAGTATGCCATGGGACAAAAACTTAAATTACAAAATAGGAGTATGCTTCATGTGCAGAATACATTGTCTTTAAAAACAAAGAAAACCCTTGAACCAATTTACCATGATAAGCTAGCAATTTTAAAAGGAAGACAACACATTTTTTATAATCTAAGATAAAGATTTACTTGGCACAAAATTTTTCTTCGAATTTAAAATTTACATAATAATATAAGCATTTCTATATCTACTTTTCCAATCATAAATCATCTCTTACCTAATTTTATCATTTATTTTTTTATTTCAACTAATTCTCATCTCGAGCTTAATTTCTATTAAAATAACCTAAAATGTTTATATTTTAAATAGGGGGGAGTAGAAAACAAAAGGAAGAAACTGTCAGTAGGTGGCTTTTGAATCCTGAATTCTGAAGTCTGAAACAACCGAAGAGCAAACGTCACAAACAACCTCCCAAATTCCACGCCCCCGTGCTCCTCTCCTCCGCAGCGGATTTACTCCAGCTAGCTACATAAACTGAAGAAGAAGAAGAAGAAGAAGAAAAAACACGGCGCTAATTGCCAAAATTTTCCATGTGTACATTCCCCCTCCTCCTCCCTGCATCCACCACCACCTCCTCCTGCTGCTCCTGCCACCTCCTCACACCCCTCGCGCTCTGCACTGCATGCCCCTTGTCCTCACACCCCCTCGCCTCCCTCGTTCTTCCCGCCGCCCCCATCCGTCCCAGGCTGCACGAGGCCCGGCGCCGGCGCCGTTCCCTGACAGGGACAGCTTGAGCTGGGGCCAAGCCATTTTGCGGTTTCTTTTTCTCTAATCTCGCGGTGGCTTCTTTGACCTGCTACCTGGGAGTGGGAGGCGAGCTGCGGTGGCGGTGGCGGTGGTTCTCCTCTCTTTGATGAGTTGGCAGCGGCGGCGGAGAGGAGGAGGAGGAGGAGGAGCGTCTCCGGCGCCGGCGGCCTGAAGATCCCTGTCTCCGGGGAGGCGAGGTGGGTAGCTCCGTTTTTTTTTTAATTTGGTCATCCTGATCCTGATTACCCGCTCAAAGCCGTTTCTTTTAGCCACCTAAAGATCTGTTTTTCTTTCAAGGTGAGTAGCAATGTGTTCATGTAATTCCGTTGCGGATGAGCCAAGAACGCTATCCGGGGTTGGTAGATTCTTTATTAGTAGCTCTGACATGGTTTCCTTTTTTAGACTCAAGAGAGGAGTTTGTACTGAAATAACTATTGATGCGCGCCTGTTCTTGTGTTTTTGCTTTCTCTCACCATTTCAAGTCAAATTCTGGAGCTCAATGCTGGGGCTGGTATTTGTGCTATTCCTCCTTGGAGAAAAAAAATGGGGCCTTTGCCATGAAAGGGACGGGAGAGACAGTGACCTGTCTCTCTATCTCTGCCACTGTTTCTACCATTACTGCGTCTTTCTTCCATCCCACATCACGCATAGTAAGAAAATAATAATTTTAGTAATCCAAGAGAGGTAGGCAGGTAGCTTCATGGAGGACGTCGTTGCTTACCATTTCTTGGTTCGATTGGGGGATGCTGTGTTGCAGCCTTGCAGGAAGATGGTTCGTTTATTTATACTCCCCTTCTTTCGAGTAGATTTGGGGAATTTTGCTAAAGAAAGATGATACTTGTACTCTTTTTGATCCATGTGGAGTAGCCAAGCGGTCAGAGTACTGTCTTTTTGGGTTACTTTCTTGAAGGATGATGCTACATCTGTTCAATTCTCTCTTTAATGTTTCAGTTCAGGGTATTTCCTAAGAAAGGGGCCAACTTTGCTGCTATTTATGCACGTTAGCTTCTGGTAAGGGTGGTCTAGCAATCTTGTTGCTGATTTACTGGCCCCTTTAGTGTGGATCTTTGGCTAACTTCTTGCAGAAATGCCTCAGTCACCGGTGATGCCGTTTTGTCCTTACCTATGCAGGACTTTGGTGCTTTGTAAAATGGACATGGGCTTAATTTCCTCGTTTCTTGAATCGGTTTCTTGTTGAGTGTCCAAGTGAATAAATACCCCTCCAGATCAATCTGAAGGCAATATTGTAGTTCCTACTACAGGCCCTCCTCCATTCTCGTTGCCTCACTAGCTTTGGCATAGGAATCCTTTGATTGTTGTGTAGGTCCAGAGTGTGTTGAAAGAGTTAAATCCAATTTTTGCCAGATCTTTGCAAAGTAATACTAATATTTTGTGCTTTGATAGTTAGGCGCACCATGGGGCTCTTAGGTATGGTGGGTGACTCATTCGGTTGCTCAGCTACTGGTGAGCGGCTTGTCTCTGCTGCAAGGGACGGAGACATCCAGGAGGCTATGGCCCTGTTGGAGCTTAACCCCCGACTTGCACGGTACTCAACGTTTGGGATCCGGAACTCACCCCTCCATTACTCGGCAGCAAAGGGCCACCATGAGGTGTTCTAAATTGATTTTCTGCATATAATAGTTTCCTTATCTATATGTGGTTCTTTTGAGATATCTTTGTTAAATTGTTCAGTCAAGTAACAATTAGTTATTTCATTGCTCATTAGATTGTTTCTCTCCTAATTGAGTCTGGTGTTGATATCAACCTAAGGAACTACAGAGGACAGGTAAAGTTATTTTCTTTCTCACCTCGTTCATGCTATTGTTCTGACCACTAATATCTTGTCTTGGTTTATAATATTTCATCAATGTATCAACAAGTATAAAGAATATTTTCCATTAGGGGACTAAGACATACAATATATTCTTCTAGAATTGGTTTATATGCAAATACTATTGAAATGTTCTGTTTGCATATTATACAAACATGTGCATTCCACGTGTATATGAGGCTCCTAATTTTCTAGATGATGAGAAGCGGTAGCCTTTATTAGAAATGGCAGCAAGCTATACAAACCTGCTTTTATTTTGTTTGGATCGTGTTCTCTACCTTAGTTTTGATATAACACATAGAGTATTCTTCAATAGATAATTAAATACCAACTCATTAATTTGTTTTCATTTCTGTTGTGTTGAATAAAATATTTCTGTGGTTTTGTGCTAATGCACAATACTGTTTTCCGCAGACTGCTCTAATGCAAGCTTGTCTATACGGCCGTTGGAAAGTTGTACAGATCCTAGTTCTTTTTAAAGCTAATGTAAGTGGCCTTCAACTAATTTGTTCTTGCGTCAAATCACATTGCAATATCGACTGATGCAAGCGATCTATGTTTTTCATTTTTTAGATTCACAAAAAAGATTGTTTTAGTGGCGCGACAGCTATTCATTTTGCCGCCCTAAAAGGTCATACTCGGTGCCTTCGGCTTCTTGTGGCTGATTACATACCCAGCTTGCCAGAATTTTGGAATGTTATGCATGCGAAATCCACAGATGAAACAAATAAGGAAGCCTTTGATGCGGTGTATGTTAAATTCTGACGTTAGTCTATGTTGGCATCTACTGATGACTAATAATTGCATCCCTTCACTTTCTGATTTCCAGAACTCTCCAGAGGCTAATAAACAGTAAGTCTGATGGGGGCGTCACACCGCTTCACTTGGCAGCCCTTCATGGGCATGCTGAGAGTGTGCAATTGCTGTTAGACCTTGGAGCCTCTGTCTCAGAGGTCACTATCAATGATGGTTCAACTATTGATCTCATAGGTAAGAAGCTAGATGGTTTTAGCTCAATTCAAATCCTGATGGAACTTGACCATTGGTTATGACATGAAAAATATAGGGCACAAGTGGAACTATATCCAGATTTCTATATGCTCATAGATTAGCTCTTCTTCCAATTTGCAGGTTCAGGAAGCACACCTCTCCACTATGCAGCTTGTGGTGGAAGTGCTGTATGCTGTCAAGTATGCACCAAATTTCTCTTTCATGTGATTTCAAACAATTGGGCAGTTTCTGTTTACTGATTGCTGTTAAACAGCTTCTTGTTGCAGCCGGAGCAAACATGAGAGCTCAAAACACTAATGGGTATGCAATAGCAAGTCCATCATAAATGATTTATTAGTTCTACATCACATCTAAACATATCCAATAAAGTATGTTACCTTATAATTACCACATTCAAGTTTCACATATTTCTAAGATGCTTTCTGCAAATTTGATCTCTTCACTGAGGTCAACTTGTCAAAACTTCATGCTGCTAGTATGTCTTTGGAACTCTGGACAGGAATTTCTAATCTAACTATGCTAAATACTAACTTGGTTTGAATAATGACTTTCAAGTAAACCATATTTATTTCGAATTTCAACTCAAATTCTAAAAATGTGGTGCCATATGCTGGCGTGGTCTTAAATCCAACATGAATCATTTCCTGTTCCTAATCAATGAGAGGTTGCGTGTGGACTGTCTATCCTTTGTTATCTATAGAAAATTTACTATGATTTATGTGAATTACTTACTCTTCTCCAATGCCATTTGTGTGAAGGTTGACCCCTTTAATGGTGGCTCGTTCATGGCACAAAAGTAGTGTTGAAGGTATCCTAACTAAACGGCCAGAAGTTCCAGTACGCATTCTTCCGTCATCATATCTTTCTCTCCCACTGATGAGCATTGTCAAAATTGCCAGGTAAGTAAAATAAGTGATGGCATAGGTCGATCCTATTATCATTTTGTTTGTCTGAAATTACCGGACCAAGTACCTATTTGTTTCTATAACAGAAATGAAACATGTCCAAAGTTGACCAAACATCTGTATTCAAGTAGTTTTTTTTTCCACAGAGCACAAACCTCTGTTCTACCAGAAGAGGTGAGATTCACCAATTTTTCACGGTAGGCAATTGTCTATAGGCTTCAGGAGCTAAAACAGTACAAAGTAATCTCTACATTTTAGTACAAACCTAACTTCCCTAGGTGAGAAATATTGAGAAAAAGAACATGAATCTCAGTATCCAGAAACTTTTTTCTCAGGCCCATTTACAAATTTTACTGTTCACACAGAATTATAAAATGGTGCTTTCATTTTCCCCATCTCAACCACTCCCGTTAGCAGGGATTGAAATCCCACTTGGGACATTTTTTGCTGGGGATGGTCTGGGAGCCAGGTACCAGGTTGATTTTCAAGTTATTCCCTCGCGAACTTTTGATTAAACTCAAACTTCCAACAATAGTATCAGCAATGAGAGTTCAATGGCACAAGGAACAAGCCAAAACATCCATTGACCATTCGTACTGTAGCACCATGCACACATGCTAGGAATTGTCTAGTTACTAGTGAGATTTAGAACCTTGAGCTTTCATTTACTTATATTCAGTCGTTTGTGGATCTTTTACAGGGAATGTGGGTGGAGAAAAACTTCTGTCTCATCTACTTGCCATGACCCATGCGTCATATGTTTGGAGATGGAATGTACGGTGTCTGCAGAAGGTACTCTTAAATTACTCCACAGTAGAATGCTTCTATTCCTCTAATGCTATTCAAATTCATATGATCTTATTTTTCTTATAGGCTGTGGCCATGAGTTCTGCACCAAATGTGCGCTCTACTTGTGTGCCACCACTAGCAGCTCAACATCCATCCGTGGCGTGCCTGGCTCCATACCTTGCCCTTTGTGCCGCCACATGATTGTCTCATTCGTTAGACTCGCGAGTACGACGCCAATAAAAGAGCTTCCATGGACAAACAAATCATTAGCTCTATGTGCAGCAGTGGCAAGCACTGGTTCCAAATATGCTGGTCCTGCAGCAATCACTAGTTCCAAGTATGCTGCTTCTTTGCACCGAAGGTCTGAGATGCGCAGCCTTCGCTCCTCTTCAGTTGATCTAGGATGCTCATCATTTAGAACCGCAAGCTCGGGGAAGCTATCGTCAATAAAGCTGAATTGCACAGGAGCTGACGAGACGATGCCCTGCCTCGTCAATTGTTTCAGGCCGGATGTGCAGCGGTCGTCTTCGTATAGGGAAAGAATTAGGAGATACTCACAGTTTTCATAGCATTACTGTTTGTTTGTCTTGTGTTTGTGCCTCCCATCCATTTTGTGAGTTTCTGGGGGTTTGCCAGTTCAAACTTGTGCACTGCTTGTTCAAGCTCTCTTTGCTTCTTTGTACTTGTAGCATGTTCTGTTCTGCTGCTTGTGGTCTTGTAACATGATATGTGATCCTCATGATTAAGATGTGTTTGTGTACATGATCCTTGTTCAGTTTCTTATCTGTAAATTGTGTATGCACCATAGGTAGCGACTGGCGAAGCTGGCAACTACATAAAAATTAGGTGTCTGAAAAAAAAACTTGGAAATTTATTAGTACTGATGAGTGATGAGCTAGGTTTACCCTAACACTAACACTAGTCCAAGAGATATGGGGTTATGTACTGCATTTTAGACTGAATTCGTTTGGGCTGATCGGCTACGGCTAAGAAAATAGAGATCATTAGTGCAGGATTAATTAAGTATCAACTATTATAAATTTTTAAAAATAGATTTATTTGATTTTTTAAAAAACTATTACATAGAAAATTTTTACTTAACAATTTAAAAAACATGTTAATAAAAAAGTTGTTAAATTTAAACTCACTTTTGAATGCACCCTTACACTGTTCCACACTCTAGGTTGGTGGGATTAGCTAGTTCATGGCATGTAAATCAAAATAGGTAATTAGCTTATAATTAAAATAAATTTATTAGATTTTGAAAAAAACTTTTAGATAAGATTTTTTTTAAAAAATACCGTTTGGGAATTTGAAAAACGTGTTTATAGAAAACAAGAAGATATTTTAGCCCATAGTGCAGTGCTAAACGCACCCTTAGCCTTGTAGGGATTGACAATGGAATTTTAGAGGATTTATTTTTCTAAGGATTTTTCCTATAGAGTCCATTGATTCAAAGGTGAAAATTTTTATAGGATTGTATTCCTATGGCTAATTCTATAGCTAGGTCAATTCTATAAGGAAAATAAGTAAGAGGTTAGACCTCTTGTGAAGCTTTCGGTTGGTTGAGTTTTATCTATGGTATAATTAAAGGGCTTATCTCACCGTTTTTTGTGTTTTCAATTTCTATAGGATTGGAAAAAAAAAACATTCTACTTCACTTCCTACGTTTTTTTTCTATTTATAAATTTTTTTCTATCCCACGTTTTAAAGTGGCCTTAGAGAGGTCCTAGACTCCGTGGCTGCTGGTATATGGTAGTGCCCATTGCTAGTGAGATGACAGGTATTGATTACTGAATCATGGAAAGCACATTTTAGGATGGAGAATCCTCAAGCCCTGAACTAATTTACTAGTGCCATGTGTCTGAGGGGAGTGTGCATCTTTTTACGCTTGCTTTCCCGCGGATAACGGGATAAGAGGACCATATGGTACTTAACTTTATCATGGAACAGCTACAAAGCCTAGGCAGGGAATGACGCGGATAGAATTTGACACGGTGATGCTCTTCGATGCGAGGAGGTCCATTTTTCGCATACAAATATTCAAATTAAATAAAAAAGTCAAAAGGACAAAAACACTCAATTGGGCCACGTCAAAACAGCCCATATAGCCAATCGCATGGGATGAAGGCCGCGCGGCTGATCCCTCAATAGCCATTTTGCTTCGATGCATATTAGATCTTCTCATACATGCAATTTCTTAAATTATAATCCCTCTAGTTAAAAATGTATGTTTGGTTTTTTTATGGTATTTGAGGTGTGAATTTTACCATAATTTTATTATTATTATAATGAGCTTGTGAGATTATGAATATACCTTTTAAGATAAATCTTATCCATACCGCTTTTATGTTCACAAACTATTTTTTTAAAAAAATAATATTGATAATCAGATTTCCAAATTAAAGATTTATCAGATCTTGTCCAAGACATCATATCTCTCTTTTTTGTTTTGTATTTTTACTATACTGAGTAACTTCCTATCAAAATGCACTCCAGAGTGCTACGAATTATGGAGACGAATACGGGTCGGACGTCCGATAACGCGAGAAAAATCCGACGTCCTACCTACAGCCGCGTGCTAACCACTCTCCGCATGCATATCTGGCAGACCCCACTTTTGCACGCATCGTTTGCCTCTGCATGCTTCTCCATGGGTGCAGCTCTCTCTCCACCCTTCATTCTCTCTCTTCTCTCCATAATCAACTTTTTTCAGCAAACTTTAAATCATTCTCTCTCCTACATTACATATTCGATTTGTGATATGAATACATCATAATATTTGCTACAACAAAATCTTACATGGCTATATTTCTAAATAAAATTTTTTATATCACACGTGAACCATTAAGTTATAATTGTTGAAACATCAAGAACACTGCATACAACATTTGTAATTAAACTGATGAAACATCAGAAAATATCCTACTTATTAAAACATCCAAATATCACAATATACAACATTAAAAACAATTCCATTAAAAAAACACCCAGATAGTCAAATGTTTCATTCACTATCTATGAAATATCAAGTTGTACGTGGTGCAACAAAAAAAAAGCCCTTGAAACATTTGAAAATTTTGTGCAACATAGTGAAATGCTTGCTGAAACATTTTTTTATCACGTATGAAACATTAAATTTTAATGGTTGAAATATATATATTTTCTTTGATTAAATATAACAGTGCAATCGCATCACAGATCGAGTAACTAATTTATAAGACAGTTATTTTTAAGTTTGTTAATAGATCCATGCATAAGTAGAGGAGAGAGGCTCGGGGGAGAGAGAGAGAGAGAGAGAGAGAGAGAGAGAGAGAGCGTGAGAGTCGTCTGGTGCTTGAGGCTGCGTGTCTCGCTGCCTAATGTACGGTTGCACAGAGTGAAAAAGCATGCTAGCTAGTCTACGAGTTTACGAGGTGGAGAAATGCATGTGTGGTGGCGTCCGATAAATCAATCTCGCGTCGAACGTCCGTTCGGAAGCATTCTCGTAATTATTTAGACTAAACCTGCTACTACTTTGACCAATCCGACATACATACAACGCACTTAGCTTTCGCCACTCCGATCGAGTAACAACGCAAAGAATCGAGACCAATTGACCTGCACAATGCAATCAGGAATCTAAATGATAAGACGGCGACATGCTGTGCAAATTCCAAGTATTTTTGTACAAGATTACAGCCAGGTTGATGCTGATTAGCCTCTTCCTCATTTCTTCCAGCTCAGTGAGGCATCAAGTTAGGTTCAGCCATGGAAATCACTACCCGGAAAAGGTCGCTGCTTCTATCCACCAGCATCCTCGGCGAGGGTCTCCGCCTGCCGGCGCTCAACCCGGGCCTCTTCTCCGTCGTCTCCGCGCTCGCCGTCGCCAACGCCATCGTCTATGTGCTCATATACTCCGTCAGTTTACAGCACATCGCCACCAGCATCATGTACAACGGCGCCGGCGCGCTCTGGGACGTTGATCCAGCGAGCTTAGGCGTCGACTTCGAGCATGGCTTTCTTGTCAAGAACATGGGGAGAAGAAGTTTCTGGAAGCTCGTGCCGCCCGCCGTCGTCTTCGTTGTCTGTAACGCCGTCATCGTCAGTGTCGTCTGGGTAATCTCGACCTTCGCCGCCGTCGCTGTGTGCTCCGGCAAGGCGCCGAGAACGTTCGGCGAGCTCCTGCACAAGGTCGTGTCCCCTCTCATGGCGGCCTCCGTGGCGAACGTCGTGGGGAGCGCGCTCGTGCGCGCCATCGCGGCGTCGGCCCTGGCCACGGTGTTCCTCTATGAGCGGTTTCCGCCGGCGCTGGTGATCGTGGACATGGTGTTCGTCTGCGCCGTGGGCGTGGTGGTGGCGGCGGAGGAGCCGGGGTGCGACGGCGTGGCGTCCGCGCTCCGTCACGCGTGGCGGCTCACGGCGCTGGAGCCCTCGGAGGCGGTGTCCTTCATGCTGGTGATGCCGGCCGTCGCTGGTGCCGCCTCCCCGTTCTTCGTGGTGGTGGCCACCACAAGCGCGCCGGCGAGCGTGGCGTGGTTTGCTCTGCTGGTTTTGGCGTACGTGCTCGTGTCCGGCGCGGCGCAGGTGGTGTCCGTGTGCGCGGTGACCGTGTTCTACTACGAGTGCAGGCTGCGGTGAAAGGGGACGGATTCGCTGCAGAGCGATGAACCCGATGCTTAGTAAAGAAATTAGTGTACGCTATATTTTGTTGTTAATTAGATGAAGCACAGAGGGCAATGAGGAGTTGTTCAGTACTCTAGTTTTTCAATTTTGTGATGCATTTGTCTTCCTATGTTGACGGTTGACCATATAATTTGTGTAAGTTCGATCGCCTTGTCAAAATATGTTGTCTTGGTCTATTTTCTAGCTTTGGGTGCCGTTCCAGCCATTCATTTCTTGATGAATCTACGTTAATCATGGAGATGGTGATGCATAGACGCGATGCAAGCTGACCAATCTTTTATTTACCTTTTTGAAACTCAAGCTGACCAACTTTTACCCATTTTTTAGGAGAAATTCTTTGATTTGCCTTTTTTTTACAGTGCAACAGTAGGGGGAGTCCTGGTATTGAAAAAGAAGTTATGTACATGTACAGGGCTGGAAAAAACATTACAGAATAGGCAAAACCACCCGTTATGTTAGTTTTGGTCATAAAACCTCATTTATCCTAAACCTAAGCAGGATATACTCTCATACATCCTCTCCAATGGGCCATCAGTTTGTGAAATGTTCTAAAGATAATTATAGAGATAACTGTATCACATAATATATTTATAAATTTATAATAAAGTGTTTTTCTTTGATATAGTTAACTTATTGAACGAGTATGTAGCTTATTCATTGAACTATTTATGTGATATATTCCTATTTCTAAATTACCCCTGATAAATATTATGTGGAAGGATATGCATCGATTGATGATCATGTCTTATGAAACATGATATGAAGATACCAAATTGATAATTTAAATACGTGTTAAAGAATATGTTGTCGAACAGACCTAAACTAAGACACTACATGGTTAATAATATAGGTTTCAAATAGTATTGTATAAAATTCTTTTACCTAAGATTATCGTAGTTTCTAACATATGTAATAGCTTACTTTAGGGTTGTCAAATGATACTCTGTAACTAGGTCATTATTGTTGGAGGGAGGTCGTAAGGCCCTTCGCCTAGACTACCAAAGCAAGTGAAAACGTAGGAGCGGTGAAGCGTGATGAAGCAAGGTGAAGCATAGCAAGGCTTGGTGAATGGCACACCCTTAGCTCCAAATATAGGCTGAAAGGCCAAGAGGCCGGGGCCCAATCAGGATGAAAGCCTTTATGAAAGGGGCCGGCCCAATGAAGGTCTGAGCTCGGCTCATGTAGGCTAGATAATCTAAACATGCAATAGAAAAGTAGGAATGCCACTATAAATGTCTATACTTGTGAGCAAAACCCTAGGATTTGCTCATGTAAAAACCCTGTATAAGCAAAACTCTAGGATTTGCTTACCATACCTATGAGCTATCCTAAGGGGTAGGCTATAAAGACATATTCTAAAATTTTAATAGACACTTTATTGTTTTCATTCATATTAAGTGTTTATCTTTTGACAATAGTTATGACCATCCCAAGAGACCTCGGCCAAAGTTAATGCCACTGAAGAGAAGGTCTACTAGGAAGAAGATGGGATCGTCAATGTACATGCGGACTGATTAAGCTAAAGCATACATCGAAGAAGAAGCAACGACTATCAAGGCAGAAGTCAAAGGAAGAGACCTTTCTGGTGGAGCACGGGCCACCGAGCTTCAAGCAATGGACCTGGTATGAAACTCATCAAACATCCTAGCTTTGACCACAGCTAATGATGGAAACTTGGGACTAGACTTTCCATGGTCGAAGTAACTTTGGTCCCACGAGCAAAGTACGAGGAAATGAGGTAAGACATTCTTTGCCAGATGCAATAGCGACAAGCTATCATGCAAGCAAGAAGCAATGCCTCCTCGCTGCGCGTGCCCACTCCGAACGTGGTTTCATCCCCACCTCTACCGCTGATGGCTTAGGTCCATCCTTAGGCTCAAGCAGGAACGTCATGTGCTTCGCTGGCCATGTCGCAGGCCCAAGTCATTTCAACCCAATCACTAGGACCGAGCACCACCCTAGCAGCTCAAGCTTTGATGCCACAACTCGGACAAGATCAGTTGTGGATCCTACAAGCGTAGTTCTAGGCATTTCTCAAGTAGTTGAAAGTCAGACTCCCTCAAAATACATAGCTACAAATACAAAGTAGTCCCACGTGGATAGCACCACTAGTTAGTGGAGCAAGCTAAGGGTTGGTTGCATGGTCGCAGGCAGTGGTAACGGCTTCAAGAAGCCCAAGTTTAATGTATGGTCGCTTAGAATACTGTGTGCCTTCGCCAACCACACCAACAGTGCAAATAGCCCCGACTGACACAACAATACCACCACCAATGGCGTTGGTGGCCACAAATAGCAACCTTTGGCTAGGCCCAAGTACAAGTACAAGTACCAGCGTCGCCATTCGCGTCGCCTTACCCAAGTCTAATGCAACAAGTTCATCAAGGACAGTTGTCGAATGTTGGCAACAAAAAGAAGCTGCCTCTATGTTGGGGACTATGAAGCCATGCCATCTTAGCCTAGTTCAAGAACTCAATGATCGCCAAGTACACAGGAGATTTTGACCCAAGCTAATTCTTGTTAATTTACAAGTCGACCATCAAAGATGTGCATGGTGACAAAAATACAAAGGTAGAGGTCATACATTTAGCCCTTGATGGCTTGACCAAATCGTGTAACTTCAATTTACCGCCAAGCAGCATTTATTTGTGGGAATAGTTGAGGGTGTAAGTTCAAGTGCCATTAGTTTAGTTTCAGTGATTAATGACAAATCTAATTGTGTGAGACTAATATAAGTTCAAGTGGTGTTGTTAACAAATGGCAGTACCTCTTTATCATCTTGAACTAGGCACGTGCTTATAACTCTCATTCATAGCTTCACTGTCACATGCCTTCTATATTTGTATATGATAAAACCCCATTGATTCACCTTTAGTTATGTATATACTTGTTTCTCATGTATATATTTTGTATGCATATTTTTAGGGATCAAATCTTATATATTTGTTAATCATGTTTTAGATCTATGTTGTTCACCTTCTCTTTAATATTGGATATTTGAAATTGAGCATATATATATGAGTACATGATATTTGGTGTTAATGAATAGTCAACAAATTAATTCATATCCTTCATATGCAACCGGTTTGTCATCAATTAGAGAATGACAACCAATTTGTTAGGACTAATGTTTTTCATTGAGTTATAAAAAGGAATAGGTTCTATCATGATGTGGCTAATTGATGACACTATGGTTTGATGATTATCAAGCCAAGAATTTGTCATGTTGACAATGATAAAATCAAGCTTGTTATAAGAAGTAACTCTTGACAAATGTTGATCAAAGACCCGACATAAAGATGGTATAACTAGATTGTCACAAGTATTGATATTAGCTCAAGCATTGACCTTGATGTGGATGGTTCAAGGCAAAAGTACAATGAAGCTAAGAATGCTTTTGTTAGTCTTTTGTTGGTCTCGGTGTTAGGTGGAAAGATCGTATTGCTGGATAGGTGTTATACTATCAAGAGGGGTCTATGAAGTGAACATGTGGATGACCTTGTACCATGTTAGTTCATTGGTGAGAGTGTCTAGCCAAGTATGGTGAGCCTTTTCTCAAGTACATTGCAAAAAGAGAGGTGGTCATATCTATAAATGAGTGGTCTCTTATGGTTATGTCCACTCAAGTGTCTTGCCCTTTTCTCCTTGAGAAAAGTTGTGTTTCTTAGAAGTATTGTTCATGGGTTGTATATCCCTTTTAATAAACTTTCCATAGAGTCTAAGAACATCTAATTCTAACACCTGAGTCATGAGATATTACCGTTTTAGTGTCGATCAATTATGCTGAAAAATAAGATATGGTCAGACCACTTAGTGAACTGTGGTCGGACCTCCCTTGGTCTGACCAGGTTTTCTAGAGGCGTTTTGACCTCACCAAGGGGGGTGCCAGTCAGACTGGGACCTTGATGTTGGTCTAACTGGCAGGTGCATTAAATAGGCTACAACGACTCCTTTTTGAATCGTTGCATAGGCTAGGCGGTCAGACCGACTCTCTCATGGTGGTTAGTCAGCAATGCCCAAAAGTTAGAGGATTTCACCTCCAACGGCTAGTTTAGCTTTATGGGTGTATAAATACACCCTTCCCAGCAATAAGGGTAAGGTTTTTGGCACTTCATTACATTATTTTGAGCCCTTGCAAGAACTTTCACTCCCTTGAGTACTTAGATTATCTAGTAAGGTGTTAGAGAATGAGTTGAGCCAAGCCAAGTGTATTGTTTTGTTGTTAGATCTAGTGTGGCACTTGATCATCCTTAGCAAGCATCCTAGACTTTTACTCTTGGAGGTTGCTACCTCCTAGACAGTTTGGAGGTGTTTACCCGATAACCTCTCTAAAGGAGTTTGTAGAGGAGGCTCAGTGTTGATTACGAGTGGCTCAGTGTTTGCCATATTCAAAGTGGAGGAAGAACAACCCCTAGCGATTGAGTATTGTATGGACCACTTTGGGATTGGCTCCTATCTTTCCCATCTCTTGATGAGGAGATTCAGAGGCTTGGTGGTTTGAGCAGTAAAGTTGGGCTCATCTCAACGGGGATTAGAAAACTTGCAAGTTTCCAAACCTCAGGTGAAAAATTGTGTCACTTACCTCATTTACTTTATTGCATTTACTTTGAGCAAGTTTATATACTAGAGATCATTTGTGCTAATATCACCCTAGGCTTGCAAATCTCAACATAGGTTAAGCTTTTTTATGCACATAGTTGAGTCTAGTTGTTTTAGGCCTTAAATTGTGCAAAACCGTTTTGATTCTCATCTGAATATAAAACCTAGTTTTAGCCAAAAGTTTTTTAACCACCTATTCACCCTTCTCTTGTTGGTGTCCTTGATCCTATAGAAGTTGTGTTTATAACCAACATTCGAGAAATGTACAAAGAACCAAAAACACACCAGGAGCTCTTCGGCACCTAGTAGAAATCGAGGAAGTCAACCCGTGAATTTGTTTGAAGGTTCTCGCAAGCGAGGTGCCAAGTTGAAGACATCACTGAAACTTCGGTCATCAATGTAGCTTCAGCGAGGCTTTGTATAGGGCCCTTAATTGAAAAATCACAAGGAAGCAATTGATTATGCTGAACTATCTATTTCGCATTATTTAAGATTATGCACAAAGGGAAGAAGACACAAAGTGTAAAAATGAAATCCAAGCTGAATTCGATCAAGCAGCAAACCAAAACCAGTGCACGAGTGAACAACAAATTGCTAAAGCAGCAGAACAAAGTGCTCAAGCTTGGCCATCGCCACCACCACAACCATGGAAAAGGTTTCAGAATGACAAAGGTAAGTAGGTGATGACAGTTGAAGAAGTTTAAGCTCTATGCAAAGCTTCCATGCGAAGCGGCAAGGGGGCAAGAAATCTTTCTCCCAAAAAAAGAGGTAGAAAAAGACAAGTTCTACATGTTCCATGGCAAAGCTTCGTAGACCACGGAACAATGTATAAACATGCAACAGCCTGGCCATGAGCTAATGCCGCCATTGGCCGGGCAAGGGGGTGAAGAGGCCAAGTCCCCATCAGAACCAGAAAAGCCCATGTAAATCAAAGTCGCCCCTAATGGCCAGCGAAGGGTGATAGCAGTCATCATTGGTGGCTTTGCCGAAGGCCTAACATCGAAGAGGAAAAAAAGGTGCATGAAATAATAATAAACCACATAACAGCTATGCCACAAACCAAACCACCGCCATACTGCAACACGCCTATCATCTTTGGACTAGAGGATGTTGAGGGGCTTTTCTTCCCTCACCAAGATGCACTCATCATCACAGCATACATCGTTGGATGCAAAGTGAGGAGCATGCTGGCCGATGGCGGGAGTTCTACGGACATCACCTTCGCTAACGCCTTCTACAAGATGAGAGTGCCAATGCTTGCACTGACACACACCACAAGTCCTTTTATAGGGCTTTGGTGGGGGTTTAATGAAATCCCTAAGTCAATTACAACTCCAAGTCTCCTTTGGTGCGGGCGACAACACGCACAAAGAAATGATCACCTTTGATATGGTTAATTTGACATACTAGTACAATGATATCTTTAGCAGAGCCATGACGAACAAGATCAAAGTGGTGGCGCACCATAACTACTTGATGCTCAAGATGCCAGATCCAAGGGAAGTGATCGTGATCAAGGGGACTCTACAATCCACAAAGGCAATGGGAGAATTGGATGCTTGCGCGTGCGAAGTAAACAATGTACACAAAAAAAATGATGCGCATGTAGGACACACCAAGGCCAAGACTTCACCACAAGGCAAGATTATCAAGATCCAAGTAGATCCTAGTGACCCACCAAAGACGGTATCAATCGGTGTGGATAGAAGTGAAGAAATTGCACAAGAAATACTATAAGTCATCAAGCAAAACTTGGACGTCTTCACCTAGAACACTGAAGAATAGGAAAGCGTTGACCAAACTTTCATTGAACACTGCCTAGTGGTGTGGCCAAAGGCGAAACCCAAGAATCAAAAAATTATGCAAAATATCGTTAGCCACCAATTAGCAGTGAAAACTAAGGCCAAGAAGCTATCAAGTGTCAGGGTCATACGGTAGGTTGAATGCCTAAAGTGATTGGCGAGAATGCTGAAGGATGGGAAAGCGTTGACTGAACTTTCATTGAACACTTCCTAGTGGTGTGGCTATAGGCAAAACTCAAGAATCAAAATTTTTTGCAAAATATAACTAGGTCGCCAATTAGCAGTGAAAACTAAGGCTAAGAAGCTATTAAGTGTTAGGGTCATACGGTAGGTTGAACGCCTAAAGTGATTGGCAAACATGGTATTAGTGAAAAAGTTAAACGGCAATCGGCTAATGTGCATAGCCTTCACTAACCTGAACAAGGCCTATCTAAAAGACGATTGTCCCCTTCCTAGAATCAACCATCTTGTCAACTCCATGATAGGTTGCAAATTGATGAGCTTCTTTGATGCCTACTCAGGATATCACTAAGTCTTCATGGTATGCCGTTCGACACCTTCTGCTACATGCAGATGTCTTTTGACCTGACGAATAGTAGCGCCACGTTCTCATGCCTCATGTACAAGGTGTTGAAAATCCAGATCAACCGAAATATCAAAGCATATGTTGACGACATCGTCGTCAAAGCCCGACTGGCTGCAACTCATGCTAAAGATCTCCAAGAAACCTTCTGCAACCTTTGGGCAACAGGGGTCAAGCTAAACATAGAAATGTGTGTTTTCAGCATTGTCGTAGGCAAGCTCTTAGGGTTTTTGGTTTCTGAAAGAGGCATCGAGGTGAACCCTGACAAGATCAAAGCGATCTAGCAAATGCAGCCTCTCAAAAGCATGCGAGAAATGTAATGGTTGATAGGGTGAATTGCCACACTCAGTAGGCTCATGACTCGCTTAGCGGAAAAGGGACTCCTATTATTTAAAACTTTGTGAGAAGTCAAAAAGTTTAAGTCAATACCAGAGTGCCAACAAACATTTGAAAACCTCAATACTTACGTGCAATAGGCGCCACGCTTGTTACTCTAACTAGCAACTTTGTCGGTCGTAGTTAGTGCTACGCTCATACAAGACGGTGAAGGCAGACAGAAGCCTATATATTTTATCTTTGAGGTGCCACAAGGGATGAAAACACAGTACTATAAAATGAAAAACTAGGGTATGTGCTAGTCATGGCCTTTCGGAACCTATAAGATCATCGTCCCGTCGCAATTCCCAATTGGTGAAGTACTCTGAAATGAAGAAATTATCAGGTGATTGGTGAAATGGGTTGTTGAACTTTCACCATTTGACCTACACTTCGTGACAAAAACAATGGTAATGTCACAGGTCCTTACGAATTTCGTCGCTGAGTGGACTTCGCCACTAAAGGCCAAAAAGCTTCTCAGTGTAGACCACTGGATAATGTTCTCAAATGGGTCCTGGTTGCACCTTGGTGCTTGAGTGGATGCAATCCTCAAATCACCAACCAACACAATAGTGCGATGCATTGCATGCCTCTAGTTCCTAACAATGAACAATATGGTAGTATACAAAGCCATCCTTCTTGGCTTGTAAAAGGTGAAGACCCTAGGGGCTCAAAGGCTACATGTTAGAACATACTCCAAGCTAGCAACTGGCCATGTTGACAAAACCTTCAAAGTAATAGATGGAAGAATGGAAGGCTACCTCGAAGCTGTTCGGGCAATGGAAAAGGCTTGCATTGGCATCATTGTCTAGCATCTCCCTAGAGGAGAAAATGAGGAAGCAAATGCCTTGGCAAAGGTAGTGACAACTAGAGTGCGATGCCAACCAAGAATTTTCTTTGAGGTAATCCATGCATTGAGTGCACAACTCAAAAATAAGGGTGATGAACATTGACCTAGATAGAGAGGACTGGCAGATCCCTTTTGTCAAGTTCTTATTTGATGGGACACTAACAACCAATGAAGCTGAAGCAAGATGGTTAAGCAAGAGCAAAGTAGTACAAGCTCGTCAATGGAGAACTATACCGAGCTAGAGTGTAGCCACTTTTGTAATGTGTCACTCCGGCCGAAGGAGAACAAATAGAGAAGGAGGTACATGAAAGATCATGCGGAGCAAATTAGGCTCCACGCACGGTGGCAGGTAAAATATTTTTCTAGGGGCTATACTGGCCCACCCTTTTGTGTAGTTGCATAGAGCATATCAAGAAATGCCCAGGGTGCCAAAAGCACAAGAAGTCCAAAGCCGCTCTGCAATACAACCTCTAGCCTATCCCGATGGTTTGGTCATTCGAGTGATGAGGGCTTAACATAATTGGCCCATTCCCAATAGGGAGGAATGTCTACAAGTTCATGATTGTCGCAATCGAGTATTTCTCAAGGTGGATCAAAGCAGAACACCTAGCCAGAATCACTTTGGCCTTTGTCTAGCAATTTGTCTGGAAAAACATCATATGTCACTTCAGCTTGCCAAAGGAATTCATCACCGATAATGGCAAGCGGTTCGACTCGGTGAAGTTTAGAAAAATGTGTGAAATACTAAATATTCAAATCAATTTTGCATAAGTAGCACACACTCAGTCGAATAGCTCTAACACACTAGAAAGAGCAAATGGGAAGATTCTAAAAACACCCAAGAATCGGCTCGATGGTTTGCCCCAAGGCAAATGGCTAGAAGAACTGCTCTCCATGCTATGGGCACTTAAAACAACGCCGACAAGACCAACTAAGTTAAGCCTATTCATGTTGTTCTATGGTGATGAAGGAATGACACCAAGTGAGCTAGGAGCAAACTTGCTAAGAGTGATGTTCACTTGTGCCGAAGGTGGCCGAGATACTTTGCTTGACATTCCGGAAGGCATCAGAGTCGAAGCTCTTGACACAATGGCAAGGGATATAATCCCATGTAATCTGGTGCTTAAAAAGAAGGCAAATGCCATCTTTGTGGGTAAGCTAGAGTCAAAGTGGAAACACTTGTACCTCATAATGCACAAGTCAAGAATGGGGTCGTTTTGGCTTACTACCACAGATGGCGAAAAGCTAGACAACACATGGAATGTGGCATCCCTCAAGTGCTTTTATGTGTAAATGGTGGCACCCCTTCGTCATGTATATATGTACAATGTAAGACTTTAGAATTAAAAAAAACTAGAATAGGGCTATTATCCGTATTGGAAGCCCAAACCAATATAAAAACATCTCTCTATCTCTGAACCATGTGCATGATTGCAAACAACCCGTAAGACAATGCTTGATTAGTGACTTGTCAAATGGCGAGGCACATCGATCAAAGCAACACTGGATCAAACACCGAGATTGTGAATATCGTTGAATTGAATGCAAAACAAAAAGCAAAAACAACCCCTACGAGACAAGCACCAAGTTCCAACTTGGCATCACATGTCAATGGTAGGGGAGGATGAATGGCCGAAGCATTACTTTAGCCAATTCACAATAGACATGGATATTAAGTTAAACCAAAGTCAACAATTCATTGAGTGAAACTCGATGCTAGTGTTTTTTGACACAAGGGAATGACTGAACGTATTAGAACTACGGTGAAGGCCTTAAAGCAAAAATAAGAGTGACATAAGGGCTAAATATAGCACACAATGGATTAACTAAAGAAAGGTTTCCTCTTTATTTCAACAACAAAAGTTACACGGTTACAAGTAAATCACGTCGTCAGCACAAGGGCAATTTGCCCCGAATGAACTAGAGTCGAAAGCATTGAATGAACTAGAGTCCAAAATTAATGTATAACTCCTAGAGTGATAGAAGAACTAAAGCTAATGCCTAAATCCTCACCCCTAAAATCATCTTCGCTGTTACCAATGCTAAAGTACATTCCCACTAATGCTAAAGTGCATTCCAAGGGGAGTGGGAGACAAAACGCTAACTATGCTATACGGGTGACACTATCGTAGCTTGGCAATTGTACATTTCAAAGTGTTTCCAAAATACCATGTCCTCTTAGCATAGGCGGTAATCATGGTCATAATCCTCTAGGCTTCAGCCATGATTTTTTCTCAACCACTTCGCCACCGACTAGATCGCATAGTTTCACACATTGATCACATCCTGCCAAGGACCGTAGAAGTCCATGTAGTAGTGTTTCGAATAATGCTCGAGGGCCACTACCTTATAGGTAATGGACCTCTCGAAGATAGCCAAATTGGGGTGGACAAAATTTTTTGGTGAACAACATGTAAAGGCATCATTTGAGAAAAAAAACTTTATATAGATACAAGGTTAGCCCATGAAGGCATTACAAAATGTGTTACACATGTTCAACACATGCCTAGGCAAGACGTATAAAAATAGAAAAGGAATCTAAAGGGGCAAATCCTCACACCACCTAAGGCCTTTCGGTATCGGTAGCATCAGCCTATGATCACTTAGTAGCACCACCATCACTAGTCGTGGCATCAGCTTTGGCCGTCTCCCTGGCCAAGTAGTGAGCAAGTTCCACGTGAAGGTGATCCCATGTAACGTCATGGCCTTGGGGAACATAGTAAAGCTGGGGAAAGGTCATTAGCTCCACCTAGACATCGTCGGTGGAGTAGGGCACACCGCTGGCATTGATAAAAGCTCCTAGTAGTTTGCCAAGGTGATTGCACCTGGCCTCCTTTAACGTGGCAAGGACCATGCTGGCCACGGTACAAGCGTAGCCATCGCCAAAACATACCAACGTCATTCCTAATAGTCCCACTGACTTTGGTGTTCTAGTCTATGAAGGCTTCGATAGGGGTGTCGTTGGTAGGTAGGGGCGAAGGCCTAGCTCTAAGTCACTCTAGAGAAGGCTGTAGCACATGGCTTGCCTACGAGGCTGATTCAAAAAACCAACGATGGGTGGCCTAGGTAGAAGTGGCTTCATCATGGAGTTGAGCAACTTCGGCCTTGGAGACCTAAGTTTGTCCTTTGCTGACTTAATAGTGGCTATGCTGATGTTGTAGCATGATAGGAGAGTGTCCCACTCCATTGTTAGCTCCTCAGCCTTCACCTTTAGCTCGACAACCTCCTCCTTGGAGTTTTTCAATTTCTCCTTAAAGACACGTTACTCCTAAAGCAGCTGCATGATCTGCCCCTTTGTCTTCCAATGGTGATGCTTCAAGTCATCTAGGTGGGACTGAGCCATTTGCTTGAAACTTCTAGCAGTCAAAAGAGCCTAAAATAAATCACAAAAAAGAGAAAAGGGCAAATTGAGCACAAAATTTAAAAAGAAAAAAGGAGGAAGGACGAAGGATGACTTACTCAGGTAAGAAGGCCGTGAATGCACTACCCAGCTGAATTAAAAATGAGGTTGTCTTCAAAAACCCTTTGGATGACAAGCGGTGAAGCGAGTTGGGTAAGCCTCACATGACTTCAAAAGAGGGTGAGCTTCACGCGGCTTCAAAAGTCTCAAAGCATGAAGTTGGGGTGAGGGAGAATGCTCTCCGTAGCAGATACCTCCTCCTCTACTTATTATCCCTCCCATCGAGCAAGCGGAGGAGGAACCACCACCATTTGTAGATCTGGCAAAGAGCAATTGGCTTCGTCTGCGCTGGCGTCATTGATAGGAGTTGACCTCATGTCATCTTTAGCCTTCAAACCCACCATGCCCTCATCGCCAAAAGGGATAACAGTAAGGCCAAAACCCACACCACCTATTGATTAGGTGGCAACTACTGAAGTGGGGTCAATGAAGGCAGGTGAGGCTGACGAAGACAACTCACTACTATTGAAGCCAAACGTAGGAGAACCCCGCCAATTATTGTAGGGGACTTGGGCTATGGAGAACGAAAGATGTGGGTAGCAAAGGCTGCAAGTATCTTGGCCACATCCAAGTCATCGGTGTGAAGTGGGAAAGCGCGGTGCCAGCTCACCCTTTGATTAGGATGCTCATCCCCGGGCTAGGGTGTAAAAGCTTGCAAAAGCTTCTGTATGGCCATGCCGAGATGACTCAGGTGCTAGTCATGATCCTTGATGTTTCAATGGGCCTTGGAAGCCGTGTTAAAGGATCTATATGTTTAGGGGAGGTTGTGGGGCTAGAGAGATACATAGTTACCTAAGTGGTCACGCTGAAAATGTCTCGGGCGACCACGCCGATACCTGGGAGGTTTGCTTAGCTCTAGTGTAGGCCAGTCAACTTCTCTCCGTGGCTCGAGGTATGCGCGCTGGGGCCCGTGAGGTTCACTCGGCTCCGGCATGACAATACGGGTGCGGGTGTGCCTGTCAATTTGACCCTGCAATTGATAAGGAGGTGGGGCGAATGGGTCAATCGAACGATGGGCCGATATGAGCTCTCGCTATCGGCTGGCCACCGATAGGTTGAGGTGGTCATCGGCCGTGTTCAGATGACTCCTGCTATCGGCTGGTCACTGATAGGTATTGGGATACTTTTCCATTGGCTAGGGAGCCAATGAAGGCATGGATAGATGTCGACAAAGGATGTGATGACTCCGAGTGTAGCGAAAGCGAGATCCTGATACATCGGCCGTAGAGCCAATGGAGGCACCAAAGGGTATTCAGAGAACAACAAAGCACGCGGGATCTCTCCTGGTTGCTAACGAAAGCTGTACCGCTCGTTCATCGACTGGAAAGCCGATGAAGTCATATGCGAACTGGCAAGGAATCGTATAAAAGACACCGGCTGTAAAGCCAATGCCGCTCCGAATATGGCAGCACGAGATCCGTCACCCACCGTGATGACGCCGCTAGGACCGAATCTCAAAGATCGGACCTAATCGAGACAGTACGAGACCGAGGCCAATGGTAACGGGACGGTGGACACCGGATCGATCGTGTTGAAGTAAGGTGAAGTGAACCCATTGGCTAGCTGAGCCAATGAGAGGACATCTTTCTGAAGACAGACGCGCATCAGCTGGAAGGCCGATGCACTTGGCGTGGCACTCAAGGGAAGTCTCTAAAGATTGGTGCGTATCAGCCGAGGAGCCGATACGCTGGGCGTAGTGCTTGGGGTATAGATAATTCATCGGCTAACACTTCGATGAAATGTCGTATAGAGACCTATATGCCTACAGCTCAATCTACCATCGGCAACCTCGTAGGTTGAACCTAACTGATACAGCACGAGACCGACGATGATAGAGATAGCTTGATAGACCGATAAACCTTGCACGGACATGATGCGGTACATCCGATCTGCCTAAGAGGTCGAACCTAACTGATTCAGCCTTAGATAAAGCGAGACATACTGGGATAGTGGTGGGACTTACCCTTTCACTAGAGATCGAACTTAACCGATATAGCCCTGTGTCGAGAGCCAGAACCCACCGATAAAAACCTAGATAGACTAGGGTGGTGATGCGTCGAAGTTGTATTGATTGATGGATATGTTGATGATCTTTACAGGTTTCTAGGGGGTCTTATTTATACCCTGGCATTGCAGAGTTCGATACGGTTACAACAACCATCGGATGTTATCTCCTAAAAATATAAAAAGAAAATATCTCTAAGGAAGTTAACTAAACTAACTAAACCTTTCTATCTATATAAGATGCGATTTACATAGGTAAAATACCCTCCTCAGACTCGGTCTCATTTGGATAATCTTTTATTCTTGGATCGAATTCTTCCTTGCTTCCTACAATTGTCTTTTTTCCTGTAGCAATCGGACTCTATTTTACTAAACCGATCGTCCTTCCCATCTTTCTCTAGGCTTACCAAATTTTGGTGTTAACACTAAGCCATCGTGTGAGAAACCCTAGCTACCACTGTTAACGCTAGAATTTGGTTAGCCTGCAAACGGGATTAGCTGATGAAGGGAAGACCGATTGGTTTGTAGAAGGAAGCCGATTGATAGAGTAAGAGAGCCGATCGGATGGGATAAGGACATATTCGGTCCGGTTGAAAATAGAAGATTGTCCAGATGGGACTGAGTCTATGGAGGAGTCATGAGAATCACGATAGAGTATTTTATCTATATAGAATATATTATATAAGTTAGGAATGTTTAGTTAGCTTTATAACTTCTTATATATTAGTTTCCTTATATGTTTAGAAAATATTATACAGGGGTTGTTTGTAACGGCGTTGGACTTTTGTAAAGTCGGGGTAAAAATATGGACCTCATGGAACCTATTGTATCTTCAACAAGATCATAAACAATACAACTTCGACTCATTGCCACTCTAGCTCATCTAGGTTTTACTTTGGTAGGTTCTGGCTCTTGACGCGTGACTACATCGGTTACGATCGATCTCCGGCAAATGGGTAAGTCCCGCCATTATCATGGTTCATTTTGCTCTACCTAAGGTTGCATTGGTTAGGTTTGACCTCCTAGTCTATCAGGCGTACTGCATCACATTCATGTGAGGCTTGTCAGTACATAAGTCTCCCTTCGCCATCCCTGGTATCGTGCTACATCGGTTAGGTTCGACCTACGAGATTATTGGTGGTGGTGGATCGACCCGTTGGCCCAATGGGTTCTAGTGTGGCATTTCTTCAGAGTGAATAGCCGATGAGTTATTATTACCGCTCACCTCTTATTTGTTTTGCATATCGTCTAACGATTAATGCTCTAGCGATCGATCGGGTCACTTTGGATTCGACCTAATACTGTGTCGGTTTGATTTGATTTGTCAGGTTCACTTCTGACGGGGGCTGGCGTCGAGATCTAGAGGGTTTTGTTCCCTATCAGCTCAGATAGCTGATGAGGTTAGATATAGGCCTGCGTCGGACATTTGGCCGATGAGTAGCCGATGACCTCACCCTTTCCTTTTTCACTGTTACATCTGATCTAGCTTCTGTCGTCTCTAGGCCGTTAGCCTTAGCCTCATGCTATTTCGGTTCAGTCCAATCTATAGAGGCTAGTTCAAACAGTGCCGTTATGGTAGTTGCTAGTCCTTGTGACTTCTTAGGGGATCGGGTCTTGCTCCGCTATTTTGTTGCCTACCATATGCGGAGCGTTGTCGGCTCTTTGGCTGATATGTCTTTTATTTTATTCTACACATTTATCACATATGTCTTCATCAGCTTTTTAGCCGATGCTTGAGTACTACCTTCTTATCAGCACCTAGCAGATAGGGTAAGCCGTATCGGCTGATTCTCTATCTTTTTGTCAATTGTAGGGTCAAATTGACTAGTACACCCTTAAACCTTAAAGACTAAGAACTTGTACTAGAGCTAAGTAGATCTTCTAAGCCTTCACGTGACCAAGGTGCCATCTTCCCCGATCAGACCTTTGCCGGTTCGTTCACGACTTCGCCCGGTCCAATCAGTCTCCGTGAGATTTAGCGACCAACACGATGTTTGGCATGCCTAGTGGGACAAGTCAACTTGAACACAATGGCGGAGAAAGAGATCAACTCAGAGAACATAATTCTAGTGACATTGGAGGATTTGACTGAGGATCAAAGGCAACACATAGTGCAGAACCTAATTTTGAAAAGCTCTATTTGGAGTCTTTTAGCATGACTAGACAAGGGCCAATTTAGAAGTCCTAGATGCCAAAGCCTATTTTTGTGGGAGAATCGAGCCATTCACCGCCCATGAGTCCTCAAAAGCCATTGCAGTAGATGGTCAATGAAACTGTTCACCATACACTCATCAATCAATCAGGAGTGTTGGTGAACACTTTGCACAATCTGATCAAGAAGATGGTGGACGAATCAATTGTTAGAGAGCCTAATCAAAGTCTAGTGTATTTGCCGATAAAGTCAAAGCAACCACAAATTTCTGATGAAACCAGGAGAGATGTATTGGCAAATTTGTTTCCATTAGCACAAGATTGGATTACAGGGCAACGTGATGATATGCTGCCAGGATATCATCGGACGGCTTACTACGGAGGATACTGGCAGGACTACCTAGGTGGTGATCCCGATACAAACAACCATCTAGGAGATTATCCTAGACAATATCGAGCATCAGCTCCGCCTATACAATACCAACGAGAGAATCCAAGAGGGGAGGATTGGTTTGCTAGGGTTGCATAAGTAGTCAAGGAGCAGTTTGGTATAAAGCCAAAGGAGCAAACCTTTATGTATCGACACCTTTACCCGGAGTGGTTCGACAAAGTTTCACTTTCACACCGATACAGGATACCGGACTTCTCCAAATTCTCGAGGCAAGATAACATATCTACGATATAACACATCAACTGATTCTTAGCCCAATATGGGGAGGCCTCAGCTATGAAAGCCCTAAGAGTCCATTTCTTTTTGCTATACCTCTCTAGATTGGCCTTCACCTGGTTCTCTTCATTACCTCCCAATTCAATTTGGAGATGAGCCGATCTAGAGAAGCAATTACATAAAAATTTCTTCGCTGGAATTTATGAGATGAGGCTGACAGATCTTACTTTGGTTAGATAGAGATCTGATAAGTCAGTCCTGAAATACATCCAATGATTCTGAGGCATTAGAAGTCGATGTTATAGCCTTATCTTGAGTGATGGATAGCTAGTTGATTTGGCCTTTAAGGCTTAACGGCTCCAACCAGAGAACATTTTTTATCTCAAGAATTCGAGAGCCTAGCACATCTTCTACAGAAATTATCGGCTCATGAAAGCCAATTTATTGATGTCAAGAAAGAGAGTTTCGACCAGAAGGCCACTTAGTTACAAGTTTAAGCATCGAATTTAGACAATGATAAATTCGATGTAGAAGTTGGTTTGGTAGAGTGGACTAGGAATAAGAAATTCATATCATGTCCTTGGGTGAAGAGTATCAGCAAGGAGAAAAGATATGACTTTGATGTCAATAAAACTAATAAAATCCTTGATCTGCTACTTCTAGATTCAACTACCGCCAAACCATATGTAACCGCCGAGGAACTTAAAAAAAATTAAATAGGTATATTAATTGTGCTCTCTGCTGAATCAAATTTATACATATATGGTCACATTTTGTTGTTTTGTAAGGGAGGAGTATGGAATGCTGGATTTTCGGTCTCTTTGCTTTTTTTTATGAGGGGCAACTAAGATTTTGTCACGATGCTTGATTTGATATAGCTTCCAATGAAAGAAATTTTTTAATTCGCGATTTGTGAAAAGTAGTTGTAGCAGTCATATGCATTAATTGGCCATATAATATAGTTGGTTAATTCTAGATTAACCCTTGTGCTAATTACTACTATCTGAATCATTTATATATTTGCCTGCAATGTTGCCATGGACCATTATCCATCAGTCATCTGGATTTGGATTTCTCTGTCCAGACATAGAGCTTCATTTTTTTTCCAACAACTTTTTACAATTTAATAGTGTGAATCGGCTGTTGTATGTGGCGTAGAAAAAATATTCTTAGATATTCTGGAGCATATATTGTTCCATATATGTATTTCTATCTTGTTTCTAGATACTCTAGTGATCCAATCCTATGTGAATCAATTGTGTTGACTGGTGAACCTCGTACTGATGATGGCCTATATATATACTACTAATAATTTTCGGTATCAGTCCATTTTCTTTTACTTACTAGTTTCAGCTTTTGAACTACTCGATTTGGCGAAGAAGTAACTGGCCGGCAGTTGGCAACATCTAGTTATTACATGTCTAGTTGTGCTCTTATTCAGAAGGCAACGTTGAAGAAGACGTACGAACAATGGACAACACTACTGCAAATCTATAACTTCGTAGTGCATGATGCATCCTGATCAACCAACGCAAGCTGCATTGCCAGAATTATGAGCAAGACTAGCTTCCGCAGACAATAATGGCAGCATAGATCAATGAATTTTTCAAACCAAACCAGGGATATAGCTTTGCATGGCCAAATTCTATTAATTCATTAATTGTTGATTAATTACAGTGGTGGAGCCATGCCACACTGCCGTTAATTGCACAATGGATGGCCTAGATGGAGGCAATGACAATCTTCCTGTTGCCTCGAAGACAGACGATACGGACCCAGAAGTACCAGTACATTTGATTTAATGGCCAACATTCAAACACTACATTCTATCTGCACTTTGCACCATGAGTTGTTACCTGAAACTCCTAGCGACAAAGCAGTAAAAAGGACGGGAAAACAACCTAATTAACTGAAGACTGCATCAACTTCTTCTGATTCCATACTTTCCTGAAATTGATCATATGATGGAGGTACACTGCACATTGAAGACGATTCATTCGTGCAATCTTCAAATGTGCTCATTGTGTTCTATTTGTTGTCACAAATTGCTGAACTTGTGATGAAAATAATAGATCTCATGTGAGAAAATATTTGGTTGCACTAGGCGCCCCTGCTCTTATAAGAAATAAAGAATTAGATGGTGTTTAATTTGGTTTGAAGAGGGATCATTGGTTACTTCCAGTTTTTACTATAACTGTTGTTCATTGGTTAGACAATGGTAGTTTACTACAAAGTGCAAATTGGTAAATTTATCACGTCTAAGTGCATCAGTAAAATCAGCCATTGCACAGTGAGTATAACAAGATTTTTGATTGTTGAATATATAAGAATATATAGATTTAATTTATTTTATAAATAAATTATAACATCAATCGTCATCTGTAGAAATCAATATGAATAGATTAAATATAGAAGACATAACGTACATATACTGACGGTCCCATTTTGGAGTGTTAAAAGTGACAACAGCTAGAATCACGTGAATGACGTGCGGTATAGTATAATGACGATAATGCACCATAGGTGATCAAAGAGGAAAATAAGCCATAGTGGATGACCAGCGAGCAATTGCGCGATACGCTTTCTAAAAATCTTATTCACGCTCTCTCGATGCAGAACTTCATGATGACAAGGTTTTAGAGAACTGCTCTGTCGATCCATTAGTGCATGCCAACAAGCGGGATAGAGTAGTCAACATGTGACGGCATAATATAGAGAAGGTGACAAAACTCTAGATTATTTTCACGTGTATCGAATTGAGGCGATGGCTCGGTACTTTTTGAGAAATCAGAATGTGTGATCCGAATGCCTACAATCTCTTGTAATCGAGCCGAATAAGTCATGCATAACCTTCCTTTCCATTTGATGCACAGTTTTTGTTACCAGATCTCGATACTCTTGTTCATTCAATCCATCTCACATCAACTGCAACTACCAAATGTATGTTTAGCTTGCGGTATAAGGCTAGGTTCGGATGCAAACGTTTTCAAACATTTTTTCTTATTTTCCGCATATAGGCGTTTCTCGGTATTATTTTTTAAAAAAAATTGTCTATAAAAATTTTGCTTTAAAAATTATATTAATCTATTTTTAAAATTTTTATTTCACACTTAATTAATTATATATTAATAAGATTAATTAATTATTACCAATTCCTCCTCTCCAATGCAGCCTAAATATATAAACATATAATAATTGGGATTTGGGACGAACACCACATAATGACATAATGGACATGTGATTTTTCCTGTTGGCATTTCTCGCGATGTGACTCACACACTTCTTTTATATACATAAGATTTCGTACATGTGCACTATACCGTGGTGTATGAAAGTGCATGAAAGCGTGAGATTGTTTTGGTAAAATATGTGATAATTGATTCATTAACCACATATTACATATATAGGCTATCATCCATATTTTAGTCGGTTTATAGAAATAGATACCCGAGAGATTAGGATTGGAAGGAACCTAACCGAGCAAGCAAGATATGCGGCAACTAAACATGGCAGGAAATCATGCATATATGCGGCAACCAAACATATCCCTGCAGCTAGTCAGGTATGGAAACAGTGTCATGCACAGCTACAGCGACATGCCCAGATCGTCTCCGACACTGAGCGTCACTAGCCACAGAGACAAACATTCATACTAGATCTGTGAAAGACAAACAATGCTAGGCCTTAATGAAAATATCAGCATACTATGAAGAGTTTAGAACGTGTAGCACGCGAATAGCGCTGGCGATGACTCGTTCATGGACAAGGTGAAGATTGATTTTGATGTGTTTAGTGTATTGATAATGTATCGGATTCGTCGAGAGATATTCTGTATTAATATTGTCACAGTAAACGAGAGTCATGTGCTAGATGGAGACATGCAACTCCTGTAGCAGTTGACGCAGCCATGATGTTTTAGCAACAGCATTAGCAACGGCACGATATTCTGCCTCAGCACTGGAATGGGAGACAGTGGGTTGCTGCTTCAAAGACCAAGAAACAAGATTGCCACCTAGGAAGACTGCAAACCCATAAGTTGAATGATGAGTGTTAGGACAACTGGTCCAGTCTGCATGAGAGTAAGTAACCATGGTGAAAATATCCGTGCGATGAAGCTGTAAGCCATGATCCAAAGTCCTGTGTAGATAATGAAGAATGTGTTTGATTAATGCATAATGAGGCTCACGCAGATTGTGCATATAGAGACAAACTTGCTATATGGCATAAGAAATATCCGGCCGGATGAAAGTGAGGTACTATAAGGCACTAGCCAAGCTCTAGTAATGAGTCGGATCTGCAATAGGGGACCCCTCAACCCCGTACAACTTGGCACTCATATCAACTGGCATGGAGCACAGCTTACAATCTACCATACCAACCCACTCAAGAATCTCAAGAATGTACTGCCGCTGACTTAGTAAGAAACCGTCATCCTAGCAAGTAACTGAGAGACCCAAAACATGATATAGAAGACCAAGTTCCTTCATAGAGAACTCCTATTGTAGTGCAGTAATAACTCGACGAAGAAGGGATGAGGAGGATGCCATTAGAATAATATCATCAACATAGAGAAGCAAGTAAACTATTTCACTATTATGATGATAAATAAATAATGATGTGTCGGACTTAGCACTCATGAAACCTAAGAAGAGAATATGAGCAGCAAAGCGACTATACCATGCACAGGGAGCTTGCTTTAATCTGTAGAGAGACTTGTCAAAGTGGCATACAAAATCTAGATGAGCACTGTCAATAAAACTAGTAGGCTGTACACAATATATGGTCTAGTCAAGGGTGCCATGGAGGAAGGTGTTCTTCACTTCTAGCTACTGAATGGCCCAATCATGAGAGAGAGCAACTATAAGCATGGTGCTGATGGTAGCAGGCTTGACAACAGGACTGAATGTCTCATCAAAATCAATCCCGAGATGCTAAGTGAAACCATGGAGAACCCAGCACGCCTTATACCGATTCAGAGAGCTATCAGGGTGGAACTTGTGGCGATAAACCTATTTACCAGTCACAATATTAACACCAAAGGGATGAGGGACCAAATCCCAAGTGTTGTTGGCTAGGAGAGCAGAAAACTTGTTAGTCATGGTAGCTCGACAATTAGGGTCAGCTAGGGCCCCTTGATATGTCTTCAAAATTGGAGATAGGAGAGCCGTATGAAGGTCAAAAATGGCCATGGGCTGCCGAATGCCGTGCTTCCCACGCGTCACCATGATGTGGTCTCGTGTCGACGAGGGAACGAACACGACATTAGAAGGTAGGGGGTTGATCAGAAGAGGCTGTGCTAGCCATAGTAGAAGCTACACCAGGCTGGATGGAGGCACCTACGCTAGCCTACACGAATGGTCCAATAGCGCATGGCTTGCCAGGTGAAGACCCAGGGGCAACCGACCCAGCAGGTGACGCCATGGGCTAGAGGCATGGCCTAGCTATGCGAGCTACACAAGGAGAGGCCATGCCAGGCCTCGCACATGAAATGCAAGTGAAGGTCATGCCTGTCTTGGGAGCAGCAGTAGTGATGAGGACATCAACACTATCGATACATCCACTCATGGTCCAATTACCCACGCTCGTGCACGTCAACTCAACTATCAGGTGAGTTCATTCTTGAGTTTATGTTCCTCTTCTTTATACCCTAGAGACACATGCACTCTTGTTTTACTCAGGAACGATGGAGACGATCCAACGGGGAGAGGATTAGCGCGGGGTGGATTCGGACTGTAGGATCGTGCCAAATTCTGACGGCTGCCACGACTTTATGTGAACTCCGATTTGGGCTTGCAAGTACTTAATGAAAAGGTTATCAAGTCTACTTTCAAATGGATCTGGCTGCATGCCAATATCTATTCTGGAGTGGCCGCAATTATTAATTTTCTACCGAGTGTTTTTCTGTCCACGGTGCTGTGTCACCTCTTTTAGGCCCAATGGATAGTGTATCAAGTTGGGCCCATTAAAGGTGCATCCTAGGGTTGAGCACAACACTAGCACCCCTGTGGTCATCTCTCCCTCTTCTTAAACCTTTAGCCACCGCCAAGAAGAGTGGGTTTTGTTGATTAGAGTTAGCGTCTTGCTACTTGCACACAACGCGTGTGTCGGCTAGACCACCCGTCTGTTTGTCTCCGGAACCTCACCATATTGTGAATTCAGAGTGAATCTTTCATCTCAATATCTAGCAATTTCAATGATTGTTTTACTTGTTCTTCGATTGCTTGTAGGACGAGTGTCCTAGTGGCTGGGTTGTCGCGCACCGCAAGTTTGCGTCGACCATCAGAGATGGTGTATCGATTGCTAAGATGCATCGTCCTTGGACGGTTGTAGTCGGGCCGTGAATGTCGCCTCCATCCCCCAATCGAGTTATCCCCCACCTCTCATCAAAAGATTGGGACTAAACCCTAGTAGGTTCTTAACAAGTAGGGAACTAAACCATGTCGAAGGCATGCAATGCGCCCTGTAGTGACAACCCAAGGGCTCCGCTGGCAACTACCTATGATAGGGTGTCAGCAAGGGCAGCGGGGTACATTGGGGTGCATGGGGAGCGTGGTGCAGCATCAGTCCGAGGGACCTGAGTACCTAAAACTCATGGTAAACCAATAGGAGTAATAGGCGTGGCATGGTGGTCATGGAAAGGTGGGGGTAGTATCGACACCCGGACATGCAAATGTGACTATAGGAGTGCTAGGTTCCATGGAGAGCATAGAAAAGCGTAGCGAAGGCCAGGGTCTTAGTGGGATGGTAGTTTAGGAGATAGGTGGCTATGTGGAGGGCCTCGACCTAGTAAGAGGGTAGCATGCTAGCCTAGAACAGGAGAGAATAGATGATGTTGTTGGTAGTGCGGATGATGTGCTCAGCCTTTCCATTTTGGGACGAGGTGTATGGGCACGACATGCAAAGGACGACACCCAATGTAAGAAAGAACGTGTGGGCAGTGGAGTTGTCAAACTCATGGCCGTGGTCACATTGGATGTTCTTAATAGAGGCGCCGAACTAAGTAGAAACATAGGCAAACAAAATTAGCGAGTATGGAAATAGTGTTAGACTTTAGGTGTAAGGGAAAAGTCCAAAGAAAATATGAGCAATCATCAAGAATGACTAAATAGTATTTGTAACTAGAGACACTAGCAAATGGGGAGGTCTAAAGGTCAGAATGTATTAAATCAAAATTATTGGTGGCTCGCGATATCGAAGGACTAAATGGGAGACGCACATGGCGCCTAAGCTAATAGACATGACATAAATATTGGGAGTCTCTCTTATTATATGTAATGGCAGAAGATGACACTAAACAAGATAGGGCCTCATGACCAAGATGACCAAGTCGTCGATGCCAAAGAGTGGAGCTAAAGCCAGCGGAGAGTGCTTAGGAACAAAACACCGATGATAGGAGAGGGTAGAGAGGCCCAAAACTATTGCACCTGACAAGCATGTTCCAGGTGTGGAGGTTTTTCACAGAAAAACCGTGTGGGTCAAATTCAACAAAGCAATTATTGTCTATGGTGAATTAACAAATAGAAATAAGATTTTTAATAAGCTGAGAGGAAACAAGAACATTATTTAAGTGAAGGCCACCTTGAGTGGTAGGAAAAAAAAGATGAGTCGATGCTAGTAATGGGTAAAATAAAGCCATCGTTGACAACAATATGGGATGGAAATGAAGGAGATTGAGAAGTACAATGATTATCGGAGCTTGATGTCATGTGAGTTTCAGCACCAGTATCCATGTAACATTCATTTGTTGGTGGTGGCTATAGAGTCATGGTGTTGAACGACGAAGTAAGTGCTTGTTGGTCCTAGAAGAGGGCGTCGGGGTGATGCACCTAGCTGGCACTAGTGACCTCAGAAGGAGGCAACAACAACGGGGCTAGTGGCAGCGTTGGCCTAGTGTAAGGCAACGGTTGCAGCATAGAGAGCGTCGGCTGTGACCCATGCTGCAGCTGTAGTCTGACATAGAAGGCCTAGGGATGAGGTGTGCTAGACGGCTTGGTAGGCTGATGACAATCTAGCGGTCCAGCCCAGAAGGCATGGAATGTACCTTAAGCGGGCTACTAGCCAGGTGGGGGAGGACTAGGCCTTGCGGTGAAGCTGGCCCAAGGCATGGCCTGCGTAGATACCTAGGGCACGACCTATGTAGAAGTGCTGCCACCACTGTTCCTCCTACCGCCGTGCCTAGTTTGCTTCTTGCCACCAGAGATAGTGGTCAGGTTGGAGGGCAGTGGCATGGGGGAAAGGAGGCCGGGGCGGCAAGAGCCTATGCCGGTGCTCGTTGCTAGGCCTGCATGGTGATCTTGGCAAGATAGAGGTTGGAGTGCACCTCGATGAAGGTCGAGAAGGGGTGTTGCCGCTGGATTAGTGCCACCATGCAGGCAAACCAATCATTGAGACCACAAAGAACATTGAGCACAAGAGTGCAGTCACGGATGAGTTTGCTGAGATCAGCAAGTTGGTCAGCCATGGTCTTGAGACAGCGACAATACTCATTGATGGATAGATCACCCTGGATGAATGTGCAAAACTCAACATCAAGGAGAAACGCATGGGTCTCCTTATTGCTGATGAAGTACTACTCTAAGCCGAGCCTGATTATGTGAGCAGTAGGCGGGCCCTCCTCGTGATTCATCACCACCTTGAGAAGCTTAGGGGTGATTGTCCCATAGAGCCATGAGAGGACGGTGCAGTCCATGAGCTTGCATGAGATGTCATCAAAGAGATCATCATCAGAGAGGACATGGTCGGCCAGCGCATACCGCTTGAGAGTGTTTAGAAAGAGGCCATGCCAGCGGTTGTAATACAGCGAGGTGAGATCGAGAACAATCAGCACCAATGCCTTGATGTTGAGGATTGCTGCTGCTTGGGTGTGCAAGGCGGTGATGGCCGCAGCCACATGCTTGATGATCACTAGAGCATGTGTATCAACATCGCAACGCTCTTACTCTAGGCAAGCAACCTCTTGGCACTTGACCTCAAGGAGAGTGACCTCTAGGCACTCAGCTTCTTGGCGAGCAGCCTCCCAGCGCTCTTCCTGGGTGAGGACGGTGATGCGCCATTGCTGCTCGGCATAAGCGGTTGCAACGACGGTGGGATCAGGTAGGGTCAACATGGGTTAGGAGTGTTAAACATAGAAGTGTCTAATATATATTTAGTAAGAGATCATCTATATTTAGAGCTATATCTCCTGATTGCTGTTGGTCATGCTTGTAACCTTTCATGTATGCGTAATCTTCCATATATGTGATCCTCTATATATATGAGTGGTCATGACCCATAGAGGTCATTGAGCGCCAATTACATTAACATGGTATTACAACTAGTATTTTTTCTCTAAATCAATATCGACATCATCTTCTACCTCTTCCTCCACCACCTCCGCCTCCACTTCTAGCCTTTCTTCTGCTACTACCTTTACCCCTATATCAATTCATCATGCCGTCACCATCCGACTCAACAAAATGAACTATACATTATGGCGTGCCCAGCTTCTCCCGTATCTGCGGAGTGCAAAGCTTATGGGCTTCATCGATGGATCCATGATCGCGCCTCCCCAGCAGATTTCTTCATCGACTGCTGATGGTGCCGAGCTCGTGTCTAACCCAAAAATATTGCCTGTGGTATGATAAAGATCAACAACTACTAAGTGATCTTCTCTCGTCGATGACTAAAGATATCCTTTAGGACGTGGTGTTTGCCGCCACATCCAAAGAAGCCTGGGACACTCTTCGGCGCATGTTCTCCTCTACCACACATGCGTGCGTTGTCCAAGTGTGTGTCACCCTTGCTACAACCAAGAAGCACGACCTCTCTGCTACTGATTACTTTTGCAAGATCAAGAGTCTAGCCTCCGAGCTGGCTGCGGCTAATACTCCTCTTCGTGATGACAAGATCATTGCCTATCTCTTAGTGGGTCTTCCTCCAGATTACGATCCGTTCGTCACATCTATGACGACAAAGAGTGAACCCCTCATGCTCGACGATACTCACATCTACTGGCATTTGAGGCACACCAACTATAATACCAGGTAGAGACTCGTCTCAACATCGGCACACGTCAGCCAACTTCACCGACCGAAGTGGGCAACAGCGGGGTCGTGGCCGTGGCGGTCCCCCTGGCCACGCCCAAGGCTGTGGCTGTGGTGGTTCTCCGCCCCAGGGACGTGGATGTGGCGTCCCTCCCTGTCAGATCTGCGGTCGTCCAGATCACACTACCATCAAATGTTGGCATCGTATGGATGAGTCTTACCAGGAGGAACAACCCTATGCTGTGGTGGCTGCTACTTCATCCTACAAGGTCGAAACCAACTGGTACACCGACACGGGGGCTACCGACCAGGGATTTGGATCGCCTAGCCTTATGTGAACAATACCATGGTGTTGAAACGGTTCAAGTTGGCAACAGGGCAGGTTTGCAAATTATGCATATTGGTTTTTGTTCTCTTAATACTGCTACACGTCCTCTTGACTTACATAATGTTCTCCACGTACCTAATATCTCTAAACACCTCTTTTTAGTTCATAAACTATCACATGACAATAATGTATTTTTTGAATTTCCTCCCTATCATTTTCTTGTAAAAGACCAAGCAACGAAACAAGTGCTCCTAGAGGAAAGTGTGAATCCGGCCTTTATCTCATAAAGCTGTCCAATTTTGAATTCTTCAAACAAGCACTTGCCAGTGTCAAGGCATCCACAGATTAGTGGCATGCTCGTCTTGGCCACCCCTCTACCCTAGTCGTGCGGTCTATTTTGAGTTTGAATAATCTCCCATATATCAAGGAGTCGAGTCCCTCAGTTTGTAATGCTTGTCAATTAGGCAAGAGTCATCAACTCCCCTATACTCATGCCATTCATCATTCTACATCGCCTCTTAAACTTGTTTTTTCAGATGTGTGGGACCCTACCCTCAAGTCTGTTGGTGGATACAAATACTATATAAGCTTTATTGATGATTTTAGTAAATTTACGTGGATATATTTGATGCATGACCACACTGAGGCTCGACGCATTTTCTTACAATTTCAAGCACATGTAGAATGTCTCCTTAATACTAAAATTAAATGCATCCAATTCGATTGGGGTGGGGAGTACCAAAAACTTTATACTCAATTTTTTCGATCCCTTGGCATAGCCCATCATGTTTCCTGCCTACATACTCACCAACAAAATGGATCGGCTGAACGCAAGCATCGTCATATAGTTGAAACTGGTCTTGCTCTACTAGCTCATGCCTTCATATCGATTAAATTTTGGGACGAGGCCTTCCTCACAGCCACTTATCTCATCAATAGATTGCCCACTCGAGTCCTTGATAATCTGTGTCCTCTAGAACGCCTCCTCAAAACTCCACTGAATTATTCCATGCTCCGTATGTTTGGTTGCGCATGTTGGCCCAATTTGCGACCCTATAACCAGCACAAACTTTCCTTTAGATCCAAAGTCTGCGTGTTTTTGGGATATAGTGGTCTTCACAAGGGATACAAATGTCTCGATATGGATTCCGGACGCGTGTATGTGTCTGACGTTATATTTGATGAAACAATTTTTACTTTCTCCACTTATCCTTCATCCAATGTTGCACCTAATTAGGACAGTGACAGTTTTAATTTAAACAATTACGATATGCATATGTTTCCTGCTAACTGTGTGAATGCAGCCCCTTAGTATGCAGTAGAGCCCGAGATGCCTAAAACCTCATCAGGATTGGCGCCAACATTCTCTGCACCCACTTCTTCACCCGAGGCAGGCACTCCGCATGCAGCGCCTGACGCTGACTTGCCTGCATCGGAGTCTTTGCCTACCTCTCTCGTGTCCCCTATGGCAAGCACAGAGGCTGCGACTGGGCTGTCATTTGCCGGCCCATCATCACCAGCATCGCGGCAAACTTCGTTACCGAGCATCCAGCCTAAGGCCGTTCACCACTCAGAGGTTCCAACACCGGATCCTCCTACCCACAAGTACGGGATGCGCTTAAGCCACAACATCAAGAAGCCCAAGGTTCGTACCAACGGCACGGTTACTTATTCTGCCATACAAACTTCAGATGCAGAGCCCACATCGTATGTTACTGCTATGGCATACCTCCTTTGGAGGTCAGCAATGAATGATGAATTTCAAGACCTTATCAAGAACAAGACTTAATGTCATTGATTGCAAGTGGATTTTCAAACTAAAGCACAAAGCTGATGGCTCCGTTGATCGCTATAAAGCATGATTGGTCGCCAATGGCTTCAAGCAGCAGTATGGAGTTGATTATGATGATACATTTAGCTCGATAGTGAAACCTACCACTATTTGAGTCTTATTATCTCTTGCAGTCTCTCGTGGTTGGTTTCTTTGATAGATTGATATTCAAAATGCATTCTTATATGGCCATCTTTAAGAGGACGTCTATATGAAACAGTCACCTGGTTTTATTGACTCGCTCATCTTACTTATCTTTGTAAGTTGGACAAATCATTATATGGCCTCAAACAGGCCCCACGTGCCTGGTTTTCTCATCTTAGTAACAAGCTATTACAATTGGGGTTTCAGGCTTTTAAGGCTGATGTTTTCCTTTTCATGTTCAACAGAGGTGGCATTCAGATGTATATTCTCATTTATGTAGATGATATTATTATTATGAGCTCTTCATCATTAGCTACGGATCGTCTACTCATTCAACTTGAAGCTGAGTTTGCCGTGAAAGATTTTGGCACTCTTGGATATTTTCTTGGTATTAAAGTACATCATACTTCTACTAGCCTCATCTTGACACAACACAAATACATCCAAGACCTGCTACAACACACAAATATGGCCTCCTCTAATAGCGTTCCGACACCTATGCTTCCCAACAATAAGTTACTCTTAAAGAGTGATGACTCTCTCTCAGCTGAAGATACTATACGTTATCGTAGTGTTGTTGGAGCTCTCCAATATTTGTCTTTCACTCGTCTCGATATCTCCTTCTCTGTTAACCGGGTATGCTAATTTTTATCAGCACCAACGATCGCTCATTGGACGGCAGTAAAACGCATACTACGTTATCTTCATTCCACGTCTGATATGGGGCTATGCATCACTAAATCTGGGTCTTCATTACTTAGTACGTTCTCTGATGCCGATTGGGCTGGGAACCCATATGATCGTCGCAATACAAGTGGCTATGCCATTTTGTTTGGTGGCAATCTTGTTTCTTGGAGTTATCGCAAACAACCAACTATTTCTCGCTTAAGCACAGAAGCTGAATACAAGGCCATCGCCAATACTATTGCTGAAGTATTATGGATACAAGTGTTGCTAAGAAAACTTAGAATCTCTCAGCTTTGGCCACCATCCCTATGATGTGACAACATTGGTGCCACTTATCTCTCTGCCAATCCCATATTTTATCGTTGCACAAAACATGTCGAGGTTGATTACCATTTTGTTCGTGAACATGTTGCCTCTCGTCAACTCGACGTTCGCTTCATCTCATCCAAAAACCAAGTGACCGACATCATGACTAAGCCGCTCCCAGTTACTCACTACTACAATTTATGGCGCAATCTGAATCTAGTCTAGCTCCGTCCAGATTAAGAGAGGTGTTAAACATAAAGTGTCTAATAAATATTTAGTAAGAGATCATTTAGCTATGTCTATTGATTGTCGTTGATCACACTTGTAACCTTTTATGTATACGTAACCTTTTATATATGTGATCCTCTATATATATATATGATGGTCATGATCCATAGAGGTCATTGAGCGCCAATTGCATTAAGGGTTGCAGAATTGAACCTTACTTATACCATGAGAGCGTGAGACTGTTTTGGCAAAATACGTAATAATTGATTCATTAGCTAAGTATTACATATATATAGGCTACCATCACCTCGGTCGGTTTATAGAAATAGATACCCAGGAGATTAGGATGAAAGGTGCCTAACCAAGCAAGCAAGCTAAGATATGCGACAATTAAACATGACTGGTAATCATGGTATGACAAGTAATCATGCGTATAGCGTATATGCGGCAACCATGTCCTTGCAGCTAGGAAGGTACGGAAACAGTGCCATGCACGGCTACAAGAACATGCTCAGATCGTCTAACACTGTAAGGCATAATTGGGGGGAGAGTCAATGGTCATAATCTCACTTCCACATGGACAATTTCATCAAGAAAACAGCTGCACATGAGCACCAATGTACCCATGGCTAATGACTACAGATTCTTTACCAAGTCACTTGATAAACATTCTATTTCGTTCGGCATCCCGGCTCGGCCTCGCAAGTTCAAGCTGGCCAGCGTAACGCCGGCGACATCTTCGACCAGAGCTCGCCCCAACTCCGGCAAGGTCACTGTCTTCCGCGGCCGAATTCCAACTTGGTTACCAGGGTCAGTCGACCATGGTTGCCAAGCTAGTAGTCATCACAGTCAGAAAAGACGGGTAGTATCCAAAAAGAAACCCAGTCACCGGGGCGATCTGATTGGCCAAACGGACTCTAGAATTTTATTCATGGATGATCAGTCGCCGCAGCTGACAGCGACTCATAGTGGAATCATCCGTTTCTCCACGAGCAGAAATCCGTGTGGCAAGCTAGATAGCTGCCTTAATTTGACGGTCTCCCTGAAAACAACCTGCTGAATTTTTTTCGATGTTTCAAAAGCAGAGCAGAGAATTGTATGCTTTGTTCTTTCTTGCTGCCAATAAGATTGGCATACTCCTGGCTCCTTCCTGAGAGAAGAATCAGAGTATGCATAGTTGTTTTCGCATAGATATTTTTCTCTATTTTTGTGATGGATTTAACTAGCACTTGTTTAGCTTGTTCTGGTGGATTTCATGTGATAGGGATGTGGCAGCAACTTGCTTAGTTCTGATCTCATGTTTTTTATTTAAATAATAAATTGGCCTGAAAGAATCACTGGTTAAGGGATTGTTTGTTCCCAACTAACTCAATCAATCACTGTAATACCTTAGATGGATGATGGTGATCAGGAGCCCTTAATTATGAGGATTTGCATGATCTTTCCATTTTTTTTAGAATTTGCATCATTTTTTCTGTAATTAAAAGATTGCAGTTTTCAGATGTCCATTGCAAAATTTCCAGTCAATTTAAGCAGAATTCACCACACTAAAATGTTAGTATTATCTAACACAACTCATACAATGAATTTGGAAGAGATGGAAATTCGCAAATATTTGGTCAAATGTTTGCCTCGTCGCCGTTAGGGAGCTTGGTGTAGTGGTGACCCGCCGCCATGTCTTCTTCCACCTGCTTCATGTCCCTGCACTCGAAATAGTACGCCGAGACTGCAGCGACGGAGAACACCTCGACGGCGCCGAGCAGCAGCACGTACGCGACGCCGGCGGCCACCCCGGCCGCCGCGCTGCGAGGCCACCACCTGAGCGCGAGCGTGTACACCGGCGAGACAGCGGCGGCGAGCGCGAACGTGGCGACGACGTAGAGCACGGCTTGCGCGTTCTTGCCACTCATGAGCCGCCACGCGCGGGACACCGCGCCGGCTCCGCTTTTCCCCGGCTCCGCAGCCGACACGGCGAGGGCCACCGCGCAGACGACGGTGAGGTAGACGAGGAAGAGCGAAGCCAGGAGCACGGCCATGGCGTCGAGGAAGAGGAGGAGCAGGGAGTACTCGAGGAGGGGTACCATGAGCACCGCCATGGCGACGATGGCCGCGGTGCAGACCACCTCGAGGACGTACCCGAAGGCGATGGTCAGGACGGGGCCCCAAAGGTTTCTCCTGGCCGCACCGAGGAATCCGGACACGGTGGCGCGGCGCTCCTCGCCACCGGCGGAGGAGAACGCCGCGACGGCTCCAAACACGGTGGCGATCTTGATCGCCGACCCGGCGACCACCGCGGCGACGACGCACGCGCTGGCGTCGATGAGGAGACTCCGCAGGTCATCGTGGAACCTCCTGACGAGTTTCAGGTAGGCGGCGCTCGCCGGGTCGGCGCTGCTGAGGGCGTCGGCGTCGAGGAGCACGGAGACGGCGCGCGGCTGCACGGCGAGCGAATTCGAGAGGAGGAGAGCCCCCGAGAGCGCCGCGGTGAGCGCGAGCAGCGGCAGGAACACGCCGCGGCCCCGCGCCGGGACGAGCACGCCGTGCTTGAGGAAAGAAAAGAACCCCGGTGGCGCCCCGCCGGCGGCCGCCATGGCTCCCCCACCACCAAGCCCCAAGAACCCGAGCACGAGCAGAGCAAGGGCGGTGCGATGCGATGTGAGGAGGAGTGGAAAGTGGGGTTTCGTGCGCGCGTGGAGTGGAGGAGAGGAGGGGAGAGTTTGGTGACTTCATAAAGTCGGGCTTTTCACTCGACACCATGGGCACAGCCAGTGAAGCCGGCGGCGGAGCATAGACGGAAATGGGAATGACCGGGAAAGGTGGACGGCGTTGCGTCTCTTGGTTGCACCCTAGCTTTGTCTTAGTTAGGCCGTCCTGTCCCAGCCCATATGTCTCTGGTCCTTTCTAGGCCATTGTCTCCCTCAATCAATCAATGCTTCTCCAGCTGGCGGGTAACACCGCCAACTGATTGGTCCAAATGGCTCAGTAAATTTTTGCTGCGTGAAACAAAATCAGGAACTCATGGGGTAAATGACGTGCGTCCTCCCAACGGAAACAGAGAAAAGAAGTTTTACTACAGGAAAAAGAGAAAGAAACCCAACAAATAGGAGAACGAGAAAGATGAAAGGATCGCAGATCGGAACGGAAAAATAGAGAAGAAAAACATAAATGGCGAGTGGATCTTGCCGTCACAAACAAGCGACGACGAAGATGGCCGACGCGACATCTCCCGGTGGAGGAAGCATAGCGCGTCGAGCCGTGGAGGACCAGCTGCGATGCGGACGCATACATCAACCGTTCGGCACTCGACATGCACGCGGAGACCAGCCCGTTCATAGCAGCAGCTGCCACAAGTTCGAACTCGGCCAAACCCGGGAAGAAAAGAGAGTGGGAGGATGGTGGGCTTAGGAACATACCCAGATCTCGACACTCGAGGGGCGTTGCCATCGTCACCGCCGCCATCATCTTCCTCCTCTTCTCTTAGCAGCGACCAGCGCGGCAGCGGCGGCGTGCGGAGCTCTGGCCTGCGGACAACCTACAAGGAAGCATTAGCAAGGTGTTTAGGTCTTGTAGATTTATACTCTTCTTTTCAATTTTTAGTTTTAACCCTTGTGAATTGTGATCTTAAATTGTACTATTGTATTGTTGACTGTTGAAACATGAAGAAAGAAGGAAATATTACATCTCTTTTTCGGAAAGATGCAGCAAAGAAGAATGCTTCTCAATTGCCTTCTTCCCCGGTTGTGGTAGAAGAGTACACTTAAGAATAAGATGCTGGGGAAGATGTCTCACCACAACTGCCACCGCCACTGCCTCCGCCACCACAGTTGCCGGTTTATGACATTGATTGGATTTCACATGATCTAGGAGAAAGACTAGCCATTGTAAGTTTATCCCATCAATGATCAAGATGCAATTCAGAGAGCACATATTCTTAAAGGTCCGTTTAAACCTAATCCACATGACTTTAAGAAAATAAAAATTGGAAATAGAGATCAACAATTCAATGCTGTATGGCTTAGTAAATATCATTGGCTGGAATATAGTATAAAGAATTAATCTACATTTTGTTTTGTATGCTATTTGTTTAAAAGGGAAAAAGGAAAGGGCAGTAGAACTGCTGCATTTACTAATGATGGTTAGAGAAATTGGAATAGAGATGATGCACTTGGTAAACATGTGGGTGGTGTAGGAAGTGTGCACAATGTAGCTCAAGAGAGATACAATTTATATTTGAATCCTGCTGTGGCAATTGATGATAAAATTGAGAATGTCGGTAGTGAGGAATTACATCTCTACAAGATCAGATTGACTTGTTCACTTAGATGTTTGAAGTTTTTTTTCATCAAGGGTTGGCATTTGATGGACATGATAAAAGTGAAGAGTTTAGCAATAGAGGGAACTTTATTAAACTTTTAAAATGTCTTGCATCAAATAGTGAAGAGGTGGATAAGTTCGTTTTGAAGAATGCCCTGGGTAATTACACCTTGACTTGCCCAGAGATACAGAAGCAAATTATTCATTGTTGTGCTATAGAAACTAGAAAAAAAAATTATTGAAGAACTTGGTGATGAGCACTATCAATTCTAGCTGATGAGTTTGTAATGTATCTCATAAAGAACAACTAGTTCTTTGCCTGCGTTATGTTGTTAATTTGGAAAGGCTCTGTGAGCACTTTCTTGGAGTTGTGCATGTAGAAAATACCACTTCTTTTCCACATAAGGAAGCAACTCAAGAATCACTTGTTAGTCACCAGTTGACTCTATGTCAAATTCATGGTCAAGGTTATGATGGGGCTATCAACATGAAATGACAGATTAAAGGGCTGAAAAACACTGATAATGAAACAGTCACCGTCTGCTTATTATATCCACTATTTTGCAGATCAACTCCAAGTAGTTCTTGTTGTTGTTGCCAAGGAAAATGATGATTGTGTGTGGTTTTTTTGCTCAGTATCTCTCTCGTTGAATATTGTTGGGGTTTCTAGTAAGCGGCATGACATGCTTCAAATGCTAGACTTCAAGATGTTGTCAAAGCAATTAAATGTGGTATATTAAAAACTAGTAGTGGACTAAATTAAGAGATGGGTTATCTTGGCTCGACAAGACTCTGTGGGGGTCTCACTATAGAACCATTGTCAATATTATTGATATGTATCCCACAATCGGTGATGTACTTATTAGTCTTGGACAAGATACTTCACAAAGGGCTGATTAGCCAAAAATACATGGTTGGAGTATTTGAGTCATTTGATTTTATTTTCAGTGCATACTTGATGCCTGTCATTCTTGGATACACAAATGATTTGTTTGACTGTTTGCAAAGAAGAGAGCAACATATTCTTAATGCAATGTCACTCGTTAGTTTGGCAAAGAGTAAAATGCAACCATTAAGGTCTAATGGGTGGGTTGCATTCATTCAAAAGGGTCACTTTGTTCTGCAATAAATATGGTGTTAAAGTTTCTGAAATGGAAGGTGTTTTGTGCCTTTTAGAAGATCGGTAAGGTTTGCTCAAAATCAAATAAATGATAATTACTTTAGAAGAGAAGTATATATTGGGATTATTGATCAATTTAGAAGACCTTGACAATCGCTTTGATGAGGTTAATATAGAGTTGCTTTCTTGTACGGCAGCCTTGAATCCAGCTGACTCATTTGCTTCTTTTGATGCACACAAGGTACGTATACTTGTCAATTTGCTACATTGTATGGCATTCTTCAATCCTGCTGAGTGCTGACTCATTTGTTTCTTTTGATGCACACATGGTACGTAGCTTGCCGAATTCTACCTTAATAATATTTCAAATTTTGAATTGTTAATACTTGATATGCAACTTGAGAATTATATGGATGACATGAGAAAAGAAGATAGCTTCAAAGGCCTAAAAATCTTGTTCAGCTCTCAGTCAAGCTTCATCAAACAAAGAGGCATATCATTCATGATTTGGTCTACTTGCTTTTTAAATTGGTTCTGATTCTACTGGTGGCAACGACAAGTGTTGAAAGAGCATTTTTTGCTATGAATTTTATCAAGAATAAGTTGAGAAATAAGATGGATGATGGCTTTTTGGACGATTGTCTAGTCACATTTATTCAGCATGATATTTTCTTCGAAGTGAACAAAGAAGATATAGTAGACACTTTCATGGTCATTAGGCGTAGACCTGACAAGAAGTAGTAATGTAACCTTCTTCAAACTTTTCTAGCCATATAAGCTTCTTTAAGTTTTCTGCTTTATTTTTAATTTTAAGATGTTTTTAAGATGCCTTATTAATATATCATGGTGCACTTTTGGTCTATTATATTATCTATACTTGTATTGTATATATTGGTATTGTTAAATTTATGGTATTTATAAATTTTTCTGACCACTTATAGCATAAATTCTAGATATGTAACTGATTGTATTGGTCACTTTTTTCCACCTTCCCATTTCAGCCTCTGCCACCTCTCCTTTTTTTCGGAGCTATATGGCCCATCAGCCCATTAGTATACAATGATGCCAACAACATGGTGTTCTCGCTGCTGTGTAAGAGTTTTCCTCACACCCTATTGCACTTTCGTACAAATGCTTTATCTCCCTTTGCAATAGCATTTCTCCCTTGTCCACACCCACGAAGATATGATATATGAGTACTCGTATATAATAGCTGCTAGTGATTTTTTAAATTTTTTTAACCTTTTTATTTTTATTTTTAAAAATAAACCATCTTAAACCTCGCCTACCTATCTACGTTATTGCCATGCCAGTCTAAATTGTCGTGGTGAAACAACATCGGCACACTAAGCTACTATACTATACTAGTATGAATAACATGTTTAGTTTTGAAAATAAGTTTTAGATTGTTTATTTTTTAATTTAAAATTAAAAAGGTTAAAAAATAAAAAGAAAATCTCCGCTAGCCTACATGAGCACACACTATAAAAACAGTCCAAACAATATTATTTATTATTATTTTTATAGAAATAGTATTGATATTGTTGGAAAGAAATTAACTATTTAGTGGCAACTTCAATATTAAATTAGAAAAACTAAAATTTATAGGCAGAAACAATCGATAACGATATTATTTTTTATCGGTACTATGAAAAATTTATCTCTGTATACTCTGATGCACCAACTTATGGCTAAAACCTAGCTAAGCCCTATTAGGCTAATAGGACCATATGTTGGGCCGTGGCCTCATGGGCCAACTACTAAGTCACACTAGTTGCAATGTCCCATTACTCGGTTTGCTTACGCCCAATAACTTCTCAGACTAGTACAATATGGACTGATTGGTACTGTTATGGAATATATTATCTCATACGGAGACCAATTTAGAGTTATTACCTTTCTTTATCTATAAGACGTCCTTTGGAATGAATAAATAGAGAGGTATGAGTTTCTATCAATGTAAATATAAATTATTGTGAGAGCTTTATCTCTACATCTATATTTATTCTCTACTTCTATTATACTTTTATTGAGGGTAAAGGAAAGAGGATGATCACGCCTCTTATCTGTGGATGGAATGAAAATGGCTAATAGACAAATTGGTTTACAATACGTTATCAGCATACGTTATCAGCTGCTCTGGTGTTTACTGGGTTCGTTGTTCCAATCTGTTGTTATTAGGCTGATTTTTAACAACCGATTGATTTCTGTCGCTTTTGGTTTGCAAGGGCCGTTCAAACACAAGCTTCAGCTATAGAAAGCGGTGACCAAATCACAAAGCAGGAAAAATAAGGGTAAAATCATACTAATTGAAATTGAAAACGAAGTATAGAACGTAATTGTTCCAACAAAATAATCTATAACTCGATTAGATATCTAGAATGGCCCCTATTAACTTCCTGAAATTAGAACTGCAAGCAGCTAGCGCCAACAAAGAAGTCATCCTGGACATAGACTTTGAATAACTACTCCGATACGTATCTAGCTGTACAGGTCGTTTGCAACGGCTTCTGTCCTAATAATCCCACGAATAGGTTGACGCGCAAGACGGTCAGACTAGGTGGAGGAAGTCGAGAGGATGAGCGAGCGTGAACCAATAGAGGTCTGGTATAATGCGCCTATACGCTCGAAGACCTAGGAGATTTAGCTCCAATACATGTCTTTCGACTCTTTAGAATCTTCGAGTTGCTGTAGTTATGGGTGTGTCACTCAATTTGAGCGAAAAGAGATAGAGCTAAATTATTGAACCAATCGGCCAATAGATTAATTGGACTCCTGCTGTCGGCTGGATGTATCGATAAGATTAGGATAGCCATCTGCTAAGTCTGATGTATCCTAGCTATCGGCTAGTGGCCAATAGGGTTAAGATAACTATCGGCTGTAAGTCTGATTTAACTCTGCTATCAGCTGGTGTCTGATAATAACTGTAGCACTCACACATCAGCTAGAAAGCCGATGACGATATAGGTGAATAGTGAGGAGTAAAATAAATGACTCATTGGTTGTAGAGCCAATGACGTTCTAAACAGAATAAGAGATAGACAATACAGAGTGAGATTCAGTCTCCAAAAGGTACAATACCTAATGACTATCGATGACGGTACTATTAGAGTCAGTTTTCATAGATCGAACCAAACTAAGACAGTATAAGGCTGAGGCTAATAGCATCGAGACGGTGGAAACTAAATCGGATGTAACAACGATAGGACCGGATGAACCTATCAGATGCTATTGACTGTGGGTCCGATGTAAGTATATAAGCAAGCTTATCAGCTAACTGAACCGATGGGAGGAACGAAATCCGGTAGGTCTCAATGTTAGATCTAAAAATGACAGATCAATCGCTAGCGAAATAATTATTGGGTAAGTAATATGTATATCGGCTAAGAAGCCGATACACTAGGTGAAAAACTTACTGTATGTATAACTCATCGACTGGTTGCTCCGATGAAATGTTGTATAAAGAACTATTAACTTACAGCTCAAACTACTATCAGCGGTCTAATAGGTCAGATCTAACCGATGCAAGATGAGACAGATGATGGTAGGAGAAGCTCGATGAGCCAATAAAACCCACTCAAACATGATGTAATATATCCGATTAGATTAAAAGATCATACCTAACCAATACAGTCTTAGACAGAGTGGGTACATCAGAATAATAGTGGAACTTACCCCTTCATCGAAGATCGGACTTAACTGATGCACCATCGCTTCGAGAGCTAAAACTTATTGGTAAAAATATAGATGAACTAGGATGACGATACGTCGTAATTATATTTGATCTATGTAGATATATTACAAGATTTTAGGGTCTATATTTATAATATAGGACTACAAGAATCCGATATAGTTACAAATAATTTTTGGATATTCTTTTCTAATTAGAAAAGAAAACTTTTTTAAAAAAATGTTAACAAAACTAATAAAATTTGTCTATGTTATATATTCTATAAAAATACAAATACACTACTGACTCCTATTTTATTATGTTAATCGGTTTTTATAAACCGATGGGCTTTTTTATTCTATTTACGGTGCTCACGAAATCTTAGCTGATGCGCTTCACCTAGCTGTGACTGGCCGATCTCGTCTCCTCTTCAATCCTCAACAATGCCAGCCCTTATCACTCTGTTTTTTTAACCAATTCAATCCTAGAGCCAGAACGAAGCGATGATATGATCAGATTTTTTTCCCGTGCGGATATAATCGATGCCTAAATTAATGCCTTGGAATATTTACATTTTTTTACCGACGATACCGACCAGTGCAGCCAGGTAATCGATTCACTGAAAATGTCAATATTTTACAAGTTAATTACTCTACTACCCTTAGCTACAATATTTTTTATTTCGTACATTGCCCCTCTTTTGATGAAAGTTTCATATTGCTCTACCACTCAATGCTTATATCTTGTAAACATAGTAAAGCCTCTCTTTAGATTATGTCTACCGTATGTGGATTATTTTCTTTTTTTATTGCTTGGAGAGTACGTATATAATCTTGTGTTCGAGTGGTTTCAATTCTTGGTTGGAAGCCGGATCATTTACATTACTAAATCGATAATCCTCATTAAAGTTAAAGTTGCAGCATCCTAATAATTTAGGAAAACTCAATGCCACAGAAGGAGTTTCTTTTGGCAGTAAGTATATATGTCAGGAGTATGGACGACGTAGACGACGACGTCAACCAAAATGCACGAAAACAAATATCTGAAATCATGTTCCATAATATTTAAATGCAATAATATTGGTCATCCTCGGAATGTTCAAATACAGAACGATCATTCGAACTATGGCATGCATATGCCTGGACAGCATCTATTGGCAACTAATCAACGACGAGGACGTAGATCTACTATTAGGCGACCAATGCTGCAGTGACTCTCGGACAACCTCTTCCTTTCTCGACTACCGTTATCGTCGGGGCGAGAAAAACCTGCACGCGCGTGCGTCTTTCCTGTGCCACGGAAGTGATTAAAATCCTCATATATTGTGCCTGCATATTGCAAGTCCGAGGTAAAACAGTTCACTGACCATCGTTTGTATATAAAAATAATACGAGAGATCCTTTAGACGTGCATCAAGGTTAGCCCATCTTTTCCTAGCTTGTCCTGGTATACAGACCATTTAACTAGCTAGCCCATTTCTTACCCATAGAGAATCGCGAAGGTACGCTCATATATTGATTGATTAGGTACGTAAACCGTCGAACACTTCTGTTCATCATCTTAATAACTTCATGTACTTCCTCCATTCTTTTTACATGTCATTGCCGGTTAATTTAAGGAGACCGACGCAGTTTTCAATAATGCACGTGTTCTATTATTACCTTCTCTAATCATATATATTTTTAAAAATATTAAAATATAACTATATAAATGTACTTTTGGACAAATCTACTAATGACATTTCTACATGTATTAGTGAATTTGGATTTCATGGTTTGACTGCAACCATTCTGAAATGGCATATGTTTGTAAATGGAGGGAGTATAACATGGTATGTATGTAGAATTTCTACCGATTTTCCGTGCAAAAGAAAATTATGGTGATTTTCATGTATGATCGATTAAGGGTGAAAAGTATATACAGTACACAAAGGATCGATCTATGTCCTAATAAAATTTGGATTGGGATCAGCTGAAAATTTATTTTCGAGGATATTTTGAAAAAGAAAATAATTTTCTGTTAAATTGGTTTTTCTCTCAAAATTCAAGTTTTTTATTTTGACTATTCTGCTGAAGTCTTCCAAAAAAGAAATTGGCTGTATTGATTGGTGATCTCCACAAAGACAAATCGATGCATTTACATGGTCTTTGAGCTTGTAAGCCATGGGACGTGACTAATTTATGGTCCTAGAGGAGGTACTCCGATCTAGTGCAAATCGAATACATCTGAATACCTGAGAATAACTAGATGTTGAGAGATACTAAAAGTTACACAATAAAATAAGATACTCTTGATAGGAGGGTGGTAAAAAATCTCATAAGATATGAAAACCGGCATCACCGCCGGTTTTCGATCCAGCACTAGACTGGCGACAGAGTTGCATGCATGATAGCAACACTATCGATTTTAGAACCAACAGTGATAATGATTAATACTGCCGGTTTGGATCGGGAACCGTGGTGAACCGGCAGCGATGACCCTTCCTTTGGTTATGTATGGTTAAATTAATGCTAGTTATTCAGATATTTTCTTGTTACACTTCTGGCCACAACATAATTAAACATAATATAAGAAATTAAAGTTGTACTGTATTTTATTTTGAAATGGTAAATTAAGCTACATATGTAGATATGCATATAATTAATTTTACCATTCAAAACAAAATACTGCTTTATAGATATCGTTCATGAATTGTAGTTTATATTTCCATTCATATCTATATGCATGCGCAGGTGTACACATCCACCAGAAGAATCTCTCGGGAACAGGTTAGTAACTGATTAAGCTATGGTGAGTATTCTTCCTGCGGAGATCACCCACCCTGCCCAGCAGGGCTGCATACTGAGGCTGGTGGAGCATCCTCCCGCCGACGCCTCGAACACCTTCCACTACATACTGAGGCTGTTTTCCTTGAGGCGCAGGCATTATCGATCTCCTTTGAGCTGCCACCATCGTTATCCCCATGGAGCCGTTGCGGTCTTATTCTTTCCTCAAGCCACCACCGTTGTCAATCTCCCTCAAGCCGTAGCCGTCATCGACCTCTCTTGAGCCACGATGACCATCCTCGATCTCCCTCAATCCGCCCCCAGCATGTACCATCCCCACGGAGGCACCACCATAGTTGATGCCCTTTCATTCTCTCTACTAGATCTGGTAGTCCCCGAGCCGAATATGGCTGAAGAGGTAGAGGATGGAAAGTAAGAGGGGGAGAACGGGGCGGCAAGATGGTGGCGGTGGTTTGTCCCTCGCCTCATGCACCTGGATCCGCCAGCGGGGGCCTCCTCACTAGTAAACACGATGGCGGGTGCGAAGGATGGGGAGAAGCACTATGATGGGAGGAGGAGCATGAGGTAGAGGGGGATGATGCGGCGGAGGTAGTAGCAATGGCACAACACTAGAAAGACTGAGGAGTTGAGTAGATTGTGTACTGGCATGAGGAGTTGGAGAGGAGACTTAGGGAGTAGAGGGAGAGGGGAATGATAGATGGAGTGCTTAAGGACTTAGATTTTTTTATGACTTGGCCGGTTCGTCCATTCCCCACGCAAGCCAAACCAGTAGTGATGAGTAGCAGGGATTGCACTTTCTATACTACTGTTAGGTACTTCCTCCATCTCAAAATAAATACACTTTTAACATTCAATAAACAAATTATTAGAAAAAGATATAATCATTTAAATTACCCTCATTAAATGAGCATTGGTTGAGAGGGAAAGGCTGGTGGGATAAGAGGGGAATAAATTTGAATAATTGAGGTTAGAACACTTATTGACAAAATTTAAAATCTAAAAATACACTTAAACTATGGACTAAGAGAGTATTATACTCCTGTCGCCGCCAAAAAATCCCGCGACCGGGAAGGGATGGTGGCTCGGTCACGCGAAGGCCTAGGAGGTCTACTTATCTTCAGTGCAGGTTCTTAAGCATCGAGGTTCGCGAGCGTGCCAGTCAATTTGACCCTGCAATTGACAAGCAAGTGAGACGAGCGAGTACGATACAGGCGCTCGCTATCGGCTGGCTGCCGATAGGATCAGGATGCTCTTCGATCGGCTGGGGAGCCGATGTGGACAGGTGTCGATGAGGGGTCGACCGTAGAGCCGATGGAGGAACCAGGGTGTGCTTAGAGGATATCGAGGCGCACGGGATCCCTCCGGACAGCCGAACAGTGATTCATCGGCTGGAAAAACTGATGAGTGCGCATGCGGCCTAGGCAAGGATTAACACAAGAAGGCACAGGCTGCAAAGCCGATGCCACCCCGAATATGACAGTGCGAGACCCGTCTCCCGTCGTAGCAGCGCCATCAACACCAAACTTCGAAGATCGGACCTAACCAAGACAGTACGAGGCTAGGGCCAGCGGCGATGATACGGAGGACGCCTGATCGATTATGCCATAGTTAGGATAGGAGCGAACCTATCGACTAGCTGAGCCGATGAGAGGACACCTCTCTGAAGGCGGGTGCGTACCGGCTGGGGGACCGATACGTTTGGCATTACACGTCATGGGACGCCTCTAAAGGCTGATGCGGATCGACCGAGAGGCCGATGCGTTGGGCATGAAGCTCAGAGCTTGGATAACTCATCGGCTAGCACTCCAATGATACGCCGTGTAGAAGACTATAAGCCTGAAGCTCGATCTACCGTCTGCAGCCCCATAGGTCGGACCTAACCGATGCAGCATAAAAGTGACGACGACAGAGGAAGCTTAACAGGTCGATAGGTCTAGCACGAACGTGATGTGATACATCCGATTGGCCTAAGAGGTCGAACCTAACCGATGCAGCCTCAGACAGAGCAGGACATATCGGGATGGTGGCGGAACTTACCCCTTCATCGGAGATCGGACTTAACCGATGCAGCCCCGCGTTGAGAGCCAGAACCCACCGATAAAACCTAGATAAACTAGGGTGGCGATACGCCGAATTTGTATATGATTGAGAGATATCTTATATGTTTCTAGGGGGTCTATATTTATACCTTGGATTTACAGACAGAGTCCGACGCGTCTACGACATCAGATATTATTTCCTAGTAAGAACAAAGGAAAATATTTCTAAAGAAGTTAACTAACCAGCTAAACCTTCCTAATTAAGTAAGGTTACAATTTACAAAAACAAACATCCTGTCGTAGAGTTCACGGCTCTTCCGCAAACCCGGTTTCATCTGAATAATCTTTCAATTTGTAACCGAGTATTCCTTTGCTGCAACCTGATTGGTTTCTCCACTGTAGCTATCGGACCTTCTTTTAGTCAAGCCGATCCTTTTCCTTTGTTCTCTCGGGCTTCTTGGACCTGATTCCGATTGGACAATCTCCTATCTTCAAGCTGATCCAATCTTCTACTAATCTGATCGGCTTTTCTACAGTTCTCTATCAGTTTTATCTCAGTATCTCCATCGGCCGATGACTGCATTAAACCCTCCATCGAACCTCTCAGCCGATTAGCTTTAGTACCATCGGATCGTCTAGATTTTGACGTTAACAACTCCATTTCAGTGCTAAAGCTAACTTTAGCATTTAGATTTTACCTATCTTTATACTACTCCCTCGTATCTATACTAGGCCGTCATTTCTATCCATAACAGACATACCTCATTTAATTTCTCTAACTACTCTTTTATATTAATCAACCATAACTATATCTCATTTAAGTTTGCATTTCTCCATAATACCCATAGCCAATTTCAAAGTACTGAAGCCATATTATATTTTAAGAAGTAGAGCACTAAGTAAGCTAGCTCAACCTAGTCAGTGCATGTATTTGATTGATTGTGCTGCAATGTTTCTACACGCATTTATCCGAGCGCTCTTGGACGACCCATCCGCTTCATGGACGGAGAGTTGAGACTTCACCTGTTCCATGCATCGATCGACATTAATTTGCTGTAGTCGAGTCGACTACTATGTCAGAGAGCCAAGCCATCATCTTCTAGATCAGATATACTACCAGACAGGCACGCGTATGGCAGTTTGCCGTGGAAGGACTGCATGCATGCCAGTCAGTCGTTCCTTCGTACCACTATCTCTGATTGGGTTTTTTTTTCTTTCTTTCTCTTGTTTTGAAACTCAATTTTGATTTTACAAAAATTTTTAGGTTTGTGATTTTGCCTGAAGCGAAGTTTCCATTTGTCCCTATTTTAGGTGATTGTTAGGTGGGACTAGATTAAGTGAGTAAAAAAAGTAGATGAAATTAACAATTAAATGAAATGAACCATTATACCCCAAACCAAATAACAACACCCCAGATCGATCAGCGGGGGCTGGCGATTCGTCGGTCTGAAGGAGCATCCCCTGGGAACACGGCTAGCTTTGTACTCCCTGGCCTACTTCCTACGGAGGCTTTGAATGTGGAGAAGATGAGGTCGCCCGGCTCTGGATGGGTAGGTTCAAGTTTCTCAGTTGATTTATTTTTGTGAGGTTTGTTGCGTGTTGGTCCTTGTGAGCAGCCCAACGGCTTGATCGGGCAGAAAACGCTGACCGGATCCTGGGAAGCATCAGGCTATGAACACCAAAAATTGAAATACTGGCTGAAATCTTTTGTTTCGTATTTTTCCTTGATGAAGTTGATGTTAGTAGGGCGCTTTGTTGAACTGTTGAAGTCAGTGAGTTTCTTAGTCCTAAGGCTACGTTCTTACGAGATTTTGGATTTCGTTACTTCCACGTTTATATAAAGGAGTACATTTCTCGCGTTTCATAAAAAAAATATATTAAAGTTTCTTTAAAAAATTAAATTAATTATAATAATTATAATAGTTAATACGTAAATCACCCATTTTGATATGTGTCATCGAAGTCATTGACTAGCCGAGTCAATCTTCTGTTATAAACGCAGCCATAATCCAAGTAGTTGTTTATGTATTTCTTCATCATGTGGCAAATTGTTAACGTCAAAATTTAAAAAACCCAAGAAAATATTGAAAAAAAATCGGCTGAAGTAAAAGAAGAGTCCGATTGCTACAGGAAGAAAACAGATCGGATGAAGCAAGGAGAGATTCGGTCTTAGAATAAAAGATTATCCAGATGAGATCGAGTTTGAGGAGGAGCCATGGTACCTACGGCAGGGTATTATATATATATAAATCGTATAATGTTTAGTTAGTTTAAGTTAATTTTCCTAGATATTTTCCTTTTATATTTTTAGGAGATAATGTCCGATGTCTGTTATAACCGCGTTGGACTCTGTAATACCAGGGTATAAATAGAGACCTCTGGAAACCTGTAAAAAATAAACACATCTTTCAATCAATTCAATTTCAGTGCATCACCACCCTAGTTTATCTAGATTTCTATCGGCGGGGTCTGGCTCTCGACACAGGGCTGCATCGGTTAACTTCGATCTCCAGTGAAGGGGAAAGTTCCACCACTATCCCGATATGTCTTGCTCTGTCTAAAATTGTGTCGGTTAGGTTCGACCTATTAGGCCGATCAGATGTATCGCATCACATCCATACAGGGTTTATCGGCCTATCAAGCTCTTTCCACCATCGTCGGTCTCATTCTGCATCGGTTAGGTTTGACCTATAAGGCTGCCGATGTTGATTGAGCTTTAGGCCAATAGGCCTTTGTACGGCGTTTCATCGGAGTGTTAGCCGATGAGTTATCTATATATTGAGTAACATACCCAGCGTATCGGCTCCTCGGCCGATACGCACCAATCTTTAGAGACTCCCCTCAAGCACCACGCCAAGCGCGTCAGCCTTCGCCTGTCTTCAGAGAGACATCCTCTCATTGGCTCAGCTAGCCGATGGGTTCGCTTTGCCCTTGCTATATCCAAAGCGGCATCGGCTTTGCAGCCGGTGTGTCTTTTATTTTATTCCTTGCCAGCTCACATATCCCTTCATCGGCTTTCCAGCTGATGAACGACAGCTATAGCTTTCATCGAATACCAGGCGGGATCCTGCGTGCTATGCTTTTAATACCCTTCGGTGCCTCCATCGGCTTTACGGCCGATGGATCAGAATCTCGCTTTTGCCCCACCCGAAGCCATCACGTACTTCGTCGATATCCCGATACTTATCAACGACCAGCCGATAGAAGAAGCCATCCAGACGCGGCTGATGAACACCTCAATCCTATCGGCGGCCAGCCGATAGCGAGGGCTCGTATCAGCCTATCGTCCGACTGACCCATTCGCTTCACCTCCTTGTCAATTGCAGGGTCAAATTGACTAGCACGCCCACACCTGCACCATCGTGTCGGAGCCAAGCGGACCTCACAGGCCCCTATGCGCGTACCTCGAGCCACAGAGAGAAGATGACCGACTTGCACTGGAGCTGACCAGACCTCCCAAGCGTTGGCATGTTCACGTCGCGCGCGAGATCCGGCGTGAACATACTTTTTTGCACGCCCGGTGGGACTGAAGATTTCATTCATCGGCTGATAGGACTCGTACTTCATTCATCGGCCGATGGGGTAGAAATCTTCATTCATCAGCCAATTGGACGAGGTTTCATTCATTGGCTGGAGAAACTTGAAGACCATTCATCAACCAGCGGGACTGTAGAATTATCTGATTAGAAGTCAAAATTTTTACTCATCAACCCAGGGGGCATCTTGTTGCCAATATGTCTAAAGAAGAGGTTGATGCCAAGGCACATTTATCTGAAGAAGAAGCCGATAAGGATATTATAGTTCTAGTAACGATGGAGGATCAGAATGAAGACCAAAGGCAACAGATAAAGCAGAACGTGGACAACTTTCAAAAGTTCTGTTTGGTATCCTTCAATATGACTAGACAAGGGCCGATTCAAAAGTTATAGTTGCCAAAAGTTGTTTTGATGAGAGAATCAGGCCATTCACCACCTGTAAATCCTCCGAGGCCAAGAGATGTTCAACGAAGCATTTTATCAAGCATTCAATAATATGTCAAGAGTATAGATGGATACACTATAAGATCTTATCAAAAAGACGATATAAGAATTATCAGCTTAAGAGTTTGATCAAGATCATGTTCCTTTGCCGATAGAGACGGAGTTATCTCAGGGAACTTGTAAGAACAAGAAGGACCTATCGATAAATGTATATCCACCAACACAAGATCGATTCGGGGGGCAACGACAGGAGGTACCTCCATAATACTTTCAGGGTAATTATTGTAGAGGATATCAATGTGTCTACCTAGATGGTGATCCCGATTTACACACTTATTATGGAGAGTATCTCAGGCAGAATTGGGTACCATATTTCCCTCCACATTATTAGAGAAATATTCTAAGGGAGAAGGATTGGTTAGCTAGAATTATGGACATAGTGAAAGAGCAATTTGGTATCAAGCCCAAAGATCAAACAGATATGTATTGGCATCCGTATCCAGAATGGTTTGACAGAGTTCCATTGTCTCATCGATACATGATACCAGATTTCTCCAAATTCTCAGGGCAAGACAAATATCTACAACGGAGCACATCAGCCAATTCTTAGCATAGTGTGGAGAAGCATCAGCTAAGGAAGCCCTCAGAGTCCGTTCCTTTCCATTAACCCTCTCTGGATTGGCTTTCACCTAGTTTTCTTCGTTACTTCCAAACTCAATTAGGGGATGGGCCGATCCAGAATAGCATTTCCATAAATATTTCTTTGCTGGGATTTAAAAAATGAGACTGTCAGATTTGACATCAGTTAGACAAAGGCCTAATGAGTCAGTTCTAGAGTACATCTAACGTTTTCGGGACATTAGAAGCCGGTGTTATAGTCTTATCCTGAGCGATGAACAGTTAGCTGTTTGGCCTTCTAGGGTTGTTGAGTCACATCAGGTGGAAAATTTCTTTCCAAGAGTTCAATAGTTTAGCACATCTGATGCACGTTGTTTTGGCTTACAAAAGCCAATTATTAGAGAGGGAGGAGATTTTAGAGCATTGGAGGCCTGAGGAAGAGAATTTTAAAGCATGAGCCTTCATACTTCGAAATTAGGGGCATGTGTTAACGCCAAAATTTAGAAAGCCCGGGGAAAGGTTGGAAAAAGATCGACTGAAGTAAAAGAAGAGTTCGGTTGCTACAGGGAGAAAGCCGATCGGATGAAGCAAGGAGAGATTCGGTCCATGAATAGAAGATTATCCAAATGAGATCAAGTTTAAGGAGGAACCGTGGTATCCATGGTTGGATATTTTATCTATATAAATCGTATCTTATATAGGAAGGTTTAGTTAGTTTAGTTAATTTCCCTAGAGATATTTTCCTTTTATATTTTTAGGAGATAACGTCCGATGTTTGTTGTAACCGTGTCAGACTCTGTAATACCAGGGTATAAATAGAGACCCCTTGGAAACCTGTAAAAAATAAACACATCTTTCAATCAATACAATTTTGGTGCATCGCCACCCTAGTTTATCTAGATTTCTACTAGCGGGGTCTGGTTCTCGACGTGGAGCTGTATTGGTTAACTTCGATCTTTGGTGAAGAGATAAGTCCCGCCACTATCCCGATATGTCTCACTCTATCTAAAACTGCATCGATTAGGTTCAACCTCTTAGGCTGATCGAATGTATCGCGTCATGTCTGTGCAGGGTCTATCAGCCTATCAAGCTCTTTCCGCCGTTGTCAGTCTCGTGCTGCATCGGTTAGGTTCGACCTACGAGGCTGCTGATGGTAGATTAAGCTTTAGGCCTATAGGTTTTTGTATGGCGTTTCATTGAAGTGTTAGCCGATGAGTTATCTATACGTTGAGCAACACACCCAGTGTATCGGCTCCTTGGCCAATATGCACCAATCTTTAGAGACTCCCCTCGAGTGCCACGCCAAGCGCATCGGCTTCCAGTCAATACATGCCTATATTCAGAGAGACATCCTCTCATCGGCTAAGCTAGCCGATAGGTTCGCTTCGCCCTTGCTGTATCCGGAGTAGCATCGGCTTTGCAGCCGGTATGTCTTTTATTCTATTCCTTGCCAGCTCACATATCCCTTCATCGGCTTTCCATCCGATGAACGACCGCTACAGCTTTCATCGACTATCAGGAGGGATCCTGCGTACTTTGCTTTTAATATCCTTCGGTGCCTCCATCGGCTCTGCGGCCGATGGAACAGGATCTCACTTTCACCACACCTGGAGCCATCACGTACTTCGTCGATATCTGTCCATGTCTTCATCGGCTCCCTAGCCGATGGTAGAGAATCCCGATACTTATCGACGACCAGCCAATAGCAGGAGCTATCCGGACACGACCGATGACCACCTCGATCCTATCGGCAGCCAGCCAATAGCGAGCGCTCGTATCGGCCCATCGTCCGACTGACCCATTTACTTCACCTCCTTGTCCATTGCAGGGTCAAATTGACTCGCACGCCTGCACCCGTACCATCGCGCCGGAGCCGAGCGAACCTCATGGGCCCCGGCGCGCGTATCTCGAGCCATGGAGAGAAGCCGATTGGCCTGCAACTTAGGAAGTAACACTACACGAAAACCTAGTTTTGCCAACATAAATCAGTTGAGAAAGCACTAGATTTGTGTTCGCAACGGATCTCGCAAGTGGTGCGAACACGCCAACACCTGGAAGGCCTGCACTGGAGCTAAGCAGACCTCCCAGGTGTCGGCGTGTTCGCACCACGCGAGATCCATTGCGAACACAAATCTAGTGCTTTCTCAACTGATTTATGTTGGCAAAACTAGGTTTTCGTGAAGTGTTACTTCCTAAGTTGCAGTCAATAACGTACTTCTTTTTGTACAAATTTGAGAGTCAAACTGTAACACCCTAGCCTCCAGCTACTTCATTAGCCTAGCTTCAACATACTCACAAGTCCACGTTCACATAGCATCCTATTTACATTTTTTTATCGTTTCATGTAAAAATATTATCCCGGAGGTGCTATGGTTAAAATGAACTAAGACCTTTCATGTGGGACTATTCCTATTAAACAAATACTTAGGTCTAGCGAGTCTAAATCAAAACAAGAAAACACATGGATCGAAATGGACTAAATGGGCTAGGATATTTGAAAAACAAGTACATCATGTTTCATACCTTACTGCCTAACCTAAACGGATACATGAAAGTTGATACATCTAACTACTTGATGAGGAGCACAACAATACACAATAGCTATAAAATTTATGTCAAAACATGACAAAATCACAATGTCCTCAAAAAATTTTGGCCAAATGTACAAGGGAATAAATATCTTTCTACCAATGAATTAACATCATTTAGATGACATAAGAAGGACTACTAAAAAATGTTTTTCCTGGTGCCACTTTTTTTTTGCTGGCAGCAGAAAAAAGAAACGCTAGCAAAAATGCACTGATGGCAGGTTATGACCACTTCAATTTTCACAGGCGGAAGCCTTAAGAGATCATCCTATTTTTAAAAATTACCCTTTATTGTTAGAAAAAAAATTAAATGCCTTAAAAATATCATCTGGGACCGACCGAACAATCTAGAAAATCTCAACCACTTGTTCTCATCCCTCCCTCTCTCACTCATTCTCATCTCCCTCTCCACTCGTTCTCATCCGTCTCTCTCCTAGTAGCTCCATGAGACAGTGGTAGGCGATGACAGGATGGTGATGGCAGCCATGGGACAGTTATGGCAGCAATAGGCTGGCCTCAGGACCGCCAAATCTAGCGACGGCGGACCTCAAGGCCACCAGATTTGGTGGTGATAGACCTCAAGGCCACTAGATTTGGCACCAACAAGCCTTGGCGGCGGATGGCTCGGTGATGAGGGCGAAGGCAAGCACTTTATGCAGCTTGACATCCATCAAGGAGGCTAGATTTGGATGGTGGCTGGCCTCCAGCTCTACGCTGACATGAGAGCGGTGGTGGTGATGGAGGGGATGGGCAGCCTTATCCTGCTAGATCCCAAGAACATGACGTCGATGGCTCAGGGGCATCTACAATGACAGCATGGTCTATGGCTTACCGTGGCCTAGATTTGGTGACAAGAAGACCGAATCTACGCACGCCTCAGCCGATGGAGCTCGATGAGATGGTGATCGTGATGGCACTACGTGCAATGATGATGATGTTTATGTTTTTGTTTGTTGATATTAAATTGTCTGTTGTTGTTGTGCGTGTCACTATAGTGGATTTGAATCTGATCATGTTATGAAAATTGATTTTTTTTCTTTTTTTTTTGCCCAAAAGATCTCTTTTCAGGTGCTTGACTTAAGGTGTCTTCTACGAAATTTGATTTTTTTAGTTGATTCTCTTAGCGGGTTTTGCCTACAAAAATTAATTTTTACTAGCAAATGGAGGCCCGCCTATGGAAATCGACAATTTTCTCTAGCCTTTGGTCGCAGGCGACTAGCCCACCCACCTGTATAGATTGGATTTGAACGCCAACAAATGCTTGCTTCATAGTAGTTAATAGGAGCAGATGCAAGCTTCAATTTAAAAAAATGAGGGCAAACTCACAAAGTGAAAAAAAAATGAAGGTTAAAATCACAATTGGAGTTGAAAACATCTAATACCACAGTAGAGATGTGCGTAGGCTACAATAGCATAAAACAAAAATTTCTACCAGATAAATCAAAAAACATGCAACTAAGAGATCATGAATCATTAACACTTGATGCGTCAAGTAGTAGAAGAAGAGTCATAGCAGACTGATCTGACCTAGCTTACATTGGTGTAGAGAAAGTAGTCAATCTCAGCAACCCTATTGTCTCCTCCTTGCACATTTACCTCATGTTCTCACGCCGACCAGCACCACAACACAAAAGTACCCTATCAGTATCCACACATCCAGGGGTGAAACGCAGTGCGTAGATGTGCTAGCACCAAAGCACCGCTATGGTTTTGGCTCTTAGGATAGGAGCGACTGTTGGTCACCAAATCTCATGGAGACCACTCGGACTAGGCGAAGTTGTGAATGAACCGGCGAAGGTCTAATCGGGGAAAGAGGTGCGTTGGTCACGCGAAGGCCTGTGACACCTGCTTAGCTCTAGTGTAGGTCTTTAATCTTCGAGGTTTGAGGATGTGCTAGTCAATTTGACCCTGTAATTGATAAGAAGATAGAGAATGAGATCTACGAGCCAATCGACTGATGGGCCGATATGGCTCACCCTATTGGCTAGGTGCTGATAAGAAGGGAGCACTCAAGCATCGGCTGAAAAGCTGATGAGGATGTATATGATCAATGCATAGAATAAAATAAACTACTTATCGGCCAAATAGCCATTGACGCTCCGCATATGGTAGGCTACAACATAGTGGAGTGGGACTCAATCCCCTAAGAAGTCACGAGGACCAGCAACCACTGTAATGGCACCGTTAGAACTAGTCTCACTAGATCAGACCGAACTGAAATAGTATGAGGCCAAGGCTAACGGCACAGAGACGACAGAGGCTAGATTAGACGTAACGACAAAAAAGAAGAGGGTGAGGCCATCAGCTGCTTATCAACCAAACGTTAGACACAGGCCTATATCTAACCTCATCAGCTATCTCAGCCAATGGGGAACAAAACTCTCTAGATCTCGACGCTAGCCCCCATCATAAGTGAACCTGATAGATCAAACTTAACCGAGACAGTATTAGATTGAATCTGACGTGACCCGATCGATCGCTAGAGGATTAATCATTAGACGATATGCAAAACAAATAAGAGGTGAGCAGTAATAATAACTCATTAGCTACTCACTCCAATAAAATACCACACGAGAACCCATCAGGTCAACGGATCGATCCACCACCACCACTAATCTCGTAGGTCGAGCCTAACCGATGCAGCACGATACTAGGGATGGCTAAGGGAGACTTATGTTCCAACAAGCCTCACACGAACTTGATGCGATACGCTTGATCAGACTAAGAGGTCGGACCTAACCGATGCAGCCTTAGCCAGAGCAAAACAAATCATGATAATGACAAGACTTATCCCTTTGCTGGAGATCAAACATAACCGATGCAGCCATGCGTCTAGAGCCAGAACTAGTCGGAGTAAAACCTAGATGAGCTAGGGTGACGATGTGCCAAAGTTGTACTGCTTATGACCTTGTTGAAGATACAATAGGTTTCATGGGGTCCATATTTTTACCCCGGATTTACAAAAGTCCAATGCCGTACAAACAACCCCTAAATAATATTTCATAAACATATAAGGAAACTAATATATAAGAAGTTATAAAGCTAACTAAACTTTCCTAACTTATATAATATATTCTATATAAATAAAAAATCCTTGCCGTGATTCTCACGACTCCTCAAACTCAATCTCATCTAGACAAGCTTCTATTTTTAACAAGACTGATTCCATCCTCGACCCATCTAATCGGCTCTCTCACTATGTCAATCGACTTCCCTCTACGAGCCCATCGGTCTTTTCTTCATCGGCCGATCCCGTTTTTATGCTAACCAAATTTTGGTATTAACACACGTCCCCCAATTTCAGAGTTTATTAACGAACTTCAAAATTTTAAGTCATTGGAATTCCCCACAAACCAAGACAGCCCACTACAACATGCAAACAGTACCTAATCGGCCTAGATACCCGCTAGGTCATCATGCCTCTATAAAGCATTCTGTCCCTTCATCCTTTTGCTTCATGCCTCCTCTTCACCAGGGCCCCTAAAACCTCGACGAGCTCCGATGACCTTAGGCGAATCTCTACAGATTGCTCCATTCGACCACCGATCTTCTTCTCTCTTTTTCTTGCGCGATGGCATCAACAACCACATTCCGTAAGGTAATCTTCTATTCACTCCTTTGCTTTACATTCTATATAGATTTGGTCTATCCCGCCTCTTCATCTGTTCTTTGTCAGGTTTTTGTTTACTGCAGAGTCTTAAAAGTTATATCGCAATCCCAGTTGCCGATCACCAAGGTTTTTTTTATTTAGGCCCCATGGATAGTAAGGATATAACAGACTTTATCAATTCTGAAACAGAATGGATCCTTTCTAAAAACTCACCCATGATAATCGGAGATTGTACTAACAGTTTTAGATCTTGGCCCAATAGACTCCCGGGATGAAAGAATTCATACCTTAGAATATCAGCTTCCAAAAAATGAATTTCGGTGGATTTGTAAATTGGCCATTGTATCAACCTCTCTTTAGCTAATGTGAAAAAAAATGAGCCTCTGCTCACATCAGCCTCTTACTTTTGGTTAGACGCACTCAACACTTTCATGTTTGGACATAGGCTGATGACTCCCATCTTGATGGATGTCATCATGTTGACTTTTCTCAACACCACACATTACTTAAATCCATCCATCCTCTGATTCAAACCCACTCATGAGCTGAACACCAAAAACATTGGAGGATGGACTAAATATATATCTCTGCACAATAAGACTTCCGAACTAGTTGATGACTGAGAGCATGTTGCATTCCTGAATCTATGGCTGGAGTGGTTCGTCTTTGGTGGTTCGATCCTTATTCCAACGACCGACATGCAATGCTTAGCAAAGTGCTTGGCCGATCAATGCTAGATCCCTTTGGGGCAGTTTCTCCTTGGAGCCACCTATTAACTGCTCTGTCAAGCGGTGAACAAGCTATCGGCTATCCAACCAGTTAGTCATATTAGCGGTACTTGGTGGTTCATATAATTATGATTGAACATCTACACCTCTAAAATCATCCCTAGGACCCCCTCTCCTCTTTAACTTTCCTAGCAGATCATCCAAAGGAAAGTGAAGTCAGCCGACGCCGATGTATTTCATTGGGTAAAGCCCCATCGGCTCTTTCTGGAAACAAAATGACTCCGCTCAAACTCAGCCAATGGTTTAAATGTTTTTACTATTGCTTTACTAAGGAAGCCACCCTCTGGTTTGCATATGAGGACATTTCATCATTCAAAATACCTTTTAGATTTCACCCTCTTAATGCCCTAGCCTATAAAAAATCGAAGACCATATTTCTGTCGGCCATAACTCCCAATCTTCTACCAACTAGATTCTCATTGGGACAATCCTAATACCCACATATGAGTTCAATCATCCATCTATCAGTGCTCATCAATTGGGTTTCGGCCAGCTTTCAATCGACTTATTCTTCACTAGCAAGCTCAAAGTCCAAGGAGATGTAATAGCGGCTTGGAGTATGATTGGCTAAGAATGATAGCCGAATCTCTGTCCATGGGCACAATCACCACTTCAAGCCATGTATACCTAACACCAGACTCTTTGCTCGATGGTGGTTAGAGTGGAGAAGACATGTGGTTAGAGTAGAGAAGACATTCGTTTAATTTATCGGCTGAACATTACTGCTTGCGCCTTAATCCTGACTTCACCAAGTCCGATGAAGAGGTAATTCTTTTTCATACTTTGTTTTCCTTACTCTGTTTTATCTTGAATGCATTGTTCAGCTTCCATGACCTTGCAGGATAGTATGTGCCGATTTAATCTCTTCTCCGTCATCTTCATACTTCTCCTAGTACCTTCGCTTTGCAGCTTGAACCATTAGCTCCTGAAGTCCAGTTGCTAGAGACCGCTATGAGTATTGAGCCGATGGTTGCTCTAAAAGCTATGATATCTTCAATAGCAGCCAATCCCCAAACCAAAAACACCCAAGTAGTCCACGTCACCTCCACACCAGTCATCGGCCATACTCCTAAAATTACTCCTCATCAAGCCAACACCAACATTACTGCTCACACTATTCCCGCTGTGTCTCAGGTATGTTCACCCCATATTTGCACTTATGCCTTAGCTCACGGTTCTCTTATTTACTAATATTAATGTGCAATCACTGGCCAATTTGTTCTCCTTCAACGTTGGCAAATACCTAGAGACGGATGAAGACACAGCTAACAATGCAAAAATTGAGCCATATCTATCAACTAATGTATACGAGCAATTATCGGATATCATGCATCGACGGGAAATTCCAATCGGCTCATTGGTGGAAGACTATGGACCGATCTGGGGAACTCACCGACGTACAAACGCCTTTTGCTTATTTGAAATTCCACAAGACCTAGTTTATCACGACCAAGCGAGGTATACCCGATCACGCCGAACAACGAGACTTAGCTCAAAACGATTGGCTATCCGCCCAAATTGAGAAGAAGAAACTTGATGAAATGATAGTTGACTCATAGGATAGTGAAAACAAGCTAGGCCAACTGAAAAAACGAGAAGTCGATTTGATGGCAGAGCTTGATAAGGTGCGCCACGATATTGAAGTCACATAATCCCACCTTATCGGCTTACCGCAATCAATCCATAATCAAAAGGCCAGAGTAGCAAAAAAAGTACGTCAAGCAACTCGTTGGCACAAGAGTTTGAAAACCATCCCCGGATCCGATGAAGAAGACATCCATGCCATGAATGAAATAGATATAATTTGCCTACGCGTGATTGAAACAATCAAGAAATTCCTGTAAAATTTCAATGCTAAAAATCTATAATGTCACTTTAAAACACTGATCGTGTGTAATACAATTTGATCGGCTCTATTGATTTTTTATTTGTATTCTTAAAGGAGATATCCAATGGTACTGGCTATCTGTTGCCAATATGGTTATATCGGCCTTGGTCTTAAAAAAATATTAGAAACCGGCCGTACTTAAGTGATTTAGGTTAGCAATACTAACCGATATTGGCTACCACCAACTGATAGGACAATATCGGCTTTTGTCTTGAGGAGAATCAGAAATCGGTCGTACTTAGCCGATTTATGCGTCAATCCAAACGCCAGGACAATACTTCTTTAGATATTTTCCATTGAGCGCTTTGGCGAACTTCTCTCCTTTAAGACTCTCCAGTACATAAGCATTACCAGGCACAAAGGGATTGATCCAATAAGGCCTATCCTAGTTAGGTGACTATTTTCCAAACTTATTGTCTCTAGACCTAATCAGCAAAATCAATTTCCACATGAGATATTCTTTAGAAAAATATTTAGTCATCACCTTTTTGTTGTAATTCCTGGCTATCTTGGCTTTGTTTTCCTTAATCTTTTCCAGTGCCCTTAGCTGATTCTGAGCCAAATCATCAAGTCCATCCGCCATTAGGTTGTAATAATCATCGGCTATCAATTGATCCTATAAAGATACCTTCTTGGAGCTGATCTTAACTTCCCATGACAAAACCGCTTCATGCACACATACCAGTTGATATAGTGGTACTCTAGTAGATCTATGGCATGTTACCTGATAGGCCCATAATGAATCAGCTAATGTAACATCCCACCTCCACGCCTGTTCATCAATATAGCGCTTGATCAACTTGATTAAACTCTTGTTGGAAGCTTCTACTTGACAATTAGTTTGAGCGTAATATGGTAACAAATTCAACATCTTAATCCCCATACTGACAGCAAACTATTGAAACTCATGAGATACGAAAATATAACCCTAATCGGTGGTAATCTTCTGTGGAATACCAAACCGATAGATAATGTGTTTCTTGATGAACTCAATCATGTCCTTAGATGTAACTTTCTTAAAAGGGATAGCCTCTACCTACTTTGTAAAATAAGTTGTCACCGCCAATATGAACTTATGCCCTTTGCTCGATGAAGGATAAATCTGACCGGTCATGTCGATTCTCCAACCTCTAAATGGCCATGACTTAATGAATTGGTTCATAGCCGATGCTAGGGCTCGCTGTACATTTCCAAACTTCTGACAGTCATGGCATGCTTTTTAATACTTGAAGCAACCCTCTAGCAATATCAGCCAAAAATACCTAGCCCTTTTCATTAGCTACCTCATCTTGTGAGCTAATTGATGGGCTCCATAGATGCCTTCGTATACTTTGCTCATGACTATTGTAGCCTCTTCTGTACCTAGGCATCTTAATAGAACTTCATCAATGGTCCGATAATACTAGTCTTCATCAAGCAATACATATTTAGTAGACTTATACTAAAGTTTCCTAGAAGTCAATTCTGACGGATTTTGTAAATATTAGATAATCTCTCGTCTTCAATCATCGGCGTCAATATGATTATCAATATCGGTTATTTCAACCTCCATCTTTCTATTCACCCGATATCCCAAAGCAATTTGAGCAAGATCATTAGCTTTTAAATTCTACTCTCTAGAAATATGATCCAACGATACTATCTTAAAATCCTTCAATAAATATTGACATTCTTCATAATATAATTTCAAGACATCATCCTTACACTCATACTCCCTAGACAACTACTTGATCACCAATAAAGAATCTTCAATGATCTCTATCCCATCGGCTCCAACTTTCCTCGATAGTTGAAGACTTTTGAGTACCGCTTCATACTCTGCCTGATTGTTAGTCCAATAAGGTTTGAATGTAAAAGCAAACTCAAAGTTTGCTCTACGAGGCGATATAATTACCAAGACAATACTATATCTATATCTATGCTTGCAAACCAATCCATCAAAGAATAAAGTCTACAGAATAGGCTCCACAAAATCTTCATGGATCCCTCTATATTGTACGATAAAATTGGCTACAGCTTGCCCTTTGACTACCTTAACCGATTCATATCTCAAATCGAACTCCATTAAAGAAAATATCCATTTACCAATTCACCCTTTTAAGACTAGAGGCGATAACATATACTTAACCACATCAGCTTTAAAACCACTATGCATTCAGCCAATAGAAGATAATGTCTCAACTTGGTACATAAAAAATATAAACATAGGCATAACTTCTCCATCGCAGGATAACTTATCTCAGCATCCAAAAGTTGTTGGCTTAGATAGAGTACTACTCATTATTTTCCTTCAAATTCTTGTATTAGCACAGACCCGATAGACTTCTCATCAACTGATAGATATAATTTGAATGGTACCCCCTTCTACAGCAGAATCAATACTAGTTGAGAATTCAGATAATCTTTGATTTGATCAAATGCTTTCTACTGCTCAACACCCCACACAAATTATTGATCAGCTCGTAACTTCAGCAATAGAGTGAAGAACTCAATCCTTTCCAATAGATTTGAAATAAATCTTCTCACAAAGTCAAGCTTGCTGATCAAGGATTGTAACTATGTCATTTTGATTGGTGGCTCGGTGCTCTAGATAGCTTTGATGCTTTGTTAACTAACTTCGATTCCCCTCTTATGTACCATAAAATCCAAGAATTGTCCAACCAATACACCAAAAGCACATTTATGAGGATTTATTCTAAGTCCATATTTTTGCACCCTCTCTAATACTCTTCATAGATCAGCTATATGTTCTTCAACACTATTGGATTTAACCACCACATCATCAATATATATCTCCACCAGTTGGCCGATGAGATCATGAAATATATAATTCATGGCTCTTTGATAAGTCACACTAGAACTTTTTAATCCGAAGGTCATGACTACCCACTCGTCCAAACTTATAGCTCTAGGACATCTGAACGCAGTCTTCGGACTATCTTCCTCTACCATGAAATTTTGATTGTAACTTGCATTACCATCCATGAAGCTAATGATCTTATGACTCAATGCAGCATCAATTAACAAATCTATCATCGGCATCAGATACTTATCTTTAGGTTTAACATTATTCAAATCTCGTAAGTCAATACATATCCTCAGCTTTCCATTCTTCTTCTCTATTAGGACGATGTTAGATATACACTCGAAATATCGGCACGGTCTAATGAAATTTGCATCATACAGCCTTATGAGCTCCGCATTGATTGCATCATATAATTTCGCTTTGAATCTTCTCGAAGGCTACTTAAATGGCCGATATCCTAGTTTAATAGGAAGCTGATGTTCAACAATCAAACGGTTTAAACCTGGCATCTCATGATAATCCAAGAAAAATATTCCCGAAATTCCTTAAGTAATTTTATTAACTCTTCTTGAAACTCGGTACATAATTTTTTACTAATATGCGTCGACCTTGGCCTATCTTCTAGACCAATATCAGCCTCTTTCAATTCATTGACCGATATAAATATTTGCCCTAACTTTCCTTCGAAATCTTCAATGGTGTCCCTTAGAGCAACAATTTCGAGCTGACTTGCTGGATCAGCATTATTCCCTTGCTGGTTACATCAAGGAAATCTCCATCCCATATTTTTTTGGACAGGCAATTGACCCTATCAGCTTTCCAAATTGGTAAATCGGTCACCGCAATGTTAGTCAATTGATCAGCTGGAATCACCTCAACTTGATCTCCTTGCCACTATATGAGGTTTTGATGCATTGTGGAAGGAACACAATAGTTGGCGTGAATCTAGTCCCTACCAAGGAGTAGGCTATATGATCCCTTGCCATCAATGATGAAGAATGTGGTGGGTAATGCTTTGCTTCTAACTGTTAATACCACATTTAGCACACCCTTCATTTTCAATGGATTCTTGCCGAAGTCTTTCAACACCATATTTGTTTTGATTAGATCTTCGGTAGTCTTCCCTAGCTTGCGATATGTGGTGTACGGCATAGGATTGATGGCTGTACCTCCATCAACCAGCACCTTCATCATCGGCTTTTCATCTACATACCTTTTGATGTACAATGGCTTCAGGCACCGATGCTTAAACTCTTCAGGCTTATCAAATATGGCTTGATAAGGCTACAGTGTTAGTTGGGCAAAACTTCTTCTTGATCTTCCTCATCAGATGCAAAAGCTTTGTACTCTAGAGGTAAGAAGAACACCATGTTGGTTGGAGCCAATGTGTCAACACCATCGTCCTTATGTTTGACACACCAAACATGTTTAATCTTTTGGCTCCAATTGGCTTCCTCATTATCCCGCCATTGTTTCTTGTGCTACTCTTTTTGCTATAACCTTTTGTGCCCTCCTCTTCTTATTCTTGGTAAAGATTCTAGAAAGACACCACTAGGATTAGAATTGTCTTGTTCCTCATGCAATTCCATGTCGTCAGCTACTTTTTGATTGCGGTCTTCATTAATCAGCTCCAATCGGCTATGTATCGATGTCCGCTTAGCAGGTGGCCGATTATGTGAAGACCTCTCTAGTTCAACATGTTGTGGCCTTGGCTTATTGCACTTTGGACAGTCTTCAATCGATGGGAACCTCATATCTTTCTTAGCAAAATTGACGAAATGGATAGCTCCAATGCAGATTATATCTCTCCTTATGTGCCACGGTCCACTGTTCTTTATCTTGACATCTAAAATATTTTTTGACCAAGTTTGATGATGTGACTTTTGATTTTTCCCAATGTCTCCCTTAATCGGCCCAATCTCTAGAAGCCATCGTAAACACCATATTTATAGAAAAATGATGACCATCAATATTCATCGGCTTTTTATCCTCAAATTTGATTCTCTCTTATTGAACAACCAATTATAATTATTATCAAAAAACTCTACACTCATTAGTATGATGAGAGATTGAATTATAGCAAGTAACTAAGTTTTGTCTGTTGCATTTTGTACTACTGTACTGGCAGTCATAATTGTTGTAACATTGAGAAGAGAGGAAGAGAGAGAGCCGATCCTTGTGTGTGAGAATAAAATTGTGTGCTCCTCCTTCACCATAGATATATATAGACAAGGAAAAGGGAAATTCTCCTTCTATCCCTCAGTTATATTGCCCACCTAGGGGTAATTAAATAAACTACATGATGATATCTCAGGACATATTTCTTGAGTATATTCTTAGTATATAGCTTTGGGTATATTCATTAGAGGGGATTAATATATTCCCAATGTCCTAAGGGAAGGGATTACTATTTCTCAACAATAATGTCAAAATGCACTGATCGTAGCAAACATGAACTGAAGGATCAAGAAATCTGTAAAGACGTATATGGTAGCACCAATTTATTGGGAGTTGAATATCTGACATGCAATCAAAGGGGCAAATACGAGATTATAAAAAAAAGAAAGGAAATTGAGCAGAGCACATAAATCATATCGAAACCATTGAACAATTTATATGTGTGGAATCATGTACAGCAATATAATTTCAGCAGGAACCCAGCAACAAATCTCTCTCCTATAATTTTGACTACAAACCAAGACTTCTTATTGAGCCACATCACCAACAAATTGTGAGCCATTAGATTATAATGTGGGAATGATTTCAGAGTTAGATTGGTATTTTGGTTTTTACTGTGAACAGTTACAAGTTATCGATGTATCAGTACGGATGCGCTATATGGTTCTTCACTTGGGCCCAAACGGGTGGCTGTTGGCCTGTTACTCTTCCGGATAGGCAGTGACGAACACTTAATTACAGCAGTTAACTAATGCGGGATAAATCTCCCTCCCGAATAATCTAGGCTTCCCGAGGGAACTTCTGCCATGATTCAGCAATTTGTGAACATTCAATCCCCTGCCATGCAAACACAATGTCCTGCCAGCCGCTTCATCGTCAACGGCCGCTGCACCCAGCCATTAGCTAGCTTGCCGCACATACTCGCAGGCTAGCAGCCATGTCTGAGGCGTAGTGCGGGCGCGTATCCAGCCGGGGAAAGGAGGGGGGTTCAATACCTTCTTCCTCCTTCAGCCTCTATCCTTTTTACTCCCCCCACCTCTTCTTCTCCTTTTCTCTCTCCTTTTTTATGGGGATCCAGTGGGTAGGGTGAGCTCGAGCCCCTAACACCCCCACCGGATCCGCCCCTGGCGGAGTATATGCAGCCTTGCTTCAAGTTTCTCGTATGACTCCAACCATGCACTAGTGATTCCACCATACATTCCATGTAATGTAGGTGAGTGAAATAATTTGATTGCCTCTACTGGATTCAAAATTTTAAATGTCTCCATTAAAACTTGTATCATCTCAAATTTGTAGTTGTACATTTCCATTCCTGTGTATGCTCTGTTATGTAAGTCAACTGAATAATTTATTTTCAGCGGAAACTTGTAAAACAGAAAACAATCTCTTTATCTACTGTATATTTGTATCAATATTAATGCATACATAATTTTTATCAACTGTAGTCCATCAAGTATTGGGCACATAAATATTATTGTGATAAAATCTATAGCATACTTGTTTTTTTTTTTTTTGCCTCGTCAACGAATCACAAATGCTTATGATGTAATTCAGCAGGATTTTAATGAAACCATACATTTTCTTTCAGTGGACCAATTCATCTATATCTATACTAATATAAAAAGCAGCAGTTCACTTCTTTGCTACGTGCACCAGGAAGACAAGTACCTGGAACATTTCGAGCCGTAGGATCGCTCCATCCAACGGTTCAGATTGGAAGTCCCGCTACGTATCTTGCGATGCAACGTCGAACTCACGCCGCTCCCCCGCGAGCTGCGATCCCCCCCAAACCGCGCAGTTGTACATCTCAAATTTGTAGTTCCACATCTCAAATTCGGGCGCCCGCATGTTTTCCGGGTCTTCCGCCGGAGTCGCGGGAAGACGATGTCGCGAGGGGCGCGACCCCTACCCTGAAGGTGCCACGATTTAGAGTTCATCACTAAATCAGGTTACTAATCCTAACCCTACATCGATTGATTGACTTCTTCACTAACTATTATTTCTCAGGTGTTCTTTGACGTAATAATTTTTCAGATCAGATGGCAGCATCTGGATGAGGTGAGATGGGAGCATCTGGATGAATTGCGTCTGCACTGAGGAATAGATCGATGCCGTCTCCTATGTTGTTGCTACTGTCACAGGATGATCGATGTCATCTCCTATGCTGTTGCTGCTGTCACCACTCGACGATCACCGAGTGGAGCACTCTATTCGGGCGTGAGCTCGCAGTGTTCGAGACTCAAGTTCGCCATTGGCGACCTGGCGTTCCCGCCGGCTGCCGTCGAGCCACCCTCGGATGGCATTAGCTTCTTACGTGTATATGCCTTCTGTGATGTGAGGGCCAGTCATCACCTCCTATTCACCATTCATAAGGCAAAAGGTTTTGGTAAGTACAAACACATGTTCTCGACTGTATAAGCCTACTAAACCACTACTGATACAACGACTTAGATCCCATCAACGTATTGTGATGTCAAATCACCAATTAATCGTGTGCCACTCACGAATTGCTCGACCAAATGTCTCAAAGGTTCTGTTTTAAAGTTTGAGTGTAATAATTTGATTTTGCAACTCCCAGCAATCCTCCTTTGATTTAGATTTCCTATAGAGAGTTTTAAAAATTCAGAGTTGACAAACATTTTTTTGTGATTTGCATATCAATTCCTTATAGAAATATATAATATTTATTGATATGGATTTAGTTTCCAGCTTCTTCTCATTCTATCGGCGGCAATCTTATGTGTTCGTTACGTGAACAGATGCATCCCTAAGCATTCTATTCCTAAGAGAGAAAGAGATGCCAACCATGTTTATCTCAAAATGATGCCATCTTCTAGGTAAAAATTGTGCTAGATTTGTGCTCTCCGACCACATTGGGAACATAGGTGAGTGTGGCTTGCTGGGGATGATTCTTCTTTTCTGATTAGTAGTTTGGTGGGATTTGACATTTCTAATTATTCTTTGGAATACAATATTCTTGTATAGAACTGATATTTTCAATGTACTTTGGACAGATACAGATGCCGAAATCAAGGCTTATTTGTTGATAAATGAAATTTGTAGGTTATTTTATTCGTACATGCAAGTTGAATTGAGGCTTATTGTTGGTAAATGAAATTTGTAGATTATAATATTCGTTCACAAGTGCGGAGAGCACCTAAGTCGAACTACTTGTGTTAATTCCTATAAACATTTTTGCTAGGGGTGTCACCCCGTCAATCCATGGAAAATAAATAAGCACGGAATTGCACGGTTTGCCTTTTTTTTTTGACCTCATGTGACAAATATGTACATGAACTTGGTCTAATGAGCTCTGATTGTCGTGAATAATGGTGATGTACCTTTACTGAACAATAACATGCATTGGCTTGATATTTCTGTTTAATTGCTTTAAAACTGAACAAACAGTTAAGGAAAAGGGAAAGAAGCAAGTGACCAGTTCAGTAAAGTGCATGGTTCACACTTTACAGGTACATCCCTGTTTTATAGAGTTTCATAGATTTTGCTTTGTGATAGGAAATCAATGTTCATGGCTTATACCTTATTGACTAGCATCTTAATGATTCAACTTTCTCACTGGGTCGGCTTAATTTATATTAACTACGGCCCACGAAGATCGAACGTCTACAATCATTATATTTTTTTCTCACAAAATAGCATTTATACTTTCATATTTTATTTTAAAAAAATTGAGATGGCTACATAATTATAAAATTTAGCCATAAACATGGATCCTTCAATATTGGTTACCAAACTAACCAATGTTTGATATTTTGATTGATATAGTAATTCTTATATCTATAAACCAAATATGATGGATCCTTCAGTATTCTATTAATAATATAATAAATCAAAAATATATAAATTTTATGGCAAATTTTTCTCTTCAACCCTCTATTTTTATATTAAGACTACCAGTAACATCTTTTTATTATCCCTTATGACGTTATTTCACATACTAAAGGTATTATATTATATCATATATTTTTGATATTTTATAACTCGTTTCAAATAAAAAAAATATCCATCGGTGTAAATAATTCATTATTACTGGTTGTTCCTCATGTTTTGACTTAGTTATATATTTTTTAATATAGATTAAACGATCAACCTATTTTCTTTTTCTTCAATTAACGTTTTTCAATTAAGGTGAGAATTTATAGCTACTTTTTAACACATAGGATTAATGGGGCTACTAGAAGAGCATTTAATTAATATAAGGACTATTATCTCAATATTAATTATTTTTAATCTATATTTTACATATTTCTAAATTATGCTCTTACGTAAGATATTTTCTCAATAGTATTTGTACTGTAACTCGAATTTAAGCAACAAATCTATTAATACTATTTATTTTTAATTTGAATTTTACATGTTTCTAAATTATATTTCTGTATGAATTTTTCTCTCAATATTAATTATTTTTAAAATTTTTAAATCCAAAATCTATAATTTCACTAAATTGTATTTCTACATGGATTCTTAAATCAATATTACTTACTTTAAATTTTTAATCTGAATTTATGATTTTTCTAAATTGCATTTGACACAAACTTATCTTTTATTTTTCTTTATTTATTATTCCGAATTTCATATATTTTAAATTGTATTTCTTCTCAAACTCTTATTTATTTATTATTTGAATTTAACATATTTCTAAATTATACTCCTACATCAAATCTTTTCTCCATTATATGTATTTTTTATTTAAATTTTAGATATTTCTAAATTCTATTTATACGTGGACTCTTACTCTTAATATTATTTATTTTCAATCCGAATTATAGATGTTTTTAAATGTATTTCTACATAGATTCTTCTCCCAATATTAATTATTTTAAAATTTAATCTAAAATTTGGATTTTTCTTAAATTGTATTTCTTCGTAGGCTCTTATCTCAATATTAATCATTTTAAATTTTTAATCCAAAATTTAGTTTTTTCTAAATTGTATTTCTAAATGGACTCTTATTTTAATGTTTTTTATTTTTATTCTGAATTTTAGATATTTTAAATTGCATATCTACTTGAACTCTATTTTTCTTTTTTTATTAATATGATGATTTCTAGACCATGAGAGCATTTTTATAAGCATGGTAGAAAACTGAACTAAAATTTTATATTTTAAAATTATATCATCTCTATGATGTCATGGATAAAGTGAATAAGCTTTTGAAGATGCATTTACTTGGGCTGGTAATAAATGGTCTTCTTGTTCCTTTAAGCTGTACCTATTGTTGTTTGTCTCTAATTTCTAATTTCTTATGTGTATGCATAAGATACCTATTATATATGAAAAAATTTACAAAAAATTATGGGTATTCAGCTGAATACCCATGAATCACATAGGATCCGCCCCTGATTCTAACTGTATATTCTATGTACGTCCTCATATTATATACTTTGAATACTCAGTAATTATACTATCTTTGTTTGTTTTCTTCCGATTTCATGAGCACGTAATGGAGAGAGCACACTCCAGCTTGGTTAGTGTTGAACATGCACGTACACTTGAGCCATCAATAATAGGCCTGTCTAGCAGCCCAATCTAGCTATGCCTCTGATCACTCACTACATGTTTGATAAATAGACGACGCACTCTATTTAGTATTTCGGGTTTGCTAAAAATATGATGCCATATTTTTCACTAATTTCAATAACATATTTTCCTATGTGATTGCTCTCTCTTATACGTAACTACGATTTTATCTCTTTTATCTCCTCTTCCAGGTAGATAATAAATTACTATTAATCCAAATCCTGTTATATTAGAAAAATTAGAATATAAATATTGGAAGAGTAATTATAATGTAAGTGTAAATAATTTAAGGTGTAAAAACGATTGAACTATTTATTTGAAAAATATAGCGTCATACTCCCTTATTGTTTTTTTGATTGTGCGGGGGAAAACAATCGGTGTACGCGGTTAAAACGGAAAGTTCAGACCACAAGGACCGCGCATCTGTGTCCTTGTGTCCGCGACCTTAATCATGCATGCACGCAAAATCCGTCGTCACCGACCAACGCAAAACGGCGGCAGTGAGCGGGGAACTAATTTCAGCATGAGCAAGCAGCAGAACCTCAAGTTTACGGATGGCGCCCCGTGCGATCTGCAGCCGGGGCCTCGTACAGCCGGCTAAGAGTCTATATTTGCTGCTACGCTGGCACTTTGGAAGCGGCTGGGCGCCAAGTCTAGTGCTTGGCGCATGAAAAAGGTTTCGCTGAAAGACGTGACGCTTCAACCTAGCTATTCCATTGAAGATGGAGGCTTTTGAGAAAATGCTTTTGCCTTAAGCATCTTGTCTAAGCGTCTATGGGTTGCACATACTCGTAGAGGGTGGGGCAGGAGTGGCAGAGGCCACCGGGCTCGCCCACACGCGGGAGCGGAATCGGGGATCGCCTCCATGCGGCATGGCTAGGCCATTGGATGTCTGAGGCGTTGGATTAATTTGGTGATGACGATGATGAAAGAAGCTCCTGTATTTTTGGGATGGATAGGTGACCAGATCCAGTCGATCATCCTGGCTGAAAAGGGCCGTTCCTGCATGCAAGCTAAGCTAATCAGTCAACAGTTAGCAGCTGTTACTAATTATCTGCCCAAGATTAACGCTTCCGGATATCTTAATTCAATCCATCCCCTCTATAAATACAGACACAAGATCTCGTAGTTAACATCACAAACAGATTAATTCCCAAAGCTACCGTAGTAGGGTCATCGCTAATCCCTAACCAAGTCTCGGGTCGGGTAACCACAGTTAATCGGCTATGGATGGCAGAAAAGCTGGTGTTTGCTTCATCTTAGTACTAACGTTATTAACGCTTGGAGATCATGTTTCTGCCACAGGTTAACTCGTCCTCCCTCAACCCTCTCTTTACCTTCTCATTGTGTTCAAGTGTAAATTTATCGATAATCATCAGTTAATTTCATCAGCGTGTTTTCCAAAGAAACTGCGGAAGTGATCTGAATTTTATTTATTTTCTTGAACGGCTTCTAAATTTTGTTGATTCTATGGATATTTGTTTGCGATGAGACTATAAGTTACTGTTTACAATGTTTTATGTGATTTAATAAAGGCTAAGCAAGATTATTATAAGTTACTAATGGGTACGTTTTTGTAGATTATTGCTACGAAGCTACTAGCAACCTGATCGTTTGCGTGGGTCCTACGTGCAAGTTGGACTGTTGGATAGAGGCGAAATACAACAAAGGCGAAGTCAAGGTTCACAAGTGCACGAAACATGGTTTATTTGCCAAATGCTACTGCGAAATTTGCACCACATTTTGAGGGAATCGATCAACGATTTGTAAAATTCATTAGTTAATGTTTAGTCTCGTCTAATAATCCAGTACATCGTTTGCAAGCTAGTTCTTTATTGATTAGTTTTGGGAGTTGCCTTTGTTTCGACTTAGGATATATGATTATTTTATTTCTTCCTCCAATGTAATGTATTATTTATCACTGTACTCTCATTCTAGATTTAAAGTGGATTCTCCTTGCAGCTTAAGTAAATATCAAGCTGTAACTATCCCGTCAAAATTCAGTCCGCTATGAACTGTAATTCTGTGAGACACATGCCTCTTAACAAAAGCGATTGTGGCATAAACATTTGTTAAAGACATAACCTGGACAAACGTGACAGACAGCATTACAATAGTTCCCTTACGTTTGACATACCACTATTTCGCAGAATTACAATAACATCCACTTTTGTCACGATCAGTAAATTTTTGTGAAATGCAATACATTTGACATACCACTAACTTTAATGTAGAATTTTGTAACATGTTAGGCTACAGTTGCAAGAAAACGACTGTTTTAACGAAATGGTTACATCTGTATGAGATTCACTCTTTGAAAAAGAATAACATGGGTGAGTGATATATGTTTGTTCGTCTCCATACCACTGGCTGACAGATGCCCAGTAGACTGCGATTAAACTCCCAACCTACGGCGGGATAAGTGATTTCCCTTCTTTTTTTTTTCTTGGTGGTAAAGCTCGAGCATTTAATTAGTTCGGATAAAAGTATAATAATGCAAGAGCCAACTTAATAAGGGCCAGATTGCGGTTGTTGTGCTATATCATGTTATTGTTGTTTAATTTTTTAATATGCCATGGAAAATTAGTTGTGGAAAATGTAGTAACCCGTTTGAAAAATTAGATTAAAATATAACAAATTCTGTTAATAGAGATAAGGAGAGGAAGGTTACGAACCACTACATGCTGATATGCATGCATGCAAGCAAAGCCTGTTGACCAAAGTGATTTTAAATGTACTAGACTTTACCGATCTTTACAAAAGCAGATAGCCAAACAGTAAAATATTAAAATGTGGTTCCACCACCAGGATTATCCAAACTGCAATGCCAAACAGGCCCGAGATGAAAGAGAGAGAAATGAGAATAAAATGTTGTTTTAAGAGACAACCACACAGAAAATATGTTCCTTTCCTGCCTTCCTGGCATCGAATTTTTGTCCGTGGTGTCACATACAAACCTGTCAGTATTATAATACTTTTGTTTCGTCATCGAAATACTTGCTATTAGAAAGATTAAAGTCATGGGGAACCGTATCTCCAATAATGGTATTTCCAAAGTTTCATTCATCGTCTAGTGTACTGTTTTTTCTGACAACTAGTATGCAACAAGGTCATTCAAATTTTTTTAACAAAAGTATATAGAAAATTCTGATTGATTTCGGGTAATATGATATCTCAGTTAAACCCAAACCGCATTCACGATTAATGAAATTAGCGAAGAAATCAATAGCAGGTTCAAACACAAATAAACTGGTGGCTCTAGGGATTTTCTTTAGAAAATGCCACTTGCGAAAACTGCGTAGCTGAAAATTACATCAAAAGTACTTTATACTGACAGCATCATTCCTTTTTAATGTCTGTACTCAACCGAAATGCAGACTACGTAGAATGTAGCATGTTACAACTGCAGATCATATAGTGGCACACGCTCAGATAGCAAGCTATACCAGTTACCAGGAGTGTAAATGGAACATGATTTAATTATCTCAATCTCAACTGATGAAGAAGCCAGCTACAGTTTCAATCTTACAGTATAAATTCATACCTCTTCATAAAAGAACGACTAACCTATAGCACATATGGCAAAAATGGAGATAAACACAACATACTTAATACATTTTATGCGGTAAAAGTTGTACTATACTCATATGAATGACAAAAAATACCGACAATGGATGCAGGGTAAGGCGGTACCATGGAAATTACAATATCTATCTGACTTTCTTCAAGAGCTCTACCTTGTCAAACTCTGGGGTGGCATAACTCTTCTCTACTTCCCACGCATGATGAGACATCATGTTGAAGGATGATTTCACTCCCTTCTCATCAGAGACCTCCCTCGCGAAAGGGATCCGGGCAGCGAAGGTACCTTCCCTGGAATGAACGTGCAAGTCAAAACCCAACCTGTCTACCCAAATCATCTTCACGTCTGTTACCTGTAACCATAAAAGAACATTGTTAGCAAGTTTGAAAAACGTGATGGAACTCAACACTTGGTGCAGTTTATAACATAACAGGATTAGCACTCAGCACAGAAGACATTAATCAGCCGAAGCATCTTTCAGAAAGATAAGATCAACAATTTTTTTAATTACTTTTGTCAAACAAAGAACAAAAAGATGCAGAGTTTAATAAACCTAACTCGTATATCTAACACACAATCAGATATACTACCTCCGTATCAAAATATAAGGGATTTTGCTCATGTAGTTACATGGGCAAAATTCCTTATATTTTAGGACGGATGTAGTATCTACTATCAGACTATTTGTAAGTTACACCTTTTTGTTTTGGTAGTTCTCTACAGCTATGTGATTATAAAGAAACTATGAAAAGAGTAATATGTGCTTTAGCTTAACACTAGCAATTTTTCCTATCAAGAAGTAAAAAACAAAGTTGTAGGAATGACAGGAATAACTTGAGTACCTGAAAATTTGATTCAACATAAATACTGTATATCCTATGTACGTCTTCAGCATGCTTGCTGTTCATTTCCTCAACAATGCTTTCAGCAAAATTTCGAAGAGGATCAGGTTCTGCATCACTGTATGCTGATGGAATTACCCACATGCCATCCTGGACAGAAAAGGTATCCCATGAATATCAATATCATTTGAACTACAAAGTTTTAAGATGCAGTTGGCTCACTAGAACACATCCATCAGAGAAAAGAAATTGGACAGCTCACATAAAACTAAGTACTCCCTCCGTTCCTAAATACTTATCACCAGACACTATTCATATTTAAATTTTGCCCACTCATCTTTTTTGAAATATTTTTATAAATGCTTAAAAAGATGCCACATACTGTTAAGTTACGTTGTATCATAAACACAAGCGTTAAGTTTCATTCATTGTAATTTAACCATTTAAAATTTATTAGTATTCCAAATTGTAATATAATTGGTCAATGGGCGTGTTCAGCCTCTCACCGGCGAGGAGGGATTTTTTGGGTGCGAAACCCAGGTTTGAGCCCAGGTATGTGTCCTCTCTACTGGAGGCTCTACCACTGCGCTACACGCGCATTTGTGAGCAAGTAGATTGTTACATAATAAAATTAAATTGATGATTTTATTAAGTGTTAAAATACAGTCAATTAAAAGGGACCTCCATATATTTATCCTAGTAAAATACAGGTCTGCCAAATAAAATCTGAATAATGTAAACAACAAATTGGTCTTCCGAATATGAAAGAAGGCAAGACCAGTTATAACTAAAAAAAAAAGAAGGCCAGAAACTTTCGAGGGGTACACTACACCTGAAACACAGAAATGAGAAATTGAATGCAGCAAAGGTATCAAAATGGGTGTTTCAACTCAAATATTCTTATGATAGAACATAACACTGATGTGCTCCATGCTTTTAATGTACATTTTCATTTTAAGAGGTTATTTTCGTCAGCTAGTTTACTGATCACCATTCAGAGTCATGGATAACTATTAGATACTGTTCTGCTCAGTAATCTTCTGCAAGTCTAAAAAATTCAACCCTCCTACATTTCATCCTCTTCTCCTGTAACTGTTGGTCCTGCACATTGTGCACAAATCATGCACACAAATACATATCCCAAACTACTATCTATATCCTTATTATAAGCGAAACGGAATGAAGAGTGAAGAACACTTAATCCTTTGTTTTAAAAGACAATTCATAAGCATTTAAATTCATAGTATAATGAAGAAGCAGGCACCAATGCAGAACAAACACTGCAGTACTAGAATAAGACCTCCCAGAATGACTAACTACAGAATATGAAGAAACCAAAAGTAACTAGAAGAAAATAATGTGTTTTACCTCACTGAAATCTTCAATGTGCAAGATTCGCTCTACTGATATCAAATACAAAAGATCGTGATCTATCTCCTCCCCAAATTTCTTTTGCCACCTAGTAGAAAGCTTCTGCATAATTCAATTTAGCACATTACAAATCAGTAATCCGACTTAGTATATTCTGCTATTATTCTGCAGTAGACAATTTACCATTGTAATCAACTTATAATTCACAAGTGTAATGCAAATATGCCCTGAACAAAATGAAACACCATAAAAAATTTTACCTTTAATACATATTCATCGCTAGGTTTAGTCAAAGCACCAAGCAAAGTACATTGAGGTGTTCTGGACCCACTCTGCTGAAACTACACCATAAAAGGTAGCAAAGGAATGGTGAATACAAGATACAAAAGAGTTGCGCTAGTGCTCGCATTGTTGGCATTAGAATTTAGTCATAAATGATTCTATACAGAGTTCACAGTGTCGATGCATCAATTAGGTAACGAAAGTGTTCACCTTTGTTACAAGCACTTGTTTCCCACCAAATCAAAATGCATTTTCACTGACATGGTCCAGAGATCTGACATCTTAAGATGTCTACATTCTAGAGCTTCCAAACAACAGAAGTAGACAGCAATGCAACACTACAAACTAAATAATTGCATAGGCAATGCATAATGCAAAGCTTCAGCCTTCCGCAACGAATTTTCCTGCATAATGTAAGAGTCCAGAGCCTACCTCCAATTCTATTCGCACAATGCACAAAATACTTACAGCACCTCGAATTTCCGTTTTTATCTCACGCGCAACCGAGCAGTGAAGTCAAAATGTGAGCAATTCGTAAAATTCTATACCCACAGCAGTAAACAGGAACTTCTTGGAACCCTTAAAATCCAATCCTTATCGCCAAATGCGAGTGCACGGTACACCACCAACCCATGGGCTGCATCCCCTCACCTCGACGTGGAAGCTGGACAGCGCATCGGGCGCGGCGGTCCCCGCCCCTGAGGCGGCCAGGCACAGCGCGGGCGCGCCGGAGGCGTCCGCGACAAAGCGGGCCCCGATGCCGAGCGGCCAGCCGTCGGGGCCGACCACAGAGAGCGTCCCCGACGGCGCGAGCTCCACCACAGTCCGCGCCACCTCGGCCGCCCACGGCTGGGCCCGCCGCTGCGCCGACACCGGCGGCGCGGACGCTGCTGCCACAACCCGGGGGGCCCCGCGCCTCGCGGAGGAGGGGCCGGCGAGTGACCGGAGCCGCAAAGACGGCTTCTTGGAGAAGAAGGTGGCCAGAGAAGGGAGCGGGGAGGAGAGGAGGTTGGGGGAAGACGACGACATGATGGTGGGAATGGAGAAGATTGAGATTCGTTCGGAGATTTGTGAGGGGTGAGATTAATAGATAGGCGTGGCGTCGTCGTCGACTGTGTTCTTGATTCGTATTTCTGGTTAATTGGATCATACTATTCTGAAAATACCGGGCTTGTTTGATTTGGAACCAAATTTTATCCTACCAAAATTTTATTAGTGTCAAAACCTTGATAAGTTTTGGCACTATAAAATTTGATGGGATAGAATTTGAACAAATGTGAACAAAAACTGATAGCAAACCTAATATTTGTGTGATATTACTGAAGTTGCTAAAATTTTGATTGAGTAAAATTTAGCTTCCAAATTAGTGTTGCTATTACATACTTCTCTAACATTCTCCTTGTTTTTTCTATACTACCTCCGTATAATAATATAATAGATTTTGCCCATTTATGTGTGAATTTAATTTAGTTTTGGTAATTAATACATTAAGTTGTCATACATCACAAAAAGAAATAGATTGAGAGATGTATGAAAAACAATATTTGTTATTGTTATTTTGGTGATTTATGAAAAACCAATTTGTAGGGCTAAGGAGTTGGCAAATGATCATTATATAAGTTGAGATACAAAAGCATTTATTGATAATTAGTATTAATCACAACAATAATCAAAAAGCATGGAGATCAAACGTATCACTCTTTCTTTTCATCAACATATTAATGTGTTTATGTATATTATTTTTATGGCATATGTATGTGAGACTAATGTTTTGTTTGAGGTATATCTTATTCTTTATACTGAGAATATAGATATGAGAATATAGATATAATAAAGGTATGCATTATGAATATATTAATAAATATCTTCTATAGGATAAACTCCCATTGATTTATCTCTAAATATACATACACTTACTTCTAACAAATATTTCTTATGTATATATTTAGATAAAACAAATCCTAATATTCATATATTTTATCTAATTCAATCAATTATATACATGTAAGTATATAATACTTATGGTGTTGATTAATTCTCCTCAAATTATTTATATCTTTTTATATGTGATTGGTTGGTTATTAAGTGGAGATTGACAATCAAATCAGTATGACTAATAATTTCATTGAGTTGAATAAAATGAATATGTCTAAAGAGAAAAAGTTGTTGATGATCAAGGGAAGTCACAACACCTAAATACTCAATGTGAAGATATTGAAAATGCGGGGTATAAAGTGGATTTCTATGTCTAGACAGTAAAGAGTAAAAGAAACTCAGTTGTGATGGATGATGCAGTGGAAAAGGTCAAGTAAGGGCTAGGCATCGAAGGACTTAAATTCGATGGTGAAGGGTGAGTAAAAGCTTTGTCATAATAGACCATGGGAAGCTAGTTGAAGCTATGAGAAAAATCTGCATCAATCATTTAAATAATACAACATGAAACGAGTTTTGCGTTAGACACCCCTCAAGATCAACAAGAAAGATGGCAAGACATTTCTATTGGTATAAGTCTCTTTCTACTTACATTTGAGTATAGGAATACCATAATATTAAGAAGTATATAACATTGGTGTGTTTACGTATGTCTCAATGCTTAAAGTAAACTATTTTAGTGCTACCTTGAGAGAAATCTAAGCTTTAACATTTCATTTGAGTGGTTTTACAACTTAGTTTTGGTTTGGTTGGGTATCCCTCTAAGTGAGATTTCTGTAGAACCCAAAATCATTAAAAACGAACTTCCGAGCAAAGAGTTCTACCTATTTTACTTGAGTAGCGTCGGAAATTCTGATAAAGTTATAAACTCCAAAGTTGCGTTAGAATATCCAATATGCTGTGACATGGTTCTATTGGAAAAATAATAGAATATTAATTGATTATATAGGAATCTCTGATATGTGTAAAATCATAGGTCAAGAGCTTTAGGTTGTAACAGTTGGAGCGTCATTTTGAATAGATAGAAATTTCCAACATGTGTATAGCGGCTAGTTTTGAGGGTCTTAGGTATTTAAACCCCTCCACAGTGGTTGTTGTTCTTGGTCAAGAAATACTATGTACAAAGCTAAATAGCCCATTTCTAATCTCCAACCTATGTGGTAGATTTTTGTGAGTAAGACTTGAGAAAAAAAAAGAGTTAAGGTTGAGAGAAAAATTGGAAAGAGAGATTTAGAGCTAGTGAGCTTCACTCCATCCATTTGAGCACTTTTCATATATCTGATATTCCAATGTAAATATCATATATTCTGATGTGTTGAAAATTCTATATATTTAAACTCTGAATTTCTGGCATTTTGTGCAGAATTTCTGAACCTACCATCAGAATATCCGATATGTATCAGTTTTAAGCATGTTTTTAGGTAATTTATGATTTTTTTTATCTCAAAATGTATTACAAATTGAAAGGAGATTATATTATGAGTTTTGATCATCTCTAGTTTAACTCTATTTCCCAATTTATTGGGATTTTTTATCGGTCATTTGGATGTATTTTCAATGCTCTTTTAAAGCTCATCTCGAGGTGTTAAAATCTAAATAATCTAGTTTGCTGAGTCTTTGTGACTTTTATATATTCCATTTGTTTGAGATTTTGCCAAGGCTCCCAAAACGAAACTTGTGCATTCTTATATGAGTTATCTCCTGGATTTATAGCATATTTTTTGCAGCTCTTTTTCACAAGTTTTATGGTGTTTCAAGAGCCACTTTGGTTATGTTTTTTTTATTGATCTTTACATCCCAAAAGTGCATAACCATTTTTGTTGAAAATCTGAGTCGGTGGCTTAAAGAAAATTGTTTCATGACATGAGCTATATGTTATTTGAATTTTACATAAACTTTTGAGCTCTTTTGGATTTTTTTTCCTTGCTTGAACTCCCTTTGCTCTTAAATTTCTATCATTTGAGCCAACTTAAACTCAAAAAGTTTTTCCCATTGATAGCTTCCAATATTCCTTTTTTTTGTCATCCAAATAAAAGGTGTTACTTGCTCTCATTGCTAACTACTATTTCTTAATTCCAAAATTCACATTTGCAGATACAAGTGGTGCTTATATAGGATGGTAGTATCTCTCGATTATCTTGAACTCGGCATTTGCCCAAGGTTATACACTTGACCAAATTTCTCCTAAATATCATTGACCAAGCTCCTTATAGATTTTAGTATCCATAAGAAATCTTTTATGAGGATATTTCTAGAGAAAGTTTAAGTGCATAAAATCTCTCCTTCCTAGCAATGAAATCCATTCCAATTCTTCTTGTCTAAGTGACAAGACTCCAAGAGTAAGGGGGCATTCTTTAGACAAGACTCCAAGAGTAAGGGGAGTATTATTTAAATGTAACATTTTATTTAAAAAATTACTTTGTGCTCCTAAAAAAACTTCGATCTTGTGAAGTGTTTGTTCTTGTTTGGCATTTGCCAATTTGTTTCTCTTTCTTTTTTATTTTTGGTGATTAATGCCAAAAGGGGAGAATATTTGAGAATCCCACATTTCATCAAGAAAAAGAGAATATTCTAGGAACCCAAATATTTTTGTTCCTAAATTGAAAGAACCATATCATCATTTATCATGGCATCCTACATAAACCCTATGCACAAGCATATCTCAAATGAATATAAAGCAACTGTCAAATTCTCATATCATGTTGATTTATATCATTGATATTATCCTTTATATCCAAATGTGGTTATTATCGAGAGATTTGTCATCAATTACAAAAAGGAGAGATTAAAAGTTTAAGTACCATTAATTTGGTTTTGGTAATTAATGACAAATCTAATTATATGAGACTAATGTTTTTACGAGGATTTCTTTGTCTAGTCACGTGTGGATATGAAAATCAAAATCATATTCTAAATATCTCTTTTCTAGGTTCAAAATATAGAATGAACTATTTCATTGCCTTTCATTACATATGCGCATATGTTTTTCCTTTACTTTCATACGCATGCATATCTTTAACGGGAGCTCATTCTATATCAGTTTCTCAACTCTACATGTTTTATATTGTATTATCATACATCACCAAAAAGGAATAGATTAAGAGATTTATGATCAACAATATTTGTCATTGTTGTTTTGGTGATTTATAACAAACTAATTTTGTGGGACTAACATTTTTCATGAGTTAACAAACAAGTCATTCCTGAACTTCATATGAGTTGAGATACAATATATTCATTAATGATGAACTTTAATTACAATGAGGATGAAAAGTATGGAGATCAAATAATACATATCACTCTTTCTCTCCATCTATATATTAATGTGTTCATATATATTATTTCAATGTGGTTGGCATATGCATGCGAGACTAATTTTTTATTTGAGCCATATTTTATTTAGTCTCTTTATATTGAAAATATGGATATGATCAAGATATGCATTTATTGACATGTCTATATTGATAAAATCCTTCTATTTTTGTATAGGATAAGTCCCATTGATTCATCTCTAATTATCCATACATTTGCTTCTAAAGAATATTTTGAATGCATATGTCTAGGGGAGCAAATCCTATACATGCATATATTTGATCCAATTCAATCACTTACATTTATTTGGATGTGAGTATACTTGTGGTGTTGATTAATACTCATCAATTTATTTATATCTTTTTATATGTGATCAATTGGTTATCAAGTGAATATTGACAACCAGATCATTGAAACTAATAATTTCATTGAGTTTAATAAAAGGAATAGGTCCCAAGAGAAAAAGGTGTTGATGCTCAACTGATGCCATCACACATAAAGACTCAACGTGAAAATATTGAAGATATGGGGTATGAAGTGACTATCTATGACAAAATGGTGAAGGACAAGTATAGCTTGGCCACGATGGACCATGTGATGATGAAGGGAAATCAATGGTTTGACATCGAAGGACCTAAATCTGATGGTGAAAGGCAAGTGAAAGTTTTGTTGTGATGGACCGTGTAAGGATGACTGAAGCTATTAGTAGTAGACATCAATAATTTGAACAATGCAACATGAAATAAGTTTTGCGTCGACACCCCTTAAGATCAACAAGGAAGATGTCAAGGCATTCTGATTTGTATAACTCTCTTTCCAATTACATTTGAGTATAAGAATACCGTACTACTAAGAGATATACAACATTGGTGTGTTTGTGTATGTCTCCGTGCTTAAAGTGGCGTATACTAGCGCTACCTTAAGAGAAACCTAAGTTTTAACCTTTCCTTTGAGTAGTTTTAAAGCATGGTTTTGGTGGGTATCCCTATCGGTGTGCTTTCCATAGAGTCCAAGATCATTTAAAATGGACTTTTGATCAAAGAGTTATGCCTATGATATGGTTTCATTGGAAAAATAATGGAATATCCGATGGATTGTATCAGAATATCCAATATGTGTAAAATCCTAGGTCGAGAACTTTAGGTTGTGACCATTGTAGTGTTGTTTTGAATAGATCAAAATTTCTGATGTAAAAATCAAAATTTCCACTACGTGCATAAAGGCTATTTTTGAGAGGCTCAGGTATTTAAACCCCTCCACACCTCATCTTGAGTGGCCACTGTTCTTGGACAAGAAATACTATATCCAAAACCAAATAGCCCATATGCAATCCCCTACATAAGTGGTAGATCTTTGTGAGTGGGATTTGAGAAGAAAAGGAGTTAAAGGTTGAGAGAAAGATTGGGAAGAGAGATTGAGAGGTAGTGAGGTTCACTCCTTCATTGAAGCACTTGAGTTCATAGCAAGCAAATCATTGATTGTGTTTGTTACTCTTGAAGATCAAGGTCTCCTAGATAGTTAAGCGTCGTTAGTGAGCACCCAAGGTTATGGTGTGCCATGGAAAGTTTGTGAAGGCTTCTATTTTGCCTCTGCAAAGGAAGAAATCAAGAGTGAAATCGAGAAGTGCATTTGTGCAACCTCGTGAGGAAAAAGGTTAAAGGAGACCCAACCTTTGTGACCCCTCAATGGAGACATAGAATAGGTTTAAAATTTTGGAAAACAAATCACATGTCTCCCCTCTTGGTTTGCCCATTCTTGGCCTTGTTCATATTGTGCTTAGCTTGATTTTACCCAATCTACTTGCATGTTAATTGATTTAGTTGGTGACCTTATATCTTGCTTAGATATCTTGTTTGTCACCTTTTGATTCATATATGTTTTGTTTGTTTGGGCTCAAGTTCATATGTGCTTTTACTCCCATCGTTATTGGATATTCTGATATTTCAAAAATTTCGATAGTTTAGAAATTCCAATAGGGTTTCGAAAGTTCCGATATTTTTAATCCACTACAAAGTTGTGTAATTTTCAGGAACAAATATTCACCCCCTCTCTACATGACAACACGGTCCTTTCAAGGTGTAGTTTTTTAAAAGTATAGATCAAAATACCCAAAAACTATCCTCACCTCCACTACGCACGTGCATTTCTCCATTCCATTGTGATAGCAAGAGTAAGGTTCTCTGGCTAGTGGTGGGGGTGGATGCGGCGAGGGGTGGATGTAGTGATAGCATAAGGGAGGAAGCAGAGGATACTTGGTCATGGAGACCATCACCACTGACTGTCTTTGTCGAGCTCTCACCATGGTCCTCACCTTGATCCCACCACAACTGTTGGAAGGATACTTTCAAGCACTTGGAGGTCTGATGCTAGAGTTGTTGGGTTCCTGAGGACAAAGGACAGTGACTATATCTAAACTGTGATGAAGTGCTTCACGTGGCCTGTGCAGATCCACTAGTGAGAGGAGGGATGGGTAGAGATACGCCTATGATGGTTTGTGCCATCACATCTTCTCGCCCTTGTGGGCAGATCAAAGACACCACTGCCCTATTGCACCACTAGTGACTAACATACACTCTGCATGCACACAGCCACTAACAAGGATGGAGGAGGGGGACGCACCAAGCTCGACGATGAAGGAGACACACATGTTAGCGAGGCAATGTGCCAGTGTGCCATGCCTTGGAGCGTGGCAGCTGGCCGGCTAGCTTCTTCCTGGTAGTAGTGACCTTGCTTTTGCTCGAGCAGTGAACAGAGGGCAAGGGCATTTGTCAATTTGAAACATTTTTTGTGAGAATTTGAAACAATTTAGGAACACTAGTCGGTGTGCACATGGTATGCGTGATCACTACTTTTCTTAAATTACATTTAGAGGAGCTACACTACGAATTACTTTTTTCATGTTACATTAGTGTTACTTGACACTTTTAGTGCTATAAATTTAAATTTAAGGGAGAATCGACATTATGCCACTAACTTGGCCCCTTTTTATCTTTTACCTTTCACCGCCAAGTTCTACTGGGCATTTCTTTAGCTTATAATTCAGAGTTGACTTTGAACATTTAGACTTGGGATTACTTTTAGGTGGCTTCTCCATTACTCTCATTGCTTAGCTCTCTTTTCATGATTGCTAACAAGACTAGTAAAAACACCTATACCTTTGGATTATATTGGTATTGATAATATGCCATCAAATTGGTGAGAAACATATAATAGGGCACCATGGATTACTCTCACTTCCAAAGTTTCCTTCCTCCTATTTCCTTTTCCTCGTATGCCTGCTGCATCTTTCCTCCCCCTCATCCTAATTTTGACATAAGTGGCTTTTCACGGACAAGTGGCCCCATATATTTTTGCAAGCAATTGCTTTGGACAGCAGTCTTTTCATAGGTAGTTGACCCTCTACGAAAATCATTGAGACATATTAAATGGACTAGAGTGGTTCAGAGCTCTTAGTCTAGGAGTAGAAGTATACTATCTAAAATAGTCAGCGTCATTGTTGCCCGCTAGATCTACACTCCTCCAACTCTTTGCCTCCACCTCCTCCACATACACTGCGATAAAGGGGACACATCCATCTAGGTGAGCGTTGTCCTACCATATCCACTGTTGCCTGCCAGATCTGCACTCCTCTAACTCTTTGTCTTTGCCTCCTTCACCTGCACTACAATAAATGGGACACATCCATCCAGGTGAGTGTTGTCTTGTTGGATCTCACACCATCACCGCAAAACAATTAAGTGAGCCATCTCGCCACTGCTATTAATGGCTATTGTTGGAGTTTCATGGTTGCTTGCTTTGATGATGACAGTTGCTTGTTTTGTTTCTTACTTGCTCACTGCCTAAGGTTTAAGGTTTAAGGTTTAAGCTGGCATCTTGTGTTGTGCCTGTCATATTTGCTTCCTTATGTGTTCCTGCACATTCTCCATGCCTACCTGTTGTGTGACTTACCCCCAAGCTTTTCTTTCCAAAGGACTAGAAATTTTGGTACTAAGGACCAAAAGTTCTCTTTGTTGCGAATAGAAGAAACCAACAAAAAGTTTCGGTGTTTAAGACCGAAAGTGGTTGTTAGGAATAGCTATTCACCCATCCTTTAGGCGGTATTAATGTCCTTTCAAGATATAAACAATATTTGTGCAGAAAGATACCTCAAAATATTGTGTTTTATGAAAAATAATTTAGACCTTGTGTTTTGTAAAACCATTACCTAGAACATGGTTTTTATGTTGTTTACCTCATAATAATATATAGGGACAATCTAATTCCCATCACCAACCATGCCCATTGCTAGCCTCCATCTTGACGGCCTCGCTACTCGCCCATTGCTACCATCTCGCTACTCGCCTGTTACCCACTACCCAAGCATATCTCTCTAAGCCTAGAAAACACCCCTCTTTCCCTTCCTTTAGCACCCCCTCCCTTGACCCATACCCTAAAACCCTATACTCTAACATCACCGCCACGCTGTCAATAGAGAAGAGGACCTCGCGGTTTATACTACCACCGCTGGGGAGTCATCATCATCGGTGAATTCCTTCCCTCCTCCCTCCCTCCGCTCTTCCCAAGCCTAGTGCTGAATTTAGTCTCCTAAAACCTAGAAATTCCCTAATATATAATGTACCATTTTTTCCTTTTCTATACATATCTTTTGTATACAAATCTTTTCTAGTTGTACAACCCCTCAACCAATGAACCTAATTAAATTAAGGAGGCTCAAGAGGAAACACAAACCCCTTCCTACACACCATGACCAATCTACGTGTCATCTCCTTCCTTCCATGATGGAAAGCTGATCTCCCTAATCCGAAGTGCAACACCCTTGTCACTCCATCTTCTGTCGCCTCCGTGGCTCCTTGCCTTCATCTTTGACATGGAACCCAAGCTACACCACCGATGCACCCACGCCTATGATCATGACCATGCCCATGATGTTGTTCTTGCCCATGCCTTCCCCGTTGCACCACCCATGTTGTTCCCTCCCCTAACATCCCACCTCAGGACCTATGTGTCATCATCGAAGAAGAATTCAGCTAGTAAAAGCCTAAGCATTTTAAGAATTCCTCACCTAAAAAGGCCCAACTGAGAGATGATTTGTACCCGTGAATGCCCTAGCATTCAAAGAATTCAATATGTGAAAGGCTGAGAAAAAAAATAATTTGGGCCATCAAAATCCTAGATGATAAATACAGTTTGCCAAAACACAACATTTGGCCCATAGGTCCATGCAATTTCGGTCGGTAAAGCCAAGGATTTTATCCCATTAGACTATCAATTTTTGGCCCATAGATATGCATAAATTTGACATAGATTTCTATAGGCCAAACTCACATTCTGCCTATTAGTGAGAGAAATTTTGGTATGTTATTCCGTGGAATTCCAGCTTGTTGTTTCACATGATTTTGGCCCATGGCATATAGGACACGTTAGTTTGGTCTGTAGGTCATAGAATTTCAGCCCATTGGTCGTGGGATTTCAGCCCATAAGGCCATAAGTGTGTGACTTCAGCCAATTAGTCCTCATGATTTTGGCATATATGTCAGGTATGCCTAGTTAGCGTAGCTGTGCTAGTACAACAAATCTTGCACACCTCCTAGGCCCACATGGTGTGAGCAGCTGGTACGCCTCCATGGGTGCTTAGCGCTGTTCTAGAACAATTGTGTCAATGGATTGGATTGTCTAGATTTGCTTCTTCCTTTTTATGAAAGATGAGATGTTGAGAAGATTTAGATGTTTATATCCTTTTTTAAATCACATCACACATGAGACAATGAACACAATATGTAGAGGTGTAGCTCTCTTTATTATCAATGATTTATGTTTGTATGAGATCCATGTCTCTCTATTTATAGTAGAGGGAGGCTAGAGATAAGAACATATTTATCTCTAAAACTAATTTGGATTGGTGCTGATGTGAAAATCATCCAATATCAGCACTGATGTGTTACATGTACAAAGGCCTAGGAGGTCTGCTTTGCTCTAGTACATGGTCTTAAATTCTTAAGGTTCGGACTGTGCTAGTTAATTTAACCTGCAATTGATAAGTAAGATAAAAAAAATTAAACCAATGAGCCAATCGGCTAATAGACCGAAACAGACTTGAGCTATTGGTTGTTTAGCTGATAGAGATTTAAAAGAACATGTAGCTAATAGAGATTAATATTGATCGATACGGACTCTAGCTATCTGCTTTCTAGCTAATTTTATTAAAGAATCCGACTAAACCAAGAAAGTATTGGATTATATCTAATAATGTTAGGTATGATTGATATATCAGAAATATATTAGATAATTATTCACTTCAGATGAAAGTGGAAGCACGGTATAATGATAATCCATCGGCTAAAACTCCGATAGAATGCTAAATAAAATATATCATCTTATTAAGATTTATCTTATTTAAATCAATCTAATAAATCAGACTTAATCGAGACAGTACAAGATTGACAATAATAAGATAACATAATGAGTCAATAAACTCTATACCAGCGTGATAAATGTACTAGATCGAATTAAGAGATTGAATCAATACAGCATTAGATAGAATTGAATACATCAAGATAACAAGCAAACATATAAACTTAGCTAAGACATCAAACCAAGCCAAGAAATTCTTAACCAAACCGATCTATTTACTATATAATGATACTCACCTCTCACTACAGATCAAACTTAATCAATACAGTCTAACCCAAAGCAAGATCTCGTTGAAAACTATGTTTTGAAAAGTCTGATGCGCCGAATTTGTTGTAATGATTTAATTAGATTTTTTATAGCACCCTTAGGTGTACATATTTATACCATGTAATATGAAGAGTCTGATGTGGTTACAAATAATCGAATTGGATAAAACATACTAAAAAGAAAAAAGTGACTACTCCTGTCTATTTATAAGAGATATTTATAAACAAGATTGCCTCGTCTATAAACTCGTATCAACATCAAATCATGTATACTCATTGGACTTGCCATATGTTTATACTGGATATGGAGTCATGTCTTTATTGGACTCAACTTGTGCTCAAATTGAACACTTCCTATTACTTGCCAAATTCAATTAGCGATTGTGATTTTCTGGTGTTAACAATTGGCCCACAAGAAAGAAACCTATGTCCTTAAGAGATAAAGATTCATTACACTACCCCTTGGGCATATCTGTGACCAACTCATTCCTCATCAAAACTGCTACCAAAACCCAGTGGAAAAAAGGATAGGATAAATAGTACACAGTTGCCGCCATGCGTCACACACTGTTGCCTTGTTAAAATCTTTGTGAGGATCATAAGCTCCACTCAACTAAGGGAAAAAGAGTACAATGTTGTAGGCTCACCGATCCACTAGCTAGGCCAAATCCAAGGGTTTCTCTCCCTAGAACCCTGCAAGTCTCTAACTCTTCTCATCCTAATTTCCTCAACAAACTTCCAAAAAGTACATGCTGGATGAGACTTACTGAACAAATCCACAAAGTTGTCACACGACTTGGGGTGCACGATCTTTGCCTCCTCTTGCTTCTAAAGCTCATGAGGATAGAAGAATCTTAGAGCTATATGCTTTTTCATATTGTTTTTAACATAGCCTAGCTATATCTATGCGACACATGCTGCATTATTCTCATAGATAATGGTGTGGGCATTAGAGATATTCAAACCACAAGATTGTTCAATATGGTGAGTCATCCTTCTAGGTCACTCACATTCTCATGCGATTTCATATAATGCAATGATCTTAGATTGGTTTGTAGACATCACTACTAGAGTATGTTTGTTCGACTGCCACGAAATGGCTGTTCCACCACAGAGAAACACAAAGCCAATTTGAGATCAGGTATTATAGGGATCAAACAGATAACTTGCATTTGTATAGCCCACCATGGTTAAGTCTCATTGCCTTTGAAAGAAGAGGTCGAGATCTTGTGTACATCTTGTGTTCCTGAAGGTATTTGAGTACTTTCTTAACGCCACTAACCCAATGTCTCCTTGTAGGAGATGCACTATATCTTGCTAGCAGATTTACCATGAATGCAATATCAAGCCTGGTGCAATTTGCAAGGTACATTAGTGTTTTAATGGAGCTTAAATATGGGATTTTTTATCCCAACATTTCTTCAGTCTCACTCCTAGAACGAAATGGGTCTTTATCTCTATCAAGTGATCTCACTACCATAGGATTTTTTAAATGATGAGCCTTTGACATATTAAATCTCTCAAGAACCTTTCTCATATAAGTCGACTGCTGCACTAAAATCCCCTTAGGGAGATGCTCGACCTGTAGGTCTAAGCAAAACTTGGTCTAACCCAAGTCTTTCATCTCAAACTCTGTCTTGAGATAGGCGGTTGTCTCCTTAATGTCCCTTGCATGGCCAATAATGTTCAAATCATTGACATAGACTGAGATGATAAAGAAACTACTCTACGACTTTCTTATAAACACGCAGGGACAATCCTTACTATTGACATATCATTTTCCCAAAAGGACGTCACTTAGTTAATTGTACCACATATAACCAAATTGTTTTAACCCATACAATCATCTTTCCAATTTCACATTGTACAGGTTGTGATTTGCTTTGTCCAAGACCTTCAACCTATTAGGGACATGCATGTGAATCACCAAATTGAACGATCCGTATAGATATGTGGTCACCAAATCCATCAACTGCATTTTCAATTGCATGCCAGTTGTCATGGACATTATGTATCAAAACATTATGCCACTCATCACAGGAGAGTATATTTCATCATAATCGATGCCGGGTTTCTTTGTGAACCCTTATGCTACAAGCCTCGTTTTGTATATCACCACCTCATTATTTTCGTTTTGTTTCTGGATGAAAACCTACTTGTACCCAACTAGGCGCATAGTGGGGGGCGTCGAGCACTTTCCATTTGACGCAATCTGAGCGCTTACGGCACTCAACCATGGACTTAGGCTCAGGATCATGATCCATTATATCAGTAATCTTATAGACAAATTTTATGTTGACATGTGTAATTTTTCTATCATACAATTCTCTTGAGACAACATAGTTTGTGGCAATTTTATCATTCATGTCCCCATCCTGGTTTTCAAAAACATAAGAGGGTTTCGATGCGCTAGTCAAACTAGGTGTACACTCTAGTTCACTATTCTAGCAACCATCCTCTAGATAGATCTCCTTTGAGACTATTGAATCAGAATGTGATGCATGTGGTTTCGTGTTTAGCTATTGCAAACGTCTTCGCTTAGCCTGAGTCGAAACATTCGGGTCTCTCCACCTCTTCCAAGGTTTAGGGGTTAGAGCAGAGTCTCCCTCCATAGATATGTCCACTCTATCAAGTGCATTTGTCATAGGAATGTACAACTTCGACACTCCTCTTACACCAGTGAAGCAATCTAGTAAATCATTAGCTAAATTTTAAAGGTGTATGATACATTGAACTTCCCGTTCAATGTTTAGCGAACGTGGGACAAGAGTATGGATACTACTTGAGTTCCATTCTATTTAATGGTATTTCTTGGATTTTAGGTACTTTCCTCTCTCTAATGCCAGGAAATGCTCTTTATCAAAGATGCAATCAGTGTATCGAGCCATAAACAAATCCCTAGTTTTAGGTTTTAAATAGTAGATTATGGACATATATTCATAACCCACATAGACCCCCACCTTTTGGTACGATCCCATTGTTGTATGCTGGGGGGGTGAGATTGGCAGATAAATAGCACAGCTGAACTTTCACAAATGGGAAACCACTGTCTCTTGGCCATGCACCAGTTGATAGGGTGAAGTAGAGTGATATGTAGATGGTCTATATTGAATTAGCTTTGTAGTGTTCAATACTACATGGCACCAACATGTAGATGGCCATGCACCGGTTTGGCAGTAATTCAACTTAGCCAGCCATTGCGTGAGGCCATTGCCATTTTATATAACCACTAATAAATAACAAATGATAATTCATTAGTTATTTTGTGTCCCATTGTGAATCGTAAGAATATCATGTTTGCTTATTAATTTAATTTAAATTGGAACGAGGTATCAAATTTTTTGAGTGCTACTAAATCTTTATTTATACTCATAAGTTATACGTGTATTAATCTTCCACTAATTTATTTCTTAGTGCTTTAGAAAGTTATTATTTATGATATATATCATTATTAAATACCACTATTGTAAGCTAGCGTCTTGCGATCCGCTACATAGACTTCAATCACTACCGATTCACTATTTATTACGTTGTATAGGAGTATGATTTTCCCAACTGATTTTTTTTCATATTAAACACTAATTTTCCATGATTTTTTTTAACTTGCTGGTGAGGCTGGTAGCCTGATGGGCCGCTTTCGGTCAAAAAGAAACATCCGTGTACTCACATGCTAACTAATTACATTTGTAATCGTACATGGAGATTGAAAATTAATTTTTTTCATGAACCCATACAACTGGAATGGGTCAAGGGTTTGAGAGTAGAAAGCATGGATCCACTCGCTTTTTTAAAGCAACAGCTTGTTCTTTTGTTACTAGTTTTTTAAGCTTTTTTTAGAGGCTGGTGGATGTGATGAAGGGGCGGACGGAAAACTCTAAATTCACTTTACATTCTTATCACACCAAAGTCATTTGTTTTAGAAGACTTACTCCACAAACACAAATAAATACAGCATACACAAATAAATTTAAGCCAGGAAAACATCATCTGTGTGGTGATGGCATGGGTCTCATCATCATATAGTATCCACGAATATTTAACACGTAAAATTATTTTTAATATTATTTTAGTGAGATCAAGAATTTAACATTAGTATGTGTCAGGAGTATACTCACACATAAGTATACTCACACATAAGTGTGCAGTAATGTGTGTGTATGTATATATATATTTCTTTCATGTATAAAAAAATTTCAAACTGTGTTACTTATTAGCTCATGTTGGAGTAGTGTTGTAGTTCACCTTTTTATTTGTAACCGACTAACTCTTGGCTCTTGGGAAAACAATCGTTACAACGCTGAGAAGCTTAGCTAGACAAACTGAAGAAAGTGAGCCAAGCATGCCGAATTATCTGTAGGATAATTAAGGTAGGGCAAGTTGCGATAGTGCATTGTGGTGTGTTGTCGGAGCTGGGAATCAATATTTGTTTTTCTAATTCTGCAATGTTAAAAGTATTACAATTACATAATTATATCGAAGCAATTTTGTTGACAAATCTACTAATTCCGTTATAACTTGGCAAACAAGCACTTTATGTGTATGGCTGAAATTTAAAACGCTATGTTGCAATTTAAATAAAACGTAAGTGTGTCACAACAAGTACGTCAAGTAAAAAGTATGTCAGCCTCACCTGGCTTGTGTGTTTGTCTTAATATCTCGGTTGCTTTAACAATTAACATGAAGCTGAAAATCTTCAAAACATTTTACTTCCTCCATTTCAAAATATAAGATTGTTAGGATAAATTTTGATCAACAATTGTTTCACTAATATATTATTTATATGACACAAAAGTGTAATTAAAAAAATACTTCTAAATACGAATCTAATAACATTAATTTTACATCATAAAATTATATTATAATAGAGTAATTCTTGATTAAGAAAAACTAATTTTTATGCTTACCTTCTTCTGAACCTTTCTTCTCACTATCCAATAATACATCTTGATCTGATCTTAAATTAATACTAATATAAATCTTAGAAGTATAAGCTTCACATTTCTTTAAGAATACACTTTCCCATACTCCCATGGATACTTATAAGCAGTTACCTGAGGAAGTCAAGTCCCAGTCACTCTATTCTAAGCTACGATGTTTTCTTTCTCATCGTACCTTGTCCCATTGTTTTCCATGATGCTGAGAGGAGAGGTTCTAGAAGCTCCTAGATCATGGCAGTATCGTGTCTCTTTTTGTGTGCGTGCTAGAGAGAGAGAGTGATGATGTGTGGGATGCTATGGTTATATTGAAATTTTCTTGAGTGCTGTCTAGGTAAATTTGGTTTTATGATCGAGATAAAAGGCAAAGGGACGAGGTTGGCAGCTGTGGGGAAGGGGTCTAGCTCTTGAGAAAAGATTGACAATAACATGAGGTGAGTTCAACAGATTGTTTTCATGATGTCGAATGATCTCGAGTTATTTCGCTAAAATTTGATGTAGTATTGGATCAGGAATTCCATGAGACGTTTTGGGGGATAAATTTAGTTTGCTCTTGAGTTTGAATCTTTCAACAAAAAGTTGCAATTTTTTTTGATAAAATTCCTCAATTACATCCTGTAGTCTAGTTAGTTGGTTTCATATCTTTTTTCCGTTTTACCTGTCTTTTATGTTCTATATAAACCGAACGAGTTGAATTTTGACGCAAATGAATGTAAAATTTTAGAAGTGTTTAATGCACTAGCTGCTCGCTTAGTGACTTATTTTCAAATTGATGTTTTTGCTAGAATGAGAACTTGCTCGCTTAGTGACGCAAACGATTGAAGAATCATATGTTGACCAACATTGCTATAAACATCTCTAGAAGAAAAGTAAGACCATATGATTTTCCATTGATTTTTCACTCTCCAGGCTTAGTCTTATTGAGAACGAAGCAAGAGACAAACAGCATAACTAGGGCCACAGGTTCAGTTAAAACAATGAGCAGCAAGAGAGTGCTCAGGTTAAAAGATTGCTCCAGAATCTGGATAAGACGAGAATAGAGGATACTAGACCCTGGAGGTAATGTTGTGCTGATATGGAACCGTGTCTTCCTCGTTTCATGCGTGGCTTCTCACTTCATTGATCCTCTCTTCTTCTTCCTGCCAATTGTTGAGGGCCGAGACCGCCAGTTGTGCATGACAATGGACCACCATCTTGCCATTATCCTCACTTGTCCACTGTCTTTTCTTGACATGTTCTTCATAGCTCATATTGCTATAAGTTTCTCCACTGCATATGTTGATCCAGTCTCCAAAGTGCTTGGCAAGGGTGAGCTTGCCGCAGATCCCAAAAAGATTGCAAATAGATACATCAGAAGAAACTTCTTCATTGACCTAGTAGCTGCATTGCCAGTTCCACAATTATGTCTCTTTTATTTGGATGTTGGAAATAACACAGCAGTAATCAGAAAAAAGGTGTGATATTTTTGTGCTGGCTAATTCTTTCTTTCTGTGTGCAGGTTCTCGTGTAGGCAGTCATGCCACCATCTATGAGCTTCAAGCCTATCAATGCCCCTTTCTTTCTTATAATAACGGTCCAATCTGCCATCAGATTATACATTATAATTCTTGTCAGCATTAATATCATGGAGATGGTGGGTTTCATCGCAAAAAAACGGGTGGGAAGGAGCTATCTACAGTACAGATCTTTATTTGGTGGCAAGTCACGGAAGTGTTAGTTATTTCACCTGGATTACAAAAACAACTGTCATATCATGATTTTATGATAGAAGTACATAAAGAACGTTGAGCATATTTGCAGCAGATGTTGCAGCAAACAGATAAAATGGCAATTTGGTTGGGATCATGGCCCATTTGAAAACAAAAAAAAAAAACTTTAGCCCCATACGACCTGGCTAGAATTACTGTCGTCAATATTTCACTAGGCATTTTCAAGTCAAGGCACCTCATGGAATAAACGATTGGAATTTATGCCAAACATAAATCATCCTGTAGGAAAAGGTTGTTACTTATCTCATTAAACAATTACTTTGTGCCATGTTTCCACCAGGTGGTTGGAGCAATATTCTAACTGCAGTGGATCGGCAAAAGACATGCTGGGAAATACAGAATGGCACACGAAGAACTATGTGATTTAAAGCTCCTTGACTGTAAATATGCCACATCAAGTGACAGTCAAAGTTGGGCAAAAAGCACAAATGTGTTCACAGATTGCAACACCAACAGCAATAGTGTCAATATCAACTATGGCATATTCATTCAAGCAATACAAAATGGAGTGGCCACAACTTCGTTCTCTGAGAAATATTTCTACACCCTATGGTGGGGACTTCAACAGTTGACGTTCGTATCTCGATAGTTACTGAATGCATTTTTCAAATTTTCAAGCTCCAAAATGGCATTACACCCAGAAAACGATTACTGTCTAGTATTAACCACATAATAATCTGTTCGTACAAATTCTTTCATGTTGCTTGCAATATTTGTGGCAGACCTATCATGGTTTCAGATTACTGAAATGTTATTTTGTATATATTTTTGGTGTCAGCACGTATGGCAATCCTTCGGTGACTAGTTCCTTCATTGGTGAAAACCTATTTGGTTAACCCTTCTCAGCAATGGTTTGTTTGCGCAGCTAATAGGCAACATGCAGGTAATTTATCTTGTAAAAACACTTTCAGTAACAGTTTACTTATGTGGTACACCAAATAAGAAAAAGAAATGCTTCACAGATACACATGATCTCTTTCTAAAAATACTGAAGATTGGAGAATGTGGCAAACAGAAATTGAAGATTGGATGACAGATCATCAAATACATGATGAGTTGCGACACCGCATCAGTCAATTCTTCAAATATAAGTGGATTGCAACGCAGGGAGTTGAAGAGGATTCAATCCTGAGACAACAACCAGCAGATCTTCATCGAGATATAAAACGGTACCTGTGCCTTGATCTTGTTGAACGTGTACGTGAGTCCTGTTCCTGCTAATATCTTCTGCAATCACAAGCATCACCTTTACTTATCCTTACTCTTCATGTCTAAGGAGAAAAGGGAACAAAAACTAATGAGACAGTAAATATATATCCTAAAATAATGATCAGCTCAAGTATGATCCCTTCAATTGAAATTTCAGGTGCCATTTTTCCGCAATGAACCATCAACTACTCGATGCCATCTGTTAATGCACGACCTACTTCCTTCGCACAGAAGGCACCTACGTAATCCGTGAGGGAGACCCTGTCAACGTGATGCTCTTCATTATTCGTGGCAAGCTAGAGAGCTCCACAACAGATGGTAGCAGAACCAACTTCTTCAACTCCATCATCCTAAAACCAGGCGATTCTTGTGGTGAGGAGTTGCTTACATGGGCATTGCTTCCCAGCTCTAGAGATAGCTATCCATCATCAACGAGAACTGTTAAAACAATAGCTGAATTGGAAGCGTTCTCCCTCCAAGCCAATGACATTAAGTGCATAGCCAGCACATTCAGGATGATGCATTCCAAGCACGTGCAGCACACATTCAGGTTACATTCATACCAGTGGAGAACATGGGCTGCTCGCTTTATCCAATCAGCATGGCAAAGGCGCTGGAATTGACAAAAAATGGTACAAGTAGGTCTAAGCAACAGGTGGAAATCATCTTCTCCTTGGTCAATGACTTCACTGAGACGAGATGTGAGGATGTTAATGGTTCTTCCAGCACTGTATCACACAGAGCAACAGTTACTGTCTGAAAAATAGCATCAATATTAAAAAAAAAGCACAGACAGAGCGACCAGACAAACCTGATTTCTCTGCAGATCATCATCCGGAGTAACACAAACTGCATTCAATATAATCAAATGATGTAAATAGTAACATACTAATTAGACAAGTGGTGATCATTTATGTATGATAATTATAGCTCCTGGATGTTTACTCTTATTCACCAATAGTTGTTCACTCAGTTATCTCAATGCTCACTTAAATTATTAAATACTGTATTGCAGAAAAGGCTGCCAAATGTGGGGAGAGTCACCTCCACAAGTAACTAAACAAACATGGGGAGTTACACCATCAACAGTACACTAAATAAAATTTCAAGATAAAGAATAAAAATTGAAAAGATGCGTCCACATAAACATGGAGAGTTACAAACTATCTATATGTGAAAAGCAAGCATATGCCAGCTATATTAGAGTTTGCAAATAACCCCATATGTAAAACAAAAATATTAAATAACTCTAAATCTCTGTCTCTGCTTCTCATTGTCTCAACATGTATTAAGTACTCAGCCAATTCTAATAATTTAAAAATAACAAAGTGAGGTCTGAGCAATATGGTAGAAAGTTCATTTTCTGAGGTAAATAATTCTAATATATTTATGTACATAAGGATGTATGGTTTCTGCTCCTCAAGTAAACATACAAGTGATATGCACAATAGAAGGAAAACGGGCATAAAATTGAACAATCTTAAATGCTACCACACGACCCAATTACAATACAACAGAACATTTGGTACAAGTTGAAATAATGATCAGTGTCATAAATCATTGGTCAAAATGGTTGACATCATAGAACTCAATGTTCTTATATTTCTGTGAAATTATTTCTGCCTGAACTTTCCGAGCTGTGTCAGTTGCGCACCCAACAAGGATAAGCACTGATGTACCAGCAAATCCCCGGAATGCCGTTAAGTGAGTGATTTGTTCAACCACAGATGGTCCAGCAGCTAAAACAGCAAGGAAGGCAGATCCTAGGACAGATATACGACTAAGAACCTGAAACAAGATTAATTTAATTTCAGTACAAGATATAGAAGCCTTTTAATTGTTTGCTAGATAAACTTTAATTGTGATTGGATTTGTTATTGAATTTGAAACTTTTATATTGAATTTCTCCCAAAATGATGGCAAAAAAGTAAAAGGTGGCTCCCACATACATAACATATGAAATGTAACTGTATGTCCCACTGTCTTGTGCAGTAATCAATTATGGTAATAGAGTTACTGTCTTACTGACTGTGATCTTCAGAAAGATAGAAGTAGTAAGGATTCCCACTAACAGTGGGAAATGTTGTCGAATTGTCCAAGGGATGGCTGATGGCATATTTACATCATACAGTTTATTAATCACATAACCAATATAGAAATATCTATTAGTTATATAAATCAAGAAGGATGCAAGCGTTCACTACAAATTGCATCCTAAATTTCTTGTATGTGGTTCTGAACCAGCTGAATATAGCAAATGACCATGCCACCACCAAAGACTGCATTTGGCTAGACCACAAGATAGTTATACATAGGATCTAAGGCATTTTTTTGATGATATGAGCCATGAATAAGTTTAACCAGTCTGGTTGGCATTAGTTGTGCAATGAACACAACTCCAAATTTCCTATGATAAAGAAAAAAGAATACCATCGTGAACAGGTGAGCCTCGCATGAATCTAACACAACAGAGCAGACAACTGTTTAGTGGTTACTGACTTCTTTACATGATTGCAAGTTGAGTTTCGAAGTTGTTTAATACATCATGTCACTACAAAAGCATTTTCCACTAATAACCACACAAAGATAAGGACTGTTGCTAATTTCTGTAACACAACCATTGCACAGAATCAACTAGGCAGATAGACAAGAATGAGCCAATGAGCTGGAACATATACATTATGCGCATTGACTTCTAAAAATTCGGATGCGATGAAAGAACAGTATTTATTCTAATGAAGAACAATAACTCACTGTTTTTATGAAGGCAGCTGTATTTTTTCCTGGCCGCACAAGCGGTATTGAAGCACCTTGCCGCTTCAATTGCTCACTAAGATCATCAGGATCCAATTGAAGGAAGGTGTAATAGTAATTGAAAAAGGCTATAAGTAGTACATTAGTTGGAATATACAAAGCACCTGCAGCATAAAGTTAATAAAAAGTGATTTACATGCAAATGAAATATCTATTGCATTGCCATCTTCCACATAAAAACAATAAATTTCAAAAGAACTATAGAAACTCCTGGTTTACCTCCCGGATTTAGGGCTATGGCAGCCTTTTTGAGAAAGTCTAAGCCAGTAAATCGTGCCAAAGTACCAGGCAAAGCCAAAGAAGATGTAGAAAATATTATAGGCATGACACCAGAACTATTGACCTGCTCATAATGGTAGGATAGTAAGTCATAAGTAATATTTCCTTTGGTAATTTGTATGGTAGGACAGAAAAAAGCAAATACAGTGGAAATCAGTACAATTATGACTCCCAATGATGGAGAGGATAAAAAAATATTGGAAGCTAGACCTTATTTCATTTGCTAAAAAAAAGAGAATAATTGTGTGCTCGGTCCTACAGGCTCCAACTCTTTGTTAGATCAAATTTAAAGAGCATATGGGTGATATCCTCTGAACTTATTTCGTCCATATGCCTTCCACAAAATTATTTAGATTGTTAAGTCAGACATCCAAAAGTGCCAATGGAACGGTTTAAAGTAATAAATAAGGACAAATAGAAAATGAATTGAGTGTCACTCAAATGAACAGTTAGAAGAGTACAGACTACACCATATAATTAAGAATAACAACCAACTTTCAGAATTATCCCTTATTTTGCACAAAGCCATAACCATCAAATGAAGACGAGGATAGGTCATTATTGCAACATGTGCTAAGTTACAATGCAAATGCAATAGTATCAATAAATTTGGAGACAGTTCTGAGTTGTAAATATTCAAATGAGAAGCATACAGAGTGTCAACACAAAGCTGAAGCTTAAACTCAGCCCTTGCACAAAATATATGGAAATATAGATGTTAAATAAAATTAAATGGAAGCACAACAAACCTTAAATGGTAGATATGCAGATCGTTGGAGCCCTCCACTCCGACTACTGTATCGAGAAGCATAATTCAGTGGAATTTTCCTCTCAGCTTCCTGAACCACCCAAGTGATCTCAAATAAGCAATGAGCAATTTGAGAGGAATTCCATATGTATCTTGACAAATTAAATAAACCTGCTTACTTGGACATAAACAATTCCAAGGACTAAGAAGAGGAATGATAATATGATTGTCAGAAGCCCAACATAATTCCCATCTTGAAATGCCTGTGCAACTGTCCTTCCAAACGATGCAGGTAAATACGATATTATACTTGTAAATATAAGAAGAGATGTTCCATTTCCAAGTTTTAAATCAGATATTCTTTCACCAATGAAAGTTGTAAACACTGATCCAAGCGTCAGTAATGTCACAGATGTGAGGACCCATTCTGTGCTGAAATCATTAACATAAGGACGAAGAAAAAGAACCTGTCCAATAGCCTAGCAAGAAGTAAACAAATTAAATTAACCAGCCAGGAAGATACTAGAACATTCTGAATTTTCATTCAAAATAAGGAATATTTTGTAACTGATAACCATAAAACACTACTCCCTCCATTCCATATTATAAGTCATTTTGTGCTTGTCCTAAGTCAAACATTAAAGGTTGACCAAGAAATCTAGTGCTCAGAAATCTAGACTGACTAACTTGTAGTACCCCCTTGGTACCCTGGAAACCGGCATCCCATATCTTCAAATTTTCAATCAATTATGTTGACAAATAAAACTGAGAAGTGCTCCAAGAATCTAACCTGGACAATTGCAAAACCAACAGATGCGTATCTTGTATACTGAAGAACCTTCTTTCTCCCTGCCTCCCCTTCTTTTTTCTGAAGATCTTGCAATTTAGGATAAAGTTGTGCAAGAAGCTGAAACACAATCTGTGCATTGATAAACGGAACAATGCCAAGGGAGCATATTCCAAGCCGGCCAATACCTCCACCAGAAAAAGAATCCAAAGTGCCTAGTAGACTGTTCTGGTCAAGATTACCAGCGAAAGCATCCCTGTTCACTCCACCCAGAGGTATATAAATACCAAGTCGAGACAAGGCTAAATAACCAAGGAGCTTCAAGAACTTCCCAGGTAGAGGTCCCTTGAAGAAGTCACCAATGTCGATGGAACTATCTTCAATTGCAGCTGATCAAAAGCGAGCTACTTGGATTAAGACACATTTTAAATAGGGAAGTCTAGTTGGTTAAAGTTACTAAAGTGGATTCAAACTGCAATACATGGACAACATATGTCAATGTTGTTAAGTAATCGAATAGTAACAGCCTATGAGGCATGCATAGGTAAAATAAAATTTTGCAATGATTGAAAAATATGAACATAAGTCGAGTTAATTTTACAAACAACACGAAAAGTTAGACTAGTAGCTCCAGATATTTATAATAAGCAAGATCCTGCTGATAACATTTTCTCAAAAATGTGTGTTACCAAGAGGGTTCCTTTTTATGCTTATTGAGGTCCCTAGGCTTTACCATTACCAAGTAGATTGCATCTGTGTTGAATAAATTACAATATTACATATCTCTTAGGGTTTCATCATATTAATCAGATTGAAATTATTGAATGATTTCTTCACTAACAAGAGACTAACATAACATCGACTTCAACTCAAACTAGGAATTTATACTGGAGTATAAAGTAATAACACGCTTGTACAATGATGTAGAATGGTACTGCATAGGTAAATTAGTACAGATGTTTCGAAAGCATTTAAGCATTTCACAATAAATTCACAAAGTTACATGCACAGGAAAGAAAGGATTAACTTGGCAACCTGCTGCTCCTCGTCCATAGGACGACTTCTCCTTCCTGACGCCACTGGAGCTCCCAAACACCGGCGACAGGATGCCAAAGAAGTTCGACAGCGGAGACTGCGTGTCGGTCCTCGACGGGCCATCGCTGTATAGCCCTAGGGGATCAAAGTCAGGGCCAGCCGTCTCCAACGTGCACCTACGCGGCCAATAAGCAAATCAAAATGAAGAGTAACTCCACCATTGCCTGATGAAGCGTACGGAAAAATTCAACGCAAGAATCGATGCTTGTCTGCTGCTGGGTATGCTAGTGCGCTACCTGGGGGAGCAGGGAAGGGAGGCTCTCCTCCTCGCGGGCGACGCCGACGCGGCGCGGCGCCCACGGAAGCGGAGGGAGGCGGGAGCTCCAGCGACGGGGCCCAGGCGGAGGGGCGCGAAGGGAGGTACAAGAGGAGGTGGAGGAGCGCGCGCGGGGGTGGGGAGCCAGCATTGCTGCGGGGTCGCCATGGCCGCCATGGGTGGAGGGATGAGGGAGACGAGTGGATTTGGGAGACGATAAGCGAGGGGAAATGAGGTGGCGGCAGCGGCGCGGAGGACGGGCCTGGGCCTCGACCGGGCTCGTAGTCGTGGCCTCGTGGGCCGTAATTAGCTTAGGCTTATGCCTATTCCTTTCCCAACAGTGAATCTTTTGTGCTACGTGAATTAGTTTTTCAAATTGTTAAAAAGACGTGTTTCGTACAAAAGCTTTCTATAAGTTTTTTTTAAAAATCAAATAAATCTAAATTTTAAATTTATAATACTAGTTAATATTTGACTAATCACAAGCTAATTATCCATCGGCTGTTTAGCACAACCAAACAACGAAAGCAACCTACCCGCTAAAGCCCACTGTTAACGCATAAGTCCTGTGATTAATTAGGGCTTGTTTTGTGAAGCCTATGTTTTTATCGTTTGGGCTGGGCCGGGCCAAAATCCGCTTCAGCTTTTGTTTTCCTTAACAAGAGCAATTGCAATGTCGATCAGTCTTGACAATCCACTTCGATTTCTTTGCTTTGTTGTCAGAAACCATTTTGCCATCACTAGATTGAAAGTGAAATCTCCCAGTTCAAGATGAAGAAATCCAACATGGGACCAAAACACAATATATACATAAACTAAAGTCTTGTCCAGATATCAGAAACTCACATCTCACCTTCAATGCAAGAGCCATTTTGAATAATATACATGCCATCTATATTCACAAACCGAGCTAACAATCAAAATCTCCAAATTTATAACAAACAACAATTTACTCTTGCATGTAACGCATGACATGCAACAACACAATTCAAAGAATTGCTAGCTCTCAGTGCTGCTGTGAGCCGTTGGGCAACCTGAACGACCCGCCGGAGTAGAGAGCCCGGTAGACCGGCCGTATTCACGCCGCCAACTCCAAGCTCACCGCCGTCCCCAGTGAGCAGGCGCCGGCGAGCACCACGAACGCGACCCTGAAGCATCGCCTCGGCCGCGCCGTGCTCCCCTGAGCCGCCAGAATGCTGCTGCCTCGCAGCCTCCTCGTCGTACAGCCGCCCCGAGAGCTCGCCGGAGAAGAGCGCCCCGCCGAGCGGGTTCGCCAGGGACATGAGGCTGTAGAAGAGGCCGAAGTTCCTGAGCCCGAACAGCTCCGAGGTCTTCGGGATCATCACCGAGAACTGCACGCCGTAGCAGAGGCCGACGGCGGCCGTGCTGGCGTAGGCCACGGTGGGGCCGAGGGCGTAGGCTAGGCAGAGGTAGGCCACGGCGAGGATGGTTTGCGTCATCGCCATCCACGGTGAGGATGGCATGCATGTCTTGTGTGTGCGAGTATGCGTTTTTCATATAATCGAAAAAAATTTGGTGACTTTTGGATCAAAAATTTTGAACTTTAGCTACGTTTTCCATATAACACACATACCTCACAAAATTCTCTGAAATTGCACCTCCACCAACCCGCCCGATGAAGTTACCAAGGGCGAATAGGGACAACAAAATCGAAGTGTCAGCAATGCCAGCAGCGACACCGATCTTTGCAATATTGTTCAGCATGGTGACACCGGTCCCAACTCCAATGAAGTAGCCAATGAATAGCAGCCAAAAATCAGCCTTGACAAGTGCCTCACAGTGCTCGAAGTCCTCCCCTCTCCTTGGCCGCCTCTTCCTCCTCACCGCCCCCTTCCCTTCCGCTAGCAGCACATCCACCTTGTCAGAGTCCTCATCATTATGATCAATTCCTATGTAATCCTGTGTTTTCCGCTTGTTTTCCTCTCAACCCGGTCTAAATCGTCATCCTCCCGGACACATTTTGTATCACGGCCACGGCAAGTGAATCGCACCATGATGAACCCTGTCGAACGCACCGCGCCATACTGCAGAAACGTGCGGGGATGTCACGGCATGGCGACTACCGTCAGTGCTCGGGATGTTGCGGCGTGGCGTGCACGGCGGAGGGTCGAGATCAGCTCGGCCATCCCTGTTTTTTTTTCAATAGATTTTTTGATTTGTTTGTGTATAAAAGGAACGCCAAATCACTGAAAACGTAGAGACAGTTTTTGTGCTCAGCACCAAATTCCAGTGTTCCGTCTTGTTCTCAAGTTCATGAGTGAGTTTGGCCCTTGCCGGAGTAAGGTCCTGTCGCCGAAGAAGGAGATCGGGCTAACATCTGGTATCAAAGCCATTCATCTTTGATGGAGCGTGCGTCAGTGCCACCAGAGGGGCGAGATGGTGATCGAGATGGGCGTCAAAGGTATCGTCGTCTCTCGCCATTGCCACTGCTACACCGTGGCCGCCGCAAGGTCATCATCCAGCGCTCGGAGAACACCGCCGTCGGCATTCAGTTCCCCATGATCACACGCACCAACTATTAGGAGTGGGCGATGTTGATGTAGGTGAACCTGAAGGTGGCAGGGTGGTGGTACGCCGTCGAGCCGTACGAGGACGAGGAGGTTCTCTACCGGCACGATTGCCTGGCGCTCGCCATAATCCTGCGCTCGGTGCCCGCGGACATGCTATCCGGTCTGCGACAGAAGCGGTCCGCGGCTGAGGCATGGGCGACGATCAAACGCATCCAGATAGGTGTCGAGCGGGTGTGTGAGGTGAACGCGCAACAGCTGCGGGATTTTGGCAACCTGGTGAGGAAGGAGGTGGAGACCGTGAAGGATTTCGCGAACCGCATCACTGGGATAGCCGCCGACCTACGGCTACTCGGCGACAACATCCCGCGATGTCAAAATCATGCGCAAGATGTTGCAAACCATCCCCGAGCATCTAGCTCAAGTGGCCATCTCCATGGAGACGCTCCTCGACATAAACCACCTCTCTGTGGAAGAGGTCATCGGCCATCTCCGCACCGTCGAGCAGTGGCGCAAGCAAGCACCCGTCCATGACAACCAGGGCAGGCTACTGCTCTACGAAGAAGATTGGCTCGCCAGGCTCAACCTCCACGAGTCCGAGGGAAAGGGCAGCGGGAGCAGCTCCAGCGGCGGCCGTGGGCGCGGACGTGGGCATAGCAAAGGCGATGGCACCAACTCTGCATCACGCGATGGAGGCTGGGCCGACTTTGGAAGACAACCCCTTAGCAAAGACCAGTGCAAGCATTGCGGCAAATACGGCCACTAGGTCAGGGATTGCCGTAGCAAGCCCAAAGCTGAGGCCCATGTGGCTTAGGCGGATGAGGAGAAGGAGCCCACACTACTGATGGCCTAGGCCAAACTTTTCCCCACTCCACCGCCGTTGTCATGCGCCGTGGCAACTCAAAGTTTGCCGGAGAGCCGCTCGCTGCGCGTTGTTGAGGGCAAGGTGTTCGCGTAGCTCAATAGAGACTCCAAGTGTGACGACACCCTCTGGTACCTCAATAGTGGGGCGACGAACCATATGACTGGCCCCGCAACGCCTTCATCAACATCAACATGACAGTAGGAGGCACCATCAAGTTCAGCGACGGCTCGGAGGTCGCAATTGAGGGCTCCGGCACCGTGCTGTTTGAGGGGAAGACTGGCGAGCACCTCACACTCACAGGGGTATACTAGATCCCACAGCTCACTACCAACATTGTCAGCCTCGGGCAGCTGTACGAAGACGGCTGCGACGTCCACACCAAGCATGGCGTCCTCTAGATCCGCAACGAGAAGGACCGCCTGATCATGCATGTAAGACGTTTAACAAATTGTCTCTACCTGCTGCGCGTCAAGATCGCCCGGCCGTTCTGCCTGGCCGCACGCGCCACCGATAGCGCGTGGCTGTGGCACGAGCGCTATGGGCATCTGCACTTCGACGCCCTGCGCAAGCTGGAGCAGTGGGGAATGGTGCACGGGCTGCCCCACATCGACCATGTCCACCAGCTCTGCGCGGATTGCGCCACCACCAAGCTCAAGCGGAGTCCGTTCCCAACGCAGGCGAAGCGGCGCGCTGAGGGGATGATCGATCTGGTCCATGGCGACCTCTATGGCCCAATCTCGCTGGCTACTCTCGGCGGTAAGCAGCACATCCTCCTGCTCGTGGATGACCAGAGTAGGTACATGTGGGTGGCGTTACTCACAGCCAAAAGCAACACGCTTACAGCCGTTAAGAAGTTCCAGGCTCACGTGGAGGCGGAGACGAGCCAGCAACTGCACGTTCTGCGCACTGACAACGGGGTGAATTCACCTCCATGGACTTTGAGCTGTACTGCGGTGAGCGTGGCGTCGAGTGGCAGCACATGGTGCCATACACGCCCCAGCAGAACGGCGTCATGGAAAGCCAGAACCAGACGGTCGTGGCGATGACGCGAAGTCTGTTGAAGAGCCGGAACATGTCGTCCTTGTTGTGGGGAGAGGCGGTTGTCATCGCCGTGTATCTGCTCAATCGGGCGCCCACGAAGGCCATTGACGACGTCACTCCGTAGCCTGGCATGGCAAGAAGCCCGACGTCCACTACTTCCGCACCTTCGGCTACATTGCCTCTGTCAAGTCAACAAAGCCGTACTTGAAAAAGTTGGATGATCGTGGAACGCCGGTTGTCTTCATCGACTACGAGCCCAGCGCCAAGGCATAGCGCTTTTACGATCCGACATCGCGACGCACCATCATGTCCAGGGACGCTATCTTCGACGAGAAGGCATCGTGGAGCTGGAAGGACGAGGAGCTGAACTTGGAGGCGGAGCTCGTCGTGGAGTACAACACCGCGGAGCTGGATGCTGGGCAAGTCAACGCTGTTTCCATAGGCACACCAGAGCCCCGGTGACACCGGCATCCGCACCCGCTCCTAGCGGGCCCGTCACACACTCCCCCGCGACATCGCCTACAACGCTAGCGTCTAAATTAGCGACCCTAGTCCTAACGGCGCCCACACTGCCCAGCCTGAGTTTATGTCTCCACCCCAAATGTGGAGTAGTGGGACACAGACAACGATGACATGGAGCCGTGATATCGCACCATCGACAATGTACTTGGCACGACGACTCCACCAAGCTTTGCCACACGCCAGGTTGCTGCACCATCTGCAGATCGAGGAGGAGCCGGCCACGTTCGCTGAGGCCGAGAAGCACCAACCCTGGCACCGCGCCATGATGAAGGAGATAGACTCCATTGAGAGAAACCAGACATGGTGTCTGGTCTCACTTCCGCTCGGTCACCGGTCGATCAGCTTGAAGTGGGTTTATAAGGTGAAGAAGGACACTGTCGGCGCAGTGGTCAAGTACAAGGTGCGTCTTGTGGTGAAGGTTTACATCCAGCAGTCGGGCATCGACTTCGATGAAGTGTTCGCCCCTGTCGCACGCATTGAGTCTGTGCGGCTGCTGCTTGCACTCGCTGCCCAGGATGGGTGGCCGGTACACCACATGGACGTCAAGTCCGCGTTCACGGGGAGCTACGCGAGGAGGTGTACGTGCGACAGCCTCTCGGGTTCGCTGTCGAGAGGCATGAAGACATGGTGCTGCGGCTGGACAAGGCGCTCTACGGTCTTCGCTAGGCGCCACGCGCCTGGAACGAGAAGCTCGATGAGACGCTAGCGGCGCTCGGCTTCAAACACAGCGCCTCAGAGCATGCAGTCTATGCTCGCGGTGAGGGTGCGTCGCGGCTGCTGGTGGGGGTATATGTCGACGACCTCATCATCACTAGGAATGACGATGCCGAGATCACCAAGTTCAAGCACGAGATGTGCTCCAGGTTCAAAATGAGTGACCTCGGGCTTCTGTGCTTCTACTTGGGCATTGAGGTGCAGCAGGGGCGCGATGGCATCAAGCTCTCGCAGGCAGCGTATGCACGCAAGATCCTGGAGCGCGCAAGCATGGGCAGCTGCAACCCATGTCACACACCGATGGAGCCGCGTCTGAAGCTGACAAAGGAAAGCACGGCGGCAACGGTTAACGCAACTGAGTACTGGGGCATTGCCAGGTGCCTGCGGTACCTGATTTATACCAGGCCTGACATCACCTACGCCATCGGTTACATTAGTCGCTTCTTGGAGCACCCCACCACCGAACACCTCAACGCCGTCAAACGTTTCCTCCGCTACATCGCAGGCACCATCGACTATGGCTGCCACTACAGGCGAGGGGAAGGGAAGTTGAGGCTATTGGGATACAGCGACGCCGACATGGGAGGTGACATTGATACAAGAAAGAGCACCACCGGCATGCTGTTCTTCCTCGGCTCCTGTCCCGTGTCCTGGCAGTCGCAGAAGCAGAAGGTCATCGCTCTCTCCTCGTGCGAAGTAGAGTACATTGCGGGGACTGCGGCGGTGACCCAAGGCATCTGGTTGGCGCAACTCTTGTCCAAACTGACAAGCAAGCAGCGCGATGCCTTTCTGCTAAAGATGGATAGCCAATCGCCAATCGTCCTCAGTAAGAATCCTGTCTTTCACGATCGAAGCAAGAACATAGATGTTCGATTCCACTTCATTCGAGAGTGCATCTGTGATGGGAGGATGGATATTGAGCACGTCTACACTGAGGAGCAACTGGCTAACATCTTAACGAAGCCGCTGGTGTGAGACAGGTTCTATGAACTTCGTTTTCGAATCGGCATAGTCAAGATCAGCAAAGAACATGGCTTACGGGTGAAATGTGATCAATTCCTGTGTAATAGATCGTCATCCTCCTGAGCACATTTTGTATCACGGCACGGCGAGTGAATCACGCAGTGGCAAACCCTGTCGAACGCGCCGCGTCATGCCGTAGAAACGTGCGAGGATGTCACGGCATGGCGACTACCGTCAGCCATACCGCGCCGTGCCCTGAATGTGCGTAGGAAGTGGCGGTATGGCGCGTGCTGTTAGTCATGCCGCTTCACAACCCTGAATGTGCTCGGGATGTCGTGGCGTGGCGCGCACGGCGGAGGGCCGAGATTAGCTCGACCATCCCCTGTTTTTTTTCGATAGATTTTTCGATTTATTTGTGTATAAAAGGAACTTCAAATCAATGAAAACGTAGATGGTTTTTACGCACATCACCAAATTCCAGTGTTCTTTTAGTGAGATTGCCCTCGCCGGAGTAAGATCCCATCATCGACCACATGCGACGGGATTAGCAACGGCTCCTCCTCCTCCTCTGTTGTTTCTGTTCTGTGCCGCCACGCTGATCTCCTGAACAGTGTCATCTTCACCGGGATCGCCAGTGGTGAAAGAAGCAGCAGGACGGTTACAACGAAAAGCATGTAGCTCGTAGCATCGGAAAGCTTGGTGGCATTGCCTAGGATGGTGGTTGTCATGAGGTAGACGGCGAGGATGACGCTCACGACCTGGGTGAAGGCGAAATGGCCATCTTGCATGGCTTCTTACTCTTCATCGGCATTGCGAGCCGGCGTGCAAGGCCTGACAAAGTACATCGTGGCGAGGGATATGACGGGGAGACCGATGGCGGGGAGGAGGAGGCTTGTTGGCGAGCGGAGGAGAACACCGGAGAATATTTGAGTGAAGAGGGCGGCGCTGATGCCAATGTAGCCCTTGAGGAGGCCGGCAACGATGCCACGGCGAAGTGGAAAGTTACACATGTTTGTCACCAACACAGCTGTCAGGAACAACGCGTTGTTGTTTGTTGCAATTGCTAGCACAATCCATAGCTGTTATCGATAGCATTAGAATTGTTAGGAGCTTAATTGCACTTGAGATTTTATTAAGGCAAAAAAATTGATCATATATCCTCCGTTTAGATAGAAAATTAAAGATGTACCCTCCTATACCAATAAAACATTGGGTCACCTAAGGTTACTGACATATAGGTCAGGCGGATAAATCCTCAATCTCAATCTAAATGAAAGGTATATTATTAAGAGGCATATTATAAGGCAAATCTCCTGCCTTCCAAAAAAGAGAGGCACATTTCAATGCATCTCGAGAGGGAAATAAATAAAGAATGAATGGACCGAGACAAATATCCAGCTTGCAGCCTTGCAGGTTAGCTATTTGTTATTTAAGATATTTCTTAGTTGTTTGCACAAATCGAACTATGTAAACTCCGTACAATCATAAATGTTTTGGATGACATTTGGTCAAAATTTTAAGACTTCCATTGTCAAAGATTTTAGAAAAGCCTAGTTTGAAAACATGAAAACGGTACGTTTAGATTGACAATCATAGTCTTACTAGGTTTTATGAACTCAGTATAAAAAATAAAATTAAAATATTCCTAAAAAATCGTTAAAAATCTATTTTCATGTATTTTTAACCGGATGGAGTGGGAATTAGATGAGTACTTTTGTACGACTTACCAGCCAGTACGGCATGGCGACGACGGCCCCACTGACGGCGAGCCAGAGCGCGCCATAGCCGACGAAGCAGAAGGACGCGCCGACGAGCAGCACGGGCCAGGGCGGGAAGCTGTTGCAGAGCACGCCGGCGACGACGCCGAAGTTCTCGGCGACGTCCTTGGCGACGCCGAGCATGGCGAGCTGCTGCTACGTGTACCCCAGCGCCGACTTGATCGCCGGCGAGTTGAGCGGGAACATGTACGCGTTCCCCGCCGCCATCTGCACCCACACCGCCGCCTCCAGCCCCACCCACGGCGGCCGCGTCCCGGCCTTCATCCTCACGCCGTCGCCGCCGCCGCTCGCCATGGTCAAGATCTTTCTCTGTTTCGATCTCTAGCTCTAGCTGATCATGCGATTGTTGTGTTGGTTTCGCCATTTCTTCTGAAACAGATGCAGCTAGCATGGCGATTTTTCATTTTTGGCATCGTCTTGAGTTTTTAATCCATTTTGACCAAAGTTGTTTAGAATGATAAGAATTTATTCGTTGGATTTAGTAGCTGCATGCCAGATGCATCATCTTTTTTTTTGTTAAAGATATGCTTTTTATTTGTGGATTATGACAATGTTGACCAACATATGTTAAATGGTGAGTATTCTAGCTTTCCAAATTCAACCAATAATATACGTGGCAATTTCTTTCTTGCCTCTATTTTAACGTCCAATATTGATTTTGCTTATGTTTTTAGGATTTTTGTTTTTACCTTTGTTTTTTTTTCAAAATGAAGCAAAGTTTTGCCCTACTTTAATGGATAGGTTGACAATGTTAAATCTTCGGAGAAAAGACGTTCCTACCTTTACTTGCGGTCGCACATTTGCCCATAATTTTTTCATCAATTGTGTCCCCCCCCCTTCCCCAATTTTATACATGCAGCTTGCAATTTCGAAAAACTTTGATAAATGTGACAATTTTAATATAATATGAATAAATTTTGTTTCAAAATTCTACATAACTTTTCCACAAAATTGATAAAATTTGGACACATTTTCACAAAAAAAAGACATAATTTTGTCACAATTTTAACACATTTTTTTACACAAACTAGCAGAAGTCATATATAGCAAGCATCACAAAGTCATGCAACAGTCTCGCAGCTTGCTGCTCCTCCACCTGCTTACCTCAAATTTTGACACATAATTTCATACCTCCTTTCTAGGATAAGTGATTGTAGGAGGATCTACCTCAAATTAACACTAATACAAATTATAGCGATATCTCATAAATAACGGTAAAACTACTGTAACTATTTATTTCAGATTCAACCGTACACATTTAAAAGCACTATATATTTAAAAACATAAAGAGTATATCTGGGAAAAATGTCCATTATTTAAAAAAACAGGAAATGGATCCAGCCACGAAAATATATGCATCCCTTTTTACTATTGAGGGCAAGCAAATCAAGTAAGAAAAAGTTCACTTTGCATCCTGAAGTACAAAGCATTTCTCATCTTAAAAAATTAATGTAAATGAGATTCAAAGCCGTGGATTTGATTGACGTGACACCTACGTGGCTTATTTAACTTCACCTTTATCTTAGATAACGTCAACATGGCGAAACAAAAATAAATATAATTATATGGCCTACATGTTAATTGGTGTTAGTTAAAAATTTGCAATAGGCTCACATGTCACCCCCCTCTCTCTCCTCTTGTCTTTCTCCATTAAGGGCCTGTCTAAGAGACGCCTGACTGCGTGAAAGCTCAACATGGTGTGGCTAGAGGAGGAGTTCCAAACGCTCATCAAGTGCCTTGACGACATGTGGCGCTCTATGGTGCCTATTGGTTCCAATCGGACAAGAACGACAAGGAAGTGGACTTTGATGGTGTGGATGGCTACAACGATGCGGGTGTGTTGAAGATGTAGCGGCAATAGGGACAGTGGCGAAGTCATGGCCGTCACTATAGTGGACTGATTTTTCCCTCTTGTGTTGCCACCACAACCATCATTACCGATTTTCCCCTTGTGGCATTGAAAAAGGAAGAAGGCTAAGGCCATCACCGCCCTCTCTAGCCCTACGGTCACCATGGAAGGGGACAGCAACAAAGGTGATGCCACGGCGAAAGAAGGGGTTTATATGGTGACGAAGAGGAGGTGGTGGAATGAAGGACACCGTGGGAGATGCACATCGGCGCGCGGGAGATGCTGATTTGTCTAGCGCTCACGTGGTGATGCCGCCAAGAGCACACAAGCTGGCCATGGTGCTAGCTATGTCTAGAGAGTGTGTCCATGTTTTTTTTCTTGTGTACTAATGTTTATATTTATTTATTTTCAATTGATATACCATGTAAGCACTACGAAACTACAACATTAAATAAAGACTAAATTAGCATACCACTTTGTGCTACTTTAGTCAAAATGGCCATCCAAACTATCTTGGACTACAATGCCACTAGTTTTATAAGGTAAAGTAGCTGGTTTTATTTATATAGTTAAGTGACATGATCTAAACTTGATCATTAGATGAGGGATACAATCCAATAATCGACACCGTTGCCTGACAACCAAGCCAACATACTGTATATAACTATAGGATATTGGTTCTAATTCCGTTCTCCCATTGTGATAGTCCATATACACACAAAATGCAAAAGCTAATCAGGACATCGGGCCGGCCCAATCTTAGCCAAGCGGCCCAGCTGCCCCGGCCCGGCCCCAGATCATCCCTGATGACGTCTGAAGCCTGCAAGGCCCAAACTCACCACGCCTGCATCATCTGTAAGTACTCCCAGCCCAGCGGCCGCCGCCCTCACTATCGCGTTTCGTCTCCTTACCACGCCTCCTCGACTCCTGGAGCGGTCGCTCCGAGTGGCGTCGAGGCGTATGCCCGTTCGCTCGATCGCCGGCGTGTCGCCGGAAGGCCTCGGCTGATATGTGCTGCGCCGACGTACCGGCCGCTGTCGTCGCCGATTGAGGCGTCTAAGGTATTCGTTCTTGTTTACTAGCTAATTGCTCCTCTCGATTAATTCTTTAGATCGATTTGTTTGGTTCATCTGAGAAAATTAATTACTAAGAGGATGGGTTTGTGGGTTTGGGTAATTGTTAGACTGAACATTATATATATATATAGACCTAACTCTCTTGTATACTCTCGGAGTCTTAGTCACTGTATATATTTATATATGATATCAGAGTAAGTCTAGATATCTCCGACACGTAAGCTTCTCCCTCCGGCGAGTTGACCCTTTCCTCCTCGTCGTCGATGCCTTCTTCCCGTCGTCAACCCTCTTCTCGGTACTCTCCTCCTGGCACTCTCCTCGCTCTCTCGTCCCCATTTATTCTTCTTCCCGTCTTTCCCGCAATCATCCTCTTTTCTCCATCCCACCTCCGCGCGACCAGGCGACGGTCTCGATCCGCCTCCTCGTCTTGCCTCGCACCCATCTCTGTTTCTCTTTTTGCTTCATGCATCTCTCCTTCTCTGACGCCAACGTACCTCCACGCTCGTCGTCTTCATCGGCTGGACTTTTCCAGTTCTCCATCGGCTGGACTTGTCCAGTTCTCCATCGGCTGGAACCCTTCTTCGGTTATCGCCTTTTCTGACACGCTCAACAGCTCTCGGACGCGAACTTTCTTTCCTCACACCCGAGCCAGTCAAACGTGTCCACGTGTTCGCGGACACGAGTTCCTGCCTCCCGGACGTGAACATATTCTCTTCGTGTCCGGTCACTCCCCGCCTTTTTTACGTCCGCCCTACTTCTTGGCCTCCACGAGTCCACGGATGTGAATCTTCGCACGTCTGTGACCCAACTACTTTCTGACCCACTCTGCCACCACCTTTTCCTCACCTACTCCGCTGCCTACTCCCCATCGGCCAACCACTCCTCATCGGCTGGCCGGCCCACTCTCCATTGGCTTCTCACATCCTTGATCGGCCGATCTGTCCTCTCATCGGCTTCTCCCTCCCATCGGCTTCTTTCTCCCATCGACTATTTACTCCCGTTCTCCCGTCATGGCCATCGAGTCCGCTCTCAGCTCCGACACTCTCCCAGTCGCCGAGTCTGCTCAAGCCCTCGGTGCCTCAGACCACACCTCGGGCACCACCTCGCCGATCTTCTTCCCTCCTTACGCTGCTGTGAACGTGAAATCTCACGTTCCTATCTCTCTTGACCTTAACGCCAATTATTTCAAGTGGGTTTTCTTCTTCAAATCTCTCTGTGGAAAATTCGGCCTCCGGTCCCATATTGATGGCTCCGCTCCACCTCGCCCTGATGATCCTCAGTGGGACATCGCCGAGTGCTGCGTGCGCAGCTGGCTGCTTGGCTCGGTCGACGACTCTGTCCTTGACCTCGCCATGGACGATACCGACCCCACCGCCCGGGATCTCTGGGTGGCCATCGAGCGGATCTTCCTGGCCAACAAGCAGCCTCGCGCCATCTTCCTCCTCAACGAGTTCCACTCCATGGTACAAGGCGACTCCTCTGTCTCCTTGTACTGTTAGCGCCTCAAAGTCAAGGCTGCTGCTCTCCGGGACGTCAGTCACCCTGTGGCCGACTCTCAACTCGTCCTCGCCCTTCTGCGAGACCTTAATCCCCGCTTCTCAAACACCGCCAATGACATCGCCAATGCCACCCCTCTTCCATCGTTCGCCCGGGCCCATGACATGCTAGTTCTTAAAGAACTCCGTCTGGCAACGATGAGAAGATAATGGCCCACACCGCTCTTCTTGCCACAGCCGATAATAGCTGCCGAGCTTCCTGCGCTGCCCCTTTCTTCCACAGCTCTGGTGGCCATGGCTCCAGCCATAGCAACACAACCCACACCGGGAAAGGCAAGAGCAAAGGCAAAGGCAGGACCTGGCAGGATCTGATGCAATCACGACCTGCCTTGGTCCCTGTCCAACCTGCCGGTCCCATGGGTCCGTGGCTCTGCTACAACCCCTAGGCGCCCTAGCCCCAGCCACGTAGCCCCATCGGCTGGCAACCCGGGGTTTTCGGTGCCCATCCTCAGGCTCACTTGGCATCGGCTCCCGTTCTGCCGCCTCAACCGATGCTACCTACCCCACTCACCCAGTCGGTTCCCTCCTAGAACCAGGCTGGCCTCGTCGCTGCCCTCAACCAGATGACGCTCCAACCACAGCATCCTTGGGTACTGGACTCTGGGGCGTCTTCACACATGGCGTCATCGGCCAGTATACTTCGCTCCTGTCACCCCTCTTTCTCCCCTTTTGTCACCATCGGTAATAGTCACTCTCTTCCTGTCCAATGCCGAGGTGACTCCACTCTGTCTACATCCACCACTAACCTCCTCCCACGCAATGTTCTTATCGTACCTTCTCTTATTCACAATCTTATATTTGTTCACCAATTCACAAGAGAAAACAACTGCTCCATCAAATTTGACGCATCTGGTTTCTCTGTGAAGGATATCCCAACCCGGCAACAGATCCTTCGCTGCAATAGTGGCGGAGACCTCTACACCATTCCTGCTGCGCCATCCAATCCACACGCCAGCGTCGCCCTCTCCACCAACCTTTGGTACCTTCACCTCGGCCACCTCGGCCCCGACGCTGTTGCTACCCTCCGTCGCAGCGCCTCCATCCGATATACCCACAGAAGCTCCACAGTTTGCCACTCATGTCAACTTGACAAATATGTGCGTCTACCCTTTTCTAGTTCTCTCTCCTGTACCTCGCGTCTATTTAAACTTATACATTATGATGTATGGACGTCTCCAGTTAAAAGTGTCTTCGGTAATCAGTATTACCTCGCTATACTTGACGATTACACACACTATTGCTGGACCTTTCCGCTCATCAACAAATCCGAAGTCGTCTCTCACCTCACTCACTTCGTCACGTACGTGTCCACTCAGTTCAACCTCCCCATCAAGGCCTTACAAGCCGATAACGGTACGGAATTCGTCAATCATACCGTTACAAACCTCCTCACCTCGCAGGGCATCCATCTCCGGCTCTCCTGCCCCTACACCTCTCCTCAGAACGGCAAAGCTGAGCGCCTCCTTCGCACCCTCAACAACATCAGTCACACCATGCTACTTCATGCCCACTTTCCCGCCACTTATTGGGTCGAAGCTCTGGTTACTGCGACGTATCTTCTCAATCGGCGCCCATGCTCCTCCGTTCAAAACAACGTTCCCTATGCCCTTCTCTACCGCACGGCGCCCGACTACTCCCACCTTCACGTTTTCGGGTGCCTCTGCTACCCAAACCTCACCGCCACAGCTTCCCACAAACTCACTCCCTGCTCTACCGCCTATATTCTCCTCGGCTATCCCACCTCTCACAAGGGATACCGATGTCTCGATCTTTCCACCCGACGGGTCATCGTCTCTCATCACGTCATTTTTGACGAGACATGTTTTCCCTTTGGTCTACTTCATCCGAGATCCTCCTCTAGTGATCTCGACTTCCTCCTCACCAACACCGCGTCGACCAGGTCTCCTCCACTGTCCTCTCCATCGGCCCCCTTATCGGTCGCTGCTGAGGATTAACCCTTCACATATCCTACCACTACTCGGTCTGATGTCCCAACCATCGGACCCCCATCGGCCCTACCTCCATCGGCCGATACCGATCCTGTTTATTCTTCAACCGATACCGTTCCCTCTCCATCGGACACCCCATTTCCATCGGCTCCTCAGTTTCCATCGGCTCCCCCAACCCTATCGGCCGATCCATCTTTATCGGACCGATCGGAATACTTGGCCCACTCGACCTCATCGGCTCAGGCCAATCTATTTTCTCCTTTTCCTCTCATCTACAATCGCCAACCCGGAACCGATGATGCCCCCACCCAACCAGTTCTTCCCATTACTCCCGCACCCCCATCGGCTTTAGTTCCCTCCACCTCTCACATGGTCACCCGCTCCCAGATCGGGTCTCTCCGCCCCACTCAGCGCTACGGTCTCTCCGTCGTACATAGCTCTATCTCGCCCATCCCGGTGACATCTCGCTCAGCCCTGGCCGACCCTTAATGGCGCGCAGCCATGACCAACGAGTACAAGGCCCTAATGGACAACGAGACCTAACGCCTCGTTCCCCGACCTCCGGGCGCCAACATTGTGACCGGCAAGTGGATTTTTAAACACAAATTCCACGCCGATGGCTCCCTTGCCCGTCACAAGGCTCGCTAGGTAGTCTGAAGTTTCTCCCAACGACCCGGTGTCGACTACGACGAGACCTTTAGTCCCATCGTCAAACCCGCCACCATCCGAGTCGTCCTCACTTTGACTGCCTCTTGCTCCTGGCCGATCCATCAGCTAGACGTGAAGAACGTTTTTCTTCACGGCCACCTGATGGAAACAGTCTACTGCCAGCAGCCCATAGGCTTCGTCGACCCTTCTCGTCCCGACGACATCTGTCTCCTTCAACGCTCTCTTTACGGCCTCAAACAAGCCCCTCGTGCCTGGTACCAGCGCTTTGCTGTCTATCTTCGGCACATCGGCTTCGTGGCCTCTGTGTCCGATAGTTCCCTGTTCACTTTCCATATTGGCTCCGCCACTGGCTATCTACTTTTCTATGTCAATGACATTGTCCTTACAGCGTCTTCGACATCTCTCCTCGACCAGATCATGACCCGACTCTACTCTGAGTTCGCCATGACCGATCTTGGTCCTCTCCACCATTTTCTTGGCATCTCCGTAACCCGTTCCTCCCACGGGCTCTTTCTTTCCCAACGCCAGTACGCCATCAACCTCCTCCAGCGTGCGGGCATGGCCGATTGTCACCCTACGGCCACCCCGGTCAACACTCGAGCCAAACTCTCCGCTGCCGATGGCGCACTCGTTGCCGATCCCTCTCACTATCAGAGTCTTACCGGGGCTCTCCAATACCTCACACTCACCCGACCCGATCTCACGTACGCTATCCAGCAAGTGTGTTTCTTCATGCATGCTCCGCGCGAACCTCACCTCGTGCTGCTCAAGTGCATCCTACGCTACGTGAAGGGCACCCTCTGCAGCGGGCTGCATCTCAGCTCCAGCCCCATCGACTCCCTCACCGCATACTCTAACGCGGACTGGGCAGGCTGCCCCGACTCTCAACACTCTACGTCCGGCTACTGCGTTTACCTCGGTGACACTCTCGTATCCTGGTCCTCAAAACGCCAGATTACAGTGTCCCAGTCCAGCGCCGAAGTCGAGTACCGCACCGTCGCCCACGCCGTCGCCGAGTGCTGCTGGCTTTGCCAGCTTCTCTAGGAGCTCCATGCACCCCTCTCCACCACGACCGTTGTCTACTGCGACAATGTCAGTGCCGTCTACATGACCGCTAACCCGGTCCATTACCGACGCACGAAGCACATCGAGATCGATATCCATTTTGTCCGTGACAAGGTCGCATTAGGACAGGTTCGGGTGCTCCATTTACCATCGGCACATCAGTTTGCTGATATAATGACCAAAGGCCTGCCCATGCCTTTGTTCACTAGTTTTCGGTCCAGTCTCTACGTCCGTTCCCCTCCCGCTGCGACTGCGAGGGGTGTTAGATAGACCACTGGCCTGGGTTGTATATATATAGACCCGATATCTCTTGTATACTCTCAGGTCTTAATCACTATACATATTTCTATATTTCTACAGTAATATTGTCATGAATGCTGGTTGTATTGTTTTAAACATATTATTACAGGGTTACAGGAGGTTGTACGGCTTAGGTTTTCTATTTGGGGTTTTAGAAATCGGGATATTGGCTCATGATTGGAATACTGGCTCATGTAAAATTGTGGTCCGTGGCATGTACAAGCTTCTGGATCGATGAAATTGACTGGCTATAATACAACCAAATCGTACATACAATTGCCATGTCAATTGCGGGGGCTATCATGGATGAATGATTTATTTGCTAGCTGGAAAAACATGCAAGGATTCATCCGTTTCCAAACTTACAAAATCGTAGGAACCAATCCTAAAAATGTAACTTGTAGTTACTTACTATTTGTTTCGGAAATTTCACTAAATATTTTTTCTCCTTTCTCTAGGAAGTATGCCATTGAGGTTGGATTTAATCTTCCACTTTTTTGCCATTTGGCTCAGTATCTTCCGTCGGTGGCATGCATGGTCCTTCATCTTCGGTTTATTGTTTCGGTAAGCACTTTCATGGCTGATGTATCAATGTCACTTGACAATTTTTTTATGTGTAAATATTTGCCTATTAATTTGTAAATTTTAATTTGCTGTTGGTTGTTTGTGGGTTTGACCTTGGTAGCTTCTCCGGCCGGCGCCACTAGCTTGCATGGGATCAGCACATTATTACCTTTTCAATGTATCCCTATTTCGCTTGTAGACTAAAACTTATATCTTGCTATCAGCAACTAATAAATTGGTCATCATTCCTATTTACCTTTTGTGATCTCGATAATCTCTGTGTAGTAAATCTGATGACATCACGATTGACAAAAAGTCCCTGTCATGTACCTCGATGTTTATGAACACAGATTGATCTAATAGAATTGCAATAAAGGCTAAACATTGGAGCTTGATCTGATGCAGAGTTAGAGAGAATACTAGGTGCTCCAAATGTTAGGATGGATTATGAATATTAGATGTTTTGCAAACAATAACGTCTATTGTAACATCAAATCTCTCTCCGGGAGGGTCATACATGTTTATGGTTTGGCCCTTCCAGCAATAGTACACCCTTATGGTTGATGTAGGTGTAACGAAATCTGATCCATTGATGACATAGCCACCCTAAAATTGCTGTCCTATCAAATTATTCAATAGTCAAACATAATGAACTTTGGCATTCAAGCTAATTGCAAAGGCTCTGCCTTTGCCCTTTCTTCGCTAGCTGGGCCTATCGCACATACCTTGCATGATTTCATCTACGGGCAGCACTCCACATTTGCATTACAGAGCCTCACAAAGTACATACATGCTAGGCAATTTTAGTTATGCATCATGTAACGAGTCCCCATGTCTTGCTGCCACAATTGTGGCCTGTGATCTATTGCTAAGTTTTTAAGATGCATGTCATCCAACAAATATCTGAATTTAATTATGTTTGGAGACACAAAAGAAAATTACATGTTTGTTGTTTTGTCATAGCAAACGGGTGAGAAAATCACTTATCCATTAACTTCAATTTATCTCTAAAAGTACCAAACAAATTGTCCACTAATAATTTCATGAGAATTATACCCTAGCTAGTTCAAATTTCAATTAGCTAGTAATATACCCGTGCTAACAGTATAATGACATTTGAAATTTCAAATCAAACAAAAAGATATATGTTTTTAATTTGGTAGTACTTTCTCTATCCTAAAATATAAGGCGTAACTACTACTAATGCAAAGCAAGAAAAAATTATTATTATTTTCTTGTTTGAATCACCATGATAAATACAATGTATTCACTTAATAGGATTATACATCTTGAATGTGAAGGATTAAAAAAAATGAATTAGAGAAGGGAAGGTACTTGTTAATTGCATGAATGCATGCGCCCATGTATTATGAAACATGGAAAGATATTTACGCTTTATATTTTAGAACGGAGGGAGTAATATATTCATGCTGACCTTTGGTATTAAAATAAAAAAAATGTTTTGACCGTCAATCATATAATAAAATAGATTTAAAATTCATGAAAAAAATGATACAGAAAGTTATTATATTGCTAATTACATAGCCTCGTGAGTTGCAACTTTTGTAACTATAGAAACCATTTAATTCCTATATATGTGAACTACATGAATGTTGTTAGATTTATTCGCATTGTACTTCAATATATCTATAAAAACATAGTGCTCAATATATTCCCATACTGTACATGCATTATTATGTATCATTCTCAGAAAATAATGAGAGCAATGTAACTCCCTAGCCTCTAAATCTGCATTAGTCCACTCTACATGCTGAATGGACCTACATTCACATAACACCCTATTTATATTTTCGTTAACGCTTCGTGTAAAATAGTTAAGCTTACAGTGAACTGGGTATATAAGCTGGTCCAAATTTATCATGTGAAACTATTTTCATCAGACAAACACTTGGATTGGATTTAACAGGTCTAAAATAGAAAAAAACACACAATAGACTAAATGGCTATGGTATTACAAGTACTCGGTGCAAATTGATAATAATTTATTACCACCCCACGTGTGCACGAAGTTAAAAAAAACTATCACGTCCCTCCAAAAGAACACATTATTATATCTATCTAGGCAAATGGATTGGTTGTGTGGGTTATAACTGTTTTTAGAGCCCATGTTAGTAATTTGCTTTGTGATGCCATACATAAATATTCTGATTCCACATATGATTGGTTATTTCAATGGCGAGCTTCACATTAGTGGTGATATTGTGTATTATGTAAATATAGTGCATGGTGGGATGATGACCCTTAAACGAAATGGATATTGGTAGTGGGTTCAATGTAGATAGCCTCCATGTCAAATATGAATAATTAATGTGATGTGATCAAGTATGAATGATGTTTCATGTAAGGGAAACATAATGCAATGTTGCCATTCAAAAACAATTTAGGCTAACATTCAAACATTTTAGGCTAGCACATGCTACTTGTATAAATTAGGCGGTAACCATATAGCATGTGTTTGTTATAACACTATATTCCTATATTTGACAAAGAAGTCAATGATTTCCATCAAGATTGACTCTGTTGTGTGATGCTTGATGTCAAATGGTTAGCAAAATTGTTTGAATGACTCCATGACATGGAGTAACCATGAATTTTGTTTCCTTACTAGAACTATTTGTATATTCTAAGGTTGCATTTCTTTCTTGGTCACTTCACATTATTCATACTTGACATGGAGGTTGGAAGTGTCCAACCCATTGCATATACCTGTTTCATTTAAGGTTAATCATCCAACCATGCATTAAATCCACAAAATATATAATATTGCGGGCTCTTGAAGTACTCAACCCCTAAATCAAATCAAGCATACTGCAATTGAGAAAGCACAAAATTTAGCAACAAATATAACCACAGTGTGGAACGCTCCCATGTAAATATGCTGAGCATGTTTCATAAAAAATTGGTCAAAAACTAGTTATCATTATCACACTAGAAGGTATTTATTATAACTCTAATATGCCATATAAGGAAACAAAACTTTACTCATTCTTGGGATTTTATCAATACATCATATTTCTATTAAGCCTAAGAATTGCTTGAGGGGGAGGGCACACTAAGAAATTCTTTAGTAGTGTCATGTTTGGGATAGATAACATAATTTTAATATATGCTTCCTTTTAAAACCTCATGACATTTCCCTCCATATTTGTCTATTCTCAGAAATCAGATATATATTCTTTTTTACTCATCCATGGGATTTTATCATAACTGGAGGTATTTATCGTAATGCTAATCTGCCAGCTTCTGGTGTCATCGCCCCGTCGGCTGCAAGCTCTTGTCTCTCTTGGTAGATTCCTTGAGCTGTAGCCCATGGCGGATCAATAAATGGTGGCTGACAAAAGTAGTCATTAGCAAACTTACCGGTGCTGTTGGGATGCTTAAATATTGTCATGCATCAGCACCATGCCTCCATCAGCCATCTTTATTCCCACCGCCCTTCACACTTCCCAGTCTCCAATTGCATCGTTTTGGCTTCTTCATTCTGGTTCTTGAGAAACAATAGCTGAATTAACAGTGGGAAAAAAAACAAACAACACCGAACAAATCAAGAATGAAGCCGAGGGAGGTAGAAAGGTGTGGACCACGTTGTTTGGACAAAGGCTACATGGGGATGTCAATGGCGGAGGACACGATGCATGGCGCAAAAAGTGTAGGCTGTTGCGGAGGATGAGGGAAAAAACCAGAGAGGGATTAATCCTTTTGCCTGAGTGGTATCAGGGATTACGGTTAAATATTTATGGCCTTAGTTGATGGCACATCGGTTTTATTTGGTTCTAAGGTATGAGCAAAAGTTTAGGAATTGTGTACAATGACATTATACAATAATTTGGAAAAGGGATGTAGCGCAGCTTGGTAGCGCGTTTGTTTTGGTACAAAATTTCACAGGTTCAAATCCTATCATCCCTACCTATTACATCTTTCTTCTTTATAGGCAGTAGTGAGGCGATCGATTAAAGCGGGTATAAGTTTAATTTGTGGATACTTTACGTATGTAAGACACATTAGGAGTAGAAAATGATTTGATTTTTGAAAGCGCTCTTAGATGTTTGGCACATAGTTCACATAGCGTACCTTTTCAACCAAATAAAGCAGACATGTTATACAATAAGGTTCATAAAAGATTAACTATAATCTCTAATACCTCTTATACAAAAGGAATAACCCTATCCCCTCGCCGGTGCCATTCCTCCTCCCTCCGCAATAGCCTCTGCTCCACGCCATCAATCTCATCCTTTGTCGGTGATATCCGATGCAACGCAGCCTCTATCCGAAGGGCATGGTCTAGACCTCTCGTCCTCCTCTAGTGACATCCGTTGCAGAGTAGCCTCCGCCTGAAGGGCATGGTCCACACCTCTCATCCTCCACCGGTGACATCTGACGCAACGTAGTCTCCATCCACACCTCTATACCTCACTCTGGTTTATTCTCTGTTTGTTTTCTTCCACTGTCAATCCGGCTATCATCTCTTAAAGAACCAAACTGAAGAAGTCTAAACAATGCGATTGGAGACTCGGAAGCGTGAAGGGCAGTGGGAATGGAGATGTTTGGTGGAGGCATGGCACTAATACACGAAAACATCTTAACATCTCACCATCCCAACGAAGCTGGTATGTTTGTCAAGGCCTTCTCTTCTCTATTGCCATCAATCAGCCATGAGCTACGGCGTGGGGGCATCTGCCGAGAGAGACGAGAGCAAGCAGCCGACGGGGTGGCAATGCCTAAAGCCGACATAATAGCATTATGATAAATACCTCCTATTATGATATAATTCCAAGGATATGTAGAATCATACTCTATTTCAAATTTCTTAAAACAAACAAATAGAAAAATAGGGAGGAAAAGGTCATTGGGCTCTAAAAGAAAGCAAATGTTGGAATTATGTTATCTATTGAAACATGACAGTACTAAATAATTTCTCTGCAATCCCCCTCATCCAATTCTTGGGCGCAATAGAAATAGGATTGTTTGCTTATATGGCATATTAGAATTATGATAAATACTTTCCATTATGATAATTAGTTGGACAATTTTTTTACATGCTTAGCTTATTTATTGGGGAGCATTTCACCCTGTGGTTACATTTATTGCTAAAATTTATGCCTTCTCCATCGTGGCATTAATGTTGCTTCCTGAATTGTGGGATGCTTGATCTGATTCAGGGGTTTATAGGTACGAAACATTTTCCTCACCCTTTTGTAGTGAAGAAAAACAAGGAATTGGAGTAGATTTTTTTAGCGGGAAATTTCCTTAAAATCAAAATTTAGACACCAGGTAGCACAGTATCTCAAAGAGGATACTTGACCAAGATGTATCTTTATTGATGACAAGAAAAATAATTATTCAATTGTTGATGTGCATAGCAGCATAGAATTAGGTTTGCGAGAAGAACATCAAGGGATACATTAGACTAATTGTTATTCATTGATTAATCGAAAGGAAGATATAGATAGAGAGAAGGACTCTAATCATATCCAATAGACTCTAGCCAACCAAGCTATCCTACCTTGTAAGAGAGGATAGTGTTCCTTTGACTATTATTGGGCTGCCCTTGGCCCAATGTGTATGATTCTCATTTTGAGCAGCTTGTTCTCGAGCTTATCTTTGTCTTATGCACTTAGACAATTCAGCCTAAATGCCCAAACAAGATACCTAGCATATGTAAAATTTAAGACTTTTACATCTCAGCTTGTTGCATTATTTTAAACTAAAAACATGAATCACTACACTAAAATGTGGTCGTTAGGCATAAGTAGGCCCCATCTGAAAGCCTAAGAGAAATGACAAGCCCACTCCAAGCTGCAAAAACTGCTGCTTGCTGAGCCCTACACCAATAGCCCATGCCCCTAGGTTCCTGATCTCTAGCTTGCTTGCAAGATGAGATTTTCAACAAAGGGTCTATAGCCCGACCCATCCAACCTATTCTGGAATAGAGTTTTTTGTTACCTCCATTCCACTTGCCTACACAAAAGGGAAAGACGAGGAAGTCATACTGCCCCCAACAACCTAAGCCGTACTCATCGAATACAAGAGCATAAATCACGCTGCAATTGCTTGACTAAGATGTGGGCCACCTATAGAGCCCCAAGGAGCATGGACCGGACTCACGCTGAGTCTACGCCGCTACCTATGTCTCTCTGCTTCACTTTGCTTCTATCGCCACAACTGCAACACATAGAACTACATCACCCCACGATGGAGTAGCATACCTACTGCATGCAAGATGCCATATTGGCACTCCTCCGTGCGACACTTCTTCTATTCCCCATCGCTCATTGCCTTCTACCACAAGAACCATGCCACTTCATCGCCTCACACTGTCGCCACCTTCTTTAGAAGCCGCAAGACAATGACCTCTCTAAAAAATGGTGCTTACTCGCTCTGAAGCCGTTGGGTCAGGAGAGGTACATGCCATTGCCAATGCCAGGTGTGAGGAGGCTCGCCTATAGATAGTCCCGGATGCCTCAAATATGTCCTTTACTTTTGCATGAGGGTCACTACCGTTGTTGACTAGGGATGGCACCCCCTCTCCTTAGGAAGATGCCCTGCTAGAGTTGCTTGAAGATGACACGTTGTTGGTTGGGTAGATGGATGGCAATGCCATGTGAAGCCCTCTAGTGGAGATGTGTGTGTTGACAGTGCAATGATTGGTGTCCTCATCATCGAGCTCACGACCACCTTATGTGAAGACGACTAAGTTACCATCATGTCCTTTGCTGCCTTCACCTCAGTACGCTTCTCCTCCTTCATTGCTAGCTTCTCTATGTTTGCCTTCAACTCCTTGACGGTCTAGGAGAGGTGTCGCCAATGCTGAGTTGCTATTGATTATGGGCAACTGTTTGTATTAGAGATCCACAACAACAACCATTGTAGATGGCATAACTGTGGAAGGCTTTTTATTTGTACTCCACAAATGCACGAGTTTGGAATTAAACAGAGGCTCCACACTTGTTTCCATCTGTGCATGTAGATATTTTCCACTACAGAAACATCAAACACCTAATAGAGTAAATTCTGTTAGTGATATGTCTTAGAGACAACATGAAGATGTTGTAAATATCACATAGTATGTTTATGATATATTAATTTGTTTCTTGAAATAAATATTATGATTATTGATCAATGAGTATGTGACTTATTTATGAGACATCTAATGTCAGATGTTTCTATTTTTAAATGATTTCTGATCATATATCATATGGGGAATAAATATGATTGTAAGATCAGTATATGTATTGATTGATGATCATGTCTTATGGATTTTATGTGTCATCAGTTCATTTTAAGTAGTGTTTATGTGAAGTCCTTAGACTTGATATTATCATAATTTCTAACATACGTAGTAGCTTATTTTAAGACTAACAAACGCTACTCCGTAATAGGGTAGACATAAAAGTAGTTTTCGAGTTTGCTATAAAATATGTAGTGGGATGTAAGTGATTAGATAAAATTTACTCTTCCTATGGAGAGAGATGTATCTAGGCCACTCGATGTAATGGATTATAAAAGTGCATGACCATACTAAGATGATTGAGGAGTCAATCATAATTTCATATCTATCATAGGATCGAGAGAGTGATTGAGCTATTAAGTAATTGAGCTATTAAGAGAATGATATAAGTCTCGCTAGAACAAAAGGATTTGTATATGAGAACATTATAAGTTCAATTGATATAATTTTTATGTATACTTTAGGGTTAATATGCCTTGCTAGAGGCTGTTATTAATAGGGTGATCGAAAAGATATTTTCAGGTCGCAACGAAATATACGTGAACCTATAGGGTCGCATATTTAACGGATTAGAATGCTTATTCGAATGTGATTTGGATAAGGACTCAATTTGGATAGAGATCCAAATGGACTCCTATTGGGCCACGATTCCTAGTCCCAAGTGGGGAAGCCTATATGTAGAGAAGCGGGGAGATCAAGGATAGATATCTCTATTCATCTGGATTAAAAACCCTAGCGGCAACCTCCCAAGCCAAACCCTAGCCGCTTGTGAGTGCTAGTACATTTGCAATCGGCGTTCTAGCCTCGGACGTGTGGATATCGGTGGAGGTACTGCTCGTTGCGGCGTTGATCGGCATCAGGATCGCGGCGATCAATTGCTTTATTTACCACCTCGATGTGCGCGTGGTTAGATTGACTTCTCCAACCCTACTTTCGCTGCACTGCACTAGGACATCAAACGAGAAAGGGATTATGGACCATTTTCACGAGACGCGTAGTACAATGGAAGTAGGGTTGGAGAAGCCAATTCAACCATGTGCGCATCGAGGTGGTAGATGAAGCAGTTGGTCGTTGCGATCCTGATGCCGATTAACACCACAACGAGCAACGCCTCCACTAGTAACCACACGTCTCGGACTGGAATGCCTATTGCGAGTGTACTAGCACTTGCAAGCGGTTAGGGTTTGGCTCAAGAGATGACGGCTAGGGTTTTTGCTCGAGATGAATAGATGTATTTATCCTCAACCTCTACGCCTCTTTATATATAGGCATCGCTACTTAGGCCTAGGGAACCGCAGCTAAATAGGAGTCTACTCAGATCTTTATCCGAATCATATTCGAATAAGTATTCTAACCCGTTAAGCGTTCCATCCTGTAGGTTCACGTATATTTGGTCACGGCCTAGAAATGCCTTTTCTATCACCCTATTAATAGTGTACTCTAGCAAGGTATAATAATCCTAAAGTATACGTAAAGATTATATCGGCTGAACCTGTAATGTTCTCATATATGAATCACTTTGTCCTATGATACCAATTAAGATTAAGACAAGATTTGTCTCATTCTCTTAATAGCTTAAACACTCTTTCGATTATATGATGGATTATAAACTTGTGATTGACTCTTCAATCACCTTAGCATGGCTATATACTTTTATAATCCATTAGGTCGAGAGGCTCAGAGATATCTCTCACATAGAAGAGTAAATTCTATCTTAATCACTTATATTCTACTATATTTGCATAGTAAACTCGAAAATTACTTTTATGACTAATTTGTTATGGAGTAGTGTTTAGTAGTTTTAAAATAAGTTAACTCTATATAAATACTATATGAGATTAATTGATGACGTATAAAATCTTTCTAATATTTTATAGTGGATGTATTCAATATATGTTCACCATATTATCGATTTGATAATTTCATGTAATGATCCACAGTCAATATTTATAATTACATTTATTCTTCATATAATATATTATCAAAAATCATTTATAAATAATAGCATATGATATTAGAACTCATTGATCAATTAATATATTATAATATATGATATATAACATCTCGGCATATAACTAACAATTAACTTTTTTTTTATGGATCCGTTCCTACTTCATAAGAATGCTTGCAGATTGACAAACCCTAAGAACACTATAATCTGACCAAACTATCAACTATAATAATAACATATATTTCAAATATAAGAGTTTACTTGCAACAAATCAAACTAATTGCTGAAGAATCTGAGAGCACAGAGGAGGCGGAGATCTTGCCTGTTGCTGCACTGCCCTGTTGAGAGGGCTTGACCGCTGGAGCCTGGAGGCTAGGACGCAGCGGCCAGCGAAGGCGGAGGCCTTAGTCACGTCCTGCAGGCCGTAACACCGGTGATTAGCGATGGTAACTTGGGAATTGGGAATTTGGAGATGGCGTCGACGCAATCAGCAACGAAAAGAAGCAGACGAACAGCCGCGACAGTGGCGTGCGGCTTCGTGAAAAAGAGAAAGATGAGGTGTTAGGCACAAGCTTGGAAGAATTGTTGCAGGCTGGCCCGTGCATGTGATGGGCGTCGAATGCTGTTGCTGGCCTGTTGGACCTGGCTGTCTGATCTCGTTGTGCAATTGAGCCGTTTGTGGCCTGGTTTCTGGGCTGGGGGCGCACGAAGTTGGGCTGAGCGTGCACATATATATTATGGTGAATATAGTAGGAACTAAGAACTGAATACAACTCAACGCCAGTATATACTGTTGGCCGCTGGCTTTTTTTTTTGCCTTGAAAAAGAATCATCCAACACCCGTGATTGCTAATTAGCACACGTGTTTCCATCGCACACTTTTTTCTCTTTTAATAGCACTTTCATATGAAACTTTCAACCAAAAAAAATCGTACAGCTTTTAACTTAATATGGTACAAAACTTTCAATTGTGCCCAAAAATTTCATCTTGAATTAGAACAAGTTTAACTCAAAAAACCAAAATATAAAACCTTTTATCTAAACGTGTACGCTGGGAATGTAACTGTGCTAAATAGCAATTTCGTCCAACACGAGCTAGGCACTGATATTCGTGAACACTTTAAACATGCATACACGATTGATTTATCCTTTGATATGTAGTATCTCTGTTACAAAATATCACCATGTTGATCATAACATAATGTGGCAAGCAAGATGGCAACTGAATAGAGACAACTTAATCTGAATGTAATTAACAACCTGATGCTTGCTTGCCTCTCCTAGCAACAAAGCACACTAACTAAAGCGCAGAAAGAAGAGTTCTTTGTAACATCGAGACGTACTCTGTTTTGATCGCTGAACAAAAAATATCAAAGGGGTAAAAATAAGGAGAAGGCTAAAAATGTAATCTTCTGTCGATCGATCCATGGAAGTGTCTTCCGTTGTGTTGCATTGCATCATGCATGTGTGGCGTGGCTGGCCGTCGTCGTCTTCGCCTCCGGCCGGCGGGCCGCGCACGGTGCATGGCGGCCGGCCGGACGTACACATTCATGGCTCGAGCGTGCGGCTGCCGGCGGCTTTTTATTGTGGTGGGGTCGCTAGCTGACCTGCTCGCCGATGAGGTCGAGGCCGACGGCGAGGAAGGTGACGCCCTGGAAGAGGAGGAAGTAGAAGTGCAGCCCCTGCGCCGAGAGCAGGCTGCGCGCTGCGGCGGTGAGGAGGAGGAAGGCGAGCGCCAGCTCCTTCTTGAAGATCCGGTTCGGCGCTTTGGCCGCCTTGCTCTTCTTCACGGGCGTCGCCGGCGCCGGCGACGCAGCCACCGCCACCGTGCCGTCCTCCTGCTCCTTCTTCTCCTGCTGCAGCTTGGCCCACTCCTCGTAATCTTTGAGCCTCCCCAACTCCTTGAGCTCGCCCTCGGAGACGCCGCGCACGAGCTTGGTAGGCGGCCTGACGACGTCGGCCTCGGTGAGCGCGAGGATGTCGGACTCTGACGAGGTCCTGCCGGCCTTCTTGGTGACGATCCACTCGTAGGAGCTCCCCATCTGGAAGAGGCCCGACACCATGGCGTTGAACTTGGTGACGGACATGGTGTTCTCGAAGAGGAGGTAGGGGATGACGAAGGGGAACGACTTGGGCGCCGGCAGGATGTTGAGCACCGACATGATCACCGGCACGTAGCAGATGACCCAGATGGGCAGCTCCGCCTCCGGCACGAACATGGTCAGAGGCAGGATCATGCAGAAGAGCGTGAAGGAGTAGAACGGCAGGATCAGCTTCCGCAGCAGGAAGAAGAGCATCACCATGTTCGCCTTCTTCCACGTCGAGATCTGCATGCACAACCGATCATGGCATCGGTCAGTGTCACAATCTCATGTTGCACGCGTCCTAGCATACAATGACGGCGTCGATGACGGCTTACCTTGGACTTGAAGACGGCCGGGAGGCAGAGGCGGAAGAGCTGCATGGGGCCAGAGTGCCACCGGTGCTGCTGCTTCCGGTAAGCCTCGTACGACTCCGGCAGCTCGCAGAGCACCTACACAGGAGTGCAGCAATGGCGTCGTTCAATCGTAGCTCACCATTGACAAGCATGGAGCTAGCTAGCCATCATGGACATGGACATGTGATGGTTACCTTGACGTCGTTGAGGAAGATGAACTTCCAGCCGTTGAGGTGGGCGCGGATGGCGATGTCCATGTCCTCGACGGTGGTGCGCTCCATCCAGCCACCGGAGTCCTCGAGGGCCTTGATGCGCCACACGCCGGCGGTTCCGTTGAAGCCGAAGAAGTTGAGGTAGACGCCATTGACCTGCTGCTCGACCTCGAAGTGGAAGCACATGTTGATGTACTGCAGCCGGGTCAGCAGGTTCTCGTCCTTGTTCACGAAGCTCCAGCGCGCCTGCACCAGCCCAAGCTCCGGGTTTCCCTACAAAATTTACAAATTTTATTCAATTTGATTTCCATCAAGTTTAACTTAACTACTCTACTTATCTATCTATTATATATATTAAAAACCTATTAAACATTCTATAAATACTCATAAGACATCACGTGTCACTCATCACATGGTGCTATAACAATAGATAAATCATATACATTCTAAGAAAAAAATAAAACTTTTAGCCATTGATTTTTAATTAAACAAATGGATCCATTATTTTGATCTATTAACTAATCATGGGAAAAAACCGGAAAAACTATTCACCGGAGAAAAAACCGAAAAAAAAATCTCCCGTGTAGTGCAATTGAAAAATATGAACATACTATTCAGCGGAAAAACACATATGTACGTACGATCGGAAAAGAAGATTTGTCGTTCCCTCCTATTTCTCAAATTAAAAAGTTGTTACGGTTTGTACCTACATGCATACTGTCCGTCCGTCCCCTACTTTTTGGCCTCTTTTTTTCCTCTTTATTTTCTAGGATAGTTGATAATGTAAAACAAAAGAGGTATGTGAGTTAGATCTATAATACAATGAAAAAAATATTACATCCCATATAACTATATTTTTCATAAAAAAGGGAACCATATTTAACTTTTTTATTATTCTTATCAAATAGTCTTAACAATTACTCCATTTTTAAATAACTGATAGCGGTCACTATCTTCATTTACAAATACATTTCAATTAAAAAAGGTCACATGAATTTAAATTATATCCTTTTTATGATATTCTCATTCAAATAGACTTGCAATTAGTATAAATAAATTTGGCGACATAAATTATTCTATCATATATTACCCCAAGATCATTCATAGCTAAATTAGATAAATATCAAAACCTGTATTAACTCATATTTTTCATAGCTAAATTATATTTTTAATAGCAAATTTAGCAAACATTTTTTTCACATGGTTATCACCACTGAAGCTATTAGAATTTTTAGAAGCAGATCTTAATTAATCTGGACGAATAAAGTGCCAAATTTCCGTTAAAAATCATATCAACTACTATATTATAAATTAAAAAATGGCATGTGGATCATATTCTAGCCCTTATGAAAAGAATGTAGATTATACTGTTGTATGTTATATACATGGCTGAGTTATAAGTGCTCAACACTAAGAAAAATATTTTAAAATGGAGGAGTGAGAATAAGTTTGACAACATATATTATTCCATCACATATTATCCCACATACATGCCTTGCTAAATTAAATCTATAGGGAAGAAATATCAAAACCCACATTTGACTAATATAGCGACTATTTTTCCTTATGGTTCACTGAGGCTATTTGATTTTTTAAGCCAAATTGTTGGCCAAGTTGATTGAATAAAGTGTCAGCTTTCTAAAAAAACTCAATGTTAACCACTATGTTTTGATTAAAAAAAGACACGTGGGACTATGTTCTAGCCCTTTATATGTTATTCAAATAGTTATAAAAAATTAGAAACAAACTTGACAACATAGATATCGTCATCATAAATTACCTTAAACACATGCACAGCTAAACTATATAAAATATCAAATCAACTGTCTTTAAATATTTATAACTTTTAAATTATATATCCAATTTATATGATACTTTGTATACCTTTAATTAAATGAACCATTAATGACTCATGGTGGCTATATTGTAGTGCTAAATACATCGTGACAAATGGTGCCGACATGTAATAATTAATGTCATAATATTGTTTTAAACAATTTTAGATGATATTTTATGGTGTCAATTATCACTTGACAAATATACAATGCTAATTTGAATCTACATATGTAAAAATGAAAACAACATAATTTAATTCTGATTTTTCATGTAGGTTTGAATTAAATTTTAATTTGTTTGAGATTAAGATTTTCAAAGTTTTTTTAAAAATTTTTCAATCTATTTGGTTGGTATTTGAGGAGTGAGAACCATACATATACACATATAGATGTGAAAAAATTCACTAAAAATATTTTCAGCCAGTGATTTTCTATAATAAAACACCTTACTCTATCACGAGAATTAAGGTCATACACGTAGGCTTTTTTTCTTTGCCAAATATTATTGGCAAGCATTGAACAATACAACGCCATACGCATTAAACTACTCATATTAAACTTTCCTATAGTTGATAGGAATAGTAAAGATGTCTCATCTATAAATAACAGGTGTTGCAAACAAACTAGACGTAAACTATAGATCTGATCTTTGTCAAAATATAAACAATAATTATGGTGCTCTAGAAATTATCATGATTTTTTGAAGTAGTGTTGAATGATCAACCTGGCTTATTTTCAAAACAAAAAAATGTACATATGCTATAAACAATTAACCGGAGATGATTTTTTATTGTACTAATGATTCATTAGGTTTATTTTGGTCGTATAGATATAATTTCATGTACTCATCTTTGAAGACAATCATAATATGCATTGGTAATAGGTGAGTTTAGATATAACCGGAACAAAGTGATTTCTGTTCAAGTCTATAGTATATTTCATACTATGGATATATTTTTCTTTTTTTAAGGTAATCAATAACACCTTATAGTGAATATGGTAAAATATACTTATTTTAGTATTTTTATAAACAATAAAAAAGATATTTGTGCATCTGCGCGTCCTTCCTAATTTAAATATATGATTAATATCTGTCAGGAAATATAAGAACGATATAATAGATGGACAATATTGTCTCACTGACTAATGGGTTCTACTTTATACAATAAATATGATATATGGGACCATTAGACCCGCGACGTAGTAATGTGAATGCACACATCAGTCAGTTTAGTCAAAGGGAGAGTCAAGCTTACATGGACTTACATGTACCATGACCTAACTGCAGAAACGCTTACCTGTCCAAATCCAAATTGTATCCTAGCCCCACCATATCATATCTATACACCCCTAACATGTTCTTAGTAATACTACTATAAACCCACTAACTAACTAGGCAGAGGTTTACAGACCTTGTAAAAGTCGTCATGGCTTTTATTAGGCTCTAATACCAAAGTATAATCTCAGGCATTTTATACTGATCTCGAGCACTCATCAGGGAATATTTCTACTCTCAATTCAACACTGGCTAACTTATAGTACTGCTCCTCTGGCCATTGAGATCTGAGACATGGAACTGAAGGCACATATTTTTCAATCCCATTGGATATATATTTATATATGCATATTTGACATATATCCTATAGAGTGTAATCTATAAACAGGTTGCAAAAAGAGCGTGATGATGTGTCAATAGCACTCAATCAGTGTATGGTTGGTTCAGAAATCGGATGTTTTCATTTGCTCAACGAAATCTCCATTAATTGTTAAACAAAAGAAGACGAAGAGTGTGACGTGTACTATCCATAATTGTTTACCTTGAAGTGAGGGACGGTGAGTTTGAGGAAGTCGGGGTTGGGCTGGAAGTCGGCGTCGAAGATGGCGACGAACTCGTAGTCGCGGACGTAGTCGCAGCTCATGGCGGACTTGAGGTTGCCGGCCTTGTACCCGGTGCGGGAGAGGCGGTGGCGGTAGATGATGTGGACGCCGCGCTGGCTCCACTTGGTCACCTCCGCCTTGATCAGCATCTGGCACGTCTGGTCGTCCGAGTCGTCCAGCACCTGCACCAGCATCCTCTCCCTCGGCCAGTCGATCTGGCACACGTGCGATATCGACGTCTCGTACACCTGCATCATTGCACGATGAGCTCCGTCTCCGATCATGGCCATGGCGGCCGTCAAAATCTGCAGTGTACAGTACTGACCGACCTCTTTCTCGTTGCACATGGGCATCTGGATGAGGACCATGGGGAAGTAGCCGCCGTCAACGGCGGTGGCCTCGACGTCGTCGTGGTTGTTGGAGGTGTCGGCGATGGGCTTGATGCCGCTGATCTTGATCCAGAAGCAGCCCAGGCAGAGGACGATGCGGTCGACAGACTGGACCATGAAGAGGGCGATGCAGAAGGAGGAGAGCTTCTGGATGGCCCAGGCGATGTAGTCGGTGCGGAAGGCGAGCCACGCCACGTACGCGCGGTGGAGCCACCCCTCGATCTCCTGCTTCTCCGGCATGCGGAGGTGCTCCGGCAGGTGTTGTAGGTGCTCGGGGAGCCGCCGGAGGTACCGCTCGGGGAGCTCCGCCGCCGACCGCGGGAAGTGCCAACCCTTGAGGTGGGCCACCGTCTCGAAGGAGAGCATGGCGAGGGAGATGAGGAGGAAGGCGCGGAGAAAACGGAGCATGGCGCGCCCACGGCCCGTGGCCTCGGCGTCTGGCTCCGCGTCGGCGTCGCGGCTCCGGCGGACGCGGCGGTTCACGGCGCCGAGCAGCGCCCAGAACCCCGCGGCGAGCCACGCCACGCAGCCCACGGCGCGGTGCGCGCGGAGGAGGAGCACCCATGTGAACTGCTTGGCGTTCTTGCCACGGGCCTTCTCCGACGCCGCCGCCATGCCCGGCCCGTCGATCTCCACCAGCGAGTAGGGGCTGTCCATCTTCACCACCACCGGCGTGCCCCGTTCCTCTTTGCCCCACCACGACTCCGAGTACGTGCTCGGAGGAGGTGCCATTGCTAGCTGCTGGTCTACCTCACTCACCTCGAGCTAACTCCGCGGCCGCGCGCCGTCTCGGTGACCGGGCCGCCGCGCCGGTGCAGATGATGAGCCCTTGGAAGTGCAGCTGCTAAGCTAATTGGTTCCAGCAATTCACCATGTGAGAGGTTTCTTCCACCTTAGGTTACCCTTTCTTGGTGCCCTCTTGCAACCTCAAGTGAGCTAAGAAAAATGCAAACAGAGCAGAATATGAATAATGTTGGTAAGGAACCAATCAACCGTCAAATCTGATAGTAGTACTCACCTTTTAAGTCTTTGTTTCGTGACCCTGATGATGAGAGAACCAAGAAATGGAACTCCTGGCTAATTAAGGCCCCTATGAGCTTCAGATCCAAGAAAGGTGAAGAGTAGACAGCCTTGGAGGAGACAATGCACACACACTCACAAACACGAGCTAGCACTCACTCTGGTGTCTAGATCAGCTCACTCAGTGGCTAGCTGATTTGAGGATAGTAGAGATACAGTGGAGAGTAGTACTAGCTACCAGTTGATCAGTAGTAGTAGCAGTAGCAGTAGGGTGCACACCAATTGCTACTTCTTCTTCTGCTGCTGATGCTGCTGCACTACAAGCTCCAGACTCTAGACTCCAGAGTAAGGCATCAAGTAGGCCACTAGTAGGGTTTTATAGAGAGATTACAATACATTTTGCACTGATTAGCTAGTTACTAGCTAATTTCAGTGTAGTAGCTGGCTGGCTAGTTCTTAATTCTTATTTTCTGTTGGGAGGGTACTAGCAGTGGCTGCAAGTTTTGACCTGATTTGGGCATTAAATTCTTGGCAATGGTGGTGTGATCCCGGGTTAAAAAAAACTTGGGAGGAATTGGAATCTGCCGGCACCGTGTGCGTCCATCGAGTCCATGCCATGTGGGACACTTTTAATGAAGAGCTACTCGCTATTAGCCCGTTGCTGCTGCAGTTCCAGTTTACTGCTAATTGCTAACTTGGACAGAAATGTATACTAGTATTGTGTGTGTGAATTAACCGTTAAGCCAGGGGCTAATTGCGGCTTTGCATGTCTGATTAAGAAGCTTCCTTGGAATTTCTGGGGATTGGGTTTGCTTGCCCTGCCTTGTCCTGCTTGCACTGTGTTGCACATGCTCTTCACCAAGCTCGACTTAACCGGGCTTGGGTGGGCTTAAATTGGGCTAGAATTCGACTTGAGCTGCAATATTAATGGAATTAAATTTGGATGAGTACAGTAAAATATTTTGAGAAATTACATGGTAAATGATCAAACTAAAATATAGTTACTAGAGCGAACTGATATATTAATGGCATCAACTTTCAGCACATCTAACTCTAGTTTTTTGTTAGATTTAATTAGTAAGTAAGCTTAGAACAACACATAAGCGAGCATCAACACAATTAATTTTTTTCTTGGTAATTTAACCAAGTTTTTCACAATGTTTACAAATGAGAGTTCTGAAAGCACAGTGAACTTGGTGGGCCGTTCAAGTTGTGCATTTTCTAATTCCTGATATTTTTTTCCTAAATCTTGTGTTGTCAATTGTGCTGCTAACTCGAAATTTTTTATCCTGCCCACAAGAGCTTCCCCCTTCCTATAGAAGTTTTGATTACAAATTTGTGTTCACCTTAGTTGGTAAACTTTTTTTTCTATAATTGATATATTTTGTCACATCACACCTATACTATTTTCCTTTATGTCTAATGTGTAACTGTTGTAATTTTTATACTTGCTTTTGTGTATGCTTAAATATTATGTGCATCCAATATATGAGACCTAATCTGATTTATAATACTTCATGCTTCCACATTGTGGTTGTAGTTTTTATTAGTCGGTGTAACCTCTGTTATCAGAATTTACGTTTCTTAGTTTACTGCTTGATCTAGTCTTTGGTAGTAATCTAATGTAGTATAATCAGTTTACCTTTTGCATACATCTCGTGTTGAAACATTTACTTGTCACACATCTCGAACAAGTCAAGCAATCTAACGTTCGGAAAACATGTATCACATATTTTGACCGGATTTTGCATTACTTTGATCATTGCAGTCATTTGTTAAATACACACTACAGATAGTTTAACCTTCTTTTTTTCTGCGGAGATGCAGATTTAACCTTAACTCTTTCCATTTGGCATGATTCTCTTCCCCTCGAAAATGTATTGATTGAGAGGGAAAATCTACTCATATTTTACATACACATACATGAAAGTATTTTTCATGAGAAGAAATATACTACTGTCATTTTGACTTATCAAATCATAGCATTTCAATCTAATGATTCATAAAACCAATCTATAAAGCTTCAAACATATTACAGTCAAACAATATACTACTGTTGAGATCCAGTGGGGAAGCACCAGATATGTGGTGGAGTACTCGTGGCTGCACTACTCTATTCATCATAGTTTAAATCCTAGTGTCGAGAAATGTTAGGTACACATGGGTACACTTTTAATTAATAAGGTCTTAGTAAGCCTAGGGGATTTGTCATCGGTCTTCATATTTTTGAGCATATGTTAGGATACACATTTGGAGAGTATGGTGTGTAGTGGTGTGTACATTCATATTTAGTGTAATCGAAAAAGAAAATGTTGACATCTAGTCAGTGTTTGCAATTTCGGTCTGAAATTTCCCTGGATAACACTATTTTGCCCAAAATTTTCAATTCTTTTTACATTTTTCTGAATTTATTCAAAATTTGCTCTCTTTTTTTTCAATTTTTTAATAAAAAAATCGTCCTGAGAAATTCTGAAATTATCTCAGAAATTTCGGTGCCCCAGCGTAAATATGCAAAATCAAATTGCAAATACTTCTGTATTTATTGTGTTGTAAACAGGTGTTTATGACTTTTCCATTCTCTTAAATCTTGATGCTCTTCCTCGGTGTCGTTCTCTCATTATATATGTTCCTGAACTGAGGTGTGAGGGTACACAAGTTAATATATAATGATCAATTTGTATCACATCCTAATGCAGTATGTGTCCCTTGCAATCTGGAAATAACAGCTCGATTAGAGAAATTTACAGTTAATTAACAAAGGCATTAGTAAGTTTCACCAAAAAAAACAGTGTGAAACCACACGCAGCTTCACATGCATGGCCAAGAAAAACTCATAACTAGCAAAAGATTTCCCCTCAAAATGCTCTAATAAAACCAAATTTTAGTACAACACACTGGCCTCTAATTATAGCCAGGTCAAACCCAGTTGCATTATTAAAGTTTAAGCCTGATTTGATCATAGTCAAATGATGATGGTATGGATCGACGCGGTATCTCAAAACTCTCACAAATTCCTAGGACAGAAGCCCCTCGTGGCCTGGAGCACTTGTCCTTGGTTGCAATTTTTTTCATCTCCGTTTCACAATCTCGATGCAAATTTGGTTCCTAGCTAGCTAGTGAAATTAAGGAAATTAAAGAGGGACATCATCAAAAGCTTCAATGTTGCAGTGTGTGTTGCTTCCAATTAATAATGGGTATTACAGTAGTATTTATGCCAGTGAGTGCTTATGCATGCAAGTATATATTTATGTGATCATGGTATGCATGACACATCATCAAACAACGCACCATTACACACACCACACATAAATAAGCGCCCTTAATTAAAACATGCTAAAAAAGACATGGACTAGGAATAAAATCCTTAACTTCTTAACAAAATTCTTTTGAAAATACACCTACACAGTTGGAATTAAACTAGCAGAGTCATCCCATGACTTTTGATCTGATCACTATTACAGAAAACATTTTTATAATAGACTAATAACCCATTTTGTACAAGTGTTTACCCAGCCACCTATCCTGCGGACATCGGCTATCTTAAATACACTACTACTACAAAACAACCTATTTTTATCAATACTAGGTAGAGAAAACCTGATATTGATAGGGTTTTTTTGCCCAACTACCTAATCCGCATCCAGCATGGCTAAGAATGATTACTCATCGGTGCTGGTTTATATTAAAACCAACAATCATGAGTCATCAATGTTGGTTTTTAGGATAAATTGGTACCAAAGTGAAAGAGCCGAGCTACTTGATGCCTCAGATTGAGGCAAGCCGAGCCGAGCTGATGAAATAAGAAACCAATTGACTGCTCTCTCCCCTCTTCTCCCTCTCACACTTTTCATCTCTCTTACTCATTTCTCCCTATCTCCTTCTCACTCTCCACCTCTCCATCTCACTACTCCCCATCTCTCCCTAGTAACAACCACCACCACTTCATCTCTCTTTTGCGCTGCCACCGTCGCTCCCATCCACCGCCGTCCCAAAGTGTGGTGGTGGAACTACGTAGGCACCAGGTTTGGTGGCCCTGCTACTACCTCGTCTCCCTTTCATGTCGCCACCACCGCTCCCATCCACCGCCGTCCCAATGTGTGGTGGAGGTGGCCGCACGAGTGCCAAATCTGGTGGCCCATTGTGGCCTTGTCTCCCTTTAGTGCCACCACCGCTGCCATCTTGATGTGTGGTGGAAGAGGCCATGTGAGCACTAGATCCAATGGCCCCTGGTGGGCCGAAGCTTGAGGGCTGCCAGATTTTGCCCTCGCACCGTGTCTTCCACCATGATGTGAAGGAAAAGGGAACTGGGACTAGCTCTCCATGGAGTTATTGATGGCCGCTGCTAAGGCTTCACAATGGTGTTGGCAGTTGCTGCTGCTGACCTGGTGGAGCTCTCCATGGAGCCGCCCAATGAGTCTCCTTATGTAGACGATGGCAAGTTTGAGGAGTTTGAGACCAACAAGGCATGCATTATCCATTTCCTTACCTTCAATTTTTTTCCAAAGATCCTGATGATGTGTGGATGTATTTGTGTTGATTTGCGGTGGTGTTGTGAGTTTAGTTGAATCAATGCAACTAGCTCATTCTTGATCTTTGATATGGATACTCTTTTTCTTGATCTATGAATCTTGTTTGTGTTCTTCTTGATTTTGTTCTGTGGCATAGATATAGGGATTATTAAGGGGCATGATGTGGATGTGAATCTTGGGGGCCGCTCTTGGGGGGTCGCTTGATGCATCAGCTCAAATCGAGGCAAAGTGTCGAGCCAACCTCTTTTTTTTTGGCTTAGGGGCACATATCAGTGTCGGGCAAATCAATCAGCACTGATGGTTATCATTCCTAGAATTCGAGTGACAATTCAGAACCCGGCACTGATTGGCTTTCCAAACCGGCACTGATGGGTCCCTTACTAGCGGTACACTGAAAAATTGTTTTTCACGGGCGAATCACTTGAGCAAAACCACCAATGAAAATATGTTTTCAAGGGCAGTTTACTTAAGTAAACTACCTGTGAAAATCTTTTTTCAAGTTAAGTGAACCACCTGAACATATAGAGTAACACATGCATATATCTCTTTGAACAAATAAAGGAATTACATTGTTCTCTACACATTATACCCAGATTTCATCGCAAATTATATACTACAACTCAAAAATCATCAGATCATCTCATCACATATGTCAAATAGAAAAAGAGGATGTCATCCTCATTCAATAACATATCACAAGAGAATAAAACTTAACATAATAGTATTTACATCAGAATCCAATCACAACAATATTTATAACACCATCCTTAATAGTTTAAGTTATCCACAAAAATAAATGTAGATTGCTCTCTTTCCCATCGACAAAGTGATTCATGTGAGGCAATGTCTCTGGTCAAAATAATTACTATTCTCATGATAGATTTTCATGCTAGATGAACTAGCCCAAATCACTTTGTATTGTAGCAATATGTGTTTCATTAAGTTGGATGGAGGTTGTTTATGTGGGCCGCTGTAATAAAACACCAAAAGAGTAATCATAATAGAAAACAATATAATTAAGAACCAAATAATTTGTTCAATTTGAAATGTTGACTTACCAAGTTGAGGTTCATTATATATCTCCCGTACCAAAATTTGGTAAGCCCTGTAGATATGATTGAAGAACCGATCGGTTTATGTAAAGAGTCTGATTGATACAGAGAAAGAGCCGATTGAACGGACTGAAGATAGATTTAGTTTAGTCACAAGATGAAAAGTTATCTAGATGAAACTAAGTATGAAGAGGAGATGTAGAAGCTACGGCAGGGTACTATATCTATATATGAGATATCTTATAAAGATAGGTAGGTTTAGTTAGTTTTTATTAACTTTCTTAGAGATATTTTTCTTTTATATTTTTAGTAAATAATATTCGATGGTTGTTGTAACTATGTCGGACTTTTGTAATCCTAGGGTATAAATATAGACCCCCTATACCATACAAGTAATACGAATGTTTTTCACCAACTCTTCTGTAGTTCTGTACCAAACCACATTTGTCGTGGAAGAGTTATATTACAAAGAAGGAATGGACAAAAATCCAAATTATGCCCTAAACTTTTGTACCAGTCTAAATTATGTCCACAATGGTGATGATTGATGAGGGCCTTGGCCATCGTCTCTATTTTTCCTCACTTCCCCAACCTCAGCAGGTGATGCCAATGACGGTGAGGCAAGGAACATCAAAGACCATGGAGCTTCACACTAGCTTGAGGAGCTTGACGATTATAGTTGCCTCCACAACTTTCCCTAGTCAAGTTCGAGCGGCGGAGCTTGGGAACTAGAGAGCCTCGAGCTCCGTATTAGTTCACCACCGTCCCAAGCTCCGCGTCCATCCATCACCGTTGGTTGCCACCACCCTAAACTTTAGGTGTATCAGTCAAGCTAGAGCCGTGGCTGTAGAGCACACAACCATGGATGTAGAGGCCACTTGATCAATTGGCTCAATGAGCTCACTGCTGTCTTTCAAGGTAGAGGAGGAGGTGGTGAATGGAGCCACTGAGAGGTCAATGAGCCAGCTTTGTTGGCTTGGTGAGCTCACTACTGTCTTTTATCGCCCAGGCTGCGAGTTGCCACTAAGCATTGACCTACTTCGTCCTAGTCAAGTGTGCCTTAAGGGCACATCCATGAGGGCAACAATAAGATAGGATGGTGCTACCCAATGACACACTCACCAACATCCCCGCTCGTCTCCCACTGTTCTGCTTGGCCACATCCCACTGTATTTGCATGGTGAGCCGCACGGTGGTCGACACCCACGTGCTGCTTCACCCACCTATGCCCACGCTCCTTTGCTTGGCTCTATGGTGTTGCCATCATGAGCACCATAGATGTTATATGCTAGCTCACAGGTTGGCGTCCTCTATGGGAGGAAGGAGAAGGGGATGGGGGAAGGAATTTGGTCACTGAACATTTGGAACAATGAGCTCACCTCGCCGATAGCTTCTAGAAGCCCATCCCTTTGTCTATGAGCACCGAAGGGCACCAACCGATCCCTTTTGATGCTAGCTCTAGAGGGTGCCATTGTGGCCTCTTGGGTGCTCCTGCTAGGGTTGGAGAGAGAAGAGGGTAGGTAGGTAGAAGAAGAGGAAAGAGTATGACTAGATTGCCATGTGGATTATCCACTGCCACATGGGTGACACGTATGACTAAAACCACGTTCTATCTAACTAACAGGGGTGATCCATCTAGTTTTTAAAGTTTGGAGCACAAAATGTATTGTAGTGAAGTTAAAGAGTAAAACATGCAAAAATTTAGGGGTAATTTGGACTTTTTCCTAAAAAGCCCTTCTTTGAAATCAAAACCATTTTCTATTTAGAGGTCTTCAATATGAGTGTAAAGAGAAAAGGTTTTGCAAGTTGATGGATTTGTGTGATATTGATCGGAATTTTTGATCAAGATTATGGTGGAGACAAGGGAGACATATTTTTTGTGGTATTATTGATTTGCAATTCCAACTATGGCACAGATGAATTTTTTTTCTAAAATAATCTTCAATATTGATTTGCTGGTAGTAACATCCCAAACAATTAAAACTAAGTTTAAGTGTAGAACTTACATATATAAAATGCATTTCACCCTCCTGATGAATGTAATGGAGCATGAATAATTTAAACTTTCTGCACACCAAAATTTGCATTTGCATTAAAACAGAGCATTGCCAGAATTTTAGTGAAAAAGGTACAATTGATAACATTCTAGAAAGTTTTCACCCCCATAATCTAGCCTCACATTCACAAGAACTTGTGAGCATGATACCTCAATTCTCTCCCTACACTCATTTTTTAACCGACATTTACTACTTCTTAGCAAACTGCCAATGTTTTTTTATAGGTAAAAGAAAATATATTATAATATGTCATAGCAAAATATTTTTTTTATCAAATATGTTTAATTTATGGTATTCACTTGTTTAAATCAAATATTGGACTACTCCAAAATATTAGAAAATATTATGGGCAATTTTTAAAAACTTCAAAAGCGATCGGGTAACAGCTCTACAGCCACCGATAAATCCTTTTAAAAGAGTATAGTACGTATCTCTGTTGTTCTAAGGCTAATGCCATATATGCTGTTGTTTCAGAATATGTTTGTGCACCTCGATATATTTCATCCTCCATCCTCGTTCTTGTTGATCCAAGAGGACATGATCATGCTTTGGTAGAGGAAGCTAGCTGCAAATTGTTTGTGTGCATCCAATTCAATTAATTTCATCCTTGATGAAAAAGGCAATGAGAGGAGTTTTCTTCCCAACTGTAAGCTCCGTATAGAGCACATCGATCGGCTTGGAAGAAGGAAAATGAAATACAGACAACTGTTCTAGTCATAATCGTTAGACTTGCACTCCATTTTTAATGTTTTTATTACACCCTATATATATCAAAGGAACTTAGTATCTTGTTGATCGTGGCTAAGTCTTCGTTGTCGACCCCTTCCTGGATTGTTCATATTCTAGAGATTGACATATGCCTAATTGAAGCATCCCCATCAACTAGAATCTTTTGGCCATGTAGTTCTAATTCTGTCTAATATGCTTCTTGAAAGTTAGCTCCAACATCGATCCTAGTTGATGGCCTTCATAAGTATGAATGGCAAGGTGAACATCATGGTGATCTCACATATCTCAATCACCTCCATGCAGAGTAGTGTTCAGCATGGCAAGGAGAAGTTGCTTTTTGATAATATTATTAGAAGAGTGTTCTAAAGAAACCTGCAGCACCTCTCACAATCTTTAATTTATTACAACTCGAAAAAGTGAACCTGGTTAATACATATGAGTTACATAAAAAAATATTAGGACTTCCTAAAAACAGTTACAATACATCGATATGTCCGAGAAACATTAACTTCAGCTTCCCAAATGGAATTTTCAAAAGATTCAGTTCAGCTCATGCCCATAGTGCAATCAAGAACTGGACAGAATTGAGTTGAAGAGCTAGGTTGCTTTGCATATTTTGCTGTACTACTGAGCATGCATCAGCTTCCTCTAATTTTCATAGCGCTATACCTGATGAGTAATTTGCTTCACATATCACCAATGAAACTCACCCATTTACTGCTTCATCTGGGTGAACCATGCTGGATGCTTTTATAGTGAGCACAAGACACCACTACTACTGCAGCCAGATCGAGCAAGTGTTCATGTACACAAATGTTATCATATTCGTATCCTGAACTCCAAAACCCTAAAAGTAGAATAACCAAATCCTGCCATCAAGCAGGACAAGCAGCAAGAATCATTCATCATGACAAACACCAACCCCAAGTGTTTAATCAAACATAACTGTGCATAATGTATCTGGGTGTATATAAGTTGATCAATAATTAAATTATGTCGGTGTTGTGTCCCAGGTGATCGTAATTAACCACGTTACTTATGCATTTCCCCTGACACTGTATTCACGCTATAGCATTTTTTAATCTGTCTAGGTCAAACGTTGCTTCCGCTATGCACCTCTCTGCTTACGCGCAATGCAAATAATTGAATATTTCCGTCCCAATTTGATTCTTTAATTTTGCCAGAACAATATTTCTCGTCCAATTATATTCTTAAATTTTACCCTGTAAATACTTGGTTCTTATTTTGTTAATTTGTAGCTTAACCCTATCATGCGAAATAATAGGCAATATAATGACAAAAAACTAGTCACCCAATTTGTTTGAAAAAAAAGTTGGCATTGCCAAATTATCTGGCTTAGTTGAATTGGACCCACAATTTTAGTAGCCAATTACCTTTGCAAAAATTTTGGGTAATGATCAATTCTTGTCATTGTCAAAAAAAAAAGTAATGTTGCAAATGGTGAAGAGCCAAACATATGCATGCATTCCCTAGTTTCCCGTCCGATATTTTTGATTTGGACCATTTTCCCACTTAAATTTCACCGCTTTTTATACAGCTACACGACATTATTTAGAATTTATCCTACTTTTGCGCTGTTCATATACACATGTACTAATAGCACGAGATTGCGACGTTTACATTTTTAGTCTTCATAGTACTGTACTGTGATCTCTCCTGACAGAGATCATTCTGGAATTAGACTTTTGCCATCAACCGACGCCTACAGCATCAAGACATGCTTGCAGCACGCAGAAGAACGACTTATTAAAACTAATTTGGAATTTTCATGTCGTCACTACTGCCATTGCGTATGTACATAGACATAGTTAACTAAGCATCAGCTAGGTCATCATCACATGAACACCCACATTGTTAATTTTACTAATCACCACCGTCCTAGCCCAGATCATGCCTGCCTGCATGCAAGTCAACCCTAGCTAGATGCTGGCTGGCAGCGACAATAGACATGCATATATCAGAATAAATAGGCATTGCAAACGAGAGAGAAAACTTATTAATGAAGCTTTTGACCGCCACTGGATTCTAAACCAAGCTACTAATGCTTGCCCGATTAGTTTTTCTGCTGATCGATCAGCGAGAGCGTGAGGCTCATGTGACGGATCTTGATTCTTGAGGAGACGCACGAGCTGAGAAAATGGCACTGCAAAACGAACCCTAGCTAACGTTCGGCTCATGTGTATATATTAGCATCAGCAATGGATCTAGAGGTAGGGTGTGAGGTGTAAATTGATTATAATATTATAGTTTAAGTAGAAATCACGTTAATTAATATTCAAGGTATCAATCGGCAAGAGCGTACAGTAGATTTCATGGCTCTTCACTAGTAAGGGGGTGTTCGTTGGTGAGGGATGAAAAATGATTCTCTGGTAGTAAAACGTAACAACATATTAGCGCATAATTAATTAACTATTAACTAAAAAACTTAAAAAATAAATTAATATGATTTTTAAAAATAATTTTCGTATAATTTTTTTATAAAAAACACAATGTTTAACCGTTTAAAAAAAAAGTGTTAGAAAGAGGAGGAAACAAACACAACCTATGTCTCCGTAGCAATCTATATTAGTAGAAGGAGCTGTAATGTTTTAACATTAGGCGATAATTAATTAAGCTCGTATGGCCATCAACAACGGATAAAGAGGTAAAGTTCTGTGACACGACTAGATAATTAAGATTTTGAAGTTGATTATAAATTAAATAGAAATACCCTAAATTATTTTCAGTGTGTCCAGTGGTAGCGAGAGCTAGGATGCATGCACTTGGTTCAACAGCTCTTCATATCACTGGCAAGTCTTAGTAGCCAGTATAGTAATGAACCATTATATTAGGTGTGCGGTAAGATCATGTATGAGCCTTAGCAATGGATGTAGAGGCAAAGTGGTGACATGTGGAATCACCTATGATGGATTGGTTTGATCAGTGACTCAGTTGGTAAATTAAAATTTTAGAGCTACTGAAATACTCGTAATTTTGAAGGTGTCAGTTGGCGACAAGCATGCATTGAATTCAGTAGCTCATCACCAGCAAACGTTGGTAGCCATCCAAGGTTGCCACAAAAGAAAGGATGAATCTTTCGAGTTACATTATCAAAATATAGGTATTTGTTAATACAAAGTAATATAGGCATCCATGCGGTCAAATTAGGTTGTCATAAAATTATTGCATGATAAATCATATCACTGCTTTGAAGCAACTGGGATTTGGACCTTGGCTGATATGAAAATTTTGGTAGGGCTCCTGTCAATGGCTACTAAGAGCATTCCTAGCAGCTGATTCAAATTTGATCCTCGGCCATCGAACAAAAGATTCCCTCTCTATATCCCTTTTCACTCCTATAGATCATCCATATCACACCTCCTATTTTAGTAATATCTTCCATCTACCCATACATTTATATTATTTTTTATAATGTCTATATTTGCAATGGATATATTTCGATCAACTAAATTATCAGCTATATTTGTATTGGATATATTTTTTTATACAAATATATTTGTAATGGATATTTTTAATGGCTATATTTACAATGGATGGATATTATTTTGAACGGCTAGTTGTAAAGGCTATATATTCAAATGGATAGCTGGGAATGATCTAACGATTACTATATTTATATGCATAGCTTTCCAATGGCTAGCAGTGCATTGTTTGCTATATATACCAGTTCATTGTTTGCTATATTTCCAACGGCTAGCTTTCCATCCACATTATTGTCCATCCTCTTGCATCACTCAATGAGCTACATTTTAAGACATTTTCTCTTTTGGATGATTCATCCTCATCTGATGATCAACTCATCACCATTGCAGTGATAGCACAAGATAAATATGAGCGGTCGAATGCTCCAACGTGGTTCTGTCCTGGTCATCAGGTTATTCGTCATGATTGATGAGCTGATCATGATAAGTAGTATCACAACTACTTAATGGAGCATCCTAGTTATGGCACAATTTTATTTCAACGAAGGTTTGCAATTAATCTATACATTTTGGTTGATTCATTTTTCTTGGCCACCTCTCTTATTCTAATTTTTTTGCACATGTTTAGAATGAGTCGTCCTCTATTCTTGCACATAGTTTATGCTATGGAAGACCATGATAGTATTTTGTGAAAAAAATGTTGCTGATGCTTTGGGTCTATCACCTTTACAAAAGCTTACTGTTGCACTTAGAATAATAACTAATGGAGTCGTAGCCAATACTCAAGATAAATATTTATAGATCGTAGATAGTACCACTATAGAGAATCCCAAAAGGTTTGTGGGATCTATTGTTGAAGTATTTGGAGACGAGTACTTGCGATATCCAAATACTACTAACTTACTTGCACTTGAAGAGCAAAGATGTTTGCTCAGAATGCTAGAATGCATAGATCGCAATCATTAGGAGTGGAAAAATTAGCCATCCGCATGATAGGCATGTAAAAAGGAAAATCTAATAAGCCTACTAATTTTAGAAATCGTTACTTCTCACGATCTTTAGATTTGACATGTATTCTTAGGTTTGCCAGGATCTCATAATGATATTAATGTTCTTCACCGCTCTCCTCTATTTGCAAGGCTAGCTGAAGTACAAGCTCTACAAGTGAGTTACAATAGGTTATTACCTTGCAAATTATATATATCCACCATGGGCCACATTTTTGAAGACAATATCAGAACCACAAGGAAATAAAAAGAAACACTTTGCCACAAACAAGAATCAGACCGGAAAGATGTAAAGCAAGTAATAACATGTAATAACATATAGTATTGTCACAATCAACTCATTCCAACGGACACGATATGATCTCATTCTGCCAATGCATGTAAAATGCTTTTACTGGTCCATTCAAAAAACTAAAGTCCATGTCCATAATTCTTTCTTCTCTTGCACTTTTTTTTTACTAAATCTAACTTCCATTTCTCTAGTTACAACCTCTCTTTTTCTAGTGAAATAACTTCAGCTAACCGTTCATTTCTCTCCTCCTAGATTGAGTACTCATCTCTTGTGACCATATGTTATTCAATGCAACAACTACAGAACTACTCTCACTTGAACAGGTTGAAGAATTACCTCGCACTCATTTTGTCTTTTCCATCTTCTTTCTAGATGATCTCACCAAAGGATTAGATGTAGGTGTGTCAGGGTTGCACTCAAATTGAGTAGAGTTTGTGCTCGGATACGCCATAAGACTTGCATTGACATTGACATGAGTCTTCAGTTTTTTTCTTCTGAGACAACCTACTGTTCCACTTTGGATGAAGATGTAATATATCCCAACAGTGCATTAAAGAAAAGTTCTTATTCTCTTCTAATTTGTACAAAGTAGAAGCCTGAGTTATATGCAAAAAAAAAAACATTTGATTAATGCACATTATACAGTCAATGAATATATCAAGATGCAAGGAAAATATAGATGTTACTGCTTACATAATCTTGAGTTGTCATTCCACTCTGCGTTCTATTAAGAATCTGCTCATAATATCCACATGACTGGTTAATGTGTACCCCAGTGGTTGTTGAGAACTTTGGTTACAATGTCTGGTGGATTTTTTGTCTTCATAGAAGTATTGATGAATCTTGTGATTGCATCCAAAGTGGTATTGAGCCATGCCAACACCAACATTTTGTCTTATGCAATGGTAAAATTCTTTAATCTTTTATTGTTTGGTCTAGAGGACCCCCAACTTCAACACTTGGTTGTTCCTGCTTGGCTGTGGTTGCTCTCTAATTGGGGAAAAAATTAACTGAGATCCCAAGTTGCTACATCAATGTCTGAACCCAACAAACCAACGTAGCTATCCATCAATTCACCTAGCAAGAAAAATCATAGCAAGATAAATACAAGTGATAAAGCATGCTGTCAATCCAAGTGTATTGTATTACAGATCTTACCAATAATACTTAAGTGACAACTCTTACTCTAATCAGATGTTCCTCTTTCTCTCAACACTCTATCCAGGAACTTCCGACGGAAGGAGGGGATGAAGGGCAGAGGAGGATGGCCGAGCAGTTGGCGGCGTAGGTTAGTGCTGGGGGCGGTGCAGCTGGGGTCAGCGTAGCAGCCGGAGCAATGGGATGCACAAATAGTGGGAGTGATGCAGACGGGGGTGGAAGGTCGGTATTGGGGAGGTGGTAGTGATATGGCATGAGGAGAGAGGAATGCCAAATTTGCTGTTGCTCTCTCCGGGATAGCGGACACGCTATTTCTGGATGTTAGAATGGCATATCTGCTGGAGCTGGTTTTTTTCCTCTTGTACTATATTTTGTCAATGGAGGACGCGATAGCGGAGCTGCTGGGAATGCTGGGTTTCTGTCTTTGTTTTCTATTAACAGACTATACCAAGAAGTTATATCTATATACCGGTGGAGAATCTTTGCGAGAGATTACTAATTGCTGATTATCAAGATATAGGTCAATGGAAAAGTACAACTATGTGAGCAGGATATAAGCCTAGTGCTATATTTAGTTTCTGCACGTTTAATTTTGCTTGCATGCACACGAGCTTCAATCTGTGGCCGCCGTGCGCGTAGGAGAAGATGGCCGAGAATAGCTCGCCATGAACACAAGCATGCAGCCACAGGAGGCGATTGAATAAAAGGAGAAGAACAACAACAAACGCTTTTCAGGCAGCACAAAAAATCCTTGCGTTCACTAGTTTCGGTTTCTTCTCCGGCTCACTGCCTTGGCCGTCGGTGCTCACCGCCGTTTGGTTTCTAACACTATCCCCAGTGGTTTGGATGCTTTGGTCTGACTTTGGTAATTGGTATACCAGGGCACTGGTGCATGCTTTGCTGATTGTTTTAAGGGAAATATCAGAGTTTCTCTAATTTTAATCACCCAAACAAAGTCATCGTCAATTCTGTATATAAAAGGAACTGGATAGTTTTTTTTCAGGTATTCAACTCAATCTGTTCTTAATTTTGTGAGAAAAGTGCAAAGTGATTTTTTAGTTTGAGAGAATTAATAATTATAGGTAAAATTAACAGCATCAATTGTGCTGATGTCCTTGGATCAGATTTTCCTCGTTCAAACTCCAAAATCTACAGTAATCAAGGATAATGACCAAATGAAAATTTGAACTCTTAACGTTAGGCGATGGTGTTCATTTTGAAGAAAAAGGAGCATCAGAAATTCAGATAAGCTGAAAATACTGCTAGTGGCTAATCGAGTTTGTTTACCCGGGGTGTTTTCGGAGATCATCTTCTCCGTAAGAATTTGTCAGGATTCACCCGAAATACAAACTTTTTAATTCAAACTGTTTCAAACGCTCTTTTTTTTCGGAGAGAGGAATAGTTTCAAATGCTTAGCAGACGCATAATTTGCTGTAAAAGTTCAACCAGCAATGAAAACTGTTGGAATTAGCAGAGCTGCAAAAATGGGCCAACTTCATTAGAGGGACATGCCCAGCAGATAAAAGCCCAAGGAAATACAGCCATTTGGGCTTTCGGTTTCTACACCATAAATTCCATAGCAATCGTGTTGGCGCCGAAACTTATAGGGACGGATCAGACCTGACGGAGCTAGCGGAGGTCCAATCCGATGTGAATGTGCGAATACATCAATGCTTAAGAGATCTACTTCACTCCATTGTAGGTTCTTCATTTTTATTGGATAGCATGCACTCCCAATTGTCCTTCGGCTTCGTTAGTTGGTTCAAGAGCGTATCGAGATTCTTTGGCTTCGTTGTCCCCTTGTCAGGACAAAGGAGATGCGAGTGTACCAGTTAATTTTATCTTATAATTGATAAGGAGATAAACCGATGAGTCAATCGACCGATAGGCTAATATGAATTGTTGTTATCGGCTAATTGCCAATAGGGGCTAGAGCACTCGTCCATCGGCTTTTAAGTCGATAAAGGCATAGGTAGATGATGACGAAGAAAATAAAAGACACATCAGCTATAAATCTGATGGTGTTCTGAAATAGTGTGGTGCTTCGAATAAGATAAAGGACCCATCGGTTGTAAAACAGATGGCGCTCTAAATAGAATATGCGATAGCGCTCGATAAGATAAAGCACTAATCGGCTATAAAGTCGATGGCAGTCCGAATAGAATATGCGATGAATAAGAAGGAGTAAGACCCGATCCTCCAAATATACGAGACATAGTGACCACCGTGACGGTACCATTAGAGTTAGCCTCGATAGATCAGACTGAACCGAGACAATATGAGACTAAGGCTAATGGCAATGAGGTGGCAGATGCTAGATCGAATGTGTGGGCGAAAGGAAACGATGAACCCATCGGCTAGTTGAGCCGATGTGAGAAGATCTCTAAATATATGTGTGTATTGACTGAGAGGTTGATACACTGGGTGTGAGATTCAGGAGAAGTCACTGAAGATGTATGTGTTTTGGCTAAGAAGCCGATACACTTGGTGTGATGTTCGATGTGTAGATAACTCATCGGCTAGTTACTTCGATAAAACACTGAATAAAGACCCATTGCCTTATAGCTCAATCTACTATTAGTAGTCTAGTAGGTCGAATCTAACCGATGCAGCACAAGACTAATGACAGTAAAAGAAGTTTGATAAGCCGATAGATCCCACATGAATGTGATGTGGTATATTTAATTGGACTAATAGGTCGGACCTAACCGATGTAGCCTCAAATAGAGCGAATACATCAGGATAATGACGGAGCTTACCCTTTCGCTAGAGTTCGGATCTAACAGATGTAGCCTCGCGTCGAGAGCCAAAACTTGTTGATTAAAAACCTAGACAAGCTAGGGTGGCAATGCACCGAAGATGTATTGATCTAAGAGATGAATTACAAGTTTCTAGGGGTCTATATTTATACCCTAGGATTACAAGAGTTTAATGTAGTAAGAACAACCATCGGATATTATTTTCTAAAAACATAAAAGGAAAATATCCCTAAGAAAGTTGATAAAACTAATTAAACATGCCTATCTTTATAAGATATTTTCTATATAGATAAAGTACGCTGCCATATCTTCCATGTCTCCTCCGTAGATTTGGTGCCATCTGGATAATCTTTTATTTTTAATTGAACCAAATCATTGCTTGATCTATCCAATTGGTTCTTTTTTTTATCAATCGGACTCTTTCTAATAGGCCAATCGGCTCTTCAATCTATCTATGAGCTTACCAAATTTTGGCGCAAATAAATTGGTACAAGCAAAGTAGTCCATTTTGACTCCCTAAATTATTAGCCAAATATGATTCATATCCATTATATATTCTAAGTACTAAAACCAATGTAAACAGTTTTGAGGGTGGTTTAGGCTAACATGGTGCTTATGTGGCACATTGACCTATTCTTCATTCTATGTAATAGCTACGTGGCGCTTATATGACAGTTCAGTTCGGGAAAAATTAATCAAATTAAATATATATATAGAACCCACACGAAAGTCTCTTAGGAAAAAATAAAAAACTCTGTGACCCACATGTCATCCTCTATCTCCTTCCCACTCTACTTCTCTCCCTCCCTCCTCTTTCTCTCATTTTCTCTCCATCTCCATGGTGAGCACCACAGCAATCATGCGGTGTGGGTGCACAGTCACCGTTGATCTACTAGAGCTTGGGGTGGAAAGGTGGTGGAGATGCACGGTTGGCACATAGACCGCTTCTAGGTCCAACTGGGCTCGACCTGTGTGGTGTCATCTAGTAAAGATCTAGGTTTAGGAAGTCAGTGTCGTCATCTTCCCCTAATGTCCCCACCTGGGTGGACATCATATTACTGATGCTCAAGGGCACTGGTTGCCTGAGCCACCATGCTGGAGGTAGGACAACGATGTGGGGCTCACCAATCGAGCTCACTAGTAGCCCCCGCTAGCACTGTCTCCCTTTCTAGATGAGCTCGAGCTCGACAGTCACCACCACTATTGTCTTCTTTCTTCCTTCCCTCTCTCTTCTACTATGTTTTCTCATCTCAACTTGTCATGGCTGCATCGCCCTCTGCCTATAGCCACCTCATGAAGCGCACCCTGAGCCTCCCATACCCAGTGACAAGCTTGCGACCATGCCACTAAGTGGGAGTTAGTGAGGAGACCATAGTGGGGTTGGTCAAGGGTGATCATAGCTTCTCATTGGTCATTTCCTGTGACTAGTGCGCCTAGCAATGGAGAGGGGCAGCACTGCCAAATCTACCTTCCTCGTCAAGCTTGCGCACACAATAGAGGTGGCAGCCGATGAGACCTATCAAGCTCGAGGTTATAGTGGCTAGAGAAAGAGGAAGAGGAAGGGTTCCTCACATGACAAATAGAAGGCTACTTGCGGCCACGTCAACCAACCTCACCACCAATGGATCTCTCTAGCTGGCTGGCACCATCATCTTTCATATCCTCTCCAGATCTGCTTCGGTGTTGAGGGGAGACTTCGGAAGGATTTTGTCACACCCTAAGGCAGTGTTATGGCTATGTTGGGCTCTCGGCATGGAGAGAGGTAGAAGGAAGCAAGGTGAATGATGAACAAGAAGGCAAAGGGTTGAGGGAAATCTGGGAAAATGAATAAAGTATGGGGAGAGGGGAGCTAAATTGCAACCTTCAACCCCTTATATGCCGTAGCTGATAAGGCATGATCTGCCATGACCCACATGGAGGCCAAGTGGCTCCCCACGATGAGCAAATAGAAGCGTTGTCCCCTCAGTGGTCTCTTTTCCCTCGTAACCGCCGGATGCACGTATGGGAGACAAAATGGTAAGGCATCGCTTTGTCTCCCCAAAGTCCAGGACACAACACCAACATGGATTTTAGTGGGCTACGCATTGTGACATCATTCCCTATGGGCCAAAGTTTAGCAAGCAAGGGCGCTAGATGGCCAAAGAGCAAGAGCACCAACACAACCACCATCTCGCTCAAAGGCATGGGCCCCACCCCCAGTTTGTGATCTGCTATCAATGATGTGGAAACATGGATTCACCACAAGGCAAACAAGAGGCTCCTTGGCACCATGACATCCAACCACAGGACCTAAGGGGTGGTCCCTAGTTCAACTCGAAGGCCACATGCTACCTTCCCTGGGCTCACGAGAAAGCATGCTTTAATGATCGATGAGTGGTCCTGAGTTGGTTTGTCCCTAAGCACCTTGTAGCCCATTTGGTGCCACAAGAGAGAGCTCAAGGACCTAACTACTCCTAATACATTTAATACACCATGATGGATCGCACTGTCCTGCCTTATTCCTTGCACATTGCTTCATTAAAAAAAGACATGATGGTTATCTAGCCCTAAAGAGATGAGACGTGGAGGATGGGATAGCCCATACCGCCTATCCAATAAGGGTAGGCATGGGCTATCAAACATTGTGGGGGACCAGGTGGCATGGTTGACTCCATGAAGCTCACCTAGCCCTACCACCTTTAAAACTGCTTTGACTAGATGCCAATAGGTAGGGCCACAAGGCATCGATAGTGGATGATGGTGCCCCTATTAAGATGTCACCCATGCTAGCCAGTACCATTGGGGGGTATGTCGTGCCTTGAAATAGCCCCCAAACTCATCTTTTAATTTATTCATAGAAAAGGTAAAAATTATCCAAAAGCCTACAACAAATAAAAACGTTCAAGTTAAAACTCGAAATGGGCTTGAGAAATTTTCATTGGATTTCTCTTTGCCTCAAAATATTTAACCTATTTTTACTTTAATTTTTAGAGCACAATAAGTAATTATAAAACAAAATTTTATCAGTTTTATAAAAAATAAGAAATAAAAATTAAATATCTCCTCTCTCCGGTCTTTTTCAACCTAGCCTTCCTCCTCTTTCTATGCCTGCCTTGGTCTGCTGGCCTAGTCACACCCACCCACACGTGCACTGCTGTGCACCCTAGCCAGTTGCTCCCATGCTGGATCTGCTGATAGGTGAGGCTCGCTTATTATCCCTCACCTATGGCTTCCTCATTCACGCACCCTAAACCGTAGCACCTACGCTGTAGCCTTTTCAAGCCTTTTCCGCTTGCATGAAAGGGGGAATTACTCCCCTTCACTACACATTCAAACCTCTCTTGAATTCCCTCAAGTATGGGATTCAAATCCTTGGATTTCTCCTTCTTTCCTTATGCCAACGCCATTGATGGCGGTCGGATTTGTCACCGCCATTTCCACTCTCCACGGTGACACTTCCTTGCTTCCTTCCCCTTTAAGAGAGAGCATTCCTCCTTTCTCTCTTTTGACTGCTACCCTAACATGCTGCCCTCTTCTTTGCCATCATGCCGCTGCTTCCTTATTGCTTGCCGCTAAACCTCACGGGGGAAGGTCCGACCGGGCCAAACAGAGGTTCGACCAGGGAGAGATAGTGGCTTGGTCACATGAAAGCCTAGAAGATCTGATTAGCTCCAGTGTAGGTCCTTGCTTCGAGGTTCAAGGGTATGTCAATCAATTTGACCCTGTAATTGACAAGGTGAGGCGAATGGGTCAGTTAGATGATGGGCCGATACGAGCTCTTACTATCGGCTGGCAGTCGATAGGATCGAGTTGGTTATCGGCGGCATCCAGATGGATCCTGTTATCAACTAGTCACCGATAGGGATTAGGACACTCTTCCATCGGCTGGGGAGCCAATGAAGGGGTAGGCAGATGTCGACGGATGTGATGGCTCCAGGTGTAACAAAAGCAAGATCCTGATCCATTAGCCGCAGAGCCGATGGGGATATCAAAGGGTATTCAAAGGATAGCAAAGCACACGGGATCCCTCCTGGTTGCCGACGAAAACTGTAGCGCTCGAGCATCGGCTGAACAGTTGATGGAGGCGTGAGAGATAGATGCGTGGAATGGATTAGAGGACCTATCGACCAAAGAGCCGATGATGCTTCACGGCATCCAAAGCGTGGAGCGGGGCTCGATCCCTCGCAAAGCCATGAGGGCCAACGACAACGGTAACGGCACCGTTAAGACTAGCCTCGATAGATTAGACATGACAGAGGCTTGTACCGAGTGTAACAATGAGGAAGGAAAGAGGCGAGGCCATCGGATACCTACCGGCCGAAAGTCTGATGCAGGCCTACACCTAAACTCATCGGCCAGTCGAGTCAATGGGGAATAAGACTCGCTAGATCTCAACGCTAGCCATGTCAGACGTGAGCCCTGGAAGATTAGACCAAACCGAGACAGTACCAAGAAGCGTCCGACGTGTCTAGATTGACCTCTAGTGGATTGATCGTTAGACGATACGCGAGACGGATGTGGGGCTTGCAAGAGGATAGCTTGTTGACTACTCACTCTAATGAGACGCTGCACGAAGACTTGCCGGGGTGCTAGCTAGAACTACCGCTGCTGATCTCGTAGGTTGAACCTAACCGATGTAGCATGAGACCGTGGACGGAGGAGGGAGACCGACGCGCCAGCATGCCTTGCGTGGACATGATGAGGTACGCTCGATTCAACTAAGATGTCGAACCTAACCAATGCTGCCTTAGACGAACTAGAGCGTATGGTAAGAAGACATTTATGAAAGTATGAGTGCTTCGACCGGAAGGCCGATGCACTAGGTGTGATAGTCGATGGAAGTCTTATGAAGACATGTGTGTATCAACTGAGGAGCTGATACACTGGATGTGTTGCTTAAGGTATGGATAACTCATTGGTTAAATACTCTGATGAAATGCTAGGTAGAGACTTACAAGCTTACGGCTCAATCTACTGTCGGCAACCTCGTAGGTCAAGCCCAACCGATGCAGCACGGGACCGACGACGGCAGAGAGAGCTTGGTAAACCGATAGACCTCGCATGGACGTGATGCGGCACACTCGATCTGACTAAGAGGTTGAACCTAACCGATAAAACCTTAGACAAAGCAAGATATACCAGGATAGTGGCAGGACTTACCCCTTCACCAGAGATAGAACTTAACCAATGTAGCCCTGCGTCGAGAGCTAGAACCCAATGGTAAAAACCTAGATGAGTTAGGGTGGCGATGCGCCAAAATTGTATTGATTGAAGGATGATTTACATGCTTCTAGGGGGTCTATATTTATACCCTGGCATTACAGAGTTTGACGTGGTTACGACAACTATTCGACGTTATTTCCTAAAAATATGAAGGAAAAATATCTCTAAGTAAGTAAACTGAACTAACTAAACCTTCCTATCAACATAAGATACGATTTACATAGATAAATTACCCTGCCGTGATTTCCACGGCTCCTCCTCAGACTTGGCCTCATTTGGATAGTCTTCTATAATTGGACTGAATCCTTCCTCATTTCATTCGATCGGTTTCTTCCCTATAGCAGTCGGACTCTTCTTTACTAAACCGATCGTCTTTCCAATCCATCCATGGGCTTACCAAATTTTGGCGCTGACACTTACATAGCTACTGTTGTTTTGCTCGGGCCGAGACTCAGTACAAGCCAAGACCTCATTGAACCTTGGCATCACCATCACCGCCTTCACCTCATCATTCTACACCTCAGGTACCTCTTCCCTAAGCCCAAAGGCCGTCAGAACACCACCACCCACGATGGCCTTGTGCTTCTCTGCCACCAAGACTTCCCTAGCCGCCGTCCTTCTCTACCTCCTCGTCGCCACACCTCCTTGGTGATCTCATGGGAGTTTGCTGCCCCTTCATTTGCTCATTCGTGATGGCGCCACCATGCTGATGGTCACAGGTGGTGATCAGGTGTGGGCGCCACTTCTCGTTGACTACGCCTATTTGGCCTCCTCCGTGGGGCTCTCCCATTAATCCTCTTGTGAGGCTTACATTTGAGGCCCACACCCTTGACTCGGTGGCCATCTCGGTGCACTCAGTCCACCATGGTCTTTGAGGCTAGTGCAAGGACCCCACCACTAGTGCACTTTGTCAACATAGTCTTCCTGCAGTAGCGCAATAAACCAATTTTTTAAAGAAAATAAATTAAGAATATGTAAATATTCATTTGAACAGCACTAAACTTCAAATGGCAATATCTTGATCGTTTGAACTTGGAATTGACCTTTTCAAGTCTCTAATGTTTCCTTTAAATGTTAAGAACCCATTTATGTGCTTTGTTCCTTCTGTTTATGTGGTTTTTCTTAGTGTAAAGTCTTTTTCTTTTGTGTGTGTCATGTGGACGCTGTAGAGCCCATGAAACTAGAGGTTCAAGTCAAAGATTTGGGAAGCAAGTAAGGCAATTCGCATGAATTCCTTGAACATAGTATTGACCCAATATTTATAAAATTATGTTGATTTAAATTACTACAATATCTTTTATTTAAATTACCTATGTTATAACTGTTTTACTTAGCCATACCTTTTATTCCTTGTTATAACCTTATTAATTGTCATTGTTATATTATCACCTTGACAACCCTAGGTAAATAAAATCTTACTAGTGAGAACTCTATATGTTGGTGCTCACTAGTATTCGATAGGTACATACTTAGCCCTACTTAATTAGAAACCTATAGATGTTTTATAAACTTAGACTTTGGTTCTCATCACCTTGGTTAACTTTAGACTTATGGCAGGTTTGCCTGGACATGATAAGCTTCTCCTTTCAAAGTTCCCAGAACCTTCTTTTTGGTTGTGCTCAAGGTGCTTGCTTGATTTGGGTAGACGCACCTCGGCTGTCATAAGGACCGGTCTTTAGGCTTGTGCTGCAAAGCATAACCATACTACCACATGTCTAGGTGGTAAGACATAACCCACAGCTTAGATAGTCTTAAGTAGGATGACACGGATAGAGGCGTATGAAGTCCAGTGTGGGCTGATGTCTCTGTGGTAAATGAAGGTTACTCAGACGGTCTAGTCCACGATGAGTGATCGAGATGTTGAGGGTGCAACCATAACCTGCCTGTCTAGGAGACACTGGCCGTAGGTGGGGTTGTGTTGGTCTGACATTTTAGGGATAGGATGGGTGATGGATTATGTCTTGTTTTTCATCCAAATACTATGATGGTTTGGGGCACATGGTGACACGTGAGTAAGGCATGTCTTATGGGAAAAGATGTACACCTCTGATTAGAGTATAACCTATTCGAATAGCTGTGGCCTTAGTTATAGGCAAGTGTAGCAATTTACCCAAGTTAGTGGTTTCTCTTAATAATCTAGTATCATGTTTAATGAACCTAAAATTTGGAAGCGTTTGGCCTTGCATGGTTTAGGGTGATCTAAAGGGTTCTCTATAGACCTCTAGGTCAGTCTGATCTGTTTCTAGCCTATTTTAAGGCATATTCATAGGGTACATGGCCTTGATAATTAATTTGATGATAGCTATAGAATCATGCTTTATAAAAGCTAGGTCTTACTAAAATTATTTGAAATGCTGGTTTGCTGCAAATTTCAACCCTATAATAAAATCCCTCTTATCCCCTTAGCATTATTCATGCATTTGCCAGTGCTACTTGTTGAGTATGTGGTTTGTACTTAATCTTGCTTCCCTTTTCCCCACCTAGATGAATATTTCATTGGGAGATGAAGGTTTTGATGTCTAGCTCATGCCTATTATCAAGTGCCTATGGTCTTCATCCAAGTCTATCGAGTTTATCCTTGTATCTTTGAAGTGTTGGGCCTTTCATCGCCCATGTAATGAAACTACTCTATTTATGCTTCCGCTTATGTACTAGGTTAATTATCAACTTTGTTATATGTACCTTGCCTCCTAGGATAAGGATTAATGCAAGCACGAGTGGAAAATCGTTGGTTATTTTCTAGTTGTGATAGGTCACATGGTAGGCGCCTATGCCACCAACTCTGCTAGTGGTAGAACCACCGTAGTGGGAACAACAGACAAGTTGGTTAGGCATGGAATTTGATAGAGGGTTTTCATCAACTATCTTAGTCGTTGCCACGATTGGTAATTTTAGCCCATACCTTAGGTATGGTCAATGTGGTACCCCTAAAGAATAAAAGGGGAGGACCGGGAACAAGAAAACAAGGGAGAACTTGGACTTGTAATCTAGCTAAAGAAACATATAACACACATAGGTGTATGGTATCATGATCCCAAGAGGCCTAAACCTGTCTAAAACTCTCTCGTCCATTTGCTCGCTTGTCTCAAGGCCCCTAAGGTAGCTCAATGCATTCACCCCATAGCTGAATCCAAAGGGGTCCTACCAGATCTCTATTACCGGTGTTCATCCACCGATAGCTAGCATGGTAGGTAAGGGGTTGAGTTGTTGATCTTCCTTCCATTAACACCTTACGAAGCTAGTGATGGCTAGCAAAGACCATCGATTTCAGTATCACAAGCCCAGGAAGTGTGCTACTAGTAGTGTAGGTGCTTCTCAGGCACCCAACCCTCTAGGCCACTGGTGAAACCCTAGAGGGTCGATGGCTACAAGAGGTCACCAACCTGGTAAACATCTCTCATTGCAAGTTTTGGATGAGAGCACTTGTGGCATAACCCACAACAATGCATCAAGGGTTGCTACACCGCCGTGCTGACCCCTTCTCCTAGGTACTGAGCGAAGGTCTGATGGAAGCAACGCTCACCACCTCATCACACCCTAGTACTGACAAAGCAACAAGACCTCTGCTCCCACATCAATAAGCAAAGAGCCAACAAGGATGCATGTGTCACCCTTGATCGTCACCAAGAGAGGAGACAAGAAGCTAAGGCCCTAGATGACTAGGCCACCTTCGACTCAGCTCCTGACTACCACAGCTTGTCAAGGCATGAGTGCTGGCATACCACCTAGCTCCCTGGCACCTTTACATATGGTGCGGGATGCCTGGCTTTCACCCATCAACTTCACTAGATTCACTTCCCAGTCATGTTCTAGCCTAAGCTACTAGAGAATTACAACAGCTCCATCAACCCCATAGAATTCCTATAGATCTATAGGACCTCCATCCAAGTGACTGGAGGATTCGAGACATGATTGGCTCATTCTTGGCTCATGAACCATCCCCTAAGCTCCATTGGCTCATGGGAAGACCTATGCTACTAGCTCCTTGTGAACTTCGAGGGCACCTATGCATGCCCTAGCATAGAGTGTGACCTCCACACTGTCAAGCAGCAAGAGGGGAAACACTTTAGGTAGGTCTATAACACCATCCCACGGATCCCCCACCCCCAACGTGGGAGAAGAAGCGAAAGGAGAAGTGCAACGCCAAGGCCATCCTAGTGGTGGAGGGCAAAGAGCACAGACCACCATGCAACGACACCACCAACAACCAAAAGAAGCCCGTGCCTACCTAGAACAAGGCTAGCAAGTGGCACAACCTTATAGAGTGCCAGGTGATGAAAGGCCTCACCGAGTGCCCAAGAAGAAGCGTGAGGGCCATCGAGTGAACGACGATGTTGAAGATGCTACCAATGACGGTGACCTTTGGTTCTAGGAGACCGAGCAGGCCATCGCCAGCCTCGATAGAGTCACGTTCATCCTTCCCTCTCGTTGCAGCCTCAATATGACATGGCGTATGCTATGCTTAGCCACCCCGAGCACAGAGAATTCCCGATGGCTCAAGTGGTTAGACGTCCCAAAATCCTATGACTAGGCAAACCACCCTAAGAACTCCTAATGGGCTGGGCAACTAATGTCGGTGATCTCTCCATCATCTGCAACATGAAGGTAAATTGAGTCTTAATCGATGGGAGCATGGATTAGAACCTCATGTCCCCTATGGCATACGACAAGCTGCAGGTGGGCCTAAAGCTCCTCAACCCATTACTGGCATTTCATGACATCACCCCGAGCTACCACACCATACCCCTTAGGCACATGGCACTACTTGTCAACTACAAGACCCGAGACAACTTCCAAACCAAAACTATCATTTTTTACATCGCTAGTTTCAATTTTCCATCCTTAGGCATCTGACTCTTACCAAGTTCTTGATGGTCATGCACAATGAGTACCTCACCTTGAAGATGCTATGGCCCATCAGCTTGATCACGATGCCCACCGATGCCAAGAGTGCCATCTATTGCCTCGAACAGTCTCATACGGCCTTGGTCTCCCTAGGTTCTGACAAGCATGTGCCCCATGAGAGCTCGGTCCCAATTAAGGAGGTCGCATTAGGTGATGACCTGTCCAAGTGGTCACGTCGAAAATATCTCGGGCGACCATGCCGACATCTGGGAGGTCTGCTTAGCTCTAGTCTAGGCCGGTCGGCTTCTCTCCGTGGCTCGAGGTACATGCGCCGAGGCCGGTGAGGTTTGCTTGGCTCCGACACGATGGTGCAGGTGTAGGCGTGCCAGTTAATTTGACCCTATAATTGACAAGGAGGTAAGACGAACGGGTCAATTGGATGAAAGCTATAGCGCTAGGGCATTGGCTGAACAGCCGATAGAGGCATGAGAGATAGATGCGTGGAATGTATTAAAGGACCTATCGTCCAAAGAGCCAATGACGCTCCACGGCATCCGAAGTGCGGAGCGGGGCTCAATCCCCTGCGAAGCCACGAGGGCCAACGACCGTGGTAACGATGCCGTTAGGACTAGCCTCAATAGATCGGACCGAACCGAGACAGTATGAGGCCAGTGACTAATAACATGGAGATGATGGAGGCTTAGACCAAACGTGATGACGAGGGAGGAAAGAGGCGAGGTCATCGGCTATCTACCGGCTGAACATCCGATGCAGGCCTACACTTAAACCCATCGACTACTTGAGCCAATGGGGAATGAGACCCGCTAGCTCTCAACACCGACCACATCAGACGTGAGCCCTAGAAGATTGCACCAAACCGAGACAGTACCAGGAAGCATCTGACTTGTCCGGATTAGTCTCTAGAGGATCGATTGTTAGACGATATGAGAGACAGATGTGGGCCTGTGTTGAGGATAACTCGTCGGCTACTTACTCCGATGAGATGCCGTGCGAAGACCTACCATGGCGTTGGCTCGAACCACTACTGCCAATCTCGTAGGTTGAACCTAACCGATGCAGCACGAGACCGTGGACAGAGGAGGGAGACCGACGAGCTGGCGTGCCTCGCGCGGACGTGATGAGGTACACTTGATTCGACTAAGAGGTTGAACTTAACTGATGCAGCCTTAGACGGAGCAGAACGTATATTAAGAAGACATCTTTAAAGGTATGCATGCATTGGTGATCGGAAGGCCAATGCACTAGGCGTGACGGTCGATGAAAGTCTTCTGAAGACAGGAGCTTTTCGGCTGAGGAGATGATAAGCTAAGAGTGTTGCTCAATGTATGGCTAACTCATTGGCTAAGCACTTCGATGAAACATCGGACAGATACCTAGAGGCCTATGGCTCAATCTGCTGTCGGCAGCCTTGTAGGTCGAATATAACTGATGCAGCACAGGACCGATGATAGCAGAGAGAGCTTGGTAAACCGATAGGCCTCGCACGGATGTGATGCGGTGCACTCGATTTGACTAAGAAGTCGAACCTAACCGATGTAGTCTTAGACAAAGCAAGATATACTGGGATAGTGGTGGGACATACTCCTTCACCAGAGATCGAACTTAATCGATGTAGCCCCACATCTAGAGCTAGAGCCCGCCGGTAAAAGCCTAGACGAGCTAGGGTGGCGATGCGCCGAAGTTGTATTGATTGAGAGATGATTTATAGGTTTCTAGGGGTCTATATTTATACCCTGGTATTACAGAGTTCGATGCAGTTACAATAACCATCGGACGTTATTTTCTAAAAATATAAAAGGAAAAGATCTCTAAGGAAGTAAACTGAACTAACTAAACCTTCCTATCAATATAAGATACGATTTACATAGATAAATTACCCTGCTGTGATTTTCACGACTCCTTCTTAGACTTGGCCTTATTTGGATAGTCTTCTATAATTGGACTGAATCCTTCCTCACTTCGTTCGATTGGTTTCTTCCCTATAGCAACAGACTTTTCTTTACTAAACCGAGTGTCTTTCCAATCCATCCATGGGCTTACAAAAATTTAGCGTTAACATCACCTTCCTTCAGCCGAATGCTGATGTATTTGTATGGCATCCATTGGATATGCTAGGGTCCCTCATGCTTAAAGGTGTAGGGGCTAGGGTGGTGCTCACCTCTCTAACTAGTGAAGTGTTCTGGTACATCATGCAACTCCACTTTTGCACAACCAACAATACGACAGAGTACGGGGGTTTGCTCGCCAACCTTTGGGTGGCGTTTGGCCTCATAATCTGATGATCACTCATCAAATCTAACTAGTTCTATTGCCATTAGTTTAATTTTGGTGATTCATGACAAATCTAATTATATGAGACTAATGTTTTTTTGAGTTTTTCTTTGGCTAGTGTCATTTGGATAGGGAAATGAAAATGATGAGAGGTATATATTAAACTTCACATATTCTAATTTACTCTCTCTTGTGAATCCAAAATATAGGATGGACTCCCTCATTGATCTTAATTGATTATGTGCTTATGTGTTTCATTATATTCATATGCATGCACGTCTTGATGGTGAGCTTATTCTATATTTTGTTTCATATATAATTAATGAAATTTTCCCTTCATACCTGTACGAAGTATCTATCCCAAAATGATATAATCTTTCATCTCATCTCCACATGATTTATATAGGGTTATCGTCCATCACCAAAGAGGGAATAGGTTAAAAGATTTGTAATATTGTTGCTTTGGTGATAAATGATAAAGTGGATTTATGGGATTAACCTTTCTTTTATATAAGTTGTCAACTAGGTTATTCCCGGATAATGAGCTGAGATAGCTAGGCATTTGTTGATGATGGATCCTAATCATGATGAGGATGAAGAGTATGGAGATAAGTAATATGTGTCACTCTTTCTCTCCATCTATATTTTCATTGGTTCATATATATGTTTTCTATGTTATTGAAAAATATATTTAAGACTAATATTTGTTTGAGCCTTATCTTATTAGTTTTGTTTACTTTGAGAACATGTAAATCATGAATGTATGAATTTATGTTTGTTTGCATCATTGCTGAATTCCTTCTATATATGTATAAGATAAACCTCATCATTTCACCTTAATTATGCATATGCCCACCTCTCTTGTATATTATTTTATATGCATATATTTATGGGGAGCAAATCCTATGCATTTGTTATGCATGTTCTATAACCTTGTTATTCATATTTTGTATGCATATATTTATAGGGAGCAAATCCTATACACTTGTTATGCATGTTCTAGAACCATGTTGTTCATATACACCTTAGGTTGGATCTTGCACTTCAGCTCATATTTGAGTATATGGCACTTGTGGTGTTAATGAGTACTCAACAGATTTATTCATATCTTTGATGTGGAACTAGTTGGTCATCAAGTGAAGAATAACAACCTATTTGTTAGGACTAATGTTTTCCTTTAAGTTGTGTAAAAGAATAGGTCCTACCATAAAGAGCCTAATGGATGGCACCATAGGTTGATGGTCACCAAGCCAACAATATTGTCATGTTGACAAGAATAAAGTCAAGCTTGCGATGAGAAGAAAGTCTTGACAAATGTTGGTCATGACCTTGGTGTCAAGATGGCCACAAGTGTTGATCAAAGCTCAAGTTTTGACCCCAAATTGGATGGCACAAGGCAACGGTATAATAAATCTAAGAATTTTTTTCTTGCAAAGAATGTTTTTTTAGTCTTTTAATGGTCTTAGTGTTTGGAGTAAAGACCAGGTTGCTAGATAGGCACGTACAATAAAGAGGAGGCAATGACTATTGGCTTGATTTGAACCATGTGAAATCGCTAAATCTCATATGCATGATCATTTTCTCCAGACATTTACATTATTGTTTTGTCTAGTTAGAGTGAGAAGTCCGGGGTTTGGATCTTGATCATTTGGAGAATCAACTATAGCCTTTGACATGGAGTTGGCTAGATGTGTATCATGCATGGCTTTTATATCTTATCCACACATAATTCTTGTTGGAGTTGGTTTTGTGGAAAAAGAGAGAAATGAACATGTCTAGGGTTGTCTAGCAAACTATGGTGAGTTTTCTCAAGTTTCAAACAAAGAGACAAGTAGGCATGTCTAATAAGAGTAAGTGGCCTCAAGTGGGTATGTCCGGTGGTGCACTCTTTGGAGTTTGAGCCCTTTATACTTAAGAAATGTTATGATTCTTGGAAGTATTGTTCATGGGTTATATAGCCCTTTGAATAAGCTTTCCATAGAGTCTAAAAACATCAAATTTTGACATCTGAATCATAACATATCATCATTTTACTATTGGTGGGTCATACTAAAAAGTAGCTGGCGGTTAGACCAGATTAAAGTCCAGCTAGACCAACATTGGAAGCTTGATCAGATCACTAGAAGGCCTCAAAAGTCCCCCAACAACTAGTTGTTTCACCATTGAATTGAGGGCTGGTCCAACCAGGCTTAGTAGGGTAGTCGGACTGGAAGAAACATCCTAAAAAGTGTTTTAGCCTCCAACAACTATTTTTTTGATGTGGTCTATATAAATTCATGACTTTGAGTGGTTTGGCTATTGCTCCTAGTCCTAGTGAAAGCATATGCATGAGAGCCAACCTTTATGAGCATATTGTGCATGCTTGAGCTCTTGTGAGGCCTCTCCTCTCTTCTAGTGCATGAGTTGCAACTAGAGTACATTAGTTGGAAGTTGAGAGCGGTACAGGAAAGATTGCTTAGCGCTTATGTATGAGATTGAGCTTTGACTCTTGATGAGAGTCAATAGAGTCTTGGCTCATTACTCTTGGTGTTTGCTGACACCTAGATGGCTTGGTGGTAGTTGTGACCTAGTTACCTCTCCAAAAGAATCTGTCAAGGAGGCCTAGTGGTTGATTGTGAGGGTTTGGAGCTCACCTATCTAGAGATTCGAGAAGAGCTACCGCTTGTGATCGAGGCTTGGGAGACCACTTTGGGATCAGCTCCCACCTTGCCCATCCCTTAATGAAGGGGTTTGGTGTCTCGGTGGTTTAAGCAGTTAAGTTGGACTTGCCTCAATGGTGACATGGAAGCCGGCAAGCTTCTGAACATCTAATGGAGAAATCCTTTGTCTCTTGTCTCCTTTATTTTGTTCAATTTGAATTTGTGAAAATTTACATACTAGAGATTATTTGTGTTATTATCACCTTAGGATTGCAAACCTTAATATGGACCTAGCTTCTTGCAACATATAGTTGAGACTAGTTGATTTAGGCTTTAAATTATGCAAAACTATTTTGGTTTACGCTTTTGCATATGAAACCCGGTTTTAGCCAAAAGATTTTTAATTGCCTATTCACCCTCCTCTAATCAGCCTTCTTGATCCTACAAACTTGCAAAAGGTCATTAATCATGTTTGGTGGGAGTATTAGAGCATGGACCCACAAATATGGTGGCTTACGTGGCTGAGGTCAGGAAGTTGGAGCGGCACTTCGACAGCCTGGAGCTACAACACATACCCAGTCATGACAACTTGCTTGCTGACGAAATGTCTCACCAAGCTTTGGCCCGTGCACTTGTCCTGGCCAAAAAGCTTTGAAGAAAGGCTCATGAGGCCGTCCATCTCAGTTGCTGATCTAGATGAGAGGGAAGCTTCATGCTAAGGCAAAACAACCTAGGCATCATCTTCAGTGGGGGAACCTGACAAGGCACCACTATCATACGAGCATGCCATGCTTGCGGGTGGTCCTCCGGAACCCTAGTGGATCGACAAGATCCAAGGGTACCGAAAAGAAAATTATCCTTCCTAACGATGACGCCACTACATAGAGGATTGCACAACCGTTGAAATGCCGCAGCCTAGTGGATGGGGACCTCTATCAACATAGCATGGAAGGTATCATCCTGAAATGCATCTCCTAGAAGGAAGGCAGTGAGTTTCTCAACGATATCCATGAGGGCAAGTACAGTAGCCACGCATTGTTCTGCACACTAGTCACGAAGTTATTTTGGTAGGGTTTTTACTGGCCAACAACCCTCTAGTACGCTTCCAAGCTAGTTCTTCACTACAAGGCATACTAGTTCCATGCAAAGCTGGTTCACCAACTGACTTAGGCTCTCCATACCATCCCCCTCTCCTAGGCCTTCACAGTTTGGAGGCAGGACATCTTGGGTTGCTTCCCTCGAGTAATCAGGGGCTACGAGTACCTCTACGTCACTATTAACAAGTTCACCAAGTGGTCAGAGGTGGTCCTAGCCATCAAGGTCAACAAGTACACAGCGTTCAAATTCATACATGGCATCACCAATTGATTCGGTGTCCCAAACAGATCATCAGTAACAATGGTATGTAGTTCACAAGTGTGCTATTCAGGGACTACTATGAGAACATCAGGATCAAGCTTTGCTTCACCTCCATCGCCCATCCACAAACACCAAGATCCTAAAGGGGCTCAAGATGACAACCTTCAACCAACTCAAGAAGCATAATGTTGGGTGGATCGAGGAATTGCTAGCCATATTGTGGGCTAATTGGACCATGCTAGTCCTTGCGACCAGAGAAATGCCTTTCTTCTTCGTCTACGATGTCGAGGCAGTTTGCCCCTTTGAGCTCATGCTAGGTTTGACCTAGGTGAATGTGTACTCTAAAGGTGGATAGGAGCAGATGCAATGTGACGATGTTGGCTACCTCGAAGAGTGTTGATGCCAAGCTACCCTTTGAGTTGTCAAATACTACTAGAGTCTGAGAAGCTATCATCAGCATCACATTCGGTCCTAGTCACTTGAGGTCAGGGACCTGGTACTCTGATGAGCTCTAACGTGCGGAGGAAAAAACATACTTTCTCCCATGTGGGAAGGCCCCTTTCTTGTGATCGGCCTTCCCCAGCCAGGCTCAGCTCGATTGTCTACAAAGGATGGAATGCCATTGCCTAACATGTGGAACATCTAGTGCATGTGCATGTTCTACCCTTAATAATCGTGTAAGTGTTTTGTAATGCTTAGGCCAACCAAGGCAGGGTCCCCACTCCCTAGGTTGGTTGGGGGCTCCCACTTATTATACCATGTCAATATATTAAAGCTTTTGTCATGTATTGTTCCTTCAAATGATTTCTGGAATAATCCCTCCTCACTTGAAACCTTGTTCCCTCATTGCCTCGCTGCAAAACGGACATAAAGTAGTGTGCGGGTTGGGTGCTCATGGTAACTTGGTCCTTGCCTATGAGCCACTGGTGTTCAGTTGGGTAGGTGTTAACGCCAAAATCTGGACGATCCGATGGTGCTAAAGCTGATCAGCTGAGAGGTCCGATGGAGAGTTTAATGCAGTCATCGGTCGATGGAGATGCTGAGACAAAGCCAATCGGAACTATAGAAAAGCCAATCAGATTAGTAGGAGATTGGATCGGCTTGAAAACAGGAAATTGTCCAATCAGGATCAGGTCCGAGAAGCCCGAGGAAAGGAAGAAAAAGGATTGGCTTGAGTAAACAAGGTCCGATAGCTATAGTAGAGAAGCCGATCAGGTTGCAGCAAAGGAAGACTCGGTTATAAATTGGAAGATTATTCAGATGAAACCGGGTTTACGGAAGAGCCATGGACTCCACGGTAGGATGCTTGTTTTTGTGAATTGTAACCTTACTTAATTAGGAAGGTTTAGCTGGTTAGTTAACTTCTTTAGGAATATTTTCCTTTGTTCTTCCTAGAAAATATTGTCCGATGGTCGTAGATACGTCGGACTCCATTTGTAAATCTAGGGTATAAATATAGACCCCCTGAAAACATGTAAGATATCTCTCGATCATATACAAATTCGGCACATCGCCACCCTAGTTCATCTAGGTGTTTACTGGCGGGTTCTAGCTCTCGACGCGGGGCTGCATCGGTTAAGTCCAATCTCCGGCAAAGGGGTAAGTCCCGCCACTATCCTGGTATGCTTTGTACTGTCTAAGGCTGCATCTTTTAGGTTTGAACTCTTAGTCAGATTAGGTGTACCGCATCATGTCCGTGCAGGACCTATCGGCCTGCCTGTTAAGCTCCCTCTGTCGTCGTCAATCTCGTGCTGCATCGGTTAGGTCCAACCTACGGGGCTGCCGACGGTAGATCGAGCTTTAGGCCTATAGTCTTCTACACGGCGTCTCATCGGAGTGAGTAGCCGATGAGTTATCCATGCTCTGAGCTTCATGTCCAGCGCATCGGCCCCTCGGCCGATACGCATCAGCCTTTAGAGGTGTCCCTCGATGCGTAATGCCAAACGTATCGGTCCCCCAACCAATACGCACCCGCCTTTAGAGAGGCGTCCCCTCATCGGCTCGGCTAGCCGATGCGCTCGTTCCTATCCTTGCTACGGCATAGCCGATCCGGCGTCCTCCGTATCATCGCCGCTGGCCCCAGCCTCGTACTGTCTCAGTTAGGTCCGATCTTCGAGGTTCGATGTTAATGGTGCTGTCACGGCAGACAACGGGTCTCGTGCTGTCATATCCGGAGCGGCATCGGCTTTGCAGCCCGTGCCTTTTTATACTATTCCTTGCCTAGGCCGCATACGTCTTGATCGATTTTTCCAGCCGATGAAACACTGTTCAGCTATTCAGAGGGATCCCCATAGGACCACCTATGGGAGATATCACCATAGGACCACCTTACTGAGTTGAGCGACTACATCCCCCAAGACCAGTGCCTCCTCCCGTGCTCAACCCCTGACTCCCACGAGGCCAACACCTCCTCCCGTGCATCGACCTCTTGCGCACGCATCCCATCTTGCTCCTCACGCATGGCCAATTTGTGTGCATGCTGCTCTACCACATGCTAATGCTAGGCTGTGAGTTTTAACTGGGCCTCGGCCTCCCTCTAAGCCTTGATGGCTTCAATGAGCACTTCATCCAGGATCTCCGTTTCACTTTTGATCTTGCGGAGGGAGTCTAGTAGATAGCACACATCACCTTCTCACGAGTCTTGAACATCTGTCCTCCACTAGGGTGGAGCGGTCTCTCATGTGCTTTGCCCACTCCATTGAGGCTACCACCTCAAGCCACTCCACCACCGCTAGTGTGCTCTTGAGCACCTCAAGAAAGGCCTCCCAAGGTAGGTCGACGTGAACCTAGGCACCTTGGTTCCCCAGCAAGGCACTCGCACATCCCTGAGTGGGCCCAACAGAAGTCTATACCCTAGCAATAGGGCACAACCGAGCCAATTGGCTCGTAAACAATGCACTGCTAAACTCTGCCACCAGCTTTGGTCCTTGGCAACCTCCGCCACCCCTATGGCAGCCTCTTTCATCGCTATTCCCAAAGACACCATCATTGCTATGATCTCCACCGCCACCATGTCCATCACCACCCCTGCTAAAGCAATCACAGCTGCAGCTCCTTAGGCCATAGTTTAGGTCTTTAGGATCAGAAGTTTTGGTGAATTTGACTCTACTGCGAGTGATTTTCAGGAATGCCTATTCACCCCCTCTCACTCAAGGTGATATCAAGGTCTTTTCAATTGGTATTAGAGCCTAATCTTTGGATTGGCTTAATTGCTTGAAGAGAAGATGTCGACACTTCTAGAGGATCCCATGGACCCGAATGAAGACACTAGTGAAAATGGATCAAAAGGCTAAACCAACTATAGGGAACGAAGAGAGTGAACATACCATTGAATTATAATAGGATCAATTCTCCCACAACCTTCATCACCGTGAGTTCTGGGCATACTCCTTACTTTGATAGGACACATTATGCTACTTAGAAGAACAAGATGAAGTTACGTCTAATGTCTTTGCATCCTAGTGTATGGAAGATTGTGTATCTAGATATAGAGATCCTTGAGGATGTGATGGATCCAACACCCTAGCATGAATAGTTCATTTACCTAAATGCTCAAGCCACGAGCATCATCCTAAGCTTCTTGAGCCTGGAGGTGTTCAACAAGGTTGATCAACTTGAAGAAGCCAAGGAGATATGGGACAGTCTCCAATTGGCTCATGAAGGCTCACAAGACATAAGGGATTCAAGGATTGAATTGTTAGAAGGACAACTTGGAACGTTCATGATGGAGGATGACGAGATACCATAAGATATGTACAATTGCATGATGGTGATTATCAACAAGATTCATGGGCTTGGAAGCGAGAACTTGACCAACCATGTCATCGTCAAAAGGCTTCTTCATGCAATCGCTCCAAAGAACCCTACCTTGGTCACTCACATCCGAGAGGTGAATAACTTCAAGAAACTCACTCCATGTGATGTCCATTCAAGAATCATCTCACCCAAGGAAGTCAAGATGCTTGCAAGGAATGCCACCATTGCCAAGAATAGGAAAGTTGACTTAAAGTTCAAAATTGAAGTCTCAAGTGACAAGGTAAGTAAAGATGAGGATCTTGCTCTTGTTGTCAAGAGATTCAAGATATTTTGGAAGGACGATAGCTATAGCAAGAACAACAAGTAAAGTGAAAAGTCCAAGACTCGGCCTTTTAAGAGGGCATGCTATGAGTGTGGTGACTATAGGTACTTCATTGCTAATTGCCCCATGAAGAACAAGGAAAACGGAGATAGGCCCAAACCACACAAAAAGATAAGCTCTGAGCACGCTCATGTTGGAGAGGAGTGGATGTGAAATGGTGAGTCTCGCTCTAGTGATGAAAATGTAGTGTCTACTCTCGCAATTGAGTCATCTTGGCCAAGGGAAACTCTCTTCAATGACTTGAGTGACAACAACAACTATTGCACTCCCATTTGACCAATGGCAAAGAGGCGCAAGGTAACTCCACCTCCAAATTCAACCATAAAGGATATTTAGGATTATTATGAGCAAATGTTCATTGGCATGAGCAAAACCACCATTAGTCATGTTGCTAAGCTTATGAAGGTCTAGAGGTTTAGAAAAAGACTATCAATAAGCAAGAAGATATGCTTATCTTTGAGAAGCAAAGAAATTTTGCTCTTGAGAAGCTCTTAGCTAAGAAGGAGACAGAGTTGAGGAATTGACTAAGAAACTCAATTTGTTTAATAAATAATTGATATTCTTAGGAGCTTAAATGACTCACTTCTAAAGAAATTCACAAGTTTGGATGAAACTCATGAATCTCTAGAAGTACAATTTGAAGCTCTTTTGAATAGCACTCGTCCTTCAAACGATGCCACAAAACACTCTAGCGTCTCCACAAGAAATGGGTGCGCTCAGTGCTATAACATTGATATGAATGCCTATTCTACTAACATGCAAGCTCTAGAGGCTCACAAAAGGGAGAATGAAAGGTTTAGCATCTTGGTATAGTATGGATGCATGAAGACATATCAATCAACAGATGCACTCTACAAGACCATCTCCACTCACAACAACAAGCATAGGGTGGGGCTTGGCTTTCAACCATATGAGATTGCACCAACTTGCTATGAAGTGATCAACGGCAAGCAATGCCTCAACTTTGTGAAGAGTGGAGAAGCCAACTCAATCGCAACCCAAGACAAGCACCCTCTTGGACACAAGCCGCTATCAATCTTTTATGCATCCTATGTGCTCAGCCGAGACCACTATGGTAAAGTGGTAGCTCGCTTTATTGGGTCTCATAATGAAAAGCAGGAAACTTGTCTTTGGATTCCTAAATCACTTGTCACTTACATGCAAGGTCCAAAACATCAACAAGTTTTTGGGTACCTAAACAATAAGCTTAAATTGTTTTGTGGGCAAACTCCTCCGGTGAATCAAATTGTGTGGTTGATAGTTGGTGCACAAACCACATCATACTTGCGAGAAGTAAGCTTACAAACTTTGATGAGGATGGAGGAAACCATGACTACATTGTGTTTGGAGATGACAATAAAGGCAAAGTGATGAGTCTCGGTAAAATCGCCATCTCTAATGATGTGTCAATCTCAAATGTCCTCCTCATCAAGTCCCTAAGTTAAAATATCTTATTCGTTTCTCAATTATGCAAAATGGGCTATAATTGTTTATTTACTGATGTGAACGTGATTGTATTTAGAAGAGATGATTCTACCATAGCATTCAAGGGAAAGCAAAAAATGGGACCTCCATGTAAAATACTTCAACTTAGATAGAATAAACCCAGAGGCTTGATTGATTGCGAAGTCCTCCATGGGGTGGCTTCAGCACTAAAGACTAGCCTATTTGAGGATGAGGAGTATCTCAAAACATCTAAAGGCGAGCACGTCCTCAAACTTACAAATGTTGCTTTTAGGAAAAACCATGTGTGTAGCAGTTGTCAAGTAGGAAAACAAGTTGGAAATCCATACCCATGAAGAACATCATGATCACTACAAGACCGCTTAAACTTCTTCATATAGATCTCTTCAGTCTCATTACTTATAGTATGGTTTCATAATTGTTGATAACTATTCTAATTTAACTTGGGTGTTCTTTCTCCATGATAAGATGGAAGCTCAATAAACCTTTAATCGATATGTAAGCGAGCTCAAAATGAGCATGAGCTCAGCATCAAGAAGGTTTGGAGTTATAATGGTAGCGAGTTCAAGAATACTTACATGAAAGAATTTCTTGATCAAGAAGGGGTTAAGCATGTATTCTCCGCTCTATATGATCCTCCTCGAAACGACATTGTTAAAAGAAAGAATCATACCCTCATCGAAGCAGTAATGATAATGCTAGATGAGTACAAGACGCCAGACATATTTTGGACAGTGGCTATGAACACCACTTGCCATGCCATCAATCGTCTCTATCTTCACAAGCCATTGACAAGGACATCATATGAGCTACTTACCGCTAACAAGCAAAATGAGCATTTTTTTATTTTGGGTAAGAGACTCCATTCATCTAGGTTTGCACCTAAGGTCGATGACGGTTTCCTACTTAGTGATGAATTAAATGTACATGCCTATTGGGTTTTCAACAAAACCTCAGGTATGGTTGATATCAATAGGAATGTGACATTTGATAAATCTAATGTCTCTCAAAGAGAGCAAGTTGTACTACATGTTGTTGATGATTTGGCTCCAAGAAAGGCTATTAAGAACAAAGTGGTCGAGGAAGTGAGACCACAAGAAGCTCCGAACCTTTGGACAGCTCTCATCTTGAAGGTACCAATGATGACAATGAGCAAGAGGAAGAAGGGAAGGAGGAAGAAGGAGAATAGGGAGAAGAGGAGATGACTTCAAGTGACCTTCTATCCCTTGATTCCCCGTATTTCTTGCCTTTTTGGTACTTTCATGCCAATGGGGAGAAATATGGCTATAAAAGGGTCACTTCATCATTATTTTTCTCATTCCAAAAATTCCAGAACATCTTGACTGAAAGTTCTGGTCCTCTAGTAAGTTTCAGCCAATCTTTTAATTCCTGGACATGTAATAACTTTTATCTATCTATCTGCATTGTAATGACTGTTAGTTTAGTGTTTAAGTTCATCTTATGTAGTGTGTGATGCATGTTTGGATTGTGTGATGTTTATTACATTTGTTCATATGAGATTAACATTACTACATTTGTATGCACACATTTAGGGGTGCCTCTTCTATCCCTTTTCATTTGAAACCATTCAAATTTAAATTTTTTATAAGCTCTAAATGTGTTGTCATCAATCACCAAAATAGGAAGATTGAAAGTGCATCTAGACCCCTAGTGGATTTTAGTAATAAGATGATGATATAATTAGGGGACTAATTGCTTTAATTGAGATAAGTGCAAGTATTAATCCCATGTGTTGTAAATCAAGTGATATGGAGATCCCTACAAAACAATGCAAAGAGGTGGATGAACTCAAGGCGGTTTAAATTTATTTTTGTTTTGAACTTTAGTCATGGGAAAGATGCACTACTTAAGAGGTGCCTGTGTCAATAGCTAGCATTGTGTCCAAGTGCTCTAGAATCACCTTGATCTTGTAGAGAGAAGCACAATGCATCACACTCACATAGGGAAAATGGGCAATCCTTGAACTTCAACCTTCTAGTTTGCACCAAAACTTCAGGTCCAAATTCACTGTTTAGCCTTAGAGGGCTGACTAATAGTTTAGGTCTTTGTGACCAAAAGTTTTGGACATTATTCTAGACCGGGACAACAAATTCAAACCTAAAGTTTAGGTCTATTAGACTGGAAGTTTTGGTCCCCATTCTAGCTACTAGCCAAAGTATTGAATTGGAAGTTCCCATCTTTTAGATCTGAATTTTTCGTGTTTAAATCTGTGAGTAATGGCTAGTTGTAACAATGGGCGAGTGTTTAATTGCATCTACCCCTATTTTGAGGGTAAGGTTGCCATATTTTTTAGACCTACTTCCTTAGATCTAGGATTTCTAACCTTCTCCACTTAGATTCTTGAGCCAAAAGTCTAATGAGGAGGCTTTGGATCTAGTGAACTTGAGAACTAGGGTTCTTGAAAGAGCACTTGGATTGATGTTCAACCATCTTCGTTGTGCTTATTACTCTTGGTGGTTCTCCACCTAGCCTGTTAGGCATCACCCACGAGGATCCATTCGTGTGGATTGCCCAGGAAGTATGTAAGGTTTTCCTCATCGTCACAAGGGAAGAGGTAAGATTTAGTAGAAAACCGAGTTGTCTTCTAGAAGCTTGTATGGGGAGAAATCTTCATTGGAGATTGGTGCTTGTTGTCCAAGCTTAGACCTAGGTAGTCGCTTGGAAACTTGCTAAGCCTCAGTGGTTGCTTGGAGACTGAAGCTTCCTTGTGGTTGATAACTTAGTGAGACAAGGGATCAATCCTAATCCATCTCCTTCAAGCTCCTTAGTGGAGAGTAGGATTGAAAGATCTAAACTTCAGTGAAAATCCTTGTCTCCTTCAATCGTGCTTGTTCTCTATGTGTTCTTGCATATTCATTATACCTACTTACTGCAAATCTTGCCCCCAAGTTATTCTCCTCGAGGAGACAATCTCAGGGGACTAGAAGTTTTGGTATTAAAGACCTGAAGTTCTAGTGAACTTTTCCTGTCTCGAATGGCAGAAGCTGACAGGAATTTCTAGTCATTTGGACTAGAAGTTTTAGTGAATTTGATTCCGCTGCTAGTGATTTTCTAGAATGCCTATTCAACTCCCCCTCTCTAGGCAATATTAAAGTCCTTTCAACTCATCCCATTTGCCGCACAATGACTGCTTGATGTAGGGATTGCCCGTTTCCTCGCGCGAGCAACATCTACAATACTCGACGTCATACTCGTCAGAGCCCTTGCTCTTCCCAGACTACCGTAGCATGAAGAAACACCAAAACAATGCCATGGATGGCAACACCCCGACAAACATCTCACATAGATGCGTGAAGACGGCCAACATGACCACTGAATTTTGGGTTAGGTAGGCTAGCTAGACCTCGAAGGTATCCAACACCTACAGAAAGAACATGGAGAACGGCAGCAATAGACCCACTATGATGAAGGAGGAGAAGACAATGACCTCCTTCGGCTCATTCAGGTAGGAGGGATGAGACGATGGCCTTACCACCAATAGATCTCACTAGCCAGCTGGCACCATCATCTTTAATAACCTTTTATGCTGTAGTCAGTAAGGCATGATCCCCCATGATGTGCTAGGAGGCTAAATGGCCTCCCATGATGCACAAATCGAGGCATTGTCCCCTCAGTTTGTGCGTAGAGGTGGTCCTCCCCTCGTAACCACCACTTGCACGTATGGGAGATGGAACGACAAGGCATCGCTTAGTCTCCTCAAAGTCTAGGGGATAGCATCAACACGAACGTTAGTAGACCACACATCAAAACATCATTCCTTTTGGACCAAAGTCTAGCAAGCATGGCCCCCGAACGACCAAAGAACAATAATGCCAACGTAGCCACCAGCCCGCTCAATGGCATGGGCCCTACCCTCCCAGTCTCTGATTCATCACCTACTAGTGGGGCTAGGGGTTGTTATCGTTGATGTGGGAACAAGGGTTCCCTGCTTGGCTGATAGGAGACTACTTGCCACCACATCTTCTGACCTCGAGCTCTGAAGAATAGACCCCAGTCTGCCTCAAAGGCCAAGAGCCACCTTCGCTGGGCTCAAGAGAAAGCATGCTTTGAAGATTGATGCTTGGGACCCTAAGCAGGTCACCTCCTTAAGCACTCCTCCAAATCTTAGTCCCAATCGCCTGGAATGAGCGGTCCCAAGCTAGTTCGTCATCGAGCACCCATGGCCCATCTAGTGCCATGGGAGAGTGCTTGAGGACCTATCTACTCCCAACACATTTAATGTGCCATGATGATCATACCATCCTACCTCATTCCTTGCACATTGCCTTCATTAAAAGTGATAGGATGATTATTTGCCCCTTGAGATGTGTTACAAGAAGGATGGTACAACCATACCACTTGTCCAATGAGGGTAGGCGTGGGCTGTCAGACAATGTGGTGGACCAGGCAACATACTTGACTCCATGAAGCCTACCTAGCCCCGCACCTTTTCACATACTTCGCCCAAACGCCAATAGGGGGGCCATAGGGTGTCAACTATGGATGATGGTGCCTCCATTAAAACATCTCCCATGCTAGCTAATACCATTGGGGGCATGTGGTAGGCACCCGTGCCTCCAACTCCGCTAGTAGGGGGGACCATCGTAGGGGGAATAGCAGACAAGTTGGTAAGGGGATGAAATTCGACAAAGGGATTTCATTGGTTGTCTTAGTCATTGCCACAATTGGTAATTTTAGCCCATACCTTCGGTATGGTCAATGTGATACCCCTAAATTATATAGGGTGAGGACTAGGACCAAGAGAAGGAAGAGAACTTAGGCTTGTAGTCCAGCAAAAAACACATATAACACTCATATAAATATAAGTAGGGTATTATGCTCTCAAGCGGCCTGAACCGGTCTAAAACTCTCTCGTCCATTTATTCACTTGTCTCGAGGCCCCTGAGTTAGCTCAACGTGTTCATCCCCCTAATCGAATCTAAAGGAGGTCCTACCAAATCCCTGAGGTAGCTCAACGTGTTCGTCCACTGACATCAGGGCACCGAGAGGCCCTACCAATCTACCTCATATCCAATGCTCATCGATTGCTGCTTATTGCCTGTCTAGTAGTCATCTGCTACTGACGTCATGCTGTTGCCCACTTCTTGTTGGATTGCCACTAGCCTCCACTAGGACAAAAGAGAGAGGTAGAGAGGGAAGAGAGGGGAGAGGGAAGAGAGGAGGGAGGGATGAGGTGGCAGTAGTGGTCTTTTTTATTTTATGTCACTAACATGTGGGCTCCTTGACGTATAAGATGAAAAAGAGGCAAAATAAATTGTTTTTAATAATTAAATGAGACAATATATTTGATTTTATGGTTAAGAAAACGAATTAAATTCAGGTCATAGTCGAGGGAAATAAATGGACTTTTTCCTTCCAAGTGAACATACAGCCCAGTAGAAAAGGGCCAATAGATATATCATACTTAGCATTGTTGTTTATGAATTAATAATGGTCCATTAGGCCCATAATAACAAGACAGTTTGGGAAGGTGGGCTGGGCTCTGAAAAGTGTAAATATTCTCTCTTTAATGTAGTCATGTCATTCCTTTCGATTTCCCGATTGCAGCATATATTTTTTTAGACCGGGATTGCAGGATATATTGTCTTGTTTTAAATTAACTAAGATGAATCTCTGTTATTTTATCTTTTTATTTTTGCAGGGAGATGGATATATTTTTCATACAGATGCAAATAGAACAGTTTTGCCTGCCTAATATGTTCAAGCAACATGTTTATCATTTGATACTTTTATTCTATTTTTTAAAATAATTAATCTCCGATTTAAATTTTATTTGTAAGTGGGACATTACTGAGACTTATAAGTTCAGAAGGGAATTATTGAGACATTGTAAAAAGGGTTAATTTGGTAACATTTGACATTTTTTTCGATCAGCTTTGTGTGTGTGTAATTAAAGCTAGGCACTTGGGTTTCAGCATTGACAAAAATTCAGGAAGCTCAGCTGTCAGTCAAAAACAGCAATGGTTAGCATAACTAAGTATTTTCTTTTGTTTCTCTCTAACCAGAGGCAGAAGCAGCAGCCAAACAGTTCATACTCCTACTGCAACACAACAAGAGATTCTTATCCAGTTTACAAGCAGACAAAATATTTTTCAGCTTTGTACACACACAGAGGATGGAGTAAGGTCATGGACCATTTCCCATTCATTAATTGAACAATTAACCAGGGGCCCTTGTGATATAAGTGAGACTGGGATTACTATTATTATCGTGGGGATGCGTCTCTCTGGACCTTTATGATGGGTCGCTTTGTGCATTCAATCCCTCCAGCTGCCCCAAATTGAAAGCAGGCCATGGAGCTTGAGGAGAAGATCACCATGCTGCATTGCTGATGATGATGCCCCTCCTCCCATCCGATGATGGTTTGTTACTCCAAGAGTTCAAAAAATATATATACTACCTCTGTTTTTAAATATATCATGCTATTGATTTTTTTATATAATATTTGTTTTATTTAAAAAAACTATGTGAATATAATTTATTTTGTTATAACTTATTTTATTTTATTATTAGTAGTAGTTTAGTATAACGTATTTTTGCATATCTTTTCTAAACCTATTGAATAAGAAGAGACATGAAACATCATAGATAAAAGTCAATTGTATCAGTATTTAAAATAGAAGGGAGTATCGTCTTAGATCTATATATGGCCTTTAAAATATTTGAAAATTGCAATAAACTATTATATTGTATAATATCTTTCAAGCTAAATCTACATGTATGGATCTCATATATCTCTATATACATAATTCATATTTAAATAGGTATTAATTAATTTTGAGTTTTTAAGTACTTATTTGGGACATCAAAACGACATCTTTTCGTGGTGGGAATACTAAGTAATCCATAAGAGTGAGCGATATATACACACAGACAGAAACACAAATTAGGATGTACGGATGACAAATCAGCACCACCAGAAACAATTAATAAAGCCTATATATGTTTTAATTTCCTTCGACTGTTAGATGGTATATTACTGTATCAGTGACTATCGTGTGTGGTGCTGGGCATAAATCTTGTGGGGGCCCACCGGCCCGGGAGAGTGGGGCCTACCTAGCTCCATGTGAGAAATATCGGCAGCTATTTTCGAGTTTCATCCACACTGGTTGCTGGCTAACTATGCTTTGCTTGTGAAAAGAATGTAATAACCGTCCAGTGAATTGCCCCGTTGGAAGGGGAATTTGATGACTATTTGAAAGGACTTTTATTCTAGATTGTTATTTTGTTGGATTTCACCAGCATAATTTTTATGCTTATAAGATAACATATATATATATATATATAATCCACACATCTTTTATCAACAGACACAGGTTGATATAAGGGAAAGCGACGAGCCACTTATGAAGAAGCTTTAACTATAGAGAAGTAATACAGAACACCATTACATCCGCGGTTCTACTTAGAGTGTGCAACATAAAACGTTATTTCTTCTTTTGAAAAACACTTCCAATCAGAAGACCATAAAAGAGAAATTTTAGTGCAGCACCACCCCTGTGATGACCTACCAATGATAAACCTAATCTAGGAAACATATGAACTCCCAAAAGAAGAACAACTTCTGCAGTCTATAACCTTTTAAAAAAAACTTTTGCAGTCTATAACGTAGCATATATTTATTCTACAAGTGAAAAAAAAGGAAAAATAAAAAATAAAGACTTTCTCCCAGGTAAGCTAGGACATGTACTAGCGACTTAATTAATGTAATTCATGTGAACATAGCGAAAAAACACAAAAAAAGACCAATAGAAAGATCCAGTACACCCTAATTATTAGCTCTACATGAGTTACTTTCAAGTTCAAAGAAAAACAATCAGCGCTCCCAATGGAACACTCTTTTCATTAATTTGTTGGTACTATTTTTGTGTGGAAAAAATGTCTAGATGCAAAGGGAATTTTGTTGGCCCATGGTGCAAGCTAGAGAGATATAACACACCAAGAATTCTCTGTTGGATGGCTCTCTCTATTTGGTAGCCACAACTGGATGTACAACTTTTCATCAAGCAATTTATGTAGTGGAGGACCACAAGAGAAATGATCGTCTCTGGTTGAGGGCTATCTCGCTGAATGTATGCACTTTCGCCCCCCATGGCTGATGGCTTGCTTCTTCCTCAAATGTCACAAGTTACAAGCATTTCTCACTATTTTGTCCCCACCATTTTTCCTGTACTTTTGTGTCTGTGACCCACCGTTTTCCTTGATGATTAGAAATAAGAATGTATGGAACAGTGAGGTTATGGAAAGGGTCAATCCTTTGGTCCTCATTTATTCCGTTGGAAAGTTTGTCTAGTCCCCATTGCAATGCAAGGGGTGCCCCCTAGGGCAAAGCAGGATAGCTGCAAAGCTCCCACTACTAATCCACATATGAATATGTAAAAGCATGGGCATTCAAACAAGTTTGCTGGCTGGCTTCAGGGCAAACCTCACCCATTATTTAGATTATTCCAGCCCCTCACTTGGGTTTGGATCAACATGATTGTACAGCCACTAACTAGCCTTTTGCTCATCTTTTTTGTGTGTATGATTCTACCTTAGCTTTTATTGTTCAATGTGGACATTTGAATCAACATCCACCAAGAAAATGAGAAAAAACATGTGTGCGGTAAAATTTCGTTTGGTGTCATCCTCAAATTGTTAAAGTCATGCCTTGGTAGTTAAGTGAAAAGACTTCGGGTGCAAGAAAGTCGAAGGGGTGGAAGACAAAAGGAAGCTGCATGAAGACATGATTTACCCTCCAGATCAAAACATGCCATTGTAAATATCTACATAAACTTGTGTGTGCCAGATAATGATGATTTCCTCCTCACTTTAGGGTAAATTGCCATTACTTGTGATCACTTCTTCAGGTTCCTTTTAGACATAATGTAGCTGATAAGGCACTTAAGTGGAACAAATAAAAGCAGGGCACTATGCTTGGTAATAACTGAATCTACATTTCTAATCTCTTTTCTTCTCCTTCTCATATTAAGATGAGTACACAGTAGTGCTGAAGTGCCACTGCATGTTGGTAGGACGACTTTTGGGGCCTTGGATGTGCATTTGTTTTCCACTGGTGAAAGAAGCTTTTTGAGGTATCCAAAAGGGGCTTTATTATTAGGAAGCATGGCCATATTGTACTAGCTTTGCCAGCCAACATTTTGGAAAGCACACTCCACTGCCCACTAGATGTATGTGTTCTACTCCACTGTTTATGGCCTTTCTGAGTGACAATTGAGACATTCCTACCGTGATTGATGCATCAAATTCCCAAGGAAAATTCTCCCCCAAAGCTGCTAGCTAGCACCCTCCCCTCTACCCTCAAAAGTGTTTGGGTGGAGTCTTAAGTGTCAGGGGTTTTAATTGGGGATCCTGCCAAAGGCCTCTCCTTCCATTTGCGTACTTTTTTGACATATCAAAGATGGGATTACTTTTTCGTTGTTGCTTCAGGGATGGCCTAAAATTATAATAGAAAAGGCCGTATGCAAAACAAAAGGTTGCATATACAGAACTAGTAATAATTGATTGGAGAATTTACATGACCTAGGAGATAGCTTTTGTAAGGATGACATTACAAAATTTGAAGCATACTGGGAACTAGCTTATGGCTCTGATAGTGCTTGGCAATGGCCACGCCCAATCCTTGGATCGAGCAGGGATGTCGTATGGGGGGATTTTTCACTTATAGCCTTTGAGTTCAGTCCCGGATGATTATGGTACACACGTGCGTGTTTAGTGGTAATACATGTTTTCCGAACTTTGGAGATTTTAAGTCTTCCAAGTCTCTAGATTAAAGCATATGTTGGATATGCACGTGTGTGTGTATGCGTGTGGAGTTGCGTGGGTGTGGTATGCATGTGTATCCATGCTCAAATGTATCCTCTCAAAAAAATTGAAGCATATAAAAAAACACTGTTATGTTCTACAAGACGGCAGGACATGGAGAAGAATGCATTTTCAATAGTCACCATTAGGAAATACTTTTTCTATCATTTTGCATCTCACCAACTCATACTGATTTCTGTCTCAAGGGAGTAATATTTTATTGGATAATTCTTTTTGTCATGAAAAATTTTGAGCTAGTTTGCTCCGTACCATAGAAAACGTTAGAAGTTGGAAAATGCCATTGCATAAATAACATGCTACCAAATATCATTGGTAGAACATTTTAAATCCAAATTCTTCAAAATGGTCATTTTGTCCTGACCCTCCTTTCTTCTTCTTTCCCTTTTATTTCTGTGTTATTTGGTGTTCCCACATGTCATTGTATCCCTTTTCTAACTCCTTTCTCTTCTATCTGTTCTCCATGGGCTCATGTGTCATCACAAAGAGACAAGTGGCATTGTCTATTTGTCTCCTTCATTGGGGGCAAGAAACAGAGAACACAACAGGGCTCTTCATCGTTATAGAAAACTTCGTCATCTAGTTCTACCATTTTGAAAATCAATTCTCTTTTCTTAGGGGCATTTTAAGTCATTTGTTGACTCACGATTATACCTGTTAAAAGTTTCAAAATGTTGATTGTTATAAAGGGTCTAACTTCCAAAAACTCTGTGGACACAGCATTGTGTTCTCATGATGGCAGTGCCTATGATCGGGGCATATGAGAGACAATCAGGGTTTATGCTACCGTCGGTAGGCTATGTACCGACCCCCGGCAAATTCATATTCTAAATTTGAATTCATATTTTTGAACAAGGCACGTTGAAGCTGAAAAGACAAAATTGCGGAAAAAATTGTAAAACATAGTAAACATTCTCAAAAATTATGGAAATCTCTAGCAAAATAATGTAGCATTTCATAAAATATTTTATATTTTTTACATTTAAACAAAGTAGGAATCATATCCCAACCTATCTCTATTGTTTCTTTTTAGTTTTTTTTTAATCTGGTGGAAGTAAACTTTATCATTTTCACAAACTTTGTTCACTAGATAACAATATGTTTAGGTATAATATTTAGGATTTTTTTGCATTTTTCCATTTTTAAAAATTTAAATTTAAACAAAATTCGTTGAACCCACCGGCGGTTACTCCTAACTTGCCCCACGTTAATCTCGATTACCACGGATATCGTACAGTACCGTCAGTGGCGAATCCCTGGAGACAATGACCGTAAAAAACAGAATGGTGGGATCATGGGCATTCTATTGGTCGTAATTTTGTTAAAGTTTGAGCACAAAAGGGCCTCCATTATGGAGGATGAAAGATGCGGAAGCTCAAGTAATTAAAAACCAATGAACTACGGTGATCGGGAAGGTAATGCCTTAGGACTCAGGCTTTCTCTATGGGTCATCACAGCGGGGGGCCTCGGTGTAGGCCCGGCGGTTCTCGTGGAATATGGAGTGGCACCAATGCACTGTGGCCTGGCCTCATAGAGAAAGTTTAGTGAGAGAAGGAGAAGTCCAAGGCTAGCATTGCCTTTTCTATTCTTTTCACTCTCCTATTAATATGACAGAAATCATGGATATGGATGGAAAAAGCAAATTATATCATTTTTCCGATGGAATTTAATTTGATGTTCATCCCCTCCGCAATTGTATTTTTTAACACTGTTGTATTTTATGATAGCACCCAATTTTTTTTTCTGAAATGCTTTTGACATAATAAATTCTTTGTGTTATTAATTATTTGGGTAGTGTCATTTGTTTTGTCATGTATTTTCTTGAATAAATATTCCTTGTCTCTAAGTTAACATATAAAATGGGTATCAAAAAACAGGAATATACTACTTATTGTTGATCTCTCTTATTGTTAATTATTTTATTACTATTTTATTACTTGAAATGTTTCCATAGCTGGTGTCTACTCAAATATAAATGATAAAGTTCACTTGTAAAGTTCAAGAATAAATTAGTTGCCGACAAGACAGTTGAACTAATGCTACTAAAATGACAACACCATGCACTTTTTTTTGTTTTTGTTTTTTGAATAAAGTACAGTTGGAGAATGACATGGTGAGAGAATCACCAACAAGGCCACAAGGGGAAGTACATTTTAGAGCAAACAGTCATGGGGGCTTGAATTTGGACGGATGAGGCAAACATGGTCCTTTTAAGGGCTCAGAAATGGGGATTATAAAATAATAATGCGACTGGAGACCCTTTGAATTCTCAAAGATTATGAAAAGGGAGATGTGATGAGTTCAGAGCCATACTCCTATGTAGTAACACTGCTCTAAAATTAATAGGATAAAACATTTTTTAGGTGGTCCAATATCTGGCCGCCTATAAAGATGCTAGCTTAAGCTCGAGGAACACGGGCCGGCCGAACACGTATCGCCTGTAGATCTTTGTAGGTTGCTTGTGTTATCAGCTGCAAGTAAAAATGGTCAAATTATTGCAGGTGATATTGGCCATCTGCAAAAGATATATTTGTTCTGCTATATAACTTCTTTCTCCTTAAGTCTTCCTAATTTTAGGCCTCCTCTCTCTCTCGAGGAAAAAAGAAAAAAAAAGAGGGCAAGGTTTCTGTATCGAATCTTTCGATAAATTTTACTCTGCATCATCATTTATTTTCCAATTTTAAGCATTTGTTTGAAAGTAATAAAAAATAATGTTATTTTTTAATAGTTTCATTAATTTTGATTGCAATTCTAGATCGGACAATTGTTAATGCAAATCCTTCTTTAATGATGTTTTCATACCTAATGATTATAAATTTTATTATAATTAGTACAAATAAAGGTGGGTAAGTCTCTTTAGATATATTTTGGAGAGAGAAAACATAATTTAGTCTCAAATAATATTACTCTTATTTTTTTCATGTGGGTTCTTTCGCAATTTAAATAAAAAAGGTTGATTATTTGGAAAATATTATATTTATAAATTTAAAAAAGTAATTCAGAATTAAAATAAAGCAAAAATGTTATTTAAATTATTTGTAAATTGCATATTATATTGTGGTTTATATTTATAGATGTATAAGAAGAAATGGATATACGAGACGCCAAAATTTCAATGGTCGTTTCTCCATGTCCAAATTCATCGTATCTACAGAGAAGCATTCTATAAGCAAAACGATAAAGTAAATATGTTATCCATACTTGGACAGTAAAAACAAGTAAGCATGGATAAAAATAGAGGTTGTGAAGTCTCACTTGGTTCAACTTGGGTTTGATGTGGGCCATATAGTTTGGTCTAAATATAACGAGATAGTCGAAGGCAAAAGTAGAGTCATATAATAACCTGATATCTATCTGGAGAGCCATATTCATGATTTCATTCATGATAGTTCTACTATTGTGATGGATAACGATAACTATATAATGGTGGATGATGCTGGTATCAAATTAGAGGAGATGTTGTGGCACGTTGAACCAAAAGTCATAATAGGGTTGGCGAGAGACCTAAATAATTTTGAGGTATTACAGAAGGCAGTGAAGCAATTGTTGTACGATGAGTCAAAAGTTTGTAACAAGGACTTCTCCGTACTTCGTTCTTTGCTGGCACTTCTTATGTTGAAAGCTACCAATGGTTGGTCCGACAAAAGATTTGACGATTTGATAGTTTTCTTAAAAAAATATTGCCGAATCCAAACTCATTATCAACAAATACGTACCAAGCAAAGAAACTCATCTATCTTTTTTCATTAGGTGTGTAGAAGATTTATGCATGTGTTAATCACTGCATCATGTACCATAAAGAGAACAAGAATCTAGACAGTTGCCCTTCTTGCGGTGTAAGTCGGTACAAGACAGGTACTGAATCTTTGAATAAGCAAGATGGTTCATCCGATTTGAAGAGAAAAATACCTACCATAGTAATATGGTACCTTCCAGTAAAAGATCAGCTAAAACGTTTGTTATCAATTCCTAGGGATGCCAAATAGATCGATGACATAAAGAAAAACATAAGAAGGATAGAAAGCTTAGGCACCCTGTGGATGCACACCAATGGAAAAATTCTGATGAGAAGTATGAAGAATTTGCTAAGGACCCGAGAAATATTAGGTTCACATTGAGTACCGATAGAATGAACCTCTTTGGTGACTTGAGTAGCACACACAACACTTGGTCAATACTTATGACCATATACAACCCACCTATATACCTCTGTTAGAAGCGAAAGTATGTGATGTTGTCTATACTTATACAAGGTCCAAGACAACCAAATAATGATATAGATGTATTTCTTGTATCTTTGATAGAAGACATTGTGGATCTATGGAACAACAATTTACAAATGTAAGATGAATATATGCATGAGTATTTTACGCTAAGAGCGATTTTTTTTATTAGTATCAATGACCTCCCTGCGATGTTTTCTTTATCAGGACAGATAAAAGGAAAGACTAGATATTTGGTCTACATCAATGAAACTATGTACAAGTATCTTATATCATATAAAAAGTTAGTGTACATATTTTATCAACGGTTCTTAACCAGAGATCATAGAGACCACTTTTTGACGAGTCATTTCGACAATATGATAGAGCAAGAGGTTGTACAAACAAAAATCAAGATGGGAAAATTTGTGTTTAAATTGATGAAGAAAGTTAAGGTTGTATTTAGAAAGGCCAAGAAGAAGATGACTAAGTGTAAAAAGAGAACAAAGAGTACAGAAAACACGTAGGAAAAAGAAGAGCTAAAAGCACCATTCAAGAAGCATTCAGCCTTTTTTAAGTAATTGCCATACTAGCAAGACTTAGATGTCCACCATGTCATCAATGGCATACATCTCGAGAAGAATGTGTTTGATAGTATCATCGGTTTCTTACTGAACATACCAAATAAGACAAACAATGGACTGAAATCATGTTGACCTGATAGAAATAGGGATAAGAGAAGAGCTTCACTTTATGGATGGACCGAATAGAAAAGTATACCTTCCGCCAGCCAGCTTTACTTTGACAATAGAGGAGAAAAAGTCATTATGTAATTACCTTCATGGGGTGAGAGTGCTACTGGTTTCTCATCAAATATCAAGAGACTAGTATGTATAAAAGATTTGATATTGTCAGGCTATAATTCCCATGATTGTCACATGATGCTAACTATATTTCTCCCTATTGCAATAAGGACAATCAAGCCATTATATTCAAATATGGTAATCACTAGAATGTGTTACTTCTTTAATTCCATTTCATAGAAGGTTATTGACTCCGAAGAACTGGGTCCTCTAAAACTATTCATTGTAGAGATGTTTTTGCTAACTTGAGAAATGTTTGTCAACCTCCTTTTGCGACATCATGGTTTATATTATTCCTTCGATAATTACACTTTGTTTTTTGTACTTGTATCAAATATGGGCTTACGAGCGTTACATGTCCATTCTAAGGACGACGTATGGAATTGTGCTCACCTAGAGAGCTCAATGATAGAGAGATACACCATAAAAAAGTCATTGAGTGCTATGTTAACTACTTAAAAGACACTCAGGCGGTTGGTTTACCAGTACCTAGACATGAGGATAGATTGCATGGGAAGGGGTCATAGGCAAGAAAAGATTTGTTGATGAGAATTACAAAGCAATCCAAGAAGCACATTTTTGCATCCTGCAATAGCTCACAATAGTGGAGCCATATATCGAGCAACACCTAAATCAAATTAGATTGCAATCTGTCGAATGATCAAATGATTGGATAATGAAGACACAAAGGCATCTCTTCGTTGAGTGGTTAAGGGACCGAAACATACTAGACGGAGAAAACACACACAAAATCACTGTAAAAAGGTTATTGTGTGGCCATAAGTGTGTTTAACTCCTCGCAAGCTTATGACACTAATGGTTACACATTTTGTATTAAAACAAAGGATAAGAAGAGTATAGCTCAAAACAATGGCATTCAGGTAGAGGCAATCAACGCAAATAGGTAGAAAAACATTTATTATAGATTCATAAAACAAATCTAAGAGCTAAATTATGGACTGAGTATACAGATCCCATTGTTTCAGTGCCAATGGGTGAAACACCCATATGACGTGTTTGTCGATAACTTTAGTCTAACAATTGTTGACCTCGACAATGCGGGTCACAAAGATGACCCGTTGATCATGTCGCATAGGTTTTCTAATTAACCAACCCAGAGGAAAGAAAAAGGACATTGCGATCTCTAGAAAACAAAGGATCGTAGGAGTTAAAAATATCGAAAATGATGATGACTATAATTAGTACGACCAAATTCCATTATCTATAGATTTTTGTAACAATATAAAGCTTGGTGAGGCAACCATCAATGAAAAAAATACTCAAATTCTACATGCGGTGACAATCAATAATAGGATAATTTGCCCAAACAATGAAAATATATAATTCAATAATTTCTACAAATGTGTAAAATATCTACACTATGTATGTGAAAATATATAAAAATTATATTAAAATATAAATTTATTGTATGGAGTACAATTAAAAGGGAAAAATTATAGTGGTCACTTTCGTAGACGGCATAAAGCTCATGCCGCCTGTGAAAACCATTTTTACAAGTGGCACATGCTTTTTGCTGCTTGTTAAAAGTGGCGCACAGTGTCCTCCGCCTATGAAATTCCCTACCCCTATAGGATGTGTGGGAGCGAAAAATTTTCTAAGTCCTGCACATAGGTTCTAGTATTAGGCCGCTAGGCTACCAAAATTAAAATCCCTGTCGTCCTTAGCCTTCCCACTGCCACCCTCATCCTTCTTGCCCTCACTACCATCGGCATCCCCACTCCTTGAGTTAATTTTCTTTTTTGGAATAATTTTTTTGTGTGAAATTTTTTTGAATTTTGTATGAAAATGTGAAATGTATTTTGATGTGAAAGTTAGGATTATTTTTATGTGAATTTAGAATTAATTTTGATATGAATTTACAATTAATTTGATTTTATATGAAATTTAGAATGAATTTTTATGTGAATTTTAGTTTGTAAATTTATCTAAATTTGGGATTAATTTTTTATGTGAATTTAGAAGTGTTTAGATGTACAAATTTGGATGGATGCATTAATGCTATATATTATGTGAAATTTACATGTCATTATATGTGAATGTTGGTTTATTTTTTGAAGTGTATTTTAGGTAAATGTTATATATCAATTTTACTTATGAATTTTGGTTCAACTTTATATGTAAATTTTAATGGATGTATTATTGTTAAATATTATGTTCAAATAGTGGGATAAAGTTGAAAATTTATGTATTTTGATAATTAACTTTGACACGATAGACACTGATGATAGACCCAAATAGACCATGAAAGCATTGCAACAGGAGGACACATTACCTACCTGCTCACATCATCTAACGATAACCTCAAAGCAAAGGGTCATATCACTCTCTCAACAATCCATATCCTATCCCGCAACGTGAAAGGCTATGGACAACGCTAACTATGTGCCAAAGGCGATAAGTTTTTTTACACTTAACTTCACTAAGTTCATTGTACACACATATTTTTATATGGCACCGATTATTCTATTTCATGCATAGAGAAAGATTGCTCCATGAAGGTCCAAGTGTCACAGAGTTCATCAAAGCAACAACAACAAGTTGAGGAAGTATAGAAAACGTCATCTATCCCGGAGCCAGAAATAATTACTGCTCAAACAAAGGTGAGAACACGACAGAACCAAGAAGATCAATCTTGAAGAGGCACATGTCGTGACCCACATCAATGCTAAGTGATGTCTAACGACACCCCATGAAGTGGTTATTAAGTGGCAAAACTAATATGGGGCCATTGTCAAGAACTATGTCTCAATATTAATTAACGATTAGGAGCTAGTTGTAGCAGGGACCAAAAATTACCTATGAGACAAGTAGAATAAAAGAATCGTATTCCTCAAAGGAACCAAGAAAGAGGCAAAGATAGCTACCCTTTAGAACATGGACAAGTTGTGACGTAATTGGAAATCAAATCTTAACACAAAGTAAGTGTAGAGAGAATTGATCCTAAAGTTTGGGAAGATCATCACACACACCCAGTGGGACTAGTTTGTCGTAAAGATGATCACACCAAAAAAATGGCGCTAAGAAAGAAGATGGTGGAACTCGCTTGTCTAGGCTCAGGTGGCTATACTAAAAAGGACAAGAAGTGGAATAAGACCAGTAATAACTTGAGAGCATAAGGGAAAACCGTGCCAATGGAGAAATATGATGAACGAAGTAGAAACTGGGTGTATACACGGACAATAGAGATCACTGACTCTAGCGAGATTGTATTCCCAAACTTTGGCCTCCAAGAAGTTGTGAACAAGATGAAGGATATTACAGAGAGAAAGAAATCTAGCTCTTTCAAGTCTATCAGGGAGATAGACTAGCTAACTGCCATGTTGTGCAACCCCATGCTCGGTGACCACATCCGTGGCATATCATCTAAGCTAAACTAGAGATAAGGGTTCGTATAAGACATACCCATCTACAAGAAACATGATTGTTTTAAGGAGACACTATAAGAAACAATATAGGTAACAGTGGCTCAAGAAATGGCGAGGTTTGTAACAAGTGTCATTCCAGATCTATTTTTCCAACTACAACCATGGATAGAGGCAGGCGGTGGCTAGCTTTTATTGTAATTGCCACAAACAAATCTAGTTATAGTGCCGACAAGCATTGGAATAGAGGTGAGTGGGAAGGCAATGCCAGGCCACGTTTTTCACTACCAGCCAATTCTAGAGAACTATGCTAAGGTTGCAGTGGTGAATGTTAAAGAAGATCAAGCCATGTATGATATTAACATTCCAATTAGCGAGGGCATCAAATATCTTAGAGATATGATCGATCAGATTATTCTTTAGCATAGAACACATATATTCCTAACAACATCAGTGGAACCCTCGAAAACACTACCAAATCTGACTCCACACCAACCTTCACCAGCAAATCCTCTCCTAGTGGTAGAAGACAAGTTCTCTATAGGCCAGCTCTCTTGTACGCCACCACGACAACCTTCTGCAAGGACAGCAACACATTCGTCTTCCCTGATAAATCTTGTAGCAGCTCCCATTGAAACAAGTATCTCTCAAGGCTAGGAAGTGCCTGCTCCACGAGAAACCTCTCGAAAACCTCTAGTGCCACGCAAAATCAAATCCCATCCCCACAAGGTAAAAGACAAGAACAAGGATTGCTGGTTTGTAACATCATTTTCAGGAAAAGAGAATTTAAGAACGATGCCTAATTTATATATGGAGTGGAAAACCCAAACCCTATTAGGATCAATAAGTACATATCTAGGATTCCTTGTTACCATTGAAGACATGCCGAAGCAATTCGAGAATGGCAAACCATTCCTCTAGTCTTGGATTCTCGAGGATGGTCCATTTCGGATGATGAGATGGCACCAATGGTATATGAGAGCCAATAGACTTGGCGTCTCCTATATTACATCTTAGGCATTGAAAAAACTCTTTACGGATAGTGGAAGCATGGTTTTAATTGATTTTAGAGATATGCATGCAATGTACCGCTGAGGAAAATATGATGTCAATCTCGTTGCCATGTAGTACATGTAAGTTAATATATATTGATCTTACTATGATTAAATCATTCCCTAATCAGTAACTAATTTGAGCCACTCTAAATTTTTAGGATGCAGCACAACATGGCAATGAAGTTGAATAGACCGGTCACCTACCTTAACCCGCTACGAATCTCAAGATCAGCACACACCGTTGATACAAAAGAAAATTCTAATGTGTTGAAGGACAAGTCTTAAAAGGAGAGATTTAAATACATTCGAAAACTACAAACTAAAAACAAGATGAATGTGGGTGTCTACATAGTTCTGCGATGGTATTCATGACGAACAGAACATGCATAATAGTATTGTTCAATAGTAGGTAAGTTCGTATAGTCATTATACGTAAATAATAATTACTAACATTAATTTTTATACAGAGAATATTATATATCTTTTATGATTATATCATCGGACTGCAAAGTCATTGTGTTAGATTCAATGGATATCCCATAGGAACAATATCAACCTTTTATCAATGTTTTAGATTAGTAAGTTATTAATTAATTCCTTCAACATTGATTGACCCTGATCCTCATAACATATATAGATTACTAACTAATTTTGATTATTCTCTCTATCAGTGCTTTCTAGTACTACCGTATGAATAGCGGAGTAGTCGTGACATGAAGGAAAAAGTTTCTGATAATAAACAACTAGCCGATACAATACGATGCATGTTTTTTATAATACAAGTCTATCTACACATATAATAAACTAACATATATTATTTTTATATCATTCGTAAAGTGACACAAGCATATTATGTAGTTATTATGTCTACCACTACTTTAAGTCCAATAGACGATAATACAACAACCGTTAAAATGTAAGCTAATATGCACGTTTAAAGACTTTACATCTGCACATATTAAATACTTAAATATATTTTTTTAGCATAACTTGTGTGTACAGATGGTTAGAATTAATGATAGAGATCTGACATATTCATGGAGAACTTTTCGATAAGAAATGGTTAAGGAGAGCTAAAGAGGCCAGGATGTCTCGTCATTTTTATAAATTATAATTTAATTGTTGTAAAAATTGAGTGATAGTTAAGTGTTTGTAGGACATGTATATATATTTATATATAATAATTTAATTATATATATATTAATTTAATTAATTCTTTCAATGTAATATATATATTTATAATCTGACCATTATTTTAAATGATGCATGGATGTACAATAATAATGATTTTTATATGAAATTTAGGATGAATTTTATATAAAAATTTTAGTTGATAAATGCCATGACTAATCCTATAGGCCCTCATTTTTTGACGGCAAACCCTATGCCACCTATAAAAATATATTATGCTGACGAGTTAAGTGTCACCTATAAAAAAAACTATTATCATAGATATTTAGTTACAGATGTACTAGTTACTGGTGTAATATTCAAAGCCACCACAACCAACAGAGTTATATGTAAATAACTATGCATATGTGTGCTAGTGTATTAGTTTGGTGTTTGGTGCTGGCCTTTCTGATCCTTTACTATTGTTGTTCTTTGCTTGGATCTCATGCAAGGTGGTGATAAATTAATGGTAAATAATGGTTCGCACAAGATGTTGATAGCAGAACAAAACAAAGGTTAACCTTGAATATATATCATTGAAGACGATTTTAACATGGGAATGGTGACAAAAATAAAACGACAAAGCACAGGGCAATGCTATTTTTCCCCTAAAAGATCAATTTATGAAAAATTAAAGAGAACACTCACTATGTGCTTGTATTTTTTTTAAAGTGTATCAATTCGACCCTCATACAAGTGCAGAATAGGTACATGTATACAGGTGGAATGCTCACACGTGTATACACTCCTAAGAATGTGATTATTATAGTGCCAAATCTATTATTTAAATCTCAATAAACTCGGTGCACAACCCCATACCTGGACATACCTGACCACACGCCCACTTCCTGGCGCGTTCTCTGTTATGTTCTTGTGCATACCCATGTTGTATCAATTCGCTATTCTCAGTACATTTCTTTTGGAAAATATGTACGGTTCATTACCCTGTTTGAAATGGGTTATTCATCACATTATTGTAGCAGATTTTCTATATGATTATAGGAATAATTTAAAAAATAAACTTACAAATAGCACAGAACAAGTGGTCTAATTAATGTCTAATTAATACAGTAGACGAATTTTTTTAATTAAAAGTATATTTTTAGATGATTTGCGCAAATAATCAGTAGTTGAAAAAATAGAGACTTATGCTTTTTGATTTTTATTATAATCAAAGCATGGAAAGGGAAATTTCAGTACCATCCCGAGCAACCACTCAATGAACAACTAGTCATTTGACTAAAAAACAAGTTTTGAAAGTTTCTCATTCGCTATTTTGCCTAAGATTACAAAATCATTGTCGTAAGAAAATAATTTCGAACGCTAATCCAATGCTATCTATTTTTATGTAAAACCTAAATATTATTTGATTAATTGTTGGAAGAAAATTAAAGTTGGGCAGTCAAAATTTATTTCTCTACAATTAACACAGCGAGAGAAATGGGCTTTTATCCACCCATAAAAATGATAAATATACCATTTATATTAAGAACATGTAGTATCGCTTCTAAAGACTTAGCTCGTATAAATACATTTAGTTTTAATTAATAACATCAACCCATAGTGATAGTGATATGTTAGTTTATAATAAGATCGGTTGATATTAATGACGAGTACTAAAAATTTCTCTAAAGAAAAGCATCTTATGTGCAGCTTATATAATACGCGTGAGAGCCGAAGTGAGGGGTCTTGAGGGATCTTAGGTTTGAATCCCATATCCCTATATATTTTTTAACTTGAGAACCAGTACTAAAAATCGAAAAATTTAATCTTGGTTTGCTGGTTTTATTTCCAAAATCAGTAATAAATGGAATTTGAAATACTAAAAGTATATTCTTTAGTAGTGTAATAATCGGACATTTTTATTTGCCAGCTGCACAGACCGTCTAGTTAGCATCAGTTGTCTTTTTTGCAGAAATGATATAAGGGAGACAATAAACCGTTCGTGCAGCTAGCAACACAATTTTGACTTATACAATTAAGCACGCAATTTTTCCACTCACTAATAATTATCCCCTGTTGAATTTTCAGCTCGACAACATCCACGGCTTTTGGCATATAAACAAGACTATACTAACAATGTTAATAAAACGACGCTATTTATTATCCTCAACTTGCACAACAACAGTTACGTGTCAGATCCAGAATCGCAGACATATTCTTTTTTCTGCTCACGAAGATTATTTAAAATCTCCCACTGGAAACTTTAAAAATGTGCAAAATTAATATTGAATATGTACACCATGTTCGAAGATGATTTTCGGAATGTTCTTTATTTCAGTTTGATGTGTAAAAAATAATAAGGATCACGCGATCTTATGCATTGGCCGGTCATGAACACCTTTTTTTTTTTCAAAATTAGTGGCTTGCTTGTAGTGGGATTTACATACGCATGCTGGCTCGTATCCTCCTCGATTTGTTGCAATAAAAGTAACCGTTACAAAGAAGAATAATTCAGTCGATTGATCGATCGATGTGATAACTTAACGAAGTGTAGATCGATGGATTGATGAGTTGAATAAAAGTGATAAAGAGAATACCTGTCTGTTTATCCTTTGGAATCCCTTTTTCCGCTGTCTGTACTCATCAAACCGAAAATTTGATGCAAATGTATCTATTCTTAAATTATTGAATATGTAAGAGCTGGTTTCTAGATAGAGTTTCCACGGTGGCAGAGTGACAGAGCCAAAAAATCGTAAAATTTATTTGCTTTCAGGGGGTAATTGTCAGACATGTTTCCACCGAGGTCAAAGAGAATGGAATTAATTACTAAAAATGTTTAGCGCACAAAATATTTTTTTCCCGTGATAAGTATATTATATTAAATAAAGGGTGAATGGCAAATACGGTCTCTAACGTTTTGCGCCAGGATCAACCTAGTCCTTGACATTTCATATTGTCCAAATTAATGCTAAAAATTTATCATGCGGCTCAATATAGTCATTGGACTTAGTGAAAACACCACATGAAGATGCCATGTCATCCTTGCATATGAGGTCAGCTTGAAATGTTCAATATACCATTATATAAACCATTTAAAAAGAAAGAGAAAAAGAAAAAAAAGAAAAAAATGAAGTCAACATGGCCCGTCCTTTATTTTTCTTTCTTTTTTTACAATAAATGTAAGGGTGGTTTAGACATTTAAATATTGACCGGGTATGTTGGATAATATGGTATGCACATGTGGCAATTTTAGTAGGTCCAAGGACTATATTAAGCCAGATGTTAAAATTATATGGCTAGTTTGAACAATACGAAATATCAGGGCCTAAATTGACCCGGAGCAAAAAACTTTAGAATCATATTGAATATTCACCCTTAAATGGCTATTCGCTCTTAAATAAAAGAGATGATTACAACCCTGTCATTAGATGAAATAGACAAATAAAAGCTATCAAAATAAAACAAAGAGACTCCAAGGGTCTGTTCAGCTTGATGCTACTTTCAGCCCTACCAAAATTTGATAATTCTAAATTTTGGCACATTTTGACGTTACCAAAATTTTTGTTATGTTGGTGTTCATTTGGTTTGAAGTATTATCAAATTTTGATGGTGTTTTTAAGAGCAGAAGCGTCTGGGATAACCAAATTTTGGTAGAGCGTGATTGGCCAAGGTATGTTTTGTTTATTGTCTTACCAAATATTGGTATTGTTAAATTTTAATAGAGTTAAAAGTGGCGAATATGTCTCAAATCTTAAAACACCACCAGAGACACATGAGCAGACGAGTGCTACTATAAAAAATAGAAGATGGAACCTCCGTATATTGAATCCAATTTCAATTGAACAAGGGAAATCATTTCGGAGCGATGCAGTAAAAGAGTGATACGGCAAAGCAGTGGGGTATGAATGTACTCAGAACAGCTTACTTCAGCTAAGAAGGCTTACATAGTGATGATACGTGAGCTGTATCTTTTATGTAAAGAAAAAATATATGAGAAGAAAGATAGACTGATTTTTAACTCAAAGTGGACAAAATAATTCAACTCTGTTTTTCCACTAGGTTGGTCGCTGTGGAGGACGAAGGCTACATATCATCGGTACGTACGTCGTTTAGTCTTGTGAAGAGAAGAAATGGAATTTTCATCCAAAAAAACAAAGAGGGAAGAAAAGGAGGATTAACAGCTAGTGGTCGGTGTTTCTGCAGCCCGTGGAAAAAATGATACGGTTTGGATGTTCTAGGGCTATCAAGGATCGGATAACACGACAAGGCACCCGTCACAGAGCTAATTAATTAATTAAGCTAATTATAATGACCATACATGATACAAGTACAATGTGAAATGAAAAAAGTCATGGTAAAACCATGCAAAGAAGTCTATTTCATATCTTAATTAGAAGAATTAATATTTAAGTGTTATCGCGAGCTAATACTCGACGCCCACAAGAGATCATTATTTATTCACAAAAGTCATCATAAAAACAGTTAAAAGTTGATAGGAGCGTCCTGTTTTTTTTTTTCATTGTAGAGAAGACAAACATACAGCCATTACACACGTTTACACCACACTCATGCTCACTCATAAGTACATACACTCATAAGCACATATGGTTAAAGAAGTAGAGATCAACAATAAATTCGTTATATTTCTAAATTTCAATCGAAAAGGCACTCATGTACATAATATTAGATAAAAGGATTTATACCGGAGATTTTAAAAAGCAGTTGATGAGCAGCTAGCTTTATAAGAATTAAAAAAATTCTTTTCCTAACATCTAGTTTTAGTTTATTTTTTAATTTATAACTATTGATTATAGAATCTGTACTATTTAGCAGCTGAAGATTTAGAAGCTAGGACTATCGAAAGCTGTCCTAACAAGATCATAGCCATGCAGCGTGTGCAGTCCTGATGAGCGAAAGCATGAGAAAAAGGGCGGCGCGGCCGGGTGCCCTTTCCGGCGACCTCTCTCGGCCAGCCGGAGCCTCGTGCCGCCGCCGCCCGTTGGGTCGGTCGCTCGGTTGCGTACATACGTAAGTGCGATCCATGCATCGATCACGACAAGCATGGCCATACGTGTTACTGTGTACGTGAATGCCCTGTCGTCATTGTGTGTCATCGATCTCTGATATATGATCAGATCAGTATACTTTTCTTCTCCATGCCTAGCTATATTTATACAGCAGTATATATAGCTTTTCTTCGTCATTGTGTCATTTCTTACTATCGTTTCTTTCAGCAAAAAATGTCGACTAGTACTACTAGGTTGATTGATGTAGTTAGCTGCAAGCATGGATCGGTTGTACTGGTGGTCAGTCCGTCTTATATATGTACGCTTTTGTTTCTTTTTTGTTTTTTTAAATATAAACCGAGGGTACACCACAGATATTTATTATAAATTTAGCTGAGACACATGAACCCCTGACGAATGGGCAAATTATAACTTGAGCACTAAATAAGCAGAAAAGAACTTTAAAAGATAAGAAAAAGGCAATCAAGCAACCAAGTAGCAGAAACCATCGGTACCTCGATAAATGACGACGGCGATGAAGAGATGACAGAAACAATGACAAGCTATAGATGTTGCCAAGTAGCAAACCCGGATAGGACCTCCTGGAGATGGAGGTTACTACTACCTTGTAACCATGGGAGAACTTCAGTTGCCGCTTTGAGACTCATCGCAGGAGATAAAGAAGAGGACCGAAGACAGAGCAGGAAGATCGCAGGAGAAGGAGAGATCGGCCGGCGCTACCTTGTTGATGTTTGAATTGGGGGCGAAGACACCAACCCGAGCAGACCTACAGCTCCTTCAGTTGTTGATGTCATGGAGAGATAGAAGGACCTCGCCGGAGAGAAGCCCAGTAAGACCCTCCATGGCTAGAGTTCTTGGGACAAGCAAGGCCGCATGTTGGCGTCCAGCTTGCGCAGGAAAACGAATGGGATGGACCCGAAAACAAGAATAACCCGACTAAACCTACTACTAGTAGAGTAATGAAGGCCGACCCCTCTCCTCTCTTCACCGGCGGCAAACCGCCGGATTTAAGGAGGAAGAGAGGTCGAAGGGAGAGAGGATTTTTTTTTCCACGGTCGCCTGGGCTTTTGTTTCTCTGAGTCGGCAGCTATAGCATGCATGCACGCACGCACTGCACTCATGTTCAACTCATCACAACGAAGCAAAACGTACCAATTTTATTATCAGTACATACAATTTCTCTGCAGATCACTTTTGTGCCGATTTACTATTAATCTTTGCAGATGATGAGCACACGAGTATCGACCACTGACATTATATTAGCTCTTGTTTAGAAAATATTTTGATGGCTACGGCTTAGTGAAAAGCCAAAAACACATTTACCAATTTAAGGGACGAAACAAGTAATAGTAAATAAGATTTTTATATTTTAAGCTTAACGGCCTAAATGTAAAGATTAAAAAATAAAGAAACAACTAAACCCCCATCTAAATAATTTCTGAAATTATGTTCAAAATTGAATTACGGTTCATCACCGCAGCTCAAACAATCTGTATTTAATTAGTATATATCCCATGTAATTGTAAAAAAAAAATGTTAAGTCTCATCAACTCCAGCATCATGGTAGCTAGCAAGCTACTCCCTCCATTTAAAAATATAAGAAAAAAGTCTAAATTATCCTCTAACTATGGTGACAGTCCAAATTACCTCCTCTGAATTACAAAGTCAGATATTCTATATCCTAAACTTTTGAATTAGGTGAATAACCCCCTAAACTATTTATATTTTTCACAAAAATTAAATTGAGAGGCTAAATTAAATAAGAGAACTTTTGAATCAGATGAATAACCCCCTAAACTATTTATAGTTTTTCAAAAAATTAAATTGAGAGCCTAAATTAAATAAGAGATAATGAAAAGGTAAATACTAGAAAGTTTGTGTAGTTTAGAATGAAGGTGCTCTCCCCGGTCGTCAACGTTGCCCACTACTGCCAAGTTAATCGGCGAAGGTTATCAAGGTCAAAAGCTAGGCTGCTGCTTCACGCGTAAAACTCCATGCATGCAACGTCTGCACGATCGTGTTCAAAGTCCAAATAGATGCCGTTGATCCTTTTTCTTGTTTCTGTCTATACTATAGCTTTGGTCGTGGCCACCTTTTGGCTTTCACAGTGCCTCTGCACGCGTGCATGCTCCTAACTTAAGACAACGCGTGACGTCTTTACTAGAAAGCGTCATGTGAAACCTTTTATTGTAAAAGTAAATATTAAAAGCCACGTGAAGTTTCCTTTAAAAACACATGTAGTGCAAAGCGATTGGTATGCTCTGCAGTACGACACCTGTTTCGAGAGCAAAGCCATGCATGTACACAACCGATACAAGCGCACTAGTACTTCTGGCTATCTACTTGCTAGAAAGAGTGATCGTAGATATCCTTGTGGAAAAAAAAAAGAACAATGACATACAGAGGTCGAACACGATAAACATATATAGTATCCCTTGACCTATTTTAATTTATTTTGCATAATGCATATTTTAGTTAATTTTGTTAAATCAGAGTGGGTCAACAGATCCATAAGGTAATCTCCAGCCATTCGTAATAATAAGCAGGGCTCAAACATCTCCATGCCGACCATATATATGTACACGAACTTGCCTTAGATCAAAAAAAAATTGAATCACTAAAATTAATTTTGCACCATGCTTATAGTCTTACAACGTATCTACTGAGGTTTAATTTTCATCCGCCATGGCAATGGCTAAAGATGAAACCAGCATGTGGTGTGCCTAGCCAAATGCATGTAGAAGCCGGCCGGCGGGAGACAGCTAGCAAAGGTGCAACTTGCAAGAGCTAGTCAACCATATGGATTGATGAACATTCCATTGAGATTTGAGAGTAGGATGCATGCATGTTGGTGTTGCTTGTCAACTTGGTATCCTTAACAAACTGAAATAGCAGATCGACATCGAGCGATCGAAAAGGTGCCAAATAATTGAGTACGTGGCTGGCATGACGAAAAGGTAACCAGCTTTCCGTGTCGTAAAGCAGTCGCGTGCATGCATTAGATTTCTTAATATTTAATGTGTACATGTTTTATTATATATGGCAATCAAAGTACTATGGTCCACAAATATAAAGTCATGTACTGTGATTATTAATAGAGAGCTTCTATCCTTGGTAATTAGTAGTAATATTTACTGACATGGAGAAAAGAGAGGAGAGGCAAACATTAATGTTAAGCTTAACATGGGCAATTAGCGTCTATAAAATAAATTTGTACCGCATGACAGTGAGGAAAAAGAAAAAAATGTATTAATGGTTGGAGTATTTATTTTCTCTACCATTGTAAAAAGGACAATATCTAAATAAAATAATGTGTACTTTCTAAGAGACAGTAACAGGCTCTACCTTTAAATATATTCTAACCATAAAGGGTTGTTGTTGTATATATATGTAGCTCGATCTATATCCTAACCATAAAGGTTCTTCTTATCTCTATATATATATAGCTGGATCTATATCCTAACCATAAAGGGTTCTTCTTATATCTCTCTCTCTATGTGTGTGTCACTGCATCCTGTTACATATAGGAATGAACAGAGGTAGTATAATGTTATAATGTAGGTTATCATTCCCTCGGTTTGGATGATGAATTATAACTAGAGTACATGCTTAGCCTTGTTTGAACTTTCTTGTTTGGTTGGTTTAGTTTATTTCGTTGGGGTCTGTTGATCTCGTGCATTCTAAATGCAGAGGTTGAGGACGCAGCTTATTTTCCTTACCTTGAAAGGAATAAATAAGTCATACACATAAAAAAAATATAAAAGAACCAATGAATAAAAACATCACAATCTTATTACTCTTATATATATCTATGGCACGGGTTTAACATATTTATGGTGTGGATGGTTAAACGTAACTTTGGAATTAATGAGTAACAGTATATTGACAACAAATCCACAATAATAGATCTGGGAGTAGCTATATTTTTTGCGCCATATTTTCTGTCAAAAAACAGTCAAATTGTTTTTACACTGTAAATTCACATATACTGTATATATTTTAAAACTTACACTATAATGACAGTAGAAAATTAGGATTAAAGGTAATTGTCTATTTGAAAGAGGAGATAGGAGAGATAGAAACTTATGTACATGAGAGAGAATAATCACATAGAAAATAGTAGCTGAAAACAAGTAAAAATGTGGCATTATATTTTAAGCAGAATCGATAGATATGTTGTGCCACAAAATTCCAAATGTAAATTTGGCATACGCCAAAAAAGAGAAAAACAAATCTCACTGATAAAAAAAGGAAAAACGAAAGAAAAATTGAGAAAAGAAAAAGGAAGAAAATTCAGACGGCTGAAAGCAGGGAGGGAAGGAGTGAAGACAAACGGGTGATTTACAAGGGAACAAAAGTCAGGGTCACACGGTTGCGCCTTTTTGGAGGTGAGAAAAGCTAGCGCGTACGTCGTCCACGACCACAGCTGATGCATGCTCTGATTAATTAATTCGTCTCACACGCTTGCATATATAGCAGTCACTCAGCCGGCCGGCCGACGAATTCCGCCGCGTACGTCAGACTCCGGCCTCCCGCGGCCGCTGTGTGTACGATATGCCACCTAATTAATCAACAAACACTTTGTAAATCGATCTAAGGAACCATTGCATTAGGTTCTTTGCATGGGGAAACAATTATTTCATTTTTAACGGAGATAAAATCCTAATTAATACACATGAAATAACATTATATGACTAATGTCTCCACTATAATCTATAATCTACTTAGTTGACATTAAAAACAGCAGAAACACCATTATTGATCTAGGCTTAACTTAACAACCGTCATTAAAATTAGAAATATATATCTAGTCTACATAAATCAAGCGTAGCGTGTATCAAAGTAATCTGTTAGAATGAGCAAACCAATGTAAAATGCATATATAGAGGATGGCTCTAGACCATAAAAAAATATGTAGGCAAAGGCTTATGTATATAAAAAAAATCTTGGAAAGATAAAAAACTATATTATTAATATACCATAGTGCACTTTTAGTGTGTCTATTGTATATTATTTGTAGTATTTAATAAAAAAAATCTTAAGTTGGACCGTCGTAATCTAAAATCCTGGTGAGGCATTTAGTAAGATGGATGGTCACATTAGGGGGTGAGATGGACAAGGAGAAAACCGAGTGCGGAAAGGGCGAGCAACGAACTTTGGCGGCGGGGGGCCACTAGGCTGGCTAGCAGATGGGCAAGCGGTCGGTGCGTGGGCCCGGTCACGTTGACGCCGACCTCGCCTCGCCTCCCGCTACCAATCATCTCATCTAGGACTGACTCACTAGTCCTCCTGTACGATCGATCGAGACCACCGCCACAACTCGCCATCGTGTTGCCCCGTTGCTCGTGCCTGCATCCAGCTAGCGACTTGTGCACACGTAAACCTGCGTACCTTATCGGCGCATGCTACTTGTAGCAATCTACCTAAGCTAGCACAACAGATCGAGTCAGTACGTGGCTCTCCCTCATGTCAACGAGGAGGGGGTGCTACCGTCACCTTCCTGTGTGCTTTTCCGATGCAATGGAGAATGATTTTATGCCTCACAATCAAAAGAGGAAAATAATTTTAACTTACTCTGTATATAACAGCTTTTGGAATACACTCAGTTGATCACTTGTAAACTAAACTATGTACGATGAAAGCTACAAACGAAAAGGTATTAATAATATGGGCTAGATACTAACTTATGTGATTGCCTGGAAGGCTAGATAAATAGTTTTGCTTCTAAAGTCATTTCAAAAGGATAAGAGAAGACCATTACGTTTTCCTTTTCCGATGGTTTCGTTAGTGTTTCCTAAAAGGTATATCCACGTATTACCCGTGAGATCACCCAGGAACTCTCCACACACACACACACACACATATATATGTTTAGTGTGTGGTAATCCACTGCTTATTACTTACGTCTGATATATTGCGCTAGGCTACAAAGTCATGGTTGAGATCGTTCGTGCACTTAAAGTCTAAACTTCTCACTTTTCGATTGGAAGACGCGTATGCCATAGTTTGTCACACCTATCATTAGGTTGGTGTTTCCCAAGAATGTGCCAGTATACTGGAATTGTGTGGTGTTATATTATCTATGAGATTCCGACAAACTTTCTTTATACGGACGTGTAGTGTAGGTTCGGCATGAGCGCTCTTTATTTTTCTTGAGGTATGCAATTAAATATATACTAATCTAGAAATAAATTAGATTAAATACCCCACATAGTAATCAAATTGATATCTACATTTGAAAAATAAATCTTTATATTGTCTAACCTCTGTATTTATCTTTTAGGTTCAAAAACCTATCCGAGAAAATGATGCATAGGAAGATAGCCTAAATTTTTCCCTAAACGTGATCTGGAATAGTGACCTTTTAGGGGGAAAAATGTAAATCTAAGCAGACCACTTAGCTGGTAGCTTCATAAATAAGGGACCATCCATGAGCAAGTGTGCGGCCAAGATCGATTTCTTGACTATGCTAGTTATGCCCTAATGGAGATTTCAAGTGTTTAACAATATTCTCCTATATATGCTTTTGGCTTTCGATGTGTAGTAATTACTTGAGGTGACTGTTTAACTACCTAGTTATTGAAATCTAGAACAGTCGTCGAGCTATTAATCGTGGCTCACTATCTAGAAAGTGATAGGCAGATTATTTCCTTTGTTTATTTGAAACAATGTTTTCACCAAATTTAGCCAACTGACTTACATATAAAGGCAGGAATATATAATACGATTGAATTTTCTTTATATATATATATATATATATAACTCTCGTTAATTCATTCACACAGCTAGCCAGCCAGCACAAACTGTTCGCACACAGAAAAGACAATAAAACACACAGGGATTCTTTCTACAGGAGCACAAATTAATTAAATTGTAACAATATAATTCGGGTATCCATTAATTCCTGAATTACTATAATTGACAGAAATATTATACTGATGCCAGTCTACCCTTTGGGCGACCACGTAAAAATTATGTCTCGAAGTGATAGTCAACCATCTCGATCATCTCGAAAAGATACTTTTTATTCCCCTGCCTTTCATCCATCTCCCAAAAAAAATCACTGTCAAGGCAGTAGAAATTAACTAAAAAAATTAACCAACACGTCGCATCAAGCTTCATACACTAGCAAAGCAGCTAGATTAACAACTAATCATGTTTAATTTCACCCGACCCGAGGTAGATATGACAAAGGTGCCTTTTTATGGACAAGAATGCAAGATGCCCTTAATAAGATTGAATATTGCATTCAAGGAAACAACAAGCATTGCAAGGTAAGTTGGCAGCCACAAGCTCCCAGTTTGTCCTGCAGGCCACATAATTGCGAAGAAAACGATAGAGATGACAAACAAGATAAGCTACGTATTTAATTTCCTCAAAAAAAAAGATAAGATATGTATTTTGTTGATTTTGAAGGCATAGACGTGCAAATATTTTGTGTGATTATGAAGGCACACAGGTGTTCAATTTTCTATGTTTTTTTTAAAAAAACTTTATGCATCTTCAAATTTGGCCATGCTGTGGTCTTTTAATTTGCATGTGGTATAATTGTCAGTGCCGAAACATCCAAATTTGGAGATCGGATCAGTAAGGTTTTATTGTACAGAATTTGGTAGAAATGGTTTATAAAATTTAAAATTGTTCCATCATTTGTTCCATGTCTAACAAGCCTTTGAAAATTAAATGAAACAATCTTTATATATGTTTCTTTATATAAAAGCCAATGCGGAAAAATAAATTATGATAAAAAACCTTCAACAAGTGGCTAATAAGCCAATAAGCAAATGATAAATATGTGAATTTGCAATTAATTCCCAAGTGCCAACCGTACAATGTCTACAATGCAACATATTCACACCTATCATATAATATAATTATATAGCCAAACCAATACATAAGAGTTGAAAATTTACCATAACCATGTGCAGATGAAATTAGAAAATTGTTATCTATGATGTGAAAAATTAACAGGGTTATTAATTAAATAAATAACCGGATGCAAAGCTCCTTTTGCTGCTTAAAAAGTTAACCCCTTTCCTTTTTCACCGGACAAAAGAAAAAAACAGAAAAAAGGAGATAAAAAAGATAAACATTCACGTTCTCACGCAAGCGGACGGACGGCGGTGACGCGACGCAACCCTTTCCTTTTCCTTCCCTCGTACCCACACCCTCGCACAAACACCCAAAATACAAATTCATTTTTATTTTAACAAGGATTCACACTATTTAATAAAATATTTCACACTAATAAATAAATAAATAGGAGTATAAGACAGAAAGAAAAAGGTAGGTGAAAAAAACGAATTAAAAAAATCTCCTCTTCCCCAAGGAGCAAGGCTGCGCCAAGGTGAAAAAAACGAATTAAATAAATAAAAACGCAGGCTGCGCGGAGACGAAGATTCTATTCGTATTTCTTCTTCTCCTCCTCCTCCTGTCTTTCTCCTCTTCATCCCTTGTGGTGAAGTGGTAGTCGTCATCTCGTTGCCTTCGCCCCCCTCAGCTTCCCGACTCCGCGCTTGGTTCCAACCCTGCCCTCTTGCGGCTTCTTCTTCTTCTTCTTGGGTTGTTGGTGCACGGCGGCCACGGCGGCAAGGGTTGCAGGAGGGAGAATTTTGATCGATTGATGAGTTGGGGAAGATCAAGATGAGGGCGGATCTTAGTACCATACAGCAGACGCTCACGCCGGAGGCGGCAGCAGCTCTGGCGAGGGCCATGGATGAGGCCGGGAGGCGGCGCCACGGGCAGACCACGCCGCTGCATGTCGCGGCGGCGCTGCTCGCCGCGCCGGCCGGGTTGCTCAGGCAGGCCTGCGCGAGGGTGGCGGCGGCAGCCGCGGGTGGGGGTTGTGGTCCGGGTGGTGCGGTCGGTGGCGCGGCGGCGGGGGCTCACCCGCTGCAGTGCCGGGCGCTCGAGCTCTGCTTCTCCGTCGCGCTGGATAGGTTGCCTGCCGCGGCAGCGCATGGGGCGGGGGGGGCGCCGCCGGTGTCGAACGCCCTCGTCGCGGCGCTCAAGCGGGCGCAGGCGCAGCAGCGGCGTGGGTGCCCCGAGGCGGCGCAGCAGCCGCTCCTCGCCGTCAAGGTGGAGCTCGAGCAGCTCGTGCTGTCCATCCTCGACGACCCCTCCGTCAGCCGCGTCATGCGGGAGGCGTCCTTCTCCTCCGCCGCCGTCAAGTCCATCATCGAGCAGTCGCTCTCCGCCCCCTCGCCGCCCCCCTCCGTCGCTGCCGCGGCCTCCACTCCGACGACCGCGCCCGGTCCGCTCTCCCCGTCGCCATCCCCTCTCCCGCGCGCCGCCGCGGCCAACGCCTACATCAACCCTCGCCTCGGGGCGAACGCCGCCGTCGCAAGCGGCGGGGACGATGCGCGCAAGGTGATCGACGTCATGCTCAAGCTGACGCGCCGCAACCCGGTGCTCGTGGGCGACGCCGGTCCGGACGCGGTGCTCAAGGAGGCAATCCGGAGAATCCCGACGATCGGCTTCCCGGCCCTCGCTGGGGCGAGGGTCCTGTCTCTGGAAGCAGAGCTCGCCAAGCTCGCCGGCGACAAGGCGGCGATGGCGGCGAGGATCGGGGACCTGGGCGCGGTGGTCGAGAGGCTCCTCGGCGAGCACGGTGGGGTGGTTCTTGATCTCGGCGACCTCAAGTGGCTGGTCGACGGTCCCGCGGCGGCGGCGTCGGAAGGGGGCAAGGCCGCGGTGGCGGAGATGGGGCGTCTTCTCCGTCGATTCGGGCGCGGCGGGGTGTGGGCGGTCTGCACGGCGGCGTGCACCACGTACCTCCGGTGCAAGGTCTACCACCCCGGGATGGAGACGGAGTGGGACCTCCACGCGGTGCCCATCGCACGCGGCGCGCCGATCGCCGCCGGCGCAGCTCTCCGGTGCGTCCATCTTCCCCTTCCCCAATTATCTGGTTGTTCGTTCGATCCACCATTTCTGACAAAATTTTGGTGTTAATTTTCGGAACCAAAGTGTTTCACCTTGGAAAAGATTTCATTTGGTGGGGGAAATTTTTGCTTTGATTAATAAACATGCCTTTTTTTAATTCACTATGATTGTTGAAATCCTGAAAAAGGTGGTTGCTTTTTTGTGTAACAACAGTATGCTTCTACTTTTGTGTTCAGTTTCACAACTGTAGCTCAATTCCTGTCGATTTTGATGAATTATTGGATTGTGTAGGCCTGGAGGCAGTGGAATTCTCAACAACTCGACGGGGATGCTGTTGCCAGCACTCCGGCCTATACCGATGACACCAACGGCGCTCCGATGGCCGCCAGGGGGCGACCAGACTCAGGCAGCAAAGCCAGCCATGTGCTTGCTTTGCAAGGGTAGTTGTGAGCGCGAGCTCGCTAAACTTGAGGCCGAGCAGACGGATAAGCCGGCATCCCGTCCTGAGGCTGCCAAACCTGGTTTGCCACACTGGCTGCAGCTCAGTAGCGATCAGAATAAGGTATGTGTTTTTCCATGTTAAAGCTTGGTAACATTGGCTCTCTTCTATCGGAATCGTCATTAATATGGTGTTTTTGTTTTTGTACAGGCCAAGGAGCAAGAGCTGCTTAAGAGGAGCACAGATGAGCTTGAGAGGAAATGGCGCGAGACGTGTGCCCGAATCCACTCCATCCGTCCCATGGCACCGGGGCTCTCCATGCCTCTTGCCACGTTCACTCCACGCCTACCATTTGAGCCCAAATTGGCAGTCGCAAGGGGTGCTGCTGTTCCCACTCTTAAGATGAATCCCAGTTGGGAGAAGCCCTTGGTTGCGCCGACCCTTGAGCTCCGTAAGAGCCCTCCAGCCAGCCCAGTGAAAACTGACCTTGTGCTCGGTCACTTGGACCCAGGCACCAATCCTACTGTCGAGAATGAGCAGAAAGAAAGTTGTGAAGGACTAACAGCTCTACAGAAGGCTAAGATTGCTGGAATTTCTGATATTGAATCCTTCAAGAGGCTCCTCAAGGGACTTACAGAGAAGGTCAGCTGGCAGTCAGATGCTGCTTCAGCCATCGCTGCTGTTGTAATACAATGCAGATCTGGCAGCGGGAAGCGGCGGAACTTCGGGACAAGGGGTGACATGTGGCTCCTGTTTGTTGGCCCTGATCAAGCTGGTAAGTGGAAGATGGTGAATGCATTGTCTGAGCTGATGGCAAACACCAGACCAATCATTGTGAACTTTGGTGGTGACTCCCGGTTGGGCAGGGTCAGCAATGATGGTCCAAACATGGGTTTGTGGGGAAAAACTGCACTCGACCGGGTCACCGAGGCAGTTCGACAGAACCCATTCTCAGTGATTGTTCTTGATGGCATTGATCAGGTGGACATTGTTGTTCGCAGAAAGATCAAACGAGCAATGGAGACCGGTCGCCTACCAGACTCCCATGGTCGTGAAGTCAGCCTTGGTAATGTCATATTTGTGCTCACCACAAATTGGGTACCTGAGGAGCTTAAAGGATCAAATGTCGAGACATTGATACAAGGTGAAAAGAGGATGTTGGAGTCAAGAAGCTCAAGTTGGCAACTAGAACTCTCGATTGGTGACAAACAGGTCAAGCACCAAGCAGATTGGCTATGTGATGATGTTCGCCCTGCAAAGTTAGCAAAAGAATTGTCCAGTAGCCACGGTCTGTCACTTGACCTCAATTTGGCAGTTGGTGCCTTGGATGACACTGAGGGCTCACATAATTCCAGTGATGTCTCGGTGGAACAAGAGCAGGAGAAAGGGCAGCTTGCAGTCAAGCGATCAACACTGGCCCCTGGCTCTGATATATTGGAACTCATCGATGACGCCATTGTGTTCCGACCAGTTGACTTCATGCCATTCAGGAAAACGGTTACAGATTGCATATCGGCAAAATTTGAATCGGTCATGGGGAGCAGCAGCTCATTCAGGATTGATGAAGATGCCATCGATAGGATGGTTGGCAGTGTCTGGCTTACCGACGAGAAGATTGAGGACTGGGCCGAGAAAGTGCTCAAGCCAAGCATTGAGCGATTGTGGCACAATGTGAAACATGATAACAGACGTTCTATCATTCATCTTACAGCAGTTACAGACAAGGCATTGCCAAGGTGGGGAGGGGGCAGGGAAGGGCTACCAGTGGCAGTAACGATTGCCATTGAAGGCATGTAGAGAGGGAACTGGGGGAGAAAAATTCTTTGTATGGTAGATATGTAAATATTGGGGAGAACTCCCTGTTATAAGCTAGGGGAGGTTACTATCTGAAGCACATAGGAGGGAAGGAGAAATGTCCATTGACCACCAAATAGGCATGGAGGTTATAGATCTTATAACACCCAAATATGATCTATAGTTCTGATATATTTGATAGCAGTGTTCATTGAAACAAAAAAAAAGGTTTTCTTTTGCTTCTTCCTAATGTTGCAAGGATTGATCGGTGGAGGAAGTAAATAATGATGTTGTGCAATAATTTCTTGCCCTGGAACCAAATGTGCTCAAATCAATTCTTGTAATGCAGAGCCATTTGAAATGCATCAGGTTGCAAAGATGTAAATATATCAAAAATTTTGCTCTGCGTGTTTTGTACTTGTCTGATGTGAATATGTTTATTGACGGGGAAGAGGGATGATTCAAGCTATTTTGATTGTAACCCTTTTGGGAGCTTATCTCTTGAATTGGCACCAACAGTAAAGTAGGTCAACTTTATTGAAAGTTGATATTCTGTTCAAGAAATATGGAAAAACGTGACATTCATGTTTGCCAATAGTTATGTTATTTTAAATTTTATTATTCTTGACAAAAAAATTTTCTTATTATTATAACACATCGTTTTCTTGATTGAATCTAGTGATGACTCTTTGGCCACACGCCCATACCGTGGTCCATGTCGAACCCTACTTTTTCTCACAGATTTTCAGAAACTTTCTAAAATAAGAATCTAAAGGCATTGCTCAGTTTCTCACAGCTTTATACACTATGACAACATTTCACACTAGATAGCTGCACTTTATTTGGATGTTAAAGGTTGACCATACATATCAGTCTCACTTCTTGCATGCTATGGTTGCCGTTCCTTTCTTGCTTGCTTACTATATTCTCTCCCTTGAATCATCAAAAGATTATGCTAATTAAAAAACTCAGTAAGGAATATTATGCTATAAAAAATCATCAGATTTTTTTGTGTCATGTGGCCAATTGTGGCTCCCTGCCACTAAGCTTAACCATCACTATTTAATTTTGTGTTTAGTTTCGTGGTATGATTTGGTCCATCAATATTACGTTGGACCCGAGGCATCTTGTTGTTTTCTTTATTAGAAAAAACTTTGGGTGAGAACCAAATAGCAACTTTTTGCCTAATTGTGGGCCCACATTGATGTGGCAAGATCACCAACTCAAATCAACTAGGAAACATTCTATGCTCGCCTAGGGTGCGTTCAGAAAGAGAGGTGAGAAACCTTGTAGAGGCATTGCTAATTTCTTACTCCCTCAAGTTGTCGCGATTAAATTAACTATCTAGCTTTTTACTTTGCAGCACTCCCATTTTTTTATTTGATCTAGTTGGGTGACTGAAAACTTTGCACAGAGTATGCATTTGTTAAACTGCCTTTCCATGTGACAAAGGATATGGATCATGCACCATTTTGTCTTATTAACAAAAAGTCCTTAAAAGAGAGAGAAGAGTGGTGGATATAAAAGCCTTCTCAAAAGCAGATAAACTTAGTTTTCATGGTACAACTTGTCAGTAATAAGTGGTCATAATACATGCTGGAAAAGTTGTATAATGGCAGAGATCTTAGGTAATACGTTTTAGCCTGTAATCATGCTGGAAATGTTGTGGATTGGTGATCACCATCAATAATGCCTTTCAGTCAAGTTCAGTTGCTTATGTCTTCATCTGTCCCTTTTTTAATCTCCCCATCACTTATCTTTTTAACCTTTCCTGACTCTGGTCTCATGTGGAGAGCGATAGCGGAATCACTGTGGTGGCTTAGCTTTTTTCTATTAGAGTAAATTATATTTTGTACTATATAGAGTGTGCCTCATTTCACTTTGCACACTTTGCGCCACGTTTGGTACATAGATACTTTCATCAAATTTCACTTTGCACTGTGTTACATCATTAGACCATGTTTTATGAAGTTTTATTCAGATTTTATAAAATTTCAAAACATTTCTTTGGGTTTTATGATGTATCGTGGTGCCAAGTAAATCTTATTTCAATCTACACTAGTATAAAGTAAAAGTATGTGATAAAGCTGGAATAAAACGAAACAAAGTATGTTTTAGCTAGTGCCAATTACAACTTACTCTTATTTTATTTAAATGGACAAAAAATATATTGATTTTGCATGGATGGTTAATTTTTTTGCCCATACCAAGGCACAGTTGTTGTTGAGAGGCAAAACCACAAGTTTCACAACACTCTATGCCAGCTACTAATCCTACTATATATCTATGTTTTACACTTAGGTATCTTAATTCGCTCAAATTTAATTTATCTAGACCCATGCTTCCTATACAGCTAGTTGTACATTGTATAGGATAGCAACGGTGTTGGTTTAGAGGATAAGGCAAGAAAGAAATCATTTCTTGAATTCTTTCGCTCCAAAGATATCCTTAATTAACCTAATATAGATTTGTCGACCGACCAATCTAACTACATGCATATACTTAGCAAGATCTGGTTCGACTTGATATTTCCTAGATGTTTTTTTGAAGAAAAGATATATTGTGGAAATACCCACCCTTACATGTATCCAATCCCCTATACCCATAGGTAGGGGGAAGCGTATGGTGTAGTAGTGGAGTCATAGGTATTTCATCTATTAGGGTTTAAAGGGTTTAAATTCTAGTAGCCACAAATATGAGGCACATGCATGTCTCCCTCCTTAAATGATAATTGTAGGGATCTGCGATTGACCTGGTCTCTGTCTCTTCTTAAATAAGTCTAGAGATTTGTCACTAGTTTGGTCTTCTCTCCTAAAGGATAAGCCTTACAATACCACATAACCCATTAAATATGTACCAATTAGATAAAACTTGATGCTAATAGGGTTTTCTTATCTGCTGGACCTGCTCAGCCCTTGGGCTAGCAAAAACTGGCATCGATGATCACTCAGAACTGCTATGTCCTAGGTTAGCAAAAACCGACACCAATGACCCCACATTCCTACTAGTTTAGGAGAATAATCAATAGTGATGTGTGCTTGAGTTATTAAGTAATGGCTGGTGGACATAACCACCACTGAATGGACTAACCATCGATCTATAAGCCAATCGCAGTCCAAGACTCCCATATCGTTGTTAACACTAGAATTTGGTCAGCTGTTAACGCCAAAATTTGGAAAGCGTAGGGAAAGGTCGAAAAACAGATCGGCTAAAGTAAAAGAAGAGTTCGATTGCTATAGGGAGGAAGCCGATCAGATGAAGCAATGGGAAATTTAGTCCAAGAATAGAAGCTTATCTAGATGAGACCGAGTTTGAGGAGAAGCTGTGGAACTCACGGTAAGGTATTTTATCTATGTAAATCGTATCTTATATAGAAAAATTTTGTTTGTTTAGTTAACTTTCCTAGAGATATTTTCCTTTTATATTTTTAGTAGATAACGTCTGATGGTTGTTGTAACCATGTTGAACTCTGTAATACCAGGGTGTAAATATAGACCCCCTAAAAACCTATAAGGAATCAACATATCCTTCGATCAATACAACTTCAGTTCATCGCCACCCTAGTTTATCTAGGTTTTTATTAGCAGGGTATGGCTCTCGACATGGGGCTGCATCGGTTAACTTTGATCTCCCGTCACTATCCTGATATATCTTGCTCTGTCTAAGGCTGCATCGGTTAGGTTCGAACTCTTAGGCCGATCGGATGTACCGCATCACGTCCGTGAAAGGTTTATCGGCCTATCAAGCTCTCTCCATCATCGTCGGTCTCATACTGCATTGATTAGGTTCAACCTATGAGGTTGCCAACGATAGATTAAGCTTTAGGCCTATAGGTTTCTGTACGGTATTTCATTGGAGTGTTAGCCGATAAGTTATTTATATCCTAGGCACTATGTCCAGCGTATTGGCTCCTCGGTCGATACGCACTAGTCTTTACAGACTCTCCTCATGCGCCATGCTAAGCGCATCGGCCTTCTAGCCGATGCGTGCCTATCTTTAGAGAAACGTCTTCTCATCAGCTCAGCTAGCTGATAGGTTCGCTTAGCCCTTGCCATATCCGGAGCGACACCAGCTTTGCAGCCAGTGTGTCTTTTATACAATTCCTTGCCACTTTATATATGCCTTTATCGGCTTTCCAGCCGATGAACAATCGCTACATCTTCCATCGACCGCTAAGAGGGATCCTACGTGCTTTGCTTTTAATACTCTTTGGTGCCTCAATTAGCTCTGCGGCCAATAGATCAAAATCTCGCTTTTGCTACATCCAGAGCCATCACGTTCTTCATCGACATTTGTCTATGCCTTCATCGGCTCCTCAGCCGATGGAGGAGCGTCCCTATCCCTATTGGCGACCAACTGATAGTAGGAGCCATTCGGACGCGGCTGATAACCAGCTCGATCCTATCGGTGACCAGCTGATAGCGAGCACTTATATCGACCCATCGTTCGATTGGCTCGTTCGTCTCACCTCCTTGTCAATTGTAGGGTTAAATTGACTAGCACGCCCGTACCCACAGTGTGGCATCGGAGCCGAGCGAACCTCATGGGCCCCTGTGCTGTTCGTGCCGGATCTCGCGCACCCAGTGCGAACATGCCGATACCTGGGAGGTCTACTTAGCTCTAGTGTAGGCTGGTCGACTTCTCTCTATGGCTCAAGGTATGTACGTCGAGGCCCATGAGGTCCGCTCGGCTCCGGCACGACGGTGCGGGTACGGGCGTGCCACTCAATTTGACCTTGCAATTGACAAGGAGGTGAAGCGAAAGGGTCAGTTGGACAATGGGCTGATACGAGCTCTCTTTATCGGCTGGCCACCGATAGGATCGAGGTGGTCATCGGCCGCGTCTGGGTGGCTCCTGCTGTCGGCTGGTCGCCAATAGGTATTGGGATGCTATTCAAAAGCCAATGAAGGCGTGGATAGATGTCGACAAAGGATATGATAGCTTCGGATATAGCGGAAGCGAGATCTTGACCTATCGGTTGTAGATCTGATGGGGGCACCAAGGGTATTAAAAGCAAAGCGCGCAGGATCCCTCCTTGTAGTCGATGAAAGTTGTAACAGTCGTTCATCGGTTGGAAAGCTGATTAAGGCATATGTGAAGTGACATGGAATCGTATAAGGACACACCGATTGTAAAGCCGATGCCGCTCTAGATATAGCAAGGGCAAAGCCGATGGGAAGACGTCTTTCTGAAGACAGGTGCGCATCGGCTGGAAGGCCGATGCGCTTAGCGTGGCGCACGAGGGGAGTCTCTGAAGACTGGTGCGTACCGGCTGAGGAGCCAATACGCTGGGCGTGGTGCCTAGGATATAGATAACTTATCGGCTAACACTCTAATGAAACGCCGTACAAAGACCTATAGGCCTAAAGCTCAATCTACCGTCGATAACCTTGTAGGTCAAACCTAACTGATGCAGCACGAGACCGATGATGGTGGAGAGAGCTTGATAGGTTGATAGACCCTACACGGATATGATGCGATACATCCAATCGGTCTAAGATGTCGAACCTAAACGATGCAGCCTTAGACAGAGCAAGACATATCGATATAGTGGTGGGACTTATCGCTTCGCTGGAGATCGAAGTTAACCGATGCAGCCCCGTGTCGAGAGACAGACCCCGCCGATAAAACCTAGATGAACTAGGGTGGCGATACGCCGAAGTTGCATTGATTGAAGGATTTGTTGATTGATACATGTTTCCACAGAGCCTATATTTATACTCTAAGTTTACAAAGTTCGACGCGTTTACAACAACCATCGGGCGTTATCTCCTAACAAAATAAAGGAAAATATCTCTAAGGATGTTAACTAAACAATCTAAACCTTCCTATCTATATAAGATACGATTTACATAGATATAATACCCTGCCGTAAGTGCGACTTCTCCTCCTTAAACTCGGTCTCACCTGAATAATCTTCTATTGTTGGACTGAATCTCTTCTTGCTTCATCCGATCGGCTTCCTCCCTATAGCAACCGAACTCTTCTTTTACTTCAACCGATCTTTTTTCCAACAATTCCCTCGGCTTTCCAAATTTTGTGTTAACAGGTGCGCATACCTCGAGCCACAGAGAGAAGCCGATCGGCCTGCACTAGAGCTATGTAGACCTTCCATGCGTCAACGTGGTCGCTCGATACATTTTTTTGGCGCAACCATTAGCCTACAAATGGGATCGGTCAATGGAGGAAAAACCGATCGGCTCATAGGGAGAAACTAATTGACACAGTGAGAGAGCCGATCAGATGGGTTGAGCATAGCTTTGGTCTGATTGAAAATAAAAGGTTATCTAGATGTGATCGAGTCTAAGAAGTAGTCGTGAGATCCACGATATAGTGTTTTATCTATATAGAATATATTATGTAAGCTAGATAAGTTTAGTTAACTTTAAAACTTCTTATAGATTTGTTTCCTTATGTGTTCAGGATATTTCATCCGATGGTTATTGTAACCGCGTCGGGCTCTTATAATTCTAAGGTATAAATATATACCTCTAGAAGTATGTAAATCATCGACAAATCAACACAATACAACTTCAGTGCATCGGCGCCCTAACTCATCTAGGTTTTTTTCTGATGGGTTCTGGCCCTCAATGCTGGGTTGCATCGGTTAAGTTCGATCTCCGTCGAAGAGCTAAATCCTGCTATTATCATAGTTTGTTCTTCTCTATCTAGGCTGTATCAGTTAGGTCCAACCTCTTAGTCTCATCAGGCATACTGCATCACATCCAGTGAGGCTCATCGGTATATTAGTCTACCTTCTCTATCTCTGGTATCGTGTTGCATCGATTCGACTTACAAAATCAGTGGTGGTGGATTGAGCCATTGGTCCGATGGGTGTTCGTGCGGTGTTTTGTCGGAGTAAGTAGCCGATGAGTTATCCTTATTGCTTGCCTCATATCTGGATTACATATTGCTCAACGATTAATCCACTAGAGATCGATTCAATCACGTCAGATTCGGCCTGATACTGTCTCAGTTAGGACCAATTTCTCAGATTCGTGTCTGACGGAGCTGGTGTCGAGATCTAGAGGGTTTCGTTACCTATCGGCTCAGATAGCCAGTGAGGTTAGATATAGGCCTACATTGGACATTCTGCTGGTAATCAGACAATGACCTTACACTTTCCTCTATCGTCATTATGTTTGACTTAGCCTCCATCGTCTCTGTTTTGTTAGTCCTGGTCTATCGAGACTAGTCCTAACGGTGACATTACAGTGGTCGCTGGTTCTTGTGGCCTCGTGGGGGATCGGGCCCCACTCCGCGTTTTCGTCGCCTTCATCCTACGAAGCGTCATTGGCTCTTTGGCTGATAAGTTTTCTATTTTTATTCCACACATCTATTGCATACACCTTCATTGGCTTTTTAGCCGATGCTCAAGCATTACCTTTCCTATCGGCACCCAACCGATAGGGTGAGCCATGTTGGTTCATTAGCCGTTTGGCTCACGGATATCATCCTCTATCTCTTTGTTAATTATAGGGTCAAATTGACTGGCACGCTCTTAAACCTCAAAGATTAAGGACCTGCACTAGAGCTAAACAAATCTCCCAGGCCTTCGTGTGACCAAGGCTCCATCTCCCTCGATTGGACCTCCACCGGCACGTTCACAACCTCGCCCGAACCGATCGGACTCCGCGAGATTCAATGACCAACAATTGTGTGCTTCCTCTCTCCCTCTCCTCCCTCTTCGTGTGTCCACCCACCACCATGTCGTCCTCTCCATCCCTGTCGGCCTCGCCCCCTCCGCCTACCACTAGGAGAGCACGACAGTGTTGGAGAGGAGAAGGGAGAGGAAAGAAGGCATGATGGTGCCGAGGAAGAGAAGGTAGGAGGAGGAGGAGGAGGGAACTGGCTACTCCAATAAGACAACATTTTGGGAGGTGCAACGATGGTTGTAGCCAACTGTTCCGACACCCTGGGGATGGTGGTCAACTATTTCGGGTGGCCAATGGATCTAGCTCACGAAGACTTGGGAAGCGGTGATGGATGCGTTGACACCGCTGCTACCACCTCTCCATCTCACCCTGTGCTAGAGGCGGTGGGACATGACCAGATCCAGCAGTGGTAGATGGATTTGGTGTCACAGAGACCGGTCGTTGCTGCACTACCAAATTACATGATGTAAGTTCTATGTTATTTCATTCAAGTTGGTCTCCAACTTGTTGTTTTCATGCTCAATGTGGCATTCTTGTTTTTTTTTTCTTTGCTGTGTTCTTGTAAGATTGATCTACGAATATAATGGAAACTTTTTGCTGTTGTGTATAGTATGTAGGCAATTTTATTTCTGTATCATGTAGTTAGTACTGAATTTTTGTGTATAAATGTGCGTATGCAAGATTGATGTATTCTGGATCGATTCTTGTAATTCGTGATCTCACTGTATATGGATGAAATCCGATTGTTTTTTTAAAAAATGGGTATAAGTATTGGTTTCATTCCCTAACCAGCACTGATGATGCCCTACACAAGACTATTAGTGCTAGTTGAAAGCCCATATATGTTGAATAGCCGTTCCTAAAAAATTCTGTAATCACAGTAGTTAAATTCAACAAATTAAAATTTCCCGCCTCATAGGTCAAAATCTCTAGCTAGTACTCTCATCTAAATTAAGAGTGTTGGGAAATTTTGATAGTTATGAACTCCGTTTCAAGTAGTTCGCGGCAAGTTCAAAAGAATTTAATAGAAGCCCTAAACAGTGGTAAAAATGGAAAGACTGAAGGACAATACCATGTCACAACAGCTTAAGAGCATATATCAATCAACACATAGGGGAGCAAGAAGAGTGGAAACAAGTGATTTTTATTCGAAGTTCAGATCACAAAGATACTACATCTCTATTAAATAGCTCTAAAGAGCTAGGCCTCAATTAACCCCTTGTCTCTCACCAAGCAACCATGAAGATAATCTTGGTATTCACTCAAAGTTACCTATTTTCCTTTTTAGAGGCAACGTCCACCCCCACAAACTTATCTAGATCAATCCACAGCTCAAGGAAGTTCATGGGCGACACTTAACAATCTAGGATGTCACCTTTCAAGAGTAATAAGCACCCAACAGTAGACCAACATCAATCCCCAAGTGTTCAGGTTCTCCTAGCTATCTCACATGCATAAATCCTCACCACCATCCAAGCATCACACTCAATTCACCATGGGAGCTCAAAAATAAGGTGGAAAAGATCAAGAAACCCCAAGATAAGCTAGGAGACAAAAACAAAAGTGAAAAGACCAAAAGAGGGATGGAGGGGTTATATACTCACATTCTAATGTCATGTAACCGTTACTCATAGATTTAAAGCCTAGAGGTTTTGACCCTGAGACCTAGAGCATCCGGCCAACACTTAGCACAAGGCTATAGAAAAGTAGATGTTAGAACTTCCTATCCACATAAATAAATAGCACCCAAACATGTGCAAGTGTTGTGCAAACGTGTCTCTCTTCTACAACGATTGAACTTTGACACTTGGTTAGACATGGACAACTATTTGAAACCCTCTTGATAGTATGACTTTTCTGTACTCAAATGCAAATAGAAAAGAAATTTTAAATAAGGCTCCTAATCTCCTATCCACATTGCACTAGAGATAAGCAGATCTCCCAAACCTTCGCGTGACCAAGCCGTCATCTCTCCCTGATCGGACCTCCGCTCGGTCCGGTCAGACCTTCCCCTGCGAGGTTTGGCGGCAAGCAATACTACAAGCCAAGATTTGGAGTATGAACTAAACACCAAAGGATTCTCTTTGCCACAACCAAATAACATTCCTTTGGTACCTTTTGAAAGTGGGCACACATGCATACACTAAGCATAACATCAGGTCTAAATGCACAAAGGTAAAGTAAGGAACCAATCATGGAGTAATATAGCTTTTGGTCCATGGGTTTTCCATTCTCGTCATGGTCAAGATGTCTATCGGTAGCCATGGGGGTATTGATGAGCTTGGCTCCTTCCATATCAATCTTTTTGAGGATGTTCTTTAGGTACTTGGTTTAAGAGATGAAATTCCCTTGTGTTGCTTGACTTATAGCCTAAGAAAGAAGGTGAGCTCTTTCATCATAAACATCTCGAACTTCTTGGTCATTATCCTACTAAACTTATCACTAAAAGAGAGATTAGTTGAGCCAAATATTATATCATGGATATAAATTTGGCACACAAATAAATCATTCTTAAAATAAATCATTCTTTAATTTCTTAGTCAAGAAAGTAGTATCAGATTTTCCTATTTCAAAGCCATTTTTATTAGAAAATCATGAAGGCATTCATACCATGCTCTAGGAGCTTGCTTAAGCCCATAGAGCACCTTGTGAAGTTTGTACACATGATTTAGATATTTTAGGTCTTCAAAGCTAGGTGGTTGCTCTACAAATACCAACTCCGAGATTAACCTATTCAAGAAAACACCCTTGGTGTCCATTTGATAGAGCCTAAAATCATGGTTAGAGCAAAGGCTAAAAGAATACAAAGGAACTTAAGGCGAGCAATCAGCATAAAGGTTTCACCAAAGTCTGGACCCTTGCAATGGGTTAACCTTTGTGCCACTAACTAGACTTTGTTGCGATTTGCCACTCTATTTTCGGGTGGTTTGTTGCGAAAGATCCACATAGTGCTAATAATATTTTGCTTGGGTCTCTCCACCAATGATCATACTTCATTCCAAGTGAAGTTGTTTAACTCTTTTTGCATGACCATCATCCAATCTGGATCACCAAGAGTTTTCTCCACCCTAATTTGTTCGATGAGATAAATAAGTGATTTTCATAAAATCTAGTGACCCAAGAGCAAGTGGTTACACCCTTTTGGATGTCTCTACTTGTTGCTGATGAGGTGATCTATTTGAACCATTTGATGTATTCTTAGATGATGCACTAAGGGGACTTGAGTTTGCATGGTGTCTCTTTGCCCTTGAGTACCATCATCATCAATCACATCCACATATGCCAATGGCGTGTGTTCATGTTCATCACGATTTGATGTCATGTTAACACTAAAATTTTGAAGAGCTATTAATATATTCGGTCAAAAGAGGAAAGACAATGAAGTCAATGGGGATTGCTGAGTGAAGACCAGATTCAAAGAAGTTTTCGTAAGTGGAGAAAAAGGAATATATCTCTTGAAGCTGTTACGAATTTGTAAATATCTCTTACAAATAGGCAACACTAGTTTTTTTTTCTTTTTTTCTTTAGTAAATATTATTATGTGTCTAGACTTGTATAAACCTAAGGGTATAAATATGTACACCTGGGGATTTTGTAGAAGAATCAGAATGAAATCAATACAATAAAATTTGGTTTATTGACACATCTAGAAGTAGAAGTAACATAGTTTCTGAGGAGATCTTGCTTCAGGTTGGACTGTAGAGTTTAAGTTCGATCTCTAGCAAGAAGTAAGTCTTGTCATATAGCAAATATATTAGCTTGATTAAGACTTTTTTGGTTCTGTCTGATATCTTAGCTAAGCTTATGCATTTGCTGGTTATCTTAATACATTCAGTTCTATCTAAGGTTACATTGATCCAATCTCTTAGTCTGATCTAGTGTATCTATCACGCTGTGAGAGAATTTATTGGCTTAATACATTTATCTTGTTATTTTCAATCTCATACTATCTCAGCTATGTCTGATTTATTACATTGCTTTTGATAAGATAAATCTTGATAACTTTGATAAATTTTTTTCAATGTTCCATCAAAATTCTAGTTGATGAATAATCATTATACTGTGCTTTTACTTTTAACTAATCTCTACCAACTAGACAACTAATAGTTTGAGTCTGTATCAGCCTTTTGGCCGATTAGCTTATTGTATAATTTTTTATATCTCCTTTATCAATTGGAGGTCAAATTGACTAGAATACTCCGAACCTCAAAAATTTAAGGATGGAGCTAAACAGACCTCCTAGACCTTCGTAGATGTGAAGCATCGGCTCGAATATTAGATAATTTCACATCAACATGCTCCTTTGGCATTCCTAGTGGGACAAATCATTTTTGAACCAATATGACTAGGAAGGAAGTCAAAGCCAACGTAATTCCGGTGACATTAGAGAACCTAATAGAAGCATAGAGGCAACAGGTGTAGCAATCCATAAAGGATTTTCAAAAGATGTGCTTAGAATCGTTTAGCATGATGTGATAAGGACCAATCCAAAAGACACAATTCCCAAAACTAATTTTGATTAGAGATGTAAGTCAATAAGCACCTAGTAGTGTACAGAAATCCTTCCAAGATTTGATCAAAAAAGTTGTGCACTACGCATTAATAAATAAATACGGGGTGTTAGTGAACACACTCCAGAATTAGATTAAAAAGTCAATGGATGGATCGATTGCTCAAGAACTTATTAAGGCTCTGTTTATCTTCCACAAAGGACATTGGCACATGTTGTTATCAGTGCACAAGTGCCAATAACATTAGAGGTTCCTCAAGTAATTTATTGGCTAGAGAGATTTAGTTTCTAGTTTGATTCCTCTAAGAGAGATTCGGTTTCCAGTTTGATTCCTCTAAGACAAATGCAGTTTGGAGGGCATCGCAATAGAACTCCTCCTTGATGTCATCAAACCACTTATTATGGAGGACAACATAATAAGCATAGCGAGATCCCTGATTGGACTCAAATGTGAAGAGATCACCACGCACAAGGGCCAATACCATTGCCTTTACAACAGTATCTGATGGACAATACACGGGATGTTGAATGGACAACAAGTATAATAATTCGGCCTAAAACAAAAGGAACAAACCTTAATGTACATTGATTGGTTTGATAGGGTTCCATTACCTCATCGATACAGGGTGCCAAATTTTATAAAATTTTGAAGGCAAGATAATATATCTACGATAGAACACATCAACTGATTTCTAGCTCAATGTCAAGAGGCATCGGTGAAGGAAGCTTTAAGGGTTAGATTTTTTCTACCATCATTATCTGGATCGGCCTTTACATAGTTTTTGTCTATGTTTCCAAATTAAATTAAAGGATGGGCCAATCTAGAAAAATAATTACACAAATACTTCTTTGTTGCAATTCATGAAATGCGGTTGATAGATATTACATTGGTGCATCAAAGGATGGATGAAGTAGTCTCAAAATATATCCAAAGATTATGTGATGTGCACAACCAATGCTATAGTTTAATTTTAAGTGATAGACAATTGGTTGAGCTGGCTTTTCAAGGATTACTAGCTCCTATCAAGGATAAATTTTCCTCTTAAGAGTTTGAGAGCTTGGTGCATTTGATGCAGAAAGTATCGGCTAATGAAAACCAATTACATGAGGCAAGGAAAGAAAAGTTCCAGTGGGAAATTTCACAAGTGCAGATATTTTCACCGGATTTAGAATGAGAGGAGAATACTAATATTGAAATTGGCCTAGCAGAGTGGAAAAAAATTAAGAAAATAGTAACATGTCCATGGATCAAAGATATGGGAAAAGAAGAAATGTATGATTTTGATATAAATAAGGCCAATAAAATTTTTGATTTGTTACTTCAAGAGAAACAAATAAATCTTCCTCTAAACCATGTGATTACATCAACCGATCAACATAAGAAGAAAAAGTAAGAATTGGCTATGCGTGCTGGAAAGAATTGAGAAGAATAAAGCTAGGGTGACTAGACACTACAATAAAAAAGTATCGCCTAACTCATTTCATGAAGGGGTCTCGTGTGAAAATTGATATTATTGATCGGGTCCAAAGATAATAAGTTTGAAAATTGGTAACCTAATTAGAAAGGACCCTATCACATAAGTCGATGTGTGCTAGACAATGCATATGTATTGAAAAATCGTAAGGAAGAGGAATTTACCAGGGCACTTAATGCGAAGTACTTAAAAAGATACCACCCTACCATTTAAATTGATTTCTAAATTGGCTAAGTGGGACTGATGTTTACAGAGATTATCAAACATACATAAAGCCAATGTTACCTACATCGGCTAAAGATAGCCCATACTATATGTATGGCCTTTAGAAATGTGCATAAGAGAGAAAATATGTTTTGATGATAGTTAAATTAGTGGATCAAGCTCAAAGACCAATCTGTTCAGGAATTACAAAATGTCATCGAACATTCATTAAAGTTTTTATATTAGCCAAAGAATTTATGAATCCACTCAACTGCTCACAGGCGGATGTTGTCGGATTCTTTAATGACATGAGCGTCTTCTTCATCGGAGCCTAAAATGGATTTGATGCTCTTGCGTCAATGGAGGGTCTGATATACCACCTCTACGAGCTTGGCCTTCTGTTATTGGATTACTTGAGGCAGGCCGCTTAGCTGAAGTTCTTCAAACTCAATGTCCTTGCATGTTTTCTCCAATTCTGCCAATAGATTGGCTTCCTTCCTCTATAGTAGATCGATGTGAGCTTGAGATTGAGAGGGTATTGCCATCATGACATCAATCTTGATTTTCTCTAACTAGGCGACTAGCTGATCGATTTGTATTTCCTAAGTTAATGATCTTTGATTGGCAAGATTGGCCATGCGCTGACTTGATGACTTAAAACCGATGAAATTCCAAGAAGGAGGCTAGAGTCAGGGCATTGATGAGTTCTTCTAGTAATTGGTCTTCAACTTCAATAAATCTCGCCCAAATCAGCATGGAGTCCTCCACTAGCGCATCAATAGGGCTCTCTAGCCGATGCAAAATGTATGTCAGTTAATTATGGAGATCGACGAAGAAGGATGACTTTGTTAGTGTGTTGATGATTGCTTCTTCATTCCATTCCAAGTACTAGCCAATGTCAAAGGATAAGAGATCGACTAAGGACCGTATATCTGTAAAAAGTTTAAGGTTAAAATAATGAAAGAAGACGTAGGATTGAAATAAGTGAAGTTACCTAGGACAAGATGTTGTGTTCTAGAATATCGGTATCAGTCATAGGAATGGAGTCATCTTAGCGATGGCCAATATCTGATGAAGAAGCAGTGGTGGTGGGGATGATCTCGGTGTCACCGTTGTGTTCGGGAGCTTAGGGATCGGATGTCTGTGGTTCTAGTGTGGTTGATGGGGTTATCGGCTATGTCCTTATAGGGGCATCAGTTGATGGTTGGACCTCCAAAGCAGATGACTCGAGTTAAAAAAAATTAGAGTTGTAAAAGCCTAGAGAGGATAATTCTGAAATTGGGGGCATGTGTTCACACCAAAATTTTGAAGAGACATTAATGGATTTGGTCAGAAGATGAAAGCCAATGAAGCTAACGGGACTTGCCCAGTGAAGACCGAATTCAAAAAAGTTTTCATAAGTGGAGAAAAAAGAATCTATCTCTTTAAGCCATTATGAATCGGTTGCTTATTTATAAATATCTCTTATAAATAGGCTGGAGTAGTTTTCTTTTTTGGATTAGGAAATATTATCCCGTGTACGTTATGGACTTGTATAGATCTAAGGGTATAAATATGTACATCCAGATATTATGTAAAAGAATCAAAATTAGATCAATACAATTAAATTCGGCGCATCACCACCTATAGGAGTAAAAGTAATATAGTTTTCGATAAGATCTTGCTTCGAGTTAAGCTGTATCGTTTAAGTTCGATCTCTAGTAAGAGAGAAGTCTTATCATGTAGCAAACATATTGGTTGGCTAAGATTTGTTTGGTTCGGTTTAATATCTTAGTTAAGATTATTTGTTCGCTAGTTATCTTGATACATTCGGTTCTATATAAGCATATATTGATTTAATCTCTTAGTCTGATCTAGTATATCTATCATGCTGGTAGAGAATTTATCTTATTATTTTCGATCTCATACTATCTTGATTAGCTCCGATATATTATATTGTATTTGATAAGATAAATCGTTGATATGTTTTATTTATTGGAGTTCTAGCCAATAAATTATCTTGATATTATATTTTTATTTTCTAACTAATCTTTTATCGATTAGAGAGTCGATAGCTTCTAATCGATTGACTTATTGGTTTAATTTTTTTTATTTCACAGGTTAAATTAATAGGTACATTTCGATAAAGACCAGAGTTAAGCAGAACTTCTTAGGTATTCGTATGTATGACGTATCGATATAGATATCAGATGATTTTCGCCTTAGGAATGTATAATTTGACTTCTCTAACCAATTAAACATTTGTCCGTAATATAATTTGGATTTTAACTAGTGTCTACAGTAACCAGCCGGTGCCCGGTATTCTAGAGAGACCGTTATTGTTTTTCCAGAACTGGTAGACACATCTTGTAGAGTACGAGACTGCGTTCGGACAGATTAGAAGGGCAGATTATCAACCAGATTATTATTCATGTCATACTTTTAAAAACACGATTTCTTTGAAAACTTTCTTCATTATTAATTTTGCTTAAACAACTTGTTACAAGCAATTTGTTAATTAGCTTTATAATATTAATACATAATATTTCGTTTTATCCTTAATTATAAGCAATTGTCCGTAATCCGTTTCATTATCTGAAAAAAAGAAGCAAGATCAGAACGACGGATGGATCGGTACCTTAAATAATTTGCTTTTACTTCGTGCGTTACTCGCACAGTTGCATGGATCCCTTATCTTTCAGTGTAGTGCAGTGCAGTGCAGCGCAGGGCAATAAAGATCTTCCTGGAGCGTGCCCACAGTCTTTGTCTCCTGCAGTAGACGCCGGGCTTGTACTGCAAGGGCACATTGCATGCATGCAGATGCTGTTGTCCTGCAAAGTCCAAGAAAGTTAAGACGACGATCGAATCGATGGGGCTAAACCATAGTAGCTTGCTTATTTATCTTTGCTTGCTTGCTAGACAACGGTTGCCACATTCATGGCGCCTGTCAATCATATATGAGAGAAATTCGTGTGTGTCTCGTCCCCGGCGTCCATTGGCGTGTGCATGCTGGCTAACATGGACTTATAACAGGGCAGGCTGAACAGTGGTCGTACAGCATAGTGTAGTTGCCCCTGCTAGGTCATCCGGGTACGCGGCATGGGCATGTCTGATCGCAGGATAATTTATTGTATCTTTTCACGGCTGGTATGTGCACATCTAAACAGAAAATGACCCGATGTCCCAACCATAACAGTGTATCGTAACCAAAAAAAAAAATTAGTGCTCAGTATATCACGTAATTTAGTGTATACGCATGAAATTCTTTGAAATTTCCTTTAACATCAACTAGCCATTTAATCGAGTATAATAAGCAATATTGTCAGCATCATTGTCTTTTCAGTGAAACATCAATGTGGTGGTCTTGTGACAGCAAGGCGTCACAAACACTCTTTGTTTGGTTATGAGCACTATTGACATCCCCACATGATTCTTTAATCCAAACTTTTTTGTTCCAACTAGACCACGCTGTAACAAATGCTATCATACCCTGCTGCCTTTTGTTATGATCCCTAAACAGAAACAATAAAAACAATATGTTATATCTTTGGTTCTATCTTTGGACTCACTATATTCAAGCTAACTCCTAAATTCATTATACCATTTAGAATTAAACTTTCTATCTTTACCGTTAATTATTGTAATTCGATATTTAGAAATACAAGGTTGGGAACGCCCTCTATCTAAATACTTTCTTCTTACCATTTCCTTTCGATTAGCAGGGTACTCCACTATTCTTCTCCTTTTTCTAGGATCATACTGAATCTTCTCTTCTCAATTGATATTTTCAGGAGGTGAATTCCTTGTGCCATTATTCTAACCTTGAGGAACAACACTAGCATCGCTCTGATCAACATGACAATCACATTGATCGTGTATAGGAGGTCATTTTCTTTTAAGAAACCTCTCCTTAAATTGCCATGTCATTTGCAAATTATTTTAACACTCCATTAGGTACTTTTACAACAGAACAATGAGAAAATTAATTTGACTGTAATCAATTTATTTCAAGCTAAAATACTATTACTTACTTGACATTTCCTTAAAATTCTACAACCTCTTTATCAATTACTTTTTAGTTAAATCGTCAGATTGGAAACTCTGTAGTTTTGGAAACCAATTAAACTAAATCCCTAGTCAACAAACAAGATATAAAACATGGATATTACACAGAAATTGAAAATACATTCAATCTAAATGCTTGGAACTTATGGCCTGCGAAGTTTATGTAGGGCTTTTCCTGGCTGCCCAACGGATAGTGAGATATTGCCGTCGACATAGAAGGCAACTAGCAATTAGCCGACTAGAGTGAGAGGAGGGTGTTGGAGATCCTTCGGCGAGGTAGCCGGTGATCACACCATCGCCATGAGTTGCTGGACGGCGAATGCTTGGTCAGTGGAGAAAGGAAAACAGCGACTGCCTGCCTTCCTCTGAAGAAGCCAATAAGTCCTCGATTGATAAAGCCCCCTGTGTACATCCTCCTTTGCCTGGCTGTCCTAGCCTCCAATGTATGGACTCTTCCTTTCTCTAGTGTAGTCAAAGAGTCAAGAGCTCGACACAATATATGGACCTATACTTCTGCAACCTGCTGTAGCTTGATCTTGGGGTTTCGGTGTCCCAATTATTGGGGCTAGAGGATGTTTATATGGGTCCTACTAATTAAGATTAAAAATTAACCTATGTCCTATGCATCATGTAAGCTTAATGTGGCTTCACCTCTAGTCCAACGCCATTTCACTTCGGCTTGACCGACTCGGCTAATATACAGAGCTCAAAAATAACCTATCACTGTGATCGTCATCCACTCAACTCCATTACGGAATAGTAGATGGTAACTGAATTATACTAGGAAGGAAATATGTAACACACGAAGTCGCTTCGTCTTCATCCCAAAATATAAAGTATATTGCTCAAGGAGAATTTTTGTTTACTTTATTTGGAAAAAAAACCAAAAAAAGACATTTGGGACCAACACAATGGTAAATTAAATTAATTCCAACATTTTGTATGGAAGTGTTTGCACACCTTTTCTTGTCCAAGCAAGAAATTCAGGGGAATTTTAAATTCAAACAATGAATTTCCTAGGCTTAATTTCTTGCTCCTCTTTGCCAAATATCTTTCTGCACAGTTTCACTACATGTGACACATAATGTTGGTACAGCTTCAATAGTGTACAGCCTGAGCCCTTTAAATTTGATGTCCACTCCAAACATACATGGTTATGCGCACGGCTATATTGTTAATGTGTCAACTGTAGACGTACTACTCGTTTGGATGCAAATGCAGCATTCGAATCTGCCGAATTTGCTTGTACTTAGCACGACTGATCCTACATCTTGTTTGGTTCCATTAATTAAACCTTGTGTCTGAAATGCCATTTCACTTGACAAGATCTGATGGTTCGATGCAGCATTTATGCCCTTGTCTTTGCCACCACTGTCGGTTCTCAGAACACTTTAGATAGGGATGCCATTCGATCTCTCGCTCTCAAGAGATCCTTTTCACAACCAAAAAAACTTTGGAATTAATTTCTAGCTCGGTTCTAGTGTTCTCTTTTCATGCTACTACCTCTGTTATAGGATATAAGTTGTTTTACATCTCTGGTACAGTGACTTATATTCTGTAACAGAGGGAGCATCTAGTTAAGCTTTAGTGGCCATTATTCCTTACCGGAGCACAGTGCTATTCCTTGTTTAAAGTGGCCGAGTGGCGAACAGATCCGTGTTTTAGCTGACCCAACATATTTTTAAGGGGCTGGATAAGTCCATGTGTTACACCCCCTCAACAATGGATGTCTTAAAAAACACACGACTAAACCATAAAATCAGCCATTTTACACCTCGGCTAGTAAATCGGACAAAATATCCCCCTATAACAACATCCAAATATATGTTTTTACTTATATTATGTATCTTGCTAATTTGGTATCATATAAGTAAAAAAAATATAGTCTTTATTTTAAAACCATGAAAACCACCAATAAAACCATGTTTTATTGTCCATATGATGGTGTTTTGTTCTAATTTGAAGTTGGGATGTAAAATATTTGGTTTTATAGTTTATAGGTGTTTTTTTTTACAAACTTGATGATTAAAAAAGGTGTAATATAGTATTTTCACATTATGAAACGCCCTTTAGGATGCTTTAATTTCACATGTAAATTCATAGAAATTATTTTAAAAAATACTACTAAAATGTCGTATATAGTAATGGTTGACCCCACGGGGTAACAACTCTTGCTCCGCTACTGCTTGATTATGCACCACAGATTAGTTTCTCTAGTTATTCATGTCACTTGACCATATATCCATCTTTGAGTAGAGTCGCAAGGACAATCTGCAGCTACTGATTTGCAACATGTGCACTTATCTGAAGTTGGCATCAGTTAACTCTAAAAAACCATGTCAAAGTTGCAAGAATAATTATTTTATTGGCCAGGGAGGATTGAGTCAACTAGCTAGGAGATTAGCGGTATCAAGCAAGCAAAGCACACAAGAGGCCCTTGGAATGCTGTCCACAGGGGATATAAAATTAACGATTAAAGAGCCGTTTCTTACGAGGCAGCCAAGCTAAGCACGATCACAAAAGTCTAAAAAAGATTGGATGAAAGATGCATGCCTTTACAGGTTCATAGAATCAAACAAGAAAGGACATGGCGACTTTTAAAACTGAAAAGGAGATAAGCCCCGCCCCCCAACTGCCTTTCCATGTGCATCCATTTATTTGCTTTTGCTCCAAACCTAACCTTGGTTTGGTTGGTGCTCAACCCTCCTGGACTACTCCCTGAATCCTAGCTCTTGAGTGTCTTCCTCTCCATGCTTTTGCCCATGCTTAATGTCAACCACGAAAATGATTGAATTGACCACCCTAAGAAATTTGTAGGAGTGGACTAGAATATTGAGAGCTGCTAAAAAGTTTCGAGGAGACCTTGGACCCACTAGCAAAATATCTTATAATGGCCCCTGCTTAAATAACATATGGGCATTTTTTGTTACGATATATATTTCAACAAAATATATATATAATGGATTTTAATTAGAGAGAAAATAATTGTCATGCCACAATTTTATTTGAGTTTGTAACATGAAAATGTATTAGGGAACAGATGATCAACAAACATGCCATGTTGGGGGAAAAAGGATGCATTTTGTTGCAACCTGACTAGGGCACTTGCAATTTGCAAGTTGTGAATGAGTAAAAGAAAGAAAATAAAATGTTTTTTTTTCTTTTGAAGAAGGTACAAAAACGCATAATACAAGTAGAATCAAAAGGACCCTTGACCAAGTTGCTTGTGGCCATGGCATTCCATAAAGGAGAAAGGAACTATTGTGGTCATGGGAGTCCATAAAGGAGAGAAAGGAACTATCTTTATTATTAAACAAGAAATTGTTGGTTCCATATAATTGGATTTCACTGCAATATATATGTCATATAATTTTTGTATTTGCAGGAGGCATAGACAATACGCCGAATACCCTGCCCACAAAATAATGACAACTGAAGTAGTCATGAAAGGACTGTTTTCTACAGCCTTTAAAATTTGGGACATGAATTCATTTGTCGTTGATAATTCTGGTATGCCGACATCATGCGCCCTTTTGTATTTAGTAATTGCTTTGTTCATTTTTCAAGTACCATGTCATAGCCAAAAGAATCAACAAAATAAAACAGAGAGAGAGAAAGAGCACTGGATGAAACGTCTCCCTTTTTTTCCATCTGTTCATTCTTTTAGTGGAATTAGGGGTTGAAACAATTTCGGGATTATATATTACCTTTTATGGATTCACACATGATGAGTACATAAACAGCCCCTAAATAAACCCACTTTGTTGGTAATAAAAGAACAGATAACAACAACCACATCACATCAAGAAGAAAAAGATGATGGCAACTGAATTATTCAGCTTATCCCAGAAATTGAGCCTGCCTTTCTTGATGGCTAAGGACAGCCAACCCACGTGGGGATTCCTCCAATCCATCTTTCTTCTAGCATGCAATTATGTGTAGGCCAAAAAGGCATTGGGTCCAGATGCCATCACCTCCTATCCACTCCTCTCCTCTCCTCTTCTTCCTTTCAACGGGCACAAACAAAACTAGTATCCAAAAGGCATTGCCATTGCAGTGCAGAACAACGCAAAGGTTGTGCAGAATGAAGTGCCAATGCCAATATATGCAAAGGTGACCATGACTCATCTCCTTGTTCTGTAGAATCTAGCTATAGCCAGTGTAAGTGCCAGTGCAAAAGGATGCTTGCAATTGCAGTGCAACTTTAACCACTTTCCAGTGTTTTTTGTTCTCTGTTTTTTTAACTCTTCTTTTTGTGTCAGTGATTTCAGGTTAACAGATATGTAACTGCTGGTAGAATAAGTACAACGGATACGATCTGAACACGTGTAAAAGCGAGTAGGAATATTTCAGAGCTTTCCTTCTTCTCGACATCACCAATGGAACAAGGAATTTCCATTTTTTTCCATGGTCAACCGTTGGTAATTGGTACAATTTGAACAAGAAGAAGATAATTGCTGCAATGTTAGTTATGACAACAGTTTTAATTTCCACTGATCATGGTCTAATTTTTCGATAATGGAATTGAATCCAGATTCTACATCAAAGATGTATCCGGTTAATTGATCACTTTTTAACGGTGGCATTTTAAGGGTTGTTTCTTGATTTATATTTGATCTCATGACAGTCATAAGTTGACATTTTTGTAAGTTAGCAAGAAATAATTAATATTTGGGTTGATATCAAGGATACAAGATTTTGATGGAATAACACTTGTTAACACTAACAAGAACCCTTATATGGAGTAAAAGTTTTGAAGGTCCCAAGAAGTCCCAACTAAAAGCAGCAGAATTCCTTCCAAAAAACATCATTGATTTTTGAACCTGTAGCAAGCAAAGTAGTGCAGTATTCAATGTGATATAGGTGCCCGATCAAATCTGAAAATTAATCATTACTTGCACAAACTAACTAATGTCTCGTCATCAACATGATGCAAGATCGAAAACCCTTCTTCCCTTCCAAGCTTAGTATAACAATTATTTCCCAATGATACTTTCCAACAGCTTCTTAGCTCCTAGTTCAATTCCTTTCTGTCGTCTCCTCCTTGTGATCGTCTCAAGGTCTCAGTCAGCAATCCTCCTTTTTTAAGTCCAGTTTTTTGTAGTTACATCAGGTATTAGGTGCCCTAAATAATACACTCCATGCCTAGTTTAATTAGCCGGACTGATTTGATAAATATGACAAAAATGCTGCACTGTCCTCTTGCATCATTCAATTATTGGTGTCCAAACTATTGTAAATTATGTCCCTTGGTAGACCAGGTCAATGTGTCACTTGAGGAACAACATGAGTGACATTATGGTTTTCTTTAGACTAATAGTAGTAGCATTATGTTAATCTGTCAGTGTCAGGACAACAGGATTGCCTATTCAAAAGGGAGAAAACTTCATAGTCAAGTCCAAAACTGAAAAGGGCAGTAGAATGGGTCGTAAAATAGCACCCGCAAATATATCGAGATGAGGAAAAATGTGTTCGAATCAAGGAGAAAACTTGTGGGTCTTAAAATCCGTTTAAATATACATGATGAAATAAAGGAGCAAAACAGAATAGCTCAGAGAAATATATGGTTCACATGGTAACAAATATGCAGGACAAGTATATTAGGAGTGAGTGATACGAACCATCATCGGCTGCTGGATCCTCGCAATCAAACTTGCCAGAGCTATGATGGTAAACAAACTTCTCAGCATCCAGGGGGACCGTTCCATTCTTCAATTTGAGATAATGATCTGCACCTGCCGTACGTGCAATAACATTTCTTGGGTCAGTAATGCCATTAAGCATTCGGAGGTACAATTTTTGTTCAAATTCTCAAACAAACACACACACACAATCTCAAGTAACTTGTACTATTTTCCATATGCTACAGAAACTTCATGTTCGAAACAATCGAGACGTTATAAGATATAAGTAATTGCAAATAACTAAAGCAGTAAAAGAGTTAAAATAATCCAAACAACATGAAAAGATGTGGACAAATCATGAACAACAAAGTCAGTACACACCATTCCCCATCTAAATGAGCCAATTTGTCTACAGTAGTACTAACTGCAAATACATTCCCAGTGCATTCATGTGGCCAGACCAACCGACCAGTGTGTAGGAGCAATTCAATCTTGCCCTAAATTTCTCAGCATTCAAGTTACCGTCAGGGTGGTAGTACCACCAGGCACAATCTGTGCAGACCGCAAGGCATCACCTTTTACCGTTCTCCGTTTGCCCAACAATTTGTCAACATGAATGATGATGATGATGATCAGCACATGGGGTACAATGAGTGAGCAGCAGCTGAAAAGGTGCTACCATGCACAAAACCACAGAATCTATTTATTGATGGGCAACATATATAGCAGCTGCAGGCTACAGCCATGTTGTACAGACAACACAGGCAATGGGGCAATCAGTATGCGGCACGTGGTTAGATGAGTGACCCTCAGATTGAGACTAAGCATCCAGCACTATTATCAGGACAGAAATGTCATTCTTTCTGCCAATTGTCGATGAATTCATCTTTTCTATCTTGGCAAGGGGGCATGAATTATTTCTCACTCGAACAAACAAGGCAGATACCATAAATATGACAATAATATACAACTCGGAGCAAAACAATAATAACATATGATGTGTCACTCTGGATACCTCTTTTACCTCCTAAGTATGGAAATGCATCTCTTAGCTCCAGTTCGAATGTTCAATGCTAGACTATTTAACTTTTCCTATTACTAAAAGGGATAACAGAATAGTTTGCCATAACAGCCCATAAACATTTAAGCGTAAGTTGAGAAACAGTAGCAGAACTATTCAGAGTCCGATGAGTTGACAGTATCTGATTGCCAAACGCTTCGTTTGGTGGCATGCTTGGACGCATTTGCAGGACCTTCACCATCAAGGAAGATCACTTGAGCTTTTGCGAGACGTTCCTCCAGATCCTCCATGCTGAAATCATCTTTACCACCAAGCTCATCAAATCCAACCTGGGAGGACCAAAAGAATTAAATACCCTATTGCATTGTTCTTGTGCAGCGGATGAATAGATTGCAATGAGCAGCATTACCACATAATCCTCAACTTTGGTGTTCTTTACTAATGCAAGAGTTGGGAGAACAACAATCCTCAGTTTTTCTGTCAAAAAGGGAGCCTTTTCAGCATGAACTTTCACAAAACGTGTTTCTACATGCTGTTTCGCAAGAATTGACAAGTGCTTGTCCATAACCTGCAGAACAAAAAAGACGAGAAGTAAGAATATTTTTGGGTAGTCAAGAGTCAACAAGAAGTTGCTGATAGCATCCACTCATTATCTCACTGGACCTAGACCACCTTGAAGATGAAACAGCAGATTTTGTAAATATCCTGCATTCCAGGGAAGTAAAGGAATCAATCTAACATCAGTGAACCAACAGTGGCCTGGGGCTAAGTTGGCTAGCAACATGGTTAGTGGGCTAGTCCCCTAGTCCATCTAGATTTGAATCATTTCGTCTTAAATACAGTGTAGCGGTAATAAGTGTTATTCCTTCACACCATATTTATAAATAGTCAAATGCATTAAATAGTCAGATGCATATGAACAATAGCTTCGAACTTATAAATGGGATAAAGATGTGAATCAAGGTTCATATGCAATTAAAAAAAATCTCACCAAAGTACACAACTAGTGTTCATAATATTGATTATTGTACAGTAGGAAAAAATATATTGCACAAGAGAAAAAAAAACTGAGTTCTATGGAGAGAATGGAATTATTTCACACAATACAAGTGGAAAAAGTCTGTCACGCCCTAACTCATCGATTGAAATCTAATCAAAATTTGTTTACTAGGACATCCATAAGATCACATGGACAAAAGATTTAAGAATTGTTGGCGTCCTAGTTAGAAATGATGCTGGTGAGCCAAGCACCATTTGGTGGGCACAACCATGCAACACACTTTGCAATGAAACACAAGCATGTTGTGAGACATAGGAAACTGGTAAAGAACTGCTGTGATATGACCAAAAGGCTGAGAGAAAAGTACACTTGTTTTCATGAAAAATGTCAGTATGTTTATTTCCTGCATGTCAGACATAGAACATGAATGGAAATGTTGTATACTAATGATTGGTAGGGATACCCAGAAGACATGGCTGAAGCTAATGAATCTTCCCTTACACTATCAAATGGACAAAGACATTGCCACCATTGGAATGGACATCTCTCTATGGTGCCAGAGACCTCACATTATCCTTCTTCAGAAGCCAGAAACTATCAGATAAGTAACTCAGAGTTTGTGTGTCAATCATAGCATGCTTTCAGTCTGTTACCACAACTTCTCCCAAGTCCTAGTTCCATTGCTTCCAATCCTATCTTATCTATTTATTTTTAAACCAGTTACTCGAAATATTCACAAGAAACGCTCCACAGCTTAACATGAGCACCAATGTAAAGACAGTAATAAAATGATGCACTTAACTCCACAATATACAGTCAAGAGTCAGAATACAAACCATAAGCGCAATTCATATTGGCATAAGGACAGACAAAGAAACCTGTGGGTGTGTCTCAGCACTACTTTATGGGGATATTAAAAAGATAGTTACCACATTTCTTCTAAACAAACCTGGTTAGACAAATGTGACAAACCAAATGGGCAAATGGACTTGAATCAACATAGAAAAGTACATGGAGAAAGTAAGTGTATATAAATGGAAACTCAAACATTTATTTGCATATATTCATGAATATTTAGCAATAGATAGCATTGCCTATATTGATGCCTTCCCCATAAGCGGGTAAGTTGGTATGGAGTAGAGAAGGAACTTGATAAACTAAACAGGGGGGCACATATAGGGCTAAAGGTGGAGACCCATCCACCATCAGTGTCTCCACCACATCACCAGTGGAATAGCAACATGACAAGGAGGTAGTCAGACGAAGAATAGTAGAGTGAACAAACAGAAGGTAAAAGGAAAGGAAAGTGGAGTGGTGTCACAATGAGATTCACTTGCTTGTCTTCTGCAGCGCAATAATCTCCAAAACTCAAGGCAAAAGGTTGACTACAGTCTGAGAGAAAAGCAGTAACTGAAAATCTGTAGACCATGCATTCTTCTTAGCGCCTAATCCAAAATATATGAGTTCTCCAAGGGACAAAGTTGTACCTCTCACAATTATTCTAAAGGACACATGAGCAAATCCATTTCTGAACACCTCCACTCCTCTAATACCATCATGTGCAATGGCGCATGAAGCCAGGTTGCTGTACTACTATCAAACTCCACCGGATCCAACAAGCCAATGAGATGCTCACCAGCTTTGTGCCACCTTCTACCACACGCATGCAGCAGCATCTCTGGCTGGCACGCTAGCTCTGAGCCTCTGAACCACCTCTGGCCACTGGCATTGAAGCCCCTCCACTAACCCTACATGAAAGCCTGTGGTCTGAAAGTACCTCCTCGCAGCCACAGATCTGCCACTTCCTATCCCCTCACAAATCCCAATCAACATCATACTGCACAACTTGTTCTTGGACACCACCACCTAATATTTTATGCCGAGATGAAATTTTGCTGTGTCCTTTTGATAGAATAGAGTGGACAAGCAAACTTCATACAGTAGATAGATGTGCAAAACCTTGAAGCTAACCCTATTTTATTTTCCAATGCATGTTCATACAACAAATAGATAAAGACTTGTGGGCATACCAAACATAGGGATGGTTCAGAAATCAGAGTCCTCAAACACTCTCAAGTACAGAATCACAATGTTTTTAGAGGAACTGGTTAATGACCAGGTGGTGTCATGGAGGATTTTCCAGATTGCCATCAAAATCAAGCAATTATGAATAGCTGGGCACAACAAACATGTATATCAAGCAAAAGGGACAAATTGAGTAGCACTTCCAACAAGTAATGTAGGTTAAAATGAAGTATTGCTGCTTCTCTTTGCAAAGATGATGCTTTTTCAACACCGCTAGATCACAAACCTGTGCTCAGTGGTTCAGAGTGGAGAAATAATATAGTAGTACATTTCAAGCAGCTAGGAAAACATCAGAGCGCCTTAAAGTATTGTTACTGTATGTGTGTTCAAAACTTCAAATCACATCTCCATATGTAACACCTTACTTTTGAAGTGCCTTAAGAGTATATGTAAATTTTGAGATTAACTGCCATTTCAATACGAATGAAAAATATTGTGCACTGCAACTAAAATGATGGAGAAAGAAGACATGCAGATAAAGTATTGTATTAGCTAACCAATTACACCTTAGCAGTGTGCAAATTTGTAGATTTTTTTAGAGAACTAGGCCAGTTGCCAGGCGATGACAACATTGTTTAATCTTCTCATCACTCCACCAATGCTTTCAAGTCCTAGAATTAACCAGTTTTTCAACCCATCCTAACATATAGCACTCTTAACCAAGAAGGAACAAATCTAAGATGTTTGTAATGTTAGCATCACCAATTACTGGCAGAAGCATGTTTGTACCAAGGTCATCTCACTCCATGTCACAAGCTCCACTAAGATACCTTGACAACGATATGAAGTGGCTATGCGCCTTTTGGGCTAGAGAGGAGGATCACCACATTTAAGCATGGAATATATGATGTCATTGTACGTGTCAACATCTAGATAATGACATCGCTTATGTCATTGCACAAATGAGGGTATTGCTTGCGCGGTCACCATTTTTCTTGTACAATAATAAGTCATAAGAGTACTGAATTTTACAACCAATTTCTTCAAAAAGAGAAGAGTTATAAAGTTGAATGTTACAACATATATTAAGTTGTAAGCTAGTTGTAAAGTTTATCTATGCAACTGAAGATGAGCAGTCAAGGGTTGTATATCAATAAGGGACTTGGCATTATGAATTGATTTGTGCTACAAGCTACTCCCATGATGAGGGCATCATACACGTCTTCTTGTGACTTAGTGCAACTAACATATAGGTCAGGGGATAGAGTATTCCTATGAAGATCTTGATTGCTTTTTTCAAGTGGAAATTGAGGCTTCAATTGTTATATTCACTGTGTGATTCAGATCCTCTAAAGAGGTCCAAGTCCATACAATGGAATCAATCAATTGGTGAGCTTCATGCTGTATCGCAGACATTCACCGACTGCAAATGCCAGGGTGTTCAAGAAAAGTTCAATTTCAGTTCCTCCCATTTATTGTACAAGGAAGATGAAGACCTGAACACTAGCATCAGCTTTGTCGATGACATAAAGGGTGACCTCATTTGTGGGTTAACATTAGCCATGACATCATTTAGAACTTAACATATATGATGACTTTATGTACTTCATGACTAATTATAGTGATTGAAACCATTGCTTGTCTTCTATCAAGCTAACCTGCTCCTCCTCTCTAACTCAACAGGTACATAGGCATCGCATATCTTTATCACATCTCCTATTTAAGTTTGGCCTAGACAAAGAGGTCCCTCATGGCATCGTCCTCATTGAGATCACCTCATCAAGTTCATTGCACAACATAGCAGGAGTGTTGTGCTTACAAAAGGCAAGTAAACAACATTGGGGTCATTTTGGTGGAATAAGCAAGTGGCAAGCCTGTAGCACAAGCTGATACATGTGAGGGGCTGGCATTGGTGAGGGTAACCAACAGCACAACCCATGAACTAGAAAACAGAGTGAAAAGTGGCAGAAAGAAAAGGGAGCTGAGGATGGGTGGAGAGTAATTGGATTTTTTTTCAAAATTATGTCTGAATTTAACATGCAATGCTGGTTGCTTAAAAACATCCATAGTTCATTGTGTTTTAAATCCATACCTAAATGTTCCACATCATCTAGCTATCAGTAAAGATAGAATGCTTCACACCAGTATTCCCCTAGGTAGCCACCTAGCATACTTACATGTTGCCTAGGAGGTAGACATCATCAACCTACCAAGTTCAAAAATCTGACGATGGGCCGTGTTGGCACACACGGAGGAAAGAGTCGCACCGGGCGCACCAAAAATGTGTTACAAAAATCATCAAGACCCTCGCGTCGCACACGAAGGCCTAAGAGATCTACTTAGTTCCAGTGCAGGTCGTTTCAGCTCTTCGGCATTCTAGGCTTGATGAGGTTCAGGGCGTATCAGTCAATTTAACTTTCTAATTGACAAGGAAGATAGAAAAAATTAGATCAATGAGCCAATCGACCGATAGGCTAATACAAACTCCTGCTATCGGCTGGATTGCCGATAGGGGTTAAAAAGAATATTGGCCAAAGATCCGATGCAGGCAGAAAGCAAATGATGTAAACATCGAAACTCATAACGAAGATAAATGTATCGGCCAAAGGTCCGATGTAATCCAATATGATGAAAAGAGAACAAACCTTCTAACTCACGACGCTAACCTTATTAACAACAATCTTGATAGATCAAACCAAACTGAGACAATATAAGACTAAAACTAATAAAGCTAGATCGGTTGATAGTAAATTAATCGCAGCATGAATATTCATCGGCTAATAAAAGATAACTCATCGGCTAACACTCCGATGAAACGTTGCATAAACCTATTGACTAAATAGGATTTAACCTATTAGTAGCAATCTAATAGATCGAACTTAACCGAGACAGTATCAAATTGTAGATAATAAGAAAATGCTACTTAACCGATAAATCCTACGTAAGCGTGATTGATACACTAGATCAATATAAGAGATCGACATGATACAGCCTTAAATAGAAGCTAATGAATCAGAATAAACCAGCAACCGTAGTCGACCGAACTGGAATGATCTAAGAAATTAAAATGATGTAATCTTATACAAGACTAATCTAACTGATACAACTGATAAGGTAGCGAAACTTACCCCTTCGCCGAAGATCAAACTTAACTGATGCAACTTCATGTCAAGAGCTCAAACCCGCCGGGATAAACCTAGAGAACTAGGATGGCGATGAGCTAAAGTTGTATTGCATTGATCGAGAGATGATTTATAAGACCTCGGGGTGTTTATATTTATATCTCAGGATTACATAAGTCCTAATCGATTACAAACAATCCACTCGGATATTACCTCCTAATCAAGAAAGAAAAATAACTAAAACTTACTTATCTATAAGATACATTCTAAATATAAAAACCATCTTGTTGTGGTCTTCATAATTTTCCTTGAATTCAAACTTCATCGGATATACTTTCATAAGTTAATTGGCTCCTTTTCTTAATCAAATCTATTAGTAGGCCTTACCAATTGGCTCCTTTCTCAATTACAATAGATATTCCTAAAGATAATTCATTTCTTTGCTTTCGACGAACCGGTATGAATTCAATCATTCGCAGGCTAATTGATCCATCTAGATCCAAACTCAAACATGCCAGCCAATCTATCTACCATCGGATCCAGCCAATCCATCATCATTGGCCTTTGTCAAGAACCATCAGCTTTCATCAAACCCACCAAAGCCACCATGCTGATGCACTAGTCCATGTCAATTTTTGGCGTTAACAGTACCTCATTGCCATGACAGTCTCTGCCAGCAAGCATCCTGGCACAAAAGTGAACAAACTGTGGATCTGTGCTGCACAAAGGCAAGCATGGCAGTTCCATCATGTGGTCACTATGGCACTCTTCAAGATACACTTGAGCATAGCGCTCTTGCAGAAAAAGGAAGGCATTGATGGCAGGTGATGAAGCTAGATCTGGATCTTGGACAGCATTGCTAGGAGGCAACGTCCAAATCTGCATGCATCCACCCATCTCACAGTTCTCTCCCTCGCTCAGCTGAATCTGGCCATGGAGCTTTCAATACAGTGGTGCATTGCAATGAGGCAACCATAAGCACTGCAAATAGGTGGCGATGATAGGGAAAAAAATTTCCATCATGGACAATCCACTCTTTGAGAAATTTTCAGAATTCGCCACCCAATTCGTACTCGAAATTTGCTCATCTAAAAGTCACATTAATTAAGCAGCAAAATTCCAAAAGGCTTGCAAATTGAGTAGCATATATTGAAATTTCTCCTCCTCTTTGGCATCCCACATACAATTTGGCAGCCCTAAGGTTGTTGGACTCTACATGTGTTAGTCTTTTAGAGGTGAACTAATCGTGAACACAATATCCAATGTTAGTGGAATGTTTCATTCTAGATCGCCAGCAATTTGACGGTAAGAATGTGAATAACATGGTAGACACGGCATGAATGGAGCTATCACATAAATTGGGCACTGAACTACTGAACCCACTTGAAGGTCCGATCTTGATACACGAAAAGCCATCACTATGTGATCCACAGAGTCAGAGCATTGCAGCCACGAGATCCACATCTAAACACAGTATTTATACCACAGCTAGGCACAATTCCTTACTTATTTTTACAGTTCAATTCGAGATCCAAGCAAATCTTAACCCAAAAATGAAAGGTGATAGGGCAAGCGCACCTTGCACGGCCAGTTCTCGCGGTAGAAGTGGCAGACGAGGCGCTCGCTGGCCTTGGCGGCGGCGAAGAACTCCTTCTCGGGGACCTCCCCGTACTCGCCGTGGCCCAGAGCGCGCCACTTGGCTCTCCGCTCCGCGGCGCGGCGCATCTGCAGGATCCGGCGCTCCCGGAGGGCCTCGATGTCGTCCTGGTCGAGGTGGTCGAGGGCCGCGATCTCCTCGTCGAGCTTGTCCTCCACCGCCTTGGCCACAGACAGCACCTGCTTCTCCAGGATCTGCAAAGCAGAAGGGGGGAGATGATCGGGGAGGAGGGAGAAAGGGAGGGAACGGCGCGGCGAGGGTACGGGAGAGAGAGGGGGCGGGTTACCTGGCCGACGATGGACTGGTCCATGGCGGCGGGATCGGAGCGGAGATCAGAGGAGGAAGGGGGGTGGGGAGCGCGTGCGCGTGTGGAGGGGTGGTGGAGGTGGTGGGTGGGTGAAGGAAGGAGGATGGGCTGGTGCTCGGCGGCAGTTACAGGGCCGGCCTGGAAGCCACGAGCTCAGCCTCGGCTAGGGATTCAGCTCAACATGTTCACGAGACGAGGGAGCGGTGTTGAAACTAGAAAAAAGAAATTTACCCCGCTCTCATACTACATATTACTAAAGACTAAATTGCACACTAGCCCATGTAACTCTACCGAAATTTTATCTTGGGTCTTATAGTTAATGTTTTTATTTTGTGCTAGATTTTTTTTGTTACATTGGACCCCCTCGCTCGTCATCTTTTCCTACGTTACTCCCAACCACCACATCATGCCATCATCAGATCATCTACACCCTCGAGCTCAACGTTCGCTTTCGCTTCAACTCACCGTCTCTCCATCTCAAAGCTCGAGCTCCCTCTCTACCTACCCTTCACACCACCAAAGATCGAGGCCATGTTTAAGTTCTTCTAGGGAGGTGGACGAGAACGGTTGTGTTAATACTAGAAAATCACTACCGTTAATTGGATTTGATCGGTAACAGAAAGTGTCTGATTTAGCACAAGTCGAGTCTAATGAAGACACGACTGCACATCTGGTATAAACACATACCAAGTCCGATAAAGATACGAGTCTTAATGTCGATACGAGTTTGTGAACGAGACACTCTTATTTATAAATATCTCTTGTAAATAGGAAGGAGTAGTTACTTTCCTTTTTTAGTTGTTTTATCCAATATAATTGTTTTTATCACATCGGACTATTTATAACCCAAGCTATAAATATATACACCTAGGGGCCAGTAAATATCAATAAGATCAATACAACAAATTCAGCGCATCATCACCTCTAGGAGTAGAAGTAACATAGTGTTCGATGAGATCTTGGTTTAGATTAGATTACCTTGGTTAAGTTTGATCTCTAGCAAGAAATAAGTCTCACCATATAGTAAACATATCGTCTTAGTTAAGACTTTTTTGTTCGGTCTGATATCTTAGCTAAGTTTATATGTTTGCTTATTATCTTGGTGCATTCAGTTTTATTTAAGCCTATATTGATTTGATATCTTAGTCCGATATAGTGCATCTATCACACTGATATAGAGTTTATCGGCTTATTGTATTTATGTTTTTATTGTCAATCATGTACTGTCTTCGTTAGATCCAATCTATTATATTACTTTAAACAAGCTAATCTTAGTATGCCAATAGGTTTTATTCAGTGTTGTATCGGAGTTCTAGTCGATGAATTATTATTATACTATGTTTTTACTTTCATCTGTATTAAATCATTATCTAATTTATTTTTTATATACCATGTTTAATCCGTTATCAATCGCACCTAACATTATTAGGTACAATATCATAATATCTCAATTTGTCTAATCTATCAAGATTGTCTTTAATAAAGTTAGTTAGAAAGCTAATACCTTGAGTCCGTATCAGCCAATATTAATCTCTATCGGCTACATATTCTTTTAAATCTCTAGCGGTTAGATAGCCGATAGCTTGAGTCCATATCAAGCTATTGGTTGATTAGCTCATTGGTTTAATTTTTTTCTCTCTCTCTCTCTTATGAATTGCAGGTCAAATTAACTGGCACGTCCTAAACCTTAAGAATTTAAATGTGGAGTTGGCTGTAGAAAGCAAAACCTTGCCTACAATGTGTTTTGGTGATTGAAGGAAAAAAATCATACAACTTCTCCTAGGCAAGGATTAGATTCATGCAAAACTGGTGTGTACCTTATACCGTGCATCAAAGTTTGATCCAGTGGTAGGGAGATTAGGTGGAAATTGTGCTAGCCAATAGATCAGTTAACATTGTAATAGCACATCTACCAGTTTGGAAAATTGAATGAATTAACTACATGTCTGGATGCATATGGAAAGGGGATATCGTGAAGATCATTGACCACGATATATAGCCGATTAATGGAATTGGTTCACAACTATTAATCAAAGGCATCATAGATGATATAGATGGAAAATTGAGAAAAAAGTTTATGTCGGCCGATAATTTGAAAGAAGTCGATATCGGTCTTGGAGATAGGCCAAGGCTAATATTTATAAGTGCTAAATTGCATCCTAAATTTAAAAGAGAATTAATAATATTATTGAAGTAATATTGAGATTATTTTGCTTGGCAATATTACGAGATGTCTTGAGACTAAGCTGATTGATTATTGAATATCGGCTCCCTATAAAGCTAAGATATTAGCCATACAAACAACCTCTAAGATGATTCAAGACGGAATTATGTGAAAAAATTAAGACAAAAATTATAAGGTTATATGATGTAAATTTTATTAGACCATAATGATATACTGAATGGATATCTAATATAGTCCCGGTGAAAAAGAAAAATAGAAAATTGAGGGTATGTGTAGACTTCTGGGACTTAAACAAAGCTACATCCAAATATTAGTATCTAATGTTGATTGTAGATCTTCTAGTCAATGCAGCATCAGGGCATAAAGTTATCAATTTCATCGATAGCAATGCAGCATATAATCAATTTTTTATGGTTGCAAAAGATATTACAAAAACTGTGTTTAGGTGCTTAGGAGTCATTGGTTTATTTGAATGGATGCTTATGACATTTGGACTTAAATGTATCGACGCTGCTTATTGAAGGGCTATGAATTATATATTTTATGATATCATTGGTTTATTGGTAGAAATTTATATAGATGATATTGTGATCAAATCCAAGACTACTAATAGGCATCTGGCCAATCTACAAATGGTGCTAAAGTGGATAAATAAATATAGACTAAAGATGAATCATAACAAGTGCACTTTTGGGTATCGGATGGGCAATTTTTAGGGTTCATAGTGCATAAAAGAGACATCGAGATTAGTCAATAAAGCATCAAAGCTATCAAAGATAAAGAACCACTAGTCGATAAAACAAAGTTACTATTCTTGATCGGCAAGATTAATTTTGTGAGGAGATTTGTTTCAAATTTATTAGTAAGAATTGAGCCTTTTACTCCATTATCAAAGTTAAAAGCCGATCAAGAGTTTGTGTAGGGAGTTGAATAATAGAAGGTGTTTGATGAAATTAAGGATTATCTAAGTTTCTCACTAGTCTTAGTTTTGCTGCAAAAGGGGAGGCCATTCAAGATATACTTATTGACCGATGAGAAAGCTATCGGATTTATTTTGATTGAAAAGTTTGAAGGAAAACATAGAGTCATATTTTATCTTAGCAGAAGACTTTTTGATGCTGAAACAAGATACCTCACTGTGGAAATTTTTTGCATTTGTTTATATTTTTCATGCATAAAATTGGAACATTATCTTCTATCAACTGAGTGCACAATGATGCAAAGCCGATGTGGTGAAGTATATGCTATCAACTCCAATATTGAAGGGGAGGATTAGAAAGTGGATCATTGCTTTAACGGAATTTGACTTATGGTATGAATTGGCTAAAGTAGTAATATGACAGTTAATAACTGATTTTATTATACAACATTATGATGATTCTATAGTGGCAATGGCTTGATGATCATATTGCCTCAGGGGGCAAGCTTTGAATTTGCTTTCACAATTAAACCTTATTGTATCAATAATCAAACAAAATATAAAGTGGTACTTAAGGGACTTTAGCTGTTGAAGAAAATTGGAGCCGATGCTATAGAGATCATGGGAGATTCATTATTGGTAATCATTAATTATCTAGAGAATATGAGTGTAAGGATGAGATTTTAAATCATATTATGAAGAGTAGCAACAATTGCTAAGCGGTTTTAAGATCGCTTCGGTGTGTCATGTTCCTAAAGAGCATAATACAGAAGCCAATGATCTTACACAAATTGCTTTGGGTTATCAATCGATTGGAGAAGATGTGGAAGTTGAAGTAACTGTTGTTAATGCCAATGATGGGAGAAAGGAAATTATAGATTACATACATAATCCTTCACAATTGGTCTTAAGAAAGTTTCGATACAATGCCACCAAATACGTTTTGCTTGATGGGAAATGTACTATCGGGTGATTAAAGGAGTTTTATTGAAATGGCTAGATCTAGAAGAAACCAAAGTGCTTATGTGCGAAGTTCATGAGGGTATTTGTGAAACTCATCAATTAGCGTATAAAATGAAGTGGCTGCTTAGAAGGGTTGGATATTTTTGGCCGATGATACTGGAGGATTGTTTCAAGTGTTATAAAGGATATCGAGATTGTCAAAAGTTTGAAAATGTTCAACAAGCTTCAGTATCAATTATGAACCCAATTATCAAGCCATTCAGAGGATATGGAATTGATATGATTGGTGAGATATACCCTGCATCAAGCAAAGGGCACAAATTAATATTAGCAGCAATGGATTATTTCACTAAAAGAGTAGAAGTTATTCCTTTAAAAAAAGTTACATCCAAGGATGCTATAGAATTTATCAAGGAGCATATAATTTATAGGTTTAGGATTCCTCAGACGATTACAATGGATCAATGGTTTATTTTTATGTTCAATGAGTTCCAACAGTTTGCTACCAGTATAGGAATCAAGCTCTTGAATTCATCTCCTTATTATACTCAAGCCAATAGACAGGCCAAAGCTTCAAACAGAAGATTTATCAAGTTAATCAAACACAAAATAGATGAAGAACCATGGAGGTGGCATACAACCTTAGCCAATTCATTGTAGGCCAATCAGATGACGTGCCATGGATCTACGCAAGTGCCATCGTATCAGTTAGTGTATGGACATGAGGTTGTGCGACCTTGGGAAATGAACATCAGCTCTAGAAGGATAACGCTACAAAATGAATTGACAAACAATAATTATTATAATTTGATGACTAATGAGTTGAAGGATATGACCCAAAATTGGCTACGCGAGCTGGAAAGGATTGGGGAGAATAAAGTGAGGGTGGCTAGACACTACAATAAAAAGATATCACCTAAGTTATTTGATGAAGGGGATCTCGAGTGGAAGTTGATATTACCGATCGAGTCAAAAGATAATTAGTTTGAAAATGATCACCTATGTGAAAAGGGTACTATCAGATAAGTTGATATGTACTTGGCAATGCCTATGTATTGAAGAATCATAAGGGAGAGGAATTTGCCAAGGCACTCAATGGAAAGTACTTGAAAAGATACCACCCTAGTAGCTAGTCTTCAATATTGGCAAATCTCACCTGAATTGGCCTAGAATCCTCCACCAACGCATCAATAGGGCTCTCCAGCCAACACAAAATATCTGTCAGTTGACTACGGAGATCAAAGAAGAGGGATGGCTTTGTCATTATACTGGTGACCGCTTTTTCTTCATATTCTAAGTATTAGCCGATGTCAAAAGAGAAGAGATTGACTAAGGACTGTATATTGGCAAAAAGTTTAAGGTTAAAACCATGAAAGAAGATGTAGCATTGGAATAAATGAATTTACCTAGGACAAAATAGCATATTCTAGAACATCGGTATTGGCTGTATGAATGGGGTTTTCTTAGAGATGGCCGATGGAGAAGCAATGGTGGTAGGGATAATTTTAGTATCACCACTGTATTCAAAAGCTTGAAGTTCAAATATTTGTAGTTCTAGAGCAGCTTTAGCAATCGTCAGCTCAGGCCTAGTTGAAGCATCGGTCGATGTTTGGGGCTCTGGAGCCGATGATTCATGCAACATCATGGGTTGAAATTAACTAAGTATGATGTAATGGAAGGACTGAAAATAATAGGAGAGAGATGGTGTATACCGGTGGAGAAGGAGGAGCCAATGTTGCTTTGGCATCTAGAATTTGGGTGGTCCTAGTAAGGGTAATTACATTGGCTGATGTTTTCTTTTTCTTATGCCCTAGATGAACTGAAGTTTTCTTGCATATCTAGACCACGGGTTTTGGCCCTTAGAGGAGAGATGACGGTGGAGGTGCATCGGATCCCAAGTTTGGAGAAGTTGATGGAGGTCTATAAATAATCGGCTGGCCACTTTGGCTCACATCAGGAGTGATTCTGTAGGCAACATGTAGAATAAAGTCATAAATATCTAATAATACCAGAATGAGAATAAAGAAAGAATGGCATAAAAGATGATACCACCTCATCAAATTGTACATAGTTTGGGTTTAATAAGGAGCAATAGTGGGTAACCGATATGTTGAAAAGATGTTTTCTCTATTCACTCCACCATCAAGAGAAGAGTTTTGAGCTATTGGTGTAAATCTCCCACTCGGCAAGTTCTCCCAAGTGCAGTGATTCTGTTAAAGTTTTCAACCTATCATATTCCAATGCACTCTTCACCACGCCTCTGGATTGTGTTTTGTTGATGAAGAATAATCCAATTGGCAGCTGCTCGAACCTGAGCTGGTGAGAGTAGGTCGATGAATGGTAAAACTCGCATGACGACTACTGCGATTAGCCTAGAGCAAAACTAGTGGGTAGGAGGCACAGAGTAATGGAAGATGTGAAAATGTCCTTGGACTCTTCATCAGTGACAACATTGGAAAAGTCAAATTAAAAAGGTGTTTTCCTAGTAAAACTATAGTAAAAACCTTTGAACCATTAGCAGACTCTAATAAGAGATATTTTACAACCTAAGAAAGCCGATGATGCTTCTCCATAAGATGTGCATCGGCATTGGATGGAATCTTGATCTTCTGTGTGTTTTGATGAGAGGAACTGGAGGTTTTCAAGAGAAGAGGTATTCACTGCCTTGGAGGTGTATAGGTGTTGGTCGCCAAATCTCGCCAAGGCCGATTGGACCGGGTGAAGTCGTGAATGAGCCGATGGAGATCTGATCAGGGAAGATGGCGCATTGGTCACACAAAGGCCTGGGAGTTCTACTTAGCTCCAGTGCAGGTCCTTAGTCTTTAAGGTTCGAGGACGTGCCAGTCAATTTGACCCTGCAATTGACAAGTAGATAGAGGATGAGATCCACAAGCCAATCGGTTGATGAGCCGATACGGCTCACCCTATTAGCTAGATGATAATAGGAAGGTAGCGCTCGAGCATTGGCTGAAATGACGATGAAGGCATATGTGATAAAAGCGTGAAATAAAATAAAGGACTTATTGGCCAAAGAGTCGATAACGCTTTGAACAGGGTAGATGACAAAAGTGTGGAGTGGGACTTGATCCCTCTCGAAGTCACAAGGACCATCGACCACCATGATAGCACCGTTAGAGCCAGCCTTGATAGATCTTACCAAACCGAGATAGTATGAGACTGAGATAAATGGCACAGAGATGACGAAGGGTAGATTGAATGTAACGACGAAAAAGGAAGGGTGAGGTCATCGGCTACTTATTGGCCGAATATCTGATGGATGCCTATATCTAACCTCATCAGCTATTTGAGTCGATGGGAAACGAAACCCTTTAAATCCCGATGCCAAGCCTATTAGACTCAAACCTAATAAATCAGACATAACCGAGACAATATTAGGCTAAACCCGATAGGACCAGATCGATCACTAGCGGATTAATCGTTGGGTAAAATATAAGATAGATATATGTATAAATCTATATCGATCGGACAACCAATACGCTAGGTGTGAGGCGCGTGATAAAGATAACTCATATACTACTCACTTCGACAAAACGCCGCACGAGAACCTGTTAGGCTAATAGCTCAACCAGATGCCACCGATCTTGTAGGTCAGACCTAACCAATATAGCATGAGCCCGAGGATAGCGAAGGGATACCGATGGACCAATAGGCCTCACACAAACGTGATGCGGTACATCTGATCATGCGATAATGAAGGGACTTACCCCTTTGATTGACCAGCTGGAATCATCCCAACTTGATCTTCTTATCACTATATGAGGTTTTGATGTATTGTAGAAGGAATACATTAGTTGGCGTGAATCCATTCCCTGCCAAGAAGTAGACTGTATGATCCCTTGCCATCGATAATGAAGAACGTGGTGGGTAATGTTTTGCTTCCCACTGTTAATTTCACATTCAGTACGCCTTTCATTTACGATGGATTCCCACCAAAGTCTTTTAACACCATATTTGTTTTGATGAGATCTTCGATAGTATTCCCTAGTTTGTGGTTTATCGCGTACAACATAAGATTGACAGTTGCACCTCTATCAACTAGCATCTTCATCATCGGCTTTCTATCTACATACCCTTTGAAATATAATGGCTTCAGGTGCCGCTGCTTAGATTCTTTAGGTTTGTCGAATATGGCTTGATCAGGCTACAGTGTCAACTAAGCAAAAACTTCTTCTTGATCTTCCTCATCAAATGAAAAGGCTTTGTACTCCAGAGACAAGAAGAAAACCATCTTGGTTGAAGCCGATGTATCAACATCATCATGTTTATACTTGACGCACTAGACACATTTAGTCTTTTGGCCCCAATCGGCTTCCTCATGGTCCCGCCATTATTTCTTGTGCTACTCTTTATGTCATAATCGTTGTGCCCTCCTCTTCTTATTCCTAGTGAAAATTCTGTATGGACACCACTAGGATTGGAATTATATTGTTCTTCATGCAATTCCCTATCATTAACTACTTCTTGATTGCAGTCTTCATTAATTGATCCTAATCAGCTATGTGCCGATGCCCGCTTTACAGGTAGCCGATTGTGTGAAGACCTCTCCTATTCAACATGTTGTGACCTTGGTTTATTGCACTCTGGACAGTCTTCAATTGATGACAACCTCATATCTTGATCCCAGCAATATTGAAAAAACGGATAACACCAATATTAATTATACTTCTCCTTATCCGCCATGGCCTACCGTTCTTCATTCTGACATCTGAAATACTTTTGAACCAAGTCTAATGAAGTGACTTTTGATTTTCCTCGACGTCTCCCTTCATCGGCCCAATCCCTTGAAGACCTTGCAAATACCATGTTCACAGGAAAAGGATGACCATCAATCTTCATCGGCTTTTTATCCTCAAACTTGATACTCCCTTGTTCAACAGCCGATTGTAATTGTTGCTGAAAAACTTTGCACTCATTAGTATGATGTGATATTAAATAATGCCACTTGTAGTATTTTTCTTTTTTAGTTCTTTGGCTGACAGGATTACATGGTTTGGCGGCAATTGAATATGCTTCTCTTGAAATAACAGGTCAAAGATTTTATTGACTTTATTGATATCAAAGTCATATTTTTCCTCCTTGTCGATACTCTTCACCTAGGGATACGATATGAACTTCATGTTCTTGGTCCACTCTACCAAACCAACCTCTACATCGGATTCTTCATTATTTGAGTCCGATGCGTAAACTTATAACTGAGAAGCCTTCCGATGAAATCCCTCTTTCTTAGCTTCAATGAATCGGCTTTTATGAGTCGATACCTTCTGTAAAAGATATGCTAGGCTCTTAAACTCTTGAGATAAAAAAATGTTCTCTAATTGGAGCCAACAAACCTTGGAAGGCCAACTCAGCTAGTTGTTTGTCGCTTAAAATAAAACTGTAACATCGGCTTCTGATGTCCCGAAATTGTCAGATGTATTTTGGGACTGACTCATCAAGTCTCTATCTAACTGTTAACGCCAAAATCTGGACGATCCGATGGCGCTAAAGCCGATCGGCTGGAAGATCCGATGGGGCTAAAGCCGATCAGCTGAGAGGTCCGATGGAGGGTTTAATGCAGTCATCGGCCGAATGGAGATACTGAGACAAAGCCGATGGAGAACTATAGAAAAGCCCATCAGATTAGTAGAAGATTGGATCGGCTTGAAGACAGGGGATTTTCCAATCGGGATTAGGTCCGAGAAGCCCGAGGGAAGGAAGGAGAAGGATCGGCTTGACTAAAAAAGGTCCGATAGCTACAGTGGAGAAGCCGATCAGGTTGCAGCAAAGGAAGACTCGGTTACAAATTGAAAGATTATTCAGATGAAACCGGGTTTGCGGAAGAGCCGTGAACTCCACGGCAGGGTGTTTATATTTGTAAATTATAACCTTACTCAATTAGAGAGGTTTAGCTGGTTAGTTAACTGCTTTAGGAATATTTTCCTTTATTCTTACTAGAAAATAATGTCCGATAGTCGTAGACGTGTCGGACTCTGTCTGTAAATCCAGGGTATAAATATAGACCCCTCGGAAACATGTAGGATATCTCTCGATCATATTCAAATTCGGCGCATCGCCACCCTAGTTTATCTAGGTTCTACCGATGGGTTCTGGCTCTTGACGCGGGGCTGCATTGATTAAGTCCGATCTCCGGTGAAGGGGTAAGTCCCGCCACCATCCCGTTATGTCTTGCTCTGTCTAAGGCTGCATCGGTTAGGTCCGACCTCTTAGGCCGATCGGATGTATCGCATCACGTCCGTACTAGACCTATCGGCTCGTTAAGCTCTCTCTGCCGTCGTCCGTCTCGTGCTGCATCGGTTAGGTCCGACCTACGGGGCTGCCGACGGTAGATCGAGCTTCAGGCCTATAGGCTACTGCATGGCGTATCATCGGAGTGCTAACCGATGAGTTATCCATGCTCTGTGCTTCACACCCAGTGCATCAGCCCCTCGGCCGATACGCATCAGCCTTTAGAGGCGTCCCATGACGCCTGATGCCAAACGTATCAGACCTCCAGCTGATACGCACCCACCTTTAGAGAGACGTCCCCTCATCGGCTCAGCTAGCCGATGGGTACGTTCCTATCCTTGCTACGGCATAGCCGATCCGACATCCTCCGTATCATCGCCGCTGGCCCGGCCTCGTACTATCTCGGTTAGGTCTGATCTTTGAGGTTCGGTGTTGATGGCGCTACCACGGCGGGCAACGGGTCTCTTGCTGTCATATCCGGAGCGGCATCGGCTTTACAGCTAGTGCCTTCTTGCGCTAATCATCGCCTAGGCCGCATCCGCTTTCATCGGTTTTTCTAATTGATGAATCACTGTTCGGCTGTCCGGAGGGATCCCGTGCGCCTCGATATCCTCTGAGCACACCCTGGTTCCTCCATCGGCTCTACGGTCGACCGCTCGTCGACACCTATCCACATCGGTTTCCCAGCCGATCAAACAGCATCCCGAACCTATCGGCAGCCAGTCGATAGCGAGCGTCTGTATCGGACCTGCTCGTCTCACCTCCTTGTCAATTGCAGGGTCAAATTGACTGGCACGCCCGCGAACCTTGAGACCTAAGGACCTGCACTGGAGACAAGCAGACCTCCCAGGCCTTCGCGTGACCGAGCCGCCGTCCCTCCCCGGTCACGGAATTTTTTGGCAGCGAGCACTAACCGATGTCAGCTCTGTCAGCCTCATCTCATGAATTTCAGCAAAGAAATATTTATGGAATTGCTTCTCCAGATCAACCCATCCCCAAATTAAATTTAGTGGTAATAAAGAGAACCATATGAAGGTCGATTGATAGGGATAGTGGAAACAAATGAACTCTCAAGGCTTCCTTAATAGATACATCCCCACATTGGGACAAGAATCGGCTAATATGTTCCACCATAGATATGTTATCCTGCCCTGAGAATTTGGAGAAATCCGGTATCCTATATCGGTGCGGTAGCAGAATTGTATCGAACAACTCCGGATAAGGATGCCGATACATAAAGGCTTGCTCCATGGGCTTGACACCGAACTACTCCCTGACCACTTCTGCAACCCTAGCAGATCAATCCTCCTCTCTTAGGTTCTTTCTTTGGTATTATGGAGGCGAAGTTGGTGCTTGATATTGTCTGGGATAATCTCAAAAATGATTGCTTGTATTGGGGTTACCACCTGGGTAGTTTTGCTGATATCCTCCATAGTAAGGAGTCCGATGCTAACCTGGAAGAATATCATTGCGTTGCCCCCCAATCTGATCTTGTACTGGTGGAAACAAATTTGTCGATACGTTTCTCCTAGTTCCACAAGTAACGTGTGGTTGCTCCATCTTTATTGGCAAACATATAGGGCCTTGATTAGGTTCTCGAATAATTGATCCATCCACCATCTTTCTGATCAGATTGTGCAAGGTGTTCACCAACACTCCCAACTGGTTGTTGAGTGCATGGTGAACGGCTTCATTAACCATCTGCTGTAATAGCTTGGGAGGACTCACGTGCAGCGATTGGCTCGATTCTCCTACCCAAACGGGCTTCAGCATCTAAGATTTCTAAATTGGCTCTTGTCTAGTCAAACTGAAAGACTCCAGGTAGAGCTTTTGAAAATTAGGCATGTTCTGCTATATCTATTGCCTTTGTTCCGTGGTGAACTCCTCCATTGTCACTAGAATTGTATTTTCTATGCTGATCTCTTTTTTCGCAATTGTGTTGAAGTTCAATGGTACCACTAGGCGTGCCAAAGAGCATGTTAGTTGCCAAATCTCTCGAGGGCCGATCGGACTGGGCAAGGTCGTGAATGAGTCAGCAGAGGTTTGATCAGGCAAGATGGTGCCTTAGTCATGCGAAGACCTAGGAGTTCTGCTTAGCTCTAGTGCAGGTCCTTAGTCTTTGAGGATCAAGGACATCCCAGTCAATTTGACCCTGCAAATGATAAGGAGATAGATGATCAGATCCACGAGTCAATTGGTCGATGAGTCAATACGACTCACCCTATCGGCTAGGTGCCGATAGGAAGGTAGCGCCCGAGCATTGGCTGAAAAGCTGATGAAGGAGTAGGTGATAAACACGTGGAATAAAATAAAGTACTTATCGACTAAAAAGCCGATGACACTCTGAATAGGATAGGCGACAAAAGTGTGGAGCAGGATCCGATCCCCTCTGAAGTCATGAGGACCAGCGACCACTGTGACGGCACTGTTAGAGTTAGCCTCGATAGATCAGATCAAATCGAGATAGTATGAGGCCGAGACTAATGGCACAGAGACAATGGAAGCTAGATCGAACGTAATGACAAAAAAGAATAAGGCCAGGTTTTGGCTGCTTATCGACCAAATGTCTGATAGAGGCCTATATCTAACCTCATCGGCTATTTGAGCCGATGGGAATGAAACCATTTAGATCCCGACGCCAAGCCTGTTAGACGTGAACCTAATAGATCAGACCTAACCAAGATAGTATTAGGCTGAACCTGATGAGACTAGATCGATCACTAGTGAATTAATTGTTGGGCAAGATATAAGATAGATATATGTATAAATCTTTACCGGCCGGACAGCCGATATGCTAGACGTAAGACGCGCGGTAAGGATAACTCATTGGCTACTCACTCTGATGAACCCTAAACACCGCATGAGAACACGTCGGGCCAACGGCTCGATCAGCCGCCACTGATTTCATAGGTTAAACTTAACCAACGCAGTATGAGCCTAAGGATAGCAAAGGGATACCGATGGACCTCACACGAACGTGATGTGGTACGTCTAATCGGACTAAGAAGTCGGACCTAAATGATATAGCCTTAGACAAAATAAATGAACTAGGATAATGGAGAGACTTACTCCTTCGCCGAAGATCCAACTTATCTGATGTAGCCTCGCGTCGAGAGTTAGAACCTGCCAAACTAAAACCTAGATGAGCTAGGGTGGCGATGCGCTAAAGGTTGTGTCTGTAGATGATCTAATTGATATTTCGATAGGTTTCAGGGGGTCCATATTTATTCCCCGGAATTACAAAAGTCTGACGTGGTTATAGAAAACCTCCAAACAATATTTCCTAAACACATTAGGAAACTAATATATAAGATGTTATAAAGCTAACTAAACTTGCTTAGCTTACATAATATATTCTATATAGATAAAACACTCTACCATGATTCCCATGACACTTCCTAAGACTCGGTCCTATCTAGATAACCTTCCGTCTTTGACCAGACCGAATACGTCTTCAGCCCGTTCGATTGTCTTTCTCACTGTGTCAATCGGCTTCCTTCTATGAGCCGATCTGTCTTCCCTTCATCGGTTGATCCCGTTTGTAGGCTGATCAAATTATAGCGTTAACAATAGGTTCAACACTAGTTGTAGAAATCACCAAGGACCTCTAATGTGTTCGATGGCCTAACCAACCAATAGCTTTGTGGCTACTTGGTGCATCTGCAAGCAGGTGTCCTCAAGAAGATATTTGATGAGAGGGATTTGGTGGTGATTGGCTATTCGTTCTACTAGGCATTACATATTTATTGTCAAACCCAGGGTTGAGTCATAGAAGACGAACCTTTCGAGCCACAAGTTCAAGAAAGCCATGTGTTCCTAATCGTCATCTGATCCCTATGTTTTGCTATGGGTTGCTATGTACTTGGATCATCTGCCAACATCCTTGGTCTGCAACCTATGGCATGGCTTGAATCACAGAGTGGATGGGTTGACATATGCGGTGGTGTTAAGGCAAGTCAGCATAGTCATATCCATCAAGTTTTAGATCATCAGCCCATGTACAAATAAAAAGGCGTTTAGGGTGTCGAACCAAAAATAAGAATCCAATGCGAGTAGAGACTCATTCTTCTCTATCTCTACCAAGGATAGTCCAATACAATGTCCAATGTCTAGTTTATCCTAGAGGGTCCTCTTCGTGGTCGATACTTGATGATATCAATTTCTCCAACCTAGGAGTTTGCTAGGCAAGGATCTAAAACTTTTGGTTCAATCATTAACAGACATGGAAGCATTTTTTAGCAGAAACCACTAGGTTTCAACATTAATAAAGTATATCGGATCTTCGCTACCTATGGAGCCTAGGTAAAAGTAATTTAGGTGGTCCACAATATAGATTAGGATCTGGTTCAAAAGGTTCTATAAGGAAAATAAAGAATAGGATGAATGGAATAGGAGACACATGGTAGACCTAAATCACAATTAGACAAAAGGAAATCAAAGAAGAAGTTACCTCTGGGATGAAGGTTGAAGATGCTGTTACTAAGGCTAGTAGGGTTGCGTTGGAGCAGAAGTAGATGAAGGCTTCTAGTTGCTAGAGATTTGTCGAGGGATTTGACTAGATGGAGAGTTTCTTGCAAATAATACATGGATGTGACATTTTAGGGGAGATAGAGAGTTTTTATAAGAAGAAACTCCATATAAGACCAAGGACTGTTGGATGCACTGTTATTTGAGATGGGTCAAATGAGCTGTTGTAAAAGCCTGAAGAGGATAATTCTGAAGTGTATCATCTTAGTTAAGTTCAAATGAGCTGTTGTATCAGTTAAGTTCAATCTCCATTAACAGCTAAGTCTCGCCATATAATAAATGTATCATCTTAGTTAAGATTTTTTTGGTTTGGTCTGATATTTTAGCTAAGTTTATATGTTTGCTTGTTATCTTGATACATTCAGTTCTGTCTAAGGTTACATTGATTCAATCTCTTAGTTTGATCTGGTATATCTATCAAGCTGGCATAGAGTTTATTGGCATATTATGTTTATCTTATTATTGTCAATTCTTTATTGTCTTGGTTAGATGCGATCTATTAGATTATTTTAAGTAAACTAAATCTTGATATATCAAAAAGTTTTATTCAGTGTTCTATCAAAATTATCTTTACATTGTACTTTCACTTTCATTTATATCGAATCATTATATGGTATACTTTTTATATACCACGTTTAATCCTCTATCAATCGCACCTAATATTATTATGTACAATCTTATACTATCTCGGTTTAGTCTGATCTATCGAGATTATGTTTAATAAAGTTAGTTAGACAACTAATAGCTTAAGTCTGTATTAGCCAATATTAATCTCTATCAGCAACACACTGTTTTAAATCTTTGTTGGCTAGACAACCAATAGTTTGAGTTTGTATCAGTCTATTGGCCAATTGACTCATTGGTCTAATTTTTTTATCTCCCTTTTCAATTACAAGTTAAATTGATCGGTATGTCCTAAACCTCAAGAATTTAAGTACCGCTAAGCAAACCTCCCAGGCCTTCATACGTGTAACACATCAGCATGGAAATTGGACAATTTTCATATCAATAGGTTGTTGCTCATGCTTCCATCTAGATCCAGGTAGCCGGGTGTATTGCTCCTCCTCCACCTTGTTGCTGCTTCTCCACAAGGACGGAGAGATGTCCAAGATCATGCTTGATCTTTGCCTGCACTAGCTACCATGAGCTCGTGCTCAATCTCTATCTGCTATATGCCGTAGCTTGAGATTGATCCCAACCGAAACTACCTTGAGTTCGAGCTTATCTTCATTTGTGCCTCTCCAAGATCGAGCTCAAAGACAAGGTGAGTAGGATACATGGGGATTTCATGGACAGTAGTGGAGAAACGACACAGGGAACAAGCTCACCGGTGTGGAAGGAGAGGGTGCTCGCTAGTGCAAGAGGAGATGGGTTCTCACTGATAGGAGGGCCACTAGTCCATAGTGCATTGGTTTGGTAAATGTACCATGTGTAAAGTGAAATTGTAGAGGATTGGGTGGTCTAATGTGAAAGATTGGTAAAGATACCTAGCCCATTCTACAATTTACTATATTAGTAACATATAGGGTAGTAGCAATATTTAGTTATCAAAATAATGTGCTAAATGTGTTGGGCACTACATAGAGTCACCACTACAAAACCCCTAATAGAGAACACCCTTATATGTGCTGGTTCATCTAAAACTAGTACATACGAGGCTTTTCTCATTCTTCCAACCCCTCACGCATGTCTAAAATTAAAAAGTAACCTATAACACCTTGTACCAATTTATTAAAGAACCGACTATAACAATATCACTATCGATTTTTTTTTAAAAAAAATTCAGCACTGATATGTGGAATATAAACCGAACCAACCAACAGCAAGCAACCCATTTTTTAAAGTCCACCCTTAGGCCTCAGCGCGCGCGCTTTCTCTCTCGCTCGCTCCCTCATCCCTAGCCTCCTCCTTATAGTTACCACCAATCCTTCTCCTTATCTGTAGTGCCTTCTCTCTACCGCCACTGACTCTCCTCTCTCAACTTTCCCCCTCTCCTCTTTCTCTGTGTGGGAGGTTAGTGCACGAGTGTGAGGCAGAGGATTAACGGGTAGACGGAGGTGGTAGAGAAGAGGCAGTGTTGCAAGTGAGGGAGTGATGGATCTAGCTAGCTAGAGCTTGATGGTGGCTTGATGGGAAAGTAGTGACCACAACCGTCTGGAGGTCAAGGATCACTAGATCTAGCCTTTTGAAGTTCGACAGCTATTGGATCTAGCTGCCAGAAGCTTAGGATCGACCAGATCTAGCTGATGCGGTAAGTTTGATAGCAGTAACCCCCTTCACTAGCACGGTCATAGCCCCTTCACTAGTGTGACGGCAGTTCCCTCCTTATCTTGTTCACTGACAGCCGTGCCCACGCTCCAGCTTCTTCTCTCCTCATGTGATTTTGTAAATGTTGACTTTGCGAGGATTGGGGGAGGAATTGGACAAAAATTGGACAAAATACATGATGCTATGAATATTTTTATGATTATGCTCGATTCGATGGTGATTTTGTGATTGCAATTAGAGATTCTTGATTCTATGGGAATTGGGGGTAATCCACTCAATTCCAAGGAGCTGGCTTCTTTTTTTTTATTTGTTACCCTATTAGTACCAGTTGTCAATTCGGCACTGATGAGTCATGTGTGCCAGTGTAACGTGCTGGTTCCAAATCTAGCGTGGGTTTTGAACCAGCACTGATTAGATTTTTCTGTACTATCTAGTGAGTTAACGTTGGCACATTGCCTCAATCCTACGAGAACAACGCTAGATCTAATAGAGATCAGCAACTTACTAATATCAAAGTACTATTGCATTCTAGCATTGTTTTGTTGAGATGGTCTGATATGTCATGATGTCGAATGAAACACAGCTTCTCTGTAGGGGTGAAACGATACGGAATTTCCCGACCATATCTCTTATCATTTCAACCATACCACCTATCGTTTCCGCTTTGCACCCACATGTTACTCCGGTATTGTAATACCGAAAATAACAAAGCGGTATACCATTTTCGTCTTGAATTTTTGAGAAAAAAAACCGATAGTATCAGCAACCAACCAGAGTAAAACAAACCTTAGCCTTTGTTTATGTTCACTATGTCATCTTCATAGAGTATTTAAATTAATTACCTCCTGGTTCTCACTTGGGATTACCCTATTGCTGTAAGTAGAAATGAAAACAGGGACGGAAATTCCCACCGATTGAGTATAGTTTCCGTAAACAGGGTAACTATTTCTACTGTTTTCAATTTTATCCATATATAAATTTGAGTTTTCTCATTTTTTTCAGCACGGTGTTGCAGTCTCCAATAAATAGTTGAATTACATCGATAAATATAGAAAGTTCTGACCAACCAGAAGTACAGTTTTTTTTATGTATATTGAAATTATCCAACATCTTTTTTTCCGACTATCATTTTAGTAAATTTTTGGAGGACTGTATATGTGACTTTCGATTTAAAACTATATTTCACATATATTTGGAATATAGCTCAGTGGAGTCAATGCTAAATCCAAAAATCATAATTATAGAGACATCTATAATATACACTAGGCTCTATGGTTTAGTAAAAATAATATTGTTTTTGACAAAGCTATAATTAAATCCCATATGCAAGTCTATACACTGGCTTTACCATTAGACATTATTATAAATGTGTAATAATGATAAGGATAAGATGCAGCTCGACAGAGTTTAGAAACAATGGTAATACAAATTATTGCTAACTATGGATGAAGATTTATTAATAAGATAGATTCCTGAATAGATATTATCTCTATCTTATTGGTATTATTTGTTAGTGTGTCCTTATCATATTTTTAAATTTTATTCTTAACCTTATATGTACTATAAATTTATAATAATTAGCTGTAGTATTTTTAAACAAAGACCAGGATTCCCATTATAAGAAAAAAAAACCAAGAATTGTTTGCACATCGTTTCTTACTTTTTCTTTCCTAGCTGTAGGTAAGGTACCGCTTCACATCAGCGGTGGGGGTGGCGGCCGCACGGGAAACGGATCCATTGTGAGCTCAATACGGAGACGAAATCTCTATCGATATCCCCCATTACATTTTCGTTGCAGACACGAAATCAATTTCTGGATCCAATCGGTGACTAGCCGAGCCCGATAATTCTTTTCCTACCCGACACCACGCGCTATATGTATAGCCGTAGTGGCGATCGTCCTCCTCGTATCCACCGCAAGGAGAATCGATCAGCTAGCGCAGTCGCAGGTTTAGGTTTTGATTTGATTTTCTCCCCATTTTCGTTCGTCGATTCGAAGATCCATCGAGTCATGAGAATCTAGTGACATATTTTTTTGTCAGGTAATTTCATTTAGAATATAGTGACATAGTAATATATCCTAATATTTTTTAGTCTTATAGAATTCTAGGCTCCGTTTGGCATTGAGATGATTCTATCTTGTTTGCTTGGAACAACACTTAGATTCTTTGGAAGGATGGGTTGAGACACGTAAAACGAAAAATCTAATTAGTGTATAATTAATTAAACTTTAAAATGGGTTAATATAAATTTTTAAATAATCCTATAGAAAAATTTTTAAAAAAAACATATCGTTTATTAGTTTGAAAAGTGTACGCGTGAAAAATAAAGAAAAATGTTCACAGCCTTAGACATTTTGGCATTTGGTAAATTGTTTTTTTAATAATTTGTGTTGCAAACAAGAATGTTATTGTGATATGAAAATATGAAACAGACATAATATATTTTATATAATCGTAATTCGATTAGTATAAGTCTAAATTTTCACAGCAACGTTGAAAATAATCAAAACGCGGCAAAAGCCAACAACCACCAATAACCACTATCTACATCACAGCGTAGATGGGAGATTCATGATTCTGACGAAAGGAAAGAAAACAAGATGAGGGAAAAACAAAAGTTAAAAGGACAGCAGAAAATATGGTAAGGTTTCGTACAACCCAAGCCCAGTTCAGCCCATTTTCAAGTATAACAAGTAGCCACTACCCGGAGAGCCCACCACCACCACCAAACGCCCCCTCGACACTAGACACCAGCGACGGGTGTGGTCGGTATTAAGGATGAAAATGGATAGGAAACAAACGGAAACTTTCTTACTATACTTACTATATTTGTTGTTATATTTTTTAATCAAAATTAGAAAAAGAAATCCTACATAGAAAACTGAAATTAAACGGAAACTTTGCGCACTGTCTTTTTTTAATATTTACAAAGCACTAAAAATAATACCATGTTATTAAAGTAGGATATGACTTAAATATAAGTATAAAACTTTTGTTCACTTTGGTCTAACAACTTAAAGGCAATTGATAATCAAAATTTAAATGAAAAAGTTAAAATTATCGGTTATTAAAAAACAGAGGGAGTATAATTTTGCAAGCTTGAAACTGATAATTCATAAATAACCTCGGCCTATATAAAGTAGGTTGTGTTTGTAGGAGCTTTTTTTTATATATTTTTTTATCTTTTATGAAACTAATATACAATAATTTTTTAAAAAAATTCTATATAAAAGTTTATCATCTCATTTTTAAAGTAGATTTTTAATTTTATAATAGTTAAGTATATCGTTTATAACATTAAATAATTATAAAAAAATCTTCATCTTTCAGCTATTTGGTTGAGATGACTGTATCATATATATGGAAAATCAGAAGCGTACCGATGTGCACCTGGAATCTAGACTGCTGAAATGTGCCAAGATTCTGTGTACTGTGCTGGGGGTGTGTGATGGACCAATTAATTAATCGAAGGGGAAAAGCCAGTAGGCCCAGGTACAGGACGACATGCACACGCAGTTTTTTTTTTCCGAATGCCCGAAAACACCCCTCGCCCGAGATGATGTGTACTCCAAGCTGCTGCCTGGCCATTTCTTCTGGGTGCCTTGTTCCTCGAGCACCGGGGGGTCGGATGGGATGCGACGTGGTGACCTTCCTTGTCTTTGTGCTGGCCTGACAGAGGACTAGTCTATGCTGCTCCCCATTCACCGAAGTAGTAGCGCTCCTACTACTCTCGTTTGACATGGCTAGTAACAGCCGGAAGTGCAAGCAAATCATTCCAAAAATTTCGGGTCTGCATTAAATGGGGTGCACTTTTAAATTAATATATATGCCTAGTCTCCAATGCCATCGATCGTCATTTGCATTACCATTCGTGCTAAAGACTACCGGGTTCTGCATGAAAAATTCATGGATCCCATTAGGAGTATCTGCATGCAGCTATTTCCTAATTACATTTGAGATTTTGAATGTGGTTTTGGTATTCAATATATATTTCCATATCCTGCACTTTCCGTAGTTAAATTGATCTGATTTATTTCCATATATTTGCAGCAATACTTTACATATAGAGATACCGAGCATACGTTTATAATCACCGGTTGCTGGACGGTGCAGCATTTTTGCATTTCGCGGTATCACGACTGATTTTGTATCTACGTGCTCGTTCTCCGCGTGTGCACGCTTGTGTTTGCCTGCCGTCGTCGTCACGCGCCCGGAGGTTCGATTGTTTTCAGCCAGACACTCTAACTGCCTTCCCGCCATTGTTGCCGCGTGCAAAGGTCGATTACTCATGTCCGCCTGACGTCTTGCTGCTACTGTAGGTGTGCAGGGGCGGATCTAAAAATGGGCTAAAGCCCGGCTCATCTATAAAAGTTTTAGCCCAATACAGATATATACGATGAAAAATTAAAATATTTAATGGTCCTTCTACCCTGGACACTAGAGAAGTGTTTAGTGTCGGTTTGCAAGATTTTTTAATCCTGGTAGAATTGACCGGTAATTAAAAAAATCGGTTGGTTATTTTTAGTACCGATAAAAATAGCCGTCCACATATATCTTTACTATCGATGGGGTGATTATGCAGAACATCTAACTGTTACAACTGATTACTACTGATGTTACAAAAGAAAAACATTAGTATAACCGATAATCAGATTTTCTACTCACCGGTATATTTATGTTTGGATAAAAGACTAGATGTCTAAGCCTACCTCCATCTAGATATGTTTTATTCAAGTCCTTCCATACTGATAGTGCATGATCTCTGCGTATATATTTCGAATCATTGTGACTTCTGCCAGATTAGGAGCAACTTTTCGGAGAATATGAGTTGAGGAAGTATTAATTGATGTTTCTTGCTGATGTTTCTCCGTAATTAATTGTGAAATGCAAGCGATCACATATACTACCGTGGTAACAAAACTAGTTAGTGATGTACGTCTGCTTTGTTTTCCAAGTCACATTGCTACTACCTAATATTTATAGATTTCTTCTTTCCAGAGTAAAGACAAGAAGCTACCAGAGTCCTGCTGCTTCCACCTATTCGTCGGAATAAGCGCGGACGAGCTGATGGAACCACCCATAAGCTCATGATGGAAAAAGAAAGTTAATTTCGAATGTGTGCCAGAAAAGGCAGATTATTGGGGTACTAAGAAAGATCGAAAAAACCGAGTATATCAGTAACTGCAATGCCCTTGACGTTTGTAATCATTCGATGTAAACTATATCCAAGACCATTGTGATATATACCTTAATTAATGGAAAAACTACTCAAAGACCTTCCTCAGTGGCCCAGTATATCTAACTTCTTCAAACAGAGTGATCGATATAATTAAATGCCCGGATATGAAACATTATCATGAATTATATTTTCATTAATTCACTGCCCGCCGGTATCAAAATGAATGTTCTATTTCTTGGGCTATGTGTGCCTGCACTAGGAAGAAAGCATTTAGCGCAAGTGCGCAACCCGGGTTTTTATTTTCTTTAACCGTTTAGAAATTATTATCTTTTTGGGTTGACTGAGAGGAAAAGGACTACGGAGTAACTTAATTTTTATGTGGGTTTCCCTAAAGTAAAACAATTTTTAACGGTTTTCTGTGGGTGGAACGCAGAATAATTCCACTGTCCTTAGGTTTTTACCACCAAAATCCTGACGTTGAACCGTCGGAAAAAAACAATGTTAATGTTAGTTCCGCTAGAAAAATTGGCTTAAGGCAGAAAAAGAATATATGAGCACAATGCAATCCACATGTCAATGGATTACTAAACAGTATTTTCTCAACAATGAAGTTCTTTACTTATGTGTGTGTGTATAAACTAATTCATCCATCAAAATTTAAGCAAACTTCCAGTCCTGTAAGTTATAACCAATACACATACACACCAATTCACATTCAACTACAGCCTGTGATCACCCACTGTAAGTTATAAGTTATACACATGGAACTACATGTCTTCCAGCTGCAATAATCCAAGCTGTAGCGAATGCAGCCATCTTATACCTATTCCAGGCATTTTATCTCCAGCTATTTTCTCCTCTTTTACATGTCTTCTAAATGCTATAGACTATGGTAAAAACAAGTCAAGGTTAATTAGGAGAAAATATTGTAAGCTGACAAGATACTATATGCTAAAAAAGTCGTAGTTAATGAGGATATTATGAACTGAATAAATATCGAATACGATTAAATGACTGGGAAAATATCTTTCACATCAACTTCAGTCTATTAATTGAAAGTAAACAGGATAATAACTGAGTAATCATGTGGCAACTATTATCATGGTTCAAGCTTGCATACTATTCATGAAATCCATATATTTTTAACCCACTAGAATAAAGGGAATTATTTGCCACATCAACTAGTTAGCATGAAGCACGATTAACCCATAATGTATACTTAATTTAATTGTAATCCACCAGGCTTTGCACAAACTATGTATCCTTCACAAAAAGGACTCTCATACTCTCAAACTTCAAGTTTTTGAGGCTGCAAGTGAAAAGATGGACAGGAACTGAGGACACATGCATAATATTCAAATATGTGTGCATTTCAAAGTCTAGGAAATATGCACTTCATAGAGGTCCCTTAATATATCAGAACTTTGCTTAAAACTGACATATCACAAACTGAATAAACATGCTAGGAATCTGCTAGATAACTCTAAGTTTTGCAACACATATTGAGCTAACAAAAAAGCATTAAGTAATTGCCAGCTCAAGTGACAGCCCAAAATCAAGCTCAATGGTGTACTTCTGTTCAATTTATTTTCAACTGCAAATTTATAGAACTTGAGTATACATAAATTTTGCCTTGTGTGCATGCAACCCATAAGAGATGTTCTCAAGTTGAAGAGATGAAAACTTCGAAGTTGAAAATAGATCCTATAAGCTACATTCCTTCTAAGTTGAGGCATACAATCCATTAAGCAAGACATTGTTGTTGTGTTTCTAAAAATACCGTTCAAACTTAAACATGGCAAGACACATATACACAGCTAGCTAGGGACAACAAATTAGCCATGGAAAACAGGACGAGATGAAAAGAATAAGGGGAATGCTAGAACTCAGCTTCTAAAATGGCTCAACAAATATGTCTGGACTACTTGATTAATCAGAATTCTTCTTTTCTGATAGATTTAGAAGAATAAGAAAATCAAGACATTCAGTATTCTAGGAAGTGTCAATTAAATTGTCATATGGAAATATTAACTTCTGCTGGCATTCATAAAACTTCGGAAATGCCAGAAGAAATTTAAGTACAATCCTACTACCTCTGTAAACAAGAAAAAAAAGCAATGTATAAATGTTTGGTTCGTCGTACTATTTGTGCGTTGAATTAGACAATACTAACAGGCAAATGACCATGTCAGGAACATGGCATGATGTGTACGTATACGGCTAAAGACAAACAAATTAGCCATGGAATAAATCTACTAAGTGGTCAGTAGACAATACATGAGCTCACATTTAAATTGGTTGTCACTGCCAACCTAGGCTAGGGCTGAGGCTATCAAGATAGAGAAAACTAATAAGGATAACGGACTAATAGCTCTGTGGCAACCAAAGACAGGGAGGAGCGCCCCCCACTCTTCATGGCTAGATCTAGCGCCTCCCATAATCAGGGGACTGGATCTAAAGCCAACTAGCATGAGAATACTATATCTAGTGGCTCCCGAGCTAAAAGAGTCTAGATCTAGAGCCCTCAAGCTTAGGATAGTAACCGATTGGAGACAAGGGAGGCAAATCTAGTTAGAGGGGAAGGAGGAGAGGACGGCAACACCTAGAAAGCGAAGGAAGGACACTTGGTGATTGTTGGTGACTTGATGAAAATATGTCGATGTCATAGGTGGCGATGACGGTGGTGGCAACATGGCTGATGGTAGTCGTTGGACGAGGGTGCTAGCTTTGGCTCTGATGGCTGGCCTGGTTGCATTGGCTCATCTTTCATAGGTGGAGAAGAGAGATGGTGGTGACCGAGAGTTGGGTGATGAGGAGGAATGGAGAATTTTTAAAACTCATAGTGTTAGATAGAAAGATTAGATGTATGTGTATTTACCTTATTATATTGTGCTTATCTTACCATATTTAGAGAGGCTGTTAGATAGAAATGTTAGATGCATGTGTATTTATCTTACCATATTGTGCCAAAAGCTAAAAGATCTAGATTGTCTATGTATAGGAATAGATCATCTATGTATAGAAGGTTTATATTTAGAAAGGATCTCTTGGCTTAGCTCTCAAGTTGTAACGCCTATATGTAACTGCCACATGCGGGGCTATTCTGCATCCAATCAACACGCAACCATCGCACGACCCAGATAGGGCGTCGGTGTTCTCCTCCGCTCATCTAAACTTTCACATGGTATCAGAGCCATCGCTTTTGAGTAGATTGCATCTCCTCTCCGCAACTACAATGGCGTCATCATCTGCTTCCTCCAATCCTCTCCTCGCCCAGCCCGTCACGGAAAAGCTTAGCAAGAACAATCACGCCCTGTGGAAGGCACAGGTGCGTGCTGCGATCCGTGGTGCTCGTCTTCAGGGGTACCTCACGGGTGCCACCCCTATACCTGCGGCGGAGCTTGTGCAGAAGGGTGCTAATGGGAAGGAAGTGAGGGTTCCCAATCCGGCGCGCAAAGACTGGGAGGCCATGGACCAACAGGTCCTTAGCTACCTCCTCGCGTCGGTCACCAAGGATGTCCTCACGCAAGTGGCCACCAGCGCCACCACGGCGGACGCTTGGAAGATCATTGAAGACATGTTCGCGTCACAGACGCGAGTGCGATCCGTCAACATGCGGATTGCTCTGGCAACGACCAAGAAGGAGAATTCGTCCGTTGCCGAGTACTTTGCCAAGATGAAGGCTCTTGGCGACGACATAGCGGCTGCAGGACGGCCCCTAGAAGATGAAGAACTAGTGGAGTACATCATCACTAGCTTGGGCGAAGATTTCTCGCCCATCGTCTCTGCTCTATGCGCTAGAGTGGAACCCATCTCCGTTGGTGAGCTTTATTCACAACTTCTCAATTTTGAAACTAGAATGGACTTGATCTATGGAGACAGCCTTGGGTCTGGATCGGCTAACTCGGCATCTCGTGGTCGTGGCTCGTGGCACGGGAAGAACCAGGCGTGTGGGAGAGGCCCCTCGCGTGGGGACGCGCAGTCTGGCCACGGCGGGTCCAGTCGTGGGCCTCCTGCAGGAGGTCGTGGCTCCCACAACAACAACAACAACAACAACTCCCGCGGCTTCTACAACAACAATAGTTGCAGGACATCTGGTGGTGCGCCCAATTCAGATGACAACAAGTGCTAGGTGTGCTTCAAGAAGAATCACTCAGCCGCTGAATGCTGGCATAGGTTCGATGAGAACTTTGTGCCAGATCAACGTCTTGTTGCAGCAGCTACAAACTCGTATGGCATGGACACCAACTAGTACACTGATATCGGTGCTACGAATCATGTGACAAGCAATCTCGAGCAGCTGTCTCTCAAGAAAAAGTATCATGGCGGTGATCAAATCCACACAGCTAGTGAAACAGGTATGAACATTAGTCACATTGGTCGTACTACAGTTCATACCCCCACTCGTAACATACAATTAAATGATGTTCTTTACGTTCCACAAGCCAAGAAAAATCTTGTTTCAGTTCATCGTCTTACCGCTGATAACTCTGTCTTTATAGAATTTCACCCTGATTTCTTTCTAATTAAGGATCAGGAAACGAAGAATACGCTCCTTAGAGGAAGGTGTCATAGGGGTCTCTATCATTTACCTACGCCAATAATAAAGCAAGCCTACAACTCCAACAGATTGCCCCTGTCTCGATGGCATAGTAGGCTAGGTCATCCATCTTCGTTAATTGTTAAGCAAGTTATCAGTAATAATAGTCTCCCATATATCGATGAGTCGTTGAGTTAGTCAGTTTGTGATGCTTGTCAGCAAGGGAAGAGCCATCAGTTGCTCTATCCCAAGTCTTCTAGTATTTCCAAGTCTCCTTTAGAACTTGTGTTCTCTGATGTCTGGGGTCATGCACCAGAATCAGTTGGTCGAAAATGATATTATGTAAGTTTCATTGATGATTTTAGCAAGTTCACCTGGATTTACTTTCTTAAGCACAAGTCTGAAGTATTTCAAAAATTTCAAGAGTTTCAAGCTCTTGTTGAACGCTTGTTTGATCGTAAGATTCTTGCCATGCAAACTGACTGGGGAGGCGAATATCAGACAATTAATTCCTTTTTTAATAAAGCTAGCATCGTTTATCTTGTTTCTTGCCCACACGCTCATCAGCAAAATGGGTCAGCTAAGAGAAAACACCGTCACATAGTTGAAGTCGGTCTCTCTCTCTTTTCTCATGTGGCTATGCCCCTAAAATTTTGGGATGAAGCTTTCCAAACAGTAGTTTATCTCATCAATCGTGTACCCAGCAAAACGATTGGTCATGCTACGCCTCTAGAGCGTCTCTTTAATCAAAAACCAGATTAATCCTCGATGAGAGTTTTTGGATGTGCTTGTTGGCCTCATCTTCGCCCCTATAATAAGCACAAATTAGAATTTTGATTCAAAAGATGTGTCTTTCTTAGTTATAACACCTTGCACAAAGGCTACAAGTGCCTTGATGTCTCCACTAGCCTTGCTCTCAAGTAGTCTGGTAGTGATAATTCATATATGCCTTGAATTGCAGCTAAAAATGACAACTTAAAATGTTATCATAAATCATAAATCATTGTATAGTTAACGGCGAGTAATTTACTATCCGCTGGGTATCAACTCGAGTATTTTAATTATACAAGCGTTTACATAGCGAAATTGGTTTTTCTCTTTCTTATACAAGCGTTTGTTCCGGACAACGCGTGTATGATTAATGTACGCCTCGAAATCCAGCTAAACCAATAGCATAATTCAATGATCTAACTAACAATGAGTAATTTACCGTCCGACGGGTATCAACAGGAATATATTTTTTGTGTGTTATCTTAGTTTTTAGGCTTGGGTATCCATGCGAGTATTTTAAGTTTTGGCATGCTCGTGCCTGCAATGGGAGGTGCATCTCTGTTGCTATTCATTCAGGACGTACACATATGTATGATCAATGTAGGCCTCAAAATGAAGCTAAAAATAACTTTAAAATATTATCATAAACCTACCTAACTAATTAACGAATTAGTTATTCATTGTCTGACGAGTATCAATAGGAATATTTGTAGGTACCAACACGAGTATTTTAATTTTTGGTGTGCGCATGCCTGCGCTATAGTAGTTATTCAGTACATTCGGGTATTTGTCTGTCAATAGTTTGTACAGGACTAATGTGTGCATGACTAATGTACGGCTTGAAGTGTAGCTAAAAAAACGACAACTTAAACACTTAAAAATTATCATAAATAAATTACTTTCTTATTGTTTAGTAGAGATTAATGTTTTTTTTAAAATATAGTATCTGGTGTATGGTTGGAAGTGAAGATACTTAAGAGTAGAATGAAAAGAAATTTAAATGGAATGATTTATGTACAACTAATATGATAACTACTCTATAATAAAATTTAAATTATAGAAATTTAAATCATAGAAAAAGAACTGTTTTGGATGGAGGTAGTATCTATTTAACGGGGAGTGATTCACTGTCTGTTGGTTATTAGTGCGTGTATTTCAATATTTGGGCGTTCCTGTGCATGCACTAAGAGTCATTTGGGTGCATCCGTGTAATTTTTTCGGAAAGCGTTCGTTCGGGACACATGCGTGTATTTTCAATGTACTCCTTGGAGTGTAGTAAAAAACTCAGATATGGGTTTGAGGTTCTAGATATATTCATGACTTTTCATGTCTTTCTTAAAAATGTAGGCTCGAATTTCTACTGAAACCAATAAACCATAGAAATTTTGGTGAAACTTCTGAGTATAGTTGCCAACATAAATAACTAGCTCTCGTTTGTGCGATATACCCACGACACTATATATAACCTGCTCGGCTCTTTAAAAACTTGAGAATCCAATAGCATCTGCTCCAACTTCAACTCCAACTCCAACGAGCTGGAGGCTGCTTTCGGCCGGAGAAGTTGGAATCCTCCCCATGCACGTAAAATAGTATGATCTGTTAGTGTATGATTAGCTTAAAATAAATTAAAAAAATATACTAATATGATTTTTTACAATAAATTTTTATAAATTTTTTTAATAAAAAAATGACTTAACAGTTTGACGAGCATTCGCATAACATATACTAGAAGCTAAAGAGGTGAAAGGGCGACCAAAATATATGCAGGGTCCGGCCCATTGCGGAGAATGACAAGTAGCTACAGCCCGTGAGCCCAGCACCACCACCAGCAGACACCTCCTCCTTCCCCATTCCCCATCCCCCACCGGCGGCGCGAGCAGCGGAGAGAGAGAGAGCGACGATGTCGGCGACGACGGCGGCGGTGCCCTTCTGGCGCGCGGCGGGGATGACCTATATCGGCTACTCCAACGCCTGCGCCGCCCTGGTGCGGAGGTGCCTCAAGGAGCCCTACAAGTCCGAGGCCGCGTCCCGCGAGAAGGTCCACTTCGCCATCGCCCAGTGGACCGAAGGCAGGCAGGAGAAGCCGAGTAAGTCGTCTTCCCCTCCTCCCGCACCCCTCCCGGATCCTAGGGTTTCCGCGCTTCGATTCGGCTTGCGTTGTTGCTCTCGTGTGGGGCGACGGGATGGATCCTAGGGTTCGTGGATTTGGGTCTGTGAGGTTGGGCGCTGGTCTTCGTTTAGGTTGATCTGGTGTGTGTGGTGTTGGGGATTTGCGGTGATGTTAGTTTGGCGCGCGTCTCGTATCAAATGGACCTGGCCATCGCTTCGATTCACAGAGTTTGTGGGGGATAATTGATGGGCCTCGCGGATGTGATGTCAAGAACGGTGGGAATGTGATGCATGGAGATGCTACCAGGATCAAGAAACCACATTTCTTTGTGTGTTGCCTAAATTTGTCAATTTAGCATGTGGGATACCTTATGAGTGGGGAGTCTAGAAAGAATGGAAGCTCTGATGGCTGTTTGGATGTAGGAATAGAAGGGTCTGAGATGCGACATGGGGATTAGCCCACCCACATGTCATCACACCTTTCTTATCCCTAAACCCAGGCACATCTGGAGTCCAATGTGTTTGCAGGAGTAATGTTGCTGATCTTAGAAGGGAAAATTGGTTTGGTGACATTGAAAATCGTGATTTTAGTTTGTACTATTGAAAGTTCCTGGTACACTTTAATACCATCGAATGATTGCACAGTTTTAAGTTTTTTTTTTGTTATTGTGGCTTTTTGCATGATAGAAGAAAGAGCAGGTAATGCCAAAAAGAAATAGATAAGTAGATGGGATGTTAAACAAATAAATGGTGTCATCTTTTGGTGGTAGGAAAGTGTAGAAGAAGTTTTCAGTGGTATAAAGCTAAAGTCACAATATTTAGTTTCAAAACAAATTTTTCCAGAGATTTGAAGTTTTGAACCATATCAGCATCAAATTGCTCATGCTTATTGGAGAAGGAAACTTGAAAATCTAGAGTCTTGTTTACCCCTCTGAGCCATCCGTAAATGTTAGTGTAACTATATGATATGATATGATATGATTGACATATACTAAGGAATCAACACCTGGAGTATGTAATGAAATCAGTCTCCATTCTAAGATTTTTAGGAATTAAGTTTTAGTGGTATCACTTTTCTGGAAACAGTGGGGATGCATAATCTTAAAGTAATCATGATCCTATGCTGAATAATGACCTTGAAATATATTCAAAAACCGGTGGAAATTATGGAAATTAAATGATTTCAGAATTACATCTTGTTTATACATTACTTACTGTTCGTAATGCAAATACCACATCTTGTGCTAAACATTCTTCAGGAGTGAGGGACAGGGGTTATCATAGCACAATCATAAAAACGAACCCACAAACCAGTGATTGTTAAATACGTGCACATGTAAAAAGAACCATTTTTTCCATTAAATCTGAATCTGTGTTTTATTAGAGGACAGAGTGTGTTCATGAAATTTGATTATTTATGTTATGAGGGAGATTTCTATAAAAACATAAGAAAGTTTCTTCTTCACTTTAGCGGTACTTTACAGCATGTTGAATGTGTCAATATGTGCTATGAGGCTAATGCTGAACTTGACCCTTGATAGCATGCTGGCCAATGGCGTGCTTAACTGCATGATTGCATTGTGAACACTGAATAACACCAAAATCTATATATGTGGTATTTGGATGATCCGTATGACCATAGCATATGGGGCTTTCAATTTTGTGTTAGTGCCATCCGCATAATTCCAATCAGGAAACTTGAAGTGCTGAAACTGCAGAAGGATCATGTGGCTGTTGTTATTCCTCACTACTATTTGTATACAGTACTGGTCTTTAGTGATTTTTTTGATGATCCAAGAATTCTTGTATGTATAACTGTTATCTCCTTATCACTTTAATTTACTTCCATAATTGGCAAAATTTGCTACAGGACACCAAGAAACTGTGTAATTAGCTACGGGACACCAAAAGACATGAATTGGCTCTAGGACATTCTAAAAAACGTGTAATTAGCTGATGGACACTCTTGACATTATTTTATTATTTTGTAGCTAGATGGGGAGAGAAACATTTCAAAAAGACGTTTTTGCTCCTGATGCTAGACACATGTATAACTCAATAGTGGCTGACAGGTAGGACCATGAGTTTATTACTTTACAGGTTATTTTTCTTAGGGAAAGGGTATGGTGTCAATGACAGGTGGAGCCAAACCATTTGACCTAGGTCAACCTTGACTGAGGTTGTCTTTAACCTCAGGATTGGGTGTGTGGCAGTGAGAAGCGCGGCAGGGTGTGGCCGAGATGGGGCGAGGGTGGCTTGGCACTGGCTAGGGGAGGTGCAGCTGGGTTGTGGTGACCTCTTGCTGGCGATGGTTGGATGGAAGTAGCATTGAGAGGGCATGTCCACGGTGAGCTCGCTAGCAGAGCAATGAAGCTTGGGCCAGCCTAGCTACAACCACTAATCGGTGCAATTGATGGGGGATATAGCCTCTAGGTAAGGAGACGAAGCTTAGGGCATAAGTGCTCACCGTGTGAGGGGTGGATGACGCAGCTAGATGGTGTGAGGGGTGGTGGCCATGAAGCAGAGGTGCATGATGCCAGTGCGCACACCAACTACTCGATGAAACGATCGGGCTTCGGGAGGGGTCTCGTCGTTCCTTCTTGACGGAGATGGTCTCATGGGTTCCGAGAACATGCCACTCGATTGAAATCTCTGGTTGATGCATCTCCTAGTGACGACGCGAGGAGGCAGTGGACTTTAGGGGAGAAGAAATCAGGGTCATGCCCGCTGACATGTCATTTGGGGCCGGCAAGGAGGTTGGGGTGGAGGCCATGGTTGTGCTCACCATGGTCATCAAGATGGCGCGTGGGAGCCAGAGCGCATGCCGTGGTGGAGTGTCTCTGTCGAATGGTGATTGTGTCGTCTTACAAGTTGATTAGTCAATTGAGACAGGGGCAAATTAGTACTTTTCTCTTGTTTATCTCTGTATCTGCACTTGATATTATAAATGTCTATCATCTAATTATACGTTTTTTAAGTATTCTATATTCAATTCACGTCTTTGCAATGTCTCACGGCTAATTATACATTTTTTAGGTGTTGTATAGCAAATTTTGCCTTCATAGTTTATTTATCATTCTTTTGAAACTAATATCTGGTTTGTTCGTGTGTGCAGTTGTCCGCACAGATGATGAATAAAGATCTGGTGCCATGGTGGCATAGTTCTTCCTACAGATGGTTCATAATGTTCTTGCCTTTCTTGCTAGCTGTTGTGCCTGAAACTTGCTGCTATCGTGCTGGATTTTGTGGTCAACGCTGAAGAATAAGTTCTTTCTGTGACAGTGGATCTGTTTTGATACAATGTTGTTACCGTTGCTAATTGCTCTTGCCGTACTCGATGAACGATGTGAACTCTTGGTACTCAAGTGAGCGTGATCTATTTTATGTAATTCTTTTATGGATGGATTATTTTGGACATCTCACCAGTAGCAGGAATAGCACACGGTCATTTGCTGCTAACGTGCGCCCTGGCCCTGCATCTTTCCAATTTACTCCAAACTTATACGGTGCACGCTTGTTTCTTTTTGAGAAAATCCCCTGTGTAGCTGTGTGCTAATTTTTATTTTCAAATCCTTTTATGTCCGATGGATCAGATACACCTGTTGCATATATGCGTTAGGGGCAGCTGGCCGTCTTGCTTGGTGCATAAACATGGTCTTCGATATTGGGAAGAGAGGAGGAAATACAGGGATTTTAAGCAAGCGCTCTCTAGGTAGGATATTATTGTCAACGTTGCAATAATGATTGTTTACTGTTGCATGTGCAAGACTAAAACGTTGCGTAAGTTAATCTCAGAAGTTGTATTGGTTTGTATTTGCTGCTACCGTGTTTTGTTTGGTTGCAAATATATTGTCGATTTGTCGCACTGCTTTTTTATTGAGTTGCAATAATTTCTCATTTGGTTGTAAACATAGTTCGTTGGTGTTGCATCTTCTGCTCATTTGCTGTAAGCTCACTTGTGTTGTTTTGGTCGGTTGTTTTAAGCATTGTTGCATTCAAGATTTGGTCTTGTAAACTTATGTTGTAGCGGTTACTTACTTTGGGTTATCCTTCTTTCTTAGAGTAGTACGCGCTTGTATATTGCAATGGATCATACCCATATGATGGCTAGGATGCGATGTGGGAGTAGCGGATGGACGAACGAAAGCGAGGAGGATGGTTGGTCATGAATTGTTTTTACTGGTTTGGTCTCTCGGTTTTTCTCGTGCTGCACATGGACGATGGGAGGAGGGGAAGAAAGGAGGATAACTTCGCTTTTTTTATGAAAATTTCTAGTTGTGAACATAATGTAATTAAATGGCTTAATAATGTAGTTGACACTATATCCATAGATTAATATAATTAACATCATATTGGTGAAAAATATAGTATATAGTTAGAACCAAAACCTCAACCACATTGAGTCACATCATTTAGAAAATAATAATAGCCTTTGGATCTCTCTGGTATTTTGATCACAACCACCCATAGTCATGTGCATTTACAACCCACTTAGTATAGTTATTATCATAAGACTCATAAGCTACATTACCTTAAAAATAATAGTCATTGGATCCCTCATGCTTGATCATAATCATCTATGTGTTTTGCATAATTGAAATTCCAAATCAAATACTATAAGCTCAAAATATTATCTTCTTAGGTATTATGAGAATACAGTTATCAAATTATTTTTTTGAGCTTTCGTAGAAGTATTTCTAAACTCCCCGTTCATCGCATGGGATATTCACTATTTATAACTATATAGTTTATTCCAATTAAGTGTAGTTAATGCTATTTCTCTCATATCTTAGTAAGCCACGAGGTAGCTCTTACATGATTAATCTATAATCCATATTGTCCTTTTTATTCTATCATGATGCCACATCATCTTAGTATTTGCCAATGGATGATCAATCTAAATTTGATTTAAATTCTCATAAAGCGCATCATCTTAATTATTTATAGCTTTTTTCGATGATTGATCAAATATGCAAATTATACAAAGTATATAAAGTTATGTTGCTTAGTAAAAAATAAATTCATCTTATTTCCGCAAAAATGAGCAGTTAATGGCTATCAGTGTACACTAGGTGGCTTATGGATAACTTGAAAACATGTGAGGTAAATTAGAAGAGAGATATATCAATCTTAATATATACTACAAATGATAACAAATGCATATCATAGATGGCACTGGACCGGCCTAGAGCTTCTTGCACCCATCCTACTCTATTCTGTAATGCTGGTTAGGAAGAAAAATGCTAGTTGTTAACACTACCCACATATTTGTTAATGCTAGCGTGTGGTTATATTTATGTTTTGTATATTAAGTGACTATAAATATAAATATATGAGAGATCATCCATGGTCCTCCTCAGTATTTTTGATCTAGTTCTTTGTGTGGTTCATTCGCAAGTGAATCAAGTTTTATGTGACTACTTGCTTTGACATATTCGATCTCTAAATCTATGATGTGTAGTTATATTGCTTCCACATCAAACCTAGACTATATGGCAAACACCATAATATGACCATGAGCATCATACATGCAACTATTGCTCACATCATATATCAAGAGGTGACCTCGTTTTAGAATAAGCAACAATTTAATTCATTAAGAATATGGTGCTACCTAATGATGGATATATATACATTTATTTATTTACGAGTGATCACTATGTTTAGGGCTGCATAATAATGTTTGACATGTCACTTCTGATGTATAAAGAGACAGGGATCAAGTCCCCCACGTTCTTGAATCCAATTCTCCACCCGAGATAGTGCTAACTTTAAACGACCGTTAAATTTGTATATGAGCTCCATTTTGGACCTATGAGTACTTGATGAAAAGGTCTTAGAGTTCTCTTACCAATGGATTAAGTCTTAACTCCAAATTCCATCTCAGCCAGTGTTGGTGGTTGTTAAAACCCAATTTGACAACCAACAAGTTAATAAAATTTGGGAAGATAACATGTCACTAGGTCGTTTTTCTTTAAACGAATGAAGTTCCATGAGTTTTGATGAATTATATAGTTTTTGGAGGAACATCACAATTTTGAGTAAAATGAACAAAATGGATGCTAGGTTGGCCCTATCATGGCTTGGTCAAACTTGTCGGAGCCTAGTTGGCTTTGCCAAGGCTTAGCCAGTCTTGGACAACCTTGCTAAGGGTTGGCCGATCTCTTTTGAGCTCAACTAGCCACTGCCAAGCCCAATTGACCACTTGGCTACATTGGGCAGGCAACAACCAACATCGCTGGTCACATCTGGACTCGACAGGCTCGGTTGGATAGTTGCCAGCCTGGCTAGCCAATTGGTCGTGCCAACTAGCCAGGCTTGGCGACTACATCTAGAATTCATAGGCTTGGCTAGGCATGTGCCAGCCTGTTTGACTAGTTGCCTAACTCGGTTGAACTCTGCCTAGGTTGGCTGGCCCCTTTCTTGCTTGGCCAGTCACTTCTAGACATGACATGCTTGGTTGGATAGTTGCCGAGGCTAACCGACCACTTGGCTGCTTGGTTGGTAGGGTCGGTTGGACATGTAGCAGCCCAGTCGAGCACCTACCTAGCTCGGTTAGACCCAGCACCACTTCCTTGCCCTGCTGGTCACATTTGGACTCGGCAGGCTCGGTTGCATAGTTGCTAGTGTGTCTAGGCACCTGGTTGGGCCGGTTGGACCACTGCTAGCCCAGCTAGTCGGCCCCCTTGTCCATGCTATTGGTTTGCTGAGTACTTGCGTAGGCCAACCGATGCATATAATGGACCAGCCGACCTACCTAAAGCCCGGCCAGCCTGTCCAAGTCACCACCAAATCTCCAATGGCCTTCGTACTGATTGAACCAAGGAATCCAATGCCCAAACCGACCTTACAATTGCCATTCAGAGAAGATCTGAGCTATCCATGGGAGTAATTGACCTGATGAGTGGTTGACCGATCACCACATATTGGCCAGCACCCTAAAGTGCATCAGCAAGCCAAAAATAGGCCAAGCGGCCTACGCTAACCTTCTCCCTAGCACCTATAAGTACCTCCCCCTTGCCATTTGCACTATGGATAGCACCACCTAAGCATTGGGAGGAGAGAGAGAGAGCTGAAGATACAAGTCCATTGGTGCCACACTACCAAAATAGTAGTGTAGGGTAGAGTGAGTGAGTAAGGAGTTTTAAGGAGCCGGGGATGTTAGCTTGTCTTTCGACTTCTTCCTCACAGATGGGTCTCCATTAGGAGTAGCTGTATAGGTCTTTTCGGTCCAATAACATGTAGACTCTTCTGTTTTAGTTAAATTGTTATGTTTCATTTACTTATATTTTGCTTGTGGGTTTCTTGTCCAATTTAGGTAAGGCGCTAGGGCAAGCGGCAATGCAAACCAGAATGACACATCCTCGATAGGAACAGGAGCAAACTCCCTGATTGATCCATCTCTTTATCCCTTCTATCTCTTTTTTTAAAAGGAAAAGGATAAGAAAAACAAATTAAAATCTAACAGCCTAGAATAAACCGATCATTGTGATCTCTTCTAAACTCTGATTAAGATAAATATGTTGTTTATTTTGATCAGCTCGACAAGCCCTATGTATTTATGGTGTCCAATCGTCCATTCGAGAAATGGTTCAAAATTTGAATTTTCACACCTCTCCTTTAGTTATTTTTAGGGAAAACATAACTAGAGTGTGTGGTATTACATAGGGGTGTATTTGTAACCTCGGCTGCTTCTTGTTGTCCTGTATAGGATTATGCCTTTCTTTTGTAGTCGGGGGCTCTTCTCTTATTTACTCAAGACTCTATTTGGGGTTTTCTTTCATTATAGGAGTTGTATGTTGTATTCTGCTGCTGAGTATGTGTATGTTTAAGGTATCTCATATTTTCATTCTTAAAAGGGATATATTTCTACTGTTTCTCTCAATAAGAACAGAAGTGAGAACATGTTTTTCTGCTATCTTCTGCTCATTGTTAATGACCAAAGTTAAGCAAAACTGAGTGACTAATTTATTTTTATTTTTCCACAAAGTAAGACCATGGGTTGATTAATGTGCCTACACCCATCTTTACGTGCTCCCCATTTTCTCAAAACACATTAGTGCACATTTGAATTGCAATATTACTAAATAGGAAAGACTAACAATATAGTAGTTCAAATTTTGTAACACATAGAGCCAATGGGAATTAAAAAGTATTTTGACACAAGCAATTACTTTTAGACAAATATGTACTATGAAAACTTGCACTTCATGTACACGATTGCTAGTTTTTACTAAGTAGGAAAATCTAATAATACTAATATAAATTTCATATTTAACATCCATCCTTACAGCTACAAATCACTTAAAGTACACTTTTCAAGGAAAATCAAACAAATATCCCTCTTCAAATATATTTTGAATATTGTAGGTGTGATTTGTTCATCAGTTTTTCGACTATCTTCTTGGCATTACTAACAGCCTACATTAACGAACAGTAAATGACTGTTTTATTTGCCCACATAAGTAAAAACATGAGTTGATTTCTAGGCTTACCTCCATATTTACATGCTTCACATTTTCTCAAAACACATTAATGCATGCTTTAATGGCAATGCATTAAAATGTACCAAAGGATAATGAGTTATCAAAATGAACATGTTTTGGAGCATCTTGTTTTTCCAAAATGGAAAAAAGTAACCTCATATCTTATATAAATAACAAACCTTTTTCCATTGATCGTGGAATATTGAGTCATATTCTCACAGTCATACCATATACATGGCCCAAATCTTCATAAACATGAATATCATGATTGCGGTCAATGTCCAATTGTTTTTGGTTGTCCACTTGTTTTTAATTGGCTACCCCTTCTTATGTGTCCAGCTGTCCAAAACATATAATTAGAATACATTAGTCTTTAAATGAAATAATGAACGATATAAACAAAATAGACACATTTAGCAAAAAGTAGGAAAAATGTACAATATTTCAATATTCCATACCAAGGGAAGTTATGTTATGTTGTTTCAACTTGTACCTGTGTTATTTCCACTCCTATGAAAAAAGCATTCCAATGATACTTAAGATCCTCACTTTGTTTGTTAGGTTTCTTCTCTAAACTAGTTGATGGATCATCATCTGCTTGGTCTAACTCGTCTTTTCTTTTTCTTTGTCTTGGAATGGCCGTAGTGCCACCATTGAAATAGGAGATGGGGCCATATTTCAACTATTTGCTCTCCATAAGAAAACATGTTTTTCTGCTATCTTCTTAGTAATTCTATTGACCTACATTAAGGAATAGTGAGTGATTTTGTTATTTGCTCACATAAGTAAGACCATGGGTTGATTTCTTGGCCTATATGTACATTTTTACGTGCTTCTCATTTTTTCAAAACATGTTAATGCATGCTTGAATAGCAATATTAGTAAGTAGGGAACACTAATTATATTAGCTGAAACTTTGTAAAAAAAATAGAGCTAATGGAAATTAAAAGGTATTGTGACACAAGCAATTTTTAGACAAATATGTTTGGGACAATTGTTAATTTACCACCGTTTTAAATTGTTATTACAAAACTACCACTAGAATATTGCAAAATTGCTACAATAACTGTGATATTCTTGCAAAATATAAATAACCAGTGGTAAATTTGCAATGTGCACAGCACTTCCATGATTGCTAGTTTTTACTAAGCAAGGAAGACTAATAATTCTAATCTGAATTTCATATTTTGTTTACATCCTTATCGCAACACATCATTTGAGGTTGAATTTTCAAGGCAAATAAGACAAATATCCTTTCTTGGAAAATATTTAGAATATAGTAGGTGTGATTGATTCATCACATAAGAGTTTTTATTGAAAAAGCATAAACACAAAAATGTCTATAAATTGATTTAGAAAACATCCCACAAATTTAAAACTTGTTACTATTCTTCGTTGAACTCTAGGGTTTACAATTTTAACCAGGAATGAACCATACAAACTAAGCACTTTTAGCATATAACATGAAAAATGACCCATGATTTAAGTATGCCATAACATGGGAAATCATAATTCTATGGTTTCAACTTGTACCTTTATTCTTTTCATAGCAACAAAGAAAAAACATCTTATGGATCCTTATGATCATCACTTTGTTTTTCAGGTCTTTGTCCGTATGCATGTTGTAGGCCTGGCTATTAGTCTGAGAAATCATCTGCTGCTAGATCTAGCTCATCTTTTCTTTTTCTCTCTTATGATGGCCATAGTGCTATCATTGAAATGGGAGTTTGGGACATATTTCCACTATTTTCTCTCCATAAGGAGAGAAGGGAGAACATGTTTTTCTGTTATCTTCTGTGCATTGCTAATGACCTAACTTAAGAAAAAGTAAGTGACTATTTTATGTTTCCACAAAGTAAGAACATGGGTTGATTAATGCACATGTGCACATCTTTACGTGATTCCTATTTTCTCATAATACATTTATCAGAGTATGAACCTAATAGTAGGGATCTAGCAAGACCCCTTTAGTGGGTTCAATGGGAGAGCTAGTCACATGTGAGGAGGGAACGCGGTTCCCCAAATGCGCTAGAAACAAATGAACAAGCGGCAAGCATATAGGTTCAAACCACCTAGAGGTGTAATACCCTATTATTGTTGTGGTGGTAATATATCTCTTTGATGAAGGATCTTACATCACCCAGAATAGTTCCTCTTCCTTTCTTTTCGAGGTTCCCTAAGAGCTTCTTAGCATGTAAGTAAGTGTGTTTTCTCTCTAAGATCCAACCTCCTCTCTATGGGTCCTAGTTCTCCCCTTATACTCTCACTAGAGACACCACATGACTAGATTGAGGGACTATTTTATTCGTATTAGGCTTGGGTGCGTCAAGTCTTGTCAATAGTTTCTGTTCTCACTTTCTCCATTGGTGTTGGGATAGTCCTCAAAAGGGCCCACCGTGAGCAGGGCTTGGCAAGAGACCGCCACGCTACCCCGCCTAGTCCACCTTGGCCTTGAGGTAGCTCAGAATGGGCCCGCTACAAGTGGCATGTAGTGGTAACTTGCTATGCGCCCTTAAGGAATAGGATTCACCGCACCTCTTTAGATGTGAGGCTTGCCCGACGATGCCTAAAGGAGGGTAGTAAATGGGTGGGCCTTGGTAGAGGTGAGGTAGTCAACTGTGCTCCTCTAGTTTCCCACGCCCATGTTAGTGCAAACACAGGCTTAATGTTACGGTGGTAGCTACAGTAGTTTCCACCTTGTCTTCCATGCTTTTAATTTTGAGGTTGATAACTATCCCATCAAGAATGATTGGGTAGGCTGGCCTAGTCACACCACTTGGTCTTTGCCTAGAAATTGGCCTCGGGATACCTCATGGGCTTAGTTCTTTTTGATTTGCTAAGGGACACACATTGCCTCCATGTGGTTTCAGCTAACGTGCCAGATGAGAGGACACGTGTCCTTGACTTGGTGTACACCATTTGACATGGGGACTTGGTTCCTAGGTCACCAATAACATTAATGCACAATTGCAATATTACTAAGTAGGAAATACTAAAATATAGTAACCCAAATTTTGTAACACATGCAACTAATAGAAATTAAGTAGTATTTCAACACAAGCAATTATTTTTAAACAAATATGTATTGTGAAAACATGCACTGCACGCACACAATTGCTATTTTTTATTAAGCTAGAAAATCTAATAATACTGATATGAATTCATATTTATCATCCATCCTTACGGCAATAGTTCATTTAAAGTACATTCTTCCAAAGCAAATCAAACAAATATCCTTTCTTTAAAAATATTTTGAATATTCTAGGTGTGATTTGTTCATCATGTCATAGTTTTCATACTATCTTCTTCACATTACTAGTGGCCTACATTAAGGAATAGTGAGTGACTGTTTTATTTGCCCACTTATGTAAGAACATGGCTTACCTCGTGCTTTCCATTTTCTCAAAGTAGGCTAATGCATGCTCGAATGGCAAAACATTAAAATGAACATGTTTTGGAGCATCTTGTTTTTGCAAAATGAAAAAAAAAACCTCATATCTTAAATAAATTACGAACCTTTTTCTACTGATCGTGAAATACTGAATCAACTGTTCTCACAATCATACCACATACATGGCATACATGGCCCAAATCTTCATAAACATGAATATCATGATTGCGGTCATTATCCAACTGTTTTTTCCACTTGTTTTTCTACTGGGTACCCCTTCTGATGTGCCAAGTTGTCCAAAACATATAATTAAATTACAAATTTAACCAGGATTGAATTCAAAAGCATGTATGCAAATTACTCTACAGAATGGTACATCTTTATCCACGCGACATGGTCTCACCCCATGACATCACCCTCAACTAGGCAAGGGGAAATCATGGAGGTCCATGACATGCATTTCTCAAGTGTGCCCCAAATATTTAACCCAAGCCGGTTGTGATGGAAATACTCCTCTGTACCTCCCATGGACGACAGGTATTTCCAACGAATTATTCACATCTCATAATCATAGCCATATCACACTTATCTCAACACACAAGAACTCACAACCGGTTTACTGGAGTAAATAACCACAGCCCCGCAAGTTACTCGATCTAGTCCTACCCATAATAGGGTCGCGTGGTTGTATGGTATTTACTTGAGCCAACAGCCCAATCAACAGTCCTTAATCAACTCGGACGGGGCTATCCCAGAATAAGTTCCACAATTAGGCCTATTACTTGTCCAAGTTTGAAAATTCACATTTATTACCATTCCCAGTCCAAGCATGATTCATTATCATTCACCAATCGCAATCAACGGGCTATTTCTGTTAACTACATTCTACCGTATTCACTATGCTTGGCTAAGCATTCATGTGTGTAGTATAATCCCATAGACATTACCCATCTGTAGTTTGACAAGATATACAAGATCAATAATTGAAGGGAAGGATGTAAATAGCAACTGGATATTGAACTCTACCCGACATATTTGCAACTAGTGATGCATATATATCTAAATCAAAACATGCTTTTGCAAACTGGGTTTAACAGATCAAAGGAGTCTTGCCTTGTTTGCAAACTGGGTTTAACATGATAGCAGTGAGGTGAACGGCAGCATTGGCGATGGACGGAGCCAGGGATGTCATCATCTTGCTCATCAAGAAGAGCTTGCCAGCCTCCACCGTGTCCACTGTTGAGAAGAGAAAGAGCTTGGCAGCGCTCCGCCCATAGCTGGTGGGGAAGAGGAGAGAATGGGAAGAGGCAGAGGAAGAGGAGTAATCGAACCAAAAGGAAAAAAAGAGAGGATATTTTGCTACTGTCTTCCATGCTAATAGATATAGACCGACTTGTCACAACACATGGATAAAAGTGGCTAAAAAATTTGAGAGGTTTCTCTCTCTGGTGATAAAAACATAATAACAATTTTAGCATCCACTTCTTATAGTGGCAAACACTTAAATTCCCCCTCTCCTGTTTTCTTCGATTCCTGTATTTTCCTATGTGTCATTGAAACGACTCTTTGCAAAATTCCTGCGTTTCTAATTCCTATAGAAATTTACGAAAAGTAATATTCTGGTTATATATTTTTCTTATTGGTGTTTTTAAAATCCTGTATTCCTAAGGAGGTCTAATGTGTGACTGATATCGATCTCTACATTGTATTCTCTCTGTCCAAAATAAATCCTCCCTTACAAACATTAGTATATTTCATGAACGTTTTATGAGTGGTTGGGTAGTAAGTGGTATTCAAAAGATAAAATTTCTTGATTTTTTTGACCTAACGCAGACAAGAGAGTAAAGAATGGCTTATTTTGGGACAAAGCATTAACTCTAGAAATCAACTTAGTTCCTGTTTGGTATATTTCATGCTGGATTTAAAGTTTGTAAGTTAAATTATAGTGGTTTAAAATTTTATATTTCTTTTAAAATATAGAAAATATAGATAAAATGATCAATCCAAATATTATCAATGTAATCATAGATCCAATCTAGAAAGAAACAAGCCCTGCGTTGCTCCCTAGTGCAACTCGAATGGCGACTGAAACTTCGCGCCACCACCCTACCTCATCTTGTCTCCTACCTCACTGCCGCCTAAGCAACTCACTTGGAAAAGGTGCAGCACCGAGGCCTTCCTCCTTTCCTCTTCTGAAGTATTTGGAGACTACAACACTAACGGCCATGGAGGTAGAGCCAGCATGGATCTGATGGCTCCTTGGCTAGATTAGGGGGAGATAGAGGCCGTGGCAGTTAGGGTGGCAGATCTGACACCTTCTTGTCTAGATCCAGTGTCCCTTTCCCTACCTAGATATGGTGTTACTTCAGCGAGGGTTGGGATTAAGATCCATGGTGGTTTGGTAGTTCTTGGGTCATGGCCTACGATAGCGATGGTGCGATGATGGCTCGACAACTTAGTGATGTTGGCGACGAGTTTGGATGTGTTGGCTTGGTGGTGTTGGTCGCATGGTCATGGGCGCAAGTGGTGCAATGGCGAGCAAGTTGATGATTGGTGTGGCTGGGCTAGCCTTTGGTGACATTGGTGGGCACCTAGGTCACCGGTGGAGGATGCACGATGGTGCATAGGCTTAGTGATCCTAGGGTGGCTACCTGTAGCAGCGAGGTGCTTGGCAGCTGTGGAACGATGACCTCTAGAGGTAGGCAGAGGATGGTGCAAGGCAGCATGCTATAAGGCGGCAGTGGCATGGGCTAATGATGCGAGGAGGTGGTGATGACAACGAAGGTGTGCAATGGTGGGGGTATGCTGCATGTGGTGGACTCTTTTTCGGACATTAGTCATTTTTGAAGCAATGCCTAGCCACCACAAGATGACCACATTAGTGGATAGAGGAAAGGAGAGAGGATTGGAGGGGGAGAGCAAATCTATTCTTCTCTCTCACCCTCTTTCTCTCCAATCCAAAGGCATGGATGAAGTTGGCTGTGCTAAGATATCAAGCTCCTACCTGATGGCTAGCTAGCGATGAGGTGCTAATGCGGTGGCTACACATTGAAGGCATATGGATGGTGGTGGTTGCTAATATTGATAGGCATGCTTTGACAAGGGAGGATAGGAAGATTCTAGACGAAAGCTTAGCTTGTTTGGGGCCGACAACAACGCTTCTAGGTGCCACAACCCCTCGGGGCATTGTTGTAGCATCTCTCCTTCTTTTCTTGGCTTCCTAGGATGGATGATGGCAGTGTTTTCAGTGTTGCAATCACCTTGGAAGCGTAGTTTGAAGGTCTATCTTCTATTAACCGTCATTTGAAGGTCCATCTTCTACTAAGCTCTTTTTTAGACAATTTGTTCCTACAAGTTAGCCATGTTGTCAGGCCAATGAGGAGGAGAGTAGTTTCATCTTCTCTCACCCTCTCCCCCTCTAATCCAAAGACATAGATGGAGTTGAGTGCATCCAAGTGTCGTGTTCTTATTTACTTCTTAACAGTGGGGCTTGTGTTATAGATGTATAAAGTGGCTTGTTTTTCTTTTTTTATAGATGAATGAAGTGGTCTTGTAACCTTTTTCATGCTATAATAATATGGAAGCTCGCACTACCTTGTACAGTTTGTTTTGAAAATTCTCAAATCCAATCCAGATACATAAATTTGTGAAACTAAAAATATCCGGTTTCAATAAATCTTTGGATTTGAACCTGTATCAACCTGGCCTTACTTTGGGATGAGAAAGCACACTCATGCACTAAATAGAAAGAAGTTTGCCTAAAAGCCATCAAATATCTTCAAAACCCATGATGGTTCATTCGATTCGCATGTGTGATCATGTCTGATGTCTAGCTGTCCCTGCTCCAAATTTCGTCATCCTTCTCGTTGCGTTGCATGTCGAGGAGGAGCGCTTCAGTCTCCGCCTTCGATTCGATCGTCGTCCTCCTCCCTCCCGCGTGAACAGAAAAATAACCGACCTTACAAAACTCCACCACAACCACCACCACCACCTCGTCCCCCCCACCCTCCTCCTCCTCCTCCGCCCCATCCGGCCATCCCCCCACCTCCGAAGACGTATTCCCGGGGCCCTACCTCCTGTCGCGATCATGCTCGGACGCGGCGTCCATGTCGTCGTCGTCGCCGGCGCTCTCGCCGTCCCCGCGGTCTTCGATGCCTCCGCCGCCGCCGCTGGTGGGGGCGCTGATCGAGTCGCTCTCGTTCCGCAGCTGCGGGTTCGGCCGCACCGCCGCCTCGGCGTTCGAGAAGGAGGACCTCCGCGCCCGCGCAGCGCTGCCGTAGCGGCTCCGGGCCGCCGCGCACGCGGCGCTGCGGGCGAGGGACCCCTCCGCGGGGGCGTTCGCGTACGTCGCGGGTTACGTGGCGGCCCGGGGTGGGGGAGGAGGAGGAGGCGGCGGCGGCGTGGGCGAGGTGCCGGGGGCGGCCAATCCGTGGTTCGAGGTCGCGCACGACGACGCCCCCGAGTCCCCCCTCGTCGCGTTCGTGAACCCGCGCAGCGGCGGCCTCCTCGGCTCCGTCCTCAAATCCCGCCTCCAGGAGCTCATCGGCGAAGACTAGGTCAACACCTCCTCCTCCTCATCCTCTCTCGCTCTCTCATGTACGGCCATTTTGTGTTGCGTGGCATGGCGTGACCGCGTGACACAACGTGCGAGTGAGCCATTTTCACGAGCACTTGAGAGCACGACGTGATGAGATGGTCGGAGTCGGGCATTACGTCGATCTGCTGTCGCGCTGCGGCGGCGACGTGCGCACGATCGCGCGGATCCGGGCGCTCGCCGGCTCCGCGCGGCCGCACCTCGCGCTCCCGCTCTACGCGCACCTCCTCCGCGCGGGCTTCCTCCCCACCCCGCACACCCTCCTCTCCCTCCTCAAGTCTCTCGCCCTCTCCCCCGCCGTCCCCGGCGCGCGGGCCCCCGCGCTCGCCGTCCACGCCCACGCCGTCAAGCTCGGCCTCGCGGGGTTGCTCCTCGTGAGCAACGCGTTCATCCGCGTTAATGCGTGCCTCCTCGGCCGGCTCTCCGACGCCCTCATGCTGCTGCGAACCGCGGCTTCCGTCGACGCCCACACGTTCAACACGCTCATCACGGCCGGGTCGCCGAGGCCCGCGCGCGGTTCGACGAAATGCCTGCGAGGAATGCTGTGTCATGGAGCGCCATGGTGAATGGCTACGTGCAAGCTGGAGATGGGATGGAGGCGCTGGGGTTGTTCACACGAATTATGGCCGATGGTGTCTGCCCGGATGACACGGTCCTTGTGGGCGTGCTTGCGGCGTGTGCACAGCATGGGGTACTGGAGCTTAGGTGTGAAGCCAGATGACATTGCCTTCATTGTTGCATTGTGCGCGTGCACACACACTGGGTTGGTTTACAAGGGTCGGGAGCTTCTCAATTCTATGGTGAGGAAGTATGGTATCAAACCGAAGATCGAGCATTATGGACGCATGGTGGACCTTCTTGCACGAAATGGCTTACTTAACGAAGCCAGAGAGATGGTTGAGAAAATGCCCATGAAACCTGATGCTCTGATCTGGGGAACTTTGATGGCTGGCTGTAGGTTTCACAAGAACGTTGAGTTGGCTGAGTATGTTGTGAAGCATTGGATCGAACTGGAGCCTGATAAAAGTGGTGCTTATGTACTTCTGGGTAACATATATGCAGCCTCCTGTATGCATGCTTCTGCAAGGGAAATTAGGCATCTAATGCGTGAGAAGAGAGTTGATAAGACACCAGGATGCAGTACTGTAGAGATTAAAGGAATTATTCACCAATTCATTGTTGGAGATCTGTCCCATCCTTTTATAGAAGAGATTTTGACTAAATGGGATGAGATTGATACTAGGATAAGGTTGGAGGAAGGTTATGCCCCTGACAAGAAGGAAGTTTTGCTTGATATTGAAGAAGAGAAGGAAGATGCACTCAGCCGTCATAGTGAGAAGATGGCAATTGCATTTGCTTTGATTAACACAAGTGATGATATGCCCATTCGGATAGTCAAGAAGCTCAGAGTTTGCCATGATTGCCATCATGTCACCAAACTTATATCTAAAGTTTATGGTAGAGAAATTATTGTTTGAGATCGAACACGATTCCATTTGTTCAAAGATGGCAGTTGTTCGTGCAAGGACTATTGGTAGTAATTAACAGATCTGTAGAATAACACCAGTACTTGATTCATGAGGTAGTTCAGTCACCAAATAAAAAAAATTCTCTTTCATCTTGAATTATACATCAGGGTTCATGAATGAAGGATGTCAAGGTGATTTAGGAATAAAACTGACTGCTAGTTCTAATCTGCATATGTTGTCAGGCTGCCACTAAGCTAATTTCCGGTATTATTGTTCATATTTGAATAGAGTATTGAGGTGATGGTTACAGAAAAGTAACATAAATCTTCACTGGTAGCATGCCAAATCCAGTTGTGAACCAAGGATACTGAATTTTTTTAAATCTATCATGATGTATGAATCTGGTACATTAGTCTGGATATGCTATTGTTCCGTTGTTACCATGCTCATACAACGATAGCACTACAAACAAAATATGGGTAGATATCGATGACGAAATGCTAGGGAAACACATGATTGCACCCTATGCAATAGAGTAGAACAGTTAATTTGCTTATGCTGGCTTGAGAAATTTGGATACGATCCAGGGCACAGAAGCATCATGAGTGCATGGAATACTATCATGTCCAACGGTTTTCCAACCAAGGAAAGTGTAATAGTTAGTCGTAGTCCTCAACTTATGCAAATACTGGAAAGATTCTGATGATCCATATTTCCATGCAAAACAATGCATTGCTTTAGCCTTTTCTGATATGCTCTGAGCTTTCACTAAAATTGGTTTATTTCATACCTGTCTGAATTGGCTTTATTTCATACACTTTTATTTACCGTCATTTAACACCCATTCTTGTAAGCACATATAATTATTTTTCGTTAACTACAGTAAAAAATTCTGAAAATGCAGAACGGTAGGATATCGCTTAAACTACAAAATTCATCACTCGCCATAAATAAATATTGAAGTATGTAAGTGTGCCAGCTCATTGACCCAATCCCACTCGATTGATGGTTCAGTTCCCACTTAATTGTTGCTCCACTTTGGTTATATGCCTTAGAATTATTTCCCAGGACTCAAGCAAAAGAACTAGAATGGGTTAATTGGTCACCTCGACCCAAATCACTTGATTTCCTATAGATATTTGCTCTGTCAAGGAAAGTTTGAGCATCATACGCCAAATCACTTGCTTTCCTTTATATACTTGCTCTGTTAAATAAAGTTTAAGCATCATACAATATCTTCAATTATTGGGACTGCCGTTCTTGAAAAATTAAAATGATTAAGAAATAACTGCTTTGTTATTAACAACCTTTTGTCAGCAGGTTTTTGATCTTACTGTTGTGAAGCCTTCTGACTTTGTGGAATATGCTTTGGCTTGTTGAAACAACTTCTAACTGTTGACACTAAAAAATCACCATCATTAACTGAATTCGTCCAGTAATAGAAAATGTTCGATTTAAGCACAAGCTGAGTCCAATGAAGACATGACTTCATATCCAGTTTAAACACATGTCAAATCCGATAAGAATATAAGTTCTGATGTCGACATGTGTTCATGGACAAGACAACCTTATTTGTAAATATCTTTTTAAAATAGATAGGAGTAGTCATTTTTCTTTTTCTTTTTTAGAAAGTTTATCTAATATGGTTGTTTGTAACCACATTGAATTCTTTATAACCTAGGGTATAAATATAAACTTAGTAGCTCTGTAATAGATTAATTAGATCAATTTAATTAAATTCGGTGCATCGGCATCTCTAAGAGTAGAAGTAACGTAGTTTTCAACGAGATCTTGCTTCAGATTGTGTTACATCAGTTAAGTTCGATCTCCAACAAGAAATATAACTTATCATATAGTAAACATATCAGATTGGTTATGATTTTTTTGGTTCTATCCGATATCTTAACTAAGTCTATATGTTTATTGGTTATCTTGATATATTTATTATTTTTCTATGGTTATATTGATTTAATCTCTTAGTCCAATCTGATATATTTATTATGTTGGAATAGAGTTTATTAGCTCATGACGTTTATCTTATTATTAGCAATTTTGTATTGTCTCAGTTAGATTAGGGTTTAGGTCCGGCCTGCTAGATTGCTTTTGATAAGATAAATGCTAAGAAGTCAATAGGTTTTATTTAGCGTTCCATCAGAGTTTTAGCCATTGGATTATCTTTATATTGTGCTTTTACTTTTATCAATATTTAATCATTATCTGATATAATTTTATACCACGTTTAATCTGCTATCAATCGTACTTAACTTTATTAGGATAAAGTTAGTAACGTGATCTAAGTAGGTTCTATCATACCTAATCTTTATGGGCTAGACGATGATAGCTTAAGTCCATATCGGCCTAATAGCCGATGAGCTCATTAGTATGATTTTTTTATTTCTTTTATTAATTGCAGATCAAATTGACTAACACGTCCTAAATCTTAAAAATTTAAAGATTTGTACTAGAGTTAAGCAAATCTTTTAGACTTTTATACGTGTGATGTATCGGTGTAGATATCGGACGATTTTCACGTCAACACTGACGCTGGTGATCACAGTGCAAAGTCCATTCACCATAATCTAAGAGTCATGGTATGTATGCATTTTCTTAGCTTCCATAGCTGTAGAACACACCATTATTCTGTGTTTCTCCTGAGTTGCTGGATATCAATCACATCATCTCTTACAATATTACAGTCATTATTCTAGTTTAACAAAGATACTAAATTGTAAAATTGGTTTTTTTTTCTTTTGTATAATGGCACAAACTGCACTAGTCAACAGAATCCTTCTTATATTCCAAAAGTTTCAGAATTCTAAATACTTACAGTTTGTAACCTACCTAGGTTACAGGAAGTGATGGTACAGTAGGTTGGGTGATGGTACAGTAGGTTCAGAACAGGGAACCAATTCCTCCAGTTGCTGTTATACCACTTGACAGGAAAGTATCTTTCCAGGAGTTTTGGCTGGGTAAAAAGATCTCTTTCTTGCACTCTTTCTGTCTTCCTATGAAGCTACTTACTGCAAGTTTTCATGACCTCGGTTATTTTCCTGGTGCTTCATTTCCTTTCGGATGGAAAGCAGCTGCTAAACGATCTCTGCACAAGGCTATTTTCGGTTCAGTTTCTTGTTTAGACAGGTGACTTCTTTACTTTGTCGACCAGTTATTTTAATCTTCTGTGCATTCTGGTTGCAGCTTAATGATGATACGTCCGTATTTTTTTATATTAACAAAACTTATATGAGCTGGTTAAGTCTGCATAGGTATCACTTTTTTGCGAACACTGCATATGTATCACTTGAATGAGGACTACCATGGTCCCAGCAATGTACTCCCTCTATTTCCATATATATGTAATTTTAGACACTAACATGATCTCAAACACAAATGGGACCATTCCTTTTTTTCTAATTATATGTTAATACTTGCTTATTCAGCGTATTGTCCCCATATTGTTGCATTTATGACCAAGTCCCTTCTTAAGCATGTAATACTCACATCCCCAATATAACCACTTCCAATTGCTGATTAATTTAGTTCCTTCTGCTGTTGGCATATTGTTGTTTCTATGCCAGGATGAGGAGACGAAGAAGAAGATAAAGAACTGGATCTTCCTCTCTCCCTTAGGAATCTCAGAGAGTATAATTATTTTATACTATCTTATTTAAATGTTGTATAAATATATTAAAAGTCTACGCCATGTTATGATCTCTCTGTACGTCATGTATATTTTATGTATGATCTCTCTGATCATAAATATTTGATGTTTAGGACAAGATTTAATTATACTTATAAAACTTTAAACATTAATTTTATGAGAATAAGTTTATGATATTACGATAGTACTTTTTTTAAGCAAACCTATGATACCATATTTTTTTAACTAAACATTTGATATTTTACCGATGGTCAAAAATTTAAAATTTTGATCATATCTTGTCCTAAACTCCAAATATTTGTGGCTAGAGGGAGTAATTATTATATGCTATATTCTTCTAGTGTTGTACAAATGCATTCTGCTTGATTAATAAAAGTCTACCCTGTAGAATGGCACTGCTAAGGGGGAGCTGCCTGAAACAGTTTCTTGCTTTGATGGCATATTCTATAATTACTTCAGCATAGGTGCATTTTTTACATGATAACTTATAGTTGTGTTCATTATTCAATAGTGTGTTTATAGTGTATTCCAAAGTCCTAGTTATATTCTTGGCCACACGTAAAAAAAGTATATTGTCATATTCTACACATTTCTATGTATATATTATGGTTTCATATTATGCATCTCATCAAGGGAAGTATCTTCAGGACCACTGTGCTTTGTCACTTAAGCTAAGAACCTTGCAACCAAGTGTTCGAAAAATTCTCCTTTGGTTATTACATTCTCATATAGTTTTTTAGCTACCATGTATGCTTGTATTGTGGTGATATTCTTTATGCTTGTTTTGGTTCTATAATAAACAAAAGTAATGCACATTGTTAGCACTACAATTGGAATAATGAGATGAATTATATCTCAGTTATTTGTCACCCCTTACATCCATTATCAGTGTCAGAGAAAGCTATCCATAGAACTAATCTATTGTGAGGTTTTCTTTGTTGTTACTTTATGTTGTCATTTTCAATATGCATATTACATATGTTCTGAAGGAACCTTGAGGATGCAAATTCCTCTATAATGCAGGCATGGATGCTCAAGTGGCTTATGGATTTCACCATCTACGAGATGAAAAGCCATTCCTTGCTAGTGGTCCTTTATCTAGTAAGGTTTGCACTCTTGGATGAGCTTTCCATCATTTATGGCAATTCATAAGCTTCTCAGCCCAAACTCCTGGTAGTATTGAATTAGCATGTGCAAGTTATCTCTCTTCTGTTCTTTGTATGCTCATAAAGTTGACCTGTGAATGGGATTAAGATTACTGTCAATAGGAGATCTGCATGTCTATTAACGTTCTAAAAATTTTAACCAACAATGGTACAACTTATTTAAAGGAAAAGATAGGGGGGAAACAGCAGAAGAACAGTGGGTCCATTATATGAAAGAATTGTTTTCTTTCGGGTATCCAGTGTATTTTCTGCTAGCTAAAAGGAATTCCTGACAAGACCAGTTTGTGCTGTGACTGATTAACAAGAAGAATGTTCATGCAGGAGGGGCGTTAGGAGACTGGGAAGGGACAAAGGGGAATATGAGAATAGAGATTTTTTCCTTGCCTTTCTTTAGTGATACATCACCCTAAAGGAGATGCCCTAATAAAGGAATTTTTAGTGTAAAGATAATTAACCATAAAAAATATAAAAATATCATGGATGATACATTAAATGTCTTCAATCCTAAGCTAAGGATTTCAATTGGGAAGTAATTGGATGTGCTCCGTGGTGTGCTGCTCCTGACCTTCACATGCCGGACGTAGGTCTGGCCGCACATGATATTACCTATTTCAACACTTCTCACAAGCTACTATTTTTCAACTGCTGAAAGTAACACAGAAAACACTTCATAATGGCTTTCCCATATTCTCACTGCAAAAATATACTTCAGATAGGGTTTGATACATGGGCTGAAACACAAATTATTTATTGAATGATGGTTCTTATAAGTTCTAATTGTCAGTGGGTCAGGCACAGAATTGACGTTTTAACTGTCATGATAAGCTTTTTGTGTTCTGTTGATGAATATGATAAAGAACATTTTTACAGTCAATTTTTTGCTAACTAGAATACTGATTGGCTGATTTTATGACAGTTAATTTACGCAGGATACACCTGCAAGCAGGGATGGTTTTTTACACAATGTATCAGTGATCCTGAACTGAGGTGTTGTATTCCCTCGATTTAGTTTTAAGGCATAGTGCTTGATGTTTTACTGATATCTAGAAATCTGGAAACTCCATCCATCATTTGATTATTTTAATGTTTTCTTCTCTCTACCTTTTTTTGGAAGAAATGACTCAATGACAGTGTGTTTTACTTACAAAGAGCAAGCATACTGAAGATTTGCTTTTGACCAAGTGCCAACTATATTTAATTGATTATATCTTATCAATTTATAATGTTCTAATGCTATTTATCAAAATTTAGGACTCAATTTTATTTACTTTTTTTTTAAAATTCTGTCCAAACTCATCTAATTCGTACTTACCATAGATATGAAATGTTTTATCAGCTTCTAGATACCTATTTGCAAAACTCAGGTTAGAATGGCAGACTGATAAAAGCCTCTTATTTGATTTTTATTTCATATATCAGGGGATTGACGAACATTATCCATTTAGCAATAAAGAAGATGGTCAGCCCTGAGTGGGAGAACATCCCTGTACCATCAAGGCAAGTTGACATTTTTTTCTTTTTGTCGTTGTTGTATGATTTTAGTTCCAGATCTGAAATTTAATTTCAGAAACAATAATGATGCTTGCATAAGTCGCTCTTCTCCAGTTTGAAATGTGTAGAACACTATTGTAAACAGATTACTACTTTAGAAGTTCTGATACTATTATTATATGGGCACACTAAGTAATGCAGTCTCAGGGTTGAGCTAGAAATTATACTTGGCACAAGTATAGAAGATTCAATTTGTATTGAGCAAACATGCTATAATTCAGTGTCAGGGCTATTGTTGCGTTAAACCTTCACAACTATGCGAGTGGAAGGAATCCATGGGGAAACTTGAAGCCTGAATACTTGGAAAAGGTCTGCTGAGTAAATTGCTTTCGTCATCTATTTTGCTTGCTGTATTGGAAAGTACAATGGCAAGAACTTTCTCACAAATACTAACAAGCGCACTCTTTTTTTTTCTGGAATATCATTAAGGAAACTTCTGTTTTTTATGTCAACAGAGAGGATTTGTCAAAGCTCAACTAGATGATGGTCTTCTTGAAATATTTGGATTGAAGCAAGGGTGGCATGCATCCCTCGTGATGGTTGAACTACTATCTGCAAAGCACATGGCTCAGGTACTTTTATCCCTGCACGAGATGTGATTTGAGGTATTTAATGCATTGCTGTTCAATTTGAAGCTCAAAGGCTAAAAATGTAGTAAAAACAAAAATCACACATGGGGAAAATGTATTATAACTTAATTCAACAGAGAAGGCATCATCAGTATAGATAAACAACTGCATTGCAGCTCCAGATGGCACGAGACACTGGTATCCTCAAAATCCTCTAGAAGAAAATCATGTAAGCGACCCTACCGTATTGTTTTCTGGCAGCAGCTATACGATTGGAGATCAAAGGCCGCCAATGAAAGGATGCATGCATGCAAATGGACGGGGAGCCATGGAAGCAACCATTGGACCCGGAGTATTCGACATTCGTTGATATCAAGAAGATCCCTTACCCATCTCTAATCATCAATGATGGGGATCGTTAGCAACAGCAGGAGAGACCAAGCCCTCTCTTTGCTGGAGCTGCCAAGAAAATTTTCAGCTTCCATCCAGCTTGGAACTCACGGGCTTAAGTAACCCTGGTGATGATTCGTAACTGTATATGGAGTTGAGGATATGATATTTGCAGGTGACGCAGCCATGCCCCTGTGCTTTGATCCGAACTCTCAATTAACACTGCATGAAGTAATTGCTGCATGCATTTTTGTTGAGCAATTTGAGGATTGTATTGGTTGGTACCAGATGATGTATAGGGGGATCCTCAAGATGATGAAATTGCCGTCCTTTCTTACTGAATGTACAGGGAAAAAGGAACATCCGGACTCTATCACGTTTTTGTTTGGACTTCCAGACAATGAGCGCTGCTTTGGCATCCAGCCTGTGTAGATAAAGCTATGGCGTTCGAGCTTTCAAGTTTCAACCATGTCTTCTACTGTATATCGCGGCAGAAACGGTAGTTTGCAGGCACTGTTTTGTCCGAGAAACACTAGGATAAAAGTGATGTTTGCAAGAACATCAGTGCACGACTCAATCCATCAAGCATAAATTTAGTGACTACAACCATACGCACACGGGTGTTTATCTAGTGCAAATTTTGTGAAGTTCGCAGATTTACCCATAGCCTAAAAGGGATCTGGCAGTAATTAAGTGAAATAATAGAAAGCAAATAAAAGGAGGTTTCATTCACCTGTGCTATAAGTGTGTTGCCATATAGAGAGTAAACCGCTATTGCCATTATTATGTTTTTTCATGAACCAAACGCTCATATGGCATATTGTTGCACATTAAAGGTTAACACGTCTAGGCGCACACTCACAAACACATGCAGCAATGCTTCCTCCGCACTTGGTTTCCTGCATTTTAAACTCAATCCAATTTACCAAACAAGCAATCATATTCATACCCCTGCAATCAAATTGCACCATCACTTCCATACCATTGCAAACACAATTTCAGCACCAACATTGTTTGAACCGGCTTATACAGTGTCGCTTGTGGCTACAAGTTGCAGGGCCGTAATATGAAGTTATGAACCTCCAGCGGCGAACATCAAACTGCACCATCACTTCCCATACCATTGCGAACACAATGTCAGCACCAACATTGTTTGAACGGGCTTATAGAATGTCGCTTGTGGCTACAAGTTGAAGGGCCGTAATATGAAGTTATGAACCTTCAGCGGCTGCCTCATTGCAATGTAACCTGAAGACTATCAAAGACTATCTTTACTTCACAGACCTCTGCAGAGCAGCTTACCTCTCTCCTCCACATCCACGAGCTTGTCTTGTACCAAAAGAATTCATCCACGAGCTTCTTTTATACCAAAGAATTGAGGCCACTCTTACATCATTCACCATCTGCTACAGAAAAACAAGGGCTTGCAGCTGTTTCCATTTTATTGTCAATATGTTAGCTACTCTCTGCTTGGATGCTAAAAAAGTACTAAAAATTAATTAAATTAAACAGCAATTGATAGTTGCATGCTTCTGCTTGGATGCTAAAAAAGTAATAAAAATTAAGTTAAACAGCAATGGATAGTTGCATGCTTCGTGCTGTGAACACAATGCCTCCAGGTTTCCTAATGAGTATGCCATGCCATGATGTCTATCAACTGTCCTTCCCTGATGAACATGCCATGACATGATTGTATGAATCATCTCATTATGCCACAGTATCAAACTTATATAGTAAGAAAGTTCAATTATACTATTACAGAATGTCCTGTTTGCAAAGTGACAATGACATGGACACATGAAATATAGCAACTACACACAAGAAACTACATAATACTGCAGAATATCCATGACAAGTGGCAAATGCACATCTACAAGATGCTCGGAATGTGCTTCTCAAACTACATAGAGAAAATAAAGGAGTCCACACCACCAGCAATGATAATGGTGACAATGCAAAGCCTATCAGATGATGATCATGTCCCAGAAACTCCACCTAATGAAGATGATGATCATGTCCAAATAAACTCCATATAATGAAGATGATCATGGCCAGAAATTCAACCTAATAAAGATGGTGATGCCACTGACAGAAAATGACAGAAACAAGCATTTAACAGAAATATGCAGATGATAATTTAGGAGGATGGACTAGCATGGAATCCATGATAGCATGCTAAAGTTCAAGTTACATCCCCTTCAAGCAGTCTTAATTTGAAGGAGCTCCATTCAGAGGGCCCCCAATTCCACCAACAGAATCCTTCCTTCGGCCATAGGGATTTTTCGAAAACATTCAAGATGTTAAGGACTTAAAAACCATATAAAATCAGCATGGGAAACATAAATATTGAATGCTAATGTAAGCAGTTATTTTATTTCATTGAACAAATAAAGGATATTGAATTCGCATTCCACCACGACCAGAGCTAGGAATAACAGCACCCTGTAGATTATGGTGTACAGCTGAAGCAGCATTCACATCCTAAAATTTAACAAAACATTTATAAATAAGAATGTAGGATAAGGTAGTGAAAAAATTAAGATAATTACAATATTGTATGTACTTACCTCGAATTCAATGAAACAAACAGTGTTCCTGTCTTGGCGCAACACCTTCATTTGCTTATAACCAGGTTGCCTGAAAGAAACATGAATAATAATCAGCTAGAACTGTTGTACCTACTATCTAGAACCAAACAACGCAACACCAGTGCACATAATGGACAACGATATTTAGTAGTGTCGATTCTTACACGCTGAAGAGGCTCCGCAATTCCTCTTCAATAACAGTTTCTCCAAGATTACCAATGAAAAGGGTATTACAGGGAGGGTTATCTTTTGTGTTCTGCAAAAGCAAATTAAAACATACCATTAATACTAGCTTTCAGAAAACTGAACAATATAAAGCAATCAAAAGATTTGACTCCAAACAATATGTATTCTGCATCAGCAGTGCAGCAACAAACTCTTTTTTTAATAGCGTCACAATTTATTAACCAAAATCATGACAAAAGCATTCTTGTTCAATTAATAACACTAAAAGCATCTTTGCAAACAAGACTATGTACTCACAGATTTGTGTACATATGACCTGGTCATTTTTAAGGGAACTTGCGAAGAGGATAGGCAAGGACAAGAGAGATTAGTTTATTTTTTGTCAATGTTCATAGTTCAAGTTTAATTCAATTGGATGAAAAAAAGAAGTGGTTGTCTTTGAATGATGTGATTACCAAGAGTGCTGTCATATTGGTTAAGATGTCTAAAGAATGTCTTAAGCACACAAGCAATTTGAAATTATTCATTGAGCTCCTGGTTCTATGCCCTCACCAGACGCCGCAAAAAATACAGGTGATTGGTATTAATATAAGTAATTTGAGTACAATAACTGAAGGAACCGTAAACGTACTCATGTGGGAAAAACAAGAGTAGAGTGGTTTCGACACAGGTTGTAAAGGGCAGGGGCCGTATATTTAGAAGTTTCTATACAAGCAAATATGAATTCATCATCTTATGATCTTACATAACAAAAAACAACACAGAATTAGAGATGCTACATCACACTACTGAGCTCAAAACCAGGCTGAGATATATAACAAGTTATTTCCAAGAATGTAATCTGCAAACATAACTCCAAAGTACCTGAACAGGAGCATAGGCAGCTGGACCTGGTACAGAAGGTGAAGTCATTGCTACCGGAGACACTGAATAGGCGGCATAATGATTGTAAGGTGGTGGTGCTGTGATATAACTGCGTGATGCCCAAAAGAAGAAAGATTATAGAGCTCCGAAACTGTGCATAATTAGTTTAAAGGAAGAACAACAAATTAAGAAATTTACCCTGGAGTTCCCCACATGGAAACAGATGGTGGGGGTGGATGATATGGGGGAGCAGCATAAGGAGAATGAGTATAATCTCCACCAGTCCGCAAGCGTTTACTTTGGTCCATAGCATTTGCATCATTTCCCACACCTAACATAAGCCTTAATTGTGTCAATATATAATGAATATGCGAAACATTGTAATAACCATTTCATGGAGTAAATGGAAACAAACAACCCAATACAAGGAGTACATGGAGACAGAATAAGTCACCAGGATTTTGCAACAAGTTATAGTAATTTTATCACAATCACTAACTCTACAAACCATGGTTTTGTCCATGCTCCTTAAAGAAATTTTATAATAATATTTTCAAAGATTAAAATTTGGCAGCACAAAACTCTGTTAAAACAAAAACAGCATTAAATGTGCTTGTCCCACAACACAGAACTAAATTTTGCTAGAATATTTTTATGAAAACCACAAATTTATTTAAGACATTGGTTAAAATGTCCCAAACTGCATGGGTTTACCAAACAATTTAAAGGAAGATATCAAGGCTCTAGTAGATGGCTGTCTTTACCATACGAATTATTCTAATATTGAACATAAGCTTCAGAAAATATGCAATGAAACAAAAGATCAACTAAAGCTTCTGTTTAATAAACAGATCAATTAATTGGCATTATCTGACAAGCTTTAATAATTGATAAAAGGTTAAATCTTCCATGACCAAGCATGACAAGTTGCTAAATTTATATGGATCTAATCCATCCAACCAAAAATTTCAATACCACAGCACCGAAAGATGCATTAACAACTGTGTAAGATGGCCCCAAATTTGCATTCTATATCAGGTTGCTCTGCAAACCAATACGCAATCTACTGATGTACACAACGTGACAGCAAGACGAAAGCGAGAACACATTGACAATGTGAACGCACCTCTCTTGACGAAGAGGTTCTTCTTGGCCATCTCGGTGTGCAGCGCCGTCTTGGTTTCCGCATCGAAGACGAGATCCTGCAGAGGGGAGGGAGAAGGGAGAGACTCGTGTCACATCAACCGCCCAAACCCTAACCAAGCCGCCGTGGAGACCCAAGAAAACCCCTTGTAGCACCTGCAGCGCGGCCTTGGCGGCGATGGCGTGGTGTGCGGAGGAGAAGAGCGCGAACCCCATGGGCTGGTCGCCCTTTAAGTTGATCTGGGAGGCCTCGAACCCGGGGAGCCAGCGGAGCAGGTTGTAGAGCTCCCGCTCCTTGACGTCGGTGGGGAGCCCCGTGATGAAGATGGTGCGGACCTCGTCGGGGGGCCCGCCGGGGCGGGTGGCCAACGCCGCGGCGGCGGCGGCGTCGGGCGCGGCAGGCACGCCTGGCACGGGGGGTGGCGGCGGGACGGCCGCAGCCGGGGCAGGCGCACCCGCCACCGGCGGCCACTGCTGATGGAACGGGTGGATGCCGGTTCCGGCCATTGGGGCGGCGGGGGAGGGGGGCTCGAACCCTAAGCTAACCCTAGACCTAGAGAGAGGAGAGTAGAGAGAGAGAGAGATTGGGTTTTGGGGTTTCGGGAGAGAGGGGAAGAGACGAGAGACGCAGCAGCGCACGCGGATGAGATGACGAGGGGAGGTGCGTGCCGCCCCAGCCTGGCAAGCAGCTTACAGTACACGCACGGCTCATTTCGTTGTGGACTATACAGTACTAAGCTGGCACCCTGAAACGGCACGGCCCGTTTTTGTAGCGGGCCGACATGGCACGGTCCAACCTGTGAGCCACGGTCTATTTTTCAATATTTTCTTATATATTTCCCCCATTTTTTCCATTTTCCTATATTTTCCCCTATTTTCTCTATTTTCACCCTATTTTCCTATTTTATTTCATTTTCCATATTTTTTCCATTTCCCTCTCCCATTTATTTGTTTTTTCCTTGTTTCCCTTTTTTTATTTTTTGTTGGGCAAGCCATGCTAATGGCCTGTGCCGCCCATGAGCCATTTTCATGCTTGTGCTGCCCTGATATGATAAGGTCCGTTTCACTAGCCGTGTTTGGGTCGGGCCGTGCTATGTGGCCTATTTAGACACCTATAGCCTACAGTAGTTGGTTTTAAGCCTCTTGGATCTAATAAAGAACATGGAAAATTTTCCATCCTTCATTAAAATCCTAGATTTTTAGGTTGGATTATATAGTATTTTCTTATAAAAGTTTTCAACCTTCATTGTACTTTTCACTTTGAGCCTTTTTCTTAACATTTTTTTTACTTTGGACTCTTTTTACTTTCTTTTCACTTTGACCTCTTTTTCTCAACATTGCTCTTAGTCCATGTAAACGGAGAATGTCAATAAGTTTAGAGGAGCGAGGTCATGCAGCAAATCATGGTGGCCTGCTAAGCCAGACTTTGAGGAAATGAGTAAAATAGTTCCAACATGAAACTGTAGTACAAGAGACGGTACAAGATATGAAAAATAGGTCCAAGTGAAAATGTATCTAGGTCCTCGATTGATTTTGGTGATTAATGGTAACACAATTAGAAACACCTCATGCAATTGTCCAAGTATTTGCTAAGTCTAAAGGTATCCCCATGATTTGATTCAAGAAAGGATGGAATTAGACTATAATAATTCTTGTATCATTTGGTTTTCTTGAGTCTAGAACGTTGTAATATTATAGTGCTCAAAATCAAATTTTCTTAAAGTCTATTCTTGTTTTAGGTTGGAATGTCCGACACTACTTAGAGTATTCGATGCATTGAAAACTTTCAAAATCTCGTGAACTTGAGCTTGCTTATGTATCATTGAAAATGATCAACATATCCGATTGATCAGATTGTCCAAAATTTCATAGAACTTGGTTCTCTGTGTTGGTCTTTATGTTTTCGATTGGAAACTTCCGATATTGAATTGGAATATCTGACATTCCAAAAACTCCGATATTACAAGGAACTCAACTCTCTAGGTGGTTCAACTTTTACCCTCCAAATATTTGATGTACCAGAATGTCCGATATTTCATTGAACTTAAGTCTCTATCGTGGTTTAATTCTTGCATCGAAATGTCCGATAGTGACATTAGAATATTCGATCATTTTTTTCCAAAGACCTAGGATTTGGACCTAGCTGTTGCAGACCTCTAATGCAGATTAGAAGACCATGAAGTCAGGATATCCGAGGTAGGAAGAAAATTTCTCCCCAATGGCTTGATTTTGGGTTCACGTATTTAAACCCCAACCCTAGCCCTTTTTAGGGTTAGCCATTCAATTTGTTCAAACTTTCTTTTGGCTAGAGCTTGGAGCTAATGTGGTTTGGATCTTGAGCTCTCTTTCTCTCTCTCAAATCCCTCTTGGCTTTCGTGCTTATATTCTTTGTGCATGGATTTGAAGTTTAAGACCTAGTGTTGTGTTTTGCTCTTAGATCTTGAGCACTTGGATTCATTCTAAGTATTTGTGTGGGATTTGTTACTCTTGCTATTGGAGCCACTTGTAGCTAGTTGGTGTATGTGCATTGTTCTTATTGTTTAAGTGCTAGATCTAGTTGTTTTAGGTTGTGACTTTGTGTGTGCTCTGTTTTAGAATATCTCACCATTGATCAGATATTCCGATACACATCGGAATATCTAACCCTATATCAGAATATTTGACATACTTTCACGTTATATGTTAGCATTAAGTTTTAAAAGAGCCTATTCAAATCCCCTGGTCTCTCACAATCCTTTCACAAAGTTTGAATATATGAGAATGTTTTATTAAGTGGAGAAATATTTTATGTTTCCCACAAAACTTTCTTAAAAAGAGTATTGTCTTGAATTTAATACATTGGCAACAAAAAACATCTCTAGAAATGCTATTGTTAGAACAGTTTTGGATGGACATAAAAATGGATCAGGCATGGTAATCGTGTGTATATATATATATATAATATTATGATCCGACAACATAAACAACTCAAGAAAAATTCAATAAATAACATTAATTAACACATCAAGACAATAATTCAACTATTTTATCACCACATTAAAACATCTATAAACCAAGTGTCATGATGACATGAGAAGACAACTACACATATCCCTTCATGCAACATGCCACTTGAAAAGACTATAAGGGGTGAGAATAAATGTCAGCAAGTAAATTCTATATCAAGCTATTGAAATGTAATAAAAATTATTATCCAAAGTTAATAAAAGTAGTGTAACACTTGATAAATCATTCTATATTATAATAAAAAATATTTCGACACAAGCTTCGCCACTCCTTCATATGAATGCAATTGAATGTACATGCCATGGCATGCTCTTTCTCACTTTACCCCTTCTCAAGAATGTACCGTATTGTACTAGTACGATCACTGAACCATGTGATATAACTTCTAATGTATGAAATGCAATTTATGCTTCATGTAATATGATGGTATCACTTCCACAATTAACAACCTCATGTTTATCTCATTCTCATGATTAAAGACCGACGCTAAAATCATAAGAGATGAATATTTGTAATATCAATAGCAGGTACAAGGATTAAATTAATTATCTTAAGATGTGTGTTGCAATAGAAATTAATTGGAGACATCTAATAACATGGTAAAAGGTAGCACCACCGCTATATCTACTTGCCTTTACCAGTAATAACATGGACTCTAGCCGCGTCCCAAAATGGAACCATCTGAATAAAAATAGGTTCATCCTCACACAATACACAAATAATATTCAAGAATTATACGTTCACTTCCTATGCCGAGAAGCCACTGCAAGCAACGCAAAACAAAGAACCATCAATCTGCCTACAGAAGCACCATAGGTTAACAATTTGAGACCTCTAATTCTACACCACATGACATAACAAAAGATAACATTTTCGACATCTACAGAAAAATAACTATAACTTTCATTAAGACAATAAAATTTAATTCTTCCATTTAGATGGCCTAAAACATGGTACAAAATAGAGAACAGCATCTGCCCAAAAAACTAACAACCAATCAAATAGGCATTGATGACAAACCATAAGTTAAAAGCTAACAATTTTTATATAGTTGGTATGTCACAACATATGATACAACTTTTGTAAATACAAGATTCTTTGATTCCTCTAAAAGCCCTCTAAACTTCGACTGCAGAAAATGCATGATATTCAAATAGTCAAATTTAAATCAGTGTACCACCCAAACTACATGATAAAATAAATCTAAATTAAAATATAAACTAGTTCTTAATGTTTTCTACAACTTTCATATAACATGTTTTCAACAAAAATCATTTCATCACCAAACAGACAGCCAAACTAGTAGTACAAAATCTATGGATTATTGAAACCCTAAGCCGACAGATAACTCAGTTCATCTCAAACTTTCTCGCCTCCAAAGCTTTATCTTAACCCTAGAACACAAACCAAATAGGGAAAAAATATTGTGGGTTTGGTACCTAGGTCTCCACAAGTTGAGACAAGGAAAAATCCCCTCTTCCTTCTTCTCCCGAGATCAGCCGCAGGATAGTAGTGGGGAGGGTGACTAGAGGAGAAAGGAGGATGCCCACAGGTGCCAAGTGATGGCTAGGAGGGGCACCTTCCTTGGGTCTTGGGGGAAAGGGGGGCTGTTGGGCCTTAGGCTTGCCCTTAGGTCGACCCAAAAGCCCTTCCATGCTAAATTGCTTATATTTTTTCTAGTGTTACATCTCCCTATCCTCATCTTTTGAATTATCAAGTGTGCAAGAATACATAATAAGATAGGGCACAAGACTAGGATGAAGCTAGATATGGATGCTTAAGGGGCACCATTGTTGTTGCAGCCATCCTCTTCATCCTCCTCTTCTTGCCGCCCTCCCCTCTCTTCTCTAGCTACCAGGGCATTGGATCTATATTCATGAGCTCACAAACACTAGATTTGGCCATTGATGGTGTGAGTAGTAGGGGAGTGGTGGTGGCCGGGAGGGACGATACATCATGCATTGTATGGTGAAAAGATTGTTACATCATATGAACAAATAAGTCTTGATTAATTAGATACTCCTGTTTAAATGGCTAATAATAATTCTTGTTCAAGGAAACACCAATGTGTGGTTCTGGTGTATGGGTGCATCACTCCATCCACTAAGATTAGAATCTTGGTACGCACGCACGAATATTATGCATACATGGGTGCGCTTTTAAAGGATTTTAGTGAGACTAAGGATTTTTCATTAGTCTCTATCCTTTTTAAGCATGTGTTAAGGAGCACATTCCTATGTGCATGAGTGTGATATGTCTATGTAGTGGTGCGTGTGCGCGTGTGCGTATGTGTTTTCTTGTAATTGAAAAAAATATTAATTCTTGATCACGCAAACATTCCTCTTCCTAGTCGTGCGCATGGCGTCTTTGACTTTTGGTCTCTACTCTTTAGTCAAGCTCATCTTGGTCTTTATACTCTTTAGTCAAAGTCGTGGCTTGCATCGCGTGTGATTTCTCATTGAAATCTAGTCAGAGATTATAGTGATGGATTGGTCTAGATCTTGCGTGTATTGACCACTACTAGGTCTACTAGTCAGATAGTTTTGTCATTGGGTGGACGGACACTACTTGTATTTTTTTTTGAAAGAAAATATGAAGCATCTTATGGTGGGATCTTAAGTGGCTAATTGAGATTTAATTACTATTAAGGATTTTTAGAGGAATAATTCCTATTAAGATTATATGAGAAAGTGGTCTATGATGTAATTATGGAGTAATTTTCTAAGGCACTGTTCAAACTAGATGATAGTAGTAGATTATAGATTATTCTAATTTTGTGATAATTTTTTGATGGCACAAGTAAATATATTAAATATTAAAGTTGAAAATGGATTGTATGGCTGACTGTGGGTGCAGGGGCGAAGACAGGATTTGGAAATAGGGGCAAAGGCCATAAGGCCAATGTCAATAACAATTAATCTATATATGGTATGCATAGGCTCCTTGACCTAGATTACAAAATAAACACATGTTTTGATTGAGATATAAAAGAACGGCAATATAACTGTTAGCTAGCTCCAACGTCGCATAAATAGCAAAACAAAGAAACATGCATAGAAAAGAAAACTATATCTCAACTATCTTGAATTTAATCTCTATGGATAGTAACTAGATCAATCATTGGAACTAACCTTGCAGCTAATTCCCTTTATAGGGAACCACTAAATCACATTAGGGCTAGAAAGATTTAGGGTAATAATGCGAAGAAGCTACATAATTGAGGTGGGCTCGATAAAAAATTCAGGACAAACCTGCTCATTAAAATTATAGCTCTCTTTCTCAATGGTTATAACTTGCTTGCAATATAAAAGTCAAATTGCGGACATGAGAAAGCAACAAGCTGTGCTTGTGCCTCCTGTCACTAACAGACTGCAGGAAGTGAACAATCGTCGAAGAGCAATAGGAATGAGATGTCATCCCCATTTCTCGAGAAGGAAGATGAGAAGGATGTCATGCATACATCATCTGAAGACAGCACCAAATTATGGTGAATATTCTTAAGCTGAGCTACATATGATCACTTCTCATTGCTAACTTAGACAAACAATTAGTGAAACCTATTGCTGAATTTCCTATGTTATAAGTTGATTTGCTTGTTGTACTTTATGATAAAGAAGAGTTGTGTGATAATGATTCACTTATATATGGCTACAACTATTGAATATGAATGTACTAATTCTATTATTGATTCTTTATGTGCTGATTTTAAGTTTATTGTTCACATTGCTAGCGAGAATGAGGAAATTAAATTGTTATCTTCTTTAAATACTTGGGACTATGTTCAGTTTGATGATCTTGTGAGAACACTAATTTAAAGGAGAAATTATTTCTTAAATCTAATTTGCCATGTCTCGCTAAAGCCATTTTTCATATATTTGTCACACACAATAATCATGGAATATATTTTGTGCATATAGTTTATATTAATAACCATGTTTCCTTGGTTTCTCTAGTTTTAAAGAAGGAGAGGGGTCAAATCACTAGATGTTATTAGCATACAATAAGTTAGTTGCACCATGTGAGTACTTTGTTTCTAAAGGGGAGCAAGATGGGCAGCAAGATAAACAATTAAATGTGGTATCCATATCCTTTGTTGTGTGTCCTCAATACCACGTGCATTCGATTACTTTTATTCACTAATGAACTAATGATATTATATGACGTAAGTTTATTGCATTGTTTTGCACATGTTCAAATTTATGGCCAAGATCATATGCTACATGAGACCATGACTGCTATAAATGCAACTATTGATCATATCATATATTAATAGGGAGAGATAGTAATCAAGGCCTCCACGTTCTAGAATCCAATTCGATTTCCTGAGACAACATTGACTTGAAACAACCATCAAAGTTGCTAAGGCCCAAGACAACAATGCCTCATATGGTTGTAGTTGGGTTGCTAATATTTCTCACATATTGTAATTATTTTTAACTCATTGAAAGATCAGACCACACCTACTCACATTTGTTGGTATAAGGGCTATGAACAAATCAAGCAAGCCCTCGATCGGGGATAGGGAGCTGCTGTGCCTGGGGTCGGGGAAGGTTTTGCCTAGAACTTTTGATTAGGGCTAGGGTCAAGGAAGAAAGTTACGTTCCGGGATGGGGCTATTTTTGCCTAGTTCGCCCCATTAAGAGGGTGTTTAGTTGCCAGCCGCACTTTGCTACAACTAAGCTTAGGCAAGTTATGGCGACCACAAAAGTGCGACGAACAAATTGCTAGCCACAAAGTGTGGCAAAGTTTGCAAAAACATTGAGTCTATGACATGCTGGAAATGCAATTGAAAAAGTGTGGTAAATCACAACTAAACCATTTCAAAAATTATAGTGCTAGTGCGTTTTTACTACGCAGATTGTGCTAGTGCTAAAACTCCTAATGATGTAATGCAACAAACAATGTACAATGATTCTATTGCATGTTTGAATAGCTATTGCTAATGTGGTATATATGGATGTTGCTTTGACTCTATAAATGGATAAGTATTGATTACTTACTAGGCTTGGTACATATTCGCTCCATGTTTGTGGATGAGATTATCCATATTAAAATTCATATTTTACACTGTCCTTGTCAATCCAAATAAAATATGGGTTAGGGTATGGATAGAAGATCATCTTGTTACTGCTATGCAACCATCTCATCATTTATTATCTTGTTAGAATTGAAATTATACCTCTAGAGCTCATTGCATATGGTAATTTTGGTTCCAATTGATATTTGGTTTGTTTGTTCGTTTGTATGTCCATCCGTGGATCATGTCCCGTATGCATCCATTGTTCGCATCATCGAACCATGTCTGATGTCCGCGCTTTGTGTTTTCTTTCTCCATATCTAATACGCTACCACCAGCCATGCCGCTTTTTCTGTATTCAACTTATGCCCACCCCGATTTATAATGTGATTGGACTAGATTAAATTCCAAGTAAATCCATTGCCAAATCGCACTCGCAACGTTGGACCATTGATGCCACGTCGCCGAGCTGCATTGTGATTCAAGAGGAAGACTACCCTGCCGTGCGGCAAGGAGAACGTGGCCATGGGCAGTGAGCGCCCGATCATGGAATCGGTGACTTGGTAGAATCCCGGTGTACAAACTCAAAGCCAAATTCATAGCCTTTGTTGCATCGCCACTGCTCTTGTTCACTCATGGCAGAATCGGCAATGAGGACGACGCCATGGCCATTTGGCCACTGCCTCCATCGTCGAGTGTCTACACAATGCTTAATCTCTACTTCTCTGGCTTGCTAATGGCATCTTAATGCATGTTCATAGGGAGATTATCGTAATGTAGATGGTAAATTAGGTGAGATTACGACAGTCATTAATGAGATGGTGAGTGTGATTGCTTATTGCATAATTACATGCAAATGACTATACAACTTTGGTAGTGTATGTTTTGATTGGATGGATATGCGTTTTTAGTTTTGTGTCTAAAACTTATCATCTTGGAAGCACTAATTTAAACAATTTTAGATTTAAACTTTGAAACATTCCATTTTTCAGTAAAGGGTATTTGGGGTGTCAGGCGAGGGAGGTCCTAAATTGTGTGTGTGAAGTCTGTCTACATATTTTGTGATTAATGCTTGAACCCAACCTCCAGTGTGCTTGCCAAAGATGATGAGTTGGCCTAAAGGCTTCGCCACCGCTTCTAACGATACAAGCTTAAAAGAAACTTGAGTTGCACAGAGAGAGGTCATTTGCACACCTAAAAAAGCTATAAGAAACTTGTAGCGGAAATTAAAATTTCATTTGGAGTATCTAGTCCTAACTATTGGAGACTCTAGTTGAAGTTCACTTATGGGTAGCGAACCTCGGCTGGACACTCTAGTTCTAGGGTCTAGATATTCCAGTTCTCCTTTACTACTTCCAAAAAAGGATGTGTGGATGGAGCAATCTCAAGAGACAACCTTCATTGTCTAATAAAGAAAATTCTTTGAAGATTGCATCACTTAACACCAAAAACTCTGGTCCATTTTTACTGTTAGGCAGGAAACTTTATTTAAAAATATCCAGTGACTTAGACAAAATATCCAGAGGCCTATCTAGAGAAAACTAAAACCCAAAAGTGCATATGGTGTAAGTGTTCAATTAAAAAAAATAAATAGACTTAATTGATCACTTGTTTTGCAACTCAGATTAATATTTTTATCTTCTTGATAGTACTCAAGAAAAATAAAATACATTTAAAGTACAACATCGAGTCATCTTCAATAACTTTCTTTCGGGATAAGGGATTCTTTTCATCAATTTAATTTTCCTAGAGACTAACAATTGTATTTTTTTCAGTTAACATATCAGTTCCTTAATTTTCTTATCTATTATCCAAAACTCATTAGGGAAACTAGATGTACTTTAAAAGCTAATAGAGGATTACAGATCACGGTGTTGCACGTGCAACATCTCCCCTTACTAAATTACATCTTTGAACCAAACCACTACTTAGATTGAAAATTCGAGAGGAACTAGGTGGACAAGCAAGAGTTGTCGATTTGAAATAGGATCTAAGAGAGAGATGGAGCTAAGCAAATGTTATTGATTCAGCACCAATCTGCCAAGAAATGTGAGGTATTCGTGCCTGCCTTCTTCCAACGAATTTCACAAGGGGAAGCAAGAATGCATGGACTTCTGCTTCAAATTAGTTTTCCTTGCTATTTAGCATGTTCTACTATTTGAGAAGTCCTGCTTATTGGCCCCTATACTTCAGAATTCATCCATGGATCTCATTAAATTTGTGTTTGTAATTACTAGTTGCAATTCACAAGCATTTTGCTAATAAATTATAATCAATATGGTCCCCAAATGTTATTAGTGTCTTTCTTGCTTTGCTATATTACCCCACTTCTTGATTCTAGGTTTCTTGGTTATTCCATCCCTATGCTTAGTGTCAACCACACATAGCGAGAGCATCATCTACATCCATCATTGTTGATTCTTTGCGTCCCATACAAAGAGAGGCAAATTAGGTTTATTTAAGCAATACATCTTAGCTCACAACATCTTCATTGTATTCATCTATGACCTACGCACTAATATTGTTTCCTCGTCTAACTCAAACTCTACTTCAAACAAGCACTACTAGATAAGTGATTTTTGTGATTTGACTTCTAGCATTATTAACATACAATTTGTGATTTTTGAGATTTGACTTCAAACTCTCTTTGTCGTGTTGATCATCTTGTTACTACCATGCAACCATCTTGTTAGTTATCACCTTATTAGAACTAAAATTGTGCAAGAAGCAGATCTTTTTACTTTTTCTTACACTTTTTTTGTTCAATTGCATATTAGATAATTTAGAAACATATCTTTAGAGCTAATTGCATATGGTAATTTTTGTGCTATATTAATTATAATCAATATATTCTCCAAATGTTACAAGCTTCCTTCTCCCGTTGCTACATTAACCTACTTATTGAGTTTGGGTTTCTTGGTTATTCCATCCCTCTGCTCACCATGCACCACATAGAAAAAGAGCATCATCTCCATCCAATGCCATTGTCTCTTTGCATCATATACAAAGAGAGGCAAATTGTGACTATTAGCAATACATGTTTACTCATGACTTCTTAATTGTCTTCGTCCACAACCTACAACTAAGACTGTTTGCTCATCGAACTCAAACACTACTTCAAATATCATGAGAGCACTTCTGGGTAAGTGATTTTAGTGATTTGACTTCTAGCGTTATTAATATACCATTTACGGTTTTTGTGATTTGACTCCAAACTTTGATTGTTGTGTTGATCATATTCTTATTGCTATGCAACCATCTTGTTAGTTATCACCTTATTACAATTAGAGTTATACAAGTAGGCCTTTTTTTTATTTTTTGCACTTTTTCAATTTAATTGTGCATGTGATAATTTGGAAAAAAAATCTATAGAGCTAATTGCATATGGTAATTTTGGTTCAATATTTATTATAATTAATATGTTCCCCAAATGTTACTAGTGTCTTTCTCCCCTCACTAGATTACCCCACATCTTGCATCTGTGTTTCTTCGTTATTCTATCCCTTTGCTTAGTATGCACCACACATCAAGAGAGCATCTTCTCCATCCAATGACATCATCTCTTTGGGTCTTATATGAAGATAGGCAAATCGAGTCTTTTGGCAATACATGTTTGCTCCTGACATTTTTATTGTCTTCATTCATGACCTACGCATGAAGACCGTTTCCTCGTTGAACTTAAACTCTACTTCAAACATCATCAAAGCACTTCTAGGTAAGTGATTTTAGTGATTCAACTTCTAGCATTATTAATATACCATTTGTGATTTTGGTGAATTGAATTCAAACTATGATTATAGTGTTGATCATCTTGTTACTGATATGCAAGAAGTAATTTTCCAAGAAGTAGGCCTTTTTATTTTTTTACACTCCTTTCGATTCAACTCCGTATCTGATAATTTGGAAATCAATCTCTAGAGACAATGCATATGGTAATTTTGGTGCAATATTAATTATACTCAATATGTTCCCCATATGTTACTAGAGCCTTTCTCCCCTCGCTATATTACCCCACATCTTTTGTCTAGGTTTCTTAGTTATTCCATCCCTCTTCTTATCGTGCACCACATATTGGGAGAGCATCATCGCCATCAAACACCATCGTCTCTTTGCGTGTTATACGAAGTGAAGCAAATTGGGTCTTCTAGCAATACATATTTGCTTGTGACATCTTCATTGTCTTCATTGACGACCTACGCACTAAGATCATTTCCTCATCGAACTCAAACTCTACCTCACACATTGTCAGAGAATTGCTTGGTAAGTGATTTTACACTTTTCTATTCAATAGTATATGTGATAATTTGGAAAAAAATCTCTAGAGCTAATTGCATATGGTAATGTTGGTATATTATTAAATATAATCAATATATTCCCCAAATGTAATTAGTTTCTATCTCCCCTTGCTATATTACCCCACATCTTGCCTCTAGGTTTCTTGGTTATTCCATCCCGCTGCTTAGTGTACACCACACATAGGAAGAGCATCATCTGCATTTGATACTATCATCTCTTTGGGTCCTATACTAAGAGAGGCAAATCGAGTTTGTTAGCAATACGAGTTTGCTCTTGATGTCTTCATTGTATTCATCCTCAACCCATGCACTAAGACCGTTTACTTGTCGAACGCAAATTCTACTTCAAACATTGTTAGAACACTCCTAGGTAAGTGCTTTTAATGATTCAACTTCTATCATTACAAATATGGTATTTGTAATTTTAGTGATTTGACATCAATGTTTTGTTGATCATATTGTTACTGCTATGCAAACATCTCATTAGTTATTACCTTATTAGAATTGAAATTATCCAAGAAGTAGGCCTTTTTAGTTTTTTTAGCAAATTGCGTTGGCGATACAACAACTTGGCAGATGGGTGCGTTCATGATCCAAAAAATTGCCACATCATTGATCCACCATAGCGAGAATTCCATATTTGCATTGATACATGATAGATTCTACCCCATCTAATTTTACTTGATAGTTTTTTTATTCCAATTACTTCTTCTATTTTAACTCCACCAACAGTCCAATAGACATAAGTAAAAAACTTACGTAAAACTAAGCAATCAGATACAACATTGTTTGCATTTTCCCCTTAATCAGTAAAAAAATCATAAAAAACTTATGGTTCGGACTAGGGATAACTAAGTAGAATGCTTCACTAATCTACTAATAGATCCTATCAATCTACAGAACCTACACTACCATTCGGCTTCAAGGGCCTGCTGCCTCCAGCACAGAGGAGGTCGCTGCCGCCAGTGACTACTGTGGATTTGAGTCACAGTGACTCCTGTCGCTCGCTTTGAGTCCAGATGACAGGCACCGCCGGCTTTGACTCCCAACCGTCTACATCCTAGCATCGATGTTTTGAGTCCCGATGGCAGTCGTGGTTGCGTCATCTTTAATATTCAACAAACCCACCGCTGCGGCTATTGGTTCGTCCTAAAGGAAAAAAAATCCATAACAATGTGGGCGGGAGGATTTTGCAAAATTAGCACGATGGGTGAAGGGGTGTCCCACATGGCCTGATGTAGCGTTCTCTCCAATGTGGATCAATGATGTGGCAAAAAATTCTTGCATGGCAAAATTTTGGACTATGATCACACCCACCTGGCTATTTTTAGTTTTAAAGTTTTTCACTAATTTATCGCTATGATCAGATTTTAAGTTCTTACATCTAATTGTAGCCATACTTATATCGCTAACACACACTACTTAAGAAATGGTTTCAAGTACCAGTTTACAGTCCTCTGTAGTCCTGGTTGTATAACCGATACGCATAATTCAAGATTTAAGATGAATATTTTTAGTCCCGGTTTGATTGATCGGTAATAAAAACATATCTTTAATACCGCTTGGTTAAATATAGTTGGCCTGTACTATCTTTATCAATTGATGTACCAGTACTGAAAATGGTGTTTTTATGTTGTATATTTTTTTATTGTTTATTTTGTTATATTATTTGTTTGTTGTTTTTTTATTGCTGTACTGCTATATATATACATATATGTATGTATGTATATGTATATATATATGTTTATAGCATTATATATATATAATTGCAGATATATAATTGAAATTAAATATATGCAATTAACATGTTACAATATACATATAATTGTCATTTATCCTATTCTATCTTATATTACACTAAGAGTACTATTCTTATTATCGAATAGCATATCTATTATTATGGAATTCTCTAGATGAATTAGCAATCTCATCCATAATAAATCTCATGAGTTATTCTTGAATCCATCGAAAGAGTTCTTGTTTTATATATAAAGTCTATCATTTTTCAAAAACTATAAATATGTTAAATCAATAATTCAACACAATAAGAAAAGTATAAATTATGTATGAATGATATTTACATACTTAGATATCCCTATTAGTGTTAATGGCTTGTGCAAAGACAGTGAGTAAATTAGTAAACATAGTAGTCGCACAAGTTATTCCCCTTTTTCTATCTCAATCACTAAAGGAGAAACAAAGTTATAAAATATTTGTATTATAGAATAAATAATATGTATATTTTTTCCATATACATACCGGAAAGTTCATCCTCACATCGAATGTTTTCTTAAATGGACCACACCTGTCTTTACAGAACTGTGCCCATGCACTGCAATTAAAAATGATAATGTTTTTTGTGCACATAATTATTATAGAAGCATGCACAATTACAATGCAATGTATAACATTACTCATTAAGCAATTCTATGATTTCAATGAAATCCTCCATTGGTTTTCTCAAGGAGTCTAGAACATGATCTTGTTTTCAGCAACATCTATCATAAGGATAAGCTAGTGGAATATGCATATTATATTAATTAATAGACATAAGATTGTATGCTTATGAGAAGAAAAAGGGTAGAAAAGTCGATAAAAACTCTCTTAAAGTTGTAAGGCAATAGTATGAATGCCTTGTAATATTACTGCACTAGGGATTGACTACTTATCTTGCTTGCTATTCAAGCTAGAGAATAACACTGGATTGCCCTCTTTTCTTCAGACTTGACAAATGAGCTTTCATAGTCTAATAAAATCTTCTTTTTTGTTTACTCATTTTCTGAAAAATGCCTTTGTTGTTAAGTCTATTGGAGCCTTTTTCTCTGGACTTTGCCACTTGAAGTGCTTCTTCACCTGCCTTTTCTACTTCTGCTCCAGTCTCCTCGTCAATCATAGCGTATAGTCTTTTCTTTTGGTACAGATTTCTTCGGCTCATCCGATGACTGATTCTTCTTTTATTGATACCTTGACGGCGCGGGAGGAGGTGAGTGTGACCTTTTTTGACATGGTCGAGATGAGGTCAGTTTCTTGCTCGTACCAGCAGATTACAACGGTGGAGATGAAGGTTGTGGAGGAGGTGGCAGAGAGCAATGCTGGGGAGGAGATGGTGAAGACCGATGTTGGGGAGGAGACGGCGGGGGACCTCTGGTAGGAATCGATATTGCCACCAACCCAGAAAGCATGATATAGCGCTTGCGCCATAAGATGACATAGTGGGAGGCCTCCTCTAGTGTCCTCTCCTTATCACCCCTAAGGAAGTCAAGCTCAAGATCCTCAAAACCCTCGCAGACTTATTCCACTTCCACCTTTGAGTAGCCAGCTGGAATCGGCATGCAGTGGATTGTTTAGCCTTGCTTCACTTGTATGGCCATGCCATATGCTAACTTCATGAGAAACAAAGTCAATTAGTATATATTCATGACATATGACAAACTACAAAAATGAGATGAACAAACTACAAGCATACATTGATGGACAGTTTCTTGAAGGGAATATGCAGCTCACATGGTGTTCGCTACGTGATCTCATCCACTGGTAGAATGGTTCGTCCACCAATAGTGGTGCTACAGCTTTGTTGGTATGATCGGCTACTTGCTCTATTGAAGCACAACTGCTTCAATGGTCTGAGGGGTTAAGTAGGACATTAGGATTAGTCCCCATTTGTAGCTAGGTCTCGCTAAGTGGTAGCATGACCTGCCTTTTTACCTCTTTAGTCATTCTTTGATTGGTCTCTAGGATCTGCTGCTCTAACATCCAAATTCTGACATCCTACTTGGACATGCTTCTCTTTTGACTCATGTACGAGTCGATACCTCATAGAACCCATAGTTCCATAGGACCATGCCTTTTCCGCGCATTCATCCTAGGTGCTCAGGATTCTATAGAGCCATTGTAAGTTTGTCCTTCTCTCTATCAGGCTTGAATGTACCCTGCAAAGAGGACTCTAGAGCATCCATGAGATGGTGTGCTACTCTCATATTTCTAGGCTAAAGATGAGGGAGCCATCCTCTGCACTGAGCATGCCACCATGAGTATAATACCAGTGCTTCGATCGTTTGGGCTAGACAACTATGGCTAGAACGATATCCCTTGCCTCCAAAGCATCTTCCATCTTCTGCCATTTAGCAATCCACTTCTTATAACTGCCCAACTCTAGCTTATGAAAATATTTTTTCTAGGTGGCATTGGCTTTGTTTTGCGCCACCTTTTTTCCACTTTCCTATGATGACTTGTATTCGACAAATGCGTCCTAGTGGTCCCTTAGCTTTGGGTATGCATTGATATATTCGAAGTTCGAGCCTTTAGGATATAGTTCTTGTGTAGATTCTTCATGAAGGTTTGAAATTGTATGGCTATCTTCTTGAGATCTCACTCCTTCACTTTAGGTTATTTTGTCTCAAAGACATTGAGAGTGAAGTTTTGTAGAAGGGTTGTCCATAGCATGTCTTTCTATGACTACGGTAGCACGTTTTGATCACCCGTCCTTATGGACCATCATTTTTGTATGATGATCCATGATCTCTCACGATATAACTGCATTGAGACATAAACTTCCTTGTAGTGGAGATGGGAGCAATTGGTTCGCCATCTTCTTTCACTTCAGTTATAATATACCTCCCTTCCAACTTTTCGTGACACCTTGTTGCCCTCATTTCTTCTTCATCCTAGCCTTCTTCTATGCTCCCTTGTCATTATCCTCATACCCCGACTCGTTATTGGGACCCTCCTCACCTCCGGTGTCTTTTTCATTGAAGTATTGACTGTAATCCTCACCATTGTCGCCCAGGTAGTACTAGCTACTACCCTATGCAATCTAGTTCAAGAGGAATCTTTCATCATCTGACTTTCCCATTTTACCTAATAGGATAATTAGGGAAATATAAATTAATATACATTATACACGGTATTATACTATCTTTTTTCTTTCTTCTCCTTCTTGATGAAAAAAAATACTTCAATAAGTGTGCATATACTCCATAAGCATGTGATATTTCAATTCCAACATACACTCTAGGTTTGATCGGCAAGCGAGAGAATACTATTTAAATATGCAAATTTATGTATATAAATACAAATAATAGGATTATATAAAAACAGTTCCTGTATAAAAAACAATTCATGTGCCACAAAATTTGCTATAAATTTTGATAACTATAGAAACAATTTAGGTATACAAATATATAATAATAGTTTATGTATAAAAAACATAAGATACGAATATATAAAAACAATTCGTATGCCACAAAATTTGGTACAAATTTTAACAACTATAAAAGCAATTCATGTGTACAAATATAGTGTGATATGCATATATAAAAACAACTTATGTATAAAAACATATAATAGAAATATATATCACTACAAATAATAGGTAGTCTATACAATTCAGTGGGAGAGATGCCAGCACGGTGTGAACGACGATTGGTGTCGACATTGGCATGGATCACGGTGCCGGCATCAATGGGAAAGGCGGATGGGAACGACCGGTAGCATAGTCGACTCATGGTGGCGTCATCAGTCTGATGTGGGCTCTACTATATTTGATGTTGAGACACCCCATACGGCGCCAAATGTCCCTGATGCCGAGATATGGTCCATATCTACAATAAGTTTTGTATGAGATCTATTTGTAAAATATGTTTTTAGAAGGACTAAAAAGTCAAAAACCAATGTCCTCGACTCTAAGGCTCACATTCATTCCTACACATCTCCCTCTTTTGTTTATTTATTAATTTGTCTTTAGTATCACAAATGTAGGAAATTACAAATTTTTAGTTATTCATGCCACACACATATATATATAGTGTAAAATATATATTAAAAAATTACAGTGGATCACGTCGTTGGCGATAATGGGAAAGGGTGCGACATCAGTGTGAATGGGAAGAGCTGGTGGTTTAGTCGGTGCACGGCGGCATCGTCGATGGGTAGGCATGTGGTGGCGTCAACGGTGCAAATGGGGATGGCGATAGCATGAAGGGCTACGTCGTTGGTGAGAAGGCGGGCGCGGTGGTAGTGGTGCAAATGGCGTCGGTGTGGAGGACGGCAATGGTGTCGTTGGTTGGGACATTACGAAAAGAACCAAAATAAATCCGCAATATGGGGACTTAGATCAAAAAAGACAAAGAGATGATCTATATATACCATCTCTAACATCTAGTCTTTAGTGCAGGTTGGTATTAAAATCCGGGACTAAAAATGAATTCTTTAGTACCGGTTATTTTTAACAACCGATACAAAGGAGTTTTTCCAGTTTGTATTGACAAATGGGACTAAAGATGAAGTCTTTAGTACCGGTTGTTATTATCAACCAGTACTAAAGACTTGTCGCTCTCAGCCAAATTTTTTTTCTTCTTTTGTTTTGAAGAATGGATACAAAATATTTTGATGGAGTTAAAATATGGTAAACAATTTAGAAAACCAGAAAAGTATGAAAAATAATTTGAAAAACCAGAAAAATTACCAAAAATGATATCATAAACAAGAAAATTAAGATAATTAATTTAAAAAAATGTAGGATAAATATAGTGTGTTGAGGTGTAGGACTCGTATCAATGTTGATATTATAGGATTTGTCATTGTTAGCAAAGCCGGCTGATATAATTTGCATAATAGTGTAGTCCATCTATTTAATATTATAGTAAAAATGAGAGGTTGTAAATATTAAAAAAAACGTAATACATGTAGCCAGTACATTCATTCTCATGATGTGATTGTAGAGGCAACAAACTTTTTTTATGAATGTTCCTTGGCTATGATCTTGGTGTAAGTATGCAATGTCCACATTCGCTAGGAGGAGGCTCAGGTTAGCTGCCACTGCGAACGGAGGTTGCCAATCAAACTGATCATAATCTTTATCTGTCTTATCCTCAACTCCAATGATTTTTCTTTTTCCTAGGACAACCATGTGGCGCTTTAGCTCATCAAGCACTTTACTCGTTTGCTTAGATTTCCCCTTCTTTGCTTTGTTGGACATGTCCTTCACATAGAAAACTTGAGTCGCATCATTGGCTAGGACAAATGGTTCATCTAAGTACCCAATCTTGTTAGGGTCAACTCTTGTCATCCCACACTCATCAACCATTATGCCTCCACCAGTCAGCCTCACCCATTGGCACCGAAAGAGAGGGAACTTCAAAGGACCATACTCGAGTTCTCATATCTCCTCAATGACATCATAGTACACGTTGTTTGTCCCATTGTTGTCTATGGCATCTATACGGACAACATTGTTTTGGCTGGTGCTCTTTTTGTCTTAGGCTCTTATGTAAATTGCCTATTTATCTCAAATCCTTGAAATGTCAAGATTGAGCAAGACGGTCCCCTCTCCAACTAGGCTAGTTATTCATCAATCAACCCATTACCCATGAGATGTTCTCGCAACCTAGTGGTGAAAGTATCAATGTAATGGTGTGTAATCCTGGCAGTGGACTTCCCATGGTTTTTGGAATGTACAAGCATCATGTGCTCTTCGATATACAGAGCCACCAACAAAGATTGTTGCAAAACTATGAAATGTGCACTACAAAATAAATCATTGTCTACAATCATTATTGGTTTTCTTCCAAGTGTGTCCTTTCCCCTTAGTCTCCTCTCGTGGCTTGATTTAGGACCCCTATTGGACTAAGGTTGTCAATAAAATCTATGCAAAACTCAATGACCTCCTCTATTCCATATCCCTTTGTGATGCATCCTTCCGGATGAGAACAATTATTAATGTACTTCTTTAGGATGCCCATGTTCCTCTCAAAAGGGAACATATCGTTTATGTACACATGATCGAGAATACCAATCTCTTTGACAAGGTGAGCTAGAAGATGCATCATGATATTGAAGAAGGATGGTGGAAAGATCATCTCAAAGCTAACTAGACATTGGACCACAACAATCTGTAGACTTGTTAAATTATCTAGATCGATGACTTTCTATAAAATTGACTTGAGGAATGTACAGAGTTTTATTGTTCTTATCCAGACATTAACACGAAGAATAACCTTAAGTACAACAGGAAGTAATTGTGTCATCAACACGTGGCACTCATGAGACTTTAGGTTAGTGATTTTTTTTATCTTTCATATTTATTATTCCCTTTTTATTTGATGAGTATCCAGATGGGACCTTAATGTTGTCTAGGCATTCGAACATGACTATTTATTATTCACATTGTTTCATATCTTTCAAATCCTACCATGCTTCAAGTGTATCTTTGGACTTCCTATACATACCTAGGAAGACTAGCAAGTTCACACAAAGGTTCTTAGTAAGGTGCATCATGTCAATTGTATTGTGGACCTCTAAGCCTTCCCAATAAGGTAATTCCAAAAAAGCAGACTTCTTCCATATCGCCACGTGACCGTCTTCACTTAGGACAGGTTGGCTGGCAAGTCCCTTTCCAAATACTACTTTTAGATCTTTTACCATAGCAAACACAATTTTCTTGTTATGATACATAGGCCTAGTATGGTGGTCTGCCTTCCCTTCAAAATGCTTGCCTTTCTTTCGTACAGGGTTGTTGGCAACAAGAAATCAACGATGCCTCATGTACACAACCTTCCTACAGTGCTTTAAATACATACCGTCAATTTCATATAAACAGTGGATGTAGGCCCTATACCTCTTGTTTGTTAGTCCTAATAGGTTGCCTAGTGCAAATCAATCATTGATGGTTACGAACAGTAATGCTCGTAGCTTAAATTGCTCTTGTTTGTCCTCATCCCACACAGAGACATCTTCTTCTTTTCACAACAGTAGCGGTTATTCAACTAATGGTCTTAGATACACATCAATGTCATTACCAAGTTGCTTTAGACCTTGAATAAGCACCGGCATCATGATGTACTTTCGCTTCATGCACAACCAAGGAGAAAGGTTGTAGATACATAGGATCATAGGCCAAGTGCTATGACCACTGCTCATCTCCCTGAAAGGATTCATGCCATCTGTACTTAAACTAAACATTATATTCCTTGTGTCATTTTCAATGTCTGGGAATGTTCTGTTGAGTTTCGCCACTAGGACCCATCAATGGGGTGTCTCAACATCGTGTCTTGTTTACGTTCTTCTGTGTGCTAGCGCATTATTTTAGCATGCATTTTATTCCTAAACAATCACTTCAGACGTGGTATTATAGAAAAATACCACATGACTTTAGTGGGGTGTCTCTTCGAAGGTTGTCCCTCAACATTATTGATATCATCTTGTTTGATCTTGTATCGCAATGCCTTACAAACTGGGCATGCATCCAAGTTCTCATACTCCTCACAGCGATAGAGGATACAATCATCGGGAGATGCGTGATCTTGTATTGCAAACTACCTGTTTTGCTTCGTATGTTGCTACGGGTAATTTGTTACCCTTCGAAAGAATATTTTTACAAGTTTGAATAACTCCTCAAATGCCTTGTTAGCCACACCATTTGTTGCCTTCTATTGCAAGAATTCCAGTGTGGTACCCAACTTTGTATGCCCATGTTTGCAATTTGCGTACAACAATGTTTTGTGGTCCACTAACATACGCTCCAATTTCTTTAACTCCTTTTCACTTTCATAGTCTTTTTTTGCATCACACAATATCTGACCAAGATCATCTACACTATCATCTTCTGCAACCCCTCCTTCCACCTCGCCCATTGTAAGATCTACAAAGCCAACGTATTGAGCCCAATGGGAAATATTATTGTCTACTTCTTCATCGTCTTCCATAGCAACCTCTCTCTCTCCATGCTTTATCCAACAATTATGGCATGAATCCCAAGTGTAATAAGTGGCTATGAAGAATACTTGAGGAAAAGTACTTCTTTTGGTTCTTATAGTTTTTGCATGAATGGGCATCAACCACTTGAGAAAATAAAGCACGCTATCAATGAACTCCTTCAACCATAAGTCCACATTGTAAATCCACTGCCGGTTCATCTACATTACAAGTAAAGAATTAATTAAGAAAAATTAGTAATTTTAAACATCCTAACCTTAAAAGGTGAGTGGATGAAGAGTATTTTTAACCTTTGTGTAAAGCTCTTCAATCACTCAAATCTACAAAAATATGTGGACAAATCTGGCTGCACCTCCCTTATGCTAGCAATGCCATGAACCGAGAGAGCTCCTTGTAAAAATATCAAATATGATATACTGTTATAACTGTTAGATTTCCTCTATTTTTCTATATTTTTTATTATTTCCCTTTTTTCTGTACTTATCATATTTTTTCTATTAGGCTATACTCTTATTAATTTTAAATGCCCTGTCATGAACTAATTTTTCAATTTTACCTTATTTTCTATTCTTTTTCCTCCATTTTTCTATAATCTTTCTTTGTTTCCTCTTTTTTAATCTTTTTGTCTTATTGTTAACACCGAAAGATAACCCTTGCAGACAGGATCAGAGAGTCAATCGGCTTATGGAAAGAGACCGATTAATATAGGAAAAGAGCTAATTGGATAGATGAGGATGTATTTAGTTCAATCAAAGATGGAAGATTATTTAGATGAGACCGGATTTGAGGAGGGGGCATCGTGGAAACCATGACAGGGTGTTTGTATCTTTATAAAATATATTTCATAATATAGGCAAGGCAAGTTTAGTTAGTTTTGTTAACTTCTTAGAGAGAGTTTCCTTTTCTGTTTAGGAAATAATGTTTGGAGTTTATTTGTAACTATATCGGACTCGTCTAACCCCAAGGTATAAACATAGACCCCTAGAACCTTGTAAATTATCCACACAGATCAATAGACAATCTTGGCACATTGCCACCCTAGTTTATCTAGGTTTTTACTGATGGGTTCTGGCTCTCGACGCGGGGTTGTATTGGTTAAGTTCAATCTTCGACGAAGGGGTAAGTCCCGTCACTATCTTGGGGTATCCGCTCTGTCTAAAGCTACATCGGTTAGGTCTGATCAGATATATCACATTACATTCATGTGGGTTCTATTGGTTTATCGAGCTCCTTCTACCATCATCGGTCTTATGCTGTATTGGTTAGGTCCGACCTACTAGACTGCTGATAGTAGATTGAGCCGTAAGCCAATAAGTCTTTACGCAACATTTCATCAGAGTAGCTAGCCAATAAGTTATCCACACACTGAGCTTCACACCTAGTGTATCAGATTCTCAGTTGACATACATATATCTTGCCCAATGATTAATCCACTAGCGATCGATCCGATTCTTTTAGATCTGGCATCGAGACCTAGTGGGTTTCATTCTCCCCATCGGCTCAGCTAGCCGATAAGTTTACATATATACCTGCATCGGATCCACAGCCGATAGTAGCCGATGGGTTCACCCGTTCCTTCCGTCAGCACATCCGATCTAGCCTCCATCATCTTGGTGCCGTTAGCCTCAGTCTTATACTATCTCAGTTCGATCCGATCTATCAAGATTGGATCTAATGGTACCATCATCGATGGTCGCTGGATCTCGTATCTTTCGGAGATTGGGTCTCGCTCTTTAGCGCTTATCACATATTCTATTCAGAGCATCATTGGCTCTATAGCTAATAAGTCTTTTATTTTATTCCTCGCTATTCGCCTATATCATCATCAGCTTTCTAGCCGATGTATGAGTGATATAGTTCCTATCAGTAATCAGTCGATAGCAGGAGTGCATCGGACTTACAACCGATGGCTATCTTAACCCTATCATCCACCAGCCAATAGCAGGGGTGCATCAGACTCAGTCGATGGCTATCTTAACCCTATCAGTACATCTAGCCAATAGCAAGAGTCTGTATAGGCTTATCGACTGATTGGCTCGATGATCCAACTCTATCTATCTTCCTTATCAATTAAAGGTCAAATTGACTGGCACATTCGTAACTCTAGCAACCCGAAGACTCTAATGAAGCCAAATGACCTACACTGGAGCTAAGCAGATCTCCAAGGCCTTCGTATGTTCATGCAATTGTATTAGACCTCCATCGGCTCATGCTTGCTCGCCCTCTCGGCACACTTCTCTACCCAGTTCGATCACCTCGCGCGTCAACACTCTTTTTGGCACGCCTAGTGGGACAATCAGGAGTGCACACCATCAGGATCAACAAGTCGAAGGACCAGCACTGGAGCTAAGTAGATCTCCCAGGCCTTCACGTGTTCGCGCGATCACATCGAATCTCCATCGGCTTACACTCGCTTGTCTTCTTGGTGTGCCTCTCCACGCGGTTCGATCACCTCCACGTGAGAACACCTATGTACTTGTATTTTTGCTATTATAAAATACTCTTATTGTTGCTAGATAACCTATATTTTTACTAAGAAGACATACTCTTATTTTCTTATAAATTTATTCTTTCTCATCCATTTTCATATATTTTTGAGAGGATGAGGAAAACATATGTATATAGCTAGAAATACAATATCTTAACCATACAAGAATCGAGGATGAAGTTGCTAACCTTTTAAAGCATTTGACTGAGTGAAATCACCAAAAAAAATTCCATCTTTTGTACCGACACTAATGATATTATAGTGGCAATGAGCCTTTAGACCCAGTATTAAAGAATATGTTTAGTATCGGATCTTCTATGATCCAGTATATTTATGTTTTGTTCTATTGGACTAAAGACTATTTTTCTTGTAGTGATAGTTTACTCTTTTTTACACTCTTTTTGGTTCAACTGCTTATCTTATAATTTGGAAACAAATCTTTACAACTAATTGTGTATGGTAATTTTGGTACAATATTAACTATAATCTATAATTAATATGTTCTCCAAATGTTAATAGTGTCTTTCTCTCCTCGCTATATTACCCCACTTCTTACATAGGGAGATCATCATATTTATCCAATGCCATTGTCTCTTTGCATCTTAAACAAAGAGAGGCAAATCGGGTCTTCTGTTTGCCCACGACATCTTCATTGTCCCGCCCACGACCTACTAAGACTATTTCCTCATTGAACTCAAACTCACTTCAAACATCATGAGAGCAATCCTAGATAAGTATCTAGTGGTTTTTGTGCTTTGATGTCTAGCATTTTAAAAATGCCATTTGCGATTTTAGTGATTTGACTTCAAACTCTGTTTGTCGTGTTGATCATTTTTTTGCTACTATGCAACCATCTTATCACCTTATTAGAATTGAAATTGTCCAAAGTAGGGCTTTCAATTTTTTTACACTCTTTTCGGTTCAATTGTGTATCTAATAATTTGGAAACAAAATCTCTAGAGTTAATTGTATATGGTAATTTTTATGCTATATTAATTATAATCAATATGTAATGTTACAAGCATCCTTCTCCCATCCTATATTAACCTACTTCTTGAATCTAGGTTTCTTGGTTATTCCATCTATCCTCTTAGCATGCATCACACATAGGGAGAGTGTCATCTCCATCCAACACCATTATCTCTTTGCATCTTATACAAAGAGAGGCAAATCAAGTATTTTAGCAAAACGTGTTTGCTCGTGACATCTTCATTGTCTTCATCAGCGACCTAAGCTCTAAGATCGTTTCTTCGTTGAACTCAAACTCTACTTCAAACATCGTCGAAGCACTCTTAGGTAAATGGTTTTAGTGATTCAACTTCTAGCATTATTAATATACCATTTATGGTTTTAGTGACTTGACTTCAAACACTGATTGTTGTCTTGATCATGTTGTTACTGCTATGCAAACCATTTCTTTAATTATCACCTTATTACAATTGAAATTATCTAAGAAGTAAGCCTGCTATTTTTAATTTTTTACACTTTTTTTAGTTCAATTCTGTATGTGATAATTTGGAAAAAAAATCTCTCTAGAGCTAATTGCATATGGTAATTTTGGTACAATATTAATTAAAATCAACATGTTCTCCCAAATGTTACTAGCATCTTTCTCCCCTCACTATATTACCCCCACATCATGCATCTTGGTTTCTTGGTTATTCCATCTCTATGCTTACTGTGCACCACACATAGGGGAGAGCATCATCTCTATACAACTCTACTGTCTCTTTGGATCTTATATGAAGAGAGGCAAATCAGGTCTTTTAGCAATACGTGTTTGCTTGTGACAAACTCAAACCGTTTCCTTGACAAACTCAAACTCTACTTCAAACATCATCAGAGCACTCCTTGGTAATTGATTTTAGTGGTTTGATTTCTAGCATTATTAATATGCCATTTGGGATTTTAGTGATTTGACTTCAAACTCTGTTGTTATGTTGATCATCTTGTTACTTCTATGCAACAATCTTGGTTGTATCACCTAATTAGGATTGAAATTATCCCATTTATATTTTGTTTTACATATTTTTTGTTCAATTATGTATCTAATAATTTGAAAACAAATCTTAGATCTAATTGCATATGGTAATTTTTGTACTATATTAATTATAATCAATATGTTCCCTAAATGTTATTAGCGTTGTTCTCCACTCACTATAATACCTCACTTCTTGCGTCTAATTTTGCTGATTATTCTATTCCTCTGTTTAGCATGTGCCACATATGGAGAGCATCATCTTCATCCAATGCCATAGTCTATTGGTGTCCCAGTCCCATACAAAGAGAGGGATGTCAGGTTTTTTTAGCAATATGTGTTTGTTCGTGACATCTTCAATGTTTTCTTTTGTGACCTACGCACTTAGACCATTTCCCCATCAAACTTAAACCCTACTTCAAACATTGTTAGTGCACTCCTAGGTAATTTTATTGATTTGACTTCTAAGTAATTTTATTAATTCAACTTCTAGCATTATTAATACGCCATTTATGATTTTAGTGATTTGATTTTAAACTCCGTTTGTTGTGTTGATCATCTTGTTATAGCTATGCAACCATTACACTAGTCATCAACTTGTTAGAATTAAAATTATCCAAAAAGTACTAATCTTTTTTCTAGCAACCATCTACAAGAGTTGATAGACGATGGAGAGAGATATGGAGAGATTAGAGAGATATTATTAGGAAGAAGAAAGGATGGAGTGATGATGTGTGCCTAGTATTTTTGTTTTTGCTAGGTTTGCTTGGTGGCCTTGTGGTCAGCACACTTTAGCGTCAAAACGAAAGTACGAGTCCATTTCTACTCAGATTGGGTAAGCTAATGGTTTTTGAACTTGAAGGATGAATTAGGTTGGAGTCAATCCCGACCACGACCGAGCCTGATTATATGTTTTTTCGTAGGACTATGTCCAGCCTAAGTAAAAGATCGACATCTAATTTCAAATAGCAAAAAAAAAAAAGCAACAGGAAGGAGAAATAAGGGTTGGGTAGAACTCACCTGTGGGCAATGACAACGACGTGGTTGGACTCCGAGTCAGAGACTCGGCGATGGCCGACGGTGAGATGCGATCGGTGACCAAGGGATGCGCCGCGCGCGTCGCCGTCGCATGCAAACTGCAAAGCCGAAGCGGCGTCAAAAAGTCAAGGCACCAATCAACGGTCGCGTCTGATCCCATTCTCTCTAATAGGTTAACTGGGCTTCTATTGTACCCTGATCCAGGTTGGATGGAGGGTTCAGGCCCTGGCTTGGCTTTGCCACTGTGTGGGTGTAACGTAAATAGGCCACACCTTTTGCCAGAGCGTCCATGTTTTCCAAACTTGTGATCTAGCATCCCACTTTCTATCGCCACGTAATGTGGGCATGGTGTCATGCACTTCCACATTTTGGAATGCAAAAAAGAGATTGGAACGGGAACAAAATTCTAAAAATTTGACCAAACTTTTTTGACAAACTTTGAAATCTTAACATTCTAATTTGTGCTGAATTTCAGTAAAATTCACCTTTTTTTAACCAGAGCCACTTCTGTTTTAAGTAATAAAAATTATTGACATTTTTAGCCTATGTATTCAGTGCACACAGAAATACACAAGTTGTAACAAAAAATTCAAACCTTACTTCCCTTGCATGTGAAGACTAACCTACCTTTTGCCGTTGACTTTTTAGGTCAAATGCAGGCAGAGTAGGACGATAATGGTCAAAAACTATATTAATTTTTATTATTTTTATGAAAAAAGTATTCAGGAATTTTTCATCTTTATGAATTTGGCTATTTATTAGCAACTTCAAGAAATTAAAAAAATAAATTTTACAATAAAAAATAGTAAAAAAACAATGTTTTAACTGGATTTTTTTTTTGGGTGGGTGGGGGGGGGGGGGGTGGCGGCGGGAAACTAAAAGGAACGTTCGTGCTTGCAATCACGGGAACGAGAGTTGGACATTTAATTACATCGATGTTGTTTGCAGCTAACCATCAACCTCTTCGATCTGCCTGTGCTGCATGCCACATCTCAGTCGAGTTGACTAAAAACCAAAGATATTTTTGCCATCTGTACCAACGAGTACACAGAACCTCTAGTTTTTTACTGTAACGTGACATCCATCTCTATGGCTGTCACAGATATCAATAAAGATTGGCTAACATACCTCCACATATGTATTTGTTTGCTAACTCACCCTATGCACTATTTACATTTTAGATGAGAGAATAAGAGGATGAATCTTTGTCTTTGATATTGAGAAATTAAATAAAAATAAATTAAATTTGGACTCAGTTATAGTTATTCATCCAAACTAATTTTATTATATATATGTAGATGAATCGTAGTTGGATATACAATACTAACTGCTTGAGTTAAATTCCTAAATACTATGGAGAATGATAAGAGAAAGATGAATAAGGAATATGTGGTATGTCTATGTATAGACTACAGAAATAAGAAGACATTTGTAAATAAAGCACAATTACAATCTGATCTTATACGTAGAGGTTTTATAAAGGGCTATAGTTGTTGAAGCAAACACGCTGAATATTCCTGTTGAAAAAGTGGATGATGAATAATAGAAGGAACAAGAAGATTGAGATGACATGTATGTCTCTTCTCCGTTTGACGGTGATATCATTGATATTGATCATGATATTTCTTAAATGATTCATGATGTTAAAGAGCCATAATACAATGAGAAATATTACGAGAAGTTATCAGTTTTGTTGATGGATTCGGAGATACATATATATTCTAGATGAAAGCTGAATAAGATGAAGCTATCTATTGTCCTTAATTTAATGAAGCTTAAGATAACTAACAGTTAGTTAAATAAGAGCTTTATAGATATGTTTGATTTTTTAAGAGACTTGCTACCTAACAGGAACAAAATACCAAAAACAACATATGAAGCAAAGTAAGTGTTATGTCCCTTGGGGTTAGAGGTTAAAAGAATTCACCCATGTCCGAACGACTGCATCTTATACTACAAAGAATATACCAACTTGGATACGTGCCCTACATACAAAGCTTCTCGATACAAGTGAAATAATAGGAGTATGGAGGATAAAAAGTCAAAAAGGGTGGTCTAGCAAAGGTTATATGGTATCTTCCAATTGTCAACTGCATAAAGCGAATATTTGCCAATCATAAGAAAACTAAGCTAGTTTGTTGGCATACAACACATAGAAAGGAGAATGGTATGCTAAGACATTTAGCCGATTCAGAATAGGGGAGGAATATCAATAGAAAGCACTTTGAATTTACAGAAGATCTAAGAAACATTAGGTTGAGTCTGAATATAAACAACATGAATCCCTTCGGTGACCTTAGCAGTCATCACAGTACTTGCCAGTGCTTCTCATGAACTTCAAATTACCTCCTTAGTTGTATTTTAAGAGAAAATACATTTTGCTTTTCATACTAGTACAAGGGCTGAGACACTCTAGCAACGATATTGATGTGTTCTTAGAATCTATGGTCAATGAATTAAAAATGAAATGGCATCTGGGATCTAAGACATGGGATGCTTATGGATGAGAGAAGTTCAATCCTTATGTGATGTTGTTCTGCACCCTTAATGACGGCCCCAAACTTAGTAAACTTTCAAGCTAGACTATAAAAAGAAAGAAAGCTTGTTTGGACTATATGGAGGAAACACATAGTAAGTGGATGAAAATTCACGTAAGATAGTCTACATAGGCCATAGGAGATTCCTCCCCCTGTATCACTGTATAGAAAAATAACAAGAAACTTCAATAGTGAGAAGGAAAAGTTCAGGGCACCACCAGAATTATCAAGCAAGCAAGTGTATGATTTAGTGATAAACATTCGTAATGATTTCAGAAAGAAAACGAAAGCTACAAATCTAAAGAAAAAGAGTTTATAAAAGAAGATGTCAATATTCTGATAGCTACCTTACTAGGAAGATCTATAGGTAATTTGATGCGTATAGAGAAGAATGATTGTGAGTCTTGTCGGGTTACTACTTAATATCCCAAGTAAGACGAAGGACGAGCTAAATGCACGGTGAGATTTGGAAGATATGAATATCTGTAATGAACTACAACCAACAATCTCAAAGTCAGGAAGATTGTATCTCCCACCAACTTGATACACTCTATCGAGGAGGAGAAAAAATATATGTTATCATGTTTAAAATGTATTAAAGTTCTATCTAGATACTCATCATGGTCTTGGGATGAAGTCATACGATTGTCATTTTCTAATTATATTTTTTTTAAGTTGCCATTAGAAATATTCTATCGTTGGAAGTTAGACAAGTAATAATGCGGTTATGTTTTTTCTTCAGCACAATTGGACAGAGGATCATCGAGCTTGCATTCAAAAATTGTGTATGTTACATTTTGCTGTCTTTTTGTTGTTGTGTTCTACGTAAAGGTGGAGATTATATACAGACAAAATACGCAGACTGCATTTATAAAAATCCACCTACTTTTTTTCCTAGAAAAAGAACTGAAATACCTCCTAATAGAACTAGGTACTAGCTAGAGTATTATTTGTAAACCATTCCTAAACCAACACACTAACTAAAGCCCCATTTGGAAATTACGAATTTTAGTATTAATTTCATAGGAAATAATTGAATCCCGTGGAAGAAAACTTCATCCATTCCTAGCCGGATCTTTAAAAAGTATGTACTATACACACACTGAATATTGCAAACCATCAAGCCAAACATATATCCCAACCATTTTCTTCACGAAAGAACAAAATGTGTGCACCATGCGAATTAAACTGTCATGTATCTTTCCTCAATTTCCAAATACAAGTCATTATAGACTTGTGCGCAACAACTAAGAAAACAGCTAAAATAATTTTATCATCCTTCATTATAAATACATTGAGAAAATGAGTTATTTATTTGTAAGAATGAAACCATTTATTTGGCAAGAACAAACAAAGAAAAATGATGAAAGAGTGACTAGAAGTTCTAAATGAGTTGTGTTTAGAAAACAAAAATATGAAGGCTAAAAAAGATCTTTATAAAGAGGGAGTACTCAACAACAATTTGTAAGTTATACTACAGAATTACACGCTACCACAAAATGAAGTGAACAACAGGTCAACAATACTAATCCTCTCTAAAAAGAACATGATATAGTACTAGATAATTAATTCATCTATTCTTAAGACATACATATGTATATTTAGATTTTTTTGTCTACAATGCAAAAATCATGGCTTCTAGTACTAATTAATCCTCAATAAATGATGCCTCTCACCACTCTCCATTGCCATTTCCCCTAATCCAATCCTCAAAGCCTCTCTCTCTCTCTTTCTCTCTCTCTCTCTCTCAAGCCAAGAATTGCCACGGGCACGTAGCTAGCCATGAGGTCGATGGCTGCGGCGACGCCGCCGCCGTCGCCGGCGATGGCCGTCTCGCCGTGGCACTCGCCAGTGCCGTACCTGTTCGGAGGGCTGGCCGCCATGCTGGGCTTCATCACGCTGGCGCTCCTCATCCTCGCGTGCTCCTACTGGAAGCTCAACAATTACCTCGGCACCGGCCACTCCTCTTCCACCTCCGGCGCCAGTGCCGGCGGTGGAGGCGACGGCGGCGGCTCCAAGTCGCCGGCGACCGCGGCGGCTGCGTCTCCCGCGGTGTTCAGGGACCTCGTCGCCGTCGTCATGGCAGGGGAGAGGATGCCCACGTTCTTGGCCGCGCCGATCGTCCGTCGACAGCCGTCCGCCGCTGAGGTAGCCTCGCCGGAGAATCGATGCGACGCGGCGGAGGGAGGTGCGGCCAGCCGGCCACCTCCGCCGCCGGTGGCGGCGAGGCAAGCCGTACAACTAGTTCAGCTCTGAACTTCCAACTTCAAAAAGGGAGACTTTTTGGGGGGCCTTTGTGATAATTTTTTGTCTCCTTTTCCAAACCATACTTATTTTTTCCTTTTTCATCTCTACCGGGATTGTAAATAACTTTTTGGTGGGAATTCAGATGAAGGCAATTATTTAGTTGGGGATGTAAATATGATAGGAATGTTGCAGTTCTCGTCGAGCAAATTAACAGAAATTGTGTGAGATTTACGAATTACTCAGAAAAGAATTGCAACCTTCAGACAACCAGCATACAAAAAAGCACAACGGTATGACACTGCCACAAAACCATGCATTCTACTATTCTAGCATGTCATGCCAAGGGCTAATGAGCGTTCCAATTGCTTTACCTCTAGTTCTAGCTATAAAACCTTCACGTACCTTCAAAATTAGTTTCCTCACAATCGATATATATAAATAGTCTTTTCTGTGAGTTGCAATTAGGTTTTAAAAAGATGATTTCACATGACTTCCATGAATAAAAATGAAACGTATGCAAAAGTTACATGTAAAATAAATCATTCTTGCATGCAACTGTTATATAAACTTGTATGTTCGCTTAATTACCTTTTCCACCTTTGTGTGAATTGTAGTCTGGATTTCATGGAAAAGATGCCCTAGCTTCATGTCCAAAGGAAAAACTGGGCGGGAAAACTGGAAACGGCTGCTTCCGGTGATAAAGTTGCTTATTTGGTTGGAAATAGGACACTTTTTGATTTGTCACGTAGGCAATTTGGCTCCGTTCGGCACCGTTCGAGCGTTTTGCCGTAGCTAACGGGTGTACGCATAAATTTTAAAAAATATATTTTTTAAAAATTTTAAACGTACCAAAAAACGGGCTAATAAAAAATAAAGAAGTTGCTTTAGCCTACTGCTGCTATAAGGAACGGGGCCTTTGTCTCATCAAACTAAAGAAGACGCCATCATACTATCAATTCTGGAGCTTGGAGATGTTCATATAAATGTTGGATTTTGATCAAATTTTGTTAGAAATTTGGATCTCTTTTTCTTTTGCAATTATCTGGTTTACTTTCCAGTAAATACCAAAGGGTGTAGCTGTTGGTGGCTGACTAAACATTGGGCCCTGTTGGCCCACTAATTATTCTCTTAAATCACAAGAACCACAGAACCAGATCGAATACTGCCAAAGTGATGGTCGCTGTAAGCTGTCATGTATGAATAAATGAGCTAGTCTTTTGTGTGTGTGTGTGGCTGTACAGGCTATTAATGAAAATTATGTGTATTTGACTATACGTCGAGAGAAAAATGACCAATTATGTCAGGAAAAATGTCTATTTATAGTA